>CATKUP010000038.1:0-2400000 GCA_949786385.1 Onychomys leucogaster | reverse complement strand
CTAAAGCAGATTGTGATCTGAGTGTTCCTACAAGCTAGACTTCTTTTCAAGTACGGGCAGTCACTTTTCAGCTCAAAAGAACTACATCGTTCCCGATCTCACACTTTTCTCATCTTAACTGACAAGCATTGAATGTTAGAAGACTAGTGCTTTGTATCAGTTTCAGAATCAGAGTTGGACTATATATGGCCCGTGTGTGTAGGAAACACCGTTCTTTTGTTCTGACCACACTCAAGTTTCCTGCTGTATTAAATACCCTCGAAATCAAGAGAGTGCTTCTTGCTCTAAAGAAGAGTGTGATCCATGGATGAAAACTGTGTTTGTGTTTCCCTTCAGAAATGGAGTTAAACCCCAGGCTCTGGGTCTTCCTACAAGCAAGACTTCGTTTCTGGTAAGGGCAGTCACTTTTCAGCTCAAACGAACTATATCATTCACGAAGCTCACACGTTTCTCATCTTAACTGACAAGCATTGAATGTGAGAGGACCTGTGCTTTGTATCAGTTTCAGAAGCAGATTTCGACTAGATATGCTCTATATGTGTCAGAAACACCGTTCATTTGTTCTCAGCACACTCAAGTTTCCTGCTGTATTAGACACTCTAGAAAGCAAGAGCGTGCCTCTTGCTCTAAAGCAGAGTGTGATCCATGGATGAGAACTGTGTTGTGTGTTTCCCTTCAGAAATGATGTTAAACCCCACACCCTGTGTCTTCCTACATTCAAGAATTCGTTTCAGGTAAGGGCAGTGAATTTTCAGCTCAAACGACCTACATTGATCACGAAACTCACACGTTTCTCATCTTAAATGACAAGCATTGGATGTTAGAGGACCAGTGCTTTGTATCAGTTTCATAAGCATAGTTGAACTATATATGGCCCGTATATGTAGGATACGTTTTTAGTTGTGAGCACACTCATGTTTCCTGCTGTATTAGAGACTCTAGAAAGCAAGAGCGTGCTTCTTGCTCTAAAGCAGAGTGTGATCAATGGATGAGAACTCTGTTGTGTGTTTCCCTTCAGAAATGGAGTTAAATCCCAGGATCTGTGTCTTCCTACAAGCAAGACTTCATTTCAGGTAAGGGCAGACACTTTTCAGCTCAAAGGAACTACATCATTCACGAAGCTCACACGTTTCCCATCTTAACTGAAAAGCATTGAATGTTAGAGGACCAGTGCTTTGTATCAGTTTCAGAAGCAGAGTTGGACTATATATGGTCTGTATGTGTAGGAAACACCATTCTTTTGTTCTCAGCACACTCACGTTTTCTGCTGTCTTAGAGACTCTAGAAAGAAAGAGAGTGCTTCTTGCTCTAAAGTAGAGTGTGATCCATGGATGAGAACTATGCTGTGTTTTTCCCTTCAGAAATGGAGTTAAATCCCAGGCTCTGTGTTTTCCTACTAGCAAGACATCGTTTCAGGTTGGGGCAGTCACTTTTCAGCTCAAACGACCTACATCGTTCATGAAACTCACACGTTTCTCATCTTAAATGACAAGCATTGGATGTTAGATGACCAGTGCTTTGTATCAGTTTCATAAGCAGAGTTGTACTATATATGGCCCCTATATGTAGGAAACATTGTTTTTATTTGTGAGCACTCTCATGTTTCCTGCTCTATTAGAGACTTTAGAAAGCAAGAGCGTGCTTCTTGCTCTAAAGCAGAGTGTGATCTGAGTGTTCCTACAAGCTAGATTTCTTTTCAAGTAAGGGCAGTCACTTTTCAGCTCAAACGAACTACATCGTTCCCGATCTCACACGATTCTCATCTTAACTGACAAGCATTGAATGTTGGAGGACTAGTGCTTTGTATCCGTTTCAGAAGCAGAGTTGAACTAGATATGGCAGGTATATGTAGGAAACACCGTTCTTTAGTTCTGAGCACACTCATTTTTCCTAATGTATTAGGGACTCTAGAGTGCAAGAGCGTGCTTCTTGCTCTAAAGTAGAGTGTGATCCATTGATGCGAACTATGTTGTGTGTTTCTCTTCAGAAATGGAGTTAAATACTAGGCTGTGTGTCTTCCTACAAGCACTACTTTGTTTCAGGTAAGGGCAGTCAGTTTTCAGCTCAAACGAACTACATCGTTCACGAGGCTCACATGTTTCTCATCTTAAATGACAAGCATTGGATGTTAGAGGACCAGTGCTTTGTATCAGTTTCAGAATCAGAGTTGGACTAGATATGGCCCGTATGTGTAGGAAACTCCATTCTTTTGTTCTGAGCACACTCACGTTTCCTGATGTCTTAGAGACTCTAGAAAGCAAGAGAGTGCTTCTTGCTCTAAAGCAGAGTGTGATCTGAGTGTTCCTACAAGCTAGACTTCTTTTCAAGTAAGGCCAGTCCCTTTTCAGCTCAAACGAACTACATCGTTCCCGAAGCTCACACGTTTCACATCTTAACTGACAAGCATTGAATGGTAGAGGACTGGTGCTTTGTATCAGTTTCAGAAGCAGAGTTGAACTAGATATGGCAGGTATATGTAGGAAACACTGTTCTTTAGTTCTGAGCACACTCAAGTTTCCTGCTGTCTTAGAGACTCTAGAAAGCTAGAGCGTGCTTCTTGCTTTAGAGCAGAGTGTGATCAATGGATGCGAACTCTGTTTTGTGTTTCAGTTCAGAAATGGAGATAAATCCCAGGCTCTGAGTCATCCCACAAGCAAGACTTCTTTTCAGGTAAGGGCAGTTACTTTACAGCTAAAATGAACTACATCGTTCATGAAGCTCACACGTTTCTTATCTTAACTGAGAAGCATTGCATGTTAGAGGACCGTTGCTTTGTATCAATTTCAAGCAGAGTTGAACTATATACGGTCCGTATGTATAGGAAACACCGTTCTTTTCTTCTGAGCACACTCACGTATCCTGCGGTATTAGAGACTCCAGAAAGCAAGAACGTGCTTCTTTCTCTAAAGCAGAGTGTGATTCATGGATGAGAACTGTGTTGTGTGTTTCACTTCAGAAATGGGGTAAATCCCAGGCTCTGAGTTTTCCTACAAGCAAGACTTCGATTCTAGTAAGGGCAGTTACTTTACAGCTCAAACAAACTCCATCGTTCACGAAGCTCACACGTTTCTCATCTTAACTGACAAGCATTGGATGTTAGAGGACCTGTGCTTGGTATCAATTTCAGAGGCAGAGTTGGACTAGATATGGTCCGTATGTGTAGGAAACACTGTTTGTTTGTTCTCAACACACTTATGTTTCCTGCTGTCTTAGAGAATCTAGAAAGCAAGAGCGTGCTTATTGTTCTAAAGCAGAGTGTGATCTATATTTGAGAACTCTGCTGTGTGTTTCACTTCAGAAATGGAGTAAATCCTAGGCTCTGAGTTTTCCTCCAAGTAATACTTCGTTTCAGGTAAGGGTAGTTACTTTAGAGCTCAAACGAATTACATCGTTCACAAAGCTCACACATTTCGCATCTTAACTGACAAGCATTGGATGTTAGAGGACCTGTGGTTTGTTTCAGTTTCAGAAGCAGAGTAGAACTAGACAAGGCCCGTTTGTGTAGGAAACACCATTCTTTTGTTCTGAGCACACTCAAGTTTCCTGCTGTAATAGAGACTCTAGAAAGCAAGAGCGTGCTGTTTGCTCTAAAGCAGAGTGTGATCAATGGATGCGAACTATGTTGTATGTATCTCTTCAGAAATGGAGTTAAACCCCAGGCTCTGAGTCTTCCTACAAGCAAGACTTGTTTCAGGTAAGGGCAGTTACTTTAAAGCTCAAACGAACTACATCGTTCATGAAACTCACACGTTTCTCATCTTAACTGACAAGCATTGGATGTTAGAGGACCTCTGGTTTGTTTCAGTTTCAGGAGCAGAGATGAACTAGATATGGTCTGTATGTGTAGGAAACACCGTTCTTTTCTTATGAGCACACTCAAGTTTCCTGCTGTATTAGAGAATCTAGAAAGCAAGATAGTGCTTCTTGCCCTAAAGCAGAGTGTGATCCATGGATGAGAACTATGCTGTGTGTTTCCCTTCGGAAATGGAGTTAAATCCTAGGCTGTGTGTCTTCCTACAAGCACTACTTTCTTTCAGGTAAGGGCAGTCACTTTTCAGCTCAAACGAACTACATTGTTCACGAAGCTCACACGTTTCTCATCCTATCTGACAAGCATTGAATGTTAGAGGACCTGTGCTTTGTTTCAATTTCAGAGGCAGAGTTGGACTACATACGGTCCTTATGTGTAGGAAACACCGTTGTTTTGTTCTCAGCACACTCATGTTTCCTGCTGTCTTAGAGACTCTAGAAAACAAGAGTGTGCTTCTTGCCATAAAGGAGAGTGTGATCCATGGATGAGAACTATGCTGTGTGTTTCACTTCGGAAATGGAGTTAAATCCTATGCTCTTTGTCTTCCTACAATCACTACTTTGTTTTAGGAAAGGGCAGTTCTTTTCAGCTCAATTGAACTACATCGTTCACGAAGCTCACATATTTCTCATCTTAAATGACAAGCATTGGATGTTAGAGGACCAGTGCTTTGTAACAGTTTCAGAATCAGATTTGGACTAGATATGGCCCATATGTGTAGGAAACACCGTTCTTTTGTTCTGAGCACACTCAAGTTTCCTGCTGTATTAGAGATTCAAGAAAGCAAGAGCATTCTTCTTGCTCTAAAGCAGAGTGTGATCCATGGATGAGAACTATGCTGTGTGTTTCCCTTCGTAAATGGAGTTAAAGCCCAGGCTCTGTGTCTTCCTACAAGCACTACTTTGTTTCAGCTAAGGGCAGTCACTTTTCAGCTCAAACGAACTACATCGTTCACGAAACTCACACGATTCTCATCTTAAATGACAAGCATTGGATGTTAGAGGACCAGTGCTTTGTGTCAGTTTCATAAGCAGAGTTGAACTATATATGGCCCGTATATGTAGGAAACACCGTTTTTAGTTGTGAGCACACTCATGTTTCCTGCTGTATTAGAGGCTTTAGAAAGCAAGAGCATGCTTCTTGCTCTAAAGCAGAGTGTGATCAATGGATGAGAACTCTGTTGTGTGTTTCACTTCAGAAATGGAGTTTAATCCCTGGCTCTGAGTCTTCCTACAAGCAAGACTTCATTTCAGGTAAGGGCAGTTACTTTACAGCTCAAACGAACTACATCATTCACAAAGTTCACACGTTTCTCATCTAAACTGAGAAGAATTGGATGTTAGAGGAACTTGATTTGTATCAATTTCAAGCAGAGTTGAAATAGATACGGTCCGTATGTATAGGAAACACCGTTCTTTTCTTCTGAGCACATTCACGTTTCCTGCTGTATTAGAGACTCTAGAAAGCAAGAGCATGCCTCTTACTCTAATTCAGATTGTGATCCATGGATGAGAAATGTGTTGTGTGTTTCCCTTCAGAAATGGTGTTAAACACCAGGCTCTGAGTCTTCCTACATGTAAGATTTCGTTTCAGGTAAGGGCAGTCACTTTTCACGTCAAACGAACTACATAGATCCTGAAGCTCACACGTTTCTCATCTTAACTGACAAGCATTGGATGTTAGAGGACGTGTGCTTTGTATCAATTTCAGAGGCAGAGTTGGACAAGATATGGTCGGTATGTGTAGGAAACACCGTTGTTTTGTTCTCAGCACACTCATGTTTCCTGCTGTCTTAGAGACTCTAGAAAGCAAGAGCGTGCTTAATGCTCTAAAGCAGAGTGTGATCTATATATGAGAACTCTGCTGTGTGTTTCACTTCAGAAATGGAGTTAAATCCCAGGCTCTGAGTCTTCCTACAAGCAAGAGTTCATTTCAGGTAAGGGCAGTTACTTTAGAGCTAAAAAGAATAACATCAATCACGATGCTCACACATTTCTCATCTTAACTGACAAGCATTGGATGTTAGAGGACCTGTGGTTTCTTTCAGTTTCAGAAGCAGATTTGAACTAGATATGGTCCGTATGTGTAGGAAACACTGTTCTTTTGTTCTGAGCACACTCAAATTTCCTGCTGTATTAGAGATTATAGAAAGCAAGTGCGTTCTTCTTGCTCTAAAGCAGAGTGTGATCCATGGATGATAACTATGCTGTGTGTTTACCTTCAGAAATGGAGTTAAATCCCAGGCTCTGAGTCTTCCTGCAAGCAAGACTTTGATTCAAATAAGGGCAGTTACTTTACAGCTCAAACGAACTACATCGTTCACGAAGCTCACACGTTTCTCATCTTAACTGACAAGCATTGGATGTTAGAATTCCTCTGGTTTGTTTCAGTTTCAGAAGCAGAGATGAACTAGATATGGTCCGTTTGTGTAGGAAACACCGTTCTTTTGTTATGAGCACACTCAAGTTTCCTGCTGTATTAGAGAATCTAGGAAGCAAGAGAGTGCTTCTTGCTCTAAAGCAGAGTGTGATCCATGGATGAGAACTATGCTGTGTGTTTCCCTTCAGAAAAGGAGTTAAATCCCAGGCTCTGTGTCTTCCTACAAGCAAGACTTCGTTTCAGGAAAGGGCAGTAACTTTTCAGCTCAAACGAACTACATCGTTCACTAAGCTCACACGTTTCTCATCTTAACTGACAAGCATCGGATGTTAGAGGAACAGTGCTTTGTATCAGTTTCAGAATCAGAGTTGGACTAGATATGGTCCGTATGTGTGGGAAACACCGTTCTTTGGTTCTCAGCAGACTCAGGTTTCCTGCTGTTTTAGAGACTCTAGAAAGCAAGATCGTGCTTCTTGCTCTAAAGCAGGGTGTGAACAATGGATGAGAACTCTGTTGTGTGTTTCACTTCCGAAATGGAGTTAAATCCCTGGCTCTGAGTCTTTCTACAAGGAAGACTTCGGTTCAGGTAAGGGCTGTTACTTTACAGCTCAAAAGAACTACATCGTTCACGAAGCACACACGTTTCTCATCTTAACTGAGAAGCATTGGAAGTTAGAGGACCTTTGCTTTGTATCAATTTCAAGCAGAGTTGAACTAGATATGGTCTGTATGTATAGGAAACACCGTTCTTTTCTTCTGAGCACACTCAAGTTTCCTGCTGTATTAGAGACTCTAGAAAGCAAGAGCGTGCTTCTTGCTCTAAAGCAGAGTTTGATCCATGGATGAGAACTCTGCTGTGTGTTTCATTTAACAAATGGAGTTAAATCCCAGGCTCTGTGTCTTCCTACAAGCAAGACTTCGTTTCAAGTAAGGGCAGTCACTTTTCAGCACAAATGAACTACAACGTTCACGAAGCTCACACGTTTCCCATCTTAACTGAAAAGCATTGAATGTTAGAGGACCAGTGCTTTGTATCAGTTTCAGAAGCAGAGTTGGACTATATATGGTCTGTATGTGTAGGAAACACCGTTCTTTTGTTCTCAGCACACTCACGTTTGCTGCTGTCTTAGAGACTCTAGAAAACAAGAGAGTGCTTCTTGCTCTAAAGCAGAGTGTGATCCATGGATGAGAACTATGCTGTGTTTTTCCCTTCAGAAATGGAGTTAAAACCCAGGCTCTGTGTTTTTCTACTAGCAAGACATCGTTTCAGGTTGGTGCAGTCACTTTTCAGTTCAAACGACCTACATCGTTCACGAAACTCACACGTTTCTCATCTTAAATGACAAGCATTGGATGTTAGTGGACCAGTGCTTTGTATCAGTTTCATAAGCAGAGTTGAACTATATATGGCCCGTATATGTAGGAAACACCGTTTTTAGTTGTGAGCACACTCATGTTTCCTGCTGTATTAGAGACTTTAGAAAGCAAGAGCATGCTTCTTGCTCTAAAGCAGAGTGTGATCAATGGATGAGAACTCTGTTGTGTGTTTCACTTCAGAAATGGAGTTAAATCCCTGGCTCTGAGTCTTCCTACAAGCAAGACTTCGTTTCAGGTAAGGGCAGTTACTTTACAGCTCAAACGAACTACATCATTCACAAAGCTCACACATTTCTCATCTAAACTGAGAAGCATTGGATGTTAGAGGAACTTGGTTTGTATCAATTTCAAGCAGAGTTGAAATAGATACGGTCCGTATGTATAGGAAACACCGTTCTTTTCTTCTGAGCACATTCACGTTTCCTGCTGTATTAGAGACTCTAGAAAGCAAGAGCATGCCTCTTACTCTAATTCAGATTGTGATCCATGGATGAGAAATGTGTTGTGTGTTTCCCTTCAGAAATGGTGTTAAACACCAGGCTCTGAGTCTTCCTACATGCAAGACTTCGTTTCAGGTAAGGGCAGTCACTTTTCAGCTCAAACGAACTACATAGTTCCCGAAGCTCACACGTTTCTCATCTTAACTGACAAGCATTGGATGTTAGGGGACCTGTGCTTTGTATCAATTTCAGAGGCAGAGTTGGACAAGATATGGTCGGTATGTGTATGAAACACCGTTGTTTTGTTCTCAGCACACTGATGTTTCCTGCTGTCTTAGAGACTCTAGAAAGCAAGAGCGTGCTTAATGCTCTAAAGCAGAGTGTGATCTATATATGAGAACTCTGCTGTGTGTTTCACTTCAGAAATGGAGTTAATTCCCAGGCTCTGAGTCTTCCTACAAGCAAGAGTTCATTTCATGTAAGGGCAGTTACTTTAGAGCTAAAACGAATAACATCAATCACGATGCTCACACATTTCTCATCTTAACTGACAAGCATTGGATGTTAGAGGACCTGTGGTTTCTTTCAGTTTCAGAAGCAGATTTGAACTAGATATGGTCCGTATGTGTAGGAAACACTGTTCTTTTGTTCTGAGCACACTCAAATTTCCTGCTGTATTAGAGATTCTAGAAAGCAAGTGCGTTCTTCTTGCTCTAAAGCAGAGTGTGATCCATGGATGAGAACTATGCTGTGTGTTTCCCTTCAGAAATGGAGTTAAATCCCAGGCTCTGAGTCTTCCTGCAAGCAAGACTTCGATTCAAGTAAGGGCAGTTACTTTACAGCTCAAACGAACTACATCGTTCACGAAGCTCACACGTTTCACATCTTAACTGACAAGCATTGGATGTTAGAGTACCTCTGGTTTGTTTCAGTTTCAGAAGCAGAGATGAACTAGATATGGTCCGTATGTGTAGGAAACACCGTTCTTTTGTTATGAGCACACTCAAGTTTCCTGCTGTATTAGAGAATCTAGGAAGCAAGAGAGTGCTTCTTGCCCTAAAGCAGAGTGTGATCCATGGATGAGAACTATGCTGTGTGTTTCCCTTCGGAAATGGAGTTAAATCCCAGGCTCTGTGTCTTCCTACAAGCACTACTTTGTTTCAGCTAAGGGCAGTCACTTTTCAGATCAAACGAACTACATCGTTCACGAAGCTCACATGTTGCTCATCTTAAATGACAAGCATTGGATGTTAGAGGACCAGTGCTTTGTATCAGTTTCAGAATCAGAGTTGGGCTAGATATGGCCCGTATGTGTAGGAAACACTTTTCTTTTGTTCTCAGCATACTCAAGTTTCCTGCTGTATTTGACACTCTAGAAAGCAAGAGCGTGCTTCTTGCTCTAAAGCAGAGTGTGATCCATGGATGAGAACTGTGCTGTGTGTTTCCCTTCCGAAATGATGTTAAACCCCACGCCCTGTGTCTTCCTACATTCAAGACTTCGTTTCAGGTAAGGGCAGTCACTTTTCAGCTCAAACGAACTACATCGTTCACTAAGCTCACACGTTTCTCATCCTAACTGACAAGCATCGGATGTTAGAGGAACAGTGTTTTGTATCAGTTTCAGAATCAGAGTTGGACTAGATATGGTCTGTATGTGTGGGAAACACCGTTCTTTGGTTCTCAGCAGACTCAGGTTTTCTGCTGTTTTAGAGACTCTAGAAAGCAAGATCGTGCTTCTTGCTCTAAAGCAGGGTGTGAACAATGGATGAGAACTCTGTTGTGTGTTTCACTCACGAAATGGAGTTAAATCCCTGGCTCTGAGTCTTCCTACAAGCAAGATTTCAGTTCAGGTAAGGGCAGTTACTTTACAGCTCAAAAGAACTACATCATTCATGAAGCTCACACGTTTCTCATCTTAACTGAGAAGCATTGGATGTTAGAGGACCTTTGCTTTGTATCAATTTCAAGCAGAGTTGAACTACATATGGTCTGTATGTATAGGAAACACCGTTCTTTTCTTCTGAGCACACTCATGTTTCCTGCTGTATTAGAGACTCTAGAAAGCAAGAGCGTGCTTCTTGCTCTAAAGCAGAGTGTGATCAATGGATGAGAACTCTGTTGTGTGTTTCACTTCAGAAATGGAGTTAAATCCCTGGCTCTGAGTCTTCCTACAAGCAAGACTTCGTTTCAGGTAAGGGCAGTTACTTTACAGCTCAAACGAACTACATCATTCACAAAGCTCACACATTAGTCATCTAAACTGAGAAGCATTGGATGTTAGAGGAACTTGGTTTGTATCAATTTCAAGCAGAGTTGAAATAGATACGGTCCGTATGTATAGGAAACACGGTTCTTTTCTTCTGAGCACATTCACGTTTCCTGCTGTATTAGAGACTCTAGAAAGCAAGAGCATGCCTCTTACTCTAATTCAGATTGTGATCCATGGATGAGAAATGTGTTGTGTGTTTCCCTTCAGAAATGGTGTTAAACACCAGGCTCTGAGTCTTCCTACATGCAAGACTTCGTTTCAGGTAAGGGCAGTCACTTTTCAGCTCAAACGAACTACATAGTTCCCGAAGCTCACAAGTTTCTCATCTTAACTGACAAGCATTGGATGTTAGGGGACCTGTGCTTTGTATCAATTTCAGAGGCAGAGTTGGACAAGATATGGTCGGTATGTGTATGAAACACCGTTGTTTTGTTCTCAGCACACTCATGTTTCCTGCTGTCTTAGAGACTCTAGAAAGCAAGAGCGTGCTTAATGCTCTAAAGCAGAGTGTGATCTATATATGAGAACTCTGCTGTGTGTTTCACTTCAGAAATGGAGTTAAATCCCAGGCTCTGAGTCTTCCTACAAGCAAGAGTTCATTTCAGGTAAGGGCAGTTACTTTAGAGCTAAAACGAATAACATCAATCACGATGCTCACACATTTCTCATCTTAACTGACAAGCATTGGATGTTAGAGGACCTGTGGTTTCTTTCAGTTTCAGAAGCAGATTTGAACTAGATATGGTCCGTATGTGTAGGAAACACTGTTCTTTTGTTCTGAGCACACTCAAATTTCCTGCTGTATTAGAGATTCTAGAAAGCAAGTGCGTTCTTCTTGCTCTAAAGCCGTATGTGATCCATGGATGAGAACTATGCTGTGTGTTTCCCTTCAGAAATGGAGTTAAATCCCAGGCTCTGAGTCTTCCTGCAAGCAAGACTTCGATTCAAGTAAGGGCAGTTACTTTACAGCTCAAACGAACTACATCGTTCACGAAGCTCACACGTTTCTCATCTTAACTGACAAGCATTGGATGTTAGAGTACCTCTGGTTTGTTTCAGTTTCAGAAGCAGAGATGAACTAGATATGGCCCGTATGTGTAGGAAACACTTTTCTTTTGTTCTGAGCATACTCAAGTTTCCTGCTGTATTTGACACTCTAGAAAGCAAGAGCGTGCTTCTTGCTCTAAAGCAGAGTGTGATCCATGGATGAGAACTGTGTTGTGTGTTTCCCTTCCGAAATGATGTTAAACCCCACGCCCTGTGTCTTCCTACATTCAAGACTTCGTTTCAGGTAAGGGCAGTCACTTTTCAGCTCAAACGAACTACATCGTTCACTAAGCTCGCACGTTTCTCATCTTAACTGACAAGCATCGGATGTTAGAGGAACAGTGCTTTGTATCAGTTTCAGAATCAGAGTTGGACTAGATATGGTCCGTATGTGTGGGAAACACCGTTCTTTGGTTCTCAGCAGACTCAGGTTTCCTGCTGTTTTAGAGACTCTAGAAAGCAAGATCGTGCTTCTTGCTCTAAAGCAGGGTGTGAACAATGGATGAGAACTCTGTTGTGTGTTTCACTTCCGAAATGGAGTTAAATCCCTGGCTCTGAGTCTTCCTACAAGCAAGACTTCGGTTCAGGTAAGGGCAGTTATTTAGAGCCCAAAAAACTACATCGTTCACGAAGCTCACACGTTTCTCATCTTAACTGAGAAGCATTGGATGTTAGAGGACCTTTGCTTTGTATCAATTTCAAGCAGAGTTGAACTAGATATGGTCTGTATGTATAGGAAACACCGTTCTTTTCTTCTGAGCACACTCAAGTTTCCTGCTGTATTAGAGACTCTAGAAAGCAAGAGCGTGCTTCTTGCTCTAAAGCAGAGTTTGATCCATGGATGAGAACTCTGCTGTGTGTTTCTTTTAACAAATGGAGTTAAATCCCAGGCTCTGTGTCTTCCTACAAGCAAGACTTCGTTTCAAGTAAGGGCAGTCACTTTTCAGCACAAATGAACTACAACATTCACGAAGCTCACACGTTTCCCATCTTAACTGAAAAGCATTGAATGTTAGAGGACCAGTGCTTTGTATCAGTTTCAGAAGCAGAGTTGGACTATATATGGTCTGTATGTGTAGGAAACACCGTTCTTTTCTTCTCAGCACACTCACGTTTTCTGCTGTCTTAGAGACTCTAGAAAGCAAGAGAGTGCTTCTTGCTCTAAAGCAGATTGTGATCTGAGTGTTCCTACATGCTAGACTTCTTTTCAAGTACGGGCAGTCACTTTTCAGCTCAAAAGTACTACATCGTTCCCGATCTCACACTTTTCTCATCTTAACTGACAAGCATTGAATGTTAGAAGACTAGTGCTTTGTATCAGTTTCAGAATCAGAGTTGGACTAGATATGGCCCGTGTGTGTAGGAAACACCGTTCTTTTGTTCTGACCACACTCAAGTTTCCTGCTGTATTAGATACCCTCGAAATCAAGAGAGTGCTTCTTGCTCTAAAGAAGAGTGTGATCCATGGATGAAAACTGTGTTTGTGTTTCCCTTCAGAAATGGAGTTAAACCCCAGGCTCTGGGTCTTCCTACAAGCAAGACTTCGTTTCTGGTAAGGGCAGTCACTTTTCAACTCAAACGAACTATATCATTCACGAAGCTCACACGTTTCTCATCTTAACTGACAAGCATTGAATGTGAGAGGACCTGTGCTTTGTATCAGTTTCAGAAGCAGATTTGGACTAGATATGCTCTATATGTGTCAGAAACACCGTTCATTTGTTCTCAGCACACTCAAGTTTCCTGCTGTATTTGACACTCTAGAAAGCAAGAGCGTGCCTCTTGCTCTAAAGCAGAGTGTGATCCATGGATGAGAACTGTGTTGTGTGTTTCCCTTCAGAAATGATGTTAAACCCCACACCCTGTGTCTTCCTACATTCAAGAATTCGTTTCAGGTAAGGGCAGTGAATTTTCAGCTCAAACGACCTACATTGATCACGAAACTCACACGTTTCTCATCTTAAATGACAAGCATTGGATGTTAGAGGACCAGTGCTTTGTATCAGTTTCATAAGCATAGTTGAACTATATATGGCCCGTATATGTAGGATACGTTTTTAGTTGTGAGCACACTCATGTTTCCTGCTGTATTAGAGACTCTAGAAAGCAAGAGCGTGCTTCTCTCTCTAAAGCAGAGTGTGATCAATGGATGAGAACTCTGTTGTGTGTTTCACTTCAGAAATGGAGTTAAACACCTGGCTCTGAGTCTTCCTACAAGCAAGACTCGTTTCAGGTAAGGGCAGTTACTTTATAGCTCAAACGAACTACATCATTCACAAAGCTCACACGTTTCTCATCTAAACTGAGAAGCATTGGATGTTAGAGGACCTTTGGTTTGTATCAATTTCAAGCAGAGTTGAACTAGATATGGTCCGTATGTATAGGAAACACCGTTCTTTTCTTTTGAACACACTCACGTTTCCTGTTGTATTAGAGACTCTAGAAAGCAAGAGTATGCCTCTTACTCTAAAGCAGATTGTGATCCATGGATGAGAAATGTGTTGTGTGTTTCCCTTCAGAAATGTTGTTAAACACCAGACTCTGAGTCTTCCTACAAGCAAGACTTCGTTTCAAGTAAGGGCAGTCACTTTTCAGCTCAAACGAAGTACATCGTTCACGAAGCTCACACGTTTCTCATCTTAATTGACAAGCATTGGATGTTAGAGGACCTGTGCTTTGTATCAATTTCAGAGGCAGAGTTGGACTGGATATTGTCCGTATGTGTAGGAAACACCGTTGTTTTATTCTCAGCACACTCCTGTTTCCTGCTGTCTTAGAGACTCTAGAAAGCAAGAGCATGCCTCTTACTCTAATTCAGATTGCGATCCATGGATGAGAAATGTGTTGTGTGTTTCCCTTCAGAAATGGTGTTAAACACCAGGCTCTGAGTCTTCCTACATGCAAGACTTCGTTTCAGGTAAGGGCAGTCACTTTTCAGCTCAAACGAACTACATAGTTCCCGAAGCTCACACGTTTCTCATCTTAACTGACAAGCATTGGATGTTAGAGGACGTGTGCTTTGTATCAATTTCAGAGGCAGAGTTGGACAAGATATGGTCGGTATGTGTAGGAAACACCGTTGATTTGTTCTCAGCACACTCATGTTTCCTGCTGTCTTAGAGACTCTAGAAAGCAAGAGCGTGCTTAATGCTCTAAAGCAGAGTGTGATCTATATATGAGAACTCTGCTGTGTGTTTCACTTCAGAAATGGAGTTAAATCCCAGGCTCTGAGTCTTCCTACAAGCAAGAGTTCATTTCAGGTAAGGGCAGTTACTTTAGAGCTAAAACGAATAACATCAATCACGATGCTCACACATTTCTCATCTTAACTGACAAGCATTGGATGTTAGAGGACCTGTGGTTTCTTTCAGTTTCAGAAGCAGATTTGAACTAGATATGGTCCGTATGTGTAGGAAACACTGTTCTTTTGTTCTGAGCACACTCAAATTTCCTGCTGTATTAGAGATTCTAGAAAGCAAGTGCGTTCTTCTTGCTCTAAAGCAGAGTGTGATCCATGGATGAGAACTATGCTGTGTGTTTCCCTTCAGAAATGGAGTTAAATCCAAGGCTCTGAGTCTTCCTGCAAGCAAGACTTCGATTCAAGTAAGGGCAGTTACTTTACAGCTCAAAGGAACTACATCGTTCACGAAGCTCACACGTTTCTCATCTTAACTGACAAGCATTGGATGTTAGAGTACCTCTGGTTTGTTTCAGTTTCAGAAGCAGAGATGAACTAGATATGGTCCGTATGTGTAGGAAACACCGTTCTTTTGTTATGAGCACACTCAAGTTTCCTGCTGTATTAGAGAATCTAGGAAGCAAGAGAGTGCTTCTTGCCCTAAAGCAGAGTGTGATCCATGGATGAGAACTATGCTGTGTGTTTCCCTTCGGAAATGGAGTTAAATCCCAGGCTCTGTGTCTTCCTACAAGCACTACTTTGTTTCAGCTAAGGGCAGTCACTTTTCAGATCAAACGAACTACATCGTTCACGAAGCTCACATGTTGCTCATCTTAAATGACAAGCATTGGATGTTAGAGGACCAGTGCTTTGTATCAGTTTCAGAATCAGAGTTGGACTAGATATGGCCCGTATGTGTAGGAAACACTTTTCTTTTGTTCTCAGCATACTCAAGTTTCCTGCTGTATTTGACACTCTAGAAAGCAAGAGCGTGCTTCTTGCTCTAAAGCAGAGTGTGATCCATGGATGAGAACTCTGTTGTGTGTTTCACTTCAGAAATGGAGTTAAATCCCTGGCTCTGAGTCTTCCTACAAGCAAGACTTCGTTTCAGGTAAGGGCAGTTACTTTACAGCTCAAACGAACTACATCATTCACAAAGCTCACACATTTCTCATCTAAACTGAGAAGCATTGGATGTTAGAGGAACTTGGTTTGTATCAATTTCAAGCAGAGTTGAAATAGATACGGTCCGTATGTATAGGAAACACCGTTCTTTTCTTCTGAGCACATTCACGTTTCCTGCTGTATTAGAGACTCTAGAAAGCAAGAGCATGCCTCTTACTCTAATTCAGATTGTGATCCATGGATGAGAAATGTGTTGTGTGTTTCCCTTCAGAAATGGTGTTAAACACCAGGCTCTGAGTCTTCCTACATGCAAGACTTCGTTTCAGGTAAGGGCAGTCACTTTTCAGCTCAAACGAACTACATAGTTCCCGAAGCTCACACGTTTCTCATCTTAACTGACAAGCATTGGATGTTAGAGGACGTGTGCTTTGTATCAATTTCAGAGGCAGAGTTGGACAAGATATGGTCGGTATGTGTAGGAAACACCGTTGTTTTGTTCTCAGCACACTCATGTTTCCTGCTGTCTTAGAGACTCTAGAAAGCAAGAGCGTGCTTAATGCTCTAAAGCAGAGTGTGATCTATATATGAGAACTCTGCTGTGTGTTTCACTTCAGAAATGGAGTTAAATCCCAGGCTCTGAGTCTTCCTACAAGCAAGAGTTCATTTCAGGTAAGGGCAGTTACTTTAGAGCTAAAACGAATAACATCAATCACGATGCTCACACATTTCTCATCTTAACTGACAAGCATTGGATGTTAGAGGACCTGTGGTTTCTTTCAGTTTCAGAAGCAGATTTGAACTAGATATGGTCCGTATGTGTAGGAAACACTGTTCTTTTGTTCTGAGCACACTCAAATTTCCTGCTGTATTAGAGATTCTAGAAAGCAAGTGCGTTCTTCTTGCTCTAAAGCCGTATGTGATCCATGGATGAGAACTATGCTGTGTGTTTCCCTTCAGAAATGGAGTTAAATCCCAGGCTCTGAGTCTTCCTGCAAGCAAGACTTCGATTCAAGTAAGGGCAGTTACTTTACAGCTCAAACGAACTACATCGTTCACGAAGCTCACACGTTTCTCATCTTAACTGACAAGCATTGGATGTTAGAGTACCTCTGGTTTGTTTCAGTTTCAGAAGCAGAGATGAACTAGATATGGTCCGTATGTGTAGGAAACACCGTTCATTGTTATGAGCACACTCAAGTTTCCTGCTGTATTAGAGAATCTAGGAAGCAAGAGAGTGCTTCTTGCCCTAAAGCAGAGTGTGATCCATGGATGAGAACTATGCTGTGTGTTTCCCTTCGGAAATGGAGTTAAATCCCAGGCTCTGTGTCTTCCTACAAGCACTACTTTGTTTCAGCTAAGGGCAGTCACTTTTCAGATCAAACGAACTACATCATTTACGAAGCTCACATGTTGCTCATCTTAAATGACAAGCATTGGATGTTAGAGGACCAGTGCTTTGTATCGGTTTCAGAATCACAGTTGGACTAGATATGGCCCGTATGTGTAGGAAACACTTTTCTTTTGTTCTGAGCATACTCAAGTTTCCTGCTGTATTTGACACTCTAGAAAGCAAGAGCGTGCTTCTTGCTCTAAAGCAGAGTGTGATCCATGGATGAGAACTGTGTTGTGTGTTTCCCTTCCGAAATGATGTTAAACCCCACGCCCTGTGTCTTCCTACATTCAAGACTTCGTTTCAGGTAAGGGCAGTCACTTTTCAGCTCAAACGGACTACATCGTTCACTAAGCTCACACGTTTCTCATCTTAACTGAGAAGCATTGGATGTTAGAGGACCTTTGCTTTGTATCAATTTCAAGCAGAGTTGAACTAGATATGGTCTGTATGTATAGGAAACACCGTTCTTTTCTTCTGAGCACACTCAAGTTTCCTGCTGTATTAGAGACTCTAGAAAGTAAGAGCGTGCTTCTTGCTCTAAAGCAGAGTTTGATCCATGGATGAGAACTCTGCTGTGTGTTTCATTTAACAAATGGAGTTAAATCCCAGGCTCTGTGTCTTCCTACAAGCAAGACTTCGTTTCAAGTAAGGGCAGTCACTTTTCAGCACAAATGAACTACAACATTCACGAAGCTCACACGTTTCCCATCTTAACTGAAAAGCATTGAATGTTAGAGGACCAGTGCTTTGTATCAGTTTCAGAAGCAGAGTTGGACTATATATGGTCTGTATGTGTAGGAAACACCGTTCTTTTCTTCTCAGCACACTCACGTTTTCTGCTGTCTTAGAGACTCTAGAAAGCAAGAGAGTGCTTCTTGCTCTAAAGCAGATTGTGATCTGAGTGTTCCTACAAGCTAGACTTCTTTTCAAGTACGGGCAGTCACTTTTCAGCTCAAAAGAACTACATCGTTCCCGATCTCACACTTTTCTCATCTTAACTGACAAGCATTGAATGTTAGAAGACTAGTGCTTTGTATCAGTTTCAGAATCAGAGTTGGACTATATATGGCCCGTGTGTGTAGGAAACACCGTTCTTTTGTTCTGACCACACTCAAGTTTCCTGCTGTATTAGATACCCTCGAAATCAAGAGAGTGCTTCTTGCTCTAAAGAAGAGTGTGATCCATGGATGAAAACTGTGTTTGTGTTTCCCTTCAGAAATGGAGTTAAACCCCAGGCTCTGGGTCTTCCTACAAGCAAGACTTCGTTTCTGGTAAGGGCAGTCACTTTTCAGCTCAAACGAACTATATCATTCACGAAGCTCACACGTTTCTCATCTTAACTGACAAGCATTGAATGTGAGAGGACCTGTGCTTTGTATCAGTTTCAGAAGCAGATTTGGACTAGATATGCTCTACATGTGTCAGAAACACCGTTCATTTGTTCTCAGCACACTCAAGTTTCCTGCTGTATTAGACACTCTAGAAAGCAAGAGCGTGCCTCTTGCTCTAAAGCAGAGTGTGATCCATGGATGAGAACTGTGTTGTGTGTTTCCCTTCAGAAATGATGTTAAACCCCACACCCTGTGTCTTCCTACATTCAAGAATTCGTTTCAGGTAAGGGCAGTGAATTTTCAGCTCAAACGACCTACATTGATCACGAAACTCACACGTTTCTCATCTTAAATGACAAGCATTGGATGTTAGAGGACCAGTGCTTTGTATCAGTTTCATAAGCATAGTTGAACTATATATGGCCCGTATATGTAGGATACGTTTTTAGTTGTGAGCACACTCATGTTTCCTGCTGTATTAGAGACTCTAGAAAGCAAGAGCGTGCTTCTTGCTCTAAAGCAGAGTGTGATCAATGGATGAGAACTCTGTTGTGTGTTTCACTTCAGAAATGGAGTTAAACCCCTGTCTCTGAGTCTTCCTACAAGCAAGACTCGTTTCAGGTAAGGGCAGTTACTTTATAGCTCAAACGAACTACATCATTCACAAAGCTCACACGTTTCTCATCTAAACTGAGAAGCACTGGATGTTAGAGGACCTTTGGTTTGTATCAATTTCAAGCAGAGTTGAACTAGATATGGTCCGTATGTATAGGAAACACTGTTCTTTTCTTTTGAACACACTCACGTTTCCTGTTGTACTAGAGACTCTAGAAAGCAAGAGTATGCCTCTTACTCTAAAGCAGATTGTGATCCATGGATGAGAAATGTGTTGTGTGTTTCCCTTCAGAAATGTTGTTAAACACCAGACTCTGAGTCTTCCTACAAGCAAGACTTCGTTTCAAGTAAGGGCAGTCACTTTTCAGCTCAAACGAACTACATCGTTCACGAAGCTCACACGTTTCTCATCTTAATTGACAAGCATTGGATGTTAGAGGACGTGTGCTTTGTATCAATTTCAGAGGCAGAGTTGGACAAGATATGGTCGGTATGTGTAGGAAACACCGTTGTTTTGTTCTCAGCACACTCATGTTTCCTGCTGTCTTAGAGACTCTAGAAAGCAAGAGCGTGCTTAATGCTCTAAAGCAGAGTGTGATCTATATATGAGAACTCTGCTGTGTGTTTCACTTCAGAAATGGAGTTAAATCCCAGGCTCTGAGTCTTCCTACAAGCAAGAGTTCATTTCAGGTAAGGGCAGTTACTTTAGACCTAAAACGAATAACATCAATCACGATGCTCACACATTTCTCATCTTAACTGACAAGCATTGGATGTTAGAGGACCTGTGGTTTCTTTCAGTTTCAGAAGCAGATTTGAACTAGATATGGTCCGTATGTGTAGGAAACACTGTTCTTTTGTTCTGAGCACACTCAAATTTCCTGCTGTATTAGAGATTCTAGAAAGCAAGTGTGTTCTTCTTGCTCTAAAGCAGAGTGTGATCCATGGATGAGAACTATGCTGTGTGTTTCCCTTCAGAAATGGAGTTAAATCCCAGGCTCTGAGTCTTCCTGCAAGCAAGACTTCGATTCAAGTAAGGGCAGTTACTTTACAGCTCAAACGAACTACATCGTTCACGAAGCTCACACGTTTCTCATCTTAACTGACAAGCATTGGATGTTAGAGTACCTCTGGTTTGTTTCAGTTTCAGAAGCAGAGATGAACTAGATATGGTCCGTATGTGTAGGAAACACCGTTCTTTTGTTATGAGCACACTCAAGTTTCCTGCTGTATTAGAGAATCTAGGAAGCAAGAGAGTGCTTCTTGCCCTAAAGCAGAGTGTGATCCATGGATGAGAACTATGCTGTGTGTTTCCCTTCGGAAATGGAGTTAAATCCCAGGCTCTGTGTCTTCCTACAAGCACTACTTTGTTTCAGCTAAGGGCAGTCACTTTTCAGATCAAACGAACTACATCGTTCACGAAGCTCACATGTTGCTCATCTTAAATGACAAGCATTGGATGTTAGAGGACCAGTGCTTTGTATCAGTTTCAGAATCAGAGTTGGACTAGATATGGCCCGTATGTGTAGGAAACACTTTTCTTTTGTTCTGAGCACACTCAAGTTTCCTGCTGTATTTGACACTCTAGAAAGCAAGAGCGTGCTTCTTGCTCTAAAGCAGAGTGTGATCCATGGATGAGAACTGTGTTGTGTGTTTTCCTTCCGAAATATTGTTAAACCCCACGCCCTGTGTCTTCCTACATTCAAGACTTCGTTTCAGGTAAGGGCAGTCACTTTTCAGCTCAAAAGAACTACATCGTTCACTAAGCTCACACGTTTCTCATCTTAACTGACAAGCATCGGATGTTAGAGGAACAGTGCTTTGTATCAGTTTCAGAATCAGAGTTGGACTAGATATGGTCCGTATGTGTGGGAAACACCGTTCTTTGGTTCTCAGCAGACTCAGGTTTCCTGCTGTTTTAGAGACTCTAGAAAGCAATATCGTGCTTCT
This sequence comes from Onychomys leucogaster, assembly GCA_949786385.1. Taxonomy (NCBI): domain Eukaryota; kingdom Metazoa; phylum Chordata; class Mammalia; order Rodentia; family Cricetidae; genus Onychomys; species Onychomys leucogaster. Next base: position 2,379,085 of record CATKUP010000038.1, on the reverse strand, counting down.
TGCTCTAAAGCAGGGTGTGAACAATGGATGAGAACTCTGTTGTGTGTTTCACTTCAGAAATGGAGTTAAATCCCTGGCTCTGAGTCTTCCTACAAGCAAGACTTCGGTTCAGGTAAGGGCAGTTACTTTACAGCTCAAAAGAACTACATGGTTCACGAAGCTCACACGTTTCTCATCTTAACTGACAAGCATTGGATATTAGAGGACCTTTGCTTTGTATCAATTTCAAGCAGAGTTGAACTAGATATGGTCTGTATGTATAGGAAACACCGTTCTTTTCTTCTGAGCACACTCAAGTTTCCTGCTGTATTAGAGACTCTAGAAAGCAAGAGCGTGCTTCTTGCTCTAAAGCAGAGTTTGATCCATGGATGAGAACTCTGCTGTGTGTTTCATTTAACAAATGGAGTTAAATCCCAGGCTCTGTGTCTTCCTACAAGCAAGACTTCGTTTCAAGTAAGGGCAGTCACTTTTCAGCACAAATGAACTACAACATTCACGAAGCTCACACGTTTCCCATCTTAACTGAAAAGCATTGAATGTTAGAGGACCAGTGCTTTGTATCAGTTTCAGAAGCAGAGTTGGACTATATATGGTCTGTATGTGTAGGAAACACCGTTCTTTTCTTCTCAGCACACTCACGTTTTCTGCTGTCTTAGAGACTCTAGAAAGCAAGAGAGTGCTTCTTGCTCTAAAGCAGATTGTGATCTGAGTGTTCCTACATGCTAGACTTCTTTTCAAGTACGGGCAGTCACTTTTCAGCTCAAAAGAACTACATCGTTCCCGATCTCACACTTTTCTCATCTTAACTGACAAGCATTGAATGTTAGAAGACTAGTGCTTTGTATCAGTTTCAGAATCAGAGTTGGACTAGATATGGCCCGTGTGTGTAGGAAACACCGTTCTTTTGTTCTGACCACACTCAAGTTTCCTGCTGTATTAGATACCCTCGAAATCAAGAGAGTGCTTCTTGCTCTAAAGAAGAGTGTGATCCATGGATGAAAACTGTGTTTGTGTTTCCCTTCAGAAATGGAGTTAAACCCCAGGCTCTGGGTCTTCCTACAAGCAAGACTTCGTTTCTGGTAAGGGCAGTCACTTTTCAGCTCAAACGAACTATATCATTCACGAAGCTCACACGTTTCTCATCTTAACTGACAAGCATTGAATGTGAGAGGACCTGTGCTTTGTATCAGTTTCAGAAGCAGATTTGGACTAGATATGCTCTATATGTGTCAGAAACACCGTTCATTTGTTCTCAGCACACTCAAGTTTCCTGCTGTATTAGACACTCTAGAAAGCAAGAGCGTGCCTCTTGCTCTAAAGCAGAGTGTGATCCATGGATGAGAACTGTGTTGTGTGTTTCCCTTCAGAAATGATGTTAAACCCCACACCCTGTGTCTTCCTACATTCAAGAATTCGTTTCAGGTAAGGGCAGTGAATTTTCAGCTCAAACGACCTACATTGATCACGAAACTCACACGTTTCTCATCTTAAATGACAAGCATTGGATGTTAGAGGACCAGTGCTTTGTATCAGTTTCATAAGCATAGTTGAACTATATATGGCCCGTATATGTAGGATACGTTTTTAGTTGTGAGCACACTCATGTTTCCTGCTGTATTAGAGACTCTAGAAAGCAATATCGTGCTTCTTGCTCTAAAGCAGGGTGTGAACAATGGATGAGAACTCTGTTGTGTGTTTCACTTCAGAAATGGAGTTAAATCCCTGGCTCTGAGTCTTCCTACAAGCAAGACTTCGGTTCAGGTAAGGGCAGTTACTTTACAGCTCAAAAGAACTACATGGTTCACGAAGCTCACACGTTTCTCATCTTAACTGACAAGCATTGGATATTAGAGGACCTTTGCTTTGTATCAATTTCAAGCAGAGTTGAACTAGATATGGTCTGTATGTATAGGAAACACCGTTCTTTTCTTCTGAGCACACTCAAGTTTCCTGCTGTATTAGAGACTCTAGAAAGCAAGAGCGTGCTTCTTGCTCTAAAGCAGAGTTTGATCCATGGATGAGAACTCTGCTGTGTGTTTCATTTAACAAATGGAGTTAAATCCCAGGCTCTGTGTCTTCCTACAAGCAAGACTTCGTTTCAAGTAAGGGCAGTCACTTTTCAGCACAAATGAACTACAACATTCACGAAGCTCACACGTTTCCCATCTTAACTGAAAAGCATTGAATGTTAGAGGACCAGTGCTTTGTATCAGTTTCAGAAGCAGAGTTGGACTATATATGGTCTGTATGTGTAGGAAACACCGTTCTTTTCTTCTCAGCACACTCACGTTTTCTGCTGTCTTAGAGACTCTAGAAAGCAAGAGAGTGCTTCTTGCTCTAAAGCAGATTGTGATCTGAGTGTTCCTACATGCTAGACTTCTTTTCAAGTACGGGCAGTCACTTTTCAGCTCAAAAGAACTACATCATTCCCGATCTCACACTTTTCTCATCTTAACTGACAAGCATTGAATGTTAGAAGACTAGTGCTTTGTATCAGTTTCAGAATCAGAGTTGGACTAGATATGGCCCGTGTGTGTAGGAAACACCGTTCTTTTGTTCTGACCACACTCAAGTTTCCTGCTGTATTAGATACCCTCGAAATCAAGAGAGTGCTTCTTGCTCTAAAGAAGAGTGTGATCCATGGATGAAAACTGTGTTTGTGTTTCCCTTCAGAAATGGAGTTAAACCCCAGGCTCTGGGTCTTCCTACAAGCAAGACTTCGTTTCTGGTAAGGGCAGTCACTTTTCAGCTCAAACGAACTATATCATTCACGAAGCTCACACGTTTCTCATCTTAACTGACAAGCATTGAATGTGAGAGGACCTGTGCTTTGTATCAGTTTCAGAAGCAGATTTGGACTAGATATGCTCTATATGTGTCAGAAACACCGTTCATTTGTTCTCAGCACACTCAAGTTTCCTGCTGTATTAGACACTCTAGAAAGCAAGAGCGTGCCTCTTGCTCTAAAGCAGAGTGTGATCCATGGATGAGAACTGTGTTGTGTGTTTCCCTTCAGAAATGATGTTAAACCCCACACCCTGTGTCTTCCTACATTCAAGAATTCGTTTCAGGTAAGGGCAGTGAATTTTCAGCTCAAACGACCTACATTGATCACGAAACTCACACGTTTCTCATCTTAAATGACAAGCATTGGATGTTAGAGGACCAGTGCTTTGTATCAGTTTCATAAGCATAGTTGAACTATATATGGCCCGTATATGTAGGATACGTTTTTAGTTGTGAGCACACTCATGTTTCCTGCTGTATTAGAGACTCTAGAAAGCAAGAGCGTGCTTCTTGCTCTAAAGCAGAGTGTGATCAATGGATGAGAACTCTGTTGTGTGTTTCACTTCAGAAATGGAGTTAAACCCCTGGCTCTGAGTCTTCCTACAAGCAAGACTCGTTTCAGGTAAGGGCAGTTACTTTATAGCTCAAACGAACTACATCATTCACAAAGCTCACACGTTTCTCATCAAAACTGAGAAGCATTGGATGTTAGAGGACCTTTGGTTTGTATCAATTTCAAGCAGAGTTGAACTAGATATGGTCCGTATGTATAGGAAACACCGTTCTTTTCTTTTGAACACACTCACGTTTCCTGTTGTATTAGAGACTCTAGAAAGCAAGAGTATGCCTCTTACTCTAAAGCAGATTGTGATCCATGGATGAGAAATGTGTTGTGTGTTTCCCTTCAGAAATGTTGTTAAACACCAGACTCTGAGTCTTCCTACAAGCAAGACTTCGTTTCAAGTAAGGGCAGTCACTTTTCAGCTCAAACGAACTACATCGTTCACGAAGCTCACACGTTTCTCATCTTAATTGACAAGCATTGGATGTTAGAGGACGTGTGCTTTGTATCAATTTCAGAGGCAGAGTTGGACAAGATATGGTCGGTATGTGTAGGAAACACCGTTGTTTTGTTCTCAGCACACTCATGTTTCCTGCTGTCTTAGAGACTCTAGAAAGCAAGAGCGTGCTTAATGCTCTAAAGCAGAGTGTGATCTATATATGAGAACTCTGCTGTGTGTTTCACTTCAGAAATGGAGTTAAATCCCAGGCTCTGAGTCTTCCTACAAGCAAGAGTTCATTTCAGGTAAGGGCAGTTACTTTACAGCTCAAACGAACTACATCGTTCATGAAGCTCACACGTTTCTCATCTTAACTGACAAGCATTGGATGTTAGAGTACCTCTGGTTTGTTTCAGTTTCAGAAGCAGAGATGAACTAGATATGGTCCGTATGTGTAGGAAACACCGTTCTTTTGTTATGAGCACACTCAAGTTTCCTGCTGTATTAGAGAATCTAGGAAGCAAGAGAGTGCTTCTTGCCCTAAAGCAGAGTGTGATCCATGGATGAGAACTATGCTGTGTGTTTCCCTTCGGAAATGGAGTTAAATCCCAGGCTCTGTGTCTTCCTACAAGCACTACTTTGTTTCAGCTAAGGGCAGTCACTTTTCAGATCAAACGAACTACATCGTTCACGAAGCTCACATGTTGCTCATCTTAAATGACAAGCATTGGATGTTAGAGGACCAGTGCTTTGTATCAGTTTCAGAATCAGAGTTGGACTAGATATGGCCCGTATGTGTAGGAATCACTTTTCTTTTGTTCTGAGCACACTCAAGTTTCCTGCTGTATTTGACACTCTAGAAAGCAAGAGCGTGCTTCTTGCTCTAAAGCAGAGTGTGATCCATGGATGAGAACTGTGTTGTGTGTTTTCCTTCCGAAATATTGTTAAACCCCACGCCCTGTGTCTTCCTACATTCAAGACTTCGTTTCAGGTAAGGGCAGTCACTTTTCAGCTCAAAAGAACTACATCGTTCACTAAGCTCACACGTTTCTCATCTTAACTGACAAGCATCGGATGTTAGAGGAACAGTGCTTTGTATCAGTTTCAGAATCAGAGTTGGACTAGATATGGTCCGTATGTGTGGGAAACACCGTTCTTTGGTTCTCAGCAGACTCAGGTTTCCTGCTGTTTTAGAGACTCTAGAAAGCAATATCGTGCTTCTTGCTCTAAAGCAGGGTGTGAACAATGGATGAGAACTCTGTTGTGTGTTTCACTTCAGAAATGGAGTTAAATCCCTGGCTCTGAGTCTTCCTACAAGCAAGACTTCGGTTCAGGTAAGGGCAGTTACTTTACAGCTCAAAAGAACTACATGGTTCACGAAGCTCACACGTTTCTCATCTTAACTGACAAGCATTGGATATTAGAGGACCTTTGCTTTGTATCAATTTCAAGCAGAGTTGAACTAGATATGGTCTGTATGTATAGGAAACACCGTTCTTTTCTTCTGAGCACACTCAAGTTTCCTGCTGTATTAGAGACTCTAGAAAGCAAGAGCGTGCTTCTTGCTCTAAAGCAGAGTTTGATCCATGGATGAGAACTCTGCTGTGTGTTTCATTTAACAAATGGAGTTAAATCCCAGGCTCTGTGTCTTCCTACAAGCAAGACTTCGTTTCAAGTAAGGGCAGTCACTTTTCAGCACAAATGAACTACAACATTCACGAAGCTCACACGTTTCCCATCTTAACTGAAAAGCATTGAATGTTAGAGGACCAGTGCTTTGTATCAGTTTCAGAAGCAGAGTTGGACTATATATGGTCTGTATGTGTAGGAAACACCGTTCTTTTCTTCTCAGCACACTCACGTTTTCTGCTGTCTTAGAGACTCTAGAAAGCAAGAGAGTGCTTCTTGCTCTAAAGCAGATTGTGATCTGAGTGTTCCTACATGCTAGACTTCTTTTCAAGTACGGGCAGTCACTTTTCAGCTCAAAAGAACTACATCGTTCCCGATCTCACACTTTTCTCATCTTAACTGACAAGCATTGAATGTTAGAAGACTAGTGCTTTGTATCAGTTTCAGAATCAGAGTTGGACTAGATATGGCCCGTGTGTGTAGGAAACACCGTTCTTTTGTTCTGACCACACTCAAGTTTCCTGCTGTATTAGATACCCTCGAAATCAAGAGAGTGCTTCTTGCTCTAAAGAAGAGTGTGATCCATGGATGAAAACTGTGTTTGTGTTTCCCTTCAGAAATGGAGTTAAACCCCAGGCTCTGGGTCTTCCTACAAGCAAGACTTCGTTTCTGGTAAGGGCAGTCACTTTTCAGCTCAAACGAACTATATCATTCACGAAGCTCACACGTTTCTCATCTTAACTGACAAGCATTGAATGTGAGAGGACCTGTGCTTTGTATCAGTTTCAGAAGCAGATTTGGACTAGATATGCTCTATATGTGTCAGAAACACCGTTCATTTGTTCTCAGCACACTCAAGTTTCCTGCTGTATTAGACACTCTAGAAAGCAAGAGCGTGCCTCTTGCTCTAAAGCAGAGTGTGATCCATGGATGAGAACTGTGTTGTGTGTTTCCCTTCAGAAATGATGTTAAACCCCACACCCTGTGTCTTCCTACATTCAAGAATTCGTTTCAGGTAAGGGCAGTGAATTTTCAGCTCAAACGACCTACATTGATCACGAAACTCACACGTTTCTCATCTTAAATGACAAGCATTGGATGTTAGAGGACCAGTGCTTTGTATCAGTTTCATAAGCATAGTTGAACTATATATGGCCCGTATATGTAGGATACGTTTTTAGTTGTGAGCACACTCATGTTTCCTGCTGTATTAGAGACTCTAGAAAGCAAGAGCGTGCTTCTTGCTCTAAAGCAGAGTGTGATCAATGGATGAGAACTCTGTTGTGTGTTTCACTTCAGAAATGGAGTTAAACCCCTGGCTCTGAGTCTTCCTACAAGCAAGACTCGTTTCAGGTAAGGGCAGTTACTTTATAGCTCAAACGAACTACATCATTCACAAAGCTCACACGTTTCTCATCAAAACTGAGAAGCATTGGATGTTAGAGGACCTTTGGTTTGTATCAATTTCAAGCAGAGTTGAACTAGATATGGTCCGTATGTATAGGAAACACCGTTCTTTTCTTTTGAACACACTCACGTTTCCTGTTGTATTAGAGACTCTAGAAAGCAAGAGTATGCCTCTTACTCTAAAGCAGATTGTGATCCATGGATGAGAAATGTGTTGTGTGTTTCCCTTCAGAAATGTTGTTAAACACCAGACTCTGAGTCTTCCTACAAGCAAGACTTCGTTTCAAGTAAGGGCAGTCACTTTTCAGCTCAAACGAACTACATCGTTCACGAAGCTCACACGTTTCTCATCTTAATTGACAAGCATTGGATGTTAGAGGACGTGTGCTTTGTATCAATTTCAGAGGCAGAGTTGGACAAGATATGGTCGGTATGTGTAGGAAACACCGTTGTTTTGTTCTCAGCACACTCATGTTTCCTGCTGTCTTAGAGACTCTAGAAAGCAAGAGCGTGCTTAATGCTCTAAAGCAGAGTGTGATCTATATATGAGAACTCTGCTGTGTGTTTCACTTCAGAAATGGAGTTAAATCCCAGGCTCTGAGTCTTCCTACAAGCAAGAGTTCATTTCAGGTAAGGGCAGTTACTTTAGACCTAAAACGAATAACATCAATCACGATGCTCACACATTTCTCATCTTAACTGACAAGCATTGGATGTTAGAGGACCTGTGGTTTCTTTCAGTTTCAGAAGCAGATTTGAACTAGATATGGTCCGTATGTGTAGGAAACACTGTTCTTTTGTTCTGAGCACACTCAAATTTCCTGCTGTATTAGAGATTCTAGAAAGCAAGTGCGTTCTTCTTGCTCTAAAGCAGAGTGTGATCCATGGATGAGAACTATGCTGTGTGTTTCCCTTCAGAAATGGAGTTAAATCCCAGGCTCTGAGTCTTCCTGCAAGCAAGACTTCGATTCAAGTAAGGGCAGTTACTTTACAGCTCAAACGAACTACATCGTTCATGAAGCTCACACGTTTCTCATCTTAACTGACAAGCATTGGATGTTAGAGTACCTCTGGTTTGTTTCAGTTTCAGAAGCAGAGATGAACTAGATATGGTCCGTATGTGTAGGAAACACCGTTCTTTTGTTATGAGCACACTCAAGTTTCCTGCTGTATTAGAGAATCTAGGAAGCAAGAGAGTGCTTCTTGCCCTAAAGCAGAGTGTGATCCATGGATGAGAACTATGCTGTGTGTTTCCCTTCGGAAATGGAGTTAAATCCCAGGCTCTGTGTCTTCCTACAAGCACTACTTTGTTTCAGCTAAGGGCAGTCACTTTTCAGATCAAACGAACTACATCGTTCACGAAGCTCACATGTTGCTCATCTTAAATGACAAGCATTGGATGTTAGAGGACCAGTGCTTTGTATCAGTTTCAGAATCAGAGTTGGACTAGATATGGCCCGTATGTGTAGGAAACACTTTTCTTTTGTTCTGAGCACACTCAAGTTTCCTGCTGTATTTGACACTCTAGAAAGCAAGAGCGTGCTTCTTGCTCTAAAGCAGAGTGTGATCCATGGATGAGAACTGTGTTGTGTGTTTTCCTTCCGAAATATTGTTAAACCCCACGCCCTGTGTCTTCCTACATTCAAGACTTCGTTTCAGGTAAGGACAGTCACTTTTCAGCTCAAAAGAACTACATCGTTCACTAAGCTCACACGTTTCTCATCTTAACTGACAAGCATCGGATGTTAGAGGAACAGTGCTTTGTATCAGTTTCAGAATCAGAGTTGGACTAGATATGGTCCGTATGTGTGGGAAACACCGTTCTTTGGTTCTCAGCAGACTCAGGTTTCCTGCTGTTTTAGAGACTCTAGAAAGCAATATCGTGCTTCTTGCTCTAAAGCAGGGTGTGAACAATGGATGAGAACTCTGTTGTGTGTTTCACTTCAGAAATGGAGTTAAATCCCTGGCTCTGAGTCTTCCTACAAGCAAGACTTCGGTTCAGGTAAGGGCAGTTACTTTACAGCTCAAAAGAACTACATGGTTCACGAAGCTCACACGTTTCTCATCTTAACTGACAAGCATTGGATATTAGAGGACCTTTGCTTTGTATCAATTTCAAGCAGAGTTGAACTAGATATGGTCTGTATGTATAGGAAACACCGTTCTTTTCTTCTGAGCACACTCAAGTTTCCTGCTGTATTAGAGACTCTAGAAAGCAAGAGCGTGCTTCTTGCTCTAAAGCAGAGTTTGATCCATGGATGAGAACTCTGCTGTGTGTTTCATTTAACAAATGGAGTTAAATCCCAGGCTCTGTGTCTTCCTACAAGCAAGACTTCGTTTCAAGTAAGGGCAGTCACTTTTCAGCACAAATGAACTACAACATTCACGAAGCTCACACGTTTCCCATCTTAACTGAAAAGCATTGAATGTTAGAGGACCAGTGCTTTGTATCAGTTTCAGAAGCAGAGTTGGACTATATATGGTCTGTATGTGTAGGAAACACCGTTCTTTTCTTCTCAGCACACTCACGTTTTCTGCTGTCTTAGAGACTCTAGAAAGCAAGAGAGTGCTTCTTGCTCTAAAGCAGATTGTGATCTGAGTGTTCCTACATGCTAGACTTCTTTTCAAGTACGGGCAGTCACTTTTCAGCTCAAAAGAACTACATCGTTCCCGATCTCACACTTTTCTCATCTTAACTGACAAGCATTGAATGTTAGAAGACTAGTGCTTTGTATCAGTTTCAGAATCAGAGTTGGACTAGATATGGCCCGTGTGTGTAGGAAACACCGTTCTTTTGTTCTGACCACACTCAAGTTTCCTGCTGTATTAGATACCCTCGAAATCAAGAGAGTGCTTCTTGCTCTAAAGAAGAGTGTGATCCATGGATGAAAACTGTGTTTGTGTTTCCCTTCAGAAATGGAGTTAAACCCCAGGCTCTGGGTCTTCCTACAAGCAAGACTTCGTTTCTGGTAAGGGCAGTCACTTTTCAGCTCAAACGAACTATATCATTCACGAAGCTCACACGTTTCTCATCTTAACTGACAAGCATTGAATGTGAGAGGACCTGTGCTTTGTATCAGTTTCAGAAGCAGATTTGGACTAGATATGCTCTATATGTGTCAGAAACACCGTTCATTTGTTCTCAGCACACTCAAGTTTCCTGCTGTATTAGACACTCTAGAAAGCAAGAGCGTGCCTCTTGCTCTAAAGCAGAGTGTGATCCATGGATGAGAACTGTGTTGTGTGTTTCCCTTCAGAAATGATGTTAAACCCCACACCCTGTGTCTTCCTACATTCAAGAATTCGTTTCAGGTAAGGGCAGTGAATTTTCAGCTCAAACGACCTACATTGATCACGAAACTCACACGTTTCTCATCTTAAATGACAAGCATTGGATGTTAGAGGACCAGTGCTTTGTATCAGTTTCATAAGCATAGTTGAACTATATATGGCCCGTATATGTAGGATACGTTTTTAGTTGTGAGCACACTCATGTTTCCTGCTGTATTAGAGACTCTAGAAAGCAATATCGTGCTTCTTGCTCTAAAGCAGGGTGTGAACAATGGATGAGAACTCTGTTGTGTGTTTGACTTCAGAAATGGAGTTAAATCCCTGGCTCTGAGTCTTCCTACAAGCAAGACTTCGGTTCAGGTAAGGGCAGTTACTTTACAGCTCAAAAGAACTACATGGTTCACGAAGCTCACACGTTTCTCATCTTAACTGACAAGCATTGGATATTAGAGGACCTTTGCTTTGTATCAATTTCAAGCAGAGTTGAACTAGATATGGTCTGTATGTATAGGAAACACCGTTCTTTTCTTCTGAGCACACTCAAGTTTCCTGCTGTATTAGAGACTCTAGAAAGCAAGAGCGTGCTTCTTGCTCTAAAGCAGAGTTTGATCCATGGATGAGAACTCTGCTGTGTGTTTCATTTAACAAATGGAGTTAAATCCCAGGCTCTGTGTCTTCCTACATGCAAGACTTCGTTTCAAGTAAGGGCAGTCACTTTTCAGCACAAATGAACTACAACATTCACGAAGCTCACACGTTTCCCATCTTAACTGAAAAGCATTGAATGTTAGAGGACCAGTGCTTTGTATCAGTTTCAGAAGCAGAGTTGGACTATATATGGTCTGTATGTGTAGGAAACACCGTTCTTTTCTTCTCAGCACACTCACGTTTTCTGCTGTCTTAGAGACTCTAGAAAGCAAGAGAGTGCTTCTTGCTCTAAAGCAGATTGTGATCTGAGTGTTCCTACATGCTAGACTTCTTTTCAAGTACGGGCAGTCACTTTTCAGCTCAAAAGAACTACATCATTCCCGATCTCACACTTTTCTCATCTTAACTGACAAGCATTGAATGTTAGAAGACTAGTGCTTTGTATCAGTTTCAGAATCAGAGTTGGACTAGATATGGCCCGTGTGTGTAGGAAACACCGTTCTTTTGTTCTGACCACACTCAAGTTTCCTGCTGTATTAGATACCCTCGAAATCAAGAGAGTGCTTCTTGCTCTAAAGAAGAGTGTGATCCATGGATGAAAACTGTGTTTGTGTTTCCCTTCAGAAATGGAGTTAAACCCCAGGCTCTGGGTCTTCCTACAAGCAAGACTTCGTTTCTGGTAAGGGCAGTCACTTTTCAGCTCAAACGAACTATATCATTCACGAAGCTCACACGTTTCTCATCTTAACTGACAAGCATTGAATGTGAGAGGACCTGTGCTTTGTATCAGTTTCAGAAGCAGATTTGGACTAGATATGCTCTATATGTGTCAGAAACACCGTTCATTTGTTCTCAGCACACTCAATTTTCCTGCTGTATTAGACACTCTAGAAAGCAAGAGCGTGCCTCTTGCTCTAAAGCAGAGTGTGATCCATGGATGAGAACTGTGTTGTGTGTTTCCCTTCAGAAATGATGTTAAACCCCACACCCTGTGTCTTCCTACATTCAAGAATTCGTTTCAGGTAAGGGCAGTGAATTTTCAGCTCAAACGACCTACATTGATCACGAAACTCACACGTTTCTCATCTTAAATGACAAGCATTGGATGTTAGAGGACCAGTGCTTTGTATCAGTTTCATAAGCATAGTTGAACTATATATGGCCCGTATATGTAGGATACGTTTTTAGTTGTGAGCACACTCATGTTTCCTGCTGTATTAGAGACTCTAGAAAGCAAGAGCGTGCTTCTTGCTCTAAAGCAGAGTGTGATCAATGGATGAGAACTCTGTTGTGTGTTTCACTTCAGAAATGGAGTTAAACCCCTGGCTCTGAGTCTTCCTACAAGCAAGACTCGTTTCAGGTAAGGGCAGTTACTTTATAGCTCAAACGAACTACATCATTCACAAAGCTCACACGTTTCTCATCAAAACTGAGAAGCATTGGATGTTAGAGGACCTTTGGTTTGTATCAATTTCAAGCAGAGTTGAACTAGATATGGTCCGTATGTATAGGAAACACCGTTGTTTTATTCTCAGCACACTCCTGTTTCCTGCTGTCTTAGAGACTCTAGAAAGCAAGAGCATGCCTATTACTCTAAAGCAGATTGTGATGCATGGATGAGAAATGTGTTGTGTGTTTCCCTTCAGAAATGTTGTAAAACACCAGGCTCTGAGTCTTCCTACAAGCAAGACTTCGTTTCAGGTAAGGGCAGTCACTTTTCAGCTCAAACGAACTACATCATTCCCAAAGCTCCCACGTTTCTCATCTTAACTGACAAGCATTGGGTGTTAGAGGACCTTTGCTTTGTTTCAATTTCAAGCAGAGTTGAACTAGATATGGTCTGTATGTATAGGAAACACCGTTCTTTTCTTCTGAGCACACTCACGTTTCCTGCTGTATTAGAGACTCTAGAAAGCAAGAGCGTGCTTCTTGCTCTAAAGCAGAGTTTGATCCATGGATGAGAACTCTGTTTTGTGCTTCATTTCACAAATGGAGTTAAATCCCAGGCTCTGTGTCTTCCTACAAGCAAGACTTCGTTTCAAGTAAGGGCAGTCACTTTTCAGCACAAACGAACTACAACGTTTACGAAGCTCACACGTTTCCCATCTTAACTGAAAAGCATTGAATGTTAGAGGACCAGTGCTTTGTATCAGTTTCAGAAGCAGAGTTGGACTATATATGGTCTGTATGTGTAGGAAACACCATTCTTTTGTTCTCAGCACACTCACGTTTTCTGCTGTCTTAGAGAGTCTAGAAAGCAAGAGAGTGCTTCTTGCTCTAAAGTAGAGTGTGATCCATGGATGAGAACTATGCTGTGTTTTTCCCTTCAGAAATGGAGTTAAATCCCAGGCTCTGTGTTTTCCTACTAGCAAGACATCGTTTCAGGTTGGGGCAGTCACTTTTCAGCTCAAACGACCTACATCGTTCATGAAACTCACACGTTTCTCATCTTAAATGACAAGCATTGGATGTTAGAGGACCAGTGCTTTGTATCAGTTTCATAAGCAGAGTTGTACTATATATGGCCCGTATATGTAGGAAACACCGTTTTTATTTGTGAGCACACTCATGTTTCCTGCTGTATTAGAGACTTTAGAAAGCAAGAATGTGCTTCTTGCTCTAAAGCAGAGTGTGATCTGAGTGTTCCTACAAGCTAGATTTCTTTTCAAGTAAGGGCAGTCACTTTTCAGCTCAAACGAACTACATCGTTCCCGATCTCACACGATTCTCATCTTAACTGACAAGCATTGAATGTTGGAGGACTAGTGCTTTGTATCCGTTTCAGAAGAGGAGTTGAACTAGATATGGCAGGTATATGTAGGAAACACCGTTCTTTAGTTCTGAGCACACTCATTTTTCCTAATGTATTAGGGACTCTAGAGTGCAAGAGCGTGCTTCTTGCTCTAAAGTAGAGTGTGATCCATTGATGCGAACTATGTTGTGTGTTTCTCTTCAGAAATGGAGTTAAATACTAGGCTGTGTGTCTTCCTACAAGCACTACTTTGTTTCAGCTAAGGGCAGTCAGTTTTCAGCTCAAACGAACTACATCGTTCACGAAGCTCACATGTTTCTCATCTTAAATGACAAGCATCAGATGTTAGAGGACCAGTGCTTTGTATCAGTTTCAGAATCAGAGTTGGACTAGATATGGCCCGTATGTGTAGGAAACACCATTCTTTTGTTCTGAGCACACTCACGTTTCCTGATGTCTTAGAGACTCTAGAAAGCAAGAGAGTGCTTCTTGCTCTAAAGCAGAGTGTGATCTGAGTGTTCCTACAAGCTAGACTTCTTTTCAAGTAAGGCCAGTCACTTTTCAGCTCAAACGAACTACATCGTTCCCGAAGCTCACACGTTTCACATCTTAACTGACAAGCATTGAATGGTAGAGGACTGGTGCTTTGTATCAGTTTCAGAAGCAGAGTTGAACTAGATATGGCAGGTATATGTAGGAAACACTGTTCTTTAGTTCTGAGCACACTCAAGTTTCCTGCTGTCTTAGAGACTCTAGAAAGCTAGAGCGTGCTTCTTGCTTTAGAGCAGAGTGTGATCAATGGATGCGAACTCTGTTTTGTGTTTCAGTTCAGAAATGGAGATAAATCCCAGGCTCTGAGTCATCCCACAAGCAAGACTTCTTTTCAGGTAAGGGCAGTTACTTTAGAGCTAAAATGAACTACATCGTTCATGAAGCTCACACGTTTCTTATCTTAACTGAGAAGCATTGGATGTTTGAGGACCGTTGCTTTGTATCAATTTCAAGCAGAGTTGAACTATATATGGTCCGTATGTATAGGAAACACCGTTCTTTTCTTCTGAGCACACTCACGTATCCTGCGGTATTAGAGACTCCAGAAAGCAAGAACGTGCTTCTTTCTCTAAAGCAGAGTGTGATCCATGGATGAGAACTGTGTTGTGTGTTTCACTTCAGAAATGGGGTAAATCCCAGGCTCTGAGTTTTTCTACAAGCAAGACTTCGATTCTAGTAAGGGCAGTTACTTTACAGCTCAAACAAACTCCATCGTTCACGAAGCTCACACGTTTCTCATCTTAACTGACAAGCATTGGATGTTAGAGGACCTGTGCTTGGTATCAATTTCAGAGGCAGAGTTGGACTAGATATGGTCCGTATGTGTAGGAAACACTGTTTGTTTGTTCTCAACACACTTATGTTTCCTGCTGTCTTAGAGAATCTAGAAAGCAAGAGCGTGCTTATTGTTCTAAAGCAGAGTGTGATCTATATATGAGAACTCTGCTGTGTGTTTCACTTCAGAAATGGAGTAAATCCCAGGCTCTGAGTTTTCCTACAAGCAATACTTCGTTTCAGGTAAGGGTAGTTACTTTACAGCTCAAACGAATTACATCATTCACAAAGCTCACACATTTCGCATCTTAACTGACAATCATTGGATGTTAGAGGACCTGTGGTTTGTTTCAGTTTCAGAAGCAGAGTAGAACTAGACAAGGCCCGTTTGTGTAGGAAACACCGTTCTTTTGTTCTGAGCACACTCAAGTTTCCTGCTGTAATAGAGACTCTAGAAAGCAAGAGCGTGCTGTTTGCTCTAAAGCAGAGTGTGATCAATGGATGCGAACTATGTTGTATGTTTCTCTTCAGAAATGGAGTTAAACCCCAGGCTCTGAGTCTTCCTACAAGCAAGACTTGTTTCAGGTAAGGGCAGTTACTTTAAAGCTCAAACGAACTACATCGTTCATGAAACTCACACGATTCTCATCTTAACTGACAAGCATTGGATGTTAGAGGACGTCTGGTTTGTTTCAGTTTCAGGAGCAGAGATGAACTAGATATGGTCTGTATGTGTAGGAAACACCGTTCTTTTCTTATGAGCACACTCAAGTTTCCTGCTGTATTAGAGAATCTAGAAAGCAAGAGAGTGCTTCTTGCCCTAAAGCAGAGTGTGATCCATGGATGAGAACTATGCTGTGTGTTTCCCTTTGGAAATGCAGTTAAATCCTAGGCTGTGTGTCTTCCTACAAGCACTACTTTGTTTCAGGTAAGGGCAGTCACTTTTCAGCTCAAACGAACTAAATCGTTCACGAAGCTCACACGTTTCTCATCCTATCTGACAAGCATTGAATGTTAGAGGACCTGTGCTTTGTTTCAATTTCAGAGGCAGAGTTGGACTACATACGGTCCTTATGTGTAGGAAACACCGTTGTTTTGTTCTCAGCACACTCATGTTTCCTGCAGTCTTAGAGACTCTAGAAAACAAGATTGTGCTTCTTACCCTAAAGCAGAGTGTGATCCATGGATGAGAACTATGCTGTGTGTTTCACTTCGGAAATGGAGTTAAATCCTATGCTCTTTGTCTTCCTACAATCACTACTTTGTTTCAGGAAAGGGCAGTCACTTTTCAGCTCAATTGAACTACATCGTTCACGAAGCTCACATATTTCTCATCTTAAATGACAAGCATTGGATGTTAGAGGACCAGTGCTTTGTATCAGTTTCAGAATCAGATTTGGACTAGATATGGCCCATATGTGTAGGAAACACCGTTCTTTTGTTCTGAGCACACTCAAGTTTCCTGCTGTATTAGACAACCTAGAGCAAGAGCGTGCTTCTTGCTCTAAAGCAGAGTGTGGTCCATGTATGAGAACACTGTTGTGTGTTTCCCTTCAGAAATGGAGTTAAACCCCATGCCCTGTGTCTTCCTACATGCAAGACTTCATTTCAGGTAAGGGCAGTCACTTTTCAGCTCAAACGAACTACGTCGTTCAAAGCTCACACGTTTCTCATCTTAACTGACAAGCATCGGATGTTAGAGGACCAGTGCTTTGTATCACTTTCAGAAGCAGAGTTGTACTAGATGTTGTCCGTATGTGTAGGAAACACCGTTCTTTTGTTCTCAGCACACTCAGGTTTCCTGCTGTCTTAGAGACTCTAGAAAGCAAGAGCGTGCTTCATGCTCTAAAGCAGAGTGTGATCAATGGATGAGAACTCTCCTCTGTATTTCACTTAAGAAATGGAGTTAAATCCCAGGCTCTGAGTCTTCCTACAAGGAAGACTTCCATTCAAGTAAGGGCAGTTACTTTACAGCTCAAACGAACTACATCGTTCACGAAGCTCACACGTTCCTCATCTTAACTGACAAGCATCGTATGTAAGAGGAACAGTGCTTTGTATCAGTTTCAGAAGCAGAGTTGGACTAGATATGGTCCATATGTGTAGGAAACACCGTTCTTTTGTTCTGAGCACACTCGGGTTTCCTGATGTCTTTGAGACTCTGGAAAGCAATAGCGTGCTTCTTGCTCTAAAGCAGAGTGTGATCAATGGATGAGAACTCTGCTGTGTGTTTCACTTCAGAAATGGAGTTAAATCCCAGGCTCTGAGTCTTCCTACAAGCAAGACTTCATTTCATTTAAGGGCAGTTTCTTTACAGCTCAAGCGAACTACATCGTCACGAAGCTCACACGTTTCTCATCTTAACTGACAAGAATCGGATGTTAGAGGACCAGTGCTGTGTATCAGTTTCAGAAGCAGAGTTGGACTAGATATGTTCCATAAGTGTAGGAAACACCGTTCTTTTGTTCTGAGCACACTCAGGTTTCCTGCTGTCTTAGAGACTCTGGAAAGCATGAGCGTGCTTCTTGCTCTAAAGCAGAGTGTGATCAATGGATGAGAACTCTGCTGTGTGTTTCACTTCAGAAATGGAGATAAATCCTAGGCTCTGAGTCTTCCTACAAGCAAGACTTCGATTCAAGTAAGAGCAGTCACTTTTCAGCTCAAACGAATTACAACATTCACGAAGCTCACACGTTTCTCATCGTATCTGACAAGCATAGAATTTTAGAGGACAATTGCTTTGTATCAGTTTCAGAAGCAGAGTTGGACTAGATATGGTCCATATGTGTAGGAAACACCGTTCTTTTGTTCTCAGCACACTCAAGTTTCCTGCTCTATTAGAAACTCTAGAAAGCAAGAGCGTGCTTCTTGCTCTAAAGGAGAGTGTGATCAATGGATGAGAACTCTGCTGTGTGTTTCACTTAAGAAATGGAGTTAAATCCCAGGCTCTGAGTCTTCCTACAAGGAAGACTTCCTTTCAAGTAAGGGCAGTATCTTTACAGCTCAAACGAACTACATTGTTCACGAAGCTCACACGTTTCTCCTCTTCACTGACAAGCATTGGATGTTAGAGGACCTCTGGTGTGTTTCAGTTTCAGGAGCAGAGATGAACTAGATATGGTCTGTATGTGTAGTAAACACCGTTCTTTTGTTATGAGCACACTCAAATTACCTACTGTATTAGAGAATCTAGTAAGCAAGAGTGTGCTTCTTGCCCTAAAGCAGAGTGTGATCCATGGATGAGAACTATGCTGTGTGTTTCACTTTGGAAATGGAGTTAAATCCTATGCTCTGTGTCTTCCTCCAAGCACTACTTTGTTTCAGGTAAGGGCAGTCACTTTTCAGCTCAAACGAACTACATCGTTCACGAAGCTAACATGATTCTCATCTTGAATGACAAGCATTGGATGTTAGAGGACCAGTGCTTTGTATCAGTTTCAGAAGCAGAGTTGAACTAGATATCGTCCGTATGTGTAAGAAACACCGTTCTTTTTTTCTCAGCACACTCAGGTTTCCTTCTGTCTTAGAGAGTCTAGAAAGCAACAGCGTGCTTCTTGCTCTAAAGCAGAGTGTGATCAATGGATGAGAACTCTCCTATGTTTTTCACTTAAGAAATGGAGTTAAATCCCAGGCTCTGAGTCTTCCTACAAGGAAGACTTCCATTCAAGTAAGGGCAGTTACTTTACAGCTCAAACGAACTACATTGTTCACGAAGCTCACACGTTTCTCATCTTAACTGACAAGCATCGGATGTTAGAGGACCAGTGCTTTGTATCAGTTTCAGAAGCAGAGTTGGACGAGATATGGTCCATATGTGTAGGAAACACCGTTCTGTTGTTCTGAGCACACTCGGGTTTCCTGCTGTCTTAGAGACTCTGGAAAGCAAGAGCGTGCTTCTTGCTCTAAAGCAGAGTGTGATCAATGGATGAGAACTATGCTGTGTGTTTCACTTCAAAAATGGAGTTAAATCCCAGGCTCTGAGTCTTCCTACAAGCATGGCTTCGATTCAAGTAATGGCGGTCACTTTTCAGCTCAAACGAATTACATCGTTCACAAAGCTCACACGTTTCTCATCTTATCTGACAAGCATTGAATGTTAGAGGACCTGTGCTTGTTTCAATTTAAGAGGCAGAGTTGGACTAGATATGGTCCTTATGTGTAGGAAACACCGTTGTTTTGTTCTCAGCACACTCATGTTTCCTGCTGTCTTAGAGACTCTAGAAAGCAAGAGTGTGCTTCTTGCCCTAAAGCAGAGTGTGATCCATGGATGAGAACTGTGCTGTGTGTTTCACTTCGGAAATGGAGTTAAATCCTATGCTCTTTGTCTTCCTACAATCACTAGTTTGTTTCAGGAAAGGGCAGTCACTTTTCAGCTCAATTGAACTACATCGTTCACGAAGCTCACATATTTCTCATCTTAAATGACAAGCATTGGATGTTAGAGGACCAGTGCTTTGTATCAGTTTCAGAATCAGATTTGGACTAGATATGGCCCGTATGTGTAGGAAACACCGTTCTTTTGTTCTGAGCACACTCAAGTTTCCTGCTGTATTAGACAACCTAGAAAGCAAGAGCGTGCTTCTTGCTCTAAAGCAGAGTGTGGTCCATGGATGAGAACACTGTTGTGTGTTTCCCTTCAGAAATGGAGTTAAACCACACGCCCTGTGTCTTCCTACATGAAAGACTTCATTTCAGGTAAGGGCAGTCACTTTTCAGCTCAAAGGAACTACATCGTTCACGAAGCTCACACGTTCCTCATCTTAACTGACAAGCATCGTATGTAAGAGGACCAGTGCTTTGTATCAGTTTCAGAAGCAGAGTTGGACTAGATAAGGTCCATATGTGTAGGAAACACCGTTCTTTTGTTCTGAGCACACTCGGGTTTCCTGATGTCTTAGAGACTCTGGAAAGCAAGAGCGTGCTTCTTGCTCTAAAGCAGAGTGTGATCAATGGATGAGAACTCTGCTATGTGTTTCACCTCACAAATGGAGTTAAATCCCATGCTCTGAGTCTTCCTACAAGCAAGACTTCGATTCAAGTAAGGGCAGTAACTTTTCAGCTCAAACGAATTACAACATTCACGAAGCTCACACGTTTCTCATCGTATCTGACAAGCATAGAATTTTAGAGGAACATTGCTTTGTATCAGTTTCAGAAGCAGAGTTGGACTAGATATGGTCCGTATGTGTAGGAAACACCGTTCTTTTGTTCTCAGCACACTCATGTTTCCTGCTGTATTAGAAACTCTAGAAAGCAAGAGCGTGCTTCTTGCTCTAAAGGAGAGTGTGATCAATGGATGAGAACTCTGCTGTGTGTTTCACTTAAGAAATGGAGTTAAATCCCAGGCTCTGAGTCTTCCTACAAGGAAGACTTCAATTCAAGTAAGGGCAGTATCTTTACAGCTCAAACGAACTACATTGTTCACGAAGCTCACACGTTTCTCCTCTTAACTGACAAGCATTGGATGTTAGAGGACCTCTGGTTTGTTTCAGTTTCAGGAGCAGAGATGAACTAGATATGGTCTGTATGTGTAGGAAACACCGTTCTTTTGTTATGAGCACACTCATATTACCTACTGTATTAGAGAATCTAGAAAGCAAGAGTGTGCTTCTTGCCCTAAAGCAGAGTGTGATTCATGGATGAGAACTATGTTGTGTGTTTCACTTCGGAAATGGAGTTAAATTCTATGCTCTGTGTCTTCCTACAAGCACTACTTTGTTTCAGGTAAGGGCAGTCACTTTTCAGCTCAAACGAACTACATCGTTCACGAAGCTAACATGATTCTCATCTTAAATGACAAGCATTGGATGTTAGAGGACCAGTGCTTTGTATCAGTTTCAGAAGCAGAGTTGGACTAGATATGGTCCGTATGTGTAGGAAACACCGTTCTTTTTTTCTCAGCACACTCAGGTTTCCTGCTGTCTTAGAGAGTCTAGAAAGCAAGAGCGTGCTTCATGCTCTAAAGCAGAGTGTGATCAATGGATGAGAACTCTGCTGTGTGTTTTACTTCAGAAATGGAGTTAAATCCCAGGCTCTGAGTCTTCCTACAAGCATGACTCGTTTCATTTAAAGGCAATTTCTTTACAGCTCAAACGAACTACATCGTTCACAAAGCTCACACGTTTCTCATCTTAACTGACAAGCATCGGATGTTAGAGGACCAGTGCTTTGTATCAGTTTCAGAAGCAGAATTGGACTAGATATGTTCCATAAGTGTAGGAAACACCGTTCTTTTGTTCTGAGCACACTCAGGTTTCCTGCTGTCTTAGAGACTCTGGAAAGCAAGAGCGTGCTTCTTGCTCTAAATCAGAGTGTGATCAATGGATGAGAACTCTGCTTTGTGTTTCACTTCAGAAATGGAGTTAAATCCCAGGCTCTGAGTCTTCCTATAAGCAAGACTTCGATTCAAGTAAGGGCAGTCACTTTTCAGCTCAAACGAATTACAACATTCCCGAAGCTCACACGTTTCTCATCGTATCTCATAAGCATAGAATTTTAGAAGACCATTGCTTTGTATCAGTTTCAGAAGCAGAGTTGGACTAGATATGGTCTGTATGTGTAGGAAACATCGTTCTTTTGTTCTCAGCACACTCACGTTTCCTGCTGTATTAGAAACTCTAGAAAGCAAGAGCGTGCTTCTTGCTCTAAAGGAGAGTGTGATCAATGGATGAGAACTCTGCTGTGTGTTTCACTTAAGAAATGGAGTTAAATCCCAGGCTCTGAGTCTTCCTACAAGGAAGACTTCCATTCAAGTAAGGGCAGTACCTTTACAGCTCAAACGAACTACATTGTTCACGAAGCTCACACGTTTCTCCTCTTAACTGACAAGCATTGGATGTTAGAGGACCTCTGGTTTGTTTCAGTTTCAGGAGCAGAGATGAACTAGATATGGTCTGTATGTGTAGGAAATACCGTTCTTTTGTTATGAGCACACTCATATTACCTACTGTATTAGAGAATCTAGAAAGCAAGAGTGTGCTTCTTGCCCTAAAGCAGAGTGTGATCCATGGATGAGAACTATGCTTTGTGTTTCACTTCGGAAATGGAGTTAAATTCTATGCTCTGTGTCTTCCTACAAGCACTACTTTGTTTCAGGTAAGGGCAGTCACTTTTCAGCTCAAACGAACTACATCGTTCACGAAGCTAACATGATTCTCATCTTAAATGACAAGCATTGGATGTTAGAGGACCAGTGCTTTGTATCAGTTTCAGAAGCAGAGTTGGACTAGATATGGTCCGTATGTGTAGGAAACACCGTTCTTTTTTTCTCAGCACACTCAGGTTTCCTGCTGTCTTAGAGAGTCTAGAGAGCAAGAGCGTGCTTCTTGCTCTAAAGCAGAGTGTGATCAATGGATGAGAACTCTGCTGTGTGTTTTACTTCAGAAATGGAGTTAAATCCCAGGCTCTGAGTCTTCCTACAAGCAAGACTCGTTTCATTTAAAGGCAATTTCTTTACAGCTCAAACGAACTACATCGTTCACAAAGCTCACACGTTTCTCATCTTAACTGACAAGCATCGGATGTTAGAGGACCAGTGCTTTGTATCAGTTTCAGAAGCAGAATTGGACTAGATATGTTCCATAAGTGTAGGAAACACCGTTCTTTTGTTCTGAGCACACTCAGGTTTCCTGCTGTCTTAGAGACTCTGGAAAGCAAGAGCGTGCTTCTTGCTCTAAATCAGAGTGTGATCAATGGATGAGAACTCTGCTTTGTGTTTCACTTCAGAAATGGAGTTAAATCCCAGGCTCTGAGTCTTCCTATAAGCAAGACTTCGATTCAAGTAAGGGCAGTCACTTTTCAGCTCAAACGAATTACAACATTCCCGAAGCTCACACGTTTCTCATCGTATCTCATAAGCATAGAATTTTAGAAGACCATTGCTTTGTATCAGTTTCAGAAGCAGAGTTGGACTAGATATGGTCTGTATGTGTAGGAAACATCGTTCTTTTGTTCTCAGCACACTCACGTTTCCTGCTGTATTAGAAACTCTAGAAAGCAAGAGCGTGCTTCTTGCTCTAAAGGAGAGTGTGATCAATGGATGAGAACTCTGCTGTGTGTTTCACTTAAGAAATGGAGTTAAATCCCAGGCTCTGAGTCTTCCTACAAGGAAGACTTCCATTCAAGTAAGGGCAGTACCTTTACAGCTCAAACGAACTACATTGTTCACGAAGCTCACACGTTTCTCCTCTTAACTGACAAGCATTGGATGTTAGAGGACCTCTGGTTTGTTTCAGTTTCAGGAGCAGAGATGAACTAGATATGGTCTGTATGTGTAGGAAATACCGTTCTTTTGTTATGAGCACACTCATATTACCTACTGTATTAGAGAATCTAGAAAGCAAGAGTGTGCTTCTTGCCCTAAAGCAGAGTGTGATCCATGGATGAGAACTATGCTTTGTGTTTCACTTCGGAAATGGAGTTAAATTCTATGCTCTGTGTCTTCCTACAAGCACTACTTTGTTTCAGGTAAGGGCAGTCACTTTTCAGCTCAAACGAACTACATCGTTCACGAAGCTAACATGATTCTCATCTTAAATGACAAGCATTGGATGTTAGAGGACCAGTGCTTTGTATCAGTTTCAGAAGCAGAGTTGGACTAGATATGGTCCGTATGTGTAGGAAACACCGTTCTTTTTTTCTCAGCACACTCAGGTTTCCTGCTGTCTTAGAGAGTCTAGAGAGCAAGAGCGTGCTTCTTGCTCTAAAGCAGAGTGTGATCAATGGATGAGAACTCTGCTGTGTGTTTTACTTCAGAAATGGAGTTAAATCCCAGGCTCTGAGTCTTCCTACAAGCAAGACTCGTTTCATTTAAAGGCAATTTCTTTACAGCTCAAACGAACTACATCGTTCACAAAGCTCACACGTTTCTCATCTTAACTGACAAGCATCGGATGTTAGAGGACCAGTGCTTTGTATCAGTTTCAGAAGCAGAATTGGACTAGATATGTTCCATAAGTGTAGGAAACACCGTTCTTTTGTTCTGAGCACACTCAGGTTTCCTGCTGTCTTAGAGACTCTGGAAAGCAAGAGCGTGCTTCTTGCTCTAAATCAGAGTGTGATCAATGGATGAGAACTCTGCTTTGTGTTTCACTTCAGAAATGGAGTTAAATCCCAGGCTCTGAGTCTTCCTACAAGCAAGACTTCGATTCAAGTAAGGGCAGTCACTTTTCAGCTCAAACGAATTACAACATTCCCGAAGCTCACACGTTTCTCATCGTATCTCATAAGCATAGAATTTTAGAAGACCATTGCTTTGTATCAGTTTCAGAAGCAGAGTTGGACTAGATATGGTCTGTATGTGTAGGAAACATCGTTCTTTTGTTCTCAGCACACTCACGTTTCCTGCTGTATTAGAAACTCTAGAAAGCAAGAGCGTGCTTCTTGCTCTAAAGGAGAGTGTGATCAATGGATGAGAACTCTGCTGTGTGTTTCACTTAAGAAATGGAGTTAAATCCCAGGCTCTGAGTCTTCCTACAAGGAAGACTTCCATTCAAGTAAGGGCAGTACCTTTACAGCTCAAACGAACTACATTGTTCACGAAGCTCACACGTTTCTCCTCTTAACTGACAAGCATTGGATGTTAGAGGACCTCTGGTTTGTTTCAGTTTCAGGAGCAGAGATGAACTAGATATGGTCTGTATGTGTAGGAAATACCGTTCTTTTGTTATGAGCACACTCATATTACCTACTGTATTAGAGAATCTAGAAAGCAAGAGTGTGCTTCTTGCCCTAAAACAGAGTGTGATCCATGGATGAGAACTATGCTGTGTGTTTCACTTCGGAAATGGAGTTAAATTCTATGCTCTGTGTCTTCCTACAAGCACTACTTTGTTTCAGGTAAGGGCAGTCACTTTTCAGCTCAAACGAACTACATCGTTCACGAAGCTAACATGATTCTCATCTTAAATGACAAGCATTGGATGTTAGAGGACCAGTGCTTTGTATCAGTTTCAGAAGCAGAGTTGAACTAGATATCGTCCGTATGTGTAAGAAACACCGTTCTTTTTTTCTCAGCACACTCAGGTTTCCTTCTGTCTTAGAGAGTCTAGAAAGCAAGAGCGTGCTTCTTGCTCTAAAGCAGAGTGTGATCAATGGTTGAGAACTCTCCTATGTGTTTCACTTAAGAAATGGAGTTAAATCCCATGCTCTGAGTCTTCCTACAAGGAAGACTTCCATTCAAGTAAGGGCAGTTACTTTACAGCTCAAACGAACTACATCGTTCACGAAGCTCACACGTTTCTCATCTTAACTGAGAGCATCGGATGTTAGAGGACCAGTGCTTTGATCAGTTTCAGAAGCAGAGTTGACGAGATATGGTCGATATGTGTAGAAAACACCGTTCTTTTGTTCTAAGCACACTCGGGTTTCCTGATGTCTTAGAGACTCTGGAAAGCAAGAGCGTGCTTCTTGCTCTAAAGCAGAGTGTGATCAATGGATGAGAACTCTGCTGTGTGTTTCACTTCAGAAATGGAGTTAAATCCCAGTCTCTGAGTCTTCCTACAAGCAAGACTCGTTTCATTTAAAGGCAGTTTCTTTACAGCTCAAACAACTACATCGTTCACAAAGCTCACACGTTTCTCATCTTAACTGACAAGCATCGGATGTTAGAGGACCATTGCTTTGTATCAGTTTCAGAAGCAGAGTTGGACTAGATATGGTCCGTATGTGTCGGAAACACCGTTCTTTTGTTTTCAGCACACTCATGTTTCCTGCTGTCTTTGAGACTCTAGAAAGCAAGAGTGTGGTTCTTGCTCTAAAGCAGAGTGTGATCCATGGATGAGAACTATGCTGTGTGTTTCCCTTCGGAAATGGAGTTAAATCCTATGCTCTGTGTCTTCCTACAAGAATTACTTTGTTTCAGGTATGGGCAGTCACTTTTCAGCTCAAACGAACTACATCGTTCACGAAGCTCACATGTTTCTCATCTTAAATGACAAGCATTGGATGTTAGAGGACCAGTGCTTGTATCAGTTTAAGAATCAGAGTTGGACTAGATATGGCCTGTATCTGTAGGAAACACCGTTCTTTTGTTCTGAGCACACTCAAGTTTCCTGCTGTATTAGACACTCTAGAAAGCAAGAGCGTGCTGTTTGCTCTAAAGCAGAGTGTGATCAATGGATGAGAACTCTGTTGTGTGTTTCACTTCAGAAATGGAGTTAAATCCCTGGCTCTGAGTCTTCCTACAAGGAAGATTTGGATTCAAGTAAGGGCAGTTACTTTACAGCTCATACGAACTCCATCGTTCGCAAAGCTCACACGTTTCTCATCTTAACTGACAAGCATTGGATGTTAGAGGACCAATGCTTTGTATCAGTTTCAGAAGCAGAGTTGGACTAGATATGGTCCATAGGTGTAGGAAACACCGTTCTTTTTTTCTGAGCACACTCAGGTTTCCTGCTGTCTTAGAGACTCTGGAAAGCAAGAGCGTGCTTCTTGCTCTAAAGCAGAGTGAGATCAATGGATGAGAACTCTGCTGTGTGTTTCACTTCAGAAATGGAGTTAAATCCCAGGCTCTGAGTCTTCCTACAAGCAAGACTTTGTTTCATTTAAGGGCAGTTTCTTTACAGCTCAAACGAACTACATCGTTCATGAAGCTCACACGTTTCTCATCTTAACTGACAAGCATCGGATGTTAGAGAACCATTGCTTTGTATCAGTTTCAGAAGCAGAGTTGGACTAGATATGATCCGTATGTGTAGGAAACACCGTTCCTTTGTTCGGAGCACACTCAGGTTTCCTGCTGTCTTAGAGACTCTGGAAAGCAAGAGCGTGCTTCTTGCTCTAAAGCAGAGTGTGATCCATGGATGAGAACTGTGTTGTGTGTTTCCCTTCAGAAATGCAGTTAAACCCCACGCCCTGTGTCTTCCTACATGCAAGACTTCATTTCAGGTATGGGCAGTCACTTTTCAGATCAAACGGACTACAGTGTTCACGAAGCTCACACGTTTCTCATCTTAACTGACAAGCATCGGATGTTAGAGGACCAGTGCTTTGTATCAGTTTCAGAAGCAGAGTTGTACTAGATATGGTCCATATGTGTAGGAAACACCGTTCTTTTGTTCTCAGCACACTCATGTTTCCTGTTGTCTTAGAGACTCTAGAAAGCAAGAGCGTGCTTCTTGCTCTAAAGCAGAGTGTGATCAATGGATGAGAACACTCCTCTGTGTTTGACTTAAGAAATGGAGTTAAATCCCTGGCTCTGAGTCTTCCTACAAGGAAGACTTCCATTCAAGTAAGGGCAGTTACTTTACAGCTCAAACGAAGTACATTGTTCACGAAGCTCACACGTTTCTCATCTTAACTGACAAGCATCGGATGTTAGAGGACCAGTGCTTTGTATCAGTTTCAGAAGCAGAGTTGACGAGATATGGTCGATATGTGTAGATAACACCGTTCTTTTGTTCTAAGCACACTCGGGTTTCCTGATGTCTTAGAGACTCTGGAAATCAAGAGCGTGCTTCTTGCTCTAAAGCAGAGTGTGATCAATGGATGAGAACTCTGCTGTGTGTTTCACTTCAGAAATGGAGTTAAATCCCAGGCTCTGAGTCTTCCTACAAGCAAGACTCGTTTCATTTAAAGGCAGTTTCTTTACAGCTCAAACAACTACATCGTTCACAAAGCTCACACGTTTCTCATCTTAACTGACAAGCATCGGATGTTAGAGGACCATTGCTTTGTATCAGTTTCAGAAGCAGAGTTGGACTAGATATGGTCCGTATGTGTCGGAAACACCGTTCTTTTGTTTTCAGCACACTCACGTTTCCTGCTGTCTTAGAGACTCTAGAAAGCAAGAGCGTGGTTCTTGCTCTAAAGCAGAGTGTGATCCATGGATGAGAACTATGCTGTGTGTTTCCCTTCAGAAATGGAGTTAAATCCCAGGCTCTGAGTCTGCCTACAAGCAAGACTTCGATTCAAGTAAGGGTAGTTACTTTACAGCTCAAACGAACTACATCATTCACGATGCTCACACATTTCTCATCTTAACTGACAAGCATTGGATGTTAGAGGACCTGTGCTTTGTATCAATTTCAGAGGCAGAGTAGGACTAGATATGGTCTGTATGTGTAGGAAACACCGTTCTTTTGTTATGAGCACACTCAAGTTTCCTGTTGTATTAGAGAATTTAGAAAGCAAGAGTGTGCTTCTAGCCCTAAAGCAGAGTGTGATCCATGGATGAGAACTATGCTGTGTGTTTCCCTTCGGAAATGGAGTTAAATCCTATGCTCTGTGTCTTCCTACAAGAATTACTTTGTTTCAGGTATGGGCAGTCACTTTTCAGCTCAAATGAACTACATCGTTCACGAAGCTCACATGTTTCTCATCTTAAATGACAAGCATTGGATGTTAGAGGACCAGTGCTTGTATCAGTTTAAGAATCAGAGTTGGACTAGATATGGCCTGTATCTGTAGGAAACACCGTTCTTTTGTTCTGAGCACACTCAAGTTTCCTGCTGTATTAGACACTCTAGAAAGCAAGAGCGTGCTGTTTGCTCTAAAGCAGAGTGTGATCAATGGATGAGAACTCTGTTGTCTGTTTCACTTCAGAAATGGAGTTAAATCCCTGGCTCTGAGTCTTCCTACAAGGAAGATTTGGATTCAAGTAAGGGCAGTTACTTTACAGCTCATACGAACTCCATCGTTCGCAAAGCTCACACGTTTCTCATCTTAACTGACAAGCATCGGATGTTAGAGGACCAATGCTTTGTATCAGTTTCAGAAGCAGAGTTGGACTAGATATGGTCCATATGTGTAGGAAACACCGTTCTTTTTTTCTGAGCACACTCAGGTTTCCTGCTGTCTTAGAGACTCTGGAAAGCAAGAGCGTGCTTCTTGCTCTAAAGCAGAGTGAGATCAATGGATGAGAACTCTGCTGTGTGTTTCACTTCAGAAATGGAGTTAAATCCCAGGCTCTGAGTCTTCCTACAAGCAAGACTTTGTTTCATTTAAGGGCAGTTTCTTTACAGCTCAAACGAACTACATCGTTCACGAAGCTCACACGTTTCTCATCTTAACTGACAAGCATCGGATGTTAGAGGACCAGTGCTTTGTATCAGTTTCAGAAGCAGAGTTGTACTAGATATGGTCTGTATATGTAGGAAACACCGTTCTTTTGTTCTCTGCACACTCAGGTTTCTTGCTGTCTTAGAGAGTCTAGAAAGCAAGAGCGTGCTTCTTGCTCTAAAGCAGAGTGTGATCAATGGATGAGAACACTCCTCTGTGTTTTACTTAAGAAATGGAGTTAAATCCCAGGCTCTGAGTCTTCCTACAAGGAAGACTTCCATTCAAGTAAGGGCAGTTACTTTACAGCTCAAAGGAAGTACATTGTTCACGAAGCTCACACGTTTCTCATCTTAACTGACAAGCATCGGATGTTAGAGGACCAGTGCTTTGTATCAGTTTCAGAGGCAGAGTTGGACTAGATATGGTCCATATGTGTAGGAAACACCGTTCTTTTGTTCTCAGCACACTCGAGTTTCCTGCTGTCTTAGAGACTCTAGAAAGCAAGAGCTTGCTTCTTGCTCTAAAGCAGAGTGTGATCAATGGATGAGAACTATGCTGTGTGTTTCCCTTCAGAAGTGGAGTTAAATCCCAGGCTCTGAGTCTTCCTACAAGCAAGACTTCGATTCAAGTAATGGCGGTCACTTTTCAGCTCAAATGAATTACATAGTTCACAAAGCTCACACGTTTCTCATCTTATCTGACAAGCATTGAATGTAAGGGGACCATTGCTTTGTATCAGTTTCACAAGCAGAGTTGGACTAGATATGGTCCGTACGTGTAGGAAACACCGTTCTTTTGTTCTCAGCACACTCACGTTTCCTGCTCTATTAGAGACTCTAGAAAGCAAGAGCGTGGTTCTTGCTCTAAAAGAGAGTGTGATCAATGGATGAGAACTCTGCTGTGTGTTTCACTTAAGAAATGGAGTTAAATCCCAAGCTCTGAGTCTTCCTACAAGGAAGACTTCCATTCAAGTAAGGGCAGTTACTTTACAGCTCAAACGAACTACATCGTTCACGAAGCTCACACGCTTCTCATCTTAACTGGCAAGCATTGAATGTTAGAGGACCATTGCTTTGTATCAGTTTCAGAAGCAGAGTTGGACTAGATATGGTCCGTATGTGTCGGAAACACCGTTCTTTTGCTTTCAGCACACTCACGTTTCCTGCTGTCTTAGAGACTCTAGAAAGCAAGAGCGTGGTTCTTGCTCTAAAGCAGAGTGTGATCCATGGAAAAGAACTCTGCTGTGTGTTTCCCTTCAGAAATGGAGTTAAATCCCAGGCTCTGAGTCTGCCTACAAGCAAGACTTCGATTCAAGTAAGGGCAGTTACTTTACAGCTCAAACGAACTACATCATTCACGATGCTCACATGTTTCTCATCTTAACTGACAAGCATTGGATGTTAGAGGACCTGTGCTTTGTATCAATTTCAGAGGCAGAGTAGGACTAGATATGGTCCATATGTGTAGGAAACACCGTTCTTTTTTTCTGAGCACACTCAGGTTTCCTGCTGTCTTAGAGACTCTGGAAAGCAAGAGCGTGCTTCTTGCTCTAAAGCAGAGTGAGATCAATGGATGAGAACTCTGCTGTGTGTTTCACTTCAGAAATGGAGTTAAATCCCAGGCTCTGAGTCTTCCTACAAGCAAGACTTTGTTTCATTTAAGGGCAGTTTCTTTACAGCTCAAACGAACTACATCGTTCACGAAGCTCACACGTTTCTCATCTTAACTGACAAGCATCGGATGTTAGAGGACCAGTGCTTTGTATCAGTTTCAGAAGCAGAGTTGTACTAGATATGGTCTGTATATGTAGGAAACACCGTTCTTTTGTTCTCTGCACACTCAGGTTTCTTGCTGTCTTAGAGAGTCTAGAAAGCAAGAGCGTGCTTCTTGCTCTAAAGCAGAGTGTGATCAATGGATGAGAACACTCCTCTGTGTTTTACTTAAGAAATGGAGTTAAATCCCAGGCTCTGAGTCTTCCTACAAGGAAGACTTCCATTCAAGTAAGGGCAGTTACTTTACAGCTCAAAGGAAGTACATTGTTCACGAAGCTCACACGTTTCTCATCTTAACTGACAAGCATCGGATGTTAGAGGACCAGTGCTTTGTATCAGTTTCAGAGGCAGAGTTGGACTAGATATGGTCCATATGTGTAGGAAACACCGTTCTTTTGTTCTCAGCACACTCGAGTTTCCTGCTGTCTTAGAGACTCTAGAAAGCAAGAGCTTGCTTCTTGCTCTAAAGCAGAGTGTGATCAATGGATGAGAACTATGCTGTGTGTTTCCCTTCAGAAGTGGAGTTAAATCCCAGGCTCTGAGTCTTCCTACAAGCAAGACTTCGATTCAAGTAATGGCGGTCACTTTTCAGCTCAAATGAATTACATAGTTCACAAAGCTCACACGTTTCTCATCTTATCTGACAAGCATTGAATGTAAGGGGACCATTGCTTTGTATCAGTTTCACAAGCAGAGTTGGACTAGATATGGTCCGTACGTGTAGGAAACACCGTTCTTTTGTTCTCAGCACACTCACGTTTCCTGCTCTATTAGAGACTCTAGAAAGCAAGAGCGTGGTTCTTGCTCTAAAAGAGAGTGTGATCAATGGATGAGAACTCTGCTGTGTGTTTCACTTAAGAAATGGAGTTAAATCCCAAGCTCTGAGTCTTCCTACAAGGAAGACTTCCATTCAAGTAAGGGCAGTTACTTTACAGCTCAAACGAACTACATCGTTCACGAAGCTCACACGCTTCTCATCTTAACTGGCAAGCATTGAATGTTAGAGGACCATTGCTTTGTATCAGTTTCAGAAGCAGAGTTGGACTAGATATGGTCCGTATGTGTCGGAAACACCGTTCTTTTGCTTTCAGCACACTCACGTTTCCTGCTGTCTTAGAGACTCTAGAAAGCAAGAGCGTGGTTCTTGCTCTAAAGCAGAGTGTGATCCATGGAAAAGAACTCTGCTGTGTGTTTCCCTTCAGAAATGGAGTTAAATCCCAGGCTCTGAGTCTGCCTACAAGCAAGACTTCGATTCAAGTAAGGGCAGTTACTTTACAGCTCAAACGAACTACATCATTCACGATGCTCACATGTTTCTCATCTTAACTGACAAGCATTGGATGTTAGAGGACCTGTGCTTTGTATCAATTTCAGAGGCAGAGTAGGACTAGATATGGTCTGTATGTGTAGGAAACACCGTTCTTTTGTTATGAGCACACTCAAGTTTCCTGCTGTATTAGAGAATTTAGAAAGCAAGAGTGTGCTGCTAGCCCTAAAGCAGAGTGTGATCCATGGATGAGAACTATGCTGTAGTTTCCCTTCGGAAATGGAGTTAAATCCTATGCTCTGTGTCTTCCTACAAGAACTATTTTGTTTCAGGTATGGGTAGTCACTTTTCAGCTCAAATGAACTACATCGTTCACGAAGCTCACATGTTTCTCATCTTAAATGACAAGCATTGGATGTTAGAGGACCAGTGCTTGTATCAGTTTAAGAATCAGAGTTGGACTAGATATGGCCTGTATCTGTAGGAAACACCGTTCTTTTGTTCTGAGCACACTCAAGTTTCATGCTGTATTAGACACTCTAGAAAGCAAGAGCGTTCTTCTTGCTCTAAAGCAGAGTGTGATCCATGGATGAGAACTGTGTTGTGTGTTTCCCTTCAGAAATGCAGTTAAACCCCACGCCCTGTGTCTTCCTACTTGCAAGACTTCATTTCAGGTATGGGAAGTCACTTTTCAGCTCAAACGGACTACATCATTCACGAAGCTCACACGTTTCTCATCTTAACTGACAAGCATCGGATGTTAGAGGACCAGTGCTTTGTATCAGTTTCAGAAGCAGAGTTGTACTAGATATGGTCCATATGTGTAGGAAACACCGTTCTTTTGTTCTCAGCACACTCAGGTTTCCTGCTGTCTTAGAGACTCTAGAAAGCAAGAGCGTGCTTCTTGCTCTAAAGCAGAGTGTGATCAATGCATGAGAACTCTGCTCTGTGTTTCACTTAAGAAATGGAGTTAAATCCCAGGCTCTGAGTCTTCCTACAAGGAAGACGTCGATTCAAGTAAGGGCAGTTACTTTACAGCTCAAACGAACTACATCGTTCATGAAGCTCACACGTTTCTCATTTTAACTGACAAGCATCGGATGTTAGAGAACCATTGCTTTGTATCAGTTTCAGAAGCAGAGTTGGACTAGATATGGTCCGTATGTGTCGGAAACACCGTTCATTGGTTCTCAGCACACTCAAGTTTCCTGCTGTCTTAGAGACTCTAGAAAGCTACAGCGTGCTTCTTGCTTTAAAGCAGAGTGTGATCAATGGATGAGAACTCTGTTGTGTGTTTCACTTCAGAAATGGAGTTAAATCCCTGGCTCTGAGTCTTCCTACAAGCAAGACTTCATTTCAGGTAAGGGCAGTCACTTTTCAACTCAAACGAATTACATCGTTCACGAAGCTCACACGTTTCTCATCTTAACTGACAAGCATTGAATGTTAGGGGACCATTGCTTTGTGTCAGTTTCAGAAGCAGAGTTGGACTAGATATGGTCCGTATGTGTAGGAAACACCTTTCTTTTGTTCTGAGCACACTCAAATTTCCTGCTGTATTAGAGATTCTAGAAAGCAAGAGCGTGCTGTTTGCTCCAAAGCAGAGTGTGATCCATGGATGAGAACTCTGCTGTGTGTTTCACTTCAGAAATGGAGTTAAATCCCTGGCTCTGAGTCTTCCTAAACGCAAGACTTCGTTTCAGGTAAGGGCAGTCACTTTTCAGCTCAAATGAACTACATCGTTCACGAAGCTCACACGTTTCTCATCTTAACAGACAAGCTTTGGATATTAGGGGACTAGTGCATTGTATCAGTTTCAGAAGCAGAGTTTGAATAGATATGGTCCGTATGTATAGGAAACACCGTTCTTTTTTTCTGAGCACACTCAAGTTTCCTGCTGAATTAGAGATTCTAGAAAGCAAGAGCTTGCTGTTTGCTCTAAAGCAGAGTGTGATCCATGGATGAGAACTTTGTTTTGTGTTTCCCTTCAGAAATGGAGTTAAATCCCAGGCTCTGAGTCTGCCTACAAGCAAGACTTCTATTCAAGTAAGGGCAGTTACTTTACAGCTCAAACGAACTACATCATTCACGATGCTCACACGTTTCTTATATTAACTGACAAGCATTGGATGTTAGAGGACCTGTGCTTTGTATCAATTTCAGAGGCAGAGTTGGACTAGATATGGTCTGTATGTGTAGGAAACACCGTTCTTTTGTTCTGAGCACACTCAGGTTTCCTGCTGTCTTAGAGACTCTGGAAAGCAAGAGCGTGCTTCTTGGTCTAAAGCAGAGTGTGATCAATGGATGAGAACTCTGCTGTGTGTTTCACTACAGAAATGGAGTTGAATCCCAGGCTCTGAGTCTTCCTACAAGCAAGACTCGTTTCATTTAAGGGCAGTTTCTTTACACCTCAAACGAACTACATCGTTCACAAAGCTCACAAGTTTCTCATCTTAACTGACAAGCTTCGGATGTTAGAGTACCAGTGCTTTGTATCAGTTTCAGAAGCAGAGTTGGACTAGATATGGTCCATATGTGTAGGAAACACCGTTCTTTTGTTCTGAGCACACTCAGGTTTCCTGCTGTCTTAGAGACTCTGGAAAGCAAGAGAGTGCTTCTTGCTCTAAAGCAGAGTGTGATCCATGGATCAGGACTCTGCTGTGTGTTTCCCTTCAGAAATGCAGTTAAACCCCACGCCCTGTGTCTTCCTACATGCAAGACTTCATTTCAGGTAAGGGCAGTCACTTTTCAGCTCAAACGGACTACATTGTTCACGAAGCTCACACGTTTCTCATCTTAACTGACAAGCATCAGATGTTAGAGGACCAGTGCTTTGTATCAGTTTCAGAAGCAGAGTTGTACTAGATATGGTCCATATGTGTAGGAAACACCGTTCTCTTGTTCTCAGCACACTCAGGTTTCCTGCTGTCTTAGAGACTCTAGAAAGCAAGAGCGTGCTGTTTGCTCTAAAGCAGAGTGTGATCAATGGATGAGAACTCTGTTGTGTGTTTCACTTCAGAAATGGAGTTAAATCCCTGGCTCTGAGTCTTCCTACAAGGAAGATTTGGATTCAAGTAAGGGCAGTTACTTTACAGCTCATACGAACTCCATCGTTCGCAAAGCTCACACGTTTCTCATCTTAACTGACAAGCATCGGATGTTAGAGGACCAATGCTTTGTATCAGTTTCAGAAGCAGAGTTGGACTAGATATGGTCCATATGTGTAGGAAACACCGTTCTTTTTTTCTGAGCACACTCAGGTTTCCTGCTGTCTTAGAGACTCTGGAAAGCAAGAGCGTGCTTCTTGCTCTAAAGCAGAGTGAGATCAATGGATGAGAACTCTGCTGTGTGTTTCACTTCAGAAATGGAGTTAAATCCCAGGCTCTGAGTCTTCCTACAAGCAAGACTTTGTTTCATTTAAGGGCAGTTTCTTTACAGCTCAAATGAACTACATCGTTCACGAAGCTCACACGTTTCTCATCTTAACTGACAAGCATCGGATGTTAGAGGACCAGTGCTTTCTATCAGTTTCAGAAGCAGAGTTGTACTAGATATGGTCTGTATATGTAGGAAACACCGTTCTTTTGTTCTCAGCACACTCAGGTTTCTTGCTGTCTTAGAGAGTCTAGAAAGCAAGAGCGTGCTTCTTGCTCTAAAGCAGAGTGTGATCAATGGATGAGAACACTCCTCTGTGTTTGACTTAAGAAATGGAGTTAAATCCCAGGCTCTGAGTCTTCCTACAAGGAAGACTTCCATTCAAGTAAGGGCAGTTACTTTACAGCGCATACGAAGTACATTGTTCACGAAGCTCACACGTTTCTCATCTTAACTGACAAGCATCGGATGTTAGAGGACCAGTGCTTTGTATCAGTTTCAGAGGCAGAGTTGGACTAGATATGGTCCATATGTGTAGGAAACACCGTTATTTTGTTCTCAGCACACTCGAGTTTCCTGCTGTCTTAGAGACTCTAGAAAGCAAGAGCTTGCTTCTTGCTCTAAAGCAGAGTGTGATCAATGGATGAGAACTATGCTGTGTGTTTCCCTTCAGAAATGGAGTTAAATCCCAGGCTCTGAGTCTTCCTACAAGCAAGACTTCGATTCAAGTAAGGGAGGTCACTTTTCAGCTCAAACGAATTACATAGTTCACAAAGCTCACACGTTTCTCATCTTATCTGACAAGCATTGAATGTAAGGGGACCATTGCTTTGTATCAGTTTCACAAGCAGAGTTGGACTAGATATGGTCCGTACGTGTAGGAAACACCGTTCTTTTGTTCTCAGCACACTCACGTTTCCTGCTCTATTAGAGACTCTAGAAAGCAAGAGCGTGGTTCTTGCTCTAAAGCAGAGTGTGATCCATGGAAGAGAACTATGCTGTGTGTTTCCCTTCAGAAATGGAGTTAAATCCCAGGCTCTGAGTCTGCCTACAAGCAAGACTTCGATTCAAGTAAGGGCAGTTACTTTACAGCTCAAACGAACTACATCATTCACGATGCTCACATGTTTCTCATCTTAACTGACAAGCATTGGATGTTAGAGGACCTGTGCTTTGTATCAATTTCAGAGGCAGAGTAGGACTAGATATGGTCTGTATGTGTAGGAAACACCGTTCTTTTGCTATGAGCACACTCAAGTTTCCTGCTGTATTAGAGAATTTAGAAAGCAAGAGTGTGCTTCTAGCCCTAAAGCAGAGTGTGATCCATGGATGAGAACTATGCTGTAGTTTCCCTTCGGAAATGGAGTTAAATCCTATGCTCTGTGTCTTCCTACAAGAACTATTTTGTTTCAGGTATGGGTAGTCACTTTTCAGCTCAAATGAACTACATAGTTCACGAAGCTCACATGTTTCTCATCTTAAATGACAAGCATTGGATGTTAGAGGACCAGTGCTTGTATCAGTTTAAGAATCAGAGTTGGACTAGATATGGCCTGTATCTGTAGGAAACACCGTTCTTTTGTTCTGAGCACACTCAAGTTTCATGCTGTATTAGACACTCTAGAAAGAAAGAGCGTTCTTCTTGCTCTAAAGCAGAGTGTGATCCATGGAAGAGAACTGTGTTGTGTGTTTCCCTTCAGAAATGCAGTTAAACCCCACGCCCTGTGTCTTCCTACATGCAAGGCTTCATTTCAGGTATGGGCAGTCACTTTTCAGCTCAAACGGACTACATCGTTCACGAAGCTCACACGTTTCTCATCTTAACTGACAAGCATCGGATGTTAGAGGACCAGTGCTTTGTATCAGTTTCAGAAGCAGAGTTGTACTAGATATGGTCCATATGTGTAGGAAACACCGTTCTTTTGTTCTCAGCACACTCAGGTTTCCTGCTGTCTTAGAGACTCTAGAAAGCAAGAGCGTGCTTCTTGCTCTAAAGCAGAGTGTGATCAATGCATGAGAACTCTGCTCTGTGTTTCACTTAAGAAATGGAGTTAAATCCCAGGCTCTGAGTCTTCCTACAAGGAAGACGTCGATTCAAGTAGGGCAGTTACTTTACAGCTCAAACGAACTACATCGTTCATGAAGCTCACACGTTTCTCATCTTAACTGACAAGCATCGGATGTTAGAGAACCATTGCTTTGTATCAGTTTCAGAAGCAGAGTTGGACTAGATATGGTCCGTATGTGTCGGAAACACCGTTCATTGGTTCTCAGCACACTCAAGTTTCCTGCTGTCTTAGAGACTCTAGAAAGCTACAGCGTGCTTCTTGCTTTAAAGCAGAGTGTGATCAATGGATGAGAACTCTGTTGTGTGTTTCACTTCAGAAATGGAGTTAAATCCCTGGCTCTGAGTCTTCCTACAAGCAAGACTTCATTTCAGGTAAGGGCAGTCACTTTTCAACTCAAACGAATTACATCGTTCACGAAGCTCACACGTTTCTCATCTTAACTGACAAGCATTGAATGTTAGGGGACCATTGCTTTGTGTCAGTTTCAGAAGCAGAGTTGGACTAGATATGGTCCGTATGTGTAGGAAACACCTTTCTTTTGTTCTGAGCACACTCAAGTTTCCTGCTGTATTAGAGATTCTAGAAAGCAAGAGCGTGCTGTTTGCTCCAAAGCAGAGTGTGATCCATGGATGAGAACTCTGCTGTGTGTTTCACTTCAGAAATGGAGTTAAATCCCTGGCTCTGAGTCTTCCTAAAAGCAAGACTTCGTTTCAGGTAAGGGCAGTCACTTTTCAGCTCAAATGAACTACATCGTTCACGAAGCTCACACGTTTCTCATCTTAACAGACAAGCTTTGGATATTAGGGGACCAGTGCATTGTATCAGTTTCAGAAGCAGAGTTTGAATAGATATGGTCCGTATGTATAGGAAACACCGTTCTTTTTTTCTGAGCACACTCAAGTTTCCTGCTGAATTAGAGATTCTAGAAAGCAAGAGCTTGCTGTTTGCTCTAAAGCAGAGTGTGATCCATGGATGAGAACTTTGTTTTGTGTTTCCCTTCAGAAATGGAGTTAAGCCCCAGGCTCTCTGTCTACGTACAAGCAAGACTTCGTTTCAAGAAAAGGAAGTCACTTTTCTGCTCAAACGAATACATCGTTCACGAAGCTCACACGTTTCTCATCTTAACTGACAAGCATCGGATTTAAGAGCACCAGGGCTTTGTATCAGTTTCAGAAGCAGAGTTGGACTAGATATGGTCCATATGTGTAGGAAACACTGTTCTTTTGTTCTGAGCACACTCATGTTTCCTGCTGTATTAGAGATTCTAGAAAGCAAGAGCGTTCTTCTTGCTCTAAAGCAGAGTGTGATCCATGGATGAGTACTATGCTGTGTGTTTCCCTTCAGAAATGGAGTTAAATCCCAGGCTCTGAGTCTGCCTACAAGCAAGACTTCGATTCAAGTAAGGGCAGTTACTTTACAGCTCAAACGAACTACATCATTCACGGTGCTCACACGTTTCTTATATTAACTGACAAGCATTGGATGTTAGAGGACCTGTGCTTTGTATCAATTTCAGAGGCAGAGTTGGACTAGATATGGTCTGTATGTGTATGAAACACTGTTCTTTTGTTCTGAGCACACTCGGGTTTCCTGCTGTCTTAGAGACTCTGGAAAGCAAGAGCGTGCTTCTTGGTCTAAAGCAGAGTGTGATCAATGGATGAGAACTCTGCTGTGTGTTTCACTACAGAAATGGAGTTAAATCCCAGGCTGTGAGTCTTCCTACAAGCAAGACTCGTTTCATTTAAGGGCAGTTTCTTTACACCTCAAACGAACTACATCGTTCACAAAGCTCACAAGTTTCTCATCTTAACTGTCAAGCTTCGGATGTTAGAGTACCAGTGCTTTGTATCAGTTTCAGAAGCAGAGTTGGACTAGATATGGTCCATATGTGTAGGAAACACCGTTCTTTTGTTCTGAGCACACTCAGGTTTCCTGCTGTCTTAGAGACTCTGGAAAGCAAGAGAGTGCTTCTTGCTCTAAAGCAGAGTGTGATCCATGGATCAGGACTCTGCTGTGTGTTTCCCTTCAGAAATGCAGTTAAACCCCACGCCCTGTGTCTTCCTACATGCAAGACTTCATTTCAGGTAAGGGCAGTCACTTTTCAGCTCAAACGGACTACATTGTTCACGAAGCTCACACGTTTCTCATCTTAACTGACAAGCATCAGATGTTAGAGGACCAGTGCTTTGTATCAGTTTCAGAAGCAGAGTTGTACTAGATATGGTCCATATGTGTAGGAAACACCGTTCTCTTGTTCTCAGCACACTCATGTTTCCTGCTGTCTTAGAGACTCTAGAAAGCAAGAGCGTGCTGTTTGCTCTAAAGCAGAGTGTGATCAATGGATGAGAACTCTGTTGTGTGTTTCACTTCAGAAATGGAGTTAAATCCCTGGCTCTGAGTCTTCCTACAAGGAAGATTTGGATTCAAGTAAGGGCAGTTACTTTACAGCTCATACGAACTCCATCGTTCGCAAAGCTCACACGTTTCTCATCTTAACTGACAAGCATCGGATGTTAGAGGACCAATGCTTTGTATCAGTTTCAGAAGCAGAGTTGGACTAGATATGGTCCATATGTGTAGGAAACACCGTTCTTTTTTTCTGAGCACACTCAGGTTTCCTGCTGTCTTAGAGACTCTGGAAAGCAAGAGCGTGCTTCTTGCTCTAAAGCAGAGTGAGATCAATGGATGAGAACTCTGCTGTGTGTTTCACTTCAGAAATGGAGTTAAATCCCAGGCTCTGAGTCTTCCTACAAGCAAACTTTGTTTCATTTAAGGGCAGTTTCTTTACAGCTCAAACGAACTACATCGTTCACGAAGCTCACACGTTTCTCATCTTAACTGACAAGCATCGGATGTTACAGGACCAGTGCTTTGTATCAGTTTCAGAAGCAGAGTTGTACTAGATATGGTCTGTATATGTAGGAAACACCGTTCTTTTGTTCTCAGCACACTCAGGTTTCTTGCTGTCTTAGAGAGTCTAGAAAGCAAGAGCGTGCTTCTTGCTCTAAAGCAGAGTGTGATCAATGGATGAGAACACTCCTCTGTGTTTGACTTAAGAAATGGAGTTAAATCCCAGGCTCTGAGTCTTCCTACAAGGAAGACTTCCATTCAAGTAAGGGCAGTTACTTTACAGCTCAAACGAAGTACATTGTTCACGAAGCTCACACGTTTCTCATCTTAACTGACAAGCATCGGATGTTAGAGGACCAGTGCTTTGTATCAGTTTCAGAGGCAGAGTTGGACTAGATATGGTCCATATGTGTAGGAAACACCGTTCTTTTGTTCTCAGCACACTCACGTTTCCTGCTCTATTAGAGACTCTAGAAAGCAAGAGCTTGCTTCTTGCTCTAAAGGAGAGTGTGATCAATGGATGAGAACTCTGCTGTGTGTTTCACTTAAGAAATGGAGATAAATCCCAAGCTTTGAGTCTTCCTACAAGGAAGACTTCCATTCAAGTAAGGGCAGTTACTTTACACCTCAAACGAACTACATCGTTCACGAAGCTCACACGCTTCTCATCTTAACTGGCAAGCATCGGATGTTAGAGGACCAGTGCTTTGTATCAGTTTCAGAAGCAGAGTTGTACTAGATATGGTCCATATGTGTAGGAAACACCGTTCTTTGTTCTCAGCACACTCAGGTTTCCTGCTGTATTAGAGAATTTAGAAAGCAAGAGTGTGCTTCTAGCCCTAAAGCAGAGTGTGATCCATGGATGAGAACTATGCTGTGTGTTTCCCTTCGGAAATGGAGTTAAATCCTATGCTCTGTGTCTTCCTACAAGAACTATTTTGTTTCAGGTATGGGTAGTCACTTTTCAGCTCAAATGAACTACATCGTTCACAAAGCTCACATGTTTCTCATCTTAAATGACAAGCATTGGATGTTAGAGGACCAGTGCTTGTATCAGTTTAAGAATCAGAGTTGGACTAGATATGGCCCGTATCTGTAGGAAACACCGTTCTTTTGTTCTGAGCACACTCAAGTTTCCGGCTGTATTAGACACTCTAGAAAGCAAGAGCGTTCTTCTTGCTCTAAAGCAGAGTGTGATCCATGGATGAGAACTGTGTTGTGTGTTTCCCTTCAGAAATGCAGTTAAACCCCACGCCCTGTGTCTTCCTACATGCAAGACTTCATTTCAGGTATGGGCAGTCACTTTTCAGCTCAAATGACTACATCGTTCACGAAGCTCACACGTTTCTCATCTTAACTGACAAGCATCGGATGTTAGAGGACCAGTGCTTTGTATCAGTTTCAGAAGCAGAGTTGTACTAGATATGGTCCATATGTGTAGGAAACACCGTTCTTTTTTTCTGAGCACACTCAGGTTTCCTGCTGTCTTAGAGACTCTGGAAAGCAAGAGCGTGCTTCTTGCTCTAAAGCAGAGTGAGATCAATGGATGAGAACTCTGCTGTGTGTTTCACTTCAGAAATGGAGTTAAATCCCAGGCTCTGAGTCTTCCTACAAGGAAGACGTCGATTCAAGTAAGGGCAGTTACTTTACAGCTCAAACGAACTACATCGTTCATGAAGCTCACACGTTTCTCATCTGAACTGACAAGCATCGGATGTTAGAGAACCATTGCTTTGTATCAGTTTCAGAAGCAGAGTTGGACTAGATATGGTCCGTATGTGTCGGAAACACCGTTCATTGGTTCTCAGCACACTCAAGTTTCCTGCTGTCTTAGAGACTCTAGAAAGCTACAGCGTGCTTCTTGCTTTAAAGCAGAGTGTGATCAATGGATGAGAACTCTGTTGTGTGTTTCACTTCAGAAATGGAGTTAAATCCCTGGCTCTGAGTCTTCCTACAAGCAAGACTTCATTTCAGGTAAGGGCAGTCACTTTTCAACTCAAACGAATTACATCGTTCACGAAGCTCACACGTTTCTCATCTTAAATGACAAGCATTGAATGTTAGGGGACCATTGCTTTGTGTCAGTTTCAGAAGCAGAGTTGGACTAGATATGGTCCGTATGTGTAGGAAACACCTTTCTTTTGTTCTGAGCACACTCAAGTTTCCTGCTGTATTAGAGATTCTAGAAAGCAAGAGCGTGCTGTTTGCTCCAAAGCAGAGTGTGATCCATGGATGAGAACTCTGCTGTGTGTTTCACTTCAGAAATGGAGTTAAATCCCTGGCTCTGAGTCTTCCTAAATGCAAGACTTAGTTTAAGGTAAGGGCAGTCACTTTTCAGCTCAAATGAACTACATCGTTCACGAAGCTCACACGTTTCTCATCTTAACAGACAAGCTTTGGATATTAGGGGACCAGTGCATTGTATCAGTTTCAGAAGCAGAGTTTGAATAGATATGGTCCGTATGTATAGGAAACACCGTTCTTTTGTTCTGAGCACACTCAGGTTTCCTGCTGTCTTAGAGACTCTGGAAAGCAAGAGCGTGCTTCTTGCTCTAAAGCAGAGTGTGATCCATGGATGAGAACTGTGTTGTGTGTTTCCCTTCAGAAATGCAGTTAAACCCCACGCCCTGTGTCTTCCTACATGCAAGACTTCAT
Organism: Onychomys leucogaster; assembly: GCA_949786385.1. Taxonomy (NCBI): domain Eukaryota; kingdom Metazoa; phylum Chordata; class Mammalia; order Rodentia; family Cricetidae; genus Onychomys; species Onychomys leucogaster. The sequence goes on along the minus strand of CATKUP010000038.1, from coordinate 2,336,255 downwards.
TTCAGGTATGGGCAGTCACTTTTCAGCTCAAACGGATTACATCGTTCACGAAGCTCACACGTTTCTCATCTTAACTGACAAGCATCGGATGTTAGAGGACCAGTGCATTGTATCAGTTTCAGAAGCAGAGTTTGAATAGATATGGTCCGTATGTATAGGAAACACCGTTCTTTTGTTCTGAGCACACTCAGGTTTCCTGCTGTCTTAGAGACTCTGGAAAGCAAGAGCGTGCTTCTTGCTCTAAAGCAGAGTGTGATCCATGGATGAGAACTGTGTTGTGTGTTTCCCTTCAGAAATGCAGTTAAACCCCACGCCCTGTGTCTTCCTACATGCAAGACTTCATTTCAGGTATGGGCAGTCACTTTTCAGCTCAAACGGATTACATCGTTCACGAAGCTCACACGTTTCTCATCTTAACTGACAAGCATCGGATGGTAGAGGACCAGTGCTTTGTATCAGTTTCAGAAGCAGAGTTGGACTAGATATGGTCCATATGTGTAGGAAACACCGTTCTTTTGTTCTCAGCACACTCATGTTTCCTGCTGTCTTAGAGACTCTAGAAAGCAAGAGCGTGCTTCTTGCTCTAAAGCAGAGTGTGATCAATGGATGAGAACACTCCTCTGTGTTTGACTTAAGAAATGGAGTTAAATCCCTGGCTCTGAGTCTTCCTACAAGGAAGACTTCCATTCAAGTAAGGGCAGTTACTTTACAGCTCAAACGAAGTACATTGTTCACGAAGCTCACACGTTTCTCATCTTAACTGACAAGCATCGGATGTTAGAGGACCAGTGCTTTGTATCAGTTTCAGAGGCAGAGTTGGACTAGATATGGTCCATATGTGTAGGAAACACCGTTATTTTGTTCTCAGCACACTCGAGTTTCCTGCTGTCTTAGAGACTCTAGAATGCAAGAGCTTGCTTCTTGCTCTAGAGCAGAGTGTGATCAATGGATGAGAACTATGCTGTGTGTTTCCCTTCAGAAATGGAGTTAAATCCCAGTCTCTGAGTCTTCCTACAAGCAAGACTTCGATTCAAGTAAGGGCGGTCACTTTTCAGCTCAAACGAATTACATAGTTCACAAAGCTCACACGTTTCTCATCTTATCTGACAAGCATTGAATGTAAGGGGACCATTGCTTTGTATCAGTTTCACAAGCAGAGTTGGACTAGATATGGTCCGTATGTGTCGGAAACACTGTTCTTTTGCTTTCAGCACACTCACGTTTCCTGTTGTCTTAGAGACTCTAGAAAGCAAGAGCGTGGTTCTTGCTCTAAAGCAGAGTGTGATCCATGGAAGAGAACTATGCTGTGTGTTTCCCTTCAGAAATGGCGTTAAATCCCAGGCTCTGAGTCTGCCTACAAGCAAGACTTCGATTCAAGTAAGGGCAGTTACTTTACAGCTCAAACGAACTACATCATTCACGATGCTCACATGTTTCTCATCTTAACTGACAAGCATTGGATGTTAGAGGACCTGTGCTTTGTATCAATTTCAGAGGCAGAGTAGGACTAGATATGGTCTGTATGTGTAGGAAACACCGTTCTTTTGTTATGAGCACACTCACGTTTCCTGCTGTATTAGAGAATTTAGAAAGCAAGAGTGTGCTTCTAGCCCTAAAGCAGAGTGTGATCCATGGATGAGAACTATGCTGTAGTTTCCCTTCGGAAATGGAGTTAAATCCTATGCTCTGTGTCTTCCTACAAGAACTATTTTGTTTCAGGTATGGGTAGTCACTTTTCAGCTCAAATGAACTACATCGTTCACGAAGCTCACATGTTTCTCATCTTAAATGACAAGCATTGGATGTTAGAGGACCAGTGCTTGTATCAGTTTAAGAATCAGAGTTGGACTAGATATGGCCTGTATCTGTAGGAAACACCGTTCTTTTGTTCTGAGCACACTCAAGTTTCCTGCTGTATAAGACACTCTAGAAAGCAAGAGCATTCTTCTTGCTCTAAAGCAGAGTGTGATCCATGGATGAGAACTGTGTTGTGTGTTTCCCTTCAGAAATGCAGTTAAACCCCACGCCCTGTGTCTTCCTACATGCAAGACTTCATTTCAGGTATGGGCAGTCACTTTTCAGCTCAAACGGACTACATCGTTCACGAAGCTCACACGTTTCTCATCTTAACTGACAAGCATCGGATGTTAGAGGACCAGTGCTTTGTATCAGTTTCAGAAGCAGAGTTGTACTAGATATGGTCCATATGTGTAGGAAACACCGTTCTTTTGTTCTCAGCACACTCAGGTTTCCTGCTGTCTTAGAGACTCTAGAAAGGAAGAGCGTGCTTCTTGCTCTAAAGCAGAGTGTGATCAATGCATGAGAACTCTGCTCTGTGTTTCACTTAAGAAATGGAGTTAAATCCCAGGCTCTGAGTCTTCCTACAAGGAAGACGTCGATTCAAGTAAGGGCAGTTACTTTACAGCTCAAACGAACTACATCGTTCATGAAGCTCACACGTTTCTCATCTTAACTGACAAGCATCGGATGTTAGAGAACCATTGCTTTGTATCAGTTTCAGAAGCAGAGTTGGACTAGATATGGTCCGTATGTGTCGGAAACACCGTTCATTGGTTCTCAGCACACTCAAGTTTCCTGCTGTCTTAGAGACTCTAGAAAGCTACAGCGTGCTTCTTGCTTTAAAGCAGAGTGTGATCAATGGATGAGAACTCTGTTGTGTGTTTCACTTCAGAAATGGAGTTAAATCCCTGGTTCTGAGTCTTCCTACAAGCAAGACTTCATTTCAGGTAAGGGCAGTTACTTTTCAACTCAAACGAATTACATCGTTCACGAAGCTCACACGTTTCTCATCTTAAATGACAAGCATTGAATGTTAGGGGACCATTGCTTTGTGTCAGTTTCAGAAGCAGAGTTGGACTAGATATGGTCCGTATGTGTAGGAAACACCTTTCTTTTGTTCTGAGCACACTCAAGTTTCCTGCTGTATTAGAGATTCTAGAAAGCAAGAGCGTGCTGTTTGCTCCAAAGCAGAGTGTGATCCATGGATGAGAACTCTGCTGTGTGTTTCACTTCAGAAATGGAGTTAAATCCCTGGCTCTGAGTCTTCCTAAAAGCAAGACTTCATTTCAGGTAAGGGCAGTCACTTTTCAGCTCAAATGAACTACATCGTTCACGAAGCTCACACGTTTCTCATCTTAACAGACAAGCTTTGGATATAGGGGACCAGTGCATTGTATCAGTTTCAGAAGCAGAGTTTGAATAGATATGGTCCGTATGTATAGGAAACACCGTTCTTTTTTTCTGAGCACACTCAAGTTTCCTGCTGAATTAGAGATTCTAGAAATTAAGAGCTTGCTGTTTGCTCTAAAGCAGAGTGTGATCCATGGATGAGAACTTTGTTTTGTGTTTCCCTTCAGAAATGGAGTTAAGCCCCAGGCTCTCTGTCTACGTACAAGCAATACTTCGTTTCAAGTTAAAGAAGTCACTTTTCAGCTCAAACGAATACATCGTTCACGAAGCTCACACGTTTCTCATCTTAACTGACAAGCATCGGATTTAAGAGGACCAGGGCTTTGTATCAGTTTCAGAAGCAGAGTTGGTCTAGATATGGTCCATATGTGTAGGAAACACTGTTCTTTTGTTCTGAGCACACTCATGTTTCCTGCTGTATTAGAGATTCTAGAAAGCAAGAGCGTTCTTCTTGCTCTAAAGCAGAGTGTGATCCATGGATGAGAACTATGCTGTGTGTTTCCCTTCAGAAATGGAGTTAAATCCCAGGCTCTGAGTCTGCCTACAAGCAAGACTTCGATTCAAGTAAGGGCAGTTACTTTACAGCTCAAACGAACTACATCATTCACGATGCTCACACGTTTCTTATATTAACTGACAAGCATTGGATGTTAGAGGACCTGTGCTTTGTATCAATTTCAGAGGCAGAGTTGGACTAGATATGGTCTGTATGTGTAGGAAACACCGTTCTTTTGTTCTGAGCACACTCAGGTTTCCTGCTGTCTTAGAGACTCTGGAAAGCAAGAGCGTGCTTCTTGGTCTAAAGCAGAGTGTGATCAATGGATGAGAACTCTGCTGTGTGTTTCACTACAGAAATGGAGTTGAATCCCAGGCTCTGAGTCTTCCTACAAGCAAGACTCGTTTCATTTAATGGCAGTTTCTTTACACCTCAAACGAACTACATCGTTCACAAAGCTCACAAGTTTCTCATCTTAACTGACAAGCTTCGGTTGTTAGAGTACCAGTGCTTTGTATCAGTTTCAGAAGCAGAGTTGGACTAGATATGGTCCATATGTGTAGGAAACACCGTTCTTTTGTTCTGAGCACACTCAGGTTTCCTGCTGTCTTAGAGACTCTGGAAAGCAAGAGAGTGCTTCTTGCTCTAAAGCAGAGTGTGATCCATGGATCAGGACTCTGCTGTGTGTTTCCCTTCAGAAATGCAGTTAAACCCCACGCCCTGTGTCTTCCTACATGCAAGACTTCATTTCAGGTAAGGGCAGTCACTTTTCAGCTCAAACGGACTACATTGTTCACGAAGCTCACACGTTTCTCATCTTAACTGACAAGCATCAGATGTTAGAGGACCAGTGCTTTGTATCAGTTTCAGAAGCAGAGTTGTACTAGATATGGTCCACTGTGTAGGAAACACCGTTCTCTTGTTCTCAGCACACTCAGGTTTCCTGCTGTCTTAGAGACTCTAGAAAGCAAGAGCGTGCTACTTGCTCTAAAGCAGAGTGTGATCAATGGATGAGAACACTCCTCTGTGTTTGACTTAAGAAATGGAGTTAAATCCCAGGCTCTGAGTCTTACTACAAGGAAGACTTCCATTCAAGTAAGGGCAGTTACTTTACAGCGCAAACGAAGTACATTGTTCACGAAGCTCACACGTTTCTCATCTTAACTGACAAGCATCGGATGTTAGAGGACCAGTGCTTTGTATCAGTTTCAGAGGCAGAGTTGGACTAGATATGGTCCATATGTGTAGGAAACACCGTTATTTTGTTCTCAGCACACTCGAGTTTCCTGCTGTCTTAGAGACTCTAGAAAGCAAGTGCTTGCTTCTTGCTCTAAAGCAGAGTGTGATCAATGGATGAGAACTATGCTGTGTGTTTCCCTTCAGAAATGGAGTTAAATCCCAGGCTCTGAGTCTTCCTACAAGCAAGACTTCGATTCAAGTAAGGGAGGTCACTTTTCAGCTCAAACGAATTACATAGTTCACAAAGCTCACACGTTTCTCATCTTATCTGACAAGCATTGAATGTAAGGGGACCATTGCTTTGTATCAGTTTCACAAGCAGAGTTGGACTAGATATGGTCCGTACGTGTAGGAAACACCGTTCTTTTGTTCTCAGCACACTCACGTTTCCTGCTCTATTAGAGACTCTAGAAAGCAAGAGCGTGGTTCTTGCTCTAAAGGAGAGTGTGATCAATGGATGAGAACTCTGCTGTGTGTTTCACTTAAGAAATGGAGTTAAATCCCAAGCTCTGAGTCTTCCTACAAGGAAGACTTCCATTCAAGTAAGGGCAGTTACTTTACAGCTCAAACGAACTACATCGTTCACGAAGCTCACACGCTTCTCATCTTAACTGGCAAGCATTGAATGTTAGAGGACCATTGCTTTGTATCAGTTTCAGAAGCAGAGTTGGACTAGATATGGTCCGTATGTGTCAGAAACACCGTTCTTTTGCTTTCAGCACACTCACGTTTCCTGCTGTCTTAGAGACTCTAGAAAGCAAGAGCGTGGTTCTTGCTCTAAAGCAGAGTGTGATCCATGGAAGAGAACTATGCTGTGTGTTTCCCTTCAGAAATGGAGTTAAATCCCAGGCTCTGAGTCTGCCTACAAGCAAGACTTCGATTCAAGTAAGGGCAGTTACTTTACAGCTCAAACGAACTACATCATTCACGATGCTCACATGTTTCTCATCTTAACTGACAAGCATTGGATGTTAGAGGACCTGTGCTTTGTATCAATTTCAGAGGCAGAGTAGGACTAGATATGGTCTGTATGTGTAGGAAACACCGTTCTTTTGCTATGAGCACACTCAAGTTTCCTGCTGTATTAGAGAATTTAGAAAGCAAGAGTGTGCTTCTAGCCCTAAAGCAGAGTGTGATCCATGGATGAGAACTATGCTGTAGTTTCCCTTCGGAAATGGAGTTAAATCCTATGCTCTGTGTCTTCCTACAAGAACTATTTTGTTTCAGGTATGGGTAGTCACTTTTCAGCTCAAATGAACTACATCGTTCACGAAGCTCACATGTTTCTCATCTTAAATGACAAGCATTGGATGTTAGAGGACGAGTGCTTGTATCAGTTTAAGAATCAGAGTTGGACTAGATATGGCCTGTATCTGTAGGAAACACCGTTCTTTTGTTCTGAGCACACTCAAGTTTCATGCTGTATTAGACACTCTAGAAAGCAAGAGCGTTCTTCTTGCTCTAAAGCAGAGTGTGATCCATGGAAGAGAACTGTGTTGTGTGTTTCCCTTCAGAAATGCAGTTAAACCCCACGCCCTGTGTCTTCCTACATGCAAGACTTCATTTCAGGTATGGGCAGTCACTTTTCAGCTCAAACGGACTACATCGTTCACGAAGCTCACACGTTTCTCATCTTAACTGACAAGCATCGGATGTTAGAGGACCAGTGCTTTGTATCAGTTTCAGAAGCAGAGTTGTACTAGATATGGTCCATATGTGTAGGAAACACCGTTCTTTTGTTCTCAGCACACTCAGGTTTCCTGCTGTCTTAGAGACTCTAGAAAGCAAGAGCGTGCTTCTTGCTCTAAAGCAGAGTGTGATCAATGCATGAGAACTCTGCTCTGTGTTTCACTTAAGAAATGGAGTTAAATCCCAGGCTCTGAGTCTTCCTACAAGGAAGACGTCGATTCAAGTAAGGGCAGTTACTTTACAGCTCAAACGAACTACATCGTTCATGAAGCTCACACGTTTCTCATCTTAACTGACAAGCATCGGATGTTAGAGAACCATTGCTTTGTATCAGTTTCAGAAGCAGAGTTGGACTAGATATGGTCCGTATGTGTCGGAAACACCGTTCATTGGTTCTCAGCACACTCAAGTTTCCTGCTGTCTTAGAGACTCTAGAAAGCTACAGCGTGCTTCTTGCTTTAAAGCAGAGTGTGATCAATGGATGAGAACTCTGTTGTGTGTTTCACTTCAGAAATGGAGTTAAATCCCTGGCTCTGAGTCTTCCTACAAGCAAGACTTCATTTCAGGTAAGGGCAGTCACTTTTCAACTCAAACGAATTACATCGTTCACGAAGCTCACACGTTTCTCATCTTAAATGACAAGCATTGGATGTTAGGGGACCATTGCTTTGTGTCAGTTTCAGAAGCAGAGTTGGACTAGATATGGTCCGTATGTGTAGGAAACACCTTTCTTTTGTTCTGAGCACACTCAAGTTTCCTGCTGTATTAGAGATTCTAGAAAGCAAGAGCGTGCTGTTTGCTCCAAAGCAGAGTGTGATCCATGGATGAGAACTCTGCTGTGTGTTTCACTTCAGAAATGGAGTTAAATCCCTGGCTCTGAGTCTTCCTAAAAGCAAGACTTCGTTTCAGGTAAGGGCAGTCACTTTTCAGCTCAAATGAACTACATCGTTCACGAAGCTCACACGTTTCTCATCTTAACAGACAAGCTTTGGATATTAGGGGACCAGTGCATTGTATCAGTTTCAGAAGCAGAGTTTGAATAGATATGGTCCGTATGTATAGGAAACACCGTTCTTTTTTTCTGAGCACACTCAAGTTTCCTGCTGAATTAGAGATTCTAGAAAGCAAGAGCTTGCTGTTTGCTCTAAAGCAGAGTGTGATCCATGGATGAGAACTTTGTTTTGTGTTTCCCTTCAGAAATGGAGTTAAGCCCCAGGCTCTCTGTCTACGTACAAGCAAGACTTTGTTTCAAGAAAAGGAAGTCACTTTTCAGCTCAAACGAATACATCGTTCACGAAGCTCACACGCTTCTCATCTTAACTGGCAAGCATCGGATTTAAGAGGACCAGGGCTTTGTATCAGTTTCAGAAGCAGAGTTGGACTAGATATGGTCCATATGTGTAGGAAACACTGTTCTTTTGTTCTGAGCACACTCATGTTTCCTGCTGTATTAGAGATTCTAGAAAGCAAGAGCGTTCTTCTTGCTCTAAAGCAGAGTGTGATCCATGGATGAGAACTATGCTGTGTGTTTCCCTTCAGAAATGGAGTTAAATCCCAGGCTCTGAGTCTGCCTACAAGCAAGACTTCGATTCAAGTAAGGGCAGTTACTTTACAGCTCAAACGAACTACATCATTCACGATGCTCACACGTTTCTTATATTAACTGACAAGCATTGGATGTTAGAGGACCTGTGCTTTGTATCAATTTCAGAGGCAGAGTTGGACTAGATATGGTCTGTATGTGTATGAAACACCGTTCTTTTGTTCTGAGCACACTCGGGTTTCCTGCTGTCTTAGAGACTCTGGAAAGCAAGAGCGTGCTTCTTGGTCTAAAGCAGAGTGTGATCAATGGATGAGAACTCTGCTGTGTGTTTCACTACAGAAATGGAGTTGAATCCCAGGCTCTGAGTCTTCCTACAAGCAAGACTCGTTTCATTTAATGGCAGTTTCTTTACACCTCAAACGAACTACATCGTTCACAAAGCTCACAAGTTTCTCATCTTAACTGACAAGCTTCGGTTGTTAGAGTACCAGTGCTTTGTATCAGTTTCAGAAGCAGAGTTGGACTAGATATGGTCCATATGTGTAGGAAACACCGTTCTTTTGTTCTGAGCACACTCAGGTTTCCTGCTGTCTTAGAGACTCTGGAAAGCAAGAGAGTGCTTCTTGCTCTAAAGCAGAGTGTGATCCATGGATCAGGACTCTGCTGTGTGTTTCCCTTCAGAAATGCAGTTAAACCCCACGCCCTGTGTCTTCCTACATGCAAGACTTCATTTCAGGTAAGGGCAGTCACTTTTCAGCTCAAACGGACTACATTGTTCACGAAGCTCACACGTTTCTCATCTTAACTGACAAGCATCAGATGTTAGAGGACCAGTGCTTTGTATCAGTTTCAGAAGCAGAGTTGTACTAGATATGGTCCACTGTGTAGGAAACACCGTTCTCTTGTTCTCAGCACACTCAGGTTTCCTGCTGTCTTAGAGACTCTAGAAAGCAAGAGCGTGCTACTTGCTCTAAAGCAGAGTGTGATCAATGGATGAGAACACTCCTCTGTGTTTGACTTAAGAAATGGAGTTAAATCCCAGGCTCTGAGTCTTACTACAAGGAAGACTTCCATTCAAGTAAGGGCAGTTACTTTACAGCGCAAACGAAGTACATTGTTCACGAAGCTCACACGTTTCTCATCTTAACTGACAAGCATCGGATGTTAGAGGACCAGTGCTTTGTATCAGTTTCAGAGGCAGAGTTGGACTAGATATGGTCCATATGTGTAGGAAACACCGTTATTTTGTTCTCAGCACACTCGAGTTTCCTGCTGTCTTAGAGACTCTAGAAAGCAAGTGCTTGCTTCTTGCTCTAAAGCAGAGTGTGATCAATGGATGAGAACTATGCTGTGTGTTTCCCTTCAGAAATGGAGTTAAATCCCAGGCTCTGAGTCTTCCTACAAGCAAGACTTCGATTCAAGTAAGGGAGGTCACTTTTCAGCTCAAACGAATTACATAGTTCACAAAGCTCACACGTTTCTCATCTTATCTGACAAGCATTGAATGTAAGGGGACCATTGCTTTGTATCAGTTTCACAAGCAGAGTTGGACTAGATATGGTCCGTACGTGTAGGAAACACCGTTCTTTTGTTCTCAGCACACTCACGTTTCCTGCTCTATTAGAGACTCTAGAAAGCAAGAGCGTGGTTCTTGCTCTAAAGGAGAGTGTGATCAATGGATGAGAACTCTGCTGTGTGTTTCACTTAAGAAATGGAGTTAAATCCCAAGCTCTGAGTCTTCCTACAAGGAAGACTTCCATTCAAGTAAGGGCAGTTACTTTACAGCTCAAACGAACTACATCGTTCACGAAGCTCACACGCTTCTCATCTTAACTGGCAAGCATTGAATGTTAGAGGACCATTGCTTTGTATCAGTTTCAGAAGCAGAGTTGGACTAGATATGGTCCGTATGTGTCAGAAACACCGTTCTTTTGCTTTCAGCACACTCACGTTTCCTGCTGTCTTAGAGACTCTAGAAAGCAAGAGCGTGGTTCTTGCTCTAAAGCAGAGTGTGATCCATGGAAGAGAACTATGCTGTGTGTTTCCCTTCAGAAATGGAGTTAAATCCCAGGCTCTGAGTCTGCCTACAAGCAAGACTTCGATTCAAGTAAGGGCAGTTACTTTACAGCTCAAACGAACTACATCATTCACGATGCTCACATGTTTCTCATCTTAACTGACAAGCATTGGATGTTAGAGGACCTGTGCTTTGTATCAATTTCAGAGGCAGAGTAGGACTAGATATGGTCTGTATGTGTAGGAAACACCGTTCTTTTGCTATGAGCACACTCAAGTTTCCTGCTGTATTAGAGAATTTAGAAAGCAAGAGTGTGCTTCTAGCCCTAAAGCAGAGTGTGATCCATGGATGAGAACTATGCTGTAGTTTCCCTTCGGAAATGGAGTTAAATCCTATGCTCTGTGTCTTCCTACAAGAACTATTTTGTTTCAGGTATGGGTAGTCACTTTTCAGCTCAAATGAACTACATCGTTCACGAAGCTCACATGTTTCTCATCTTAAATGACAAGCATTGGATGTTAGAGGACGAGTGCTTGTATCAGTTTAAGAATCAGAGTTGGACTAGATATGGCCTGTATCTGTAGGAAACACCGTTCTTTTGTTCTGAGCACACTCAAGTTTCATGCTGTATTAGACACTCTAGAAAGCAAGAGCGTTCTTCTTGCTCTAAAGCAGAGTGTGATCCATGGAAGAGAACTGTGTTGTGTGTTTCCCTTCAGAAATGCAGTTAAACCCCACGCCCTGTGTCTTCCTACATGCAAGACTTCATTTCAGGTATGGGCAGTCACTTTTCAGCTCAAACGGACTACATCGTTCACGAAGCTCACACGTTTCTCATCTTAACTGACAAGCATCGGATGTTAGAGGACCAGTGCTTTGTATCAGTTTCAGAAGCAGAGTTGTACTAGATATGGTCCATATGTGTAGGAAACACCGTTCTTTTGTTCTCAGCACACTCAGGTTTCCTGCTGTCTTAGAGACTCTAGAAAGCAAGAGCGTGCTTCTTGCTCTAAAGCAGAGTGTGATCAATGCATGAGAACTCTGCTCTGTGTTTCACTTAAGAAATGGAGTTAAATCCCAGGCTCTGAGTCTTCCTACAAGGAAGACGTCGATTCAAGTAAGGGCAGTTACTTTACAGCTCAAACGAACTACATCGTTCATGAAGCTCACACGTTTCTCATCTTAACTGACAAGCATCGGATGTTAGAGAACCATTGCTTTGTATCAGTTTCAGAAGCAGAGTTGGACTAGATATGGTCCGTATGTGTCGGAAACACCGTTCATTGGTTCTCAGCACACTCAAGTTTCCTGCTGTCTTAGAGACTCTAGAAAGCTACAGCGTGCTTCTTGCTTTAAAGCAGAGTGTGATCAATGGATGAGAACTCTGTTGTGTGTTTCACTTCAGAAATGGAGTTAAATCCCTGGCTCTGAGTCTTCCTACAAGCAAGACTTCATTTCAGGTAAGGGCAGTCACTTTTCAACTCAAACGAATTACATCGTTCACGAAGCTCACACGTTTCTCATCTTAAATGACAAGCATTGAATGTTAGGGGACCATTGCTTTGTGTCAGTTTCAGAAGCAGAGTTGGACTAGATATGGTCCGTATGTGTAGGAAACACCTTTCTTTTGTTCTGAGCACACTCAAGTTTCCTGCTGTATTAGAGATTCTAGAAAGCAAGAGCGTGCTGTTTGCTCCAAAGCAGAGTGTGATCCATGGATGAGAACTCTGCTGTGTGTTTCACTTCAGAAATGGAGTTAAATCCCTGGCTCTGAGTCTTCCTAAAAGCAAGACTTCGTTTCAGGTAAGGGCAGTCACTTTTCAGCTCAAATGAACTACATCGTTCACGAAGCTCACACGTTTCTCATCTTAACAGACAAGCTTTGGATATTAGGGGACCAGTGCATTGTATCAGTTTCAGAAGCAGAGTTTGAATAGATATGGTCCGTATGTATAGGAAACACCGTTCTTTTTTTCTGAGCACACTCAAGTTTCCTGCTGAATTAGAGATTCTAGAAAGCAAGAGCTTGCTGTTTGCTCTAAAGCAGAGTGTGATCCATGGATGAGAACTTTGTTTTGTGTTTCCCTTCAGAAATGGAGTTAAGCCCCAGGCTCTCTGTCTACGTACAAGCAAGACTTTGTTTCAAGAAAAGGAAGTCACTTTTCAGCTCAAACGAATACATCGTTCACGAAGCTCACACGCTTCTCATCTTAACTGGCAAGCATCGGATTTAAGAGGACCAGGGCTTTGTATCAGTTTCAGAAGCAGAGTTGGACTAGATATGGTCCATATGTGTAGGAAACACTGTTCTTTTGTTCTGAGCACACTCATGTTTCCTGCTGTATTAGAGATTCTAGAAAGCAAGAGCGTTCTTCTTGCTCTAAAGCAGAGTGTGATCCATGGATGAGAACTATGCTGTGTGTTTCCCTTCAGAAATGGAGTTAAATCCCAGGCTCTGAGTCTGCCTACAAGCAAGACTTCGATTCAAGTAAGGGCAGTTACTTTACAGCTCAAACGAACTACATCATTCACGATGCTCACACGTTTCTTATATTAACTGACAAGCATTGGATGTTAGAGGACCTGTGCTTTGTATCAATTTCAGAGGCAGAGTTGGACTAGATATGGTCTGTATGTGTATGAAACACCGTTCTTTTGTTCTGAGCACACTCGGGTTTCCTGCTGTCTTAGAGACTCTGGAAAGCAAGAGCGTGCTTCTTGGTCTAAAGCAGAGTGTGATCAATGGATGAGAACTCTGCTGTGTGTTTCACTACAGAAATGGAGTTAAATCCCAGGCTGTGAGTCTTCCTACAAGCAAGACTCGTTTCATTTAAGGGCAGTTTCTTTACACCTCAAACGAACTACATCGTTCACAAAGCTCACAAGTTTCTCATCTTAACTGACAAGCTTCGGATGTTAGAGTACCAGTGCTTTGTATCAGTTTCAGAAGCAGAGTTGGACTAGATATGGTCCATATGTGTAGGAAACACCGTTCTTTTGTTCTGAGCACACTCAGGTTTCCTGCTGTCTTAGAGACTCTGGAAAGCAAGAGAGTGCTTCTTGCTCTAAAGCAGAGTGTGATCCATGGATCAGGACTCTGCTGTGTGTTTCCCTTCAGAAATGCAGTTAAACCCCACGCCCTGTGTCTTCCTACATGCAAGATTTCATTTCAGGTAAGGGCAGTCACTTTTCAGCTCAAACGGACTACATTGTTCACGAAGCTCACACGTTTCTCATCTTAACTGACAAGCATCAGATGTTAGAGGACCAGTGCTTTGTATCAGTTTCAGAAGCAGAGTTGTACTAGATATGGTCCATATGTGTAGGAAACACCGTTCTCTTGTTCTCAGCACACTCAGGTTTCCTGCTGTCTTAGAGACTCTAGAAAGCAAGAGCGTGCTGTTTGCTCTAAAGCAGAGTGTGATCAATGGATGAGAACTCTGTTGTGTGTTTCACTTCAGAAATGGAGTTAAATCCCTGGCTCTGAGTCTTCCTACAAGGAAGATTTGGATTCAAGTAAGGGCAGTTACTTTACAGCTCATACGAACTCCATCGTTCGCAAAGCTCACACGTTTCTCATCTTAACTGACAAGCATCGGATGTTAGAGGACCAATGCTTTGTATCAGTTTCAGAAGCAGAGTTGGACTAGATATGGTCCATATGTGTAGGAAACACCGTTCTTTTTTTCTGAGCACACTCAGGTTTCCTGCTGTCTTAGAGATTCTGGAAAGCAAGAGCGTGCTTCTTGCTCTAAAGCAGAGTGAGATCAATGGATGAGAACTCTGCTGTGTGTTTCACTTCAGAAATGGAGTTAAATCCCAGGCTCTGAGTCTTCCTACAAGCAAGACTTTGTTTCATTTAAGGGCAGTTACTTTACAGCTCAAACGAAGTACATTGTTCACGAAGCTCACACGTTTCTCATCTTAACTGACAAGCATCGGATGTTAGAGGACCAGTGCTTTGTATCAGTTTCAGAGGCAGAGTTGGACTAGATATGGTCCATATGTGTAGGAAACACCGTTCTTTTGTTCTCAGCACACTCACGTTTCCTGCTCTATTAGAGACTCTAGAAAGCAAGAGCTTGCTTCTTGCTCTAAAGGAGAGTGTGATCAATGGATGAGAACTCTGCTGTGTGTTTCACTTAAGAAATGGAGATAAATCCCAAGCTTTGAGTCTTCCTACAAGGAAGACTTCCATTCAAGTAAGGGCAGTTACTTTACACCTCAAACGAACTACATCGTTCACGAAGCTCACACGCTTCTCATCTTAACTGGCAAGCATCGGATGTTAGAGGACCAGTGCTTTGTATCAGTTTCAGAAGCAGAGTTGTACTAGATATGGTCCATATGTGTAGGAAACACCGTTCTTTGTTCTCAGCACACTCAGGTTTCCTGCTGTCTTAGAGACTCTAGAAAGCAAGAGCGTGCTTCTTGCTCTAAAGCAGAGTGTGATCAATGCATGAGAACTCTGCTCTGTGTTTCACTTAAGAAATGGAGTTAAATCCCTGGCTCTGAGTCTTCCTACAAGGAAGACTTCCATTCAAGTAAGGGCAGTTACTTTACAGCTCAAACGAAGTACATTGTTCACGAAGCTCACACGTTTCTCATCTTAACTGACAAGCATCGGATGTTAGAGGACCAGTGCTTTGTATCAGTTTCAGAGGCAGAGTTGGACTAGATATGGTCCATATGTGTAGGAAACACCGTTATTTTGTTCTCAGCACACTCGGGTTTCCTGCTGTCTTAGAGACTCTAGAAAGCAAGAGCTTGCTTCTTGCTCTAAAGCAGAGTGTGATCAATGGATGAGAACTATGCTGTGTGTTTTCCTTCAGAAATGGAGTTAAATCCCAGGCTCTGAGTCTTCCTACAAGCAAGACTTCGATTCAAGTAAGGGAGGTCACTTTTCAGCTCAAACGAATTACATAGTTCACAAAGCTCACACGTTTCTCATCTTATCTGACAAGCATTGAATGTAAGGGGACCATTGCTTTGTATCAGTTTCACAAGCAGAGTTGGACTAGATATGGTCCGTACGTGTAGGAAACACCGTTCTTTTGTTCTCAGCACACTCACGTTTCCTGCTCTATTAGAGACTCTAGAAAGCAAGAGCGTGGTTCTTGCTCTAAAGGAGAGTGTGATCAATGGATGAGAACTCTGCTGTGTGTTTCACTTAAGAAATGGAGTTAAATCCCAAGCTCTGAGTCTTCCTACAAGGAAGACTTCCATTCAAGTAAGGGCAGTTACTTTACAGCTCAAACGAACTACATCGTTCACGAAGCTCACACGCTTCTCATCTTAACTGGCAAGCATTGAATGTTAGAGGACCATTGCTTTGTATCAGTTTCAGAAGCAGAGTTGGACTAGATATGGTCCGTATGTGTCGGAAACACCGTTCTTTTGCTTTCAGCACACTCACGTTTCCTGCTGTCTTAGAGACTCTAGAAAGCAAGAGCGTGGTTCTTGCTCTAAAGCAGAGTGTGATCCATGGATGAGAACTATGCTGTGTGTTTCCCTTCAGAAATGGAATTAAATCCCAGGCTCTGAGTCTGCCTACAAGCAAGACTTCGATTCAAGTAAGGGCAGTTACTTTACAGCTCAAACGAACTACATCATTCACGATGCTCATATGTTTCTCATCTTAACTGACAAGCATTGGATGTTAGAGGACCTGTGCTTTGTATCAATTTCAGAGGCAGAGTAGGACTAGATATGGTCTGTATGTGTAGGAAACACCGTTCTTTTGTTATGAGCACACTCAAGTTTCCTGCTGTATTAGAGAATTTAGAAAGCAAGAGTGTGCTTCTAGCCCTAAAGCAGAGTGTGATCCATGGATGAGAACTATGCTGTGTGTTTCCCTTCGGAAATGGAGTTAAATCCTATGCTCTGTGTCTTCCTACAAGAACTATTTTGTTTCAGGTATGGGTAGTCACTTTTCAGCTCAAATGAACTACATCGTTCACGAAGCTCACATGTTTCTCATCTTAAATGACAAGCATTGGATGTTAGAGGACCAGTGCTTGTATCAGTTTAAGAATCAGAGTTGGACTAGATATGGCCCGTATCTGTAGGAAACACCGTTCTTTTGTTCTGAGCACACTCAAGTTTCCGGCTGTATTAGACACTCTAGAAAGCAAGAGCGTTCTTCTTGCTCTAAAGCAGAGTGTGATCCATGGATGAGAACTGTGTTGTGTGTTTCCCTTCAGAAATGCAGTTAAACCCCACGCCCTGTGTCTTCCTACATGCAAGACTTCATTTCAGGTATGGGCAGTCACTTTTCAGCTCAAACGGACTACATCGTTCACGAAGCTCACACGTTTCTCATCTTAACTGACAGGCATCGGATGTTAGAGGACCAGTGCTTTGTATCAGTTTCAGAAGCAGAGTTGTACTAGATATGGTCCATATGTGTAGGAAACACCGTTCTTTTTTTCTGAGCACACTCAGGTTTCCTGCTGTCTTAGAGACTCTGGAAAGCAAGAGCGTGCTTCTTGCTTTAAAGCAGAGTGAGATCAATGGATGAGAACTCTGCTGTGTGTTTCACTTCAGAAATGGAGTTAAATCCCAGGCTCTGAGTCTTCCTACAAGGAAGACGTCGATTCAAGTAAGGGCAGTTACTTTACAGCTCAAACGAACTACATCGTTCATGAAGCTCACACGTTTCTCATCTGAACTGACAAGCATAGGATGTTAGAGAACCATTGCTTTGTATCAGTTTCAGAAGCAGAGTTGGACTAGATATGGTCCGTATGTGTCGGAAACACCGTTCATTGGTTCTCAGCACACTCAAGTTTCCTGCTGTCTTGGAGACTCTAGAAAGCTACAGCGTGCTTCTTGCTTTAAAGCAGAGTGTGATCAATGGATGAGAACTCTGTTGTGTGTTTCACTTCAGAAATGGACTTAAATCCCTGGCTCTGAGTCTTCCTACAAGCAAGACTTCATTTCAGGTAAGGGCAGTCACTTTTCAACTCAAACGAATTACATCGTTCACGAAGCTCACACGTTTCTCATCTTAACTGACAAGCATTGAATGTTAGGGGACCATTGCTTTGTGTCAGTTTCAGAAGCAGAGTTGGACTAGATATGGTCCGTATGTGTAGGAAACACCTTTCTTTTGTTCTGAGCACACTCAAGTTTCCTGCTGTATTAGAGATTCTAGAAAGCAAGAGCGTGCTGTTTGCTCCAAAGCAGAGTGTGATCCATGGATGAGAACACTCCTCTGTGTTTGACTTAAGAAATGGAGTTAAATCCCAGGCTCTGAGTCTTCCTACAAGGAAGACTTCCATTCAAGTAAGGGCAGTTACTTTACAGCTCAAACGAAGTACATTGTTCACGAAGCTCACACGTTTCTCATCTTAACTGACAAGCATCGGATGTTAGAGGACCAGTGCTTTGTATCAGTTTCAGAGGCAGAGTTGGACTAGATATGGTCCATATGTGTAGGAAACACCGTTCTTTTGTTCTCAGCACACTCACGTTTCCTGCTCTATTAGAGACTCTAGAAAGCAAGAGCTTGCTTCTTGCTCTAAAGGAGAGTGTGATCAATGGATGAGAACTCTGCTGTGTGTTTCACTTAAGAAATGGAGATAAATCCCAAGCTTTGAGTCTTCCTACAAGGAAGACTTCCATTCAAGTAAGGGCAGTTACTTTACACCTCAAACGAACTACATCGTTCACGAAGCTCACACGCTTCTCATCTTAACTGGCAAGCATCGGATGTTAGAGGACCAGTGCTTTGTATCAGTTTCAGAAGCAGAGTTGTACTAGATATGGTCCATATGTGTAGGAAACACCGTTCTTTGTTCTCAGCACACTCAGGTTTCCTGCTGTCTTAGAGACTATAGAAAGCAAGAGCGTGCTTCTTGCTCTAAAGCAGAGTGTGATCAATGCATGAGAACTCTGCTCTGTGTTTCACTTAAGAAATGGAGTTAAATCCCAGGCTCTGAGTCTTCCTACAAGGAAGACGTCGATTCAAGTAAGGGCAGTTTCTTTACAGCTCAAACGAACTACATCGTTCATGAAGCTCACACGTTTCTCATCTTAACTGACAAGCATCGGATGTTAGAGAACCATTGCTTTGTATCAGTTTCAGAAGCAGAGTTGGACTAGATATGATCCGTATGTGTAGGAAACACCGTTCCTTTGTTCGGAGCACACTCAGGTTTCCTGCTGTCTTAGAGACTCTGGAAAGCAAGAGCGTGCTTCTTGCTCTAAAGCAGAGTGTGATCCATGGATGAGAACTGTGTTGTGTGTTTCCCTTCAGAAATGCAGTTAAACCCCACGCCCTGTGTCTTCCTACATGCAAGCCTTCATTTCAGGTATGGGCAGTCACTTTTCAGCTCAAACGGACTACATCGTTCACGAAGCTCACACGTTTCTCATCTTAACTGACAAGCATCGGATGTTAGAGGACCAGTGCTTTGTATCAGTTTCAGAAGCAGAGTTGTACTAGATATGGTCCATATGTGTAGGAAACACCGTTCTTTTGTTCTCAGCACACTCAGGTTTCCTGCTGTCTTAGAGACTCTAGAAAGCAAGAGCGTGCTTCTTGCTCTAAAGCAGAGTGTGATCAATGGATGAGAACACTCCTCTGTGTTTGACTTAAGAAATGGAGTTAAATCCCTGGCTCTGAGTCTTCCTACAAGGAAGACTTCCATTCAAGTAAGGGCAGTTACTTTACAGCTCAAACGAAGTACATTGTTCACGAAGCTCACACGTTTCTCATCTTAACTGACAAGCATCGGATGTTAGAGGACCAGTGCTTTGTATCAGTTTCAGAGGCAGAGTTGGACTAGATATGGTCCATATGTGTAGGAAACACCGTTATTTTGTTCTCAGCACACTCGGGTTTCCTGCTGTCTTAGAGACTCTAGAAAGCAAGAGCTTGCTTCTTGCTCTAAAGCAGAGTGTGATCAATGGATGAGAACTATGCTGTGTGTTTCCCTTCAGAAATGGAGTTAAATCCCAGGCTCTGAGTCTTCCTATAAGCAAGACTTCGATTCAAGTAAGGGCGGTCACTTTTCAGCTCAAACGAATTACATAGTTCACAAAGCTCACACGTTTCTCATCTTATCTGACAAGCATTGAATGTAAGGGGACCATTGCTTTGTATCAGTTTCACAAGCAGAGTTGGACTAGATATGGTCCGTACGTGTAGGAAACACCGTTCTTTTGTTCTCAGCACACTCACGTTTCCTGCTCTATTAGAGACTCTAGAAAGCAAGAGCGTGGTTCTTGCTCTAAAGGAGAGTGTGATCAATGGATGAGAACTCTGCTGTGTGTTTCACTTAAGAAATGGAGTTAAATCCCAAGCTCTGAGTCTTCCTACAAGGAAGACTTCCATTCAAGTAAGGGCAGTTACTTTACAGCTCAAACGAACTACATCGTTCACGAAGCTCACACGCTTCTCATCTTAACTGGCAAGCATTGAATGTTAGAGGACCATTGCTTTGTATCAGTTTCAGAAGCAGAGTTGGACTAGATATGGTCCGTATGTGTCGGAAACACCGTTCTTTTGCTTTCAGCACACTCACGTTTCCTGCTGTCTTAGAGACTCTAGAAAGCAAGAGCGTGGTTCTTGCTCTAAAGCAGAGTGTGATCCATGGATGAGAACTATGCTGTCTGTTTCCCTTCAGAAATGGAGTTAAATCCCAGGCTCTGAGTCTGCCTACAAGCAAGACTTCGATTCAAGTAAGGGCAGTTACTTTACAGCTCAAACGAACTACATCATTCACGATGCTCATATGTTTCTCATCTTAACTGACAAGCATTGGATGTTAGAGGACCTGTGCTTTGTATCAATTTCAGAGGCAGAGTAGGACTAGATATGGTCTGTATGTGTAGGAAACACCGTTCTTTTGTTATGAGCACACTCAAGTTTCCTGCTGTATTAGAGAATTTAGAAAGCAAGAGTGTGCTTCTAGCCCTAAAGCAGAGTGTGATCCATGGATGAGAACTATGCTGTGTGTTTCCCTTCGGAAATGGAGTTAAATCCTATGCTCTGTGTCTTCCTACAAGAACTATTTTGTTTCAGGTATGGGTAGTCACTTTTCAGCTCAAATGAACTACATCGTTCACGAAGCTCACATGTTTCTCATCTTAAATGACAAGCATTGGATGTTAGAGGACCAGTGCTTGTATCAGTTTAAGAATCAGAGTTGGACTAGATATGGCCCGTATCTGTAGGAAACACCGTTCTTTTGTTCTGAGCACACTCAAGTTTCCGGCTGTATTAGACACTCTAGAAAGCAAGAGCGTTCTTCTTGCTCTAAAGCAGAGTGTGATCCATGGATGAGAACTGTGTTGTGTGTTTCCCTTCAGAAATGCAGTTAAACCCCACGCCCTGTGTCTTCCTACATGCAAGACTTCATTTCAGGTATGGGCAGTCACTTTTCAGCTCAAACGGACTACATCGTTCACGAAGCTCACACGTTTCTCATCTTAACTGACAAGCATCGGATGTTAGAGGACCAGTGCTTTGTATCAGTTTCAGAAGCAGAGTTGTACTAGATATGGTCCATATGTGTAGGAAACACCGTTCTTTTTTTCTGAGCACACTCAGGTTTCCTGCTGTCTTAGAGACTCTGGAAAGCAAGAGCGTGCTTCTTGCTCTAAAGCAGAGTGAGATCAATGGATGAGAACTCTGCTGTGTGTTTCACTTCAGAAATGGAGTTAAATCCCAGGCTCTGAGTCTTCCTACAAGGAAGACGTCGATTCAAGTAAGGGCAGTTACTTTACAGCTCAAACGAACTACATCGTTCATGAAGCTCACACGTTTCTCATCTGAACTGACAAGCATCGGATGTTAGAGAACCATTGCTTTGTATCAGTTTCAGAAGCAGAGTTGGACTAGATATGGACCGTATGTGTCGGAAACACCGTTCATTGGTTCTCAGCACACTCAAGTTTCCTGCTGTCTTAGAGACTCTAGAAAGCTACAGCGTGCTTCTTGCTTTAAAGCAGAGTGTGATCAATGGATGAGAACTCTGTTGTGTGTTTCACTTCAGAAATGGAGTTAAATCCCTGGCTCTGAGTCTTCCTACAAGCAAGACTTCATTTCAGGTAAGGGCAGTCACTTTTCAACTCAAACGAATTACATCGTTCACGAAGCTCACACGTTTCTCATCTTAACTGACAAGCATTGAATGTTAGGGGACCATTGCTTTGTGTCAGTTTCAGAAGCAGAGTTGGACTAGATATGGTCCTTATGTGTAGGAAACACCTTTCTTTTGTTCTGAGCACACTCAAGTTTCCTGCTGTATTAGAGATTCTAGAAAGCAAGAGCGTGCTGTTTGCTCCAAAGCAGAGTGTGATCCATGGATGAGAACTCTGCTGTGTGTTTCACTTCAGAAATGGAGTTAAATCCCTGGCTCTGAGTCTTCCTAAAAGCAAGACTTCGTTTCAGGTAAGGGCAGTCACTTTTCAGCTCAAATGAACTACATCGTTCACGAAGCTCACACGTTTCTCATCTTAACAGACAAGCTTTGGATATTAGGGGACCAGTGCATTGTATCAGTTTCAGAAGCAGAGTTTGAATAGATATGGTCCGTATGTATAGGAAACACCGTTCTTTTGTTCTGAGCACACTCAAGTTTCCTGCTGAATTAGAGATTCTAGAAAGCAAGAGCTTGCTGTTTGCTCTAAAGCAGAGTGTGATCCATGGATGAGAACTTTGTTTTGTGTTTCCCTTCAGAAATGGAGTTAAGCCCCAGGCTCTCTGTCTACGTACAAGCAACACTTCGTTTCAAGTAAAGGAAGTCACTTTTCTGCCCAAACGAATACATCGTTAACGAAGCTCACACGTTTCTCATCTTAACTGACAAGCATAGGATGTTAGAGGACCAGTGCTTTGTATCAGTTTCAGAAGCAGAGTTGTACTAGATATGGTCCATATGTGTAGGAAACACCGTTCTTTTGTTCTCAGCACACTCAGGTTTCCTGCTGTCTTAGAGACTCTAGAAAGCAAGAGCGTGCTTCTTGCTCTAAAGCAGAGTGTGATCAATGCATGAGAACTCTGCTCTGTGTTTCACTTAAGAAATGGAGTTAAATCCCAGGCTCTAAGTCTTCCTACAAGGAAGACGTCGATTCAAGTAAGGGCAGTTACTTTACAGCTCAAACGAACTACATCGTTCATGAAGCTCACACGTTTCTCATCTTAACTGACAAGCATCGGATGTTAGAGAACCATTGCTTTGTATCAGTTTCAGAAGCAGAGTTGGACTAGATATGATCCGTATGTGTAGGAAACACCATTCCTTTGTTCGGAGCACACTCAGGTTTCCTGCTGTCTTAGAGACTCTGGAAAGCAAGAGCGTGCTTCTTGCTCTAAAGCAGAGTGTGATCCATGGATGAGAACTGTGTTGTGTGTTTCCCTTCAGAAATGCAGTTAAACCCCACGCCCTGTGTCTTCCTACATGCAAGCCTTCATTTCAGGTATGGGCAGTCACTTTTCAGCTCAAACGGACTACATCGTTCACGAAGCTCACACGTTTCTCATCTTAACTGACAAGCATCGGATGTTAGAGGACCAGTGCTTTGTATCAGTTTCAGAAGCAGAGTTGTACTAGATATGGTCCATATGTGTAGGAAACACCGTTCTTTTGTTCTCAGCACACTCAGTTTTCCTGCTGTCTTAGAGACTCTAGAAAGCAAGAGCGTGCTTCTTGCTCTAAAGCAGAGTGTGATCAATGGATGAGAACACTCCTCTGTGTTTGACTTAAGAAATGGAGTTAAATCCCTGGCTCTGAGACTTCCTACAAGGAAGACTTCCATTCAAGTAAGGGCAGTTACTTTACAGCTCAAACGAAGTACATTGTTCACGAAGCTCACACGTTTCTCATCTTAACTGACAAGCATCGGATGTTAGAGGACCAGTGCTTTGTATCAGTTTCAGAGGCAGAGTTGGACTAGATATGGTCCATATGTGTAGGAAACACCGTTATTTTGTTCTCAGCACACTCGGGTTTCCTGCTGTCTTAGAGACTCTAGAAAGCAAGAGCTTGCTTCTTGCTCTAAAGCAGAGTGTGATCAATGGATGAGAACTATGCTGTGTGTTTCCCTTCAGAAATGGAGTTAAATCCCAGGCTCTGAGTCTTCCTACAAGCAAGACTTCGATTCAAGTAAGGGCGGTCACTTTTCAGCTCAAACGAATTACATAGTTCACAAAGCTCACACGTTTCTCATCTTATCTGACAAGCATTGAATGTAAGGGGACCATTGCTTTGTATCAGTTTCACAAGCAGAGTTGGACTAGATATGGTCCGTACGTGTAGGAAACACCGTTCTTTTGTTCTCAGCACACTCACGTTTCCTGCTCTATTAGAGACTCTAGAAAGCAAGAGCGTGGTTCTTGCTCTAAAGGAGAGTGTGATCAATGGATGAGAACTCTGCTGTGTGTTTCACTTAAGGAATGGAGTTAAATCCCAAGCTCTGAGTCTTCCTACAAGGAAGACTTCCATTCAAGTAAGGGCAGTTACTTTACAGCTCAAACGAACTACATCGTTCACGAAGCTCACACGCTTCTCATCTTAACTGGCAAGCATTGAATGTTAGAGGACCATTTCTTTGTATCAGTTTCAGAAGCAGAGTTGGACTAGATATGGTCCGTATGTGTCGGAAACACCGTTCTTTTGCTTTCAGCACACTCACGTTTCCTGCTGTCTTAGAGACTCTAGAAAGCAAGAGCGTGGTTCTTGCTCTAAAGCAGAGTGTGATCCATGGATGAGAACTATGCTGTCTGTTTCCCTTCAGAAATGGAGTTAAATCCCAGGCTCTGAGTCTGCCTACAAGCAAGACTTCGATTCAAGTAAGGGCAGTTACTTTACAGCTCAAACGAACTACATCATTCACGATGCTCATATGTTTCTCATCTTAACTGACAAGCATTGGATGTTAGAGGACCTGTGCTTTGTATCAATTTCAGAGGCAGAGTAGGACTAGATATGGTCTGTATGTGTAGGAAACACCGTTCTTTTGTTATGAGCACACTCAAGTTTCCTGCTGTATTAGAGAATTTAGAAAGCAAGAGTGTGCTTCTAGCCCTAAAGCAGAGTGTGATCCATGGATGAGAACTATGCTGTGTGTTTCCCTTCGGAAATGGAGTTAAATCCTATGCTCTGTGTCTTCCTACAAGAACTATTTTGTTTCAGGTATGGGTAGTCACTTTTCAGCTCAAATGAACTACATCGTTCACGAAGCTCACATGTTTCTCATCTGAACTGACAAGCATCGGATGTTAGAGAACCATTGCTTTGTATCAGTTTCAGAAGCAGAGTTGGACTAGATATGGACCGTATGTGTCGGAAACACCGTTCATTGGTTCTCAGCACACTCAAGTTTCCTGCTGTCTTAGAGACTCTAGAAAGCTACAGCGTGCTTCTTGCTTTAAAGCAGAGTGTGATCAATGGATGAGAACTCTGTTGTGTGTTTCACTTCAGAAATGGAGTTAAATCCCTGGCTCTGAGTCTTCCTACAAGCAAGACTTCATTTCAGGTAAGGGCAGTCACTTTTCAACTCAAACGAATTACATCGTTCACGAAGCTCACACGTTTCTCATCTTAACTGACAAGCATTGAATGTTAGGGGACCATTGCTTTGTGTCAGTTTCAGAAGCAGAGTTGGACTAGATATGGTCCTTATGTGTAGGAAACACCTTTCTTTTGTTCTGAGCACACTCAAGTTTCCTGCTGTATTAGAGATTCTAGAAAGCAAGAGCGTGCTGTTTGCTCCAAAGCAGAGTGTGATCCATGGATGAGAACTCTGCTGTGTGTTTCACTTCAGAAATGGAGTTAAATCCCTGGCTCTGAGTCTTCCTAAAAGCAAGACTTCGTTTCAGGTAAGGGCAGTCACTTTTCAGCTCAAATGAACTACATCGTTCACGAAGCTCACACGTTTCTCATCTTAACAGACAAGCTTTGGATATTAGGGGACCAGTGCATTGTATCAGTTTCAGAAGCAGAGTTTGAATAGATATGGTCCGTATGTATAGGAAACACCGTTCTTTTGTTCTGAGCACACTCAAGTTTCCTGCTGAATTAGAGATTCTAGAAAGCAAGAGCTTGCTGTTTGCTCTAAAGCAGAGTGTGATCCATGGATGAGAACTTTGTTTTGTGTTTCCCTTCAGAAATGGAGTTAAGCCCCAGGCTCTCTGTCTACGTACAAGCAACACTTCGTTTCAAGTAAAGGAAGTCACTTTTCTGCCCAAACGAATACATCGTTAACGAAGCTCACACGTTTCTCATCTTAACTGACAAGCATAGGATGTTAGAGGACCAGTGCTTTGTATCAGTTTCAGAAGCAGAGTTGTACTAGATATGGTCCATATGTGTAGGAAACACCGTTCTTTTGTTCTCAGCACACTCAGGTTTCCTGCTGTCTTAGAGACTCTAGAAAGCAAGAGCGTGCTTCTTGCTCTAAAGCAGAGTGTGATCAATGCATGAGAACTCTGCTCTGTGTTTCACTTAAGAAATGGAGTTAAATCCCAGGCTCTAAGTCTTCCTACAAGGAAGACGTCGATTCAAGTAAGGGCAGTTACTTTACAGCTCAAACGAACTACATCGTTCATGAAGCTCACACGTTTCTCATCTTAACTGACAAGCATCGGATGTTAGAGAACCATTGCTTTGTATCAGTTTCAGAAGCAGAGTTGGACTAGATATGATCCGTATGTGTAGGAAACACCATTCCTTTGTTCGGAGCACACTCAGGTTTCCTGCTGTCTTAGAGACTCTGGAAAGCAAGAGCGTGCTTCTTGCTCTAAAGCAGAGTGTGATCCATGGATGAGAACTGTGTTGTGTGTTTCCCTTCAGAAATGCAGTTAAACCCCACGCCCTGTGTCTTCCTACATGCAAGCCTTCATTTCAGGTATGGGCAGTCACTTTTCAGCTCAAACGGACTACATCGTTCACGAAGCTCACACGTTTCTCATCTTAACTGACAAGCATCGGATGTTAGAGGACCAGTGCTTTGTATCAGTTTCAGAAGCAGAGTTGTACTAGATATGGTCCATATGTGTAGGAAACACCGTTCTTTTGTTCTCAGCACACTCAGTTTTCCTGCTGTCTTAGAGACTCTAGAAAGCAAGAGCGTGCTTCTTGCTCTAAAGCAGAGTGTGATCAATGGATGAGAACACTCCTCTGTGTTTGACTTAAGAAATGGAGTTAAATCCCTGGCTCTGAGACTTCCTACAAGGAAGACTTCCATTCAAGTAAGGGCAGTTACTTTACAGCTCAAACGAAGTACATTGTTCACGAAGCTCACACGTTTCTCATCTTAACTGACAAGCATCGGATGTTAGAGGACCAGTGCTTTGTATCAGTTTCAGAGGCAGAGTTGGACTAGATATGGTCCATATGTGTAGGAAACACCGTTATTTTGTTCTCAGCACACTCGGGTTTCCTGCTGTCTTAGAGACTCTAGAAAGCAAGAGCTTGCTTCTTGCTCTAAAGCAGAGTGTGATCAATGGATGAGAACTATGCTGTGTGTTTCCCTTCAGAAATGGAGTTAAATCCCAGGCTCTGAGTCTTCCTACAAGCAAGACTTCGATTCAAGTAAGGGCGGTCACTTTTCAGCTCAAACGAATTACATAGTTCACAAAGCTCACACGTTTCTCATCTTATCTGACAAGCATTGAATGTAAGGGGACCATTGCTTTGTATCAGTTTCACAAGCAGAGTTGGACTAGATATGGTCCGTACGTGTAGGAAACACCGTTCTTTTGTTCTCAGCACACTCACGTTTCCTGCTCTATTAGAGACTCTAGAAAGCAAGAGCGTGGTTCTTGCTCTAAAGGAGAGTGTGATCAATGGATGAGAACTCTGCTGTGTGTTTCACTTAAGAAATGGAGTTAAATCCCAAGCTCTGAGTCTTCCTACAAGGAAGACTTCCATTCAAGTAAGGGCAGTTACTTTACAGCTCAAATGAACTACATCGTTCACGAAGCTCACACGCTTCTCATCTTAACTGGCAAGCATTGAATGTTAGAGGACCATTGCTTTGTATCAGTTTCAGAAGCAGAGTTGGACTAGATATGGTCCGTATGTGTCGGAAACACCGTTCTTTTGCTTTCAGCACACTCACGTTTCCTGCTGTCTTAGAGACTCTAGAAAGCAAGAGCGTGGTTCTTGCTCTAAAGCAGAGTGTGATCCATGGATGAGAACTATGCTGTCTGTTTCCCTTCAGAAATGGAGTTAAATCCCAGGCTCTGAGTCTGCCTACAAGCAAGACTTCGATTCAAGTAAGGGCAGTTACTTTACAGCTCAAACGAACTACATCATTCACGATGCTCATATGTTTCTCATCTTAACTGACAAGCATTGGATGTTAGAGGACCTGTGCTTTGTATCAATTTCAGAGGCAGAGTAGGACTAGATATGGTCTGTATGTGTAGGAAACACCGTTCTTTTGTTATGAGCACACTCAAGTTTCCTGCTGTATTAGAGAATTTAGAAAGCAAGAGTGTGCTTCTAGCCCTAAAGCAGAGTGTGATCCATGGATGAGAACTATGCTGTGTGTTTCCCTTCGGAAATGGAGTTAAATCCTATGCTCTGTGTCTTCCTACAAGAACTATTTTGTTTCAGGTATGGGTAGTCACTTTTCAGCTCAAATGAACTACATCGTTCACGAAGCTCACATGTTTCTCATCTTAAATGACAAGCATTGGATGTTAGAGGACCAGTGCTTGTATCAGTTTAAGAATCAGAGTTGGACTAGATATGGCCCGTATCTGTAGGAAACACCGTTCTTTTGTTCTGAGCACACTCAAGTTTCCGGCTGTATTAGACACTCTAGAAAGCAAGAGCGTTCTTCTTGCTCTAAAGCAGAGTGTGATCCATGGATGAGAACTGTGTTGTGTGTTTCCCTTCAGAAATGCAGTTAAACCCCACGCCCTGTGTCTTCCTACATGCAAGACTTCATTTCAGGTATGGGCAGTCACTTTTCAGCTCAAACGGACTACATCGTTCACGAAGCTCACACGTTTCTCATCTTAACTGACAAGCATCGGATGTTAGAGGACCAGTGCTTTGTATCAGTTTCAGAAGCAGAGTTGTACTAGATATGGTCCATATGTGTAGGAAACACCGTTCTTTTTTTCTGAGCACACTCAGGTTTCCTGCTGTCTTAGAGACTCTGGAAAGCAAGAGCGTGCTTCTTGCTCTAAAGCAGAGTGAGATCAATGGATGAGAACTCTGCTGTGTGTTTCACTTCAGAAATGGAGTTAAATCCCAGGCTCTGAGTCTTCCTACAAGGAAGACGTCGATTCAAGTAAGGGCAGTTACTTTACAGCTCAAACGAACTACATCGTTCATGAAGCTCACACGTTTCTCATCTTAACTGACAAGCATCGGATGTTAGAGAACCATTGCTTTGTATCAGTTTCAGAAGCAGAGTTGGACTAGATATGGACCGTATGTGTCGGAAACACCGTTCATTGGTTCTCAGCACACTCAAGTTTCCTGCTGTCTTAGAGACTCTAGAAAGCTACAGCGTGCTTCTTGCTTTAAAGCAGAGTGTGATCAATGGATGAGAACTCTGTTGTGTGTTTCACTTCAGAAATGGAGTTAAATCCCTGGCTCTGAGTCTTCCTACAAGCAAGACTTCATTTCAGGTAAGGGCAGTCACTTTTCAACTCAAACGAATTACATCGTTCACGAAGCTCACACGTTTCTCATCTTAACTGACAAGCATTGAATGTTAGGGGACCATTGCTTTGTGTCAGTTTCAGAAGCAGAGTTGGACTAGATATGGTCCTTATGTGTAGGAAACACCTTTCTTTTGTTCTGAGCACACTCAAGTTTCCTGCTGTATTAGAGATTCTAGAAAGCAAGAGCGTGCTGTTTGCTCCAAAGCAGAGTGTGATCCATGGATGAGAACGCTGCTGTGTGTTTCACTTCAGAAATGGAGTTAAATCCCTGGCTCTGAGTCTTCCTAAAAGCAAGACTTAGTTTAAGGTAAGGGCAGTCACTTTTCAGCTCAAATGAACTACATCGTTCACGAAGCTCACACGTTTCTCATCTTAACAGACAAGCTTTGGATATTAGGGGACCAGTGCATTGTATCAGTTTCAGAAGCAGAGTTTGAATAGATATGGTCCGTATGTATAGGAAACACCGTTCTTTTGTTCTGAGCACACTCAAGTTTCCTGCTGAATTAGAGATTCTAGAAAGCAAGAGCTTGCTGTTTGCTCTAAAGCAGAGTGTGATCCATGGATGAGAACTTTGTTTTGTGTTTCCCTTCAGAAATGGAGTTAAGCCCCAGGCTCTCTGTCTACGTACAAGCAACACTTCGTTTCAAGTAAAGGAAGTCACTTTTCTGCCCAAACGAATACATCGTTAACGAAGCTCACACGTTTCTCATCTTAACTGACAAGCATAGGATGTTAGAGGACCAGTGCTTTGTATCAGTTTCAGAAGCAGAGTTGTACTAGATATGGTCCATATGTGTAGGAAACACCGTTCTTTTGTTCTCAGCACACTCAGGTTTCCTGCTGTCTTAGAGACTCTAGAAAGCAAGAGCGTGCTTCTTGCTCTAAAGCAGAGTGTGATCAATGCATGAGAACTCTGCTCTGTGTTTCACTTAAGAAATGGAGTTAAATCCCAGGCTCTAAGTCTTCCTACAAGGAAGACGTCGATTCAAGTAAGGGCAGTTACTTTACAGCTCAAACGAACTACATCGTTCATGAAGCTCACACGTTTCTCATCTTAACTGACAAGCATCGGATGTTAGAGAACCATTGCTTTGTATCAGTTTCAGAAGCAGAGTTGGACTAGATATGATCCGTATGTGTAGGAAACACCATTCCTTTGTTCGGAGCACACTCAGGTTTCCTGCTGTCTTAGAGACTCTGGAAAGCAAGAGCGTGCTTCTTGCTCTAAAGCAGAGTGTGATCCATGGATGAGAACTGTGTTGTGTGTTTCCCTTCAGAAATGCAGTTAAACCCCACGCCCTGTGTCTTCCTACATGCAAGACTTCATTTCAGGTATGGGCAGTCACTTTTCAGCTCAAACGGATTACATCGTTCACGAAGCTCACACGTTTCTCATCTTAACTGACAAGCATCGGATGTTAGAGGACCAGTGCTTTGTATCAGTTTCAGAAGCAGAGTTGGACTAGATATGGTCCATATGTGTAGGAAACACCGTTCTTTTGTTCTCAGCACACTCATGTTTCCTGCTGTCTTAGAGACTCTAGAAAGCAAGAGCGTGCTTCTTGCTCTAAAGCAGAGTGTGATCAATGGATGAGAACACTCCTCTGTGTTTGACTTAAGAAATGGAGTTAAATCCCTGGCTCTGAGTCTTCCTACAAGGAAGACTTCCATTCAAGTAAGGGCAGTTACTTTACAGCTCAAACGAAGTACATTGTTCACGAAGCTCACACGTTTCTCATCTTAACTGACAAGCATCGGATGTTAGAGGACCAGTGCTTTGTATCAGTTTCAGAGGCAGAGTTGGACTAGATATGGTCCATAAGTGTAGGAAACACCGTTATTTTGTTCTCAGCACACTCGAGGTTCCTGCTGTCTTAGAGACTCTAGAATGCAAGAGCCTGCTTCTTGCTCTAAAGCAGAGTGTGATCAATGGATGAGAACTATGCTGTGTGTTTCCCTTCAGATATGGAGTTAAATCCCAGTCTCTGAGTCTTCCTACAAGCAAGACTTCGATTCAAGTAAGGGCGGTCACTTTTCAGCTCAAACGAATTACATAGTTCACAAAGCTCACACGTTTCTCATCTTATCTGACAAGCATTGAATGTAAGGGGACCATTGCTTTGTATCAGTTTCACAAGCAGAGTTGGACTAGATATGGTCCGTATGTGTCGGAAACACCGTTCTTTTGCTTTCAGCACACTCACGTTTCCTGCTGTCTTAGAGACTCTAGAAAGCAAGAGCGTGGTTCTTGCTCTAAAGCAGAGTGTGATCCATGGAAGAGAACTATGCTGTGTGTTTCCCTTCAGAAATGGAGTTAAATCCCAGGCTCTGAGTCTGCCTACAAGCAAGACTTCGATTCAAGTAAGGGCAGTTACTTTACAGCTCAAACGAACTACATCATTCACGATGCTCACATGTTTCTCATCTTAACTGACAAGCATTGGATGTTAGAGGACCTGTGCTTTGTATCAATTTCAGAGGCAGAGTAGGACTAGATATGGTCTGTATGTGTAGGAAACACCGTTCTTTTGTTATGAGCACACTCAAGTTTCCTGCTGTATTAGAGAATTTAGAAAGCAAGAGTGTGCTTCTAGCCCTAAAGCAGAGTGTGATCCATGGATGAGAACTATGCTGTGTGTTTCACTACAGAAATGGAGTTGAATCCCAGGCTCTGAGTCTTCCTACAAGCAAGACTCGTTTCATTTAATGGCAGTTTCTTTACACCTCAAACGAACTACATCGTTCACAAAGCTCACAAGTTTCTCATCTTAACTGACAAGCTTCGGTTGTTAGAGTACCAGTGCTTTGTATCAGTTTCAGAAGCAGAGTTGGACTAGATATGGTCCATATGTGTAGGAAACACCGTTCTTTTGTTCTGAGCACACTCAGGTTTCCTGCTGTCTTAGAGACTCTGGAAAGCAAGAGAGTGCTTCTTGCTCTAAAGCAGAGTGTGATCCATGGATCAGGACTCTGCTGTGTGTTTCCCTTCAGAAATGCAGTTAAACCCCACGCCCTGTGTCTTCCTACATGCAAGACTTCATTTCAGGTAAGGGCAGTCACTTTTCAGCTCAAACGGACTACATCGTTCATGAAGCTCACACGTTTCTCATCTTAACTGACAAGCATCAGATGTTAGAGGACCAGTGCTTTGTATCAGTTTCAGAAGCAGAGTTGTACTAGATATGGTCCATATGTGTAGGAAACACCGTTCTCTTGTTCTCAGCACACTCAGGTTTCCTGCTGTCTTAGAGACTCTAGAAAGCAAGAGCGTGCTTCTTGCTCTAAAGCAGAGTGTGATCAATGGATGAGAACTCTGTTCTTTGTTTCACTTAAGAAATGGAGTTAAATCCCAGGCTCTGAGTCTTCCTACAAGGAAGACATCGATTCAAGTAAGGGCAGTTTCTTTACAGCTCAAACGAACTACATCGTTCCCGAAGCTCACACGTTTCTCATCTTAACTGACAAGCATTGGATGTTAGAGGACCAGTGCTTTGTATCAGTTTCAGAAGCAGAGTTGGACTAGATATGGTCCATATATGTAGGAAACACCTTTCTTTTGTTCTGAGCACACTCAGCTTATCTGCTGTCTTAGAGTCTCTGGAAAGCAAGAGCGTGCTTCTTGCTGTAAAGCAGAGTGTGATCAATGGATGAGAACACTCCTCTGTGTTTGACTTAAGAAATGGAGTTAAATCCCAGGCTCTGAGTCTTCCTACAAGGAAGACTTCCATTCAAGTAAGGGCAGTTACTTTACAGCTCAAACAAAGTACATTGTTCACGAAGCTCACACGTTTCTCATCTTAACTGACAAGCATTGGATTTAAGAGGACCAGTGCTTTGTATCAGTTTCAGAAGCAGAGTTGGACTAGATATGGTCCATATGTGTAGGAAACACTGTTCTTTTGTTCTGAGCACACTCAAGTTTCCTGCTGTATTAGAGATTCTAGAAAGCAAGAGCGTTCTTCTTGCTCTAAAGCAGGGTGTGATCCATGGATGAGAACTATGCTGTGTGTTTCCCTTCAGAAATGGAGTTAAATCCCAGGCTCTGAGTCTGCCTACAAGCAAGACTTCGATTCCAGTAAGGGCAGTTACTTTACAGCTCAAACGAACTACATCATTCACGATGCTCACACGTTTCTTATCTTAACTGACAAGCATTGGATGTTAGAGGACCTGTGCTTTGTATCAATTTCAGAGGCAGAGTTGGACTAGATATGATCTGTATGTGTAGGAAACACCGTTCTTTTTTTATGAGCACACTCAAGTTTCCTGCTGTATTAGAGAATTTAGAAAGCAAGAGTGTGCTTCTAGCCCTAAAGCAGAGTGTGATCATGGATGAGAACTATGCTGTGTGTTTCCCTTCGGAAATATAGTTAAATCCTATGCTCTGTGTCTTCCTACAAGAACTACTTTGTTTCAGGTAAGGGCAGTCACTTTTCAGCTCAAACGAACTACATCGTTCACGAAGCTCACATGTTTCTCATCTTAAATGACAAGCATTGGATGTTAGAGGACCAGTGCTTGTATCAGTTTAAGAATCAGAGTTTGACTAGATATGGCCTGTATCTGTAGGAAACACCGTTCTTTTGTTCTGAGCACACTCAAGTTTCCTGCTGTATTAGACACTCTAGAAAGCAAGAGCGTTCTTCTTGCTCTAAAGCAGAGTGTGATCCATGGATGAGAACTCTGCTGTGTGTTTCCCTTCAGAAATGGAGTTATACCCCAGGCTCTGTGTCTTCCTACATGCAAGACTTCATTTCAGGTAAGGGCAGTCACTTTTCAGCTCAAACGGACTACATCGTTCACGAAGCTCACACGTTTCTCATCTTAACTGACAAGCATCGGATGTTAGAGGACCAGTGCTTTGTATCAGTTTCAGAAGCAGAGTTGTACTAGATATGGTCCATATGTGTAGGAAACCCCGTTCTTTTGTTCTCAGCACACTCAGGTTTCCTGCTGTCTTAGAGACTCTAGAAAGCAAGAGCATGCTTCTTGCTCTAAAGCAGAGTGTGATCAATGGATGAAAACTCTGCTCTTTGTTTCACTTAAGAAATGGAGTTAAATCCCAGGCTCTGAGTCTTCCTACAAGGAAGACGTCGATTCAAGTAAGGGCAGTTACTTTACAGCTCAAACGAACTACATCGTTCATGAAGCTCACACGTTTCTCATCTTAACTGACAAGCATCGGATGTTAGAGGACCAGTGCTTTGTATCAGTTTCAGAAGCAGAGTTGGACTAGATATGGTCCATATGTGTAGGAAACACCGTTCATTTGTTCTGAGCACACTCAAGTTTCCTGCTGTATTAGACAACCTAGAAAGCAAGAGCGTGCTTCTTGCTCTAAAGCAGAGTGTGATCCATGGATGAGAACAGTGTTGTGTGTTTCCCTTCAGAAATGGAGTTAAACCTCACGCCCTGTGTCTTCCTACATGCAAGACTTCATTTCAGGTAAGGGCAGTCACTTTTCAGCTCAAACGGACTACATCGTTCATGAAGCTTACACGTTTCTCATCTTAACTGACAAGCATCGGATGTTAGAGGACCAGTGCTTTGTATCACTTTCACAAGCAGAGTTGTACTAGATATGGTCCGTATGTGTAGGAAATACCGTTCTTTTGTTCTCAGCACACTCAGGTTTCCTGCTGTCTTAGAGACTCTAGAAAGCAAAAGTGTGCTTCTTGCCCTAAAGCAGAGTGTGATCCATGGATGAGACCTAAGCTTTGTGTTTCACTTCGGAAATGGAGTTAAATCCTATGCTCTGTGTCTTCCTACAAGCACTACTTTGTTTCAGGTAAGGGCAGTCACTTTTCAGGTCAAAGAACTACATTGTTCACGAAGCTCACATGATTCAAATCTTAAATGACAAGCATTGGATGTTAGAGGACCAGTGCTTTGTATCAGTTTCAGAATCAGATTTGGACTAGATATGGCCCGTATGTGTAGGAAACACAGTTCTTTTGTTCTGAGCACACTCAAGTTTCCTGCTCTATTAGACACTCTAGAAAGCAAGAGCGTGCTTCTTGCTCTAAAGCAGAGTGTGATCCATGGATGAGAACAGTGTTGTGTGTTTCCCTTCATAAATGGAGTTAAACCCTACCCCCTGTGTTTTCCTACATGCATGACTTCATTTCAGGTAAGGGCAGTCACTTTTCAGCTCAAACGAACTACATCATTCACGAAGCTCACACGTTTCTCATCTTAACTGACAAGCATCGGATGTTAGAGGACCAGTGCTTTGTATCAGTTTCAGAGGCAGAGTTGGACTAGATATGGTCCATATGTGTAGGAAACACCGTTCTTTTGTTCTGAGCACACTCGGGTTTCCTGCTGTCTTAGAGACTCTGGAAAGCAAGAGCGTGCTTCTTGGTCTAAAGCAGAGTGTGATCAATGGATGAGAACTCTGCTGTGTGTTTCACTTCAGAAATGGAGTTAAATCCCAGGCTCTGAGTCTTCCTACAAGCAAGACTCGTTTCATTTAAGGGCAGTTTCTTTACACCTCAAACGAACTACATCGTTCACAAAGCTCACAAGTTTCTCATCTTAACTGACTAGCTTCGGATGTTAGAGGACCAGTGCTTTGTATCAGTTTCAGAAGCAGAGTTGGACTAGATATGGTCCATATGTGTAGGAAACACCGTTCTTTTGTTCTGAGCACACTCAGGTTTCCTGCTGTCTTAGAGACTCTGGAAAGCAAGAGAGTGCTTCTTGCTCTAAAGCAGAGTGTGATCAATGGATGAGGACTCTGCTGTGTGTTTCACTTCAGAAATGGAGTTCAATCCCATGCTGTGAGTCTTCCTACAAGCAAGAATTCGATTCAAGTAAGGGCGGTCACTTTTCAGCTCAAAGGAATTACATCGTTCACAAAGCTCACACGTTTCTCATCTTATCTGACAAGCATTGAATGTTAGGGGACCATTGCTTCTATCAGTTTCAGAAGCAGAGTTGGACTAGATATGGTCCGTCTGTGTAGGAAACACCATTCTTTTGTTCTCTGCACACTCAGGTTTCCTGCTGTCTTAGAGACTCTAGAAAGCAAGATCGTGCTTCTTGCTCTAAAGCAGAGTGAGATCAATGGATGAGAACTCTGCTGTGTGTTTCACTTCAGAAATGGAGTTAAATCCCAGGCTCTGAGTCTTCCTACAAGCAAGACTTCATTTCAGGTAAGGGCAGTTACTTTTCAACTCAAACGAATTACATCGTTCACGAAGCTCACACGTTTCTCATCTTAACTGACAAGCATTGAATGTTAGGGGACCATTGCTTTGTGTCAGTTTCAGAAGCA
This sequence comes from Onychomys leucogaster, assembly GCA_949786385.1. Lineage (NCBI taxonomy): Eukaryota > Metazoa > Chordata > Mammalia > Rodentia > Cricetidae > Onychomys > Onychomys leucogaster. The sequence continues at coordinate 2,300,142 of CATKUP010000038.1, read as the reverse complement.
GAGTTGGACTAGATATGGTCCGTATGTGTAGGAAACACCTTTCTTTTGTTCTGAGCACACTCAAGTTTCCTGCTGTATTAGAGATGCTAGAAAGCAAGAGCGTGCTGTTTGCTCCAAAGCAGAGTGTGATCCATGGATGAGAACTCTGCTGTGTGTTTCACTTCAGAAATGGAGTTAAATCCCTGGCTCTGAGTCTTCCTAAAAGCAAGACTTCGTTTCAGGTAAGGGCAGTCACTTTTCAGCTCAAATGAACTACATCGTTCACAAGGTCACACGTTTCTCATCTTAACAGACAAGCTTTGGATATTAGGGGACCAGTGCATTGTATCAGTTTCAGAAGCAGAGTTTGAATAGATATGGTCCGTATGTATAGGAAACACCGTTCTTTTTTTCTGAGCACACTCAAGTTTCCTGCTGAATTAGAGATTCTAGAAAGCAAGAGCTTGCTGTTTGCTCTAAAGCAGAGTGTGATCCATGGATGAGAACTTTGTTTTGTGTTTCCCTTCAGAAATGGAGTTAAGCCCCAGGCTCTCTGTCTACGTACAAGCAAGACTTCGTTTCAAGTAAAGGAAGTCACTTTTCAGCTCAAACGAATACATCCTTCACGAAGCTCACACGTTTCTCATCTTAACTGACAAGCATCGGATTTAAGAGGACCAGGGCTTTGTATCAGTTTCAGAAGCAGAGTTGGACTAGATATGGTCCATATGTGTAGGAAACACTGTTCTTTTGTTCTGAGCACACTCATGTTTCCTGCTGTATTAGAGATTCTAGAAAGCAAGAGCGTTCTTCTTGCTCTAAAGCAGAGTGTGATCCATGGATGAGAACTATGCTGTGTGTTTCCCTTCAGAAATGGAGTTAAATCCCAGGCTCTGAGTCTGCCTACAAGCAAGACTTCGATTCAAGTAAGGGCAGTTACTTTACAGCTCAAACGAACTACATCATTCACGATGCTCACACGTTTCTTATATAGACTGACAAGCATTGGATGTTAGAGGACCTGTGCTTTGTATCAATTTCAGAGGCAGAGTTGGACTATATATGGTCTGTATGTGTAGGAAACACCGTTCTTTTGTTCTGAGCACACTCGGGTTTCCTGCTGTCTTAGAGACTCTGGAAAGCAAGAGCGTGCTTCTTGGTCTAAAGCAGAGTGTGATCAATGGAAGAGAACTCTGCTGTGTGTTTCACTTCAGAAATGGAGTTAAATCCCAGGCTCTGAGTCTTCCTACAAGCAAGACTCGTTTCATTTAAGGGCAGTTTCTTTACACCTCAAACGAACTACATCGTTCACAAAGCTCACAAGTTTCTCATCTTAACTGACAAGCTTCGGATGTTAGAGTACCAGTGCTTTGTATCAGTTTCAGAAGCAGAGTTGGACTAGATATGGTCCATATGTGTAGGAAACACCGTTCTTTTGTTCTGAGCACACTCAGGTTTCCTGCTGTCTTAGAGACTCTGGAAAGCAAGAGAGTGCTTCTTGCTCTAAAGCAGAGTGTGATCCATGGATCAGGACTCTGCTGTGTGTTTCCCTTCAGAAATGCAGTTAAACCCCACGCCCTGTGTCTTCCTACATGCAAGACTTCATTTCAGGTAAGGGCAGTCACTTTTCAGCTCAAACGGACTACATCGTTCATGAAGCTCACACGTTTCTCATCTTAACTGACAAGCATCAGATGTTAGAGGACCAGTGCTTTGTATCAGTTTCAGAAGCAGAGTTGTACTAGATATGGTCCATATGTGTAGGAAACACCGTTCTCTTGTTCTCAGCACACTCAGGTTTCCTGCTGTCTTAGAGACTCTAGAAAGCAAGAGCGTGCTTCTTGCTCTAAAGCAGAGTGTGATCAATGGATGAGAACTCTGTTCTTTGTTTCACTTAAGAAATGGAGTTAAATCCCAGGCTCTGAGTCTTCCTACAAGGAAGACATCGATTCAAGTAAGGGCAGTTTCTTTACAGCTCAAACGAACTACATCGTTCACGAAGCTCACACGTTTCTCATCTTAACTGACAAGCATTGGATGTTAGAGGACCAGTGCTTTGTATCAGTTTCAGAAGCAGAGTTGGACTAGATATGGTCCATATATGTAGGAAACACCTTTCTTTTGTTCTGAGCACACTCAGCTTATCTGCTGTCTTAGAGTCTCTGGAAAGCAAGAGCGTGCTTCTTGCTGTAAAGCAGAGTGTGATCAATGGATGAGAACACTCCTCTGTGTTTGACTTAAGAAATGGAGTTAAATCCCAGGCTCTGAGTCTTCCTACAAGGAAGACTTCCATTCAAGTAAGGGCAGTTACTTTACAGCTCAAACAAAGTACATTGTTCACGAAGCTCACACGTTTCTCATCTTAACTGACAAGCATCGGATTTAAGAGGACCAGTGCTTTGTATCAGTTTCAGAAGCAGAGTTGGACTAGATATGGTCCATATGTGTAGGAAACACTGTTCTTTTGTTCTGAGCACACTCAAGTTTCCTGCTGTATTAGAGATTCTAGAAAGCAAGAGCGTTCTTCTTGCTCTAAAGCAGGGTGTGATCCATGGATGAGAACTATGCTGTGTGTTTCCCTTCAGAAATGGAGTTAAATCCCAGGCTCTGAGTCTGCCTACAAGCAAGACTTCGATTCCAGTAAGGGCAGTTACTTTACAGCTCAAACGAACTACATCATTCACGATGCTCACACGTTTCTTATCTTAACTGACAAGCATTGGATGTTAGAGGACCTGTGCTTTGTATCAATTTCAGAGGCAGAGTTGGACTAGATATGATCTGTATGTGTAGGAAACACCGTTCTTTTTTTATGAGCACACTCAAGTTTCCTGCTGTATTAGAGAATTTAGAAAGCAAGAGTGTGCTTCTAGCCCTAAAGCAGAGTGTGATCATGGATGAGAACTATGCTGTGTGTTTCCCTTCGGAAATATAGTTAAATCCTATGCTCTGTGTCTTCCTACAAGAACTACTTTGTTTCAGGTAAGGGCAGTCACTTTTCAGCTCAAACGAACTACATCGTTCACGAAGCTCACATGTTTCTCATCTTAAATGACAAGCATTGGATGTTAGAGGACCAGTGCTTGTATCAGTTTAAGAATCAGAGTTTGACTAGATATGGCCTGTATCTGTAGGAAACACCGTTCTTTTGTTCTGAGCACACTCAAGTTTCCTGCTGTATTAGACACTCTAGAAAGCAAGAGCGTTCTTCTTGCTCTAAAGCAGAGTGTGATCCATGGATGAGAACTCTGCTGTGTGTTTCCCTTCAGAAATGGAGTTATACCCCAGGCTCTGTGTCTTCCTACATGCAAGACTTCATTTCAGGTAAGGGCAGTCACTTTTCAGCTCAAACGGACTACATCGTTCACGAAGCTCACACGTTTCTCATCTTAACTGACAAGCATCGGATGTTAGAGGACCAGTGCTTTGTATCAGTTTCAGAAGCAGAGTTGTACTAGATATGGTCCATATGTGTAGGAAACCCCGTTCTTTTGTTCTCAGCACACTCAGGTTTCCTGCTGTCTTAGAGACTCTAGAAAGCAAGAGCATGCTTCTTGCTCTAAAGCAGAGTGTGATCAATGGATGAAAACTCTGCTCTTTGTTTCAATTAAGAAATGGAGTTAAATCCCAGGCTCTGAGTCTTCCTACAAGGAAGACGTCGATTCAAGTAAGGGCAGTTACTTTACAGCTCAAACGAACTACATCGTTCATGAAGCTCACACGTTTCTCATCTTAACTGACAAGCATCGGATGTTAGAGGACCAGTGCTTTGTATCAGTTTCAGAAGCAGAGTTGGACTAGATATGGTCCATATGTGTAGGAAACACCGTTCATTTGTTCTCAGCACACTCAAGTTTCCTGCTGTCTTAGAGACTCTAGAAAGCTAGAGCATGCTTCTTGCTTTAAAGCAGAGTGTGATCAACGAATGAGAACTCTGTTGTGTATTCTCTTCAGAAATGGAGTTAAATCCCTGGCTCTGAGTCTTCCTACAAGCAAGACTTCATTTCAGGTAAGGGCAGTCACTTTTCAGCTCAAATGAACTACATCGTTCACGAAGCTCACACGTTTCTCATCTTAAATGACAAGCATTGGATGTTAGAGGACCAGTGCTTTGTATCAGTTTCAGAATCAGATTTGGACTAGATATGGCCCGTATGTGTAGGAAACACCGTTCTTTTGTTCTGAGCACACTCAAGTTTCCTGCTGTATTAGACAACCTAGAAAGCAAGAGCGTGCTTCTTGCTCTAAAGCAGAGTGTGATCCATGGATGAGAACAGTGTTGTGTGTTTCCCTTCAGAAATGGAGTTAAACCTCACGCCCTGTGTCTTCCTACATGCAAGACTTCATTTCAGGTAAGGGCAGTCACTTTTCAGCTCAAACGGACTACATCGTTCATGAAGCTTACACGTTTCTCATCTTAACTGACAAGCATCGGATGTTAGAGGACCAGTGCTTTGTATCACTTTCACAAGCAGAGTTGTACTAGATATGGTCCGTATGTGTAGGAAATACCGTTCTTTTGTTCTCAGCACACTCAGGTTTCCTGCTGTCTTAGAGACTCTAGAAAGCAAAAGTGTGCTTCTTGCCCTAAAGCAGAGTGTGATCCATGGATGAGACCTAAGCTTTGTGTTTCACTTCGGAAATGGAGTTAAATCCTATGCTCTGTGTCTTCCTACAAGCACTACTTTGTTTCAGGTAAGGGCAGTCACTTTTCAGGTCAAAGAACTACATTGTTCACGAAGCTCACATGATTCAAATCTTAAATGACAAGCATTGGATGTTAGAGGACCAGTGCTTTGTATCAGTTTCAGAATCAGATTTGGACTAGATATGGCCCGTATGTGTAGGAAACACCGTTCTTTTGTTCTGAGCACACTCAAGTTTCCTGCTCTATTAGACACTCTAGAAAGCAAGAGCGTGCTTCTTGCTCTAAAGCAGAGTGTGATCCATGGATGAGAACAGTGTTGTGTGTTTCCCTTCATAAATGGAGTTAAACCCTACCCCCTGTGTTTTCCTACATGCATGACTTCATTTCAGGTAAGGGCAGTCACTTTTCAGCTCAAACGAACTACATCATTCACGAAGCTCACACGTTTCTCATCTTAACTGACAAGCATCGGATGTTAGAGGACCAGTGCTTTGTATCAGTTTCAGAGGCAGAGTTGGACTAGATATGGTCCATATGTGTAGGAAACACCGTTCTTTTGTTCTGAGCACACTCGGGTTTCCTGCTGTCTTAGAGACTCTGGAAAGCAAGAGCGTGCTTCTTGGTCTAAAGCAGAGTGTGATCAATGGATGAGAACTCTGCTGTGTGTTTCACTTCAGAAATGGAGTTAAATCCCAGGCTCTGAGTCTTCCTACAAGCAAGACTCGTTTCATTTAAGGGCAGTTTCTTTACACCTCAAACGAACTACATCGTTCACAAAGCTCACAAGTTTCTCATCTTAACTGACTAGCTTCGGATGTTAGAGGACCAGTGCTTTGTATCAGTTTCAGAAGCAGAGTTGGACTAGATATGGTCCATATGTGTAGGAAACACCATTCTTTTGTTCTGAGCACACTCAGGTTTCCTGCTGTCTTAGAGACTCTGGAAAGCAAGAGAGTGCTTCTTGCTCTAAAGCAGAGTGTGATCAATGGATGAGGACTCTGCTGTGTGTTTCACTTCAGAAATGGAGTTCAATCCCATGCTGTGAGTCTTCCTACAAGCAAGAATTCGATTCAAGTAAGGGCGGTCACTTTTCAGCTCAAAGGAATTACATCGTTCACAAAGCTCACACGTTTCTCATCTTATCTGACAAGCATTGAATGTTAGGGGACCATTGCTTCTATCAGTTTCAGAAGCAGAGTTGGACTAGATATGGTCCGTCTGTGTAGGAAACACCATTCTTTTGTTCTCTGCACACTCAGGTTTCCTGCTGTCTTAGAGACTCTAGAAAGCAAGATCGTGCTTCTTGCTCTAAAGCAGAGAGAGATCAATGGATGAGAACTCTGCTGTGTGTTTCACTTCAGAAATGGAGTTAAATCCCAGGCTCTGAGTCTTCCTACAAGCAAGACTTCATTTCAGGTAAGGGCAGTTACTTTTCAACTCAAACGAATTACATCGTTCACGAAGCTCACACGTTTCTCATCTTAACTGACAAGCATTGAATGTTAGGGGACCATTGCTTTGTGTCAGTTTCAGAGGCAGAGTTGGACTAGATATGGTCCGTATGTGTAGGAAACACCTTTCTTTTGTTCTGAGCACACTCAAGTTTCCTGCTGTATTAGAGATTCTAGAAAGCAAGAGCGTGCTGTTTGCTCCAAAGCAGAGTGTGATCCATGGATGAGAACTCTGCTGTGTGTTTCACTTCAGAAATGGAGTTAAATCCCTGGCTCTGAGTCTTCCTAAAAGCAAGACTTCGTTTCAGGTAAGGGCAGTCACTTTTCAGCTCAAATGAACTACATCGTTCACGAAGCTCACACGTTTCTCATCTTAACAGACAAGCTTTGGATATTAGGGGACCAGTGCATTGTATCAGTTTCAGAAGCAGAGTTTGAATAGATATGGTCCGTATGTATAGGAAACACCGTTCTTTTTTTCTGAGCACACTCAAGTTTCCTGCTGAATTAGAGATTCTAGAAAGCAAGAGCTTGCTGTTTGCTCTAAAGCAGAGTGTGATCCATGGATGAGAACTATGCTGTGTGTTTCCCTTCAGAAATGGAGTTAAATCCCAGGCTCTGAGTCTGCCTACAAGCAAGACTTCGATTCAAGTAAGGGCAGTTACTTTACAGCTCAAACGAACTACATCATTCACGATGCTCACACGTTTCTTATATAGACTGACAAGCATTGGATGTTAGAGGACCTGTGCTTTGTATCAATTTCAGAGGCAGAGTTGGACTATATATGGTCTGTATGTGTAGGAAACACCGTTCTTTTGTTCTGAGCACACTCGGGTTTCCTGCTGTCTTAGAGACTCTGGAAAGCAAGAGCGTGCTTCTTGGTCTAAAGCAGAGTGTGATCAATGGAAGAGAACTCTGCTGTGTGTTTCACTTCAGAAATGGAGTTAAATCCCAGGCTCTGAGTCTTCCTACAAGCAAGACTCGTTTCATTTAAGGGCAGTTTCTTTACACCTCAAACGAACTACATCGTTCACAAAGCTCACAAGTTTCTCATCTTAACTGACAAGCTTCGGATGTTAGAGTACCAGTGCTTTGTATCAGTTTCAGAAGCAGAGTTGGACTATATATGGTCCATATGTGTAGGAAACACCGTTCTTTTGTTCTGAGCACACTCAGGTTTCCTGCTGTCTTAGAGACTCTGGAGAGCAAGAGAGTGCTTCTTGCTCTAAAGCAGAGTGTGATCCATGGATCAGGACTCTGCTGTGTGTTTCCCTTCAGAAATGCAGTTAAACCCCACGCCCTGTGTCTTCCTACATGCAAGACTTCATTTCAGGTAAGGGCAGTCACTTTTCAGCTCAAACGGACTACATCGTTCATGAAGCTCACACGTTTCTCATCTTAACTGACAAGCATCAGATGTTAGAGGACCAGTGCTTTGTATCAGTTTCAGAAGCAGAGTTGTACTAGATATGGTCCATATGTGTAGGAAACACCGTTCTCTTGTTCTCAGCACACTCAGGTTTCCTGCTGTCTTAGAGACTCTAGAAAGCAAGAGCGTGCTTCTTGCTCTAAAGCAGAGTGTGATCAATGGATGAGAACTCTGTTCTTTGTTTCACTTAAGAAATGGAGTTAAATCCCAGGCTCTGAGTCTTCCTACAAGGAAGACATCGATTCAAGTAAGGGCAGTTTCTTTACAGCTCAAACGAACTACATCGTTCACGAAGCTCACACGTTTCTCATCTTAACTGACAAGCATTGGATGTTAGAGGACCAGTGCTTTGTATCAGTTTCAGAAGCAGAGTTGGACTAGATATGGTCCATATATGTAGGAAACACCTTTCTTTTGTTCTGAGCACACTCAGCTTATCTGCTGTCTTAGAGTCTCTGGAAAGCAAGAGCGTGCTTCTTGCTGTAAAGCAGAGTGTGATCAATGGATGAGAACACTCCTCTGTGTTTGACTTAAGAAATGGAGTTAAATCCCAGGCTCTGAGTCTTCCTACAAGGAAGACTTCCATTCAAGTAAGGGCAGTTACTTTACAGCTCAAACAAAGTACATTGTTCACGAAGCTCACACGTTTCTCATCTTAACTGACAAGCATCGGATTTAAGAGGACCAGTGCTTTGTATCAGTTTCAGAAGCAGAGTTGGACTAGATATGGTCCATATGTGTAGGAAACACTGTTCTTTTGTTCTGAGCACACTCAAGTTTCCTGCTGTATTAGAGATTCTAGAAAGCAAGAGCGTTCTTCTTGCTCTAAAGCAGGGTGTGATCCATGGATGAGAACTATGCTGTGTGTTTCCCTTCAGAAATGGAGTTAAATCCCAGGCTCTGAGTCTGCCTACAAGCAAGACTTCGATTCCAGTAAGGGCAGTTACTTTACAGCTCAAACGAACTACATCATTCACGATGCTCACACGTTTCTTATCTTAACTGACAAGCATTGGATGTTAGAGGACCTGTGCTTTGTATCAATTTCAGAGGCAGAGTTGGACTAGATATGATCTGTATGTGTAGGAAACACCGTTCTTTTTTTATGAGCACACTCAAGTTTCCTGCTGTATTAGAGAATTTAGAAAGCAAGAGTGTGCTTCTAGCCCTAAAGCAGAGTGTGATCATGGATGAGAACTATGCTGTGTGTTTCCCTTCGGAAATATAGTTAAATCCTATGCTCTGTGTCTTCCTACAAGAACTACTTTGTTTCAGGTAAGGGCAGTCACTTTTCAGCTCAAACGAACTACATCGTTCACGAAGCTCACATGTTTCTCATCTTAAATGACAAGCATTGGATGTTAGAGGACCAGTGCTTGTATCAGTTTAAGAATCAGAGTTTGACTAGATATGGCCTGTATCTGTAGGAAACACCGTTCTTTTGTTCTGAGCACACTCAAGTTTCCTGCTGTATTAGACACTCTAGAAAGCAAGAGCGTTCTTCTTGCTCTAAAGCAGAGTGTGATCCATGGATGAGAACTCTGCTGTGTGTTTCCCTTCAGAAATGGAGTTATACCCCAGGCTCTGTGTCTTCCTACATGCAAGACTTCATTTCAGGTAAGGGCAGTCACTTTTCAGCTCAAACGGACTACATCGTTCACGAAGCTCACACGTTTCTCATCTTAACTGACAAGCATCGGATGTTAGAGGACCAGTGCTTTGTATCAGTTTCAGAAGCAGAGTTGTACTAGATATGGTCCATATGTGTAGGAAACCCCGTTCTTTTGTTCTCAGCACACTCAGGTTTCCTGCTGTCTTAGAGACTCTAGAAAGCAAGAGCATGCTTCTTGCTCTAAAGCAGAGTGTGATCAATGGATGAAAACTCTGCTCTTTGTTTCAATTAAGAAATGGAGTTAAATCCCAGGCTCTGAGTCTTCCTACAAGGAAGACGTCGATTCAAGTAAGGGCAGTTACTTTACAGCTCAAACGAACTACATCATTCATGAAGCTCACACGTTTCTCATCTTAACTGACAAGCATCGGATGTTAGAGGACCAGTGCTTTGTATCAGTTTCAGAAGCAGAGTTGGACTAGATATGGTCCATATGTGTAGGAAACACCGTTCATTTGTTCTCAGCACACTCAAGTTTCCTGCTGTCTTAGAGACTCTAGAAAGCTAGAGCATGCTTCTTGCTTTAAAGCAGAGTGTGATCAACGAATGAGAACTCTGTTGTGTGTTCTCTTCAGAAATGGAGTTAAATCCCTGGCTCTGAGTCTTCCTACAAGCAAGACTTCATTTCAGGTAAGGGCAGTCACTTTTCAGCTCAAATGAACTACATCGTTCACGAAGCTCACACGTTTCTCATCTTAAATGACAAGCATTGGATGTTAGAGGACCAGTGCTTTGTATCAGTTTCAGAATCAGATTTGGACTAGATATGGCCCGTATGTGTAGGAAACACCGTTCTTTTGTTCTGAGCACACTCAAGTTTCCTGCTGTATTAGACAACCTAGAAAGCAAGAGCATGCTTCTTGCTCTAAAGCAGAGTGTGATCCATGGATGAGAACAGTGTTGTGTGTTTCCCTTCAGAAATGGAGTTAAACCTCACGCCCTGTGTCTTCCTACATGCAAGACTTCATTTCAGGTAAGGGCAGTCACTTTTCAGCTCAAACGGACTACATCGTTCATGAAGCTTACACGTTTCTCATCTTAACTGACAAGCATCGGATGTTAGAGGACCAGTGCTTTGTATCACTTTCACAAGCAGAGTTGTACTAGATATGGTCCGTATGTGTAGGAAATACCGTTCTTTTGTTCTCAGCACACTCAGGTTTCCTGCTGTCTTAGAGACTCTAGAAAGCAAAAGTGTGCTTCTTGCCCTAAAGCAGAGTGTGATCCATGGATGAGACCTAAGCTTTGTGTTTCACTTCGGAAATGGAGTTAAATCCTATGCTCTGTGTCTTCCTACAAGCACTACTTTGTTTCAGGTAAGGGCAGTCACTTTTCAGGTCAAAGAACTACATTGTTCACGAAGCTCACATGATTCAAATCTTAAATGACAAGCATTGGATGTTAGAGGACCAGTGCTTTGTATCAGTTTCAGAATCAGATTTGGACTAGATATGGCCCGTATGTGTAGGAAACACCGTTCTTTTGTTCTGAGCACACTCAAGTTTCCTGCTCTATTAGACACTCTAGAAAGCAAGAGCGTGCTTCTTGCTCTAAAGCAGAGTGTGATCCATGGATGAGAACAGTGTTGTGTGTTTCCCTTCATAAATGGAGTTAAACCCTACCCCCTGTGTTTTCCTACATGCATGACTTCATTTCAGGTAAGGGCAGTCACTTTTCAGCTCAAACGAACTACATCATTCACGAAGCTCACACGTTTCTCATCTTAACTGACAAGCATCGGATGTTAGAGGACCAGTGCTTTGTATCAGTTTCAGAGGCAGAGTTGGACTAGATATGGTCCATATGTGTAGGAAACACCGTTCTTTTGTTCTGAGCACACTCGGGTTTCCTGCTGTCTTAGAGACTCTGGAAAGCAAGAGCGTGCTTCTTGGTCTAAAGCAGAGTGTGATCAATGGATGAGAACTCTGCTGTGTGTTTCACTTCAGAAATGGAGTTAAATCCCAGGCTCTGAGTCTTCCTACAAGCAAGACTCGTTTCATTTAAGGGCAGTTTCTTTACACCTCAAACGAACTACATCGTTCACAAAGCTCACAAGTTTCTCATCTTAACTGACTAGCTTCGGATGTTAGAGGACCAGTGCTTTGTATCAGTTTCAGAAGCAGAGTTGGACTAGATATGGTCCATATGTGTAGGAAACACCGTTCTTTTGTTCTGAGCACACTCAGGTTTCCTGCTGTCTTAGAGACTCTGGAAAGCAAGAGAGTGCTTCTTGCTCTAAAGCAGAGTGTGATCAATGGATGAGGACTCTGCTGTGTGTTTCACTTCAGAAATGGAGTTCAATCCCATGCTGTGAGTCTTCCTACAAGCAAGAATTCGATTCAAGTAAGGGCGGTCACTTTTCAGCTCAAAGGAATTACATCGTTCACAAAGCTCACACGTTTCTCATCTTATCTGACGAGCATTGAATGTTAGGGGACCATTGCTTCTATCAGTTTCAGAAGCAGAGTTGGACTAGATATGGTCCGTCTGTGTAGGAAACACCATTCTTTTGTTCTCTGCACACTCAGGTTTCCTGCTGTCTTAGAGACTCTAGAAAGCAAGATCGTGCTTCTTGCTCTAAAGCAGAGTGAGATCAATGGATGAGAACTCTGCTGTGTGTTTCACTTCAGAAATGGAGTTAAATCCCAGGCTCTGAGTCTTCCTACAAGCAAGACTTCTATTCAAGTAAGGGCAGTTACTTTACAGCTCAAACGAACTACATCATTCACGAAGCTCACACGTTTCTCATGTTAACAGACAAGCATTGGATGTTAGAGGACCTGTGATTTGTATCAATTTCAGAGGCAGAGTTGGACTAGATATGGTCTGTATGTGTAGGAAACATCGTTCTTTTGTTATGAGGACACTCAAGTTTCCTGCTGTATTAGAGAATCTAGAAAGCAAGAGTGTGCCTCTTGCCCTAAAGCAGAGTGTGATCCATGGATGAGAACTATGCTGTGTGTTTCCCTTTGGAAATGGATATAAATCCTATGCTCTGTGTATTCCTACAAGCACTACTTTGTTTCAGGTAAGTGCAGTCACTTTTCAGCTCAAACGATATACATCGTTCACCAAGCTCACATGTTTCTCATCTTAAATGACAAGCATTGGATGTTAGTGGACCAGTGTTTTTGTATCAGTTTCAGAATCAGAGTTGGACTAGATATGGCCCGTATGTGTAGGGAACACCGTTCTTATGTTCTGAGACACTCATACTTCCTGCTGTATTAGACACTCTAGAAAGCAAGAGCGTGCTTCTTGCTCTAAAGCAGAGTGTGATCCAAGGATGAGAACTTTGTTGTGTGTTTCCCTTCAGAAATGGAGTTAAACCCCAGGCTCTGTGTCTATGGACAAGCAAGACTTCGTTTCAAGTAAAGGCAGTTACTTTACAGCTCAAACGAACTCCATCGTTCACAAAGCTCACACGTTTCTCATCTTAACTGACAAGCATCAGATGTTAGAGGACCAATGCTCTGTATCAGTTTCAGAAGCAGAGTTGGACTAGATATGGTCCATATATGTAGGAAACACAGTTCTTTTGTTCTGAGCACACTCAGATTTCCAGCTGATTTGAGACTCTAGAAAGCAAGAGCGTGGTTCTTGCTCTAAAGCAGAGTGAGATCAATGGATGAGAACTCTGCTGTGTGTTTCACTTCAGAAATGGAGTTAAATCCCAGGCTCTGAGTCTTCCTACAAGCAAGACTTTGTTTCATTTAAGGGCAGTTACTTTACAGGTCAAACGAACTACATCGTTCATGAAGCTCACACGTTTCTCATCTTAACTGACAAGCATTGGATGTTAGAGGACCAGTGCTTTGTATCAGTTTCAGAAGCAGAGTTGGACTAGATATGGTCCATATGTGTAGGAAACACCGCTCTTTTGTTATGAGGACACTCAAGTTTCCTGCTGTATTAGAGAATCTAGAAAGCAAGAGTGTGCTTCTTGCCTTAAAGCAGAGTGAGATCCATGGATGAGAACTATGCGGTGTGTTTCCCTTTGGAAATGGAGTTAAATCCTATGCTCTGTGTATTCCTACAAGCACTACTTTGTTTCAGGTAAGGGCAGTCACTTTTGAGCTCAAACGAACTACATCGTTCACCAAGCTCACATGTTTCTCATCTTAAATGACAAGCATTGGATTTTAGTAGACCAGTGCTTTGTATCAGTTTCAGAATCAGAGTTGGACTAGATATAGCCCTATGTGTAGGAAACACCGTTCTTATGTTCTGAGCACACTCATATTTCCTGCTGTATTAGACACTCTAGAAAGCAAGTGCGTGCTTCTTGCTCTAAAGCAGAGTGTGATCAATGGATGAGAAGTCTGTTGTGTGTTTCACTTCAGAAATGGAGTTAAATCCATGGTTCTGAGTCTTCCTACAAGCAAGACTTCGTTTCAGGTAAGGGCAGTCACTTTTCAGCTCAAATGAACTACATCGTTCACGAAGCTCACACGTTTCTCATCTTAAAAGACAAGCATTGGATGTTAGAGGACCAGTGTTTTTTATCAGTATCAAAAGCATTGTTTGAATAGATATGGTCCGTATGTGTAGGAAACACTGTTCTTTTGTTCTGAGCACACTCAAGTTTCATGCTGTATTAGAGATTCTAGAAAGCAAGAGCATGCTGTTTGCTCTAAAGCAGAGTGTGATCCATGGATGAGATCTATGTTGTGTGTTTCCCTTCAGAAATGGAGTTAAACCCCAGGCTCTGTGTCTACCTACAAGCAAGACTTCGTTTCAAGTAAAGGCAGTCACTTTTCAGCTCAAACGAATTACATCGTTCACGAATCTCACTCGTTTTTCATCTTAACTGACAAGCATTGGATGTTAGAGGACCAGTGCTTTCTATCAGTTTCAGAAGCAGAGTTGGACTAGATATGGTCCATATGTGTAGGAAACACCTTTCTTTTGTTCTGAGCACACTCAGGTTTCCTGCTGTCTGAGAGTCTCTGGAAAGCAAGAGCGTGCTTCTTGCACTAAAGCAGAGTGTGATCAATGGATGAGAACTCTGCTGTGTGTTTCACTTCAGAAATGGAGTTAAATCCCAGGCTCTGAGTCTTCCTACAAGCAAGACTTCGTTTCATTAAAGGGCAGTTACTTTATGCTCAAATGAACTACATCGTTCACGAAGCTCACACGTTTCTCATCTTAACTGAAAAGCATCGGATGTTAGAGGACCTGTGATTTGTATCAATTTCAGAGGCAGAGTTGGACTAGATATGGTCCCTATGTGTAGGAAACACCGTTCTTTGGTTCTGAGCACACTCAGGTTTCCTGCTGTCTTAGACACGCTGGAAAGGGAGAGCGTGCTTCTTGCTCTAAAGCAGAGTGTGATCAATGGATGAGAACTCTGTTGTGTGTTTCACTTCAGAAATGGAGTTAAATCCCTGGCTCTGAGTCTTCCTAAATGCAAGACTTTGTTTCAGGTAAAGGCAGTCACTTTTCAGCTCAAATGATCTACATCGTTCACGAAACTCACACGTTTCTCATCTTAACAGACAAGCAGTGGATGTTAGACGACCAGTGCTCTGTATCAGTTTCAGAAGCAGAGTTTGAATAGATATGGTCCGTATGTGTAGGAAACACTGTTCTTTTGTTCTGAGCACACTCAAGTTTCCTGCTGTATTAGAGATTCTAGAAAGGAAGAGCGTGCTGTTTGCTCTAAAGCAGAGTGTGATCCATGGATGAGAACTATGCTGTGTGTTTCCCTTCAGAAATGGAGTTAAACCCCAGGCTGTTTGTCTACCTACAAGCAAGACTTCGTTTCAAGTAAAGGTATTCACTTTTCAGCTCTAACGAATTACATCTTTCACGAAGCTCACACGATTCTCATCTTAACTGACAAGCATTGAATGTTAGAGGACCATTGCTTTGTATCAGTTTCAGAAGCAGAGTTGGACTAGATATGGTCCGTATGTGTCGGAAACACCGTTCATTTGTTCTCAGCACACTCAAGTGTCCTGCTGTCTTAGAGACTCGAGAAAGCTACAGCGTGCTTCTTGCTTTAAAGCAGAGTGTGATCAATGGATCAGAACTCTGTTGTGTGTTTCACTCCATAAATGGAGTTAAATCCCTGGCTCTGAGTCTTCCTATAAGGAAGATTTCGATTCAAGTATGGGCAGTTACTTTACAGCTCAAACGAACTCCATCGTTAACGAAGCTCCCACGTTTCTCATCTGAAATGACAAGCATCGGATGTTAGAGGACCAGTGCTTTGTATCAGTTTCAGAAGCAGAGTTGGACTAGATATGGTCCGTATGTGTTGGAAACACCGTTCATTTGTTCTCAGCACACTCAAGTGTCCTGCTGTCTTAGAGACTCTAGAAAGCAACAGCGTGCTTCTTGCTTTAAAGCAGAGTGTGATCAATGGATCAGAACTCTGTTGTGTGTTTCACTCCATAAATGGAGTTAAATCCCTGGCTCTGAGTCTTCCTACAAGGAAGATTTCGATTCAAGTATGGGCAGTTACTTTACAGCTCAAACGAACTCCATCGTTAACGAAGTTCACACGTTTCTCATCTTAAATGACAAGCATCGAATGTTAGAGGACCAGTGCTTTGTATCAGTTTCAGAAGCAGAGTTGGACTAGATATTGTCAGTATGTGTCAGAAACACCATTCTTTTGTTCTGAGCACACTCAAGTTTCCTGCTGTCCTAGAGACTCTGGAAAGCAAGAGCGTGCTTCTTGCTCTAAAGAAGAGTGTGATCAATAGATGAGAACTCTGCTGTGTGTTTCACATCAGAAATGGAGTTAAATCCCAGGCTCTGAGTCTTCCTACAAGCAAGTCTTCGTTTCATTTAAGGGCAGTTACTTTACAGCTCAAACGAACTACATCGCTCACGAAGATCACAAGTTTCTCATCTTAACTGACAAGCATTGGATGTTAGAGGACCTGTGGTTTCTTTCAGTTTCAGAAGCAGAGTTGAACTAGATATGGTCCGTATGTGTAGGAAACACCGTTCTTTTGTTCTGAGCACACTCAAGTTTCCTGCTGTATTAGAGACTCTGGAAAGCAAGCGCGTGCTTTTGCTCTAAAGCAGAGTGAGATCAATGGATGAGAACTATGCTGTGTGTTTCCCTTCAGAAATGGAGTTAAATCCCAGGCTCTGATTCTTCTTACAAGCAAGACTTCGATTCAAGTAAGGGCAGTTACTTTACAGCTCAAACGAACTACATCGTTCACGAAGCTCACACGTTTCTCATCTTAACTGACAAGCTTTGGATGTTAGAGCACCTGTGCTTTGTATCAATTTCAGAGGCAGAGTTGGACTAGATATGGTCTGTATGTGTAGGAAACACCGTTCATTTTTATGAGCACACTCAATTTTCCTGCTATATTAGAGAATCTAGAAAGCAAGAGCGTGCTTCTTGCTCTAAAGCAGAGTGTGATCCATGGATGAGAACTATACTGTGTGTTTCCATTAGGAAAAGGAGTTAATTCCTATGCTCTGTGTCTTCCTACAAGCACTGCTTTGTTTCAGGTAAGGGCAGTCACATTTCAGCTCAAACGAACTACATCGTTCACGAAGCTCACATGTTTCTCATCTTAAATGACAAGCATTGGATGTTAGAGGACCAGTGCTTTGTATCAGTTTCAGAATCAGAGTTGGACTAGATATGGCCCGTATGTGTAGCAAACTTCGTTCTTTTGTTCTGAGCACACTCAAGTTTCCTGCTGTATTAGACACTCTAGAAAGAAAGAGCGTGCTTCTTGCTCTAAAGCAGAGTGTGATCAATGGATGAGAACTCTGCTCTGTGTTTCACTTAGAAATGGAGTTAAATCCCAGGCTCTGAGTCTTCCTACAAGGAAGACTTCGATTCAAGTAAGGGCAGTTACTTTACAGCTCAAACGAACTCCATCGTTCACGAAGCTCACACGTTTCTCATCTTAACTGACAAGCATCGGATGTTAGAGGACCAGTTCTTTGTATCAGTTTCAGAAGCAGAGTTGGACTAGATATGGTCTGTATGTGTAGGAAACACCGTTCTTTTCTTCTGAGCACACTCAGGTTTCCTGCTGTCTTAGAGACTCTGGAAAGCAAATGCGTGCTTCTTGCTCTAAAGCAGAGTGTGATCCATGGATGAGAACTCTGCTTTGTGTTTCACTTCAGAAATGGAGTTAAATCCCTGGCTCTGATTCTTCCTACAAGCAAGACTTCGTTTCAGGTAAGGGCAGTCACTTTTCAGCTCAAATGAACTACATCGTTCACGAAGCTCACACGTTTCTCATCTTAACAGACAAGCATTGGATGTTAGAGGACCAGTGTTTTTTATCAGTATCAGAAGCATTGTTTGAATAGATATGGTCCGTATGTGTAGGAAACACTGTTCTTTTGTTCTGAGCACACTCAAGTTTCATGCTGTATTAGAGATTCTAGAAAGCAAGAGCATGCTGTTTGCTCTAAAGCAGAGTGTGATCCATGGATGAGATCTATGTTGTGTGTTTCCCTTCAGAAATGGAGTTAAACCCCAGGCTCTGTGTCTACCTACAAGCAAGACTTCGTTTCAAGTAAAGGCAGTCACTTTTCAGCTCAAACGAATTACATCGTTCACGAATCTCACACGTTTTTCATCTTAACTGACAAGCATTGGATGTTAGAGGACCAGTGCTTTGTATCAGTTTCAGAAGCAGAGTTGGACTAGATATGGTCCATATGTGTAGGAAACACCTTTCTTTTGTTCTGAGCACACTCAGGTTTCCTGCTGTCTGAGAGTCTCTGGAAAGCAAGAGCGTGCTTCTTGCACTAAAGCAGAGTGTGATCAATGGATGAGAACTCTGTTGTGTGTTTCACTTCAGAAATGGAGTTAAATCCCTGGCTCTGAGTCTTCCTAAAAGCAAGACTTTGTTTCAGGTAAAGGCAGTCACTTTTCAGCTCAAATGATCTACATCGTTCACGAAACTCACACGTTTCTCATCTTAACAGACAAGCATTGGATGTTAGAGGACCAGTGCTCTGTATCAGTTTCAGAAGCAGAGTTTGAATAGATATGGTCCGTATGTGTAGGAAACACTGTTCTTTTGTTCTGAGCACACTAAAGTTTCCTGCTGTATTAGAGATTCTAGAAAGGAAGAGCGTGCTGTTTGCTCTAAAGCAGAGTGTGATCCATGGATGAGAGCTATGTTGTGTGTTTACCTTCAGAAATGGAGTTAAACCCCAGGCTGTTTGTCTACCTACAAGCAAGACTTCGTTTCAAGTAAAGGTATTCACTTTTCAGCTCTAACGAATTACATCTTTCACGAAGCTCACACGATTCTCATCTTAACTGACAAGCATTGAATGTTAGAGGACCATTGCTTTGTATCAGTTTCAGAAGCAGAGTTGGACTAGATATGGTCCGTATGTGTCGGAAACACCGTTCATTTGTTCTCAGCACACTCAAGTGTCCTGCTGTCTTAGAGACTCGAGAAAGCTACAGCGTGCTTCTTGCTTTAAAGCAGAGTGTGATCAATGGATCAGAACTCTGTTGTGTGTTTCACTTCAGAAATGGAGTTAAATCCCTGGCTCTGAGTCTTCCTATAAGGAAGATTTCGATTCAAGTATGGGCAGTTATTTTACAGCTCAAACGAACTCCATCGTTAACGAAGCTCCCACGTTTCTCATCTGAAATGACAAGCATCGGATGTTAGAGGACCAGTGCTTTGTATCAGTTTCAGAAGCAGAGTTGGACTAGATATGGTCCGTATGTGTTGGAAACACCGTTCATTTGTTCTCAGCACACTCAAGTGTCCTGCTGTCTTAGAGACTCTAGAAAGCAACAGCGTGCTTCTTGCTTTAAAGCAGAGTGTGATCAATGGATCAGAACTCTGTTGTGTGTTTCACTCCATAAATGGAGTTAAATCCCTGGCTCTGAGTCTTCCTACAAGGAAGATTTCGATTCAAGTATGGGCAGTTACTTTACAGCTCAAATGAACTCCATCGTTAACGAAGTTCACACGTTTCTCATCTTAAATGACAAGCATCGAATGTTAGAGGACCAGTGCTTTGTATCAGTTTCAGAAGCAGAGTTGGACTAGATATTGTCAGTATGTGTCAGAAACACCATTCTTTTGTTCTGAGCACACTCATGTTTCCTGCTGTCTTAGAGACTCTGGAAAGCAAGAGCGTGCTTCTTGCTCTAAAGAAGAGTGTGATCAATAGATGAGAACTCTGCTGTGTGTTTCACATCAGAAATGGAGTTAAATCCCAGGCTCTGAGTCTTCCTACAAGCAAGTCTTCGTTTCATTTAAGGGCAGTTACTTTACAGCTCAAACGAACTACATCGCTCACGAAGATCACAAGTTTCTCATCTTAACTGACAAGCATTGGATGTTAGAGGACCTGTGGTTTCTTTCAGTTTCAGAAGCAGAGTTGAACTAGATATGGTCCGTATGTGTAGGAAACACCGTTCTTTTGTTCTGAGCACACTCAAGTTTCCTGCTGTATTAGAGACTCTGGAAAGCAAGCGCGTGCTTTTGCTCTAAAGCAGAGTGAGATCAATGGATGAGAACTATGCTGTGTGTTTCCCTTCAGAAATGGAGTTAAATCCCAGGCTCTGATTCTTCTTACAAGCAAGACTTCGATTCAAGTAAGGGCAGTTACTTTACAGCTCAAACGAACTACATCGTTCACGAAGCTCACACGTTTCTCATCTTAACTGACAAGCTTTGGATGTTAGAGCACCTGTGCTTTGTATCAATTTCAGAGGCAGAGTTGGACTAGATATGGTCTGTATGTGTAGGAAACACCGTTCATTTTTATGAGCACACTCAATTTTCCTGCTATATTAGAGAATCTAGAAAGCAAGAGCGTGCTTCTTGCTCTAAAGCAGAGTGTGATCCATGGATGAGAACTATACTGTGTGTTTCCATTAGGAAAAGGAGTTAATTCCTATGCTCTGTGTCTTCCTACAAGCACTGCTTTGTTTCAGGTAAGGGCAGTCACATTTCAGCTCAAACGAACTACATCGTTCACGAAGCTCACATGTTTCTCATCTTAAATGACAAGCATTGGATGTTAGAGGACCAGTGCTTTGTATCAGTTTCAGAATCAGAGTTGGACTAGATATGGCCCGTATGTGTAGCAAACTTCGTTCTTTTGTTCTGAGCACACTCAAGTTTCCTGCTGTATTAGACACTCTAGAAAGAAAGAGCGTGCTTCTTGCTCTAAAGCAGAGTGTGATCAATGGATGAGAACTCTGCTCTGTGTTTCACTTAGAAATGGAGTTAAATCCCAGGCTCTGAGTCTTCCTACAAGGAAGACTTCGATTCAAGTAAGGGCAGTTACTTTACAGCTCAAACGAACTCCATCGTTCACGAAGCTCACACGTTTCTCATCTTAACTGACAAGCATCGGATGTTAGAGGACCAGTTCTTTGTATCAGTTTCAGAAGCAGAGTTGGACTAGATATGGTCTGTATGTGTAGGAAACACCGTTCTTTTCTTCTGAGCACACTCAGGTTTCCTGCTGTCTTAGAGACTCTGGAAAGCAAATGCGTGCTTCTTGCTCTAAAGCAGAGTGTGATCCATGGATGAGAACTCTGCTTTGTGTTTCACTTCAGAAATGGAGTTAAATCCCTGGCTCTGATTCTTCCTACAAGCAAGACTTCGTTTCAGGTAAGGGCAGTCACTTTTCAGCTCAAATGAACTACATCGTTCACGAAGCTCACACGTTTCTCATCTTAACAGACAAGCATTGGATGTTAGAGGACCAGTGTTTTTTATCAGTATCAGAAGCATTGTTTGAATAGATATGGTCCGTATGTGTAGGAAACACTGTTCTTTTGTTCTGAGCACACTCAAGTTTCATGCTGTATTAGAGATTCTAGAAAGCAAGAGCATGCTGTTTGCTCTAAAGCAGAGTGTGATCCATGGATGAGATCTATGTTGTGTGTTTCCCTTCAGAAATGGAGTTAAACCCCAGGCTCTGTGTCTACCTACAAGCAAGACTTCGTTTCAAGTAAAGGCAGTCACTTTTCAGCTCAAACGAATTACATCGTTCACGAATCTCACACGTTTTTCATCTTAACTGACAAGCATTGGATGTTAGAGGACCAGTGCTTTGTATCAGTTTCAGAAGCAGAGTTGGACTAGATATGGTCCATATGTGTAGGAAACACCTTTCTTTTGTTCTGAGCACACTCAGGTTTCCTGCTGTCTGAGAGTCTCTGGAAAGCAAGAGCGTGCTTCTTGCACTAAAGCAGAGTGTGATCAATGGATGAGAACTCTGTTGTGTGTTTCACTTCAGAAATGGAGTTAAATCCCTGGCTCTGAGTCTTCCTAAAAGCAAGACTTTGTTTCAGGTAAAGGCAGTCACTTTTCAGCTCAAATGATCTACATCGTTCACGAAACTCACACGTTTCTCATCTTAACAGACAAGCATTGGATGTTAGAGGACCAGTGCTCTGTATCAGTTTCAGAAGCAGAGTTTGAATAGATATGGTCCGTATGTGTAGGAAACACTGTTCTTTTGTTCTGAGCACACTAAAGTTTCCTGCTGTATTAGAGATTCTAGAAAGGAAGAGCGTGCTGTTTGCTCTAAAGCAGAGTGTGATCCATGGATGAGAGCTATGTTGTGTGTTTACCTTCAGAAATGGAGTTAAACCCCAGGCTGTTTGTCTACCTACAAGCAAGACTTCGTTTCAAGTAAAGGTATTCACTTTTCAGCTCTAACGAATTACATCTTTCACGAAGCTCACACGATTCTCATCTTAACTGACAAGCATTGAATGTTAGAGGACCATTGCTTTGTATCAGTTTCAGA
The DNA here is from genome assembly GCA_949786385.1 of Onychomys leucogaster. Taxonomy (NCBI): domain Eukaryota; kingdom Metazoa; phylum Chordata; class Mammalia; order Rodentia; family Cricetidae; genus Onychomys; species Onychomys leucogaster. The sequence continues at coordinate 2,278,219 of CATKUP010000038.1, read as the reverse complement.
AGCAGAGTTGGACTAGATATGGTCCGTATGTGTCGGAAACACCGTTCATTTGTTCTCAGCACACTCAAGTGTCCTGCTGTCTTAGAGACTCGAGAAAGCTACAGCGTGCTTCTTGCTTTAAAGCAGAGTGTGATCAATGGATCAGAACTCTGTTGTGTGTTTCACTTCAGAAATGGAGTTAAATCCCTGGCTCTGAGTCTTCCTATAAGGAAGATTTCGATTCAAGTATGGGCAGTTATTTTACAGCTCAAACGAACTCCATCGTTAACGAAGCTCCCACGTTTCTCATCTGAAATGACAAGCATCGGATGTTAGAGGACCAGTGCTTTGTATCAGTTTCAGAAGCAGAGTTGGACTAGATATGGTCCGTATGTGTTGGAAACACCGTTCATTTGTTCTCAGCACACTCAAGTGTCCTGCTGTCTTAGAGACTCTAGAAAGCAACAGCGTGCTTCTTGCTTTAAAGCAGAGTGTGATCAATGGATCAGAACTCTGTTGTGTGTTTCACTCCATAAATGGAGTTAAATCCCTGGCTCTGAGTCTTCCTACAAGGAAGATTTCGATTCAAGTATGGGCAGTTACTTTACAGCTCAAATGAACTCCATCGTTAACGAAGTTCACACGTTTCTCATCTTAAATGACAAGCATCGAATGTTAGAGGACCAGTGCTTTGTATCAGTTTCAGAAGCAGAGTTGGACTAGATATTGTCAGTATGTGTCAGAAACACCATTCTTTTGTTCTGAGCACACTCATGTTTCCTGCTGTCTTAGAGACTCTGGAAAGCAAGAGCGTGCTTCTTGCTCTAAAGAAGAGTGTGATCAATAGATGAGAACTCTGCTGTGTGTTTCACATCAGAAATGGAGTTAAATCCCAGGCTCTGAGTCTTCCTACAAGCAAGTCTTCGTTTCATTTAAGGGCAGTTACTTTACAGCTCAAACGAACTACATCGCTCACGAAGATCACAAGTTTCTCATCTTAACTGACAAGCATTGGATGTTAGAGGACCTGTGGTTTCTTTCAGTTTCAGAAGCAGAGTTGAACTAGATATGGTCCGTATGTGTAGGAAACACCGTTCTTTTGTTCTGAGCACACTCAAGTTTCCTGCTGTATTAGAGACTCTGGAAAGCAAGAGTGTGCTTTTGCTCTAAAGCAGAGTGAGATCAATGGATGAGAACTATGCTGTGTGTTTCCCTTCAGAAATGGAGTTAAATCCCAGGCTCTGATTCTTCTTACAAGCAAGACTTCGATTCAAGTAAGGGCAGTTACTTTACAGCTCAAACGAACTACATCGTTCACGAAGCTCACACGTTTCTCATCTTAACTGACAAGCTTTGGATGTTAGAGCACCTGTGCTTTGTATCAATTTCAGAGGCAGAGTTGGACTAGATATGGTCTGTATGTGTAGGAAACACCGTTCATTTTTATGAGCACACTCAATTTTCCTGCTATATTAGAGAATCTAGAAAGCAAGAGCGTGCTTCTTGCTCTAAAGCAGAGTGTGATCCATGGATGAGAACTATACTGTGTGTTTCCCTTAGGAAAAGGAGTTAATTCGTATGCTCTGTGTCTTCCTACAAGCACTGCTTTGTTTCAGGTAAGGGCAGTCACATTTCAGCTCAAACGAACTACATCGTTCACGAAGCTCACATGTTTCTCATCTTAAATGACAAGCATTGGATGTTAGAGGACCAGTGCTTTGTATCAGTTTCAGAATCAGAGTTGGACTAGATATGGCCCGTATGTGTAGCAAACTTCGTTCTTTTGTTCTGAGCACACTCAAGTTTCCTGCTGTATTAGACACTCTAGAAAGAAAGAGCGTGCTTCTTGCTCTAAAGCAGAGTGTGATCAATGGATGAGAACTCTGCTCTGTGTTTCACTTAGAAATGGAGTTAAATCCCAGGCTCTGAGTCTTCCTACAAGGAAGACTTCGATTCAAGTAAGGGCAGTTACTTTACAGCTCAAACGAACTCCATCGTTCACGAAGCTCACACGTTTCTCATCTTAACTGACAAGCATCGGATGTTAGAGGACCAGTGCTTTGTATCAGTTTCAGAAGCAGAGTTGGACTAGATATGGTCTGTATGTGTAGGAAACACCGTTCTTTTCTTCTGAGCACACTCAGGTTTCCTGCTGTCTTAGAGACTCTGGAAAGCAAATGCGTGCTTCTTGCTCTAAAGCAGAGTGTGATCAATGGATGAGAACTCTGCTTTGTGTTTCACTTCAGAAATGGAGTTAAATCCCTGGCTCTGATTCTTCCTACAAGCAAGACTTCGTTTCAGGTAAGGGCAGTCACTTTTCAGCTCAAATGAACTACATCGTTCACGAAGCTCACACGTTTCTCATCTTAACAGACAAGCATTGGATGTTAGAGGACCAGTGTTTTTTATCAGTATCAGAAGCATTGTTTGAATAGATATGGTCCGTATGTGTAGGAAACACTGTTCTTTTGTTCTGAGCACACTCAAGTTTCATGCTGTATTAGAGATTCTAGAAAGCAAGAGCATGCTGTTTGCTCTAAAGCAGAGTGTGATCCATGGATGAGATCTATGTTGTGTGTTTCCCTTCAGAAATGGAGTTAAACCCCAGGCTCTGTGTCTACCTACAAGCAAGACTTCGTTTCAAGTAAAGGCAGTCACTTTTCAGCTCAAACGAATTACATCGTTCACGAATCTCACACGTTTTTCATCTTAACTGAAAAGCATCGGATGTTAGAGGACCTGTGATTTGTATCAATTTCAGAGGCAGAGTTGGACTAGATATGGTCCATATGTGTAGGAAACACCTTTCTTTTGTTCTGAGCACACTCAGGTTTCCTGCTGTCTGAGAGTCTCTGGAAAGCAAGAGCGTGCTTCTTGCACTAAAGCAGAGTGTGATCAATGGATGAGAACTCTGCTGTGTGTTTCACTTCAGAAATGGAGTTAAATCCCAGGCTCTGAGTCTTCCTACAAGCAAGACTTCGTTTCATTTAAGGGCAGTTACTTTACAGCTCAAACGAACTACATCGTTCATGAAGCTCACACGTTTCTCATCTTAACTGACAAGCATTGGATGTAAGAGGACCAGTGCTTTGTATCAGTTTCAGAAGCAGAGTTGGACTAGATATGGTCCATATGTTTAGGAAACACCGTTCTTTTGTTCTGAGCTCACTCAGGTTTCCTCCTGTCTTAGAGACTCTGGAAAGCAAGAGCGTGCTTCTTGCTCTAAAGCAGAGTGTGATCAATGGATGAGAACTCTGCTGTGTGTTTCACTTCAGAAACGGAGTTAAATGCCAGGCTCTGATTCTTCCTACAAGCAAGACTTCGTTTCAGGTAAGGGCAGTCACTTTTCAGCTCAAATGAACTACATCGTTCACGAAACTCACACGTTTCTCATCTTAACAGACAAGCATTAGATGTTAGAGGACCAGTGCTTTGTATCAGTTTCAGAAGCAGAGTTTGAATGGATATTTTCCGTCCGTGGAGGAAACACCGTTCTTTTGTTCTGAGAACACTCATTTTTCCTGCAGTATTAGAGAATCTAGAAAGCAAGAGCGTGCTGTTTGCTCTAAAGCAGAGTGTGATCCATGGATGAAAACAATGTTGTGTGTTTCCCTTCAGAAATGGAGTTAAACTACAGGCTGTGTTTCTACCTACAAGCAAGACTTCGTTTCAAGTAAAGGTAGTCACTTTTCAGCTCAAATGAATTACATCTTTCACGAAGCCCACACGATTCTCATCTTAACTGACAAGCATTGAATGTTAGAGGACCATTGCTTTGTATCTGTTTCAGAAGCAGAGTTGGACTAGATATGGTCCGTATGTGTCGGAAACACCGTTCATTTGTTCTCAGCACACTCAAGTGTCCTGCTGTCTTAGAGACTCTAGAAAGCAACAGCGTGCTTCTTGCTTTAAAGCAGAGTGTGATCAATGGATGAGAACTCTGCTTTGTGTTTCACTTCAGAAATGGAGTTAAATCCCTGGCTCTGATTCTTCCTACAAGCAAGACTTCGTTTCAGGTAAGGGCAGTCACTTTTCAGCTCAAATGAACTACATCGTTCACGAAGCTCACACGTTTCTCATCTTAACAGACAAGCATTGGATGTTAGAGGACCAGTGTTTTTTATCAGTATCAGAAGCATTGTTTGAATAGATATGGTCCGTATGTGTAGGAAACACTGTTCTTTTGTTCTGAGCACACTCAAGTTTCATGCTGTATTAGAGATTCTAGAAAGCAAGAGCATGCTGTTTGCTCTAAAGCAGAGTGTGATCCATGGATGAGATCTCTTTTGTGTGTTTCCCTTCAGAAATGGAGTTAAACCCCTGGCTCTGTGTCTACCTACAAGCAAGACTTCGTTTCAAGTAAAGGCAGTCACTTTTCAGCTCAAACGAATTACATCATTCACGAATCTCACACGTTTTTCATCTTAACTGACAAGCATTGGATGTTAGAGGACCAGTGCTTTGTATCAGTTTCAGAAGCAGAGTTGGACTAGATATGGTCCATATGTGTAGGAAACACCTTTCTTTTGTTCTGAGCACACTCAGGTTTCCTGCTGTCTGAGAGTCTCTGGAAAGCAAGAGCGTGCTTCTTGCACTAAAGCAGAGTGTGATCAATGGATGAGAACTCTGCTGTGTGTTTCACTTCAGAAATGGAGTTAAATCCCAGTCTCTGAGTCTTCCTACAAGCAAGACTTCGTTTCATTAAAGGGCAGTTACTTTATGTTCAAATGAACTACATCGTTCACGAAGCTCACACGTTTCTCATCTTAACTGAAAAGCATCGGATGTTAGAGGACCTGTGATTTGTATCAATTTCAGAGGCAGAGTTGGACTAGATATGGTCCCTATGTGTAGGAAACACCGTTCTTTGGTTCTGAGCACACTCAGGTTTCCTGCTGTCTTATACACGCTGGAAAGGGAGAGCGTGCTTCTTGCTCTAAAGCAGAGTGTGATCAATGGATTAGAACTCTGTTGTGTGTTTCACTTCAGAAATGGAGTTAAATCCCTGGCTCTGAGTCTTCCTAAAAGCAAGACTTTGTTTCAGGTAAAGGCAGTCACTTTTCAGCTCAAATGATCTACATCGTTCACGAAACTCACACGTTTCTCATCTTAACAGACAAGCATTGGATGTTAGAGGACCAGTGCTCTGTATCAGTTTCAGAAGCAGAGTTTGAATAGATATGGTCCGTATGTGTAGGAAACACTGTTCTTTTGTTCTGAGCACACTAAAGTTTCCTGCTGTATTAGAGATTCTAGAAAGGAAGAGCGTGCTGTTTGCTCTAAAGCAGAGTGTGATCCATGGATGAGAGCTATGTTGTGTGTTTCCCTTCAGAAATGGAGTTAAACCCCAGGCTGTTTGTCTACCTACAAGCAAGACTTCGTTTCAAGTAAAGGTATTCACTTTTCAGCTCTAACGAATTACATCTTTCACGAAGCTCACACGATTCTCATCTTAACTGACAAGCATTGAATGTTAGAGGACCATTGCTTTGTATCAGTTTCAGAAGCAGAGTTGGACTAGATATGGTCCGTATGTGTCGGAAACACCGTTCATTTGTTCTCAGCACACTCAAGTGTCCTGCTGTCTTAGAGACTCGAGAAAGCTACAGCGTGCTTCTTGCTTTAAAGCAGAGTGTGATCAATGGATCAGAACTCTGTTGTGTGTTTCACTTCAGAAATGGAGTTAAATCCCTGGCTCTGAGTCTTCCTATAAGGAAGATTTCGATTCAAGTATGGGCAGTTACTTTACAGCTCAAACGAACTCCATCGCTCACGAAGATCACAAGTTTCTCATCTTAACTGACAAGCATTGGATGTTAGAGGACCTGTGGTTTCTTTCAGTTTCAGAAGCAGAGTTGAACTAGATATGGTCCGTATGTGTAGGAAACACCGTTCTTTTGTTCTGAGCACACTCAAGTTTCCTGCTGTGTTAGAGACTCTGGAAAGCAAGAGTGTGCTTTTGCTCTAAAGCAGAGTGAGATCAATGGATGAGAACTATGCTGTGTGTTTCCCTTCAGAAATGGAGTTAAATCCCAGGCTCTGATTCTTCTTACAAGCAAGACTTCGATTCAAGTAAGGGCAGTTACTTTACAGCTCAAACGAACTACATCGTTCACGAAGCTCACACGTTTCTCATCTTAACTGACAAGCTTTGGATGTTAGAGCACCTGTGCTTTGTATCAATTTCAGAGGCAGAGTTGGACTAGATATGGTCTGTATGTGTAGGAAACACCGTTCATTTTTATGAGCACACTCAATTTTCCTGCTATATTAGAGAATCTAGAAAGCAAGAGCGTGCTTCTTGCTCTAAAGCAGAGTGTGATCCATGGATGAGAACTATACTGTGTGTTTCCCTTAGGAAAAGGAGTTAATTCGTATGCTCTGTGTCTTCCTACAAGCACTGCTTTGTTTCAGGTAAGGGCAGTCACATTTCAGCTCAAACGAACTACATCGTTCACGAAGCTCACATGTTTCTCATCTTAAATGACAAGCATTGGATGTTAGAGGACCAGTGCTTTGTATCAGTTTCAGAATCAGAGTTGGACTAGATATGGCCCGTATGTGTAGCAAACTTCGTTCTTTTGTTCTGAGCACACTCAAGTTTCCTGCTGTATTAGACACTCTAGAAAGAAAGAGCGTGATTCTTGCTCTAAAGCAGAGTGTGATCAATGGATGAGAACTCTGCTCTGTGTTTCACTTCGAAATGGAGTTAAATCCCAGGCTCTGAGTCTTCCTACAAGGAAGACTTCGATTCAAGTAAGGGCAGTTACTTTACAGCTCAAACGAACTCCATCGTTCACGAAGCTCACACGTTTCTCATCTTAACTGACAAGCATCGGATGTTAGAGGACCAGTGCTTTGTATCAGTTTCAGAAGCAGAGTTGGACTAGATATGGTCTGTATGTGTAGGAAACACCGTTCTTTTCTTCTGAGCACACTCAGGTTTCCTGCTGTCTTAGAGACTCTGGAAGGCAAATGCGTGCTTCTTGCTCTAAAGCAGAGTGTGATCAATGGATGAGAACTCTGCTTTGTGTTTCACTTCAGAAATGGAGTTAAATCCCTGGCTCTGATTCTTCCTACAAGCAAGACTTCGTTTCAGGTAAGGGCAGTCACTTTTCAGCTCAAATGAACTACATCGTTCACGAAGCTCACACGTTTCTCATCTTAACAGACAAGCATTGGATGTTAGAGGACCAGTGTTTTTTATCAGTATCAGAAGCATTGTTTGAATAGATATGGTCCGTATGTGTAGGAAACACTGTTCTTTTGTTCTGAGCACACTCAAGTTTCATGCTGTATTAGAGATTCTAGAAAGCAAGAGCATGCTGTTTGCTCTAAAGCAGAGTGTGATCCATGGATGAGATCTATGTTGTGTGTTTCCCTTCAGAAATGGAGTTAAACCCCAGGCTCTGTGTCTACCTACAAGCAAGACTTCGTTTCAAGTAAAGGCAGTCACTTTTCAGCTCAAACGAATTACATCGTTCACGAATCTCACACGTTTTTCATCTTAACTGAAAAGCATCGGATGTTAGAGGACCTGTGATTTGTATCAATTTCAGAGGCAGAGTTGGACTAGATATGGTCCCTATGTGTAGGAAACACCGTTCTTTGGTTCTGAGCACACTCAGGTTTCCTGCTGTCTTAGACACGCTGGAAAGGGAGAGCGTGCTTCTTGCTCTAAAGCAGAGTGTGATCAATGGATGAGAACTCTGTTGTGTGTTTCACTTCAGAAATGGAGTTAAATCCCTGGCTCTGAGTCTTCCTAAAAGCAAGACTTTGTTTCAGGTAAAGGCAGTCACTTTTCAGCTCAAATGATCTACATCGTTCACGAAACTCACACGTTTCTCATCTTAACAGACAAGCATTGGATGTTAGAGGACCAGTGCTCTGTATCAGTTTCAGAAGCAGAGTTTGAATAGATATGGTCCGTATGTGTAGGCAACACTGTTCTTTTGTTCTGAGCACACTCAAGTTTCCTGCTGTATTAGAGATTCTAGAAAGGAAGAGCGTGCTGTTTGCTCTAAAGCAGAGTGTGATCCATGGATGAGAACTATGTTGTGTGTTTCCCTTCAGAAATGGAGTTAAACCCCAGGCTGTTTGTCTACCTACAAGCAAGACTTCGTTTCAAGTAAAGGTATTCACTTTTCAGCTCTAACGAATTACATCTTTCACGAAGCTCACACGATTCTCATCTTAACTGACAAGCATTGAATGTTAGAGGACCATTGCTTTGTATCAGTTTCAGAAGCAGAGTTGGACTAGATATGGTCCGTATGTGTCGGAAACACCGTTCATTTGTTCTCAGCACACTCAAGTGTCCTGCTGTCTTAGAGACTCGAGAAAGCTACAGCGTGCTTCTTGCTTTAAAGCAGAGTGTGATCCATGGATCAGAACTCTGTTGTGTGTTTCACTTCAGAAATGGAGTTAAATCCCTGGCTCTGAGTCTTCCTATAAGGAAGATTTCGATTCAAGTATGGGCAGTTACTTTACAGCTCAAACGAACTCCATCGTTAACGAAGCTCCCACGTTTCTCCTCTGAAATGACAAGCATCGGATGTTAGAGGACCAGTGCTTTGTATCAGTTTCAGAAGCAGAGTTGGACTAGATATGGTCCGTATGTGTTGGAAACACCGTTCATTTGTTCTCAGCACACTCAAGTGTCCTGCTGTCTTAGAGACTCTAGAAAGCAACAGCGTGCTTCTTGCTTTAAAGCAGAGTGTGATCAATGGATCAGAACTCTGTTGTGTGTTTCACTCCATAAATGGAGTTAAATCCCTGGCTCTTAGTCTTCCTACAAGGAAGATTTCGATTCAAGTATGGGCAGTTACTTTACAGCTCAAACGAACTCCATCGTTAACGAAGTTCACACGTTTCTCATCTTAAATGACAAGCATCGAATGTTAGAGGACCAGTGCTTTGTATCAGTTTCAGAAGCAGAGTTGGACTAGATATTGTCAGTATGTGTCAGAAACACCATTCTTTTGTTCTGAGCACACTCATGTTTCCTGCTGTCTTAGAGACTCTGGAAAGCAAGAGCGTGCTTCTTGCTCTAAAGAAGAGTGTGATCAATAGATGAGAACTCTGCTGTGTGTTTCACATCAGAAATGGAGTTAAATCCCAGGCTCTGAGTCTTCCTACAAGCAAGTCTTCGTTTCATTTAAGGGCAGTTACTTTACAGCTCAAACGAACTACATCGCTCACGAAGATCACAAGTTTCTCATCTTAACTGACAAGCATTGGATGTTAGAGGACATGTGGTTTCTTTCAGTTTCAGAAGCAGAGTTGAACTAGATATGGTCCGTATGTGTAGGAAACACCATTCTTTTGTTCTGAGCACACTCAAGTTTCCTGCTGTATTAGAGACTCTGGAAAGCAAGAGCGTGCTTTTGCTCTAAAGCAGAGTGAGATCAATGGATGAGAACTATGCTGTGTGTTTCCCTTCAGAAATGGAGTTAAATCCCAGGCTCTGATTCTTCTTACAAGCAAGACTTCGATTCAAGTAAGGGCAGTTACTATACAGCTCAAACGAACTACATCGTTCACGAAGCTCACACGTTTCTCATCTTAACTGACAAGCTTTGGATGTTAGAGCACCTGTGCTTTGTATCAATTTCAGAGGCAGAGTTGGACTAGATATGGTCTGTATGTGTAGGAAACACCGTTCATTTTTATGAGCACACTCAATTTTCCTGCTATATTAGAGAATCTAGACAGCAAGAGCGTGCTTCTTGCTCTAAAGCAGAGTGTGATCCATGGATGAGAACTATACTGTGTGTTTCCCTTAGGAAAAGGAGTTAATTCCTATGCTCTGTGTCTTCCTACAAGCACTGCTTTGTTTCAGGTAAGGGCAGTCACATTTCAGCTCAAACGATCTACCTCGTTCACGAAGCTCACATGTTTCTCATCTTAAATGACAAGCATTGGATGTTAGAGGACCAGTGCTTTGTATCAGTTTCAGAATCAGAGTTGGACTAGATATGGCCCGTATGTGAAGCAAACTTCGTTCTTTTGTTCTGAGCACACTCAAGTTTCCTGCTGTATTAGACACTCTAGAAAGAAAGAGCGTGCTTCTTGCTCTAAAGCAGAGTGTGATCAATGGATGAGAACTCTGATCTGTGTTTCACTTAGAAATGGAGTTAAATCCCAGGCTCTGAGTCTTCCTACAAGGAAGACTTCGATTCAAGTAAGGGCAGTTACTTTACAGCTCAAACGAACTCCATCGTTCACGAAGCTCACACGTTTCTCATCTTAACTGACAAGCATCGGATGTTAGAGGACCAGTGCTTTGTATCAGTTTCAGAAGCAGAGTTGGACTAGATATGGTCTGTATGTGTAGGAAACACCGTTCTTTTCTTCTGAGCACACTCAGGTTTCCTGCTGTCTTAGAGACTCTGGAAAGCAAATGCTTGCTTCTTGCTCTAAAGCAGAGTGTGGTCAATGGATGAGAACTCTGCTTTGTGTTTCACTTCAGAAATGGAGTTAAATCCATGGCTCTGATTCTTCCTACAACCAAGACTTCGTTTCAGGTAAGGGCAGTAACTTTACAGCTCAAATGAACTACATCGTTCACGAAACTCACACGTTTCTCATCTTAACAGACAAGCATTGGATGTTAGAGGACCAGTGCTTTGTATCAGTTTCAGAAGCAGAGTTTGAATGGATATTTTCCGTATGTGTAGGAAACACCGTTCTTTTGTTCTGAGAACACTCATTTTTCCTGCTGTATTAGAGAATCTAGAAAGCAAGAGCGTGCTGTTTGCTCTAAAGCAGAGTGTGATCCATGGATGAGAACTATGCTGTGTGTTTCCCTTCAGAAATGGAGTTAAACCCCAGGCTGTGTGTCTACCTACAAGCAAGACTTAGTTTCAAGTAAAGGTAGTCACTTTTCAGCTCAAACGAATTACATCTTTCACGAAGCTCACACGGTTCTCATCTTAACTGACAAGCATTGAATGTTAGACGACCATTGCTTTGTATCAGTTTCAGAAGCAGAGTTGGACTAGATATGGTCCGTATGTGTTGGAAACACCGTTCATTTGTTCTCAGCACACTCAAGTGTCCTGCTGTCTTAGAGACTCGAGAAAGCAACAGCGTGCTTCTTGCTTTAAAGCAGAGTGTGATCAATGGATCAGAACTCTGTTGTGTGTTTCACTCCATAAATGGAGTTAAATCCCTGGCTCTGAGTCTTCCTACAAGGAAGATTTCGATTCAAGTATGGGCAGTTACTTTACAGCTCAAACAAACTCCATCGTTAACGAAGTTCACACGTTTCTCATCTTAAATGACAAGCATCGAATGTTAGAGGACCAGTGCTTTGTATCAGATTCAGAAGCAGATTTGGACTAGATATGGTCTATATGCGTAGGAAACACCATTCTTTTGTTCTGAGCACACTCATGTTTCCTGCTGTCTTAGAGACTCTGGAAAGCAAGAGCGTGCTTCTTGCTCTAAAGAAGAGTGTGATCAATAGATGAGAACTCTGCTGTGTGTTTCACATCAGAAATGGAGTTAAATCCCAGGCTCTGAGTCTTCCTACAAGCAAGTCTTCGTTTCATTTAAGGGCAGTTACTTTACAGCTCAAACGAACTACATCGCTCACGAAGATCACAAGTTTCTCATCTTAACTGACAAGCATTGGATGTTAGAGGACCTGTGGTTTCTTTCAGTTTCAGAAGCAGAGTTGAACTAGATATGGTCCGTATGTGTTGGAAACACCGTTCTTTTGTTCTGAGCACACTCAAATTTCCTGCTGTATTAGAGACTCTGGAAAGCAAGAGCGTGCTTTTGCTCTAAAGCAGAGTGAGATCAATGGATGAGAACTATGCTGTGTGTTTCCCTTCAGAAATGGAGTTAAATCCCAGGCTGTGATTCTTCTTACAAGCAAGACTTCGATTCAAGTAAGGGCAGTTACTTTAGAGCTCAAACGAACTACTTCGTTCACGAAGCTCGCACGTTTCTCATCTTAACTGACAAGCTTTGGATGTTAGAGCACCTGTGCTTTGTATCAATTTCAGAGGCAGAGTTGGACTAGATATGGTCTGTATGTGTAGGAAACACCGTTCATTTTTATGAGCACACTCAATTTTCCTGCTATATTAGAGAATCTATAAAGCAAGAGTGTGCTTCTTGCCCTAAAGCAGAGTGTGATCCATGGATGAGAACTATACTGTGTGTTTCCCTTAGGAAATGGAGTTAATTCCTATGCTCTGTGTCTTCCTACAAGCACTGCTTTGTTTCAGGTAAGGGCAGTCACTTTTCAGCTCAAACGAACTACATCGTTCACGAAGCTCACATGTATCTCATCTTAAATGACAAGCATTGGATGTTAGAGGACCAGTGCTTTGTATCAGTTTCAGAATCAGAGTTGGACTAGATATGGCCCGTATGTGTAGGAAACTTCGTTCATTTGTTCTGAGCATACTCAAGTTTCCTGCTGTATTAGACACTCTAGAAAGAAAGAGCGTGCTTCTTGCTCTAAAGCAGAGTGTGATCAATGGATGAGAACTCTGCTCTGTGTTTCACTTAGAAATGGAGTTAAATCCCAGGCTCTGAGTCTTCCTACAAGGAAGACTTCGATTCAAGTAAGGGCAGTTACTTTACAGCTCAAACGAACTCCATCGTTCACGAAGCTCACACGTTTCTCATCTTAACTGACAAACATCGGATGTTAGAGGACCAGTGCTTTGTATCAGTTTCAGAAGCAGAGTTGGACTAGATATGGTCTGTATGTGTAGGAAACACCGTTCTTTTCTTCTGAGCACACTCAGGTTTCCTGCTGTCTTAGAGACTCTGGAAAGCAAATGCGTGCTTCTTGTTCTAAAGCAGAGTGTGATCAATGGATGAGAACTCTGTTGTGTGTTTCACTTCAGAAATGGAGTTAAATCCCAGGCTCTGAGTCTTCCTACAAGCAAGACTTCGTTTCATTTAAGGGCAGTTACTTTACAGCTCAAACGAACTACATCGTTCATGAAGCTCACACGTTTCTCATCTTAACTGACAAGCATTGGATGTAAGAGGACCAGTGCTTTGTATCAGTTTCAGAAGCAGAGTTGGACTAGATATGGTCCATATGTTTAGGAAACACCGTTCTTTTGTTCTGAGCTCACTCAGGTTTCCTCCTGTCTTAGAGACTCTGGAAAGCAAGAGCGTGCTTCTTGCTCTAAAGCAGAGTGTGATCAATGGATGAGAACTCTGCTGTGTGTTTCACTTCAGAAACGGAGTTAAATGCCAGGCTCTGATTCTTCCTACAAGCAAGACTTCGTTTCAGGTAAGGGCAGTCACTTTTCAGCTCAAATGAACTACATCGTTCACGAAACTCACACGTTTCTCATCTTAACAGACAAGCATTGGATGTTAGAGGACCAGTGCTTTGTATCAGTTTCAGAAGCAGAGTTTGAATGGATATTTTCCGTACGTGGAGGAAACACCGTTCTTTTGTTCTGAGAACACTCATTTTTCCTGCAGTATTAGAGAATCTAGAAAGCAAGAGCGTGCTGTTTGCTCTAAAGCAGAGTGTGATCCATGGATGAAAACAATGTTGTGTGTTTCCCTTCAGAAATGGAGTTAAACCACAGGCTGTGTTTCTACCTACAAGCAAGACTTCGTTTAAAGTAAAGGTAGTCACTTTTCAGCTCAAACGAATTACATCTTTCACGAAGCCCACACGATTCTCATCTTAACTGACAAGCATTGAATGTTAGACGACCATTGCTTTGTATCAGTTTCAGAAGCAGAGTTGGACTAGATATGGTCCGTATGTGTTGGAAACACCGTTCATTTGTTCTCAGCACACTCAAGTGTCCTGCTGTCTTAGAGACTCTAGAAAGCAACAGCGTGCTTCTTGCTTTAAAGCAGAGTGTGATCAATGGATCAGAACTCTGTTGTGTGTTTCACTCCATAAATGGAATTAAATCCCTGGCTCTGAGTCTTCCTACAAGGAAGATTTCGATTCAAGTATGGGCAGTTACTTTACAGCTCAAACGAACTCCATCGTTAACGAAGTTCACACGTTTCTCATCTTAAATGACAAGCATCGGATGTTAGAGGACCAGTGCTTTGTATCAGTTTCAGAAGCAGATTTGGACTAGATATGGTCCATATGCGTAGGAAACACCATTCTTTTGTTCTGAGCACACTCATGTGTCCTGCTGTCTTAGAGACTCTGGAAAGCAAGAGCGTGCTTCTTGCTCTAAAGAAGAGTGTGATCAGTAGATGAGAACTCTGCTGTGTGTTTCACTTCAGAAATGGAGTTAAATCCCAGGCTCTGAGTCTTCCTACAAGCAAGTCTTCGTTTCATTTAAGGGCAGTTACTTTACAGCTCAAACAAACTACATCGCTCACGAAGATCACAAGTTTCTCATCTTAACTGACAAGCATTGGATGTTAGAGGACCTGTGGTTTCTTTCAGTTTCAGAAGCAGAGTTGAACTAGATATGGTCCGTATGTGTAGGAAACACTGTTCTTCTGTACTGAGCACACTCAAGTTTCCTGCTGTATTAGAGATTATAGAAAGCAAGAGTGTTCTTCTTGCTCTAAAGCAGAGTGTGATCCATGGATGAGAACTATGCTGTGTGTTTCACTTCAGAAATGGAGTTAAATCCCTGGCTCTGAGTCTTCCTACAAGGAAGATTTCGATTCAAGTATGGGCAGTTACTTTACAGCTCAAACGAACTCCATCGTTAACGAAGCTCCCACGTTTCTCATCTGAAATGACAAGCATCGGATATTACAGGACCAGTGCTTTGTATCAGTTTCAGAAGCAGAGTTGGACTAGATATGTTCCATATGTATAGGAAACACTGTTCTTTTGTTCTGAGCACACTCAGTTTTCCTACTCTCTTAGAGACTCTGGAAAGCAAGAGCATGCTTCTTGCTCTAAAGCAGAGTGAGATCAATGGAGGAGAACTCTGCTGTGTGTTTCACTTCAGAAATGGAGTTAAATCCCAGGCTCTGAGTCTTCCTACAAGCAAGACTTCGTTTCAAGTAAAGGTAGTCACTTTTCAGCTCAAACGAATTACATCGTTCACGAAGCTCACACGTTTTTCATCTTAACTGACAAGCATCGGATGTTAGAGGACCAGTGCTTTGTATCAGTTTCAGAAGCAGAGTTGGACTAGATATGGTCTGTATGTGTAGGAAACACCGTTCTTTTCTTCTGAGCACACTCAGGTTTCCTGCTGTCTTAGAGACTCTGGAAAGCAAATGCGTGCTTCTTGCTCTAAAGCAGAGTGTGATCAATGGATGAGAACTCTGCTGTGTGTTTCACTTCAGAAATGGAGTTAAATCCCAGGCTCTGAGTCTTCCTACAAGCAAGAGTTCGTTTCATTTAAGGGCAGTTACTTTACAGCTCAAACGAACTACATCGTTCATGAAGCTCACACGTTTCTCATCTTAACTGACAAGCATTGGATGTAAGAGCACCAGTGCTTTGTATCAGTTTCAGAAGCAGAGTTGGACTAGATATGGTCCATATTTGTAGGAAACACCGCTCTTTTGTTATGAGGACACTCAAGTTTCCTGCTGTATTAGAGAATCTAGAAAGCAAGAGTGTGCTTCTTGCCCTAAAGCAGAGTGTGATCCATGGATGAGAACTATTCGGTGTGTTTCCCTTCGGAAATGGAGTTAAATCCTATGCTCTGTGTATTCCTACAAGCACTACTTTGTTTCAGGTAAGGGCAGTCACTTTTCAGCTCAAACGAACTACATCGTTCACCAAACTCACATGTTTCTCATCTTAAATGACAAGCATTGGATGTTAGTGGACCAGTGCTTTGTATCAGTTTCAGAATCAGAGTTGGACTAGATATAGCCCTATGTGTAGGAAACACCGTTCTTATGTTCTGAACACACTCATATTTGCTGCTGTATTAGACACTCTAGAAAGCAAGTGCGTGCTTCTTGCTCTAAAGCAGAGTGCGATCAATGGATGAGAAGTCTGTTGTGTGTTTCACTTCAGAAATGGAGTTAAATCCATGGTTCTGAGTCTTCCTACAAGCAAGACTTCGTTTCAGGTAAGGGCAGTCACTTTTCAGCTCAAATGAACTACATCGTTCAGGAAGCTCACATGTTTCTCATCTTAACAGAAAAGCATTGGATGTTAGAGGACCAGTGCTTTGTATCAGTTTCAGAAGCAGAGTTTGAATGGATATTTTCCCTACGTGGAGGAAACACCGTTCTTTTGTTCTGAGAACACTCATTTTTCCTGCAGTATTAGAGAATCTAGAAAGCAAGAGCGTGCTGTTTGCTCTAAAGCAGAGTGTGATCCATGGATGAGAACTATGCTGTGTGTTTCCCTTCAGAAATGGAGTTAAACCCCAGGCTTTTTGTCTACCTACAAGCAAGACTTCATTTCAAGTAAAGGTAGTCACTTTTCAGCTCAAACGAATTACATCTTTCACGAAGCTCACACGATTCTCATCTTAACTGACAAGCATTGAATGTTAGAGGACCATTGCTTTGTATCAGTTTCAGAAGCAGAGTTGGACTAGATATGGTCCGTATGTGTTGGAAACACCGTTCATTTGTTCTCAGCACACTCAAGTGTCCTGCTGTCTTAGAGACTCGAGAAAGCTACAGCGTGCTTCTTGCTTTAAAGCAGAGTGTGATCAATGGATCAGAACTCTGTTGTGTGTTTCACTTCAGAAATGGAGTTAAATCCCTGGCTCTGAGTCTTCCTACAAGGAAGATTTCGATTCAAGTATGGGCAGTTACTTTACAGCTCAAACGAACTCCATCGTTAACGAAGCTCCCATGTTTCTCATCTGAAATGACAAGCATCGGATATTACAGGACCAGTGCTTTGTATCAGTTTCAGAAGCAGAGTTGGACTAGATATGTTCCATATGTATAGGAAACACTGTTCTTTTGTTCTGAGCACACTCAGTTTTCCTACTCTCTTAGAGACTCTGGAAAGCAAGAGCATGCTTCTTGCTCTAAAGCAGAGTGAGATCAATGGAGGAGAACTCTGCTGTGTGTTTCACTTCAGAAATGGAGTTAAATCCCAGGCTCTGAGTCTTCCTACAAGCAAGACTTCGTTTCAAGTAAAGGTAGTCACTTTTCAGCTCAAACGAATTACATCGTTCACGAAGCTCACACGTTTCTCATCTTAACTGTCAAGCATCGGATGTTAGAGGACCAGTGCTTTGTATCAGTTTCAGAAGCAGAGTTGGACTAGATATGGTCTGTATGTGTAGGAAACACCGTTCTTTTCTTCTGAGCACACTCAGGTTTCCTGCTGTCTTAGAGACTCTGGAAAGCAAATGCGTGCTTCTTGCTCTAAATCAGAGTGTGATCAATGGATGAGAACTCTGCTGTGTGTTTCACTTCAGAGATGGAGTTAAATCCCAGGCTCTGAGTCTTCCTACAAACAAGACTTCGTTTCATTTAAGGGCAGTTACTTTACAGCTCAAACGAACTACATCGTTCATGAAGCTCACACGTTTCTCATCTTAACTGACAAGCATTGGATGTAAGAGCACCAGTGCTTTGTATCAGTTTCAGAAGCAGAGTTGGACTAGATATGGTCCATATTTGTAGGAAACACCGCTCTTTTGTTATGAGGACACTCAAGTTTCCTGCTGTATTAGAGAATCTAGAAAGCAAGAGTGTGCTTCTTGCCCTAAAGCAGAGTGTGATCCATGGATGAGAACTATGCGGTGTGTTTCCCTTCGGAAATGGAGTTAAATCCTATGCTCTGTGTATTCCTACAAGCACTACTTTGTTTCAGGTAAGGGCAGTCACTTTTCAGCTCAAACGAACTACATCGTTCACCAAACTCACATGTTTCTCATCTTAAATGACAAGCATTGGATGTTAGTGGACCAGTGCTTTGTATCAGTTTCAGAATCAGAGTTGGACTAGATATAGCCCTATGTGTAGGAAACACCGTTCTTATGTTCTGAGCACACTCATATTTCCTGCTGTATTAGACACTCTAGAAAGCAAGTGCGTGCTTCTTGCTCTAAAGCAGAGTGCGATCAATGGATGAGAAGTCTGTTGTGTGTTTCACTTCAGAAATGGAGTTAAATCCATGGTTCTGAGTCTTCCTACAAGCAAGACTTCGTTTCAGGTAAGGGCAGTCACTTTTCAGCTCAAATGAACTACATCGTTCAGGAAGCTCACACGTTTCTCATCTTAACAGAAAAGCATTGGATGTTAGAGGACCAGTGATTTTTATCAGTTTCAGAAGCATTGTTTGAGTAGATATGGTCCGTATGTGTAGGAAACACTGTTCTTTTGTTCTGAGCACACTCAAGTTTCATGCTGTATTAGAGATTCTAGAAAGCAAGAGCATGCTGTTTGCTCTAAAGCAGAGTGTGATCCATAGATGAGATCTATGTTGTGTGTTTCCCTTCAGAAATGTAGTTAAACCCCAGGCTCTGTGTCTACCTACAAGCCAGACTTCGTTTCAAGTAAAGGCAGTCACTTTTCAGCTCAAACGAATTACATCGTTCACGAATCTCACACGTTTTTCATCTTAACTGACAAGCATTGGATGTTAGAGGACCAGTGCTTTGTATCAGTTTCAGAAGCAGAGTTGGACTAGATATGGTCCATATGTGTAGGAAACACCTTTCTTTTGTTCTGAGCACACTCAGGTTTCCTGCTGTCTTAGAGTCTCTGGAAAGCAAGAGCGTGCTTCTTGCTCTAAAGCAGAGTGTGATCAATGGATGAGAACTCTGCTGTGTGTTTCACTTCAGAAATGGAGTTAAATCCCAGGCTCTGAGTCTTCCTACAAGCAAGACTTCGTTTCATTAAAGGGCAGTTACTTTATGCTCAAATGAACTACATCGTTCACGAAGCTCACACGTTTCTCATCTTAACTGAAAAGCATCGGATGTTAGAGGACCAGTGCTTTGTATCAGTTTCAGAAGCAGAGTTGGACTAGATATGGTCCCTATGTGTAGGAAACACCGTTCTTTTGTTCTGAGCACACTCAGGTTTCCTGCTGTCTTAGACAC
Source organism: Onychomys leucogaster (assembly GCA_949786385.1). Classification (NCBI taxonomy): domain Eukaryota; kingdom Metazoa; phylum Chordata; class Mammalia; order Rodentia; family Cricetidae; genus Onychomys; species Onychomys leucogaster. The sequence goes on along the minus strand of CATKUP010000038.1, from coordinate 2,259,281 downwards.
GCTGGAAAGGGAGAGCGTGCTACTTGCTCTAAAGCAGAGTGTGATCAATGGATTAGAAATCTGTTGTGTGTTTCACTTCAGAAATGGAGTTAAATCCCTGGCTCTGAGTCTTCCTAAAAGCAAGACTTTGTTTCAGGTAAAGGCAGTCACTTTTCAGCTCAAATGATCTACATCGTTCACGAAACTCACACGTTTCTCATCTTAACAGACAAGCATTGGATGTTAGAGGACCAGTGCTATGTATCAGTTTCAGAAGCAGAGTTTGAATAGATATGGTCCGTATGTGTAGGAAACACTGTTCTTTTGTTCTGAGCACACTCAAGTTTCCTGCTGTATTAGAGATTCTAGAAAGCAAGAGCGTGCTGTTTGCTCTAAAGCAGAGTGTGATCCATGGATGAGAACTATGTTGTGTGTTTCCCTTCAGAAATGGAGTTAAACCCCAGGCTGTTTGTCTACCTACAAGCAAGACTTCGTTTCATGTAAAGGTATTCACTTTTCAGCTCAAACGAATTACATCTTTCACGAAGCTCACACGATTCTCATCTTAACTGAGAAGCATTGAATGTTAGAGGACCATTGCTTTGTATCAGTTTCAGAAGCAGAGTTGGACTAGATATGGTCCGTATGTGTCAGAAACACCGTTCATTTGTTCTCAGCACACTCAAGTGTCCTGCTGTCTAAGAGACTCGAGAAAGCTACAGCGTGCTTCTTGCTTTAAAGCAGAGTGTGATCAATGGATCAGAACTCTGTTGTGTGTTTCACTTCAGAAATGGAGTTAAATCCCTGGCTCTGAGTCTTCCTACAAGGAAGATTTCGATTCAAGTATGGGCAGTTACTTTACAGCTCAAACGAACTCCATCGTTAACGAAGCTCCCACGTTTCTCATCTGAAATGACAAGCATCGGATGTTAGAGGACCAGTGCTTTGTATCAGTTTCAGAAGCAGAGTTGGACTAGATATGGTCCATATGTGTAGGACACACCGTTCTTTTGTTCTGAGCACACTCATGTTTCCTGCTGTCTTAGAGACTCTGGAAAGCAAGAGCATGCTTCTTGCTCTAAAGCAGAGTGTGATCAATAGATGAGAACTCTGCTGTGTGTTTCACTTCAGAAATGGAGTTAAATCCCAGGCTCTGTGTCTTCCTACAAGCAAGACTTCGATTCAAGTAAGGGCAGTCACTTTTCAGCTCAAACGAATTACATCGTTCACGAAGCTCACACGTTTCTCATCTTAACTGAAAAGCATCGGATCTTAGAGGACCAGTGCTTTGTATCAGTTTCAGAAGCAGAGTTGGACTAGATATGGTCAGTATGTGTCAGAAACACCTTTCATTTGTTCTCAGCACACTCAAGTTTCCTGCTGTCTTAGAGACTCTAGAAAGCTAAAGCGTGCTTCTTGCTTTAAAGCAGAGTGTGATCAAGGGATGAGAACTCTGTTGTGTGTTTCACTTCAGAAATGGAGTTAAATCACTGGCTCTGAGTCTTCCTACAAGCAAGAATTCATTTCAGGAAGGGGCAGTCACTTTCAGCTCAAACGAACTACATCGTTGATGAAGCTCACACGTTTCTCATCTTAACTGACAAGCATTGGATGTAAGAGGACCAGTGCTTTGTATCAGTTTCAGAAGCAGAGTTGGACTAGATATGGTCCATATGTTTAGGAAACACCGTTCTTTTGTTCTGAGCTCACTCAGGTTTCCTGCTGTCTTAGAGACTCTGGAAAGCAAGAGCGTGCTTCTTGCTCTAAAGCAGAGTGTGATCAATGGATGGGAACTCTGCTGTGTGTTTCACTTCAGAAACGGAGTTAAATGCCAGGCTCTGATTCTTCCTACAAGCAAGACTTCGTTTCAGGTAAGGGCAGTCACTTTTCAGCTCAAACGAACTACATCGTTCACCAAACTCACATGTTTCTCATCTTAAATGACAAGCATTGGATGTTAGTGGACCAGTGCTTTGTATCAGTTTCAGAATCAGAGTTGGACTAGATATAGCCCTATGTGTAGGAAACACCGTTCTTATGTTCTGAACACACTCATATTTGCTGCTGTATTAGACACTCCAGAAAGCAAGTGCGTGCTTCTTGCTCTAAAGCAGAGTGCGATCAATGGATGAGAAGTCTGTTGTGTGTTTCACTTCAGAAATGGAGTTAAATCCATGGTTCTGAGTCTTCCTACAAGCAAGACTTCGTTTCAGGTAAGGGCAGTCACTTTTCAGCTCAAATGAACTACATCGTTCAGGAAGCTCACACGTTTCTCATCTTAACAGAAAAGCATTGGATGTTAGAGGACCAGTGCTTTGTATCAGTTTCAGAAGCAGAGTTTGAATGGATATTTTCCGTACGTGGAGGAAACACCGTTCTTTTGTTCTGAGAACACTCATTTTTCCTGCAGTATTAGAGAATCTAGAAAGCAAGAGCGTGCTGTTTGCTCTAAAGCAGAGTGTGATCCATGGATGAGAACTATGCTGTGTGTTTCCCTTCAGAAATGGAGTTAAACCCCAGGCTTTTTGTCTACCTACAAGCAAGAATTCATTTCAAGTAAAGGTAGTCACTTTTCAGCTCAAACGAATTACATCTTTCACGAAGCTCACACGATTCTCATCTTAACTGACAAGCATTGAATGTTAGAGGACCATTGCTTTGTATCAGTTTCAGAAGCAGAGTTGGACTAGATATGGTCCGTATGTGTCGGAAACACCGTTCATTTGTTCTCAGCACACTCAAGTGTCCTGCTGTCTTAGAGACTCGAGAAAGCTACAGCGTGCTTCTTGCTTTAAAGCAGAGTGTGATCAATGGATCAGAACTCTGTTGTGTGTTTCACTTCAGAAATGGAGTTAAATCCCTGGCTCTGAGTCTTCCTACAAGGAAGATTTCGATTCAAGTATGGGCAGTTACTTTACAGCTCAAACGAACTCCATCGTTAACGAAGCTCCCATGTTTCTCATCTGAAATGACAAGCATCGGATATTACAGGACCAGTGCTTTGTATCAGTTTCAGAAGCAGAGTTGGACTAGATATGTTCCATATGTATAGGAAACACTGTTCTTTTGTTCTGAGCACACTCAGTTTTCCTACTCTCTTAGAGACTCTGGAAAGCAAGAGCATGCTTCTTGCTCTAAAGCAGAGTGAGATCAATGGAGGAGAACTCTGCTGTGTGTTTCACTTCAGAAATGGAGTTAAATCCCAGGCTCTGAGTCTTCCTACAAGCAAGACTTCGTTTCAAGTAAAGGTAGTCACTTTTCAGCTCAAACGAATTACATCGTTCACGAAGCTCACACGTTTCTCATCTTAACTGACAAGCATCGGATGTTAGAGGACCAGTGCTTTGTATCAGTTTCAGAAGCAGAGTTGGACTAGATATGGTCTGTATGTGTAGGAAACACCGTTCTTTTCTTCTGAGCACACTCAGGTTTCCTGCTGTCTTAGAGACTCTGGAAAGCAAATGCGTGCTTCTTGCTCTAAAGCAGAGTGTGATCAATGGATGAGAACTCTGCTGTGTGTTTCACTTCAGAAATGGAGTTAAATCCCAGGCTCTGAGTCTTCCTACAAGCAAGACTTCGTTTCATTTAAGGGCAGTTACTTTACAGCTCAAACGAACTACATCGTTCATGAAGCTCACACGTTTCTCATCTTAACTGACAAGCATTGGATGTAAGAGCACCAGTGCTTTGTATCAGTTTCAGAAGCAGAGTTGGACTAGATATGGTCCATATTTGTAGGAAACACCGCTCTTTTGTTATGAGGACACTCAAGTTTCCTGCTGTATTAGAGAATCTAGAAAGCAAGAGTGTGCTTCTTGCCCTAAAGCAGAGTGTGATCCATGGATGAGAACTATGCAGTGTGTTTCCCTTCGGAAATGGAGTTAAATCCTATGCTCTGTGTATTCCTACAAGCACTACTTTGTTTCAGGTAAGGGCAGTCACTTTTCAGCTCAAACGAACTACATCGTTCACCAAACTCACATGTTTCTCATCTTAAATGACAAGCATTGGATGTTAGTGGACCAGTGCTTTGTATCAGTTTCAGAATCAGAGTTGGACTAGATATAGCCCTATGTGTAGGAAACACCGTTCTTATGTTCTGAGCACACTCATATTTCCTGCTGTATTAGACACTCTAGAAAGCAAGTGCGTGCTTCTTGCTCTAAAGCAGAGTGCGATCAATGGATGAGAAGTCTGTTGTGTGTTTCACTTCAGAAATGGAGTTAAATCCATGGTTCTGAGTCTTCCTACAAGCAAGACTTCGTTTCAGGTAAGGGCAGTCACTTTTCAGCTCAAATGAACTACATCGTTCAGGAAGCTCACACGTTTCTCATCTTAACAGAAAAGCATTGGATGTTAGAGGACCAGTGATTTTTATCAGTTTCAGAAGCATTGTTTGAGTAGATATGGTCCGTATGTGTAGGAAACACTGTTCTTTTGTTCTGAGCACACTCAAGTTTCATGCTGTATTAGAGATTCTAGAAAGCAAGAGCATGCTGTTTGCTCTAAAGCAGAGTGTGATCCATAGATGAGATCTATGTTGTGTGTTTCCCTTCAGAAATGTAGTTAAACCCCAGGCTCTGTGTCTACCTACAAGCCAGACTTCGTTTCAAGTAAAGGCAGTCACTTTTCAGCTCAAACGAATTACATCGTTCACGAATCTCACACGTTTTTCATCTTAACTGACAAGCATTGGATGTTAGAGGACCAGTGCTTTGTATCAGTTTCAGAAGCAGAGTTGGACTAGATATGGTCCATATGTGTAGGAAACACCTTTCTTTTGTTCTGAGCACACTCAGGTTTCCTGCTGTCTTAGAGTCTCTGGAAAGCAAGAGCGTGCTTCTTGCTCTAAAGCAGAGTGTGATCAATGGATGAGAACTCTGCTGTGTGTTTCACTTCAGAAATGGAGTTAAATCCCAGGCTCTGAGAGTTCCTACAAGCAAGACTTCGTTTCATTAAAGGGCAGTTACTTTATGCTCAAATGAACTACATCGTTCACGAAGCTCACACGTTTCTCATCTTAACTGAAAAGCATCGGATGTTAGAGGACCAGTGCTTTGTATCAGTTTCAGAAGCAGAGTTTGAATAGATATGGTCCGTATGTGTAGGAAACACTGTTCTTTTGTTCTGAGCACACTCAAGTTTCCTGCTGTATTAGAGATTCTAGAAAGCAAGAGCGTGCTGTTTGCTCTAAAGCAGAGTGTGATCCATGGATGAGAACTATGTTGTGTGTTTCCCTTCAGAAATGGAGTTAAACCCCAGGCTGTTTGTCTACCTACAAGCAAGACTTCGTTTCATGTAAAGGTATTCACTTTTCAGCTCAAACGAATTACATCTTTCACGAAGCTCACACGATTCTCATCTTAACTGAGAAGCATTGAATGTTAGAGGACCATTGCTTTGTATCAGTTTCAGAAGCAGAGTTGGACTAGATATGGTCCGTATGTGTCAGAAACACCGTTCATTTGTTCTCAGCACACTCAAGTGTCCTGCTGTCTAAGAGACTCGAGAAAGCTACAGCGTGCTTCTTGCTTTAAAGCAGAGTGTGATCAATGGATCAGAACTCTGTTGTGTGTTTCACTTCAGAAATGGAGTTAAATCCCTGGCTCTGAGTCTTCCTACAAGGAAGATTTCGATTCAAGTATGGGCAGTTACTTTACAGCTCAAACGAACTCCATCGTTAACGAAGCTCCCACGTTTCTCATCTGAAATGACAAGCATCGGATGTTAGAGGACCAGTGCTTTGTATCAGTTTCAGAAGCAGAGTTGGACTAGATATGGTCCATATGTGTAGGACACACCGTTCTTTTGTTCTGAGCACACTCATGTTTCCTGCTGTCTTATTGACTCTGGAAAGCAAGAGCATGCTTCTTGCTCTAAAGCAGAGTGTGATCAATAGATGAGAACTCTGCTGTGTGTTTCACTTCAGAAATGGAGTTAAATCCCAGGCTCTGTGTCTTCCTACAAGCAAGACTTCGATTGAAGTAAGGGCAGTCACTTTTCAGCTCAAACGAATTACATCGTTCACGAAGCTCACACGTTTCTCATCTTAACTGAAAAGCATCGGATGTTAGAGGACCAGTGCTTTGTATCAGTTTCAGAAGCAGAGTTGGACTAGATATGGTCAGTATGTGTCAGAAACACCTTTCATTTGTTCTCAGCACACTCAAGTTTCCTGCTGTCTTAGAGACTCTAGAAAGCTAAAGCGTGCTTCTTGCTTTAAAGCAGAGTGTGATCAAGGGATGAGAACTCTGTTGTGTGTTTCACTTCAGAAATGGAGTTAAATCCCTGGCTCTGAGTCTTCCTACAAGCAAGAATTCATTTCAGGAAGGGGCAGTCACTTTCAGCTCAAACGAATTACATCGTTCACAAAGCTCACACGTTTCTCATCTTAACTGACAAGCATCGGATGTTAGAGGACCAGTGCTTTGTATCAGTTTCAGAAGCAGAGTTGGACTAGATATGGTCTGTATGTGTAGGAAACACCGTTCTTTTCTTCTGAGCACACTCAGGTTTCCTGCTGTCTTAGAGACTCTGGAAAGCAAATGCGTGCTTCTTGCTCTAAAGCAGAGTGTGATCAATGGATGAGAACTCTGCTGTGTGTTTCACTTCAGAAATGGAGTTAAATCCCAGGCTCTGAGTCTTCCTACAAGCAAGACTTCGTTTCATTTAAGGGCAGTTACTTTACAGCTCAAACGAACTACATCGTTCATGAAGCTCACACGTTTCTCATCTTAACTGACAAGCATTGGATGTAAGAGCACCAGTGCTTTGTATCAGTTTCAGAAGCAGAGTTGGACTAGATATGGTCCATATTTGTAGGAAACACCGCTCTTTTGTTATGAGGACACTCAAGTTTCCTGCTGTATTAGAGAATCTAGAAAGCAAGAGTGTGCTTCTTGCTCTAAAGCAGAGTGTGATCCATGGATGAGAACTATGCGGTGTGTTTCCCTTCGGAAATGGAGTTAAATCCTATGCTCTGTGTATTCCTACAAGCACTACTTTGTTTCAGGTAAGGGCAGTCACTTTTCAGCTCAAACGAACTACATCGTTCACCAAACTCACATGTTTCTCATCTTAAATGACAAGCATTGGATGTTAGTGGACCAGTGCTTTGTATCAGTTTCAGAATCAGAGTTGGACTAGATATAGCCCTATGTGTAGGAAACACCGTTCTTATGTTCTGAGCACACTCATATTTCCTGCTGTATTAGACACTCTAGAAAGCAAGTGCGTGCTTCTTGCTCTAAAGCAGAGTGCGATCAATGGATGAGAAGTCTGTTGTGTGTTTCACTTCAGAAATGGAGTTAAATCCATGGTTCTGAGTCTTCCTACAAGCAAGACTTCGTTTCAGGTAAGGGCAGTCACTTTTCAGCTCAAATGAACTACATCGTTCAGGAAGCTCACACGTTTCTCATCTTAACAGAAAAGCATTGGATGTTAGAGGACCAGTGCTTTGTATCAGTTTCAGAAGCAGAGTTTGAATGGATATTTTCCGTACGTGGAGGAAACACCGTTCTTTTGTTCTGAGAACACTCATTTTTCCTGCAGTATTAGAGAATCTAGAAAGCAAGAGCGTGCTGTTTGCTCTAAAGCAGAGTGTGATCCATGGATGAGAACTATGCTGTGTGTTTCCCTTCAGAAATGGAGTTAAACCCCAGGCTTTTTGTCTACCTACAAGCAAGACTTCATTTCAAGTAAAGGTAGTCACTTTTCAGCTCAAACGAATTACATCTTTCACGAAGCTCACACGATTCTCATCTTAACTGACAAGCATTGAATGTTAGAGGACCATTGCTTTGTATCAGTTTCAGAAGCAGAGTTGGACTAGATATGGTCCGTATGTGTCGGAAACACCGTTCATTTGTTCTCAGCACACTCAAGTGTCCTGCTGTCTTAGAGACTCGAGAAAGCTACAGCGTGCTTCTTGCTTTAAAGCAGAGTGTGATCAATGGATCAGAACTCTGTTGTGTGTTTCACTTCAGAAATGGAGTTAAATCCCTGGCTCTGAGTCTTCCTACAAGGAAGATTTCGATTCAAGTATGGGCAGTTACTTTACAGCTCAAACGAACTCCATCGTTAACGAAGCTCCCATGTTTCTCATCTGAAATGACAAGCATCGGATATTACAGGACCAGTGCTTTGTATCAGTTTCAGAAGCAGAGTTGGACTAGATATGTTCCATATGTATAGGAAACACTGTTCTTTTGTTCTGAGCACACTCAGTTTTCCTACTCTCTTAGAGACTCTGGAAAGCAAGAGCATGCTTCTTGCTCTAAAGCAGAGTGAGATCAATGGAGGAGAACTCTGCTGTGTGTTTCACTTCAGAAATGGAGTTAAATCCCAGGCTCTGAGTCTTCCTACAAGCAAGACTTCGTTTCAAGTAAAGGTAGTCACTTTTCAGCTCAAACGAATTACATCGTTCACGAAGCTCACACGTTTCTCATCTTAACTGACAAGCATCGGATGTTAGAGGACCAGTGCTTTGTATCAGTTTCAGAAGCAGAGTTGGACTAGATATGGTCTGTATGTGTAGGAAACACCGTTCTTTTCTTCTGAGCACACTCAGGTTTCCTGCTGTCTTAGAGACTCTGGAAAGCAAATGCGTGCTTCTTGCTCTAAAGCAGAGTGTGATCAATGGATGAGAACTCTGCTGTGTGTTTCACTTCAGAAATGGAGTTAAATCCCAGGCTCTGAGTCTTCCTACAAGCAAGACTTCGTTTCATTTAAGGGCAGTTACTTTACAGCTCAAACGAACTACATCGTTCATGAAGCTCACACGTTTCTCATCTTAACTGACAAGCATTGGATGTAAGAGCACCAGTGCTTTGTATCAGTTTCAGAAGCAGAGTTGGACTAGATATGGTCCATATTTGTAGGAAACACCGCTCTTTTGTTATGAGGACACTCAAGTTTCCTGCTGTATTAGAGAATCTAGAAAGCAAGAGTGTGCTTCTTGCCCTAAAGCAGAGTGTGATCCATGGATGAGAACTATGCGGTGTGTTTCCCTTCGGAAATGGAGTTAAATCCTATGCTCTGTGTATTCCTACAAGCACTACTTTGTTTCAGGTAAGGGCAGTCACTTTTCAGCTCAAACGAACTACATCGTTCACCAAACTCACATGTTTCTCATCTTAAATGACAAGCATTGGATGTTAGTGGACCAGTGCTTTGTATCAGTTTCAGAATCAGAGTTGGACTAGATATAGCCCTATGTGTAGGAAACACCGTTCTTATGTTCTGAGCACACTCATATTTCATGCTGTATTAGACACTCTAGAAAGCAAGTGCGTGCTTCTTGCTCTAAAGCAGAGTGCGATCAATGGATGAGAAGTCTGTTGTGTGTTTCACTTCAGAAATGGAGTTAAATCCATGGTTCTGAGTCTTCCTACAAGCAAGACTTCGTTTCAGGTAAGGGCAGTCACTTTTCAGCTCAAATGAACTACATCGTTCAGGAAGCTCACACGTTTCTCATCTTAACAGAAAAGCATTGGATGTTAGAGGACCAGTGATTTTTATCAGTTTCAGAAGCATTGTTTGAGTAGATATGGTCCGTATGTGTAGGAAACACTGTTCTTTTGTTCTGAGCACACTCAAGTTTCATGCTGTATTAGAGATTCTAGAAAGCAAGAGCATGCTGTTTGCTCTAAAGCAGAGTGTGATCCATAGATGAGATCTATGTTGTGTGTTTCCCTTCAGAAATGTAGTTAAACCCCAGGCTCTGTGTCTACCTACAAGCCAGACTTCGTTTCAAGTAAAGGCAGTCACTTTTCAGCTCAAACGAATTACATCGTTCACGAATCTCACACGTTTTTCATCTTAACTGACAAGCATTGGATGTTAGAGGACCAGTGCTTTGTATCAGTTTCAGAAGCAGAGTTGGACTAGATATGGTCCATATGTGTAGGAAACACCTTTCTTTTGTTCTGAGCACACTCAGGTTTCCTGCTGTCTTAGAGTCTCTGGAAAGCAAGAGCGTGCTTCTTGCTCTAAAGCAGAGTGTGATCAATGGATGAGAACTCTGCTGTGTGTTTCACTTCAGAAATGGAGTTAAATCCCAGGCTCTGAGAGTTCCTACAAGCAAGACTTCGTTTCATTAAAGGGCAGTTACTTTATGCTCAAATGAACTACATCGTTCACGAAGCTCACACGTTTCTCATCTTAACTGAAAAGCATCGGATGTTAGAGGACCAGTGCTTTGTATCAGTTTCAGAAGCAGAGTTGGACTAGATATGGTCCCTATGTGTAGGAAACACCGTTCTTTTGTTCTGAGCACACTCAGGTTTCCTGCTGTCTTAGACACTCTGGAAAGGGAGAGCGTGCTACTTGCTCTAAAGCAGAGTGTGATCAATGGATTAGAAATCTGTTGTGTGTTTCACTTCAGAAATGGAGTTAAATCCCTGGCTCTGAGTCTTCCTAAAAGCAAGACTTTGTTTCAGGTAAAGGCAGTCACTTTTCAGCTCAAATGATCTACATCGTTCACGAAACTCACACGTTTCTCATCTTAACAGACAAGCATTGGATGTTAGAGGACCAGTGCTATGTATCAGTTTCAGAAGCAGAGTTTGAATAGATATGGTCCGTATGTGTAGGAAACACTGTTCTTTTGTTCTGAGCACACTCAAGTTTCCTGCTGTATTAGAGATTCTAGAAAGCAAGAGCGTGCTGTTTGCTCTAAAGCAGAGTGTGATCCATGGATGAGAACTATGTTGTGTGTTTCCCTTCAGAAATGGAGTTAAACCCCAGGCTGTTTGTCTACCTACAAGCAAGACTTCGTTTCATGTAAAGGTATTCACTTTTCAGCTCAAACGAATTACATCTTTCACGAAGCTCACACGATTCTCATCTTAACTGAGAAGCATTGAATGTTAGAGGACCATTGCTTTGTATCAGTTTCAGAAGCAGAGTTGGACTAGATATGGTCCGTATGTGTCAGAAACACCGTTCATTTGTTCTCAGCACACTCAAGTGTCCTGCTGTCTAAGAGACTCGAGAAAGCTACAGCGTGCTTCTTGCTTTAAAGCAGAGTGTGATCAATGGATCAGAACTCTGTTGTGTGTTTCACTTCAGAAATGGAGTTAAATCCCTGGCTCTGAGTCTTCCTACAAGGAAGATTTCGATTCAAGTATGGGCAGTTACTTTACAGCTCAAACGAACTCCATCGTTAACGAAGCTCCCACGTTTCTCATCTGAAATGACAAGCATCGGATGTTAGAGGACCAGTGCTTTGTATCAGTTTCAGAAGCAGAGTTGGACTAGATATGGTCCATATGTGTAGGACACACCGTTCTTTTGTTCTGAGCACACTCATGTTTCCTGCTGTCTTAGAGACTCTGGAAAGCAAGAGCATGCTTCTTGCTCTAAAGCAGAGTGTGATCAATAGATGAGAACTCTGCTGTGTGTTTCACTTCAGAAATGGAGTTAAATCCCAGGCTCTGTGTCTTCCTACAAGCAAGACTTCGATTCAAGTAAGGGCAGTCACTTTTCAGCTCAAACGAATTACATCGTTCACGAAGCTCACACGTTTCTCATCTTAACTGAAAAGCATCGGATGTTAGAGGACCAGTGCTTTGTATCAGTTTCAGAAGCAGAGTTGGACTAGATATGGTCAGTATGTGTCAGAAACACCTTTCATTTGTTCTCAGCACACTCAAGTTTCCTGCTGTCTTAGAGACTCTAGAAAGCTAAAGCGTGCTTCTTGCTTTAAAGCAGAGTGTGATCAAGGGATGAGAACTCTGTTGTGTGTTTCACTTCAGAAATGGAGTTAAATCCCTGGCTCTGAGTCTTCCTACAAGCAAGAATTCATTTCAGGAAGGGGCAGTCACTTTCAGCTCAAACGAATTACATCGTTCACGAAGCTCACACGTTTCTCATCTTAACTGACAAGCATCGGATGTTAGAGGACCAGTGCTTTGTATCAGTTTCAGAAGCAGAGTTGGACTAGATATGGTCTGTATGTGTAGGAAACACCGTTCTTTTCTTCTGAGCACACTCAGGTTTCCTGCTGTCTTAGAGACTCTGGAAAGCAAATGCGTGCTTCTTGCTCTAAAGCAGAGTGTGATCAATGGATGAGAAATCTGCTGTGTGTTTCACTTCAGAAATGGAGTTAAATCCCAGGCTCTGAGTCTTCCTACAAGCAAGACTTCGTTTCATTTAAGGGCAGTTACTTTACAGCTCAAACGAACTACATCGTTCATGAAGCTCACACGTTTCTCATCTTAACTGACAAGCATTGGATGTAAGAGCACCAGTGCTTTGTATCAGTTTCAGAAGCAGAGTTGGACTAGATATGGTCCATATTTGTAGGAAACACCGCTCTTTTGTTATGAGGACACTCAAGTTTCCTGCTGTATTAGAGAATCTAGAAAGCAAGAGTGTGCTTCTTGCCCTAAAGCAGAGTGTGATCCATGGATGAGAACTATGCGGTGTGTTTCCCTTCGGAAATGGAGTTAAATCCTATGCTCTGTGTATTCCTACAAGCACTACTTTGTTTCAGGTAAGGGCAGTCACTTTTCAGCTCAAACGAACTACATCGTTCACCAAACTCACATGTTTCTCATCTTAAATGACAAGCATTTGATGTTAGTGGACCAGTGCTTTGTATCAGTTTCAGAATCAGAGTTGGACTAGATATAGCCCTATGTGTAGGAAACACCGTTCTTATGTTCTGAGCACACTCATATTTCCTGCTGTATTAGACACTCTAGAAAGCAAGTGCGTGCTTCTTGCTCTAAAGCAGAGTGCGATCAATGGATGAGAAGTCTGTTGTGTGTTTCACTTCAGAAATGGAGTTAAATCCATGGTTCTGAGTCTTCCTACAAGCAAGACTTCGTTTCAGGTAAGGGCAGTCACTTTTCAGCTCAAATGAACTACATCGTTCAGGAAGCTCACACGTTTCTCATCTTAACAGAAAAGCATTGGATGTTAGAGGACCAGTGATTTTTATCAGTTTCAGAAGCATTGTTTGAGTAGATATGGTCCGTATGTGTAGGAAACACTGTTCTTTTGTTCTGAGCACACTCAAGTTTCATGCTGTATTAGAGATTCTAGAAAGCAAGAGCATGCTGTTTGCTCTAAAGCAGAGTGTGATCCATGGATGAGATCTATGTTGTGTGTTTCCCTTCAGAAATGTAGTTAAACCCCAGGCTCTGTGTCTACCTACAAGCCAGACTTCGTTTCAAGTAAAGGCAGTCACTTTTCAGCTCAAACGAATTACATCGTTCACGAATCTCACACGTTTTTCATCTTAACTGACAAGCATTGGATGTTAGAGGACCAGTGCTTTGTATCAGTTTCAGAAGCAGAGTTGGACTAGATATGGTCCATATGTGTAGGAAACACCTTTCTTTTGTTCTGAGCACACTCAGGTTTCCTGCTGTCTTAGAGTCTCTGGAAAGCAAGAGCGTGCTTCTTGCTCTAAAGCAGAGTGTGATCAATGGATGAGAACTCTGCTGTGTGTTTCACTTCAGAAATGGAGTTAAATCCCAGGCTCTGAGAGTTCCTACAAGCAAGACTTCGTTTCATTAAAGGGCAGTTACTTTATGCTCAAATGAACTACATCGTTCACGAAGCTCACACGTTTCTCATCTTAACTGAAAAGCATCGGATGTTAGAGGACCAGTGCTTTGTATCAGTTTCAGAAGCAGAGTTGGACTAGATATGGTCCCTATGTGTAGGAAACACCGTTCTTTTGTTCTGAGCACACTCAGGTTTCCTGCTGTCTTAGACACGCTGGAAAGGGAGAGCGTGCTACTTGCTCTAAAGCAGAGTGTGATCAATGGATTAGAAATCTGTTGTGTGTTTCACTTCAGAAATGGAGTTAAATCCCTGGCTCTGAGTCTTCCTAAAAGCAAGACTTTGTTTCAGGTAAAGGCAGTCACTTTTCAGCTCAAATGATCTACATCGTTCACGAAACTCACACGTTTCTCATCTTAACAGACAATCATTGGATGTTAGAGGACCAGTGCTATGTATCAGTTTCAGAAGCAGAGTTTGAATAGATATGGTCCGTATGTGTAGGAAACACTGTTCTTTTGTTCTGAGCACACTCAAGTTTCCTGCTGTATTAGAGATTCTAGAAAGCAAGAGCGTGCTGTTTGCTCTAAAGCAGAGTGTGATCCATGGATGAGAACTATGTTGTGTGTTTCCCTTCAGAAATGGAGTTAAACCCCAGGCTGTTTGTCTACCTACAAGCAAGACTTCGTTTCATGTAAAGGTATTCACTTTTCAGCTCAAACGAATTACATCTTTCACGAAGCTCACACGATTCTCATCTTAACTGAGAAGCATTGAATGTTAGAGGACCATTGCTTTGTATCAGTTTCAGAAGCAGAGTTGGACTAGATATGGTCCGTATGTGTCAGAAACACCGTTCATTTGTTCTCAGCACACTCAAGTGTCCTGCTGTCTAAGAGACTCGAGAAAGCTACAGCGTGCTTCTTGCTTTAAAGCAGAGTGTGATCAATGGATCAGAACTCTGTTGTGTGTTTCACTTCAGAAATGGAGTTAAATCCCTGGCTCTGAGTCTTCCTACAAGGAAGATTTCGATTCAAGTATGGGCAGTTACTTTACAGCTCAAACGAACTCCATCGTTAACGAAGCTCCCACGTTTCTCATCTGAAATGACAAGCATCGGATGTTAGAGGACCAGTGCTTTGTATCAGTTTCAGAAGCAGAGTTGGACTAGATATGGTCCATATGTGTAGGACACACCGTTCTTTTGTTCTGAGCACACTCATGTTTCCTGCTGTCTTAGAGACTCTGGAAAGCAAGAGCATGCTTCTTGCTCTAAAGCAGAGTGTGATCAATAGATGAGAACTCTGCTGTGTGTTTCACTTCAGAAATGGAGTTAAATCCCAGGCTCTGTGTCTTCCTAAAAGCAAGACTTCGATTCAAGTAAGGGCAGTCACTTTTCAGCTCAAACGAATTACATCGTTCACGAAGCTCACACGTTTCTCATCTTAACTGAAAAGCATCGGATGTTAGAGGACCAGTGCTTTGTATCAGTTTCAGAAGCAGAGTTGGACTAGATATGGTCAGTATGTGTCAGAAACACCTTTCATTTGTTCTCAGCACACTCAAGTTTCCTGCTGTCTTAGAGACTCTAGAAAGCTAAAGCGTGCTTCTTGCTTTAAAGCAGAGTGTGATCAAGGGATGAGAACTCTGTTGTGTGTTTCACTTCAGAAATGGAGTTAAATCCCTGGCTCTGAGTCTTCCTACAAGCAAGAATTCATTTCAGGAAGGGGCAGTCACTTTCAGCTCAAACGAATTACATCGTTCACGAAGCTCACACGTTTCTCATCTTAACTGACAAGCATCGGATGTTAGAGGACCAGTGCTTTGTATCAGTTTCAGAAGCAGAGTTGGACTAGATATGGTCTGTATGTGTAGGAAACACCGTTCTTTTCTTCTGAGCACACTCAGGTTTCCTGCTGTCTTAGAGACTCTGGAAAGCAAATGCGTGCTTCTTGCTCTAAAGCAGAGTGTGATCAATGGATGAGAAATCTGCTGTGTGTTTCACTTCAGAAATGGAGTTAAATCCCAGGCTCTGAGTCTTCCTACAAGCAAGACTTCGTTTCATTTAAGGGCAGTTACTTTACAGCTCAAACGAACTACATCGTTCATGAAGCTCACACGTTTCTCATCTTAACTGACAAGCATTGGATGTAAGAGCACCAGTGCTTTGTATCAGTTTCAGAAGCAGAGTTGGACTAGATATGGTCCATATTTGTAGGAAACACCGCTCTTTTGTTATGAGGACACTCAAGTTTCCTGCTGTATTAGAGAATCTAGAAAGCAAGAGTGTGCTTCTTGCCCTAAAGCAGAGTGTGATCCATGGATGAGAACTATGCGGTGTGTTTCCCTTCGGAAATGGAGTTAAATCCTATGCTCTGTGTATTCCTACAAGCACTACTTTGTTTCAGGTAAGGGCAGTCACTTTTCAGCTCAAACGAACTACATCGTTCACCAAACTCACATGTTTCTCATCTTAAATGACAAGCATTTGATGTTAGTGGACCAGTGCTTTGTATCAGTTTCAGAATCAGAGTTGGACTAGATATAGCCCTATGTGTAGGAAACACCGTTCTTATGTTCTGAGCACACTCATATTTCCTGCTGTATTAGACACTCTAGAAAGCAAGTGCGTGCTTCTTGCTCTAAAGCAGAGTGCGATCAATGGATGAGAAGTCTGTTGTGTGTTTCACTTCAGAAATGGAGTTAAATCCATGGTTCTGAGTCTTCCTACAAGCAAGACTTCGTTTCAGGTAAGGGCAGTCACTTTTCAGCTCAAATGAACTACATCGTTCAGGAAGCTCACACGTTTCTCATCTTAACAGAAAAGCATTGGATGTTAGAGGACCAGTGATTTTTATCAGTTTCAGAAGCATTGTTTGAGTAGATATGGTCCGTATGTGTAGGAAACACTGTTCTTTTGTTCTGAGCACACTCAAGTTTCATGCTGTATTAGAGATTCTAGAAAGCAAGAGCATGCTGTTTGCTCTAAAGCAGAGTGTGATCCATGGATGAGAACAATGTTGTGTGTTTCCCTTCAGAAATGGAGTTAAACCCCAGGCTGTGTGTCTACCTACAAGCAAGACTTCGTTTCAAGTAAAGGTAGTCACTTTTCAGCTCAAATGAATTACATCTTTCACGAAGCTCACACGTTTTCATCTTAACTGACAAGCATTGAAAGTTAGAGGACTAGTGCTTTGTATCAGTTTCAGAAGCAGAGTTGGACTAGATATGGTCCATATGTTTAGCAAACACCGTTCTTTAGTTCTGAGCACACTCAGGTTTCCTGCTGTCTTAGAGACTCTGGAAAGCAAGAGCGTGCTTCTTGCTCTAAAGCAGAGTGTGATCAATGGATGAGAACTCTGCTGTGTGTTTCACTTCAGAAATGGAGTTAAGTCCCAGGCTCTGAGTCTTCCTACAAGGAAGACGTCGATTCATTTAAGGGCAGTTACCTTACAGCTCAAACGAACTACATCGTTCACGAAGCTCACACGTTTCTCATCTTAACTGACAAGAATTGGATGTTAGAGGACCTGTGGTTTCTTTCAGTTTCAGAAGCAGAGTTGGACTAGATATGGTCCATATGCGTAGGAAACACCATTCTTTTGTTCTGAGCACACTCAGGTTTCCAGCTGTCTTAGAGACTCTGGAAAGCAAGAGAGTGCTTCTTGCTCTAAAGAAGAGTGTGATCAATAGATGAGAACTCTGCTGTGTGTTTCACTTCAGAAATGGAGTTAAATCCCAGGCTCTGAGTCTTCCTACAAGCAAGTCTTCGTTTCATTTAAGGGCAGTTACTTTACAGCTCAAACGAACTACATCGCTCACGAAGATCACAAGTTTCTCATCTTAACTGACAAGCATTGGATGTTAGAGGACCTGTGGTTTCTTTCAGTTTCAGAAGCAGAGTTGAACTAGATATGGTCCGTATGTGTAGGAAACACCGTTCTTTTGTTCTGAGCACACTCATATTTCCTGCTGTATTAGAGACTCTGGAAAGCAAGAGCGTGCTTTTGCTCTAAAGCAGAGTGAGATCAATGGATGAGAACTATGCTGTGTGTTTCCCTTCAGAAATGGTGTTAAATCCCAGGCTCTGATTCTTCTTACAAGCAAGACTTCGATTCAAGTAAGGGCAGTTACTTTACAGCTCAAACGAACTACTTCGTTCACGAAGCTCACACGTTTCTCATCTTAACTGACAAGCTTTGGATGTTAGAGCACCTGTGCTTTGTATCAATTTCAGAGGCAGAGTTGGACTAGATATGGTCTGTATGTGTAGGAAACACCGTTCATTTTTATGAGCACACTCAATTTTCCTGCTATATTAGAGAATCTAGAAAGCAAGAGTGTGCTTCTTGCCCTAAAGCAGAGTGTGATCCATGGATGAGAACTATACTGTGTGTTTCCCTTAGGAAATGGAGTTAATTCCTATGCTCTGTGTCTTCCTACAAGCACTGCTTTGTTTCAGGTAAGGGCAGTCACTTTTCAGCTCAAATGAACTACATCGTTCATGAAGCTCACATGTTTCTCATCTTAAATGACAAGCATTGGATGTTAGAGGACAAGTGCTTTGTATCAGTTTCACAAGCAGAGTTTGAATGTATATTTTCCGTATGTGTAGGAAACACCGTTCTTTTGTTCTGAGCACACTCATGTTTCCTGCTGTATTAGAGACTCTAGAAAGCAAGAGCGTGCTGTTTGCTCTAAAGCAGAGTGTGATCCATGGATGAGAACTATGTTGTGTGTTTCCCTTCAGAAATGGAGTTAAACCCCAGGATCTCAGTCCTCCTACAAGCAAGACTTCGTTTCAAGTAAAGGCAGTCACTTTTCAGCTCAAACGATTTACATCGTTCACGAAGCTCACACGTTTTCATCTTAACTGACAAGCATTGAAAGTTAGAGGACTAGTGCTTTGTATCAGTTTCAGAAGCAGAGTTGGACTAGATATGGTCCATATGTTTAGCAAACACCGTTCTTTACTTCTGAGCACACTCAGGTTTCCTGCTGTCTTAGAGACTCTGGAAAGCAAGAGCGTGCTTCTTGCTCTAAAGCAGAGTGTGATCAATGGATGAGAACTCTGCTGTGTGTTTCACTTCAGAAATGGAGTTAAGTCCCAGGCTCTGAGTCTTCCTACAAGCAAGCCTTCGTTTCATTTAAGGGCAGTTACCTTACAGCTCAAACGAACTACATCGTTCTCGGAGCTCACACGTTTCTCATCTTAACTGACAAGAATTGGATGTTAGAAGACCTGTGGTTTCTTTCAGTTTCAGAAGCAGAGTTGGACTAGATATGGTCCATATGCGTAGGAAACACCATTCTTTTGTTCTGAGCACACTCAGGTTTCCAGCTGTCTTAGAGACTCTGGAAAGCAAGAGAGTGCTTCTTGCTCTAAAGAAGAGTGTGATCAATAGATGAGAACTCTGCTGTGTGTTTCACTTCAGAAATGGAGTTAAATCCCAGGCTCTGAGTCTTCCTACAAGCAAGTCTTCGTTTCATTTAAGGGCAGTTACTTTACAGCTCAAACGAACTACATCGCTCACGAAGATCACAAGTTTCTCATCTTAACTGACAAGCATTGGATGTTAAAGGACCTGTGGTTTCTTTCAGTTTCAGAAGCAGAGTTGAACTAGATATGGTCCGTATGTGTAGGAAACACCGTTCTTTTGTTCTGAGCACACTCATATTTCCTGCTGTATTAGAGACTCTGGAAAGCAAGAGCGTGCTTTTGCTCTAAAGCAGAGTGAGATCAATGGATGAGAACTATGCTGTGTGTTTCCCTTCAGAAATGGTGTTAAATCCCAGGCTCTGATTCTTCTTACAAGCAAGACTTCGATTCAAGTAAGGGCAGTTACTTTACAGCTCAAACGAACTACTTCGTTCACGAAGCTCACACGTTTCTCATCTTAACTGACAAGCTTTGGATGTTAGAGCACCTGTGCTTTGTATCAATTTCAGAGGCAGAGATGGACTAGATATGGTCTGTATGTGTAGGAAACACCGTTCATTTTTATGAGCACACTCAATTTTCCTGCTATATTAGAGAATCTAGAAAGCAAGAGTGTGCTTCTTGCCCTAAAGCAGAGTGTGATCCATGGATGAGAACTATACTGTGTGTTTCCCTTAGGAAATGGAGTTAATTCCTATGCTCTGTGTCTTCCTACAAGCACTGCTTTGTTTCAGGTAAGGGCAGTCACTTTTCAGCTCAAATGAACTACATCGTTCATGAAGCTCACATGTTTCTCATCTTAAATGACAAGCATTGGATGTTAGAGGACAAGTGCTTTGTATCAGTTTCACAAGCAGAGTTTGAATGTATATTTTCCGTATGTGTAGGAAACACCGTTCTTTTGTTCTGAGCACACTCATGTTTCCTGCTGTATTAGAGACTCTAGAAAGCAAGAGCGTGCTGTTTGCTCTAAAGCAGAGTGTGATCCATGGATGAGAACTATGTTGTGTGTTTCCCTTCAGAAATGGAGTTAAACCCCAGGATCTCAGTCCTCCTACAAGCAAGACTTCGTTTCAAGTAAAGGCAGTCACTTTTCAGCTCAAACGATTTACATCGTTCACGAAGCTCACACGTTTTCATCTTAACTGACAAGCATTGAAAGTTAGAGGACTAGTGCTTTGTATCAGTTTCAGAAGCAGAGTTGGACTAGATATGGTCCATATGTTTAGCAAACACCGTTCTTTAGTTCTGAGCACACTCAGGTTTCCTGCTGTCTTAGAGACTCTGGAAAGCAAGAGCGTGCTTCTTGCTCTAAAGCAGAGTGTGATCAATGGATGAGAACTCTGCTGTGTGTTTCACTTCAGAAATGGAGTTAAGTCCCAGGCTCTGAGTCTTCCTACAAGCAAGCCTTCGTTTCATTTAAGGGCAGTTACCTTACAGCTCAAACGAACTACATCGTTCTCGAAGCTCACACGTTTCTCATCTTAACTGACAAGAATTGGATGTTAGAAGACCTGTGGTTTCTTTCAGTTTCAGAAGCAGAGTTGGACTAGATATGGTCCATATGCGTAGGAAACACCATTCTTTTGTTCTGAGCACACTCAGGTTTCCAGCTGTCTTAGAGACTCTGGAAAGCAAGAGAGTGCTTCTTGCTCTAAAGAAGAGTGTGATCAATAGATGAGAACTCTGCTGTGTGTTTCACTTCAGAAATGGAGTTAAATCCCAGGCTCTGAGTCTTCCTACAAGCAAGTCTTCGTTTCATTTAAGGGCAGTTACTTTACAGCTCAAACGAACTACATCGTTCACGAAGCTCACATGTTTCTCATCTTAAATGACAAGCATTGGATGTTAGAGGACCAGTGCTTTGTATCAGTTTCAGAATCAGAGTTGGACTAGATATGGCCCGTATGTGTAGGAAACACCGTTCTTTTGTTCTGAGCACACTCAAGTTTCCTGCTGTATTAGACATTCTAGAAAGCAAGAGTGTGCTTCTTGCTCTGAAGCAGAGTGTGATCCATGGATGAGAACTAAGTTGTGTGGTTCCCTTCAGAAATGGAGTTAAACCCCACGCCCTGTGTATTCCTACATGCAAGACTTCATTTCAGTTAAGGGCAGTTACTTTACAGCTCAAATGAAGTACATCGTTCACGAAGCTCACACGTTTCTCATCTTAACTGACAAGCATTGGATGTTAGAGGACCAGTGCTTTGTATCAGTTTCAGAAGCGGAGTTGGACTAGATATGGTCCATATGTGTAGGAAACACCGTTCTTTTGTTCTGAGAACACTCAGGTTTCCTGCTCTCTTAGAGACTCTGGAAAGCAAGTGCGTGCTTCTTGCTCTAAAGCAGAGTGTGATCAATGGATGAGAACTCTGCTGTGTGTTTCACTTCAGAAATGGAATTAAATCCCAGGCTCTGAGTCTTCCAACAAGCAAGACTTCCTTTCATTTCAGGGCAGTTACTTTACAGCTCAAACGAACTACATCGTTCACGAAGCTCACACGTTTCTCATCTTAACTCACAAGCATCGGATGTTAGAGGACCAGTGCTTTGTATCAGTTTCAGAAGCAGAGTTGGACTAGATATGGCCTGTATGTGTAGGAAACACAGTTCTTTTGTTCTGAGCACACTCAGGTTTACTGCTGTCTTAGAGACCCTGGAAAGCAAGAGCGTGCTTCTTGCTCTAAAGCAGAGTGTGATCTAATGGATGAGAACTCTGCTGTGTGTTTCACTTCAGAAATGGAGTAAAATCCCTGGCTCTGAGTCTTCCTACAAGCAAGACTTCGTTTCAGGTAAGGGCAGTCACTTTTCAGCTCAAATGAACTACATCGTTCACGAAGCTCACACGTTTCTCATCTTAACAGACAAGCATTGGATGTTAGAGGACCAGTGCTTTGTATCAGTTTCAGAAGCAGAGTTTGAATAGATATTTTCCATATGTGTAGGAAACACCGTTCTTTTGTTCGGAGCACACTCATGTTTCCTGCTGTATTAGAGACTCTAGAAAGGAAGAGCGTGCTGTTTGCTCTAAAGCCGAGGGTGATCCATGGATGAGAACTATGTTGTGTGTTTCCCTTCAGAAATGGAGTTAAACCCCAGGCTCTGAGTCTTCCTACAGGCAAGACTTCGTTTCAAGTAAAGGCAGTCACTTTTCAGCACAAATGAATTACATCGTTCACGAAGCTCACACGATTCTCATCTTAACTGACAAGCATTGAATGTTAGAGGACCATTGCTTTGTATCAGTTTCAGAAGCAGAGTTGGACTAGATATGGTCCGTATGTGTAGGAAACACCGTTCATTTTTTCTCAGCACACTCAAGTTTCCTGCTGTCTTAGAGACTCTAGAAAGCTAGAGCATGCTTCTTGCTTTAAAGCAGAGTGTGATCAATGGATGAGAACTCTGTTGTGTGTTTCACTTCAGAAATGGAGTTAAATCCCTGGCTCTGAGTCTTCCGACAAGGAAGACTTCGATTCAAGTAAGGGCAGTTACTTTACAGCTCAAACGAACTACATCGTTCACGAAGCTCACACATTTCTCATCTTAACTGACAAGCTTTGGATGTTAGGGCACCTTTGCTTTGTATCAATTTCAGAGGCAGAGTTGCACTAGATATGGTCTGTATGTGTAGGAAACACCGTTCTTTTGTTATGAGCACACTCATGTTTCCTGATATATTAGAGAATCCAGAAAGCAAGAGTGTGCTTCTTGCCCTAAAGCAGAGTGTGATCCATGGATGAGAACTATGCTGTGTATTTCCCTTAGGAAATGGTGTTAATTCCTATGCTCTGTGTCTTCCTACAAGCACTGCTTTGTTTCAGGTAAGGGCAGTCACTTTTTAGCTCAAACGAACTACATCGTTCACGAAGCTCACATGTTTCTCATCTTAACTGACAAGCATCTGATGTTAGAGGACCAGTGCTTTGTATCAGTTTCAGAAGCAGAGTTGAACTAGATATTGTCCGTATATGTAGGAAACACTGTTCTTTTGTTCTGAGCACACTCAAGTTTCCTGCTGTATTAGAGATTCTAGAAAGCAAGATCGTTCTTCTTGCTCTAAAGCAGAGTGTGATCCATGGATGAGAACTATGCTGTGTGTTTCCCTTCAGAAATGGAGTTAAATACCAGGCTCTGAGTCTTCCTACAAGCAAGACTTCAATTCAAGTAAGGGCAGTTACTTTACAGCTCAAACGAACTACATCGTTGACGAAGCTCACACGTTTCTCATCTTAACTGACAAGCTTTGGATGTTAGAGCACCTTTGCTTTGTATCAATTTCAGAGGCATAGTTGCACTAGATATGGTCTGTATGTGTAGGAAACACCGTTCATTTGTTCTCAGCACACTCAAGTTTCCTGCTGTCCTCAAGACTCTAGAAAGCACGAGCGTGCTTCTTGCTCTAAAGCAGAGTGTGATCAATGGATGAGAACTCTGCTGTGTGTTTCACTTCAGAAATGGAGTTAAATCCCAGGGTCTGAGTCTTCTTACAAGCAAGATTTCGATTCAAGTAAGGGCAGTCACTTTTCAGCTCAAACGAATTACATTGTTCACGAAGCTCACACGTTTCTCATCTTAACTCACAAGCATTGAATGTTAGAGGACCATTGTTTTGTATCAGTTTCAGAAGCAGAGTTGGACTAGATATGGTCCGTATGTGTCGGAAACACCGGTCATTTGTTCTCAGCACTCTCAAGTTTCCTGCTGTCTTAGAGAATTTAGAAAGTTAGAGCATGTTTCTTGCTTTAAAGCAGAGTGTGATCAATGGATGAGAACTCTGTTGTGTGTTTCACTTCAGAAATGGAGTTAAATCCCTGGCTCTGAGTCTTCCTACAAGCAAGACTTCGATTCGAGTAAGGGCAGTTACTTTACAGCTCAAACGAACTACGTCATTCACGAAGCTCACACATTTCTCCTCTTAACTGTCAAGCTTTGGATGTTAGAGCATCTGTGCTTTGTATCAATTTCAAAGGCAGAGTTGGACTAGATATGGTCTGTATGTGTAGGAAACACCGTTCTTTTGTTATGAGCACACTCAAGTTTCCTGCTATATTAGTGAACCTAGAAAGCAAGAGTGTGCTTCTTGCCCTAAAGCAGAGTGTGATCCATGGATGAGAACTATGCTGTGTGTTTCCCTTAGGAAATGGTGTTAATTCCTATGCTCTGTGTCTTCCTACAAGCACTACTTTGTTTCAGGTAAGGGCAGATACTTTACAGCTGAAACGAACTACATCGTTCACGAAGCTCACACATTTCTCATCTTAACTGACAAGCATTGGATGTTAGAGGACCTGTGGTTTCTTTCAGTTTCAGAAGCAGAGTTGAACTAGATATGGTCCGTATGTGTAGGAAACACTGTTCTTTTGTTCTGAGCACACTCAAGTTTCCTGCTGTATTAGATATTCTAGAAAGCAAGAGCGTTCTTCTTGCTCTAAAGCAGAGTGTGATCCATGGATGAGAACTATGCTGTGTGTTTCCCTTCAGAAATGGAGTTAAATCCCAGGCTCTGAGTCTTCCTACAAGCAAGACTTCGATTCAAGTAAGGGCAGTTACTTTACAGCTCAAACGAACTACATCGTTCACGAAGCTCACACGTTTCTCATCTTAACTGACAAGCTTTGGATGTTAGAGCACCTTTGCTTTGTATCAATTTCAGAGGCAGAGTTGCACTAGATATGGTCTGTATGTGTAGGAAACACCGTTCTTTTGTTATGAGCACACTCATGTTTCCTGCTATATTAGAGAATCTAGAAAGCAAGAGTGTGCTTCTTGCCCTAAAGCAGAGTGTGATCCATGGATGAGAACTATGCTGTGTGTGTCCCTTAGGAAATGGTGTTAATTCCTATGCTCTGTGTCTTCCTACATGCAAGACTTCATTTCAGGTAAGAGCAGTCACTTTTCAGCTCAAACGAACTACATCGTTCACGAAGCTCACACGATTCTCATCTTAACTCACAAGCATCGGATGTTAGAGGACCAGTGCTTTGTATCAGTTTCAGAAGCAGAGTTGGACTAGATATGGTCCATATGTGTAGGAAACACCGTTCTTTTGTTCTGAGCACACTCAGGTTTCCTGATGTCTTAGAGACTTTGGAAAGCAAGAGCGTGCTTCTTGCTCTAAAGCAGAGTGTGATCCATGGATGAGAACTAAGTTGTGTGTTTCCCTTCAGAAATGGAGTTAAACCCCATGCCCTGTGTCTTCCTACATGCAAGACTTCATTTCAGGTAAGAGCAGTCACTTTTCAGCTCAAACGAACTACATCGTTCATGAAGCTCACACGTTTCTCATCTTAACTGACAAGCATCCGATGTTAGAGGACCAGTGCTTTGTATCAGTTTCAGAAGCAGAGTTGGACTAGATATGGTACATATGTGTAGGAAACAACGTTCTTTTGTTCTGAGCACACTCAGGTTTCCTGCTGTCTTAGAGACTCTAGAAAGCAAGAGCGTGCTTCTTGCTCTAAAGCAGAGTGTGATCAATGGATGAGACTCTGTTGTGTGTTTCACTTCAGAAATGGAGTTAAATCCCTGGCTCTGAGTCTTCCTACAAGCAAGACTTCGATTCGAGTAAGGGCAGTTACTTTACAGCTCAAACGAACTACATCATTCACGAAGCTCACACATTTCTCCTCTTAACTGTCAAGCTTTGGATGTTAGAGCACCTGTGCTTTGTATCAATTTCAGAGGTAGAGTTGGACTAGATATGGTCTGTATGTGTAGGAAACACCGTTCTTTTGTTATGAGCACACTCAAGTTTCCTGCTATATTAGAGAATCTAGAAAGCAAGAGTGTGCTTCTTGCCCTAAAGCAGAGTGTGATCCATGGATGAGAACTATGCTGTGTGTTTCCCTTAGGAAATGGTGTTAATTCCTATGCTCTGTGTCTTCCTACAAGCACTACTTTGTTTCAGGTAAGGGCAGTTACTTTACAGCTGAAACGAACTACATCGTTCACGAAGCTCACACATTTCTCATCTTAACTGACAAGCATTGGATGTTAGAGGACCTGTGGTTTCTTTCACTTTCAGAAGCAGAGTTGAACTAGATATGGTCCGTATGTGTAGGAAACACTGTTCTTTTGTTCTGAGCACACTCAAGTTTCCTGCTGTATTAGATATTCTAGAAAGCAAGAGCATTCTTCTTGCTCTAAAGCAGAGTGTGATCCATGGATGAGAACTATGGTGTGTGTTTCCCTTCAGAAATGGAGTTAAATCCCAGGCTCTGAGTCTTCCTACAAGCAAGACTTCGATTCAAGTAAGGGCAGTTACTTTACAGCTCAAACGAACTACATCATTCACGAAGCTCACACGTTTCTCATCTTAACTGACAAGCTTTGGATGTTAGAGCACCTTTGCTTTGTATCAGTTTCAGAAGCAGAGTTGGACTAGATATGGTCCGTATGTGTCGGAAACACCATTCATTTGTTCTCAGCACACTCATGTTTCCTGCTGTATTAGAGACTCTAGAAAGGAAGAGCGTGCTGATTGCTCTAAAGCAGGGTGTGATCCATGGATGAGAACTATGTTGTGTTTCCCTTCAGAAATGGAGTTAAACCCCACGCCCTGTGTCTTCCTACATGCAAGACTTCATTTCAGGTAAGGGCAGTCACTTTTCAGCTCAAACGAACTACATCGTTCACGAAGCTCACACGTTTCTCATCTTAACTGACAAGCATCCGAAGTTAGAGGTCCAGTGCTTTGTATCAGTTTCAGAAGCAGAGTTGTACTAGAGATGGTCCGTATGTGTAGGAAACACCGTTCTTTTGTTCTGAGCACTCTCAGGTTTCCTGCTGACTTAAAGACTCTAGAAAGCAAGAGCGTGCTTCTTGCTCTAAAGCAGAGTGTGATCAATGGATGAGAACTCTGCTCTGTGTTTCACTTAGAAATGGAGTTAAATCCCAGGCTCTGAGTCTTCCTACAAGGAAGAGTTCCATTCAAGTAAGGGCAGTTACTTTACAGCTCAAACGAACTCCATCATTCATGAAGCTCACACGTTTCTCATCTTAACTGACAAGCATTGGATGTTAGAGGACCAGTGCTTTGTATCAGTTTCAGAAGCAGAGTTGAACTACATATGGTCCATATGTGAAGGAAACACCGTTCTTTTGTTCTGAGCACACTCAGGTTTCCTGCTGTTTAAGAGACTCTGGAAAGCAAGTGCGTGCTTCTTGCTCTAAAGCAGAGTGCGATCAATGGATGAGAACTCTGCTGTGTGTTTCACTTCAGAAATGGAGTTAAATCCCACGCTCTGAGTCTTCCTACAAGCAAGACTTCGTTTCATTTAAGGGCAGTTACTTTACAGCTCAAACGAACTACATCGTTCACGAAGCTCACACGATTCTCATCTTAAGTCACAAGCATCGGATGTTAGAGGACCAGTGCTTTGTATCAGTTTCAGAAGCAGAGTTGGACTAGATATGGTCCATATGTGTAGGAAACACCGTTCTTTTGTTCCTGATGTCTTAGAGACTTTGGAAAGCAAGAGCGTGCTTCATGCTCTAAAGCAGAGTGTGATCCATGGATGAGAACTAAGTTGTGTGTTTCCCTTCAGAAATGGAGTTAAACCCCACGCCCTGTGTCTTCCTACATGCAAGACTTCATTTCAGGTAAGAGCAGTCACTTTTCAGCTCAAACGAACTACATTGTTCACGAATTTCACACGTTTCTCATCTTAACTCACAAGCAATGGATGTTAGAGGACCAGTGCTTTGTATCAGTTTCAGAAGCAGAGTTGTACTAGATATGGTCCGTATGTGTATGAAACACCGTTCATTTGTTCTCAGCACACTCAAGTTTCCTGCTGTCCTCGAGACTCTAGAAAGCACGAGCATGCTTCTTGCTCTAAAGCAGAGTGTGATCAATGGATGAGACCTCTGCTCTGTGTTTCACATAGAAATGGAGTTAAATCCCAGGCTCTGAGTCTTCCTACAAGGAAGACTTCCACTCTAGTAAGGGCAGTTACTTACAGCTCAAACGAACTCCATCGTTCACGAAGCTCACACGTTTCTCATCTTAACTGACAAGCATCGGATGTTAGAGGACCAGTGCTTTGTATCAGTTTCAGAAGCAGAGTTGGACTAGATATGGTCCGTATGTGTTGGAAACCCCATTCATTTGTTCTCAGCACACTCATGTTTCCTGCTGTATTAGAGACTCTAGAAAGGAAGAGCGTGCTGTTTGCTCTAAAGCAGGGTGTGATCCATGGATGAGAACTATGTTGTGTTTCCCTTCAGAAATGGAGTTAAACCCCACGCCCTGTGTCTTCCTACATGCAAGACTTCATTTCAGGTAAGGGCAGTCACTTTTCAGCTCAAACGAACTACATCGTTCACGAAGCTCACACGTTTCTCATCTTAACTGACAAGCATCCGATGTTAGAGGATCAGTGCTTTGTATCAGTTTCAGAAGCAGAGTTGTACTAGATATGGTCCGTATGTGTAGGAAACACCGTTCTTTTGTTCTGAGCACACTCAGGTTTCCTGCTGACTTAGAGACTCTAGAAAGCAAGAGCGTGCTTCTTGCTCTAAAGCAGAGTGTGATCCATGGATGAGAACTCTGCTCTGTGTTTCACTTAGAAATGGAGTTAAATCCCAGGCTCTGAGTCTTCCTACAAGGAAGAGTTCCATTCAAGTAAGGGCAGTTACTTTACAGCTCAAACGAACTCCATCGTTCATGAAGCTCACACGTTTCTCATCTTAACTGACAAGCATTGGATGTTAGAGGACCAGTGCTTTGTATCAGTTTCAGAAGCAGAGTTGGACTACATATGGTCCATATGTGAAGGAAACACCGTTCTTTTGTTCTGAGCACACTCAGGTTTCCTGCTGTTTAAGAGACTCTGGAAAGCAAGTGCGTTCTTCTTGCTCTAAATCAGAGTGCGATCAATGGATGAGAACTCTGATGTGTGTTTCACTTCAGAAATGGTGTTAAATCACACGCTCTGAGTCTTCCTACAAGCAAGACTTCGTTTCATTTAAGGGCAGTTACTTTACAGCTCATACGAACTACATCGTTCACGAAGCTCACACGATTCTCATCTTAACACACAAGCATCGGATGTTAGAGGACCAGTGCTTTGTATCAGTTTCAGAAGCAGAGTTGGACTAGATATGGTCCATATGTGTAGGAAACACCGTTCTTTTGTTCTGAGCACACTCAGGTTTCCTGATGTCTTAGAGACTCTGGAAAGCAAGAGCGTGCTTTTTGTTCTAAAGCAGAGTGAGATCAATGGATGAGAACTCTGCTGTGTGTTTCACTTCAGAAATGGACTTAAATCCTGTGCTCTGTGTCTTCCTACAAGCACTACTTTGTTTCAGGTAAGGGCAGTCACTTTTCAGCTCAAACGAACTACATCGTTCACGAAGCTCATATGTTTCTCATCTTAAATGACAATCATTGCATGTTAGAGGACCCGTGCTTTGTATCAGTTTCAGAAGCACAGTTGGACTAGATATGGTCCATATATGTAGGAAACACCGTTCTTTTGTTCTGAGCACACTCAGGTTTCCTGATGTCTTAGAGACTTTGGAAAGCAAGAGCGTGCTTCTTGCTCTAAAGCAGAGTGTGATCCATGGATGAGAACTAAGTTGTGTGTTTCCCATCAGAAATGGAGTTAAACCCCACGCCCTGTGTCTTCCTACATGCAAGACTTCATTTCAGGTAAGGGCAGTCACTTTTCAGCTCAAACGAACTACATCGTTCACGAAGCTCACACGTTTCTCATCTTAACTGACAAGCATTGGATGTTAGAGGACCAGTGCTTTGTATCAGTTTCAGAAGCAGAGTTGGACTAGATATGGTCCATATGTGTAGGAAACACCGTTCTTTTGTTACTGATGTCTTAGAGACTTTGGAAAGCAAGAGCGTGCTTCATGCTCTAAAGCAGAGTGTGATCCATGGATGAGAACTAAGTTGTGTGTTTCCCTTCAGAAATGGAGTTAAACCCCACGCCCTGTGTCTTCCTACATGCAAGACTTCATTTCAGGTAAGAGCAGTCACTTTTCAGCTCAAACGAACTACATTGTTCACGAATTTCACACGTTTCTCATCTTAACTCACAAGCAATGGATGTTAGAGGACCAGTGCTTTGTATCAGTTTCAGAAGCAGAGTTGTACTAGATATGGTCCGTATGTGTAGGAAACACCGTTCATTTGTTCTCAGCACACTCAAGTTTCCTGCTGTCCTCGAGACTCTAGAAAGCACGAGCGTGCTTCTTGCTCTAAAGCAGAGTGTGATCAATGGATGAGACCTTTGCTCTGTGTTTCACATAGAAATGGAGTTAAATCCCAGGCTCTGAGTCTTCCTACAAGGAAGACTTCCATTCTAGTAAGGGCAGTTACTTACAGCTCAAACGAACTCCATCATTCACAAAGCTCACACGTTTCTCATCTTAACTGACAAGCATTGGATGTTAGAGGACCAGTGCTTTGTATCAGTTTCAGAAGCAGAGTTGGACTAGATATGGTCCGTATGTGTCGGAAACACCATTCATTTGTTCTCAGCACACTCATGTTTCCTGCTGTATTAGAGACTCTAGAAAGGAAGAGCATGCTGTTTGCTCTAAAGCAGGGTGTGATCCATGGATGAGAACTATGTTGTGTTTCCCTTCAGAAATGGAGTTAAACCCCACGCCCTGTGTCTTCCTACATGCAAGACTTCATTTCAGGTAAGGGCAGTCACTTTTCAGCTCAAACGAACTACATCGTTCACGAAGCTCACACGTTTCTCATCTTAACTGACAAGCATCCGATGTTAGAGGATCAGTGCTTTGTATCAGTTTCAGAAGCAGAGTTGTACTAGATATGGTCCATATGTGTAGGAAACACCGTTCTTTTGTTCTGAGCACACTCAGGTTTCCTGCTGTCTTAGAGACTCTGGAAAGCAAGTGCGTGCTTCTTGCTCTAAAGCAGAGTGTGATCAACGGATGAGAACTCTGCTGTGTGTTTCATTTCAGAAATGGAGTTAAATCCCAGGCTTTGAGTCTTCCTACAAGCAAGACTTCGTTTCATTTAAGGGCAGTTACTTTACAGTTCAAACGAACTACATCGTTCACGAAGCTCACACGTTTCTCATCTTAACTCACAAGCATTGGATGTTAGAGGACCCGTGCTTTGTATCAGGTTCAGAAGCAGAGTTGGACTAGATATGGTCCACATGTGTAGGAAACACCGTTCTTTTGTTCTGAGCACACTCATGTTTCCTGATAACTTAGAGACTCTGGAAAGCAAGAGCATGTTTCTTGCTCTAAAGCAGAGTGTGATCCATGGATGAGAACTAAATTGTGTGTTTCCCTTCAGAAATGGAGTTAACCCCACGCCCTGTGTCTCCCTACATGCAAGACTTCATTTCTGGTAAGAGCAGTCACTTTTCAGCTCAAACGAACTACATCGTTCACGAAGCTCACACGTTTCTCATCTTAACAGACAAGCATCGGATGTTAGAGGACCAGTGCTTTGTATCAGTTTCAGAAGCAGAGTTGTACTAGATATGGTCCATATGTGTAGGAAACACCGTTCTTTTGTTCTGAGCACACTCATGTTTCCTGCTGTCTTAGAGACTCTGGAAATCAAGAGCGTGCTTTTTGCTCTAAAGCAGAGTGAGATCAATGGATGAGAACTCTGCTGTGTGTTTCACTTCAGAAATGGAGTTAAATCCTAGGCTCTGTGTCTTCCTACAAGGAAGACTTCCTTTCATTTAAGGGCAGTTACCTTACAGCTCAAACGAACTACATCGTTCACGAAGCTCACACGTTTGTCATCTTAACTGACAAGAATTGGATGTTAGAGGACCTGTGGTTTCTTTCAGTTTCAGAAGCAGAGTTGAACAAGATATGGTCCGTATGTGTAGGAAACACTGTTCTTTTGTTCTGAGCACACTCAAGATTCCTGCTGTATTAGAGATTCTAGAAAGCAAGAGCATTCTTCTTGCTCTAAAGCAGAGTTTGATCCATGGATGAGACCTATGCTGCGTGTTTCCCTTCAGAAATGGAGTTAAATCCCAGGCTCTGAGTCTTCCTACAAGCAAGACTTCGTTTCAGGTAAGGGCATTTACTTAACAGCTCAAACGAATTACATCGTTCACGATGCTCACACATTTCTCATCTTAACTGACAAGCATTGGAGGTTAGAGGACCTGTGGTTTCTTTCAGTTTCAGAAGCAGAGTAGAACTAAATAAGGCCCGTATGTGTAGGAAACAACATGCTTTTGTTATGAGCACACTCAAGTTTCCTGCTATATTAGAGAATCTAGAAAGCAAGAGGGTGCTTCTTGTCCTAAAGCAGAGTGTGATCCATGGATGAGAACTATGCTGTGTGTTTCCCTTAGGAAATGGTGTTAATTCCTATGCACTGTGTCTTCCTACAAGCACTACTTTGTTTCAGGTAAGGGCAGTTACTTTACAGCTCAAACGAACTACATCGTTCACGAAGCTCACATGTTTCTCATCTTAACTGACCAGCATTGGATGTTAGAGGACCAGTGCTTTGTATCAGTTTCAGAAGCAGCGTTGGACTAGATATGGTCCGTATGTGTAGGAAACACCGTTCATTTTTTCTCAGCACACCCAATTTTCCTGTTGTCTTAGAGACTCTAGAAAGCTAGAGCGTGCTTCCTGCTCTAAAGCAGGGTGTGATCAATGGTGAGAAATCTGTTGTGTGTTTCACTTCAGAAATGGAGTTAAATCACAGGCTCTGAGTCTTCCTACAAGCAAGACTTCGTTTCAGGTAAGGGCAGTTACTTAACAGCTCAAACGAATTACATCGTTCACGATGCTCACACATTTCTCTTCTTAACTGACAAGCATTGGATGTTAGAGGACCTGTGGTTTCTTTCAGTTTCAGAAGCAGAGTAGAACTAAATAAGGCCCGTATGTGTAGGAAACACCATGCTTTTGTTATGAGCACACTCAAGTTTCCTGGTATATTAGAGAATCTAGAAAGCAAGAGTGTGCTTCTTGTCCTAAAGCAGAGTGTGATCCATGGATGAGAAGTATGCTGTGTGTTTCCCTTAGGAAATGGTGTTAATTCCTATGCACTGTGTCTTCCTGCAAGCACTACCTTGTTTCAGGTAAGGGCAGTTACTTTACAGCTCAAACGAACTACATCGTTCACGAAGCTCACACGTTTCTCATCTTAACTGACAAGCATTGGATGTTAGAGGACCAGTGCTTTGTATCAGTTTCAGAAGCAGCGTTGGACTAGATATGGTCCGTATGTGTAGGAAACACCGTTCATTTTTTCTCAGCACACCCAATTTTCCTGTTGTCTTAGAGACTCTAGAAAGCTAAAGCGTGCTTCTTGCTCTAAAGCAGGGTGTGATCAATGGTGAGAACTCTGTTGCGTGTTTCACTTCAGAAATGGAGTTAAATCCCTGGCTTTGAGTCTTCCTACAAGCAGGACTTCGGTTCAGGTAAGGGCAGTTACTTTACAGCTCAAACGAACTACATCGTTCACGAAGCTCACACGTTTCTCATCTTAACTGACAAGCATTGGATGTTAGAGGACCAGTGCTTTGTATCAGTTTCAGAATCAGATTTGGGCTAGATATCGCCCGTATGTTTAGGAAACACCGTTCTTTTCTTCTGAGCACACTCAAGTTTCCTGCTGTATTAGACACTCTGGAAAGCAAGAGCGTGCTTCTTGCTCTAAAGCAGAGTGTGATCCATGCATGAGAACTGTGTTGTGTGTTTCCCTTCAGAAATGGAGTCAAATCCCAGGCTCTGTGTCTTCCTACATGCAAGACTTCGTTTCAGGTAAGGGCAGTCACTTTTCAGCTCAAACGAACTACATTGTTCACGAAGCTCACACGTTTCTCATCTTAACTGACAAGCATCAGATGTTAGAGGACCAGTGCTTTGTATCATTTTCAGAAGGAGAGTTGGACTAGATATGGTCCGTATGTGTAGGAAACACCGTTCTTTTGATCTCAGCACACTCAGGTTTCCTGCTGTCTTAGAGACTCTAGAAAGCAAGAGCGTGCTTCTTGCTCTAAAGCAGAGTGTGATCAATGGATGAGAACTCTGCTCTGTGTTTCACTTAGAAATGGAGTTAAATCCCAGGCTCTGAGTCTTCCTACAAGGAAGACTTCGATTCAAGTAAGGGCAGTTACTTTCCAGCTCAAACGAACTCCATCGTTCACGAAGCTCGCACGTTTCTCATCTTAACTGACAAGCATCGGATGTTAGAGGACCAGTGCTTGGTATCAGTTTCAGAAGCAGAGTTGGACTAGATATGGTCCGTATGTGTCGGAAACACCATTCATTTGTTCTCAGCACACTCATGTTTCCTGCTGTATTAGAGACTCTAGAAAGGAAGAGCGTGCTGTTTGCTCTAAAGCAGGGTGTGATCCATGGATGAGAACTATGTTGTGTTTCCCTTCAGAAATGGAGTTAAACCCCACGCCCTGTGTCTTCCTACATGCAAGACTTCATTTCAGGTAAGGGCAGTCACTTTTCAGCTCAAACGAACTAAATCGTTCACGAAGCTCACACGTTTCTCATCTTAACTGACAAGCATCCGATGTTAGAGGATCAGTGCTTTGTATCAGTTTCAGAAGCAGAGTTGTACTAGATATGGTCCGTATGTGTAGGAAACACCGTTCTTTTATTCTGAGCACACTCAGGTTTCCTGCTGACTTAGAGACTCTAGAAAGCAAGAGCGTGCTTCTTGCTCTAAAGCAGAGTGTGATCCATGGATGAGAACTCTGCTCTGTGTTTCACTTAGAAATGGAGTTAAATCCCAGGCTCTGAGTCTTCCTACAAGGAAGAGTTCCATTCAAGTAAGGGCAGTTACTTTACAGCTCAAACGAACTCCATCGTTCATGAAGCTCACACGTTTCTCATCTTAACTGACAAGCATTGGATGTTAGAGGACCAGTGCTTTGTATCAGTTTCAGAAGCAGAGTTGGACTACATATGGTCCATATGTGAAGGAAACACCGTTCTTTTGTTCTGAGCACACTCAGGTTTCCTGCTGTTTAAGAGACTCTGGAAAGCAAGTGCGTTCTTCTTGCTCTAAAGCAGAGTGCGATCAATGGATGAGAACTCTGATGTGTGTTTCACTTCAGAAATGGAGTTAAATCCCACGCTCTGAGTCTTCCTACAAGCAAGACTTCGTTTCATTTAAGGGCAGTTACTTTACAACTCATACGAACTACATCGTTCACGAAGCTCACACGATTCTCATCTTAACACACAAGCATCGGATGTTAGAGGACCAGTGCTTTGTATCAGTTTCAGATGCAGAGTTGGACTAGATATGGTCCATATGTGTAGGAAACACCGTTCTTTTGTTCTGAGCACACTCAGGTTTCCTGATGTCTTAGAGACTTTGGAAAGCAAGAGCGTGCTTCTTGCTCTAAAGCAGAGTGTGATCCATGGATGAGAACTAAGTTGTGTGTTTCCCTTCAGAAATGGAGTTAAACCCCACGCCCTGTGTCTTCCTACTTGCAAGACTTCATTTCAGGTAAGGGCAGTCACTTTTCAGCTCAAACGAACTACATCGTTCACGAAGCTCACACGTTTCTCATCTTAACTGACAAGCATTGGATGTTAGAGGACCAGTGCTTTGTATCAGTTTCAGAAGCAGAGTTGGACTAGATATGTTCCGTATGTGTCAGAAACACCGTTCATTTTTTCTCAGCACACTCAAGTTTCCTGCTGTCTTAGAGACTCTAGAAAGCTAGAGCAGGCTTCTTGTTTTAAAGCAGAGTGTGATCAATGGATGAGAACTCTGTTGTGTGTTTCACTTCAGAAATGGAGTTATATCCCTGGCTCTGAGTCTTCCTACAAGGAAGACTTCGATTCAAGTATGGGCAGTTACTTTACAGCTCAAACGAACTCCATCGTTCACGAAACTCCCACGTTTCTCATCTTAACTGACAAGCATCGGATGTTAGAGGACCAGTGCTTTGTCTCAGTTTCAGAAGCAGAGTTGGACTAGATATGGTCCATATGTGTAGGAAACACCGTTCTTTTGTTCTGAGCACACTCAGGTTTCCTGCTGTCTTAGAGACTCTGGAAAGCAAGAGCGTGCTTTTTGTTCTAAAGCAGAGTGAGATCAATGGATGAGAACTCTGCTGTGTGTTTCACTTCAGAAATGGACTTAAATCCTATGCTCTGTGTCTTCCTACAAGCACTACTTTGTTTCAGGTAAGGGCAGTCACTTTTCAGCTCAAACGAACTACATCGTTCACGAAGCTCATATGTTTCTCATCTTAAATGACAAGCATTGCATGTTAGAGGACCCGTGCTTTGTATCAGTTTCAGAAGCACAGTTGGACTAGATATGGTCCATATATGTAGGAAACACCGTTCTTTTGTTCTGAGCACACTCAGGTTTCCTGATGTCTTAGAGACTTTGGAAAGCAAGAGCGTGCTTCTTGCTCTAAAGCAGAGTGTGATCCATGGATGAGAACTAAGTTGTGTGTTTCCCTTCAGAAATGGAGTTAAACCCCACGCCCTGTGTCTTTCTACATGCAAGACTTTATTTCAGGTAAGGGCAGTCACTTTTCAGCTCAAACGAACTACATCGTTCACGAAGCTCACACGTTTCTCATCTTAACTGACAAGCATTGGATGTTAGAGGACCAGTGCTTTGTATCAGTTTCAGAAGCAGAGTTGGACTAGATATGGTCCATATGTGTAGGAAACACCGTTCTTTTGTTCCTGATGTCTTAGAGACTTTGGAAAGCAAGAGCGTGCTTCATGCTCTAAAGCAGAGTGTGATCCATGGATGAGAACTAAGTTGTGTGTTTCCCTTCAGAAATGGAGTTAAACCCCACGCCCTGTGTCTTCCTACATGCAAGACTTCATTTCAGGTAAGAGCAGTCACTTTTCAGCTCAAACGAACTACATTGTTCACGAATTTCACACGTTTCTCATCTTAACTCACAAGCAATGGATGTTAGAGGACCAGTGCCTTGTATCAGTTTCAGAAGCAGAGTTGTACTAGATATGGTCCGTATGTGTAGGAAAC
Organism: Onychomys leucogaster; assembly: GCA_949786385.1. Classification (NCBI taxonomy): domain Eukaryota; kingdom Metazoa; phylum Chordata; class Mammalia; order Rodentia; family Cricetidae; genus Onychomys; species Onychomys leucogaster. The sequence continues at coordinate 2,222,379 of CATKUP010000038.1, read as the reverse complement.
ACCATTCATTTGTTCTCAGCACACTCAAGTTTCCTGCTGTCCTCGAGACTCTAGAAAGCACGAGCGTGCTTCTTGCTCTAAAGCAGAGTGTGATCAATGGATGAGACCTTTGCTCTGTGTTTCACATAGAAATGGAGTTAAATCCCAGGCTCTGAATCTTCCTACAAGGAAGACTTCCATTCTAGTAAGGGCAGTTACTTACAGCTCAAACGAACTCCATCATTCACGAAGCTCACACGTTTCTCATCTTAACTGACAAGCATTGGATGTTAGAGGACCAGTGCTTTGTATCAGTTTCAGAAGCAGAGTTGGACTAGAGATGGTCCGTATGTGTCGGAAACACCATTCATTTGTTCTCAGCACACTCATGTTTCCTGCTGTATTAGAGACTCTAGAAAGGAAGAGCGTGCTGTTTGCTCTAAAGCAGGGTGTGATCCATGGATGAGAACTATGTTGTGTTTCCCTTCAGAAATGGAGTTAAACCCCACGCCCTGTGTCTTCCTACATGCAAGACTTCATTTCAGGTAAGGGCAGTCACTTTTCAGCTCAAACGAACTACATCGTTCACGAAGCTCACACGTTTCTCATCTTAACTGACAAGCATCCGATGTTAGAGGATCAGTGCTTTGTATCAGTTTCAGAAGCAGAGTTGTACTAGATATGGTCCGTATGTGTAGGAAACACCGTTCTTTTGTTCTGAGCACACTCAGGTTTCCTGCTGTCTTAGAGAATCTAGAAAGCTAGAGCATGCTTCTTGCTTTAAAGCAGAGTGTGATCAATGGATGAGAACTCTGTTGTGTGTTTCACTTCAGAAATGGAGTTAAATCCCTGACTCTGAGTCTTCCTACAAGCAAGACTTCGTTTCAGGTAAGGGCAGTCACTTTTCAGCTCAAATGAACTACATCGTTCACGAAGCTCACACGTTTCTCATCTTAACTGACAAGCATTGAATGTTAGAGGACCATTGCTTTGTATCAGTTTCAGAAACAGAGTTGGACTAGATATGGTCCATATGTGTAGGAAACACCGTTCTTTTGTTCTGAGCACACTCAGGTTTCCTGCTGTCTTAGAGACTCTGGAAAGCAAGTGCGTGCTTCTTGCTCTAAAGCAGAGTGTGATCAACGGATGAGAACTCTGCTGTGTGTTTCATTTCAGAAATGGAGTTAAATCCCAGGCTTTGAGTCTTCCTACAAGCAAGACTTCGTTTCATTTAAGGGCAGTTACTTTACAGTTCAAACGAACTACATCGTTCACGAAGCTCACACGTTTCTCATCTTAACTCACAAGCATCGGATGTTAGAGGACCCGTGCTTTGTATCAGTTTCAGAAGCAGAGTTGGACTAGATATGGTCCACATGTGTAGGAAACACCGTTCTTTTGTTCTGAGCACACTCATGTTTCCTGATATCTTAGAGACTCTGGAAAGCAAGAGCATGTTTCTTGCTCTAAAGCAGAGTGTGATCCATGGATGAGAACTAAATTGTGTGTTTCCCTTCAGAAATGGAGTTAACCCCACGCCCTGTGTCTCCCTACATGCAAGACTTCATTTCTGGTAAGAGCAGTCACTTTTCAGCTCAAACGAACTACATCGTTCACGAAGCTCACACGTTTCTCATCTTAACAGACAAGCATCGGATGTTAGAGGACCAGTGCTTTGTATCAGTTTCAGAAGCAGAGTTGTACTAGATATGGTCCATATGTGTAAGAAACACCGTTCTTTTGTTCTGAGCACACTCAGGTTTCCTGCTGTCTTAGAGACTCTGGAAAGCAAGTGCATGCTTCTTGCTCTAAAGCAGAGTGTGATCAACGGATGAGAACTCTGCTGTGTGTTTCACTTCAGAAATGGAGTAAAATCCCTGGCTCTGAGTCTTCCTACAAGTAAGACTTCGTTTCAGGTATGGGCAGTCACTTTTCAGCTCAAATGAACTGCATCGTTCAGGTAGCTCACACGATTCTCATCTTAACAGACAAGCATTGGATGTTAGAGGACCAGTGCTTTGTATCCGTTTCAGAAGCAGAGTTTGAAAAGATATTTTCTGTATGTGTAGGAAACACCGTTCTTTTGTTCTGAGCACACTCATGTTTCCTGCAGTCTTAGAGACTCTGGAAATCAAGAGCGTGCTTTTTGCTCTAAAGCAGAGTGAGATCAATGGATGAGAACTCTGCTGTGTGTTTCACTTCAGAAATGGAGTTAAATCCTAGGCTCTGTGTCTTCCTACAAGGAAGACTTCCTTTCATTTAAGGGCAGTTACCTTACAGCTCAAACGAACTACATCGTTCACGAAGCTCACACGTTTGTCATCTTAACTGACAAGAATTGGATGTTAGAGGACCTGTGGTTTCTTTCAGTTTCAGAAGCAGAGTTGAACAAGATATGGTCCGTATGTGTAGGAAACACTGTTCTTTTGTTCTGAGCACACTCAAGATTCCTGCTGTATTAGAGATTCTAGAAAGCAAGAGCATTCTTCTTGCTCTAAAGCAGAGTTTGATCCATGGATGAGACCTATGCTGCGTGTTTCCCTTCAGAAATGGAGTTAAATCCCAGGCTCTGAGTCTTCCTACAAGCAAGACTTCGTTTCAGGTAAGGGCAGTTACTTAACAGCTCAAACGAATTACATCGTTCACGATGCTCACACATTTCTCATCTTAACTGACAAGCATTGGATGTTAGAGGACCTGTGGTTTCTTTCAGTTTCAGAAGCAGAGTAGAACTAAATAAGGCCCGTATGTGTAGGAAACAACATGCTTTTGTTATGAGCACACTCAAGTTTCCTGCTATATTAGAGAATCTAGAAAGCAAGAGGGTGCTTCTTGTCCTAAAGCAGAGTGTGATCCATGGATGAGAACTATGCTGTGTGTTTCCCTTAGGAAATGGTGTTAATTCCTATGCACTGTGTCTTCCTACAAGCACTACTTTGTTTCAGGTAAGGGCAGTTACTTTACAGCTCAAACGAACTACATCGTTCACGAAGCTCACACGTTTCTCATCTTAACTGACCAGCATTGGATGTTAGAGGACCAGTGCTTTGTATCAGTTTCAGAAGCAGCGTTGGACTAGATATGGTCCGTATGTGTAGGAAACACCGTTCATTTTTTCTCAGCACACCCAATTTTCCTGTTGTCTTAGAGACTCTAGAAAGCTAGAGCGTGCTTCTTGCTCTAAAGCAGGGTGTGATCAATGGTGAGAAATCTGTTGTGTGTTTCACTTCAGAAATGGAGTTAAATCCCAGGCTCTGAGTCTTCCTACAAGCAAGACTTCGTTTCAGGTAAGGGCAGTTACTTAACAGCTCAAACGAATTACATCGTTCACGATGCTCACACATTTCTCATCTTAACTGACAAGCATTGGATGTTAGAGGACCTGTGGTTTCTTTCAGTTTCAGAAGCAGAGTAGAACTAAATAAGGCCCGTATGTGTAGGAAACACCATGCTTTTGTTATGAGCACACTCAAGTTTCCTGGTATATTAGAGAATCTAGAAAGCAAGAGTGTGCTTCTTGTCCTAAAGCAGAGTGTGATCCATGGATGAGAAGTATGCTGTGTGTTTCCCTTAGGAAATGGTGTTAATTCCTATGCACTGTGTCTTCCTGCAAGCACTACTTTGTTTCAGGTAAGGGCAGTTACTTTACAGCTCAAACGAACTACATCATTCACGAAGCTCACACGTTTCTCATCTTAACTGACAAGCATTGGATGTTAGAGGACCAGTGCTTTGTATCAGTTTCAGAAGCAGCGTTGGACTAGATATGGCCCGTATGTGTAGGAAACACCGTTCATTTTTTCTCAGCACACCCAATTTCCCTGTTGTCTTAGAGACTCTAGAAAGCTAAAGCGTGCTTCTTGCTCTAAAGCAGGGTGTGATCAATGGTGAGAACTCTGTTGCGTGTTTCACTTCAGAAATGGAGTTAAATCCCTGGCTTTGAGTCTTCCTACAAGCAGGACTTCGGTTCAGGTAAGGGCAGTTACTTTACAGCTCAAACGAACTACATCGTTCACGAAGCTCACACGTTTCTCATCTTAACTGACAAGCATTGAATGTTAGAGTACCATTGCTTTGTATCAGTTTCAGAAGCAGAGTTGGACTAGATATGGTCCGTATGTGTAGGAAACACCGTTCTTTTGTTCTCAGCACACTCAGGTTTCCTGCTGTCTTAGAGACTCTAGAAAGCAAGAGCGTGCTTCTTGCTCTAAAGCAGAGTGTGATCAATGGATGAGAACTCTGCTCTGTGTTTCACTTAGAAATGGAGTTAAATCCCAGGCTCTGAGTCTTCCTACAAGGAAGACTTCGATTCAAGTAAGGGCAGTTACTTTCCAGCTCAAACGAACTCCATCGATCACGAAGCTCGCACGTTTCTCATCTTAACTGACCAGCATTGGATGTTAGAGGACCTGTGGTTTCTTTCATTTTCAGAAGCAGAGTTTGAATAGATACTTTCCGCATGTGTAGGAAACACTGTTCTTTTGTTCTGAGCACACTCATGTTTCCTGCTGTATTAGAGTCTCTAGAAAGCAAGAGCGTGCTGTTTGCTCTAAAGCAGTGTGTGATGCATGGATGAGAACTATGTTGTGTGTTTCCCTTCAGAAATGGAGTTAAACCCCAGGCTCTCAGTCTTCCTACAAGCAAGACTTCGTTTCAAGTAAAGGCAGTCACTTTTCAGCTCAAACGAATTACATCGTTCACGAAGCTCACACGTTTCTCATCTTAACTGACAAGCATTGAATGTTAGAGGACCATTGCTTTGTATCAGTTTCAGAAGCAGAGTTGGACTAGATATGTTCCGTATGTGTCGGAAACACCGTTCATTTTTTCTCAGCACACTCAAGTTTCCTGCTGTCTTAGAGACTCTAGAAAGCTAGAGCAGGCTTCTTGTTTTAAAGCAGAGTGTGATCAATGGATGAGAACTCTGTTGTGTGTTTCACTTCAGAAATGGAGTTATATCCCTGGCTCTGAGTCTTCCTACAAGGAAGACTTCGATTCAAGTATGGGCAGTTACTTTACAGCTCAAACGAACTCCATCGTTCACGAAACTCCCACGTTTCTCATCTTAACTGACAAGCATCGGATGTTAGAGGACCAGTGCTTTGTCTCAGTTTCAGAAGCAGAGTTGGACTAGATATGGTCCATATGTGTAGGAAACACCGTTCTTTTGTTCTGAGCACACTCAGGTTTCCTGCTGTCTTAGAGACTCTGGAAAGCAAGAGCGTGCTTTTTGTTCTAAAGCAGAGTGAGATCAATGGATGAGAACTCTGCTGTGTGTTTCACTTCAGAAATGGACTTAAATCCTATGCTCTGTGTCTTCCTACAAGCACTACTTTGTTTCAGGTAAGGGCAGTCACTTTTCAGCTCAAACGAACTACATCGTTCACGAAGCTCATATGTTTCTCATCTTAAATGACAAGCATTGCATGTTAGAGGACCCGTGCTTTGTATCAGTTTCAGAAGCACAGTTGGACTAGATATGGTCCATATATGTAGGAAACACCGTTCTTTTGTTCTGAGCACACTCAAGTTTCCTGATGTCTTAGAGACTTTGGAAAGCAAGAGCGTGCTTCTTGCTCTAAAGCAGAGTGTGATCCATGGATGAGAACTAAGTTGTGTGTTTCCCTTCAGAAATGGAGTTAAACCCCACGCCCTGTGTCTTTCTACATGCAAGACTTCATTTCAGGTAAGGGCAGTCACTTTTCAGCTCAAACGAACTACATCGTTCACGAAGCTCACACGTTTCTCATCTTAACTGACAAGCATTGGATGTTAGAGGACCAGTGCTTTGTATCAGTTTCAGAAGCAGAGTTGGACTAGATATGGTCCATATGTGTAGGAAACACCGTTCTTTTGTTCCTGATGTCTTAGAGACTTTGGAAAGCAAGAGCGTGCTTCATGCTCTAAAGCAGAGTGTGATCCATGGATGAGAACTAACTTGTGTGTTTCCCTTCAGAAATGGAGTTAAACCCCACGCCCTGTGTCTTCCTACATGCAAGACTTCATTTCAGGTAAGAGCAGTCACTTTTCAGCTCAAAGGAACTACATTGTTCACGAATTTCACACGTTTCTCATCTTAACTCACAAGCAATGGATGTTAGAGGACCAGTGCTTTGTATCAGTTTCAGAAGCAGAGTTGTACTAGATATGGTCCGTATGTGTAGGAAACACCGTTCATTTGTTCTCAGCACACTCAAGTTTCCTGCAGTCCTCGAGACTCTAGAAAGCACGAGCGTGCTTCTTGCTCTAAAGCAGAGTGTGATCAATGGATGAGACCTTTGCTCTGTGTTTCACATAGAAATGGAGTTAAATCCCAGGCTCTGAATCTTCCTACAAGGAAGACTTCCATTCTAGTAAGGGCAGTTACTTACAGCTCAAACGAACTCCATCATTCACGAAGCTCACACGTTTCTCATCTTAACTGACAAGCATTGGATGTTAGAGGACCAGTGCTTTGTATCAGTTTCAGAAGCAGAGTTGGACTAGAGATGGTCCGTATGTGTCGGAAACACCATTCATTTGTTCTCAGCACACTCATGTTTCCTGCTGTATTAGAGACTCTAGAAAGGAAGAGCGTGCTGTTTGCTCTAAAGCAGGGTGTGATCCATGGATGAGAACTATGTTGTGTTTCCCTTCAGAAATGGAGTTAAACCCCACGCCCTGTGTCTTCCTACATGCAAGACTTCATTTCTGGTAAGGGCAGTCACTTTTCAGCTCAAACGAACTACATCGTTCACGAAGCTCACACGTTTCTCATCTTAACTGACAAGCATCCGATGTTAGAGGATCAGTGCTTTGTATCAGTTTCAGAAGCAGAGTTGTACTAGATATGGTCCGTATGTGTAGGAAACACCGTTCTTTTGTTCTGAGCACACTCAGGTTTCCTGCTGTCTTAGAGAATCTAGAAAGCTAGAGCATGCTTCTTGCTTTAAAGCAGAGTGTGATCAATGGATGAGAACTCTGTTGTGTGTTTCACTTCAGAAATGGAGTTAAATCCCTGACTCTGAGTCTTCCTACAAGCAAGATTTCGTTTCAGGTAAGGGCAGTCACTTTTCAGCTCAAATGAACTACATCGTTCACGAAGCTCACACGTTTCTCATCTTAACTGACAAGCATTGAATGTTAGAGGACCATTGCTTTGTATCAGTTTCAGAAACAGAGTTGGACTAGATATGGTCCATATGTGTAGGAAACACCGTTCTTTTGTTCTGAGCACACTCAGGTTTCCTGCTGTCTTAGAGACTCTGGAAAGCAAGTGCGTGCTTCTTGCTCTAAAGCAGAGTGTGATCAACGGATGAGAACTCTGCTGTGTGTTTCATTTCAGAAATGGAGTTAAATCCCAGGCTTTGAGTCTTCCTACAAGCAAGACTTCGTTTCATTTAAGGGCAGTTACTTTACAGTTCAAACGAACTACATCGTTCACGAAGCTCACACGTTTCTCATCTTAACTCACAAGCATCGGATGTTAGAGGACCCGTGCTTTGTATCAGTTTCAGAAGCAGAGTTGGAATAGATATGGTCCACATGTGTAGGAAACACCGTTCTTTTGTTCTGAGCACACTCATGTTTCCTGATATCTTAGAGCCTCTGGAAAGCAAGAGCATGTTTCTTGCTCTAAAGCAGAGTGTGATCCATGGATGAGAACTAAATTGTGTGTTTCCCTTCAGAAATGGAGTTAACCCCACGCCCTGTGTCTCCCTACATGCAAGACTTCATTTCTGGTAAGAGCAGTCACTTTTCAGCTCAAACGAACTACATCGTTCACGAAGCTCACACGTTTCTCATCTTAACAGACAAGCATCGGATGTTAGAGGACCAGTGCTTTGTATCAGTTTCAGAAGCAGAGTTGTACTAGATATGGTCCATATGTGTAGGAAACACCGTTCTTTTGTTCTGAGCACACTCAGGTTTCCTGCTGTCTTAGAGACTCTGGAAAGCAAGTGCATGCTTCTTGCTCTAAAGCAGAGTGTGATCAACGGATGAGAACTCTGCTGTGTGTTTCACTTCAGAAATGGAGTAAAATCCCTGGCTCTGAGTCTTCCTACAAGTAAGACTTCGTTTCAGGTATGGGCAGTCACTTTTCAGCTCAAATGAACTGCATCGTTCACGAAGCTCACACGTTTCTCATCTTAACAGACAAGCATTGGATGTTAGAGGACCAGTGCTTTGTATCCGTTTCAGAAGCAGAGTTTGAAAAGATATTTTCTGTATGTGTAGGAAACACCGTTCTTTTGTTCTGAGCACACTCATGTTTCCTGCTGTCTTAGAGACTCTGGAAATCAAGAGCGTGCTTTTTGCTCTAAAGCAGAGTGAGATCAATGGATGAGAACTCTGCTGTGTGTTTCACTTCAGAAATGGAGTTAAATCCTAGGCTCTGTGTCTTCCTACAAGGAAGACTTCCTTTCATTTAAGGGCAGTTACCTTACAGCTCAAACGAACTACATCGTTCACGAAGCTCACACGTTTGTCATCTTAACTGACAAGAATTGGATGTTAGAGGACCTGTGGTTTCTTTCAGTTTCAGAAGCAGAGTTGAACAAGATATGGTCCGTATGTGTAGGAAACACTGTTCTTTTGTTCTGAGCACACTCAAGATTCCTGCTGTATTAGAGAATCTAGAAAGCAAGAGCATTCTTCTTGCTCGAAAGCAGAGTTTGATCCATGGATGAGACCTATGCTGCGTGTTTCCCTTCAGAAATGGAGTTAAATCCCAGGCTCTGAGTCTTCCTACAAGCAAGACTTCGTTTCAGGTAAGGGCAGTTACTTAACAGCTCAAACGAATTACATCGTTCACGATGCTCACACATTTCTCATCTTAACTGACAAGCATTGGATGTTAGAGGACCTGTGGTTTCTTTCAGTTTCAGAAGCAGAGTAGAACTAAATAAGGCCCGTATGTGTAGGAAACAACATGCTTTTGTTATGAGCACACTCAAGTTTCCTGCTATATTAGAGAATCTAGAAAGCAAGAGGGTGCTTCTTGTCCTAAAGCAGAGTGTGATCCATGGATGAGAACTATGCTGTGTGTTTCCCTTAGGAAATGGTGTTAATTCCTATGCACTGTGTCTTCCTACAAGCACTACTTTGTTTCAGGTAAGGGCAGTTACTTTACAGCTCAAACGAACTACATCGTTCACGAAGCTCACACGTTTCTCATCTTAACTGACCAGCATTGGATGTTAGAGGACCAGTGCTTTGTATCAGTTTCAGAAGCAGCGTTGGACTAGATATGGTCCGTATGTGTAGGAAACACCGTTCATTTTTTCTCAGCACACCCAATTTTCCTGTTGTCTTAGAGACTCTAGAAAGCTAGAGCGTGCTTCTTGCTCTAAAGCAGGGTGTGATCAATGGTGAGAAATCTGTTGTGTGTTTCACTTCAGAAATGGAGTTAAATCCCAGGCTCTGAGTCTTCCTACAAGCAAGACTTCGTTTCAGGTAAGGGCAGTTACTTAACAGCTCAAACGAATTACATCGTTCACGATGCTCACACATTTCTCATCTTAACTGACAAGCATTGGATGTTAGAGGACCTGTGGTTTCTTTCAGTTTCAGAAGCAGAGTAGAACTAAATAAGGCCCGTATGTGTAGGAAACACCATGCTTTTGTTATGAGCACACTCAAGTTTCCTGGTATATTAGAGAATCTAGAAAGCAAGAGTGTGCTTCTTGTCCTAAAGCAGAGTGTGATCCATGGATGAGAAGTATGCTGTGTGTTTCCCTTAGGAAATGGTGTTAATTCCTATGCACTGTGTCTTCCTGCAAGCACTACTTTGTTTCAGGTAAGGGCAGTTACTTTACAGCTCAAACGAACTACATCGTTCACGAAGCTCACACGTTTCTCATCTTAACTGACAAGCATTGGATGTTAGAGGACCAGTGCTTTGTATCAGTTTCAGAAGCAGCGTTGGACTAGATATGGTCCGTATGTGTAGGAAACACCGTTCATTTTTTCTCAGCACACCCAATTTTCCTGTTGTCTTAGAGACTCTAGAAAGCTAAAGCGTGCTTCTTGCTCTAAAGCAGGGTGTGATCAATGGTGAGAACTCTGTTGCGTGTTTCACTTCAGAAATGGAGTTAAATCCCTGGCTTTGAGTCTTCCTACAAGCAGGACTTCGGTTCAGGTAAGGGCAGTTACTTTACAGCTCAAACGAACTACATCGTTCACGAAGCTCACACGTTTCTCATCTTAACTGACAAGCATTGGATGTTAGAGGACCAGTGCTTTGTATCAGTTTCAGAATCAGATTTGGGCTAGATATCGCCCGTATGTTTAGGAAACACCGTTCTTTTCTTCTGAGCACACTCAAGTTTCCTGCTGTATTAGACACTCTGGAAAGCAAGAGCGTGCTTCTTGCTCTAAAGCAGAGTGTGATCCATGCATGAGAACTGTGTTGTTTGTTTCCCTTCAGAAATGGAGTCAAATCCCAGGCTCTGTGTCTTCCTACATGCAAGACTTCGTTTCAGGTAAGGGCAGTCACTTTTCAGCTCAAACGAACTACATTGTTCACGAAGCTCACACGTTTCTCATCTTAACTGACAAGCATCAGATGTTAGAGGACCAGTGCTTTGTATCATTTTCAGAAGAAGAGTTGGACTAGATATGGTCCGTATGTGTAGGAAACACCGTTCTTTTGTTCTCAGCACACTCAGGTTTCCTGCTGTCTTAGAGACTCTAGAAAGCAAGAGCGTGCTTCTTGCTCTAAAGCAGAGTGTGATCAATGGATGAGAACTCTGCTCTGTGTTTCACTTAGAAATGGAGTTAAATCCCAGGCTCTGAGTCTTCCTACAAGGAAGACTTCGATTCAAGTAAGGGCAGTTACTTTCCAGCTCAAACGAACTCCATCGTTCACGAAGCTCGCACGTTTCTCATCTTAACTGACCAGCATTGGATGTTAGAGGACCTGTGGTTTCTTTCATTTTCAGAAGCAGAGTTTGAATAGATACTTTCCGCATGTGTAGGAAACACTGTTCTTTTGTTCTGAGCACACTCATGTTTCCTGCTGTATTAGAATCTCTAGAAAGCAAGAGCGTGCTGTTTGCTCTAAAGCAGTGTGTGATGCATGGATGAGAACTATGTTGTGTGTTTCCCTTCAGAAATGGAGTTAAACCCCAGGCTCTCAGTCTTCCTACAAGCAAGACTTCGTTTCAAGTAAAGGCAGTCACTTTTCAGCTCAAACGAATTACATCGTTCACGAAGCTCACACGTTTCTCATCTTAACTGACAAGCATTGAATGTTAGAGGACCATTGCTTTGTATCAGTTTCAGAAGCAGAGTTGGACTAGATATGGTCCGTATGTGTCAGAAACACCGTTCATTTGTTGTCAGCACACTCAAGTTTCCTGCTGTCTTAGAGACTCTAGAAAGCTAGTGCAGGCTTCTTGCTTTAAAGCAGAGTGTGATCAATGGATGAGAACTCTGTTGTGTGTTTCACTTCAGAAATGGAGTTAAATCCCTGGCTCTGAGTCTTCCTACATGGAAGACTTCAATTCAAGTATGGGCAGTTACTTTACAGCTCAAACGAACTCCATCGTTCACGAAGCTCCCACGTTTCTCATCTTAAATGACAACCATCGGATGTTAGAGGACCCGGGCTTTGTATCAGTTTCATTAGCATAGTTGGACGAGATATGGTCCATATGTGTAGGAAACACCGTTCTTTTGTTCTGAGCACACTCAGGTTTCCAGCTGTCTTAGAGAATCTGGAAAGCAAGAGCATGCCTTTTGCTCTAAAGCAGAGTGAGATCAATGGATGAGAACTCTGCTGTGTGTTTCACTTCAGAAATGGAGTTAAATCCCAGGCTCTGAGTCTTCCTACAAGCAAGACTTCGTTTCGGGTAAGGGCAGTCACTTTTCAGCTCAAATGAACTACATCATTCACGAAGCTCACACATTTCACATCTTAAATGACAAGCATTGGATGTTAGAGGACCTGTGGTTTCTTTCAGTTTCAGAAGCAGAGTTGAACAAGATATGGTCCGTATGTGTAGGAAACACTGTTCTTTTGTTCTGAGCACACTCAAGATTCCTGCTGTATTAGAGATTCTAGAAAGCAAGAGCGTTCTTCTTGCTCTAAAGCAGAGTTTGATCCATGGATGAGACCTATGCTGCGTGTTTCCCTTCAGAAATGGAGTTAAATCCCAGGCTCTGAGTCTTCCTACAAGCAAGACTTCGTTTCAGGTAAGGGCAGTTACTTAACAGCTCAAACGAATTACATCGTTCACGATGCTCACACATTTCTCATCTTAACTGACAAGCATTGGATGTTAGAGGACCTGTGGTTTCTTTCAGTTTCAGAAGCAGAGTAGAACTAGATAAGGCCTGTATGTGTAGGAAACACCGTGCTTTTGTTATGAGCACACTCAAGTTTCCTGCTATATTAGAGAATCTAGAAAGCAATAGTGTGCTTCTTGTCCTAAAGCAGAGTGTGATCCATGGATGAGAACTATGCTGTGTGTTTCCCTTAGGAAATGGTGTTAATTCCTATGCACTGTGTCTTCCTACAAGCACTACTTTGTTTCAGGTAAGGGCAGTTACTTTACAACTCAAACGAACTACATCGTTCACGAAGCTCACACGTTTCTCATCTTAACTGACAAGCACTGGATGTTAGAGGACCAGTGCTTTGTATCAGTTTCAGAAGCAGCGTTGGACTAGATATGGTCCGTATGTGTAGGAAACACCATTCATTTTTCTCAGCACACCCAATTTTCCTGTTGTCTTAGAGACTCTAGAAAGCTAGGGCGTGCTTCTTGCTCTAAAGCAGGGTGTGATCAATGGTGAGAACTCTGTTGTGTGTTTCACTTCAGAAATGGAGTTAAATCCCTGGCTCTGAGTCTTCCTACAAGCAAGACTTCGGTTCAGGTAAGGGCAGTTACTTTACAGCTCAAACGAACTACATCGTTCACGAAGCTCACACGTTTCTCATCTTAACTGACAAGCATTGGATGTTAGAGGACCAGTGCTTTGTATCAGTTTCAGAATCAGATTTGGGCTAGATATCGCCCGTATGTTTAGGAAACACCGTTCTTTTCTTCTGAGCACACTCAAGTTTCCTGCTGTATTAGACACTCTGGAAAGCAAGAGCGTGCTTCTTGCTCTAAAGCAGAGTGTGATCCATGGATGAGAACTCTGCTCTGTGTTTCACTTAGAAATGGAGTTAAATCCCAGGCTCTGAGTCTTCCTACAAGGAAGACTTCGATTCAAGTAAGGGCAGTTACTTTACAGCTCAAACGAACTACATCGTTCACGAAGATCACACGTTTCTCATCTTAACTGACAAGCATCGGATTATAGAGGACCAGTGCTTTGTATCAGTTTCAGAAGCAGAGTTGGACTACATATGGTCCATATGTGTAGGAAACACCGTTCTTTTGTTGTGAGCACACTCAGGTTTCCTGCTGTCTTAGAGACTCTGGAAAGCAAGAGCGTGCTTCTTGCTCTAAAGCAGAGTGTGATCAATGGATGAGAACTCTGCTCTGTGTTTCACTTAGAAAAGGAGTTATATCCTAGGCTCTGAGTCTTCCTACAAGCAAGACTTCGATTCAAGTAAGGGCAGTTACTTTACAGCTCAAATGAACTCCATCGTTCACGAAGCTCACACGTTTCTCATCTTAACTGACCAGCATTGGATATTAGAAGACCTGTGGTTTCTTTCATTTTCAGAAGCAGAGTTTGAATAGATACTTTCCGCATGTGTAGGAAACACCGTTCTTTTGTTCTGAGCACACTCATGTTTCCTGCTGTATTAGAGACTCTAGAAAGCAAGAGCGTGCTGTTTGCTCTAAAGCAGTGTGTGATCCATGGATGAGAACTATGTTGTATGTTTCCCTTCAGAAATGGAGTTAAACCCCAGGCTCTCAGTCTTCCTACAAGCAAGACTTTGTTTCAAGTAAAGGCAGTCTCTTTTCAGCTCAAACGAATTACATCGTTCACGAAGCTCACACGTTTCTCATCTTAACTGACAAGCATTGAATGTTAGAGGACCATTGCTTTGTATCAGTTTCAGAAGCAGAGTTGGACTATATATGGTCCGTATGTGTCGGAAACACCGTTCATTTGTTCTCAGCACACTCAAGTTTCCTGCTGTCTTAGAGACTCTAGAAAGCTAGAGCAGGCTTCTTGCTTTAAAGCAGAGTGTGATCAATGGATGAGAACTCTGTTGTGTGTTTCACTTCAGAAATGGAGTTAAATCCCTGGCTCTGAGTCTTCCTACATGGAAGACTTCAATTCAAGTATGGGCAGTTACTTTACAGCTCAAACGAACTCCATCGTTCACGAAGCTCCCACGTTTCTCATCTTAAATGACAACCATCGGATGTTAGAGGACCCGTGCTTTGTATCAGTTTCATTAGCATAGTTGGACTAGATATGGTCCATATGTGTAGGAAACACCGTTCTTTTGTTCTGAGCACACTCAGGTTTCCAGCTGTCTTAGAGACTCTGGAAAGCAAGAGGGTGCCTTTTGCTCTAAAGCTGAGTGAGATCAATGGATGAGAACTCTGCTGTGTGTTTCACTTCAGAAATGGAGTTAAATCCCAGGCTCTGAGTCTTCCTACAAGCAAGACTTCGTTTCATTTAAGGGCAGTTACCTTAAAGCTCAAATGAACTACATCGTTCACGAAGCTCACACGTTTCTCATCTTAACTGACAAGCATTGGATGTTAGAGGACCTGTGGTTTCTTTCAGTTTCAGAAGCAGAGTTGAACTAGATATGGTCCATATGTGTAGGAAACACTGTTCATTTTTTCTGAGCACCCTCATGTTTCCTGCTGTATTAGACACTCTAGAAAGCAAGAGCGTGCTTCTTGCTCTAAAGCAGAGTGTGATCCATGGATGTGAACTAAGTTGTGTGTTTCCCTTCAGAAATGGAGTTAAACCCCACGCCCTGTGTCTCCCTACATGCAAGACTTCATTTCAGGTAAGGGCAGTCACTTTTCAGCTCAAACGAACTACATCGTTCACGAAGCTCACACGTTTCTCATCTTAACTGACAAGCATCGGATGTTAGAGGACCAGTGCTTTGTATCAGTTTCAGAAGCAGAGTGTGATCAATGGATGAGAACCCTGCTCTGTGTTTCACTTAAGAAATGGAGTTAAATCCCAGGCTCTGAGTCTTCCTACAAGGAAGACTTCCATTCAAGTAAGGGCAGTTCCTTTACAGCTCAAACGAACTCCATCGTTCACGAAGCACACAGGTTTCTCATCTTAACTGACAAGCATTGGATGTTAGAGGACCAGTGCTTTATATCAGTTTCAGAAGCAGAGTTTGAATAGATAAGGTCCGTATGTGTAGGAAACACCGTTCTTTTGTTCTCAGCACACTTACGTTTCCTGCTTTCTTAGAGAATCTAGAAAGCAAGCGCGTGTTTTTTGATGTAAAGCAGAGTGTGATCCATGGATGAGAATTATGCTGTGTGTTTCCCTTCAGAAATGGAGTTAAATCCCAGGCTCTGAGTCTTCCTACAAGGAAGACTTCCATTCAAGTAAGGGCAGTTCCTTTACAGCTCAAATTAACTACATCCTTCACGAAGCTCACACGTTTCTCACATTAACTGACAAGCATTGGAGGTTAGAGGACCTGTGCTTTGTATCAGTTTCAGAAGCAGAGTTGGACTAGATATGGTCTGTATGTATAGGAAACACCGTTCTTTTCTTCTGAGCACACTCACCTTTCCTGCTGTATTAGAGACTCTAGAAAGAAAGAGCATGCTTCTTACTGTAAATCAGATTGTGATCCATGGATGAGAAATGTGTTGTGTGTTTCCCTTCAGAAATGGTGTTAAACACCAGGATCTGAGTCTTCCTACAAGCAAGACTTCGTTTCAGGTAAGGGCAGTCACTTTTCAGCTCAAACGAACTACTTCGTTCACGAAGCTCACACATTTCACATCTTAACTGACAAGCATCAGATGTTAGAGGACCAGAGATTTGTATCAGTTTCAGAAGCAGAGTTGGACTAGATATGGTCTGTATTTGTAGGAAACACCCTTCTTTTGTTCTCAGCACACTCAAGTTTTCTGCTGTCTAATTGACTCTAGAAAGCAAGAGTGTGCTTCTTGCTCTAAAGCAGAGTGTGATCCATGGATGAGAACACTGTTGTGTGTTTCACTTCCG
This sequence comes from Onychomys leucogaster, assembly GCA_949786385.1. Classification (NCBI taxonomy): domain Eukaryota; kingdom Metazoa; phylum Chordata; class Mammalia; order Rodentia; family Cricetidae; genus Onychomys; species Onychomys leucogaster. The sequence goes on along the minus strand of CATKUP010000038.1, from coordinate 2,206,287 downwards.
AAATGGAGTTAAATCCCTGGTTCTAAGTCTTCCTACAAGCAAGACTTCTTTTCAGGTAAGGGCAGTTACTTTACAGCTCAAACGAACTACATTGTTCACAAAGCTCACACGTTTACCATCTAAACTGAGAAGCATTGGATGTCAGAGGACCTTTGGTTTGTATCAATTTCAAGCAGAATTGAACTAGATATGGTCCGCATGTATAGGAAACACCGTTCTTTTCTTCTGAGCACACTCACGTTTCCTGTTGTATTAGAGACTCTAGAAAGAAAGAGCATGCTTCTTACTCTAAAGCAGATTGTGATCCATGGATGAGAAATATGTTGTGTGTTTTCCTTCAGAAATGGTATTAAACACCAGGCTCTGAGTCTTCCTACAAGCAAGACTTCGTTTCAGGTAAGGGCAGTCACTTTTCAGCTCAAATGAACTACATAATTCACGAAGCTCACACATTTCACATCTTAACCGACAAGCATTGGATGTTAGAGGACCTGTGGTTTCTTTCAGTTTCAGAAGCAGAGTTGAACAAGATATGGTCCGTATGTGTAGGAAACACTGTTCTTTTGTTCTGAGCACACTCAAGATTCCTGCTGTATTAGAGATTCTAGAAAGCTAGAGCGTGCTTCTTGCTCTAAAGCAGGGTGTGATCAATGGATGACAACTCTGTTGTGTGTTTCACTTCAGAAATGGAGTTAAATCCCTGGCTCTGAGTCTTCCTACAAGCAAGACTTCGGTTCAGGTAAGGGCAGTTACTTTACAGCTCAAACGAACTACATCGTTCACGAAGATCACACGTTTCTCATCTTAACTGACAAGCATCGGATTATAGAGGACCAGTGCTTTGTATCAGTTTCAGAAGCAGCGTTGGACTAGATATGGTCCGTATGTGTAGGAAACACCGTTCATTTGTTGTCAGCACACTCAAGTTTCCTGCTGTCTTAGAGACTCTAGAAAGCTAGTGCAGGCTTCTTGCTTTAAAGCAGAGTGTGATCAATGGATGAGAACTCTGTTGTGTGTTTCACTTCAGAAATGGAGTTAAATCCCTGGCTCTGAGTCTTCCTACATGGAAGACTTCAATTCAAGTATGGGCAGTTACTTTACAGCTCAAACGAACTCCATCGTTCACGAAGCTCCCACGTTTCTCATCTTAAATGACAACCATCGGATGTTAGAGGACCCGGGCTTTGTATCAGTTTCATTAGCATAGTTGGACGAGATATGGTCCATATGTGTAGGAAACACCGTTCTTTTGTTCTGAGCACACTCAGGTTTCCAGCTGTCTTAGAGAATCTGGAAAGCAAGAGCATGCCTTTTGCTCTAAAGCAGAGTGAGATCAATGGATGAGAACTCTGCTGTGTGTTTCACTTCAGAAATGGAGTTAAATCCCAGGCTCTGAGTCTTCCTACAAGCAAGACTTCGTTTCGGGTAAGGGCAGTCACTTTTCAGCTCAAATGAACTACATCATTCACGAAGCTCACACATTTCACATCTTAAATGACAAGCATTGGATGTTAGAGGACCTGTGGTTTCTTTCAGTTTCAGAAGCAGAGTTGAACAAGATATGGTCCGTATGTGTAGGAAACACTGTTCTTTTGTTCTGAGCACACTCAAGATTCCTGCTGTATTAGAGATTCTAGAAAGCAAGAGCGTTCTTCTTGCTCTAAAGCAGAGTTTGATCCATGGATGAGACCTATGCTGCGTGTTTCCCTTCAGAAATGGAGTTAAATCCCAGGCTCTGAGTCTTCCTACAAGCAAGACTTCGTTTCAGGTAAGGGCAGTTACTTAACAGCTCAAACGAATTACATCGTTCACGATGCTCACACATTTCTCATCTTAACTGACAAGCATTGGATGTTAGAGGACCTGTGGTTTCTTTCAGTTTCAGAAGCAGAGTAGAACTAGATAAGGCCTGTATGTGTAGGAAACACCGTGCTTTTGTTATGAGCACACTCAAGTTTCCTGCTATATTAGAGAATCTAGAAAGCAATAGTGTGCTTCTTGTCCTAAAGCAGAGTGTGATCCATGGATGAGAACTATGCTGTGTGTTTCACTTAGGAAATGGTGTTAATTCCTATGCACTGTGTCTTCCTACAAGCACTACTTTGTTTCAGGTAAGGGCAGTTACTTTACAACTCAAACGAACTACATCGTTCACGAAGCTCACACGTTTCTCATCTTAACTGACAAGCACTGGATGTTAGAGGACCAGTGCTTTGTATCAGTTTCAGAAGCAGCGTTGGACTAGATATGGTCCGTATGTGTAGGAAACACCATTCATTTTTCTCAGCACACCCAATTTTCCTGTTGTCTTAGAGACTCTAGAAAGCTAGGGCGTGCTTCTTGCTCTAAAGCAGGGTGTGATCAATGGTGAGAACTCTGTTGTGTGTTTCACTTCAGAAATGGAGTTAAATCCCTGGCTCTGAGTCTTCCTACAAGCAAGACTTCGGTTCAGGTAAGGGCAGTTACTTTACAGCTCAAACGAACTACATCGTTCACGAAGCTCACACGTTTCTCATCTTAACTGACAAGCATTGGATGTTAGAGGACCAGTGCTTTGTATCAGTTTCAGAATCAGATTTGGGCTAGATATCGCCCGTATGTTTAGGAAACACCGTTCTTTTCTTCTGAGCACACTCAAGTTTCCTGCTGTATTAGACACTCTGGAAAGCAAGAGCGTGCTTCTTGCTCTAAAGCAGAGTGTGATCCATGGATGAGAACTCTGCTCTGTGTTTCACTTAGAAATGGAGTTAAATCCCAGGCTCTGAGTCTTCCTACAAGGAAGACTTCGATTCAAGTAAGGGCAGTTACTTTACAGCTCAAACGAACTACATCGTTCACGAAGATCACACGTTTCTCATCTTAACTGACAAGCATCGGATTATAGAGGACCAGTGCTTTGTATCAGTTTCAGAAGCAGAGTTGGACTACATATGGTCCATATGTGTAGGAAACACCGTTCTTTTGTTGTGAGCACACTCAGGTTTCCTGCTGTCTTAGAGACTCTGGAAAGCAAGAGCGTGCTTCTTGCTCTAAAGCAGAGTGTGATCAATGGATGAGAACTCTGCTCTGTGTTTCACTTAGAAAAGGAGTTATATCCTAGGCTCTGAGTCTTCCTACAAGCAAGACTTCGATTCAAGTAAGGGCAGTTACTTTACAGCTCAAATGAACTCCATCGTTCACGAAGCTCACACGTTTCTCATCTTAACTGACCAGCATTGGATATTAGAAGACCTGTGGTTTCTTTCATTTTCAGAAGCAGAGTTTGAATAGATACTTTCCGCATGTGTAGGAAACACCGTTCTTTTGTTCTGAGCACACTCATGTTTCCTGCTGTATTAGAGACTCTAGAAAGCAAGAGCGTGCTGTTTGCTCTAAAGCAGTGTGTGATCCATGGATGAGAACTATGTTGTATGTTTCCCTTCAGAAATGGAGTTAAACCCCAGGCTCTCAGTCTTCCTACAAGCAAGACTTTGTTTCAAGTAAAGGCAGTCTCTTTTCAGCTCAAACGAATTACATCGTTCACGAAGCTCACACGTTTCTCATCTTAACTGACAAGCATTGAATGTTAGAGGACCATTGCTTTGTATCAGTTTCAGAAGCAGAGTTGGACTATATATGGTCCGTATGTGTCGGAAACACCGTTCATTTGTTCTCAGCACACTCAAGTTTCCTGCTGTCTTAGAGACTCTAGAAAGCTAGAGCAGGCTTCTTGCTTTAAAGCAGAGTGTGATCAATGGATGAGAACTCTGTTGTGTGTTTCACTTCAGAAATGGAGTTAAATCCCTGGCTCTGAGTCTTCCTACATGGAAGACTTCAATTCAAGTATGGGCAGTTACTTTACAGCTCAAACGAACTCCATCGTTCACGAAGCTCCCACGTTTCTCATCTTAAATGACAACCATCGGATGTTAGAGGACCCGTGCTTTGTATCAGTTTCATTAGCATAGTTGGACTAGATATGGTCCATATGTGTAGGAAACACCGTTCTTTTGTTCTGAGCACACTCAGGTTTCCAGCTGTCTTAGAGACTCTGGAAAGCAAGAGGGTGCCTTTTGCTCTAAAGCTGAGTGAGATCAATGGATGAGAACTCTGCTGTGTGTTTCACTTCAGAAATGGAGTTAAATCCCAGGCTCTGAGTCTTCCTACAAGCAAGACTTCGTTTCATTTAAGGGCAGTTACCTTAAAGCTCAAATGAACTACATCGTTCACGAAGCTCACACGTTTCTCATCTTAACTGACAAGCATTGGATGTTAGAGGACCTGTGGTTTCTTTCAGTTTCAGAAGCAGAGTTGAACTAGATATGGTCCATATGTGTAGGAAACACTGTTCATTTTTTCTGAGCACCCTCATGTTTCCTGCTGTATTAGACACTCTAGAAAGCAAGAGCGTGCTTCTTGCTCTAAAGCAGAGTGTGATCCATGGATGTGAACTAAGTTGTGTGTTTCCCTTCAGAAATGGAGTTAAACCCCACGCCCTGTGTCTCCCTACATGCAAGACTTCATTTCAGGTAAGGGCAGTCACTTTTCAGCTCAAACGAACTACATCGTTCACGAAGCTCACACGTTTCTCATCTTAACTGACAAGCATCGGATGTTAGAGGACCAGTGCTTTGTATCAGTTTCAGAAGCAGAGTGTGATCAATGGATGAGAACCCTGCTCTGTGTTTCACTTAAGAAATGGAGTTAAATCCCAGGCTCTGAGTCTTCCTACAAGGAAGACTTCCATTCAAGTAAGGGCAGTTCCTTTACAGCTCAAACGAACTCCATCGTTCACGAAGCACACAGGTTTCTCATCTTAACTGACAAGCATTGGATGTTAGAGGACCAGTGCTTTATATCAGTTTCAGAAGCAGAGTTTGAATAGATAAGGTCCGTATGTGTAGGAAACACCGTTCTTTTGTTCTCAGCACACTTACGTTTCCTGCTTTCTTAGAGAATCTAGAAAGCAAGCGCGTGTTTCTTGATGTAAAGCAGAGTGTGATCCATGGATGAGAATTATGCTGTGTGTTTCCCTTCAGAAATGGAGTTAAATCCCAGGCTCTGAGTCTTCCTACAAGGAAGACTTCCATTCAAGTAAGGGCAGTTCCTTTACAGCTCAAATTAACTACATCCTTCACGAAGCTCACACGTTTCTCACATTAACTGACAAGCATTGGAGGTTAGAGGACCTGTGCTTTGTATCAGTTTCAGAAGCAGAGTTGGACTAGATATGGTCTGTATGTATAGGAAACACCGTTCTTTTCTTCTGAGCACACTCACCTTTCCTGCTGTATTAGAGACTCTAGAAAGAAAGAGCATGCTTCTTACTGTAAATCAGATTGTGATCCATGGATGAGAAATGTGTTGTGTGTTTCCCTTCAGAAATGGTGTTAAACACCAGGATCTGAGTCTTCCTACAAGCAAGACTTCGTTTCAGGTAAGGGCAGTCACTTTTCAGCTCAAACGAACTACTTCGTTCACGAAGCTCACACATTTCACATCTTAACTGACAAGCATCAGATGTTAGAGGACCAGAGATTTGTATCAGTTTCAGAAGCAGAGTTGGACTAGATATGGTCTGTATTTGTAGGAAACACCCTTCTTTTGTTCTCAGCACACTCAAGTTTTCTGCTGTCTAATTGACTCTAGAAAGCAAGAGTGTGCTTCTTGCTCTAAAGCAGAGTGTGATCCATGGATGAGAACACTGTTGTGTGTTTCACTTCCGAAATGGAGTTAAATCCCTGGTTCTAAGTCTTCCTACAAGCAAGACTTCTTTTCAGGTAAGGGCAGTTACTTTACAGCTCAAACGAACTACATTGTTCACAAAGCTCACACGTTTACCATCTAAACTGAGAAGCATTGGATGTCAGAGGACCTTTGGTTTGTATCAATTTCAAGCAGAATTGAACTAGATATGGTCCGCATGTATAGGAAACACCGTTCTTTTCTTCTGAGCACACTCACGTTTCCTGTTGTATTAGAGACTCTAGAAAGAAAGAGCATGCTTCTTACTCTAAAGCAGATTGTGATCCATGGATGAGAAATATGTTGTGTGTTTTCCTTCAGAAATGGTATTAAACACCAGGCTCTGAGTCTTCCTACAAGCAAGACTTCGTTTCAGGTAAGGGCAGTCACTTTTCAGCTCAAATGAACTACATAATTCACGAAGCTCACACATTTCACATCTTAACCGACAAGCATTGGATGTTAGAGGACCTGTGGTTTCTTTCAGTTTCAGAAGCAGAGTTGAACAAGATATGGTCCGTATGTGTAGGAAACACTGTTCTTTTGTTCTGAGCACACTCAAGATTCCTGCTGTATTAGAGATTCTAGAAAGCTAGAGCGTGCTTCTTGCTCTAAAGCAGGGTGTGATCAATGGATGACAACTCTGTTGTGTGTTTCACTTCAGAAATGGAGTTAAATCCCTGGCTCTGAGTCTTCCTACAAGCAAGACTTCGGTTCAGGTAAGGGCAGTTACTTTACAGCTCAAACGAACTACATCGTTCACGAAGATCACACGTTTCTCATCTTAACTGACAAGCATCGGATTATAGAGGACCAGTGCTTTGTATCAGTTTCAGAAGCAGCGTTGGACTAGATATGGTCCGTATGTGTAGGAAACACCGTTCATTTTTTCACAGCACACCCAATTTTCCTGCCGTCTTAGAGACTCTAGAAAGCTAGAGCGTGCTTCTTGCTCTAAAGCAGGGTTTGATCAATGGATGAGAACTCTGTTGTGTGTTTCACTTCAGAAATGGAGTTAAATCTCTGGCTCTGAGTCTTACTGAAAGCAAGACTACGGTTCAGGTAAGGGCAGTTACTTTACAGCTCAAACGAACTACAACGTTCACGAAGCTCACACATTTCCCATCTTAACTGACAAGCATTGAATGTTAGAGGACCAGTGCTTTGTGTCAGTTTCAGAAGCAGAGTTGGACTATATATGGTCTGTATGTGTTGGAAACACCGTTCTTTTGTTCTCAGCACACTCACGTTTTCTGTTGTCTTAGAGACTCTAGAAAGCAAGAGAGTGCTTCTTGCTCTAAAGCAGAGTGTGATCCGTGGATTAGAACTATGCTGTGTGTTTACCTTCAGAAATGGAGTTAAATCCCTGGCTCTGAGTCTTCCTACATGGAAGACTTCAATTCAAGTATGGGCAGTTACTTTACAGCTCAAACGAACTCCATCGTTCACGAAGCTCCCACGTTTCTCATCTTAAATGACAACCATCGGATGTTAGAGGACCCGTGCTTTGTATCAGTTTCATTAGCATAGTTGGACTAGATATGGTCCATATGTGTAGGAAACACCGTTCTTTTGTTCTGAGCACACTCAGGTTTCCAGCTGTCTTAGAGACTCTGGAAAGCAAGAGCGTGCCTTTTGCTCTAAAGCAGAGTGAGATCAATGGATGAGAACTCTGCTGTGTGTTTCACTTCAGAAATGGAGTTAAATCCCAGGCTCTGAGTCTTCCTACAAGCAAGACTTCGTTTCATTTTAGGGCAGTTACCTTAAAGCTCAAATTAACTACATCGTTCACGAAGCTCACACGTTTCTCATCTTAACTGACAAGCATTGGATGTTAGAGGACCTGTGGTTTCTTTCAGTTTCAGAAGCAGAGTTGAACTAGATATGGTCCGTATGTGTAGGAAACACTGTTCTTTTGTTCTGAGCACACTCAAGTTTCCTGCTGTATTAGAGAATCTAGAAAGCAAGAGCGTTCTTCTTGCTCTAAAGCTGAGTGTGATCCATGGATGAGAACTATGCTGTTTGTTTCCCTTCAGAAAAGGAGTTAAATCCCAGGCTCTGAGTCTTCCTACAAGCAAGACTTCTATTCAAGTAAGGGCAGTTACTTTACAGCTCAAACGAACTACATCGTTCACGAAGCTCACACATTTCTCATCTTAACTGACAAGCTTTGGATGTTAGAGCACCTGTGCTTTGTATCAATTTCACAGGCAGATTTGGACTAGATATGGGCTGTATGTGTAGGAAACACCTTTCTTTTGTTATGAGCACACTCAAGTTTCCTGCTATATTAGAGAATCTAGAAAGCAAGAGTGTGCTGCTTGACCTAAAGCAGAGTGTGATCCATGGATGAGAACTATGCTGTGTGTTTCCCTTAGGAAATGGTGTTAATTCCTATGCTCTGTGTCTTCCTACAAGCACTACTTTGTTTCAGGTAAAGGCAGTTACTTTACAGCACAAACGAACTACATCGTTCACGAGCTCACACGTTTCTCATCTTAACTGACCAGCATTGGATGTTAGAGGACCTGTGGTTTCTTTCAGTTTCAGAAGCAGAGTTGAACTAGATATAGTCCGTATGTGTAGGAAACACTGTTCATTTTTTCTAGCACCCTCATGTTTCCTGCTCTATTAGATACTCTAGAAAGCAAGAGCGTGCTTCTTGCTCTAAAGCAGAGTGTGATCCATGGATGTGAACTAAGTTGTGTGTTTCCCTTCAGAAATGGAGTTAAACCCCACGCCCTGTTTCTTCCTAAATGCAAGACTTCATTTCAGGTAAGGGCAGTCACTTTTCAGCTCAAACGAACTACATCGTTCACGAAGCTCACACGTTTCTCATCTTAACTGACAAGCATCGGATGTTAGAGGACCAGTGCTTTGTATCAGTTTCAGAAGCAGAGTGTGATCAATGGATGAGAACTCTGCTCTGTGTTTCACTTAAGAAATGGAGTTAAATCCCAGGCTCTGAGTCTTCCTACAAGGAAGACTTCCATTCAAGTAAGGGCAGTTCCTTTACAGCTCAAACGAACTCCATCGTTCACGAAGCTCACAGGTTTCTCATCTTAACTGATAAGCATTGGATGTTAGAGGACCAGTACTTTGTATCAGTTTCCGAAGCAGAGTTGTACTAGATATGGTCCGTATGTGTAGGAAACACCGTTCTTTTGTTCTCAGCACACTCAGGTTTCCTGCTGTCTTAGAGACTCTTGAAAGCAAGGGCGTTCTTCTTGCTCTAAAGCAGAGTGTGATCAATGGATGAGAACTCTGCTGTGTGTTTCACTTCAGAAATGGATTTAAATCCCAGGCTCTGAGTCTTCCTACAAGCAAGATTTCGATTCAAGTAAGGGCAGTCACTTTTCAGCTCAAACGAATTACATCGTTCACGAAGCTCACATGTTTCTCATCTTAACAGACAAGCATCGGATGTTATAGGACCAGTGCTTTATATCAGTTTCAGAAGCAGAGTTTGAATAGATATGGTCCGTATGTGTAGGAAACACCGTTCTTTTGTTCTCAGCACACTCACGTTTCCTGCTTTCTTAGAGACTCTAGAAAGCAAGCGCGTGTTTCTTGCTGTAAAGCAGAGTGTGATCCATGGATGAGAATTATGCTGTGTGTTTCCCTTCAGAAATGGTGTTAAACACCAGGCTCTGAGTCTTCCTACAAGCAAGACTTCGTTTCTTGTAAGGGCAGTCACTTTTCAGCTCAAACGAACTACTTCGTTCACGAAGCTAACACATTTCACATCTTAACTGACAAGCATCAGATGTTAGAGGACCAGTGATTTGTATCAGTTTCAGAAGCAGAGTTGGACTAGATATGGTCTGTATTTGTAGGAAACACCCTGCTTTGGTTCTCAGCACACTCACGTTTTCTGCTGTCTAAGTGACTCTAGAAAGCAAGAGTGTGCTTCTTGCTCTAAAGCAGAGTGTGATCCATGGATGAGAACACTGTTGTGTGTTTCACTTCCGAAATGGAGTTAAATCCCTGGTTCTGAGTCTTCCTACAAGCAAGACTTCTTTTCAGGTAAGGGCAGTTACTTTACAGCTCAAACGAACTACATTGTTCACAAAGCTCACACATTTCTCATCTAAACTGAGAATCATTGGAAGTTAGAGGACCTTTGGTTTATAGTAATTTCAAGCAGAATTGAACTAGATATGGTCCGCATGTATAGGAAACACCGTTCTTTTCTTCTGAGCACACTCACGTTTCTTGCTGTATTAGAGACTCTAGAAAGAAAGAGCATGCTTCTTACTCTAAAGCAGATTGTGATCCATGGATGAGAAATGTGTTGTGTGTTTTCCTTCAAAAATGGTGTTAAACACCAGGCTCTGAGTCTTCCTACAAGCAAGACTTCGTTTCAGGTAAGGGCAGTCACTTTTCAGCTCAAATGAACTACATCATTCACGAAGCTCACACATTTCACATCTTAACCGACAAGCATTGGATGTTAGAAGAACTGTGGTTTCTTTCAGTTTCAGAAGCAGAGTTGAACAAGATATGGTCCGTATGTGTAGGAACCACTGTTCTTTTGTTCTGAGCACACTCAAGATTCCTGCTGTATTAGAGATTCTAGAAAGCTAGAGCGTGCTTCTTGCTCTAAAGCAGGGTGTGATCAGTGGATGACAACTCTGTTGTGTGTTTCACTTCAGAAATGGAGTTAAATCCCTGGCTCTGAGTCTTCCTACAAGCAAGGCTTCGATTCAAGTAAGGGCAGTTACTTTACAGCTCAAATGAACTACATCGTTCACGAAGCTCACACGTTTCTCACATTAACTGACAAGCATTGGAGGTTAGAGGACCTGTGCTTTGTATCAGTTTCAGAAGCAGAGTTGGACTAGATATGGTCTGTATGTATAGGAAACACCGTTCTTTTCTTCTGAGCACACTCACCTTTCCTGCTGTATTAGAGACTCTAGAAAGAAAGAGCATGCTTCTTACTCTAAATCAGATTGTGATCCATGGATGAGAAATGTGTTGTGTGTTTCCCTTCAGAAATGGTGTTAAACACCAGGCTCTGAGTCTTCCTACAAGCAAGACTTCGTTTCAGGTAAGGGCAGTCACTTTTCAGCTCAAACGAACTACTTCGTTCACGAAGCTCACACATTTCACATCTTAACTGACAAGCATCAGATGTTAGAGGACCAGTGATTTGTATCAGTTTCAGAAGCAGAGTTGGACTAGATATGGTCTGTATTTGTAGGAAACACCCTTCTTTTGTTCTCAGCACACTCACGTTTTCTGCTGTCTAAGTGACTCTAGAAAGCAAGAGTGTGCTTCTTGCTCTAAAGCAGAGTGTGATCCATGGATGAGAACACTGTTGTGTGTTTCACTTCCGAAATGGAGTTAAATCCCTGGTTCTGAGTCTTCCTACAAGCAAGACTTCTTTTCAGGTAAGGGCAGTTACTTTACAGCTCAAACGAACTACATTGTTCACAAAGCTCACACGTTTCTCATCTAAACTGAGAAGCATTGGATGTTAGAGGACCTTTGGTTTATATCAATTTCAAGCAGAATTGAACTAGATATGGTCCGCATGTATAGGAAACACCATTCTTTTCTTCTGAGCACACTCACGTTTCCTGCTGTATTAGAGACTCTAGAAAGAAAGAGCATGCTTCTTACTCTAAAGCAGATTGTGATCCATGGATGAGAAATGTGTTGTGTGTTTTCCTTCAGAAATGGTGTTAAACACCAGGCTCTGAGTCTTCCTACAAGCAAGACTTCGTTTTAGGTAAGGGCAGTCACTTTTCAGCTCAAATGAACTACATCATTAACGAAGCTCACACATTTCACATCTTAACTGACAAGCATTGGATGTTAGAGGACCTGTGGTTTCTTTCAGTTTCAGAAGCAGAGTTGAACAAGATATGGTCCGTATGTGTAGGAAACACTGTTCTTTTGTTCTGAGCACACTCAAGATTCCTGCTGTATTAGAGATTCTAGAAAGCAAGAGCGTTCTTCTTGCTCTAAAGTAGAGTTTGATCCATGGATGAGACCTATGCTGCGTGTTTCCCTTCAGAAATGGAGTTAAATCCCAGGCTCTGAGTCTTCCTACAAGCAAGACTTCGTTTCAGGTAAGGGCAGTTACTTAACAGCTCAAACGAATTACATCGTTCACGATGCTCACACATTTCTCATCTTAACTGACAAGCATTGGATGTTAGAGGACCTGTGGTTTCTTTCAGTTTCAGAAGCAGAGTAGAACTAGATAAGGCCCGTATGTGTAGGAAACACCGTGCTTTTGTTATGAGCACACTCAAGTTTCCTGCTATATTAGAGAATCTAGAAAGCAAGAGTGTGCTTCTTGTCCTAAAGCAGAGTGTGATCCATGGATGAGAACTATGCTGTGTGTTTCCCTTAGGAAATGGTGTTAATTCCTATGCACTGTGTCATCCTACAAGCACTACTTTGTTTCAGGTAAGGGCAGTTACTTTACAGCTCAAACGAACTACATCGTTCACGAAGCTCACACGTTTCTCCTCTTAACTGACAAGCATTGGATGTTAGAGGACCAGTGCTTTGTATCAGTTTCAGAAGCAGCGTTGGACTAGATATGGTCTGTATGTGTAGGAAACACCGTTCATTTTTTTTTAGCACACCCAATTTTCCTGTTGTCTTAGAGACTCTAGAAAGCTAGAGCGTGCTTCTTGCTCTAAAGCAGGGTGTGATCAATGGTGAGAACTCTGTTGTGTGTTTCACTTCAGAAATGGAGTTAAATCCCAGGCTCTGAGTCTTCCTACAAGCAAGACTTCGGTTCAGGTAAGGGCAGTTACTTTACAGCTCAAAGGAACTACATCGTTCACGAAGCTCACACGTTTCTCATCTTAACTGACAAGCATTGGATGTTAGAGGACCAGTGCTTTGTATCAGTTTCAGAATCAGATTTGGGCTAGATATCGCCCGTATGTTTAGGAAACACCGTTCTTTCCTTCTGAGCACACTCAAGTTTCCTGCTGTATTAGACACTCTGGAAAGCAAGAGCGTGCTTCTTGCTCTAAAGCAGAGTGTGATCCATGGATGAGAACTGTGTTGTGTGTTTCCCTTCAGAAATGGAGTCAAATCCCAGGCTCTGTGTCTTCCTACATGCAAGACTTCGTTTCAGGTAAGGGCAGTCACTTTTCAGCTCAAACGAACTACATCATTCACGAAGCTCACACGTTTCTCATCTTAACTGAAAAGCATCAGATGTTAGAGGACCAGTGCTTTGTATCATTTTCAGAAGGAGAGTTGGACTAGATATGGTCCGTATGTGTAGGAAACACCGTTCTTTTGTTCTCAGCACACTCAGGTTTCCTGCTGTCTTAGAGAATCTAGAAAGCAAGAGCGTGCTTCTTGCTCTAAAGCAGAGTGTGATCAATGGATGAGAACTCTGCTCTGTGTTTCACTTAAGAAATGGAGTTAAATCCCAGGCTCTGAGTCTTCCTACAAGGAAGAATTCGATTCAAGTAAGGGCAGTTACTTTACAGCTCAAACGAACTACATCGATCACGAAGATCACACGTTTCTCATCTTAACTGACAAGCATCAGATTATAGAGGACCAGTGCTTTGTATCAGTTTCAGAAGCAGAGTTGAACAAGATATGGTCCGTATGTGTAGGAAACACTGTTCTTTTGTTCTGAGCACACTCAAGATTCCTGCTGTATTAGAGATTCTAGAAAGCAAGAGCGTTCTTCTTGCTCTAAAGCAGAGTTTGATCCATGGATGAGACCTGTGCTGCGTGTTTCCCTTCAGAAATGGAGTTAAATCCCAGGCTCTGAGTCTTCCTACAAGCAAGACTTCGTTTCAGGTAAGGGCAGTTACTTAACAGCTCAAACGAATTACCTCGTTCACGATGCTCACACATTTCTCATCTTAACTGACAAGCATTGGATGTTAGAGGACCTGTGGTTTCTTTCAGTTTCAGAAGCAGAGTAGAACTAGATAAGGCCCGTATGTGTAGGAAACACCGTGCTTTTGTTATGAGCACACTCAAGTTTCCTACTATATTAGAGAATCTAGAAAGCAAGAGTGTGCTTCTTGTCCTAAAGCAGAGTGTGATCCATGGATGAGAACTATGCTGTGTGTTTCCCTTAGGAAATGGTGTTAATTCCTATGCACTGTGTCTTCCTACAAGCACTACTTTGTTTCAGGTAAGGGCAGTTACTTTACAGCTCAAACGAACTACATCGTTCACGAAGCTCACCCGTTTCTCATCTTAACTGACAAGCATTGGATGTTAGAGGACCAGTGCTTTGTATCAGTTTCAGAAGCAGCGTTGGACTAGATATGGTCTGTATGTGTAGGAAACACCGTTCATTTTTTCTCAGCACATCCAATTTTCCTGCTGTCTTAGAGAATCTAGAAAGCTAGAGCGTGCATCTTGCTCTAAAGCAGGGTGTGATCAATGGATGAGAACTCTGTTGTGTGTTTCACTACAGAAATGGAGTTAAATCTCTGGCTCTGAGTCTTACTAAAAGCAAGACTTCGGTTCAGGTAAGGACAGTTACTTTAAAGCTCAAACGAACTACAACGTTCACGAAGCTCACACGTTTCCCATCTTAACTGACAAGCATTGAATGTTAGAGGACCATTGCTTTGTATCAGTTTCAGAAGCAGAGTTGGACTATATATGGTCCGTATGTGTCGGAAACACCGTTCATTTGTTCTCAGCACACTCAAGTTTCCTGCTGTCTTAGAGACTCTAGAAAGCTAGAGCAGGCTTCTTGCTCTAAAGCAGAGTGTTATCCATGGATGAGAACTATGCTGTGTGTTTCCCTTCAGAAATGGAGTTAAATCCCAGGCTCTGTGTTTTCCTACTAGCAAGACATCGTTTCAAGGTTAGGGCAGTCACTTGTAAGCTCAAACTACCTACATTGTTCACGAAACTCACACGTTTCTCATCTTAAATGACAAGCATTGGATGTTAGAGGACCAGTGCTTTGTATCAGTTTCAGAAGCAGAGTTGAACTACATATGCCCTGTATATGTAGGAAACACCGTTTTTAGATCTGAGCACACTCATGTTTCCTGCTGTATTAGAGACTCTAGAAAGCAAGAGCGTGCTTCTTGCTCTAAAGCAGAGTGTGATCAATGGATGAGAACTCTGTTGTGTGTTTCACTTCAGAAATGGAGTTAAATCCCTGGCTCTGAGTCTTCCTACAAGCAAGACTTCATTTCAGGTAAGGGCAGTTACTTTACAGCTCAAACAAACTACAACGTTCACAAAGCTCACACATTTCTCATCTAAACTGAGAAGCATTGGATGTTCGAGGACCTTTGGTTTGTATCAATTTCAAGCAGAGTTGAACTAGATATGGTCCGTATGTATAGGAAACACCGTTCTTTTCTTCTGAGCACACTCACGTTTCCTGCTGTATTAGAGAAGCTAGAAAGAAAGAGCATGCTTCTTACTTTAAAGCAGATTGTGATCCATGGATGAGAAATGTGTTGTGTGTTTCCCTTCAGAAATGGTGTTAAACACCAGGCTCTGAGTCTTCCTACAAGCAAGACTTCGTTTCAAGTAAGGGCAGTCACTTTTCATCTCAAACGAACTACATCGTTCACGAAGCTCCCACGTTTCTCATCTTAACTGACAAGCATTGAATGTTAGAGGACCAGTGCTTTGTATCAGTTTCAGAAGCAGAGTTGGACTAGATATGGTCCATATGTGTAGGAAACACCGTTCTTTTGTTCTCAGCACACTCAGGTTTCCTGCTGTCTTAGAGACTCTGGAAAGCAGGAGTGTGCTTTTTGCTCTAAAGCAGAGTGTGATCAATGGATGAGAACTCGGCTCTGTGTTTCACTTAGAAATTGAGTTAAATCCCAGGCTCTGAGTCTTCCTACAAGGAAGAGTTCCATTCAAGTAAGGGCAGTTCCTTTACAGCTCAAAAGAACTACATCGTTCACGAAGCTCACACGTTTCTCATCTTAACTGACAAGCATTGGATGTTAGAGGACCAGTGCTTTGTATCAGTTTCCGAAGCAGAGTTGTACTAGATATGGTCCGTATGTGTAGGAAACACCGTTCTTTTGTTCTCAGCACACTCAGGTTTCCTGCTGTCTTAGAGATTCTTGAAAGCAAGGGCTTGCTTCTTGCTCTAAAGCAGAGTGTGATCCATGGATGAGAACTCTGCTGTGTGTTTCACTTCAGAAATGGATTTAAATCCCAGGCTCTGAGTCTTCCTACAAGCAAGACTTCGATTCAAGTAAGGGCAGTCACTTTTCAGCTCAAACGAATTACATCGTTCACGAAGCTCACATGTTTCTCATCTTAACAGACAAGCATCGGATGTTAGAGGACCAGTGCTTTATATCAGTTTAAGAAGCAGAGTTTGAATAGATATGGTCCGTATGTGTAGGAAACACCGTTCTTTTGTTCTCAGCACAGTCACGTTTCCTGATTTCTTAGAGACTCTAGAAAGCAAGCATGTGTTTCTTGATGTAAAGCAGAGTGTGATCCATGGATGAGAATTATGCTGTGTGTTTCCCTTCAGAAATGGAGTTAAATCCCAGGCTCTGTGTTTTCCTACTAGCAAGACATCGTTTCAAGGTTAGGGCAGTCACTTGTAAGCTCAAACTACCTACATTGTTCACGAAACTCACACGTTTCTCATCTTAAATGACAAGCATTGGATGTTAGAGGACCAGTGCTTTGTATCAGTTTCAGAAGCAGAGTTGAACTACATATGGCCTGTATATGTAGGAAACACCGTTTTTAGATCTGAGCACACTCATGTTTCCTGCTGTATTAGAGACTCTAGAAAGCAAGAGCGTGCTTCTTGCTCTAAAGCAGAGTGTGATCAATGGATGAGAACTCTGTTGTGTGTTTCACTTCAGAAATGGAGTTAAATCCCTGGCTCTGAGTCTTCCTACAAGCAAGACTTCATTTCAGGTAAGGGCAGTTACTTTACAGCACAAACAAACTACATCGTTCACAAAGCTCACACATTTCTCATCTAAACTGAGAAGCATTGGATGTTCGAGGACCTTTGGTTTGTATCAATTTCAAGCAGAGTTGAACTAGATATGGTCCGTATGTATAGGAAACACCGTTCTTTTCTTCTGAGCACACTCACGTTTCCTGCTGTATTAGAGAAGCTAGAAAGAAAGAGCATGCTTCTTACTTTAAAGCAGATTGTGATCCATGGATGAGAAATGTGTTGTGTGTTTCCCTTCAGAAATGGTGTTAAACACCAGGCTCTGAGTCTTCCTACAAGCAAGACTTCGTTTCAAGTAAGGGCAGTCACTTTTCATCTCAAACGAACTACATCGTTCACAAAGCTCCCACGTTTCTCATCTTAACTGACAAGCATTGAATGTTAGAGGACCAGTGCTTTGTATCAGTTTCAGAAGCAGAGTTGGACTAGATATGGTCCATATGTGTAGGAAACACCGTTCTTTTGTTCTCAGCACACTCAGGTTTCCTGCTGTCTTAGAGACTCTGGAAAGCAAGAGCGTGCTTTTTGCTCTAAAGCAGAGTATGATCAATGGATGAGAACTCGGCTCTGTGTTTCACTTAGAAATTGAGTTAAATCCCAGGCTCTGAGTCTTCCTACAAGGAAGAGTTCCATTCAAGTAAGGGCAGTTCCTTTACAGCTCAAAAGAACTACATCGTTCACGAAGCTCACACGTTTCTCATCTTAACTGACAAGCATTGGATGTTAGAGGACCAGTGCTTTGTATCAGTTTCCGAAGCAGAGTTGTACTAGATATGGTCCGTATGTGTAGGAAACACCGTTCTTTTGTTCTCAGCACACTCAGGTTTCCTGCTGTCTTAGAGATTCTTGAAAGCAAGGGCGTGCTTCTTGCTCTAAAGCAGAGTGTGATCCATGGATGAGAACTCTGCTGTGTGTTTCACTTCAGAAATGGATTTAAATCCCAGGCTCTGAGTCTTCCTACAAGCAAGACTTCGATTCAAGTAAGGGCAGTCACTTTTCAGCTCAAACGAATTACATCGTTCACGAAGCTCACATGTTTCTCATCTTAACAGACAAGCATCGGATGTTAGAGGACCAGTGCTTTATATCAGTTTAAGAAGCAGAGTTTGAATAGATATGGTCCGTATGTGTAGGAAACACCGTTCTTTTGTTCTCAGCACAGTCACGTTTCCTGGTTTCTTAGAGACTCTAGAAAGCAAGCATGTGTTTCTTGATGTAAAGCAGAGTGTGATCCATGGATGAGAATTATACTGTGTGTTTCCCTTCAGAAATGAATTAAATCCCAGGCTCTGAGTCTTCCTACAAGCAAGGCTTCGATTCAAGTAAGGGCAGTTACTTTACAGCTCAAATGAACTACATCGTTCACGAAGCTCACACGTTTCTCACATTAACTGACAAGCATTGGAGGTTAGAGGACCTGTGCTTTGTATCAGTTTCAGAAGCAGAGTTGGACTAGATATGGTCTGTATGTATAGGAAACACCGTTCTTTTCTTCTGAGCACACTCACCTTTCCTGCTGTATTAGAGACTCTAGAAAGAAAGAGCATGCTTCTTACTCTAAATCAGATTGTGATCCATGGATGAGAAATGTGTTGTGTGTTTCCCTTCAGAAATGGTGTTAAACACCAGGCTCTGAGTCTTCCTACAAGCAAGACTTCGTTTCAGGTAAGGGCAGTCACTTTTCAGCTCAAACGAACTACTTCGTTCACGAAGCTCACACATTTCACATCTTAACTGACAAGCATCAGATGTTAGAGGACCAGTGATTTGTATCAGTTTCAGAAGCAGAGTTGGACTAGATATGGTCTGTATTTGTAGGAAACACCCTTCTTTTGTTCTCAGCACACTCACGTTTTCTGCTGTCTAAGTGACTGTAGAAAGCAAGAGTGTGCTTCTTGCTCTAAAGCAGAGTGTCATCCATGGATGAGAACACTGTTGTGTGTTTCACTTCCGAAATGGAGTTAAATCCCTGGTTCTGAGTCTTCCTACAAGCAAGACTTCTTTTCAGGTAAGGGCAGTTACTTTACAGCTCAAACGAACTACATCGTTCACGAAGCTCACACGTTTCTCATCTTAACTGACAAGCATTGGATGTTAGAGGACCAGTGCTTTGTATCAGTTTCAGAATCAGATTTGGGCTAGATATCGCCCGTATGTTTAGGAAACACCGTTCTTTCCTTCTGAGCACACTCAAGTTTCCTGCTGTATTAGACACTCTGGAAAGCAAGAGCGTGCTTCTTGCTCTAAAGCAGAGTGTGATCCATGGATGAGAACTGTGTTGTGTGTTTCCCTTCAGAAATGGAGTCAAATCCCAGACTCTGTGTCTTCCTACATGCAAGACTTCGTTTCAGGTAAGGGCAGTCACTTTTCAGCTCAAACGAACTACACCGTTCACGAAGCTCACACGTTTCTCATCTTAACTGAAAAGCATCAGATGTTAGAGGACCAGTGCTTTGTATCATTTTCAGAAGGAGAGTTGGACTAGATATGGTCCGTATGTGTAGGAAACACCGTTCTTTTGTTCTCAGCACACTCAGGTTTCCTGCTGTCTTAGAGAATCTAGAAAGCAAGAGCGTGCTTCTTGCTCTAAAGCAGAGTGTGATCAATGGATGAGAACTCTGCTCTGTGTTTCACTTAAGAAATGGAGTTAAATCCCAGGCTCTGAGTCTTCCTACAAGGAAGACTTCGATTCAAGTAAGGGCAGTTACTTTACAGCTCAAACGAACTACATCGTTCACGAAGCTCACACATTTCACATCTTAACTGACAAGCATTGGATGTTAGAGGACCTGTGGTTTCTTTCAGTTTCAGAAGCAGAGTTGAACAAGATATGGTCCGTATGTGTAGGAAACACTGTTCTTTTGTTCTGAGCACACTCAAGATTCCTGCTGTATTAGAGATTCTAGAAAGCAAGAGCGTTCTTCTTGCTCTAAAGCAGAGTTTGATCCATGGATGAGACCTGTGCTGCGTGTTTCCCTTCAGAAATGGAGTTAAATCCCAGGCTCTGAGTCTTCCTACAAGCAAGACTTCGTTTCAGGTAAGGGCAGTTACTTAACAGCTCAAACGAATTACATCGTTCACGATGCTCACACATTTCTCATCTTAACTGACAAGCATTGGATGTTAGAGGACCTGTGGTTTCTTTCAGTTTCAGAAGCAGAGTAGAACTAGATAAGGCCCGTATGTGTAGGAAACACCGTGCTTTTGTTATGAGCACACTCACGTTTCCTACTATATTAGAGAATCTAGAAAGCAAGAGTGTGCTTCTTGTCCTAAAGCAGAGTGTGATCCATGGATGAGAACTATGCTGTGTGTTTCCCTTAGGAAATGGTGTTAATTCCTATGCACTGTGTCTTCCTACAAGCACTACTTTGTTTCAGGTAAGGGCAGTTACTTTA
The DNA here is from genome assembly GCA_949786385.1 of Onychomys leucogaster. Classification (NCBI taxonomy): domain Eukaryota; kingdom Metazoa; phylum Chordata; class Mammalia; order Rodentia; family Cricetidae; genus Onychomys; species Onychomys leucogaster. The sequence continues at coordinate 2,186,241 of CATKUP010000038.1, read as the reverse complement.
CAGCTCAAACGAACTACATCGTTCACGAAGCTCACACGTTTCTCATCTTAACTGACAAGCATTGGATGTTAGAGGACCAGTGCTTTGTATCAGTTTCAGAAGCAGCGTTGGACTAGATATGGTCCGTATGTGTAGGAAACACCGTTCATTTTTTCTCAGCACATCCAATTTTCCTGCTGTCTTAGAGACTCTAGAAAGCTAGAGCGTGCTTCTTGCTCTAAAGCAGGGTGTGATCAATGGATGAGAACTCTGTTGTGTGTTTCACTACAGAAATGGAGTTAAATCTCTGGCTCTGAGTCTTACTAAAGCAAGACTTCGGTTCAGGTAAGGACAGTTACTTTAAAGCTCAAACGAACTACAACGTTCACGAAGCTCACACGTTTCCCATCTTAACTGACAAGCATTGAATGTTAGAGGACCAGTGCTTTGTATCAGTTTCAGAAGCAGAGTTGGACTATATATGGTCTGTATGTGTTGGAAACACCGTTCTTTTGTTCTCAGCACACTCACGTTTTCTGTTGTCTTAGAGACTCTAGAAAGCAAGAGAGTGCTTCTTTCTCTAAAGCAGAGTGTGATCCATGGATGAGAACTATGCTGTGTGTTTCCCTTCAGAAATGGAGTTAAATCCCAGGCTCTGTGTTTTCCTACTAGCAAGACATCGTTTCAGGTTAGGGCAATCACTTGTAAGCTCAAACTACCTACATTGTTCACGAAACTCACACGTTTCTCATCTTAAATGACAAGCATTGGATGTTAGAGGACCAGTGCTTTGTATCAGTTTCAGAAGCAGAGTTGAACTATATATGGCCCGTATATGTAGGAAACACCGTTTTTAGATCTGAGCACACTCATGTTTCCTGCTGTATTAGAGACTCTAGAAAGCAAGAGCGTGCTTCTTGCTCTAAAGCAGATTGTGATCCATGGATGAGAAATGTGTTGTGTGTTTCCCTTCAGAAATGGTGTTAAACACCAGGCTCTGAGTCTTCATACAAGCAAGACTTCGTTTCAAGTAAGGGCAGTCACTTTTCATATCAAACGAACAACATCGTTCATGAAGCTCACACATTACTCATCTAAACTGACAAGCATTGGATATTAGAAGACCTCTGGTTTGTTTCAGTTTCAGAAACAGAGATGAACTAGATATGATCCGCATGTGTACGAAACACCGTTCTTGCTTTCTGAGCACACTCAGGTTTCCTGCTGTATTAGAGATTCTAGAAAGCAAGAGCGTTCTTCATGCTCTAAAGCAGAGTGTGATCCATGGATGAGAACTATTCTGTGTGTTTCCCTTCAGAAATGGAGTTAAATCCCAGGCTCTGAGTCTTCCTACAAGCAAGACTTCATTTCAGGTAAGGGCAGTTACTTTAGAGCTCAAAGGAACTATATCGTTCACGATGCTCACACATTTCTCATCTTAACTGACAAGCATTGGATGTTAGAGGACCTGTGGTTTCTTTCAGTTTCAGAAGCAGAGTAGAACTAGAAAAGGCCCGTTTGTGTAGGAAACACCGTGCGTTTGTCATGAGCACACTCAAGTTTCCTGCTATATTAGAGAATCTAGAAAGCAAGTTTGTGCTTCTTGTCCTAAAGCAGAGTGTGATCCATGGATGAGAACTATGCTGTGTGTTTCCCTTAGGAAATGGTGTTAATTCCTATGCACTGTGTCTTCCTACAAGCACTACTTTGTTTCAGGTAAGGGCAGTTACTTTACAGCTCAAACGAACTACATCGTTCACGAAGCTCACACGTTTCTCATCTTAACTGACAAGCATTGGATGTTAGAGGACCAGTGCTTTGTATCAGTTTCAGAAGCAGCGTTGGACTAGATATGGTCCGTATGTGTAGGAAACACCGTTCATTTTTTCTCAGCACATCCAATTTTCCTGCTGTCTTAGAGACTCTAGAAAGCTAGAGCGTGCTTCTTGCTCTAAAGCAGGGTGTGATCAATGGATGAGAACTCTGTTGTGTGTTTCACTACAGAAATGGAGTTAAATCTCTGGCTCTGAGTCTTACTAAAGCAAGACTTCGGTTCAGGTAAGGACAGTTACTTTAAAGCTCAAACGAACTACAACGTTCACGAAGCTCACACGTTTCCCATCTTAACTGACAAGCATTTAATGTTAGAGGACCAGTGCTTTGTATCAGTTTCAGAAGCAGAGTTGGACTATATATGGTCTGTATGTGTTGGAAACACCGTTCTTTTGTTCTCAGCACACTCACGTTTTCTGTTGTCTTAGAGACTCTAGAAAGCAAGAGAGTGCTTCTTGCTCTAAAGCAGAGTGTGATCCGTGGATGAGAAGTATGCTGTGTGTTTCCCTTCAGAAATGGAGTTAAATCCCAGGCTCTGTGTTTTCCTACTAGCAAGACATCCTTTCAGTTTAGGGCAGTCACTTGTAAGCTCAAACTACCTACATTGTTCACGAAACTCACACGTTTCTCATCTTAAATGACAAGCATTGGATGTTAGAGGACCAGTGCTTTGTATCAGTTTCAGAAGCAGAGTTGAACTATATATGGCCCGTATATGTAGGAAACACCGTTTTTAGATCTGAGCACACTCATGTTTCCTGCTGTATTAGAGACTCTAGAAAGCAAGAGCGTGCTTCTTGCTCTAAAGCAGATTGTGATCCATGGATGAGAAATGTGTTGTGTGTTTCCCTTCAGAAATGGTGTTAAACACCAGGCTCTGAGTCTTCATACAAGCAAGACTTCGTTTCAAGTAAGGGCAGTCACTTTTCATATCAAACGAACAACATCGTTCATGAAGCTCACACATTACTCATCTAAACTGACAAGCATTGGATGTTAGAAGACCTCTGGTTTGTTTCAGTTTCAGAAGCAGAGATGAACTAGATATGATCCGCATGTGTACGAAACACCGTTCTTGCTTTCTGAGCACACTCAGGTTTCCTGCTGTATTAGAGATTCTAGAAAGCAAGAGCGTTCTTCATGCACTAAAGCAGAGTGTGATCCATGGATGAGAACTATGCTGTGTGTTTTCCTTCAGAAATGGAGTTAAATCCCAGGCTCTGAGTCTTCCTGCAAGCAAGACTTCATTTCAGGTAAGGGCAGTTACTTTAGAGCTCAAACGAACTATATCGTTCACGATGCTCACACATTTTTCATCTTACCTGACAAGCATTGGATGTTAGAGGACCTGTGGTTTGTTTCAGTTTCAGAAGCAGAGTAGAACTAGATAAGGCCTGTAAGTGTGGGAAACATATTCTTTTGTAGGGAGCACACTCAAGTTTCCTGCTGTATTAGACACTCTGGAAAGCAAGAGCGTGCCTTTTGCTCTAAAGCAGAGTGTGATCCTTGGAAGAGAACTCTGTTGTGTGTTTCCCTTCAGAAATGGAGTTAAAGCCCACGCCCTGTATCTTCCTACATTCAAGACTTCGTTTCAGGTAAGGGCAGTCACTTTTCAGCTCAAATGAACTACATCGTTCACGAAGATCACACGTTTCTCATCTTAACAGACAAGCATTGGATGTTAGCGGACCTGTGGTTTCTTTCAGTTTCACAAGCAGAGTTGGATTAGATATGGTCCGTATGTGTCGGAAACACAGTTCTTTTGTTCTCAGCACACTCACGTTTCCTGCTGTCTTAGAGAATCTAGAAAGCTAGAGCGTGCTTCTTGCTCTAAAGCAGAGTGTGATCCATGGATGAGAACTATGCTGTGTGTTTCCTTCGGTAATGGAGTTAAATCCCAGGCTCTGTGTCTTCCTACAAGCACTACATTGTTTCAGGTAAGAGCAGTCACTTTTCAGCTCAAACGAACTACATCGTTCACGAAGCTCACACGTTTCTCATCTTAACAGACAAGCATTAGATGTTAGAGGACCAGTGCTTTGTATCAGTTTCAGAAGCAGAGTTTGAATAGATATGCTGCGCATGTGTAGGAAACACCGTTCTTTTGTTCTCAGCACACTCACGTTTCCTACTGTCTTAGAGACTCTGGAAAGCAACAGCGTGCTTCTTGCTCTAAAGGAGAGTGTGATCAATGGATGAGAACTCTGGTGTGTGTTTCACTTAAGAAATGGAGTTAAATCCCAGGCTCTGAGTCCTCCTACAAGCAAGACTTCGTTTCATTTAAGGGCAGTTACTTTACATCTCAAACGAACTACATCGTTCACGAAGCTCACACGTTTCTCATCTTAACTGACAAGCATTGGATGTTAGAGGACCTGTGGTTTCTTTCAGTTTCAGAAGCAGGGTTGAAATAGATATGGACCGTATGTGAAGGAAACACTGTTCTTTTGTTCTGAGCACACTCAAGTTTCCTGCTGTATTAGAGATTCTAGAAAGCAAGAGCGTTTTTCTTGCTCTAAAGCAGAGTGTGTTCCATGGATGAGAACTATGCTGTGTGTTTCCCATCAGAAATGGAGTTAAATCCCAGGTTCTGAGTCTTCCTACAAGCAAGACTTTGATTTAAGTAAGGGCAGTAACGTTACAGCTCAAACGAACTACATCGTTCACGAAGCTCACAGGTTTCTCATCTTAACTGACAAGCATTGGATGTTAGAGGACCAGTGCTTTGTATCAGTTTCAGAATCAGATTTGGGCTAGATATCGCCCGTATGTTTAGGAAACACCGTTCTTTTCTTCTGAGCACACTCAAGTTTCCTGCTGTATTAGACACTCTGGAAAGCAAGAGCGTGCTTCTTGCTCTAAAGCAGAGTGTGATCCATGGATGAGAACTGTGTTGTGTGTTTCCCTTCAGAAATGGAGTCAAATCCCAGGCTCTGTGTCTTCCTACATGCAAGACTTCGTTTCAGGTAAGGGCAGTCACTTTTCAGCTCAAACGAACTACATCGTTCACGAAGCTCACACATTTCTCATCTTAACTGAAAAGCATCAGATGTTAGAGGACCAGTGCTTTGTATCATTTTCAGAAGGAGATTTGGACTAGATATGGTCCGTATGTGTAGGAAACACCGTTCTTTTGTTCTCAGCACACTCAGGTTTCCTGCTGTCTTAGAGACTCTGGAAAGCAAGAGCGTGCTTCTTGCTCTAAAGCAGAGTGTGATCAATGGATGATAACTCTGCTCTGTGTTTCACTTAGAAATGGAGTTAAATCCCAGGCTCTGAGTCTTCCTACAAGCAAGACTTCGTTTCATTTAAGGGCAGTTACCTTAAAGCTCAAATGAACTACATCGTTCACGAAGCTCACACATTTCACATCTTAACTGACAAGCATTGGATGTTAGAGGACCTGTGGTTTCTTTCAGTTTCAGAAGCAGAGTTGAACAAGATATGGTCCGTATGTGTAGGAAACACTGTTCTTTTGTTCTGAGCACACTCAAGATTCCTGCTGTATTAGAGATTCTAGAAAGCAAGAGTGTTCTTCTTGCTCTAAAGCAGAGTTTGATCCATGGATGAGACCTATGCTGCGTGTTTCCCTTCAGAAAAGGAGTTAAATCCCAGGCTCTGAGTCTTCCTACAAGCAAGACTTCATTTCAGGTAAGGGCAGTTACTTAACAGCTCAAACGAATTACATCGTTCACGATGCTCACACATTTCTCATCTTAACTGACAAGCATTGGATGTTAGAGGACCTGTGGTTTCTTTCAGTTTCAGAAGCAGAGTAGTACTAGATAAGGCCCGTATGTGTAGGAAAGACCGTGCTTTTGTTATGAGCACACTCAAGTTTCCTGCTATATTAGAGAATCTAGAAAGCAAGAGAGTGCTTCTTGTCCTAAAGCAGAGTGTGATCCATGGATGAGAACTATGCTGTGTGTTTCCCTTAGGAAATGGTGTTAATTCCTATGCTCTGTGTCTTCCTACAAGCACTACTTTGTTTCAGGTAAGGGCAGTTACTTTACAGCTCCAACGAACTACATCGTTCACGAAGCTCACACGTTTCCCATCTTAACTGACAAACATTGAATGTTAGAGGACCAGTGCTTTGTATCAGTTTCAGAAGCAGAGTTGGACTATATATGGTCTGTATGTGTTGGAAACACCGTTCTTTTGTTCTCAGCACACTCACGTTTTCTGTTGTCTTAGAGACTCTAGAAAGCAAGAGAGTGCTTCTTGCTCTAAAGCAGAGTGTGCTCCGTGGATGAGAACTATGCTGTGTGTTTCCCTTCAGAAATGGAGTTAAATCCCTGCCTCTGAGTCTTCCTACAAGCAAGACTTCATTTCAGGTAAGGGCAGTTACTTTACAGCTCAAACGAACTACATCGTTCACAATGCTCACACATTTCTCATCTAAACTGAGAAGCATTGGATGTTCGAGGACCTTTGGTTTGTATCAATTTCAAGCAGAGTTGAACTAGTTATGGTCCGTATGTATAGGAAACACCGTTCTTTTCTTCTGAGCACACTCACGTTTCCTGCTGTATTAGAGAATCTAGAAAGAAAGAGCATGCTTCTTACTTTAAAGCAGATTGTGATCCATGGATGAGAAATGTGTTGTGTGTTTCCCTTCAGAAATGGTGTTAAACACCAGGCTCTGAGTCTTCCTACAAGCAAGACTTCGTTTCAAGTAAGGGCAGTCACTTTTCATCTCAAACGAACTACATCGTTCATGAAGCTCACACATTTCTCATCTAAACTGACAAGCATTGGATGTTAGAAGACCTCTGGTTTGTTTCAGTTTCAGAAGCAGAGATGAACTAGATATGGTCCGCATGTTTACGAAACACCGTTCTTGCTTTCTGAGCACACTCAGGTTTCCTGATGTACTAGAGATTCTAGAAAGCAAGAGCGTGCTTATTGCTCTAAAGCAGAGTGTGATCCATGGATGAGAACTATGCTGTGTGTTTCCCTTCAGAAATGGAGTTAAATCCCAGGCTCTGAATCTTCCTACAAACAAGACTTTGATTCAAGTAAGGGCAGTTACTTTACAGCTCAAACGAACTACATCGTTCACGAAGCTCACACGTTTCTCATCTTAACTGAAAAGCATCAGATGTTAGAGGACCAGTGCTTTGTATCATTTTCAGAAGGAGAGTTGGACTAGATATGGTCCGTATGTTTAGGAAACACCGTTCTTTTGTTCTCAGCACACTCAGGTTTCCTGCTGTCTTAGAGAATCTAGAAAGCAAGAGCGTGCTTCTTGCTCTAAAGCAGAGTGTGATCAATGGATGAGAACTCTGCTCTGTGTTTCACTTAAGAAATGGAGTTAAATCCCAGGCTCTGAGTCTTCCTACAAGGAAGACTTCCATTCAAGTAAGGGCAGTTACTTTACAGCTCAAACGAACTACATCGATCACGAAGATCACACGTTTCTCATCTTAACTGACAAGCATCGGATTATAGAGGACAAGTGCTTTGTATCAGTTTCAGAAGCAGAGTTGGACAAGATATGGTCCATATGTGTAGGAAACACCGTTCTTTTGTTGTGAGCACACTCACGTTTCCTGCTGTCTTAGAGACTCTGGAAAGCAAGAGCGTGCTTCTTGCTCTAAAGCAGAGTGTGATCAATGGATGAGAACTCTGCTCTGTGTTTGACTTAGAAATGGAGTTAAATCCCAGGCTCTGAGTCTTCCTACAAGCAATACTTCGTTTCATTTAAGGGCAGTTACCTTAAAGCTCAAATGAACTACATCGTTCACGAAGCTCACACATTTCACATCTTAACTGACAAGCATTGGATGTTAGAGGACCTGTGGTTTCTTTCAGTTTCAGAAGCAGAGTTGAACAAGATATGGTCCGTAAGTGTAGGAAACACTGTTCTTTTGTTCTGAGCACACTCAAGATTCCTGCTGTATTAGAGATTCTAGAAAGCAAGAGTGTTCTTCTTGCTCTAAAGCAGAGTTTGATCCATGGATGAGACCTATGCTGCGTGTTTCCCTTCAGAAAAGGAGTTAAATCCCAGGCTCTGAGTCTTCCTACAAGCAAGACTTCATTTCAGGTAAGGGCAGTTACTTAACAGCTCAAACGAATTACATCGTTCACGATGCTCACACATTTCTCATCTTAACTGACAAGCATTGGATGTTAGAGGACCTGTGGTTTCTTTCAGTTTCAGAAGCAGAGTAGAACTAGATAAGGCCCGTATGTGTAGGAAAGACCGTGCTTTTGTTATGAGCACACTCAGGTTTCCTGCTGTATTAGAGATTCTATAAAGCAAGAGCGTTCTTCTTGCTCTAAAGCAGAGTGTGATCCATGGATGAGAACTATGCTGTGTGTTTCACTTCAGAAATGGAGTTAAATCCCAGGCTCTGAGTCTTCCTACAAGCAAGACTTCGATTCAAGTAAGGGCAGTCACTTTTCAGCTCAAACGAATTGCATCATTCACGAAGCTCACACGTTTCTCATCTTAACTGACAAGCATTGAATGTTAGAGGACCAGTGCTTTGTATCAGTTTGAGAAGCAGAGATGAACTAGATATGGTCTGTATGTGTACGAAACACCTTTCTTGCTTTCTGAGCACACTCAGGTTTCCTGCTGTATTAGAGATTCTAGAAAGCTAGAGCGTTCTTCTTGCTCTAAAGCAGAGTGTGATCCATGGATGACAACTATGCTGTGTGTTTCCCTTAAGAAATGGAGTTAAATCCCAGGTTCTGAGTCTTCCTACAAGCAAGACTTCGATTCAAGTAAGGGCAGTACTTTACAGCTCAAATGAACTACATCGTTCACGACTCTCACACATTTCTCATCTTAAATGACAATCATCGGATGTTAGAGTACCAGTGCTTTGTATCAGTTTAGGAAGGAGAGTTGGACTAGATATGGTCCGTATATGTTGAAACACCGTTCTTTTGTTCTCAGCACACTCCGGTTTCCTGCTATCTTAGAGACTCTAGAAAGCAAGAGCGTGCTTATTGCTCTAAAGCAGAGTGTGATCTATATATGAGAACTCTGCTGTGAGTTTCACTTCAGAAATGGAGTTAAATCCCAGGCTCTGAGTCTTCCTACAAGCAAGACTTCGTTTCAGGTAAGGGCAGTTACTTTACAGCTCAAACGAATTACATCGTTCACGATGCTCACACATTTCTCATCTTAACTGACAAGCACTGGACGTTGGAGGAGGTGTGGTTTCTTTCAGTTTCAGAAGCAGATTAGAACTAGATAAGGCCCGTATGTGTAGGAAACACAGTGCTTTTGTTATGAGCACACTCAAGTTTCCTGCTATATTAGAGAATCTAGAAAGCAAGAGTGTGCTTCTTGTCCCAAAGCAGACTGTGATCCATGGATGAGAACTCTGTTGTGTGTTTCCCTTCAGAAATGGAGTTAAAGCCCACGCCCTGTGTCTTCCTACATTCAAGACTTCGTTTCAGGTAAGGGCAGTCACTTTTCAGCTCAAACGAACTACATCGTTCACGAAGCTCACACGTTTCTCATCTTAACTGACAAGCATCAGATGTTAGAGGACCAGTGCTTTGTATCAGTTTCAGAAGGAGAGTTGGACTAGATATGGGCCGTATGTGTAGGAAACACCGTTGTTTTGTTCTCAGCACACTCATGTTTCCTGCTGTCTTAGAGACTCTAGAAAGCAAGAGCGTGCTTCTTGCTCTAAAGCAGAGTGAGATCTATATATGACAACTGTGCTGTGTGTTTCACTTCAGAAATGGAGTTAAATCCCTGGCTCTGAGTCTTCCTACAAGCAAGACTTCATTTCAGGTAAGGGCAGTTACTTTAAAGCTCAAACGAATTACATCATTCACAATGCTCACACATTTCTAATCTTAACTGACAAGCATTGGATGTTTGAGGACCTGTGGTTTCTTTCAGTTTCAGAAGCAGAGTAGAACTAGATAAGGCCCGTATATGTAGGAAACACCATCCTTTTTTTCTGAGCACACTCAAGTTTAATGCTGTATTAGTGACTCTTGAAAGCAAGAGCGTGCTGTTAGCTCTAAAGCAGAGTGTGATCCATGGAAGAGAACTATGCTGTGTGTTTCCCATCGGAAATGGAGTTAAATCCCAGGCTCTGTGTCTTCCTACAAGCACTATTTTGTTTCAGATAAGGGCAGTCACTTCACAGCTGAACCGAACTACATCGTTCACGAAGCTCACATGTTTCTCATCTTAAATGACAAGTATTGGATATTAGAGGACCAGTGCTTTGTATCAGTTTCAAAATTAGAGTTGGACTAGATATGGCCCGTATGTGTAGGAAACACCGTTCTTTTGTTCTGAGCACACTCAAGTTTCCTGCTGTATTAGACACTCTAGAAAGCAAGAGCGTGCTTATTGCTCTAAAGCAGAGTGTGATCCATGGAAGAGAACTATGCTGTGTGTTTCCCTTCGGAAATGGAGTTAAATCCCAGGCTCTGTGTCTTCCTACAAGCACTACTTTGTTTCAGATAAGGGCAGTCACTTCACAGCTGAACCGAACTACATCGTTCACGAAGCTCACATGTTTCTCATCTTAAATGACAAGCATTGGATATTAGAGGACCAGTGCTTTGTATCAGTTTCTAAATTAGTTGGACTAGATATGGCCCGTATGTGTAGGAAACACCGTTCTTTTGTTCTGAGCACACTCATGTTTCCTGCTGTATTAGACACTCTAGAAAGCAAGAGCGTGCTTATTGCTCTAAAGCAGAGTGTGATCCATGGATGAGAACTATGTTGTGTGTTTCCCTTCAGAAATGGAGTTAAACCCCAGGCTCTGTGTCCTCTTACAAGCAAGACTTTGTTTCAAGTAAGGGCAGTCACTTTTCAGCTCAAACGAATTGCATCGTTCACGAAGCTCACACGTTTCTCATCTTAACTGACAAGCATTGAATGTTAGAGGACCAGTGCTTTGTATCAGTTTCAGAAGCAGCTTTGGACTAGATATGGTCCGTATGTGTAGGAAACACCGTTCATTTTTCCTCAGCACACCCAATTTTCCTGCTGTCTTACAGACTCTAGAAGCAAGAGCGTGCTTCTTGCTCTAAAGCAGGGTGTGATCAATGGATGAGAACTCTGTTGTGTGTTTCACTTCAGAAATGGAGATAAATCTCAGGATCTGAGTCTTCCTACAAGCAAGACTTCGAATCAGGTAAGGGCAGTTACTTTACAGCTCAAATGAATTACATCGTTCACGACTCTCACACATTTCTCATCTTAACTGACAAGCATTGGATGTTAGAGTACCAGTGCTTTGTATCAGTTTCAGAAGGAGAGTTGGACTAGATATGGTCCGTATGTGTATGAAACTCTGTTCTTTTGTTCTCAGCACACTCACGTTTCCTGCTATCTTAGAGACTCTAGAAAGCAAGAGCGTGCTTATTGCTCTAAAGCAGAGTGTGATCCATGGATGGCAACTATGCTGTGTGTTTTCCTTCAGAAATGGAGTTAAATCCCAGGCTCTGAGTCTTCCTACAAGCAAGACTTCGATTCAAGTAAGGGCAGTTACTTTACAGCTCAAACGAACTACATCGTTCATGAAGCTCACAAGTTTCTAATCTTAACTGACAAGCATTGGATGTTAGAGGACCTGTGGTTTGTTTCAGTTTCAGAAGCAGAGTAGAACTAGATAAGGCCCGCATGTGTGGGAAACACCTTCTTTTGTTCGGAGCACACTCAAGTTTCCTGCTGTATTAGACACTCTGGAAAGCAAGAGCGTGCTTCTTGCTCTAAAGCAGAGTGTGATCCTTGGATGAGAACTCTGTTGTGTGTTTCCCTTCAGAAATGGAGTTAAAGCCCACGCCCTGTGTCTTCCTACATTCAAGACTTCGTTTCAGGTAAGGGCAGTCACTTTTCAGCTCAAACGAACTACATCGTTCACGAAGCTCACACGTTTCTCAACTTAACTGACAAGCATCAGATGTTAGAGGACCAGTGCTTTGTATCAGTTTCAGAAGGAGAGTTGGACTAGATATGGGCCGTATGTGTAGGAAACACCGTTGTTTTGTTCTCAGCACACTCATGTTTCCTGCTGTCTTAGAGACTCTAGAAAGCAAGAGCGTGCTTCTTGCTCTAAAGCAGAGTGAGATCTATATATGACAACTCTGCTGTGTGTTTCACTTCAGAAATGGAGTTAAATCCCTGGCTCTGAGTCTTCCTACAAGCAAGACTTCATTTCAGGTAAGGGCAGTTACTTTAAAGCTCAAACGAATTACATCATTCACAATGCTCACACATTTCTCATCTTAACTGACAAGCATTGGATGTTTGAGGACCTGTGGTTTCTTTCAGTTTCAGAAGCAGAGTAGAACTAGATAAGTCCGGTATGTGTAGGAAACACCGTCCTTTTTTTCTGAGCACACTCAAGTTTAATGCTGTATTAGAGACTCTTGAAAGCAAGAGCGTGCTGTTAGCTCTAAAGCAGAGTGTGATCCATGGAAGAGAACTATGCTGTGTGTTTCCCATCGGAAATGGAGTTAAATCCCAGGATCTGTGTGTTCCTACAAGCACTATTTTGTTTCAGATAAGGGCAGTCACTTCACAGCTGAACCGAACTACATCGTTCACGAAGCTCACATGTTTCTCATCTTAAATGACAATCATTGGATAATAGAGGACCAGTGCTTTGTATCAGTTTCAAAATTAGAGTTGGACTAGATATGGCCCGTATGTGTAGGAAACACCGTTCTTTTGTTCTGAGCACACTCAAGTTTCCTGCTGTATTAGACACTCTAGAAAGCAAGAGCGTGCTTATTGCTCTAAAGCAGAGTGTGATCCATGGATGAGAACTGTGTTGTGTGTTTCCCTTCAGAAATGGAGTTAAACCCCACGCCCTGTGTCTTCCTACAAGCAAGACTTCGTTTCAGGTATGGGCAGTAACTTTTCAGCTCAAACGAACTACATCGTTCACAAAGCTCACATGTTTCTCATCTTAACTGACAAGCATTGGATGTTAGAGGAAAAGTGCTTTGTATCAGTTTCAGAATCAGAGTTGGACTAGATATCGCCCTTATGTGTAGGAAACACCATTCTTTTGTTCTAAGCACACTCAAGTTTCCTGCTGTATTAGACACTCTGGAATTCAAGAGCGAGCTTCTTGCTCTAAAGCAGAGTGTGATCCTTGGATGAGAACTCTGTTGTGTGTTTCCCTTCAGAAATGGAGTTAAAGCCCACGCCCTGTGTCTTCCTACATTCAAGACTTCGTTTCAGGTAAGGGCAGTCACTTTTCAGCTCAAACGAACTACATCGTTCACAAAGCTCACATGTTTCTCATCTTAACTGACAAGCATTGGATGTTAGAGGAAAAGTGCTTTGTATCAGTTTCAGAATCAGAGTTGGACTAGATATCGCCCTTATGTGTAGGAAACACCATTCTTTTGTTCTAAGCACACTCAAGTTTCCTGCTGTATTAGACACTCTGGAATTCAAGAGCGAGCTTCTTGCTCTAAAGCAGAGTGTGATCCTTGGATGAGAACTCTGTTGTGTGTTTCCCTTCAGAAATGGAGTTAAAGCCCACGCCCTGTGTCTTCCTACATTCAAGACTTCGTTTCAGGTAAGGGCAGTCACTTTTCAGCTCAAACGAACTACATCGTTCACGAAGCTCACACGTTTCTCATCTTAACTGACAAGCATCAGATGTTAGAGGACCAGTGCTTTGTATCAGTTTCAGAAGGAGAGTTGGACTAGATATGGGCCGTATGTGTAGGAAACACCGTTCATTTTTTCTCAGCACACCCAATTTTCCTGCTGTCTTAGAGACTCTAGAAAGCAAGAGCGTGCTTCTTGCTCTAAAGCAGGGTGTGATCAATGGATGAGAACTCTGTTGTGTGTTTCACTTCAGAAATGGAGTTAAATCTCTGGCTCTGAGTCTTACTAAAAGCAAGACTTCGGTTCAGGTAAGGGCAGTTACTTTACAGCTCAAACGAACTACAACCTTCACGAAGCTCACACATTTCCCATCTTAACTGACAAGCATTGAATGTTAGAGGACCAGTGCTTTGTATCAGTTTCAGAAGCAGAGTTGGACTATATATGGTCTGTATGTGTTGGAAACACCGTTCTTTTGTTCTCAGCACACTCACGTTTTCTGCTGCCTTAGAGACTCTAGAAAGCAAGAGCGTGTTTCTTGCTCTAAAGCAGAGTGTGATCAATGGATGAGAACTCTGTTGTGTGTTTCACTTCAGAAATGGAGATAAATCCCAGGATCTGAGTCTTCCTACAAGCAAGACTTCGAATCAGGTAAGGGCAGTTACTTTACAGCTCAAATGAATTACATCGTTCACGACTCTCACACATTTCTCATCTTAACTGACAAGCATTGGATGTTAGAGTAGCAGTGCTTTGTATCAGTTTCAGAAGGAGAGTTGGACTAGATATGGTCCGTATGTGTATGAAACTCTGTTCTTTTGTTCTCAGCACACTCACGTTTCCTGCTATCTTAGAGACTCTAGAAAGCAAGAGCGTTCTTTTTGCTCTAAAGCAGAGTGTGATCCATGGATGAGAACTATGCTGTGTGTTTCCCTTCAGAAATGGAGTTAAATCCCAGGCTCTGAGTCTTCCTACAAGCAAGACTTCGATTCAAATAAGGGCAGTTACTTTACAGCTCAAACGAATTACATTGTTCATGAAGCTCACACGTTTCTCATCTTAACTGAAAAGCATTGGATGTTAGAGGACCTGTGCTTTGTATCAATTTCAGAGGCAGAGTTGGACTAGATATGGTCTGTAGTTGTAGGAAACACCGTTGTTTTGTTCTCAGAACAATCATGTTTGCTGCTGTCTTAGAGACTCTAGACAGCAAGAGCGTGCTTATTGCTCTAAAGCAGAGTGTGATCTATATATGAGAACTCTGCTGTGTGATTCACTTCAGAAATGGAGTTAAATCCCAGGCTCTGAGTCTTCCTACAAGCAAGACTTCGTTTCAGGTAAGGACAGTTACTTTACAGCTCAAACGAATTACATCGTTCATGATGCTCACACATTTCTCATCTTAAATGACAAGCATTGGTTGTTAGAGGACCTGTGGTTTGTTTCAGTTTCAGAAGCAGAGTAGAACTAGATAAGGCCCGTATGTGTAGGAAACACCGTTCTTTTGTTCGGAGCACACTCAAGTTTCCTGCTGTATTAGAGACTCTAGAAAGCAAGAGCGTTCTGTTTGCTCTAAAGCAGAGTGTGATCCATGGAAGAGAACTATGCTGTGTGTTTCCCTTCGGAAAAGGAGTTAAATCCCAGGCTCTGTGTCTTCCTACAAGCACTACATTGTTTTAGATAAGGGCAGTTATTTCTCAGCTCAACCGAACTACATTGTTCACAAAGCTCACATGTTTCTCATCTTAACTGACAAGCATTGGATGTTAGAGGACCAGTGCTTTGTATCAGTTTCAGAATCAGAGTTGGACTAGATATCGCCCGTATGTGTAGGAAACACCATTCTTTTTTTCTGAGCACACTCAAGTTTCCTGCTGTATTAGACACTCTGGAATTCAAGAGCGTGCTTCTTGCTCTATAGCAGAGTGTGATCCATGGATGAGAACTGTGTTGTGTTTTTCCCTTCAGAAATGGAGTTAAACTCCACGCCCTGTGTCTTCCTACTTTCAAGACTTCGTTTAAGGTAAGGGCAGTCACTTTTCAGCTCAACCGAACTACATCGTTCACGAAGCTCACACGTTTCTCATCTTAACTGACAAGCATCGGATGTTAGAGGACCAGTGCTTTGCTTCAGTTTCAGAAGGAGAGTTGGACTAGATATGGTCCGTATGTATAGGAAACACCGTTCTTTTCTTCTGAGCACACTCAAGTGTCCTGCTTATTAGAGTCTCTAGAAAGCAAGAGCGTGATTCTTGCTCTAAAGCAGAGTTTAATCCATGGATGAGAACTCTGCTGTGTGTTTCATTTCACAAATGGAGATAAATCACAGGCTCTGTGTCTTCCTACAAGCAAGACTTCATTTCAAGTAAGGGCAGTCACTTTTCAGCTCAAATGAACTACAACGTTCACGAAGCTCACACGTTTCCCATCTCAACTGACAAGCAATGAATGTTATTAGACCAGTGCTTTGTATCAGTTTCAGAAGCAGAGGTGGACTATATATGGTCTGTATGTGTAGGAAACACAGTTCTTTTGTTCTCAGCACACTCACGTTTTCTGCTGTCTTAGAGACTCTAGAAAGCAAGAGTGTGCTTCTTGCTCTAAAGCAGAGTGTGCTCCGTGGATGAGAACTATGCTGTGTGTTTAAGTTCAGAATTGGAGTTAAATCCAAGGATCTGTGTTTTCCTACTAGCAAGACATCTTTTCAGGTTAGGGCAGTCACTTTTCAGCTCAAAGGTCCTACATTGTTTACGAAACTCACACGTTTCTCATCTTAACTGACAAGCATTGAATGTTACAGGACCAGTGCTTTGTATCAGTTTCAGAAGCAGAGTTGGACTAGATATGGTCCGTATGTGTCGGAAACACTGTTCATTTGTTCTCAGCACACTCAAGTTTCCTGCTGTCTTAGAGACTCTAGAAGGCTAGAGCGTGCTTCTTACTTTAAAGCAGAGTGTGATCCATGGATGAGAACTATGCTGTGTGTTTCCCTTCAGAAATGGAGTTAAATCCCGGGCTCTGAGTCTTCCTACAAGCAAGAATTCGTTTCAAGTAAGGGCAGTCACTTTACAGCTCAAACGAACTACATCCTTCATGAAGCTCACACGTTTCTCATCTTAACTGACAAGCATTGGATGTTAGAGGACATGTGGTTTCTTTCAGTTTCAGAAGCAGAGTTGAACTAGATATGGTCCGTATATGTAGGAAACACTGTTCTTTTGTTCTGAGCACACTCAAGTTTCCTGCTGTATTAGAGATTCTAGAAAGCAAGAGCGTTCTTCTTGCTCTAAAGCAGAGTGTGATCCATGGATGAGAACTATGCTGTGTGTTTCCCTTCAGAAATGGAGTTAAATCCCAGGCTCTGAGTCTTCCTACAAGCAAGACTTCGATTCAAGTAAGGGCAGTTACTTTACAGCTCAAACGAATTACATTGTTCATGAAGCTCACACGTTTCTCATCTTAACTGACAAGCATTGGATGTTAGAGGACCTGTGCTTTGTATCAATTTCAGAGGCAGAGTTGGACTAGATATGGTCTGTAGGTGTAGGAAACACCGTTGTTTTGTTCTCAGAACAATCATGTTTGCTGCTGTCTTAGAGACTCTAGAAAGCAAGAGCGTGCTTATTGCTCTAAAGCAGAGTGTGATCTATATATGAGAACTCTGCTGTGTGATTCACTTCAGAAATGGAGTTAAATCCCAGGCTCTGAGTCTTCCTACAAGCAAGACTTCGTTTCAGGTAAGGACAGTTACTTTACAGCTCAAACGAATTACATCGTTCACGATGCTCACACATTTCTCATCTTAACTGACAAGCATTGGATGTTAGAGGACCTGTGGTTTCTTTCAGTTTCAGAAGCAGAGTAGAACTAGATAAGTCCCGTATGTGTAGGAAACACCGTCCTTTTTTTCTGAGCACACTCAAGTTTAATGCTGTATTAGAGACTCTAGAAAGCAAGAGCGTGCTGTTAGCTCTAAAGCAGAGTGTGATCCATGGAAGAGAACTATGCTGTGTGTTTCCCTTCGGAAATGGAGTTAAATGCCAGGCTCTGTGTCTTCCTACAAGCACTACTTTGTTTCAGATAAGGGCAGTCACTTCACAGCTGAACCGAACTACATCGTTCACGAAGCTCACATGTTTCTCATCTTAAATGACAAGCATTGGATATTAGAGGACCAGTGCTTTGTATCAGTTTCAAAATTAGAGTTGGACTAGATATGGCCCGTATGTGTAGGAAACACCGTTCTTTTGTTCTGAGCACACTCAAGTTTCCTGCTGTATTAGACACTCTAGAAAGCAAGAGCGTGCTTATTGCTCTAAAGCAGAGTGTGATCCATGGATGAGAACTATGTTGTGTGTTTCCCTTCAGAAATGGAGTTAAACCCCAGGCTCTGTGTCTTCTTACAAGCAAGACTTCGTTTCAAGTAAGGGCAGTCACTTTTCAGCTCAAACGAATTGCATCGTTCACGAAGCTCACACGTTTCTCATCTTAACTGACAAGCATTGAATGTTAGAGGACCAGTGCTTTGTATCAGTTTCAGAAGCAGCTTTGGACTAGATATGGTCCGTATGTGTAGGAAACACCGTTCATTTTTTCTCAGCACACCCAATTTTCCTGCTGTCTTAGAGACTCTAGAAAGCAAGAGCGTGCTTCTTGCTCTAAAGCAGGGTGTGATCAATGGATGAGAACTCTGTTGTGTGTTTCACTTCAGAAATGGATTTAAATCTCTGGCTCTGAGTCTTACTAAAAGCAAGACTTCGGTTCAGGTAAGGGCAGTTACTTTACAGCTCAAACGAACTACAACCTTCACGAAGCTCACACATTTCCCATCTTAACTGACAAGCATTGAATGTTAGAGGACCAGTGCTTTGTATCAGTTTCAGAAGCAGAGTTGGACTATATATGGTCTGTATGTGTTGGAAACACCGTTCTTTTGTTCTCAGCACACTCACGTTTTCTGCTGCCTTAGAGACTCTAGAAAGCAAGAGCGTGCTTCTTGCTCTAAAGCAGAGTGTGATCAATGGATGAGAACTCTGTTGTGTGTTTCACTTCAGAAATGGAGATAATTCCCAGGATCTGAGTCTTCCTACAAGCAAGACTTCGAATCAGGTAAGGGCAGTTACTTTACAGCTCAAATGAATTACATCGTTCACGACTCTCACACATTTCTCATCTTAACTGACAAGCATTGGATGTTAGAGTACCAGTGCTTTGTATCAGTTTCAGAAGGAGAGTTGGACTAGATATGGTCCGTATGTGTATGAAACTCTGTTCTTTTGTTCTCAGCACACTCACGTTTCCTGCTATCTTAGAGACTCTAGAAAGCAAGAGCGTGCTTATTGCTCTAAAGCAGAGTGTGATCCATGGATGGCAACTATGCTGTGTGTTTTCCTTCAGAAATGGAGTTAAATCCCAGGCTCTGAGTCTTCCTACAAGCAAGAATTCGATTCAAGTAAGGGCAGTTACTTTACAGCTCAAACGAACTACATCGTTCATGAAGCTCACACGTTTCTAATCTTAACTGACAAGCATTGGATGTTAGAGGACCTGTGCTTTGTATCAATTTCAGAGGCAGAGTTGGACTAGATATGGTCCGTATGTGTAGGAAACACCGTTGTTTTGTTCTCAGCACACTCACGTTTCCTGCTGTCTTAGAGACTGTAGAAAGCAAGAACGTGCTTATTGCTCTAAAGAAGAGTGTGATCTATATATTAGATCTCTGCTGTGTGTTTCACCTCAGAAATGGAGTTAAATCCCAGGCTCTGAGTCTTCCTACAAGCAAGACTTCATTTCTGGTAAGGGCAGTTACTTTAGAGCTCAAACGAACTATATTGTTCACGATGCTCACACATTTCTCATCTTAACTGACAAGCATTGGAGGTTAGATGACCTGTGCTTTGTTTCAGTTTCAGAAGCAGAGTAGAACTAGGTAACGCCGTTATGTGGGAGAAACTCCGTTCTTTTGTTCGGAGCACACTCAAGTTTCCTGCTGTCTTAGAGACTCTAGGAAGCAAGAGCGTGCTGTTTGCTCTAAAGCAGAGTGTGGTCCATGGAAGAGAACTATGCTGTGTGTTTCCCTTCGGAAATGGAGTTAAATCCCAGGCTCTGTGTCTTCCTACAAGCACTACTTTGTTTCAGATAAGGGCCGTCACTTCTCAGCTCAACCGAACTACATCGTTCACGAAGCTCACATGTTTCTCATCTTAAATGACAAGCATTGGATATTAGAGGACCAGTGATTTGTATCAGTTTCAAAATTAGAGTTGGACTAGATATGATCCGTATGTGTAGGAAAAACCGTTCTTTTGTTCTGAGCACACTCAAGTTTCCTGCTGTATTAGACACTCTAGTAAGCAAGAGCGTGCTTATTGCTCTAAAGCAGAGTGTGATCGATGGATGAGAACTGTGTTGTGTGTTTCCCTTCAGAA
Organism: Onychomys leucogaster; assembly: GCA_949786385.1. NCBI lineage: Eukaryota > Metazoa > Chordata > Mammalia > Rodentia > Cricetidae > Onychomys > Onychomys leucogaster. The sequence continues at coordinate 2,166,435 of CATKUP010000038.1, read as the reverse complement.
ATGTAGTTAAACCCCACGCCCTTTGTCTACCTACATTCAAGAGTTCGTTTCAGGTATGGGCAGTCACTTTTCAGCTCAAACGAACTACATTGTTCACAAAGCTCACATGTTTCTCATCTTAACTGACAAGCATTGGATGTTAGAGGACCAGTGCTTTGTATCAGTTTCAGAATCAGAGTTGGACTAGATATCGCCCGTATGTGTAGGAAACACCATTCTTTTGTTCTGAGCACACTCAAGTTTCCTGCTGTATTAGACACTCTGGAATTCAAGAGCGTGCTTCTTGCTCTATAGCAGAGTGTGATCCATGGATGAGAACTGTGTTGTGTTTTTCCCTTCAGAAATGGAGTTAAACTCCACGCCCTGTGTCTACCTACTTTCAAGACTTCGTTTCAGGTAAGGGCAGTCAATTTTCAGCTCAACCGAACTACATCGTTCACGAAGCATACACGTTTCTCATCTTAACTGACAAGCATCAGATGTTAGAAGACCAGTGCTTTGTATCAGTTTCAGAAGGAGAGTTGGACTAGATATGGGCCGTATGTGTAGGAAACACCGTTGTTTTTTTCTCAGCACACTCATGTTTCCTGCTGTCTTAGAGACTCTAGAAAGCAAGAGCGTGCTTATTGCTCTAAAGCAGAATGAGATCTATATATGACAACTCTGCTGTGTGTTTCACTTCAGAAATGGAGTTAAATCCCTGGCTCTGAGACTTCCTACAAGCAAGACTTCGTTTCTTGTAAGGGCAGTTATTTTAAAGCTCAAACGAATTACATCATTCACAATGCTCACACATTTCTCATCTTAACTGACAAGCATTGGATGTTTGAGGACCTGTGGTTTCTTTCAGTTTTAGAAGCAGAGTAGAACAAGATAAGTCCCGTATGTGTAGGAAACACCGTCCTTTTTTTCTGAGCACACTCAAGTTTAATGCTGTATTAGAGACTCTAGAAAGCAAGAGCGTGCTGTTAGCTCTAAAGCAGAGTGTGATCCATGGAAGAGAACTATGCTGTGTGTTTCCCTTCGGAAATGGAGTTAAATGCCAGGCTCTCTGTCTTCCTACAAGCACTACTTTGTTTCAGATAAGGGCAGTCACTTCACAGCTGAACCGAACTACATCGTTCACGAAGCTCACATGTTTCTCATCTTAAATGACAAGCATTGGATATTAGAGGACCAGTGCTTTGTATCAGTTTCAAAATTAGAGTTGGACTAGATATGGCCCGTATGTGTAGGAAACACCGTTCTTTTGTTCTGAGCACACTCAAGTTTCCTGCTGTATTAGACACTCTGGAATGCAAGAGCGTGCTTATTGCTCTAAAGCAGAGTGTGATCCATGGATGAGAACTGTGTTGTGTGTTTCCCTTCAGAAATGGAGTTAAACCCCATGCCCTGTGTCTTCCTACTTTCAAGACTTCGTTTCAGGTAAGGGCAGTCACTTTTCAGCTCAAAAGAACTACATCGTTCACGAAGCTCACACGTTTCTCATCTTAACAGACAAGCTTCGGATGTTAGAGGACCAGTGCTTTGTATCAGTTTCAGAAGCAGAGGTGGACTATATATGGTCTGTATGTGTAGGAAACACAGTTCTTTTGTTCTCAGCACACTCACGTTTTCTGCTGTCTTAGAGACTCTAGAAAGCAAGAGTGTGCTTCTTGCTCTAAAGCAGAGTGTGCTCCGTGGATGAGAACTATGCTGTGTGTTTCCCTTCAGAATTGGAGTTAAATCCAAGGCTCTGTGTTTTCCTACTAGCAAGACATCGTTTCAGGTTAGGGCAGTCACTTTTCAGCTCAAACGTCCTACATTGTTTACGAAACTCACACGTTTCTCATCTTAACTGACAAGCATTGAATGTTACAGGACCAGTGCTTTGTATCAGTTTCAGAAGCAGAGTTGGACTAGATATGGTCCGTATGTGTCGGAAACACTGTTCATTTGTTCTCAGCACACTCAAGTTTCCTGCTGTCTTAGAGACTCTAGAAGGCTAGAGCGTGCTTCTTGCTTTAAAGCAGAGTGTGATCAATGGATGAGAACTATGCTGTGTGTTTCCCTTCAGAAATGGAGTTAAATCCCAGGCTCTGAGTCTTCCTACAAGCAAGAATTCGTTTCAAGTAAGGGCTGTCACTTTACAGCTCAAACGAACTACATCGTTCATGAAGCTCACACGTTTCTCATCTTAACTGACAAGCATTGGATGTTAGAGGACATGTGGTTTCTTTCAGTTTCAGAAGCAGAGTTGAACTAGATATGGTCCGTATATGTAGGAAACACTGTTCTTTTGTTCTGAGCACACTCAAGTTTCCTACTGTATTAGAGATTCTAGAAAGCAAGAGCGTTCTTGTTGCTCTAAAGCAGAGTGTGATCCATGGATGAGAACTATGCTGTGTGTTTCCCTTCAGAAATGGAGTTAAATCCCAGGCTCTGAGTCTTCCTACAAGCAAGACTTCGATTCAAGTAAGGGCAGTTACTTTACAGCTCAAACGAATTACATTGTTCATGAAGCTCACACGTTTCTCATCTTAACTGACAAGCATTGGATGTTAGAGGACCTGTGCTTTGTATCAATTTCAGAGGCAGAGTTGGACTAGATATGGTCTGTAGGTTTAGGAAACACCGTTGTTTTGTTCTCAGCACAATCATGTTTGCTGCTCTCTTAGAGACTCTAGAAAGCAAGAGCGTGCTTATTGCTCTAAAGCAGAGTGTGATCTATATATGAGAACTCTGCTGTGTGATTCACTTCAGAAATGGAGTTAAATCCCAGGCTCTGAGTCTTCCTACAAGCAAGACTTCATTTCAGGTAAGGACAGTTACTTTACAGCTCAAACGAATTACATCGTTCACGATGCTCACACATTTCTCATCTTAAATGACAAGCATTGGTTGTTAGAGGACCTGTGGTTTGTTTCAGTTTCAGAAGCAGAGTAGAACTAGATAAGGCCCGTATGTGTAGGAAACACCGTTCTTTTGTTCGGAGCACACTCAAGTTTCCTGCTGTATTAGAGACTCTAGAAAGCAAGAGCGTTCTGTTTGCTCTAAAGCAGAGTGTGATCCATGGAAGAGAACTATGCTGTGTGTTTCCCTTCGGAAAAGGAGTTAAATCCCAGGCTCTGTGTCTTCCTACAAGCACTACTTTGTTTTAGATAAGGGCAGTTACTTCTCAGCTCAACCGAACTACATCGTTCACGAAGCTCACATGTTTCTCATCTTAAATGACAAGCATTGGATATTAGAGGACCAGTGGTTTGTATCAGTTTCAAAATTATAGTTGGACTAGATATTGCCCGTATGTGTAGGAAACACCGTTGTTTTCTTCTGAGCACACACAAGTTTCCTGCTGTATTAGACACTATAGAAAGCAAGAGCGCGCTTATTGCTCTAAAGCAGAGTGTGATCCATGGATGAGAACTGTGTTGTGTGTTTCCCTTCAGAAATGGAGTTAAATCTCACGCCCTGTGTCTTCCTACATTAAAGAGTTCGTTTCAGGTAAGGGAAGTCACTTTTCAGCTCAAACGAACTACATCGTTCACAAAGATCGCCTGTTTCTCATCTTAACTGACAAGCATTGGATGTTAGAGGACCAGTGCTTTGTATCAGTTTCAGAATCAGAGTTGGACTAGATATCGCCCATATGTGTAGGAAACACCGTTCTTTTGTTCTGAGCACACTCAAGTTTCCTGCTGTATTAGACACTCTGGAATGCAAGAGCGTGCTTCTTGCTCTAAAGCAGAGTGTGATCCATGGATGAGAACTGTGTTGTGTGTTTCCCTTCAGAAATGGAGTTAAACCCCATGCCCTGTGTCTTCCTACTTTCAAGACTTCGTTTCAGGTAAGGGCAGTCACTTTTCAGCTCAAACGAACTACATCGTTCACGAAGCTCACACGTTTCTCATCTTAACAGACAAGCTTCGGATGTTAGAGGACCAGTGCTTTGTATCAGTTTCAGAAGCAGAGGTGGACTATATATGGTCTGTATGTGTAGGAAACACAGTTCTTTTGTTCTCAGCACACTCACGTTTTCTGCTGTCTTAGAGACTCTAGAAAGCAAGAGTGTGCTTCTTGCTCTAAAGCAGAGTGTGCTCCGTGGATGAGAACTATGCTGTGTGTTTCCCTTCAGAATTGGAGTTAAATCCAAGGCTCTGTGTTTTCCTACTAGCAAGACATCGTTTCAGGTTAGGGCAGTCACTTTTCAGCTCAAACGTCCTACATTGTTTACGAAACTCACACGTTTCTCATCTTAACTGACAAGCATTGAATGTTACAGGACCAGTGCTTTGTATCAGTTTCAGAAGCAGAGTTGGACTAGATATGGTCCGTATGTGTCGGAAACACTGTTCATTTGTTCTCAGCACACTCAAGTTTCCTGCTGTCTTAGAGACTCTAGAAGGCTAGAGCGTGCTTCTTGCTTTAAAGCAGAGTGTGATCAATGGATGAGAACTATGCTGTGTGTTTCCCTTCAGAAATGGAGTTAAATCCCAGGCTCTGAGTCTTCCTACAAGCAAGAATTCGTTTCAAGTAAGGGCTGTCACTTTACAGCTCAAACGAACTACATCGTTCATGAAGCTCACACGTTTCTCATCTTAACTGACAAGCATTGGATGTTAGAGGACATGTGGTTTCTTTCAGTTTCAGAAGCAGAGTTGAACTAGATATGGTCCGTATATGTAGGAAACACTGTTCTTTTGTTCTGAGCACACTCAAGTTTCCTGCTGTATTAGAGATTCTAGAAAGCAAGAGCGTTCTTCTTGCTCTAAAGCAGAGTGTGATCCATGGATGAGAACTATGCTGTGTGTTTCCCTTCAGAAATGGAGTTAAATCCCAGGCTCTGAGTCTTCCTACAAGCAAGACTTTGATTCAAGTAAGGGCAGTTACTTTACAGCTCAAACGAATTACATTGTTCATGAAGCTCACACGTTTCTCATCTTAACTGACAAGCATTGGATGTTAGAGGACCTGTGCTTTGTATCAATTTCAGAGGCAGAGTTGGACTAGATATGGTCTGTAGGTGTAGGAAACACCGTTGTTTTGTTCTCAGCACAATCATGTTTGCTGCTGTCTTAGAGACTCTAGAAAGCAAGAGCGTGCTTATTGCTCTAAAGCAGAGTGTGATCTATATATGAGAACTCTGCTGTGTGATTCACTTCAGAAATGGAGTTAAATCCCAGGCTCTGAGTCTTCCTACAAGCAAGACTTCGTTTCAGGTAAGGACAGTTACTTTACAGCTCAAACGAATTACATCGTTCACGATGCTCACACATTTCTCATCTTAAATGACAAGCATTGGTTGTTAGAGGACCTGTGGTTTGTTTCAGTTTCAGAAGCAGAGTAGAACTAGATAAGGCCCGTATGTGTAGGAAACACCGTTCTTTTGTTCGGAGCACACTCAAGTTTCCTGCTGTATTAGAGACTCTAGAAAGCAAGAGCGTTCTGTTTGCTCTAAAGCAGAGTGTGATCCATGGAAGAGAACTATGCTGTGTGTTTCCCTTCGGAAAAGGAGTTAAATCCCAGGCTCTGTGTCTTCCTACAAGCACTACTTTGTTTTAGATAAGGGCAGTTACTTCTCAGCTCAACCGAACAACATCGTTCACGAAGCTCACATGTTTCTCATCTTAAATGACAAGCATTGGATATTAGAGGACCAGTGGTTTGTATCAGTTTCAAAATTATAGTTGGACTAGATATTGCCCGTATGTGTAGGAAACACCGTTGTTTTCTTCTGAGCACACACAAGTTTCCTGCTGTATTAGACACTATAGAAAGCAAGAGCGCGCTTATTGCTCTAAAGCAGAGTGTGATCCATGGATGAGAACTGTGTTGTGTGTTTCCCTTCAGAAATGGAGTTAAATCTCTCGCCCTGTGTCTTCCTACATTAAAGAGTTCGTTTCAGGTAATGGAAGTCACTTTTCAGCTCAAACGAACTACATCGTTCACAAAGATCGCCTGTTTCTCATCTTAACTGACAAGCATTGGATGTTAGAGGACCAGTGCTTTGTATCAGTTTCAGAATCAGAGTTGGACTAGATATCGCCCATATGTGTAGGAAACACCGTTCTTTTGTTCTGAGCACACTCAAGTTTCCTGCTGTATTAGACACTCTGGAATGCAAGAGCGTGCTTCTTGCTCTAAAGCAGAGTGTGATCCATGGATGAGAACTGTGTTGTGTGTTTCCCTTCAGAAATGGAGTTAAACCCCATGCCCTGTGTCTTCCTACTTTCAAGACTTCGTTTCAGGTAAGGGCAGTCACTTTTCAGCTCAAACGAACTACATCGTTCACGAAGCTCACACGTTTCTCATCTTAACAGACAAGCTTCGGATGTTAGAGGACCAGTGCTTTGTATCAGTTTCAGAAGGAGAGTTGTACTGGATATGGTCCGTACGTGTAGGAAACAATGTTCTTTTGTTCTCAGCACACTCAGGTTTCTTGGTGTCTTAGAGACTCTAGAAAGCAAGAGCGTGGTTCTTGCTCTAAAGCAGGGTGTCATCAATGGATGAGAACTCTGTTGTATGTTTCACTTCAGAAATGGAGTTAAATCTCTGGCTCTGTGTCATACTAAATGCAAGACTTCGGTTCAGGTAAGGGCAGTTACTTTACAGCTCAAAAGAACTACATAGTTCACGAAGCTCACACGTTTCTCATCTTAACTGAGAAGCATTAGGTGTTAGAGGACCTTTGCTTTGTATCAATTTCAAGCAGAGTTGAACTAGATATGGTCTGTCTGTATAGGAAACACCGTTCTTTTCTTCTGCGCACACTCAAGTTTCCTTCTGTATGAGAGACTCTAGAAAGCAAGAGCGTGCTTCTTGCTCTAAAGCAGAGTTTAATCCATGGATGAGAACTCTGCTGTGTGTTTCATTTCACAAATGGACTTAAATCACAGGCTCTGTGTCTTCCTACAAGCAAGACTTCATTTCAAGTAAGGGCAGTCACTTTTCAGCTCAAACGAACTACAACGTTCACGAAGCTCACACGTTTCCCATCTTAACTGACAAGCATTGAATGTTAGAGGACCAGTGCTTTGTATCAGTTTCAGAAGCAGAGTTGGACTAGATATGTTCCGTATGTGTTGGAAACACCGTTCATTTGTTCTCAGCACACTCAAGTTTCCTGCTGTCTTAGAGAATCTAGACAGCAAGAGACTGCTTCTTGCTCTAAAGCAGAGTGTGATCCGTGGATGAGAACTATGCTGTGTGTTTCCCTTCAGAAATGGAGTTAAATACCAGGCTCTGTGTTTTCCTACTAGCAAGACATCGTTTCAGGTTAGGGCAGTCACTTTTGAGCTCAAACGAACTACATTGTTCACGAAACTCACACGTTTCTCATCTTAACTGACAAACATTGAATGTTAGAAGACCAGTACTTTGTATCAGTTTCAGAAGCAGAGTTGGACTAGATATGTTCCGTATGTGTTGGAAACACCGTTCATTTGTTCTCAGCACACTCAAGTTTCCTGCTGTCTTAGAGACTCTAGAAATCTAGAGCATGCTTCTTGCTTTAAAGCAGAGTGTGATCAATGGATGAGAACTCTGTTGTGTGTTTCACTTCAGAAATGGAGTTAAATCCCTGGCTCTGAGTCTTCCTACATGCAAGAATTCGTTTCAAGTAAGGGCAGTCACTTTACAGCTCAAACGAACTACAATGTTCATGAAGCTCACACGTTTCTCATCTTAACTGACAAGCATTGGATGTTAGAGGACATGTGGTTTCTTTCAGTTTCAGAAGCAGAGTTGAACAAGATATGGTCTGTATGTGTAGGAAACACTGTTCTTTTGTTCTGAGCACACTCAAGTTTCCTGCTGTATTAGAGATTCTAGAAAGCAAGAGCGTTCTTCTTGCTCTAAAGCAGAGTGTGATCCATGGATGAGAACTATGCTGTGTGTTTCCCTTCAGAAATGGAGTTAAATCCCAGGCTCTGAGTCTTCCTACAAGCAAGACTTCGATTCAAGTAAGGGCAGTAACTTTACAGATCAAACGAACTACATCGTTCACGAAGCTCACACGTTTCTCATCTTAACTGACAAGCATTGGATTTTAGAGGACCAGTGCTTTGTATCAATTTCAGAGGCAGAGTTGGACTAGATATGGTCTGTAGGTGTAGGAAACACCGTTGTTTTGTTCTCAGCACAATCATGTTTGCTGCTGTCTTAGAGACCCTAGAAAGCAAGAGCGTGCTTATTGCTCTAAAGCAGAGTGTGATCTATATATGAGAACTCTGCTGTGTGTTTCACTGCAGAAATGGAGTTAAATCCCAGGCTCTGAGTCTTCCTACATGTAAGACTTCGTTTCAGGTAAGGGCAGGTACTTTACAGCGCAAAAGAATTACATCGTTCACGATGCTCACACATTTCTCATCTTAAATGACAAGCATTGGATGTTAGAGGACTTGTGGTTTCTTTCAGATTCAGAAGCAGAGTAGAAGTAGATAAGGCCCGTATGTTTGGGAAACACCGTTCTTTTGTTCGGAGCACACTCAAATTTCCTGCTGTATTAGAGACTCTAGAAAGCAAGAGCGTGCTGTTTGCTCTAAAGCAGAGTGTGATCCATGGAAGAGAACTATGCTGTGTGTTTCCCTTCAGAAATGGAGATAAATCCCAGGCTCTGTGTCTTCCTACAAGCACTACCTTGTTTCAGGTAAGGGCAGTCACTTTTCCGCTCAACCGAACTACATCGTTCACGAAGCTCACATGTTTCTCATGTTAAATGACAAGCATTGGATGTTAGAAGACCAGTGCTTTGTATCAGTTTCAGAATCAAAGTTGGACTAGATATCGCCCCTATATTTAGGAAACACCATTCTTTTGTTCTGAGCACACTCAAGTTTCCTGCTGTATTAGACACTCTGGAAAGCAAGAGCGTTCTTCTTGCTCTAAAGCAGAGTGTGATCCATGGATGAGAACTGTGTTGTGTGTTTCCCTTCAGAAATGGAGTTAAACCCCACGCCCTGTGTCTTCCTACATTCAAGACTTCGTTTCAGGTAAGGGCAGTCACTTTTCATCTCAAACGAACTACATCGTTCACGAAGCTCACACGTTTCTCATCTTAACTGACAAGCATCAGATATTAGAGGACCAGTGCTTTGTATCAGTTTCAGAAGGAGAGTTGGACTAGATATAGTCCGTATGTGTAGGAAACACCATTCTTTTGTTCTCAGCACACTCAGGTTTCCTGCAGTCTTAGAGACTCTGGAAAGCAAGAGCGTGCTTCTTGCTCTAAAGGAGAGTGTGATCAATGGATGAGAACTCTGCTGTTTGTTTCCCTTCAGAAATGGAGTTCAATCCCAGGCTCTGAGTCTTCCTACAAGCAAGACTTCATTTCAGGTAAGGACAGTTACTTTACAGCTCAAACGAATTACATCGTTCACGATGCTCACACATTTCTCATCTTAACTGACAAGCATTGGATGTTAGAGGACCTGTGGTTTGTTTCAGTTTCAGAAGCAGAGTAGAAGTAGATAAGGCCCGTATGTGTAGGAAACACCGTTCTTTTGTTCAGAGCACACTCAAGTTTCCTGCTGTATTAGAGACTCTAGAAAGCAAGAGCGTGCTGTTTGCTCTAATGCAGAGTGTGATCCATGGAAGAGAACTATGCTGTGTGTTTCCCTTCGGAAATGGAGTTAAATCCCAGGCTCTGTGTCTTCCTACAAGCACTACTTTGTTTCAGATAAGGGCAGTCACTTCTCAGCTCAACCGAACTACATCGTTCACGAAGCTCACATGTTTCTCATCTTAAGTGACAAGCTTTGGATATTAGAGGACCAGTGCTTTGTATCAGTTTCAAAATTAGAGTTGGACTAGATATGGCCCGTATGTGTAGGAAAAACCGTTCTTTTGTTCTGAGCACACTCAGGTTTCCTGCTGTATTAGAGACTCTAGAAAGCAAGAGCGTGCTTATTGCTCTAAAGCAGAGTGTTATCCATGGATGAGAACTGTGTTGTATGTTTCCCTTCAGAAATGGAGTTAAACCCCACGCCCTGTGTCTTCCTACATTCAAGAGTTCGTTTCAGGTAAGGGCAGTCACTTTTCATCTCAAACGAACTACATCGTTCACGAAGCTCACACGTTTCTCATCTTAACTGACACGCATCGGATGTTAGAGGACCAGTGCTTTGTATCAGTTTCAGAAGGAGAGTTGGACTAGATATGGTCTGTATGTATAGGAAACACCGTTCTTTTCTTCTGAGCACACTCAAGTTTCCTGCTGTATTAGAGACTCTAGAAAGCAAGAGCGTGCTTCTTGCTCTAAAGCAGAGTTTAATCCATGGATGAGAACTCTGCTGTGTGTTTCATTTCACAAATGGAGTTTAAATCACAAGCTCTGTGTCTTCCTACAAGCAAGACTTCATTTCAAGTAAGGGCAGTCACTTTTCAGCTCAAACGAACTACAACGTTCACGAAGCTCACACGTTTCCCATCTTAACTGAAAAGCATTGAATGTTAGAGGAACAGTGCTTTGTATCAGTTTCAGAAGCAGAGTTGGACTATATATGGTCTGTATGTGTAGGAAACACCGTTCTTTTGTTCTCCGCACACTCACGTTTTCTGCTGTCTTAGAGACTCTAGACAGCAAGAGACTGCTTCCTGCTCTAAAGCAGAGTGTGATCCGTGGATGAGAACTATGCTGTGTGTTTCCCTTCAAAAATGGAGTTAAATCCCAGGCTCTGTGTTTTCCTACTAGCAAGACATCGTTTCAGGTTAGGGCAGTCACTTTTCAGCTCAAACGACGTATATTATTCACGAAACTCACACGTTTCTCATCTTAACTGACAAGCATTGAATGTTAGAGGACCAGTGCTTTGTATCAGTTTCAGAAGCAGAGTTGGACTAGATATGGTCCGTATGTGTTGGAAACACCGTTCATTTGTTCTCAGCACACTCAAGTTTCCTGCTGTCTTAGAGACTCTAGAAAGCTAGAGCGTGCTTCTTGCTTTAAAGCAGAGTGTGATCAATGGATGAGAACTCTGTTGTGTGTTTCACTTCAGAAATGGAGTTAAATCCCTGGCTCTGAGTCTTCCTACAAGCAAGAATTCGTTTCAAGTAAGGGCAGTCACTTTACAGCTCAAACGAACTACATCATTCATGAAGCTCACACGTTTCTCATCTTAACTGACAAGCATTGGATGTTAGAGGACATGTGGTTTCTTTCAGTTTCCGAAGCAGAGTTGAACAAGATATGGTCTGTATGTGTAGGAAACACTGTTCTTTTGTTCTGAGCACACTCAAGTTTCCTGCTGTATTAGAGATTCTGGAAAGCAAGAGCGTTCTTCTTGCTCTAAAGCAGACTGTGATCCATGGATGAGAACTATGCTGTGTGTTTCCCTTCAGAAATGGAGTTAAATCCCAGGCTCTGAGTCTTCCTACAAGCAAGACTTCGATTCAAGTAAGGGCAGTTACTTTACAGATCAAACGAACTACATCATTCACGAAGCTCACACATTTCTCATCTTAACTGACAAGCATTGGATGTTAGAGGACCTGTGTTTTGTATCAATTTCAGAGGCAGAGTTGGACTAGATATGGTCTGTATGTGTAGGAAACACCGTTGTTTTGTTCTCAGCACAATCATTTTTCCTGCTGTCTTAGAGACTCTAGAAAGCAAGAGCGTGCTTATTGCTCTAAAGCAGAGTGTGATCTATATATGAGAACTCTGCTGTGTGTTTCACTTCAGAAATGGAGTTAAATCCCAGGCTCTGAGACTTCTTACAAGCAAGACTTCGTTTCACGTAAGGACAGTTACTTTACAGCTCAAACGAATTACGTCGTTCACGATGCTCACACATATCTCATCTTAACTGACAAGCATTGAATGTTAGAGGACCAGTGCTTTGTATCAGTTTCAGAAGCAGAGTTGGACTAGATATGTTCCGTATGTGTTGGAAACACCGTTCATTTGTTCTCAGCACACTCAAGTTTCCTGCTGTCTTAGAGTCTCTAGAAAGCTAGAGCGTGCTTCTTGCTTTAAAGCAGAGTGTGATCAATGGATGGGAACTCTGTTGTGTGTTTCACTTCAGAAATGGAGTTAAATCCCTGGCTCTGAGTCTTCCTACAAGCAAGAATTCGTTTCAAGTAAGGGCAGTCACTTTACAGCTCAAACGAACTACATCATTCATGAAGCTCACACGTTTCTCATCTTAACTGACAAGCATTGGATGTTAGAGGACATGTGGTTTCTTTCAGTTTCCGAAGCAGAGTTGAACAAGATATGGTCTGTATGTGTAGGAAACACTGTTCTTTTGTTCTGAGCACACTCAAGTTTCCTGCTGTATTAGACACTCTAGAAAGCAAGAGCGTGCTTATTGCTCTAAAGCATAGTGTGAACCATGGATGAGAACTGTGTTGTGTGTTTCCGTTCAGAAATGGAGTTAAACCCCACGCCCTCTGTCATACTACATTCAAGAGTTCGTTTCAGGTAAGGGCAGTCACTTTTCAGCTCAAACGAACTACATCGTTCACAAAGCTCACCTGTTTCTCATCTTAACTGACAAGCATTGGATGTTTGAGGACCAGTGCTTTGTATCAGTTTCAGAATCAGAGTTGGACTAGATATCGCCCATATGTGTAGGAAACACCGTTCTTTTGTTCTGAGCACCCTCAAGTTTCCTGCTGTATTAGACACTCTGGCAAGCAAGAGCGTGCTTCTTGCTCTAAAGCAGAGTGTGATCCATGGATGAGAACTGTGTTTTGTTTTTCCCTTCAGAAACGGAGTTAAACCCCACGCCCTGTGTCTTCCTACTTTCAAGACTTCGTTTCAGGTAAGGGCAGTCACTTTTCAGCTCAAACGAACTACATCATTCACGAAGCTCACACGTTTCTCATCTTAACTGACAAGCATCGGATATTAGAGGACCAGTGCTTTGTATCAGTTTCAGAAGGAGAATTGGACTAGATATGGTCCGTATGTGTAGGAAACACCGTTCTTTTGTTCTCAGCACACTCAGGTTTCCTGCTGTCTTAGAGACTCTAGAAAGCAAGAGCGTGCTTCTTGCTCTAAAGCAGGGTGTCATCAATGGATGAGAACTCTGTTGTGTGTTTCACTTCAGAAATGGAGTTAAATCTCTGGCTCTGTGTCTTACTAAAAACAAAACTTCGGTTCAGGTAAGGGCAGTTACTTTACAGCTCAAAAGAACTACATCGTTCACGAATCTCACACGTTTCTCATCTTAACTGAGAAGCATTAGATGTTTTCGGACCGTTGCTTTGTATCAATTTCAAGCAGAGTAGAACTAGATAAGGCCCGTATGTGTAGGAAACACCGTTCTTTGTTCAGAGCACACTCAAGTTTCCTGCTGTATTAGAGACTCTAGAAAGCAAGAGCGTGCTGTTAGCTCTAAAGCAGAGTGTGATCCATGGAAGAGAACTATGCTGTGTGTTTCCCTTCGGAAATGGAGTTAAATCCCAGGTTCTGTGTCTTCCTACAAGCACTAATTTGTTTCAGATAAGGGCAGTCACTTCTCAGCTCAACCGAACTACATCGTTCACAAAGCTCACATGTTTCTCATCTTAAATGACAAGCATTGGATATTAGAGGACCAGTGCTTTGTATCAGTTTCAAAATTAGAGTTGGACTAGATATGGCCCGTATGTGTAGGAAACACCGTTCTTTTGTTCTGAGCACCCTCAAGTTTCCTGCTGTATTAGACACTCTGGAAAGCAAGAGCGTGCTTGTTGCTCTAAAGCAGAGTGTGATCCATGGATGAGAACTGTGTTGTGTTTTTCCCTTCAGAAATGGAGTTAAACCCCAAGCCCTGTGTCTTCCTACTTTCAAGACTTCGTTTCAGGTAAGGGCAGTCACTTTTCAGCTCAAATGAATAACATCGTTCACGAAGCTCACACGTTTCTCATCTTAACTGACAAGCATCGGATGTTAGAGGACCAGTGCTTGGTATCAGTTTCAGAAGGAGAGTTGGACTAGATATGGTCCGTATGTGTAGGAAACACCGTTCTTTTGTTCTCAGCACACTCAGGTTTTCTGCTGTCTTAGAGACTCTAGAAAGCAAGTGAGTGCTTCTTGCTCTAATGCAGAGTGTAATCCGTGGATGAGAACTATCCTGTGTGTTTCCCTTCAGAAATGGAGTTAAATCCCAGGCTCTGTGTTTTCCTACTAGCAAGACATCGTTTCAGGTTAGGGCAGTCACTTTATAGCTCAAACGACCTACATTGTTCATGAAACTCACACGTTTCTCATCTTAACTGACAAGCATTGAATGTTAGAGGACCAGTGCTTTGTATCAGTTTCAGAAGCAGAGTTGGACTAGATATGGTCCGTATGTGTCGGAAACACCGTTCATTTGTTCTCAGCACACTCAAGTTTCCTGCTGTCTTAGAGAATCTAGAAAGCTAGAGCGTGCTTCTTGCTTTAAAGCAGAGTGTAATCAATGGATGAGAACTCTGTTGTGTGTTTCACTTCAGAAATGGAGTTAAATCCCTGGCTCTGAGTCTTCCTACAAGCAAGAATTCGTTTCAAGTAAGGGCAGTCATTTTACAACTCAAACGAACTACATCATTCATGAAGCTCACACGTTTCTCATCTTAACTGACAAGCATTGGATGTTAGAGGACTTGTGGTTTTTATCAGTTTCAGAAGCAGAGTTGGACTAGATATGGTCTGTATTTGTAGGAAACACCCTGCTTTGGTTCTCAGCACACTCACGTTTTCTGCTGTCTAAGTGACTCTAGAAAGCAAGAGTGTGCTTCTTGCTCTAAAGCAGAGTGTGATCCATGGATGAGAACTCTGCTGTTTGTTTCCCTTCAAAAATGGAGTTAAATCCCAGGCTCTGTGTCTTCCTACAAGCAAGACGGCGTTTCAGGCAAGGGCAGTCACTTTTAGGCTCAAACGAACTACATCCTTCCCGAAGCTAACAAGTTTCCCATCTTAACTGACAAGCATTGGGTATTAGAGTACCAGGGCTTTGTATCAGTTTCCGGAGCAGAGTTGGACTAGATATGGTCCGTATGTGTAGGAAACACCATTCTTTTGTTCTCAGCACACTCACGTTTCCTACTGTATTAGAGACTCTAGAAATCAAGACCGTGCTTCTTGCTCTAAAGCAGAGTGTGATCAATGGATGAGAACTCTGCTGTGTGTTTCACTTCAGAAATGGAGTTAAATTCCAGGCTCTGAGTCTTCCTACTAGCAAGACTTCGTTTCAGGTAAGGGCAGTTACTTTACAGCTCAAACGAACTACATCGTTCACAAAGCTCACACGTTTCTAATCTTAACTGACAAGCATTGGATGTTAGAGGACCTGTGGTTTGTATAAGTTTCAGAAGCAGAGTGAACTAGATATGGCCCGTATGTGTAGGAAACACCATTCTTTTGTTCTGAGCACACTCAAGTTTCCTGCTATATTAGAGACTCTAGAAAGGAAGAGCGTGCTTCTTGCTCTAAAGCAGAGTGTGATGAATGGATGAGAACTGTGTTGTGTATTTCCCTTCAGAAATGGAGTTAAACCCCAGGCTCTGTGTCTTCCTACAAACAAGACTTCATTTCAGGTAAGGGCAGACACTTTTAAGCTCAAACCAAATACATCGTTCACGAAGCTCACACGTTTCTCATCTTTACTGACAAGCATTGGATGTTAGAGGACCTGTGGTTTGTATCAGTTTCAGAAGCAGAGTTGGACTAGATATGGTCCATATGTGTAGGAAACACCGTTCATTTGTTCTCATCGCACACTTGTTTCCTGCATTCTTAGAGACTCTGGAAAGCAAGAGCGTGCTTCTTGCTCTAAAGCAGAGTGTGATCCATGGATGAGAACTCTGCTGTGTGTTTCCCTTCAGAAATGGAGTTAAATCCCATGCTCTGTGTCTTCCTACAAGAAAGACAGCATTTCAGGCAAGGGCAGTCACTTTTCAGCTCAAATGAACTACATCATTCACGAAGCTAACAAGTTTCCCATCTTAACTGACAAGCATTGGATGTTAGAGGACCTGTGGTTTGTATCAGTTTCAGAAGCAGAGTTGAACTAGAAATGGCCCGTATGTGTAGGAAACACCGTTCTTTTGTTCTGAGCACACTCAAGTTTCCTGCTATATTAGAGACTCTAGAAAGCAAGAGCGTGATTCTTGCTCTAAAGCAGAGTGTCAGCCGTGGATGAGAACTCTGCTGTGTGTTTCACTTCAGAAATGGAGTTAAATCCCAGTCTCTGTGTCTTCCTACAAGCAAGACTACTTTTCAGGTAAGGGCAGGCACTTTTCAGCTCAAACGAACTACATCGTTCACGAAGATAACAAGTTTCCCATCTTAACTGACAAGCATTGGATGTTAGAGGACCAGGGCTTTGTATCAGTTTCAGAAGCAGAGTTGGACTAGATATGGTCCGTATGTGTAGGAAACACCGTTCATTTGTTCTCAGCTCACTTAAGTTTCCTGCCGTCTTAGAGACTCTAGAAAGCTAGAGAGTGCTTCTTGCTCTAAAGCAGAGTGTGATCAATGGATGAGAACTCTGTTGTGTGTTTCACTTCAGAAATGGAGTTAAATCCCTGGCTCTGAGTCTACCTACAAGCAAGAATTCATTTCCGGTAAGGGCAGTCACTTTTCAGCTCAAAGTATCTACATCGTTCACGAAGCTAACAAGTTTCCCATCTTAACTGAGAAGCATTGGATGTTAGAGGACCAGTGCTTTGTATTAATTTCAAGCAGAGTTGAACTAGATATGGTCTGTATGTGTAGGAAACACCGTTCTTTTGTTCTCAGCATACTCACATTTCCTGCAGTATTAGAGACTCTGGAAATCAAGAGCGTGCTTCTTGCTCTAAAGCAGAGTGTGATCCATGGATGAGAACTCTGCTGTGTGTTTCCCTTCAGAAATGGAGTTAAATCCCAGGCTCTGTGTCTTCCTACAAGCAAGACTTCGTTTTAGGTAAGGGCAGTTACTTTACAGCTCAAACAAACTACATCATTCACAAAACTCACACGTTTCTCATCTTATCTGACAAGCATTGGATGTTAGAGGACCTGTGGTTTGTGTCAGTTTCAGAAGCAGAGTTGAACTAGATATGGCCTGTATGTGTAGGAAACACCGTTCTTTTTTTCTGAGGACACTCAAGTTTTCTGCTATATTAGAGACTCTGGAAAGCAACAGCGTGCCTCTTGCTCTAAAGCAGAGTGTGATCCATGGATGAGAACTCTGCTGTTTGTTTCCCTTCAGAAATGGAGTTAAATCCCAGGCTCTGTGTCTTCCTACAAGCAAGACGGCATTTCAGGCAAGGGCAGTCACTTTTAGGCTCAAACGAACTACATCCTTCCCGAAGCTAACAAGTTTCCCATCTTAACTGACAAGCATTGGATATTAGAGGACCAGGGCTTTGTATCAGTTTCAGGAGCAGAGTTGGACTAGATATGGTCCGTATGTGTAGGAAACACCATTCTTTTGTTCTCAGCACACTCACGTTTCCTACTGTATTAGAGACTCTAGAAATCAAGAGCGTGCTTCTTGCTCTAAAGCAGAGTGTGATCAATGGATGAGAACTCTGCTGTGTGTTTCACTTCAGAAATGGAGTTAAATTCCAGGCTCTGAGTCTTCCTACAAGCAAGACTTCGTTTCAGGTCAGGGCAGTTACTTTACAGCTCAAACGAACTACATCGTTCACAAAGCTCACACGTTTCTAATCTTAACTGACAAGCATTGGATGTTAGAGGACCTGTGGTTTGTATAAGTTTCAGAAGCAGAGTGAACTAGATGTGGCCCGTATGTGTAGGAAACACCATTCATTTGTTCTGAGCACACTCAAGTTTCCTGCTATATTAGAGACTCTAGAAAGGAAGAGCGTGCTTCTTGCTCTAAAGCAGAGTGTGATCAATGGATGAGAACTGTGTTGTGTATTTCCCTTCAGAAATGGAGTTAAACCCCAGGCTCTGTGTCTTCCTACAAACAAGACTTCATTTCAGGTAAGGGCAGACACTTTTCAGCTCAAACCAAATACATCGTTCACGAAGCTCACACGTTTCTCATCTTTACTGACAAGCATTGGATGTTAGAGGACCTGTGGTTTGTATCAGTTTCAGAAGCAGAGTTGGACTAGATATGGTCCGTATGTGTAGGAAACACCGTTCATTTGTTCTCATCGCACACTTGTTTCCTGCATTCTTAGAGACTCTGGAAAGCAAGAGCGTGCTTCTTGCTCTAAAGCAGAGTGTGCTCCATGGATGAGAACTCTGCTGTGTGTTTCCCTTCAGAAATGGAGTTAAATCCCATGCTCTGTGTCTTCCTACAAGAAAGACGGCGTTTCAGGCAAGGGCAGTCACTTTTCAGCTCAAACGAACAACATCGTTCACGAAGCTAACAAGTTTCCCATCTTAACTGACAAGCATTGGATGTTAGAGGACCTATGGTTTGTATCAGTTTCAGAAGCAGAGTTGAACTAGAAATGGCCCGTATGTGTAGGAAACACCGTTCTTTTGTTCTGAGCACACTCAAGTTTCCTGCTGTATTAGAGACTCTAGAAAGCAAGAGCGTGATTCTTGCTCTAAAGCATAGTGTTAGCCGTGGATGAGAACTCTGCTGTGTGTTTCACTTCAGAAATGGAGTTAAATCCCATCTCTGTGTCTTCCTACAAGCAAGACTACTTTTCAGGTAAGGGCAGGCACTTTTCAGCTCAAACGATCTACATCGTTCACGAAGATAACAAGTTTCCCATCTTAACTGACAAGCATTGGATGTTAGAGGACCAGGGCTTTGTATCAGTTTCAGAAGCAGAGTTGGACTAGATATGGTCCGTATGTGTAGGAAACACCGTTCATTTGTTCTCAGCTCACTTAAGTTTCCTGCCGTCATAGAGACTCTAGAAAGCTAGAGAGTGCTTCTTGCTCTAAAGCAGAGTGTGATCAATGGATGAGAACTCTGTTGTGTGTTTCACTTCAGAAATGGAGTTAAATCCCTGGCTCTGAGTCTACCTACAAGCAAGAATTCATTTCCGGTAAGGGCAGTCACTTTTCAGCTCAAAGTATCTACATCGTTCACGAAGCTAACAAGTTTCCCATCTTAACTGAGAAGCATTGGATGTTAGAGGACCAGTGCTTTGTATTAATTTCAAGCAGAGTTGAACTAGATATGGTCTGTATGTGTAGGAAACACCGTTCTTTTGTTCTCAGCATACTCACGTTTCCTGCAGTATTAGAGACTCTGGAAATCAAGAGCGTGCTTCTTGCTCTAAAGCAGAGTGTGATCCATGGATGAGAACTCTGCTGTGTGTTTCACTTCAGAAATGGAGTTAAATTCCAGGCTCTGAGTCTTCCTACAAGCAAGACTTCGTTTCAGGTAAGGGGAGTTACTTTACAGCTCAAACGAACTACATTGTTCACAAAGCTCACACGTGTCTAATCTTAACTGACAAGCATTGGATGTTAGAGGACCTGTGGTTTGTATAAGATTCAGAAGCAGAGTGAACTAGATATGGCCCGTATGTGTAGGAAACACCATTCTTTTGTTCTGAGCACACTCAAGATTCCTGCTATATTAGAGACTCTAGAAAGGAAGAGCGTGCTTCTTGCTCTAAAGCAGAGTGTGATCAATGGATGAGAACTGTGTTGTGTATTTCCCTTCAGAAATGGAGTTAAACCCCAGACTCTTTGTCTTCCTACAAACATGACTTCATTTCAGGTAAGGGCAGACACATTTCAGCTCAAACCAAATACATCGTTCACGAAGCTCACACGTTTCTCATCTTTACTGACAAGCATTGGATGTTAGAGGACCTGTGGTTTGTATCAGTTTCAGAAGCAGAGTTGGACTAGATATGGTCCGTATGTGTAGGAAACACCGTTCATTTGTTCTCTTCGCACACTTGTTTCCTGCATTCTTAGAGACTCTGGAAAGCAAGAGCGTGCTTCTTGCTCTAAAGCAGAGTGTGATCCATGGATGAGAACTCTGCTGTGTGTTTCACTTCAGAAATGGAGTTAAATCCCAGGCTCTGAGTCTTCCTACAAGCAAGACGGCGTTTCAGGCAAGGGCAGTCACTTTTCAGCTCAAACGAACTACATCGTTCACGAAGCTCACACGTTTCTCATCTTTACTGACAAGCATTGGATGTTAGAGGACCTGTGGTTTGTATCAGTTTCAGAAGCAGAGTTGGACTAGATATGGTCCATATGTGTAGGAAACACCGTTCTTTTGTTCTGAGCACACTCAAGTTTCCTGCTATATTAGAGACTCTAGAAAGCAAGAGTGTGATTCTTGCTCTAAAGCAGAGTGTCAGCCGTGGTTGAGAACTCTGCTGTGTGTTTCACTTCTGAAATGGAGTTAAATCCCAGTCTCTGTGTCTTCCTACAAGCAAGACTACTTTTCAGGTAAGGGCAGGTACTTTTCAGCTCAAACGAACTACATCGTTCACGAAGATAACAAGTTTCCCATCTTAACTGACAAGCATTGGATGTTAGAGGACCAGGGCTTTGTATCAGTTTCAGAAGCAGAGTTGGACTAGATATGGTCCGTATGTGTAGGAAACACCGTTCATTTGTTCTCAGCTCACTTAAGTTTCCTGCCGTCTTAGAGACTCTAGAAAGCTAGAGAGTGCTTCTTGCTCTAAAGCAGAGTTTGATCAATGGATGGGAACTCTGTTGTGTGTTTCACTTCAGAAATGGAGTTAAATCCCTGGCTTTGAGTCTACCTACAAGCAAGAATTCATTTCCGGTAAGGGCAGTCACTTTTCAGCTCAAAGTATCTACATCGTTCACGAAGCTAACAAGTTTCCCATCTTAACTGAGAAGCATTGGATGTTAGAGGACCAGTGCTTTGTATTAATTTCAAGCAGAGTTGAACTAGATATGGTCCGTATGTGTAGGAAACACCGATCTTTTGTTCTCAGCATACTCACGTTTCCTGCAGTATTAGAGACTCTGGAAATCAAGAGCGTGCTTCTTGCTCTAAAGCAGAGTGTGATCCATGGATGAGAACTCTGCTGTGTGTTTCCCTTCAGAAATGGAGTTAAATCCCATGCTCTGTGTCTTCCTACAAGCAAGACGGCGTTTCAGGCAAGGGCAGTCACTTTTCAGCTCAAACGAACTACATCGTTCACAAAGCTAACAAGTTTCCCATCTGAACTGACAAGCATTGGATATTAGAGGACCTGTCGTTTGTATCAGTTTCAGAAGCAGAGTTGGACTAGATATGGCCCGTACGTGTGGGAACCACCATTGTTTTTTTCTGAGCACACTCACGTTTTCTAATGTATTGGAGACTCTAGAAAGCAAGAGCTTTCTTCTTGCTCTAAAGCAGAGTGTGATCAATGGATGAGAACTGTGTTGTGTATTTCCCTTCAGAAATGGAGTTAAATTCCAGGCTCTGAGTCTTCCTACAAGCAAGACTTCGTTTCAGGTAAGTGCAGTTACTTTACAGTTCAAACGAACTACATCGTTCACAAAACTCACACGTTTCTCATCTTAACTGACAAGCATTGGATGTTAGAGGACCTCTGGTTTGTTTCAGTTTCAGAAGAAGAGTTGAACTAGAAATGGTCCATATGTGTAGGAAACACCGTTCTTTTTTTCTCAGCACACTCATGTTTCCTGCTGTATTAGAGACTCTAGAAAGCTAGAGAGTGCTTCTTGCTCTAAAGCAGAGTGTGATCAATGGATGAGAACTCTGTTGTGTGTTTCACTTCAGAAATGGAGTTAAATCCCTGGCTCTGAGTCTACCTACAAGCAAGAATTCATTTCCGGTAAGGGCAGTCACTTTTCAGCTCAACGTATCTACATCGTTCACGAAGCTAACAAGTTTCCCATCTTAACTGAGAAGCATTGGATGTTAGAGGACCAGTGCTTTTTATTAATTTCAAGCAGAGTTGAACTAGATATGGTCTGTATGTGTAGGAAACACCGTTTTTTGTTCTCAGCATACTCATGTTTCCTGCAGTATTAGAGACTCTGGAAATCAAGAGCGTGCTTCTTGCTCTAAAGCAGAGTGTGATCCATGGATGAGAACTCTGCTGTGTGTTTCCCTTCAGAAATGGAGTTAAATCCCAGGCTCTGTGTCTTCCTACAAGCAAGACTTCGTTTCAGGTAAGGGCAGTTACTTTATAGCTCAAATGAACTACATCATTCACAAAACTCACACGTTTCTCATCTTATCTGACAAGCATTGGATGTTAGAGGACCTGTGGTTTGTGTCAGTTTCAGAAGCAGAGTTGAACTAGATATGGTCCATATTTGTAGGAAACACCGTTCTTTTTTTCTCAGCACACTCATGTTTCCTGCTGTATTAGAGATTCTGGGAAGCATTAGGGTTCTTCTTGCTCTAAAGCAGAGTGTGATCCATGGATGAGAACTCTGCTGTGTGTTTCACTTCAGAAATGGAGTTAAATCCCAGGCTCTGAGTCTTCCTACAAGCAAGAATTCGTTTCAGGTTAGGGCAGTAACTTTACAGCTCAAACGAACTACATCGTTCACAAAGCTCACACGTTTCTCATCTTAACTGACAAGCATTGGATGTTAGAGGACCTGTGGTTTGTATCAGTTTCAGAAGCAGAGTTGAACTAGATATGGCCCGTATGTGTAGGAAACACCGTTCTTTTTTTCTGAGGACACTCAAGTTTCCTGCTATATTAGAGACTCTAGAAAGCAAGAGCGTGCCTCTTGCTCTAAAGCAGAGTGTAATCCATGGATGAGAACTCTGCTGTTTGTTTCCCTTCAGAAATGGAGTTAAATCCCAGGCTCTGTGTCTTCCTACAAGCAAGACGGCATTTCAGGCAAGGGCAGTCACTTTTAGGCTCAAAGGAACTACATCCTTCCCGAAGCTAACAAGTTTCCCATCTTAACTGACAAGCATTGGATATTAGAGGACCAGGGCTTTGTATCAGTTTCAGGAGCAGAGTTGGACTAGATATGGTCCGTATGTGTAGGAAACACCATTCTTTTGTTCTCAGCACACTCACGTTTCCTACTGTATTAGAGACTCTAGAAATCAAGAGCGTGCTTCTTGCTCTAAAGCAGAGTGTGATCAATGGATGAGAACTCTGCGGTGTGTTTCACTTCAGAAATGGAGTTAAATTCCAGGCTCTGTGTCTTCCTACAAACAAGACTTCATTTCAGGTAAGGGCAGACACTTTTCAGCTCAAACCAAATACATCGTTCACGAAGCTCACACGTTTCTCATCTTTACTGACAAGCATTGGATGTTAGAGGACCTGTGGTTTGTATCAGTTTCAGAAGCAGAGTTGGACTAGATATGGTCCGTATGTGTAGGAAACACCGTTCATTTGTTCTCATCGCACACTTATTTCCTGCATTCTTAGAGACTCTGGAAAGCAAGAGCGTGCTTCTTGCTCTAAAGCAGAGTGTGCTCCATGGATGAGAACTCTGCTGTGTGTTTCCCTTCAGAAATGGAGTTAAATCCCATGCTCTGTGTCTTCCTACAAGAAAGACGGCGTTTCAGGCAAGGGCAGTCACTTTTCAGCTGAAACGAACTACATCATTCACG
The DNA here is from genome assembly GCA_949786385.1 of Onychomys leucogaster. Lineage (NCBI taxonomy): Eukaryota > Metazoa > Chordata > Mammalia > Rodentia > Cricetidae > Onychomys > Onychomys leucogaster. The sequence continues at coordinate 2,143,030 of CATKUP010000038.1, read as the reverse complement.
AAGCTAACAAGTTTCCCATCTTAACTGACAAGCATTGGATGTTAGAGGACCTATGGTTTGTATCAGTTTCAGAAGCAGAGTTGAACTAGAAATGGCCCGTATGTGTAGGAAACACCGTTCTTTTGTTCTGAGCACACTCAAGTTTCCTGCTATATTAGAGACTCTAGAAAGCAAGAGCGTGATTCTTGCTCTAAAGCAGAGTGTTAGCTGTGGATGAGAACTCTGCTGTGTGTTTCACTTCAGAAATGGAGTTAAATCCCAGTCTCTGTGTCTTCCTACAAGCAAGACTACTTTTCAGGTAAGGGCAGGCACTTTTCAGCTCAAATGAACTACATCGCTCACGAAGATAACAAGTTTCCCATCTTAACTGACAAGCATTGGATGTTAGAGGACCAGGGCTTTGTATCAGTTTCAGAAGCAGAGTTGGACTAGATATGGTCCGTATGTGTAGGAAACACCGTTCATTTGTTCTCAGCTCACTTAAGTTTCCTACCGTCTTAGAGACTCTAGAAAGCTAGAGAGTGCTTCTTGCTCTAAAGCAGAGTGTGATCAATGGATGAGAACTCTGTTGTGTGTTTCACTTCAGAAATGGAGTTAAATCCCTGGCTCTGAGTCTACCTACAAGCAAGAATTCATTTCCGGTAAGGGCAGTCACTTTTCAGCTCAAAGTATCTACATCGTTCACGAAGCTAACAAGTTTCCCATCTTAACTGAGAAGCATTGGATGTTAGAGGACCAGTGCTTTGTATTAATTTCAAGCAGTGTTGATCTAGATATGGTCTGTATGTGTAGGAAACACCGTTCTTTTGTTCTCAGGATACTCATGTTTCCTGCAGTATTAGAGACTCTGGAAATCAAGAGCGTGCTTCTTGCTCTAAAGCAGAGTGTGATCCATGGATGAGAACTCTGCTGTGTGTTTCCCTTCAGAAATGGAGTTAAATCCCAGGCTCTGTGTCTTCCTACAAGCAAGACTTCGTTTCAGGTAAGGGCAGTTACTTTATAGCTCAAACGAACTACATCATTCACAAAACTCACACGTTTCTCATCTTATCTGACAAGCATTGGATGTTAGAGGACCTGTGGTTTGTGTCAGTTTCAGAAGCAGAGTTGAACTAGATATGGTCCATATGTGTAGGAAACACCGTTCTTTTTTTCTCAGCACACTCATGTTTCCTGCTGTATTAGAGACTCTGGGAAGCAATAGGGTTCTTCTTGCTCTAAAGCAGAGTGTGATCCATGGATGAGAACTCTGCTGTGTGTTTCACTGCAGAAATGGAGTTAAATCCCAGGCTCTGAGTCTTCCTACAAGCAAGAATTCGTTTCAGGTTAGGGCAGTAACTTTACAGCTCAAACGAACTACATCGTTCACAAAGCTCACACGTTTCTCATCTTAACTGACAAGCATTGGATTTTAGAGGACCTGTGGTTTGTATCAGTTTCAGAAGCAGAGTTGAACTAGATATGGCCCGTATGTGTAGGAAACACCGTTCTTTTTTTCTGAGGACACTCAAGTTTCCTGCTATGTTAGAGACTCTAGAAAGCAAGAGCGTGCTTCTTGCTCTAAAGCAGAGTGTGATCCATGTATGAGAACTCTGCTGTTTGTTTCCCTTCAGAAATGGAGTTAAATCCCAGGCTCTGTGTCTTCCTACAAGCAAGACGGCATTTCAGGCAAGGGCAGTCACTTTTAGGCTCAAACGAACTACATCCTTCCCGAAGCTAACAAGTTTCCCATCTTAACTGACAAGCATTGGATATTAGAGGACCAGGGCTTTGTATCAGTTTCAGGAGCAGAGTTGGACTAGATATGATCCGTATGTGTAGGAAACACCATTCTTTTGTTCTCAGCACACTCACGTTTCCTACTGTATTAGAGACTCTAGAAATCAAGAGCGTGCTTCTTGCTCTAAAGCAGAGTGTGATCAATGGATGAGAACTGTGTTGTGTATTTCCCCTCAGAAATGGTGTTAAACCCCAGGCTCTGTGTCTTCCTACAAACAAGACTTCATTTCAGGTAAGGGCAGACACTTTTCAGCTCAAAACAAATACATCGTTCATGAAGCTCACACGTTTCTCATCTTTACTGACAAGCATTGGATGTTAGAGGACCTGTGGTTTGTATCATTTTCATTAGCAGAGTTGGACTAGATATGGTCCGTATGTGTAGGAAACACCGTTCATTTGTTCTCTTCGCACACTTGTTTCCTGCATTCTTAGAGACTCTGGAAAGCAAGAGCGTGCTTCTTGCTCTAAAGCAGAGTGTGATCCATGGATGAGAACTCTGCTGTGTGTTTCCCTTCAGAAATGGAGTTAAATCCCATGCTCTGTGTCTTCCTACATGAAAGACGGCGTTTCAGGCAAGGGCAGTCACTTTTCAGCTCAAACGAACAACATCGTTCACGAAGCTAACAAGTTTCCCATCTTAACTGACAAAGCATTGGATGTTACAGGACCTGTGCTTTGTATCAATTTCAGAGGCAGAGTTGGACTATATATGGTCTGTATGTGTAGGAAACACCGTTCTTTTGTTCTGAGCACACTCAAGTTTCCTGCTATATTAGAGACTCTAGAAAGCAAGAGCGTGATTCTTGCTCTAAAGCAGAGTGTTAGCCGTGGATGAGAACTCTGCTGTGTGTTTCACTTCAGAAATGGAGTTAAATCCCAGTCTCTGTGTCTTCCTACAAGCAAGACTACTTTTCATGTAAGGGCAGGCACTTTTCAGCTCAAACGAACTACATCGTTCACGAAGATAACAAGTTTCCCATCTTAACTGACAAGCATTGGATGTTAGAGGACCAGGGCTTTGTATCAGTTTCAGAAGCAGAGTTGGACTAGATATGGTCCGCATGTGTAGGAAACACCGTTCATTTGTTCTCAGCTCACTTAAGTTTCCTGCCATCTTAGAGACTCTAGAAAGCTAGAGAGTGCTTCTTGCTCTAAAGCAGATTGTGATCAATGGATGAGAACTCTGTTGTGTGTTTCACTTCAGAAATGGAGTTAAATCCCAGGCTCTGTGTCTTCCTACAAGCAAGACTTCGTTTCAGGTAAGGGCAGTTACTTTACAGCTCAAACGAACTACATCATTCACAAAACTCACACGTTTCTCATCTTATCTGACAAGCATTGGAAGTTAGAGGACCTGTGGTTTGTTTCAGTTTCAGAAGCAGAGTTGAACTAGATATGGTCCATATGTGGAGGAAACACAATTCTTTTTTTCTCAGCACACTCATGTTTCCTGCTGTATTAGAGACTCTGGGAAGCAATAGGGTTCTTCTTGCTCTAAAGCAGAGTGTGATCCATGGATGAGAACTCTGATGTGTGTTTCACTGCAGAAATGGAGTTAAATCCCAGGCTCTGAGTCTTCCTACAAGCAAGAATTTGTTTCAGGTTAGGGCAGTAACTTTACAGCTCAAACAAACTACATAGTTCAAAAAGCTCACACGTTTCTCATCTTAACTGACAAGCATTGGATGTTAGAGGACCTGTGGTTTGTGTCAGTTTCAGAAGCAGAGTTGAACTAGATATGGCCTGTATGTGTAGGAAACACCGTTCTTTTTTTCTGAGGACACTCAAGTTTCCTGCTATATTAGAGACTCTAGAAAGCAAGAGCGTGCTTCTTGCTCTAAAGCAGAGTGTGATCCATGGATGAGAACTCTGCTGTTTGTTTCCCTTCAGAAATGGAGTTAAATCCCAGGCTCTGTGTCTTCCTACAAGCAAGACGGCGTTTCAGGCAAGGGCACTCACTTTTAGGCTCAAAAGAACTACATCCTTCCCGAAGCTAACAAGTTTCCCATCTTAACTGACAAGCATTGGATATTAGAGGACCAGGGCTTTGTATCAGTTTCAGGAGCAGAGTTGGACTAGATATGGTCCGTATGTGTAGGAAACACCATTCTTTTGTTCTCAGCACACTCACGTTTCCTACTGTATTAGAGACTCTAGAAATCAAGAGCGTGCTTCTTGCTCTAAAGCAGAGTGTGATCAATGGATGAGAACTCTGCTGTGTGTTTCACTTCAGAAATGGAGTTAAATTCCAGGCTCTGAGTCTTCCTACAAGCAAGACTTCGTTTCAGGTACGGGGAGTTACTTTACAGCTCAAACGAACTACATTGTTCACAAAGCTCACACGTGTCTAATCTTAACTGACAAGCATTGGATGTTAGAGGACCTGTGGTTTGTATAAGATTCAGAAGCAGAGTGAACTAGATATGGCCCGTATGTGTAGGAAACACCATTCTTTTGTTCTGAGCACACTCAAGATTCCTGCTATATTAGAGACTCTAGAAAGGAAGAGCGTGCTTCTTGCTCTAAAGCAGAGTGTGATCAATGGATGAGAACTGTGTTGTGCATTTCCCTTCAGAAATGGAGTTAAACCCCAGGTTCTGTGTCTTCCTACAAACAAGACTTCATTTCAGGTAAGGGCAGACACATTTCAGCTCAAACCAAATACATCGTTCACGAAGCTCACACGTTTCTCATCTTTACTGACAAGCATTGGATGTTAGAGGACCTGTGGTTTGTATCAGTTTCAGAAGCAGAGTTGGACTAGATATGGTCCGTATGTGTAGGAAACACCGTTCATTTGTTCTCTTCGCACACTTGTTTCCTGCATTCTTAGAGACTCTGGAAAGCAAGAGCGTGCTTCTTGCTCTAAAGCAGAGTGTGATCCATGGATGAGAACTCTGCTGTGTGTTTCACTTCAGAAATGGAGTTAAATCCCAGGCTCTGAGTCTTCCTACAAGCAAGACGGCGTTTCAGGCAAGGGCAGTCACTTTTCAGCTCAAACGAACTACATCGTTCACGAAGCTCACACGTTTCTCATCTTTACTGACAAGCATTGGATGTTAGAGGACCTGTGGTTTGTATCAGTTTCAGAAGCAGAGTTGGACTAGATATGGTCCGTATGTGTAGGAAACACCGTTCTTTTGTTCTGAGCACACTCAAGTTTCCTGCTATATTAGAGACTCTAGAAAGCAAGAGTGTGATTCTTGCTCTAAAGCAGAGTGTCAGCCGTGGATGAGAACTCTGCTGTGTGTTTCACTTCAGAAATGGAGTTAAATCCCAGTCTCTGTGTCTTCCTACAAGCAAGACTACTTTTCAGGTAAGGGCAGGCACTTTTCAGCTCAAACGAACTACATCGTTCACGAAGATAACAAGTTTCCCATCTTAACTGACAAGCATTGGATGTTAGAGGACCAGGGCTTTGTATCAGTTTCAGAAGCAGAGTTGGACTAGATATGGTCCGTATGTGTAGGAAACACCGTTCATTTGTTCTCAGCTCACTTAAGTTTCCTGCCGTCTTAGAGACTCTAGAAAGCTAGAGAGTGCTTCTTGCTCTAAAGCAGAGTTTGATCAATGGATGAGAACTCTGTTGTGTGTTTCACTTCAGAAATGGAGTTAAATCCCTGGCTCTGAGTCTACAAACAAGCAAGAATTCATTTCCGGTAAGGGCAGTCACTTTTCAGCTCAAAGTATCTACATCGTTCACGAAGCTAACAAGTTTCCCATCTTAACAGAGAAGCATTGGATGTTAGAGGACCAGTGCTTTGTATTAATTTCAAGCAGAGTTGAACTAGATATGGTCCGTATGTGTAGGAAACACCGATCTTTTGTTCTCAGCATACTCACGTTTCCTGCAGTATTAGAGACTCTGGAAATCAAGAGCGTGCTTCTTGCTCTAAAGCAGAGTGTGATCCATGGATGAGAACTCTGCTGTGTGTTTCCCTTCAGAAATGGAGTTAAATCCCATGCTCTGTGTCTTCCTACAAGCAAGACGGCGTTTCAGGCAAGGGCAGTCACTTTTCAGCTCAAACGAACTACATCGTTCACAAAGCTAACAAGTTTCCCATCTGAACTGACAAGCATTGGATATTAGAGGACCTGTCGTTTGTATCAGTTTCAGAAGCAGAGTTGGACTAGATATGGCCCGTACGTGTGGGAACCACCATTGTTTTGTTCTGAGCACACTCACGTTTTCTACTGTATTGGAGACTCTAGAAAGCAAGAGCGTTCTTCTTGCTCTAAAGCAGAGTGTGATCAATGGATGAGAACTGTGTTGTGTATTTCCCTTCAGAAATGGAGTTAAATTCCAGGCTCTGAGTCTTCCTACAAGCAAGACTTCGTTTCAGGTAAGTGCAGTTACTTTACAGTTCAAACGAACTACATCGTTCACAAAACTCACACGTTTCTCATCTTAACTGACAAGCATTGGATGTTAGAGGACCTGTGGTTTGTTTCAGTTTCAGAAGAAGAGTTGAACTAGATATGGTCCATATGTGTAGGAAACACCGTTCCTTTTTTCTCAGCACACTCATGTTTCCTGCTGTATTAGAGACTCTAGAAAGCTAGAGAGTGCTTCTTGCTCTAAAGCAGAGTGTGATCAATGGATGAGAACTCTGTTGTGTGTTTCACTTCAGAAATGGAGTTAAATCCCTGGCTCTGAGTCTACCTACAAGCAAGAATTCATTTCCGGTAAGGGCAGTCACTTTTCAGCTCAACGTATCTACATCGTTCACGAAGCTAACAAGTTTCCCATCTTAACTGAGAAGCATTGGATGTTAGAGGACCAGTGCTTTGTATTAATTTCAAGCAGAGTTGAACTAGATATGGTCTGTATGTGTAGGAAACACCGTTTTTTGTTCTCAGCATACTCATGTTTCCTGCAGTATTAGAGACTCTGGAAATCAAGAGCGTGCTTCTTGCTCTAAAGCAGAGTGTGATCCATGGATGAGAACTCTGCTGTGTGTTTCCCTTCAGAAATGGAGTTAAATCCCAGGCTCTGTGTCTTCCTACAAGCAAGACTTCGTTTCAGGTAAGGGCAGTTACTTTATAGCTCAAACGAACTACATCATTCACAAAACTCACACGTTTCTCATCTTATCTGACAAGCATTGGATGTTAGAGGGCCTGTGGTTTGTGTCAGTTTCAGAAGCAGAGTTGAACTAGATATGGTCCATATTTGTAGGAAACACCGTTCTTTTTTTCTCAGCACACTCATGTTTCCTGCTGTATTAGAGATTCTGGGAAGCATTAGGGTTCTTCTTGCTCTAAAGCAGAGTGTGATCCATGGATGAGAACTCTGCTGTGTGTTTCACTGCAGAAATGGAGTTAAATCCCAGGCTCTGAGTCTTCCTACAAGCAAGAATTCGTTTCAGGTTAGGGCAGTAACTTTACAGCTCAAACGAACTACATCGTTCACAAAGCTCACACGTTTCTCATCTTAACTGACAAGCATTGGATGTTAGAGGACCTGTGGTTTGTATCAGTTTCAGAAGCAGAGTTGAACTAGATATGGCCCGTATGTGTAGGAAACACCGTTCTTTTTTTCTGAGGACACTCAAGTTTCCTGCTATATTAGAGACTCTAGAAAGCAAGAGCGTGCCTCTTGCTCTAAAGCAGAGTGTAATCCATGGATGAGAACTCTGCTGTTTGTTTCCCTTCAGAAATGGAGTTAAATCCCAGGCTCTGTGTCTTCCTACAAGCAAGACGGCATTTCAGGCAAGGGCAGTCACTTTTAGGCTCAAACGAACTACATCCTTCCCGAAGCTAACAAGTTTCCCATCTTAACTGACAAGCATTGGATATTAGAGGACCAGGGCTTTGTATCAGTTTCAGGAGCAGAGTTGGACTAGATATGGTCCGTATGTGTAGGAAACACCATTCTTTTGTTCTCAGCACACTCACGTTTCCTACTGTATTAGAGACTCTAGAAATCAAGAGCGTGCTTCTTGCTCTAAAGCAGAGTGTGATCAATGGATGAGAACTCTGCGGTGTGTTTCACTTCAGAAATGGAGTTAAATTCCAGGCTCTGTGTCTTCCTACAAACAAGACTTCATTTCAGGTAAGGGCAGACACTTTTCAGCTCAAACCAAATACATCGTTCACGAAGCTCACACGTTTCTCATCTTTACTGACAAGCATTGGATGTTAGAGGTCCTGTGGTTTGTATCAGTTTCAGAAGCAGAGTTGGACTAGATATGGTCTGTATGTGTAGGAAACACCGTTCATTTGTTCTCATCGCACACTTGTTTCCTGCATTCTTAGAGACTCTGGAAAGCAAGAGCGTGCTTCTTGCTCTAAAGCAGAGTGTGCTCCATGGATGAGAACTCTGCTGTGTGTTTCCCTTCAGAAATGGAGTTAAATCCCATGCTCTGTGTCTTCCTACAAGAAAGACGGCGTTTCAGGCAAGGGCAGTCACTTTTCAGCTCAAACGAACTACATCGTTCACGAAGCTAACAAGTTTCCCATCTTAACTGACAAGCATTGGATGTTAGAGGACCTATGGTTTGTATCAGTTTCAGAAGCAGAGTTGAACTAGAAATGGCCCGTATGTGTAGGAAACACCGTTCTTTTGTTCTGAGCACACTCAAGTTTCCTGCTATATTAGAGACTCTAGAAAGCAAGAGCGTGCTTCTTGCTCTAAAGCAGAGTGTGATCCATGTATGAGAACTCTGCTGTTTGTTTCCCTTCAGAAATGGAGTTAAATCCCAGGCTCTGTGTCTTCCTACAAGCAAGACGGCGTTTCAGGCAAGGGCAGTCACTTTTAGGCTCAAACGAACTACATCCTTCCCGAAGCTAACAAGTTTCCCATCTTAACTGACAAGCATTGGATATTAGAGGACCAGGGCTTTGTATCAGTTTCAGGAGCAGAGTTGGACTAGATATGATCCGTATGTGTAGGAAACACCATTCTTTTGTTCTCAGCACACTCACGTTTCCTACTGTATTAGAGACTCTAGAAAGGAAGAGCGTGTTTCTTGCTCTAAAGCAGAGTGTGATCAATGGATGAGAACTGTGTTGTGTATTTCCCTTCAGAAATGGAGTTAAACCCCAGGCTCTGTGTCTTCCTACAAACAAGACTTCATTTCAGGTAAGGGCAGACACTTTTCAGCTCAAAACAAATACATCGTTCACGAAGCTCACACGTTTCTCATCTTTACTGACAAGCATTGGATGTTAGAGGACCTGTGGTTTGTATCAGTTTAAGAAGCAGAGTTGGACTAGATATGGTCCGTATGTGTAGAAAACACCGTTCATTTGTTCTCATCGCACACTTGTTTCCTGCATTCTTAGAGACTCTGGAAAGCAAGAGCGTGCTTCTTGCTCTAAAGCAGAGTGTGCTCCATGGATGAGAACTCTGCTGTGTGTTTCCCTTCAGAAATGGAGTTAAATCCCATGCTCTGTGTCTTCCTACAAGAAAGACGGCATTTCAGGCAAGGGCAGTCACTTTTCAGCTCAAACGAACTACATCGTTCACGAAGCTAACAAGTTTCCCATCTTAACTGACAAGCATTGGATGTTAGAGGACCAGGGCTTTGTATCAGTTTCAGAAGCAGAGTTGGACTAGATATGGTCCGTATGTGTAGGAAACACCGTTCATTTGTTCTCAGCTCACTTAAGTTTCCTGCCGTCTTAGAGACTCTAGAAAGCTAGAGAGTGCTTCTTGCTCTAAAGCAGAGTGTGATCAATGGATGAGAACTCTGTTGTGTGTTTCACTTCAGAAATGGAGTTAAATCCCTGGCTCTGAGTCTACCTACAAGCAAGAATTCATTTCCGGTAAGGGCAGTCACTTTTCAGCTCAAAGTATCTACATCGTTCACGAAGCTAACAAGTTTCCCATCTTAACTGAGAAGCATTGGATGTTAGAGGACCAGTGCTTTGTATTAATTTCAAGCAGAGTTGAACTAGATATGGTCTGTATGTGTAGGAAACACCGTTCTTTTGTTCTCAGGATACTCACGTTTCCTGCAGTATTAGAGACTCTGGAAATCAAGAGCGTGCTTCTTGCTCTAAAGCAGAGTGTGATCCATGGATGAGAACTCTGCTGTGTGTTTCCCTTCAGAAATGGAGTTAAATCCCAGGCTCTGTGTCTTCCTACAAGCAAGACTTCGTTTCAGGTAAGGGCAGTTACTTTATAGCTCAAACGAACTACATCATTCACAAAACTCACACGTTTCTCATCTTATCTGACAAGCATTGGATGTTAGAGGACCTGTGGTTTGTGTCAGTTTCAGAAGCAGAGTTGAACTAGATATGGTCCATATGTGTAGGAAACACCGTTCTTTTTTTCTCAGCACACTCATGTTTCCTGCTGTATTAGAGACTCTGGGAAGCAATAGGGTTCTTCTTGCTCTAAAGCAGAGTGTGATCCATGGATGAGAACTCTGCTGTGTGTTTCACTGCAGAAATGGAGATAAATCCCAGGCTCTGAGTCTTCCTACAAGCAAGAATTCGTTTCAGGTTAGGGCAGTAACTTTACAGCTCAAACGAACTACATCGTTCACAAAGCTCACACGTTTCTCATCTTAACTGACAAGCATTGGATGTTAGAGGACCTGTGGTATGTATCAGTTTCAGAAGCAGAGTTGAACTAGATATGGCCCGTATGTGTAGGAAACACCGTTCTTTTTTTCTGAGGACACTCAAGTTTCCTGCTATATTAGAGACTCTAGAAAGCAAGAGCGTGCTTCTTGCTCTAAAGCAGAGTGTGATCCATGTATGAGAACTCTGCTGTTTGTTTCCCTTCAGAAATGGAGTTAAATCCCAGGCTCTGTGTCTTCCTACAAGCAAGACGGCGTTTCAGGCAAGGGCAGTCACTTTTAGGCTCAAACGAACTACATCCTTCCCGAAGCTAACAAGTTTCCCATCTTAACTGACAAGCATTGGATATCAGAGGACCAGGGCTTTGTATCAGTTTCAGGAGCAGAGTTGGACTAGATATGGTCCGTATGTGTAGGAAACACCATTCTTTTGTTCTCAGCACACTCACGTTTCCTGCTATATTAGAGACTCTAGAAAGGAAGAGCGTGCTTCTTGCTCTAAAGCAGAGTGTGATCAATGGATGAGAACTGTGTTGTGTATTTCCCTTCAGAAATGGAGTTAAACCCCAGGCTCTGTGTCTTCCTACAAACAAGACTTCATTTCAGGTACGGGCAGACACTTTTCAGCTCAAACCAAATACATCGTTCACGAAGCTCACACGTTTCTCATCTTTACTGACAAGCATTGGATGTTAGAGGACCTGTGGTTTGTATCAGTTTCAGAAGCAGAGTTGGACTAGATATGGTCCGTATGTGTAGGAAACACCGTTCTTTTGTTCTCAGCATACTCACGTTTCCTGCAGTATTAGAGACTCTGGAAATCAAGAGCGTGCTTCTTGCTCTAAAGCAGAGTGTGATCCATGGATGAGAACTCTGCTGTGTGTTTCCCTTCAGAAATGGAGTTAAATCCCAGGCTCTGTGTCTTCCTACAAGCAAGACTTCGTTTCAGGTAAGGGCAGTTACTTTACAGCTCAAACGAACTACATCATTCACAAAACTCACACGTTTCTCATCTTATCTGACAAGCATTGGATGTTAGAGGACCTGTGGTTTGTGTCAGTTTCAGAAGCAGAGTTGAACTAGATATGGTCCATATTTGTAGGAAACACCGTTCTTTTTTTCTCAGCACACTCATGTTTCCTGCTGTATTAGAGATTCTGGGAAGCATTAGGGTTCTTCTTGCTCTAAAGCAGAGTGTGATCCATGGATGAGAACTCTGCTGTGTGTTTCACTGCAGAAATGGAGTTAAATCCCAGGCTCTGAGTCTTCCTACAAGCAAGAATTCGTTTCAGGTTAGGGCAGTAACTTTACAGCTCAAACGAACTACATCGTTCACAAAGCTCACACGTTTCTCATCTTAACTGACAAGCATTGGATTTTAGAGGACCTGTGGTTTGTATCAGTTTCAGAAGCAGAGTTGAACTAGATATGGCCTGTATGTGTAGGAAACACCGTTCTTTTTTTCTGAGGACACTCAAGTTTCCTGCTATATTAGAGACTCTAGAAAGCAAGAGCGTGCCTCTTGCTCTAAAGCAGAGTGTGATCCATGGATGAGAACTCTGCTGTTTGTTTCCCTTCAGAAATGGAGTTAAATCCCAGGCTCTGTGTCTTCCTACAAGCAAGACGGCATTTCAGGCAAGGGCAGTCACTTTTAGGCTCAAACGAACTACATCCTTCCCGAAGCTAACAAGTTTCCCATCTTAACTGACAAGCATTGGATATTAGAGGACCAGGGCTTTGTATCAGTTTCAGGAGCAGAGTTGGACTAGATATGATCCGTACGTGTAGGAAACACCATTCTTTTGTTCTCAGCACACTCACGTTTCCTACTGTATTAGAGACTCTAGAAAGGAAGAGCGTGCTTCTTGCTCTAAAGCAGAGTGTGATCAATGGATGAGAACTGTGTTGTGTATTTCCCTTCAGAAATGGAGTTAAACCCCAGGCTCTGTGTCTTCCTACAAACAAGACTTCGTTTCAGGTAAGGGCAGACACTTTTCAGCTCAAAACAAATACATCGTTCACGAAGCTCACACGTTTCTCATCTTTACTGACAAGCATTGGATGTTAGAGGACCTGTGGTTTGTATCAGTTTAAGAAGCAGAGTTGGACTAGATATGGTCCGTATGTGTAGAAAACACCGTTCATTTGTTCTCATCGCACACTTGTTTCCTGCATTCTTAGAGACTCTGGAAAGCAAGAGCGTGCTTCTTGCTCTAAAGCAGAGTATGCTCCATGGATGAGAACTCTGCTGTGTGTTTCCCTTCAGAAATGGAGTTAAATCCCATGCTCTGTGTCTTCCTACAAGAAAGACGGCATTTCAGGCAAGGGCAGTCACTTTTCAGCTCAAACGAACAACATCGTTCACGAAGCTAACAAGTTTCCCATCTTAACTGACAAGCATTGGATGTTAGAGGACCAGGGCTTTGTATCAGTTTCAGAAGCAGAGTTGGACTAGATATGATCCGTATGTGTAGGAAACACCGTTCATTTGTTCTCAGCTCACTTAAGTTTCCTGCCGTCTTAGAGACTCTAGAAAGCTAGAGAGTGCTTCTTGCTCTAAAGCAGAGTGTGATCAATGGATGAGAACTCTGTTGTGTGTTTCACTTCAGAAATGGAGTTAAATCCCTGGCTCTGAGTCTACCTACAAGCAAGAATTCATTTCCGGTAAGGGCAGTCACTTTTCAGCTCAAAGTATCTACATCGTTCACGAAGCTAACAAGTTTCCCATCTTAACTGAGAAGCATTGGATGTTAGAGGACCAGTGCTTTGTATTAATTTCAAGCAGAGTTGAACTAGATATGGTCTGTATGTGTAGGAAACACCGTTCTTTTGTTCTCAGGATACTCACGTTTCCTGCAGTATTAGAGACTCTGGAAATCAAGAGCGTGCTTCTTGCTCTAAAGCAGAGTGTGATCCATGGATGAGAACTCTGCTGTGTGTTTCCCTTCAGAAATGGAGTTAAATCCCAGGCTCTGTGTCTTCCTACAAGCAAGACTTCGTTTCAGGTAAGGGCAGTTACTTTATAGCTCAAACGAACTACATCATTCACAAAACTCACACGTTTCTCATCTTATCTGACAAGCATTGGATGTTAGAGGACCTGTGGTTTGTGTCAGTTTCAGAAGCAGAGTTGAACTAGATATGGTCCATATGTGTAGGAAACACCGTTCTTTTTTTCTCAGCACACTCATGTTTCCTGCTGTATTAGAGACTCTGGGAAGCAATAGGGTTCTTCTTGCTCTAAAGCAGAGTGTGATCCATGGATGAGAACTCTGCTGTGTGTTTCACTGCAGAAATGGAGTTAAATCCCAGGCTCTGAGTCTTCCTACAAGCAAGAATTCGTTTCAGGTTAGGGCAGTAACTTTACAGCTCAAACGAACTACATCGTTCACAAAGCTCACACGTTTCTCATCTTAACTGACAAGCATTGGATGTTAGAGGACCTGTGGTATGTATCAGTTTCAGAAGCAGAGTTGAACTAGATATGGCCCGTATGTGTAGGAAACATCGTTCTTTTTTTCTGAGGACACTCAAGTTTCCTGCTATATTAGAGACTCTAGAAAGCAAGAGCGTGCTTCTTGCTCTAAAGCAGAGTGTGATCCATGTATGAGAACTCTGCTGTTTGTTTCCCTTCAGAAATGGAGTTAAATCCCAGGCTCTGTGTCTTCCTACAAGCAAGACGGCGTTTCAGGCAAGGGCAGTCACTTTTAGGCTCAAACGAACTACATCCTTCCCGAAGCTAACAAGTTTCCCATCTTAACTGACAAGCATTGGATATCAGAGGACCAGGGCTTTGTATCAGTTTCAGGAGCAGAGTTGGACTAGATATGGTCCATATGTGTAGGAAACACCATTCTTTTGTTCTCAGCACACTCACGTTTCCTGCTATATTAGAGACTCTAGAAAGGAAGAGCGTGCTTCTTGCTCTAAAGCAGAGTGTGATCAATGGATGAGAACTGTGTTGTGTATTTCCCTTCAGAAATGGAGTTAAACCCCAGGCTCTGTGTCTTCCTACAAACAAGACTTCATTTCAGGTAAGGGCAGACACTTTTCAGCTCAAACCAAATACATCGTTCACGAAGCTCACACGTTTCTCATCTTTACTGACAAGCATTGGATGTTAGAGGACCTGTGGTTTGTATCAGTTTCAGAAGCAGAGTTGGACTAGATATGGTCCGTATGTGTAGGAAACACCGTTCATTTGTTCTCATCGCACACTTGTTTCCTGCATTCTTAGAGACTCTGGAAAGCAAGAGCGTGCTTCTTGATCTAAAGCAGAGTGTGATCCATGGATGAGAACTCTGCTGTGTGTTTCCCTTCAGAAATGGAGTTAAATCCCATGTTCTGTGTCTTCCTACAAGAAAGACGGCGTTTCAGGCAAGGGCAGTCACTTTTCAGCTCAAACGAACTACATCGTTCACGAAGCTAACAAGTTTCCCATCTTAAATGACAAGCATTGGATGTTAGAGGACCAGTGCTTTGTATTAATTTCAAGCAGAGTTGAACTAGATATGGTCCGTATGTGTAGGAAACACCGTTCTTTTGTTCTCAGCATACTCATGTTTCCTGCAGTATTAGAGACTCTGGAAATCAAGAGCGTGCTTCTTGCTCTAAAGCAGAGTGTGATCCATGGATGAGAACTCTGCTGTGTGTTTCCCTTCAGAAATGGAGTTAAATCCCAGGCTCTGTGTCTTCCTACAAGCAAGACTTCGTTTCAGGTTAGGGCAGTAACTTTACAGCTCAAACGAACTACATCGTTCACAAAGCTCACAAGTTTCTCATCTTAACTGACAAGCATTGGATGTTAGAGGACCTGTGGTTTGTATCAGTTTCAGAAGCAGAGTTGAACTAGATATGGCCTGTATGTGTAGGAAACACTGTTCTTTTTTTCAGAGGACACTCAAGTTTCCTGCTATATTAGAGACTCTAGAAAGCAAGAGCGTGCTTCTTGCTCTAAAGCAGAGTGTGATCCATGGATGAGAACTCTGCTGTTTGTTTCCCTTCAGAAATGGAGTTAAATCCCAGGCTCTGTGTCTTCCTACAAGCAAGACGGCGTTTCAGGCAAGGGCAGTCACTTTTAGGCTCAAACGAACTACATCCTTCCCGAAGCTAACAAGTTTCCCATCTTAACTGACAAGCATTGGATATTAGAGGACCAGGGCTTTGTATCAGTTTCAGGAGCAGAGTTGGACTAGATATGGTCCGTATGTGTAGGAAACACCATTCTTTTGTTCTCAGCACACTAATGTTTCCTACTGTGTTAGAGACTCTAGAAATCAAGAGCATGCTCTTTGCTCTAAAGCAGAGTGTGATCAATGGATGAGAACTCTGCTGTGTGTTTCATTTCAGAAATGGAGTTAAATTCCAGGCTCTGAGTCTTCCTTCAAGCAAGACTTCGTTTCAGGTAAGGGGAGTTACTTTACAGCTCAAACGAACTACATTGTTCACAAAGCTCAAACGTTTCTAATCTTAACTGACAAGCATTGGATGTTAGAGGACCTGTGGTTTGTATAAGATTCAGAAGCAGAGTGAACTAGATATGGCCCGTATGTGTAGGAAACACCATTCTTTTGTTCTGAGCACACTCAAGTTTCCTGCTATATTAGAGACTCTAGAAAGGAAGTGTGTGCTTCTTGCTCTAAAGCAGAGTGTGATCAATGGATGAGAACTGTGTTGTGTATTTCCCTTCAGAAATGGAGTTAAACCCCAGGCTCTGTGTCTTCCTACAAACAAGACTTCATTTCAGGTAAGGGCAGACACATTTCAGCTCAACCAAATACATCGTTCACGAAGCTCACACGTTTCTCATCTTTACTGACAAGCATTCGATGTTAGAGGACCTGTGGTTTGTATCAGTTTCAGAAGCATAGTTGGACTAGATATGGTCCGTATGTGTAGGAAACACCGTTCATTTGTTCTCTTCGCACACTTGTTTCCTGCATTCTTAGAGACTCTGGAAAGCAAGAGCGTGCTTCTTGCTCTAAAGCAGAGTGTGCTCCATGGATGAGAACTCTGCTGTGTGTTTCCCTTCAGAAATGGAGTTAAATCCCAGGCTCTGTGTCTTCCTACAAGAAAGACGGCGTTTCAGGCAAGGCCAGTCACTTTTCAGCTCAAACGAACTACATCGTTCACGAAGCTAACAAGTTTCCCATCTTAACTGACAAGCATTTAATGTTAGAGGACCTGTGGTTTGTATCAGTTTCAGAAGCAGAGTTGAACTAGAAATGGCCCATATGTGTACGAAACACCATTCTTTTGTTCTGAGCACACTCAAGTTTCCTGCTATATTAGAGACTCTAGAAAGCAAGAGCGTGATTCTTGCTCTAAAGCAGAGTGTTAGCCGTGGATGAGAACTCTGCTGTGTGTTTCACTTCAGAAATGGAGTTAAATCCCAGTCTCTGTGTCTTCCTACAAGCAAGACTACTTTTCAGGTAAGGGCAGGCACTTTTCAGCTCAAACGAACTACATCGTTCACGAAGATAACAAGTTTCCCATCTTAACTGACAAGCATTGGATGTTAGAGGACCAGGGCTTTGTATCAGTTTCAGAAGCAGAGTTGGACTAGATATGGTCCATATGTGTAGGAAACACCGTTCATTTGTTCTCAGCTCACTTAAGTTTCCTGCCGTCTTAGAGACTCTAGAAAGCTAGAGAGTGCTTCTTGCTCTAAAGCAGAGTGTGATCAATGGATGAGAACTCTGTTGTGTGTTTCACTTCAGAAATGGAGTTAAATCCCTGGCTCTGAGTCTACCTACAAGCAAGAATTCATTTCCGGTAAGGGCAGTCACTTTTCAGCTCAAAGTATCTACATCGTTCACGAAGCTAACAAGTTTCCCATCTTAACTGAGAAGCATTGGATGTTAGAGGATCAGTGCTTTGTATTAATTTCAAGCAGAGTTGAACTAGATATGGTCTGTATGTGTAGGAAACACCGTTCTTTTGTTCTCAGCATACTCACGTTTCCTGCAGTATTAGAGACTCTGGAAATCAAGAGCGTGCTTCTTGCTCTAAAGCAGAGTGTGATCCATGGATGAGAACTCTGCTGTGTGTTTCCCTTCAGAAATGGAGTTAAATCCCAGGCTCGGTGTCTTCCTACAAGCAAGACTTCGTTTCAGGTAAGGGCAGTTACTTTACAGCTCAAACGAACTACATCATTCACAAAACTCACACGTTTCTCATCATATCTGACAAGCATTGGATGTTAGAGGACCTGTGGTTTGTGTCAGTTTCAGAAGCAGAGTTGAACTAGATATGGTCCATATGTGTAGGAAACACCTTTCTTTTTTTCTCAGCACACTCATGTTTCCTGCTGTATTAGAGACTCTGGGAAGCAATAGGGTTCTTCTTGCTCTAAAGCAGAGTGTGATCCATGGATGAGAACTCTGCTGTGTGTTTCACTGCAGAAATGGAGTTAAATCCCAGGCTCTGAGTCTTCCTACAAGCAAGAATTCGTTTCAGGTTAGGGCAGTAACTTTACAGCTCAAACGAACTACATCGTTCACAAAGCTCACACGTTTCTCATCTTAACTGACAAGCATTGGATATTAGAGGACCAGGGCTTTGTATCAGTTTCAGGAGCAGAGTTGGACTAGATATGATCCGTATGTGTAGGAAACACCATTCTTTTGTTCTCAGCACACTCACGTTTCCTACTGTATTAGAGACTCGAGAAAGGAAGAGCGTGCTTCTTGCTCTAAAGCAGAGTGTGATCAATGGATGAGAACTGTGTTGTGTATTTCTCTTCAGAAATGGAGTTAAACCCCAGGCTCTGTGTCTTCCTACAAACAAGACTTCATTTCAGGTAAGGGCAGACACTTTTCAGCTCAAAACAAATACATCGTTCACGAAGCTCACACGTTTCTCATCTTTACTGACAATCATTGGATGTTAGAGGACCTGTGGTTTGTATCATTTTCAGAAGCAGAGTTGGACTAGATATGGTCCGTATGTGTAGGAAACACCGTTCATTTGTTCTCTTCGCACACTTGTTTCCTGCATTCTTAGAGACTCTGGAAAGCAAGAGCGTGCTTCTTGCTCTAAAGCAGAGTGTGCTCCATGGATGAGAACTCTGCTGTGTGTTTCCCTTCAGAAATGGAGTTAAATCCCAGGCTCTGTGTCTTCCTACAAGAAAGACGGCGTTTCAGGCAAGGCCAGTCACTTTTCAGCTCAAACGAACAACATCGTTCACGAAGCTAACAAGTTTCCCATCTTAACTGACAAGCATTGAATGTTAGAGGACCTGTGGTTTGTATCAGTTTCAGAAGCAGAGTTGAACTAGAAATGGCCTGTATGTGTACGAAACACCATTCTTTTGTTCTGAGCACACTCATGTTTCCTGCTATATTAGAGACTCTAGAAAGCAAGAGCGTGATTCTTGCTCTAAAGCAGAGTGTTAGCAGTGGATGAGAACTCTGCTGTGTGTGTCACTTCAGAAATGGAGTTAAATCCCAGTCTCTGTGTCTTCCTACAAGCAAGACTACTTTTCAGGTAAGGGCAGGCACTTTTCAGCTCAAACGAACTACATCGTTCACGAAGATAACAAGTTTCCCATCTTAACTGACAAGCATTGGATGTTAGAGAACCAGGGCTTTGTATCAGTTTCAGAAGCAGAGTTGGACTAGATATGGTCTGTATGTGTAGGAAACACCGTTCATTTGTTCTCAGCTCACTTAAGTTTCCTGCCGTCTTAGAGACTCTAGAAAGCTAGAGAGTGCTTCTTGCTCTAAAGCAGAGTGTGATCAATGGATGAGAACTCTGTTGTGTGTTTCACTTCAGAAATGGAGTTAAATCCCTGGCTCTGAGTCTACCTACAAGCAAGAATTCATTTCCGGTAAGGGCAGTCACTTTTCAGCTCAATGTATCTACATCGTTCACGAAGCTAACAAGTTTCCCATCTTAACTGAGAAGCATTGGATGTTAGAGGACCAGTGCTTTGTATTAATTTCAAGCAGAGTTGAACTAGATATGGTCTGTATGTGTAGGAAACACCGTTCTTTTGTTCTCAGCATACTCACGTTTCCTGCGGTATTAGAGACTCTGGAAATCAAGAGCGTGCTTCTTGCTCTAAAGCAGAGTGTGATCCATGGATGAGAACTCTGCTGTGTGTTTCCCTTCAGAAATGGAGTTAAATCCCAGGCTCTGTGTCTTCCTACAAGCAAGACTTCGTTTCAGGTAAGGGCAGTTACTTTATAGCTCAAACGAACTACATCATTCACAAAACTCACACGTTTCTCATCTTATCTGACAAGCATTGGATGTTAGAGGACCTGTGGTTTGTGTCAGTTTCAGAAGCAGAGTTGAACTAGATATGGTCCATATGTGTAGGAAACACCGTTCTTTTTTTCTCAGCACACTCATGTTTCCTGCTGTATTAGAGATTCTGGGAAGCAATAGGGTTCTTCTTGCTCTAAAGCAGAGTGTGATCCATGGATGAGAACTCTGCTGTGTGTTTCACTGCAGAAATGGAGTTAAATCCCAGGCTCTGAGTCTTCCTACAAGCAAGAATTCGTTTCAGGTTAGGGCAGTAACTTTACAGCTCAAACGAACTACATCGTTCACAAAGCTCACACGTTTCTCATCTTAACTGACAAGCACTGGATTTTAGAGGACCTGTGGTTTGTATCAGTTTCAGAAGCAGAGTTGAACTAGATATGGCCTGTATGTGTAGGAAACACCGTTCTTTTTTTCTGAGGACACTCAAGTTTCCTGCTATATTAGAGACTCTAGAAAGCAAGAGCGTGCTTCTTGCTCTAAAGCAGAGTGTGATCCATGTATGAGAACTCTGCTGTTTGTTTCCCTTCAGAAATGGAGTTAAATCCCAGGCTCTGTGTCTTCCTACAAGCAAGACGGCGTTTCAGGCAAGGGCAGTCACTTTTAGGCTCAAAGGAACTACATCCTTCCCGAAGCTAACAAGTTTCCCATCTTAACTGACAAGCATTGGATATTAGAGGACCAGGGCTTTGTATCAGTTTCAGGAGCAGAGTTGGACTAGATATGATCCGTATGTGTAGGAAACACCATTCTTTTGTTCTCAGCACACTCACGTTTCCTACTGTATTAGAGACTCTAGAAAGGAAGAGCGTGCTTCTTGCTCTAAAGCAGAGTGTGATCAATGGATGAGAACTGTGTTGTGTATTTCTCTTCAGAAATGGAGTTAAACCCCAGGCTCTGTGTCTTCCTACAAACAAGACTTCATTTCAGGTAAGGGCAGACACTTTTCAGCTCAAAACAAATACATCGTTCACGAAGCTCACACGTTTCTCATCTTTACTGACAATCATTGGATGTTAGAGGACCTGTGGTTTGTATCTTTTTCAGAAGCAGAGTTGGACTAGATATGGTCCGTATGTGTAGGAAACACCGTTCATTTGTTCTCTTCGCACACTTGTTTCCTGCATTCTTAGAGACTCTGGAAAGCAAGAGCGTGCTTCTTGCTCTAAAGCAGAGTGTGATCCATGGATGAGAACTCTGCTGTGTGTTTCCCTTCAGAAATGGAGTTAAATCCCATGCTCTGTGTCTTCCTACATGAAAGACGGCGTTTTAGGCAAGGACAGTCACTTTTCAGCTCAAACGAACTACATCGTTCACGAAGCTAACAAGTTTCCCATCTTAACTGACAAGCATTGGATGTTAGAGGACCTGTGGTTTGTATCAGTTTCAGAAGCAGAGTTGAACTAGAAATGGCCCTTATGTGTAGGAAACACCGTTCTTTTGTTCTGAGCACACTCACGTTTCCTGCTATATTTGAGACTCTAGAAAGCAAGAGCGTGATTCTTGCTCTAAAGCAGAGTGTTAGCCGTGGATGAGAACTCTGCTGTGTTTTTCACTTCAGAAATGGAGTTAAATCCCAGTCTCTGTGTCTTCCTACAAGCAAGACTACTTTTCAGGTAAGGGCAGGCACTTTTCAGCTCAAATGAACTACATCGCTCACAAAGATAACAAGTTTCCCATCTTAACTGACAAGCATTGGATGTTAGAGGACCAGGGCTTTGTATCAGTTTCAGAAGCAGAGTTGGACTAGATATGGTCCGTATGTGTAGGAAACACCGTTCATTTGTTCTCAGCTCACTTAAGTTTCCTGCCGTCTTAGAGACTCTAGAAAGCTAGAGAGTGCTTCTTGCTCTAAAGCAGAGTGTGATCAATGGATGAGAACTCTGTTGTGTGTTTCACTTCAGAAATGGAGTTAAATCCCTGGCTCTGAGTCTACCTACAAGCAAGAATTCATTTCCGGTAAGGGCAGTCACTTTTCAGCTCAAAGTATCTACATCGTTCACGAAGCTAACAAGTTTCCCATCTTAACTGAGAAGCATTGGATGTTAGAGGACCAGTGCTTTGTATTAATTTCAAGCAGAGTTGAACTAGATATGGTCCGTATGTGTAGGAAACACCGTTCTTTTGTTCTCAGCATACTCATGTTTCCTGCAGTATTAGAGACTCTGGAAATCAAGAGCGTGCTTCTTGCTCTAAAGCAGAGTGTGATCCATGGATGAGAACTCTGCTGTGTGTTTCCCTTCAGAAATGGAGTTTAATCCCAGGCTCTGTGTCTTCCTACAAGCAAGACTTCGTTTCAGGTAAGGGCAGTTACTTTACAGCTCAAACGAACTACATCATTCACAAAACTCACACGTTTCTCATCTTATCTGACAAGCATTGGATGTTAGAGGACCTGTGGTTTGTTTCAGGTTCAGAAGCAGAGTTGAACTAGATATGGTCCATATGTGTAGGAAACACCATTCTTTTTTTCTCAGCACACTCATGTTTCCTGCTGTATTAGAGACTCTGGGAAGCAATAGGGTTCTTCTTGCTCTAAAGCAGAGTGTGATCCATGGATGAGAACTCTGCTGTGTGTTTCACTTCAGAAATGGAGTTAAATCCCAGGCTCTGAGTCTTCCTACAAGCAAGAATTCGTTTCAGGTTAGGGCAGTAACTTTACAGCTCAAACAAACTACATCGTTCACAAAGCTCACACGTTTCTCATCTTAACTGACAAGCATTGGATGTTAGAGGACCTGTGGTTTGTATCAGTTTCAGAAGCAGAGTTGGACTAGATATGGTCCGTATGTGTAGGAAACACCGTTCTTTTTTTCTGAGGACACTCAAGTTTCCTGCTATATTAGAGACTCTAGAAAGCAAGAGCGTGCTTCTTGCTCTAAAGCAGAGTGTGATCCATGGATGAGAACTCTGCTGTTTGTTTCCCTTCAGAAATGTAGTTAAATCCCAGGCTCTGTGTCTTCCTACAAGCAAGACGGCGTTTCAGGCAAGGGCAGTCACTTTTAGGTTCAAACGAACTACATCCTTCCCGAAGCTAACAAGTTTCCCATCTTAACTGACAAGCATTGGATGTTAGAGGACCTGTGGTTTGTATCAGTTTCAGAAGCAGAGTTGGACTAGATATGGTCCGTATGTGTAGGAAACACCGTTCATTTGTTCTCAGCTCACTTAAGTTTCCTGCCGTCTTAGAGACTCTAGAAAGCTAGAGAGTGCTTCTTGCTCTAAAGCAGAGTGTGATCAATGGATGAGAACTCTGTTGTGTGTTTCACTTCAGAAATGGAGTTAAATCCCTGGCTCTGAGTCTACCTACAAGCAAGAATTCATTTCCGGTAAGGGCAGTCACTTTTCAGCTCAAAGTATCTACATCGTTCACGAAGCTAACAAGTTTCCCATCTTAACTGAGAAGCATTGGATGTTAGAGGACCAGTGCTTTGTATTAATTTCAAGCAGAGTTGAACTAGATATGGTCTGTATGTGTAGGAAACACCGTTCTTTTGTTCTCAGCATACTCACGTTTCCTGCAGTATTAGAGACTCTGGAAATCAAGAGCGTGCTTCTTGCTCTAAAGCAGAGTGTGATCCATGGATGAGAACTCTGCTGTGTGTTTCCCTTCAGAAATGGAGTTAAATCCCAGGCTCTGTGTCTTCCTACAAGCAAGACTTCGTTTCTGGTAAGGGCAGTTACTTTACAGCTCAAACGAACTACATCATTCACAAAACTCACACGTTTCTCATCTTATCTGACAAGCATTGGATGTTAGAGGACCTGTGGTTTGTGTCAGTTTCAGAAGCAGAGTTGAACTACATATGGTCCATATGTGTAGGAAACACCGTTCTTTTTTTCTCAGCACACTCATGTTTCCTGCTGTATTAGAGACTCTGGGAAGCAATAGGGTTCTTCTTGCTCTAAAGCAGAGTGTGATCCATGGATGAGAACTCTGCTGTGTGTTTCCCTTCAGAAATGTAGTTAAATCCCAGGCTCTGTGTCTTCCTACAAGCAAGACGGCGTTTCAGGCAAGGGCAGTCACTTTTAGGCTCAAACGAACTACATCCTTCCCGAAGCTAACAAGTTTCCCATCTTAACTGACAAGCATTGGATGTTAGAGGACCAGGGCTTTGTATCAGTTTCAGAAGCAGAGTTGGACTAGATATGGTCCGTATGTGTAGGAAACACCGTTCATTTGTTCTCAGCTGACTTAAGTTTCCTGCCGTCTTAGAGACTCTAGAAAGCTAGAGAGTGCTTCTTGCTCTAAAGCAGGGTGTTATCAATGGATGAGAACTCTGTTGTGTGTTTCACTTCAGAAATGGAGTTAAATCCCTGGCTCTGAGTCTACCTACAAGCAAGAATTCATTTCCGGTAAGGGCAGTCACTTTTCAGCTCAAAGTATCTACATCGTTCACGAAGCTAACAAGTTTCCCATCTTAACTGAGAAGCATTGGATGTTAGAGGACCAGTGCTTTGTATTAATTTCAAGCAGAGTTGAACTAGATATGGTCTGTATGTGTAGGAAACACCGTTCTTTTGTTCTCAGCATACTCACGTTTCCTGCAGTGTTAGAGACTGTGGAAATCAAGAGCGTGCTTCTTGCTCTAAAGCAGAGTGTGATCCATGGATGAGAACTCTGCTGTGTGTTTCCCTTCAGAAATGGAGTTAAATCCCAGGCTCTGTGTCTTCCTACAAGCAAGACTTCGTTTCAGGTAAGGGCAGTTACTTTACAGCTCAAACGAACTACATCATTCACAAAACTCACACGTTTCTCATCTTATCTGACAAGCATTGGATGTTAGAGGACCTGTGGTTTGTGTCAGTTTCAGAAGCAGAGTTGAACTAGATATGGTCCATATGTGTAGGAAACACCGTTCTTTTTTTCTCAGCACACTCATGTTTCCTGCTGTATTAGAGACTCTGGGAAGCAATAGGGTTCTTCTTGCTCTAAAGCAGAGTGTGATCCATGGATGAGAACTCTGCTGTGTGTTTCACTGCAGAAATGGAGTTAAATCCCAGGCTCTGAGTCTTCCTACAAGCAAGAATTCCTTTCAGGTTAGGGCAGTAACTTTACAGCTCAAACGAACTACATCGTTCACAAAGCTCACACGTTTCTCATCTTAACTGACAAGCATTGGATTTTAGAGGACCTGTGGTTTGTATCAGTTTCAGAAGCAGAGTTGAACTAGATATGGCCCGTATGTGTAGGAAACACCGTTCTTTTTTTCTGAGGACACTCAAGTTTCCTGCTATATTAGAGACTCTAGAAAGGAAGAGCGTGCTTCTTGCTCTAAAGCAGAGTGTGATCCATGTATGAGAACTCTGCTGTTTGTTTCCCTTCAGAAATGGAGTTAAATCCCAGGCTCTGTGTCTTCCTACAAGCAAGACGGCATTTCAGGCAAGGGCAGTCACTTTTAGGCTCAAACGAACTACATCCTTCCCGAAGCTAACAAGTTTCCCATCTTAACTGACAAGCATTGGATATTAGAGGACCAGGGCTTTGTATCAGTTTCAGGAGCAGAGTTGGACTAGATATGATCCGTATGTGTAGGAAACACCATTCTTTTGTTCTCAGCACACTCACGTTTCCTACTGTATTAGAGACTCTAGAAAGGAAGAGCGTGCTTCTTGCTCTAAAGCAGAGTGTGGTCAATGGATGAGAACTGTGTTGTGTATTTCCCTTCAGAAATGGAGTTAAACCCCAGGCTCTGTGTCTTCCTACAAACAAGACTTCATTTCAGGTAAGGGCAGACACTTTTCAGCTCAAAACAAATACATCGTTCACGAAGCTCACACGTTTCTCATCTTTACTGACAATCATTGGATGTTAGAGGACCTGTGGTTTGTATCATTTTCAGAAGCAGAGTTGGACTAGATATGGTCCGTATGTGTAGGAAACACCGTTCATTTGTTCTCTTCGCACACTTGTTTCCTGCATTCTTAGAGACTCTGGAAAGCAAGAGCGTGCTTCTTGCTCTAAAGCAGAGTGTGCTCCATGGATGAGAACTCTGCTGTGTGTTTCCCTTCAGAAATGGAGTTAAATCCCAGGCTCTGTGTCTTCCTACAAGAAAGACGGCGTTTCAGGCAAGGCCAGTCACTTTTCAGCTCAAACGAACAACATCGTTCATGAAGCTAACAAGTTTCCCATCTTAACTGACAAGCATTGAATGTTAGAGGACCTGTGGTTTGTATCAGTTTCAGAAGCAGAGTTGAACTAGAAATGGCCCGTATGTGTACGAAACACCATTCTTTTGTTCTGAGCACACTCAAGTTTCCTGCTATATTAGAGACTCTAGAAAGCAAGAGCGTGATTCTTGCTCTAAAGCAGAGTGTTAGCAGTGGATGAGAACTCTGCTGTGTGTTTCACTTCAGAAATGGAGGTAAATCCCAGTCTCTGTGTCTTCCTACAAGCAAGACTACTTTTCAGGTAAGGGCAGGCACTTTTCAGCTCAAACGAACTACATTGTTCACGAAGATAACAAGTTTCCCATCTTAACTGACAA
The DNA here is from genome assembly GCA_949786385.1 of Onychomys leucogaster. Taxonomy (NCBI): domain Eukaryota; kingdom Metazoa; phylum Chordata; class Mammalia; order Rodentia; family Cricetidae; genus Onychomys; species Onychomys leucogaster. Next base: position 2,116,956 of record CATKUP010000038.1, on the reverse strand, counting down.
GCATTGGATGTTAGAGGACCAGGGCTTTGTATCAGTTTCAGAAGCAGAGTTGGACTAGATATGGTCTGTATGTGTAGGAAACACCGTTCATTTGTTCTCAGCTCACTTAAGTTTCCTGCCGTCTTAGAGACTCTAGAAAGCTAGAGAGTGCTTCTTGCTCTAAAGCAGAGTGTGATCAATGGATGAGAACTCTGTTGTGTGTTTCACTTCAGAAATGGAGTTAAATCCCTGGCTCTGAGTCTACCTACAAGCAAGAATTCATTTCCGGTAAGGGCAGTCACTTTTCAGCTCAAAGTATCTACATCGTTCACGAAGCTAACAAGTTTCCCATCTTAACTGAGAAGCATTGGATGTTAGAGGACCAGTGCTTTGTATTAATTTCAAGCAGAGTTGAACTAGATATGGTCTGTATGTGTAGGAAACACCGTTCTTTTGTTCTCAGCATACTCACGTTTCCTGCAGTATTAGAGACTCTGGAAATCAAGAGCGTGCTTCTTGCTCTAAAGCAGAGTGTGATCCATGGATGAGAACTCTGCTGTGTGTTTCCCTTCAGAAATGGAGTTAAATCCCAGGCTCTGTGTCTTCCTACAAGCAAGACTTCGTTTCAGGTAAGGGCAGTTACTTTACAGCTCAAACGAACTACATCATTCACAAAACTCACACGTTTCTCATCTTATCTGACAAGCATTGGATGTTAGAGGACCTGTGGTTTGTGTCAGTTTCAGAAGCAGAGTTGAACTAGATATGGTCCATATGTGTAGGAAACACCGTTCTTTTTTTCTCAGCACACTCATGTTTCCTGCTGTATTAGAGACTCTGGGAAGCAATAGGGTTCTTCTTGCTCTAAAGCAGAGTGTGATCCATGGATGAGAACTCTGCTGTGTGTTTCACTGCAGAAATGGAGTTAAATCCCAGGCTCTGAGTCTTCCTACAAGCAAGAATTCCTTTCAGGTTAGGGCAGTAACTTTACAGCTCAAACGAACTACATCGTTCACAAAGCTCACACGTTTCTCATCTTAACTGACAAGCATTGGATTTTAGAGGACCTGTGGTTTGTATCAGTTTCAGAAGCAGAGTTGAACTAGATATGGCCCGTATGTGTAGGAAACACCGTTCTTTTTTTCTGAGGACACTCAAGTTTCCTGCTATATTAGAGACTCTAGAAAGGAAGAGCGTGCTTCTTGCTCTAAAGCAGAGTGTGATCCATGTATGAGAACTCTGCTGTTTGTTTCCCTTCAGAAATGGAGTTAAATCCCAGGCTCTGTGTCTTCCTACAAGCAAGACGGCATTTCAGGCAAGGGCAGTCACTTTTAGGCTCAAACGAACTACATCCTTCCCGAAGCTAACAAGTTTCCCATCTTAACTGACAAGCATTGGATATTAGAGGACCAGGGCTTTGTATCAGTTTCAGGAGCAGAGTTGGACTAGATATGATCCGTATGTGTAGGAAACACCATTCTTTTGTTCTCAGCACACTCACGTTTCCTACTGTATTAGAGACTCTAGAAAGGAAGAGCGTGCTTCTTGCTCTAAAGCAGAGTGTGGTCAATGGATGAGAACTGTGTTGTGTATTTCCCTTCAGAAATGGAGTTAAACCCCAGGCTCTGTGTCTTCCTACAAACAAGACTTCATTTCAGGTAAGGGCAGACACTTTTCAGCTCAAAACAAATACATCGTTCACGAAGCTCACACGTTTCTCATCTTTACTGACAATCATTGGATGTTAGAGGACCTGTGGTTTGTATCATTTTCAGAAGCAGAGTTGGACTAGATATGGTCCGTATGTGTAGGAAACACCGTTCATTTGTTCTCTTCGCACACTTGTTTCCTGCATTCTTAGAGACTCTGGAAAGCAAGAGCGTGCTTCTTGCTCTAAAGCAGAGTGTGCTCCATGGATGAGAACTCTGCTGTGTGTTTCCCTTCAGAAATGGAGTTAAATCCCAGGCTCTGTGTCTTCCTACAAGAAAGACGGCGTTTCAGGCAAGGCCAGTCACTTTTCAGCTCAAACGAACAACATCGTTCATGAAGCTAACAAGTTTCCCATCTTAACTGACAAGCATTGAATGTTAGAGGACCTGTGGTTTGTATCAGTTTCAGAAGCAGAGTTGAACTAGAAATGGCCCGTATGTGTACGAAACACCATTCTTTTGTTCTGAGCACACTCAAGTTTCCTGCTATATTAGAGACTCTAGAAAGCAAGAGCGTGATTCTTGCTCTAAAGCAGAGTGTTAGCAGTGGATGAGAACTCTGCTGTGTGTTTCACTTCAGAAATGGAGGTAAATCCCAGTCTCTGTGTCTTCCTACAAGCAAGACTACTTTTCAGGTAAGGGCAGGCACTTTTCAGCTCAAACGAACTACATTGTTCACGAAGATAACAAGTTTCCCATCTTAACTGACAAGCATTGGATGTTAGAGGACCAGGGCTTTGTATCAGTTTCAGAAGCAGAGTTGGACTAGATATGGTCTGTATGTGTAGGAAACACCGTTCATTTGTTCTCAGCTCACTTAAGTTTCCTGCCGTCTTAGAGACTCTAGAAAGCTAGAGAGTGCTTCTTGCTCTAAAGCAGAGTGTGATCAATGGATGAGAACTCTGTTGTGTGTTTCACTTCAGAAATGGAGTTAAATCCCTGGCTCTGAGTCTACCTACAAGCAAGAATTCATTTCCGGTAAGGGCAGTCACTTTTCAGCTCAAAGTATCTACATCGTTCACGAAGCTAACAAGTTTCCCATCTTAACTGAGAAGCATTGGATGTTAGAGGACCAGTGCTTTGTATTAATTTCAAGCAGAGTTGAACTAGATATGGTCTGTATGTGTAGGAAACACCGTTCTTTTGTTCTCAGCATACTCACGTTTCCTGCAGTATTAGAAACTCTGGAAATCAAGAGCGTGCTTCTTGCTCTAAAGCAGAGTGTGATCCATGGATGAGAACTCTGCTGTGTGTTTCCCTTCAGAAATGGAGTTAAATCCCAGGCTCTGTGTCTTCCTACAAGCAAGACTTCGTTTCAGGTAAGGGCAGTTACTTTACAGCTCAAACGAACTACATCATTCACAAAACTCACACGTTTCTCATCATTTCTGACAAGCATTGGATGTTAGAGGACCTGTGGTTTGTGTCAGTTTCAGAAGCAGAGTTGAACTACATATGGTCCATATGTGTAGGAAACACCGTTCTTTTTTTCTCAGCACACTCATGTTTCCTGCTGTATTAGAGACTCTGGGAAGCAATAGGGTTCTTCTTGCTCTAAAGCAGAGTGTGATCCATGGATGAGAACTCTGCTGTGTGTTTCACTGCAGAAATGGAGTTAAATCCCAGGCTCTGAGTCTTCCTACAAGCAAGAATTCGTTTCAGGTTAGGGCAGTAACTTTACAGCTCAAACAAACTACATCGTTCACAAAGCTCACACGTTTCTCATCTTAACTGACAAGCATTGGATTTTAGAGGACCTGTGGTTTGTATCAGTTTCAGAAGCAGAGTTGAACTAGATATGGCCTGTATGTGTAGGAAACACCGTTCTTTTTTTCTGAGGACACTCAAGTTTCCTGCTATATTAGAGACTCTAGAAAGCAAGAGCGTGCTTCTTGCTCTAAAGCAGAGTGTGATCCATGGATGAGAACTCTGCTGTTTGTTTCCCTTCAGAAATGTAGTTAAATCCCAGGCTCTGTGTCTTCCTACAAGCAAGACGGCGTTTCAGGCAAGGGCAGTCACTTTTAGGCTCAAACGAACTACATCCTTCCCGAAGCTAACAAGTTTCCCATCTTAACTGACAAGCATTGGATGTTAGAGGACCAGGGCTTTGTATCAGTTTCAGAAGCAGAGTTGGACTAGATATGGTCCGTATGTGTAGGAAACACCGTTCATTTGTTCTCAGCTCACTTAAGTTTCCTGCCGTCTTAGAGACTCTAGAAAGCTAGAGAGTGCTTCTTGCTCTAAAGCAGGGTGTTATCAATGGATGAGAACTCTGTTGTGTGTTTCACTTCAGAAATGGAGTTAAATCCCTGGCTCTGAGTCTACCTACAAGCAAGAATTCATTTCCGGTAAGGGCAGTCACTTTTCAGCTCAAAGTATCTACATCGTTCACGAAGCTAACAAGTTTCCCATCTTAACTGAGAAGCATTGGATGTTAGAGGACCAGTGCTTTGTATTAATTTCAAGCAGAGTTGAACTAGATATGGTCTGTATGTGTAGGAAACACCGTTCTTTGTTCTCAGCATACTCACGTTTCCTGCAGTGTTAGAGACTCTGGAAATCAAGAGCGTGCTTCTTGCTCTAATGCAGAGTGTGATCCATGGATGAGAACTCTGCTGTGTGTTTCCCTTCAGAAATGGAGTTAAATCCCAGGCTCTGTGTCTTCCTACAAGCAAGACTTCGTTTCAGGTAAGGGCAGTTACTTTACAGCTCAAACGAACTACATCATTCACAAAACTCACACGTTTCTCATCTTATCTGACAAGCATTGGATGTTAGAGGACCTGTGGTTTGTGTCAGTTTCAGAAGCAGAGTTGAACTAGATATGGTCCATATGTGTAGGAAACACCGTTCTTTTTTTCTCAGCACACTCATGTTTCCTGCTGTATTAGAGACTCTGGGAAGCAATAGGGTTCTTCTTGCTCTAAAGCAGAGTGTGATCCATGGATGAGAACTCTGCTGTGTGTTTCACTGCAGAAATGGAGTTAAATCCCAGGCTCTGAGTCTTCCTACAAGCAAGAATTCCTTTCAGGTTAGGGCAGTAAATTTACAGCTCAAACGAACTACATCGTTCACAAAGCTCACACGTTTCTCATCTTAACTGACAAGCATTGGATTTTAGAGGACCTGTGGCTTGTATCAGTTTCAGAAGCAGAGTTGAACTAGATATGGCCCGTATGTGTAGGAAACACCGTTCTTTTTTTCTGAGGACACTCAAGTTTCCTGCTATATTAGAGACTCTAGAAAGCAAGAGCGTGCTTCTTGCTCTAAAGCAGAGTGTGATCCATGTATGAGAACTCTGCTGTTTGTTTCCCTTCAGAAATGTAGTTAAATCCCAGGCTCTGTGTCTTCCTACAAGCAAGACGGCTTTTCAGGCAAGGGCAGTCACTTTTAGGCTCAAACGAACTACATCCTTCCCGAAGCTAACAAGTTTCCCATCTTAACTGACAAGCATTGGATATTAGAGGACCAGGGCTTTGTATCAGTTTCAGGAGCAGAGTTGGACTAGATATGATCCGTATGTGTAGGAAACACCATTCTTTTGTTCTCAGCACACTCACGTTTCCTACTGTATTAGAGACTCTAGAAAGGAAGAGCGTGCTTCTTGCTCTAAAGCAGAGTGTGATCAATGGATGAGAACTGTGTTGTGTATTTCCCTTCAGAAATGGAGTTAAACCCCAGGCTCTGTGTCTTCCTACAAGCAAGACGGCGTTTCAGGTAAGGGCAGACACTTTTCAGCTCAAAACAAATACATCATTCACGAAGCTCACACGTTTCTCATCTTTACTGACAATCATTGGATGTTAGAGGACCTGTGGTTTGTATCATTTTCAGAAGCAGAGTTGGACTAGATATGGTCCGTATGTGTAGGAAACACCGTTCATTTGTTCTCAGCTCACTTAAGTTTCCTGCCGTCTTAGAGACTCTAGAAAGCTAGAGAGTGCTTCTTGCTCTAAAGCAGAGTGTGATCAATGGATGAGAACTCTGTTGTGTGTTTCACTTCAGAAATGGAGTTAAATCCCTGGCTCTGAGTCTACCTACAAGCAAGAATTCATTTCCGGTAAGGGCAGTCACTTTTCAGCTCAAAGTATCTACATCGTTCACGAAGCTAACAAGTTTCCCATCTTAACTGAGAAGCATTGGATGTTAGAGGACCAGTGCTTTGTATTAATTTCAAGCAGAGTTGAACTAGATATGGTCTGTATGTGTAGGAAACACCGTTCTTTTGTTCTCAGCATACTCACGTTTCCTGCAGTATTAGAAACTCTGGAAATCAAGAGCGTGCTTCTTGCTCTAAAGCAGAGTGTGATCCATGGATGAGAACTCTGCTGTGTGTTTCCCTTCAGAAATGGAGTTAAATCCCAGGCTCTGTGTCTTCCTACAAGCAAGACTTCGTTTCAGGTAAGGGCAGTTACTTTACAGCTCAAACGAACTACATCATTCACAAAACTCACACGTTTCTCATCATTTCTGACAAGCATTGGATGTTAGAGGACCTGTGGTTTGTGTCAGTTTCAGAAGCAGAGTTGAACTAGATATGGTCCATATGTGTAGGAAACACCGTTCTTTTTTTCTCAGCACACTCATGTTTCCTGCTGTATTAGAGACTATGGGAAGCAATAGGGTTCTTCTTGCTCTAAAGCAGAGTGTGATCCATGGATGAGAACTCTGCTGTGTGTTTCACTGCAGAAATGGAGTTAAATCCCAGGCTCTGAGTCTTCCTACAAGCAAGAATTCGTTTCAGGTTAGGGCAGTAACTTTACAGCTCAAACGAACTACATCGTTCACAAAGCTCACACGTTTCTCATCTTAACTGACAAGCATTGGATTTTAGAGGACCTGTGGTTTGTATCAGTTTCAGAAGCAGAGTTGAACTAGATATGGCCCGTATGTGTAGGAAACACCGTTCTTTTTTTCTGAGGACACTCAAGTTTCCTGCTATATTAGAGACTCTAGAAAGGAAGAGCGTGCTTCTTGCTCTAAAGCAGAGTGTGATCCATGGATGAGAACTCTGCTGTTTGTTTCCCTTCAGAAATGGAGTTAAATCCCAGGCTCTGTGTCTTCCTACAAGGAAGACGGCATTTCAGGCAAGGGCAGTCACTTTTAGGCTCAAACGAACTACATCCTTCCCGAAGCTAACAAGTTTCCCATCTTAACTGACAAGCATTGGATATTAGAGGACCAGGGCTTTGTATCAGTTTCAGGAGCAGAGTTGGACTAGATATGATCCGTATGTGTAGGAAACACCATTCTTTTGTTCTCAGCACACTCAGGTTTCCTACTGTATTAGAGACTCTAGAAAGGAAGAGCGTGCTTCTTGCTCTAAAGCAGAGTGTGATCAATGGATGAGAACTGTGTTGTGTATTTCCCTTCAGAAATGGAGTTAAACCCCAGGCTCTGTGTCTTCCTACAAACAAGACTTCATTTCAGGTAAGGGCAGACACTTTTCAGCTCAAAACAAATACATCGTTCACGAAGCTCACACGTTTCTCATCTTTACTGACAATCATTGGATGTTAGAGGACCTGTGGTTTGTATCATTTTCAGAAGCAGAGTTGGACTAGATATGGTCCGTATGTGTAGGAAACACCGTTCATTTTTTCTCTTCGCACACTTGTTTCCTGCATTCTTAGAGACTCTGGAAAGCAAGAGCGTGCTTCTTGCTCTAAAGCAGAGTGTGCTCCATGGATGAGAACTCTGCTGTGTGTTTCCCTTCAGAAATGGAGTTAAATCCCAGGCTCTGTGTCTTCCTACAAGAAAGACGGCGTTTCAGGCAAGGCCAGTCACTTTTCAGCTCAAACGAACTACATCGTTCACGAAGATAACAAGTTTCCCATCTTAACTGACAAGCATTGGATGTTAGAGAACCAGGGCTTTGTATCAGTTTCAGAAGCAGAGTTGGACTAGATATGGTCTGTATGTGTAGGAAACACCGTTCATTTGTTCTCAGCTCACTTAAGTTTCCTGCCGTCTTAGAGACTCTAGAAAGCTAGAGAGTGCTTCTTGCTCTAAAGCAGAGTGTGATCAATGGATGAGAACTCTGTTGTGTGTTTCACTTCAGAAATGGAGTTAAATCCCTGGCTCTGAGTCTACCTACAAGCAAGAATTCATTTCCGGTAAGGGCAGTCACTTTTCAGCTCAATGTATCTACATCGTTCACGAAGCTAACAAGTTTCCCATCTTAACTGAGAAGCATTGGATGTTAGAGGACCAGTGCTTTGTATTAATTTCAAGCAGAGTTGAACTAGATATGGTCTGTATGTGTAGGAAACACCGTTCTTTTGTTCTCAGCATACTCACGTTTCCTGCAGTATTAGAGACTCTGGAAATCAAGAGCGTGCTTCTTGCTCTAAAGCAGAGTGTGATCCATGGATGAGAACTCTGCTGTGTGTTTCCCTTCAGAAATGGAGTTAAATCCCAGGCTCTGTGTCTTCCTACAAGCAAGACTTCGTTTCAGGTAAGGGCAGTTACTTTATAGCTCAAACGAACTACATCATTCACAAAACTCACACGTTTCTCATCTTATCTGACAAGCATTGGATGTTAGAGGACCTGTGGTTTGTGTCAGTTTCAGAAGCAGAGTTGAACTAGATATGGTCCATATGTGTAGGAAACACCGTTCTTTTTTTCTCAGCACACTCATGTTTCCTGCTGTATTAGAGATTCTGGGAAGCAATAGGGTTCTTCTTGCTCTAAAGCAGAGTGTGATCCATGGATGAGAACTCTGCTGTGTGTTTCACTGCAGAAATGGAGTTAAATCCCAGGCTCTGAGTCTTCCTACAAGCAAGAATTCGTTTCAGGTTAGGGCAGTAACTTTACAGCTCAAACGAACTACATCGTTCACAAAGCTCACACGTTTCTCATCTTAACTGACAAGCACTGGATTTTAGAGGACCTGTGGTTTGTATCAGTTTCAGAAGCAGAGTTGAACTAGATATGGCCTGTATGTGTAGGAAACACCGTTCTTTTTTTCTGAGGACACTCAAGTTTCCTGCTATATTAGAGACTCTAGAAAGCAAGAGCGTGCTTCTTGCTCTAAAGCAGAGTGTGATCCATGTATGAGAACTCTGCTGTTTGTTTCCCTTCAGAAATGGAGTTAAATCCCAGGCTCTGTGTCTTCCTACAAGCAAGACGGCGTTTCAGGCAAGGGCAGTCACTTTTAGGCTCAAAGGAACTACATCCTTCCCGAAGCTAACAAGTTTCCCATCTTAACTGACAAGCATTGGATATTAGAGGACCAGGGCTTTGTATCAGTTTCAGGAGCAGAGTTGGACTAGATATGATCCGTATGTGTAGGAAACACCATTCTTTTGTTCTCAGCACACTCACGTTTCCTACTGTATTAGAGACTCTAGAAAGGAAGAGCGTGCTTCTTGCTCTAAAGCAGAGTGTGATCAATGGATGAGAACTGTGTTGTGTATTTCTCTTCAGAAATGGAGTTAAACCCCAGGCTCTGTGTCTTCCTACAAACAAGACTTCATTTCAGGTAAGGGCAGACACTTTTCAGCTCAAAACAAATACATCGTTCACGAAGCTCACACGTTTCTCATCTTTACTGACAATCATTGGATGTTAGAGGACCTGTGGTTTGTATCTTTTTCAGAAGCAGAGTTGGACTAGATATGGTCCGTATGTGTAGGAAACACCGTTCATTTGTTCTCTTCGCACACTTGTTTCCTGCATTCTTAGAGACTCTGGAAAGCAAGAGCGTGCTTCTTGCTCTAAAGCAGAGTGTGATCCATGGATGAGAACTCTGCTGTGTGTTTCCCTTCAGAAATGGAGTTAAATCCCATGCTCTGTGTCTTCCTACATGAAAGACGGCGTTTTAGGCAAGGACAGTCACTTTTCAGCTCAAACGAACTACATCGTTCACGAAGCTAACAAGTTTCCCATCTTAACTGACAAGCATTGGATGTTAGAGGACCTGTGGTTTGTATCAGTTTCAGAAGCAGAGTTGAACTAGAAATGGCCCTTATGTGTAGGAAACACCGTTCTTTTGTTCTGAGCACACTCACGTTTCCTGCTATATTTGAGACTCTAGAAAGCAAGAGCGTGATTCTTGCTCTAAAGCAGAGTGTTAGCCGTGGATGAGAACTCTGCTGTGTTTTTCACTTCAGAAATGGAGTTAAATCCCAGTCTCTGTGTCTTCCTACAAGCAAGACTACTTTTCAGGTAAGGGCAGGCACTTTTCAGCTCAAATGAACTACATCGCTCACAAAGATAACAAGTTTCCCATCTTAACTGACAAGCATTGGATGTTAGAGGACCAGGGCTTTGTATCAGTTTCAGAAGCAGAGTTGGACTAGATATGGTCCGTATGTGTAGGAAACACCGTTCATTTGTTCTCAGCTCACTTAAGTTTCCTGCCGTCTTAGAGACTCTAGAAAGCTAGAGAGTGCTTCTTGCTCTAAAGCAGAGTGTGATCAATGGATGAGAACTCTGTTGTGTGTTTCACTTCAGAAATGGAGTTAAATCCCTGGCTCTGAGTCTACCTACAAGCAAGAATTCATTTCCGGTAAGGGCAGTCACTTTTCAGCTCAAAGTATCTACATCGTTCACGAAGCTAACAAGTTTCCCATCTTAACTGAGAAGCATTGGATGTTAGAGGACCAGTGCTTTGTATTAATTTCAAGCAGAGTTGAACTAGATATGGTCCGTATGTGTAGGAAACACCGTTCTTTTGTTCTCAGCATACTCATGTTTCCTGCAGTATTAGAGACTCTGGAAATCAAGAGCGTGCTTCTTGCTCTAAAGCAGAGTGTGATCCATGGATGAGAACTCTGCTGTGTGTTTCCCTTCAGAAATGGAGTTTAATCCCAGGCTCTGTGTCTTCCTACAAGCAAGACTTCGTTTCAGGTAAGGGCAGTTACTTTACAGCTCAAACGAACTACATCATTCACAAAACTCACACGTTTCTCATCTTATCTGACAAGCATTGGATGTTAGAGGACCTGTGGTTTGTTTCAGGTTCAGAAGCAGAGTTGAACTAGATATGGTCCATATGTGTAGGAAACACCATTCTTTTTTTCTCAGCACACTCATGTTTCCTGCTGTATTAGAGACTCTGGGAAGCAATAGGGTTCTTCTTGCTCTAAAGCAGAGTGTGATCCATGGATGAGAACTCTGCTGTGTGTTTCACTTCAGAAATGGAGTTAAATCCCAGGCTCTGAGTCTTCCTACAAGCAAGAATTCGTTTCAGGTTAGGGCAGTAACTTTACAGCTCAAACAAACTACATCGTTCACAAAGCTCACACGTTTCTCATCTTAACTGACAAGCATTGGATGTTAGAGGACCTGTGGTTTGTATCAGTTTCAGAAGCAGAGTTGGACTAGATATGGTCCGTATGTGTAGGAAACACCGTTCTTTTTTTCTGAGGACACTCAAGTTTCCTGCTATATTAGAGACTCTAGAAAGCAAGAGCGTGCTTCTTGCTCTAAAGCAGAGTGTGATCCATGGATGAGAACTCTGCTGTTTGTTTCCCTTCAGAAATGTAGTTAAATCCCAGGCTCTGTGTCTTCCTACAAGCAAGACGGCGTTTCAGGCAAGGGCAGTCACTTTTAGGTTCAAACGAACTACATCCTTCCCGAAGCTAACAAGTTTCCCATCTTAACTGACAAGCATTGGATGTTAGAGGACCTGTGGTTTGTATCAGTTTCAGAAGCAGAGTTGGACTAGATATGGTCCGTATGTGTAGGAAACACCGTTCATTTGTTCTCAGCTCACTTAAGTTTCCTGCCGTCTTAGAGACTCTAGAAAGCTAGAGAGTGCTTCTTGCTCTAAAGCAGAGTGTGATCAATGGATGAGAACTCTGTTGTGTGTTTCACTTCAGAAATGGAGTTAAATCCCTGGCTCTGAGTCTACCTACAAGCAAGAATTCATTTCCGGTAAGGGCAGTCACTTTTCAGCTCAAAGTATCTACATCGTTCACGAAGCTAACAAGTTTCCCATCTTAACTGAGAAGCATTGGATGTTAGAGGACCAGTGCTTTGTATTAATTTCAAGCAGAGTTGAACTAGATATGGTCTGTATGTGTAGGAAACACCGTTCTTTTGTTCTCAGCATACTCACGTTTCCTGCAGTATTAGAGACTCTGGAAATCAAGAGCGTGCTTCTTGCTCTAAAGCAGAGTGTGATCCATGGATGAGAACTCTGCTGTGTGTTTCCCTTCAGAAATGGAGTTAAATCCCAGGCTCTGTGTCTTCCTACAAGCAAGACTTCGTTTCTGGTAAGGGCAGTTACTTTACAGCTCAAACGAACTACATCATTCACAAAACTCACACGTTTCTCATCTTATCTGACAAGCATTGGATGTTAGAGGACCTGTGGTTTGTGTCAGTTTCAGAAGCAGAGTTGAACTACATATGGTCCATATGTGTAGGAAACACCGTTCTTTTTTTCTCAGCACACTCATGTTTCCTGCTGTATTAGAGACTCTGGGAAGCAATAGGGTTCTTCTTGCTCTAAAGCAGAGTGTGATCCATGGATGAGAACTCTGCTGTGTGTTTCCCTTCAGAAATGTAGTTAAATCCCAGGCTCTGTGTCTTCCTACAAGCAAGACGGCGTTTCAGGCAAGGGCAGTCACTTTTAGGCTCAAACGAACTACATCCTTCCCGAAGCTAACAAGTTTCCCATCTTAACTGACAAGCATTGGATGTTAGAGGACCAGGGCTTTGTATCAGTTTCAGAAGCAGAGTTGGACTAGATATGGTCCGTATGTGTAGGAAACACCGTTCATTTGTTCTCAGCTCACTTAAGTTTCCTGCCGTCTTAGAGACTCTAGAAAGCTAGAGAGTGCTTCTTGCTCTAAAGCAGGGTGTTATCAATGGATGAGAACTCTGTTGTGTGTTTCACTTCAGAAATGGAGTTAAATCCCTGGCTCTGAGTCTACCTACAAGCAAGAATTCATTTCCGGTAAGGGCAGTCACTTTTCAGCTCAAAGTATCTACATCGTTCACGAAGCTAACAAGTTTCCCATCTTAACTGAGAAGCATTGGATGTTAGAGGACCAGTGCTTTGTATTAATTTCAAGCAGAGTTGAACTAGATATGGTCTGTATGTGTAGGAAACACCGTTCTTTTGTTCTCAGCATACTCACGTTTCCTGCAGTGTTAGAGACTGTGGAAATCAAGAGCGTGCTTCTTGCTCTAAAGCAGAGTGTGATCCATGGATGAGAACTCTGCTGTGTGTTTCCCTTCAGAAATGGAGTTAAATCCCAGGCTCTGTGTCTTCCTACAAGCAAGACTTCGTTTCAGGTAAGGGCAGTTACTTTACAGCTCAAACGAACTACATCATTCACAAAACTCACACGTTTCTCATCTTATCTGACAAGCATTGGATGTTAGAGGACCTGTGGTTTGTGTCAGTTTCAGAAGCAGAGTTGAACTAGATATGGTCCATATGTGTAGGAAACACCGTTCTTTTTTTCTCAGCACACTCATGTTTCCTGCTGTATTAGAGACTCTGGGAAGCAATAGGGTTCTTCTTGCTCTAAAGCAGAGTGTGATCCATGGATGAGAACTCTGCTGTGTGTTTCACTGCAGAAATGGAGTTAAATCCCAGGCTCTGAGTCTTCCTACAAGCAAGAATTCCTTTCAGGTTAGGGCAGTAACTTTACAGCTCAAACGAACTACATCGTTCACAAAGCTCACACGTTTCTCATCTTAACTGACAAGCATTGGATTTTAGAGGACCTGTGGTTTGTATCAGTTTCAGAAGCAGAGTTGAACTAGATATGGCCCGTATGTGTAGGAAACACCGTTCTTTTTTTCTGAGGACACTCAAGTTTCCTGCTATATTAGAGACTCTAGAAAGGAAGAGCGTGCTTCTTGCTCTAAAGCAGAGTGTGATCCATGTATGAGAACTCTGCTGTTTGTTTCCCTTCAGAAATGGAGTTAAATCCCAGGCTCTGTGTCTTCCTACAAGCAAGACGGCATTTCAGGCAAGGGCAGTCACTTTTAGGCTCAAACGAACTACATCCTTCCCGAAGCTAACAAGTTTCCCATCTTAACTGACAAGCATTGGATATTAGAGGACCAGGGCTTTGTATCAGTTTCAGGAGCAGAGTTGGACTAGATATGATCCGTATGTGTAGGAAACACCATTCTTTTGTTCTCAGCACACTCACGTTTCCTACTGTATTAGAGACTCTAGAAAGGAAGAGCGTGCTTCTTGCTCTAAAGCAGAGTGTGGTCAATGGATGAGAACTGTGTTGTGTATTTCCCTTCAGAAATGGAGTTAAACCCCAGGCTCTGTGTCTTCCTACAAACAAGACTTCATTTCAGGTAAGGGCAGACACTTTTCAGCTCAAAACAAATACATCGTTCACGAAGCTCACACGTTTCTCATCTTTACTGACAATCATTGGATGTTAGAGGACCTGTGGTTTGTATCATTTTCAGAAGCAGAGTTGGACTAGATATGGTCCGTATGTGTAGGAAACACCGTTCATTTGTTCTCTTCGCACACTTGTTTCCTGCATTCTTAGAGACTCTGGAAAGCAAGAGCGTGCTTCTTGCTCTAAAGCAGAGTGTGCTCCATGGATGAGAACTCTGCTGTGTGTTTCCCTTCAGAAATGGAGTTAAATCCCAGGCTCTGTGTCTTCCTACAAGAAAGACGGCGTTTCAGGCAAGGCCAGTCACTTTTCAGCTCAAACGAACAACATCGTTCATGAAGCTAACAAGTTTCCCATCTTAACTGACAAGCATTGAATGTTAGAGGACCTGTGGTTTGTATCAGTTTCAGAAGCAGAGTTGAACTAGAAATGGCCCGTATGTGTACGAAACACCATTCTTTTGTTCTGAGCACACTCAAGTTTCCTGCTATATTAGAGACTCTAGAAAGCAAGAGCGTGATTCTTGCTCTAAAGCAGAGTGTTAGCAGTGGATGAGAACTCTGCTGTGTGTTTCACTTCAGAAATGGAGGTAAATCCCAGTCTCTGTGTCTTCCTACAAGCAAGACTACTTTTCAGGTAAGGGCAGGCACTTTTCAGCTCAAACGAACTACATTGTTCACGAAGATAACAAGTTTCCCATCTTAACTGACAAGCATTGGATGTTAGAGGACCAGGGCTTTGTATCAGTTTCAGAAGCAGAGTTGGACTAGATATGGTCTGTATGTGTAGGAAACACCGTTCATTTGTTCTCAGCTCACTTAAGTTTCCTGCCGTCTTAGAGACTCTAGAAAGCTAGAGAGTGCTTCTTGCTCTAAAGCAGAGTGTGATCAATGGATGAGAACTCTGTTGTGTGTTTCACTTCAGAAATGGAGTTAAATCCCTGGCTCTGAGTCTACCTACAAGCAAGAATTCATTTCCGGTAAGGGCAGTCACTTTTCAGCTCAAAGTATCTACATCGTTCACGAAGCTAACAAGTTTCCCATCTTAACTGAGAAGCATTGGATGTTAGAGGACCAGTGCTTTGTATTAATTTCAAGCAGAGTTGAACTAGATATGGTCTGTATGTGTAGGAAACACCGTTCTTTTGTTCTCAGCATACTCACGTTTCCTGCAGTATTAGAGACTCTGGAAATCAAGAGCGTGCTTCTTGCTCTAAAGCAGAGTGTGATCCATGGATGAGAACTCTGCTGTGTGTTTCCCTTCAGAAATGGAGTTAAATCCCAGGCTCTGTGTCTTCCTACAAGCAAGACTTCGTTTCAGGTAAGGGCAGTTACTTTACAGCTCAAACGAACTACATCATTCACAAAACTCACACGTTTCTCATCTTATCTGACAAGCATTGGATGTTAGAGGACCTGTGGTTTGTGTCAGTTTCAGAAGCAGAGTTGAACTAGATATGGTCCATATGTGTAGGAAACACCGTTCTTTTTTTCTCAGCACACTCATGTTTCCTGCTGTATTAGAGACTCTGGGAAGCAATAGGGTTCTTCTTGCTCTAAAGCAGAGTGTGATCCATGGATGAGAACTCTGCTGTGTGTTTCACTGCAGAAATGGAGTTAAATCCCAGGCTCTGAGTCTTCCTACAAGCAAGAATTCCTTTCAGGTTAGGGCAGTAACTTTACAGCTCAAACGAACTACATCGTTCACAAAGCTCACACGTTTCTCATCTTAACTGACAAGCATTGGATTTTAGAGGACCTGTGGTTTGTATCAGTTTCAGAAGCAGAGTTGAACTAGATATGGCCCGTATGTGTAGGAAACACCGTTCTTTTTTTCTGAGGACACTCAAGTTTCCTGCTATATTAGAGACTCTAGAAAGGAAGAGCGTGCTTCTTGCTCTAAAGCAGAGTGTGATCCATGTATGAGAACTCTGCTGTTTGTTTCCCTTCAGAAATGGAGTTAAATCCCAGGCTCTGTGTCTTCCTACAAGCAAGACGGCATTTCAGGCAAGGGCAGTCACTTTTAGGCTCAAACGAACTACATCCTTCCCGAAGCTAACAAGTTTCCCATCTTAACTGACAAGCATTGGATATTAGAGGACCAGGGCTTTGTATCAGTTTCAGGAGCAGAGTTGGACTAGATATGATCCGTATGTGTAGGAAACACCATTCTTTTGTTCTCAGCACACTCACGTTTCCTACTGTATTAGAGACTCTAGAAAGGAAGAGCGTGCTTCTTGCTCTAAAGCAGAGTGTGGTCAATGGATGAGAACTGTGTTGTGTATTTCCCTTCAGAAATGGAGTTAAACCCCAGGCTCTGTGTCTTCCTACAAACAAGACTTCATTTCAGGTAAGGGCAGACACTTTTCAGCTCAAAACAAATACATCGTTCACGAAGCTCACACGTTTCTCATCTTTACTGACAATCATTGGATGTTAGAGGACCTGTGGTTTGTATCATTTTCAGAAGCAGAGTTGGACTAGATATGGTCCGTATGTGTAGGAAACACCGTTCATTTGTTCTCTTCGCACACTTGTTTCCTGCATTCTTAGAGACTCTGGAAAGCAAGAGCGTGCTTCTTGCTCTAAAGCAGAGTGTGCTCCATGGATGAGAACTCTGCTGTGTGTTTCCCTTCAGAAATGGAGTTAAATCCCAGGCTCTGTGTCTTCCTACAAGAAAGACGGCGTTTCAGGCAAGGCCAGTCACTTTTCAGCTCAAACGAACAACATCGTTCATGAAGCTAACAAGTTTCCCATCTTAACTGACAAGCATTGAATGTTAGAGGACCTGTGGTTTGTATCAGTTTCAGAAGCAGAGTTGAACTAGAAATGGCCCGTATGTGTACGAAACACCATTCTTTTGTTCTGAGCACACTCAAGTTTCCTGCTATATTAGAGACTCTAGAAAGCAAGAGCGTGATTCTTGCTCTAAAGCAGAGTGTTAGCAGTGGATGAGAACTCTGCTGTGTGTTTCACTTCAGAAATGGAGGTAAATCCCAGTCTCTGTGTCTTCCTACAAGCAAGACTACTTTTCAGGTAAGGGCAGGCACTTTTCAGCTCAAACGAACTACATTGTTCACGAAGATAACAAGTTTCCCATCTTAACTGACAAGCATTGGATGTTAGAGGACCAGGGCTTTGTATCAGTTTCAGAAGCAGAGTTGGACTAGATATGGTCTGTATGTGTAGGAAACACCGTTCATTTGTTCTCAGCTCACTTAAGTTTCCTGCCGTCTTAGAGACTCTAGAAAGCTAGAGAGTGCTTCTTGCTCTAAAGCAGAGTGTGATCAATGGATGAGAACTCTGTTGTGTGTTTCACTTCAGAAATGGAGTTAAATCCCTGGCTCTGAGTCTACCTACAAGCAAGAATTCATTTCCGGTAAGGGCAGTCACTTTTCAGCTCAAAGTATCTACATCGTTCACGAAGCTAACAAGTTTCCCATCTTAACTGAGAAGCATTGGATGTTAGAGGACCAGTGCTTTGTATTAATTTCAAGCAGAGTTGAACTAGATATGGTCTGTATGTGTAGGAAACACCGTTCTTTTGTTCTCAGCATACTCACGTTTCCTGCAGTATTAGAAACTCTGGAAATCAAGAGCGTGCTTCTTGCTCTAAAGCAGAGTGTGATCCATGGATGAGAACTCTGCTGTGTGTTTCCCTTCAGAAATGGAGTTAAATCCCAGGCTCTGTGTCTTCCTACAAGCAAGACTTCGTTTCAGGTAAGGGCAGTTACTTTACAGCTCAAACGAACTACATCATTCACAAAACTCACACGTTTCTCATCATTTCTGACAAGCATTGGATGTTAGAGGACCTGTGGTTTGTGTCAGTTTCAGAAGCAGAGTTGAACTACATATGGTCCATATGTGTAGGAAACACCGTTCTTTTTTTCTCAGCACACTCATGTTTCCTGCTGTATTAGAGACTCTGGGAAGCAATAGGGTTCTTCTTGCTCTAAAGCAGAGTGTGATCCATGGATGAGAACTCTGCTGTGTGTTTCACTGCAGAAATGGAGTTAAATCCCAGGCTCTGAGTCTTCCTACAAGCAAGAATTCGTTTCAGGTTAGGGCAGTAACTTTACAGCTCAAACAAACTACATCGTTCACAAAGCTCACACGTTTCTCATCTTAACTGACAAGCATTGGATTTTAGAGGACCTGTGGTTTGTATCAGTTTCAGAAGCAGAGTTGAACTAGATATGGCCTGTATGTGTAGGAAACACCGTTCTTTTTTTCTGAGGACACTCAAGTTTCCTGCTATATTAGAGACTCTAGAAAGCAAGAGCGTGCTTCTTGCTCTAAAGCAGAGTGTGATCCATGGATGAGAACTCTGCTGTTTGTTTCCCTTCAGAAATGTAGTTAAATCCCAGGCTCTGTGTCTTCCTACAAGCAAGACGGCGTTTCAGGCAAGGGCAGTCACTTTTAGGCTCAAACGAACTACATCCTTCCCGAAGCTAACAAGTTTCCCATCTTAACTGACAAGCATTGGATGTTAGAGGACCAGGGCTTTGTATCAGTTTCAGAAGCAGAGTTGGACTAGATATGGTCCGTATGTGTAGGAAACACCGTTCATTTGTTCTCAGCTCACTTAAGTTTCCTGCCGTCTTAGAGACTCTAGAAAGCTAGAGAGTGCTTCTTGCTCTAAAGCAGGGTGTTATCAATGGATGAGAACTCTGTTGTGTGTTTCACTTCAGAAATGGAGTTAAATCCCTGGCTCTGAGTCTACCTACAAGCAAGAATTCATTTCCGGTAAGGGCAGTCACTTTTCAGCTCAAAGTATCTACATCGTTCACGAAGCTAACAAGTTTCCCATCTTAACTGAGAAGCATTGGATGTTAGAGGACCAGTGCTTTGTATTAATTTCAAGCAGAGTTGAACTAGATATGGTCTGTATGTGTAGGAAACACCGTTCTTTGTTCTCAGCATACTCACGTTTCCTGCAGTGTTAGAGACTCTGGAAATCAAGAGCGTGCTTCTTGCTCTAATGCAGAGTGTGATCCATGGATGAGAACTCTGCTGTGTGTTTCCCTTCAGAAATGGAGTTAAATCCCAGGCTCTGTGTCTTCCTACAAGCAAGACTTCGTTTCAGGTAAGGGCAGTTACTTTACAGCTCAAACGAACTACATCATTCACAAAACTCACACGTTTCTCATCTTATCTGACAAGCATTGGATGTTAGAGGACCTGTGGTTTGTGTCAGTTTCAGAAGCAGAGTTGAACTAGATATGGTCCATATGTGTAGGAAACACCGTTCTTTTTTTCTCAGCACACTCATGTTTCCTGCTGTATTAGAGACTCTGGGAAGCAATAGGGTTCTTCTTGCTCTAAAGCAGAGTGTGATCCATGGATGAGAACTCTGCTGTGTGTTTCACTGCAGAAATGGAGTTAAATCCCAGGCTCTGAGTCTTCCTACAAGCAAGAATTCCTTTCAGGTTAGGGCAGTAAATTTACAGCTCAAACGAACTACATCGTTCACAAAGCTCACACGTTTCTCATCTTAACTGACAAGCATTGGATTTTAGAGGACCTGTGGCTTGTATCAGTTTCAGAAGCAGAGTTGAACTAGATATGGCCCGTATGTGTAGGAAACACCGTTCTTTTTTTCTGAGGACACTCAAGTTTCCTGCTATATTAGAGACTCTAGAAAGCAAGAGCGTGCTTCTTGCTCTAAAGCAGAGTGTGATCCATGTATGAGAACTCTGCTGTTTGTTTCCCTTCAGAAATGTAGTTAAATCCCAGGCTCTGTGTCTTCCTACAAGCAAGACGGCTTTTCAGGCAAGGGCAGTCACTTTTAGGCTCAAACGAACTACATCCTTCCCGAAGCTAACAAGTTTCCCATCTTAACTGACAAGCATTGGATATTAGAGGACCAGGGCTTTGTATCAGTTTCAGGAGCAGAGTTGGACTAGATATGATCCGTATGTGTAGGAAACACCATTCTTTTGTTCTCAGCACACTCACGTTTCCTACTGTATTAGAGACTCTAGAAAGGAAGAGCGTGCTTCTTGCTCTAAAGCAGAGTGTGATCAATGGATGAGAACTGTGTTGTGTATTTCCCTTCAGAAATGGAGTTAAACCCCAGGCTCTGTGTCTTCCTACAAGCAAGACGGCGTTTCAGGTAAGGGCAGACACTTTTCAGCTCAAAACAAATACATCATTCACGAAGCTCACACGTTTCTCATCTTTACTGACAATCATTGGATGTTAGAGGACCTGTGGTTTGTATCATTTTCAGAAGCAGAGTTGGACTAGATATGGTCCGTATGTGTAGGAAACACCGTTCATTTGTTCTCAGCTCACTTAAGTTTCCTGCCGTCTTAGAGACTCTAGAAAGCTAGAGAGTGCTTCTTGCTCTAAAGCAGAGTGTGATCAATGGATGAGAACTCTGTTGTGTGTTTCACTTCAGAAATGGAGTTAAATCCCTGGCTCTGAGTCTACCTACAAGCAAGAATTCATTTCCGGTAAGGGCAGTCACTTTTCAGCTCAAAGTATCTACATCGTTCACGAAGCTAACAAGTTTCCCATCTTAACTGAGAAGCATTGGATGTTAGAGGACCAGTGCTTTGTATTAATTTCAAGCAGAGTTGAACTAGATATGGTCTGTATGTGTAGGAAACACCGTTCTTTTGTTCTCAGCATACTCACGTTTCCTGCAGTATTAGAAACTCTGGAAATCAAGAGCGTGCTTCTTGCTCTAAAGCAGAGTGTGATCCATGGATGAGAACTCTGCTGTGTGTTTCCCTTCAGAAATGGAGTTAAATCCCAGGCTCTGTGTCTTCCTACAAGCAAGACTTCGTTTCAGGTAAGGGCAGTTACTTTACAGCTCAAACGAACTACATCATTCACAAAACTCACACGTTTCTCATCATTTCTGACAAGCATTGGATGTTAGAGGACCTGTGGTTTGTGTCAGTTTCAGAAGCAGAGTTGAACTAGATATGGTCCATATGTGTAGGAAACACCGTTCTTTTTTTCTCAGCACACTCATGTTTCCTGCTGTATTAGAGACTATGGGAAGCAATAGGGTTCTTCTTGCTCTAAAGCAGAGTGTGATCCATGGATGAGAACTCTGCTGTGTGTTTCACTGCAGAAATGGAGTTAAATCCCAGGCTCTGAGTCTTCCTACAAGCAAGAATTCGTTTCAGGTTAGGGCAGTAACTTTACAGCTCAAACGAACTACATCGTTCACAAAGCTCACACGTTTCTCATCTTAACTGACAAGCATTGGATTTTAGAGGACCTGTGGTTTGTATCAGTTTCAGAAGCAGAGTTGAACTAGATATGGCCCGTATGTGTAGGAAACACCGTTCTTTTTTTCTGAGGACACTCAAGTTTCCTGCTATATTAGAGACTCTAGAAAGGAAGAGCGTGCTTCTTGCTCTAAAGCAGAGTGTGATCCATGGATGAGAACTCTGCTGTTTGTTTCCCTTCAGAAATGGAGTTAAATCCCAGGCTCTGTGTCTTCCTACAAGGAAGACGGCATTTCAGGCAAGGGCAGTCACTTTTAGGCTCAAACGAACTACATCCTTCCCGAAGCTAACAAGTTTCCCATCTTAACTGACAAGCATTGGATATTAGAGGACCAGGGCTTTGTATCAGTTTCAGGAGCAGAGTTGGACTAGATATGATCCGTATGTGTAGGAAACACCATTCTTTTGTTCTCAGCACACTCAGGTTTCCTACTGTATTAGAGACTCTAGAAAGGAAGAGCGTGCTTCTTGCTCTAAAGCAGAGTGTGATCAATGGATGAGAACTGTGTTGTGTATTTCCCTTCAGAAATGGAGTTAAACCCCAGGCTCTGTGTCTTCCTACAAACAAGACTTCATTTCAGGTAAGGGCAGACACTTTTCAGCTCAAAACAAATACATCGTTCACGAAGCTCACACGTTTCTCATCTTTACTGACAATCATTGGATGTTAGAGGACCTGTGGTTTGTATCATTTTCAGAAGCAGAGTTGGACTAGATATGGTCCGTATGTGTAGGAAACACCGTTCATTTTTTCTCTTCGCACACTTGTTTCCTGCATTCTTAGAGACTCTGGAAAGCAAGAGCGTGCTTCTTGCTCTAAAGCAGAGTGTGCTCCATGGATGAGAACTCTGCTGTGTGTTTCCCTTCAGAAATGGAGTTAAATCCCAGGCTCTGTGTCTTCCTACAAGAAAGACGGCGTTTCAGGCAAGGCCAGTCACTTTTCAGCTCAAACGAACAACATCGTTCACGAAGCTAACAAGTTTCCCATCTTAACTGACAAGCATTGAATGTTAGAGGACCTGTGGTTTGTATCAGTTTCAGAAGCAGAGTTGAACTAGAAATGGCCCGTATGTGTACGAAACACCATTCTTTTGTTCTGAGCACACTCAAGTTTCCTGCTATATTAGAGACTCTAGAAAGCAAGAGCGTGATTCTTGCTCTAAAGCAGAGTGTTAGCAGTGGATGAGAACTCTGCTGTGTGTTTCACTTCAGAAAGGGAGTTAAATCCCAGTCTCTGTGTCTTCCTACAAGCAAGACTACTTTTCAGGTAAGGGCAGGCACTTTTCAGCTCAAACGAACTACATCGTTCACGAAGATAACAAGTTTCCCATCTTAACTGACAAGCATTGGATGTTAGAGGACCAGGGCTTTGTATCAGTTTCAGAAGCAGAGTTGGACTAGATATGGTCTGTATGTGTAGGAAACACCGTTCATTTGTTCTCAGCTCACTTAAGTTTCCTGCCGTCTTAGAGACTCTAGAAAGCTAGAGAGTGCTTCTTGCTCTAAAGCAGAGTGTGATCAATGGATGAGAACTCTGTTGTGTGTTTCACTTCAGAAATGGAGTTAAATCCCTGGCTCTGAGTCTACCTACAAGCAAGAATTCATTTCCGGTAAGGGCAGTCACTTTTCAGCTCAAAGTATCTACATCGTTCACAAAGCTAACAAGTTTCCCATCTTAACTGAGAAGCATTGGATGTTAGAGGACCAGTGCTTTGTATTAATTTCAAGCAGAGTTGAACTAGATATGGTCTGTATGTGTAGGAAACACCGTTCTTTTGTTCTCAGCATACTCATGTTTCCTGCAGTATTAGAGACTCTGGAAATCAAGAGCGTGCTTCTTGCTCGAAAGCAGAGTGTGATCCATGGATGAGAACTCTGCTGTGTGTTTCCCTTCAGAAATGGAGTTAAATCCCAGGCTCTGTGTCTTCCTACAAGCAAGACTTCGTTTCTGGTAAGGG
This sequence comes from Onychomys leucogaster, assembly GCA_949786385.1. NCBI lineage: Eukaryota > Metazoa > Chordata > Mammalia > Rodentia > Cricetidae > Onychomys > Onychomys leucogaster. The sequence goes on along the minus strand of CATKUP010000038.1, from coordinate 2,093,729 downwards.
CAGTTACTTTACAGCTCAAACGAACTACATCATTCACAAAACTCACACGTTTCTCATCTTATCTGACAAGCAATGGATGTTAGAGGACCTGTGGTTTGTGTCAGTTTCAGAAGCAGAGTTGAACTAGATATGGTCCATATGTGTAGGAAACACGGTTCTTTTTTTCTCAGCACACTCATGTTTCCTGCTGTATTAGAGACTCTGGGAAGCAATAGGGTTCTTCTTGCTCTAAAGCAGAGTGTGATCCATGGATGAGAACTCTGCTGTGTGTTTCACTGCAGAAATGGAGTTAAATCCCAGGCTCTGAGTCTTCCTACAAGCAAGAATTCGTTTCAGGTTAGGGCAGTAACTTTACAGCTCAAACGAACTACATCGTTCACAAAGCTCACACGTTTCTCATCTTAACTGACAAGCATTGGATTTTAGAGGACCTGTGGTTTGTATCAGTTTCAGAAGCAGAGTTGAACTAGATATGGCCTGTATGTGTAGGAAACACCGTTCTTTTTTTCTGAGGACACTCAAGTTTCCTGCTATATTAGAGACTCTAGAAAGGAAGAGCGTGCTTCTTGCTCTAAAGCAGAGTGTGATCCATGGATGAGAACTCTGCTGTTTTTTTCCCTTCAGAAATGTAGTTAAATCCCAGGCTCTGTGTCTTCCTACAAGCAAGACGGCGTTTCAGGCAAGGGCAGTCACTTTTAGGCTCAAACGAACTACATCCTTCCCGAAGCTAACAAGTTTCCCATCTTAACTGACAAGCATTGGATGTTAGAGGACCAGGGCTTTGTATCAGTTTCAAAAGCAGAGTTGGACTAGATATGGTCCGTATGTGTAGGAAACACCGTTCATTTGTTCTCAGCTCACTTAAGTTTCCTGCCGTCTTAGAGACTCTAGAAAGCTAGAGAGTGCTTCTTGCTCTAAAGCAGGGTGTTATCAATGGATGAGAACTCTGTTGTGTGTTTCACTTCAGAAATGGAGTTAAATCCCTGGCTCTGAGTCTACCTACAAGCAAGAATTCATTTCCGGTAAGGGCAGTCACTTTTCAGCTCAAAGTATCTACATCGTTCACGAAGCTAACAAGTTTCCCATCTTAACTGAGAAGCATTGGATGTTAGAGGACCAGTGCTTTGTATTAATTTCAAGCAGAGTTGAACTAGATATGGTCTGTATGTGTAGGAAACACCGTTCTTTTGTTCTCAGCATACTCACGTTTCCTGCAGTGTTAGAGACTCTGAAATCAAGAGCGTGCTTCTTGCTCTAAAGCAGAGTGTGATCCATGGATGAGAACTCTGCTGTGTGTTTCCCTTCAGAAATGGAGTTAAATCCCAGGCTCTGTGTCTTCCTACAAGCAAGAATTCCTTTCAGGTTAGGGCAGTAAATTTACAGCTCAAACGAACTACATCGTTCACAAAGCTCACACGTTTCTCATCTTAACTGACAAGCATTGGATTTTAGAGGACCTGTGGCTTGTATCAGTTTCAGAAGCAGAGTTGAACTAGATATGGCCCGTATGTGTAGGAAACACCGTTCTTTTTTTCTGAGGACACTCAAGTTTCCTGCTATATTAGAGACTCTAGAAAGCAAGAGCGTGCTTCTTGCTCTAAAGCAGAGTGTGATCCATGTATGAGAACTCTGCTGTTTGTTTCCCTTCAGAAATGTAGTTAAATCCCAGGCTCTGTGTCTTCCTACAAGCAAGACGGCTTTTCAGGCAAGGGCAGTCACTTTTAGGCTCAAACGAACTACATCCTTCCCGAAGCTAACAAGTTTCCCATCTTAACTGACAAGCATTGGATATTAGAGGACCAGGGCTTTGTATCAGTTTCAGGAGCAGAGTTGGACTAGATATGATCCGTATGTGTAGGAAACACCATTCTTTTGTTCTCAGCACACTCACGTTTCCTACTGTATTAGAGACTCTAGAAAGGAAGAGCGTGCTTCTTGCTCTAAAGCAGAGTGTGATCAATGGATGAGATCTGTGTTGTGTATTTCCCTTCAGAAATGGAGTTAAACCCCAGGCTCTGTGTCTTCCTACAAACAAGACTTCATTTCAGGTAAGGGCAGACACTTTTCAGCTCAAAACAAATACATCGTTCACGAAGCTCACACGTTTCTCATCTTTACTGACAATCATTGGATGTTAGAGGACCTGTGGTTTGTATCATTTTCAGAAGCAGAGTTGGACTAGATATGGTCCGTATGTGTAGGAAACACCGTTCATTTGTTCTCTTCGCACACTTGTTTCCTGCATTCTTAGAGACTCTGGAAAGCAAGAGCGTGCTTCTTGCTCTAAAGCAGAGTGTGATCCATGGATGAGAACTCTGCTGTGTGTTTCCCTTCAGAAATGGAGTTAAATCCCATGCTCTGTGTCTTCCTACATGAAAGACGGCGTTTTAGGCAAGGGCAGTCACTTTTCAGCTCAAACGAACAACATCGTTCATGAAGCTAACAAGTTTCCCATCTTAACTGACAAGCATTGGATGTTAGAGGACCTGTGGTTTGTATCAGTTTCAGAAGCAGAGTTGAACTAGAAATGGCCCGTATGTGTAGGAAACACCGTTCTTTTGTTCTGAGCACACTCACGTTTCCTGCTATATTAGAGACTCTAGAAAGCAAGAGTGTGATTCTTGCTCTAAAGCAGAGTGTTAGCCGTGGATGAGAACTCTGCTGTGTGTTTCACTTCAGAAATGGAGTTAAATCCCAGTCTCTGTGTCTTCCTACAAGCAAGACTACTTTTCAGGTAAGGGCAGGCACTTTTCAGCTCAAACGAACTACATCGTTCACGAAGATAACAAGTTTCCCATCTTAACTGACAAGCATTGGATGTTAGAGGACCAGGGCTTTGTATCAGTTTCAGAAGCAGAGTTGGACTACATATGGTCTGTATGTGTAGGAAACACCGTTCATTTGTTCTCAGCTCACTTAAGTTTCCTGCCGTCTTAGAGACTCTAGAAAGCTAGAGAGTGCTTCTTGCTCTAAAGCAGAGTGTGATCAATGGATGAGAACTCTGTTGTGTGTTTCACTTCAGAAATGGAGTTAAATCCCTGGCTCTGAGTCTACCTACAAGCAAGAATTCCTTTCCGGTAAGGGCAGTCACTTTTCAGCTCAAAGTATCTACATCGTTCACGAAGCTAACAAGTTTCCCATCTTAACTGAGAAGCATTGGATGTTAGAGGACCAGTGCTTTGTTTTAATTTCAAGCAGAGTTGAACTAGATATGGTCTGTATGTGTAGGAAACACCGTTCTTTTGTTCTCAGCATACTCACGTTTCCTGCAGTATTAGAGACTCTGGAAATCAAGAGCGTGCTTCTTGCTCTAAAGCAGAGTGTGATCCATGGATGAGAACTCTGCTGTGTGTTTCCCTTCAGAAATGGAGTTAAATCCCAGGCTCTGTGTCTTCCTACAAGCAAGACTTCCTTTCAGGTAAGGACAGTTACTTTACAGCTCAAACGAACTACATCATTCACAAAACTCACACGTTTCTCATCTTATCTGACAAGCATTGGATGTTAGAGGACCTGTGGTTTGTGTCAGTTTCAGAAGCAGAGTTGAACTAGATATGGTCCATATGTGTAGGAAACACTGTTCTTTTTTTCTCAGCACACTCATGTTTCCTGCTGTATTAGAGACTCTGGGAAGCAATAGGGTTCTTCTTGCTCTAAAGCAGAGTGTGATCCATGGATGAGAACTCTGCTGTGTGTTTCACTGCAGAAATGGAGTTAAATCCCAGGCTCTGAGTCTTCCTACAAGCAAGAATTCGTTTCAGGTTAGGGCAGTAACTTTACAGCTCAAACAAACTACATCCTTCACAAAGCTCACACGTTTCTCATCTTAACTGACAAGCATTGGATTTTAGAGGACCTGTGGTTTGTATCAGTTTCAGAAGCAGAGTTGAACTAGATATGGCCTGTATGTGTAGGAAACACCGTTCTTTTTTTCTGAGGACACTCAAGTTTCCTGCTATATTAGAGACTCTAGAAAGCAAGAGCGTGCTTCTTGCTCTAAAGCAGAGTGTGATCCATGGATGAGAACTCTGCTGTTTGTTTCCCTTCAGAAATGTAGTTAAATCCCAGGCTCTGTGTCTTCCTACAAGCAAGACGGCGTTTCAGGCAAGGGCAGTCACTTTTAGGCTCAAACGAACTACATCCTTCCCGAAGCTAACAAGTTTCCCATCTTAACTGACAAGCATTGGATGTTAGAGGACCAGGGCTTTGTATCAGTTTCAGAAGCAGAGTTGAACTAGATATGGCCCGTATGTGTAGGAAACACCGTTCTTTTTTCTGAGGACACTCAAGTTTCCTGCTATATTAGAGACTCTAGAAAGCAAGAGCGTGCTTCTTGCTCTAAAGCAGAGTGTGATCCATGTATGAGAACTCTGCTGTTTGTTTCCCTTCAGAAATGTAGTTAATTCCCAGGCTCTGTGTCTTCCTACAAGCAAGACGGCGTTTCAGGCAAGGGCAGTCACTTTTAGGCTCAAACGAACTACATCCTTCCCGAAGCTAACAAGTTTCCCATCTTAACTGACAAGCATTGGATATTAGAGGACCAGGGCTTTGTATCAGTTTCAGGAGCAGAGTTGGACTAGATATGATCCGTATGTGTAGGAAACACCATTCTTTTGTTCTCAGCACACTCACGTTTCCTACTGTATTAGAGACTCTAGAAAGGAAGAGCGTGCTTCTTGCTCTAAAGCAGAGTGTGATCAATGGATGAGAACTGTGTTGTGTATTTCCCTTCAGAAATGGAGTTAAACCCCAGGCTCTGTGTCTTCCTACAAACAAGACTTCATTTCAGGTAAGGGCAGACACTTTTCAGCTCAAACCAAATACATCGTTCACGAAGCTCACACGTTTCTCATCTTTACTGACAAGCATTGGATGTTAGAGGACCTGTGGTTTGTATCAGTTTCAGAAGCAGAGTTGGACTAGATATGGTCCGTATGTGTAGGAAACACCGTTCATTTGTTCTCTTCGCACACTTGTTTCCTGCATTCTTAGAGACTCTGGAAAGCAAGAGCGTGCTTCTTGCTCTAAAGCAGAGTGTGATCCATGTATGAGAACTCTGCTGTTTGTTTCCCTTCAGAAATGGAGTTAAATCCCATGCTCTGTGTCTTCCTACATGAAAGACGGCGTTTTAGGCAAGGGCAGTCACTTTTCAGCTCAAACGAACTACATCGTTCATGAAGCTAACAAGTTTCCCATCTTAACTGACAAGCATTGGATGTTAGAGGACCTGTGGTTTGTATCAGTTTCAGAAGCAGAGTTGAACTAGAAATGGCCCGTATGTGTAGGAAACACCGTTCTTTTGTTCTGAGCACACTCACGTTTCCTGCTATATTAGAGACTCTAGAAAGCAAGAGTGTGATTCTTGCTCTAAAGCAGAGTGTTAGCCGTGGATGAGAACTCTGCTGTGTGTTTCACTTCAGAAATGGAGTTAAATCCCAGTCTCTGTGTCTTCCTACAAGCAAGAATACTTTTCAGGTAAGGGCAGGCACTTTTCAGCTCAAAGTATCTACATCGTTCACGAAGCTAACAAGTTTCCCATCTTAACTGAGAAGCATTGGATGTTAGAGGACCAGTGCTTTGTATTAATTTCAAGCAGAGTTGAACTAGATATGGTCCGTATGTGTAGGAAACACCGTTCTTTTGTTCTCAGCATACTCATGTTTCCTGCAGTATTAGAGACTCTGGAACTCAAGAGCGTGCTTCTTGCTCTAAAGCAGAGTGTGATCCATGGATGAGAACTCTGCTGTGTGTTTCCCTTCAGAAATGGAGTTAAATCCCAGGCTCTGTGTCTTCCTACAAGCAAGACTTCGTTTCAGGTAAGGGCAGTTACTTTACAGCTCAAACGAACTACATCATTCACAAAACTCACACGTTTCTCATCTTATCTGACAAGCATTGGATGTTAGAGGACCTGTGGTTTGTTTCAGTTTCAGAAGCAGAGTTGAACTAGATATGGTCCATATGTGTAGGAAACACCATTCTTTTTTTCTCAGCACACTCATGTTTCCTGCTGTATTAGAGACTCTGGGAAGCAATAGGGTTCTTCTTGCTCTAAAGCAGAGTGTGATCCATGGATGAGAACTCTGCTGTGTGTTTCACTTCAGAAATGGAGTTAAATCCCAGGCTCTGAGTCTTCCTACAAGCAAGAATTCGTTTCAGGTTAGGGCAGTAACTTTACAGCTCAAACAAACTACATCCTTCACAAAGCTCACACGTTTCTCATCTTAACTAACAAGCATTGGATGTTAGAGGACAAGTGGTTTGTATCAGTTTCAGAAGCAGAGTTGAACTAGATATGGCCTGTATGTGTAGGAAACACCGTTCTTTTTTTCTGAGGACACTCAAGTTTCCTGCTATATTAGAGACTCTAGAAAGCAAGAGCGTGCTTCTTGCTCTAAAGCAGAGTGTGATCCATGGATGAGAACTCTGCTGTTTGTTTCCCTTCAGAAATGTAGTTAAATCCCAGGCTCTGTGTCTTCCTACAAGCAAGACGGCGTTTCAGGCAAGGGCAGTCACTTTTAGGCTCAAACGAACTACATCCTTCCCGAAGCTAACAAGTTTCCCATCTTAACTGACAAGCATTGGATGTTAGAGGACCAGGGCTTTGTATCAGTTTCAGAAGCAGAGTTGGACTAGATATGGTCCGTATGTGTAGGAAACACCGTTCATTTGTTCTCAGCTCACTTAAGTTTCCTGCCGTCTTAGAGACTCTAGAAAGCTAGAGAGTGCTTCTTGCTCTAAAGCAGAGTGTGATCAATGGATGAGAACTCTGTTGTGTGTTTCACTTCAGAAATGGAGTTAAATCCCTGGCTCTGAGTCTACCTACAAGCAAGAATTCATTTCCGGTAAGGGCAGTCACTTTTCAGCTCAAAGTATCTACATCGTTCACGAAGCTAACAAGTTTCCCATCTTAACTGAGAAGCATTGGATGTTAGAGGACCAGTGCTTTGTATTAATTTCAAGCAGAGTTGAACTAGATATGGTCTGTATGTGTAGGAAACACCGTTCTTTTGTTCTCAGCATACTCACGTTTCCTGCAGTATTAGAGACTCTGGAAATCAAGAGCGTGCTTCTTGCTCTAAAGCAGAGTGTGATCCATGGATGAGAACTCTGCTGTGTGTTTCCCTTCAGAAATGGAGTTAAATCCCAGGCTCTGTGTATTCCTACAAGCAAGACTTCGTTTCAGGTAAGGGCAGTTACTTTACAGCTCAAACGAACTACATCATTCACAAAACTCACACGTTTCTCATCTTATCTGACAAGCATTGGATGTTAGAGGACCTGTGGTTTGTGTCAGTTTCAGAAGCAGAGTTGAACTAGATATGGTCCATATGTGTAGGAAACACCGTTCTTTTTTTTCTTAGCACACTCATGTTTCCTGCTGTATTAGAGACTCTGGGAAGCAATAGGGTTCTTCTTGCTCTAAAGCAGAGTGTGATCCATGGATGAGAACTCTGCTGTGTGTTTCACTGCAGAAATGGAGTTAAATCCCAGGTTCTGAGTCTTCCTACAAGCAAGAATTCGTTTCAGGTTAGGGCAGTAACTTTACAGCTCAAACAAACTACATCATTCACAAAGCTCACACGTTTCTCATCTTAACTGACAAGCATTGGATGTTAGAGGACCTGTGGTTTGTATCAGTTTCAGAAGCAGATTTGAATTAGATATGGCCCGTATGTGTAGGAAACACCGTTCATTTGTTCTCTTCGCACACTTGTTTCCTGCATTCTTAGAGACTCTGGAAAGCAAGAGCGTGCTTCTTGCTCTAAAGCAGAGTGTGATCCATGGATGAGAACTCTGCTGTGTGTTTCCCTTCAGAAATGGAGTTAAATCCCATGCTCTGTGTCTTCCTACATGAAAGACGGCGTTTTAGGCAAGGGCAGTCACTTTTCAGCTCAAACGAACTACATCGTTCACGAAGCTAACAAGTTTCCCATCTTAACTGACAAGCATTGGATGTTAGAGGACCTGTGGTTTGTATCAGTTTCAGAAGCAGAGTTGAACTAGATATGGTCCGTATGTGTAGGAAACACCGTTCATTTGTTCTCAGCTCACTTAAGTTTCCTGCCGTCTTAGAGACTCTAGAAAGCTACAGAGTGCTTCTTGCTCTAAAGCAGAGTGTGATCAATGGATGAGAACTCTGTTGTGTGTTTCACTTCAGAAATGGAGTTAAATCCCTGGCTCTGAGTCTACCTACAAGCAAGAATTCCTTTCCGGTAAGGGCAGTCACTTTTCAGCTCAAAGTATCTACATCGTTCACGAAGCTAACAAGTTTCCCATCTTAACTGAGAAGCATTGGATTTTAGAGGACCTGTGGTTTGTATCAGTTTCAGAAGCAGAGTTGAACTAGATATGGCCTGTATGTGTAGGAAACACCGTTCTTTTTTTCTGAGGACACTCAAGTTTCCTGCTATATTAGAGACTCTAGAAAGCAAGAGCGTGCTTCTTGCTCTAAAGCAGAGTGTGATCCATGGATGAGAACTCTGCTGTTTGTTTCCCTTCAGAAATGTAGTTAAATCCCAGGCTCTGTGTCTTCCTACAAGCAAGACGGCGTTTCAGGCAAGGGCAGTCACTTTTAGGCTCAAACGAACTACATCCTTCCCGAAGCTAACAAGTTTCCCATCTTAACTGACAAGCATTGGATGTTAGAGGACCAGGGCTTTGTATCAGTTTCAGAAGCAGAGTTGAACTAGATATGGCCCGTATGTGTAGGAAACACCGTTCTTTTTTTCTGAGGACACTCAAGTTTCCTGCTATATTAGAGACTCTAGAAAGCAAGAGCGTGCTTCTTGCTCTAAAGCAGAGTGTGATCCATGTATGAGAACTCTGCTGTTTGTTTCCCTTCAGAAATGTAGTTAATTCCCAGGCTCTGTGTCTTCCTACAAGCAAGACGGCGTTTCAGGCAAGGGCAGTCACTTTTAGGCTCAAACGAACTACATCCTTCCCGAAGCTAACAAGTTTCCCATCTTAACTGACAAGCATTGGATATTAGAGGACCAGGGCTTTGTATCAGTTTCAGGAGCAGAGTTGGACTAGATATGATCCGTATGTGTAGGAAACACCATTCTTTTGTTCTCAGCACACTCACGTTTCCTACTGTATTAGAGACTCTAGAAAGGAAGAGCGTGCTTCTTGCTCTAAAGCAGAGTGTGATCAATGGATGAGAACTGTGTTGTGTATTTCCCTTCAGAAATGGAGTTAAACCCCAGGCTCTGTGTCTTCCTACAAACAAGACTTCATTTCAGGTAAGGGCAGACACTTTTCAGCTCAAAACAAATACATCGTTCACGAAGCTCACACGTTTCTCATCTTTACTGACAATCATTGGATGTTAGAGGACCTGTGGTTTGTATCATTTTCAGAAGCAGAGTTGGACTAGATATGGTCCGTATGTGTAGGAAACACCGTTCATTTGTTCTCTTCGCACACTTGTTTCCTGCATTCTTAGAGACTCTGGAAAGCAAGAGCGTGCTTCTTGCTCTAAAGCAGAGTGTGATCCATGGATGAGAACTCTGCTGTGTGTTTCCCTTCAGAAATGGAGTTAAATCCCATGCTCTGTGTCTTCCTACATGAAAGACGGCGTTTTAGGCAAGGGCAGTCACTTTTCAGCTCAAACGAACTACATCGTTCACGAAGCTAACAAGTTTCCCATCTTAACTGACAAGCATTGGATGTTAGAGGACCTGTGGTTTGTATCAGTTTCAGAAGCAGAGTTGAACTAGATATGGTCCGTATGTGTAGGAAACACCGTTCATTTGTTCTCAGCTCACTTAAGTTTCCTGCCGTCTTAGAGACTCTAGAAAGCTAGAGAGTGCTTCTTGCTCTAAAGCAGAGTGTGATCAATGGATGAGAACTCTGTTGTGTGTTTCACTTCAGAAATGGAGTTAAATCCCTGGCTCTGAGTCTACCTACAAGCAAGAATTCATTTCCGGTAAGGGCAGTCACTTTTCAGCTCAAAGTATCTACATCGTTCACGAAGCTAACAAGTTTCCCATCTTAACTGAGAAGCATTGGATGTTAGAGGACCAGTGCTTTGTATTAATTTCAAGCAGAGTTGAACTAGATATGGTCCGTATGTGTAGGAAACACCGTTCTTTTGTTCTCAGCATACTCATGTTTCCTGCAGTATTAGAGACTCTGGAAATCAAGAGCGTGCTTCTTGCTCTAAAGCAGAGTGTGATCCATGGATGAGAACTCTGCTGTGTGTTTCCCTTCAGAAATGGAGTTAAATCCCAGGCTCTGTGTCTTCCTACAAGCAAGACTTCGTTTCAGGTAAGGGCAGTTACTTTACAGCTCAAACGAACTACATCATTCACAAAACTCACACGTTTCTCATCTTATCTGACAAGCATTGGATGTTAGAGGACCTGTGGTTTGTTTCAGTTTCAGAAGCAGAGTTGAACTAGATATGGTCCATATGTGTAGGAAACACCATTCTTTTTTTCTCAGCACACTCATGTTTCCTGCTGTATTAGAGACTCTGGGAAGCAATAGGGTTCTTCTTGCTCTAAAGCAGAGTGTGATCCATGGATGAGAACTCTGCTGTGTGTTTCACTTCAGAAATGGAGTTAAATCCCAGGCTCTGAGTCTTCCTACAAGCAAGAATTCGTTTCAGGTTAGGGCAGTAACTTTACAGCTCAAACAAACTACATCGTTCACAAAGCTCACACGTTTCTCATCTTAACTGACAAGCATTGGATGTTAGAGGACAAGTGGTTTGTATCAGTTTCAGAAGCAGAGTTGAACTAGATATGGCCTGTATGTGTAGGAAACACCGTTCTTTTTTTCTGAGGACACTCAAGTTTCCTGCTATATTAGAGACTCTAGAAAGCAAGAGCGTGCTTCTTGCTCTAAAGCAGAGTGTGATCCATGGATGAGAACTCTGCTGTTTGTTTCCCTTCAGAAATGTAGTTAAATCCCAGGCTCTGTGTCTTCCTACAAGCAAGACGGCGTTTCAGGCAAGGGCAGTCACTTTTAGGCTCAAACGAACTACATCCTTCCCGAAGCTAACAAGTTTCCCATCTTAACTGACAAGCATTGGATGTTAGAGGACCAGGGCTTTGTATCAGTTTCAGAAGCAGAGTTGGACTAGATATGGTCCGTATGTGTAGGAAACACCGTTCATTTGTTCTCAGCTCACTTAAGTTTCCTGCCGTCTTAGAGACTCTAGAAAGCTAGAGAGTGCTTCTTGCTCTAAAGCAGAGTGTGATCAATGGATGAGAACTCTGTTGTGTGTTTCACTTCAGAAATGGAGTTAAATCCCTGGCTCTGAGTCTACCTACAAGCAAGAATTCATTTCCGGTAAGGGCAGTCACTTTTCAGCTCAAAGTATCTACATCGTTCACGAAGCTAACAAGTTTCCCATCTTAACTGAGAAGCATTGGATGTTAGAGGACCAGTGCTTTGTATTAATTTCAAGCAGAGTTGAACTAGATATGGTCTGTATGTGTAGGAAACACCGTTCTTTTGTTCTCAGCATACTCACGTTTCCTGCAGTATTAGAGACTCTGGAAATCAAGAGCGTGCTTCTTGCTCTAAAGCAGAGTGTGATCCATGGATGAGAACTCTGCTGTGTGTTTCCCTTCAGAAATGGAGTTAAATCCCAGGCTCTGTGTATTCCTACAAGCAAGACTTCGTTTCAGGTAAGGGCAGTTACTTTACAGCTCAAACGAACTACATCATTCACAAAACTCACACGTTTCTCATCTTATCTGACAAGCATTGGATGTTAGAGGACCTGTGGTTTGTGTCAGTTTCAGAAGCAGAGTTGAACTAGATATGGTCCATATGTGTAGGAAACACCGTTCTTTTTTTTCTTAGCACACTCATGTTTCCTGCTGTATTAGAGACTCTGGGAAGCAATAGGGTTCTTCTTGCTCTAAAGCAGAGTGTGATCCATGGATGAGAACTCTGCTGTGTGTTTCACTGCAGAAATGGAGTTAAATCCCAGGCTCTGAGTCTTCCTACAAGCAAGAATTCGTTTCAGGTTAGGGCAGTAACTTTACAGCTCAAACAAACTACATCGTTCACAAAGCTCACACGTTTCTCATCTTAACTGACAAGCATTGGATTTTAGAGGACCTGTGGTTTGTATCAGTTTCAGAAGCAGATTTGAACTAGATATGGCCCGTATGTGTAGGAAACACCGTTCTTTTTTTCTGAGGACACTCAAGTTTCCTGCTATATTAGAGACTCTAGAAAGCAAGAGCGTGCTTCTTGCTCTAAAGCAGAGTGTGATCCATGTATGAGAACTCTGCTGTTTGTTTCCCTTCAGAAATGGAGTTAAATCCCAGGCTCTGTGTCTTCCTACAAGCAAGACGGCGTTTCAGGCAAGGGCAGTCAGTTTTAGGCTCAAACGAACTACATCCTTCCCGAAGCTAACAAGTTTCCCATCTTAACTGACAAGCATTGGATATTAGAGGACCAGGGCTTTGTATCAGTTTCAGGAGCAGAGTTGGACTAGAAATGGCCCGTATGTGTAGGAAACACCATTCTTTTGTTCTCAGCACACTCACGTTTCCTACTGTATTAGAGACTCTAGAAAGGAAGAGCGTGCTTCTTGCTCTAAAGCAGAGTGTGATCAATGGATGAGAACTGTGTTGTGTATTTCCCTTCAGAAATGGAGTTAAACCCCAGGCTCTTTGTCTTCCTACAAACAAGACTTCATTTCAGGTAAGGGCAGACACTTTTCAGCTCAAAACAAATACATCGTTCACAAAGCTCACACGTTTCTTATCTTTACTGACAATCATTGGATGTTAGAGGACCTGTGGTTTGTATCATTTTCAGAAGCAGAGTTGGACTAGATATGGTCCGTATGTGTAGGAAACACCGTTCATTTGTTCTCTTCGCACACTTGTTTCCTGCATTCTTAGAGACTCTGGGAAGCAAGAGCGTGCTTCTTGCTCTAAAGCAGAGTGTGATCCATGGATGAGAACTCTGCTGTGTGTTTCCCTTCAGAAATGGAGTTAAATCCCAGGCTCTGTGTCTTCCTACAAGCAAGACGGCGTTTCAAGCAAGGGCAGTCACTTTTAGGCTCAAACGAACTACATCCTTCCCGAAGCTAACAAGTTTCCCATCTTAACTGACAAGCATTGGATGTTAGAGGACCAGGGCTTTGTATCAGTTTCAGAAGCAGAGTTGTACTAGATATGGTCCGTATGTGTAGGAAACACCGTTCATTTGTTCTCAGCTCACTTAAGTTTCCTGCCGTCTTAGAGACTCTAGAAAGCAAGAGAGTGCTTCTTGCTCTAAAGCAGAGTGTGATCAATGGATGAGAACTCTGTTGTGTGTTTCACTTCAGAAATGGAGTTAAATCCCTGGCTCTGAGTCTACCTACAAGCAAGAATTCATTTCCGGTAAGGGCAGTCACTTTTCAGCTCAAAGTATCTACATCGTTCACGAAGCTAACAAGTTTCCCATCTTAACTGAGAAGCATTGGATGTTAGAAGACCAGTGCTTTGTATTAATTTCAAGCAGAGTTGAACTAGATATGGTCTGTATGTGTAGGAAACACCGTTCTTTTGTTCTCAGCATACTCACGTTTCCTGCAGTATTAGAGACTCTGGAAATCAAGAGCGTGCTTCTTGCTCTAAAGCAGAGTGTGATCCATGGATGAGAACTCTGCTGTGTGTTTCCCTTCAGAAATGGAGTTAAATCCCAGGCTCTGTGTCTTCCTACAAGCAAGACTTCGTTTCAGGTAAGGGCAGTTACTTTACAGCTCAAACGAACTACATCATTCACAAAACTCACACGTTTCTCATCTTATCTGACAAGCATTGGATGTTAGAGGACCTGTGGTTTGTGTCAGTTTCAGAAGCAGAGTTGAACTAGATATGGTCCATATGTGTAGGAAACACCGTTCTTTTTTTTCTTAGCACACTCATGTTTCCTGCTGTATTAGAGACTCTGGGAAGCAATAGGGTTCTTCTTGCTCTAAAGCAGAGTGTGATCAATGGATGAGAACTGTGTTGTGTATTTCCCTTCAGAAATGGAGTTAAACCCCAGGCTCTGTGTCTTCCTACAAACAAGACTTCATTTCAGGTAAGGGCAGACACTTTTCAGCTCAAAACAAATACATCGTTCACGAAGCTCACACGTTTCTCATCTTTACTGACAAGCATTGGATGTTAGAGGACCTGTGGTTTGTATCATTTTCAGAAGCAGAGTTGGACTAGATATGGTCCGTATGTGTAGGAAACACCGTTCATTTGTTCTCTTCGCACACTTGTTTCCTGCATTCTTAGAGACTCTGGAAAGCAAGAGCGTGCTTCTTGCTCTAAAGCAGAGTGTGATCCATGGATGAGAACTCTGCTGTGTGTTTCCCTTCAGAAATGGAGTTAAATCCCATGCTCTGTGTCTTCCTACATGAAAGACGGCGTTTTAGGCAAGGGCAGTCACTTTTCAGCTCAAACGAACTACATCGTTCACGAAGCTAACAAGTATCCCATCTTAACTGACAAGCATTGGATGTTAGAGGACCTGTGGTTTGTATCAGTTTCAGAAGCAGAGTTGAACTAGAAATGGCCCGTATGTGTAGGAAACACCGTTCTTTTTTTCTCAGCACACTCATGTTTCCTGCTGTATTAGAGACTCTGGGAAGCAATAGGGTTCTTCTTGCTCTAAGCAGAGTGTGATCCATGGATGAGAACTCTGCTGTGTGTTTCACTGCAGAAATGGAGTTAAATCCCAGGCTCTGAGTCTTCCTACAAGCAAGAATTCGTTTCAGGTTAGGGCAGTAACTTTACAGCTCAAACGAACTACATCGTTCACAAAGCTCACACGTTTCTCATCTTAACTGACAAGCATTGGATGTTAGAGGACCTGTGGTATGTATCATTTTCAGAAGCAGAGTTGAACTGGATATGGCCCGTATGTGTAGGAAACACCGTTCTTTTTTTCTGAGGACACTCAAGTTTCCTGCTATATTAGAGACTCTAGAAAGCAAGAGCGTGCTTCTAGCTCTAAAGCAGAGTGTGATCCATGTATGAGAACTCTGCTGTTTGTTTCCCTTCAGAAATGTAGTTAAATCCCAGGCTCTGTGTCTTCCTACAAGCAAGACGGCGTTTCAGGCAAGGGCAGTCACTTTTAGGCTCAAACGAACTACATCCTTCCCGAAGCTAACAAGTTTCCCATCTTAACTGACAAGCATTGGATATTAGAGGACCAGGGCTTTGTATCAGTTTCAGGAGCATAGTTGGACTAGATATGGTCCGTATGTGTAGGAAACACCGTTCATTTGTTCTCTTCGCACACTTGTTTCCTGCATTCTTAGAGACTCTGGAAAGCAAGAGAGTGCTTCTTGCTCTAAAGCAGAGTGTGATCAATGGATGAGAACTCTGTTGTGTGTTTCACTTCAGAAATGGAGTTAAATCCCTGGCTCTGAGTCTACCTACAAGCAAGAATTCCTTTCCGGTAAGGGCAGTCACTTTTCAGCTCAAAGTATCTACATCGTTCACGAAGCTAACAAGTTTCCCATCTTAACTGAGAAGCATTGGATGTTAGAGGACCAGTGCTTTGTATTAATTTCAAGCAGAGTTGAACTAGATATGGTCTGTATGTGTAGGAAACACCGTTCTTTTGTTCTCAGCATACTCATGTTTCCTGCAGTATTAGAGACTCTGGAAATCAAGAGCGTGCTTCTTGCTCTAAAGCAGAGTGTGATCCATGGATGAGAACTCTGCTGTGTGTTTCCCTTCAGAAATGGAGTTAAATTCCAGGCTCTCAGTCTTCTTACAAGCAAGATTTCTTTTCAGGTAAGGGCAGTCACTTTTCAGCTCAAATGAACTACATCATTCACAAAGCTCACACGTTTCTCATATTAAATGAAAAGCATTGGATGTTAGAGGACCTGTGCTTTGTATCAATTTCAGAGGCAGAGTTGTACTAGATATGGCCTGTACGTGTAGGAAACACCGTTCTTTTGTTCTGAGCACACTCAAGTTTCCTGCTCTATTAGAGTCTCTAGAAAGCAAGAGCGTTCTTCTTGCTCTAAAGCAGAGTGTGATCAATGGATGAGAACTGTGTTGTGTATTTCCCTTCAGAAATGGAGTTAAACCCCAGGTTCTGTGTCTTCCTACAACCAAGACTTCGTTTCAGGTAAGGGCACTCACTTTTCAGCTCAAACGAACTACATCGTTCATGAAGCTCACATGTTTCTCATCTTAACTGACAAGCATTGAATGTTCGAGGACCAGTGGTTTGTATCAGTTTCAGAAGCAGAGTTGGAGTAGATATGGTCCGTATATGTAGGAAACACCGTTCATTTGTTCCCATCGCACACTTGTTTCCTGCATTCTTAGAGACTCTGGAAAGCAAGAGCGTGCTTCTTGCTCTAAAGCAGAGTAGATCCATGGATGAGAACTCTGCTCTATGTTTCCCTTCAGAAATGGAGTTAAATCCCAGGCTCTGTGTCTTCCTACAAGAAAGACGGCGTTTCAGGCAAGGGCAGTCACTTTTCAGCTCAAACGAACTACATCGTTCACGAAGCTAACAAGTTTCCCATCTTAACTGACAAGCATTGGATGTTAGAGGACCTATGGTTTGTATCAGTTTCAGAAGCAGAGTTGAACTAGAAATGGCCCGTATGTGTAGGAAACACCATTCTTTTGTTCTGAGCACATTCAAGTTTCCTGCTATATTAGAGACTCTAGAAAGCAAGAGCGTGATTCTTGCTTTAAAGCAGAGTGTTAGCCGTGGATGAGAACTCTGCTGTGTGTTTCACTTCAGAAATGGAGTTAAATCCCAGTCTCTGTGTCTTCCTACAAGCAAGACTACTTTTCAGGTAAGGGCAGGCTCTTTTCAGCTCAAACGAACTACATCGTTCACGAAGATAACAAGTTTCCCATCTTAAATGACAAGCTTTGGATGTTAGAGGACCAGGGCTTTGTATCAGTTTCAGAAGCAGAGTTGGACTAGATATGGTCCGTATGTGTAGGAAACACCGTTCATTTGTTCTCAGCTCACTTAAGTTTCCTGCCGTCTTAGAGACTCTAGAAAGCTAGAGAGTGCTTCTTGCTCTAAAGCAGAGTGTGATCAATGGATGAGAACTCTGTTGTGTGTTTCACTTCAGAAATGGAGTTAAATCCCTGGCTCTGAGTCTACCTACAAGCAAGAATTCATTTCCGGTAAGGGCAGTCACTTTTCAGCTCAACGTATCTACATCGTTCACGAAGCTAACAAGTTTCCCATCTTATCTGACAAGCATTGGATGTTAGAGGACCTGTGGTTTGTATAAGTTTCAGAAGCAGAGTGAACTAGATATGGCCCGTATGTGTAGGAAACACCATTCTTTTGTTCTGAGCACACTCAAGTTTCCTGCTATATTAGAGACTCTAGAAAGGAAGAGCGTGCTTCTTGCTCTAATGCAGAGTGTGATCAATGGATGAGAACTGTGTTGTGTATTTCCCTTCAGAAATGGAGTTAAACCCCAGGCTCTGTGTCTTCCTACAAACAAGACTTCATTTCAGGTAAGGGCAGACACTTTTCAGCTCAAACCAAACACATCGTTCACGAAGCTCACACGTTTCTCATCTTTACTGACAAGCATTGGATGTTAGAGGACCTGTGGTTTGTATCAGTTTCAGAAGCAGAGTTGGACTAGATATGGTCCCTATGTGTAGGAAACACCGTTCATTTGTTCTCATCGCACACTTGTTTCCTGCATTCTTAGAGACTCTGGAAAGCAAGAGCGTGCTTCTTGCTCTAAAGCAGAGTGTGCTCCATGGATGAGAACTCTGCTGTGTGTTTCCCTTCAGAAATGGAGTTAAATCCCATGCTCTGTGTCTTCCTACAAGAAAGACAGCGTTTCAGGCAAGGGCAGTCACTTTTCAGCTCAAACGAACTACATCGTTCACGAAGCTAACAAGTTTCCCATCTTAACTGACAAGCATTGGATGTTAGAGGACCTATGGTTTGTATCAGTTTCAGAAGCAGAGTTGAACTAGAAATGGCCTGTATGTGTAGGAAACACCGTTCTTTTGTTCTGAGCACACTTAAGTTTCCTGCTATATTAGAGACTCTAGAAAGCAAGAGCGTGATTCTTGCTCTAAAGCAGAGTGTTAGCCGTGGATGAGAACTCTGCTGTGTGTTTCACTTCAGAAATGGAGTTAAATCCCAGTCTCTGTGTCTTCCTACAAGCAAGACTACTTTTCAGGTAAGGGCAGGCACTTTTCAGCTCAAATGAACTACATCGCTCACGAAGATAACAAGTTTCCCATCTTAACTGACAAGCATTGGATGTTAGAGGACCAGGGCTTTGTATCAGTTTCAGAAGCAGAGTTGGACTAGATATGGTCCGTATGTGTAGGAAACACCGTTCATTTGTTCTCAGCTCACTTAAGTTTCTTGCCGTCTTAGAGACTCTAGAAAGCTAGAGAGTGCTTCTTGCTCTAAAGCAGAGTGTGATCAATGGATGAGAACTCTGTTGTGTGTTTCACTTCAGAAATGGAGTTAAATCCCTGGCTCTGAGTCTACCTACAAGCAAGAATTCATTTCCGGTAAGGGCAGTCACTTTTCAGCTCAAAGTATCTACATCGTTCACGAAGCTAACAAGTTTCCCATCTTAACTGAGAAGCATTGGATGTTAGAGGACCAGTGCTTTGTATTAATTTCAAGCAGAGTTGAACTAGATATGGTCTGTATGTGTAGGAAACACCGTTCTTTTGTTCTCAGCATACTCACGTTTCCTGCAGTATTAGAGACTCTGGAAATCAAGAGCGTGCTTCTTGCTCTAAAGCAGAGTGTGATCCATGGATGAGAACTCTGCTGTGTGTTTCCCTTCAGAAATGGAGTTAAATCCCAGGCTCTGTATCTTCCTACAAGCAAGACTTCGTTTCAGGTAAGGGCAGTTACTTTACAGCTCAAACGAACTACATCATTCACAAAACTCACACGTTTCTCATCTTATCTGACAAGCATTGGATGTTAGAGGACCTGTGGTTTGTGTCAGTTTCAGAAGCAGAGTTGAACTAGATATGGTCCATATGTGTAGGAAACACCGTTCTTTTTTTCTCAGCACACTCATGTTTCCTGCTGTATTAGAGACTCTGGGAAGCAATAGGGTTCTTCTTGCTCTAAAGCAGAGTTGAACTAGATATGGCCCGTATGTGTAGGAAACACCGTTCTTTTTTTCTGAGGACACTCAAGTTTCCTGCTATATTAGAGACTCTAGAAAGCAAGAGCGTGCTTCTAGCTCTAAAGCAGAGTGTGATCCATGTATGAGAACTCTGCTGTTTGTTTCCCTTCAGAAATGTAGTTAAATCCCAGGCTCTGTGTCTTCCTACAAGCAAGACGGCGTTTCAGGCAAGGGCAGTCACTTTTAGGCTCAAACGAACTACATCCTTCCCGAAGCTAACAAGTTTCCCATCTTAACTGACAAGCATTGGATATTAGAGGACCAGGGCTTTGTATCAGTTTCAGGAGCAGAGTTGGACTAGATATGGTCCGTATGTGTAGGAAACACCATTCTTTTGTTGTCAGCACACTCACGTTTCCTACTGTATTAGAGACTCTAGAAATCAAGAGCGTGCTTCTTGCTCTAAAGCAGAGTGCGATCAATGGATGAGAACTCTGCTGTGTGTTTCACTTCAGAAATGGAGTTAAATTCCAGGCTCTGAGTCTTCCTACAAGCAAGACTTCGTTTCAGGTAAGGGCAGTTACTTTACAGCTCAAACGAACTACATTGTTCACAAAGCTCACACGTTTCTAATCTTAACTGACAAGCATTGGATGTTAGAGGACCTGTGGTTTGTATAAGATTCAGAAGCAGAGTGAACTAGATATGGCCCGTATGTGTAGGAAACACCATTCTTTTGTTCTGAGCACACTCAAGTTTCCTGCTATATTAGAGACTCTAGAAAGGAAGAGCGTGCTTCTTGCTCTAAAGCAGAGTGTGATCAATGGATGAGAACTGTGTTGTGTATTTCCCTTCAGAAATGGAGTTAAACCCCAGGCTCTGTGTCTTTCTACAAACAAGACTTCATTTCAGGTAAGGGCAGACACATTTCAGCTCAAACCAAATACATCGTTCACGAAGCTCACACGTTTCTCATCTTTACTGACAAGCATTGGATGTTAGAGGACCTGTGCTTTGTATCAATTTCAGAGGCAGAGTTGTACTAGATATGGCCTGTACATGTAGGAAACACCGTTCTTTTGTTCTGAGCACACTCAAGTTTCCTGCTGTATTAGAGTCTCTAGAAAGCAAGAGCGTTCTTCTTGCTCTAAAGCAGAGTGTGATCAATGGATGAGAACTGTGTTGTGTATTTCCCTTCAGAAATGGAGTTAAACCCCAGGTTCTGTGTCTTCCTACAACCAAGACTTCGTTTCAGGTAAGGGCACTCACTTTTCAGCTCAAACGAACTACATCGTTCACGAAGCTCACACGTTTCTCATCTTAACTGACAAGCATTGAATGTTCGAGGACCAGTGGTTTGTATCAGTTTCAGAAGCAGTGTTGGAGTAGATATGGTCCGTATATGTAGGAAACACCGTTCATTTGTTCCCATCGCACACTTGTTTCCTGCATTCTTAGAGACTCTGGAAAGCAAGAGCGTGCTTCTTGCTCTAAAGCAGAGTAGATCCATGGATGAGAACTCTGCTGTATGTTTCCCTTCAGAAATGGAATTAAATCCCAGGCTCTGTGTCTTCCTACAAGAAAGACAGCGTTTCAGGCAAGGGCAGTCACTTTTCAGCTCAAACGAACTACATCGTTCACGAAGCTAACAAGTTTCCCATCTTAACTGACAAGCATTGGATGTTAGAGGACCTGTGGTTTGTATCAGTTTCAGAAGCAGAGTTGAACTAGAAATGGCCCGTATGTGTAGGAAACACCATTCTTTTGTTCTGAGCACACTCAAGTTTCCTGCTATATTAGAGACTCTAGAAAGCAAGAGCGTGATTCTTGCTTTAAAGCAGAGTGTTAGCCGTGGATGAGAACTCTGCTGTGTGTTTCACTTCAGAAATGGAGTTAAATCCCAGTCTCTGTGGCTTCCTACAAGCAAGACTACTTTTCAGGTAAGGGCAGGCTCTTTTCAGCTCAAACAAACTACATCGTTCACGAAGATAACAAGTTTCCCATCTTAAATGACAAGCTTTGGATGTTAGAGGACCAGGGCTTTGTATCAGTTTCAGAAGCAGAGTTGGACTAGATATGGTCCGTATGTGTAGGAAACACCGTTCATTTGTTCTCATCGCACACTTGTTTCCTGCATTCTTAGAGACTCTGGAAAGCAAGAGCGTGCTTCTTGCTCTAAAGCAGAGTGTGCTCCATGGATGAGAACTCTGCTGTGTGTTTCCCTTCAGAAATGGAGTTAAATCCCAGTCTCTGTGTCTTCCTACAAGCAAGACTACTTTTCAGGTAAGGGCAGGCACTTTTCAGCTCAAATGAACTACATCGCTCACGAAGATAACAAGTTTCCCATCTTAACTGACAAGCATTGGATGTTAGAGGACCAGGGCTTTGTATCAGTTTCAGAAGCAGAGTTGGACTAGATATGGTCCGTATGTGTAGGAAACACTGTTCATTTGTTCTCAGCTCACTTAAGTTTCCTGCCGTCTTAGAGACTCTAGAAAGCTAGAGAGTGCTTCTTGCTCTAAAGCAGAGTGTGATCAATGGATGAGAACTCTGTTGTGTGTTTCACTTCAGAAATGGAGTTAAATCCCTGGCTCTGAGTCTACCTACAAGCAAGAATTCATTTCCGGTAAGGGCAGTCACATTTCAGCTCAAAGTATCTACATCGTTCACGAAGCTAACAAGTTTCCCATCTTAACTGAGAAGCATTGGATGTTAGAGGACCAGTGCTTTGTATTAATTTCAAGCAGAGTTGAACTAGATATGGTCTGTATGTGTAGGAAACACCGTTCTTTTGTTCTCAGCATACTCACGTTTCCTGCAGTATTAGAGACTCTGGAAATCAAGAGCGTGCTTCTTGCTCTAAAGCAGAGTGTGATCCATGGATGAGAACTCTGCTGTGTGTTTCCCTTCAGAAATGGAGTTAAATCCCAGGCTCTGTGTCTTCCTACAAGCAAGACTTCGTTTCAGGTAAGGGCAGTTACTTTACAGCTCAAACGAACTACATCATTCACAAAACTCACACGTTTCTCATCTTATCTGACAAGCATTGGATGTTAGAGGACCTGTGGTTTGTGTCAGTTTCAGAAGCAGAGTTGAACTAGATATGGTCCATATGTGTAGGAAACACCGTTCTTTTTTTCTCAGCACACTCATGTTTCCTGCTGTATTAGAGACTCTGGGAAGCAATAGGGTTCTAATTGCTCTAAAGCAGAGTGTGATCCATGGATGAGAACTCTGCTGTGTGTTTCACTGCAGAAATGGAGTTAAATCCCTGGCTCTGAGTCTTCCTACAAGCAAGAATTCATTTCAGGTTAGGGCAGTAACTTTACAGCTCAAACGAACTACATCGTTCACAAAGCTCACACGTTTCTCATCTTAACTGACAAGCATTGGATGTTAGAGGACCTGTGGTATGTATCAGTTTCAGAAGCAGAGTTGAACTAGATATGGCCCGTATGTGTAGGGAACACCGTTCTTTTTTTCTGAGGACAGTCAAGTTTCCTGCTATATTAGAGACTCTAGAAAGCAAGAGCGTGCTTCTTGCTCTAAAGCAGAGTGTGATCCATGTATGAGAACTCTGCTGTTTGTTTCCCTTCAGAAATGGAGTTAAATCCCAGGCTCTGTGTCTTCCTACAAGCAAGACGGCGTTTCAGGCAAGGGCAGTCACTTTTAGGCTCAAACGAACTACATCCTTCCCGAAGCTAACAAGTTTCCCATCTTAACTGACAAGCATTGGATATTAGAGGACCAGGGCTTTTTATCAGTTTCAGGAGCAGAGTTGGACTAGATATGGTCCGTATGTGTAGGAAACACCATTCTTTGGTCTCAGCACACTCACGTTTCCTGCTATATTAGAGACTCTAGAAAGGAAGAGCGTGCTTCTTGCTCTAAAGCAGAGTGTGATCAATGGATTAGAACTGTGTTGTGTATTTCCCTTCAGAAATGGAGTTAAACCCCAGGCTCTGTGTCTTCCTACAAACAAGACTTCATTTCAGGTAAGGGCAGACACTTTTCAGCTCAAACCAAATACATCGTTCACGAAGCTCACACGTTTCTCATCTTTACTGACAAGCATTGGATGTTAGAGGACCTGTGGTTTGTATCAGTTTCAGAAGCAGAGTTGGACTTGATATGGTCCGTATGTGTAGGAAACACCGTTCATTTGTTCTCATCGCACACTTGTTTCCTGCATTCTTAGAGACTCTGGAAAGCAAGAGCGTGCTTCTTGCTCTAAAGCAGAGTGTGATCCATGGATGAGAACTCTGCTGTGTGTTTCCCTTCAGAAATGGAGTTAAATCCCATGTTCTGTGTCTTCCTCCAAGAAAGACGGCGTTTCAGGCAAGGCCAGTCACTTTTCAGCTCAAACGAACTACATCGTTCACGAAGCTAACAAGTTTCCCATCTTAACTGACAAGCATTGGATGTTAGAGGACCTATGGTTTGTATCAGTTTCAGAAGCAGAGTTGAACTAGAAATGGCCCGTATGTGTAGGAAACACCGTTCTTTTGTTCTGAGCACACTCAAGTTTACTGCTATATTAGAGACTCTAGAAAGCAAGAGCGTGATTCTTGCTCTAAAGCAGAGTGTTAGCCGTGGATGAGAACTCTGCTGTGTGTTTCACTTCAGAAATGGAGTTAAATCCCTGGCTCTGAGTCTACCTACAAGCAAGAATTCATTTCCGGTAAGGGCAGTCACATTTTAGCTCAAAGTATCTACATCGTTCACGAAGCTAACAAGTTTCCCATCTTAACTGAGAAGCATTGGATGTTAGAGGACCAGTGCTTTGTATTAATTTCAAGCAGAGTTGAACTAGATATGGTCTGTATGTGTAGGAAACACCGTTCTTTTGTTCTCTGCATACTCACGTTTCCTGCAGTATTAGAGACTCTGTTAATCAAGAGCGTGCTTCTTGCTCTAAAGCAGAGTGTGATCCATGGATGAGAACTCTGCTGTGTGTTTCCCTTCAGAAATGGAGTTAAATTCCAGGCTCTGAGTCTTCTTATAAGCAAGATTTCTTTTCAGGTAAGGGCAGTCACTTTTCAGCTCAAATGAACTACATCATTCACAAAGATCACACGTTTCTCATATTAAATGAAAAGCATTGGATGTTAGAGGACCTGTGCTTTGTATCAATTTCAGAGGCAGAGTTGTACTAGATATGGCCTGTACGTGTAGGAAACACCGTTCTTTTGTTCTGAGCACACTCAAGTTTCCTGCTGTATTAGAGTCTCTAGAAAGCAAGAGCGTTCTTCTTGCTCTAAAGCAGAGTGTGATCAATGGATGAGAACTGTGTTGTGTATTTCCCTTCAGAAATGGAGTTAAACCCCAGGTTCTGTGTCTTCCTACAACCAAGACTTCGTTTCAGGTAAGGGCACTCACTTTTCAGCTCAAACGAACTACATCGTTCACGAAGCTCACACGTTTCTCATCTTAACTGACAAGCATTGAATGTTCGAGGACCAGTGGTTTGTATCAATTTCAGAAGCAGAGTTGGAGTAGATATGGCCGTATATGTAGGAAACACCGTTCATTTGTTCCCATCGCACACTTGTTTCCTGCATTCTTAGAGACTCTGGAAAGCAAGAGCGTGCTTCTTGCTCTAAAGCAGAGTAGATCCATGGATGAGAACTCTGCTGTATGTTTCCCTTCAGAAATGGAATTAAATCCCAGGCTCTGTGTCTTCCTACAAGAAAGACGGCGTTTCAGGCAAGGGCAGTCACTTTTCAGCTCAAAGGAACTACATCGTTCACGAAGCTAACAAGTTTCCCATCTTAACTGACAAGCATTGGATGTTAGAGGACCTGTGGTTTGTATCAGTTTCAGAAGCAGAGTTGAACTAGAAATGGCCCGTATGTGTAGGAAACACCATTCTTTTGTTCTGAGCACACTCAAGTTTCCTGCTATATTAGAGACTCTAGAAAGCAAGAGCGTGATTCTTGCTTTAAAGCAGAGTGTTAGCCGTGGATGAGAACTCTGCTGTGTGTTTCACTTCAGAAATGGAGTTAAATCCCAGTCTCTGTGTCTTCCTACAAGCAAGACTACTTTTCAGGTAAGGGCAGGCTCTTTTCAGCTCAAACAAACTACATCGTTCACGAAGATAACAAGTTTCCCATCTTAAATGACAAGCTTTGGATGTTAGAGGACCAGGGCTTTGTATCAGTTTCAGAAGCAGAGTTGGACTAGATATGGTCCGTATGTGTAGGAAACACCGTTCATTTGTTCTCAGCTCACTTAAGTTTCCTGCCGTCTTAGAGACTCTAGAAAGCTAGAGAGTGCTTCTTGCTCTAAAGCAGAGTGTGATCAATGGATGAGAACTCTGTTGTGTGTTTCACTTCAGAAATGGAGTTAAATCCCTGGCTCTGAGTCTACCTACAAGCAAGAATTCATTTCAGGTAAGGGCAGTCACTTTTCAGCTCAACGTATCTACATCGTTCACGAAGCTAACAAGTTTCCCATCTTATCTGACAAGCATTGGATGTTAGAGGACCTGTGGTTTGTATAAGTTTCAGAAGCAGAGTGAACTAGATATGGCCCGTATGTGTAGGAAACACCATTCTTTTGTTCTGAGCACACTCAAGTTTTCGGCTATATTAGAGAATCTAGAAAGGAAGAGCGTGCTTCTTGCTCTAATGCAGAGTGTGATCAATGGATGAGAACTGTGTTGTTTATTTCCCTTCAGAAATGGAGTTAAACCCCAGGCTCTGTGTCTTCCTACAAACAAGACTTCATTTCAGGTAAGGGCAGACACTTTTCAGCTCAAACCAAATACATCGTTCACGAAGCTCACACGTTTCTCATCTTTACTGACAAGCATTGGATGTTAGAGGACCTGTGGTTTGTATCAGTTTCAGAAGCAGAGTTGGACTAGATATGGTCCGTATGTGTAGGAAACACCGTTCATTTGTTCTCATCGCACACTTATTTCCTGCATTCTTAGAGACTCTGGAAAGCAAGAGCATGCTTCTTGCTCTAAAGCAGAGTGTGCTCCATGGATGAGAACTCTGCTGTGTGTTTCCCTTCAGAAATGGAGTTAAATCCCATGCTCTGTGTCTTCCTACAAGAAAGACAGCGTTTCAGGCAAGGGCAGTCACTTTTCAGCTCAAACGAACTACATCGTTCACGAAGCTAACAAGTTTCCCATCTTAACTGACAAGCATTGGATGTTAGAGGACCTATGGTTTGTATCAGTTTCAGAAGCAGAGTTGAACTAGAAATGGCCCGTATGTGTAGGAAACACCGTTCTTTTGTTCTGAGCACACTTAAGTTTCCTGCTATATTAGAGACTCTAGATAGCAAGAGCGTGATTCTTGCTCTAAAGCAGAGTGTTAGCCGTGGATGAGAACTCTGCTGTGTGTTTCACTTCAGAAATGGAGTTAAATCCCAGTCTCTGTGTCTTCCTACAAGCAAGACTACTTTTCAGGTAAGGGCAGGCACTTTTCAGCTCAAATGAACTACATCGTTCACGAAGATAACAAGTTTCCCATCTTAACTGACAAGCATTGGATGTTAGAGGACCAGGGCTTTGTATCAGTTTCAGAAGCAGAGTTGGACTAGATATGGTCCGTATGTGTAGGAAACACCGTTCATTTGTTCTCAGCTCACTTAAGTTTCCTGCCGTCTTAGAGACTCTAGATAGCTAGAGAGTGCTTCTTGCTCTAAAGCAGAGTGTGATCAATGGATGAGAACTCTGTTGTGTGTTTCACTTCAGAAATGGAGTTAAATCCCTGGCTCTGAGTCTACCTACAAGCAAGACTTCATTTCCGGTAAGGGCAGTCACTTTTCAGCTCAAAGTATCTACATCATTCACGAAGCTAACAAGTTTCCCTTCTTAACTGAGAAGCATTGGATATTAGAGGACCAGTGCTTTGTATTAATTTCAAGCAGAGTTGAACTAGATATGGTCCGTATGTGTAGGAAACACCGTTCTTTTGTTCTCTGCATACTCACGTTTCCTGCAGTATTAGAGACTCTGGAAATCAAGAGCGTGCTTCTTGCTCTAAAGCAGAGTGTGATCCATGGATGAGAACTCTGCTGTGTGTTTCCCTTCAGAAATGGAGTTAAATTCCAGGCTCTGAGTCTTCTTACAAGCAAGATTTCTTTTCAGGTAAGGGCAGTCACTTTTCAGCTCAAATGAACTACATCATTCACAAAGCTCACACGTTTCTCATATTAAATGAAAAGCATTGGATGTTAGAGGACCTGTGCTTTGTATCAATTTCAGAGGCAGAGTTGTACTAGATATGGCCTGTACGTGTAGGAAACACCGTTCTTTTGTTCTGAGCACACTCAAGTTTCCTGCTGTATTAGAGTCTCTAGAAAGCAAGAGCGTTCTTCTTGCTCTAAAGCAGAGTGTGATCAATGGATGAGAACTGTGTTGTGTATTTCCCTTCAGAAATGGAGTTAAACCCCAGGTTCTGTGTCTTCCTACAACCAAGACTTCGTTTCAGGTAAGGGCACTCACTTTTCAGCTCAAACGAACTACATCGTTCACGAAGCTCACACGTTTCTCATCTTAACTGACAAGCATTGAATGTTCGAGGACCAGTGGTTTGTATCAGTTTCAGAAGCAGAGTTGGAGTAGATATGGTCCGTATATGTAGGAAACACCGTTCATTTGTTCCCATCGCACACTTGTTTCCTGCATTCTTAGAGACTCTGGAAAGCAAGAGCGTGCTTCTTGCTCTAACGCAGAGTAGATCCGTGGATGAGAACTCTGCTGTATGTTTCCCTTCAGAAATGGAATTAAATCCCAGGCTCTGTGTCTTCCTACAGGAAAGACGGCGTTTCAGGCAAGGGCAGTCACTTTTCAGCTCAAACGAACTACATCGTTCACGAAGCTAACAAGTTTCCCATCTTAACTGACAAGCATTGGATGTTAGAGGACCTGTGGTTTGTATCAGTTTCAGAAGCAGAGTTGAACTAGAAATGGCCCGTATGTGTAGGAAACACCATTCTTTTGTTCTGAGCACACTCAAGTTTCCTGCTATATTAGAGACTCTAGAAAGCAAGAGCGTGATTCTTGCTTTAAAGCAGAGTGTTAGCCGTGGATGAGAACTCTGCTGTGTGTTTCACTTCAGAAATGGAGTTAAATCCCAGTCTCTGTGTCTTCCTACGAGCAAGACTACTTTTCAGGTAAGGGCAGGCACTTTTCAGCTCAAATGAACTACATCACTCACGAAGATAACAAGTTTCCCATCTTAACTGACAAGCATTGGATGTTAGAGGACCAGGGCTTTGTATCAGTTTCAGAAGCAGAGTTGGACTAGATATGGTCCGTATGTGTAGGAAACACTGTTCATTTGTTCTCAGCTCACTTAAGTTTCCTGCCGTCTTAGAGACTCTAGAAAGCTAGAGAGTGCTTCTTGCTCTAAAGCAGAGTGTGATCAATGGATGAGAACTCTGTTGTGTGTTTCACTTCAGAAATGGAGTTAAATCCCTGGCTCTGAGTCTACCTACAAGCAAGAATTCATTTCCGGTAAGGGCAGTCACATTTCAGCTCAAAGTATCTACATCGTTCACGAAGCTAACAAGTTTCCCATCTTAACTGAGAAGCATTGGATGTTAGAGGACCAGTGCTTTGTATTAATTTCAAGCAGAGTTGAACTAGATATGGTCTGTATGTGTAGGAAACACCGTTCTTTTGTTCTCAGCATACTCACGTTTCCTGCAGTATTAGAGACTCTGGAAATCAAGAGCGTGCTTCTTGCTCTAAAGCAGAGTGTGATCCATGGATGAGAACTCTGCTGTGTGTTTCCCTTCAGAAATGGAGTTAAATCCCAGGCTCTGTGTCTTCCTACAAGCAAGACTTCGTTTCAGGTAAGGGCAGTTACTTTACAGCTCAAACGAACTACATCATTCACAAAACTCACACGTTTCTCATCTTATCTGACAAGCATTGGATGTTAGAGGACCTGTGGTTTGTGTCAGTTTCAGAAGCAGAGTTGAACTAGATATGGTCCATATGTGTAGGAAACACCGTTCTTTTTTTCTCAGCACACTCATGTTTCCTGCTGTATTAGAGACTCTGGGAAGCAATAGGGTTCTTCTTGCTCTAAAGCAGAGTGTGATCCATGGATGAGAACTCTGCTGTGTGTTTCACTGCAGAAATGGAGTTAAATCCCAGGCTCTGAGTCTTCCTACAAGCAAGAATTCATTTCAGGTTAGGGCAGTAACTTTACAGCTCAAACGAACTACATCGTTCACAAAGCTCACACGTTTCTCATCTTAACTGACAAGCATTGGATGTTAGAGGACCTGTGGCATGTATCAGTTTCAGAAGCAGAGTTGAACTAGATATGGCCCGTATGTGTAGGAAACACCGTTCTTTTTTTCTGAGGACAGTCAAGTTTCCTGCTATATTAGAGACTCTAGAAAGCAAGAGCGTGCTTCTTGCTCTAAAGCAGAGTGTGATCCATGGATGAGAACTCTGCTGTTTGTTTCCCTTCAGAAATGGAGTTAAATCCCAGGCTCTGTGTCTTCCTACAAGCAAGACGGCGTTTCAGGCAAGGGCAGTCACTTTTAGGCTCAAACGAACTACATCCTTCCCGAAGCTAACAAGTTTCCCATCTTAACTGACAAGCATTGGATATTAGAGGACCAGGGCTTTGTATCAGTTTCAGGAGCAGAGTTGGACTAGATATGGTCCGTATGTGTAGGAAACACCATTCTTTTGTTCTCAGCACACTCACGTTTCCTGCTATATTAGAGACTCTAGAAAGGAAGAGCGTGCTTCTTGCTCTAAAGCAGAGTGTGATCAATGGATTAGAACTGTGTTGTGTATTTCCCTTCAGAAATGGAGTTAAACCCCAGGCTCTGTGTCTTCCTACAAACAAGACTTCATTTCAGGTAAGGGCAGACACTTTTCAGCTCAAACCAAATACATCGTTCACGAAGCTCACACGTTTCTCATCTTTACTGACAAGCATTGGATGTTAGAGGACCTGTGGTTTGTATCAGTTTCAGAAGCAGAGTTGGACTTGATATGGTCCGTATGTGTAGGAAACACCGTTCATTTGTTCTCATCGCACACTTGTTTCCTGCATTCTTAGAGACTCTGGAAAGCAAGAGCGTGCTTCTTGCTCTAAAGCAGAGTGTGATCCATGGATGAGAACTCTGCTGTGTGTTTCCCTTCAGAAATGGAGTTAAATCCCATGTTCTGTGTCTTCCTCCAAGAAAGACGGCGTTTCAGGCAAGGCCAGTCACTTTTCAGCTCAAACGAACTACATCGTTCACGAAGCTAACAAGTTTCCCATCTTAACTGACAAGCATTGGATGTTAGAGGACCTATGGTTTGTATCAGTTTCAGAAGCAGAGTTGAACTAGAAATGGCCCGTATGTGTAGGAAACACCGTTCTTTTGTTGTGAGCACACTCAAGTTTCCTGCTATATTAGAGACTCTAGAAAGCAAGAGCGTGATTCTTGCTCTAAAGCAGAGTGTTAGCCGTGGATGAGAACTCTGCTGTGTGTTTCACTTCAGAAATGGAGTTAAATCCCTGGCTCTGAGTCTACCTACAAGCAAGAATTCATTTCCGGTAAGGGCAGTCACATTTCAGCTCAAAGTATCTACATCGTTCACGAAGCTAACAAGTTTCCCATCTTAACTGAGAAGCATTGGATGTTAGAGGACCAGTGCTTTGTATTAATTTCAAGCAGAGTTGAACTAGATATGGTCTGTATGTGTAGGAAACACCGTTCTTTTGTTCTCAGCATACTCAGGTTTCCTGCAGTATTAGAGACTCTGGAAATCAAGAGCGTGCTTCTTGCTCTAAAGCAGAGTGTGATCCATGGATGAGAACTCTGCTGTGTGTTTCCCTTCAGAAATGGAGTTAAATCCCAGGCTCTGTGTCTTCCTACAAGCAAGACTTCGTTTCAGGTAAGGGCAGTTACTTTACAGCTCAAACGAACTACATCATTCACAAAACTCACACGTTTGTCATCTTATCTGACAAGCATTGGATGTTAGAGGACCTGTGGTTTGTGTCAGTTTCAGAAGCAGAGTTGAACTAGATATGGTCCATATGTGTAGGAAACACCGTTCTTTTTTTCTCAGCACACTCATGTTTCCTGCTGTATTAGAGATTCTGGGAAGCAATAGGGTTCTTCTTGCTCTAAAGCAGAGTGTGATCCATGGATGAGAACTCTGCTGTGTGTATCACTGCAGAAATGGAGTTAAATCCCAGGCTCTGAGTCTTCCTACAAGCAAGAATTCATTTCAGGTTAGGGCAGTAACTTTACAGCTCAAACGAACTACATCATTCACAAAACTCACACGTTTCTCATCTTATCTGACAAGCATTGGATGTTAGAGGACCTGTGGTATGTATCAGTTTCATAAGCAGAGTTGAACTAGATATGGCCCGTATGTGTAGGAAACACCGTTCTTTTTTTCTGAGGACAGTCAACTTTCCTGCTATATTAGAGACTCTAGAAAGCAAGAGCGTGCTTCTTGCTCTAAAGCAGAGTGTGATCCATGTATGAGAACTCTGCTGTTTGTTTCCCTTCAGAAATGGAGTTAAATCCCAGGCTCTGTGTCTTCCTACAAGCAAGACGGCGTTTCAGGCAAGGGCAGTCACTTTTAGGCTCAAACGAACTACATCCTTCCCGAAGCTAACAAGTTTCCCATCTTAACTGACAAGCATTGGATATTAGAGGACCAGGGCTTTGTATCAGTTTCAGGAGCAGAGTTGGACTAGATATGGTCCGTATGTGTAGGAAACACCATTCTTTTGTTCTCAGCACACTCACGTTTCCTGCTATATTAGAGACTCTAGAAAGGAAGAGCGTGCTTCTTGCTCTAAAGCAGAGTGTGATCAATGGATGAGAACTGTGTTGTGTATTTCCCTTCAGAAATGGAGTTAAACCCCAGGCTCTGTGTCTTCCTACAAACAAGACTTCATTTCAGGTAAGGGCAGACACTTTTCAGCTCAAACCAAATACATCGTTCACGAAGCTCACACGTTTCTCATCTTTACTGACAAGCATTGGATGTTAGAGGACCTGTGGTTTGTATCAGTTTCAGAAGCAGAGTTGGACTTGATATGGTCCGTATGTGTAGGAAACACCGTTCATTTGTTCTCATCGCACACTTGTTTCCTGCATTCTTAGAGACTCTGGAAAGCAAGAGCGTGCTTCTTGCTCTAAAGCAGAGTGTGATCCATGGATGAGAACTCTGCTGTGTGTTTCCCTTCAGAAATGGAGTTAAATCCCAGGCTCTGAGTCTTCCTACAAGCAAGAATTCGTTTCAGGTTAGGGCAGTAACTTTACAGCTCAAACGAACTACATCGTTCACAAAGCTCACACGTTTCTCATCTTAACTGACAAGCATTGGATGTTAGAGGACCTGTGGTTTGTATCAGTTTCAGAAGCAGAGTTGAACTAGATATGGCCTGTATGTGTAGGAAACACCGTTCTTTTTTTCTGAGGACACTCAAGTTTCCTGCTATATTAGAGACTCTAGAAAGCAAGAGCGTGATTCTTGCTTTAAAGCAGAGTGTTAGCCGTGGATGAGAACTCTGCTGTGTGTTTCACTTCAGAAATGGAGTTAAATCCCAGTCTCTGTGTCTTCCTACAAGCAAGACTACTTTTCAGGTAAGGGCAGGCTCTTTTCAGCTCAAACGAACTACATCGTTCACGAAGATAACAAGTTTCCCACTTAAATGACAAGCTTTGGATGTTAGAGGACCAGGGCTTTGTATCAGTTTCAGAAGCAGAGTTGGACTAGATATGGTCCGTATGTGTAGGAAACACCGTTCATTTGTTCTCAGCTCACTTAAGTTTCCTGCCGTCTTAGAGACTCTAGAAAGCTAGAGAGTGCTTCTTGCTCTAAAGCAGAGTGTGATCAATGGATGAGAACTCTGTTGTGTGTTTCACTTCAGAAATGGAGTTAAATCCCTGGCTCTGAGTCTACCTACAAGCAAGAATTCATTTCAGGTAAGGGCAGTCACTTTTCAGCTCAACGTATCTACATCGTTCACGAAGCTAACAAGTTTCCCATCTTATCTGACAAGCATTGGATGTTAGAGGACCTGTGGTTTGTATAAGTTTCAGAAGCAGAGTGAACTAGATATGGCCTGTATGTGTAGGAAACACCATTCTTTTGTTCTGAGCACACTCAAGTTTCCGGCTATATTAGAGACTCTAGAAAGGAAGAGCGTGCTTCTTGCTCTAATGCAGAGTGTGATCAATGGATGAGAACTGTGTTGTTTATTTCCCTTCAGAAATGGAGTTAAACCCCAGGCTCTGTGTCTTCCTACAAACAAGACTTCATTTCAGGTAAGGGCAGACACTTTTCAGCTCAAACCAAATACATCGTTCACGAAGCTCACACGTTTCTCATCTTTACTGACAAGCATTGGATGTTAGAAGACCTGTGGTTTGTATCAGTTTCAGAAGCAGAGTTGGACTAGATATGGACCGTATGTGTAGGAAACACCGTTCATTTGTTCTCATCGCACACTTATTTCCTGCATTCTTAGAGACTCTGGAAAGCAAGAGCGTGCTTCTTGCTCTAAAGCAGAGTGTGCTCCATGGATGAGAACTCTGCTGTGTGTTTCCCTTCAGAAATGGAGTTAAATCCCATGCTCTGTGTCTTCCTACAAGAAAGACAGCGTTTCAGGCAAGGGCAGTCACTTTTCAGCTCAAACGAACTACATCGTTCACGAAGCTAACAAGTTTCCCATCTTAACTGACAAGCATTGGATGTTAGAGGACCTATGGTTTGTATCAGTTTCAGAAGCAGAGTTGAACTAGAAATGGCCCGTATGTGTAGGAAACACCGTTCTTTTGTTCTGAGCACACTTAAGTTTCCTGCTATATTAGAGACTCTAGAAAGCAAGAGCGTGATTCTTGCTCTAAAGCAGAGTGTTAGCCGTGGATGAGAACTCTGCTGTGTGTTTCACTTCAGAAATGGAGTTAAATCCCAGTCTCTGTGTCTCCCTACAAGCAAGACTACTTTTCAGGTAAGGGCAGGCACTTTTCAGCTCAAATGAACTACATCGCTCACGAAGATAACAAGTTTCCCATCTTAACTGACAAGCATTGGATGTTAGAGGACCAGGGCTTTGTATCAGTTTCAGAAGCAGAGTTGGACTAGATTTGGTCCATATGTGTAGGAAACACCGTTCATTTGTTCTCAGCTCACTTAAGTTTCCTGCCGTCTCAGAGACTCTAGAAAGCAAGAGAGTGCTTCTTGCTTTAAAGCAGAGTGTCATCAATGGATGAGAACTC
The DNA here is from genome assembly GCA_949786385.1 of Onychomys leucogaster. NCBI lineage: Eukaryota > Metazoa > Chordata > Mammalia > Rodentia > Cricetidae > Onychomys > Onychomys leucogaster. The sequence continues at coordinate 2,059,429 of CATKUP010000038.1, read as the reverse complement.
TGTTGTGTGTTTCACTTCAGAAATGGAGTTAAATCCCTGGCTCTGAGTCTACCTACAAGCAAGAATTCATTTCCGGTAAGGGCAGTCACTTTTCAGCTCAAAGTATCTACATCGTTCACGAAGCTAACAAGTTTCCCATCTTAACTGAGAAGCATTGGATGTTAGAAGACCAGTGCTTTGTATTAATTTCAAGCACAGTTGAACTAGATATGGTCTGTATGTGTAAGAAACACCGTTCATTTGTTCTCTTCGCACACTTGTTTCCTGCAGTATTAGAGACTCTGGAAATCAAGAGCGTGCTTCTTGCTCTAAAGCAGAGTGTCATCAATGGATGAGAACTCTGTTGTGTGTTTCCCTTCAGTAATGGAGTTAAATCCCAGGCTCTGTGTCTTCCTACAAGCAAGACTTCATTTCAGGTAAGGGCAGTTACTTTACAGCTCAAACAAACTACATCATTCACAAAACTCACACGTTTCTCATCTTATCTGACAAGCATTGGATGTTAGAGGACCTGTGGTTTGTTTCAGTTTCAGAAGCAGAGTTGAACTAGATATGGTCCATATGTGTAGGAAACACCATTCTTTTTTTCTCAGCACACTCATGTTTCCTGCTGTATTAGAGACTCTGGGAAGCAATAGGGTTCTTCTTGCTCTAAAGCAGAGTGTGATCCATGGATGAGAACTCTGCTGTGTGTTTCACTTCAGAAATGGAGTTAAATCCCAGGCTCTGAGTCTTCCTACAAGCAAGAATTCGTTTCAGGTTAGGGCAGTAACTTTAGAGCTCAAACAAACTACATCGTTCACAAAGCTCACACGTTTCTCATCTTAACTGACAAGCATTGGATGTTAGAGGACCTGTGGTTTGTATCAGTTTCAGAAGCAGAGTTGAACTAGATATGGCCTGTATGTGTAGGAAACACCGTTCTTTTTTTCTGAGGACACTCAAGTTTCCTGCTATATTAGAGTCTCTAGAAAGCAAGAGCGTGCTTCTTGCTCTAAAGCAGAGTGTGATCCATGGATGAGAACTCTGCTGTTTGTTTCCCTTCAGAAATGTAGTTAAATCCCAGGCTCTGTGTCTTCCTACAAGCAAGATGGCGTTTCAGGCAAGGGCAGTCACTTTTAGGCTCAAACGAACTACATCCTTCCCGAAGCTAACAAGTTTCCCATCTTAACTGACAAGCATTGGATGTTAGAGGACCAGGGCTTTGTATCAGTTTCAGAAGCAGAGTTGGACTAGATATGGTCCGTATGTGTAGGAAACACCGTTCATTTGTTCTCAGCTCACTTAAGTTTCCTGCCGTCTTAGAGACTCTAGAAAGCTAGAGAGTGCTTCTTGCTCTAAAGCAGAGTGTGATCAATGGATGAGAACTCTGTTGTGTGTTTCACTTCAGAAATGGAGTTAAATCCCTGGCTCTGAGTCTACCTACAAGCAAGAATTCATTTCCGGTAAGGGCAGTCACTTTTCAGCTCAAAGTATCTACATCGTTCACGAAGCTAACAAGTTTCCCATCTTAACTGAGAAGCATTGGATGTTAGAGGACCAGTGCTTTGTATTAATTTCAAGCAGAGTTGAACTAGATATGGTCCGTGTGTAGGAAACACCGTTCTTTTGTTCTCAGCATACTCATGTTTCCTGCAGTATTAGAGACTCTGGAAATCAAGAGCGTGCTTCTTGCTCTAAAGCAGAGTGTGATCCATGGATGAGAACTCTGCTGTGTGTTTCCCTTCAGAAATGTAGTTAAATCCCAGGCTCTGTGTCTTCCTACAAGCAAGACGGCGTTTCAGGCAAGGGCAGTCACTTTTAGGCTCAAACGAACTACATCCTTCCCGAAGCTAACAAGTTTCCCATCTTAACTGACAAGCATTGGATATTAGAGGACCAGGGCTTTGTATCAGTTTCAGGAGCAGAGTTGTACTAGATATGGTCCGTATGTGTAGGAAACACCATTCTTTTGTTCTCAGCACACTCACGATTCCTACTGTATTAGAGACTCTAGAAATCAAGAGCGTGCTTCTTGCTCTAAAGCAGAGTGTGATCAATGGATGAGAACTCTGCTGTGTGTTTCACTTCAGAAATGGAGTTAAATTCCAGGCTCTGAGTCTTCCTACAAGCAAGATTTCGTTTCAGGTAAGGGGAGTTACTTTACAGCTCAAACGAACTACATTGTTCACAAAGCTCTCACGTTTCTAATCTTAACTGACAAGCATTGGATGTTAGAGGACCTGTGGTTTGTGTCAGTTTCAGAAGCAGAGTTGAACTAGATATGGTCCATATGTGTAGGAAACACCGTTCTTTTTTTCTCAGCACACTCATGTTTCCTGCTGTATTAGAGACTCTGGGAAGCAATAGGGTTCTTCTTGCTCTAAAGCAGAGTGTGATCCATGGATGAGAACTCTGCTGTGTGTTTCACTGCAGAAATGGAGTTAAATCCCAGGCTCTGAGTCTTCCTACAAGCAAGAATTCGTTTCAGGTTAGGGCAGTAACTTTACAGCTCAAACGAACTACATCGTTCACAAAGCTCACACGTTTCTCATCTTAACTGACAAGCATTGGATGTTAGAGGACCTGTGGTATGTATCAGTTTCAGAAGCAGAGTTGAACTAGATATGGCCCGTATGTGTAGGAAACACCGTTCTTTTTTTCTGAGGACACTCAAGTTTCCTGCTATATTAGAGACTCTAGAAAGCAAGAGCGTGCTTCTTGCTCTAAAGCAGAGTGTGATCCATGTATGAGAACTCTGCTGTTTGTTTCCCTTCAGAAATGGAGTTAAATCCCAGGCTCTGTGTCTTCCTACAAGCAAGACGGCGTTTCAGGCAAGGGCAGTCACTTTTAGGCTCAAACGAACTACATCCTTCCCGAAGCTAACAAGTTTCCCATCTTAACTGACAAGCATTGGATATTAGAGGACCATGGCTTTGTATCAGTTTCAGGAGCAGAGTTGGACTAGATATGGTCCGTATGTGTAGGAAACACCATTCTTTTGTTCTCAGCACACTCACGTTTCCTGCTATATTAGAGACTCTAGAAAGGAAGAGCGTGCTTCTTGCTCTAAAGCAGAGTGTGATCAATGGATGAGAACTGTGTTGTGTATTTCCCTTCAGAAATGGAGTTAAACCCCATGCTCTGTGTCTTCCTACAAACAAGACTTCATTTCAGGTAAGGGCAGACACTTTTCAGCTCAAACCAAATACATCGTTCACGAAGCTCACACGTTTCTCATCTTTACTGACAAGCATTGGATGTTAGAGGACCTGTGGTTTGTATCAGTTTCAGAAGCAGAGTTGGACTAGATATGGTCCGTATGTGTAGGAAACACCGTTCATTTGTTCTCATCGCACACTTGTTTCCTGCATTCTTAGAGACTCTGGAAAGCAAGAGCGTGCTTCTTGCTCTAAAGCAGAGTGTGATCCATGGTTGAGAACTCTGCTGTGTGTTTCCCTTCAGAAATGGAGTTAAATCCCAGTCTCTGTGTCTCCCTACAAGCAAGACTACTTTTCAGGTAAGGGCAGGCACTTTTCAGCTCAAACAAACTACATCATTCACAAAACTCACACGTTTCTCATCTTATCTGACAAGCATTGGATGTTAGAGGACCTGTGGTTTGTTTCAGTTTCAGAAGCAGAGTTGAACTAGATATGGTCCATATGTGTAGGAAACACCATTCTTTTTTTCTCAGAACACTCATGTTTCCTGCTGTATTAGAGACTCTGGGAAGCAATAGGGTTCTTCTTGCTCTAAAGCAGAGTGTGATCCATGGTTGAGAACTCTGCTGTGTGTTTCACTTCAGAAATGGAGTTAAATCCCAGGCTCTGAGTCTTCCTACAAGCAAGAATTCGTTTCAGGTTAGGGCAGTAACTTTAGAGCTCAAACAAACTACATCGTTCACAAAGCTCACAGGTTTCTCATCTTAACTGACAAGCATTGGATGTTAGAGGACCTGTGGTTTGTATCAGTTTCAGAAGCAGAGTTGAACTAGATATGGCCTGTATGTGTAGGAAACACCGTTCTTTTTTTCTGAGGACACTCAAGTTTCCTGCTATATTAGAGTCTCTAGAAAGCAAGAGCGTGCTTCTTGCTCTAAAGCAGAGTGTGATCCATGGATGAGAACTCTGCTGTTTGTTTCCCTTCAGAAATGTAGTTAAATCCCAGGCTCTGTGTCTTCCTACAAGCAAGATGGCGTTTCAGGCAAGGGCAGTCACTTTTAGGCTCAAACGAACTACATCCTTCCCGAAGCTAACAAGTTTCCCATCTTAACTGACAAGCATTGGATGTTAGAGGACCAGGGCTTTGTATCAGTTTCAGAAGCAGAGTTGGACTAGATATGGTCCGTATGTGTAGGAAACACCGTTCATTTGTTCTCAGCTCACTTAAGTTTCCTGCCGTCTTAGAGACTCTAGAAAGCTAGAGAGTGCTTCTTGCTCTAAAGCAGAGTGTGATCAATGGATGAGAACTCTGTTGTGTGTTTCACTTCAGAAATGGAGTTAAATCCCTGGCTCTGAGTCTACCTACAAGCAAGAATTCATTTCCGGTAAGGGCAGTCACTTTTCAGCTCAAAGTATCTACATCGTTCACGAAGCTAACAAGTTTCCCATCTTAACTGAGAAGCATTGGATGTTAGAAGACCAGTGCTTTGTATTAATTTCAAGCAGAGTTGAACTAGATATGGTCTGTATGTGTAGGAAACACCGTTCATTTGTTCTCTTCGCACACTTGTTTCCTGCAGTAGTAGAGACTCTGGAAATCAAGAGCGTGCTTCTTGCTCTAAAGCAGAGTGTGATCCATGGATGAGAACTCTGCTGTGTGTTTCCCTTCAGAAATGGAGTTAAATACCAGGCTCTGTGTCTTCCTACAAGCAATACTTCGTTTCAGGTAAGGGCAGTTACTTTACAGCTCAAACAAACTACATCATTCACAAAACTCACACGTTTCTCATCTTATCTGACAAGCATTGGATGTTAGAGGACCTGTGGTTTGTTTCAGTTTCAGAAGCAGAGTTGAACTAGATATGGTCCATATGTGTAGGAAACACCATTCTTTTGTTCTGAGCACACTCAAGTTTCCTGCTATATTAGAGACTCTAGAAAGCAAGAGCGTGATTCTTGCTTTAAAGCAGAGTGTTAGCCGTGGATGAGAACTCTGCTGTGTGTTTCACTGCAGAAATGGAGTTAAATCCCAGTCTCTGTGTCTTCCTACAAGCAAGACTACTTTTCAGGTAAGGGCAGGCTCTTTTCAGCTCAAACGAACTACATCGTTCACGAAGATAACAAGTTTCCCATCTTAAATGACAAGCTTTGGATGTTAGAGGACCAGGGCTTTGTATCAGTTTCAGAAGCAGAGATGGACTAGATATGGTCCGTATGTGTAGGAAACACCGTTCATTTGTTCTCAGCTCACTTAAGTTTCCTGCCGTCTTAGAGACTCTAGAAAGCTAGAGAGTGCTTCTTGCTCTAAAGCAGAGTGTGATCAATGGATGAGAACTCTGTTGTGTGTTTCACTACAGAAATGGAGTTAAATCCCTGGCTCTGAGTCTACCTACAAGCAAGAATTCATTTCCGGTAACGGCAGTCACTTTTCAGCTCAACGTATCTACATCGTTCACGAAGCTAACAAGTTTCCCATCTTATATGACAAGCATTGGATGTTAGAGGACCTGTGGTTTGTATAAGTTTCAGAAGCAGAGTGAACTAGATATGGCCCGTATGTGTAGGAAACACCATTCTTTTGTTCTGAGCACACTCAAGTTTCCTGCTATATTAGAGACGCTAGAAAGGAAGAGCGTGCTTCTTGCTCTAATGCAGAGTGTGATCAATGGATGAGAACTGTGTTGTGTATTTCCCTTCAGAAATGGAGTTAAACCCCAGTCTCTGTGTCTTCCTACAAACAAGACTTCATTTCAGGTAAGGGCAGACACTTTTCAGCTCAAACCAAATACATCGTTCACGAAGCTCACACGTTTCTCATCTTTACTGACAAGCATTTGATGTTAGAGGACCTGTGGTTTGTATCAGTTTCAGAAGCAGAGTTGGACTAGATATGGTCCGTATGTGTAGGAAACACTGTTCATTTTTTCTGAGCACTCTTAAGTTTCCTGCTATATTAGAGACTCTAGAAAGCAAGAGCGTGACTCTTGCTCTAAAGCAGAGTGTTAGCCGTGGATGAGAACTCTGCTGTGTGTTTCACTTCAGAAATGGAGTTAAATCCCAGTCTCTGTGTCTTCCTACAAGCAAGACTACTTTTCAGGTAAGGGCAGGCACTTTACAGCTCAAATGAACTACATCGCTCACGAAGATAACAAGTTTCCCATCTTAACTGACAAGCATTGGAAGTTAGAGGACCAGGGCTTTGTATCAGTTTCAGAAGCAGAGTTGGACTAGATATGGTCCGTATGTGTAGGAAACACCGTTCATTTGTTCTCAGCTCACTTAAGTTTCCTGCCGTCTTAGAGACTCTAGAAAGCTAGAGAGTGCTTCTTGCTCTAAAGCAGAGTGTGATCAATGGATGAGAACTCTGTTATGTGTTTCACTTCAGAAATGGAGTTAAATCCCTGGCTCTGAGTCTACCTACAAGCAAGAATTCATTTCCGGTAAGGGCAGTCACTTTTCAGCTCAAAGTATCTACATCGTTCACGAAGCTAACAAGTTTCCCATCTTAACTGAGAAGCATTGGATGTTAGAGGACCAGTGCTTTGTATTAATTTCAAGCAGAGTTGAACTAGATATGGTCTGTATGTGTAGGAAACACCGTTCTTTTTTTCTCAGCATACTCACGTTTCCTGCAGTATTAGAGACTCTGGAAATCAAGAGCGTGCTTCTTGCTCTAAAGCAGAGTGTGATCCATGGATGAGAACTCTGCTGTGTGTTTCCCTTCAGAAATGGAGTTAAATCCCAGGCTCTGTGTCTTCCTACAAGCAAGACTTCGTTTCAGGTAAGGGCAGTTACTTTACAGCTCAAACGAACTACATCATTCACAAAACTCACACGTTTCTCATTTTATCTGACAAGCATTGGATGTTAGAGGACCTGTGGTTTGTGTCAGTTTCAGAAGCAGAGTTGAACTAGATATGGTCCATATGTGTAGGAAACACCGTTCTTTTTTTCTCAGCACACTCATGTTTCCTGCTGTATTAGAGACTCTGGGAAGCAATAGGGTTCTTCTTGCTCTAAAGCAGAGTGTGATCCATGGATGAGAACTCTGCTGTGTGTTTCACTGCAGAAATGGAGTTAAATCCCAGGCTCTGAGTCTTCCTACAAGCAAGAATTCGTTTCAGGTTAGGGCAGTAACTTTACAGCTCAAACGAACTACATCGTTCACAAAGCTCACACGTTTCTCATCTTAACTGACAAGCATTGGATGTTAGAGGACCTGTGGTATGTATCAGTTTCAGAAGCAGAGTTGAACTAGATATGGCCCGTATGTGTAGGAAACACCGTTCTTTTTTTCTGAGGACACTCAAGTTTCCTGCTATATTAGAGACTCTAGAAAGCAAGAGCGTGCTTCTTGCTCTAAAGCAGAGTGTGATCCATGTATGAGAACTCTGCTGTTTGTTTCCCTTCAGAAATGGAGTTAAATCCCAGGCTCTGTGTCTTCCTACAAGCAAGACGGCGTTTCAGGCAAGGGCAGTCACTTTTAGGCTCAAACGAACTACATCCTTCCCGAAGCTAACAAGTTTCCCATCTTAACTGACAAGCATTGGATATTAGAGGACCATGGCTTTGTATCAGTTTCAGGAGCAGAGTTGGACTAGATATGGTCCGTATGTGTAGGAAACACCATTCTTTTGTTCTCAGCACACTCACGTTTCCTGCTATATTAGAGACTCTAGAAAGGAAGAGCGTGCTTCTTGCTCTAAAGCAGAGTGTGATCAATGGATGAGAACTGTGTTGTGTATTTCCCTTCAGAAATGGAGTTAAACCCCATGCTCTGTGTCTTCCTACAAACAAGACTTCATTTCAGGTAAGGGCAGACACTTTTCAGCTCAAACCAAATACATCGTTCACGAAGCTCACACGTTTCTCATCTTTACTGACAAGCATTGGATGTTAGAGGACCTGTGGTTTCTATCAGTTTCAGAAGCAGAGTTGGACTAGATATGGTCCGTATGTGTAGGAAACACCGTTCATTTGTTCTCATCGCACACTTGTTTCCTGCATTCTTAGAGACTCTGGAAAGCAAGAGCGTGCTTCTTGCTCTAAAGCAGAGTGTGATCCATGGTTGAGAACTCTGCTGTGTGTTTCCCTTCAGAAATGGAGTTAAATCCCATGTTCTGTGTCTTCCTACAAGAAAGACGGCGTTTCAGGCAAGGGCAGTCACTTTTCAGCTCAAACGAACTACATCGTTCACGAAGCTAACAAGTTTCCCATCTTAACTAACAAGCATTGGATGTTAGAGGACCTATGGTTTGTATCAGTTTCAGAAGCAGAGTTGAACTAGAAATGGCCCGTATGTGTAGGAAACACCGTTCTTTTGTTCTGAGCACACTCAAGTTTCCTGCTATATTAGAGACTCTGGAAAGCAAGAGCGTGATTCTTGCTCTAAAGCAGAGTGTTAGCCGTGGATGAGAACTCTGCTGTGTGTTTCACTTCAGAAATGGAGTTAAATCCCAGTCTCTGTGTCTCCCTACAAGCAAGACTACTTTTCAGGTAAGGGCAGGCACTTTTCAGCTCAAATGAACTACATCGCTCACGAAGATAACAAGTTTCCCATCTTAACTGACAAGCATTGGATGTTAGAGGACCAGGGCTTTGTATCAGTTTCAGAAGCAGAGTTGGACTAGATATGGTCCGTATGTGTAGGAAACACCGTTCATTTGTTCTCAGCTCACTTAAGTTTCCTGCCGTCTTAGAGACTCTAGAAAGCAAGAGAGTGCTTCTTGCTTTAAAGCAGAGTGTCATCAATGGATGAGAACTCTGTTGTGTGTTTCACTTCAGAAATGGAGTTAAATCCCTGGCTCTGAGTCTACCTACAAGCAAGAATTCATTTCCGGTAAGGGCAGTCACTTTTCAGCTCAAAGTATCTACATCGTTCACGAAGCTAACAAGTTTCCCATCTTAACTGAGAAGCATTGGATGTTAGAAGACCAGTGCTTTGTATTAATTTCAAGCACAGTTGAACTAGATATGGTCTGTATGTGTAGGAAACACCGTTCATTTGTTCTCTTCGCACACTTGTTTCCTGCAGTATTAGAGACTCTGGAAATCAAGAGCGTGCTTCTTGCTCTAAAGCAGAGTGTGATCCATGGATGAGAACTCTGCTGTGTGTTTCCCTTCAGAAATGGAGTTAAATCCCAGGCTCTGTGTCTTCCTACAAGCAAGACTTCGTTTCAGGTAAGGGCAGTTACTTTACAGCTCAAACAAACTACATCATTCACAAAACTCACACGTTTCTCATCTTATCTGACAAGCATTGGATGTTAGAGGACCTGTGGTTTGTTTCAGTTTCAGAAGCAGAGTTGAACTAGATATGGTCCATATGTGTAGGAAACACCATTCTTTTTTTCTCAGCACACTCATGTTTCCTGCTGTATTAGAGACTCTGGGAAGCAATAGGGTTCTTCTTGCTCTAAAGCAGAGTGTGATCCATGGATGAGAACTCTGCTGTGTGTTTCACTTCAGAAATGGAGTTAAATCCCAGGCTCTGAGTCTTCCTACAAGCAAGAATTCGTTTCAGGTTAGGGCAGTAACTTTAGAGCTCAAACAAACTACATCGTTCACAAAGCTCACACGTTTCTCATCTTAACTGACAAGCATTGGATGTTAGAGGACCTGTGGTTTGTATCAGTTTCAGAAGCAGAGTTGAACTAGATATGGCCTGTATGTGTAGGAAACACCGTTCTTTTTTTCTGAGGACACTCAAGTTTCCTGCTATATTAGAGTCTCTAGAAAGCAAGAGCGTGCTTCTTGCTCTAAAGCAGAGTGTGATCCATGGATGAGAACTCTGCTGTTTGTTTCCCTTCAGAAATGTAGTTAAATCCCAGGCTCTGTGTCTTCCTACAAGCAAGATGGCGTTTCAGGCAAGGGCAGTCACTTTTAGGCTCAAACGAACTACATCCTTCCCGAAGCTAACAAGTTTCCCATCTTAACTGACAAGCATTGGATGTTAGAGGTCCAGGGCTTTCTATCAGTTTCAGAAGCAGAGTTGGACTAGATATGGTCCGTATGTGTAGGAAACACCGTTCATTTGTTCTCAGCTCACTTAAGTTTCCTGCCGTCTTAGAGACTCTAGAAAGCTAGAGAGTGCTTCTTGCTCTAAAGCAGAGTGTGATCCATGGATGAGAACTCTGTTGTGTGTTTCACTTCAGAAATGGAGTTAAATCCCTGGCTCTGAGTCTACCTACAAGCAAGAATTCATTTCCGGTAAGGGCAGTCACTTTTCAGCTCAAAGTATCTACATCGTTCACGAAGCTAACAAGTTTCCCATCTTAACTGAGAAGCATTGGATGTTAGAGGACCAGTGCTTTGTATTAATTTCAAGCAGAGTTGAACTAGATATGGTCCGTGTGTAGGAAACACCGTTCTTTTGTTCTCAGCATACTCATGTTTCCTGCAGTATTAGAGACTCTGGAAATCAAGAGCGTGCTTCTTGCTCTAAAGCAGAGTGTGATCCATGGATGAGAACTCTGCTGTGTGTTTCCCTTCAGAAATGGAGTTAAATCCCAGGCTCTGAGTCTTCCTACAAGCAAGAATTCGTTTCAGGTTAGGGCAGTAACTTTACAGCTCAAACGAACTACATCGTTCACAAAGCTCACACGTTTCTCATCTTAACTGACAAGCATTGGATGTTAGAGGACCTGTGGTTTGTATCAGTTTCAGAAGCAGAGTTGAACTAGATATGGCCTGTATGTGTAGGAAACACCGTTCTTTTTTTCTGAGGACACTCAAGTTTCCTGCTATATTAGAGACTCTAGAAAGCAAGAGCGTGCTTCTTGCTCTAAAGCAGAGTGTGATCCATGGATGAGAACTCTGCTGTTTGTTTCCCTTCAGAAATGGAGTTAAAACCCAGGCTCTGTGTCTTCCTACAAGCAAGACGGCGTTTCAGGCAAGGGCAGTCACTTTTAGGCTCAAACGAACTACATCCTTCCCGAAGCTAACAAGTTTCCCATCTTAACTGACAAGCATTGGATATTAGAGGACCAGGGCTTTGTATCAGTTTCAGGAGCAGAGTTGTACTAGATATGGTCCGTATGTGTAGGAAACACCGTTCATTTGTTCTCTTCGCACACTTGTTTCCTGCATTCTTAGAGACTCTGGAAAGCAAGAGCGTGCTTCTTGCTCTAAAGCAGAGTGTGATCCATGGATGAGAACTCTGCTGTGTGTTTCCCTTCATAAATGGAGTTAAATCCCAGGCTCTGTGTCTTCCTACAAGAAAGACGGCATTTCAGGCAACGCCAGTCACTTTTCAGCTCAAACGAACAACATCGTTCACGAAGCTAACAAGTTTCCCATCTTAACTGACAAGCATTGAATGTTAGAGGACCTGTGGTTTGTATCAGTTTCAGAAGCAGAGTTGAACTAGAAATGGCCCGTATGTGTACGAAACACCATTCTTTTGTTCTGAGCACACTCAAGTTTCCTGCTATATTAGAGACTCTAGAAAGCAAGAGTGTGATTCTTGCTCTAAAGCAGAGTGTTAGCCGTGGATGAGAACTCTGCTGTGTGTTTCACTTCAGAAATGGAGTTAAATCCCAGTCTCTGTGTCTTCCTACAAGCAAGACTACTTTTCAGGTAAGGGCAGGCACTTTTCAGCTCAAACGAACTACATCGTTCACGAAGATAACAAGTTTCCCATCTTAACTGACAAGCATTGGATGTTAGAGGACCAGGGCTTTGTATCAGTTTCAGAAGCTAGTTGGACTAGATATGGTCCGTATGTGTAGGAAACACCGTTCATTTGTTCTCAGCTCACTTAAGTTTCCTGCCGTCTTAGAGACTCTAGAAAGCTAGAGAGTGCTTCTTGCTCTAAAGCAGAGTGTGATCAATGGATGAGAACTCTGTTGTGTGTTTCACTTCAGAAATGGAGTTAAATCCCTGGCTTTGAGTCGACCTACAAGCAAGAATTCATTTCCGGTAAGGGCAGTCACTTTTCAGCTCAAAGTATCTACATCGTTCACGAAGCTAACAAGTTTCCCATCTTAACTGAGAAGCATTGGATGTTAGAAGACCAGTGCTTTGTATTAATTTCAAGCACAGTTGAACTAGATATGGTCTGTATGTGTAGGAAACACCGTTCATTTGTTCTCTTCGCACACTTGTTTCCTGCAGTATTAGAGACTCTGGAAATCAAGAGCGTGCTTCTTGCTCTAAAGCAGAGTGTGATCTGTATATTAGAACTCTGCTGTGTGTTTCCCTTCAGAAATGGAGTTAAATCCCAGGCTCTGTGTCTTCCTACAAGCAATACTTCGTTTCAGGTAAGGGCAGTTACTTTACAGCTCAAACAAACTACATCATTCACAAAACTCACACGTTTCTCATCTTATCTGACAAGCATTGGATGTTAGAGGACCTGTGGTTTGTTTCAGTTTCAGAAGCAGAGTTGAACTAGATATGGTCCATATGTGTAGGAAACACCATTCTTTTGTTCTGAGCACACTCAAGTTTCCTGCTATATTAGAGACTCTAGAAAGCAAGAGCGTGATTCTTGCTTTAAAGCAGAGTGTTAGCCGTGGATGATCACTCTGCTGTGTGTTTCACTGCAGAAATGGAGTTAAATCCCAGTCTCTGTGTCTTCCTACAAGCAAGACTACTTTTCAGGTAAGGGCAGGCTCTTTTCAGCTCAAACGAACTACATCGTTCACAAAGATAACAAGTTTCCCATCTTAAATGACAAGCTTTGGATGTTAGAGGACCAGGGCTTTGTATCAGTTTCAGAAGCAGAGTTGGACTAGATATGGTCCGTATGTGTAGGAAACACCGTTCATTTGTTCTCAGCTCACTTAAGTTTCCTGCCGTCTTAGAGACTCTAGAAAGCTAGAGAGTGCTTCTTGCTCTAAAGCAGAGTGTGATCAATGGATGAGAACTCTGTTGTGTGTTTCACTACAGAAATGGAGTTAAATCCCTGGCTCTGAGTCTACCTACAAGCAAGAATTCATTTCCGGTAAGGGCAGTCACTTTTCAGCTCAACGTATCTACATCGTTCACGAAGCTAACAAGTTTCCCATCTTATCTGACAAGCATTGGATGTTAGAGGACCTGTGGTTTGTATAAGTTTCAGAAGCAGAGTGAACTAGATATGGCCCGTATGTGTAGGAAACACCATTCTTTTGTTCTGAGCACACTCAAGTTTCCTGCTATATTAGAGACGCTAGAAAGGAAGAGCGTGCTTCTTGCTCTAATGCAGAGTGTGATCAATGGATGAGAACTGTGTTGTGTATTTCCCTTCAGAAATGGAGTTAAACCCCAGTCTCTGTGTCTTCCTACAAATAAGACTTCATTTCAGGTAAGGGCAGACACTTTTCAGCTCAAACCAAATACATCGTTCACGAAGCTCACACGTTTCTCATCTTTACTGACAAGCATTTGATGTTAGAGGACCTGTGGTTTGTATCAGTTTCAGAAGCAGAGTTGGACTAGATATGGTCCGTATGTGTAGGAAACACTGTTCATTTGTTCTGAGCACACTTAAGTTTCCTGCTATATTAGAGACTCTAGAAAGCAAGAGCGTGATTCTTGCTCTAAAGCAGAGTGTTAGCCGTGGATGAGAACTCTGCTGTGTGTTTCACTTCAGAAATGGAGTTAAATCCCAGTCTCTGTGTCTTCCTACAAGCAAGACTACTTTTCAGGTAAGGGCAGGCACTTTTCAGCTCAAATGAACTACATCGCTCACGAAGATAACAAGTTTCCCATCTTAACTGACAAGCATTGGAAGTTAGAGGACCAGGGCTTTGTATCAGTTTCAGAAGCAGAGTTGGACTAGATATGGTCCGTATGTGTAGGAAACACCGTTCATTTGTTCTCAGCTCACTTAAGTTTCCTGCCGTCTTAGAGACTCTAGAAAGCTAGAGAGTGCTTCTTGCTCTAAAGCAGAGTGTGATCAATGGATGAGAACTCTGTTATGTGTTTCACTTCAGAAATGGAGTTAAATCCCTGGCTCTGAGTCTACCTACAAGCAAGAATTCATTTCCGGTAAGGGCAGTCACTTTTCAGCTCAAAGTATCTACATCGTTCACGAAGCTAACAAGTTTCCCATCTTAACTGAGAAGCATTGGATGTTAGAGGACCAGTGCTTTGTATTAATTTCAAGCAGAGTTGAACTAGATATGGTCTGTATGTGTAGGAAACACCGTTCTTTTTTTCTCAGCATACTCACGTTTCCTGCAGTATTAGAGACTCTGGAAATCAAGAGCGTGCTTCTTGCTCTAAAGCAGAGTGTGATCCATGGATGAGAACTCTGCTGTGTGTTTCACTGCAGAAATGGAGTTAAATCCCAGGCTCTGAGTCTTCCTACAAGCAAGAATTCGTTTCAGGTTAGGGCAGTAACTTTACAGCTCAAACGAACTACATCGTTCACAAAGCTCACACGTTTCTCATCTTAACTGACAAGCATTGGATGTTAGAGGACCTGTGGTATGTATCAGTTTCAGAAGCAGAGTTGAACTAGATATGGCCCGTATGTGTAGGAAACACCGTTCTTTTTTTCTGAGGACACTCAAGTTTCCTGCTATATTAGAGACTCTAGAAAGCAAGAGCGTGCTTCTTGCTCTAAAGCAGAGTGTGATCCATGTATGAGAACTCTGCTGTTTGTTTCCCTTCAGAAATGGAGTTAAATCCCAGGCTCTGTGTCTTCCTACAAGCAAGACGGCGTTTCAGGCAAGGGCCGTCACTTTTAGGCTCAAACGAACTACATCCTTCCCGAAGCTAACAAGTTTCCCATCTTAACTGACAAGCATTGGATATTAGAGGACCATGGCTTTGTATCAGTTTCAGGAGCAGAGTTGGACTAGATATGGTCCGTATGTGTAGGAAACACCATTCTTTTGTTCTCAGCACACTCACGTTTCCTGCTATATTAGAGACTCTAGAAAGGAAGAGCGTGCTTCTTGCTCTAAAGCAGAGTGTGATCAATGGATGAGAACTGTGTTGTGTATTTCCCTTCAGAAATGGAGTTAAACCCCATGCTCTGTGTCTTCCTACAAACAAGACTTCATTTCAGGTAAGGGCAGACACTTTTCAGCTCAAACCAAATACATCGTTCACGAAGCTCACACGTTTCTCATCTTTACTGACAAGCATTGGATGTTAGAGGACCTGTGGTTTGTATCAGTTTCAGAAGCAGAGTTAGACTAGATATGGTCCGTATGTGTAGGAAACACCGTTCATTTGTTCTCATCGCTCACTTGTTTCCTGCATTCTTAGAGACTCTGGAAAGCAAGAGCTTGCTTCTTGCTCTAAAGCAGAGTGTGATCCATGGTTGAGAACTCTGCTGTGTGTTTCCCTTCAGAAATGGAGTTAAATCCCATGTTCTGTGTCTTCCTACAAGAAAGACGGCGTTTCAGGCAAGGGCAGTCACTTTTCAGCTCAAATGAACTACATCGTTCACGAAGCTAACAAGTTTCCCATCTTAACTAACAAGCATTGGATGTTAGAGGACCTATGGTTTGTATCAGTTTCAGAAGCAGAGTTGAACTAGAAATGGCCCGTATGTGTAGGAAACACCGTTCTTTTGTTCTGAGCACACTCAAGTTTCCTGCTATATTAGAGACTCTGGAAAGCAAGAGCGTGATTCTTGCTCTAAAGCAGAGTGTTAGCTGTGGATGAGAACTCTGCTGTGTGTTTCACTTCAGAAATGGAGTTAAATCCCAGTCTCTGTGTCTTCCTACAAGCAAGACTACTTTTCAGGTAAGGGCAGGCACTTTTCAGCTCAAACGAACTACATCGTTCACGAAGATAAGAAGTTTCCCATCTTAACTGACAAGCATTGGATGTTAGAGGACCAGGGCTTTGTATCAGTTTCAGAAGCAGAGTTGGACTAGATATGGTCTGTATGTGTAGGAAACACCGTTCATTTGTTCTCAGCTCACTTAAGTTTCCTGCCGTCTTAGAGACTCTAGAAAGCTAGAGAGTGCTTCTTGCTCTAAAGCAGAGTGTGATCAATGGATGAGAACTCTGTTGTGTGTTTCACTTCAGAAATGGAGTTAAATCCCTGGCTCTGAGTCTACCTACAAGCAAGAATTCATTTCCGGTAAGGGCAGTCACTTTTCAGCTCAAAGTATCTACATCGTTCACGAAGCTAACAAGTTTCCCATCTTAACTGAGAAGTATTGGATGTTAGAGGACCAGTGCTTTGTATTAATTTCAAGCAGAGTTGAACTAGATATGGTCCGTATGTGTAGGAAACACCGTTCTTTTGTTCTCAGCATACTCATGTTTCCTGCAGTATTAGAGACTCTGGAAATCAAGAGCGTGCTTCTTGCTCTAAAGCAGAGTGTGATCCATGGATGAGAACTCTGCTGTGTGTTTCCCTTCAGAAATGGAGTTAAATCCCAGGCTCTGAGTCTTCCTACAAGCAAGAATTCGTTTCAGGTTAGGGCAGTAACTTTACAGCTCAAACGAACTACATCGTTCACAAAGCTCACACGTTTCTCATCTTAACTGACAAGCATTGGATGTTAGAGGACCAGTGCTTTGTATCAGTTTCAGAAGCAGAGTTGAACTAGATATGGCCTGTATGTGTAGGAAACACCGTTCTTTTTTTCTGAGGACACTCAAGTTTCCTGCTGTATTAGAGACTCTGGGAAGCAATAGGGTTCTTCTTGCTCTAAAGCATAGCGTGATCCATGGATGAGAACTCTGCTGTGTGTTTCACTTCAGAAATGGAGTTAAATCCCAGGCTCTGACTCTTCCTACAAGCAAGAATTCGTTTCAGGTTAGGGCTGTAACTTTACAGCTCAAACAAACTACATCGTTCACAAAGCTCACACGTTTCTCATCTTAACTGACAAGCATTGGATGTTAGAGGACCTGTGGTTTGTATCAGTTTCAGAAGCAGAGTTGAACTAGATATGGCCTGTATGTGTAGGAAACACCGTTCTTTTTTTCTGAGGACACTCAAGTTTCCTGCTATATTAGAGACTCTAGAAAGCAAGAGCGTGCTTCTTGCTCTAAAGCAGAGTGTGATCCATGGATGAGAACTCTGCTGTTTGTTTCCCTTCAGAAATGGAGTTAAATCCCAGGCTCTGTGTCTTCCTACAAGCAAGATGGCGTTTCAGGCAAGGGCAGTCACTTTTAGGCTCAAACGAACTACATCCTTCCCGAAGCTAACAAGTTTCCCATCTTAACTGACAAGCACTGGATATTAGAGGACCAGGGCTTTGTATCAGTTTCAGGAGCAGAGTTGGACTAGATATGGTCTGTATGTGTAGGAAACACCATTCTTTTGTTGTCAGCACACTCACGTTTCCTACTGTATTAGAGACTCTAGAAATCAAGAGCGTGCTTCTTGCTCTAAAGCAGAGTGCGATCAATGGATGAGAACTCTGCTGTGTGTTTCACTTCAGAAATGGAGTTAAATTCCAGGCTCTGAGTCTTCCTACAAGCAAGACCGTTTCAGGTAAGGGGAGTTACTTTACAGCTCAAACGAACTACATTGTTCACAAAGCTCACACGTTTCTAATCTTAACTGAGAAGCATTGGATATTAGAGGACCTGTGGTTTGTATAAGATTCAGAAGCACAGTGAACTAGATATGGCCCGTATGTGTAGGAAACACCATTCTTTTGTTCTGAGCACAATCAAGTTTCCTGCTATATTAGAGACTCTAGAAAGGAAGAGCGTGCTTCTTGCTCTAAAGCAGAGTGTGATCAATGGATGAGAACTGTGTTGTGTATTTCCCTTCAGAAATGGAGTTAAACCCCAGGCTCTGTGTCTTCCTACAAACAAGACTTCATTTCAGGTAAGGGCAGACACATTTCAGCTCAAACCAAATACATCGTTCACGAAGCTCACACGTTTCCCATCTTAACTGACAAGCATTGGATGTTAGAGGACCTGTGGTTTGTATCAGTTTCAGAAGCATAGTTGGACTAGATATGGTCCGTATGTGTAGGAAACACCGTTCATTTGTTCTCTTCGCACACTTGTTTCCTGCATTCTTAGAGACTCTGGAAAGCAAGAGCGTGCTTCTTGCTCTAAAGCAGAGTGTGCTCCATGGATGAGAACTCTGCTGTGTGTTTCCCTTCAGAAATGGAGTTAAATTCCAGGCTCTGTGTCTTCCTACAAGAAAGACGGCGTTTCAGGCAAGGCAAGTCACTTTTCAGCTCAAACGAACAACATCGTTCATGAAGCTAACAAGTTTCCCATCTTAACTGACAAGCATTGGATGTTAGAGGACCTGTGGTTTGTATCAGTTTCAGAAGCAGAGTAGAACTAGAAATGGCCCCTATGTGTACGAAACACCATTCTTTTGTTCTGAGCACACTCAAGTTTCCTGCTATATTAGAGACTCTAGAAAGCAAGAGCGTGATTCTTGCTCTAAAGCAGAGTGTTAGCCGTGGATGAGAACTCTGCTGTGTGTTTCACTTCAGAAATGGAGTTAAATCCCAGTCTCTGTGTCTTCCTACAAGCAAGACTACTTTTCAGGTAAGGGCAGGCTCTTTTCAGCTCAAACGAACTACATCGTTCACGAAGATAACAAGTTTCCCATCTTAACTGACAAGCATTGGATGTTAGAGGACCTGTGGTTTGTATAAGTTTCAGAAGCAGAGTGAACTAGATATGGCCCGTATGTGTAGGAAACACCATTCTTTTGTTCTGAGCACACTCAAGTTTCCTGCTATATTAGAGACTCTAGAAAGGAAGAGCGTGCTTCTTGCTCTAAAGCAGAGTGTGATCAATGGATGAGAACTCTGTTGTGTGTTTCACTTCAGAAATGGAGTTACCTCCCTGGCTCTGAGTCTACCTACAAGCAAGAATTCATTTCCGGTAAGGGCAGTCACTTTTCAGCTCAAAGTATCTACATCGTTCACGGAGCTAACAAGTTTCCCATCTTAACTGAGAAGCATTGGATGTTAGAGGACCAGTGCTTTGTATTAATTTCAAGCAGAGTTGAACTAGATATGGTCTGTATGTGTAGGAAACACCGTTCTTTTGTTCTCAGCATACTCACGTTTCCTGCAGTATTAGAGACTCTGGAAATCAAGAGCGTGCTTCTTGCTCTAAAGCAGAGTGTGATCCATGGATGAGAACTCTGCTGTGTGTTTCCCTTCAGAAATGGAGTTAAATACCAGGCTCTGTGTCTTCCTACAAGCAAGACTTCGTTTCAGGTAAGGGCAGTTACTTTACAGCTCAAACGAACTACATCATTCACAAAACTCACACGTTTCTCATCTTATCTGACAAGCATTGGATGTTAGAGGACCTGTGGTTTGTGTCAGTTTCAGAAGCAGAGTTGAACTAGATATGGTCCATATGTGTAGGAAACATCGTTCTTTTTTTCTCAGCACACTCATGTTTCCTGCTGTATTAGAGACTCTGGGAAGCAATAGGGTTCTTCTTGCTCTAAAGCAGAGTGTGATCCATGGATGAGAACTCTGCTGTGTGTTTCACTGCAGAAATGGAGTTAAATCCCAGGCTCTGAGTCTTCCTACAAGAAAGAATTCGTTTCAGGTTAGGGCAGTAACTTTACAGCTCAAAGAACTACATCGTTCACAAAGCTCACACGTTTCTCATATTAAATGAAAAGCATTGGATGTTAGAGGACCTGTGCTTTGTATCAATTTCAGAGGCAGAGTTGTACTAGATATGGCCTGTACGTGTAGGAAACACCGTTCTTTTGTTCTGAGCACACTCAAGTTTCCTGCTGTATTAGAGTCTCTAGAAAGCAAGAGCGTTCTTCTTGCTCTAAAGCAGAGTGTGATCAATGGATGAGAACTGTGTTGTGTATTTCCCTTCAGAAATGGAGTTAAACCCCAGGTTCTGTGTCTTCCTACAACCAAGACTTCGTTTCAGGTAAGGGCACTCACTTTTCAGCTCAAACGAACTACATCGTTCACGAAGCTCACACGTTTCTTATCTTAACTGACAAGCATTGAATGTTCGAGGACCAGTGGTTTGTATCAGTTTCAGAAGCAGAGTTGGAGTAGATATGGTCCGTATATGTAGGAAACACCATTCATTTGTTCCCATCGCACACTTGTTTCCTGCATTCTTAGAGACTCTGGAAAGCAAGAGCGTGCTTCTTGCTCTAAAGCAGAGTAGATCCATGGATGAGAACTCTGCTGTATGTTTCCCTTCAGAAATGGAGTTAAATCCCAGGCTCTGTGTCTTCCTACAAGAAAGTCGGCGTTTCAGGCAAGGGCAGTCACTTTTCAGCTCAAAAGAACTACATCATTCACGAAGCTAACAAGTTTCCCATCTTAACTGACAAGCATTGGATGTTAGAGGACCTTTGGTTTGTATCAGTTTCAGAAGCAGAGTTGAACTAGAAATGGCCCGTATGTGTAGGAAACACCATTCTTTTGTTCTGAGCACACTCAAGTTTCCTGCTATATTAGAGACTCTAGAAAGCAAGAGCGTGATTCTTGCTTTAAAGCAGAGTGTTAGCCGTGGATGAGAACTCTGCTGTGTGTTTCACTTCAGAAATGGAGTTAAATCCCCGTCTCTGTGTCTTCCTACAAGCAAGACTACTTTTCAGGTAAGGGCAGGCTCTTTTCAGCTCAAACGAACTACATCGTTCACGAAGATAACAAGTTTCCCATCTTAAATGACAAGCTTTGGATGTTAGAGGACCAGGGCTTTGTATCAGTTTCAGAAGCAGAGTTGGACTAGATATGGTCCGTATGTGTAGGAAACACCGTTCATTTGTTCTCAGCTCACTTAAGTTTCCTGCCATCTTAGAGACTCTAGAAAGCTAGAGAGTGCTTCTTGCTCTAAAGCAGAGTGTGATCAATGGATGAGAACTCTGTTGTGTGTTTCACTTCAGAAATGGAGTTAAATCCCTGGCTCTGAGTCTACCTACAAGCAAGAATTCATTTCCGGTAAGGGCAGTCACTTTTCAGCTCAACGTATCTACATCGTTCACGAAGCTAACAAGTTTCCCATCTTATCTGACAAGCATTGGATGTTAGAGGACCTGTGGTTTGTATAAGTTTCAGAAGCAGAGTGAACTAGATATGGCCCGTATGTGTAGGAAACACCATTCTTTTGTTCTGAGCACACTCAAGTTTCCTGCTATATTAGAGACTCTAGAAAGGAAGAGCGTGCTTCTTGCTCTAAAGCAGAGTGTGATCAATGGATGAGAACTCTGTTGTGTGTTTCACTTCAGAAATGGAGTTAAATCCCTGGCTCTGAGTCTACCTACAAGCAAGAATTCATTTCCGGTAAGGGCAGTCACTTTTCAGCTCAAAGTATCTACATCGTTCACGAAGCTAACAAGTTTCCCATCTTAACTGAGAAGCATTGGATGTTAGAGGACCAGTGCTTTGTATTAATTTCAAGCAGAGTTGAACTAGATATGGTCTGTATGTGTAGGAAACACCGTTCTTTTGTTCTCAGCATACTCACGTTTCCTGCAGTATTAGAGACTCTGGAAATCAAGAGCGTGCTTCTTGCTCTAAAGCAGAGTGTGATCCATGGATGAGAACTCTGCTGTGTGTTTCCCTTCAGAAATGGAGTTAAATACCAGGCTCTGTGTCTTCCTACAAGCAAGACTTCGTTTCAGGTAAGGGCAGTTACTTTACAGCTCAAACGAACTACATCATTCACAAAACTCACACGTTTCTCATCTTATCTGACAAGCATTGGATGTTAGAGGACCTGTGGTTTGTGTCAGTTTCAGAAGCAGAGTTGAACTAGATATGGTCCATATGTGTAGGAAACATCGTTCTTTTTTTCTCAGCACACTCATGTTTCCTGCTGTATTAGAGACTCTGGGAAGCAATTGGGTTCTTCTTGCTCTAAAGCAGAGTGTGATCCATGGATGAGAACTCTGCTGTGTGTTTCACTGCAGAAATGGAGTTAAATCCCAGGCTCAGAGTCTTCCTACAAGCAAGAATTCCTTTCAGGTTAGGGCAGTAACTTTACAGCTCAAAGAACTACATCGTTCACAAAGCTCACACGTTTCTCATCTTAACTGACAAGCATTGGATGTTAGAGGACCTGTGGTATGTATCAGTTTCAGAAGCAGAGTTGAACTAGATATGGCCCGTATGTGTAGGAAACACCGTTCTTTTTTTCTGAGGACAGTCAAGTTTCCTGCTATATTAGAGACTCTAGAAAGCAAGAGCGTGCTTCTTGCTCTAAAGCAGAGTGTGATCCATGTATGAGAACTCTGCTGTTTGTTTCCCTTCAGAAATGGAGTTAAATCCCAGGCTCTGTGTCTTCCTACAAGCAAGACGGCGTTTCAGGCAAGGGCAGTCACTTTTAGGCTCAAACGAACTACATCCTTCCCGAAGCTAACAAGTTTCCCATCTTAACTGACAAGCATTGGATATTAGAGGACCAGGGCTTTGTATCAGTTTCAGGAGCAGAGTTGGACTAGATATGGTCCGTATGTGTAGGAAACACCATTCTTTTGTTCTCAGCACACTCACGTTTCCTGCTATATTAGAGACTCTAGAAAGGAAGAGCGTGCTTCTTGCTCTAAAGCAGAGTGTGATCAATGGATGAGAACTGTGTTGTGTATTTCCCTTCAGAAATGGAGTTAAACCCCAGGCTCTGTGTCTTCCTACAAACAAGACTTCATTTCAGGTAAGGGCAGACACTTTTCAGCTCAAACCAAATACATCGTTCACGAAGCTCACACGTTTCTCACCTTTACTGACAAGCATTGGATGTTAGAGGACCTGTGGTTTGTATCAGTTTCAGAAGCAGAGTTGGACTAGATATGGTCCGTATGTGTAGGAAACACCGTTCATTTGTTCTCATCGCACACTTGTTTCCTGCATTCTTAGAGACTCTGGAAAGCAAGAGCGTGCTTCTTGCTCTAAAGCAGAGTGTGATCCATGGATGAGAACTCTGCTGTGTGTTTCCCTTCAGAAATGGAGTTAAATCCCATGTTCTGTGTCTTCCTACAAGAAAGACGGCGTTTCAGGCAAGGGCAGTCACTTTTCAGCTCAAACGAACTACATCGTTCACGAAGCTAACAAGTTTCCCATTTTAACTGACAAGCATTGGATGTTAGAGGACCTATGGTTTGTATCAGTTTCAGAAGCAGAGTTGAACTAGAAATGGCCCGTATGTGTAGGAAACACCGTTCTTTTGTTCTGAGCACACTCAAGTTTCCTGCTATATTAGAGACTCTAGAAAGCAAGAGCGTGATTCTTGCTCTAAAGCAGAGTGTTAGCTGTGGATGAGAACTCTGCTGTGTGTTTCACTTCAGAAATGGAGTTAAATCCCAGTCTCTGTGTCTTCCTACAAGCAAGACTACTTTTCAGGTAAGGGCAGGCACTTTTCAGCTCAAACGAACTACATCGTTCACGAAGATAACAAGTTTCCCATCTTAACTGACAAGCATTGGATGTTAGAGGACCAGGGCTTTGTATCAGTTTCAGAAGCAGAGTTGGACTAGATATGGTCTGTATGTGTAGGAAACACCGTTCATTTGTTCTCAGCTCACTTAAGTTTCCTGCCGTCTTAGAGACTCTAGAAAGCTAGAGAGTGCTTCTTGCTCTAAAGCAGAGTGTGATCAATGGATGAGAACTCTGTTGTGTGTTTCACTTCAGAAATGGAGTTAAATCCCTGGCTCTGAGTCTACCTACAAGCAAGAATTCATTTCCGGTAAGGGCAGTCACTTTTCAGCTCAAAGTATCTACATCGTTCACGAAGCTAACAAGTTTCCCATCTTAACTGAGAAGCATTGGATGTTAGAGGACCAGTGCTTTGTATTAATTTCAAGCAGAGTTGAACTAGATATGGTCTGTATGTGTAGGAAACACCGTTCTTTTGTTCTCAGCATACTCATGTTTCCTGCAGTATTAGAGACTCTGGAAATCAAGAGCGTGCTTCTTGCTCTAAAGCAGAGTGTGATCCATGGATGAGAACTCTGCTGTGTGTTTCACTGCAGAAATGGAGTTAAATCCCAGGCTCTGAGTCTTCCTACAAGCAAGAATTCGTTTCAGGTTAGGGCAGTAACTTTACAGCTCAAACGAACTACATCGTTCAGAAAGCTCACACGTTTCTCATCTTAACTGACAAGCATTGGATGTTAGAGGACCTGTGGTTTGTATCAGTTTCAGAAGCAGAGTTGAACTAGATATGGCCTGTATGTGTAGGAAACACCGTTCTTTTTTTCTGAGGACACTCAAGTTTCCTGCTATATTAGAGACTCTAGAAAGCAAGAGCGTGCTTCTTGCTCTAAAGCAGAGTGTGATCCATGGATGAGAACTCTGCTGTTTGTTTCCCTTCAGAAATGGAGTTAAATCCCAGGCCTGTGTCTTCCTACAAGCAAGATGGCGTTTCAGGCAAGGGCAGTCACTTTTAGGCTCAAACGAACTACATCCTTCCCGAAGCTAACAAGTTTCCCATCTTAACTGACAAGCATTGGATATTAGAGGACCAGGGCTTTGTATCAGTTTCAGGAGCAGAGTTGGACTAGATATGGTCCGTATGTGTAGGAAACACCATTCTTTTGTTCTCAGCACACTCACGTTTCCTACTGTATTAGAGACTCTAGAAATCAAGAGCGTGCTTCTTGCTCTAAAGCAGAGTGTGATCAATGGATGAGAACTCTGCTGTGTGTTTCACTTCAGAAATGGAGTTAAATTCCAGGCTCTGAGTCTTCCTACAAGCAAGATTTCGTTTCAGGTAAGGGGAGTTACTTTACAGCTCAAACGAACTACATTGTTCACAAAGCTCACACGTTTCTAATCTTAACAGACAAGCATTGGATGTTAGAGGACCTGTGGTTTGTATAAGATTCAGAAGCAGAGTGAACTAGATATGGCCCGTATGTGTAGGAAACACCATTCTTTTGTTCTGAGCACACTCAAGTTTCCTGCTATATTAGAGACTCTAGAAAGGAAGTGCGTGCTTCTTGCTCTAAAGCAGAGTGTGATCAATGGATGAGAACTGTGTTGTGTATTTCCCTTCAGAAATGGAGTTAAACCCCAGGCTCTGTGTCTTCCTACAAACAAGACTTCATTTCAGGTAAGGGCACTCACTTTTCAGCTCAAAGTATCTACATCGTTCACGAAGATAACAAGTTTCCCATCTTAACTGACAAGCATTGGATGTTAGAGGACCAGGGCTTTGTATCAGTTTCAGAAGCAGAGTTGGACTAGATATGGTCCGTATGTGTAGGAAACACCGTTCATTTGTTCTCAGCTCACTTAAGTTTCCTGCCGTCTTAGAGACTCTAGAAAGCTAGAGAGTGCTTCTTGCTCTAAAGCAGAGTGTCATCACTGGATGAGAACTCTGTTGTGTGTTTCACTTCAGAAATGGAGTTAAATCCCTGGCTCTGAGTCTACCTACAAGCAAGAATTCATTTCCGGTAAGGGCAGTCACTTTTCAGCTCAAAGTATCTACATCGTTCACGAAGCTAACAAGTTTCCCATCTTAACTGAGAAGCATTGGATGTTAGAGGACCAGTGCTTTGTATTAATTTCAAGCAGAGTTGAACTAGATATGGTCCGTATGTGTAGGAAACACCGTTCTTTTGTTCTCTGCATACTCACGTTTCCTGCAGTATTAGAGACTCTGGAAATCAAGAGCGTGCTTCTTGCTCTAAAGCAGAGTGTGATCCATGGATGAGAACTCTGCTGTGTGTTTCCCTTCAGAAATGGAGTTAAATCCCAGGCTCTGTGTCTTCCTACAAGCAAGACGTCCTTTCAGGCAAGGGCAGTCATTTTTCAGCTGAAACGAACTACATCGTTCACAAAGCTAACAAGTTTCCCATCTGAACTGACAAGCATTGGATATTAGAGGACATGTGGTTTGTATCAGTTTCAGAAGCAGAGTTGGACTAGATATGGTCCGTACGTGTTGGAACCACCATTGTTTTGTTCTGAGCACACTCACGTTTTCTACTGTATTAGAGACTCTAGAAAGCAAGAGCGTTCTTCTTGCTCTAAAGCAGAGTGTGTTCAATGGATGAGAACTGTGTTTTGTATTTCCCTTCAGAAATGGAGTTAAATTCCAGGCTCTGAGTCTTCCTACAAGCAAGACTTCGTTTCAGGTAAGTGCAGTTACTTTACAGTTCAAACGAACTACATCGTTCACAAAACTCACACGTTTCTCATCTTAACTGACAAGCATTGGATGTTAGAGGACCTGTGGTTTGTTTCAGTTTCAGAAGAAGAGTTGAACTAGATATGGTCCATATGTGTAGGAAACACCGTTCTTTTTTTCTCAGCACACTCATGTTTCCTGCTGTATTAGAGACTCTAGAAAGCAAGAGCATGCTTCTTGCTCTAAAGCAGAGTGTGATCTATATATGAGAACTCTGCTGTGTGTTTCACTTCAGAAATGGAGTTAAATTCCAGGCTCTGAGTCTTCTTACAAGCAAGATTTCTTTTCAGGTAAGGGCAGTCACTTTTCAGCTCAAATGAACTACATCATTCACAAAGCTCACACGTTTCTCATATTAAATGAAAAGCATTGGATGTTAGAGGACCTTTGCTTTGTATCAATTTCAGAGGCAGAGTTGTACTAGATATGGCCTGTACGTGTAGGAAACACCGTTCTTTTGTCCTGAGCACACTCAAGTTTCCTGCTGTATTAGAGTCTCTAGAAAGCAAGAGCGTTCTTCTTGCTCTAAAGCAGAGTGTGATCAATGGATGAGAACTGTGTTGTGTATTACCCTTCAGAAATGGAGTTAAACCCCAGGTTCTGTGTCTTCCTACAACCAAGACTTCGTTTCAGGTAAGGGCACTCACTTTTCAGCTCAAACGAACTACATTGTTCACGAAGCTCACACGTTTCTCATCTTAACTGACAAGCATTGCATGTTCCAGGACCAGTGGTTTGTATCAGTTTCAGAAGCAGAGTTGGAGTAGATATGGTCCGTATATGTAGGAAACACCGTTCATTTGTTCCCATCGCACACTTGTTTCCTGCATTCTTAGAGACTCTGGAAAGCAAGAGCGTGCTTCTTGCTCTAAAGCAGAGTAGATCCATGGATGAGAACTCTGCTGTATGTTTCCCTTCAGAAATGGAGTTAAATCCCAGGCTCTGTGTCTTCCTACAAGAAAGACGGCGTTTCAGGCAAGGGCAGTCACTTTTCAGCTCAAACGAACTACATCGTTCACGAAGCTAACAAGTTTCCCATCTTAACTGACAAGCATTGGATGTTAGAGGACCTGTGGTTTGTATCAGTTTCAGAAGCAGAGTTGAACTAGAAATGGCCCGTATGTGTAGGAAACACCATTCTTTTGTTCTGAGCACACTCAAGTTTCCTGCTATATTAGAGACTCTAGAAAGCAAGAGCGTGATTCTTGCTTTAAAGCAGAGTGTTAGCCGTGGATGAGAACTCTGCTGTGTGTTTCACTTCAGAAATGGAGTTAAATCCCAGTCTCTGTGTCTTCCTACAAGCAAGATGGCGTTTCAGGCAAGGCCAGTCACTTTTAGGCTCAAACGAACTACATCCTTCCCGAAGCTAACAAGTTTCCCATCTTAACTGACAAGCATTGGATATTAGAGGACCAGGGCTTTGTGTCAGTTTCAGGAGCAGAGTTGGACTAGATATGGTCCGTATGTGTAGGAAACACCATTCTTTTGTTCTCAGCACACTCACGTTTCCTACTGTATTAGAGACTCTAGAAATCAAGAGCGTGCTTCTTGCTCTAAAGCAGAGTGTGATCAATGGATGAGAACTCTGCTGTGTGTTTCACTTCAGAAATGGAGTTAAATTCCAGGCTCTGAGTCTTCCTACAAGCAAGATTTCGTTTCAGGTAAGGGGAGTTACTTTACAGCTCAAACGAACTACATTGTTCACAAAGCTCACACGTTTCTAATCTTAACAGACAAGCATTGGATGTTAGAGGACCTGTGGTTTGTATAAGATTCAGAAGCAGAGTGAACTAGATATGGCCCGTATGTGTAGGAAACACCATTCTTTTGTTCTGAGCACACTCAAGTTTCCTGCTATATTAGAGACTCTAGAAAGGAAGTGCGTGCTTCTTGCTCTAAAGCAGAGTGTGATCAATGGATGAGAACTGTGTTGTGTATTTCCCTTCAGAAATGGAGTTAAACCCCAGGCTCTGTGTCTTCCTACAAACAAGACTTCATTTCAGGTAAGGGCACTCACTTTTCAGCTCAAAGTATCTACATCGTTCACGAAGATAACAAGTTTCCCATCTTAACTGACAAGCATTGGATGTTAGAGGACCAGGGCTTTGTATCAGTTTCAGAAGCAGAGTTGGACTAGATATGGTCCGTATGTGTAGGAAACACCGTTCATTTGTTCTCAGCTCACTTAAGTTTCCTGCCGTCTTAGAGACTCTAGAAAGCTAGAGAGTGCTTCTTGCTCTAAAGCAGAGTGTCATCACTGGATGAGAACTCTGTTGTGTGTTTCACTTCAGAAATGGAGTTAAATCCCTGGCTCTGAGTCTACCTACAAGCAAGAATTCATTTCCGGTAAGGGCAGTCACTTTTCAGCTCAAAGTATCTACATCGTTCACGAAGCTAACAAGTTTCCCATCTTAACTGAGAAGCATTGGATGTTAGAGGACCAGTGCTTTGTATTAATTTCAAGCAGAGTTGAACTAGATATGGTCCGTATGTGTAGGAAACACCGTTCTTTTGTTCTCTGCATACTCACGTTTCCTGCAGTATTAGAGACTCTGGAAATCAAGAGCGTGCTTCTTGCTCTAAAGCAGAGTGTGATCCATGGATGAGAACTCTGCTGTGTGTTTCCCTTCAGAAATGGAGTTAAATCCCAGGCTCTGTGTCTTCCTACAAGCAAGACGTCCTTTCAGGCAAGGGCAGTCATTTTTCAGCTGAAACGAACTACATCGTTCACAAAGCTAACAAGTTTCCCATCTGAACTGACAAGCATTGGATATTAGAGGACATGTGGTTTGTATCAGTTTCAGAAGCAGAGTTGGACTAGATATGGTCCGTACGTGTTGGAACCACCATTGTTTTGTTCTGAGCACACTCACGTTTTCTACTGTATTAGAGACTCTAGAAAGCAAGAGCGTTCTTCTTGCTCTAAAGCAGAGTGTGTTCAATGGATGAGAACTGTGTTTTGTATTTCCCTTCAGAAATGGAGTTAAATTCCAGGCTCTGAGTCTTCCTACAAGCAAGACTTCGTTTCAGGTAAGTGCAGTTACTTTACAGTTCAAACGAACTACATCGTTCACAAAACTCACACGTTTCTCATCTTAACTGACAAGCATTGGATGTTAGAGGACCTGTGGTTTGTTTCAGTTTCAGAAGAAGAGTTGAACTAGATATGGTCCATATGTGTAGGAAACACCGTTCTTTTTTTCTCAGCACACTCATGTTTCCTGCTGTATTAGAGACTCTAGAAAGCAAGAGCATGCTTCTTGCTCTAAAGCAGAGTGTGATCTATATATGAGAACTCTGCTGTGTGTTTCACTTCAGAAATGGAGTTAAATTCCAGGCTCTGAGTCTTCTTACAAGCAAGATTTCTTTTCAGGTAAGGGCAGTCACTTTTCAGCTCAAATGAACTACATCATTCACAAAGCTCACACGTTTCTCATATTAAATGAAAAGCATTGGATGTTAGAGGACCTTTGCTTTGTATCAATTTCAGAGGCAGAGTTGTACTAGATATGGCCTGTACGTGTAGGAAACACCGTTCTTTTGTCCTGAGCACACTCAAGTTTCCTGCTGTATTAGAGTCTCTAGAAAGCAAGAGCGTTCTTCTTGCTCTAAAGCAGAGTGTGATCAATGGATGAGAACTGTGTTGTGTATTACCCTTCAGAAATGGAGTTAAACCCCAGGTTCTGTGTCTTCCTACAACCAAGACTTCGTTTCAGGTAAGGGCACTCACTTTTCAGCTCAAACGAACTACATTGTTCACGAAGCTCACACGTTTCTCATCTTAACTGACAAGCATTGCATGTTCCAGGACCAGTGGTTTGTATCAGTTTCAGAAGCAGAGTTGGAGTAGATATGGTCCGTATATGTAGGAAACACCGTTCATTTGTTCCCATCGCACACTTGTTTCCTGCATTCTTAGAGACTCTGGAAAGCAAGAGCGTGCTTCTTGCTCTAAAGCAGAGTAGATCCATGGATGAGAACTCTGCTGTATGTTTCCCTTCAGAAATGGAGTTAAATCCCAGGCTCTGTGTCTTCCTACAAGAAAGACGGCGTTTCAGGCAAGGGCAGTCACTTTTCAGCTCAAACGAACTACATCGTTCACGAAGCTAACAAGTTTCCCATCTTAACTGACAAGCATTGGATGTTAGAGGACCTGTGGTTTGTATCAGTTTCAGAAGCAGAGTTGAACTAGAAATGGCCCGTATGTGTAGGAAACACCATTCTTTTGTTCTGAGCACACTCAAGTTTCCTGCTATATTAGAGACTCTAGAAAGCAAGAGCGTGATTCTTGCTTTAAAGCAGAGTGTTAGCCGTGGATGAGAACTCTGCTGTGTGTTTCACTTCAGAAATGGAGTTAAATCCCAGTCTCTGTGTCTTCCTACAAGCAAGATGGCGTTTCAGGCAAGGCCAGTCACTTTTAGGCTCAAACGAACTACATCCTTCCCGAAGCTAACAAGTTTCCCATCTTAACTGACAAGCATTGGATATTAGAGGACCAGGGCTTTGTGTCAGTTTCAGGAGCAGAGTTGGACTAGATATGGTCCGTATGTGTAGGAAACACCATTCTTTTGTTCTCAGCACACTCACGTTTCCTACTGTATTAGAGACTCTAGAAATCAAGAGCGTGCTTCTTGCTCTAAAGCAGAGTGTGATCAATGGATGAGAACTCTGCTGTGTGTTTCACTTCAGAAATGGAGTTAAATTCCAGGCTCTGAGTCTTCCTACAAGCAAGACTTCGTTTCAGGTAAGGGCAGTTACTTTACAGCTCAAACGAACTACATTGTTCACAAAGCTCACACGTTTCTAATCTTAACTGACAAGCATTGGATGTTAGAGGACCTGTGGTTTGTATAAGATTCAAAAGCAGAGTGAACTAGATATGGCCCGTATGTGTAGGAAACACCATTCTTTTGTTCTGAGCACACTCAAGTTTCCTGCTATATTAGAGACTCTAGAAAGGAAGAGCGTGCTTCTTGCTCTAAAGCAGAGTGTGATCAATGGATGAGAACTGTGTTGTGTATTTCCCTTCAGAAATGGAGTTAAACCCCAGGCTCTGTGTCTTCCTACAAACAAGACTTCATTTCAGGTAAGGGCAGACACATTTCAGCTCAAACCAAATACATCGTTCACGAAGCTCACACGTTTCCCATCTTAACTGACAAGCATTGGATGTTAGAGGACCTGTGGTTTGTATCAGTTTCAGAAGCATAGTTGGACTAGATATGGTCCGTATGTGTAGGAAACACCGTTCATTTGTTCTCTTCGCACACTTGTTTCCTGCATTCTTAGAGACTCTGGAAAGCAAGAGCGTGCTTCTTGCTCTAAAGCAGAGTGTGCTCCATGGATGAGAACTCTGCTGTGTGTTTCCCTTCAGAAATGGAGTTAAATTCCAGGCTCTGTGTCTTCCTACAAGAAAGACGGCGTTTCAGGCAAGGCAAGTCACTTTTCAGCTCAAACGAACAACATCGTTCATGAAGCTAACAAGTTTCCCATCTTAACTGACAAGCATTGGATGTTAGAGGACCTGTGGTTTGTATCAGTTTCAGAAGCAGAGTAGAACTAGAAATGGCCCCTATGTGTACGAAACACCATTCTTTTGTTCTGAGCACACTCAAGTTTCCTGCTATATTAGAGACTCTAGAAAGCAAGAGCGTGATTCTTGCTCTAAAGCAGAGTGTTAGCCGTGGATGAGAACTCTGCTGTGTGTTTCACTTCAGAAATGGAGTTAAATCCCAGTCTCTGTGTCTTCCTACAAGCAAGACTACTTTTCAGGTAAGGGCAGGCTCTTTTCAGCTCAAACGAACTACATCGTTCACGAAGATAACAAGTTTCCCATCTTAACTGACAAGCATTGGATGTTAGAGGACCTGTGGTTTGTATAAGTTTCAGAAGCAGAGTGAACTAGATATGGCCCGTATGTGTAGGAAACACCATTCTTTTGTTCTGAGCACACTCAAGTTTCCTGCTATATTAGAGACTCTAGAAAGGAAGAGCGTGCTTCTTGCTCTAAAGCAGAGTGTGATCCATGGATGAGAACTCTGCTGTGTGTTTCACTGCAGAAATGGAGTTAAATCCCAGGCTCTGAGTCTTCCTACAAGCAAGAATTCGTTTCAGGTTAGGGCAGTAACTTTACAGCTCAAAGAATTACATCGTTCACAAAGCTCACACGTTTCTCATATTAAATGAAAAGCATTGGATGTTAGAGGACCTGTGCTTTGTATCAATTTCAGAGGCAGAGTTGTACTAGATATGGCCTGTACGTGTAGGAAACACCGTTCTTTTGTTCTGAGCACACTCAAGTTTCCTGCTGTATGAGAGTCTCTAGAAAGCAAGAGCGTTCTTCTTGCTCTAAAGCAGAGTGTGATCAATGGATGAGAACTGTGTTGTGTATTTCCCTTCAGAAATGGAGTTAAACCCCAGGTTCTGTGTCTTCCTACAACCAAGACTTCGTTTCAGGTAAGGGCACTCACTTTTCAGCTCAAACGAACTACATCGTTCACGAAGCTCACACGTTTCTCATCTTAACTGACAAGCATTGAATGTTCGAGGACCAGTGGTTTGTATCAGTTTCAGAAGGAGAGTTGGAGTAGATATGGTCCGTATATGTAGGAAACACCATTCATTTGTTCCCATCGCACACTTGTTTCCTGCATTCTTAGAGACTCTGGAAAGCAAGAGCGTGCTTCTTGCTCTAAAGCAGAGTAGATCCATGGATGAGAACTCTGCTGTATGTTTCCCTTCAGAAATGGAGTTAAATCCCAGGCTCTGTGTCTTCCTACAAGAAAGTCGGCGTTTCAGGCAAGGGCAGTCACTTTTCAGCTCAAAAGAACTACATCATTCACGAAGCTAACAAGTTTCCCATCTTAACTGACAAGCATTGGATGTTAGAGGACCTGTGGTTTGTATCAGTTTCAGAAGCAGAGTTGAACTAGAAATGGCCCGTATGTGTAGGAAACACCATTCTTTTGTTCTGAGCACACTCAAGTTTCCTGCTATATTAGAGACTCTAGAAAGCAAGAGCGTGATTCTTGCTTTAAAGCAGAGTGTTAGCCGTGGATGAGAACTCTGCTGTGTGTTTCACTTCAGAAATGGAGTTAAATCCCCGTCTCTGTGTCTTCCTACAAGCAAGACTACTTTTCAGGTAAGGGCAGGCTCTTTTCAGCTCAAACGAACTACATCGTTCACGAAGATAACAAGTTTCCCATCTTAAATGACAAGCTTTGGATGTTAGAGGACCAGGGCTTTGTATCAGTTTCAGAAGCAGAGTTGGACTAGATATGGTCCGTATGTGTAGGAAACACCGTTCATTTGTTCTCAGCTCACTTAAGTTTCCTGCCGTCTTAGAGACTCTAGAAAGCTAGAGAGTGCTTCTTGCTCTAAAGCAGAGTGTGATCAATGGATGAGAACTCTGTTGTGTGTTTCACTTCAGAAATGGAGTTAAATCCCTGGCTCTGAGTCTACCTACAAGCAAGAATTCATTTCCGGTAAGGGCAGTCACTTTTCAGCTCAACGTATCTACATCGTTCACGAAGCTAACAAGTTTCCCATCTTATCTGACAAGCATTGGATGTTAGAGGACCTGTGGTTTGTATAAGTTTCAGAAGCAGAGTGAACTAGATATGGCCCGTATGTGTAGGAAACACCATTCTTTTGTTCTGAGCACACTCAAGTTTCCTGCTATATTAGAGACTCTAGAAAGGAAGAGCGTGCTTCTTGCTCTAAAGCAGAGTGTGATCAATGGATGAGAACTCTGTTGTGTGTTTCACTTCAGAAATGGAGTTAAATCCCTGGCTCTGAGTCTACCTACAAGCAAGAATTCATTTCCGGTAAGGGCAGTCACTTTTCAGCTCAAAGTATCTACATCGTTCACGAAGCTAACAAGTTTCCCATCTTAACTGAGAAGCATTGGATGTTAGAGGACCAGTGCTTTGTATTAATTTCAAGCAGAGTTGAACTAGATATGGTCTGTATGTGTAGGAAACACCGTTCTTTTGTTCTCAGCATACTCACGTTTCCTGCAGTATTAGAGACTCTGGAAATCAAGAGCGTGCTTCTTGCTCTAAAGCAGAGTGTGATCCATGGATGAGAACTCTGCTGTGTGTTTCCCTTCAGAAATGGAGTTAAATACCAGGCTCTGTGTCTTCCTACAAGCAAGACTTCGTTTCAGGTAAGGGCAGTTACTTTACAGCTCAAACGAACTACATCATTCACAAAACTCACACGTTTCTCATCTTATCTGACAAGCATTGGATGTTAGAGGACCTGTGGTTTGTGTCAGTTTCAGAAGCAGAGTTGAACTAGATATGGTCCATATGTGTAGGAAACATCGTTCTTTTTTTCTCAGCACACTCATGTTTCCTGCTGTATTAGAGACTCTGGGAAGCAATTGGGTTCTTCTTGCTCTAAAGCAGAGTGTGATCCATGGATGAGAACTCTGCTGTGTGTTTCACTGCAGAAATGGAGTTAAATCCCAGGCTCAGAGTCTTCCTACAAGCAAGAATTCCTTTCAGGTTAGGGCAGTAACTTTACAGCTCAAAGAACTACATCGTTCACAAAGCTCACACGTTTCTCATCTTAACTGACAAGCATTGGATGTTAGAGGACCTGTGGTATGTATCAGTTTCAGAAGCAGAGTTGAACTAGATATGGCCCGTATGTGTAGGAAACACCGTTCTTTTTTTCTGAGGACAGTCAAGTTTCCTGCTATATTAGAGACTCTAGAAAGCAAGAGCGTGCTTCTTGCTCTAAAGCAGAGTGTGATCCATGTATGAGAACTCTGCTGTTTGTTTCCCTTCAGAAATGGAGTTAAATCCCAGGCTCTGTGTCTTCCTACAAGCAAGACGGCGTTTCAGGCAAGGGCAGTCACTTTTAGGCTCAAACGAACTACATCCTTCCCGAAGCTAACAAGTTTCCCATCTTAACTGACAAGCATTGGATATTAGAGGACCAGGGCTTTGTATCAGTTTCAGGAGCAGAGTTGGACTAGATATGGTCCGTATGTGTAGGAAACACCATTCTTTTGTTCTCAGCACACTCACGTTTCCTGCTATATTAGAGACTCTAGAAAGGAAGAGCGTGCTTCTTGCTCTAAAGCAGAGTGTGATCAATGGATGAGAACTGTGTTGTGTATTTCCCTTCAGAAATGGAGTTAAACCCCAGGCTCTGTGTCTTCCTACAAACAAGACTTCATTTCAGGTAAGGGCAGACACTTTTCAGCTCAAACCAAATACATCGTTCACGAAGCTCACACGTTTCTCACCTTTACTGACAAGCATTGGATGTTAGAGGACCTGTGGTTTGTATCAGTTTCAGAAGCAGAGTTGGACTAGATATGGTCCGTATGTGTAGGAAACACCGTTCATTTGTTCTCATCACACACTTGTTTCCTGCATTCTTAGAGACTCTGGAAAGCAAGAGCGTGCTTCTTGCTCTAAAGCAGAGTGTGATCCATGGATGAGAACTCTGCTGTGTGTTTCCCTTCAGAAATGGAGTTAAATCCCATGTTCTGTGTCTTCCTACAAGAAAGACGGCGTTTCAGGCAAGGGCAGTCACTTTTCAGCTCAAACGAACTACATCGTTCACGAAGCTAACAAGTTTCCCATTTTAACTGACAAGCATTGGATGTTAGAGGACCTATGGTTTGTATCAGTTTCAGAAGCAGAGTTGAACTAGAAATGGCCCGTATGTGTAGGAAACACCGTTCTTTTGTTCTGAGCACACTCAAGTTTCCTGCTATATTAGAGACTCTAGAAAGCAAGAGCGTGATTCTTGCTCTAAAGCAGAGTGTTAGCTGTGGATGAGAACTCTGCTGTGTGTTTCACTTCAGAAATGGAGTTAAATCCCAGTCTCTGTGTCTTCCTACAAGCAAGACTACTTTTCAGGTAAGGGCAGGCACTTTTCAGCTCAAACGAACTACATCGTTCACGAAGATAACAAGTTTCCCATCTTAACTGACAAGCATTGGATGTTAGAGGACCAGGGCTTTGTATCAGTTTCAGAAGCAGAGTTGGACTAGATATGGTCTGTATGTGTAGGAAACACCGTTCATTTGTTCTCAGCTCACTTAAGTTTCCTGCCGTCTTAGAGACTCTAGAAAGCTAGAGAGTGCTTCTTGCTCTAAAGCAGAGTGTGATCCATGGATGAGAACTCTGTTGTGTGTTTCACTTCAGAAATGGAGTTAAATCCCTGGCTCTGAGTCTACCTACAAGCAAGAATTCATTTCCGGTAAGGGCAGTCACTTTTCAGCTCAAAGTATCTACATCGTTCACGAAGCTAACAAGTTTCCCATCTTAACTGAGAAGCATTGGATGTTAGAGGACCAGTGCTTTGTATTAATTTCAAGCAGAGTTGAACTAGATATGGTCCGTATGTGTAGGAAACACCGTTCTTTTGTTCTCAGCATACTCATGTTTCCTGCAGTATTAGAGACTCTGGAAATCAAGAGCGTGCTTCTTGCTCTAAAGCAGAGTGTGATCCATGGATGAGAACTCTGCTGTGTGTTTCACTGCAGAAATGGAGTTAAATCCCAGGCTCTGAGTCTTCCTACAAGCAAGAATTCGTTTCAGGTTAGGGCAGTAACTTTACAGCTCAAACGAACTACATCGTTCAGAAAGCTCACACGTTTCTCATCTTAACTGACAAGCATTGGATGTTAGAGGACCTGTGGTTTGTATCAGTTTCAGAAGCAGAGTTGAACTAGATATGGCCTGTATGTGTAGGAAACACCGTTCTTTTTTTCTGAGGACACTCAAGTTTCCTGCTATATTAGAGACTCTAGAAAGCAAGAGCGTGCTTCTTGCTCTAAAGCAGAGTGTGATCCATGGATGAGAACTCTGCTGTTTGTTTCCCTTCAGAAATGGAGTTAAATCCCAGGCTCTGTGTCTTCCTACAAGCAAGATGGCGTTTCAGGCAAGGGCAGTCACTTTTAGGCTCAAACGAACTACATCCTTCCCGAAGCTAACAAGTTTCCCATCTTAACTGACAAGCATTGGATATTAGAGGACCAGGGCTTTGTATCAGTTTCAGGAGCAGAGTTGGACTAGATATGGTCCGTATGTGTAGGAAACACCATTCTTTTGTTCTCAGCACACTCACGTTTCCTACTGTATTAGAGACTCTAGAAATCAAGAGCGTGCTTCTTGCTCTAAAGCAGAGTGTGATCAATGGATGAGAACTCTGCTGTGTGTTTCACTTCAGAAATGGAGTTAAATTCCAGGCTCTGAGTCTTCCTACAAGCAAGATTTCGTTTCAGGTAAGGGGAGTTACTTTACAGCTCAAACGAACTACATTGTTCACAAAGCTCACACGTTTCTAATCTTAACAGACAAGCATTGGATGTTAGAGGACCTGTGGTTTGTATAAGATTCAGAAGCAGAGTGAACTAGATATGGCCCGTATGTGTAGGAAACACCATTCTTTTGTTCTGAGCACACTCAAGTTTCCTGCTATATTAGAGACTCTAGAAAGGAAGTGCGTGCTTCTTGCTCTAAAGCAGAGTGTGATCAATGGATGAGAACTGTGTTGTGTATTTCCCTTCAGAAATGGAGTTAAACCCCAGGCTCTGTGTCTTCCTACAAACAAGACTTCATTTCAGGTAAGGGCACTCACTTTTCAGCTCAAAGTATCTACATCGTTCACGAAGATAACAAGTTTCCCATCTTAACTGACAAGCATTGGATGTTAGAGGACCAGGGCTTTGTATCAGTTTCAGAAGCATAGTTGGACTAGATATGGTCCGTATGTGTAGGAAACACCGTTCATTTGTTCTCAGCTCACTTAAGTTTCCTGCCGTCTTAGAGACTCTAGAAAGCTAGAGAGTGCTTCTTGCTCTAAAGCAGAGTGTCATCACTGGATGAGAACTCTGTTGTGTGTTTCACTTCAGAAATGGAGTTAAATCCCTGGCTCTGTGTCTTCCTACAAGAAAGACGGCGTTTCAGGCAAGGGCAGTCACTTTTCAGCTCAAACGAACTACATCGTTCACGAAGCTAACAAGTTTCCCATCTTAACTGACAAGCATTGGATGTTAGAGGACCTGTGGTTTGTATCAGTTTCAGAAGCAGAGTTGAACTAGAAATGCCCCGTATGTGTAGGAAACACCATTCTTTTGTTCTGAGCACACTCAAGTTTCCTGCTATATTAGAGACTCTAGAAAGCAAGAGCGTGATTCTTGCTTTAAAGCAGAGTGTTAGCCGTGGATGAGAACTCTGCTGTGTGTTTCACTTCAGAAATGGAGTTAAATCCCAGTCTCTGTGTCTTCCTACAAGCAAGATGGCGTTTCAGGCAAGGCCAGTCACTTTTAGGCTCAAACGAACTACATCCTTCCCGAAGCTAACAAGTTTCCCATCTTAACTGACAAGCATTGGATATTAGAGGACCAGGGCTTTGTGTCAGTTTCAGGAGCAGAGTTGGACTAGATATGGTCCGTATGTGTAGGAAACACCATTCTTTTGTTCTCAGCACACTCACGTTTCCTACTGTATTAGAGACTCTAGAAATCAAGAGCGTGCTTCTTGCTCTAAAGCAGAGTGTGATCAATGGATGAGAACTCTGCTGTGTGTTTCACTTCAGAAATGGAGTTAAATTCCAGGCTCTGAGTCTTCCTACAAGCAAGACTTCGTTTCAGG
Source organism: Onychomys leucogaster (assembly GCA_949786385.1). Classification (NCBI taxonomy): domain Eukaryota; kingdom Metazoa; phylum Chordata; class Mammalia; order Rodentia; family Cricetidae; genus Onychomys; species Onychomys leucogaster. Next base: position 2,020,653 of record CATKUP010000038.1, on the reverse strand, counting down.
TAAGGGCAGTTACTTTACAGCTCAAACGAACTACATTGTTCACAAAGCTCACACGTTTCTAATCTTAACTGACAAGCATTGGATGTTAGAGGACCTGTGGTTTGTATAAGATTCAGAAGCAGAGTGAACTAGATATGGCCCGTATGTGTAGGAAACACCATTCTTTTGTTCTGAGCACACTCAAGTTTCCTGCTATATTAGAGACTCTAGAAAGGAAGAGCGTGCTTCTTGCTCTAAAGCAGAGTGTGATCAATGGATGAGAACTGTGTTGTGTATTTCCCTTCAGAAATGGAGTTAAACCCCAGGCTCTGTGTCTTCCTACAAACAAGACTTCATTTCAGGTAAGGGCAGACACATTTCAGCTCAAACCAAATACATCGTTCACGAAGCTCACACGTTTCTCATCTTTACTGACAAGCATTGGATGTTAGAGGACCTGTGGTTTGTATCAGTTTCAGAAGCATAGTTGGACTAGATATGGTCCGTATGTGTAGGAAACACCGTTCATTTGTTCTCAGCTCACTTATGTTTCCTGCTGTCTTAGAGACTCTAGAAAGCTAGAGCGTGCTTCTTGCTCTAAAGCAGAGTGTGATCAATGGATGAGAACTCTGTTGTGTGTTTCCCTTCAGAAATGGAGTTAAATCCCTGGCTCTGAGTCTACCTACAACAAGACTTCGTTTTATGTAAGGGCAGTCACTTTTCAGCTCAAACGAACTACATCGTTCACGAAGCTAACAAGTTTCCCATCTTAACTGAGAAGCATTGGACGTTAGAGAACCAGTGCTTTGTATCAATTTCAAGCAGAGTTGAACTAGATATGGTCCGTATGTTTAGGTAACACCGTTCATTTGTTTTCATCACACACTTGTTTTCCTGCATTCTTAGAGACTCTGGAAAGCAAGTGCGTGCTTCTTGCTCTAAAGCAGAGTGTGATCCATGGATGAGAACTCTGCTGTGTGTTTCCCTTCAGAAACGGAGTTAAATCCCAGGGTCTGAGTCTTCCTACAAGCAAGACTTCTTTTCAGGTAAGGGCAGATACTTTTCAGCTCAAACGGACTACATCATTCACAAAGCTCACACGTTTCTCATCTTAACTGACAAGCATTGAATGTTAGAGGATCAGGGCTTTGTATCAGTTTCAGAAGCAGAGTTGGACTAGATATGGTCCGTATGTGTAGGAAACACCGTTCATTTGTTCTCAGCTCACTTATGTTTCCTGCTGTATTAGAGACTCTAGAATCAAGAGCGTGCTTCTTGCTCTAAAGCAGAGTGTGATCAATGGATGAGTACTCTGCTGTTGGTTTCACTTCAGAAACGGAGTTAAATGCCAGGCTCTGAGTCTTCCTACAAGCAAGACTTCGTTTCAGGTAAGGGCAGTTACTTTACAGCTCAAACGGACTACATCATTCACAAAGCTCACACGTTTCTCATCTTAACTGACAAGCATTGAATGTTAGAGGACCAGTGCTTTGTATAAGTTTCAGAAGCAGAGTGAACTAGATATGGCCCGTATGTGTAGGAAACACCATTCTTTTGTTCTGAGCACACTCAAGTTTCCTGCTGTATTAGAGACTCTAGAAAGGAAGAGCTTGCTTCTTGCTCTAAAGCAGAGTGTGATCAATGGATGAGAACTGTGTTGTGTATTTCCCTTCAGAAATGGAGTTAAACCCCAGGCTCTGTGTCTTCCTACTATCAAGACTTCGTTTCAGGTAAGGGCAGACACTTTGCAGCTCAAAAGAACTATATCGTTTACAAAGCTCAGACGTTTATCATGTTTACTGACAAGCATCTGATGTTAGACCACCAGTGCTTTGTATCTGTTTCAGAAGCAGAGTTGGACTAGATATGGTCCGTATTTGTGGGAAACACCGTTTTTTTGTTCTCAGCACACTCACGTTTCCTGCTCTCTTAGAGACTCTAGAAAGCAAGAGCGTGCTTTTTGCTCTAAAGCAGAGTGTGATCAATGGATGAGAACTCTGCTGTGTGTTTCACTTCAGAAATGGATTTAAATCCCAGGCTCTAAGTCTTCCTACAAGCCAGACTTCTTTTCAGGTAAGAGCAGATACTTACAGCTCAAACGAACTACATCATTCACGAAGCTCACACGTTTCTCATCTTAACTGAGAAGCATTGGACGTTAGAGAACCAGTGCTTTGTATCAATTTCAAGCAGAGTTGAACTAGATATGGTCCGTATGTTTAGGAAACACCGTTCATTTGTTCTCATCACACACTTGTTTTCCTGCATTCTTAGAGACTCTGGAAAGCAAGAGCGTGCTTCTTGCTCTAAAGCAGAGTGTGATCCATGGATGAGAACTCTGCTGTGTGTTTCCCTTCAGAAATGGAGTTAAATATCAGGGTCTGAGTCTTCCTACAAGCAAGACTTCTTTTCAGGTAAGGGCAGATACTTTACAGCTCAAACTAACTACATCGTTCACGAAGCTCACACGTTTCTCATCTAAACTGACAAGCATTGGATTTTAGAGGATCTGTGGTTTGTTTCAGTTACAGAAGCAGAGTTGAACTAGATATGGTCCATATGTGTAGGAAACACCGTTCTTTTTTTCTCAGCATACTCATGTTTCCTGTTGTATTAGAGACTCTGGAAAGCAATAGGGTCCGTCTTGCTCTAAAGCAGAGTGTGACCCATGGATGAGAACTCTGCTGTGTGTTTCCCTTCAGAAATGGAGTTATATCCCAAGCTCTGTGTCTTCCTACAAGCAAGAATTCTTTTCAGGTAAGGGCAGGCACTATTCAGCTCAAACGAACTACATCATTCACGAAGCTAACAAGTTTTCCATCTTAACTGACAAGCATTGGATGTTAGAGGACCAGGGCTTTGTATCAGTTTCAGAAACAGATTTGGACTAGATATGGTCCGTACATATAGGAAACACCGTTCCTTTGTTCTCAGCACCCTCACGTTTCCTGCTCTCTTAGAGACTCTGGATAGCAAGAGCGTGCTTCTTGCTCTAAAGCAGAGTGTGATCAATGGATGAGATCTCTGCTGTGTGTTTCACTTCAGAAATGGAGTTAAATCCCAGGCTCTGAGTCTTCCTACAAGCAAGACTTCGTTTCAAGTAAGGGCAGTCACTTGTCAGCTCAAATAAACTACATCATTCACGAAGCTCACACGTTTCTCATCTTAAATGAAAAGCATTGGATGTTAGAGGACCTGTGCTTTGTATCAATTTCAGAGCCAGAGTTGTACTAGATATGGTCCGTATGTGTAGGAAACACCGGTATTTTGTTCTCAGCACACTCATATTTCCTGCTGTCTTAGAGACTCTAGAAAGCAAGAGCGTGCTTCTTGCTCTAAAGTAGAGTGTGATCTATATATTAGAACTCTGCTGTGTGCTTCACTTCAGAAATGGAGTTAAATCCCAGGCTCTGAGTCTTCCTACAAGCAAGCCTTGTTTCAGGTAAGGGCAGTTGCTTTACAGCTCAAACGAACTACATCGTTCACAAAGCTCACACGTTTCTCATCTTAACTGACAAGCATTGGATGTTAGAGGACCTGTGGTTTGTATAAGTTTCAGAAGAAGAGTGAACTAGATATGGCCTGTATGTGTAGGAAACACTTTTCTTTTGTTCTGAGCACACTCAAGTTTCCTGCTGTATTAGAGACTCTAGAAAGGAAGAGCGTGCTTCTAGCTCTAAAGCAGAGTGTGATCAATGGATGAGAACTGTGTTGTGTATTTCCCTTAAGAAATGGAGTTAAACCCCAGGCTCTGTGTCTTCCTACTATCAAGACTTCGTTTCAGGTAAGGCCAGACACTGTGCAGCTCAAAAGAACTATATCGTTTACAAAGCTCAGACGTTTATCATCTTTACTGACAAGCATCGGATGTTAGACCACCAGTGCTTTGTATCAGTTTCAGAAGCAGAGTTGGACTAGATATGGTCCATATCTGTGGGAAACACCGTTCTTTTGTTCTCAGCACACTCACGTTTCCTGCTCTCTTAGAGACCCTAGAAAGCAAGAGCGTGCTTCTTGCTCTAAAGCAGAGTTTGATCAATGGATGAGAACTCTGCTGTGTGTTTCACTTCAGAAATGGATTTAAATCCCAGGCTCTAAGTCTTCCAACAAGCAAGACTTCTTTTCAGGTAAGAGGAGATACTTACAGCACAAACGAACTACAACATTCACGAAGCTCACACGTTTCGCATCTTAACTGACAAGCATTGAATGTTAGAGGATCAGTGGTTTGTATCAGTTTCAGAAGCAGAGATGAACTAGATATGGCCCGTATGTGTAGGAAACACCGTTCTTTTGTTCTGAGGACACTCAAGTTTCCTGCTATATTAGAGACTCTAGAAAGCAATAGCGTGCTTCTTGCTCTAAAGCAGAGTGTGATCCATGGATGAGAACTCTGCTGTGTGTTTCCCTTCAGAAATGGAGTTAAATCCCAGGCTCTGTGTCTTCCTACAAGCAAGACGGCGTTTCAAGCAAGGGCAGTCTCTTTTAGGCTAAAAAGTACTACATCGTTCACGAAAGCTAACAAGTTTCCCATCTTAACTGACAAGCATTGGATGATAGAGGACCAGGGCTTTGTATCAGTTTCAGGAGCAGAGTTGGACTACATATGGTCCGTATGTGTAAGAAACACCATTCTTTGTTCTCAGCACACTCACGTTTCCTACTGTATTAGAGACTCTAGAAATCAAGAGCGTGCTTCTTGCTCTAAAGCAGAGTGTGATCCATCGATGAGAACTCTGCTGTGTGTTTCCCTTCAGAAATGGAGTTAAATCCCAGGCTCTGTGTCTTCCTACAAGCAAGACGGCGTTACAGGCAAGGGCAGTCACTTTTCAGCTCAAATGAACTACATCGTTCACGAAGCTAACAAGTTTCCCATCTTAACTGACAAGCATTGGATGATAGAGGACCAGGGCTTTGTGTCAGTTTCAGAAGCAGAGTTGGACTAGAGATGGTCCGTATGTGTAGGAACCACCATTCTTTTGTTCTTAGTACACTCACTTTTCCAAATGTATTAGAGACTCTAGGATCAAGAGCGTCCTTCTTGCTCTAAAGCAGAGTGTGATCAATGGATGCGAACTCTGCTGTGGTTTTCACTTCAGAATTGGAGTTAAATGCCAGGCTCTGAGTCTTCCTACAAGCAAGACTTCGTTTCAGGTAAGGGCAGTTACTTTACAGCTCAAACGGACTACATCATTCACAAAGCTCACACGTTTCTCTTCTTAACTGACAAGCATTGAATGTTAGAGGACCAGTGCTTTGTATCAGTTTCGGAAGCAGAGTTGGACTAGATATGGTCCGTATGTGTAGGAAACACCGTTCATTTGTTCTCAGCTCACTTAAGTTTCCTGCTGTCTTAGAGACTCTAGAAAGCTAGAGCGTGCTTCTTGCTCTAAAGCAGAGTGTGATCAATGGATGAGAACTCTGTTGTGTGTTTCCCTTCAGATATGGAGTTAAATCGCTGGCTCTGAGTCTACCTACAACAAGACTTTGTTTCAGGTAAGGGCAGTCACTTTTCAGCTCAAACGAACTACATCGTTCACGAAGCTAACAAGTTTCCCATCTTAACTGAGAAGCATTGGACGTTAGAGAACCAGTGCTTTGTATCAATTTCAAGCAGAGTTGAACTAGATATGGTCCGTATGTGTAGGAAACACCGTTCTTTTTTTCTCAGCACACTCATGTTTCCTGCTGTATTAGAGACTCTGGAAAGCAATAGGGTTCTTCTTGCTCTAAAGCAGAGTGTGACCCATGGATGAGAACTCTGCTGTGTGTTTCCCTTCAGAAATGGAGTTATATCCCAAGCTCTGTGTCTTCCTACAAGCAAGAATTCTTTTCAGGTAAGGGGAGGCACTTTTCAGCTCAAACGAACTACATCATTCACGAAGCTAACAAGTTTTCCATCTTAACTGACAAGCATTGGATGTTAGAGGACCAGGGCTTTGTATCAGTTTCAGAAGCAGAGTTGGACTAGATATGGTCCATACGTATAGGAAACAACGTTCCTTTGTTCTCAGCACCCTCACGTTTCCTGCTCTCTTAGAGACTCTGGATAGCAAGAGCTTGCTTCTTGCTCTAAAGCAGAGTGTGATCAATGGATGAAAACTCTGCTGTGTGTTTCACTTCAGAAATGGAGTTAAATCCCAGGCTCTGAGTCTTCCTACAAGCAAGACTTCGTTTCAGGTAAGGGCAGTCACTTGTCAGCTCAAATGAACTACATCATTCACGAAGCTCACACGTTTCTCATCTTAAATGAAAAGCTTTGGATGTTAGAGGACCTGTGCTTTGCATCAATTTCAGAGCCAGAGTCGTACTAGATATGGTCCGTATGTGTCGGAAACACTGTTATTTTGTTCTCAGCACACTCATATTTCCTGCTGTCTTAGAGACTCTAGAAAGCAAGAGCGTGCTTCTTGCTCTAAAGTAGAGTGTGATCTATATATTAGAACTCTGCTGTGTGCTTCACCTCAGAAATGGAGTTAAATCCCAGGCTCTGAGTCTTCTTACAAGCAAGCCTTGTTTCAGGTAAGGGCAGTTGCTTTACAGCTCAAACGAACTACATCGTTCACAAAGCTCACACGTTTCTCATCTTAACTGACAAGCATTGGATGTTAGAGGACCTGTGGTTTGTATCAGTTTCAGAAGCAGAGTTGAACTAGATATGGCCCGTATGTGTAGGAAACACCGTTCTTTTGTTCTGAGGACACTCAAGTTTCCTGCTATATTAGAGACTCTAGAAAGCAAGAGCGTGCTTCGTGCTCTAAAGCAGAGTGTGATCAATGGATGAGAACTGTGTTGTGTATTTCCCTTAAGAAATGGAGTTAAACCCCAGGCTCTGTGTCTTCCTACTATCAAGACTTCGTTTCAGGTAAGGCCAGACACTGTGCAGCTCAAAAGAACTATATCGTTTACAAAGCTCAGACGTTTATCATCTTTACTGACAAGCATCGGATGTTAGACCACCAGTGCTTTGTATCAGTTTCAGAAGCAGAGTTGGACTAGATATGGTCCATATCTGTGGGAAACACCGTTCTTTTGTTCTCAGCACACTCACGTTTCCTGCTCTCTTAGAGACCCTAGAAAGCAAGAGCGTGCTTCTTGCTCTAAAGCAGAGTTTGATCAATGGATGAGAACTCTGCTGTGTGTTTCACTTCAGAAATGGATTTAAATCCCAGGCTCTAAGTCTTCCAACAAGCAAGACTTCTTTTCAGGTAAGAGGAGATACTTACAGCACAAACGAACTACAACATTCACGAAGCTCACACGTTTCGCATCTTAACTGACAAGCATTGAATGTTAGAGGATCAGTGGTTTGTATCAGTTTCAGAAGCAGAGATGAACTAGATATGGCCCGTATGTGTAGGAAACACCGTTCTTTTGTTCTGAGGACACTCAAGTTTCCTGCTATATTAGAGACTCTAGAAAGCAATAGCGTGCTTCTTGCTCTAAAGCAGAGTGTGATCCATGGATGAGAACTCTGCTGTGTGTTTCCCTTCAGAAATGGAGTTAAATCCCAGGCTCTGTGTCTTCCTACAAGCAAGACGGCGTTTCAAGCAAGGGCAGTCTCTTTTAGGCTAAAAAGTACTACATCGTTCACGAAAGCTAACAAGTTTCCCATCTTAACTGACAAGCATTGGATGATAGAGGACCAGGGCTTTGTATCAGTTTCAGGAGCAGAGTTGGACTACATATGGTCCGTATGTGTAAGAAACACCATTCTTTGTTCTCAGCACACTCACGTTTCCTACTGTATTAGAGACTCTAGAAATCAAGAGCGTGCTTCTTGCTCTAAAGCAGAGTGTGATCCATCGATGAGAACTCTGCTGTGTGTTTCCCTTCAGAAATGGAGTTAAATCCCAGGCTCTGTGTCTTCCTACAAGCAAGACGGCGTTACAGGCAAGGGCAGTCACTTTTCAGCTCAAATGAACTACATCGTTCACGAAGCTAACAAGTTTCCCATCTTAACTGACAAGCATTGGATGATAGAGGACCAGGGCTTTGTGTCAGTTTCAGAAGCAGAGTTGGACTAGAGATGGTCCGTATGTGTAGGAACCACCATTCTTTTGTTCTTAGTACACTCACTTTTCCAAATGTATTAGAGACTCTAGGATCAAGAGCGTCCTTCTTGCTCTAAAGCAGAGTGTGATCAATGGATGCGAACTCTGCTGTGGTTTTCACTTCAGAATTGGAGTTAAATGCCAGGCTCTGAGTCTTCCTACAAGCAAGACTTCGTTTCAGGTAAGGGCAGTTACTTTACAGCTCAAACGGACTACATCATTCACAAAGCTCACACGTTTCTCTTCTTAACTGACAAGCATTGAATGTTAGAGGACCAGTGCTTTGTATCAGTTTCGGAAGCAGAGTTGGACTAGATATGGTCCGTATGTGTAGGAAACACCGTTCATTTGTTCTCAGCTCACTTAAGTTTCCTGCTGTCTTAGAGACTCTAGAAAGCTAGAGCGTGCTTCTTGCTCTAAAGCAGAGTGTGATCAATGGATGAGAACTCTGTTGTGTGTTTCCCTTCAGATATGGAGTTAAATCGCTGGCTCTGAGTCTACCTACAACAAGACTTTGTTTCAGGTAAGGGCAGTCACTTTTCAGCTCAAACGAACTACATCGTTCACGAAGCTAACAAGTTTCCCATCTTAACTGAGAAGCATTGGACGTTAGAGAACCAGTGCTTTGTATCAATTTCAAGCAGAGTTGAACTAGATATGGTCCGTATGTGTAGGAAACACCGTTCTTTTTTTCTCAGCACACTCATGTTTCCTGCTGTATTAGAGACTCTGGAAAGCAATAGGGTTCTTCTTGCTCTAAAGCAGAGTGTGACCCATGGATGAGAACTCTGCTGTGTGTTTCCCTTCAGAAATGGAGTTATATCCCAAGCTCTGTGTCTTCCTACAAGCAAGAATTCTTTTCAGGTAAGGGGAGGCACTTTTCAGCTCAAACGAACTACATCATTCACGAAGCTAACAAGTTTTCCATCTTAACTGACAAGCATTGGATGTTAGAGGACCAGGGCTTTGTATCAGTTTCAGAAGCAGAGTTGGACTAGATATGGTCCATACGTATAGGAAACAACGTTCCTTTGTTCTCAGCACCCTCACGTTTCCTGCTCTCTTAGAGACTCTGGATAGCAAGAGCTTGCTTCTTGCTCTAAAGCAGAGTGTGATCAATGGATGAAAACTCTGCTGTGTGTTTCACTTCAGAAATGGAGTTAAATCCCAGGCTCTGAGTCTTCCTACAAGCAAGACTTCGTTTCAGGTAAGGGCAGTCACTTGTCAGCTCAAATGAACTACATCATTCACGAAGCTCACACGTTTCTCATCTTAAATGAAAAGCTTTGGATGTTAGAGGACCTGTGCTTTGCATCAATTTCAGAGCCAGAGTCGTACTAGATATGGTCCGTATGTGTCGGAAACACTGTTATTTTGTTCTCAGCACACTCATATTTCCTGCTGTCTTAGAGACTCTAGAAAGCAAGAGCGTGCTTCTTGCTCTAAAGTAGAGTGTGATCTATATATTAGAACTCTGCTGTGTGCTTCACCTCAGAAATGGAGTTAAATCCCAGGCTCTGAGTCTTCTTACAAGCAAGCCTTGTTTCAGGTAAGGGCAGTTGCTTTACAGCTCAAACGAACTACATCGTTCACAAAGCTCACACGTTTCTCATCTTAACTGACAAGCATTGGATGTTAGAGGACCTGTGGTTTGTATCAGTTTCAGAAGCAGAGTTGAACTAGATATGGCCCGTATGTGTAGGAAACACCGTTCTTTTGTTCTGAGGACACTCAAGTTTCCTGCTATATTAGAGACTCTAGAAAGCAAGAGCGTGCTTCGTGCTCTAAAGCAGAGTGTGATCAATGGATGAGAACTGTGTTGTGTATTTCCCTTAAGAAATGGAGTTAAACCCCAGGCTCTGTGTCTTCCTACTATCAAGACTTCGTTTCAGGTAAGGCCAGACACTGTGCAGCTCAAAAGAACTATATCGTTTACAAAGCTCAGACGTTTATCATCTTTACTGACAAGCATCGGATGTTAGACCACCAGTGCTTTGTATCAGTTTCAGAAGCAGAGTTGGACTAGATATGGTCCATATCTGTGGGAAACACCGTTCTTTTGTTCTCAGCACACTCACGTTTCCTGCTCTCTTAGAGACCCTAGAAAGCAAGAGCGTGCTTCTTGCTCTAAAGCAGAGTTTGATCAATGGATGAGAACTCTGCTGTGTGTTTCACTTCAGAAATGGATTTAAATCCCAGGCTCTAAGTCTTCCAACAAGCAAGACTTCTTTTCAGGTAAGAGGAGATACTTACAGCACAAACGAACTACAACATTCACGAAGCTCACACGTTTCGCATCTTAACTGACAAGCATTGAATGTTAGAGGATCAGTGGTTTGTATCAGTTTCAGAAGCAGAGATGAACTAGATATGGCCCGTATGTGTAGGAAACACCGTTCTTTTGTTCTGAGGACACTCAAGTTTCCTGCTATATTAGAGACTCTAGAAAGCAATAGCGTGCTTCTTGCTCTAAAGCAGAGTGTGATCCATGGATGAGAACTCTGCTGTGTGTTTCCCTTCAGAAATGGAGTTAAATCCCAGGCTCTGTGTCTTCCTACAAGCAAGACGGCGTTTCAAGCAAGGGCAGTCTCTTTTAGGCTAAAAAGTACTACATCGTTCACGAAAGCTAACAAGTTTCCCATCTTAACTGACAAGCATTGGATGATAGAGGACCAGGGCTTTGTATCAGTTTCAGGAGCAGAGTTGGACTACATATGGTCCGTATGTGTAAGAAACACCATTCTTTGTTCTCAGCACACTCACGTTTCCTACTGTATTAGAGACTCTAGAAATCAAGAGCGTGCTTCTTGCTCTAAAGCAGAGTGTGATCCATCGATGAGAACTCTGCTGTGTGTTTCCCTTCAGAAATGGAGTTAAATCCCAGGCTCTGTGTCTTCCTACAAGCAAGACGGCGTTACAGGCAAGGGCAGTCACTTTTCAGCTCAAATGAACTACATCGTTCACGAAGCTAACAAGTTTCCCATCTTAACTGACAAGCATTGGATGATAGAGGACCAGGGCTTTGTGTCAGTTTCAGAAGCAGAGTTGGACTAGAGATGGTCCGTATGTGTAGGAACCACCATTCTTTTGTTCTTAGTACACTCACTTTTCCAAATGTATTAGAGACTCTAGGATCAAGAGCGTCCTTCTTGCTCTAAAGCAGAGTGTGATCAATGGATGCGAACTCTGCTGTGGTTTTCACTTCAGAATTGGAGTTAAATGCCAGGCTCTGAGTCTTCCTACAAGCAAGACTTCGTTTCAGGTAAGGGCAGTTACTTTACAGCTCAAACGGACTACATCATTCACAAAGCTCACACGTTTCTCTTCTTAACTGACAAGCATTGAATGTTAGAGGACCAGTGCTTTGTATCAGTTTCGGAAGCAGAGTTGGACTAGATATGGTCCGTATGTGTAGGAAACACCGTTCATTTGTTCTCAGCTCACTTAAGTTTCCTGCTGTCTTAGAGACTCTAGAAAGCTAGAGCGTGCTTCTTGCTCTAAAGCAGAGTGTGATCAATGGATGAGAACTCTGTTGTGTGTTTCCCTTCAGATATGGAGTTAAATCGCTGGCTCTGAGTCTACCTACAACAAGACTTTGTTTCAGGTAAGGGCAGTCACTTTTCAGCTCAAACGAACTACATCGTTCACGAAGCTAACAAGTTTCCCATCTTAACTGAGAAGCATTGGACGTTAGAGAACCAGTGCTTTGTATCAATTTCAAGCAGAGTTGAACTAGATATGGTCCGTATGTGTAGGAAACACCGTTCTTTTTTTCTCAGCACACTCATGTTTCCTGCTGTATTAGAGACTCTGGAAAGCAATAGGGTTCTTCTTGCTCTAAAGCAGAGTGTGACCCATGGATGAGAACTCTGCTGTGTGTTTCCCTTCAGAAATGGAGTTATATCCCAAGCTCTGTGTCTTCCTACAAGCAAGAATTCTTTTCAGGTAAGGGGAGGCACTTTTCAGCTCAAACGAACTACATCATTCACGAAGCTAACAAGTTTTCCATCTTAACTGACAAGCATTGGATGTTAGAGGACCAGGGCTTTGTATCAGTTTCAGAAGCAGAGTTGGACTAGATATGGTCCATACGTATAGGAAACAACGTTCCTTTGTTCTCAGCACCCTCACGTTTCCTGCTCTCTTAGAGACTCTGGATAGCAAGAGCTTGCTTCTTGCTCTAAAGCAGAGTGTGATCAATGGATGAAAACTCTGCTGTGTGTTTCACTTCAGAAATGGAGTTAAATCCCAGGCTCTGAGTCTTCCTACAAGCAAGACTTCGTTTCAGGTAAGGGCAGTCACTTGTCAGCTCAAATGAACTACATCATTCACGAAGCTCACACGTTTCTCATCTTAAATGAAAAGCATTGGATGTTAGAGGACCTGTGCTTTGCATCAATTTCAGAGCCAGAGTCGTACTAGATATGGTCCGTATGTGTCGGAAACACTGTTATTTTGTTCTCAGCACACTCATATTTCCTGCTGTCTTAGAGACTCTAGAAAGCAAGAGCGTGCTTCTTGCTCTAAAGTAGAGTGTGATCTATATATTAGAACTCTGCTGTGTGCTTCACCTCAGAAATGGAGTTAAATCCCAGGCTCTGAGTCTTCTTACAAGCAAGCCTTGTTTCAGGTAAGGGCAGTTGCTTTACAGCTCAAACGAACTACATCGTTCACAAAGCTCACACGTTTCTCATCTTAACTGACAAGCATTGGATGTTAGAGGACCTGTGGTTTGTATCAGTTTCAGAAGCAGAGTTGAACTAGATATGGCCCGTATGTGTAGGAAACACCGTTCTTTTGTTCTGAGGACACTCAAGTTTCCTGCTATATTAGAGACTCTAGAAAGCAAGAGCGTGCTTCGTGCTCTAAAGCAGAGTGTGATCCATGGATGAGAACTCTGCTGTGTGTTTCCCTTCAGAAATGGGGTTAAATCCCAGGTTCTGTGTCTTCCTACAAGCAAGACGGCGTTTCAGGCAAGGGCAGTCACTTTTAGGCTAAAATGTACTACATCATTCACGAAGCTAACAAGTTTCCCATCTTAACTGACAAGCATTGGATGTTAGAGGACCAGGGCTTTGTATCAGTTTCAGGAGCAGAGTTGGACTAGATATGGTCCGTATGTGTAGGAAACACCATTTTTGTTCTCAGCACACTCACGTTTCCTACTGTATTAGAGACTCTAGAAATCAAGAGCGTCCTTCTTGCTCTAAAGCAGAGTGTGATCAATGGATGAGAACTGTGTTGTGTATTTCCCTTCAGAAATGGAGTTAAACCCCAGGCTCTGTGTCTTCCTACTATCAAGACTTCGTTTCAGGTAAGGGCAGACACTCTGCAGCTCAAAAGAACTATATCGTTTACAAAGCTCAGACGTTTATCATCTTTACTGACAAGCATCGGATGTTAGAACACCAGTGCTTTGTATCAGTTACAGAAGCAGAGTTGGACTAGATATGGTCCGTATCTGTGGGAAACACCGTTCTTTTGTTCTCAGCACACTCATGTTTCCTGGTCTCTTAGAGACTCTAGAAAGCAAGAGCGTGCTTCTTGCTCTGAAGCAGAGTGTGATCAATGGATGAGAACTCTGTTGTGTGTTTCCCTTCAGAAATGGAGTTAAATCCCTGGCTCTGAGTCTACCTACAACAAGACTTCGTTTCAGGTAAGGGCAGTCACTTTACAGCTCAAACGATCTACATCGTTCACGAAGCTAACAAGTTTCCCATCTTAACTGAGAAGCGTTGGACGTTAGAGAACCAGTGCTTTGTATCAATTTCAAGCAGAGTTGAACTAGATATGGTCCGTATGTTTAGGAAACACTGTTCATTTGTTCTCATCACACACTTGTTTTCCTGCATTCTTAGAGACTCTGGAAAGCAAGAGCGTGCTTCTTGCTCTAAAGCAGAGTGTGATCCATGGATGAGAACTCTGCTGTGTGTTTCCCTTCAGAAACGGAGTTAAATCCCTGGCTCTGAGTCTTCCTACAAGCAAGACTTCTTTTCAGGTAAGGGCAGATACTTTACAGCTCAAACGAACTACATCGTTCACAAAGCTCACACGTTTCTCATCTAAATGACAAGCATTGGATTTTAGAGGACCTGTGGTTTGTTTCAGTTTCAGAAGCAGAGTTGAACTAGATATGGTCCATATGTGTAGGAAACACCGTTCTTTTTTTCTCAGCACACTCATGTTTCCTGCTGTATTAGAGACTCTGGAAAGCAATAGGGTTCTTCTTGCTCTAAAGCAGAGTGTGACCCATGGATGAGAACTCTGCTGTGTGTTTCCCTTCAGAAATGGAGTTATATCCCAAGCTCTGTGTCTTCCTACAAGCAAGAATTCTTTTCAGGTAAGGGCAGGCACTTTTCAGCTCAAACGAACTACATCATTCACGAAGCTAACAAGTTTTCCATCTTAACTGACAAGCATTGGATGTTAGAGGACCAGGGCTTTGTATCAGTTTCAGAAGCAGAGTTGGACTAGATATGGTCCATACGTATAGGAAACAACGTTCCTTTGTTCTCAGCACCCTCACGTTTCCTGCTCTCTTAGAGAATCTGGATAGCAAGAGCTTGCTTCTTGCTCTAAAGCAGAGTGTGATCAATGGATGAAAACTCTGCTGTGTGTTTCACTTCAGAAATGGAGTTAAATCCCAGGCTCTGAGTCTTCCTACAAGCAAGACTTCGTTTCAGGTAAGGGCAGTCACTTGTCAGCTCAAATGAACTACATCATTCACGAAGCTCACACGTTTCTCATCTTAAATGAAAAGCATTGGATGTTAGAGGACCTGTGCTTTGCATCAATTTCAGAGCCAGAGTCGTACTAGATATGGTCCGTATGTGTCGGAAACACTGTTATTTTGTTCTCAGCACACTCATATTTCCTGCTGTCTTAGAGACTCTAGAAAGCAAGAGCGTGCTTCTTGCTCTAAAGTAGAGTGTGATCTATATATTAGAACTCTGCTGTGTGCTTCACCTCAGAAATGGAGTTAAATCCCAGGCTCTGAGTCTTCTTACAAGCAAGCCTTGTTTCAGGTAAGGGCAGTTGCTTTACAGCTCAAACGAACTACATCGTTCACAAAGCTCACACGTTTCTCATCTTAACTGACAAGCATTGGATGTTAGAGGACCTGTGGTTTGTATCAGTTTCAGAAGCAGAGTTGAACTAGATATGGCCCGTATGTGTAGGAAACACCGTTCTTTTGTTCTGAGGACACTCAAGTTTCCTGCTATATTAGAGACTCTAGAAAGCAAGAGCGTGCTTCGTGCTCTAAAGCAGAGTGTGATCCATGGATGAGAACTCTGCTGTGTGTTTCCCTTCAGAAATGGGGTTAAATCCCAGGTTCTGTGTCTTCCTACAAGCAAGACGGCGTTTCAGGCAAGGGCAGTCACTTTTAGGCTAAAATGTACTACATCATTCACGAAGCTAACAAGTTTCCCATCTTAACTGACAAGCATTGGATGTTAGAGGACCAGGGCTTTGTATCAGTTTCAGGAGCAGAGTTGGACTAGATATGGTCCGTATGTGTAGGAAACACCATTTTTGTTCTCAGCACACTCACGTTTCCTACTGTATTAGAGACTCTAGAAATCAAGAGCGTCCTTCTTGCTCTAAAGCAGAGTGTGATCAATGGATGAGAACTGTGTTGTGTATTTCCCTTCAGAAATGGAGTTAAACCCCAGGCTCTGTGTCTTCCTACTATCAAGACTTCGTTTCAGGTAAGGGCAGACACTCTGCAGCTCAAAAGAACTATATCGTTTACAAAGCTCAGACGTTTATCATCTTTACTGACAAGCATCGGATGTTAGAACACCAGTGCTTTGTATCAGTTACAGAAGCAGAGTTGGACTAGATATGGTCCGTATCTGTGGGAAACACCGTTCTTTTGTTCTCAGCACACTCATGTTTCCTGGTCTCTTAGAGACTCTAGAAAGCAAGAGCGTGCTTCTTGCTCTGAAGCAGAGTGTGATCAATGGATGAGAACTCTGTTGTGTGTTTCCCTTCAGAAATGGAGTTAAATCCCTGGCTCTGAGTCTACCTACAACAAGACTTCGTTTCAGGTAAGGGCAGTCACTTTACAGCTCAAACGAACTACATCGTTCACGAAGCTAACAAGTTTCCCATCTTAACTGAGAAGCGTTGGACGTTAGAGAACCAGTGCTTTGTATCAATTTCAAGCAGAGTTGAACTAGATATGGTCCGTATGTTTAGGAAACACTGTTCATTTGTTCTCATCACACACTTGTTTTCCTGCATTCTTAGAGACTCTGGAAAGCAAGAGCGTGCTTCTTGCTCTAAAGCAGAGTGTGATCCATGGATGAGAACTCTGCTGTGTGTTTCCCTTCAGAAACGGAGTTAAATCCCTGGCTCTGAGTCTTCCTACAAGCAAGACTTCTTTTCAGGTAAGGGCAGATACTTTACAGCTCAAACGAACTACATCGTTCACAAAGCTCACACGTTTCTCATCTAAATGACAAGCATTGGATTTTAGAGGACCTGTGGTTTGTTTCAGTTTCAGAAGCAGAGTTGAACTAGATATGGTCCATATGTGTAGGAAACACCGTTCTTTTTTTCTCAGCACACTCATGTTTCCTGCTGTATTAGAGACTCTGGAAAGCAATAGGGTTCTTCTTGCTCTAAAGCAGAGTGTGACCCATGGATGAGAACTCTGCTGTGTGTTTCCCTTCAGAAATGGAGTTATATCCCAAGCTCTGTGTCTTTCTACAAGCAAGAATTCTTTTCAGGTAAGGGGAGGCACTTTTCAGCTCAAACGAACTACATCATTCACGAAGCTAACAAGTTTTCCATCTTAACTGACAAGCATTGGATGTTAGAGGACCAGGGCTTTGTATCAGTTTCAGAAACAGAGTTGGACTAGATATGGTCCGTACGTATAGGAAACACCGTTCCTTTGTTCTCAGCACCCTCACGTTTCCTGCTCTCTTAGAGACTCTGGATAGCAAGAGTGTGCTTCTTGCTCTAAAGCAGAGTGTGATCAATGGATGAGAACTCTGCTGTGTGTTTCACTTCAGAAATGGAGTTAAATCCCAGGCTCTGAGTCTTCCTACAAGCAAGACTTCGTTTCAGGTAAGGGCAGTCACTTGTCAGCTCAAATGAACTACATCATTCACGAAGCTCACACGTTTCTCATCTTAAATGAAAAGCATTGGATGTTAGAGGACCTGTGCTTTGTATCAATTTCAGAGACAGAGTTGTACTAGATATGGTCCGTATGTGTAGGAAACACCGTTATTTTGTTCTCAGCACGCTCATATTTCCTGCTGTCTTAGAGACTCTAGAAAGCAAGAGCGTGCTTCTTGCTCTAAAGCAGAGTTTGATCAATGGATGAGATCTCTGCTGTGTGTTTCACTTCAGAATTGGAGTTAAATCCCATGCTCTGAGTCTTCCTACAAGCAAGACTTCGTTTCAGGTAAGGGCAGTTACTTTACAGCTCAAACGAACTACATCGTTCACAAAGCTCACACGTTTCTCATCTTAACTGACAAGCATTGGATGTTAGAGTACCTGTGGTTTGTATCAGTTTCAGAAGCAGAGTTGAACTAGATATGGCCCGTATGTGTAGGAAACACTGTTCTTTTGTTCTGAGGACACTCAAGTTTCCTGCTATATTGGAGACTCTAGAAATCAAGAGTGTGCTTCGTGCTCTAAAGCAGAGTGTGATCCATGGATGAGAACTCTGCTGTGTGTTTCCCTTCAGAAATGGAGTGAAATCCCAGGCTCTGTGTCTTTCTACAAGCAAGACGGCGTTTCAGGCAAGGGCAGTCACTTTTAGGCTACAATGTACTACATCGTTCACGAAGCTAACAAGTTTCCCATCTTAACTGACAAGCATTGGATGTTAGAGGACCAGTGCTTTGTATCAGTTTCAGGAGCAGAGTTGGACTAGATATGGTCCGTATGTGTAGGAAACACCGTTCTTTTGTTCTCAGCACACTCCTATTTCCTGCTGTCTTAGAGACTCTAGAAAGCAAGAGCGTGCTTCTTGCTCTAAAGCAGAGTGTGATCTATATATTAGAACTCTGCTGTGTGTTTCCCTGCAGAAATGGAGGTAAATCCCAGGCTCTGTGTCTTCCTACAAGCAAGACTGCGTTTCAGGCAAGGGCAGTCACTTTTCAGCTCAAATGAACTACATCGTTCACGAACCTAACAAGTTTCCCATCTTAACTGACAAGCTTTGGATGATAGAGGACCAGGGCTTTGTATCACTTTCAGAAGCAGAGTTGGACTAGATATGGTCCGTATGTGTAGGAACCACCATTCTTTTGTTCTTAGCACACTCACGTTTCCTACTGTATTAGAGATTCTAGAAATCAAGAGCGTGCTTCTTGCTCTAAAGCAGAGTGTGATCAATGGATGAGAACTCTGCTGTGGGTTTCCCTTCAGAAATGGAGTTAAATCCCTGGCTCTGAGTCAACGTACAACAAGACTTCGTTTCAGGTAAGGGCAGTCACTTTTCAGCTCAAACGAACTACATCGTTCACGAAGCTAACAAGTTTCCCATCTTAACTGAGAAGCATTGGACGTTAGAGAACCAGTGCTTTGTATCAATTTCAAGCAGAGTTGAACTAGATATGATCCGTATGTTTAGGAAACACCGTTCATTTGTTCTCATCACACAATTGTTTTTCTGCATTCTTAGAGACTCTGTTAAGCAAGAGTGTGCGTCTTGCTCTAAAGCAGAGTGTGATCCATGGATGAGAACTCTGCTGTGTGTTTCCCTTCAGAAACGGAGTTAAATCCCCAGCTCTGAGTCTTCCTACAAGCAAGACTTCTTTTCAGGTAAGGGCAGATACTTTACAGCTCAAACGAACTACATCGTTCACGAAGCTCACACGTTTCTCATCTAAACTGACAAGCATTGGATGTTAGAGGACCTGTGGTTTTTTCAGTTTCAGAAGCAGAGTTGAACTAGATATGGTCCGTATGTGTAGGAAACACCGTTCTTTTGTTCTGAGCACACTCAAGTTTCCTGCTATATTAGAGACTCTAGCAAGAGCGTGCTTCTTGCTCTAAAGAAGAGTTTGATCAATGGATGAGATGCTTTGTACCAGTTTCAGGAGCAGAGTTGGAGTAGATATGGTCCTTATGAGTAGGAAATACCGTTCTTTTGTTCTCAGCACACTCATATTTCCTGCTCTCTTAGAGACTCTCGAAAGCAAGAGCGTGATTCTTGCTCTAAAGCAAACACTGTTCATTTGTTGTCATCACACACTTGTTTCCTGCTCTCTTAGAGACTCTGGAAAGCAAGAGCGTGCTTCTTGCTATAAAGCAGAGTCTGATCAATAGATGAGAACTCTGCTGTGTGTTTCACTTCAGAAATGGAGTTAAATCCCAGGCTCTGAGTCTTCCTACAAGCAAGACTTCGTTTCAGGTAAGGGCAGTTACTTTACAGCTCAAACGAACTACATCGTTCACGAAGCTCACACGTTTCTCATCTTAACTGACAAGCATTGGATGTTAGAGGACCAGTGCTTTGTATCAATTTCAAAAGCAGAGTTGGACTAGATATGGTCCGTATGTGTAGGAAACACAGTTCTTTTGTTCTCAGCACACTCAAATTTCCTGCTGTCTTGGAGAAACTAGAAAGCAAGAGCGTGTTTCTTGTTCTAAAGCAGAGTGTGATCCATCAATGAGAACTATGCTGTGTGTTTCCTTTCAGAAATGGATTATATTCCAGGCTCTGTGTCTTCCTACAAGCAAGACTTCGTTTCAAGTAAGGGCAGTCACTTTTCAGGTCAAACAAACTACATCATTCACGAAGCGAACACGTTTCTCACCTTTACTGACAAGCATTAAATCTTAGAGGTCCACTGCTTTGTATCAGTTTCAGAAGCAGAGTTGGACTAGATATGGTCCATATGTGTAGGAAACACCGTTCATTTGTTCTCAGCACACTCAAGTTTCCGGCTGTCTTAGACACTCCAGAAAGCTAGAGGATGCTTCTTGCTCTAAAGCAGAGTGTGATCAATGGATGAGAACTCTGTTGTGTGTTTCACTTCAGAAATGGAGTTAAACCCCAGGCTCTGTGTCTTCCTACAAACAAGACTTCGTTTCAGGTATGGGCAATCACTTTTCAACTCAAACAATCTACATCATTCACAAAGCTCACACATTTCTCATCTTTACTGACAAGCATCGGATGTTAGAGGACCAGTGCTTTGTATCAGTTTCAGAAGTAGAGTTGAACTACATATGGCCCATATGTGTAGGAAACACCGTTCTTTTTTTCTGAGCACACTCAAATTTCCTGCTATATTAGAGACTCTAGAAAGCAAGACCGTGCTTCTTGCTCTAAAGCAGAGTTCGATCAATGGATGAGAATTCTGCTGTGTGTTTCCCTTCAGAAATGGAGTTAAATCCCAGAGTCTGAGTCTTCCTAAAAGCAAGACTACTTTTCAGGTAAGGGCAGATACTTTACAGCTCAAACGAACTACATCGTTCAAGAAGCTCACACGTTTCTCCTCTAAACTGACAAGCATTGGATGTTAGAGGACCTGTGGTATGTTTCAGTTTCAGAAGCAGAGTTGAACTAGATATGGTCCGTATGTGTAGGAAACACCGTTCTTTTTTTCTCAGCACACTCATGTTTCCTGCTGTATTAGAGACTCTGGAAAGCAATAGGGTTCTTCTTGCTCTAAAGCAGAGTGTGACCCATGGATGAGAACTCTGCTGTGTGTTTCCCTTCAGAAATGGAGTTATATCCCAAGCTCTGTGTCTTCCTACAAGCAAGAATTCTTTTCAGGTAAGGGCAGGCACTTTTCAGCTCAAACGAACTACATCATTCACGAAGCTAACAAGTTTTCCATCTTAACTGACAAGCATTGGATGTTAGAGGACCAGGGCTTTGTATCAGTTTCAGAAGCAGAGTTGGACTAGATATGGTCCATACGTATAGGAAACAACGTTCCTTTGTTCTCAGCACCCTCACGTTTCCTGCTCTCTTAGAGAATCTGGATAGCAAGAGCTTGCTTCTTGCTCTAAAGCAGAGTGTGATCAATGGATGAAAACTCTGCTGTGTGTTTCACTTCAGAAATGGAGTTAAATCCCAGGCTCTGAGTCTTCCTACAAGCAAGACTTCGTTTCAGGTAAGGGCAGTCACTTGTCAGCTCAAATGAACTACATCATTCACGAAGCTCACACGTTTCTCATCTTAAATGAAAAGCATTGGATGTTAGAGGACCTGTGCTTTGCATCAATTTCAGAGCCAGAGTCGTACTAGATATGGTCCGTATGTGTCGGAAACACTGTTATTTTGTTCTCAGCACACTCATATTTCCTGCTGTCTTAGAGACTCTAGAAAGCAAGAGCGTGCTTCTTGCTCTAAAGTAGAGTGTGATCTATATATTAGAACTCTGCTGTGTGCTTCACCTCAGAAATGGAGTTAAATCCCAGGCTCTGAGTCTTCTTACAAGCAAGCCTTGTTTCAGGTAAGGGCAGTTGCTTTACAGCTCAAACGAACTACATCGTTCACAAAGCTCACACGTTTCTCATCTTAACTGACAAGCATTGGATGTTAGAGGACCTGTGGTTTGTATCAGTTTCAGAAGCAGAGTTGAACTAGATATGGCCCGTATGTGTAGGAAACACCGTTCTTTTGTTCTGAGGACACTCAAGTTTCCTGCTATATTAGAGACTCTAGAAAGCAAGAGCGTGCTTCGTGCTCTAAAGCAGAGTGTGATCCATGGATGAGAACTCTGCTGTGTGTTTCCCTTCAGAAATGGGGTTAAATCCCAGGTTCTGTGTCTTCCTACAAGCAAGACGGCGTTTCAGGCAAGGGCAGTCACTTTTAGGCTAAAATGTACTACATCATTCACGAAGCTAACAAGTTTCCCATCTTAACTGACAAGCATTGGATGTTAGAGGACCAGGGCTTTGTATCAGTTTCAGGAGCAGAGTTGGACTAGATATGGTCCGTATGTGTAGGAAACACCATTTTTGTTCTCAGCACACTCACGTTTCCTACTGTATTAGAGACTCTAGAAATCAAGAGCGTCCTTCTTGCTCTAAAGCAGAGTGTGATCAATGGATGAGAACTGTGTTGTGTATTTCCCTTCAGAAATGGAGTTAAACCCCAGGCTCTGTGTCTTCCTACTATCAAGACTTCGTTTCAGGTAAGGGCAGACACTCTGCAGCTCAAAAGAACTATATCGTTTACAAAGCTCAGACGTTTATCATCTTTACTGACAAGCATCGGATGTTAGAACACCAGTGCTTTGTATCAGTTACAGAAGCAGAGTTGGACTAGATATGGTCCGTATCTGTGGGAAACACCGTTCTTTTGTTCTCAGCACACTCATGTTTCCTGGTCTCTTAGAGACTCTAGAAAGCAAGAGCGTGCTTCTTGCTCTGAAGCAGAGTGTGATCAATGGATGAGAACTCTGTTGTGTGTTTCCCTTCAGAAATGGAGTTAAATCCCTGGCTCTGAGTCTACCTACAACAAGACTTCGTTTCAGGTAAGGGCAGTCACTTTACAGCTCAAACGAACTACATCGTTCACGAAGCTAACAAGTTTCCCATCTTAACTGAGAAGCGTTGGACGTTAGAGAACCAGTGCTTTGTATCAATTTCAAGCAGAGTTGAACTAGATATGGTCCGTATGTTTAGGAAACACTGTTCATTTGTTCTCATCACACACTTGTTTTCCTGCATTCTTAGAGACTCTGGAAAGCAAGAGCGTGCTTCTTGCTCTAAAGCAGAGTGTGATCCATGGATGAGAACTCTGCTGTGTGTTTCCCTTCAGAAACGGAGTTAAATCCCTGGCTCTGAGTCTTCCTACAAGCAAGACTTCTTTTCAGGTAAGGGCAGATACTTTACAGCTCAAACGAACTACATCGTTCACAAAGCTCACACGTTTCTCATCTAAATGACAAGCATTGGATTTTAGAGGACCTGTGGTTTGTTTCAGTTTCAGAAGCAGAGTTGAACTAGATATGGTCCATATGTGTAGGAAACACCGTTCTTTTTTTCTCAGCACACTCATGTTTCCTGCTGTATTAGAGACTCTGGAAAGCAATAGGGTTCTTCTTGCTCTAAAGCAGAGTGTGACCCATGGATGAGAACTCTGCTGTGTGTTTCCCTTCAGAAATGGAGTTATATCCCAAGCTCTGTGTCTTCCTACAAGCAAGAATTCTTTTCAGGTAAGGGCAGGCACTTTTCAGCTCAAACGAACTACATCATTCACGAAGCTAACAAGTTTTCCATCTTAACTGACAAGCATTGGATGTTAGAGGACCAGGGCTTTGTATCAGTTTCAGAAACAGAGTTGGACTAGATATGGTCCGTACGTATAGGAAACACCGTTCCTTTGTTCTCAGCACCCTCACGTTTCCTGCTCTCTTAGAGACTCTGGATAGCAAGAGTGTGCTTCTTGCTCTAAAGCAGAGTGTGATCAATGGATGAGAACTCTGCTGTGTGTTTCACTTCAGAAATGGAGTTAAATCCCAGGCTCTGAGTCTTCCTACAAGCAAGACTTCGTTTCAGGTAAGGGCAGTCACTTGTCAGCTCAAATGAACTACATCATTCACGAAGCTCACACGTTTCTCATCTTAAATGAAAAGCATTGGATGTTAGAGGACCTGTGCTTTGTATCAATTTCAGAGACAGAGTTGTACTAGATATGGTCCGTATGTGTAGGAAACACCGTTATTTTGTTCTCAGCACGCTCATATTTCCTGCTGTCTTAGAGACTCTAGAAAGCAAGAGCGTGCTTCTTGCTCTAAAGCAGAGTTTGATCAATGGATGAGATCTCTGCTGTGTGTTTCACTTCAGAATTGGAGTTAAATCCCATGCTCTGAGTCTTCCTACAAGCAAGACTTCGTTTCAGGTAAGGGCAGTTACTTTACAGCTCAAACGAACTACATCGTTCACAAAGCTCACACGTTTCTCATCTTAACTGACAAGCATTGGATGTTAGAGTACCTGTGGTTTGTATCAGTTTCAGAAGCAGAGTTGAACTAGATATGGCCCGTATGTGTAGGAAACACTGTTCTTTTGTTCTGAGGACACTCAAGTTTCCTGCTATATTGGAGACTCTAGAAATCAAGAGTGTGCTTCGTGCTCTAAAGCAGAGTGTGATCCATGGATGAGAACTCTGCTGTGTGTTTCCCTTCAGAAATGGAGTGAAATCCCAGGCTCTGTGTCTTTCTACAAGCAAGACGGCGTTTCAGGCAAGGGCAGTCACTTTTAGGCTACAATGTACTACATCGTTCACGAAGCTAACAAGTTTCCCATCTTAACTGACAAGCATTGGATGTTAGAGGACCAGTGCTTTGTATCAGTTTCAGGAGCAGAGTTGGACTAGATATGGTCCGTATGTGTAGGAAACACCGTTCTTTTGTTCTCAGCACACTCCTATTTCCTGCTGTCTTAGAGACTCTAGAAAGCAAGAGCGTGCTTCTTGCTCTAAAGCAGAGTGTGATCTATATATTAGAACTCTGCTGTGTGTTTCCCTGCAGAAATGGAGGTAAATCCCAGGCTCTGTGTCTTCCTACAAGCAAGACTGCGTTTCAGGCAAGGGCAGTCACTTTTCAGCTCAAATGAACTACATCGTTCACGAACCTAACAAGTTTCCCATCTTAACTGACAAGCTTTGGATGATAGAGGACCAGGGCTTTGTATCACTTTCAGAAGCAGAGTTGGACTAGATATGGTCCGTATGTGTAGGAACCACCATTCTTTTGTTCTTAGCACACTCACGTTTCCTACTGTATTAGAGATTCTAGAAATCAAGAGCGTGCTTCTTGCTCTAAAGCAGAGTGTGATCAATGGATGAGAACTCTGCTGTGGGTTTCCCTTCAGAAATGGAGTTAAATCCCTGGCTCTGAGTCAACGTACAACAAGACTTCGTTTCAGGTAAGGGCAGTCACTTTTCAGCTCAAACGAACTACATCGTTCACGAAGCTAACAAGTTTCCCATCTTAACTGAGAAGCATTGGACGTTAGAGAACCAGTGCTTTGTATCAATTTCAAGCAGAGTTGAACTAGATATGATCCGTATGTTTAGGAAACACCGTTCATTTGTTCTCATCACACAATTGTTTTTCTGCATTCTTAGAGACTCTGTTAAGCAAGAGTGTGCGTCTTGCTCTAAAGCAGAGTGTGATCCATGGATGAGAACTCTGCTGTGTGTTTCCCTTCAGAAACGGAGTTAAATCCCCAGCTCTGAGTCTTCCTACAAGCAAGACTTCTTTTCAGGTAAGGGCAGATACTTTACAGCTCAAACGAACTA
Source organism: Onychomys leucogaster (assembly GCA_949786385.1). Taxonomy (NCBI): domain Eukaryota; kingdom Metazoa; phylum Chordata; class Mammalia; order Rodentia; family Cricetidae; genus Onychomys; species Onychomys leucogaster. Next base: position 1,995,381 of record CATKUP010000038.1, on the reverse strand, counting down.
CATCGTTCACGAAGCTCACACGTTTCTCATCTAAACTGACAAGCATTGGATGTTAGAGGACCTGTGGTTTTTTCAGTTTCAGAAGCAGAGTTGAACTAGATATGGTCCGTATGTGTAGGAAACACCGTTCTTTTGTTCTGAGCACACTCAAGTTTCCTGCTATATTAGAGACTCTAGCAAGAGCGTGCTTCTTGCTCTAAAGAAGAGTTTGATCAATGGATGAGATGCTTTGTACCAGTTTCAGGAGCAGAGTTGGAGTAGATATGGTCCTTATGAGTAGGAAATACCGTTCTTTTGTTCTCAGCACACTCATATTTCCTGCTCTCTTAGAGACTCTCGAAAGCAAGAGCGTGATTCTTGCTCTAAAGCAAACACTGTTCATTTGTTGTCATCACACACTTGTTTCCTGCTCTCTTAGAGACTCTGGAAAGCAAGAGCGTGCTTCTTGCTATAAAGCAGAGTCTGATCAATAGATGAGAACTCTGCTGTGTGTTTCACTTCAGAAATGGAGTTAAATCCCAGGCTCTGAGTCTTCCTACAAGCAAGACTTCGTTTCAGGTAAGGGCAGTTACTTTACAGCTCAAACGAACTACATCGTTCACGAAGCTCACACGTTTCTCATCTTAACTGACAAGCATTGGATGTTAGAGGACCAGTGCTTTGTATCAATTTCAAAAGCAGAGTTGGACTAGATATGGTCCGTATGTGTAGGAAACACAGTTCTTTTGTTCTCAGCACACTCAAATTTCCTGCTGTCTTGGAGAAACTAGAAAGCAAGAGCGTGTTTCTTGTTCTAAAGCAGAGTGTGATCCATCAATGAGAACTATGCTGTGTGTTTCCTTTCAGAAATGGATTATATTCCAGGCTCTGTGTCTTCCTACAAGCAAGACTTCGTTTCAAGTAAGGGCAGTCACTTTTCAGGTCAAACAAACTACATCATTCACGAAGCGAACACGTTTCTCACCTTTACTGACAAGCATTAAATCTTAGAGGTCCACTGCTTTGTATCAGTTTCAGAAGCAGAGTTGGACTAGATATGGTCCATATGTGTAGGAAACACCGTTCATTTGTTCTCAGCACACTCAAGTTTCCGGCTGTCTTAGACACTCCAGAAAGCTAGAGGATGCTTCTTGCTCTAAAGCAGAGTGTGATCAATGGATGAGAACTCTGTTGTGTGTTTCACTTCAGAAATGGAGTTAAACCCCAGGCTCTGTGTCTTCCTACAAACAAGACTTCGTTTCAGGTATGGGCAATCACTTTTCAACTCAAACAATCTACATCATTCACAAAGCTCACACATTTCTCATCTTTACTGACAAGCATCGGATGTTAGAGGACCAGTGCTTTGTATCAGTTTCAGAAGTAGAGTTGAACTACATATGGCCCATATGTGTAGGAAACACCGTTCTTTTTTTCTGAGCACACTCAAATTTCCTGCTATATTAGAGACTCTAGAAAGCAAGACCGTGCTTCTTGCTCTAAAGCAGAGTTCGATCAATGGATGAGAATTCTGCTGTGTGTTTCCCTTCAGAAATGGAGTTAAATCCCAGAGTCTGAGTCTTCCTAAAAGCAAGACTACTTTTCAGGTAAGGGCAGATACTTTACAGCTCAAACGAACTACATCGTTCAAGAAGCTCACACGTTTCTCCTCTAAACTGACAAGCATTGGATGTTAGAGGACCTGTGGTATGTTTCAGTTTCAGAAGCAGAGTTGAACTAGATATGGTCCGTATGTGTAGGAAACACCGTTCTTTTTTTCTCAGCACACTCATGTTTCCTGCTGTATTAGAGACTCTGGAAAGCAATAGGGTTCTTCTTGCTCTAAAGCAGAGTGTGACCCATGGATGAGAACTCTGCTGTGTGTTTCCCTTCAGAAATGGAGTTATATCCCAAGCTCTGTGTCTTCCTACAAGCAAGAATTCTTTTCAGGTAAGGGCAGGCACTTTTCAGCTCAAACGAACTACATCATTCACGAAGCTAACAAGTTTTCCATCTTAACTGACAAGCATTGGATGTTAGAGGACCAGGGCTTTGTATCAGTTTCAGAAGCAGAGTTGGACTAGATATGGTCCATACGTATAGGAAACAACGTTCCTTTGTTCTCAGCACCCTCACGTTTCCTGCTCTCTTAGAGAATCTGGATAGCAAGAGCTTGCTTCTTGCTCTAAAGCAGAGTGTGATCAATGGATGAAAACTCTGCTGTGTGTTTCACTTCAGAAATGGAGTTAAATCCCAGGCTCTGAGTCTTCCTACAAGCAAGACTTCGTTTCAGGTAAGGGCAGTCACTTGTCAGCTCAAATGAACTACATCATTCACGAAGCTCACACGTTTCTCATCTTAAATGAAAAGCATTGGATGTTAGAGGACCTGTGCTTTGCATCAATTTCAGAGCCAGAGTCGTACTAGATATGGTCCGTATGTGTCGGAAACACTGTTATTTTGTTCTCAGCACACTCATATTTCCTGCTGTCTTAGAGACTCTAGAAAGCAAGAGCGTGCTTCTTGCTCTAAAGTAGAGTGTGATCTATATATTAGAACTCTGCTGTGTGCTTCACCTCAGAAATGGAGTTAAATCCCAGGCTCTGAGTCTTCTTACAAGCAAGCCTTGTTTCAGGTAAGGGCAGTTGCTTTACAGCTCAAACGAACTACATCGTTCACAAAGCTCACACGTTTCTCATCTTAACTGACAAGCATTGGATGTTAGAGGACCTGTGGTTTGTATCAGTTTCAGAAGCAGAGTTGAACTAGATATGGCCCGTATGTGTAGGAAACACCGTTCTTTTGTTCTGAGGACACTCAAGTTTCCTGCTATATTAGAGACTCTAGAAAGCAAGAGCGTGCTTCGTGCTCTAAAGCAGAGTGTGATCCATGGATGAGAACTCTGCTGTGTGTTTCCCTTCAGAAATGGGGTTAAATCCCAGGTTCTGTGTCTTCCTACAAGCAAGACGGCGTTTCAGGCAAGGGCAGTCACTTTTAGGCTAAAATGTACTACATCATTCACGAAGCTAACAAGTTTCCCATCTTAACTGACAAGCATTGGATGTTAGAGGACCAGGGCTTTGTATCAGTTTCAGGAGCAGAGTTGGACTAGATATGGTCCGTATGTGTAGGAAACACCATTTTTGTTCTCAGCACACTCACGTTTCCTACTGTATTAGAGACTCTAGAAATCAAGAGCGTCCTTCTTGCTCTAAAGCAGAGTGTGATCAATGGATGAGAACTGTGTTGTGTATTTCCCTTCAGAAATGGAGTTAAACCCCAGGCTCTGTGTCTTCCTACTATCAAGACTTCGTTTCAGGTAAGGGCAGACACTCTGCAGCTCAAAAGAACTATATCGTTTACAAAGCTCAGACGTTTATCATCTTTACTGACAAGCATCGGATGTTAGAACACCAGTGCTTTGTATCAGTTACAGAAGCAGAGTTGGACTAGATATGGTCCGTATCTGTGGGAAACACCGTTCTTTTGTTCTTAGCACACTCACGTTTCCTACTGTATTAGAGATTCTAGAAATCAAGAGCGTGCTTCTTGCTCTAAAGCAGAGTGTGATCAATGGATGAGAACTCTGCTGTGGGTTTCCCTTCAGAAATGGAGTTAAATCCCTGGCTCTGAGTCAACGTACAACAAGACTTCGTTTCAGGTAAGGGCAGTCACTTTTCAGCTCAAACGAACTACATCGTTCACGAAGCTAACAAGTTTCCCATCTTAACTGAGAAGCATTGGACGTTAGAGAACCAGTGCTTTGTATCAATTTCAAGCAGAGTTGAACTAGATATGATCCGTATGTTTAGGAAACACCGTTCATTTGTTCTCATCACACAATTGTTTTTCTGCATTCTTAGAGACTCTGTTAAGCAAGAGTGTGCGTCTTGCTCTAAAGCAGAGTGTGATCCATGGATGAGAACTCTGCTGTGTGTTTCCCTTCAGAAACGGAGTTAAATCCCCAGCTCTGAGTCTTCCTACAAGCAAGACTTCTTTTCAGGTAAGGGCAGATACTTTACAGCTCAAACGAACTACATCGTTCACGAAGCTCACACGTTTCTCATCTAAACTGACAAGCATTGGATGTTAGAGGACCTGTGGTTTTTTCAGTTTCAGAAGCAGAGTTGAACTAGATATGGTCCGTATGTGTAGGAAACACCGTTCTTTTGTTCTGAGCACACTCAAGTTTCCTGCTATATTAGAGACTCTAGCAAGAGCGTGCTTCTTGCTCTAAAGAAGAGTTTGATCAATGGATGAGATGCTTTGTACCAGTTTCAGGAGCAGAGTTGGAGTAGATATGGTCCTTATGAGTAGGAAATACCGTTCTTTTGTTCTCAGCACACTCATATTTCCTGCTCTCTTAGAGACTCTCGAAAGCAAGAGCGTGATTCTTGCTCTAAAGCAAACACTGTTCATTTGTTGTCATCACACACTTGTTTCCTGCTCTCTTAGAGACTCTGGAAAGCAAGAGCGTGCTTCTTGCTATAAAGCAGAGTCTGATCAATAGATGAGAACTCTGCTGTGTGTTTCACTTCAGAAATGGAGTTAAATCCCAGGCTCTGAGTCTTCCTACAAGCAAGACTTCGTTTCAGGTAAGGGCAGTTACTTTACAGCTCAAACGAACTACATCGTTCACGAAGCTCACACGTTTCTCATCTTAACTGACAAGCATTGGATGTTAGAGGACCAGTGCTTTGTATCAATTTCAAAAGCAGAGTTGGACTAGATATGGTCCGTATGTGTAGGAAACACAGTTCTTTTGTTCTCAGCACACTCAAATTTCCTGCTGTCTTGGAGAAACTAGAAAGCAAGAGCGTGTTTCTTGTTCTAAAGCAGAGTGTGATCCATCAATGAGAACTATGCTGTGTGTTTCCTTTCAGAAATGGATTATATTCCAGGCTCTGTGTCTTCCTACAAGCAAGACTTCGTTTCAAGTAAGGGCAGTCACTTTTCAGGTCAAACAAACTACATCATTCACGAAGCGAACACGTTTCTCACCTTTACTGACAAGCATTAAATCTTAGAGGTCCACTGCTTTGTATCAGTTTCAGAAGCAGAGTTGGACTAGATATGGTCCATATGTGTAGGAAACACCGTTCATTTGTTCTCAGCACACTCAAGTTTCCGGCTGTCTTAGACACTCCAGAAAGCTAGAGGATGCTTCTTGCTCTAAAGCAGAGTGTGATCAATGGATGAGAACTCTGTTGTGTGTTTCACTTCAGAAATGGAGTTAAACCCCAGGCTCTGTGTCTTCCTACAAACAAGACTTCGTTTCAGGTATGGGCAATCACTTTTCAACTCAAACAATCTACATCATTCACAAAGCTCACACATTTCTCATCTTTACTGACAAGCATCGGATGTTAGAGGACCAGTGCTTTGTATCAGTTTCAGAAGTAGAGTTGAACTACATATGGCCCATATGTGTAGGAAACACCGTTCTTTTTTTCTGAGCACACTCAAATTTCCTGCTATATTAGAGACTCTAGAAAGCAAGACCGTGCTTCTTGCTCTAAAGCAGAGTTCGATCAATGGATGAGAATTCTGCTGTGTGTTTCCCTTCAGAAATGGAGTTAAATCCCAGAGTCTGAGTCTTCCTAAAAGCAAGACTACTTTTCAGGTAAGGGCAGATACTTTACAGCTCAAACGAACTACATCGTTCAAGAAGCTCACACGTTTCTCCTCTAAACTGACAAGCATTGGATGTTAGAGGACCTGTGGTATGTTTCAGTTTCAGAAGCAGAGTTGAACTAGATATGGTCCGTATGTGTAGGAAACACCGTTCTTTTTTTCTCAGCACACTCATGTTTCCTGCTGTATTAGAGACTCTGGAAAGCAATAGGGTTCTTCTTGCTCTAAAGCAGAGTGTGACCCATGGATGAGAACTCTGCTGTGTGTTTCCCTTCAGAAATGGAGTTATATCCCAAGCTCTGTGTCTTCCTACAAGCAAGAATTCTTTTCAGGTAAGGGCAGGCACTTTTCAGCTCAAACGAACTACATCATTCACGAAGCTAACAAGTTTTCCATCTTAACTGACAAGCATTGGATGTTAGAGGACCAGGGCTTTGTATCAGTTTCAGAAGCAGAGTTGGACTAGATATGGTCCATACGTATAGGAAACAACGTTCCTTTGTTCTCAGCACCCTCACGTTTCCTGCTCTCTTAGAGAATCTGGATAGCAAGAGCTTGCTTCTTGCTCTAAAGCAGAGTGTGATCAATGGATGAAAACTCTGCTGTGTGTTTCACTTCAGAAATGGAGTTAAATCCCAGGCTCTGAGTCTTCCTACAAGCAAGACTTCGTTTCAGGTAAGGGCAGTCACTTGTCAGCTCAAATGAACTACATCATTCACGAAGCTCACACGTTTCTCATCTTAAATGAAAAGCATTGGATGTTAGAGGACCTGTGCTTTGCATCAATTTCAGAGCCAGAGTCGTACTAGATATGGTCCGTATGTGTCGGAAACACTGTTATTTTGTTCTCAGCACACTCATATTTCCTGCTGTCTTAGAGACTCTAGAAAGCAAGAGCGTGCTTCTTGCTCTAAAGTAGAGTGTGATCTATATATTAGAACTCTGCTGTGTGCTTCACCTCAGAAATGGAGTTAAATCCCAGGCTCTGAGTCTTCTTACAAGCAAGCCTTGTTTCAGGTAAGGGCAGTTGCTTTACAGCTCAAACGAACTACATCGTTCACAAAGCTCACACGTTTCTCATCTTAACTGACAAGCATTGGATGTTAGAGGACCTGTGGTTTGTATCAGTTTCAGAAGCAGAGTTGAACTAGATATGGCCCGTATGTGTAGGAAACACCGTTCTTTTGTTCTGAGGACACTCAAGTTTCCTGCTATATTAGAGACTCTAGAAAGCAAGAGCGTGCTTCGTGCTCTAAAGCAGAGTGTGATCCATGGATGAGAACTCTGCTGTGTGTTTCCCTTCAGAAATGGGGTTAAATCCCAGGTTCTGTGTCTTCCTACAAGCAAGACGGCGTTTCAGGCAAGGGCAGTCACTTTTAGGCTAAAATGTACTACATCATTCACGAAGCTAACAAGTTTCCCATCTTAACTGACAAGCATTGGATGTTAGAGGACCAGGGCTTTGTATCAGTTTCAGGAGCAGAGTTGGACTAGATATGGTCCGTATGTGTAGGAAACACCATTTTTGTTCTCAGCACACTCACGTTTCCTACTGTATTAGAGACTCTAGAAATCAAGAGCGTCCTTCTTGCTCTAAAGCAGAGTGTGATCAATGGATGAGAACTGTGTTGTGTATTTCCCTTCAGAAATGGAGTTAAACCCCAGGCTCTGTGTCTTCCTACTATCAAGACTTCGTTTCAGGTAAGGGCAGACACTCTGCAGCTCAAAAGAACTATATCGTTTACAAAGCTCAGACGTTTATCATCTTTACTGACAAGCATCGGATGTTAGAACACCAGTGCTTTGTATCAGTTACAGAAGCAGAGTTGGACTAGATATGGTCCGTATCTGTGGGAAACACCGTTCTTTTGTTCTCAGCACACTCATGTTTCCTGGTCTCTTAGAGACTCTAGAAAGCAAGAGCGTGCTTCTTGCTCTGAAGCAGAGTGTGATCAATGGATGAGAACTCTGTTGTGTGTTTCCCTTCAGAAATGGAGTTAAATCCCTGGCTCTGAGTCTACCTACAACAAGACTTCGTTTCAGGTAAGGGCAGTCACTTTACAGCTCAAACGAACTACATCGTTCACGAAGCTAACAAGTTTCCCATCTTAACTGAGAAGCGTTGGACGTTAGAGAACCAGTGCTTTGTATCAATTTCAAGCAGAGTTGAACTAGATATGGTCCGTATGTTTAGGAAACACTGTTCATTTGTTCTCATCACACACTTGTTTTCCTGCATTCTTAGAGACTCTGGAAAGCAAGAGCGTGCTTCTTGCTCTAAAGCAGAGTGTGATCCATGGATGAGAACTCTGCTGTGTGTTTCCCTTCAGAAACGGAGTTAAATCCCTGGCTCTGAGTCTTCCTACAAGCAAGACTTCTTTTCAGGTAAGGGCAGATACTTTACAGCTCAAACGAACTACATCGTTCACAAAGCTCACACGTTTCTCATCTAAATGACAAGCATTGGATTTTAGAGGACCTGTGGTTTGTTTCAGTTTCAGAAGCAGAGTTGAACTAGATATGGTCCATATGTGTAGGAAACACCGTTCTTTTTTTCTCAGCACACTCATGTTTCCTGCTGTATTAGAGACTCTGGAAAGCAATAGGGTTCTTCTTGCTCTAAAGCAGAGTGTGACCCATGGATGAGAACTCTGCTGTGTGTTTCCCTTCAGAAATGGAGTTATATCCCAAGCTCTGTGTCTTTCTACAAGCAAGAATTCTTTTCAGGTAAGGGGAGGCACTTTTCAGCTCAAACGAACTACATCATTCACGAAGCTAACAAGTTTTCCATCTTAACTGACAAGCATTGGATGTTAGAGGACCAGGGCTTTGTATCAGTTTCAGAAACAGAGTTGGACTAGATATGGTCCGTACGTATAGGAAACACCGTTCCTTTGTTCTCAGCACCCTCACGTTTCCTGCTCTCTTAGAGACTCTGGATAGCAAGAGTGTGCTTCTTGCTCTAAAGCAGAGTGTGATCAATGGATGAGAACTCTGCTGTGTGTTTCACTTCAGAAATGGAGTTAAATCCCAGGCTCTGAGTCTTCCTACAAGCAAGACTTCGTTTCAGGTAAGGGCAGTCACTTGTCAGCTCAAATGAACTACATCATTCACGAAGCTCACACGTTTCTCATCTTAAATGAAAAGCATTGGATGTTAGAGGACCTGTGCTTTGTATCAATTTCAGAGACAGAGTTGTACTAGATATGGTCCGTATGTGTAGGAAACACCGTTATTTTGTTCTCAGCACGCTCATATTTCCTGCTGTCTTAGAGACTCTAGAAAGCAAGAGCGTGCTTCTTGCTCTAAAGCAGAGTTTGATCAATGGATGAGATCTCTGCTGTGTGTTTCACTTCAGAATTGGAGTTAAATCCCATGCTCTGAGTCTTCCTACAAGCAAGACTTCGTTTCAGGTAAGGGCAGTTACTTTACAGCTCAAACGAACTACATCGTTCACAAAGCTCACACGTTTCTCATCTTAACTGACAAGCATTGGATGTTAGAGTACCTGTGGTTTGTATCAGTTTCAGAAGCAGAGTTGAACTAGATATGGCCCGTATGTGTAGGAAACACTGTTCTTTTGTTCTGAGGACACTCAAGTTTCCTGCTATATTGGAGACTCTAGAAATCAAGAGTGTGCTTCGTGCTCTAAAGCAGAGTGTGATCCATGGATGAGAACTCTGCTGTGTGTTTCCCTTCAGAAATGGAGTGAAATCCCAGGCTCTGTGTCTTTCTACAAGCAAGACGGCGTTTCAGGCAAGGGCAGTCACTTTTAGGCTACAATGTACTACATCGTTCACGAAGCTAACAAGTTTCCCATCTTAACTGACAAGCATTGGATGTTAGAGGACCAGTGCTTTGTATCAGTTTCAGGAGCAGAGTTGGACTAGATATGGTCCGTATGTGTAGGAAACACCGTTCTTTTGTTCTCAGCACACTCCTATTTCCTGCTGTCTTAGAGACTCTAGAAAGCAAGAGCGTGCTTCTTGCTCTAAAGCAGAGTGTGATCTATATATTAGAACTCTGCTGTGTGTTTCCCTGCAGAAATGGAGGTAAATCCCAGGCTCTGTGTCTTCCTACAAGCAAGACTGCGTTTCAGGCAAGGGCAGTCACTTTTCAGCTCAAATGAACTACATCGTTCACGAACCTAACAAGTTTCCCATCTTAACTGACAAGCTTTGGATGATAGAGGACCAGGGCTTTGTATCACTTTCAGAAGCAGAGTTGGACTAGATATGGTCCGTATGTGTAGGAACCACCATTCTTTTGTTCTTAGCACACTCACGTTTCCTACTGTATTAGAGATTCTAGAAATCAAGAGCGTGCTTCTTGCTCTAAAGCAGAGTGTGATCAATGGATGAGAACTCTGCTGTGGGTTTCCCTTCAGAAATGGAGTTAAATCCCTGGCTCTGAGTCAACGTACAACAAGACTTCGTTTCAGGTAAGGGCAGTCACTTTTCAGCTCAAACGAACTACATCGTTCACGAAGCTAACAAGTTTCCCATCTTAACTGAGAAGCATTGGACGTTAGAGAACCAGTGCTTTGTATCAATTTCAAGCAGAGTTGAACTAGATATGATCCGTATGTTTAGGAAACACCGTTCATTTGTTCTCATCACACAATTGTTTTTCTGCATTCTTAGAGACTCTGTTAAGCAAGAGTGTGCGTCTTGCTCTAAAGCAGAGTGTGATCCATGGATGAGAACTCTGCTGTGTGTTTCCCTTCAGAAACGGAGTTAAATCCCCAGCTCTGAGTCTTCCTACAAGCAAGACTTCTTTTCAGGTAAGGGCAGATACTTTACAGCTCAAACGAACTACATCGTTCACGAAGCTCACACGTTTCTCATCTAAACTGACAAGCATTGGATGTTAGAGGACCTGTGGTTTTTTCAGTTTCAGAAGCAGAGTTGAACTAGATATGGTCCGTATGTGTAGGAAACACCGTTCTTTTGTTCTGAGCACACTCAAGTTTCCTGCTATATTAGAGACTCTAGCAAGAGCGTGCTTCTTGCTCTAAAGAAGAGTTTGATCAATGGATGAGATGCTTTGTACCAGTTTCAGGAGCAGAGTTGGAGTAGATATGGTCCTTATGAGTAGGAAATACCGTTCTTTTGTTCTCAGCACACTCATATTTCCTGCTCTCTTAGAGACTCTCGAAAGCAAGAGCGTGATTCTTGCTCTAAAGCAAACACTGTTCATTTGTTGTCATCACACACTTGTTTCCTGCTCTCTTAGAGACTCTGGAAAGCAAGAGCGTGCTTCTTGCTATAAAGCAGAGTCTGATCAATAGATGAGAACTCTGCTGTGTGTTTCACTTCAGAAATGGAGTTAAATCCCAGGCTCTGAGTCTTCCTACAAGCAAGACTTCGTTTCAGGTAAGGGCAGTTACTTTACAGCTCAAACGAACTACATCGTTCACGAAGCTCACACGTTTCTCATCTTAACTGACAAGCATTGGATGTTAGAGGACCAGTGCTTTGTATCAATTTCAAAAGCAGAGTTGGACTAGATATGGTCCGTATGTGTAGGAAACACAGTTCTTTTGTTCTCAGCACACTCAAATTTCCTGCTGTCTTGGAGAAACTAGAAAGCAAGAGCGTGTTTCTTGTTCTAAAGCAGAGTGTGATCCATCAATGAGAACTATGCTGTGTGTTTCCTTTCAGAAATGGATTATATTCCAGGCTCTGTGTCTTCCTACAAGCAAGACTTCGTTTCAAGTAAGGGCAGTCACTTTTCAGGTCAAACAAACTACATCATTCACGAAGCGAACACGTTTCTCACCTTTACTGACAAGCATTAAATCTTAGAGGTCCACTGCTTTGTATCAGTTTCAGAAGCAGAGTTGGACTAGATATGGTCCATATGTGTAGGAAACACCGTTCATTTGTTCTCAGCACACTCAAGTTTCCGGCTGTCTTAGACACTCCAGAAAGCTAGAGGATGCTTCTTGCTCTAAAGCAGAGTGTGATCAATGGATGAGAACTCTGTTGTGTGTTTCACTTCAGAAATGGAGTTAAACCCCAGGCTCTGTGTCTTCCTACAAACAAGACTTCGTTTCAGGTATGGGCAATCACTTTTCAACTCAAACAATCTACATCATTCACAAAGCTCACACATTTCTCATCTTTACTGACAAGCATCGGATGTTAGAGGACCAGTGCTTTGTATCAGTTTCAGAAGTAGAGTTGAACTACATATGGCCCATATGTGTAGGAAACACCGTTCTTTTTTTCTGAGCACACTCAAATTTCCTGCTATATTAGAGACTCTAGAAAGCAAGACCGTGCTTCTTGCTCTAAAGCAGAGTTCGATCAATGGATGAGAATTCTGCTGTGTGTTTCCCTTCAGAAATGGAGTTAAATCCCAGAGTCTGCGTCTTCCTAAAAGCAAGACTACTTTTCAGGTAAGGGCAGATACTTTACAGCTCAAACGAACTACATCGTTCAAGAAGCTCACACGTTTCTCCTCTAAACTGACAAGCATTGGATGTTAGAGGACCTGTGGTATGTTTCAGTTTCAGAAGCAGAGTTGAACTAGATATGGTCCGTATGTGTAGGAAACACCCTTCTTTTTTTCTCAGCACACTCATGTTTCCGGCTGTATTAGAGAATCTGGAAAGCAAAAGGGTTCTTCTTGCTCTAAAGTAGAGTGTGATCCATGGATGAGAACTCTGCTGTGTGTTTCATTTCAGAAATGGAGTTAAATCCCAGGCTCTGTGTCTTCCTACAAGCAAGACTTCTTTTCAGGTAAGGGCAGTCACTTTTCAGCTCAAACCAACTACATCCTTCACGAAGCTAACAAGTTTCCCATCTTAACTGACAAGCATTGGATGTTAGAGGACCAGTGCTTTGTATCAGTTTCAGAAGCAGAGTTGGACTAGATATGGTCCGTATCTGTAGGAAACGCCGTTCATTTGTTCTCAGCTCACATAAGTTTCCTGCTGTCTTAGAGACGCTAGAAAGCTAGAGCGTGCTTCTTGCTCTAAAGCAGAGTGTGATCAAATGACGAGACCTCTGTTGTGTGTTTCACTTCAGAAATGGAGTTAAATCCCTGGCTCTGAGTCTACCTACAATCAACATTTCGTTTCAGGTAAGGGCAGTCACTGTTCAGCTCAAATGAACTACATCGTTCACGAAGCTAACAAGTTTCCCATCTTAACTGAGAAGCATTGGATGTTAGAGGACCAGTGCTTTGTATCAATTTCAAGCAGAGTTGAACTAGATATGGTCTGTATGTGTAGGAAACACCGTTCTTTTGTTCTCAGCACACTCATGTTTCCTGCATTATTAGAGACTCTGGAAAGCAAGAGCGTGCTTCTTGCAATAAAGCAGAGTGTGATCCATGGATGAGAACTCTGCTGTGTGTTTCCCTTCAGAAATGGAGTTAAATCCCAGGCTCTGAGTCTTCCTACAAGCAAGAATTCGTTTCAGGTAAGGGCAGTTACTTTATAGCTCAAACGAACTACATCGTTCACAAAGCTCACACGTTTCTCATCTTAACTGACATGCATTGGATGATAGAGGACCTGTGGTTTGTATCAGTTTCAGAAGCAGAGTTGAACTAGATATGGCCCGTATGTGTACGAAACACTGTTCTTTTGTTCTGAGCACACTCAAGTTTCCTGCTGTATTAGAGACTCTAGAAAGCAAGAGCGTGCTTCTTGCTCTAAAGCAGAGTTTGATCAATGGATGAGAACTCTGCTGTGTGTTTCCCTTCAGAAATGGAGTTAAATCCCAGGCTCTGAGTCTTCCCACAAGCAAGACTACTTTTCAGGTAAGGGCAGATACTTTACAGCTCAAACGAACTGCATCGTTCACGAAGCTCACACGATTCTCATCTAAACTGACAAGCATTGGATGTTAGAGGACCTGTGGTTTGTTTCAGTTTCAGAAGCAGAGTTGAACTAGATATAGTCCGTATGTGTAGGAAACACCCTTCTTTTTTTCTCAGCACACTCATGTTTCCGGCTGTATTAGAGACTCTGGAAAGCAAATGGGTTCTTCTTGCTCTAAAGCAGAGTGTGATCCATGAATGAGAACTCTGCTGTTTGTTTCATTTCAGAAATGGAGTTAAATCCCAGGCTCTGTGTCTTCCTACAAGCAAGACTTCCTTTCAGGTAAGGGCAGTCACTTTTCAGCTCAAACGAACTACATCATTCACGATGCTAACAAGTTTCCCATCTTAACTGTCAAGCATTTGATGTTAGAGGACAAGTGCTTTGTATCAGTTTCAGAAGCAGAGTTGGACTAGATATGGTCCGTATCTGTAGGAAACACCGTTCATTTGTTCTCAGCTCACATAAGTTTCCTGCTGTCTTAGAGACTCTAGAAAGCTAGAGCGTGCTTCTTGCTCTAAAGCAGAGTGTGATCAATGGATGAGAACTCTGTTGTGTGTTTCACTTCAGAAATGGAGTTAAACCCCAGGCTGTGTCTTCCTACAAACAAGACTTCGTTTCAGGTATGGGCAGTCACTTTTCAGCTCAAACGAACTACATCATTCACAAAGCTCACACATTTCTCATCTTTACTGACAAGCATCGGATGTTAGAGGACCAGTGCTTTGTATCAGTTTCAGAAGCAGAGTTGAACTACATATGGCGCGTATGTGTAGGAAACACCGTTCTTTTGTTCTGAGCACACACAAGTTTCCTGCTATATTAGAGACTCTAGAAAGCAAGAGCGTGCTTCTTGCTCTAAAGCAGAGTTCGATCAATGGATGAGAATTCTGCTGTGTGTTTCCCTTCAGAAATGGAGTTAAATCCCAGAGTCTGAGTCTTCCTACAAGCAAGACTACTTTTCAGGTAAGGGTAGATACTTTACAGCTCAAACGAACTACATCGTTCACGAAGCTCACACGTTTCTCCTCTAAACTGACAAGCATTGGATGTTAGAGGACCTGTGGTTTGTTTCAGTTTCAGAAGCAGAGTTGAACTAGATATGGTCCGTATGTGTAGGAAACACCCTTCATTTTTTCTCAGCACACTCATGTTTCCGGCTGTATTAGAGAATCTGGAAAGCAAAAGGGTTCTTCTTGCTCTAAAGCAGAGTGTGATCCATGGATGAGAACTCTGCTGTGTGTTTCATTTCAGAAATGGAGTTAAATCCCAGGCTCTGTGTCTTCCTACAAGGAGACGGCGATTCAGGAAAGGGCAGTCACTTTTCAGCTCAAACGAACTACATCGTTCACGAAGCTAACAAGTTCCCCATCTTAACTGACAAACATTGGATGTTAGAGGACCAGGGCTTTGTATCAGTTTCAGAAGCAGAGTTGGACTAGATATGGTCCGTATGTGTAGGAAACACCATTCTTTTTTCTCAGCACACTCACGTTTCCTACTGTATTAGAGACTCTAGAAAGCAAGAGCGTGCTTCTTGCTCTAAAGCAGAGTGTAATCAATGAATGAGAACTCTGCTGTGTGTTTCACTTCAGAAATGGAGTTAAATCCCAGGATCTGAGTCTTCCTACAAGCAAGAATTCGTTTCAGGTAAGGGCAGTTACTTTATAGCTCAAACGAACTACATCTTTCACAAAGCTCACACGTTTCTCATCTTAACTGACATGCATTGGATGATAGAGGACCTGTGGTTTGTATCAGTTTCAGAAGCAGAGTTGAACTAGATATGGCCCGTATGTGTAGGAAACACTGTTCTTTTGTTCTGAGCACACTCAAGTTTCCTGCTGTATTAGAGACTCTAGAAAGCAAGAGCGTGCTTCTTTCTCTAAAGCAGAGTTTGATCAATGGATGAGAACTCTGCTGTGTGTTTCCCTTCAGAAATGGAGTTAAATCCCAGGCTCTGAGTCTTCCCACAAGCAAGACTACTTTTCAGGTAAGGGCAGATACTTTACAGCTCAAACGAACTGCATCGTTCACGAAGCTCACACGATTCTCATCTAAACTGACAAGCATTGGATGTTAGAGGACCTGTGGTTTGTTTCAGTTTCAGAAGCAGAGTTGAACTAGATATAGTCCGTATGTGTAGGAAACACCCTTCTTTTTTTCTCAGCACACTCATGTTTCCGTCTGTATTAGAGACTCTGGAAAGCAAATGGGTTCTTCTTGCTCTAAAGCAGAGTGTGATCCATGAATGAGAACTCTGCTGTTTGTTTCATTTCAGAAATGGAGTTAAATCCCAGGCTCTGTGTCTTCCTACAAGCAAGACTTCCTTTCAGGTAAGGGCAGTCACTTTTCAGCTCAAACGAACTACATCGTTCACGATGCTAACAAGTTTCCCATCTTAACTGTCAAGCATTTGATGTTAGAGGACAAGTGCTTTGTATCAGTTTCAGAAGCAGAGTTGGACTAGATATGGTCCGTATCTGTAGGAAACACTGTTCATTTGTTCTCAGCTCACATAAGTTTCATGCTGTCTTAGAGACTCTAGAAAGCTAGAGCGTGCTTCTTGCTCTAAAGCAGAGTGTGAACAAATGATGAGACCTCTGTTGTGTGTTTCACTTCAGAAATGGAGTTAAACCCCAGGCTCTGTGTCTTCCTACAAACAAGACTTCGTTTCAGGTATGGGCAGTCACTTTTCAGCTCAAACGAACTACATCATTCACAAAGCTCACACATTTCTCATCTTTACTGACAAGCATCGGATGTTAGAGGACCAGTGCTTTGTATCAGTTTCAGAAGCAGAGTTGAACTACATATGGCGCGTATGTGTAGGAAACACCGTTCTTTTGTTCTGAGCACACACAAGTTTCCTGCTATATTAGAGACTCTAGAAAGCAAGAGCGTGCTTCTTGCTCTAAAGCAGAGTTCGATCAATGGATGAGAATTCTGCTGTGTGTTTCCCTTCAGAAATGGAGTTAAATCCCAGAGTCTGAGTCTTCCTACAAGCAAGACTACTTTTCAGGTAAGGGCAGATACTTTACAGCTCAAACGAACTACATCATTCACGAAGCTCACACGTTTCTCCTCTAAACTGACAAGCATTGGATGTTAGAGGACCTGTGGTTTGTTTCAGTTTCAGAAGCAGAGTTGAACTAGATATGGTCCGTATGTGTAGGAAACACCCTTCTTTTTTTCTCAGCACACTCATGTTTCCGGCCGTATTAGAGAATCTGGAAAGCAAAAGGGTTCTTCTTGCTCTAAAGCAGAGTGTGATCAAATGATGAGACCTCTGTTGTGTGTTTCACTTCAGAAATGGAGTTAAATCCCTGGCTCTGAGTCTACCTACAATCAACATTTCGTTTCAGGTAAGGGCAGTCACTTTTCAGCTCAAATGAACTACATCGTTCACGAAGCTAACAAGTTTCCCATCTTAACTGAGAAGCATTGGATGTTAGAGGACCAGTGCTTTGTATCAATTTCAAGCAGAGTTGAACTAGATATGGTCTGTATGTGTAGGAAACACCGTTCTTTTGTTCTCAGCACACTCATGTTTCCTGCAGTATTAGAGACTCTGGAAAGCAAGATCGTGCTTCTTGCAATAAAGCAGAGTGTGATCCATGGATGAGAACTCTGCTGTGTGTTTCCCTTCAGAAATCGAGTTAAATCCCAGGCTCTGTGTCTTCCTACAAGAAGACGGCGATTCAGGAAAGGGCAGTCACTTCTCAGCTCAAACGACCTACATCGTTCACGAAGCTAACAAGTTCCCCATCTTAACTGACAAGCATTGGATGTTAGAGGACAAGTGCTTTGTATCAGTTTCAGAAGCAGAGTTGGACTAGATATGGTCCATATGTGTAGGAAACACCGTTCATTTGTTCTCAGCACACTCAAGTTTCCGGCTGTCTTAGACACTCCAGAAAGCTAGAGGATGCTTCTTGCTCTAAAGCAGAGTGTGATCAATGGATGAGAACTCTGTTGTGTGTTTCACTTCAGAAATGGAGTTAAACCCCAGGCTCTGTGTCTTCCTACAAACAAGACTTCGTTTCAGGTATGGGCAATCACTTTTCAACTCAAACAATCTACATCATTCACAAAGCTCACACATTTCTCATCTTTACTGACAAGCATCGGATGTTAGAGGACCAGTGCTTTGTATCAGTTTCAGAAGTAGAGTTGAACTACATATGGCCCATATGTGTAGGAAACACCGTTCTTTTTTTCTGAGCACACTCAAATTTCCTGCTATATTAGAGACTCTAGAAAGCAAGACCGTGCTTCTTGCTCTAAAGCAGAGTTCGATCAATGGATGAGAATTCTGCTGTGTGTTTCCCTTCAGAAATGGAGTTAAATCCCAGAGTCTGAGTCTTCCTAAAAGCAAGACTACTTTTCAGGTAAGGGCAGATACTTTACAGCTCAAACGAACTACATCGTTCAAGAAGCTCACACGTTTCTCCTCTAAACTGACAAGCATTGGATGTTAGAGGACCTGTGGTATGTTTCAGTTTCAGAAGCAGAGTTGAACTAGATATGGTCCGTATGTGTAGGAAACACCCTTCTTTTTTTCTCAGCACACTCATGTTTCCGGCTGTATTAGAGAATCTGGAAAGCAAAAGGGTTCTTCTTGCTCTAAAGCAGAGTGTGATCCATGGATGAGAACTCTGCTGTGTGTTTCATTTCAGAAATGGAGTTAAATCCCAGGCTCTGTGTCTTCCTACAAGCAAGACTTCTTTTCAGGTAAGGGCAGTCACTTTTCAGCTCAAACCAACTACATCCTTCACGAAGCTAACAAGTTTCCCATCTTAACTGACAAGCATTGGATGTTAGAGGACCAGTGCTTTGTATCAGTTTCAGAAGCAGAGTTGGACTAGATATGGTCCGTATCTGTAGGAAACGCCGTTCATTTGTTCTCAGCTCACATAAGTTTCCTGCTGTCTTAGAGACGCTAGAAAGCTAGAGCGTGCTTCTTGCTCTAAAGCAGAGTGTGATCAAATGACGAGACCTCTGTTGTGTGTTTCACTTCAGAAATGGAGTTAAATCCCTGGCTCTGAGTCTACCTACAATCAACATTTCGTTTCAGGTAAGGGCAGTCACTGTTCAGCTCAAATGAACTACATCGTTCACGAAGCTAACAAGTTTCCCATCTTAACTGAGAAGCATTGGATGTTAGAGGACCAGTGCTTTGTATCAATTTCAAGCAGAGTTGAACTAGATATGGTCTGTATGTGTAGGAAACACCGTTCTTTTGTTCTCAGCACACTCATGTTTCCTGCATTATTAGAGACTCTGGAAAGCAAGAGCGTGCTTCTTGCAATAAAGCAGAGTGTGATCCATGGATGAGAACTCTGCTGTGTGTTTCCCTTCAGAAATGGAGTTAAATCCCAGGCTCTGAGTCTTCCTACAAGCAAGAATTCGTTTCAGGTAAGGGCAGTTACTTTATAGCTCAAACGAACTACATCGTTCACAAAGCTCACACGTTTCTCATCTTAACTGACATGCATTGGATGATAGAGGACCTGTGGTTTGTATCAGTTTCAGAAGCAGAGTTGAACTAGATATGGCCCGTATGTGTAGGAAACACTGTTCTTTTGTTCTGAGCACACTCAAGTTTCCTGCTGTATTAGAGACTCTAGAAAGCAAGAGCGTGCTTCTTGCTCTAAAGCAGAGTTTGATCAATGGATGAGAACTCTGCTGTGTGTTTCCCTTCAGAAATGGAGTTAAATCCCAGGCTCTGAGTCTTCCCACAAGCAAGACTACTTTTCAGGTAAGGGCAGATACTTTACAGCTCAAACGAACTGCATCGTTCACGAAGCTCACACGATTCTCATCTAAACTGACAAGCATTGGATGTTAGAGGACCTGTGGTTTGTTTCAGTTTCAGAAGCAGAGTTGAACTAGATATAGTCCGTATGTGTAGGAAACACCCTTCTTTTTTTCTCAGCACACTCATGTTTCCGGCTGTATTAGAGACTCTGGAAAGCAAATGGGTTCTTCTTGCTCTAAAGCAGAGTGTGATCCATGAATGAGAACTCTGCTGTTTGTTTCATTTCAGAAATGGAGTTAAATCCCAGGCTCTGTGTCTTCCTACAAGCAAGACTTCCTTTCAGGTAAGGGCAGTCACTTTTCAGCTCAAACGAACTACATCATTCACGATGCTAACAAGTTTCCCATCTTAACTGTCAAGCATTTGATGTTAGAGGACAAGTGCTTTGTATCAGTTTCAGAAGCAGAGTTGGACTAGATATGGTCCGTATCTGTAGGAAACACCGTTCATTTGTTCTCAGCTCACATAAGTTTCCTGCTGTCTTAGAGACTCTAGAAAGCTAGAGCGTGCTTCTTGCTCTAAAGCAGAGTGTGATCAATGGATGAGAACTCTGTTGTGTGTTTCACTTCAGAAATGGAGTTAAACCCCAGGCTGTGTCTTCCTACAAACAAGACTTCGTTTCAGGTATGGGCAGTCACTTTTCAGCTCAAACGAACTACATCATTCACAAAGCTCACACATTTCTCATCTTTACTGACAAGCATCGGATGTTAGAGGACCAGTGCTTTGTATCAGTTTCAGAAGCAGAGTTGAACTACATATGGCGCGTATGTGTAGGAAACACCGTTCTTTTGTTCTGAGCACACACAAGTTTCCTGCTATATTAGAGACTCTAGAAAGCAAGAGCGTGCTTCTTGCTCTAAAGCAGAGTTCGATCAATGGATGAGAATTCTGCTGTGTGTTTCCCTTCAGAAATGGAGTTAAATCCCAGAGTCTGAGTCTTCCTACAAGCAAGACTACTTTTCAGGTAAGGGCAGATACTTTACAGCTCAAACGAACTACATCGTTCACGAAGCTCACACGTTTCTCCTCTAAACTGACAAGCATTGGATGTTAGAGGACCTGTGGTTTGTTTCAGTTTCAGAAGCAGAGTTGAACTAGATATGGTCCGTATGTGTAGGAAACACCCTTCATTTTTTCTCAGCACACTCATGTTTCCGGCTGTATTAGAGAATCTGGAAAGCAAAAGGGTTCTTCTTGCTCTAAAGCAGAGTGTGATCCATGGATGAGAACTCTGCTGTGTGTTTCATTTCAGAAATGGAGTTAAATCCCAGGCTCTGTGTCTTCCTACAAGGAGACGGCGATTCAGGAAAGGGCAGTCACTTTTCAGCTCAAACGAACTACATCGTTCACGAAGCTAACAAGTTCCCCATCTTAACTGACAAACATTGGATGTTAGAGGACCAGGGCTTTGTATCAGTTTCAGAAGCAGAGTTGGACTAGATATGGTCCGTATGTGTAGGAAACACCATTCTTTTTTCTCAGCACACTCACGTTTCCTACTGTATTAGAGACTCTAGAAAGCAAGAGCGTGCTTCTTGCTCTAAAGCAGAGTGTAATCAATGAATGAGAACTCTGCTGTGTGTTTCACTTCAGAAATGGAGTTAAATCCCAGGATCTGAGTCTTCCTACAAGCAAGAATTCGTTTCAGGTAAGGGCAGTTACTTTATAGCTCAAACGAACTACATCTTTCACAAAGCTCACACGTTTCTCATCTTAACTGACATGCATTGGATGATAGAGGACCTGTGGTTTGTATCAGTTTCAGAAGCAGAGTTGAACTAGATATGGCCCGTATGTGTAGGAAACACTGTTCTTTTGTTCTGAGCACACTCAAGTTTCCTGCTGTATTAGAGACTCTAGAAAGCAAGAGCGTGCTTCTTTCTCTAAAGCAGAGTTTGATCAATGGATGAGAACTCTGCTGTGTGTTTCCCTTCAGAAATGGAGTTAAATCCCAGGCTCTGAGTCTTCCCACAAGCAAGACTACTTTTCAGGTAAGGGCAGATACTTTACAGCTCAAACGAACTGCATCGTTCACGAAGCTCACACGATTCTCATCTAAACTGACAAGCATTGGATGTTAGAGGACCTGTGGTTTGTTTCAGTTTCAGAAGCAGAGTTGAACTAGATATAGTCCGTATGTGTAGGAAACACCCTTCTTTTTTTCTCAGCACACTCATGTTTCCGTCTGTATTAGAGACTCTGGAAAGCAAATGGGTTCTTCTTGCTCTAAAGCAGAGTGTGATCCATGAATGAGAACTCTGCTGTTTGTTTCATTTCAGAAATGGAGTTAAATCCCAGGCTCTGTGTCTTCCTACAAGCAAGACTTCCTTTCAGGTAAGGGCAGTCACTTTTCAGCTCAAACGAACTACATCGTTCACGATGCTAACAAGTTTCCCATCTTAACTGTCAAGCATTTGATGTTAGAGGACAAGTGCTTTGTATCAGTTTCAGAAGCAGAGTTGGACTAGATATGGTCCGTATCTGTAGGAAACACTGTTCATTTGTTCTCAGCTCACATAAGTTTCATGCTGTCTTAGAGACTCTAGAAAGCTAGAGCGTGCTTCTTGCTCTAAAGCAGAGTGTGAACAAATGATGAGACCTCTGTTGTGTGTTTCACTTCAGAAATGGAGTTAAACCCCAGGCTCTGTGTCTTCCTACAAACAAGACTTCGTTTCAGGTATGGGCAGTCACTTTTCAGCTCAAACGAACTACATCATTCACAAAGCTCACACATTTCTCATCTTTACTGACAAGCATCGGATGTTAGAGGACCAGTGCTTTGTATCAGTTTCAGAAGCAGAGTTGAACTACATATGGCGCGTATGTGTAGGAAACACCGTTCTTTTGTTCTGAGCACACACAAGTTTCCTGCTATATTAGAGACTCTAGAAAGCAAGAGCGTGCTTCTTGCTCTAAAGCAGAGTTCGATCAATGGATGAGAATTCTGCTGTGTGTTTCCCTTCAGAAATGGAGTTAAATCCCAGAGTCTGAGTCTTCCTACAAGCAAGACTACTTTTCAGGTAAGGGCAGATACTTTACAGCTCAAACGAACTACATCATTCACGAAGCTCACACGTTTCTCCTCTAAACTGACAAGCATTGGATGTTAGAGGACCTGTGGTTTGTTTCAGTTTCAGAAGCAGAGTTGAACTAGATATGGTCCGTATGTGTAGGAAACACCCTTCTTTTTTTCTCAGCACACTCATGTTTCCGGCCGTATTAGAGAATCTGGAAAGCAAAAGGGTTCTTCTTGCTCTAAAGCAGAGTGTGATCAAATGATGAGACCTCTGTTGTGTGTTTCACTTCAGAAATGGAGTTAAATCCCTGGCTCTGAGTCTACCTACAATCAACATTTCGTTTCAGGTAAGGGCAGTCACTTTTCAGCTCAAATGAACTACATCGTTCACGAAGCTAACAAGTTTCCCATCTTAACTGAGAAGCATTGGATGTTAGAGGACCAGTGCTTTGTATCAATTTCAAGCAGAGTTGAACTAGATATGGTCTGTATGTGTAGGAAACACCGTTCTTTTGTTCTCAGCACACTCATGTTTCCTGCAGTATTAGAGACTCTGGAAAGCAAGATCGTGCTTCTTGCAATAAAGCAGAGTGTGATCCATGGATGAGAACTCTGCTGTGTGTTTCCCTTCAGAAATCGAGTTAAATCCCAGGCTCTGTGTCTTCCTACAAGAAGACGGCGATTCAGGAAAGGGCAGTCACTTCTCAGCTCAAACGACCTACATCGTTCACGAAGCTAACAAGTTCCCCATCTTAACTGACAAGCATTGGATGTTAGAGGACAAGTGCTTTGTATCAGTTTCAGAAGCAGAGTTGGACTAGATATGGTCCGTATCTGTAGGAAACACCGTTCATTTGTTCTCAGCTCACATAAGTTTCCTGCTGTCTTAGAGACTCTAGAAATCTAGTGCGTGCTACTTGCTCTAAAGAAGAGTGTGAACAAATGATGAGACCTCTGTTGTGTGTTTCACTTCAGAAATGGAGTTAAATCCCTGGCTCTGAGTCTACCTACAATCAACATTTCGTTTCAGGTAAGGGCAGTCACTTTTCAGCTCAAACGAACTACATCGTTCACGAAGCTAACAAGTTTCCCATCTTAACTGACATGCATTGGATGATAGAGGACCTGTGGTTTGTATCAGTTTCAGAAGCAGAGTTGAACTAGATATGGCCCGTCTGTGTAGGAAACAATGTTCTTTTGTTCTGAGCACACTCAAGTTTCCTGCTGTATTAGAGACTCTAGAAAGCAAGAGCGTGCTTCTTGCTCTAAAGCAGAGTGTGATTAATGGATGAGAACTGTGTTGTGTATTTCCCTTCAGAAATGGAGTTAAACCCCAGGTTCTGTGTCTTCCTACAAACAAGACTTCGTTTCAGGTAAGGGCAGTCACTTTTCAGCTCAAACGAACTACATCGTTCACGAAGCTCACACGTTTCTCATCTTAACTGACAAGCATTAAATGTAAGAAGACCTGTGCTTTGTATCAGTTTCAGAAGCAGAGTTGCACTAGATATGGTCCGTATGTGTAGGAAACACCGTTCATTTGATCTCATCACACACTTGTTTCCTGATCTCTTAGAGACTCTGGAAAGCAAGAGCGTGCTTCTTGCTATAAAGCAGAGTCTGATCAGTAGATGAGAACTCTGCTGTGTGTTTCACTTCAGAAATGGAGTTAAATCCCAGGCAATGAGTCTTCCTACAAGCAAGACTTCGTTTCAGGTAAGGGCAGTCACTTTTCAGCTCAAACGAACTACATCGTTCACGAAGCTCACACGTTTCTCATCTTAACTGACAAGCATTGGATGTTAGAGGACCAGTGCTTTGTATCAGTTTCAGAAGCAGAATTGGACTAGACATGGTCCGTATGTGTAGGAAACACAGTTCTTTTGTTCTCAGGACACTCACATTTCCTGCTGTCTTGGAGAAACTAGAAAGCAAGAGCGTGCTTCTTGCTCTAAAGCAGAGTGTGAATCATCAATGAGAACTATGCTGTGTGTTTCCCTTCAGAAATGGATTAAATTCCAGGCTCTGTGTCTTCCTAAAAGCAAGGCTTCGTTTCAAGTAAGGGCAGTCACTTTTTAGGTCAAACAAACTACATCGTTCACGAAGCGAACACGTTTCTCACCTTTACTGACAAGCATTGAATCTTAGAGGTCCACTGCTTTGTATCAGTTTCAGAAGCAGAGTTGGACTAGATATGGTCCATATGTGTAGGAAACACCGTTCATTTGTTCTCAGCACACTCAAGTTTCCGACTGTCTTAGAGACTCCAGAAAGCTAGAGGATGCTTCTTGCTCTAAAGCTGAGTGTGATCAATGGATGAGAACTCTGTTGTGTGTTTCACTTCAGAAATGGAGTTAAACCCCAGGCTCTGTGTCTTCCTACAAACAAGACTTCGTTTCAGGTATGAGCAGTCACTTTTCAGCTCAAACAAACTACATCATTCACAAAGCTCACACATTTCTCATCTTTACTGACAAGCATCGGATGTTAGAGGACCAGTGCTTTGTATCAGTTTCAGAAGCAGAGTTGAACTACATATGGCCCGTATGTGTAGGAAACACCGTTCTTTTGTTCTGAGCACACTCAAGTTTCCTGCTATATTAGAGACTCTAGAAAGCAAGAGCGTGCTTCTTGCTCTAAAGCAGAGTTCGATCAATGGATGAGAATTCTGCTGTGTGTTTCCCTTCAGAAATGGAGTTAAATCCCAGAGTCTGAGTCTTCCTACAAGCAAGACTACTTTTCAGGTAAGGGCAGATACTTTACATCTCAAACGAACTACATCGTTCACGAAGCTCACACGTTTCTCCTCTAAACTGACAAGCATTGGATGTTAGAGGACCTGTGGTTTGTTTCAGTTTCAGAAGCAGAGTTGAACTAGATATGGTCCGTATGTGTAGGAAACACCCTTCTTTTGTTCTCAGCACACTCATGTTTCCTGCAGTATTAGAGACTCTGGAAAGCAAGAGCGTGCTTCTTGCAATAAAGCAGAGTGTGATCCATGGATGAGAACTCTGCTGTGTGTTTCCCTTCAGAAATCGAGTTAAATCCCAGGCTCTGTGTCTTCCTACAAGAAGAAGGCGATTCAGGAAAGGGCAGTCACTTCTCAGCTCAAACGACCTACATCGTTCACGAAGCTAACAAGTTCCCCATCTTAACTGACAAGCATTGGATGTTAGAGGACAAGTGCTTTGTATCAGTTTCAGAAGCAGAGTTGGACTAGATATGGTCCGTATCTGTAGGAAACACCGTTCATTTGTTCTCAGCTCACATAAGTTTCCTGCTGTCTTAGAGACTCTAGAAAGCTAGAGCGTGCTTCTTGCTCTCAAGCAGAGTTTGATCAAATGATGAGACCTCTGTTGTGTGTTTCACTTCAGAAATGGTGTTAAATCCCAGGCTCTGTGTCTACCTACAATCAACATTTCGTTTCAGGTAAGGGCAGTCACTTTTTAGCTCAAACGAACTACATCGTTCACGAAGCTAACAAGTTTCCCATCTTAACTGACATGCATTGGATGATAGAGGACCTGTGGTTTGTATCAGTTTCAGAAGCAGAGTTGTACTAGATATGGCCCGTACGTGTAGGAAACACTGTTCTTTTGTTCTGAGCACACTCAAGTTTCCTGCTGTATTAGAGACTCTAGAAAGCAAGAGCGTGCTTCTTGCTCTAATGCAGAGTGTGATTAATGGATGAGAACTGTGTTGTGTATTTCCCTTCAGAAATGGAGTTAAACCCCAGGTTCTGTGTCTTCCTACAAACAAGACTTCGTTTCAGGTAAGGGCAGTCACTTTTCAGCTCAAACGAACTACATCGTTCACGAAGCTCACACGTTTCTCATCTTAACTGACAAGCATTCAATGTAAGAAGACCTGTGCTTTGTATCAGTTTCAGAAGCAGAGTTGCACTAGATATGGTCCGTATGTGTAGGAAACACCGTTCATTTGATCTCATCACACACTTGTTTCCTGATCTCTTAGAGACTCTGGAAAGCAAGAGCGTGCTTATTGCTATAAAGCAGAGTCTGATCAATAGATGAGAACTCTGCTGTGTGTTTCACTATAGAAATGGAGTTAAATCCCAGGCTCTGTGTCTTCCTACATGCAAGAATTCGTTTCAGGTAAGGGCAGTTACTTTACATCTCAAACGAACTACATCGTTCACGAAGCTCACACGTTTCTCATCTTAACTGACAAGCATTGGATGTTAGAGGACCAGTGCTTTGTATCAGTTTCAGAAGCAGAGTTGGACTAGATATGGTCCGTATGTGTAGGAAACACAGTTCTTTTGTTCTCAGCACACTCACATTTCCTGCTGTCTTGGAGAAACTAGAAAGCAAGAGCGTGCTTCTTGCTCTAAAGCAGAGTGTGATCCATCAATGAGAACTATGCTGTGTGTTTCCCTTCAGAAATGGATTAAATTCCAGGCTCTGTGTCTTCCTAAAAGCAAGACTTCGTTTCAAGTAAGGGCAGTCACTTTTTAGGTCAAACAAACTACATCGTTCACGAAGCGAACACGTTTCTCACCTTTACTCACAAGCATTGAATCTTAGAGGTCCACTGCTTTGTATCAGTTTCAGAAGCAGAGTTGGACTAGATATGGTCCATATGTGTAGGAAACACCGTTCATTTGTTCTCAGCACACTCAAGTTTCCGACTGTCTTAGAGACTCCAGAAAGCTAGAGGATGCTTCTTGCTCTAAAGCAGAGTGTGATCAATGGATGAGAACTCTGTTGTGTGTTTCACTTCAGAAATGGAGTTAAACCCCAGGCTCTGTGTCTTACTACAAACAAGAATTCGTTTCAGGTATGGGCAGTCACGTTTCAGCTCAAACGAACTACATCATTCACAAAGCTCACACATTTCTCATCTTTACTGACAAGCATCGGATGTTAGAGGACCAGTGCTTTGTATCAGTTTCAGAAGCAGAGTTGAACTACATATGGCCCGTATGTGTAGGAAACACCGTTCTTTTGTTCTGAGCACACTCAAGTTTCCTGCTATATTAGAGACTCTATAAAGCAAGAGCATGCTTCTTGCTCTAAAGCAGAGTTTGTTCCATGGATGAGAACTCTGCTGTGTGTTTCCCTTCAGAAATGGAGTTAGATCCCAGGCTCTGAGTCTTCCTATAAGCAAGACTACTTTTCAGGTAAGGGCAGATACTTTACAGCTCAAACGAGCTATATCGTTCACGAAGCTCACACGTTTCTCATCTAAACTGTCAAGCATTGGATGTTAGAGGACCTGTGGTTTGTTTCAGTTTAAGAAGCAGAGTTGAACTAGATATGGTCCGTATGTGTAGGAAACACCCTTCTTTTTTTCTCAGCACACTCATGTTTCCGGCTGTATTAGAGACTCTGGGAAGCAAGAGGGTTCTTCTTGCTCTAAAGCAGAGTGTGATCCATGGATGAGAACTCTGCTCTGTGTTTCATTTCAGAAATGGAGTTAAATCCCAGGCTCTGTGTCTTCCTACAAGCAAGACTTCTTTTCAGGTAAGGGCAGTCACTTTTCAGCTCAAACGAACTACATCGTTCACGAAGCTAACAAGTTTCCCATCTTAACTGAGAAGCATTGGATGTTAGAGGACCAGTGCTTTGTTTCAGTTTCAGAAGCAGAGTTCAACTATATATGGTCCGTATCTGTAGGAAACACCGTTCATTTGTTCTCAGCTCACATAAGTTTCCTGCTGTCTTAGAGACTCTAGAAAGCTAGAGCGTGCTTCTTGCTCTAAAGCAGAGTGTGATCAAATGATGAGACCTCTGTTGTGTGTTTCACTTCAGAAATGGAGTTAAATCCCTGGCTCTGAGTCTACCTACAATCAACATTTCGTTTCAGGTAAGGGCAGTCACTTTTCAGCTCAAATGAACTACATCGTTCACGAAGCTAACAAGTTTCCCATCTTAACTGAGAAGCATTGGATGTTAGAGGACCAGTGCTTTGTATCAATTTCAAGCAGAGTTGAACTAGATATGGTCTGTATGTCTAGGAAACACCGTTCTTTTGTTCTCAGCACACTCATGTTTCCTGCAGTATTAGAGACTCTGGAAAGCCAGAGCGTGCTTCTTGCAATAAAGCAGAGTGTGATCCATGGATGAGAACTCTGCTGTGTGTTTCCCTTCAGAAATGGAGTTAAATCCCAGGCTCTGTGTCTTCCTACAAGAAGACGGCGATTCAGGAAAGGGCAGTCACTTTTCAGCTCAAACGAACTACATCGTTCACGAAGCTAACAAGTTCCCCATCTTAACTGACAAACATTGGATGTTAGAGGACCAGGGCTTTGTATCAGTTTCAGAAGCAGAGTTGGACTAGATATGGTCCGTATGTGTAGCAAACACTGTTCTTTTGTTCTCCGCACACTCACGTTTCCTACTCTATTAGAGACTCTAGAAAGCAAGAGCGTGCTTCTTGCTCTAAAGCAGAGTGTGATCAATGGATGAGAACTCTGCTGTGTGTTTCACTTCAGAAATGGAGTTAAATCCCAGGCTCTGAGTCTTCCTACAAGCAAGAATTCGTTTCAGGTAAGGGCAGTTACTTTATAGCTCAAATGAACTACATCGTTCACAAAGCTCACTCGTTTCTCATCTTAAATGACATGCATTGGATGATAGAGGACCTGTGGTTTGTATCAGTTTCAGAAGCAGAGTTGAACTAGATATGGCCCGTATGTGTAGGAAACACTGTTCTTTTGTTCTGAGCACACTCAAGTTTCCTGCTGTATTAGAGACTCTAGAAAGCAAGAGCGTGCTTCTTGCTCTAAAGCAGAGTTTGATCAATGGATGAGAACTGTGTTGTGTATTTCCCTTCAGAAATGGAGTTAAACCCCAGGTTCTGTGTCTTCCTACAAACAAGACTTCGTTTCAGGTAAGGGCAGTCACTTTTCAGCTCAAACGAACTACATCGTTCACGAAGCTCACACGTTTCTCATCTTAACTGACAAGCATTCAATGTAAGAAGACCTGTGCTTTGTATCAGTTTCAGAAGCAGAGTTGACTAGATATGGTCCGTACGTGTAGGAAACACCGTTCATTTGATCTCATCACACACTTGTTTCCTGATCTCTTAGAGACACTGGAAAGCAAGAGCGTGCTTCTTGCTATAAAGCAGAGTCTGATCAATAGATGAGAACTCTGCTGTGTGTTTCACTTCAGAAATGGAGTTAAATCCCAGGCTCTGTGTCTTCCTACAAGCAAGACTTCGTTTCAGGTAAGAGCAGTTACTTTACATCTCAAACGAACTACATCGTTCACGAAGCTCACACGTTTCTCATCTTAACTGACAAGCATTGGATGTTAGAGGACCAGTGCTTTGTATCAGTTTCAGAAGCAGAGTTGGACTAGATATGGTCCGTATGTGTAGGAAACACAGTTCTTTTGTTCTCAGCACACTCACATTTCCTGCTGTCTTGGAGAAACTAGAAAGCAAGAGCGTGCTTCTTGCTCTAAAGCAGAGTGTGATACATCAATGAGAACTATGCTGTGTGTTTCCCTTCAGAAATGGATTAAATTCCAGGCTCTGTGTCTTCCTAAAAGCAAGACTTCGTTTCAAGTAAGGGCAGTCACTTTTCAGGTCAAACAAACTACATCGTTCACGAAGCGAACACGTTTCTCACCTTTACTGACAAGCATTGAATCTTAGAGGTCCACTGCTTTGTATCAGTTTCAGAAGCAGAGTTGGACTAGATATGGTCCATATGTGTAGGAAACACCGTTCATTTGTTCTCAGCACACTCAAGTTTCCGACTGTCTTAGAGACTCCAGAAAGCTAGAGGATGCTTCTTGCTCTAAAGCAGAGTGTGATCAATGGATGAGAACTCTGTTGTGTGTTTCACTTCAGAAATGGAGTTAAACCCCAGGCTCTGTGTCTTCCTACAAACAAGAATTCGTTTCAGGTATGGACAGTCACTTTTCAGCTCAAACGAACTACATCATTCACAAAGCTCACACATTTCTCATCTTTACTCACAAGCATCGGATGTTAGAGGACCAGTGCTTTGTATCAGTTTCAGAAGCAGAGTTGAACTACATATGGCCGTATGTGTAAAAAACACCGTTCTTTTGTTCTGAGCACACTCAAGTTTCCTGCTATATTAGAGACTCTAGAAAGCAAGAGCGTGCTTCTTGCTCTAAAGCAGAGTTTGATCAATGGATGAGAACTCTGCTGTGTGTTTCCCTTCAGAAATGGAGTTAGATCCCAGGCTCTGAGTCTTCCTACAAGCAAGACTACTTTTCAGGTAAGGGCAGATACTTTACAGCTCAAACGAGCTATATCGTTCACGAAGCTCACACGTTTCTCATCTATACTGTCAAGCATTGGATGTTAGAGGACCTGTGGTTTGTTTCAGTTTCAGAAGCAGAGTTGAACTAGATATGGTCCGTATGTGTAGGAAACACCCTTCTTTTTTTCTCAGCACACTCATGTTTCCGGCTGTATTAGAGACTCTGGGAAGCAAAAGGGTTCTTCTTGCTCTAAAGCAGAGTGTGATCCATGGATGAGAACTCTGCTGTGTGTTTCATTTCAGAAATGGAGTTAAATCCCAGGCTCTGTGTCTTCCTACAAGCAAGACTTCTTGTCAGGTAAGGGCAGTCACTTTTCAGCTCAAACGAACTACATCTTCACGAAGCTAACAAGTTTCCCATCTTAACTGACAAGCATTGGATATTAGAGGACCAGTGCTTTCTATCAATTTCAGAAGCAGAGTTGGACTAGAAATGGTCCGTATCTGTAGGAAACACCGTTCATTTGTTCTCAGCTCACATAAGTTTCCTGCTGTCTTAGAGACTCTAGAAAGCTAGAGCATGCTTCTTGCTCTAAAGCAGAGTGTGATCAAATGATGAGACCTCTGTTGTGTGTTTCACTTCAGAAATGGAGTTAAATCCCTGGCTCTGAGTCTACCTACAATCAACATTTCGTTTCAGGTAAGGGCAGTCACTTTTCAGCTCAAATGAACTACATCGTTCACGAAGCTAACAAGTTTCCCATCTTAACTGAGAAGCATTGGATGTTAGTGGACCAGTGCTTTGTATCAATTTCAAGCAGAGTTGAACTAGATATGGTCTGTATGTCTAGGAAACACCGTTCTTTTGTTCTCAGCACACTCATGTTTCCTGCAGTATTAGAGACTCTGGAAAGCCAGAGCGTGCTTCTTGCAATAAAGCAGAGTGTGATCCATGGATGAGAACTCTGCTGTGTGTTTCCCTTCAGAAATGGAGTTAAATCCCAGGCTCTGTGTCTTCCTACATGAAGACGGCGATTCAGGAAAGAGCAGTCACTTTTCAGCTCAAACGAACTACATCGTTCACGAAGCTAACAAGTTCCCCATCTTAACTGACAAACATTGGATGTTAGAGGACCAGGGCTTTGTATCAGTTTCAGAAGCAGAGTTGGACTAGATATGGTCCGTATGTGTAGCAAACACTGTTCTTTTGTTCTCCGCACACTCACGTTTCCTACTCTATTAGAGACTCTGGAAAGCCAGAGCGTGCTTCTTGCAATAAAGCAGAGTGTGATCAATGGATGAGAACTCTGTTGTGTGTTTCCCTTCAGAAATGGAGTTAAATCCCTGGCTCTGAGTCTACCTACAACAAGACTTCGTTTTATGTAAGGGCAGTCACTTTTCAGCTCAAACGAACTACATCGTTCACGAAGCTAACAAGTTTCCCATCTTAACTGAGAAGCATTGGACGTTAGAGAACCAGTGCTTTGTATCAATTTCAAGCAGAGTTGAACTAGATATGGTCCGTATGTTTAGGAAACACCGTTCATTTGTTTTCATCACACACTTGTTTTCCTGCATTCTTAGAGACTCTGGAAAGCAAGTGCGTGCTTCTTGCTCTAAAGCAGAGTGTGATCCATGGATGAGAACTCTGCTGTGTGTTTCCCTTCAGAAACGGAGTTAAATCCCAGGGTCTGAGTCTTCCTACAAGCAAGACTTCTTTTCAGGTAAGGGCAGATACTTTTCAGCTCAAACGGACTACATCATTCACAAAGCTCACACGTTTCTCATCTTAACTGACAAGCATTGAATGTTAGAGGATCAGGGCTTTGTATCAGTTTCAGAAGCAGAGTTGGACTAGATATGGTCCGTATGTGTAGGAAACACCGTTCATTTGTTCTCAGCTCACTTATGTTTCCTGCTGTATTAGAGACTCTAGAATCAAGAGCGTGCTTCTTGCTCTAAAGCAGAGTGTGATCAATGGATGAGTACTCTGCTGTTGGTTTCACTTCAGAAACGGAGTTAAATGCCAGGCTCTGAGTCTTCCTACAAGCAAGACTTCGTTTCAGGTAAGGGCAGTTACTTTACAGCTCAAACGGACTACATCATTCACAAAGCTCACACGTTTCTCATCTTAACTGACAAGCATTGAATGTTAGAGGACCAGTGCTTTGTATAAGTTTCAGAAGCAGAGTGAACTAGATATGGCCCGTATGTGTAGGAAACACCATTCTTTTGTTCTGAGCACACTCAAGTTTCCTGCTGTATTAGAGACTCTAGAAAGGAAGAGCGTGCTTCTTGCTCTAAAGCAGAGTGTGATCAATGGATGAGAACTGTGTTGTGTATTTCCCTTCAGAAATGGAGTTAAACCCCAGGCTCTGTGTCTTCCTACTATCAAGACTTCGTTTCAGGTAAGGGCAGACACTTTGCAGCTCAAAAGAACTATATCGTTTACAAAGCTCAGACGTTTATCATGTTTACTGACAAGCATCTGATGTTAGACCACCAGTGCTTTGTATCTGTTTCAGAAGCAGAGTTGGACTAGATATGGTCCGTATTTGTGGGAAACACCGTTTTTTTGTTCTCAGCACACTCACGTTTCCTGCTCTCTTAGAGACTCTAGAAAGCAAGAGCGTGCTTTTTGCTCTAAAGCAGAGTGTGATCAATGGATGAGAACTCTGCTGTGTGTTTCACTTCAGAAATGGATTTAAATCCCAGGCTCTAAGTCTTCCTACAAGCCAGACTTCTTTTCAGGTAAGAGCAGATACTTACAGCTCAAACGAACTACATCATTCACGAAGCTCACACGTTTCTCATCTTAACTGAGAAGCATTGGACGTTAGAGAACCAGTGCTTTGTATCAATTTCAAGCAGAGTTGAACTAGATATGGTCCGTATGTTTAGGAAACACCGTTCATTTGTTCTCATCACACACTTGTTTTCCTGCATTCTTAGAGACTCTGGAAAGCAAGAGCGTGCTTCTTGCTCTAAAGCAGAGTGTGATCCATGGATGAGAACTCTGCTGTGTGTTTCCCTTCAGAAATGGAGTTAAATATCAGGGTCTGAGTCTTCCTACAAGCAAGACTTCTTTTCAGGTAAGGGCAGATACTTTACAGCTCAAACTAACTACATCGTTCACGAAGCTCACACGTTTCTCATCTAAACTGACAAGCATTGGATTTTAGAGGATCTGTGGTTTGTTTCAGTTACAGAAGCAGAGTTGAACTAGATATGGTCCATATGTGTAGGAAACACCGTTCTTTTTTTCTCAGCATACTCATGTTTCCTGTTGTATTAGAGACTCTGGAAAGCAATAGGGTCCGTCTTGCTCTAAAGCAGAGTGTGACCCATGGATGAGAACTCTGCTGTGTGTTTCCCTTCAGAAATGGAGTTATATCCCAAGCTCTGTGTCTTCCTACAAGCAAGAATTCTTTTCAGGTAAGGGCAGGCACTATTCAGCTCAAACGAACTACATCATTCACGAAGCTAACAAGTTTTCCATCTTAACTGACAAGCATTGGATGTTAGAGGACCAGGGCTTTGTATCAGTTTCAGAAACAGATTTGGACTAGATATGGTCCGTACATATAGGAAACACCGTTCCTTTGTTCTCAGCACCCTCACGTTTCCTGCTCTCTTAGAGACTCTGGATAGCAAGAGCGTGCTTCTTGCTCTAAAGCAGAGTGTGATCAATGGATGAGATCTCTGCTGTGTGTTTCACTTCAGAAATGGAGTTAAATCCCAGGCTCTGAGTCTTCCTACAAGCAAGACTTCGTTTCAAGTAAGGGCAGTCACTTGTCAGCTCAAATAAACTACATCATTCACGAAGCTCACACGTTTCTCATCTTAAATGAAAAGCATTGGATGTTAGAGGACCTGTGCTTTGTATCAATTTCAGAGCCAGAGTTGTACTAGATATGGTCCGTATGTGTAGGAAACACCGGTATTTTGTTCTCAGCACACTCATATTTCCTGCTGTCTTAGAGACTCTAGAAAGCAAGAGCGTGCTTCTTGCTCTAAAGTAGAGTGTGATCTATATATTAGAACTCTGCTGTGTGCTTCACTTCAGAAATGGAGTTAAATCCCAGGCTCTGAGTCTTCCTACAAGCAAGCCTTGTTTCAGGTAAGGGCAGTTGCTTTACAGCTCAAACGAACTACATCGTTCACAAAGCTCACACGTTTCTCATCTTAACTGACAAGCATTGGATGTTAGAGGACCTGTGGTTTGTATAAGTTTCAGAAGAAGAGTGAACTAGATATGGCCTGTATGTGTAGGAAACACTTTTCTTTTGTTCTGAGCACACTCAAGTTTCCTGCTGTATTAGAGACTCTAGAAAGGAAGAGCGTGCTTCTAGCTCTAAAGCAGAGTGTGATCAATGGATGAGAACTGTGTTGTGTATTTCCCTTAAGAAATGGAGTTAAACCCCAGGCTCTGTGTCTTCCTACTATCAAGACTTCGTTTCAGGTAAGGCCAGACACTGTGCAGCTCAAAAGAACTATATCGTTTACAAAGCTCAGACGTTTATCATCTTTACTGACAAGCATCGGATGTTAGACCACCAGTGCTTTGTATCAGTTTCAGAAGCAGAGTTGGACTAGATATGGTCCATATCTGTGGGAAACACCGTTCTTTTGTTCTCAGCACACTCACGTTTCCTGCTCTCTTAGAGACCCTAGAAAGCAAGAGCGTGCTTCTTGCTCTAAAGCAGAGTTTGATCAATGGATGAGAACTCTGCTGTGTGTTTCACTTCAGAAATGGATTTAAATCCCAGGCTCTAAGTCTTCCAACAAGCAAGACTTCTTTTCAGGTAAGAGGAGATACTTACAGCACAAACGAACTACAACATTCACGAAGCTCACACGTTTCGCATCTTAACTGACAAGCATTGAATGTTAGAGGATCAGTGGTTTGTATCAGTTTCAGAAGCAGAGATGAACTAGATATGGCCCGTATGTGTAGGAAACACCGTTCTTTTGTTCTGAGGACACTCAAGTTTCCTGCTATATTAGAGACTCTAGAAAGCAATAGCGTGCTTCGTGCTCTAAAGCAGAGTGTGATCCATGGATGAGAACTCTGCTGTGTGTTTCCCTTCAGAAATGGAGTTAAATCCCAGGCTCTGTGTCTTCCTACAAGCAAGACGGCGTTTCAAGCAAGGGCAGTCTCTTTTAGGCTAAAAAGTACTACATCGTTCACGAAAGCTAACAAGTTTCCCATCTTAACTGACAAGCATTGGATGATAGAGGACCAGGGCTTTGTATCAGTTTCAGGAGCAGAGTTGGACTACATATGGTCCTTATGTGTAGGAAACACCATTCTTTGTTCTCAGCACACTCACGTTTCCTACTGTATTAGAGACTCTAGAAATCAAGAGCGTGCTTCTTGCTCTAAAGCAGAGTGTGATCCATCGATGAGAACTCTGCTGTGTGTTTCCCTTCAGAAATGGAGTTAAATCCCAGGCTCTGTGTCTTCCTACAAGCAAGACGGCGTTACAGGCAAGGGCAGTCACTTTTCAGCTCAAATGAACTACATCGTTCACGAAGCTAACAAGTTTCCCATCTTAACTGACAAGCATTGGATGATAGAGGACCAGGGCTTTGTGTCAGTTTCAGAAGCAGAGTTGGACTAGAGATGGTCCGTATGTGTAGGAACCACCATTCTTTTGTTCTTAGTACACTCACTTTTCCAAATGTATTAGAGACTCTAGGATCAAGAGCGTCCTTCTTGCTCTAAAGCAGAGTGTGATCAATGGATGAGAACTCTGCTGTGGTTTTCACTTCAGAATTGGAGTTAAATGCCAGGCTCTGAGTCTTCCTACAAGCAAGACTTCGTTTCAGGTAAGGGCAGTTACTTTACAGCTCAAACGGACTACATCATTCACAAAGCTCACACGTTTCTCTTCTTAACTGACAAGCATTGAATGTTAGAGGACCAGTGCTTTGTATCAGTTTCGGAAGCAGAGTTGGACTAGATATGGTCCGTATGTGTAGGAAACACCGTTCATTTGTTCTCAGCTCACTTAAGTTTCCTGCTGTCTTAGAGACTCTAGAAAGCTAGAGCGTGCTTCTTGCTCTAAAGCAGAGTGTGATCAATGGATGAGAACTCTGTTGTGTGTTTCCCTTCAGATATGGAGTTAAATCGCTGGCTCTGAGTCTACCTACAACAAGACTTTGTTTCAGGTAAGGGCAGTCACTTTTCAGCTCAAACGAACTACATCGTTCACGAAGCTAACAAGTTTCCCATCTTAACTGAGAAGCATTGGACGTTAGAGAACCAGTGCTTTGTATCAATTTCAAGCAGAGTTGAACTAGATATGGTCCGTATGTTTAGGAAACACCGTTCATTTGTTCTCATCACACACTTGTTTTCCTGCATTCTTAGAGACTCTGGAAAGCAAGAGCGTGCTTTTTGCTCTAAAGCAGAGTGTGATCCTTGGATGAGAACTCTGCTGTGTGTTTCCCTTCAGAAACGGAGTTAAATCCCCGGCTCTGAGTCTTCCTACAAGCAAGACTTCTTTTCCGGTAAGGGCAGATACTTTACAGCTCAAACTAACTCCATGGTTCACAAAGCTCACACGTTTCTCATCTAAACTGACAAGCATTGGATTTTAGAGGACCTGTGGTTTGTTTCAGTTTCAGAAGCAGAGTTGAACTAGATATGGTCCATATGTGTAGGAAACACCGTTCTTTTTTTCTCAGCACACTCATGTTTCCTGCTGTATTAGAGACTCTGGAAAGCAATAGGGTTCTTCTTGCTCTAAAGCAGAGTGTGACCCATGGATGAGAACTCTGCTGTGTGTTTCCCTTCAGAAATGGAGTTATATCCCAAGCTCTGTGTCTTCCTACAAGCAAGAATTCTTTTCAGGTAAGGGCAGGCACTTTTCAGCTCAAACGAACTACATCATTCACGAAGCTAACAAGTTTTCCATCTTAACTGACAAGCATTGGATGTTAGAGGACCAGGGCTTTGTATCAGTTTCAGAAGCAGAGTTGGACTAGATATGGTCCATACGTATAGGAAACAACGTTCCTTTGTTCTCAGCACCCTCACGTTTCCTGCTCTCTTAGAGACTCTGGATAGCAAGAGCTTGCTTCTTGCTCTAAAGCAGAGTGTGATCAATGGATGAAAACTCTGCTGTGTGTTTCACTTCAGAAATGGAGTTAAATCCCAGGCTCTGAGTCTTCCTACAAGCAAGACTTCGTTTCAGGTAAGGGCAGTCACTTGTCAGCTCAAATGAACTACATCATTCACGAAGCTCACACGTTTCTCATCTTAAATGAAAAGCATTGGATGTTAGAGGACCTGTGCTTTGCATCAATTTCAGAGCCAGAGTCGTACTAGATATGGTCCGTATGTGTCAGAAACACTGTTATTTTGTTCTCAGCACACTCATATTTCCTGCTGTCTTAGAGACTCTAGAAAGCAAGAGCGTGCTTCTTGCTCTAAAGTAGAGTGTGATCTATATATTAGAACTCTGCTGTGTGCTTCACCTCAGAAATGGAGTTAAATCCCAGGCTCTGAGTCTTCTTACAAGCAAGCCTTGTTTCAGGTAAGGGCAGTTGCTTTACATCTCAAACGAACTACATCGTTCACAAAGCTCACACGTTTCTCATCTTAACTGACAAGCATTGGATGTTAGAGGACCTGTGGTTTGTATCAGTTTCAGAAGCAGAGTTGAACTAGATATGGCCCGTATGTGTAGGAAACACCGTTCTTTTGTTCTGAGGACACTCAAGTTTCCTGCTATATTAGAGACTCTAGAAAGCAAGAGCGTGCTTCGTGCTCTAAAGCAGAGTGTGATCCATGGATGAGAACTCTGCTGTGTGTTTCCCTTCAGAAATGGGGTTAAATCCCAGGTTCTGTGTCTTCCTACAAGCAAGACGGCGTTTCAGGCAAGGGCAGTCACTTTTAGGCTAAAATGTACTACATCATTCACGAAGCTAACAAGTTTCCCATCTTAACTGACAAGCATTGGATGTTAGAGGACCAGGGCTTTGTATCAGTTTCAGGAGCAGAGTTGGACTAGATATGGTCCGTATGTGTAGGAAACACCATTTTTGTTCTCAGCACACTCACGTTTCCTACTGTATTAGAGACTCTAGAAATCAAGAGCGTCCTTCTTGCTCTAAAGCAGAGTGTGATCAATGGATGAGAACTGTGTTGTGTATTTCCCTTCAGAAATGGAGTTAAACTCAGGCTCTGTGTCTTCCTACTATCAAGACTTCGTTTCAGGTAAGGGCAGACACTCTGCAGCTCAAAAGAACTATATCGTTTACAAAGCTCAGACGTTTATCATCTTTACTGACAAGCATCGGATGTTAGAACACCAGTGCTTTGTATCAGTTACAGAAGCAGAGTTGGACTAGATATGGTCCGTATCTGTGGGAAACACCGTTCTTTTGTTCTCAGCACACTCATGTTTCCTGGTCTCTTAGAGACTCTAGAAAGCAAGAGCGTGCTTCTTGCTCTGAAGCAGAGTGTGATCAATGGATGAGAACTCTGTTGTGTGTTTCCCTTCAGAAATGGAGTTAAATCCCTGGCTCTGAGTCTACCTACAACAAGACTTCGTTTCAGGTAAGGGCAGTCACTTTACAGCTCAAACGAACTACATCGTTCACGAAGCTAACAAGTTTCCCATCTTAACTGAGAAGCGTTGGACGTTAGAGAACCAGTGCTTTGTATCAATTTCAAGCAGAGTTGAACTAGATATGGTCCGTATGTTTAGGAAACACTGTTCATTTGTTCTCATCACACACTTGTTTTCCTGCATTCTTAGAGACTCTGGAAAGCAAGAGCGTGCTTCTTGCTCTAAAGCAGAGTGTGATCCATGGATGAGAACTCTGCTGTGTGTTTCCCTTCAGAAACGGAGTTAAATCCCTGGCTCTGAGTCTTCCTACAAGCAAGACTTCTTTTCAGGTAAGGGCAGATACTTTACAGCTCAAACGAACTACATCGTTCACAAAGCTCACACGTTTCTCATCTAAATGACAAGCATTGGATTTTAGAGGACCTGTGGTTTGTTTCAGTTTCAGAAGCAGAGTTGAACTAGATATGGTCCATATGTGTAGGAAACACCGTTCTTTTTTTCTCAGCACACTCATGTTTCCTGCTGTATTAGAGACTCTGGAAAGCAATAGGGTTCTTCTTGCTCTAAAGCAGAGTGTGACCCATGGATGAGAACTCTGCTGTGTGTTTCCCTTCAGAAATGGAGTTATATCCCAAGCTCTGTGTCTTCCTACAAGCAAGAATTCTTTTCAGGTAAGGGCAGGCACTTTTCAGCTCAAACGAACTACATCATTCACGAAGCTAACAAGTTTTCCATCTTAACTGACAAGCATTGGATGTTAGAGGACCAGGGCTTTGTATCAGTTTCAGAAGCAGAGTTGGACTAGATATGGTCCATACGTATAGGAAACAACGTTCCTTTGTTCTCAGCACCCTCACGTTTCCTGCTCTCTTAGAGAATCTGGATAGCAAGAGCTTGCTTCTTGCTCTAAAGCAGAGTGTGATCAATGGATGAAAACTCTGCTGTGTGTTTCACTTCAGAAATGGAGTTAAATCCCAGGCTCTGAGTCTTCCTACAAGCAAGACTTCGTTTCAGGTAAGGGCAGTCACTTGTCAGCTCAAATGAACTACATCATTCACGAAGCTCACACGTTTCTCATCTTAAATGAAAAGCATTGGATGTTAGAGGACCTGTGCTTTGCATCAATTTCAGAGCCAGAGTCGTACTAGATATGGTCCGTATGTGTCGGAAACACTGTTATTTTGTTCTCAGCACACTCATATTTCCTGCTGTCTTAGAGACTCTAGAAAGCAAGAGCGTGCTTCTTGCTCTAAAGTAGAGTGTGATCTATATATTAGAACTCTGCTGTGTGCTTCACCTCAGAAATGGAGTTAAGTCCCAGGCTCTGAGTCTTCTTACAAGCAAGCCTTGTTTCAGGTAAGGGCAGTTGCTTTACAGCTCAAACGAACTACATCGTTCACAAAGCTCACACGTTTCTCATCTTAACTGACAAGCATTGGATGTTAGAGGACCTGTGGTTTGTATCAGTTTCAGAAGCAGAGTTGAACTAGATATGGCCCGTATGTGTAGGAAACACCGTTCTTTTGTTCTGAGGACACTCAAGTTTCCTGCTATATTAGAGACTCTAGAAAGCAAGAGC
Organism: Onychomys leucogaster; assembly: GCA_949786385.1. Classification (NCBI taxonomy): domain Eukaryota; kingdom Metazoa; phylum Chordata; class Mammalia; order Rodentia; family Cricetidae; genus Onychomys; species Onychomys leucogaster. The sequence continues at coordinate 1,954,724 of CATKUP010000038.1, read as the reverse complement.
GTGCTTCGTGCTCTAAAGCAGAGTGTGATCCATGGATGAGAACTCTGCTGTGTGTTTCCCTTCAGAAATGGGGTTAAATCCCAGGTTCTGTGTCTTCCTACAAGCAAGACGGCGTTTCAGGCAAGGGCAGTCACTTTTAGGCTAAAATGTACTACATCATTCACGAAGCTAACAAGTTTCCCATCTTAACTGACAAGCATTGGATGTTAGAGGACCAGGGCTTTGTATCAGTTTCAGGAGCAGAGTTGGACTAGATATGGTCCGTATGTGTAGGAAACACCATTTTTGTTCTCAGCACACTCACGTTTCCTACTGTATTAGAGACTCTAGAAATCAAGAGCGTCCTTCTTGCTCTAAAGCAGAGTGTGATCAATGGATGAGAACTGTGTTGTGTATTTCCCTTCAGAAATGGAGTTAAACCCCAGGCTCTGTGTCTTCCTACTATCAAGACTTCGTTTCAGGTAAGGGCAGACACTCTGCAGCTCAAAAGAACTATATCGTTTACAAAGCTCAGACGTTTATCATCTTTACTGACAAGCATCGGATGTTAGAACACCAGTGCTTTGTATCAGTTACAGAAGCAGAGTTGGACTAGATATGGTCCGTATCTGTGGGAAACACCGTTCTTTTGTTCTCAGCACACTCATGTTTCCTGGTCTCTTAGAGACTCTAGAAAGCAAGAGCGTGCTTCTTGCTCTGAAGCAGAGTGTGATCAATGGATGAGAACTCTGTTGTGTGTTTCCCTTCAGAAATGGAGTTAAATCCCTGGCTCTGAGTCTACCTACAACAAGACTTCGTTTCAGGTAAGGGCAGTCACTTTACAGCTCAAACGAACTACATCGTTCACGAAGCTAACAAGTTTCCCATCTTAACTGAGAAGCGTTGGACGTTAGAGAACCAGTGCTTTGTATCAATTTCAAGCAGAGTTGAACTAGATATGGTCCGTATGTTTAGGAAACACTGTTCATTTGTTCTCATCACACACTTGTTTTCCTGCATTCTTAGAGACTCTGGAAAGCAAGAGCGTGCTTCTTGCTCTAAAGCAGAGTGTGATCCATGGATGAGAACTCTGCTGTGTGTTTCCCTTCAGAAACGGAGTTAAATCCCTGGCTCTGAGTCTTCCTACAAGCAAGACTTCTTTTCAGGTAAGGGCAGATACTTTACAGCTCAAACGAACTACATCGTTCACAAAGCTCACACGTTTCTCATCTAAATGACAAGCATTGGATTTTAGAGGACCTGTGGTTTGTTTCAGTTTCAGAAGCAGAGTTGAACTAGATATGGTCCATATGTGTAGGAAACACCGTTCTTTTTTTCTCAGCACACTCATGTTTCCTGCTGTATTAGAGACTCTGGAAAGCAATAGGGTTCTTCTTGCTCTAAAGCAGAGTGTGACCCATGGATGAGAACTCTGCTGTGTGTTTCCCTTCAGAAATGGAGTTATATCCCAAGCTCTGTGTCTTTCTACAAGCAAGAATTCTTTTCAGGTAAGGGGAGGCACTTTTCAGCTCAAACGAACTACATCATTCACGAAGCTAACAAGTTTTCCATCTTAACTGACAAGCATTGGATGTTAGAGGACCAGGGCTTTGTATCAGTTTCAGAAACAGAGTTGGACTAGATATGGTCCGTACGTATAGGAAACACCGTTCCTTTGTTCTCAGCACCCTCACGTTTCCTGCTCTCTTAGAGACTCTGGATAGCAAGAGTGTGCTTCTTGCTCTAAAGCAGAGTGTGATCAATGGATGAGAACTCTGCTGTGTGTTTCACTTCAGAAATGGAGTTAAATCCCAGGCTCTGAGTCTTCCTACAAGCAAGACTTCGTTTCAGGTAAGGGCAGTCACTTGTCAGCTCAAATGAACTACATCATTCACGAAGCTCACACGTTTCTCATCTTAAATGAAAAGCATTGGATGTTAGAGGACCTGTGCTTTGTATCAATTTCAGAGACAGAGTTGTACTAGATATGGTCCGTATGTGTAGGAAACACCGTTATTTTGTTCTCAGCACGCTCATATTTCCTGCTGTCTTAGAGACTCTAGAAAGCAAGAGCGTGCTTCTTGCTCTAAAGCAGAGTTTGATCAATGGATGAGATCTCTGCTGTGTGTTTCACTTCAGAATTGGAGTTAAATCCCATGCTCTGAGTCTTCCTACAAGCAAGACTTCGTTTCAGGTAAGGGCAGTTACTTTACAGCTCAAACGAACTACATCGTTCACAAAGCTCACACGTTTCTCATCTTAACTGACAAGCATTGGATGTTAGAGTACCTGTGGTTTGTATCAGTTTCAGAAGCAGAGTTGAACTAGATATGGCCCGTATGTGTAGGAAACACTGTTCTTTTGTTCTGAGGACACTCAAGTTTCCTGCTATATTGGAGACTCTAGAAATCAAGAGTGTGCTTCGTGCTCTAAAGCAGAGTGTGATCCATGGATGAGAACTCTGCTGTGTGTTTCCCTTCAGAAATGGAGTGAAATCCCAGGCTCTGTGTCTTTCTACAAGCAAGACGGCGTTTCAGGCAAGGGCAGTCACTTTTAGGCTACAATGTACTACATCGTTCACGAAGCTAACAAGTTTCCCATCTTAACTGACAAGCATTGGATGTTAGAGGACCAGTGCTTTGTATCAGTTTCAGGAGCAGAGTTGGACTAGATATGGTCCGTATGTGTAGGAAACACCGTTCTTTTGTTCTCAGCACACTCCTATTTCCTGCTGTCTTAGAGACTCTAGAAAGCAAGAGCGTGCTTCTTGCTCTAAAGCAGAGTGTGATCTATATATTAGAACTCTGCTGTGTGTTTCCCTGCAGAAATGGAGGTAAATCCCAGGCTCTGTGTCTTCCTACAAGCAAGACTGCGTTTCAGGCAAGGGCAGTCACTTTTCAGCTCAAATGAACTACATCGTTCACGAACCTAACAAGTTTCCCATCTTAACTGACAAGCTTTGGATGATAGAGGACCAGGGCTTTGTATCACTTTCAGAAGCAGAGTTGGACTAGATATGGTCCGTATGTGTAGGAACCACCATTCTTTTGTTCTTAGCACACTCACGTTTCCTACTGTATTAGAGATTCTAGAAATCAAGAGCGTGCTTCTTGCTCTAAAGCAGAGTGTGATCAATGGATGAGAACTCTGCTGTGGGTTTCCCTTCAGAAATGGAGTTAAATCCCTGGCTCTGAGTCAACGTACAACAAGACTTCGTTTCAGGTAAGGGCAGTCACTTTTCAGCTCAAACGAACTACATCGTTCACGAAGCTAACAAGTTTCCCATCTTAACTGAGAAGCATTGGACGTTAGAGAACCAGTGCTTTGTATCAATTTCAAGCAGAGTTGAACTAGATATGATCCGTATGTTTAGGAAACACCGTTCATTTGTTCTCATCACACAATTGTTTTTCTGCATTCTTAGAGACTCTGTTAAGCAAGAGTGTGCGTCTTGCTCTAAAGCAGAGTGTGATCCATGGATGAGAACTCTGCTGTGTGTTTCCCTTCAGAAACGGAGTTAAATCCCCAGCTCTGAGTCTTCCTACAAGCAAGACTTCTTTTCAGGTAAGGGCAGATACTTTACAGCTCAAACGAACTACATCGTTCACGAAGCTCACACGTTTCTCATCTAAACTGACAAGCATTGGATGTTAGAGGACCTGTGGTTTTTTCAGTTTCAGAAGCAGAGTTGAACTAGATATGGTCCGTATGTGTAGGAAACACCGTTCTTTTGTTCTGAGCACACTCAAGTTTCCTGCTATATTAGAGACTCTAGCAAGAGCGTGCTTCTTGCTCTAAAGAAGAGTTTGATCAATGGATGAGATGCTTTGTACCAGTTTCAGGAGCAGAGTTGGAGTAGATATGGTCCTTATGAGTAGGAAATACCGTTCTTTTGTTCTCAGCACACTCATATTTCCTGCTCTCTTAGAGACTCTCGAAAGCAAGAGCGTGATTCTTGCTCTAAAGCAAACACTGTTCATTTGTTGTCATCACACACTTGTTTCCTGCTCTCTTAGAGACTCTGGAAAGCAAGAGCGTGCTTCTTGCTATAAAGCAGAGTCTGATCAATAGATGAGAACTCTGCTGTGTGTTTCACTTCAGAAATGGAGTTAAATCCCAGGCTCTGAGTCTTCCTACAAGCAAGACTTCGTTTCAGGTAAGGGCAGTTACTTTACAGCTCAAACGAACTACATCGTTCACGAAGCTCACACGTTTCTCATCTTAACTGACAAGCATTGGATGTTAGAGGACCAGTGCTTTGTATCAATTTCAAAAGCAGAGTTGGACTAGATATGGTCCGTATGTGTAGGAAACACAGTTCTTTTGTTCTCAGCACACTCAAATTTCCTGCTGTCTTGGAGAAACTAGAAAGCAAGAGCGTGTTTCTTGTTCTAAAGCAGAGTGTGATCCATCAATGAGAACTATGCTGTGTGTTTCCTTTCAGAAATGGATTATATTCCAGGCTCTGTGTCTTCCTACAAGCAAGACTTCGTTTCAAGTAAGGGCAGTCACTTTTCAGGTCAAACAAACTACATCATTCACGAAGCGAACACGTTTCTCACCTTTACTGACAAGCATTAAATCTTAGAGGTCCACTGCTTTGTATCAGTTTCAGAAGCAGAGTTGGACTAGATATGGTCCATATGTGTAGGAAACACCGTTCATTTGTTCTCAGCACACTCAAGTTTCCGGCTGTCTTAGACACTCCAGAAAGCTAGAGGATGCTTCTTGCTCTAAAGCAGAGTGTGCTCAATGGATGAGAACTCTTTTGTGTGTTTCACTTCAGAAATGGAGTTAAACCCCAGGCTCTGTGTCTTCCTACAAACAAGACTTCGTTTCAGGTATGGGCAATCACTTTTCAACTCAAACAATCTACATCATTCACAAAGCTCACACATTTCTCATCTTTACTGACAAGCATCGGATGTTAGAGGACCAGTGCTTTGTATCAGTTTCAGAAGTAGAGTTGAACTACATATGGCCCATATGTGTAGGAAACACCGTTCTTTTTTTCTGAGCACACTCAAATTTCCTGCTATATTAGAGACTCTAGAAAGCAAGACCGTGCTTCTTGCTCTAAAGCAGAGTTCGATCAATGGATGAGAATTCTGCTGTGTGTTTCCCTTCAGAAATGGAGTTAAATCCCAGAGTCTGAGTCTTCCTAAAAGCAAGACTACTTTTCAGGTAAGGGCAGATACTTTACAGCTCAAACGAACTACATCGTTCAAGAAGCTCACACGTTTCTCCTCTAAACTGACAAGCATTGGATGTTAGAGGACCTGTGGTATGTTTCAGTTTCAGAAGCAGAGTTGAACTAGATATGGTCCGTATGTGTAGGAAACACCCTTCTTTTTTTCTCAGCACACTCATGTTTCCGGCTGTATTAGAGAATCTGGAAAGCAAAAGGGTTCTTCTTGCTCTAAAGCAGAGTGTGATCCATGGATGAGAACTCTGCTGTGTGTTTCATTTCAGAAATGGAGTTAAATCCCAGGCTCTGTGTCTTCCTACAAGCAAGACTTCTTTTCAGGTAAGGGCAGTCACTTTTCAGCTCAAACCAACTACATCCTTCACGAAGCTAACAAGTTTCCCATCTTAACTGACAAGCATTGGATGTTAGAGGACCAGTGCTTTGTATCAGTTTCAGAAGCAGAGTTGGACTAGATATGGTCCGTATCTGTAGGAAACGCCGTTCATTTGTTCTCAGCTCACATAAGTTTCCTGCTGTCTTAGAGACTCTAGAAAGCTAGAGCGTGCTTCTTGCTCTAAAGCAGAGTGTGATCAAATGACGAGACCTCTGTTGTGTGTTTCACTTCAGAAATGGAGTTAAATCCCTGGCTCTGAGTCTACCTACAATCAACATTTCGTTTCAGGTAAGGGCAGTCACTGTTCAGCTCAAATGAACTACATCGTTCACGAAGCTAACAAGTTTCCCATCTTAACTGAGAAGCATTGGATGTTAGAGGACCAGTGCTTTGTATCAATTTCAAGCAGAGTTGAACTAGATATGGTCTGTATGTGTAGGAAACACCGTTCTTTTGTTCTCAGCACACTCATGTTTCCTGCATTATTAGAGACTCTGGAAAGCAAGAGCGTGCTTCTTGCAATAAAGCAGAGTGTGATCCATGGATGAGAACTCTGCTGTGTGTTTCCCTTCAGAAATGGAGTTAAATCCCAGGCTCTGAGTCTTCCTACAAGCAAGAATTCGTTTCAGGTAAGGGCAGTTACTTTATAGCTCAAACGAACTACATCGTTCACAAAGCTCACACGTTTCTCATCTTAACTGACATGCATTGGATGATAGAGGACCTGTGGTTTGTATCAGTTTCAGAAGCAGAGTTGAACTAGATATGGCCCGTATGTGTAGGAAACACTGTTCTTTTGTTCTGAGCACACTCAAGTTTCCTGCTGTATTAGAGACTCTAGAAAGCAAGAGCGTGCTTCTTGCTCTAAAGCAGAGTTTGATCAATGGATGAGAACTCTGCTGTGTGTTTCCCTTCAGAAATGGAGTTAAATCCCAGGCTCTGAGTCTTCCCACAAGCAAGACTACTTTTCAGGTAAGGGCAGATACTTTACAGCTCAAACGAACTGCATCGTTCACGAAGCTCACACGATTCTCATCTAAACTGACAAGCATTGGATGTTAGAGGACCTGTGGTTTGTTTCAGTTTCAGAAGCAGAGTTGAACTAGATATAGTCCGTATGTGTAGGAAACACCCTTCTTTTTTTCTCAGCACACTCATGTTTCCGGCTGTATTAGAGACTCTGGAAAGCAAATGGGTTCTTCTTGCTCTAAAGCAGAGTGTGATCCATGAATGAGAACTCTGCTGTTTGTTTCATTTCAGAAATGGAGTTAAATCCCAGGCTCTGTGTCTTCCTACAAGCAAGACTTCCTTTCAGGTAAGGGCAGTCACTTTTCAGCTCAAACGAACTACATCGTTCACGATGCTAACAAGTTTCCCATCTTAACTGTCAAGCATTTGATGTTAGAGGACAAGTGCTTTGTATCAGTTTCAGAAGCAGAGTTGGACTAGATATGGTCCGTATCTGTAGGAAACACCGTTCATTTGTTCTCAGCTCACATAAGTTTCCTGCTGTCTTAGAGACTCTAGAAAGCTAGAGCGTGCTTCTTGCTCTAAAGCAGAGTGTGATCAATGGATGAGAACTCTGTTGTGTGTTTCACTTCAGAAATGGAGTTAAACCCCAGGCTGTGTCTTCCTACAAACAAGACTTCGTTTCAGGTATGGGCAGTCACTTTTCAGCTCAAACGAACTACATCATTCACAAAGCTCACACATTTCTCATCTTTACTGACAAGCATCGGATGTTAGAGGACCAGTGCTTTGTATCAGTTTCAGAAGCAGAGTTGAACTACATATGGCGCATATGTGTAGGAAACACCGTTCTTTTGTTCTGAGCACACACAAGTTTCCTGCTATATTAGAGACTCTAGAAAGCAAGAGCGTGCTTCTTGCTCTAAAGCAGAGTTCGATCAATGGATGAGAATTCTGCTGTGTGTTTCCCTTCAGAAATGGAGTTAAATCCCAGAGTCTGAGTCTTCCTACAAGCAAGACTACTTTTCAGGTAAGGGCAGATACTTTACAGCTCAAACGAACTACATCGTTCACGAAGCTCACACGTTTCTCCTCTAAACTGACAAGCATTGGATGTTAGAGGACCTGTGGTTTGTTTCAGTTTCAGAAGCAGAGTTGAACTAGATATGGTCCGTATGTGTAGGAAACACCCTTCATTTTTTCTCAGCACACTCATGTTTCCGGCTGTATTAGAGAATCTGGAAAGCAAAAGGGTTCTTCTTGCTCTAAAGCAGAGTGTGATCCATGGATGAGAACTCTGCTGTGTGTTTCATTTCAGAAATGGAGTTAAATCCCAGGCTCTGTGTCTTCCTACAAGGAGACGGCGATTCAGGAAAGGGCAGTCACTTTTCAGCTCAAACGAACTACATCGTTCACGAAGCTAACAAGTTCCCCATCTTAACTGACAAACATTGGATGTTAGAGGACCAGGGCTTTGTATCAGTTTCAGAAGCAGAGTTGGACTAGATATGGTCCGTATGTGTAGGAAACACCATTCTTTTTTCTCAGCACACTCACGTTTCCTACTGTATTAGAGACTCTAGAAAGCAAGAGCGTGCTTCTTGCTCTAAAGCAGAGTGTAATCAATGAATGAGAACTCTGCTGTGTGTTTCACTTCAGAAATGGAGTTAAATCCCAGGATCTGAGTCTTCCTACAAGCAAGAATTCGTTTCAGGTAAGGGCAGTTACTTTATAGCTCAAACGAACTACATCTTTCACAAAGCTCACACGTTTCTCATCTTAACTGACATGCATTGGATGATAGAGGACCTGTGGTTTGTATCAGTTTCAGAAGCAGAGTTGAACTAGATATGGCCCGTATGTGTAGGAAACACTGTTCTTTTGTTCTGAGCACACTCAAGTTTCCTGCTGTATTAGAGACTCTAGAAAGCAAGAGCGTGCTTCTTTCTCTAAAGCAGAGTTTGATCAATGGATGAGAACTCTGCTGTGTGTTTCCCTTCAGAAATGGAGTTAAATCCCAGGCTCTGAGTCTTCCCACAAGCAAGACTACTTTTCAGGTAAGGGCAGATACTTTACAGCTCAAACGAACTGCATCGTTCACGAAGCTCACACGATTCTCATCTAAACTGACAAGCATTGGATGTTAGAGGACCTGTGGTTTGTTTCAGTTTCAGAAGCAGAGTTGAACTAGATATAGTCCGTATGTGTAGGAAACACCCTTCTTTTTTTCTCAGCACACTCATGTTTCCGTCTGTATTAGAGACTCTGGAAAGCAAATGGGTTCTTCTTGCTCTAAAGCAGAGTGTGATCCATGAATGAGAACTCTGCTGTTTGTTTCATTTCAGAAATGGAGTTAAATCCCAGGCTCTGTGTCTTCCTACAAGCAAGACTTCCTTTCAGGTAAGGGCAGTCACTTTTCAGCTCAAACGAACTACATCGTTCACGATGCTAACAAGTTTCCCATCTTAACTGTCAAGCATTTGATGTTAGAGGACAAGTGCTTTGTATCAGTTTCAGAAGCAGAGTTGGACTAGATATGGTCCGTATCTGTAGGAAACACTGTTCATTTGTTCTCAGCTCACATAAGTTTCATGCTGTCTTAGAGACTCTAGAAAGCTAGAGCGTGCTTCTTGCTCTAAAGCAGAGTGTGAACAAATGATGAGACCTCTGTTGTGTGTTTCACTTCAGAAATGGAGTTAAACCCCAGGCTCTGTGTCTTCCTACAAACAAGACTTCGTTTCAGGTATGGGCAGTCACTTTTCAGCTCAAACGAACTACATCATTCACAAAGCTCACACATTTCTCATCTTTACTGACAAGCATCGGATGTTAGAGGACCAGTGCTTTGTATCAGTTTCAGAAGCAGAGTTGAACTACATATGGCGCGTATGTGTAGGAAACACCGTTCTTTTGTTCTGAGCACACACAAGTTTCCTGCTATATTAGAGACTCTAGAAAGCAAGAGCGTGCTTCTTGCTCTAAAGCAGAGTTCGATCAATGGATGAGAATTCTGCTGTGTGTTTCCCTTCAGAAATGGAGTTAAATCCCAGAGTCTGAGTCTTCCTACAAGCAAGACTACTTTTCAGGTAAGGGCAGATACTTTACAGCTCAAACGAACTACATCATTCACGAAGCTCACACGTTTCTCCTCTAAACTGACAAGCATTGGATGTTAGAGGACCTGTGGTTTGTTTCAGTTTCAGAAGCAGAGTTGAACTAGATATGGTCCGTATGTGTAGGAAACACCCTTCTTTTTTTCTCAGCACACTCATGTTTCCGGCCGTATTAGAGAATCTGGAAAGCAAAAGGGTTCTTCTTGCTCTAAAGCAGAGTGTGATCCATGGATGAGAACTCTGCTGTGTGTTTCATTTCAGAAATGGAGTTAAATCCCAGGCTCTGTGTCTTCCTACAAGCAAGAATTCTTTTCAGGTAAGGGCAGTCACTTTTCAGCTCAAATGAACTACATCGTTCACGAAGCTAACAAGTTTCCCATCTTAACTGAGAAGCATTGGATGTTAGAGGACCAGTGCTTTGTATCAATTTCAAGCAGAGTTGAACTAGATATGGTCTGTATGTGTAGGAAACACCGTTCTTTTGTTCTCAGCACACTCATGTTTCCTGCAGTATTAGAGACTCTGGAAAGCAAGATCGTGCTTCTTGCAATAAAGCAGAGTGTGATCCATGGATGAGAACTCTGCTGTGTGTTTCCCTTCAGAAATCGAGTTAAATCCCAGGCTCTGTGTCTTCCTACAAGAAGACGGCGATTCAGGAAAGGGCAGTCACTTCTCAGCTCAAACGACCTACATCGTTCACGAAGCTAACAAGTTCCCCATCTTAACTGACAAGCATTGGATGTTAGAGGACAAGTGCTTTGTATCAGTTTCAGAAGCAGAGTTGGACTAGATATGGTCCGTATCTGTAGGAAACACCGTTCATTTGTTCTCAGCTCACATAAGTTTCCTGCTGTCTTAGAGACTCTAGAAATCTAGTGCGTGCTACTTGCTCTAAAGAAGAGTGTGAACAAATGATGAGACCTCTGTTGTGTGTTTCACTTCAGAAATGGAGTTAAATCCCTGGCTCTGAGTCTACCTACAATCAACATTTCGTTTCAGGTAAGGGCAGTCACTTTTCAGCTCAAACGAACTACATCGTTCACGAAGCTAACAAGTTTCCCATCTTAACTGACATGCATTGGATGATAGAGGACCTGTGGTTTGTATCAGTTTCAGAAGCAGAGTTGAACTAGATATGGCCCGTCTGTGTAGGAAACAATGTTCTTTTGTTCTGAGCACACTCAAGTTTCCTGCTGTATTAGAGACTCTAGAAAGCAAGAGCGTGCTTCTTGCTCTAAAGCAGAGTGTGATTAATGGATGAGAACTGTGTTGTGTATTTCCCTTCAGAAATGGAGTTAAACCCCAGGTTCTGTGTCTTCCTACAAACAAGACTTCGTTTCAGGTAAGGGCAGTCACTTTTCAGCTCAAACGAACTACATCGTTCACGAAGCTCACACGTTTCTCATCTTAACTGACAAGCATTAAATGTAAGAAGACCTGTGCTTTGTATCAGTTTCAGAAGCAGAGTTGCACTAGATATGGTCCGTATGTGTAGGAAACACCGTTCATTTGATCTCATCACACACTTGTTTCCTGATCTCTTAGAGACTCTGGAAAGCAAGAGCGTGCTTCTTGCTATAAAGCAGAGTCTGATCAGTAGATGAGAACTCTGCTGTGTGTTTCACTTCAGAAATGGAGTTAAATCCCAGGCAATGAGTCTTCCTACAAGCAAGACTTCGTTTCAGGTAAGGGCAGTCACTTTTCAGCTCAAACGAACTACATCGTTCACGAAGCTCACACGTTTCTCATCTTAACTGACAAGCATTGGATGTTAGAGGACCAGTGCTTTGTATCAGTTTCAGAAGCAGAATTGGACTAGACATGGTCCGTATGTGTAGGAAACACAGTTCTTTTGTTCTCAGGACACTCACATTTCCTGCTGTCTTGGAGAAACTAGAAAGCAAGAGCGTGCTTCTTGCTCTAAAGCAGAGTGTGAATCATCAATGAGAACTATGCTGTGTGTTTCCCTTCAGAAATGGATTAAATTCCAGGCTCTGTGTCTTCCTAAAAGCAAGGCTTCGTTTCAAGTAAGGGCAGTCACTTTTTAGGTCAAACAAACTACATCGTTCACGAAGCGAACACGTTTCTCACCTTTACTGACAAGCATTGAATCTTAGAGGTCCACTGCTTTGTATCAGTTTCAGAAGCAGAGTTGGACTAGATATGGTCCATATGTGTAGGAAACACCGTTCATTTGTTCTCAGCACACTCAAGTTTCCGACTGTCTTAGAGACTCCAGAAAGCTAGAGGATGCTTCTTGCTCTAAAGCTGAGTGTGATCAATGGATGAGAACTCTGTTGTGTGTTTCACTTCAGAAATGGAGTTAAACCCCAGGCTCTGTGTCTTCCTACAAACAAGACTTCGTTTCAGGTATGAGCAGTCATTTTTCAGCTCAAACAAACTACATCATTCACAAAGCTCACACATTTCTCATCTTTACTGACAAGCATCGGATGTTAGAGGACCAGTGCTTTGTATCAGTTTCAGAAGCAGAGTTGAACTACATATGGCCCGTATGTGTAGGAAACACCGTTCTTTTGTTCTGAGCACACTCAAGTTTCCTGCTATATTAGAGACTCTAGAAAGCAAGAGCGTGCTTCTTGCTCTAAAGCAGAGTTCGATCAATGGATGAGAATTCTGCTGTGTGTTTCCCTTCAGAAATGGAGTTAAATCCCAGAGTCTGAGTCTTCCTACAAGCAAGACTACTTTTCAGGTAAGGGCAGATACTTTACATCTCAAACGAACTACATCGTTCACGAAGCTCACACGTTTCTCCTCTAAACTGACAAGCATTGGATGTTAGAGGACCTGTGGTTTGTTTCAGTTTCAGAAGCAGAGTTGAACTAGATATGGTCCGTATGTGTAGGAAACACCCTTCTTTTGTTCTCAGCACACTCATGTTTCCTGCAGTATTAGAGACTCTGGAAAGCAAGAGCGTGCTTCTTGCAATAAAGCAGAGTGTGATCCATGGATGAGAACTCTGCTGTGTGTTTCCCTTCAGAAATCGAGTTAAATCCCAGGCTCTGTGTCTTCCTACAAGAAGAAGGCGATTCAGGAAAGGGCAGTCACTTCTCAGCTCAAACGACCTACATCGTTCACGAAGCTAACAAGTTCCCCATCTTAACTGACAAGCATTGGATGTTAGAGGACAAGTGCTTTGTATCAGTTTCAGAAGCAGAGTTGGACTAGATATGGTCCGTATCTGTAGGAAACACCGTTCATTTGTTCTCAGCTCACATAAGTTTCCTGCTGTCTTAGAGACTCTAGAAAGCTAGAGCGTGCTTCTTGCTCTCAAGCAGAGTTTGATCAAATGATGAGACCTCTGTTGTGTGTTTCACTTCAGAAATGGTGTTAAATCCCAGGCTCTGTGTCTACCTACAATCAACATTTCGTTTCAGGTAAGGGCAGTCACTTTTTAGCTCAAACGAACTACATCGTTCACGAAGCTAACAAGTTTCCCATCTTAACTGACATGCATTGGATGATAGAGGACCTGTGGTTTGTATCAGTTTCAGAAGCAGAGTTGTACTAGATATGGCCCGTACGTGTAGGAAACACTGTTCTTTTGTTCTGAGCACACTCAAGTTTCCTGCTGTATTAGAGACTCTAGAAAGCAAGAGCGTGCTTCTTGCTCTAATGCAGAGTGTGATTAATGGATGAGAACTGTGTTGTGTATTTCCCTTCAGAAATGGAGTTAAACCCCAGGTTCTGTGTCTTCCTACAAACAAGACTTCGTTTCAGGTAAGGGCAGTCACTTTTCAGCTCAAACGAACTACATCGTTCACAAAGCTCACACGTTTCTCATCTTAACTGACAAGCATTCAATGTAAGAAGACCTGTGCTTTGTATCAGTTTCAGAAGCAGAGTTGCACTAGATATGGTCCGTATGTGTAGGAAACACCGTTCATTTGATCTCATCACACACTTGTTTCCTGATCTCTTAGAGACTCTGGAAAGCAAGAGCGTGCTTATTGCTATAAAGCAGAGTCTGATCAATAGATGAGAACTCTGCTGTGTGTTTCACTATAGAAATGGAGTTAAATCCCAGGCTCTGTGTCTTCCTACATGCAAGAATTCGTTTCAGGTAAGGGCAGTTACTTTACATCTCAAACGAACTACATCGTTCACGAAGCTCACACGTTTCTCATCTTAACTGACAAGCATTGGATGTTAGAGGACCAGTGCTTTGTATCAGTTTCAGAAGCAGAGTTGGACTAGATATGGTCCGTATGTGTAGGAAACACAGTTCTTTTGTTCTCAGCACACTCACATTTCCTGCTGTCTTGGAGAAACTAGAAAGCAAGAGCGTGCTTCTTGCTCTAAAGCAGAGTGTGATCCATCAATGAGAACTATGCTGTGTGTTTCCCTTCAGAAATGGATTAAATTCCAGGCTCTGTGTCTTCCTAAAAGCAAGACTTCGTTTCAAGTAAGGGCAGTCACTTTTTAGGTCAAACAAACTACATCGTTCACGAAGCGAACACGTTTCTCACCTTTACTCACAAGCATTGAATCTTAGAGGTCCACTGCTTTGTATCAGTTTCAGAAGCAGAGTTGGACTAGATATGGTCCATATGTGTAGGAAACACCGTTCATTTGTTCTCAGCACACTCAAGTTTCCGACTGTCTTAGAGACTCCAGAAAGCTAGAGGATGCTTCTTGCTCTAAAGCAGAGTGTGATCAATGGATGAGAACTCTGTTGTGTGTTTCACTTCAGAAATGGAGTTAAACCCCAGGCTCTGTGTCTTACTACAAACAAGAATTCATTTCAGGTATGGGCAGTCACGTTTCAGCTCAAACGAACTACATCATTCACAAAGCTCACACATTTCTCATCTTTACTGACAAGCATCGGATGTTAGAGGACCAGTGCTTTGTATCAGTTTCAGAAGCAGAGTTGAACTACATATGGCCCGTATGTGTAGGAAACACCGTTCTTTTGTTCTGAGCACACTCAAGTTTCCTGCTATATTAGAGACTCTATAAAGCAAGAGCATGCTTCTTGCTCTAAAGCAGAGTTTGTTCCATGGATGAGAACTCTGCTGTGTGTTTCCCTTCAGAAATGGAGTTAGATCCCAGGCTCTGAGTCTTCCTACAAGCAAGACTACTTTTCAGGTAAGGGCAGATACTTTACAGCTCAAACGAGCTATATCGTTCACGAAGCTCACACGTTTCTCATCTAAACTGTCAAGCATTGGATGTTAGAGGACCTGTGGTTTGTTTCAGTTTAAGAAGCAGAGTTGAACTAGATATGGTCCGTATGTGTAGGAAACACCCTTCTTTTTTTCTCAGCACACTCATGTTTCCGGCTGTATTAGAGACTCTGGGAAGCAAGAGGGTTCTTCTTGCTCTAAAGCAGAGTGTGATCCATGGATGAGAACTCTGCTGTGTGTTTCATTTCAGAAATGGAGTTAAATCCCAGGCTCTGTGTCTTCCTACAAGCAAGACTTCTTTTCAGGTAAGGGCAGTCACTTTTCAGCTCAAACGAACTACATCGTTCACGAAGCTAACAAGTTTCCCATCTTAACTGAGAAGCATTGGATGTTAGAGGACCAGTGCTTTGTTTCAGTTTCAGAAGCAGAGTTCAACTATATATGGTCCGTATCTGTAGGAAACACCGTTCATTTGTTCTCAGCTCACATAAGTTTCCTGCTGTCTTAGAGACTCTAGAAAGCTAGAGCGTGCTTCTTGCTCTAAAGCAGAGTGTGATCAAATGATGAGACCTCTGTTGTGTGTTTCACTTCAGAAATGGAGTTAAATCCCTGGCTCTGAGTCTACCTACAATCAACATTTCGTTTCAGGTAAGGGCAGTCACTTTTCAGCTCAAATGAACTACATCGTTCACGAAGCTAACAAGTTTCCCATCTTAACTGAGAAGCATTGGATGTTAGAGGACCAGTGCTTTGTATCAATTTCAAGCAGAGTTGAACTAGATATGGTCTGTATGTCTAGGAAACACCGTTCTTTTGTTCTCAGCACACTCATGTTTCCTGCAGTATTAGAGACTCTGGAAAGCCAGAGCGTGCTTCTTGCAATAAAGCAGAGTGTGATCCATGGATGAGAACTCTGCTGTGTGTTTCCCTTCAGAAATGGAGTTAAATCCCAGGCTCTGTGTCTTCCTACAAGAAGACGGCGATTCAGGAAAGGGCAGTCACTTTTCAGCTCAAACGAACTACATCGTTCACGAAGCTAACAAGTTCCCCATCTTAACTGACAAACATTGGATGTTAGAGGACCAGGGCTTTGTATCAGTTTCAGAAGCAGAGTTGGACTAGATATGGTCCGTATGTGTAGCAAACACTGTTCTTTTGTTCTCCGCACACTCACGTTTCCTACTCTATTAGAGACTCTAGAAAGCAAGAGCGTGCTTCTTGCTCTAAAGCAGAGTGTGATCAATGGATGAGAACTCTGCTGTGTGTTTCACTTCAGAAATGGAGTTAAATCCCAGGCTCTGAGTCTTCCTACAAGCAAGAATTCGTTTCAGGTAAGGGCAGTTACTTTATAGCTCAAATGAACTACATCGTTCACAAAGCTCACTCGTTTCTCATCTTAAATGACATGCATTGGATGATAGAGGACCTGTGGTTTGTATCAGTTTCAGAAGCAGAGTTGAACTAGATATGGCCCGTATGTGTAGGAAACACTGTTCTTTTGTTCTGAGCACACTCAAGTTTCCTGCTGTATTAGAGACTCTAGAAAGCAAGAGCGTGCTTCTTGCTCTAAAGCAGAGTTTGATCAATGGATGAGAACTGTGTTGTGTATTTCCCTTCAGAAATGGAGTTAAACCCCAGGTTCTGTGTCTTCCTACAAACAAGACTTCGTTTCAGGTAAGGGCAGTCACTTTTCAGCTCAAACGAACTACATCGTTCACGAAGCTCACACGTTTCTCATCTTAACTGACAAGCATTCAATGTAAGAAGACCTGTGCTTTGTATCAGTTTCAGAAGCAGAGTTGACTAGATATGGTCCGTACGTGTAGGAAACACCGTTCATTTGATCTCATCACACACGTGTTTCCTGATCTCTTAGAGACACTGGAAAGCAAGAGCGTGCTTCTTGCTATAAAGCAGAGTCTGATCAATAGATGAGAACTCTGCTGTGTGTTTCACTTCAGAAATGGAGTTAAATCCCAGGCTCTGTGTCTTCCTACAAGCAAGACTTCGTTTCAGGTAAGAGCAGTTACTTTACATCTCAAACGAACTACATCGTTCACGAAGCTCACACGTTTCTCATCTTAACTGACAAGCATTGGATGTTAGAGGACCAGTGCTTTGTATCAGTTTCAGAAGCAGAGTTGGACTAGATATGGTCCGTATGTGTAGGAAACACAGTTCTTTTGTTCTCAGCACACTCACATTTCCTGC
The DNA here is from genome assembly GCA_949786385.1 of Onychomys leucogaster. Lineage (NCBI taxonomy): Eukaryota > Metazoa > Chordata > Mammalia > Rodentia > Cricetidae > Onychomys > Onychomys leucogaster. The sequence goes on along the minus strand of CATKUP010000038.1, from coordinate 1,937,720 downwards.
TGTCTTGGAGAAACTAGAAAGCAAGAGCGTGCTTCTTGCTCTAAAGCAGAGTGTGATCCATCAATGAGAACTATGCTGTGTGTTTCCCTTCAGAAATGGATTAAATTCCAGGCTCTGTGTCTTCCTAAAAGCAAGACTTCGTTTCAAGTAAGGGCAGTCACTTTTCAGGTCAAACAAACTACATCGTTCACGAAGCGAACACGTTTCTCACCTTTACTGACAAGCATTGAATCTTAGAGGTCCACTGCTTTGTATCAGTTTCAGAAGCAGAGTTGGACTAGATATGGTCCATATGTGTAGGAAACACCGTTCATTTGTTCTCAGCACACTCAAGTTTCCGACTGTCTTAGAGACTCCAGAAAGCTAGAGGATGCTTCTTGCTCTAAAGCAGAGTGTGATCAATGGATGAGAACTCTGTTGTGTGTTTCACTTCAGAAATGGAGTTAAACCCCAGGCTCTGTGTCTTCCTACAAACAAGAATTCGTTTCAGGTATGGGCAGTCACTTTTCAGCTCAAACGAACTACATCATTCACAAAGCTCACACATTTCTCATCTTTACTCACAAGCATCGGATGTTAGAGGACCAGTGCTTTGTATCAGTTTCAGAAGCAGAGTTGAACTACATATGGCCGTATGTGTAAGAAACACCGTTGTTTTGTTCTGAGCACACTCAAGTTTCCTGCTATATTAGAGACTCTAGAAAGCAAGAGCGTGCTTCTTGCTCTAAAGCAGAGTTTGATCAATGGATGAGAACTCTGCTGTGTGTTTCCCTTCAGAAATGGAGTTAGATCCCAGGCTCTGAGTCTTCCTACAAGCAAGACTACTTTTCAGGTAAGGGCAGATACTTTACAGCTCAAACGAGCTATATCGTTCACGAAGCTCACACGTTTCTCATCTATACTGTCAAGCATTGGATGTTAGAGGACCTGTGGTTTGTTTCAGTTTCAGAAGCAGAGTTGAACTAGATATGGTCCGTATGTGTAGGAAACACCCTTCTTTTTTTCTCAGCACACTCATGTTTCCGGCTGTATTAGAGACTCTGGGAAGCAAAAGGGTTCTTCTTGCTCTAAAGCAGAGTGTGATCCATGGATGAGAACTCTGCTGTGTGTTTCATTTCAGAAATGGAGTTAAATCCCAGGCTCTGTGTCTTCCTACAAGCAAGACTTCTTGTCAGGTAAGGGCAGTCACTTTTCAGCTCAAACGAACTACATCTTCACGAAGCTAACAAGTTTCCCATCTTAACTGACAAGCATTGGATATTAGAGGACCAGTGCTTTGTATCAATTTCAGAAGCAGAGTTGGACTAGATATGGTCCGTATCTGTAGGAAACACCGTTCATTTGTTCTCAGCTCACATAAGTTTCCTGCTGTCTTAGAGACTCTAGAAAGCTAGAGCATGCTTCTTGCTCTAAAGCAGAGTGTGATCAAATGATGAGACCTCTGTTGTGTGTTTCACTTCAGAAATGGAGTTAAATCCCTGGCTCTGAGTCTACCTACAATCAACATTTCGTTTCAGGTAAGGGCAGTCACTTTTCAGCTCAAATGAACTACATCGTTCACGAAGCTAACAAGTTTCCCATCTTAACTGAGAAGCATTGGATGTTAGTGGACCAGTGCTTTGTATCAATTTCAAGCAGAGTTGAACTAGATATGGTCTGTATGTCTAGGAAACACCGTTCTTTTGTTCTCAGCACACTCATGTTTCCTGCAGTATTAGAGACTCTGGAAAGCCAGAGCGTGCTTCTTGCAATAAAGCAGAGTGTGATCCATGGATGAGAACTCTGCTGTGTGTTTCCCTTCAGAAATGGAGTTAAATCCCAGGCTCTGTGTCTTCCTACATGAAGACGGCGATTCAGGAAAGAGCAGTCACTTTTCAGCTCAAACGAACTACATCGTTCACGAAGCTAACAAGTTCCCCATCTTAACTGACAAACATTGGATGTTAGAGGACCAGGGCTTTGTATCAGTTTCAGAAGCAGAGTTGGACTAGATATGGTCCGTATGTGTAGCAAACACTGTTCTTTTGACCTCCGCACACTCACGTTTCCTACTCTATTAGAGACTCTAGAAAGCAAGAGCGTGCTTCTTGCTCTAAAGCAGAGTGTGATCAATGGATGAGAACTCTGCTGTGTGTTTCACTTCAGAAATGGAGTTAAATCCCAGGCTCTGAGTCTTCCTACAAGCAAGAATTCGTTTCAGGTAAGGGCAGTTACTTTATAGCTCAAATGAACTACATCGTTCACAAAGCTCACTCGTTTCTCATCTTAAATGACATGCATTGGATGATAGAGGACCTGTGGTTTGTATCAGTTTCAGAAGCAGAGTTGAACTAGATATGGCCCGTATGTGTAGGAAACACTGTTCTTTTGTTCTGAGCACACTCAAGTTTCCTGCTGTATTAGAGACTCTAGAAAGCAAGAGCGTGCTTCTTGCTCTAAAGCAGAGTTTGATCAATGGATGAGAACTGTGTTGTGTATTTCCCTTCAGAAATGGAGTTAAACCCCAGGTTCTGTGTCTTCCTACAAACAAGACTTCGTTTCAGGTAAGGGCAGTCACTTTTCAGCTCAAACGAACTACATCGTTCACGAAGCTCACACGTTTCTCATCTTAACTGACAAGCATTCAATGTAAGAAGACCTGTGCTTTGTATCAGTTTCAGAAGCAGAGTTGACTAGATATGGTCCGTACGTGTAGGAAACACCGTTCATTTGATCTCATCACACACTTGTTTCCTGATCTCTTAGAGACACTGGAAAGCAAGAGCGTGCTTCTTGCTATAAAGCAGAGTCTGATCAATAGATGAGAACTCTGCTGTGTGTTTCACTTCAGAAATGGAGTTAAATCCCAGGCTCTGTGTCTTCCTACAAGCAAGACTTCGTTTCAGGTAAGAGCAGTTACTTTACATCTCAAACGAACTACATCGTTCACGAAGCTCACACGTTTCTCATCTTAACTGACAAGCATTGGATGTTAGAGGACCAGTGCTTTGTATCAGTTTCAGAAGCAGAGTTGGACTAGATATGGTCCGTATGTGTAGGAAACACAGTTCTTTTGTTCTCAGCACACTCACATTTCCTGCTGTCTTGGAGAAACTAGAAAGCAAGAGCGTGCTTCTTGCTCTAAAGCAGAGTGTGATCCATCAATGAGAACTATGCTGTGTGTTTCCCTTCAGAAATGGATTAAATTCCAGGCTCTGTGTCTTCCTACAAGCAAGACTTCGTTTCAAGCAAGGGCAGTCACTTTTCAGGTCAAACAAACTACATCGTTCACGAAGCGAACACGTTTCTCACCTTTACTGACAAGCATTGAATCTTAGAGGTCCACTGCTTTGTATCAGTTTCAGAAGCAGAGTTGGACTAGATATGGTCCATATGTGTAGGAAACACCGTTCATTTGTTCTCAGCACACTCAAGTTTCCGACTGTCTTAGAGACTCCAGAAAGCTAGAGGATGCTTCTTGCTCTAAAGCAGAGTGTGATCAATGGATGAGAACTCTGTTGTGTGTTTCACTTCAGAAATGGAGTTAAACCCCAGGCTCTGTGTCTTCCTACAAACAAGAATTCGTTTCAGGTATGGGCAGTCACTTTTCAGCTCAAACGAACTACATCATTCACAAAGCTCACACATTTCTCATCTTTACTCACAAGCATCGGATGTTAGAGGACCAGTGCTTTGTATCAGTTTCAGAAGCAGAGTTGAACTACATATGGCCGTATGTGTAAGAAACACCGTTCTTTTGTTCTGAGCACACTCAAGTTTCCTGCTATATTAGAGACTCTAGAAAGCAAGAGCGTGCTTCTTGCTCTAAAGCAGAGTTTGATCAATGGATGAGAACTCTGCTGTGTGTTTCCCTTCAGAAATGGAGTTAGATCCCAGGCTCTGAGTCTTCCTACAAGCAAGACTACTTTTCAGGTAAGGGCAGATACTTTACAGCTCAAACGAGCTATATCGTTCACGAAGCTCACACGTTTCTCATCTATACTGTCAAGCATTGGATGTTAGAGGACCTGTGGTTTGTTTCAGTTTCAGAAGCAGAGTTGAACTAGATATGGTCCGTATGTGTAGGAAACACCCTTCTTTTTTTCTCAGCACACTCATGTTTCCGGCTGTATTAGAGACTCTGGGAAGCAAAAGGGTTCTTCTTGCTCTAAAGCAGAGTGTGATCCATGGATGAGAACTCTGCTGTGTGTTTCATTTCAGAAATGGAGTTAAATCCCAGCCTCTGTGTCTTCCTACAAGCAAGACTTCTTGTCAGGTAAGGGCAGTCACTTTTCAGCTCAAACGAACTACATCTTCACGAAGCTAACAAGTTTCCCATCTTAACTGACAAGCATTGGATATTAGAGGACCAGTGCTTTGTATCAATTTCAGAAGCAGAGTTGGACTAGATATGGTCCATATCTGTAGGAAACACCGTTCATTTGTTCTCAGCTCACATAAGTTTCCTGCTGTCTTAGAGACTCTAGAAAGCTAGAGCGTGCTTCTTGCTCTAAAGCAGAGTGTGATCAAATGATGAGACCTCTGTTGTGTGTTTCACTTCAGAAATGGAGTTAAATCCCTGGCTCTGAGTCTACCTACAATCAACATTTCGTTTCAGGTAAGGGCAGTCACATTTCAGCTCAAATGAACTACATCATTCACGAAGCTAACAAGTTTCCCATCTTAACTGAGAAGCATTGGATGTTAGAGGACCAGTGCTTTGTATCAATTTCAAGCAGAGTTGAACTAGATATGGTCTGTATGTGTAGGAAACACCGTTCTTTTGTTCTCAGCACACTCATGTTTCCTGCAGTATTAGAGACTCTGGAAAGCCAGAGCGTGCTTCGTGCAATAAAGCAGAGTGTGATCCATGGATGAGAACTCTGCTGTGTGTTTCCCTTCAGAAATGGAGTTAAATCCCAGGCTCTGTGTCTTCCTACAAGAAGACGGCGATTCAGGAAAGGGCAGTCACTTTTCAGCTCAAACGAACTACATCGTTCACGAAGCTAACAAGTTCCCCATCTTAACTGACAAACATTGAATGTTAGAGGACCAGGGCTTTGTATCAGTTTCAGAAGCAGAGTTGGACTAGATATAGTCTGTATGTGTAGGAAACACCCTTCTTTTTTTCTCAGCACACTCATGTTTCCGGCTGTATTAGAGACTCTGGAAAGCAAAAGGGTTCTTCTTGCTCTAAAGCAGAGTGTGATCCGTGGATGAGAACTCTGCTGTTTGTTTCATTTCAGAAATGGAGTTAAATCCCAGGCTCTGTGTCCTCCTACAAGCAAGACTTCCTTTCAGGTAAGGGCAGTCACTTTTCAGCTCAAACGAACTACATCGTTAACGAAGCTAACAAGTTTCCCATCTTAACTGACAAGCATTGGATGTTAGAGGACCAGTGCTTTGAATAGTTTCAGAAACAGAGTTGGACTAGATATGGTCCGTATCTGTAGGAAACACCGTTCATTTGTTCTCAGCTCACATAAGTTTCCTGCTGTCTTAGAGACTCTAGAAAGCTAGAGCGTGCTTCTTGCTCTAAAGCAGAGTGTGAACAAATGATGAGACCTCTGTTGTGTGTTTCACTTCAGAAATGGAGTTAAATCCCTGGCTCTGAGTCTACCTACAATCAACATTTCGTTTCAGGTAAGGGCAGTCACTTTTCAGCTCAAACGAACTACATCGTTCACGAAGCTAACAAGTTTCCCATTTTAACTGACAAGCATTGGATGTTAGAGGACCAGTGCTTTGTATCAGTTTCAGAAGCAGAGTTGCACTAGATATGGTCCGTATGTGTAGGAAACACCGTTCTTTTGTTCTCAGCACACTCATGTTTCCTGCAGTATTAGAGACTCTGGAAAGCAAGAGCGTGCTTCTTGCAATAAAGCAGAGTGTGATCCATGGATGAGAACTCTGCTATGTGTTTCCCTTTAGAAATGGAGTTAAATTCCAGGCTCTGTGTCTTCCTACAAGCAAGACTTCATTTCAAGTAAGGGCAGTCACTTTTCAGGTCAAACAAACTACATCGTTCACGAAGCGAACACGTTTCTCACCTTTACTGACAAGCATTGAATCTTAGAGGTCCACTGCTTTATATCAGTTTCAGAAGCAGAGTTGGACTAGATATGGTCCATATGTGTAGGAAACACCGTTCATTTTTTCTCAGCACACTCAAATTTCTGACTGTCTTAGAGACTCTAGAAAGCTAGAGGATGCCTCTTGCTCTAAAGCAGAGTGTGATCAATGGATGAGAACTCTGTTGTGTGTTTCACTTCAGAAATGGAGTTAAATCCCAGGCTCTGTGTCTTCCTACAAACAAGACTTCGTTTCAGGTATGGGCAGTCACTTTTCAGCTCAAACGAACTACATCATTCACAAAGCTCACACATTTCTCATCTTTACTGACAAGCATCGGATGTTAGAGGACCAGTGCTTTGTATCAGTTTCAGAAGCAGAGTTGAACTACATATGGCCCGTATGTGTAGGAAACACCGTTCATTTGTTCTGAGCACACTCAAGTTTCCTGCTATATTAGAGACTCTAGAAAGCAAGAGCGTGCTTCTTGCTCTAAAGCAGAGTTTGATCAATGGATGAGAACTCTGCTGTGTGTTTCCCTTCAGAAATGGAGTTAGATCCCAGGCTCTGAGTCTTCCTACAAGCAAGACTACTTTTCAGGTAAGGGCAGATACTTTACAGCTCAAACGAGCTATATCGTTCACGAAGCTCACACGTTTCTCATCTAAACTGTCAAGCATTGGATGTTAGAGGACCTGTGGTTTGTTTCAGTTTCAGAAGCAGAGTTGAACTAGATATGGTCCGTATGTGTAGGAAACACCCTTCTTTTTTTCTCAGCACACTCATGTTTCCGGCTGTATTAGAGACTCTGGGAAGCAAAAGGGTTCTTCTTGCTCTAAAGCAGAGTGTGATCCATGGATGAGAACTCTGCTGTGTGTTTCATTTCAGAAATGGAGTTAAATCCCAGGCTCTGTGTCTTCCTACAAGCAAGTGTTCTTTTCAGGTAAGGGCGTTCACTTTTCAGCTCAAACGAACTACATCGTTCACGAAGCTAACAAGTTTCCCATCTTAACTGACAAGCATTGGATATTAGAGGACCAGTGCTTTGTATCAGTTTCAGAAGCAGAGTTGGACTAGATATGGTCCGTATCTGTAGGAAACACCGTTCATTTGTTCTCAGCTCACATAAGTTTCCTGCTGTCTTAGAGACTCTAGAAAGCTAGAGCGTGCTTCTTGTTCTAAAGCAGAGTGTGATCAAATGATGAGACCTCTGTTGTGTGTTTCACTTCAGAAATGGAGTTAAATCCCTGGCTCTGAGTCTACCTACAATCAACATTTCGTTTCAGGTAAGGGCAGTCACTTTTCAGCTCAAATGAACTACATCGTTCACGAAGCTAACAAGTTTCCCAACTTAACTGAGAAGCATTGGATGTTAGAGGACCAGTGCTTTGTATCAATTTCAAGCAGAGTTGAACTAGATATGGTCTGTATGTGTAGGAAACACCGTTCTTTTGTTCTCAGCACACTCATGTTTCCTGCAGTATTAGAGACTCTGGAAAGCAAGAGCGTGCTTCTTGCAATAAAGCAGAGTGTGATCCATGGATGAGAACTCTGCTGTGTGTTTCCCTTTAGAAATGGAGTTAAATTCCAGGCTCTGTGTCTTCCTACAAGCAAGACTTCGTTTCAAGTAAGGGCAGTCACTTTTCAGGTCAAACAAACTACATCGTTCACGAAGCGAACACGTTTCTCACCTTTACTGACAAGCATTGAATCTTAGAGGTCCACTGCTTTGTATCAGTTTCAGAAGCAGAGTTGGACTAGATATGGTCCATATGTTTAGGAAACACCGTTCATTTGTTCTCAGCACACTCAAATTTCTGACTGTCTTAGAGACTCCAGAAAGCTAGAGGATGCTTCTTGCTCTAAAGCAGAGTGTGATCAATGGATGAGAACTCTGTTGTGTGTTTCACTTCAGAAATGGAGTTAAATCCCAGGCTCTGTGTCTTCCTACAAACAAGACTTCGTTTCAGGTATGGGCAGTCACTTTTCAGCTCAAACGAACTACATCATTCACAAAGCTCACACATTTCTCATCTTTACTGACAAGCATCGGATGTTAGAGGACCAGTGCTTTGTATCAGTTTCAGAAGCAGAGTTGAACTACATATGGCCCGTATGTGTAGGAAACACCGTTCATTTGTTCTGAGCACACTCAAGTTTCCTGCTATATTAGAGACTCTAGAAAGCAAGAGCGTGCTTCTTGCTCTAAAGCAGAGTTTGATCAATGGATGAGAACTCTGCTGTGTGTTTCCCTTCAGAAATGGAGTTAGATCCCAGGCTCTGAGTCTTCCTACAAGCAAGACTACTTTTCAGGTAAGGGCAGATACTTTACAGCTCAAACGAGCTATATCGTTCACGAAGCTCACACGTTTCTCATCTAAACTGTCAAGCATTGGATGTTAGAGGACCTGTGGTTTGTTTCAGTTTCAGAAGCAGAGTTGAACTAGATATGGTCCGTATGTGTAGGAAACACCCTTCTTTTTTTCTCAGCACACTCATGTTTCCGGCTGTATTAGAGACTCTGGGAAGCAAAAGGGTTCTTCTTGCTCTAAAGCAGAGTGTGATCCATGGATGAGAACTCTGCTGTGTGTTTCATTTCAGAAATGGAGTTAAATCCCAGGCTCTGTGTCTTCCTACAAGCAAGTGTTCTTTTCAGGTAAGGGCGTTCACTTTTCAGCTCAAACGAACTACATCGTTCACGAAGCTAACAAGTTTCCCATCTTAACTGACAAGCATTGGATATTAGAGGACCAGTGCTTTGTATCAGTTTCAGAAGCAGAGTTGGACTAGATATGGTCCGTATCTGTAGGAAACACCGTTCATTTGTTCTCAGCTCACATAAGTTTCCTGCTGTCTTAGAGACTCTAGAAAGCTAGAGCGTGCTTCTTGTTCTAAAGCAGAGTGTGATCAAATGATGAGACCTCTGTTGTGTGTTTCACTTCAGAAATGGAGTTAAATCCCTGGCTCTGAGTCTACCTACAATCAACATTTCGTTTCAGGTAAGGGCAGTCACTTTTCAGCTCAAATGAACTACATCGTTCACGAAGCTAACAAGTTTCCCAACTTAACTGAGAAGCATTGGATGTTAGAGGACCAGTGCTTTGTATCAATTTCAAGCAGAGTTGAACTAGATATGGTCTGTATGTGTAGGAAACACCGTTCTTTTGTTCTCAGCACACTCATGTTTCCTGCAGTATTAGAGACTCTGGAAAGCAAGAGCGTGCTTCTTGCAATAAAGCAGAGTGTGATCCATGGATGAGAACTCTGCTGTGTGTTTCCCTTTAGAAATGGAGTTAAATTCCAGGCTCTGTGTCTTCCTACTGCAAGACTTCGTTTCAAGTAAGGGCAGTCACTTTTCAGGTCAAACAAACTACATCGTTCACGAAGCGAACACGTTTCTCACCTTTACTGACAAGCATTGAATCTTAGAGGTCCACTGCTTTGTATCAGTTTCAGAAGCAGAGTTGGACTAGATATGGTCCATATGTTTAGGAAACACCGTTCATTTGTTCTCAGCACACTCAAATTTCTGACTGTCTTAGAGACTCCAGAAAGCTAGAGGATGCTTCTTGCTCTAAAGCAGAGTGTGATCAATGGATGAGAACTCTGTTGTGTGTTTCACTTCAGAAATGGAGTTAAATCCCAGGCTCTGTGTCTTCCTACAAACAAGACTTCGTTTCAGGTATGGGCAGTCACTTTTCAGCTCAAACGAACTACATCATTCACAAAGCTCACACATTTCTCATCTTTACTGACAAGCATCGGATGTTAGAGGACCAGTGCTTTGTATCAGTTTCAGAAGCAGAGTTGAACTACATATGGCCCGTATGTGTAGGAAACACCGTTCATTTGTTCTGAGCACACTCAAGTTTCCTGCTATATTAGAGACTCTAGAAAGCAAGACCGTGCTTCTTGCTCTAAAGCAGAGTTTGATCAATGGATGAGAACTCTGCTGTGTGTTTCCCTTCAGAAATGGAGTTAGATCCCAGGCTCTGAGTCTTCCTACAAGCAAGACTACTTTTCAGGTAAGGGCAGATACTTTACAGCTCAAACGAGCTATATCGTTCACGAAGCTCACACGTTTCTCATCTAAACTGTCAAGCATTGGATGTTAGAGGACCTGTGGTTTGTTTCAGTTTCAGAAGCAGAGTTGAACTAGATATGGTCCGTATGTGTAGGAAACACCCTTCTTTTTTTCTCAGCACACTCATGTTTCCGGCTGTATTAGAGACTCTGGGAAGCAAAAGGGTTCTTCTTGCTCTAAAGCAGAGTGTGATCCATGGATGAGAACTCTGCTGTGTGTTTCATTTCAGAAATGGAGTTAAATCCCAGGCTCTGTGTCTTCCTACAAGCAAGTGTTCTTTTCAGGTAAGGGCGTTCACTTTTCAGCTCAAACGAACTACATCGTTCACGAAGCTAACAAGTTTCCCATCTTAACTGACAAGCATTGGATATTAGAGGACCAGTGCTTTGTATCAGTTTCAGAAGCAGAGTTGGACTAGATATGGTCCGTATCTGTAGGAAACACCGTTCATTTGTTCTCAGCTCACATAAGTTTCCTGCTGTCTTAGAGACTCTAGAAAGCTAGAGCGTGCTTCTTGTTCTAAAGCAGAGTGTGATCAAATGATGAGACCTCTGTTGTGTGTTTCACTTCAGAAATGGAGTTAAATCCCTGGCTCTGAGTCTACCTACAATCAACATTTCGTTTCAGGTAAGGGCAGTCACTTTTCAGCTCAAATGAACTACATCGTTCACGAAGCTAACAAGTTTCCCAACTTAACTGAGAAGCATTGGATGTTAGAGGACCAGTGCTTTGTATCAATTTCAAGCAGAGTTGAACTAGATATGGTCTGTATGTGTAGGAAACACCGTTCTTTTGTTCTCAGCACACTCATGTTTCCTGCAGTATTAGAGACTCTGGAAAGCAAGAGCGTGCTTCTTGCAATAAAGCAGAGTGTGATCCATGGATGAGAACTCTGCTGTGTGTTTCCCTTTAGAAATGGAGTTAAATTCCAGGCTCTGTGTCTTCCTACAAGCAAGACTTCGTTTCAAGTAAGGGCAGTCACTTTTCAGGTCAAACAAACTACATCGTTCACGAAGCGAACACGTTTCTCACCTTTACTGACAAGCATTGAATCTTAGAGGTCCACTGCTTTGTATCAGTTTCAGAAGCAGAGTTGGACTAGATATGGTCCATATGTTTAGGAAACACCGTTCATTTGTTCTCAGCACACTCAAATTTCTGACTGTCTTAGAGACTCCAGAAAGCTAGAGGATGCTTCTTGCTCTAAAGCAGAGTGTGATCAATGGATGAGAACTCTGTTGTGTGTTTCACTTCAGAAATGGAGTTAAATCCCAGGCTCTGTGTCTTCCTACAAACAAGACTTCGTTTCAGGTATGGGCAGTCACTTTTCAGCTCAAACGAACTACATCATTCACAAAGCTCACACATTTCTCATCTTTACTGACAAGCATCGGATGTTAGAGGACCAGTGCTTTGTATCAGTTTCAGAAGCAGAGTTGAACTACATATGGCCCGTATGTGTAGGAAACACCGTTCATTTGTTCTGAGCACACTCAAGTTTCCTGCTATATTAGAGACTCTAGAAAGCAAGAGCGTGCTTCTTGCTCTAAAGCAGAGTTTGATCAATGGATGAGAACTCTGCTGTGTGTTTCCCTTCAGAAATGGAGTTAGATCCCAGGCTCTGAGTCTTCCTACAAGCAAGACTACTTTTCAGGTAAGGGCAGATACTTTACAGCTCAAACGAGCTATATCGTTCACGAAGCTCACACGTTTCTCATCTAAACTGTCAAGCATTGGATGTTAGAGGACCTGTGGTTTGTTTCAGTTTCAGAAGCAGAGTTGAACTAGATATGGTCCGTATGTGTAGGAAACACCCTTCTTTTTTTCTCAGCACACTCATGTTTCCGGGTGTATTAGAGACTCTGGGAAGCAAAAGGGTTCTTCTTGCTCTAAAGCAGAGTGTGATCCATGGATGAGAACTCTGCTGTGTGTTTCATTTCAGAAATGGAGTTAAATCCCAGGCTCTGTGTCTTCCTACAAGCAAGTGTTCTTTTCAGGTAAGGGCGTTCACTTTTCAGCTCAAACGAACTACATCGTTCACGAAGCTAACAAGTTTCCCATCTTAACTGACAAGCATTGGATATTAGAGGACCAGTGCTTTGTATCAGTTTCAGAAGCAGAGTTGGACTAGATATGGTCCGTATCTGTAGGAAACACCGTTCATTTGTTCTCAGCTCACATAAGTTTCCTGCTGTCTTAGAGACTCTAGAAAGCTAGAGCGTGCTTCTTGTTCTAAAGCAGAGTGTGATCAAATGATGAGACCTCTGTTGTGTGTTTCACTTCAGAAATGGAGTTAAATCCCTGGCTCTGAGTCTACCTACAATCAACATTTCGTTTCAGGTAAGGGCAGTCACTTTTCAGCTCAAATGAACTACATCGTTCACGAAGCTAACAAGTTTCCCAACTTAACTGAGAAGCATTGGATGTTAGAGGACCAGTGCTTTGTATCAATTTCAAGCAGAGTTGAACTAGATATGGTCTGTATGTGTAGGAAACACCGTTCTTTTGTTCTCAGCACACTCATGTTTCCTGCAGTATTAGAGACTCTGGAAAGCAAGAGCGTGCTTCTTGCAATAAAGCAGAGTGTGATCCATGGATGAGAACTCTGCTGTGTGTTTCCCTTTAGAAATGGAGTTAAATTCCAGGCTCTGTGTCTTCCTACTGCAAGACTTCGTTTCAAGTAAGGGCAGTCACTTTTCAGGTCAAACAAACTACATCGTTCACGAAGCGAACACGTTTCTCACCTTTACTGACAAGCATTGAATCTTAGAGGTCCACTGCTTTGTATCAGTTTCAGAAGCAGAGTTGGACTAGATATGGTCCATATGTTTAGGAAACACCGTTCATTTGTTCTCAGCACACTCAAATTTCTGACTGTCTTAGAGACTCCAGAAAGCTAGAGGATGCTTCTTGCTCTAAAGCAGAGTGTGATCAATGGATGAGAACTCTGTTGTGTGTTTCACTTCAGAAATGGAGTTAAATCCCAGGCTCTGTGTCTTCCTACAAACAAGACTTCGTTTCAGGTATGGGCAGTCACTTTTCAGCTCAAACGAACTACATCATTCACAAAGCTCACACATTTCTCATCTTTACTGACAAGCATCGGATGTTAGAGGACCAGTGCTTTGTATCAGTTTCAGAAGCAGAGTTGAACTACATATGGCCCGTATGTGTAGGAAACACCGTTCATTTGTTCTGAGCACACTCAAGTTTCCTGCTATATTAGAGACTCTAGAAAGCAAGAGCGTGCTTCTTGCTCTAAAGCAGAGTTTGATCAATGGATGAGAACTCTGCTGTGTGTTTCCCTTCAGAAATGGAGTTAGATCCCAGGCTCTGAGTCTTCCTACAAGCAAGACTACTTTTCAGGTAAGGGCAGATACTTTACAGCTCAAACGAGCTATGTCGTTCACGAAGCTCACACGTTTCTCATCTAAACTGTCAAGCATTGGATGTTAGGGGGCCTGTGGTTTGTTTCAGTTTCAGAAGCAGAGTTGAACTAGATATGGTCCGTATGTGTAGGAAACACCCTTCTTTTTTTCTCAGCACACTCATGTTTCCGGCTGTATTAGAGACTCTGGGAAGCAAAAGGGTTCTTCTTGCTCTAAAGCAGAGTGTGATCCATGGATGAGAACTCTGCTGTGTGTTTCATTTCAGAAATGGAGTTAAATCCCAGGCTCTGTGTCTTCCTACAAGCAAGAGTTCTTTTTAGGTAAGGGCGTTCACTTTTCAGCTCAAACGAACTACATCGTTCACGAAGCTAACAAGTTTCCCATCTTAACTGAGAAGCATTGGATGTTAGAGGACCAGTGCTTTGTATCAATTTCAAGCAGAGTTGAACTAGATATGGTCTGTATGTGTAGGAAACACCATTCTTTTGTTCTCAGCACACTCATGTTTCCTGCAGTATTAGAGACTCTGGAAAGCAAGAGCATGCTTCTTGCAATAAAGCAGAGTGTGATCCATGGATGAGAACTCTGCTGTGTGTTTCCCTTCAGAAATGGAGTTAAATCCCAGGCTCTGTGTCTTCCTACAAGAAGACGGCGATTCAGGAAAGGGCAGTCACTTTTCAGCTCAAACGAACTACATCGTTCACAAAGCTAACAAGTTCCCCATCTTAACTGACAAACATTTGATGTTAGAGGACCAGGGCTTTGTATCAGTTTCAGAAGCAGAGTTGGACTAGATATGGTCCGTATGTGTAGGAAACACCATTCTTTTTTCTCAGCACACTCATGTTTCCCACTGAATTAGAGACTCTAGAAAGCAAGAGCGTGCTTCTTGCTCTAAAGCAGAGTGTGATCAATGGATGAGAACTCTGCTGTGTGTTTCACTTCAGAAATGGAGTTAAATCCCAGGCTCTGAGTCTTCCTACAAGCAAGACTTCGTTTCAGGTAAGGGCAGTTACTTTATAGCTCAAACGAACTACATCGTTCACAAAGCTCACACGTTTCTCATCTTAACTGACATGCATTGGATGATAGAGGACCTGTGGTTTGTATCGGTTTCAGAAGCAGAGTTGAACTAGATATGGCCCGTATGTGTAGGAAACACTGTTCTTTTGTTCTGAGCACACTCAAGTTTCCTGCTGTATTAGAGACTCTAGAAAGCAAGAGCGTGCTTGTTGCTCTAAAGCAGAGTGTGATTAATGGATGAGAACTGTGTTCTGTATTTCCCTTCAGAAATGGAGTTAAACCCCAGGTTCTGTGTCTTCCTACAAACAAGTCTTCCTTTCAGGTAAGGGCAGTCACTTTTCAGCTCAAACAAACTACATCGTTCACGAAGCTCACACGTTTCTCATCTTAACTGACAAGCATTGCATGTTAGAGGACCAGTGCTTTGTATCAGTTTCAGAAGCAGAGTTGGACTAGATATGGTCTGTATGTGTAGGAAATACCGTTCTTTTGTTCTCAGCACACTCCTATTTCTTGCTGTCTTAGAGACTCTAGAAAGCAAGAGCGTGCTTCTTTCTCTAAAGCAGAGTGTGATCTACATATGAGAACTCTGCTGTGTGTTTCACTTCATAAATGGAGTTAAATCCCAGGCTCTGAGTCCTCCGAAAAGCAAGAATTCATTTCAGGTAAGGGCAATTACTTTATAGCTCAAACGAACTACATTGTTCACAAAGCTCACACGTTTCTCATCTTAACTGACAAGCATTCAATATTAGAAGACCTGTGCTTTGTATCAGTTTCAGAAGCAGAGTTGCACTAGATATGTTCTGTATGTGTAGGAAACAGCGTTCATTTGTTCTCATCACACACTTGTTTCCTGCTCTCTTAGAGACTCTGGAAAGCAAGAGCGTGCTTCTTGCTATAAAGCAGAGTCTGATCAATAGATGAGAACTCTGTTGTGTGTTTCACTTCAGAAATGGAGTTAAATCCCAGGCTCTTAGTCTCCCTACAAGCAAGACTTCGTTTCAGGTAAGGGCAGTCACTTTTCAGCTCAAACGAACTACATAGTTCACAAATCTCACACGTTTCTCATCTTAACTGACATGCATTGGATGATAGAGGACCTTTGGTTTGTATCAGTTTCAGAAGCAGAGTTGAACTAGATATGGCCCGTACGTGTAGGAAACACTGTTCTTTTGTTCTGAGCACACTCAAGTTTCCTGTTGCATTAGAGACTCTAGAAAGCAAGAGCGTGCTTGTTGCTCTAAAGCAGAGTGTGATTAATGGATGAGAACTGTTTTGTGTATTTCCTTTCAGAAATGGAGTTAAACCCCAGGTTCTGTGTCTTCCTACAAACAAGACTTCGTTTCAGGTAAGGGCAGTCACTTTTCAGCTCAAACGAACTACATCGTTCACGAAGCTCACACGTTTCTCATCTTAACAGACAAGCATTCAATGTTAGAAGACCTGTGCTTTGTATCAGTTTCAGAAGCAGAGTTGCACTAGATATGGTCCGTATGTGTAGGAAACAGCGTTCATTTGTTCTCATCACACACTTGTTTCCTGCTCTCTTAGAGACTCTGGAAAGCAAGAGCGTGCTCCTTGCTATAAAGCAGAGTCTGATCAATAGATGAGAACTCTGTTGTGTGTTTCACTTCAGAAATGGAGTTAAATCCCAGGCTCTTAGTCTCCCTACAAGCAAGACTTCGTTTCAGGTAAGGGCAGTTACTTTACATCTCAAACGAACTACATCGTTCACGAAGCTCACACGTTTCTCATCTTAACTGACAAGCATTGGATGTTAGAGGACCAGTGCTTTGTATCAGTTTCAGAAGCAGAGTTGGACTAGATATGGTCGTATGTGGAGGAAACACCGTTGATTTGTTCTCAGCTCACATAAGTTTCCTGCTGTCTTAGAGACTCTAGAAAGCTAGAGCGTGCTTCTTGCTCTAAAGCAAAGTGTGATCTATTGATGAGAACTCTGTTGTGTGTTTCACCTCAGAAATGGAGTTAAATCCCTGGCTCTGAGTCTACCTACAATCAACACTTCGTTTTAGGTAAGGGCAGTCACTTTTCAGTTCAAACGAACTACATAGTTCACAAAGCTCACACGTTTCTCATCTTAACTGACATGCATTGGATGATAGAGGACCTGTGGTTTGTATCAGTTTCAGAAGCAGAGTTGAACTAGATATGGCCCGTATGTGTAGGAAACACCGTTCTTTTGTTCTGAGCACACTCAAGTTTCCTGTTGCATTAGAGACTCTAGAAAGCAAGAGCGTGCTTGTTGCTCTAAAGCAGAGTGTGATTAATGGATGAGAACTGTTTTGTGTATTTCCTTTCAGAAATGGAGTTAAACCCCAGGTTCTGTGTCTTCCTACAAACAAGACTTCGTTTCAGGTAAGGGCAGTCACTTTTCAGCTCAAACGAACTACATCGTTCACGAAGCTCACACGTTTCTCATCTTAACAGACAAGCATTCAATGTTAGAAGACCTGTGATTTGTATCAGTTTCAGAAGCAGAGTTGCACTAGATATGGTCCGTATGTGTAGGAAACACCGTTCATTTGTTCTCATCACACACTTGTTTCCTGCTCTCTTAGAGACTCTGGAAAGCAAGAGCGTGCTTCTTGCTATAAAGCAGAGTCTGATCAATAGATGAGAACTCTGCTGTGTGTTTCACTTCAGAAATGGAGTTAAAATCCAGGCTCTGAGTCTTCCTACAAGCAAGACTTCGTTTCAGGTAAGGGCAGTTACTTTACATCTCAAACGAACTACATCGTTCACAAAGCTCACACGTTTCTCTACTTAACTGACAAGCATTGCATGTTAGAGGACCAGTGCTTTGTATCAGTTTCAGAAGCAGAATTGGACTAGATATGGTCCGTATGGGTAGGAAACACCGTTGATTTGTTCTCAGCTCACATAAGTTTCCTGCTGTCTTAGAGACTCTAGAAAGCTAGAGCGTGCTTCTTGCTCTAAAGCAGAGTGTGATCAATGGATGAGAACTCTGCATTGTGTTTCACTTCAGAAATGGAGTTAAATCCCAGGCTCTGAGTCTTCTTACAAGCAAGAATTCGTTTCAGGAAAGGGCAGTTACTTTATAGCTCAAACGAACTACATCGTTCACAAAGCTCACACATTTCTCATCTTAACTGACATGCATTGGATGATAGAGGACCTGTGGTTTGTATCAGTTTCAGAAGCAGAGTTGAACTAGATATGGCCCGTACGTGTAGGAAAAACTGTTCTTTTGTTCTGAGCACACTCAAGTTTCCTGCTGTATTAGAGACTCTAGAAAGCAAGAGCGTGCTTCTTGCTCTAAAGCAGAGTGTGATTAATGGATGAGAACTGTGTTGTGTATTTCCCTTCAGAAATGGAGTTAAACCCCAGGTTCTGTGTCTTCCTACAAACAAGACTTCGTTTCAGGTAAGGGCAGTCACTTTTCAGCTCAAACGAACTACATCGTTCATGAAGCTCACACGTTTCACATCTTAACTGACAAGCATTCAATGTTAGAAGACCTGTGCTTTCTATCAGTTTCAGAAGCAGAGTTGCACTAGATATGGTCCGTATGTGTAGGAAACACCGTTCATTTGTTTTCAGCACACTCAAGTTTCGGTTGTCTTAGTGACTCTAGAAAGCTAGAGCATGCTTCTTGCTCTAAAGCAGAGTGTGATCAATGGATGAGAACTCTGTTGTGTGTTTCACTTCAGAAATGGAGTTAAACACCAGGCTCTGTGTCTTCCTACAAAAAATACTTCATTTCAGGTAAGGGCAGTCACTTTTCAGCTCAAACGAACTACATCGTTCACAAAGCTCACACGTTTCTTATCTTTTCTGACAAGCATCAGATGTTAGAGGACCAGTGCTTTGTATCAGTTTCAGAAGCAGAGTTGGACTAGATATGGTCCGTATGTGTAGGAAATACCGTTCTTTTGTTCTCAGCACACTCATATTTCCTGTTGTCTTAGAGTCTCTAGAAAGCAAGAGCATGCTTCTTGCTCTAGAGCAGAGTGTGATCTATATATGAGAACTCTGGTGGGTGTTTCAATTCAGAAATGGAGTTAAATCCCAGGCTCTGAGTCCTCCTACAAGCAAGAATTCGTTTCAGGTAGGGGCAGTTACTTTACAGCTCAAATGAACTACGTCGTTCACAAAGCTCACATGTTTCTGATCTTAACTGTCAAGCATTGGATGTTGAAGGACCAGGGCTTTGTAACAGTTTCAGAAGCAGAGTTGGACTAGATATGGTCCGTATGTGTAGGAAACACCTTGCTTTTTTCTCAGCACACTCACGTTTCCTAATGTATTAGAGACTCTAGAAAGCAAGAGAGTGCTTCTTGTTCTAAAGCAGAGTGTGATCAATGGATGAGAACTCTGCTGTGTGTTTCATTTCGGAAATGGAGTTAAATTCCAGGCTCTGAGTCTTCCTACAAGCAAGACTTCGTTTCAGGTAAGGGCAGTTACTTTACAGCTCAAAGAACTACATCGTTAACAAAGCTCACACGTTTCTCATCTTAACTGTCAAGCATTGGATGTTAGAGGACCTGTGGTTTGTATCCATTTCAGAAGCAGAGTTGAACTAGATATGGCCCGTATGTGTAGGAAACACCGTTCTTTTGTTCTGAGCACACTCAAGTTTCCTGCTGTATTAGAGACTCTAGAAAGCAAGAGCGTGCTTCTTGCTCTAAAGCAGAGTGTGATCAATGGATGAGAACTGTGTTGTGTATTTCCCTTCAGAAATGGAGTTAAACCCCAGGCTCTGTGTCTTCCTACAAACAAGACTTTGTTTCAGGTAAGGGCAGACACTTTTCAGCTCAAACGAACTACATCGTTCACAAAGCTCACATGTTTCTCATCTTTACTGACAAGCATCGTATGTTAGAGGACCAGTGCTTTGTATCAGTTTCGGAAGCAGAGTTGGACTAGATATGGTCCGTATGTGTAGGAAACACCATTCTTTTGTTCTCAGCACACTCATGTTTCCTGCTCTCTTAGAGACTCTAGAAAGCAAGAGCGTGCTTCTTGTTATAAAGCAGAGTGTGATCCATGGATGAGAACTCTGCTGTGTGTTTCTCTTCAGAAATGGAGTTAAATCCCAGGCTCTGTGTCTTCCTACATGCAAGACGGCGTTTCAGGCAAGGGCAGTCACTTTTCAGCTCGAACGAACTACATAGTTCACGAAGCTAACAAGTTTCCCATCTTAACTGACAAGCATTGGATGTTAGAGGACCAGTGCTTTGTATCAGTTTCAGAAGCAGAGTTGGACTAGATATGGTCCGTATGTGTAGGAAACACCTTTCTTTTGTTCTCAGCACCCTCACGTTTCCTACTGTATTAGAGACTCTAGAAAGCAAGAGCATGCTTCCTGCTCTAAAGCAGAGTGTGATCAATGGATGAGAATCTGCTGTTTGTTTCACTTCATAAATGGAGTTAAATTCCAGGGTCTGAGTCTTCCTACAAGCAAGAATTCATTTCAGGTACGGGCAGGTACTTTACAGCTCAAATGACCTACATCATTCACAAAGCTCACACGTTTCTCATCTTAACTGACAAGCATTGGATGTTAGAGGACTTGTGGTTTTTATCAGCTTCAGAAGCAGAGTTGAACTAGATATGGCCCGTATGTGTAGGAAACACCATTCTTTTGTTCTTAGCACACTCAAGTTTCCTGCTATATTAGAGACTCGAGAAAGCAAGAGCGTGCTTCTTGCTCTAAAGCAGATTTTGATCAATGGATGAGAACTCTGCTGTGTGTTTCACTTCAGAAATGGAGTTAAATCCCAGGCTCTGTGTCTTCCTACAAGCAAGACTACTTTTCAGGTAAGGGCAGATACTTTACAGCTCAAACGACCTACATCGTTCAGGAAGCTCACATGTTTCTCATCTAAACTGACAAGCATTGGATGTTAGAGGACCTGTAGTTTGTTTCAGTTTCAGAAGCAGAGTTGAAGTAGATATGGTCCGTATGTGTAGGAAACACCCTACTTTTTTTCTCAGCACACTCATGTTTCCTGCTGTATTAGAGAATCTGGAAAGCAAAAGGGTTCTTCTTGCACTAAAGCAGAGTGTGATCCATGGATTAGAACTCTGCTGTGTGTTTCATTTCAGAAATGGAGTTAAATCCCAGGCTCTGTGTCTTCCTACAAGGAAGACTTCTTTTCAGGTAAGGGCAGTCACTTTTCAGCTCACATGAACTACATCGTTCACGAAGCTAACAAGTTTCCCATCTTAACTGAGAAGCATTGGATGTTAGAGGACCAGTGCTTTGTATCAATTTCAAGCAGAGTTGAACTAGATATGGTCTGTATGTGTAGGAAACACCGTTCTTTTGTTCTCAGCACACTCACGTTTCCTGCAGTATTAGAGACTCTTGAAAGCAATAGCGTTCTTCTTGCTCTAATGCAGAGTGTGATCCATGGATGAGAACTCTGCTGTGTGTTTCCCTTCAGAAATGGAGTTATACCCCAGGCTCTGTGTCTTCCTACAAACAAGACTTCGTTTCAGGTAAGGGCAGTCACTTTTCAGCTCAAACGAACTACATCGTTCTCGAAGCTCACACGTTTCTCATCTTAACTGACAAGCATTCAATGTTAGAAGACCTGTGCTTTGTATCAGTTTCAGAAGCTGAGTTGCACTAGATATTGTCTGTATGTGTAGGAAACACCGTTCATTTGTTCTCATCACACCCTTGTTTCCTGCTCTCTTTGAGACTCTGGAAATCAAGAGCGTGCTTCTTGCTATAAAGCAGAGTCTGATCAATGGATGAGAACTCTGCTGTGTGTTTCCCTTTAGAAATGGAGTTAAATTCCAGGCTCTGTGTCTTCCTACTGCAAGACTTCGTTTCAAGTAAGGGCAGTCACTTTTCAGGTCAAACAAACTACATCGTTCACGAAGCGAACACGTTTCTCACCTTTACTGACAAGCATTGAATCTTAGAGGTCCACTGCTTTGTATCAGTTTCAGAAGCAGAGTTGGACTAGATATGGTCCATATGTTTAGGAAACACCGTTCATTTGTTCTCAGCACACTCAAATTTCTGACTGTCTTAGAGACTCCAGAAAGCTAGAGGATGCTTCTTGCTCTAAAGCAGAGTGTGATCAATGGATGAGAACTCTGTTGTGTGTTTCACTTCAGAAATGGAGTTAAATCCCAGGCTCTGTGTCTTCCTACAAACAAGACTTCGTTTCAGGTATGGGCAGTCACTTTTCAGCTCAAACGAACTACATCATTCACAAAGCTCACACATTTCTCATCTTTACTGACAAGCATCGGATGTTAGAGGACCAGTGCTTTGTATCAGTTTCAGAAGCAGAGTTGAACTACATATGGCCCGTATGTGTAGGAAACACCGTTCATTTGTTCTGAGCACACTCAAGTTTCCTGCTATATTAGAGACTCTAGAAAGCAAGAGCGTGCTTCTTGCTCTAAAGCAGAGTTTGATCAATGGATGAGAACTCTGCTGTGTGTTTCCCTTCAGAAATGGAGTTAGATCCCAGGCTCTGAGTCTTCCTACAAGCAAGACTACTTTTCAGGTAAGGGCAGATACTTTACAGCTCAAACGAGCTATGTCGTTCACGAAGCTCACACGTTTCTCATCTAAACTGTCAAGCATTGGATGTTAGGGGGCCTGTGGTTTGTTTCAGTTTCAGAAGCAGAGTTGAACTAGATATGGTCCGTATGTGTAGGAAACACCCTTCTTTTTTTCTCAGCACACTCATGTTTCCGGCTGTATTAGAGACTCTGGGAAGCAAAAGGGTTCTTCTTGCTCTAAAGCAGAGTGTGATCCATGGATGAGAACTCTGCTGTGTGTTTCATTTCAGAAATGGAGTTAAATCCCAGGCTCTGTGTCTTCCTACAAGCAAGAGTTCTTTTTAGGTAAGGGCGTTCACTTTTCAGCTCAAACGAACTACATCGTTCACGAAGCTAACAAGTTTCCCATCTTAACTGAGAAGCATTGGATGTTAGAGGACCAGTGCTTTGTATCAATTTCAAGCAGAGTTGAACTAGATATGGTCTGTATGTGTAGGAAACACCGTTCTTTTGTTCTCAGCACACTCATGTTTCCTGCAGTATTAGAGACTCTGGAAAGCAAGAGCATGCTTCTTGCAATAAAGCAGAGTGTGATCCATGGATGAGAACTCTGCTGTGTGTTTCCCTTCAGAAATGGAGTTAAATCCCAGGCTCTGTGTCTTCCTACAAGAAGACGGCGATTCAGGAAAGGGCAGTCACTTTTCAGCTCAAACGAACTACATCGTTCACGAAGCTAACAAGTTCCCCATCTTAACTGACAAACATTTGATGTTAGAGGACCAGGGCTTTGTATCAGTTTCAGAAGCAGAGTTGGACTAGATATGGTCCGTATGTGTAGGAAACACCATTCTTTTTTCTCAGCACACTCATGTTTCCCACTGAATTAGAGACTCTAGAAAGCAAGAGCGTGCTTCTTGCTCTAAAGCAGAGTGTGATCAATGGATGAGAACTCTGCTGTGTGTTTCACTTCAGAAATGGAGTTAAATCCCAGGCTCTGAGTCTTCCTACAAGCAAGACTTCGTTTCAGGTAAGGGCAGTTACTTTATAGCTCAAACGAACTACATCGTTCACAAAGCTCACACGTTTCTCATCTTAACTGACATGCATTGGATGATAGAGGACCTGTGGTTTGTATCGGTTTCAGAAGCAGAGTTGAACTAGATATGGCCCGTATGTGTAGGAAACACTGTTCTTTTGTTCTGAGCACACTCAAGTTTCCTGCTGTATTAGAGACTCTAGAAAGCAAGAGCGTGCTTGTTGCTCTAAAGCAGAGTGTGATTAATGGATGAGAACTGTGTTCTGTATTTCCCTTCAGAAATGGAGTTAAACCCCAGGTTCTGTGTCTTCCTACAAACAAGTCTTCCTTTCAGGTAAGGGCAGTCACTTTTCAGCTCAAACAAACTACATCGTTCACGAAGCTCACACGTTTCTCATCTTAACTGACAAGCATTGCATGTTAGAGGACCAGTGCTTTGTATCAGTTTCAGAAGCAGAGTTGGACTAGATATGGTCTGTATGTGTAGGAAATACCGTTCTTTTGTTCTCAGCACACTCCTATTTCTTGCTGTCTTAGAGACTCTAGAAAGCAAGAGCGTGCTTCTTTCTCTAAAGCAGAGTGTGATCTACATATGAGAACTCTGCTGTGTGTTTCACTTCATAAATGGAGTTAAATCCCAGGCTCTGAGTCCTCCGAAAAGCAAGAATTCATTTCAGGTAAGGGCAATTACTTTATAGCTCAAACGAACTACATTGTTCACAAAGCTCACACGTTTCTCATCTTAACTGACAAGCATTCAATATTAGAAGACCTGTGCTTTGTATCAGTTTCAGAAGCAGAGTTGCACTAGATATGGTCCGTATGTGTAGGAAACAGCGTTCATTTGTTCTCATCACACACTTGTTTCCTGCTCTCTTAGAGACTCTGGAAAGCAAGAGCGTGCTTCTTGCTATAAAGCAGAGTCTGATCAATAGATGAGAACTCTGTTGTGTGTTTCACTTCAGAAATGGAGTTAAATCCCAGGCTCTTAGTCTCCCTACAAGCAAGACTTCGTTTCAGGTAAGGGCAGTCACTTTTCAGCTCAAACGAACTACATAGTTCACAAATCTCACACGTTTCTCATCTTAACTGACATGCATTGGATGATAGAGGACCTTTGGTTTGTATCAGTTTCAGAAGCAGAGTTGAACTAGATATGGCCCGTACGTGTAGGAAACACTGTTCTTTTGTTCTGAGCACACTCAAGTTTCCTGTTGCATTAGAGACTCTAGAAAGCAAGAGCGTGCTTGTTGCTCTAAAGCAGAGTGTGATTAATGGATGAGAACTGTTTTGTGTATTTCCTTTCAGAAATGGAGTTAAACCCCAGGTTCTGTGTCTTCCTACAAACAAGACTTCGTTTCAGGTAAGGGCAGTCACTTTTCAGCTCAAACGAACTACATCGTTCACGAAGCTCACACGTTTCTCATCTTAACAGACAAGCATTCAATGTTAGAAGACCTGTGCTTTGTATCAGTTTCAGAAGCAGAGTTGCACTAGATATGGTCCGTATGTGTAGGAAACAGCGTTCATTTGTTCTCATCACACACTTGTTTCCTGCTCTCTTAGAGACTCTGGAAAGCAAGAGCGTGCTCCTTGCTATAAAGCAGAGTCTGATCAATAGATGAGAACTCTGTTGTGTGTTTCACTTCAGAAATGGAGTTAAATCCCAGGCTCTTAGTCTCCCTACAAGCAAGACTTCGTTTCAGGTAAGGGCAGTTACTTTACATCTCAAACGAACTACATCGTTCACGAAGCTCACACGTTTCTCATCTTAACTGACAAGCATTGGATGTTAGAGGACCAGTGCTTTGTATCAGTTTCAGAAGCAGAGTTGGACTAGATATGGTCGTATGTGGAGGAAACACCGTTGATTTGTTCTCAGCTCACATAAGTTTCCTGCTGTCTTAGAGACTCTAGAAAGCTAGAGCGTGCTTCTTGCTCTAAAGCAAAGTGTGATCTATTGATGAGAACTCTGTTGTGTGTTTCACCTCAGAAATGGAGTTAAATCCCTGGCTCTGAGTCTACCTACAATCAACACTTCGTTTTAGGTAAGGGCAGTCACTTTTCAGTTCAAACGAACTACATAGTTCACAAAGCTCACACGTTTCTCATCTTAACTGACATGCATTGGATGATAGAGGACCTGTGGTTTGTATCAGTTTCAGAAGCAGAGTTGAACTAGATATGGCCCGTATGTGTAGGAAACACCGTTCTTTTGTTCTGAGCACACTCAAGTTTCCTGTTGCATTAGAGACTCTAGAAAGCAAGAGCGTGCTTGTTGCTCTAAAGCAGAGTGTGATTAATGGATGAGAACTGTTTTGTGTATTTCCTTTCAGAAATGGAGTTAAACCCCAGGTTCTGTGTCTTCCTACAAACAAGACTTCGTTTCAGGTAAGGGCAGTCACTTTTCAGCTCAAACGAACTACATCGTTCACGAAGCTCACACGTTTCTCATCTTAACAGACAAGCATTCAATGTTAGAAGACCTGTGATTTGTATCAGTTTCAGAAGCAGAGTTGCACTAGATATGGTCCGTATGTGTAGGAAACACCGTTCATTTGTTCTCATCACACACTTGTTTCCTGCTCTCTTAGAGACTCTGGAAAGCAAGAGCGTGCTTCTTGCTATAAAGCAGAGTCTGATCAATAGATGAGAACTCTGCTGTGTGTTTCACTTCAGAAATGGAGTTAAAATCCAGGCTCTGAGTCTTCCTACAAGCAAGACTTCGTTTCAGGTAAGGGCAGTTACTTTACATCTCAAACGAACTACATCGTTCACAAAGCTCACACGTTTCTCTACTTAACTGACAAGCATTGCATGTTAGAGGACCAGTGCTTTGTATCAGTTTCAGAAGCAGAATTGGACTAGATATGGTCCGTATGGGTAGGAAACACCGTTGATTTGTTCTCAGCTCACATAAGTTTCCTGCTGTCTTAGAGACTCTAGAAAGCTAGAGCGTGCTTCTTGCTCTAAAGCAGAGTGTGATCAATGGATGAGAACTCTGCATTGTGTTTCACTTCAGAAATGGAGTTAAATCCCAGGCTCTGAGTCTTCTTACAAGCAAGAATTCGTTTCAGGAAAGGGCAGTTACTTTATAGCTCAAACGAACTACATCGTTCACAAAGCTCACACATTTCTCATCTTAACTGACATGCATTGGATGATAGAGGACCTGTGGTTTGTATCAGTTTCAGAAGCAGAGTTGAACTAGATATGGCCCGTACGTGTAGGAAAAACTGTTCTTTTGTTCTGAGCACACTCAAGTTTCCTGCTGTATTAGAGACTCTAGAAAGCAAGAGCGTGCTTCTTGCTCTAAAGCAGAGTGTGATTAATGGATGAGAACTGTGTTGTGTATTTCCCTTCAGAAATGGAGTTAAACCCCAGGTTCTGTGTCTTCCTACAAACAAGACTTCGTTTCAGGTAAGGGCAGTCACTTTTCAGCTCAAACGAACTACATCGTTCATGAAGCTCACACGTTTCACATCTTAACTGACAAGCATTCAATGTTAGAAGACCTGTGCTTTCTATCAGTTTCAGAAGCAGAGTTGCACTAGATATGGTCCGTATGTGTAGGAAACACCGTTCATTTGTTTTCAGCACACTCAAGTTTCGGTTGTCTTAGTGACTCTAGAAAGCTAGAGCATGCTTCTTGCTCTAAAGCAGAGTGTGATCAATGGATGAGAACTCTGTTGTGTGTTTCACTTCAGAAATGGAGTTAAACACCAGGCTCTGTGTCTTCCTACAAAAAATACTTCATTTCAGGTAAGGGCAGTCACTTTTCAGCTCAAACGAACTACATCGTTCACAAAGCTCACACGTTTCTTATCTTTTCTGACAAGCATCAGATGTTAGAGGACCAGTGCTTTGTATCAGTTTCAGAAGCAGAGTTGGACTAGATATGGTCCGTATGTGTAGGAAATACCGTTCTTTTGTTCTCAGCACACTCATATTTCCTGTTGTCTTAGAGTCTCTAGAAAGCAAGAGCATGCTTCTTGCTCTAGAGCAGAGTGTGATCTATATATGAGAACTCTGGTGGGTGTTTCAATTCAGAAATGGAGTTAAATCCCAGGCTCTGAGTCCTCCTACAAGCAAGAATTCGTTTCAGGTAGGGGCAGTTACTTTACAGCTCAAATGAACTACGTCGTTCACAAAGCTCACATGTTTCTGATCTTAACTGTCAAGCATTGGATGTTGAAGGACCAGGGCTTTGTAACAGTTTCAGAAGCAGAGTTGGACTAGATATGGTCCGTATGTGTAGGAAACACCTTGCTTTTTTCTCAGCACACTCACGTTTCCTAATGTATTAGAGACTCTAGAAAGCAAGAGAGTGCTTCTTGTTCTAAAGCAGAGTGTGATCAATGGATGAGAACTCTGCTGTGTGTTTCATTTCGGAAATGGAGTTAAATTCCAGGCTCTGAGTCTTCCTACAAGCAAGACTTCGTTTCAGGTAAGGGCAGTTACTTTACAGCTCAAAGAACTACATCGTTAACAAAGCTCACACGTTTCTCATCTTAACTGTCAAGCATTGGATGTTAGAGGACCTGTGGTTTGTATCAGTTTCAGAAGCAGAGTTGAACTAGATATGGCCCGTATGTGTAGGAAACACCGTTCTTTTGTTCTGAGCACACTCAAGTTTCCTGCTGTATTAGAGACTCTAGAAAGCAAGAGCGTGCTTCTTGCTCTAAAGCAGAGTGTGATCAATGGATGAGAACTGTGTTGTGTATTTCCCTTCAGAAATGGAGTTAAACCCCAGGCTCTGTGTCTTCCTACAAACAAGACTTTGTTTCAGGTAAGGGCAGACACTTTTCAGCTCAAACGAACTACATCGTTCACAAAGCTCACATGTTTCTCATCTTTACTGACAAGCATCGTATGTTAGAGGACCAGTGCTTTGTATCAGTTTCGGAAGCAGAGTTGGACTAGATATGGTCCGTATGTGTAGGAAACACCATTCTTTTGTTCTCAGCACACTCATGTTTCCTGCTCTCTTAGAGACTCTAGAAAGCAAGAGCGTGCTTCTTGTTATAAAGCAGAGTGTGATCCATGGATGAGAACTCTGCTGTGTGTTTCTCTTCAGAAATGGAGTTAAATCCCAGGCTCTGTGTCTTCCTACATGCAAGACGGCGTTTCAGGCAAGGGCAGTCACTTTTCAGCTCGAACGAACTACATAGTTCACGAAGCTAACAAGTTTCCCATCTTAACTGACAAGCATTGGATGTTAGAGGACCAGTGCTTTGTATCAGTTTCAGAAGCAGAGTTGGACTAGATATGGTCCGTATGTGTAGGAAACACCTTTCTTTTGTTCTCAGCACCCTCACGTTTCCTACTGTATTAGAGACTCTAGAAAGCAAGAGCATGCTTCCTGCTCTAAAGCAGAGTGTGATCAATGGATGAGAATCTGCTGTTTGTTTCACTTCATAAATGGAGTTAAATTCCAGGGTCTGAGTCTTCCTACAAGCAAGAATTCATTTCAGGTACGGGCAGGTACTTTACAGCTCAAATGACCTACATCATTCACAAAGCTCACACGTTTCTCATCTTAACTGACAAGCATTGGATGTTAGAGGACTTGTGGTTTTTATCAGCTTCAGAAGCAGAGTTGAACTAGATATGGCCCGTATGTGTAGGAAACACCATTCTTTTGTTCTTAGCACACTCAAGTTTCCTGCTATATTAGAGACTCGAGAAAGCAAGAGCGTGCTTCTTGCTCTAAAGCAGATTTTGATCAATGGATGAGAACTCTGCTGTGTGTTTCACTTCAGAAATGGAGTTAAATCCCAGGCTCTGTGTCTTCCTACAAGCAAGACTACTTTTCAGGTAAGGGCAGATACTTTACAGCTCAAACGACCTACATCGTTCAGGAAGCTCACATGTTTCTCATCTAAACTGACAAGCATTGGATGTTAGAGGACCTGTAGTTTGTTTCAGTTTCAGAAGCAGAGTTGAAGTAGATATGGTCCGTATGTGTAGGAAACACCCTACTTTTTTTCTCAGCACACTCATGTTTCCTGCTGTATTAGAGAATCTGGAAAGCAAAAGGGTTCTTCTTGCACTAAAGCAGAGTGTGATCCATGGATTAGAACTCTGCTGTGTGTTTCATTTCAGAAATGGAGTTAAATCCCAGGCTCTGTGTCTTCCTACAAGGAAGACTTCTTTTCAGGTAAGGGCAGTCACTTTTCAGCTCACATGAACTACATCGTTCACGAAGCTAACAAGTTTCCCATCTTAACTGAGAAGCATTGGATGTTAGAGGACCAGTGCTTTGTATCAATTTCAAGCAGAGTTGAACTAGATATGGTCTGTATGTGTAGGAAACACCGTTCTTTTGTTCTCAGCACACTCACGTTTCCTGCAGTATTAGAGACTCTTGAAAGCAATAGCGTTCTTCTTGCTCTAATGCAGAGTGTGATCCATGGATGAGAACTCTGCTGTGTGTTTCCCTTCAGAAATGGAGTTATACCCCAGGCTCTGTGTCTTCCTACAAACAAGACTTCGTTTCAGGTAAGGGCAGTCACTTTTCAGCTCAAACGAACTACATCGTTCTCGAAGCTCACACGTTTCTCATCTTAACTGACAAGCATTCAATGTTAGAAGACCTGTGCTTTGTATCAGTTTCAGAAGCTGAGTTGCACTAGATATTGTCTGTATGTGTAGGAAACACCGTTCATTTGTTCTCATCACACCCTTGTTTCCTGCTCTCTTTGAGACTCTGGAAATCAAGAGCGTGCTTCTTGCTATAAAGCAGAGTCTGATCAATGGATGAGAACTCTGCTGTGTGTTTCACTTCAGAAATGGAGTTGAATCCCAGGCTCTGAGTCTTCCTACAAGCAAGACTTCTTTTCAGGTAAGGGCAGTTACTTTACATCTCAAACGAACTACATTGTTCATGAAGCGAACACGTTTCTCACCTTAAGTGACAAGCATTGAATGTTAGAGTTCCAGTGCTTTGTATCAGTTTCAGAAGCAGAGTTGGACTAGATATGGTCCGTATGTGTAGGAAACACCGTTCATTTGTTTTCAGCACACTCAAGTTTCGGTTGTCTTAGAGACTCTAGAAAGCTAGAGCATGTTTCTTGCTCTAAAGCAGAGTGTGATCAATGGATGAGAACTCTGTTGTGTGTTTCACTTCAGAAATGGAGTTAAACACCAGGCTCTGTGTCTTCCTACAAAAAATACTTCATTTCAGGTAAGGGCAGTTACTTTACATCTGAAACGAACAACATCATTCACAAAGCTCACACGTTTCTCATCTTAACTGACATGCATTGGATGATAGAGGACCTGTGGTTTGTATCAGTTTCAGAAGCAGAGTTGAACTAGATATGGCCCGTTCGTGTAGGAAACACTGTTCTTTTGTTCTGAGCACACTCAAGTTTCCTGCTGTATTAGAGACTCTAGAAAGCAAGAGCGTGCTTCTTGCTCTAAAGCAGAGTGTGATTAATGGATGAGAACTGTGTTGTGTATTTCCCTTCAGAAATGGAGTTAAACCCCAGGTTCTGTGTCTTCCTACAAACAAGACTTCGTTTCAGGTAAGGGCAGTCACTTTTCAGCTCAAACGAACTACATCGTTCATGAAGCTCACACGTTTCTCATCTTAACTGACAAGCATTCAATGATAGAAGACCTGTGCTTTGTATCAGTTTCAGAAGCTGAGTTGCACTAGATATTGTCTGTATGTGTAGGAAACACCGTTCATTTGTTCTCATCACACCCTTGTTTCCTGCTCTCTTTGAGACTCTGGAAATCAAGAGCGTGCTTCTTGCTATAAAGCAGAGTCTGATCAATGGATTAGAACTCTGCTGTGTGTTTCACTTCAGAAATGGAGTTAAATATCAGGCTCTGAGTCTTCCTACAAGCAAGACTTCTTTTCAGGAAAGGGCAGTTACTTTACATTTCAAACGAACTACATTGTTCATGAAGCGAACACGTTTCTCACCTTAACTGACAAGCATTGAATGTTAGAGTTCCAGTGCTTTGTATCAGTTTCAGAAGCAGAGT
Organism: Onychomys leucogaster; assembly: GCA_949786385.1. Classification (NCBI taxonomy): domain Eukaryota; kingdom Metazoa; phylum Chordata; class Mammalia; order Rodentia; family Cricetidae; genus Onychomys; species Onychomys leucogaster. Next base: position 1,906,624 of record CATKUP010000038.1, on the reverse strand, counting down.
TGGACTAGATATGGTCCGTATGTGTAGGAAACACCGTTGATTTGTTCTCAGCTCACGTAAGTTTCCTGCTGTCTTAGAGAATCTAGAAAGCTAGAGCGTGCTTCTTGCACTAAAGCAAAGTGTGATCAATGGATGAGAACTCTGTTGTGTGTTTCACCTCAGAAATGGAGTTAAATCCCTGGCTCTGAGTCTACCTACAATCAACACTTCGTTTCAGGTAAGGGCAGTCACTTTTCAGCTCAAACGAACTACATCGTTCACAAATCTCACACGTTTCACATCTTAAGTGACATGCATTAGATGATAGAGGACCTGTGGTTTGTATCAGTTTCAGAAGCAGAGTTGAACTAGATATGGCCCGTACGTGTAGGATACACTGATCTTTTGTTCTGAGCACACTCAGGTTTCCTGCTGTATTAGAGACTCTAGAAAGCAAGAGCGTTCTTCTTGCTCTAAAGCAGAGTATGATCTATCGATGAGAACTATGCTGTGTGTTTACCTTCAGAAATGGAATAAATTCCAGGCTCTGTGTCTTCCTACAAGCAAGACTTCGTTATAAGTAAAGGCAGTCACTTTTCAGGTCAAACGAACTACATTGTTCATGAAGCGAACACATTTCTCACCTTAACTGACAAGCATTGAATGTTAGAGGACCAGGGCTTTGTAACAGTTTCAGAAGCACAGTTGGACTAGATATGGTCCGTATGTGTAGGAAACACCTTGCTTTTTTCTCAGCACACTCACGTTTCCTAATGTATTAGAGACTCTAGAAAGCAAGAGAGTCCTTCTTGTTCTAAAGCAGAGTGTGATCAATGGATGAGAACTCTGCTGTGTGTTTCATTTCGGAAATGGAGTTAAATTCCGGGCTCTGAGTCTTCCTACAAGCAAGAATTCGTTTCAGGTAAGGGCAGTTACTTTACAGCTCAAACGAACTACATCCTTAACAAAGCTCACACGTTTCTCATCTTAACTGTCAAGCACTGGATGTTAGAGGACCTGTGGTTTGTATCAGTTTCAGAAGCTGAGTTGAACTAGATATGGCCCGTATGTGTAGGAAACACCGTACTTTTGTTCTGAACACACTCAAGTTTCCTGCTGTATTAGAGACTCTAGAAAGCAAGAGCGTGCTTCTTGCTCTAAAGCAGAGTGTGATCAATGGATGAGAACTCTGCTGTGTGTTTCACTTCAGAAATGGAGTTTCAGGTAAGGGCAGTTACTATACAGCTCAAACGAACTACATCGTTCACAAAGCTCACACGTTTCTCATCTTAACTGTCAAGCATTGGATGTTAGAGGACCAGTGCTTTATATCAGTTTCAGAAGTAGAGTTGTACTAGATGTGGTCCGTATGTTAGAAACACCGTTCTTTTGTTCTCAGCACCCTCACGTTTCCTACTGTATTAGAGACTCTAGAAAGCAAGAGCATGCTTCTTGCTCTAATGCAGAGTTTGATCAATGGATGAGAACTCTGCTGTGTGTTTCACTTCAGAAATGGAGTTAAATTCCAGGGTCTGAGTCTTCCTACAAGCAAGACATCGTTTCAGGTAAGCGCAGTTAATTTACAGCTCAAATGACCTACATGGTTCACAAAGATCACACGTTTCTCATCTTAACTGACAAGCATTGGATGTTAGAGTACTTGTGGTTTATATCAGTTTCAGAAGCAGAGTTGAACTAGATATGGCCCGTATGTGTAGGAAACACCGTTCTTCGTTCTTATCACACTCAAGTTTCCTGCTATATTAGAGACTCTAGAAAGAAGGAGCGTGCTTCTTGCTCTAAAGCAGAGTTTGATCAATGGATGAGAACTCTGCTGTGTGTTTCACTTCAGAAATGGAGTTAAATTCCAGGCTCTGTGTCTTCCTACAAGCAAGACTACTTTTCATGTAAGGGCAGATACTTTACAGCTCAAACGAACTACATCGTTCACGAAGCTCACACGTTTCTCTTCTCTACTGACAACCATTGGATGTTAGAGGACCTCTAGTTTGTTTCAGTTTCAGAACCAGAGTTGAACTATATAGGGTCCGCAAGTGTAGGAAACACCCTTCATTTTTCTCAGCACACTCATGTTTCCTGCTGTATTAGAGACTCTGGAAAGCAAAAGGGTTCTTCTTGCTCTAAAGCAGAGTGTGATCCATGGATGAGAACTCTGCTGTGTGTTTCATTTCAGAAATGGAGTTAAATCCCAGGCTCTGTGTCTTCCTACAAGCAAGACTTCTTTTCAGGTAAGGGCAGTCACTTTTCAGCTCAAACGAACTACATCGTTCACGAAGCTAACAAGTTTCCCATCTTAAATGACAAGCATTGGATGTTAGAGGACCAGTGCTTTGTATCAGTTTCAGAAGCAGAGTTATACTAGATATGGTCCGTATGTGTAGGAAACATCGTTCATTTGTTCTCAGCTCACATAAGTTTCCTGCTGTCTTAGAGTCTAGAAAGCTAGAGCGTGCTTCTTGCTCTAAAGCAGAGTGTGATCAATTGATGAGAACTCTGTTGTGTGTTTCACTTCAGAAATGGAGTTAAATCCCTGGCTCTGAGTCTACCTACAATCAACACTTCGTTTCAGGTAAGGGCAGTCACTTTTCAGCTCAAACGAACTACATCGTTCAAGAAGCTAACAAGTTTCCCATCTTAACTGAGAAGCATTGGATGTTAGAGGACCAGTGCTTTGTATCAATTTCAAGCAGAGTTGAACTAGATATGGTCTGTATGTGTAGGAAACACCGTTCTTTTGTTCTCAGCACACTCACGTTTCCTGCAGTATTAGAGACTCTGGAAAGCAATAGCGTTCTTCTTGCTCTAATGCAGAGTGTGATCCATGGATGAGAACTCTGCTGTGTGTTTCCCTTCAGAAATGGAGTTATACCCCAGGCTCTGTGTCTTCCTACAAACAAGACTTCGTTTCAGGTATGGGCAGTCACTTTTCAGCTCAAACGAACTACATCGTTCACAAAGCTCACACGTTTCTCATCTTTACTGACAAGCATCGGATGTTAGAGGACCAGTGCTTTGTATCAGTTTCAGAAGCAGAGTTGGACTAGATATGGTCTGTATGTGTAGGAAATACCGTTCTTTTGTTCTCAGCACACTCATTTTCCTGCAGTATTAGAGACTCTGCTAAGCAAGAGCGTGCTTCTTGCAATAAAGCAGAGTGTGATCCATGGATGAGAACTCTGCTGTGTGTTTCCCTTCAGAAATGGAGTTAAATCCCAGGCTCTGTGTCTTCCTACAAGCAAGACGGCGATTCAGGTAAGGGCAGTCACTTTTCAGCTCAAACGAACTACATCGTTTACGAAGCTAATAAGTTTTCCATCTTAACTGACAAACATCGGATATTAGAGGACCAGGGCTTTGTAAGAGTTTCAGAAGCAGAGTTGGACTAGATATGGTCCGTATGTGTAGGAAACACCATTCTTTTTTCTCAGCACACTCATGTTTCCTACTGTATTTGAGACTCTAGACAGCAAGAGAGTGCTTCTTGCTCTAAAGCAGAGTGTGATCAATGGATGAGAACTCTGCTGTGTGTTTCACTTCAGAAATGGAGTTAAATTCCAGGCTCTGAGTCTTCCTACAAGCAAGACTTCGTTTCAGGTGAGGGCAGTTACTTTACAGCTCAAACGAACTACATCGTTCACAAAGCTCACACGTTTCTCATCTTAACTGTCAAGCATTGGATGTTAGAGGACCTGTGGTTTGTATCAGTTTCAGAAGCAGAGTTGGACTAGATATGGCCCGTATGTGTAGGAAACACCGTTCTTTTGTTCTGAGCACACTCATGTTTCCTGCTGTATTAGAGACTCTAGAAAGCAAGAGCGTGCTTCTTGCTCTAAAGCAGAGTGTGTTCAATGGATGAGAACTGTGTTGTGTATTTCCCTTCAGAAATGGAGTTAAACACCAGACTCTGTGTCTTCCTGCAAACAAGACTTTGTTTCAGGTAAGGGCAGACAATTTTCAGCTCAAATGAACTACATCGTTCTCAAAGCTCACATGTTTCTCATCTTTACTGACAAGCATCGGATGTTAGAGTACCAGTGCTTTGTATCAGTTTCAAAAGCAGAGTTGGACTAGATATGGTCCGTATGTGTAGGAAACACCATTCTTTTGTTCTCAGCACACTCACGTTTCCTGCTCTCTTAGAGACTCTAGAAATCAAGAGCTTGCTTCTTGCTCTAAAGCAGAGTATGATCAATGGATGAGAACTGTGTTGTGTGTTTCATTTCAGAAATGGAGTTAAATCCCTGGCTCTGAGTCTACCTACAAGCAACACTTTGTTTCAGATAAGGGCAGGCACCTTTCAGCACAAACAAACTACATCGTTCACGAAGCTAACCTGTTTCCCAACTTAACTGAGAAGCAAAGGATGTAAGAGGACCAGTGCTTTGTATCAATTTCAAGCAGAGTTGAACTAGATATGGTCCGTATGTTTAGGAAACACCATCCTTTTTTTCTCAGCACACTCATGTTTCCTGCTGTATTAGAGACTCTAGAAAGCAAGAGCGTGCTTCTTGATCTAAAGCAGAGTGTGATCCATGGATGAGAACTCTGCTGTGTGTTTCCCTTCAGAAATGGAGTTAAATCCCAGGCTCTATGTCTTCCTACAAGCAAGACGGCGTTTCAGGAAAGGGCAGACACTTTTCAGCTCAAACGAACTACATAGTTCACGAAGCTAACAAGTTTCCCATCTTACCTGACAAGCATTGGATGTTAGAGGACCAGTGCTTTATATCAGCTTCAGAAGTAGAGTTGTACTAGATGTGGTCCGTATGTTAGAAACACCGTTCTTTTGTTCTCAGCACCCTCACGTTTCCTACTGTATTAGAGACTCTAGAAAGCAAGAGCATGCTTCTTGCTCTAAAGCAGAGTGTGATCAATGGATGAGAACTCTGCTGTGTGTTTCACTTCAGAAATGGAGTTAAATTCCAGGGTCTGAATCTTCCTACAAGCAAGACATCGTTTCAGGTAAGGGCAGTTACTTAACAGCTCAAATGACCTACATGGTTCACAAAGATAACACGTTTCTCATCTTAACTGACAAGCATTGGATGTTAGAGGACTTGTGGTTTTTATCAGTTTCAGAAGCAGAGTTGAACTAGATATGGCCCGTATGTGTAGGAAACACCGTTCTTTCGTTCTTAGCACACTCAAGTTTCCTGCTATATTAGAGACTCTAGAAAGAAGGAGCGTCCTTCTTGCTCTAAAGCAGAGTTTGATCAATGGATGAGAACTCTGCTGTGTGTTTCACTTCAGAAATGGAGTTAAATCCCAGGCTCTGTGTCTTCCTACAAGCAAGACTACTTTTAATGTAAGGGCAGATACTTTACAGCTCAAACGAACTACATCGTTCACGAAGCTCACACGTTTCTCTTCTCTACTGACAAGCATTGGATGTTAGAGGACCTGCAGTTTGTTTCAGTTTCAGAAGCAGAGTTGAAGTATATAGGGTCCGCAAGTGTAGGAAACACCCTTCAGTTTTCTCAGCAAACTCATGTTTCCTGCTGTATTAGAGACTCTAGAAAGCAAGAGCGTTCTTCTTGCTCTAAAGCAGAGTGTGATCTATCGATGAGAACTATGCTGTGTGTTTCCCTTCAGAAATGGAATAAATTCCAGGCTCTGTGTCTTCCTACAAGCAAGACTTCGTTATAAGTAAAGGCAGTCACTTTTCAGGTCAAACGAACTACATTGTTCATGAAGCGAACACGTTTCTCACCTTAACTGACAAGCATTGAATGTTAGAGGACCAGGGCTTTGTAACAGTTTCAGAAGCACAGTTGGACTAGATATGGTCCGTATGTGTAGGAAACACCTTGCTTTTTTCTCAGCACACTCACGTTTCCTAATGTATTAGAGACTCTAGAAAGCAAGAGAGTGCTTCTTGTTCTAAAGCAGAGTGTGATCAATGGATGAGAACTCTGCTGTGTGTTTCATTTCGGAAATGGAGTTAAATTCCGGGCTCTGAGTCTTCCTACAAGCAAGACTTCATTTCAGGTAAGGGCAGTTACTTTACAGCTCAAACGAACTACATCGTTAACAAAGCTCACACGTTTCTCATCTTAACTGTCAAGCATTGGATGTTAGAGGACCTGTGGTTTGTATCAGTTTCAGAAGCAGAGTTGAACTAGATATGGCCCGTATGTGTAGGAAACACCGTTCTTTTGTTCTGAGCACACTCAAGTTTCCTGCTGTATTAGAGACTCTAGAAAGCAAGAGCGTGCTTCTTGCTCTAAAGCAGAGTGTGATCAATGGATGAGAACTGTGTTGTGTATTTCCCTTCAGAAATGGAGTTAAACCCCAGGCTCTGTGTCTTCCTACAAACAAGACTTTGTTTCAGGTAAGGGCAGACACTTTTCATCTCAAAAGAACTACATCGTTCACAAAGCTCACATGTTTCTCATCTATACTGACAAGCATCGTATGTTAGAGGACCAGTGCTTTGTATCAGTTTCAGAAGCAGAGTTGGACTAGATATGGTCCGTATGTGTAGGAAACACCGTTCTTTTGTTCTCAGCACCCTCACGTTTCCTACTGTATTAGAGACTCTAGAAAGCAAGAGCGTGCTTCTTCCTCTAAAGCAGAGTTTGATCAATGGATGAGAACTCTGCTGTGTGTTTCACTTCAGAAATGGAGTTAAATCCCAGGCTCTGTGTCTTCCTACAAGCAAGACTTCATTTCAGGTAAGGGCAGATACTTTACAGCTCAAACGAACTACATCGTTCACGAAGCTCACATGTTTCTCATCTAAACTGACAAGCATTGGATGTTAGAGGACCTGTAGTTTGTTTCAGTTTCAGAAGCAGAGTTGAAGTAGATATGGTCCGTATGTGTAGGAAACACCCTTCTTTTTTTCTCAGCACACTCATGTTTCCTGCTGTATTAGAGACTCTGGAAAGCAAAAGGGTTCTTCTTGCTCTAAAGCAGAGTGTGATCCATGGATTAGAACTCTGCTGTGTGTTTCATTTCAGAAATGGAGTTAAATCCCAGGCTCTGTGTCTTCCTACAAGGAAGACTTCTTTTCAGGTAAGGGCAGTCACTTTTCAGCTCACACGAACTACATCGTTCACGAAGCTAACAAGTTTCCCATCTTAACTGACAAACTTTGGATGTTAGAGGACCAGTGCTTTGTATCAATTTCAGAAGCAGAGTTGGACTAGATATGGTCCGTATGTGTAGGAAACACCGTTCATTTGTTCTCAGCTCACATACGTTTCCTGCTGTCTTAGAGACTCTAGAAAGCTAGAGTGTGCTTCTTGCTCTAAAGCAGAGTGTGATCAATGGATGAGAACTCTGTTGTGTGTTTCACTTCAGAAATGGAGTTAAATCCCTGGCTCTGAGTCTACCTACAAGCAACACTTCGTTTCAGGTAAGGGCAGGCACTTTTCAGCACAAACGAACTACATCGTTCACGAAGCTAACAAGTTTCCCATCTTAACTGAGAAGCATTGGATGTTAGAGGACCAGTGCTTTGTATCAATTTCAAGCAGAGTTGAACTAGATATGGTCCGTATGTGTAGGAAACACCGTTCTTTTGTTCTCAGCACACTCACGTTTCCTGCAGTATTAGAGACTCTGGAAAGCAATAGCGTTCTTCTTGCTCTAATGCAGAGTGTGATCCATGGATGAGAACTCTGCTGTGTGTTTCCCTTCAGAAATGGAGTTATACCCCAGGCTCTGTGTCTTCCTACAAACAAGACTTCGTTTCAGGTATGGGCAGTCACTTTTCAGCTCACACGAACTACATCGTTCACAAAGCTCACACGTTTCTCATCATTACTGACAAGCATCGGATGTTAGAGGACTAGTGCTTTGTATCAGTTTCAGAAGCAGAGTTGGACTAGATATGGTCTGTATGTGTAGGAAATACCGTTCTTTTGTTCTCAGCTCACTCATATTTCCTGCAGTATTAGAGACTCTGGAAAGCAAGAGCGTGCTTTTTGCAATAAAGCAGAGTATGATCCATGGATGAGAACTGTGTTGTGTATTTCCCTTCAGAAATGGAGTTAAACCCCAGGCTCTGTGTCTTCCTACAAACAAGACTTTGTTTCAGGTAAGGGCAGACACTTTTCAGCTCAAATGAACTACATCGTTCACAAAGCTCACATGTTTCTCATCTTTACTGACAAGCATCGGATGTTAGAGTACCAGTGCTTTGTATCAGTTTCAAAAGCAGAGTTGGACTAGATATGGTCCGTATGTGTAGGAAACACCATTCTTTTGTTCTCAGCACACTCACGTTTCCTGCTCTCTTAGAGACTCTAGAAAGCAAGAGCGTGCTTCTTGCTCTAAAGCAGAGTATGATCAATGGATGAGAACTGTGTTGTGTGTTTCATTTCAGAAATGGAGTTAAATCCCTGGCTCTGAGTCTACCTACAAGCAACACTTTGTTTCAGATAAAGGCAGGCACCTTTCAGCACAAACGAACTACATCGTTCACGAAGCTAACCTGTTTCCCAACTTAACTGAGAAGCAAAGGATGTAAGAGGACCAGTGCTTTGTATCAATTTCAAGCAGAGTTGAACTAGATATGGTCCCTATGTTTAGGAAACACCATCCTTTTTTTCTCAGCACACTCATGTTTCCTGCTGTATTAGAGACTCTAGAAAGCAAGAGCGTGCTTCTTGATCTAAAGCAGAGTGTGATCCATGGATGAGAACTCTGCTGTGTGTTTCCCTTCAGAAATGGAGTTAAATCCCAGGCTCTATGTCTTCCTACAAGCAAGACGGCGTTTCAGGCAAGGGCAGTCACTTTTCAGCTCAAACGAACTACATAGTTCACGAAGCTAACAAGTTTCCCATCTTAACTGACAAGCATTGGATGTTAGAGGACCAGTGCTTTATATCAGTTTCAGAAGTAGAGTTGTACTAGATGTGGTCCGTATGTTAGAAACACCGTTCTTTTGTTCTCAGCACCCTCACGTTTCCTACTGTATTAGAGACTCTAGAAAGCAAGAGCATGCTTCTTGCTCTAAAGCAGAGTGTGATCAATGGATGAGAACTCTGCTGTGTGTTTCACTTCAGAAATGGAGTTAAATTCCAGGGTCTGAGTCTTCCTACAAGCAAGAATTCGTTTCAGGTAAGCACAGTTAATTTACAGCTCAAATGACCTACATGGTTCACAAAGATCACACGTTTCTCATCTTAACTGACAAGCATTGGATGTTAGAGGACTTGTGGTTCTTATCAGTTTCAGAATCAGAGTTGAACTAGATATGGCCCGTATGTGTAGGAAACACCGTTCTTTCGTTCTTAGCACACTCAAATTTCCTGCTATATTAGAGACTCTAGAAAGAAGGAGCGTGCTTCTTGCTCTAAAGCAGAGTTTGATCAATGGATGAGAACTCTGCTGTGTGTTTCACTTCAGAAATGGAGTTAAATCCCAGGCTCTGTGTCTTCCTACAAGCAAGACTACTTTTCATGTAAGGGCAGATACTTTACAGCTCAAACGAACTACATCGTTCATGAAGCTCACACGTTTCTCTTCTCTACTGACAAGCATTGGATGTTAGAGGACCTGTAGTTTGTTTCAGTTTCAGAAGCAGAGTTGAACTATATAGGGTCCGCAAGTGTAGGAAACACCCTTCATTTTTCTCAGCACACTCATGTTTCCTGCTGTATTAGAAACTCTGGAAAGCAAAAGGGTTCTTCTTGCTCTAAAGCAGAGTGTGATCCATGGATGAGAACTCTGCTGTGTGTTTCATTTCAGAAATGGAGTTAAATCCCAGGCTCTGTGTCTTCCTACAAGCAAGACTTCTTTTCAGGTAAGGGCAGTCACTTTTCAGCTCAAACGAACTACATCGTTCACGAAGCTAACAAGTTTCCCATCTTAAATGACAAGCATTGGATGTTAGAGGACCAGTGCTTTGTATCAGTTTCAGAAGCAGAGTTATACTAGATATGGTCCGTATGTGTAGGAAACGTCGTTCATTTGTTCTCAGCTCACATAAGTTTCCTGCTGTCTTAGAGTCTAGAAAGCTAGAGCGTTCTTCTTGCTCTAAAGCAGAGTGTGATCAATTGATGAGAACTCTGTTGTGTGTTTCACTTCAGAAATGGAGTTAAATCCCTGGCTCTGAGTCTACCTACAATCAACACTTCGTTTCAGGTAAGGGCAGTCACTTTTCAGCTCAAACGAACTACATCGTTCACGAAGCTAACAAGTTTCCCATCTTAACTGAGAAGCATTGGATGTTAGAGGACCAGTGCTTTGTATCAGTTTCAAGCAGAGTTGAACTAGATATGGTCTGTATGTGTAGGAAACACCGTTCTTTTGTTCTCAGCACACTCACGTTTCCTGCAGTATTAGAGACTCTGGAAAGCAATAGCGTTCTTCTTGCTCTAATGCAGAGTGTGATCCATGGATGAGAACTCTGCTGTGTGTTTCCCTTCAGAAATGGAGTTATACCCCAGGCTCTGTGTCTTCCTACAAACAAGACTTCGTTTCAGGTATGGGCAGTCACTTTTCAGCTCACACGAACTACATCGTTCACAAAGCTCACACGTTTCTCATCATTACTGACAAGCATCGGATGTTAGAGGACCAGTGCTTTGTATCAGTTTCAAAAGCAGAGTTGGACTAGATATGGTCCGTATGTGTAGGAAACACCATTCTTTTGTTCTCAGCACACTCACGTTTCCTGCTCTCTTAGAGACTCTAGAAAGCAAGAGCGTGCTTCTTGATCTAAAGCAGAGTGTGATCCATGGATGAGAACTCTGCTGTGTGTTTCCCTTCAGAAATGGAGTTAAATCCCAGGCTCTATGTCTTCCTACAAGCAAGACGGCGTTTCAGGCAAGGGCAGTCACTTTTCAGCTCAAACGAACTACATAGTTCACGAAGCTAACAAGTTTCCCATCTTAACTGACAAGCATTGGATGTTAGAGGACCAGTGCTTTATATCAGTTTCAGAAGTAGAGTTGTACTAGATGTGGTCCGTATGTTAGAAACACCGTTCTTTTGTTCTAAGCACCCTCACGTTTCCTACTGTATTAGAGACTCTAGAAAGCAAGAGCATGCTTCTTGCTCTAAAGCAGAGTGTGATCAATGGATGAGAACTCTGCTGTGTGTTTCACTTCAGAAATGGAGTTAAATTCCAGGGTCTGAGTCTTCCTACAAGCAAGAATTCGTTTCACGTAAGCGCAGTTAATTTACAGCTCAAATGACCTACATGGTTCACAAAGATCACACGTTTCTCATCTTAACTGACAAGCATTGGATGTTAGAGGACTTGTGGTTTTTATCAGTTTCAGAAGCAGAGTTGAACTAGATATGGCCCGTATGTGTAGGAAACACCGTTCTTTCGTTCTTAGCACACTCAAGTTTCCTGCTATATTAGAGACTCTAGAAGAAGGAGCGTGCTTCTTGCTCTAAAGCAGAGTTTGATCAATGGATGAGAACTCTGCTGTGTGTTTCACTTCAGAAATGGAGTTAAATCCCAGGCTCTGTGTCTTCCTACAAGCAAGACTACTTTTCATGTAAGGGCAGATACTTTACAGCTCAAACGAACAACATCGTTCATGAAGCTCACACGTTTCTCTTCTCTACTGACAAGCATTGGATGTTAGAGGACCTGTAGTTTGTTTCAGTTTCAGAAGCAGAGTTGAACTATATAGGGTCCGCAAGTGTAGGAAACACCCTTCATTTTTCTCAGCACACTCATGTTTCCTGCTGTATTAGAGACTCTGGAAAGCAAAAGGGTTCTTCTTGCTCTAAAGCAGAGTGTGATCCATGGATGAGAACTCTGCTGTGTGTTTCATTTCAGAAATGGAGTTAAATCCCAGGCTCTGTGTCTTCCTACAAGCAAGACGGCGATTCAGGTAAGGGCAGTCACTTTTCAGCTCAAACGAACTACATCGTTCACGAAGCTAACAAGTTTCCCATCTTAAATGACAAGCATTGGATGTTAGAGGACCAGTGCTTTGTATCAGTTTCAGAAGCAGAGTTATACTAGATATGGTCCGTATGTGTAGGAAACATCGTTCATTTGTTCTCAGCTCACATAAGTTTCCTGCTGTCTTAGAGTCTAGAAAGCTAGAGCGTGCTTCTTGCTCTAAAGCAGAGTGTGATCAATTGATGAGAACTCTGTTGTGTGTTTCACTTCAGAAATGGAGTTAAATCCCTGGCTCTGAGTCTACCTACAATCAACACTTCGTTTCAGGTAAGGGCAGTCACTTTTCAGCTCAAACGAACTACATCGTTCACGAAGCTAACAAGTTTCCCATCTTAACTGAGAAGCATTGGATGTTAGAGGACCAGTGCTTTGTAACAATTTCAAGCAGAGTTGAACTAGATATGGTCTGTATGTGTAGGAAACACCGTTCTTTTGTTCTCAGCACACTCACGTTTCCTGCAGTATTAGAGACTCTGGAAAGCAATAGCGTTCATCTTGCTCTAATGCAGAGTGTGATCCATGGATGAGAACTCTGCTGTGTGTTTCCCTTCAGAAATGGAGTTATACCCCAGGCTCTGTGTCTTCCTACAAACAAGACTTCGTTTCAGGTATGGGCAGTCACTTTTCAGCTCACACGAACTACATCGTTCACAAAGCTCACACGTTTCTCATCATTACTGACAAGCATCGGATGTTAGAGGACCAGTGCTTTGTATCAGTTTCAGAAGCAGAGTTGGACTAGATATGGTCTGTATGTGTAGGAAATACCGTTCTTTTGTTCTCAGCTCACTCATATTTCCTGCAGTATTAGAGAATCTGGAAAGCAAGAGCGTGCTTTTTGCAATAAAGCAGAGTGTGATCCATGGATGAGAACTGTGTTGTGTATTTCCCTTCAGAAATGGAGTTAAACCCCAGGCTCTGTGTCTTCCTACAAACAAGACTTTGTTTCAGGTAAGGGCAGACACTTTTCAGCTCAAATGAACTACATCGTTCACAAAGCTCACATGTTTCTCATCTTTACTGACAAGCATCGGATGTTAGAGTACCAGTGCTTTGTATCAGTTTCAAAAGCAGAGTTGGACTAGATATGGTCCGTATGTGTAGGAAACACCATTCTTTTGTTCTCAGCACACTCACGTTTCCTGCTCTCTTAGAGACTCTAGAAAGCAAGAGCGTGCTTCTTGCTCTAAAGCAGAGTATGATCAATGGATGAGAACTGTGTTGTGTGTTTCATTTCAGAAATGGAGTTAAATCCCTGGCTCTGAGTCTACCTACAAGCAACACTTTGTTTCAGATAAGGGCAGGCACCTTTCAGCACAAACGAACTACATCGTTCACGAAGCTAACCTGTTTCCCAACTTAACTGAGAAGCAAAGGATGTAAGAGGACCAGTGCTTTGTATCAATTTCAAGCAGAGTTGAACTAGATATGTTCCGTATGTTTAGGAAACACCATCCTTTTTTTCTCAGCACACTCATGTTTCCTGCTGTATTAGAGACTCTAGAAAGCAAGAGCGTGCTTCTTGATCTAAAGCAGAGTGTGATCCATGGATGAGAACTCTGCTGTGTGTTTCCCTTCAGAAATGGAGTTAAATCCCAGGCTCTATGTCTTCCTACAAGCAAGACGGCGTTTCAGGCAAGGGCAGTCACTTTTCAGCTCAAACGAACTACATAGTTCACGAAGCTAACAAGTTTCCCATCTTAACTGACAAGCATTGGATGTTAGAGGACCAGTGCTTTATATCAGTTTCAGAAGTAGAGTTGTACTAGATGTGGTCAGTATGTTAGAAACACCGTTCTTTTGTTCTAAGCACCCTCACGTTTCCTACTGTATTAGAGACTCTAGAAAGCAAGAGCATGCTTCTTGCTCTAAAGCAGAGTGTGATCAATGGATGAGAACTCTGCTGTGTGTTTCACTTCAGAAATGGAGTTAAATTCCAGGGTCTGAGTCTTCCTACAAGCAAGAATTCGTTTCAGGTAAGCGCAGTTAATTTACAGCTCAAATGACCTACATGGTTCACAAAGATCACACGTTTCTCATCTTAACTGACAAGCATTGGATGTTAGAGGACTTGTGGTTTTTATCAGTTTCAGAAGCAGAGTTGAACTAGATATGGCCCGTATGTGTAGGAAACACCGTTCTTTCGTTCTTAGCACACTCAAGTTTCCTGCTATATTAGAGACTCTAGAAAGAAGGAGCGTGCTTCTTGCTCTAAAGCAGAGTTTGATCCATGGATGAGAACTCTGCTGTGTGTTTCACTTCAGAAATGGAGTTAAATCCCAGGCTCTGTGTCTTCCTACAAGCAAGACTACTTTTCATGTAAGGGCAGATACTTTACAGCTCAAACGAACTACATCGTTCATGAAGCTCACACGTTTCTCTTCTCTACTGACAAGCATTGGATGTTAGAGGACCTGTAGTTTGTTTCAGTTTCAGAAGCAGAGTTGAACTATATAGGGTCCGCAAGTGTAGGAAACACCCTTCATTTTTCTCAGCACACTCATGTTTCCTGCTGTATTAGAGACTCTGGAAAGCAAAAGGGTTCTTCTTGCTCTAAAGCAGAGTGTGATCCATGGATGAGAACTCTGCTGTGTGTTTCATTTCAGAAATGGAGTTAAATCCCAGGCTCTGTGTCTTCCTACAAGCAAGACTTCTTTTCAGGTAAGGGCAGTCACTTTTCAGCTCAAACGAACTACATCGTTCACGAAGCTTACAAGTTTCCCATCTTAACTGAGAAGCATTGGATGTTAGAGGACCAGTGCTTTGTATCAATTTCAAGCAGAGTTGAAATAGATATGGTCTGTATGTGTAGGAAACACCGTTCTTTTGTTCTCAGCACACTCACGTTTCCTGCAGTATTAGAGACTCGGGAAAGCAATAGCGTTCTTCTTGCTCTAATGCAGAGTGTGATCCATGGATGAGAACTCTGCTGTGTGTTTCCCTTCAGAAATGGAGTTATACCCCAGCCTCTGTGTCTTCCTACAAACAAGAGTTCGTTTCAGGTATGGGCAGTCACTTTTCAGCTCAAACGAACTACATCATTCACAAGGCTCACACGTTTCTCATCTTTACTGACAAGCATCGGATGTTAGAGGACCAGTGCTTTGTATCAGTTTCAGAAGCAGAGTTGGACTAGATATGGTCTGTATGTGTAGGAAATACCGTTCTTTTGTTCTCAGCACACTCATATTTCCTGCAGTATTAGAGACTCTGGAAAGCAAGAGCGTGCTTCTTGCAATAAAGCAGAGTGTGATCCATGGATGAGAACTCTGCTGTGTGTTTCCCTTCAGAAATGGAGTTAAATCCCAGGCTCTGTGTCTTCCTACAAGCAAGACGGCGATTCAGGTAAGGGCAGTCACTTTTCAGCTCAAACGAACTACATCGTTTACGAAGCTAACAAGTTTCCCATCTTAACTGACAAACATCGGATGTTAGAGGACCAGGGCTTTGTAACAGTTTCAGAAGCAGAGTTGGACTAGATATGGTCCGTATGTGTAGGAAACACCATTCTTTTTTCTCAGCACACTCACTTTTCCTACTGTATTTGAGACTCTAGACAGCAAGAGAGTGCTTCTTGCTCTAAAGCAGAGTGTGATCAATGGATGAGAACTCTGCTGTGTGTTTCACTTCAGAAATGGAGTTAAATTCCAGGCTCTGAGTCTTCCTACAAGCAAGACTTCGTTTCAGGTAAGGGCAGTTACTTTACAGCTCAAACGAACTACATCGTTCACAAAGCTCACACGTTTCTCATCTTAACTGTCAAGCATTGGATGTTAGAGGACCTGTGGTTTGTATCAGTTTCAGAAGCAGAGTTGAACTAGATATGGCCCATATGTGTAGGAAACACCGTTCTTTTGTTCTGAGCACACTCATGTTTCCTGCTGTATTAGAGACTCTAGAGAGCAAGAGCGTGCTTCTTGCTCTAAAGCAGAGTGTGTTCAATGGATGAGAACTGTGTTGTGTATTTCCCTTCAGAAATGGAGTTAAACCCCAGGCTCTGTGTCTTCCTACAAACAAGACTTTGTTTCAGGTAAGGGCAGACACTTTTCAGCTCAAATGAACTACATCGTTCACAAAGCTCACATGTTTCTCATCTTTACTGACAAGCATCGGATGTTAGAGTACCAGTGCTTTGTATCAGTTTCAAAAGCAGAGTTGGACTAGATATGGTCCGTATGTGTAGGAAACACCATTCTTTTGTTCTCAGCACACTCACGTTTCCTGCTCTCTTAGAGACTCTAGAAAGCAAGAGCGTGCTTCTTGCTCTAAAGCAGAGTATGATCAATGGATGAGAACTGTGTTGTGTGTTTTTTTTCAGAAATGGAGTTAAATCCCTGGCTCTGAGTCTACCTACAAGCAACACTTTGTTTCAGATAAGGGCAGGCACCTTTCAGCACAAACGAACTACATCGTTCACGAAGCTAACCTGTTTCCCAACTTAACTGAGAAGCAAAGGATGTAAGAGGACCAGTGCTTTGTATCAATTTCAAGCAGAGTTGAACTAGATATGGTCCCTATGTTTAGGAAACACCATCCTTTTTTTCTCAGCACACTCATGTTTCCTGCTGTATTAGAGACTCTAGAAAGCAAGAGCGTGCTTCTTGATCTAAAGCAGAGTGTGATCCATGGATGAGAACTCTGCTGTGTGTTTCCCTTCAGAAATGGAGTTAAATCCCAGGCTCTATGTCTTCCTACAAGCAAGACGGCGTTTCAGGCAAGGGCAGTCACTTTTCAGCTCAAACGAACTACATAGTTCACGAAGCTAACAAGTTTCCCATCTTAACTGACAAGCATTGGATGTTAGAGGACCAGTGCTTTATATCAGTTTCAGAAGTAGAGTTGTAATAGATGTGGTCCGTATGTTAGAAACACCGTTCTTTTGTTCTCAGCACCCTCACGTTTCCTACTGTATTAGAGACTCTAGAAAGCAAGAGCATGCTTCTTGCTCTAATGCAGAGTGTGATCAATGGATGAGAACTCTGCTGTGTGTTTCACTTCAGAAATGGAGTTAAATTCCAGGAACTGAGTCTTCCTACAAGCAACAATTCATTTCAGGTAAGGGCAGGTACTTTACAGCTCAAATGACCTACATCATTCACAAAGCTCACACGTTTCTCATCTTAACTGACAAGCATTGGATGTTAGAGGACTTGTGGTTTTTATCAGTTTCAGAAGCAGAGTTGAACTAGATATGGCCCGTATGTGTAGGAAACACCGTTCTTTCGTTCTTAGCACACTCAAGTTTCCTGCTATATTAGAGACTCTAGAAAGAAGGAGCGTGCTTCTTGCTCTAAAGCAGAGTATGATCAATGGATGAGAACTGTGTTGTGTGTTTTTTTTCAGAAATGGAGTTAAATCCCAGGCTCTGTGTCTTCCTACAAGCAAGACTACTTTTCATGTAAGGGCAGATACTTTACAGCTCAAACGAACTACATCGTTCACGAAGCTCACACGTTTCTCTTCTCTACTGACAAGCATTGGATGTTAGAGGACCTGTAGTTTGTTTCAGTTTCAGAAGCAGAGTTGAACTATATAGGGTCCGCAAGTGTAGGAAACACCCTTCATTTTTCTCAGCACACTCATGTTTCCTGCTGTATTAGAGACTCTGGAAAGCAAAAGGGTTCTTCTTGCTCTAAAGCAGAGTGTGATCCATGGATGAGAACTCTGCTGTGTGTTTCATTTCAGAAATGGAGTTAAATCCCAGGCTCTGTGTCTTCCTACAAGCAAGACTTCTTTTCAGGTAAGGGCAGTCACTTTTCAGCTCAAACGAACTACATCCTTCACGAAGCTAACAAGTTTCCCATCTTAACTGACAAACATTGGATGTTAGAGGACCAGGGCTTTGTATCCGTTTCAGAAGCAGAGTTGGACTAGATATGGTCCGTGTGTGCAGGACACAACATTCTTTTTCTCAGCACACTCACGTTTCCTACTGTATTAGAGACCCTAGAAAGCAAGAGCGTGCTTCTTGCTCTAAAGCAGAGTGAGATCAATGGATGAGAACTCTGCTGTGTGTTTCACTTCAGAAATGGAGTTAAATCCCTGGCTCTGAGTCTACCTACAATCAACACTTCGTTTCAGGTAAGGGCAGCCACTTTTCAGCTCAAAAGAACTACATCGTTTACGAAGCTAACAACTTTCCCATCTTAACTGACAAGCATTGGATGTTAGAGGACCAGTGCTTTGTATCAGTTTTAGAAGCAGAGTTGTACTAGATATGGTCCGTATGTTAGAAACACTGTTCTTTTGTTCTCAGCACACTCATTTCTCCTGCTGTCTTAGAGACTCTAGAAAGCAAGAGTGTGCTTCTTGCTCTAAAGCGGAGTGTGATCTATATATTAGAAGTCTGCTATGTGCTTCACTTCAGAAATGGAGTTAAATCCCTGGCTCTGAGTCTTCCTACAAGCAAGAATTCGTTTCAGGTAATGGCAGTTACTTTACAGCTCAAACGAAATACATCGTTCACAAAGCTCACAGGTTTCTCATCTTAACTGACAAGCATTGGATGTTAGAGGACCTGTGGTTTGTATCAGTTTCAGAAGCAGAGTTGAACTAGATATGGCCCCTATGTGTAGGAAACACCGTTCTTCTGTTCTGAGCACACTCAATTTTCATGCTGTATTAGAGACTCTAGAAAGCAAGAGCGTGCTTCTTGCTCTAAAGCAGAGTGTGATCAATGGATGAGAACTCTGTTGAGTGTTTCACTTCAGAAATGGAGTTAAATCCCTGGCTCTGAGTCTACCTACATGCAACACTTCGTTTTAGGTAAGGGCAGGCACCTTTCAGCACAAACGAACTACATCGTTCACGAAGCTAACAAGCTTCCCATCTTAACTGAGAAGCATTGGATGTTAGAGGACCAGTGCTTTGTATCAATTTCAAGCAGAGTTGAACTAGATATGGTCCGTATGTGTAGGAAACACCGTTCTTTTGTTCTCAGCACACTCTCGTTTCCTGAAGTATTAGAGACTCTGGAAAGCAATAGCGTTCTTCTTGCTCTAATGCAGAGTGTGATCCATGGATGAGAACTCTGCTGTGTGTTTCCCTTCAGAAATGGAGTTAAATCCCAGGATCTGTGTCTTCCTACAAGCCAGACGGCGATTCAGGTAAGGGCAGTCACTTTTCAGCTCAAACGAACTACATCGTTCACGAAGCTAACAAGTTTCCCATCTTAACTGACAAACATTGGATGTTCGAGGACCAGGGCTTTGTAACAGTTTCCGAAGCAGAGTTGGACTAGATATGGTCCGTATGTGTAGGAAACACCATTCTTTTTTCTCAGCACACTCAGGTTTCCTACTGTATTAGAGACTCTAGACAGCAAGAGAGTGCTTCTTGCACTAAAGCAGAGTGTGATCAATGGATGAGAACTCTGCTGTGTGTTTCCCTTCAGAAATGGAGTTAAATTCCAGGCTCTGAGTCTTCCTACAAGCAAGACTTCGTTTCAGGTATGGGCAGTTACTTTACAGCTCAAACGAACTACATCGTTCACAAAGCTCACACGTTTCTCATCTTAACTGTCAAGCATTGGATGTTAGAGGACCTGTGGTTTGTATCAGTTTCAGAAGCAGAGTTGAACTAGATATGGCCCGTATGTGTAGGAAACACCGTTCTTTTGTTCTGAGAACACTCAAGTTTCCTGCTGTATTAGAGACTCTAGAAATCAAGAGCGTGCTTCTTGCTCTAAAGCAGAGTGTGATCAATGGATGAGAACTGTGTTTTGTATTTCCCTTCAGAAATGGAGTTAAACCCCAGGCTCTGTGTCTTCCTACAAACAAGACTTTGTTTCAGGTAAGGGCAGACACTTTTCAGCTCAAACGAACTACATCGTTCACAAAGCTCACATGTTTCTCATCTTTACTCACAAGCATCGGATGTTAGAGGAACAGTGCTTTGTATCAGTTTCAGAAGCAGAGTTGGACTAGATATGGTCCGTATGTGTAGGAAACACCATTCTTTTGTTCTCAGCACACTCACGTTTCTTGCTCTCTTAGAGACTCTAGAATGCAAGAGCATGCTTCTTGCTCTAAAGCAGAGTGTGATCAAAGGATGAGAACTGTGTTGTGTGTTTCATTTCAGAAATGGAGTTAAATCCCTGGCTCTGAGTCTACCTACAAGCAACACTTCGTTTCAGATAAGGGCAGGCACTATTCAGCACAAACGAACTACATCGTTCACACAGCTAACAAGTTTCCCATCTTAACTGAGAAGCAAAGCATGTAAGAGGACCAGTGCGTTGTATCAATTTCAAGCAGAGTTGAAATAGATATGGTCCGTATGTTTAGGAAACACCATCGTTTTTTTCTCAGCACACTCATGTTTCCTGCTGTATTAGAGACTCTGGAAAGCAAGAGCGTGCTTCTTGATCTAAAGCAGAGTGTGATCCATGGATGAGAACTCTGCTGTGTGTTTCCCTTCAGAAATGGAGTTAAATCCCAGGCTCTGTGTCTTCCTACAAGCAAGACGGCGTTTCAGGCAAGGGCAGTCACTTTTCAACTCAAACGAAATACATCGTTCACGAAGCTAACAAGTTTCCCATCTTAACTGACAAGCATTGGATGTTAGAGGACCAGTGCTTTGTATCAGTTTCAGAAGCAGAGTTGGACTAGATATGGCCCGTATGTGTAGGAAACACCGTTCTTTTGTTCTGAGCACACTCAAGTTTCCTGCTGTATTAGAGACTCTAGAAAGCAAGAGTGTGCTTCTTGCTCTAAAGCAGAGTGTGATCAATGGATGAGAACTGTGTTGTGTATTTCCCTTCAGAAATGGAGTTAAACCCCAGGCTCTGTGTCTTCCTACAAACAAGACTTTGTTTCAGGTAAGGGCAGACACTTTTCAGCTCAAACGAACTACATCGTTCACAAAGCTCACATGTTTCTCATCTTTACTCACAAGCATCGGATGTTAGAGGAACAGTGCTTTGTATCAGTTTCAGAAGCAGAGTTGGACTAGATATGGTCCGTATGTGTAGGAAACACCATACTTTTGTTCTCAGCACACTCACGTTTCTTGCTCTCTTAGAGACTCTAGAATGCAAGAGCATGCTTCTTGCTCTAAAGCAGAGTGTGATCAATGGATGAGAACTGTGTTGTGTGTTTCATTTCAGAAATGGAGTTAAATCCCTGGCTCTGAGTCTACCTACAAGCAACACTTCGTTTCAGATAAGGGCAGGCACTATTCAGCACAAACGAACTACATCGTTCACACAGCTAACAAGTTTCCCATCTTAACTGAGAAGCAAAGCATGTAAGAGGACCAGTGCGTTGTATCAATTTCAAGCAGAGTTGAAATAGATATGGTCCGTATGTTTAGGAAACACCATCATTTTTTCTCAGCACACTCATGTTTCCTGCTGTATTAGAGACTCTGGAAAGCAAGAGCGTGCTTCTTGATCTAAAGCAGAGTGTGATCCATGGATGAGAACTCTGCTGTGTGTTTCCCTTCAGAAATGGAGTTAAATCCCAGGCTCTGTGTCTTCCTACAAGCAAGACGGCGTTTCAGGCAAGGGCAGTCACTTTTCTGCTCAAACGAACTACATCGTTCACGAAGCTAACAAGTTTCCCATCTTAACTGACAAACATTGGATGTTAGAGGACCAGGGCTTTGTATCCGTTTCAGAAGCAGAGTTGGACTAGATATGGTCCGTGTGTGCAGGACACAACATTCTTTTTCTCAGCACACTCACGTTTCCTACTGTATTAGAGACTCTAGAAAGTAAGAGCGTGCTTCTTGCTCTAAAGCAGAGTGTGATCAATGGATGATAACTCTGCTGTGTGTTTCACTTCAGAAATGGAGTTAAATCCCTGGCTCTGAGTCTACCTACAATCAACACTTCGTTTCAGGTAAGGGCAGGCACTTTTCAGCTCAAACGAACTACATCGTTCTCGAAGCTAACAAGTTTTCCATCTTAACTGAGAAGCATTGGATGTTAGAGGACCAGTGCTTTGTATCAATTTCAAGCAGAGTTGAACTAGATATTGTCTGTATGTGTAGGAAACACCGTTCTTTTGTTCTCAGCACAATCACGTTTGATGCAGTATTAGAGACTCTGGAAAGCAAGAGAGTGCCTCTTGCAATAAAGCAGAGTGTGATCAATGGATGAGAACTCTGTTGTGTGTTTCACTACAGAAATGGAGTTAAATCCCTGGCTCTGAGTCTACCTACAAGCAACACTTCGTTTCCGGTAAGGGCAGACACGTTTCATCACAAACGAACTACATCGTTAACAAAGCTAACAAGTTTCCCATCATAAGTGAGAAGCATTTGATATTAGAGGACCAGTGCTTTGTATCAATTTCAAGCAGAGTTGAACTAGATATGGTCCGTATGTGTAGGAAACACCATCCTTTTTTTCTCAGCACACTCATGTTTCCTGCTGTATTAGAGACTCTGGAAAGCAAAAGCGTGCTTCTTGCTCTAAAGCAGAGTGTGATCCATGGATGAGAACTCTGCTGTGTGTTTCCCTTCAGAAATGGAGTTAAATCCCAATCTCTGTGTCTTCCTACAAGCAAGACGATGTTTCAGGCAAGGGCAGTCACTTTTCAGCTCAAAAGAACTACATCGTTTACGAAGCTAACAACTTTCCCATCTTAACTGACAAGCATTGGATGTTAGAGGACCAGTGCTTTGTATCAGTTTCAGAAGCAGAGTTGTACTAGATATGGTCCGTATGTTAGAAACACTGTTCTTTTGTTCTCAGCACACTCATTTCTCCTGCTGTCTTAGAGACTCTAGAAAGCAAGAGTGTGCTTCTTGCTCTAAAGCGGAGTGTGATCTATATATTAGAAGTCTGCTATGTGCTTCACTTCAGAAATGGAGTTAAATCCCTGGCTCTGAGTCTTCCTACAAGCAAGAATTCGTTTCAGGTAATGGCAGTTACTTTACAGCTCAAACGAAATACATCGTTCACAAAGCTCACAGGTTTCTCATCTTTACTGACAAGCATCGGATGTTAGAGGACCAGTGCTTTGTATCAGTTTCAGAAGCAGAGTTGGACTAGATATGGTCCGTATGTGTAGGAAACACCATTCTTTTGTTTCCAGCACACTCACGTTTCCTGCTCTCTTAGAGACTCTAGAAAGCAAGAGCGTGCTTCTTGCTCTAAAGCAGAGTGTGATCAATGGATGAGAACTCTGTTGAGTGTTTCACTTCAGAAATGGAGTTAAATCCCTGGCTCTGAGTCTACCTACATGCAACACTTCGTTTTAGGTAAGGGCAGGCACCTTTCAGCACAAACGAACTACATCGTTCACGAAGCTAACAAGCTTCCCATCTTAACTGAGAAGCATTGGATGTTAGAGGACCAGTGCTTTGTATCAATTTCAAGCAGAGTTGAACTAGATATGGTCCGTATGTGTAGGAAACACCGTTCTTTTGTTCTCAGCACACTCACGTTTCCTGAAGTATTAGAGACTCTAGAAAGCAATAGCGTTCTTCTTGCTCTAATGCAGAGTGTGATCCATGGATGAGAACTCTGCTGTGTGTTTCCCTTCAGAAATGGAGTTAAATCCCAGGATCTGTGTCTTCCTACAAGCCAGACGGCGATTCAGGTAAGGGCAGTCACTTTTCAGCTCAAACGAACTACATCGTTCACGAAGCTAACAAGTTTCCCATCTTAACTGACAAACATTGGATGTTAGAGGACCAGGGCTTTGTAACAGTTTCCGAAGCAGAGTTGGACTAGATATGGTCCGTATGTGTAGGA
Source organism: Onychomys leucogaster (assembly GCA_949786385.1). Classification (NCBI taxonomy): domain Eukaryota; kingdom Metazoa; phylum Chordata; class Mammalia; order Rodentia; family Cricetidae; genus Onychomys; species Onychomys leucogaster. Next base: position 1,883,042 of record CATKUP010000038.1, on the reverse strand, counting down.
AACACCATTCTTTTTTCTCAGCACACTCAGGTTTCCTACTGTATTAGAGACTCTAGACAGCAAGAGAGTGCTTCTTGCTCTAAAGCAGAGTGTGATCAATGGATGAGAACTCTGCTGTGTGTTTCCCTTCAGAAATGGAGTTAAATTCCAGGCTCTGAGTCTTCCTACAAGCAAGACTTCGTTTCAGGTATGGGCAGTTACTTTACAGCTCAAACGAACTACATCGTTCACAAAGCTCACACGTTTCTCATCTTAACTGTCAAGCATTGGATGTTAGAGGACCTGTGGTTTGTATCAGTTTCAGAAGCAGAGTTGAACTAGATATGGCCCGTATGTGTAGGAAACACCGTTCTTTTGTTCTGAGAACACTCAAGTTTCCTGCTGTATTAGAGACTCTAGAAAGCAAGAGCGTGCTTCTTGCTCTAAAGCAGAGTGTGATCAATGGATGAGAACTGTGTTCTGTATTTCCCTTCAGAAATGGAGTTAAATCCCTGGCTCTGAGTCTACCTACAAGCAACACTTCGTTTCACATAAGGGCAGGCACTTTTCAGCACAAACGAACTACATCGTTCACGCAGCTAACAAGTTTCCCATCTTAACTGAGAAGCAAAGGATGTAAGAGGACCAGTGCTTTGTATCAATTTCAAGCAGAGTTGAACTAGATATGGTCCGTATATTTAGGAAACACCATCCTTTTTTTCTCAGCACACTCATGTTTCCTGCTGTATTAGAGACTCTGGAAAGCAAGTGCGTGCTTCTTGATCTAAAGCAGAGTGTGATCCATGGATGAGAACTCTGCTGTGTGTTTCCCTTCAGAAATGGAGTTAAATCCCAGGCTCTGTGTCTTCCTACAAGCAAGACGGCGTTTCAGGCAAGGGCAGTCACTTTTCATCTCAAACGAACTACATCGTTCACGAAGCTAACAAGTTTCCCATCTTAACTGACAAGCATTGGATGTTAGAGGACCAGTGATTTATATCAGTTTCAGAAGCAGAGTTGTACTAGATATGGTCCGTATGTTAGAAACACCGTTCTTTTGTTCTCAGCATCCTCATATTTCCTACTGTATTAGAGACTCTAGAAAGCAAGAGCATGCTTCTTGCTCTAAAGCAGAGTGTGATAAATGGATGAGAACTCTGCTGTGTGTTTCACTTCAGAAATGGAGTTAAATTCCCGGCTCTGAGTCTTCCTACAAGCAAGACTTCGTTTCAGGTAAGGGCAGTTACTTTACAGCTCAAATGACCTACATCGTTCACAAAGCTCACACGTTTCTCATCTTAACTGACAAGCATTGGATGTTAGAGGACTTGTGGTTTTGATCAGTTTCAGAAGCAGAGTTGAACTAGATATGGCCCGTATGTGTAGGAAACACCGTTCTTTTTTTCTTAGCACACTCAATTTTCCTGCTATATTAGAGACTCTAGAAAGCAAGAGCGTGCTTCTTGCTCTAAAGCAGAGTTTGATCAATGGATGAGAACTCTGCTGTGTGTTTCACTTCAGAAATGGAGTTAAATCCCAGGCTTTGTGTCTTCCTACAAGCAAGACTTCTTTTCAGGTAAGGGCAGACACTTTACAGCTCAAACAAACTACATCGTTCACGAAGCTCACACATTTCTCAACTAAACTGACAAGCATTGGATGTTAGAGGACCTGTAGTTTGTTTCAGTTTCAGAAGCAGAGTTGAAGTAGATATAGTCCGTATGTGTAGGAAACACCCTTCTTTTTTTCTCAGCACACTCATGTTTCCTGCTATATTAGAGACTCTGGAAAGCAAAAGGGTACTTCTTGCTCTAAAGCAGAGTGTGATCCATGGATGGGAACTCTGCTGTGTGTTTCCCTTCAGAAATGGAGTTAAATCCCAGGCTCTGTGTCTTCCTACAAGAAAGACGACATTTCAGGCAAGGGCAGTCACTTTTCAGCTCAAACGAGCTACATCGTTCACGAAGCTAACAAGTTTCCCATCTTAACTGACAAACATTGGATGTTAGAGGACCAGGGCTTTGTATCCGTTTCAGAAGCAGAGTTGGACTAGATATGGTCCGTGTGTGCAGGACACAACATTCTTTTTCTCAGCACACTCACGTTTCCTACTGTATTAGAGACTCTAGAAAGTAAGAGCGTGCTTCTTGCTCTAAAGCAGAGTGTGATCAATGGATGATAACTCTGCTGTGTGTTTCACTTCAGAAATGGAGTTAAATCCCTGGCTCTGAGTCTACCTACAATCAACACTTCGTTTCAGGTAAGGGCAGGCACTTTTCAGCTCAAACGAACTACATCGTTCTCGAAGCTAACAAGTTTTCCATCTTAACTGAGAAGCATTGGATGTTAGAGGACCAGTGCTTTGTATCAATTTCAAGCAGAGTTGAACTAGATATTGTCTGTATGTGTAGGAAACACCGTTCTTTTGTTCTCAGCACAATCACGTTTGATGCAGTATTAGAGACTCTGGAAAGCAAGAGAGTGCCTCTTGCAATAAAGCAGAGTGTGATCAATGGATGAGAACTCTGTTGTGTGTTTCACTACAGAAATGGAGTTAAATCCCTGGCTCTGAGTCTACCTACAAGCAACACTTCGTTTCCGGTAAGGGCAGACACGTTTCATCACAAACGAACTACATCGTTAACAAAGCTAACAAGTTTCCCATCATAAGTGAGAAGCATTTGATATTAGAGGACCAGTGCTTTGTATCAATTTCAAGCAGAGTTGAACTAGATATGGTCCGTATGTGTAGGAAACACCATCCTTTTTTTCTCAGCACACTCATGTTTCCTGCTGTATTAGAGACTCTGGAAAGCAAAAGCGTGCTTCTTGCTCTAAAGCAGAGTGTGATCCATGGATGAGAACTCTGCTGTGTGTTTCCCTTCAGAAATGGAGTTAAATCCCAATCTCTGTGTCTTCCTACAAGCAAGACGATGTTTCAGGCAAGGGCAGTCACTTTTCAGCTCAAAAGAACTACATCGTTTACGAAGCTAACAACTTTCCCATCTTAACTGACAAGCATTGGATGTTAGAGGACCAGTGCTTTGTATCAGTTTCAGAAGCAGAGTTGTACTAGATATGGTCCGTATGTTAGAAACACTGTTCTTTTGTTCTCAGCACACTCATTTCTCCTGCTGTCTTAGAGACTCTAGAAAGCAAGAGTGTGCTTCTTGCTCTAAAGCGGAGTGTGATCTATATATTAGAAGTCTGCTATGTGCTTCACTTCAGAAATGGAGTTAAATCCCTGGCTCTGAGTCTTCCTACAAGCAAGAATTCGTTTCAGGTAATGGCAGTTACTTTACAGCTCAAACGAAATACATCGTTCACAAAGCTCACAGGTTTCTCATCTTTACTGACAAGCATCGGATGTTAGAGGACCAGTGCTTTGTATCAGTTTCAGAAGCAGAGTTGGACTAGATATGGTCCGTATGTGTAGGAAACACCATTCTTTTGTTTCCAGCACACTCACGTTTCCTGCTCTCTTAGAGACTCTAGAAAGCAAGAGCGTGCTTCTTGCTCTAAAGCAGAGTGTGATCAATGGATGAGAACTCTGTTGAGTGTTTCACTTCAGAAATGGAGTTAAATCCCTGGCTCTGAGTCTACCTACATGCAACACTTCGTTTTAGGTAAGGGCAGGCACCTTTCAGCACAAACGAACTACATCGTTCACGAAGCTAACAAGCTTCCCATCTTAACTGAGAAGCATTGGATGTTAGAGGACCAGTGCTTTGTATCAATTTCAAGCAGAGTTGAACTAGATATGGTCCGTATGTGTAGGAAACACCGTTCTTTTGTTCTCAGCACACTCACGTTTCCTGAAGTATTAGAGACTCTAGAAAGCAATAGCGTTCTTCTTGCTCTAATGCAGAGTGTGATCCATGGATGAGAACTCTGCTGTGTGTTTCCCTTCAGAAATGGAGTTAAATCCCAGGATCTGTGTCTTCCTACAAGCCAGACGGCGATTCAGGTAAGGGCAGTCACTTTTCAGCTCAAACGAACTACATCGTTCACGAAGCTAACAAGTTTCCCATCTTAACTGACAAACATTGGATGTTAGAGGACCAGGGCTTTGTAACAGTTTCCGAAGCAGAGTTGGACTAGATATGGTCCGTATGTGTAGGAAACACCATTCTTTTTTCTCAGCACACTCAGGTTTCCTACTGTATTAGAGACTCTAGACAGCAAGAGAGTGCTTCTTGCTCTAAAGCAGAGTGTGATCAATGGATGAGAACTCTGCTGTGTGTTTCCCTTCAGAAATGGAGTTAAATTCCAGGCTCTGAGTCTTCCTACAAGCAAGACTTCGTTTCAGGTATGGGCAGTTACTTTACAGCTCAAACGAACTACATCGTTCACAAAGCTCACACGTTTCTCATCTTAACTGTCAAGCATTGGATGTTAGAGGACCTGTGGTTTGTATCAGTTTCAGAAGCAGAGTTGAACTAGATATGGCCCGTATGTGTAGGAAACACCGTTCTTTTGTTCTGAGAACACTCAAGTTTCCTGCTGTATTAGAGACTCTAGAAAGCAAGAGCGTGCTTCTTGCTCTAAAGCAGAGTGTGATCAATGGATGAGAACTGTGTTCTGTATTTCCCTTCAGAAATGGAGTTAAATCCCTGGCTCTGAGTCTACCTACAAGCAACACTTCGTTTCACATAAGGGCAGGCACTTTTCAGCACAAACGAACTACATCGTTCACGCAGCTAACAAGTTTCCCATCTTAACTGAGAAGCAAAGGATGTAAGAGGACCAGTGCTTTGTATCAATTTCAAGCAGAGTTGAACTAGATATGGTCCGTATATTTAGGAAACACCATCCTTTTTTTCTCAGCACACTCATGTTTCCTGCTGTATTAGAGACTCTGGAAAGCAAGTGCGTGCTTCTTGATCTAAAGCAGAGTGTGATCCATGGATGAGAACTCTGCTGTGTGTTTCCCTTCAGAAATGGAGTTAAATCCCAGGCTCTGTGTCTTCCTACAAGCAAGACGGCGTTTCAGGCAAGGGCAGTCACTTTTCATCTCAAACGAACTACATCGTTCACGAAGCTAACAAGTTTCCCATCTTAACTGACAAGCATTGGATGTTAGAGGACCAGTGATTTATATCAGTTTCAGAAGCAGAGTTGTACTAGATATGGTCCGTATGTTAGAAACACCGTTCTTTTGTTCTCAGCATCCTCATATTTCCTACTGTATTAGAGACTCTAGAAAGCAAGAGCATGCTTCTTGCTCTAAAGCAGAGTGTGATAAATGGATGAGAACTCTGCTGTGTGTTTCACTTCAGAAATGGAGTTAAATTCCCGGCTCTGAGTCTTCCTACAAGCAAGACTTCGTTTCAGGTAAGGGCAGTTACTTTACAGCTCAAATGACCTACATCGTTCACAAAGCTCACACGTTTCTCATCTTAACTGACAAGCATTGGATGTTAGAGGACTTGTGGTTTTGATCAGTTTCAGAAGCAGAGTTGAACTAGATATGGCCCGTATGTGTAGGAAACACCGTTCTTTTTTTCTTAGCACACTCAATTTTCCTGCTATATTAGAGACTCTAGAAAGCAAGAGCGTGCTTCTTGCTCTAAAGCAGAGTTTGATCAATGGATGAGAACTCTGCTGTGTGTTTCACTTCAGAAATGGAGTTAAATCCCAGGCTTTGTGTCTTCCTACAAGCAAGACTTCTTTTCAGGTAAGGGCAGACACTTTACAGCTCAAACAAACTACATCGTTCACGAAGCTCACACATTTCTCAACTAAACTGACAAGCATTGGATGTTAGAGGACCTGTAGTTTGTTTCAGTTTCAGAAGCAGAGTTGAAGTAGATATAGTCCGTATGTGTAGGAAACACCCTTCTTTTTTTCTCAGCACACTCATGTTTCCTGCTATATTAGAGACTCTGGAAAGCAAAAGGGTACTTCTTGCTCTAAAGCAGAGTGTGATCCATGGATGGGAACTCTGCTGTGTGTTTCCCTTCAGAAATGGAGTTAAATCCCAGGCTCTGTGTCTTCCTACAAGAAAGACGACATTTCAGGCAAGGGCAGTCACTTTTCAGCTCAAACGAGCTACATCGTTTACGAAGCTAACAAGTTTCCCATCTTTACTGACAAGCATTGGATGTTAGAGGACCAGTGCTTTGTATCAGTTTCAGAAGCAGAGTTGTACTAGATATGGTCCGTATGTTAGAAACACTGTTCTTTTGTTCTCAGCACACTCATATCTCCTGCTGTCTTAGAGACTCTAGAAAGCAAGAGTGTGCTTCTTGCTCTAAAGCGGAGTGTGATCTATATATTAGAAGTCTACTATGTGCTTCACTTCAGAAATGGAGTTAAATCCCTGGCACTGAGTCTTCCTACAAGCAAGAATTCGTTTCAGGTAATGGCAGTTACTTTACAGCTCAAACGACCTACATCGTTCACAAAGCTCACACGTTTCTCATCTTAAATGACAAGCATTGGATGTTAGAGGACCAGTGCTTTGTATCAGTTTCAGAAGCAGAGTTGTACTAGATATGGTCCGTATGTTAGAAACACTGTTCTTTTGTTCTCAGCACACTCATATCTCCTGCTGTCTTAGAGACTCTAGAAAGCAAGAGTGTGCTTCTTGCTCTAAAGCGGAGTGTGATCTATATATTAGAAGTCTGCTATGTGCTTCACTTCAGAAATGGAGTTAAATCCCTGGCTCTGAGTCTACCTGCAAGCAACACTTCCTTTTAGGTAAGGGCAGGCACTTTTCAGCACAAACGAACTACATCGTTCACGAAGCTAACAAGTTTCCCATCTTAACTGAGAAGCATTGGATGTTAGAGGACCAGTGCTTTGTATCAATTTCAAGCAGAGTTGAACTAGATATGGTCTGTATGTTTAGGAAACACCGTTCTTTTGTTCTCAGCACACTCACGTTTCCTGACGTATTAGAGACTCTGGAAAGCAATAGCGTTCTTCTTGCTCTAATGCAGAGTGTGATCCTTGGATGAGAACTCTGCTGTGTGTTTCCCTTCAGAAATGGAGTTAAATCCCAGGCTCTGTGTCTTCCTACAAGCAAGACAGCGATTCAGGTAAGGGCAGTCACTTTTCAGCTCAAAGGAACTACATCGTTCACGAAGCTAGCAAGTTTCCAATCTTAACTGTCAAACATTGGATGTTAGAGGACCAGGGCTTTGTAACAGTTTCCGAAGCAGAGTTGGACTAGATATGGTCCGTATGTGTAGGAAACTCCATTCTTTTTTCTCAGCACACTCACGTTTCCTACTGTATTAGAGACTCTAGACAGCAAGAGAGTGCTTCTTGCTCTAAAGCAGAGTGTGATCAATGGATGAGAACTCTGCTGTGTGTTTCCCTTCAGAAATGGAGTTAAATTCCAGGCTCTGAGTCTTCCTACAAGCAAGACTTCGTTTCAGGTAAGGGCAGTTACTTTACAGCTCAAACGAACTACATCGTTCACAAAGCTCACACGTTTCTCATCTTAACTGTCAAGCATTGGATGTTAGAGGACCTGTGGTTTGTATCAGTTTCAGAAGAAGAGTTGAACTAGATATGGCCCGTATGTGTAGGAAACACCGTTCTTTTGTTCTGAGCACACTCAAGTTTCCTGCTGTATTAGAGACTCTAGAAATCAAGAGCGTGCTTCTTGCTCTAAAGCAGAGTGTGATCAATGGATGAGAACTGTGTTTTGTATTTCCCTTCAGAAATGGAGTTAAACCCCAGGCTCTGTGTCTTCCTACAAACAAGACTTTGTTTCAGGTAAGGGCAGACACTTTTCAGCTCAAACGAACTACATCGTTCACAAAGCTCACATGTTTCTCATCTTTACTCACAAGCATCGGATGTTAGAGTAACAGTGCTTTGTATCAGTTTCAGAAGCAGAGTTGGACTAGATATGGTCCGTATGTGTAGGAAACACCATTCTTTTGTTCTCAGCACACTCACGTTTCTTGCTCTCTTAGAGACTCTAGAATGCAAGAGCATGCTTCTTGCTCTAAAGCAGAGTGTGATCAATGGATGAGAACTGTGTTGTGTGTTTCATTTCAGAAATGGAGTTAAATCCCTGGCTCTGAGTCTACCTACAAGCAACACTTCGTTTCAGATAAGGGCAGGCACTATTCAGCACAAACGAACTACATCGTTCACACAGCTAACAAGTTTCCCATCTTAACTGAGAAGCAAAGCATGTAAGAGGACCAGTGCGTTGTATCAATTTCAAGCAGAGTTGAATTAGATATGGTCTGTATGTTTAGGAAACACCGTTCTTTTGTTCTCAGCACACTCACGTTTCCTGCAGTATTAGACTCTGAAAAGCAAGAGCGTGCTTCTTGCAATAAAGCAGTGTGTGATCCATGGATGAGTCCTCTGCTGTTGGTTTCACTTCAGAAATGGAGTTAAATCCCAGGCTCTGTGTCTTCCTACAAGCAAGACGGCGATTCAGGTAAGGTCAGTCACTTTTCAGCTCAAATGAACTACATCGTTCACAAAGCTAACAAGTTTCCCATCTTAACTGACAAACATTGGTTGTTAGAGGACCAGGGCTTTGTATCAGTTTCAGAAGCAGAGTTGGACTAGATATGGTCCGTATGTGTAGGAAACACCATTCTTTTGTTCTCAGCACACTCACGTTTCCTGCTCTCTTAGAGACTCTGGAAAGCAAGAGAGTGCCTCTTGCAATAAAGCAGAGTGTGATCAATGGATGAGAACTCTGTTGTGTGTTTCACTTCAGAAATGGAGTTAAATCCCTGGCTCTGAGTCTACCTAAAAGCAACAATTCTTTTCCGGTAAGGGCAGGCACGTTTCATCACAAACGAACTACATCGTTCACGAAGCTAACAAGTTTCCCATCTTAACTGAGAAGCATTTGATATTAGAGGACCAGTGCTTTGTATCAATTTCAAGCAGAGTTGAACTAGATATGGTCCGTATGTGTAGGAAACACCATCCTTTTTTTCTCAGCACACTCATGTTTCCTGCTGTATTAGAGACTATGGAAAGCAAGAGCGTGCTTCTTACTCTAAAGCAGAGTGTGATCCATGGACGAGAACTCTGCTGTGTGTTTCCCTTCAGAAATGGAGTTAAATCCCAGGCTCTGTGTCTTCCTACAAGCAAGACGGCGTTTCATGCAAGGGCAGTCACTTTTCAGCTCAAACGAACTACATCGTTCACGAAGCTCACACGTTTCTCATCTTAACTGACAAGCATTGGATGTTAGAGGACCTGTGGTTTGTTTCAGTTTCAGAAGCAGAGTTGAACTAGATATGGTCCGTATCTTTAGGAAACACCGTTCTTTTTTTCTAAGCACACTCATGTTTCCTGCTGTATTAGAGACTCTGGAAAGCAATAGGGTTCTTCTTGCTCTAAAGCAGAGTGTGATCCATGGATGAGAACTCTGCTGTGTGTTTCACTTCAGAAATGGAGTTAAATCCCAGGCTCTGAGTCTTCCTACAAGAAAGACTTCTTTTCAGGTAAGGACAGATACGTTACAGCTCAAACGAACTACATCGTTCACGAAGCTCAGACGTTTCCCATCTTAACTGACAAGCATTGGATGTTAGAGGACCAGTGCTTTGTATCATTTTCAGAAGCAGAGTTGGAGTAGATATGGCCCGCATGTGTAGGAAACACCGTTCATTTGTTCTCAGCTCACTCAAGTTTCCTGCTGTCTTAGAGACTCTAGAAAGCTAGAGCGTGCTTCTTGCTCTAAAGCAGAGTGTGATCAATGGATGAGAACTCTGCTGTCTGTTTCACTTCAGAAATGGTGTTAAATTCCAGGCTCTGAGTCTTCCTACAAGCAAGACTTCTTTTCAGGTAAGGGCAGTCAATTTTCAGCACAAACGAACTACATCATTCACAAAGCTCACAAGTTTCTCATCTTTACTGACAAGCATCGGATGTTAGAGGATCAGTACTTTGTATCAGTTTCAGAAGCAGAGATGGACTAGATATGGTCTGTATATGTAGGAAACACCGTTCTTTTGTTCTCAGCACACTCATATTTCCTGCTGTCTTAGAGACTCTAGAAAGCAAGAGCGTGCTTCTTGCTCTAAAGCAGAGTGTGATCTACATATGAGAACTCTGCCGTGTGTTTCACTTCAGAAATGGAGTTAAAACCCAGGCTCTGAGCCTTCGTACAAGCAAGAATTCGTTTCAGTTAAGGGCAGTTACTTTTCAGCTCAAACGAACTACATCGTTCACAAAGCTCACACGTTTCTCATCTTTACGGACAAGCATCAGATGTTAGAGGACCAGTGCTTTGTATCAATTTCAGAAGCAGAGTTGGACTAGATATTGTCCGCATGTGTAGGAAACACCGTTCCTTTGTTCTCAGCACACTCACGTTTCCTGCTGTATTAGAGACTCTAGAAAGCAACAGCGTGCTTCTTCCTCTAAACCAGAGTTTGATCAATGGATGAGAACTCTGCTGTGTGTTTCACTTCAGAAATGGAGTTAAATTCCAGGCTCTGAGTCCTCCTACATGCAAGACTTCGTTTCAGGTAAGGGCAGTCACTTTTCAGCTCAAACTAACTACATCGTTCACGAAGCTCACACGTTTCTCATCTTAACTGACAAGCATCGGATGTTAGAGGACCTCTGGTTTCTTTCAGTTTCAGAAGCAGAGATGAACTTGATATTGTCCGTATGTGTAGGAAACACCATTCATTTGTTCTGAGAACACTCAAGTTTCCTGCTGTATTAGAGAATCTAGAAAGAAAGAGAGTGTTTCTTCCTCTAAAGCAGAGTTTGATCAATGGATGAGAACTCTGTTGTGTGTTTCACTTTAGAAATGGAGGTAAATCCCAGGCTCTGAGTCTTCCTACAAACAAGACTTCTTTTCAGGTTAGGGCAGATATTACCAGCTCAAACAAACTACATCCTTCACGAAGCTCAGACGTTTCCCATCTTAACTGACAAGCATTGTATGTTAGAGGACCAGTGCTTTGTATCATTTTCAGAAGCAGAGTTGGAGTAGATATGGCCCGCATGTGTAGGAAACACCGTTCATTTGTTCTCAGCTCACTCAAGTTTCCTGCTCTCTTAGAGACTCTAGAAAGCCAGAGCGTGCTTCTTGCTCTAAAGCAGAGTATGATTAATGGATGAGAACTCTGCTGTCTGTTTCACTTCAGAAATGGAGTTAAATTCCAGGCTCTGTGTCTTCCTACAAGCAAGACGGCTTTTCAGGCAAGGGCAGTCACTTTTCATCTCAAACGAACTACATCGTTCACGAAGCTAACAAGTTTCCCATCTTAACTGACAAGCATTGGATGTAAGAGGACCTGTGGTTTGTATCAGTTTCAGAAGCAGAGTTGGACTAGATATGGCCCACATGTGTAGGAAACACCATTCTTTTTTCTCAGCACACTCACGTTTCCTGCTGTATTAGAGACTCTAGAAAGCAAGAGCGTGCTTCTTGATCTAAAGCAGAGTGTGATCCATGGATGAGAACTCTGCTGTGTGTTTCCCTTCAGAAATGGAGTTAAATACCAGGCTCTGTGTCTTCCTACAAGCAAGACGGCGTTTCAGGCAAGGGCAGTCACTTTTCATCTCAAACGAACTACATCGTTCACGAAGCTAACAAGTTTCCCATCTTAACTGACAAGCATTGGATGTTAGAGGACCAGTGATTTATATCAGTTTCAGAAGCAGAGTTGTACTAGATATGGTCCGTATGTTAGAAACACCGTTCTTTTGTTCTCAGCATCCTCATATTTCCTACTGTATTAGAGACTCTAGAAAGCAAGAGCATGCTTCTTGCTCTAAAGCAGAGTGTGATAAATGGATGAGAACTCTGCTGTGTGTTTCACTTCAGAAATGGAGTTAAATTCCCGGCTCTGAGTCTTCCTACAAGCAAGACTTCGTTTCAGGTAAGGGCAGTTACTTTACAGCTCAAATGACCTACATCGTTCACAAAGCTCACACGTTTCTCATCTTAACTGACAAGCATTGGATGTTAGAGGACTTGTGGTTTTGATCAGTTTCAGAAGCAGAGTTGAACTAGATATGGCCCGTATGTGTAGGAAACACCGTTCTTTTTTTCTTAGCACACTCAATTTTCCTGCTATATTAGAGACTCTAGAAAGCAAGAGCGTGCTTCTTGCTCTAAAGCAGAGTTTGATCAATGGATGAGAACTCTGCTGTGTGTTTCACTTCAGAAATGGAGTTAAATCCCAGGCTTTGTGTCTTCCTACAAGCAAGACTTCTTTTCAGGTAAGGGCAGACACTTTACAGCTCAAACAAACTACATCGTTCACGAAGCTCACACATTTCTCAACTAAACTGACAAGCATTGGATGTTAGAGGACCTGTAGTTTGTTTCAGTTTCAGAAGCAGAGTTGAAGTAGATATAGTCCGTATGTGTAGGAAACACCCTTCTTTTTTTCTCAGCACACTCATGTTTCCTGCTATATTAGAGACTCTGGAAAGCAAAAGGGTACTTCTTGCTCTAAAGCAGAGTGTGATCCATGGATGGGAACTCTGCTGTGTGTTTCCCTTCAGAAATGGAGTTAAATCCCAGGCTCTGTGTCTTCCTACAAGAAAGACGACATTTCAGGCAAGGGCAGTCACTTTTCAGCTCAAACGAGCTACATCGTTTACGAAGCTAACAAGTTTCCCATCTTTACTGACAAGCATTGGATGTTAGAGGACCAGTGCTTTGTATCAGTTTCAGAAGCAGAGTTGTACTAGATATGGTCCGTATGTTAGAAACACTGTTCTTTTGTTCTCAGCACACTCATATCTCCTGCTGTCTTAGAGACTCTAGAAAGCAAGAGTGTGCTTCTTGCTCTAAAGCGGAGTGTGATCTATATATTAGAAGTCTACTATGTGCTTCACTTCAGAAATGGAGTTAAATCCCTGGCACTGAGTCTTCCTACAAGCAAGAATTCGTTTCAGGTAATGGCAGTTACTTTACAGCTCAAACGACCTACATCGTTCACAAAGCTCACACGTTTCTCATCTTAAATGACAAGCATTGGATGTTAGAGGACCAGTGCTTTGTATCAGTTTCAGAAGCAGAGTTGTACTAGATATGGTCCGTATGTTAGAAACACTGTTCTTTTGTTCTCAGCACACTCATATCTCCTGCTGTCTTAGAGACTCTAGAAAGCAAGAGTGTGCTTCTTGCTCTAAAGCGGAGTGTGATCTATATATTAGAAGTCTGCTATGTGCTTCACTTCAGAAATGGAGTTAAATCCCTGGCTCTGAGTCTACCTGCAAGCAACACTTCCTTTTAGGTAAGGGCAGGCACTTTTCAGCACAAACGAACTACATCGTTCACGAAGCTAACAAGTTTCCCATCTTAACTGAGAAGCATTGGATGTTAGAGGACCAGTGCTTTGTATCAATTTCAAGCAGAGTTGAACTAGATATGGTCTGTATGTTTAGGAAACACCGTTCTTTTGTTCTCAGCACACTCACGTTTCCTGACGTATTAGAGACTCTGGAAAGCAATAGCGTTCTTCTTGCTCTAATGCAGAGTGTGATCCTTGGATGAGAACTCTGCTGTGTGTTTCCCTTCAGAAATGGAGTTAAATCCCAGGCTCTGTGTCTTCCTACAAGCAAGACAGCGATTCAGGTAAGGGCAGTCACTTTTCAGCTCAAAGGAACTACATCGTTCACGAAGCTAGCAAGTTTCCAATCTTAACTGTCAAACATTGGATGTTAGAGGACCAGGGCTTTGTAACAGTTTCCGAAGCAGAGTTGGACTAGATATGGTCCGTATGTGTAGGAAACTCCATTCTTTTTTCTCAGCACACTCACGTTTCCTACTGTATTAGAGACTCTAGACAGCAAGAGAGTGCTTCTTGCTCTAAAGCAGAGTGTGATCAATGGATGAGAACTCTGCTGTGTGTTTCCCTTCAGAAATGGAGTTAAATTCCAGGCTCTGAGTCTTCCTACAAGCAAGACTTCGTTTCAGGTAAGGGCAGTTACTTTACAGCTCAAACGAACTACATCGTTCACAAAGCTCACACGTTTCTCATCTTAACTGTCAAGCATTGGATGTTAGAGGACCTGTGGTTTGTATCAGTTTCAGAAGAAGAGTTGAACTAGATATGGCCCGTATGTGTAGGAAACACCGTTCTTTTGTTCTGAGCACACTCAAGTTTCCTGCTGTATTAGAGACTCTAGAAATCAAGAGCGTGCTTCTTGCTCTAAAGCAGAGTGTGATCAATGGATGAGAACTGTGTTTTGTATTTCCCTTCAGAAATGGAGTTAAACCCCAGGCTCTGTGTCTTCCTACAAACAAGACTTTGTTTCAGGTAAGGGCAGACACTTTTCAGCTCAAACGAACTACATCGTTCACAAAGCTCACATGTTTCTCATCTTTACTCACAAGCATCGGATGTTAGAGTAACAGTGCTTTGTATCAGTTTCAGAAGCAGAGTTGGACTAGATATGGTCCGTATGTGTAGGAAACACCATTCTTTTGTTCTCAGCACACTCACGTTTCTTGCTCTCTTAGAGACTCTAGAATGCAAGAGCATGCTTCTTGCTCTAAAGCAGAGTGTGATCAATGGATGAGAACTGTGTTGTGTGTTTCATTTCAGAAATGGAGTTAAATCCCTGGCTCTGAGTCTACCTACAAGCAACACTTCGTTTCAGATAAGGGCAGGCACTATTCAGCACAAACGAACTACATCGTTCACACAGCTAACAAGTTTCCCATCTTAACTGAGAAGCAAAGCATGTAAGAGGACCAGTGCGTTGTATCAATTTCAAGCAGAGTTGAATTAGATATGGTCTGTATGTTTAGGAAACACCGTTCTTTTGTTCTCAGCACACTCACGTTTCCTGCAGTATTAGACTCTGAAAAGCAAGAGCGTGCTTCTTGCAATAAAGCAGTGTGTGATCCATGGATGAGTCCTCTGCTGTTGGTTTCACTTCAGAAATGGAGTTAAATCCCAGGCTCTGTGTCTTCCTACAAGCAAGACGGCGATTCAGGTAAGGTCAGTCACTTTTCAGCTCAAATGAACTACATCGTTCACAAAGCTAACAAGTTTCCCATCTTAACTGACAAACATTGGTTGTTAGAGGACCAGGGCTTTGTATCAGTTTCAGAAGCAGAGTTGGACTAGATATGGTCCGTATGTGTAGGAAACACCATTCTTTTGTTCTCAGCACACTCACGTTTCCTGCTCTCTTAGAGACTCTGGAAAGCAAGAGAGTGCCTCTTGCAATAAAGCAGAGTGTGATCAATGGATGAGAACTCTGTTGTGTGTTTCACTTCAGAAATGGAGTTAAATCCCTGGCTCTGAGTCTACCTAAAAGCAACAATTCTTTTCCGGTAAGGGCAGGCACGTTTCATCACAAACGAACTACATCGTTCACGAAGCTAACAAGTTTCCCATCTTAACTGAGAAGCATTTGATATTAGAGGACCAGTGCTTTGTATCAATTTCAAGCAGAGTTGAACTAGATATGGTCCGTATGTGTAGGAAACACCATCCTTTTTTTCTCAGCACACTCATGTTTCCTGCTGTATTAGAGACTATGGAAAGCAAGAGCGTGCTTCTTACTCTAAAGCAGAGTGTGATCCATGGACGAGAACTCTGCTGTGTGTTTCCCTTCAGAAATGGAGTTAAATCCCAGGCTCTGTGTCTTCCTACAAGCAAGACGGCGTTTCATGCAAGGGCAGTCACTTTTCAGCTCAAACGAACTACATCGTTCACGAAGCTCACACGTTTCTCATCTTAACTGACAAGCATTGGATGTTAGAGGACCTGTGGTTTGTTTCAGTTTCAGAAGCAGAGTTGAACTAGATATGGTCCGTATCTTTAGGAAACACCGTTCTTTTTTTCTAAGCACACTCATGTTTCCTGCTGTATTAGAGACTCTGGAAAGCAATAGGGTTCTTCTTGCTCTAAAGCAGAGTGTGATCCATGGATGAGAACTCTGCTGTGTGTTTCACTTCAGAAATGGAGTTAAATCCCAGGCTCTGAGTCTTCCTACAAGAAAGACTTCTTTTCAGGTAAGGACAGATACGTTACAGCTCAAACGAACTACATCGTTCACGAAGCTCAGACGTTTCCCATCTTAACTGACAAGCATTGGATGTTAGAGGACCAGTGCTTTGTATCATTTTCAGAAGCAGAGTTGGAGTAGATATGGCCCGCATGTGTAGGAAACACCGTTCATTTGTTCTCAGCTCACTCAAGTTTCCTGCTGTCTTAGAGACTCTAGAAAGCTAGAGCGTGCTTCTTGCTCTAAAGCAGAGTGTGATCAATGGATGAGAACTCTGCTGTCTGTTTCACTTCAGAAATGGTGTTAAATTCCAGGCTCTGAGTCTTCCTACAAGCAAGACTTCTTTTCAGGTAAGGGCAGTCAATTTTCAGCACAAACGAACTACATCATTCACAAAGCTCACAAGTTTCTCATCTTTACTGACAAGCATCGGATGTTAGAGGATCAGTACTTTGTATCAGTTTCAGAAGCAGAGATGGACTAGATATGGTCTGTATATGTAGGAAACACCGTTCTTTTGTTCTCAGCACACTCATATTTCCTGCTGTCTTAGAGACTCTAGAAAGCAAGAGCGTGCTTCTTGCTCTAAAGCAGAGTGTGATCTACATATGAGAACTCTGCCGTGTGTTTCACTTCAGAAATGGAGTTAAAACCCAGGCTCTGAGCCTTCGTACAAGCAAGAATTCGTTTCAGTTAAGGGCAGTTACTTTTCAGCTCAAACGAACTACATCGTTCACAAAGCTCACACGTTTCTCATCTTTACGGACAAGCATCAGATGTTAGAGGACCAGTGCTTTGTATCAATTTCAGAAGCAGAGTTGGACTAGATATTGTCCGCATGTGTAGGAAACACCGTTCCTTTGTTCTCAGCACACTCACGTTTCCTGCTGTATTAGAGACTCTAGAAAGCAACAGCGTGCTTCTTCCTCTAAACCAGAGTTTGATCAATGGATGAGAACTCTGCTGTGTGTTTCACTTCAGAAATGGAGTTAAATTCCAGGCTCTGAGTCCTCCTACATGCAAGACTTCGTTTCAGGTAAGGGCAGTCACTTTTCAGCTCAAACTAACTACATCGTTCACGAAGCTCACACGTTTCTCATCTTAACTGACAAGCATCGGATGTTAGAGGACCTCTGGTTTCTTTCAGTTTCAGAAGCAGAGATGAACTTGATATTGTCCGTATGTGTAGGAAACACCATTCATTTGTTCTGAGAACACTCAAGTTTCCTGCTGTATTAGAGAATCTAGAAAGAAAGAGAGTGTTTCTTCCTCTAAAGCAGAGTTTGATCAATGGATGAGAACTCTGTTGTGTGTTTCACTTTAGAAATGGAGGTAAATCCCAGGCTCTGAGTCTTCCTACAAACAAGACTTCTTTTCAGGTTAGGGCAGATATTACCAGCTCAAACAAACTACATCCTTCACGAAGCTCAGACGTTTCCCATCTTAACTGACAAGCATTGTATGTTAGAGGACCAGTGCTTTGTATCATTTTCAGAAGCAGAGTTGGAGTAGATATGGCCCGCATGTGTAGGAAACACCGTTCATTTGTTCTCAGCTCACTCAAGTTTCCTGCTCTCTTAGAGACTCTAGAAAGCCAGAGCGTGCTTCTTGCTCTAAAGCAGAGTATGATTAATGGATGAGAACTCTGCTGTCTGTTTCACTTCAGAAATGGAGTTAAATTCCAGGCTCTGTGTCTTCCTACAAGCAAGACGGCTTTTCAGGCAAGGGCAGTCACTTTTCATCTCAAACGAACTACATCGTTCACGAAGCTAACAAGTTTCCCATCTTAACTGACAAGCATTGGATGTAAGAGGACCTGTGGTTTGTATCAGTTTCAGAAGCAGAGTTGGACTAGATATGGCCCACATGTGTAGGAAACACCATTCTTTTTTCTCAGCACACTCACGTTTCCTGCTGTATTAGAGACTCTAGAAAGCAAGAGCGTGCTTCTTGATCTAAAGCAGAGTGTGATCCATGGATGAGAACTCTGCTGTGTGTTTCCCTTCAGAAATGGAGTTAAATACCAGGCTCTGTGTCTTCCTACAAGCAAGACGGCGTTTCAGGCAAGGGCAGTCACTTTTCATCTCAAACGAACTACATTGTTCACGAAGCTAACAAGTTTCCCATCTTAACTGACAAGCATTGGATGTTAGAGGACCAGTGCTTTATATCTGTTTCAGAAGCAGAGTTGTACTAGATATGGTCCGTATGTTAGAAACACCGTTCTTTTGTTCTCAGCACCCTCACGTTTATTACTGTATTAGAGATTCTAGAAAGCAAGAGCATGCCTCTTGCTCTATAGCAGAGTGTGATCAATGGATGAGAACTCTGCTGTGTGTTTCACTTCAGAAATGGAGTTAAATCCCAGGCTCTGAGTCTTCCTATAAGCAAGACTTCGTTTCTGGTAAGGGCAGTCACATTACAGCTCAAACGAACTAAATTATTCACGAAGCTCACACGATTATCATCTTAACTGACATGCATTGAATGTTAGAGGACCAGTGCTTTGTATCAATTTCAAGCAGAGTTAAACTAGATATGGTCCGTATGTGTAGGAAACACCGTTCTTTTTTTCTCAGCACACTCACGTTTCCTGCTGTATTAGAGACTCTGGAAAGCAAGAGGGTGCTTTTTGGTCTAAAGCAGATTGTGATCCATTGATGAGAACTCTGCTGTGTGTTTCCCTTCAGAAATGGAGTTAAATCCCAGGCTCTGTTTCTTCCTAGAAGCAAGACGGCGTTTCAGGCAAGGGCAGTCACTTTTCAGCTCAAACGAACTACATCGTTCACGAAGCTAACAAGTTCCCCATCTTAACTGACAGGCATTAGATATTAGAGGACCAGTGCTTTGTATCAGTTTCAGAAGCAGAGTTGGACTAGATATGGTCCGTATGTGTAGGAAACACCATTATTTTGTTCTCAGCACACTCACGTTTCCTGCTGTATTAGAGACTCTAGAAAGCAAGAGTGTGCTTCTTGCTCTAAAGCAGAGTGTGATCAATGGATGAGAACTCTGCTGTGTGTTTCACTTCAGAAATGGAGTTAAATTCCAGGCTCTGAGTCTTCCTACAAGAAGACTTCTTTTCAGGTAAGGGCAGATACTTTACAGCTCAAATGAACTACATCGTTCACGAAGCTCACACGTTTCTCATCTAAACTGACAAGCATTGGATGTTAGAGGCCCTGTGGTTTGTTTCAATTTCAGAAGCACATTTGAACTAGATATGGTCCGTATGTGTAGGAAACACCATTCTTTTTTTCTCAGCACACTCAATTTTCCTGCTGTATTACAGACTCTAGAAAGCAATAGGGTTCTTCTTGCTCTAAAGCATAGTGTGATCCATGGATGAGAACTCTGCTGTGTGTTTCACTTCATAAATGGAGTTAAATCCCAGGCTCTGAGTCTTCCTACAAGCAAGACTTCTTTTCAGGTAAGGGAGTCACTTTTCAGCTCAAACGAACTACATCGTTCACAAAGCTCACACGTTTCTCATCTTTACTGACAAGCATTGGATGTTAGAGGACCAGTGCTTTGTATCAGTTTCAGAAGCAGAGTTGGACTAGATATGGACCATATGTGTAGGAAACACCGTTCTTTTGTTCTGAGCACACTCATGTTTACTGCTGTATTAGAGACTCTAGAAAGCAAGAGCGTGCTTCTTGCTCTAAAGCAGAGTGTGATCCGTGGATGAGAACTGTGTTGTGGATTTCCCTTCATAAATGGAGGTAAACCCCATGTTCTCTGTCTTCCCACAAACAAGACTTGTTTTTAGGTAAGGGCAGTCACTTTTCAGCTCAAACGAACTACATCGTTCACAAAGCTCACACGTTTCTCATCTTTACTGACAAGCATTGGATGTTAGAGGACCAGTGCTTTGTATCATTTTCAGAAGCAGAGTTGGAGTAGATATGGCCTGCATGTGTAGGAAACACCGTTCATTTGTTCTCAGCTCACTCAATTTTCCTGCTCTCTTAGAGACTCTAGAAAGCCAGAGCGTGCTTCTTGCTCTAAAGCAGAGTGTGATTAATGGATGAGAACTCTGCTGTGTGTTTCACTTCAGAAATGGAGTTAAATCCCAGGCTCTGTGTCTTCCTATAAGCAAGACTTCGTTTCTGGTAAGGGCAGTCACATTACAGCTCAAACGAACTAAATCATTCACGAAGCTCACACGATTCTCTTCTTAACTGACATGCATTGAATGTTAGAGGACCAGTGCTTTGTATCAATTTCAAGCAGAGTTGAACTAGATATTGTCCGCATGTGTAGGAAACACCGTTCCTTTGTTCTCAGCACACTCACGTTTCCTGCTGTCTTAGAGACTCTAGACAGCAAGAGCGTGCTTCTTGCTCTAAAGCAGAGTGTGATCCATGGATGAGAACTGTGTTGTGTATTTCCCTTCAGAAATGGAGTTAAATCCCAGGCTCTGAGTCTTCCTACAAGCAAGAATTCGTTTCAGGTAAGGGCAGTTACTTTGCAGCTCAAATGAACTACGTTGTTCACAAAGCTCACATGTTTGTCATCTTAACTGACAAGCATTGGATGTTAGAACACCTGTAGTTTGTATCAGTTTCAGAAGCAGAGTTGAACTAGATATGGCCCGTATGTGTAGGAAACACCGTTCATTTGTTCTCAGCTCACTCAAGTTTCCTGCTTTCTTAGAGACTCTAGAAAGCTAGAACGTGCTTCTTGCTCTAAAGCAGAGTGTGATCAATGGATGAGAACTCTGCTGTGTGTTTCACTTAAGAAATAGAGTTAAATTCCAGGCTCTGAGTCTTCCTACAAGCAAGAATTCGTTTCAGGTAAGGGCAGTCACTTTTCAGCTCAAATGAACTACATCATTCAAGAAGCTCACACGTTTCTCATCTTAAATGAAAAGCATTGGATGTTAGAGGACCTGTGCTTTGTATCAATTTCAGAGGCAGAGTTGTACTAGATTTGGTCCTTATGTGTAGGAAATACCGTTCTTTTGTTCTCAGCACACTCATATTTCCTACTGTCTTAGAGACTCTGGAAAGCAAGAGCCTGCTTCTTGCTCTAATGCAGAGTGTTATCTATATATTACAACTCTGCTGTGTGTTTCACTTCAGAAATGGAGTTAAATCCCAGGGTCTGAGTCTTCCTACAAGCAAGAATTAGTTTCAGGTAAGGGCAGTTAATTTTAAGCTCAAATGAACTACATCGTTCACAAAGCTCACACGTTTCTCATCTTAACTGACAAGCATTGGATGTAAGAGGATCTGTGGTTTGTATCAGATTCAGAAGCAGAGTTGAACTAGATATGTTCTGTATCTTTAGGAAACACCGTTCTTTTTTTCAAAGCACACTCATGTTTCCTGCTGTATTAGAGACTCTGGAAAGCAATAGGGTTCTTCTTGCTCTAAAGCAGAGTGTGATCCATGGATGAGAACTCTGCTGTGTGTTTCACTTCAGAAATGGAGTTAAATCCCAGGCTCTGTGTCTTGCTACAAGCAAGAATTCGTTTCAGTTAAGGGCAGTTACTTTACAGCTCAAATGAACTACATCGTTCACAAAGCTCACAAGTTTCTCATCTTAACTGACAAGCATTGGATGTTACAACACCTGTGGTTTGTATCAGTTTCAAAAGCAGAGTTGAACTAGATATGGCCCGTATGTGTAGGAAACACCGTTCTTTTGTTCTGAGCACACTCATGTTTCCTGCTGTATTAGAGACTCTAGAAAGCAAGAGCGTGCTTCTTGCTCTAAAGCAGAGTGTGATCCGTGGATAGAACTGTGTTGTGTATTTCCCTTCATAAATGGAGTTAAACCCCATGTTCTGTGTCTTCTCACAAACAAGACTTCTTTTCAGGTAAGGGCAGTCACTTTTCAGCTCAAACGAACTACATCGTTCACAAAGCTCTCACGTTTCTCATCTTTACTGACAAGCATCAGATGTTAGAGGACCAGTGCTTTGTATCAATTTCAGAAGCAGAGTTGGACTACATATTGTCCGCATGTGTAGGAAACACCGTTCCTTTGTTCTCAGCACACTCAAGTTTCCTGCTGTATTACAGACTCTAGAAAGCAATAGGGTTCTTCTTGCTCTAAAGCAGAGTGTGTTCCATGGATGAGAAGTATGCTTTGTGTTTCCCTTCAGATATGGAGTTAAATCCCAGGCTCTGTGTCTTCCTACAAGCAAGATTTCGTTTCAGGTAAGGGCAGTCACTTTTCACCTCAAACGAACTACATCGTTCACGAAGCTCACACGTTTCTCATCTTAAATGACAAGCATTGAATGTTAGAGGACCAGTGCTTTGTATCAGTTTCAGAAGCAGAGTTGGACTAGATATGGCCCGCATGTGTAGGAAACACCGTTCTTCTTTTCTCAGCACACTCACGTTTCCTGCTGTATTAGAGACCCTAGAAAGCAACAGCGTGCTTCTTCCTCTAAACCAGAGTTTGATCAATGGATGAGAACTCTGCTGTGTGTTTCACTTCAGAAATGGAGTTAAATTCCAGGCTCTGAGTCCTCCTACAAGCAAGACTTCGTTTCAGGTAAGGGCAGACACTTTTCATCTCAAATGAACTACATCATTCACGAAGCTCACACGTTTCTCATCTTAAATGACATGCATTTGGTGTTAGAGGACCTGTGCTTTGTATGAATTTCAGAGGCAGAGTTGTCCAAGAAATGGTCCGTATGTGTAGGACACAGCGTTCTTTTGTTCTCAGCACACTCATATTTCCTGAGGTCTTAGAGACTCTAGAAAGCAAGAGCGGGCTTCTGGCTCTAATGCAGAGTGTGACCTATATATGAGAACTCTGCTGTGTGTTTCATTTCAGAAATGGACTTAAATCCCAGGCTCTGAGTCTTCCTACATGCAAGACTTCGTTTCAGGAAAGGGCAGTCACTTTTCAGCTCAAAGGAACAACATCGTTCACAAAGCTCACACGTTTCTCATCTTAACTGACAAGCATCGGATGTTAGAGGACCTCTGGTTTCTTTCAGTTTCAGAAGCAGAGATGAACTTGATATTGTCCGTATGTGTAGGAAACACCGTTCATTTGTTCTGAGAACACTCAAGTTTCCTGCTGTATTAGAGAATCTAGAAAGAAAGAGAGTGCTTCTTCCTCTAAAGCAGAGTGAGATCCATGGATGAGAACTATTCTTTGTGTTTCCCTTCAGTAATGGAGTTAAATCCCAGGCTCTGAGTCTTCCTACAAGCAAGAATTCGTTTCAGGTAAGGGCAGTCACTTTTCAGCTCAAACGAACTACATCGTTCACGAAGTTCATACGTTTCTCATCTTAAATAACAAGCATTGAATGTTAGAGGACCAGTGCTTTGTATCAGTTTCAGAAGCAGAGTTGAACTAGATATGGCCCGTATGTGTAGGAAACACCGTTCATTTGTTCTCAGCTCACGCAAGTTTCCTGCTGTCTTAGAGAATCTTGAAAGCTAGAGTGTGCTTCTTGCTCTAAAGCAGAGTGTGATTAATGGATGAGAACTCTGCTGTGTGTTTCACTTTAGAAATGGAGTTAAATTCCAGGCTCTGAGTCTTCCTACAAGTAAGACTTCTTTTCAGGTATGGCCAGTCACTTTTCAGCTCAAATGAACTACATCATTCAAGAAGCTCACACGTTTCTCATCTTAAATGAAAAGCATTGGATGTTAGAGGACCTGTGCTTTGTATCAATTTCAGAGGCAGAGTTGTACTAGATATGGTCCATATGTGTATTAAACACCGTTCTTTTGTTCTCAGCACACTCACGTTTCCTGCTGTGTTAGAGACTCTGGAAAGCAATAGGGTTCTTCTTGCTCTAAAGCATAGTGTGATCCATGGATGAGAACTCTGCTGTGTGTTTCACTTCATAAATGGAGTTAAATCCCAGGCTCTGTGTCTTCCTACAAGCAAGACTTCTTTTCAGGTAAGGGAGTCACTTTTCAGCTCAAAGGAACTACATCATTCACAAAGCTCACACGTTTCTCATCTTTACTGACAAGCATCGGATGTTAGAGGACCAGTGCTTTGTATCAGTTTCAGAAGCAGAGTTGGACTAGATATGGACCATATGTGTAGGAAACACCGTTCTTTTGTTCTCAGCACACTCACGTTTCCTGCTGCATTAGAGACTCTTGAAAGCAATAGGGTTCTTCTTGCTCTAAAGCATATTGTGATCCATGGATGTGAACTCTGCTGTGTGTCACTTCATAAATGGAGTTAAATCCCAGGCTCTGAGTCTTCCTAAAAGCAAGAATTCGTTTCAGTTAAGGGTAGTTACTTTACAGCTCAAATGAACTACGTCGTTCACAAAGCTCACAAGTTTCTCATCTTAACTGACAAGCATTGGATGTTACAGCACCTGTGGTTTGTATCAGTTTCAGAAGCAGAGTTGAACTAGATATGGCCCGTATGTGTAGGAAACACCGTTCTTTTGTTCTGAGCACACTCATGTTTACTGCTGTATTAGAGACTCTAGAAAGCAAGAGCGTGCTTCTTGCTCTAAAGCAGAGTGTGATCCGTGGATGAGAACTGTGTTGTGTATTTCCCTTCATAAATGGAGTTAAACCCCATGTTCTCTGTCTTCCCACAAACAAGACTTCTTTTCAGGTAAGGGCAGTCACTTTTCAGCTCAAACGAACTACATCGTTCACAAAGCTCACACGTTTCTCATCTTTACTGACAAGCATCGGATGTTAGAGGACCAGTGCTTTGTATCAATTTCAGAAGCAGAGTTGCACTAGATATTGTCCGCATGTGTAGGAAACACCGTTCCTTTGTTCTCAGCACACTCACGTTTCCTGCTGTCTTAGAGATTCTAGACAGCAAGAGCGTGCTTCTGGCTCTAAAGCAGAGTTTGATCAATGGATGAGAACTCTGTTGTGTGTTTCACTTTAGAAATGGAGGTAAATCCCGGGCTCTGAGTCTTCCTACAAGCAAGACTTCTTTTCAGGTTAGGGCAGATATTTCCAGCTCAAACAAACTACATCGTTCACGAAGCTCAGACGTTTCCCATCTTAACTGACAAGCATTGGATGTTAGAGGACCAGTGCTTTGTATCATTTTCAGAAGCAGAGTTGGAGTAGATATGGCCTGCATGTGTAGGGAACACCGTTCATTTGTTCTCAGCTCACTCAAGTTTCCTGCTCTCTTAGAGACTCTAGAAAGCCAGAGCGTGCTTCTTGCTCTAAAGCAGAGTATGATTAATGGATGAGAACTCTGCTGTGTGTTTCACTTCAGAAATGGAGTTAAATCCCAGGCTCTGTGTCTTCCTATAAGCAAGACATCGTTTCTGGTAAGGGCAGTCACATTACAGCTCAAACGAACTAAATCATTCACGAAGCACACACGATTCTCTTCTTAACTGACATGCATTGAATGTTAGAGGACCAGTGCTTTGTATCAATTTCAAGCAGAGTTGAACTAGATATTGTCCGCATGTGTAGGAAACACCGTTCCTTTGTTCTCAGCACACTCACGTTTCCTGCTGTCTTAGAGACTCTAGACAGCAAGAGCGTGCTTCTTGCTCTAAAGCAGAGTGTGATCCATGGATGAGAACTGTGTTGTGTATTTCCCTTCAGAAATGGAGTTAAATCCCAGGCTCTGAGTCTTCCTACAAGCAAGAATTCGTTTCAGGTAAGGGCAGTTACTTTGCAGCTCAAATGAACTACGTTGTTCACAAAGCTCACATGTTTGTCATCTTAACTGACAAGCATTGGATGTTAGAACACCTGTAGTTTGTATCAGTTTCAGAAGCAGAGTTGAACTAGATATGGCCCGTATGTGTAGGAAACACCGTTCATTTGTTCTCAGCTCACTCAAGTTTCCTGCTTTCTTAGAGACTCTAGAAAGCTAGAACGTGCTTCTTGCTCTAAAGCAGAGTGTGATCAATGGATGAGAACTCTGCTGTGTGTTTCACTTAAGAAATAGAGTTAAATTCCAGGCTCTGAGTCTTCCTACAAGCAAGAATTCGTTTCAGGTAAGGGCAGTCACTTTTCAGCTCAAATGAACTACATCATTCAAGAAGCTCACACGTTTCTCATCTTAAATGAAAAGCATTGGATGTTAGAGGACCTGTGCTTTGTATCAATTTCAGAGGCAGAGTTGTACTAGATTTGGTCCTTATGTGTAGGAAATACCGTTCTTTTGTTCTCAGCACACTCATATTTCCTACTGTCTTAGAGACTCTGGAAAGCAAGAGCCTGCTTCTTGCTCTAATGCAGAGTGTTATCTATATATTACAACTCTGCTGTGTGTTTCACTTCAGAAATGGAGTTAAATCCCAGGGTCTGAGTCTTCCTACAAGCAAGAATTAGTTTCAGGTAAGGGCTGTTAATTTTAAGCTCAAATGAACTACATCGTTCACAAAGCTCACACGTTTCTCATCTTAACTGACAAGCATTGGATGTAAGAGGATCTGTGGTTTGTATCAGATTCAGAAGCAGAGTTGAACTAGATATGTTCTGTATCTTTAGGAAACACCGTTCTTTTTTTCAAAGCACACTCATGTTTCCTGCTGTATTAGAGACTCTGGAAAGCAATAGGGTTCTTCTTGCTCTAAAGCAGAGTGTGATCCATGGATGAGAACTCTGCTGTGTGTTTCACTTCAGAAATGGAGTTAAATCCCAGGCTCTGTGTCTTGCTACAAGCAAGAATTCGTTTCAGTTAAGGGCAGTTACTTTACAGCTCAAATGAACTACATCGTTCACAAAGCTCACAAGTTTCTCATCTTAACTGACAAGCATTGGATGTTACAACACCTGTGGTTTGTATCAGTTTCAGAAGCAGAGTTGAACTAGATATGGCCCGTATGTGTAGGAAACACCGTTCTTTTGTTCTGAGCACACTCATGTTTCCTGCTGTATTAGAGACTCTAGAAAGCAAGAGCGTGCTTCTTGCTCTAAAGCAGAGTGTGATCCGTGGATAGAACTGTGTTGTGTATTTCCCTTCATAAATGGAGTTAAACCCCATGTTCTGTGTCTTCTCACAAACAAGACTTCTTTTCAGGTAAGGGCAGTCACTTTTCAGCTCAAACGAACTACATCGTTCACAAAGCTCTCACGTTTCTCATCTTTACTGACAAGCATCAGATGTTAGAGGACCAGTGCTTTGTATCAATTTCAGAAGCAGAGTTGGACTAGATATTGTCCGCATGTGTAGGAAACACCGTTCCTTTGTTCTCAGCACACTCAAGTTTCCTGCTGTATTACAGACTCTAGAAAGCAATAGGGTTCTTCTTGCTCTAAAGCAGAGTGTGTTCCATGGATGAGAAGTATGCTTTGTGTTTCCCTTCAGATATGGAGTTAAATCCCAGGCTCTGTGTCTTCCTACAAGCAAGATTTCGTTTCAGGTAAGGGCAGTCACTTTTCACCTCAAACGAACTACATCATTCACGAAGCTCACACGTTTCTCATCTTAAATGACAAGCATTGAATGTTAGAGGACCAGTGCTTTGTATCAGTTTCAGAAGCAGAGTTGGACTAGATATGGCCCGCATGTGTAGGAAACACCGTTCTTCTTTTCTCAGCACACTCACGTTTCCTGCTGTATTAGAGACCCTAGAAAGCAACAGCGTGCTTCTTCCTCTAAACCAGAGTTTGATCAATGGATGAGAACTCTGCTGTGTGTTTCACTTCAGAAATGGAGTTAAATTCCAGGCTCTGAGTCCTCCTACAAGCAAGACTTCGTTTCAGGTAAGGGCAGACACTTTTCATCTCAAATGAACTACATCATTCACGAAGCTCACACGTTTCTCATCTTAACTGACAAGCATCGGATGTTAGAGGACCTCTGGTTTCTTTCAGTTTCAGAAGCAGAGATGAACTTGATATTGTCCGTATGTGTAGGAAACACCGTTCATTTGTTCTGAGAACACTCAAGTTTCCTGCTGTATTAGAGAATCTAGAAAGAAAGAGAGTGCTTCTTCCTCTAAAGCAGAGTGAGATCCATGGATGAGAACTATTCTTTGTGTTTCCCTTCAGAAATGGAGTTAAATCCCAGGCTCTGAGTCTTCCTACAAGCAAGAATTCGTTTCAGGTAAGGGCAGTCACTTTTCAGCTCAAACGAACTACATCGTTCACGAAGCTCATACGTTTCTCATCTTAAATAACAAGCATTGAATGTTAGAGGACCAGTGCTTTGTATCAGTTTCAGAAGCAGAGTTGAACTAGATATGGCCCGTATGTGTAGGAAACACCGTTCATTTGTTCTCAGCTCACGCAAGTTTCCTGCTGTCTTAGAGAATCTTGAAAGCTAGAGTGTGCTTCTTGCTCTAAAGCAGAGTGTGATTAATGGATGAGAACTCTGCTGTGTGTTTCACTTTAGAAATGGAGTTAAATTCCAGGCTCTGAGTCTTCCTACAAGTAAGACTTCTTTTCAGGTATGGCCAGTCACTTTTCAGCTCAAATGAACTACATCATTCAAGAAGCTCACACGTTTCTCATCTTAAATGAAAAGCATTGGATGTTAGAGGACCTGTGCTTTGTATCAATTTCAGAGGCAGAGTTGTACTAGATATGGTCCATATGTGTATTAAACACCGTTCTTTTGTTCTCAGCACACTCACGTTTCCTGCTGTGTTAGAGACTCTGGAAAGCAATAGGGTTCTTCTTGCTCTAAAGCATAGTGTGATCCATGGATGAGAACTCTGCTGTGTGTTTCACTTCATAAATGGAGTTAAATCCCAGGCTCTGTGTCTTCCTACAAGCAAGACTTCTTTTCAGGTAAGGGAGTCACTTTTCAGCTCAAAGGAACTACATCATTCACAAAGCTCACACGTTTCTCATCTTTACTGACAAGCATCGGATGTTAGAGGACCAGTGCTTTGTATCAGTTTCAGAAGCAGAGTTGGACTAGATATGGACCATATGTGTAGGAAACACCGTTCTTTTGTTCTCAGCACACTCACGTTTCCTGCTGCATTAGAGACTCTTGAAAGCAATAGGGTTCTTCTTGCTCTAAAGCATATTGTGATCCATGGATGTGAACTCTGCTGTGTGTCACTTCATAAATGGAGTTAAATCCCAGGCTCTGAGTCTTCCTACAAGCAAGAATTCGTTTCAGTTAAGGGTAGTTACTTTACAGCTCAAATGAACTACGTCGTTCACAAAGCTCACAAGTTTCTCATCTTAACTGACAAGCATTGGATGTTACAACACCTGTGGTTTGTATCAGTTTCAGACGCAGAGTTGAACTAGATATGGCCCGTATGTGTAGGAAACACCGTTCTTTTGTTCTGAGCACACTCATGTTTACTTCTGTATTAGAGACTCTAGAAAGCAAGAGCGTGCTTCTTGCTCTAAAGCAGAGTGTGATCCGTGGATGAGAACTGTGTTGTGTATTTCCCTTCATAAATGGAGTTAAACCCCATGTTCTCTGTCTTCCCACAAACAAGACTTCTTTTCAGGTAAGGGCAGTCACTTTTCAGCTCAAACGAACTACATCGTTCACAAAGCTCACAAGTTTCTCATCTTTAATGACAAGCATCAGATGTTAGAGGACCAGTGCTTTGTATCAATTTCAGAAGCAGAGTTGCACTAGATATTGTCCGCATGTGTAGGAAACACCGTTCCTTTGTTCTCAGCACACTCACGTTTCCTGCTGTCTTAGAGACTCTAGACAGCAAGAGCGTGCTTCTTGCTCTAAAGCAGAGTTTGATCAATGGATGAGAACTCTGTTGTGTGTTTCACTTTAGAAATGGAGGTAATTCCCAGGCTCTGAGTCTTCCTACAAGCAAGACTTCTTTTCAGGTTAGGGCAGATATTTCCAGCTCAAACAAACTACATCGTTCACGAAGCTCAGACGTTTCCCATCTTAACTGACAAGCATTGGATGTTAGAGGACCAGTGCTTTGTATCATTTTCAGAAGCAGAGTTGGAGTAGATATGGCCCGCATGTGTAGGAAACACCGTTCATTTGTTCTCAGCTCACTCAAGTTTCCTGCTGTCTTAGAGACTCTACAAAGCCAGAGCATGCTTCTTGCTCTAAAGCAGAGTGTGATTAATGGATGAGAACTCTGCTGTCTGTTTCACTTCAGAAATGGAGTTAAATTCCAGGCTCTGAGTCTTCCTACAAGCAAGACTTCTTTTCAGGTAAGGGCAGTCACTTTTCAGCTCAAATGAACTACATCATTCAAGAAGCTCACACGTTTCTCATCTTAAATGAAAAGCATTGGATGTTAGAGGACCTGTGCTTTGTATCAATTTCAGAGGCAGAGTTGTACTAGGTATGGTCCGTATGTGTAGGAAACACTGTTCTTTTGTTCTCATCACACTCATATTTCCTGCTGTCTTAGAGACTCTGG
This sequence comes from Onychomys leucogaster, assembly GCA_949786385.1. Classification (NCBI taxonomy): domain Eukaryota; kingdom Metazoa; phylum Chordata; class Mammalia; order Rodentia; family Cricetidae; genus Onychomys; species Onychomys leucogaster. The sequence continues at coordinate 1,852,873 of CATKUP010000038.1, read as the reverse complement.
AAAGCAAGAGTGTGCTTCTTGCTCTAAAGCAGAGTGTGATCAATGGATGAGAACTCTGCTGTGTGTTTCACTTCAGAAATGGAGTTAAATTCCAGGCTCTGAGTCTTCCTACAAGAAGACTTCTTTTCAGGTAAGGGCAGATACTTTACAGCTCAAATGAACTACATCGTTCACGAAGCTCACACGTTTCTCATCTAAACTGACAAGCATTGGATGTTATAGGCCCTGTGGTTTGTTTCAATTTCAGAAGCACAGTTGAACTAGATATGGTCGGTATGTGTAGGAAACACCATTCTTTTTTTCTCAGCACACTCAAGTTTCCTGCTGTATTACAGACTCTAGAAAGCAAAAGGGTTCTTCTTGCTCTAAAGCATAGTGTGATCCATGGATGAGAACTCTGCTGTGTGTTTCACTTCATAAATGGAGTTAAATCCCAGGCTCTGTGTCTTCCTACAAGCAAGACTTCTTTTCAGGTAAGGGAGTCACTTTTCAGCTCAAAGGAACTACATCATTCACAAAGCTCACACGTTTCTCATCTTTACTGACAAGCATCGGATGTTAGAGGACCAGTGCTTTGTATCAGTTTCAGAAGCAGAGTTGGACTAGATATGGACCATATGTGTAGGAAACACCGTTCTTTTGTTCTCAGCACACTCACGTTTCCTGCTGCATTAGAGACTCTTGAAAGCAATAGGGTTCTTCTTGCTCTAAAGCATATTGTGATCCATGGATGTGAACTCTGCTGTGTGTCACTTCATAAATGGAGTTAAATCCCAGGCTCTGAGTCTTCCTACAAGCAAGAATTCGTTTCAGTTAAGGGTAGTTACTTTACAGCTCAAATGAACTACGTCGTTCACAAAGCTCACAAGTTTCTCATCTTAACTGACAAGCATTGGATGTTACAACACCTGTGGTTTGTATCAGTTTCAGAAGCAGAGTTGAACTAGATATGGCCCGTATGTGTAGGAAACACCGTTCTTTTGTTCTGAGCACACTCATGTTTACTGCTGTATTAGAGACTCTAGAAAGCAAGAGCATGCTTCTTGCTCTAAAGCAGAGTGTGATCCGTGGATGAGAACTGTGTTGTGTATTTCCCTTCATAAATGGAGTTAAACCCCATGTTCTCTGTCTTCCCACAAACAAGACTTCTTTTCAGGTAAGGGCAGTCACTTTTCAGCTCAAACGAATTACATCGTTCACAAAGCTCACAAGTTTCTCATCTTTACTGACAAGCATCAGATGTTAGAGGACCAGTGCTTTGTATCAATTTCAGAAGCAGAGTTGCACTAGATATTGTCCGCATGTGTAGGAAACACCGTTCCTTTGTTCTCAGCACACTCACGTTTCCTGCTGTCTTAGAGATTCTAGACAGCAAGAGCGTGCTTCTGGCTCTAAAGCAGAGTGTGATCCATGGATGAGAACTCTGCTGTGTGTTTCCCTTCAGAAATGGAGTTAAATCCCAGGCTCTGTGTCTTCCTACAAGCAAGACGGCGTTTCAGGCAAGGGCAGTCACTTTTCATCTCAAACGAACTACATCGTTCACGAAGCTAACAAGTTTCCCATCTTAACTGACAAGCATTGGATGTTAGAGGACCAGTGCTTTATATCTGTTTCAGAAGCAGAGTTGTACTAGATATGGTCCGTATGTTAGAAACACCGTTCTTTTGTTCTCAGCACCCTCACGTTTATTACTGTATTAGAGATTCTAGAAAGCAAGAGCATGCCTCTTGCTCTAAAGCAGAGTGTGATCAATGGATGAGAACTCTGCTGTGTGTTTCACTTCAGAAATGGAGTTAAATCCCAGGCTCTGAGTCTTCCTATAAGCAAGACTTCGTTTCTGGTAAGGGCAGTCACATTACAGCTCAAACGAACTAAATTATTCACGAAGCTCACACGATTATCATCTTAACTGACATGCATTGAATGTTAGAGGACCAGTGCTTTGTATCAATTTCAAGCAGAGTTAAACTAGATATGGTCCGTATGTGTAGGAAACACCGTTCTTTTTTTCTCAGCACACTCACGTTTCCTGCTGTATTAGAGACTCTGGAAAGCAAGAGGGTGCTTTTTGGTCTAAAGCAGATTGTGATCCATTGATGAGAACTCTGCTGTGTGTTTCCCTTCAGAAATGGAGTTAAATCCCAGGCTCTGTTTCTTCCTAGAAGCAAGACGGCGTTTCAGGCAAGGGCAGTCACTTTTCTGCTCAAACGAACTACATCGTTCACGAAGCTAACAAGTTCCCCATCTTAACTGACAGGCATTAGATATTAGAGGACCAGTGCTTTGTATCAGTTTCAGAAGCAGAGTTGGACTAGATATGGTCCGTATGTGTAGGAAACACCATTATTTTGTTCTCAGCACACTCACGTTTCCTGCTGTATTAGAGACTCTAGAAAGCAAGAGTGTGCTTCTTGCTCTAAAGCAGAGTGTGATCAATGGATGAGAACTCTGCTGTGTGTTTCACTTCAGAAATGGAGTTAAATTCCAGGCTCTGAGTCTTCCTACAAGAAGACTTCTTTTCAGGTAAGGGCAGATACTTTACAGCTCAAATGAACTACATCGTTCACGAAGCTCACAGGTTTCTCATCTAAACTGACAAGCATTGGATGTTAGAGGCCCTGTGGTTTGTTTCAATTTCAGAAGCACAGTTGAACTAGATATGGTCCGTATGTGTAGGAAACTCCATTCTTTTTTTCTCAGCACACTCAAGTTTCCTGCTGTATTACAGACTCTAGAAAGCAATAGGGTTCTTCTTGCTCTAAAGCATAGTGTGATCCATGGATGAGAACTCTGCTGTGTGTTTCACTTCATAAATGGAGTTAAATCCCAGGCTCTGTGTCTTCCTACAAACAAGACTTCGTTTCAGGTATGGGCAGTCACTTTTCAGCTCAAACGAACTACATCGTTCACAAAGCTCACACGTTTCTCATCTTTACTGACAAGCATTGGATGTTAGAGGACCAGTGCTTTCTATCAGTTTCAGAAGAAGAGTTGGACTAGATATGGACCGTATGTGTAGGAAACACCGTTCTTTTGTTCTGAGCACACTCATGTTTACTGCTGTATTAGAGACTCTAGAAAGCAAGAGCGTGCTTCTTGCTCTAAAGCAGAGTGTGATCCGTGGATGAGAACTGTGTTGTGTATTTCCCTTCATAAATGGAGTTAAACCCCATGTTCTCTGTCTTCCCACAAACAAGACTTCTTTTTAGGTAAGGGCAGTCACTTTTCAGCTCAAACGAACTACATCGTTCACAAAGCTCACACGTTTCTCATCTTTAATGACAAGCATCAGATGTTAGAGGACCAGTGCTTTGTATCAATTTCAGAAGCAGAGTTGGACTAGATATTGTCCGCATGTGTAGGAAACACCGTTCCTTTGTTCTCAGCACACTCACGTTTCCTGCTGTCTTAGAGACTCTAGACAGCAAGAGCGTGCTTCTTGCTCTAAAGCAGAGTTTGATCAATGGATGAGAACTCTGTTGTGTGTTTCACTTTAGAAATGGAGGTAAATCCCAGGCTCTGAGTCTTCCTACAAACAAGACTTCTTTTCAGGTTAGGGCAGATATTTCCAGCTCAAATAAACTACATCGTTCACGAAGCTCAGACGTTTCCCATCTTAACTGACAAGCATTGTATGTTAGAGGACCAGTGCTTTGTATCATTTTCAGAAGCAGAGTTGGAGTAGATATGGCCTGCATGTGTAGGAAACACCGTTCATTTGTTCTCAGCTCACTCAAGTTTCCTGCTCTCTTAGAGACTCTAGAAAGCCAGAGCGTGCTTCTTGCTCTAAAGCAGAGTATGATTAATGGATGAGAACTCTGCTGTGTGTTTCACTTCAGAAATGGAGTTAAATCCCAGGCTCTGTGTCTTTCTATAAGCAAGACTTCGTTTCTGGTAAGGGCAGTCACATTACAGCTCAAACGAACTAAATCATTCACGAAGCTCACACGATTCTCTTCTTAACTGACATGCATTGAATGTTAGAGGACCAGTGCTTTGTATCAATTTCAAGCAGAGTTGAACTAGATATTGTCCGCATGTGTAGGAAACACCGTTCCTTTGTTCTCAGCACACTCACGTTTCCTGCTGTCTTAGAGACTCTAGACAGCAAGAGCGTGCTTCTTGCTCTAAAGCAGAGTGTGATCCATGGATGAGAACTGTGTTGTGTATTTCCCTTCAGAAATGGAGTTAAATCCCAGGCTCTGAGTCTTCCTACAAGCAAGAATTCCTTTCAGGTAAGGGCAGTTACTTTGCAGCTCAAATGAACTACGTTGTTCACAAAGCTCACATGTTTGTCATCTTAACTGACAAGCATTGGATGTTAGAACACCTGTAGTTTGTATCAGTTTCCGAAGCAGAGTTGAACTAGATATGGCCCGTATGTGTAGGAAACACCGTTCATTTGTTCTCAGCTCACTCAAGTTTCCTGCTTTCTTAGAGACTCTAGAAAGCTAGAACGTGCTTCTTGCTCTAAAGCAGAGTGTGATCAATGGATGAGAACTCTGCTGTGTGTTTCACTTAAGAAATAGAGTTAAATTCCAGGCTCTGAGTCTTCCTACAAGCAAGAATTCGTTTCAGGTAAGGGCAGTCACTTTTCAGCTCAAATGAACTACATCATTCAAGAAGCTCACACGTTTCTCATCTTAAATGAAAAGCATTGGATGTTAGAGGACCTGTGCTTTGTATCAATTTCAGAGGCAGAGTTGTACTAGATTTGGTCCGTATGTGTAGGAAATACCGTTCTTTTGTTCTCAGCACACTCATATTTCCTACTGTCTTAGAGACTCTGGAAAGCAAGAGCCTGCTTCTTGCTCTAATGCAGAGTGTTATCTATATATTACAACTCTGCTGTGTGTTTCACTTCAGAAATGGAGTTAAATCCCAGGGTCTGAGTCTTCCTACAAGCAAGAATTAGATTCAGGTAAGGGCAGTTAATTTTAAGCTCAAATGAACTACATCGTTCACAAAGCTCACACGTTTCTCATCTTAACTGACAAGCATTGGATGTAAGAGTATCTGTGGTTTGTATCAGATTCAGAAGCAGAGTTGAACTAGATATGTTCCGTATCTTTAGGAAACACCGTTCTTTTTTTCAAAGCACACTCAAGTTTCCTGCTGTATTAGAGACTCTGGAAAGCAATAGGGTTCTTCTTGCTCTAAAGCAGAGTGTGATCCATGGATGAGAACTCTGCTGTGTGTTTCACTTCAGAAATGGAGTTAAATCCCAGGCTCTGTGTCTTGCTACAAGCAAGAATTCATTTCAGTTAAGGGCAGTTACTTTACAGCTCAAATGAACTACATCGTTCACAAAGCTCACAAGTTTCTCATCTTAACTGACAAGCATTGGATGTTACAACACCTGTGGTTTGTATCAGTTTCAGAAGCAGAGTTGAACTAGATATGGCCCGTATGTGTAGGAAACACCGTTCTTTTGTTCTGAGCACACTCATGTTTCCTGCTGTATTAGAGACTCTAGAAAGCAAGAGCGTGCTTCTTGCTCTAAAGCAGAGTGTGATCCGTGGATAGAACTGTGTTGTGTATTTCCCTTCATAAATGGAGTTAAACCCCATGTTCTGTGTCTTCTCACAAACAAGACTTCTTTTCAGGTAAGGGCAGTCACTTTTCAGCTCAAACGAACTACATCATTCACAAAGCTCTCACGTTTCCCATCTTTACTGACAAGCATCAGATGTTAGAGGACCAGTGCTTTGTATCAATTTCAGAAGCAGAGTTGGACTACATATTGTCCGCATGTGGAGGAAACACCGTTCCTTTGTTCTCAGCACACTCAAGTTTCCTGCTGTATTACAGACTCTAGAAAGCAATAGGGTTCTTCTTGCTCTAAAGCAGAGTGTGTTCCATGGATGAGAAGTATGCTTTGTGTTTCCCTTCAGATATGGAGTTAAATCCCAGGCTCTGTGTCTTCCTACAAGCAAGATTTCGTTTCAGGTAAGGGCAGTCACTTTTCACCTCAAACGAACTACATCGTTCACGAAGCTCACACGTTTCTCATCTTAACAGACAAGCATTGAATGTTAGAGGACCAGTGCTTTGTATCAGTTTCAGAAGCAGAGTTGGACTAGATATGGTCCGTATGTGTAGGAAACACCGTTCTTTTGTACTCTGCAAACTCACGGTTCCTGCTGTCTTAGAGACTCTAGAAAGCAAGATCGTGCTTCTCGTTCTAAAGCAGAGTGTGATCAATGGATGAGAACACTGTTTTGTGTTTCACTTCAGGAATGGAGTTAAATCCCAGGCTCTGAGTCTTCCTACAAGCAAGACTTCGTTTCAGGTAAGGGCAGTCACTTTTCTGCTCAAACGAACTACATCGTTCACAAAGCTCACACATTTCTCATCTTAAATGACAAGAATTGGATGTTAGAGGACCAGTGCTTTGTATCAGTTTCAGAAGCAGAGTTGCACTAGATATGGTCCGTATGTATAGGAAACTCCGTTCTTTTGTTCTCAGCACACTCACGTTTCCTGCGTCTTAGAGACTCTAGAAAGCAAGAGTGTGCTTCTCGCTCTAAAGCAGAGTGTGATCTATGGATGAGAACTATGCTGTGTGTTTCACTTCAGGAATGGAGTTAAATCCCAGGCTCTGAGTCTTCCTGCAAGCAAGACTTCATTTCAGGTAAGGGCAGTCAGTTTTCTGCTCAAATGAACTACATCGTTCACAAAGCTCACACGTTTCTCCTCTTAACGGACAAGCATTGGGTGTTAGAGGACCAGTGCTTTGTATCAGTTTCAGAAGAAGAGTTGCACTAGATATGGTCCGTATGTGTAGGAAACACCGTTCTTTTGTTCAAAGCACACTCACGTTTCCTGCATCTTAGAGACTTTAGAAAGCAAGAGCGTGCTTCTCGCTCTAAAGCAGAGTGTGATCCATGGATGAGAACTATGTTGTGTGTTTCCCTTCATAAAAGGAGTTAAATCCCAGGCTCTGTGTCTTCCTACAAGCAAGACTTCTTTTCAGGTAAGCTCAGTCACTTTTCAGCTCAAACGAACTACATCTTTCACGGAGCTCACACGTTTCTCATATTAACAGACAAGCATTGGATGTTAGAGGACCAGTGCTTTGTATCAGTTTCAGAAGCAGAGTTGGACTAGATATGGTCCGTATGTGTAGGAAACACCGTTCTTTTGTACTCTGCAAACTCACGGTTCCTGCTGTCTTAGAGACTCTAGAAAGCAAGATCGTGCTTCTCGTTCTAAAGCAGAGTGTGATCAATGGATGAGAACACTGTTTTGTGTTTCACTTCAGGAATGGAGTTAAATCCCAGGCTCTGAGTCTTCCTACAAGCAAGACTTCGTTTCAATTAAGGGCAGTCACTTTTCTGCTCAAACGAACTACATCTTTCACGAAGCTCTCATGTTTCTCATCTTAACTGACAAGCATTGGATGTTAGAGGACCAGTGCATTCTATCAGTTTCAGAAGAAGATTTGCACTACATATAGTCCGTATGTGTATGAAACACTGTTCTTTTGTTCTGGGCACACTCAGATTTCCTGCTCTCTTAGAGACTCTAGAAAGCAAGATTGTGCTTCTTGCTCTAAAGCAGCGTGTGATCCATGGATGAGAACTATGCTGTGTGTTTCACTTCAGAAATGGAGTTAAATCCCATGCTCTGAGTCTTCCTACAAGCAAGTCTTCGTTTCAGGTAAGGGCAGTCACTTTTCTGCTCAAACTAACTACATCGTTCACAAAGCTCACACGTTTCTCATCTTAACTGACAAGCATTGGATGTTAGAGGACCAGTGCTTTGTATCAGTTTCCAAAGCAGAGTTGGACTAGATATGGCCCGTATGTATAGGAAACTCCGTTCTTTTGTTCAAAGCACACTCACGTTTCCCGCGTCTTAGAGACTTTAGAAAGCAAGAGCGTGCTTCTCGCTCTAAAGCAGAGTGTGATCCATGGATGAGAACTATGCTGTGTGTTACCCTTCAGAGAAGGAGTTAAATCCCAGGCTCTGTGTCTTCCTACAAGCAAGAATTCTTTTCAGGTAAGCGCAGTCACTTTTCAGCTCAAACGAACTACATCGTTCACGGAGCTCACACGTTTCTCATCTTAACAGACAAGCATTGGATGTTAGAGGACCAGTGCTTTGTATCAGTTTCAGAAGCAGAGTTGGACTAGATATGGTCCGTATGTGTAGGAAACACCGTTCTTTTGTACTCTGCAAACTCACGGTTCCTGCTGTCTTAGAGACTCTAGAAAGCAAGATCGTGCTTCTCGTTCTAAAGCAGAGTGTGATCAATGGATGAGAACACTGTTTTGTGTTTCACTTCAGGAATGGAGTTAAATCCCAGGCTCTGAGTCTTCCTACAAGCAAGACTTCGTTTCAGGTAAGGGCAGTCACTTTTCTGCTCAAACGAACTACATCGTTCACAAAGCTCACACATTTCTCATCTTAAATGACAAGCATTGGATGTTAGAGGACCAGTGCTTTGTATCAGTTTCAGAAGCAGAGTTGCACTAGATATGGTCCGTATGTGTAGGAAACACCGTTCTTTTGTTCTCTGCAAACTCACATTTCCTGCTGTCTTAGAGACTCTAGAAAGCAAGATCGTGCTACTTGTTCTAAAGCAGAGTGTGATCCATGGATGAGAACACTGCTGTGTGTTTCACTACAGGAATGGAGTTAAATCCCATGCTCTGAGTCTTCCTACAAGCAAGACTTCGTTTCAGGTAAGGGCAGTCACTTTTCTGCTCAAACGAACTACATCGTTCACGTAGCTCACACGTTTCTCATCTTAACTGACAAGCATTGGATGTTAGAGAACCAGTGCTTTGTATCAGTTTCCGAAGCAGAGTTGGACTAGATATGGTCCGTATGTATAGGAAACTCCGTTCTTTTGTTCTCAGCACACTCACGTTTCCTGCGTCTTAGAGACTCTAGAAAGCAAGAGTGTGCTTCTCGCTCTAAAGCAGAGTGTGATCTATGGATGAGAACTATGCTGTGTGTTTCACTTCAGAAATGGAGTTAAATCCCAGGCTCTTAGTCTTCCTACAAGCAAGACTTCGTTTCAGGTAAGGGCAGTCACTTTTCTGCTCAAACGAACTACATCGTTCACGAAGCTCACACGTTTCTCATCTTACTGACAAGCATTGGATGTTAGAGGACCAGTGCTTTGTATCAGTTTCCGAAGCAGAGTTGGACTAGATATGGTCCGTATGTATAGGAAACTCCGTTCTTTTGTTCTCAGCACTCTCACGTTTCCTGCGTCTTAGAGACTCTAGAAAGCAAGAGTGTGCTTCTCGCTCTAAAGCAGAGTGTGATCTATGGATGAGAACTATGCTTTGTGTTTCACTTCAGAAATGGAGTTAAATCCCAGGCTCTGAGTCTTCCTACAAGCAAGACTTCGTTTCAGGTAAGGGCAGTCACTTTTCTGCTCAAACGAACTACATCGTTCACGAAGCTCACACGTTTCTCATCTTAACTGACAAGCATTGGATGTTAGAGGGTCAGTGCTTTGTATCAGTTTCAGAGGCAGATTTGGACTACATATGGTCCATATGTGTAGGAAACACCGTTCCTTTGTTCTGGGCACACTCAGATATCCTGCTGTATTAGAGACCCTAGAAAGCAAGAGTGTGCTTCTCGCTCTAAAGCAGAGTGTGATCCATGGATGAGAACTATGCTGTGTGTTTCACTTCAGAAATGGAGTTAAATCCCAGGCTCTGAGTCTTCCTACAAGCAAGACTTCGTTTCAGGTAAGGGCAGTCACTTTTCTGCTCAAACGAACTACATCGTTCACAAAGCTCACACATTTCTCATCTTAACGGACAAGCATTGGGTGTTAGAGGACCAGTGCTTTGTATCAGTTTCAGAAGAAGAGTTGGACTAGATATGGTCCGTATGTGTAGGAAACACCGTTCTTTTGTTCAAAGCACACTCACGGTTCCTGCTGCCTTAGAGACTCTAGAAAGCAAGATCGTGCTTCTTGTTCTAAAGCAGAGTGTGATCAATGGATGAGAACACTCCTGTGTGTTTCACTTCAGGAATGGAGTTAAATCCCAGGCTCTGAGTCTTCCTGCAAGCAAGACTTCGTTTCAGGTAAGGGCAGTCAGTTTTCTGCTCAAATGAACTACATCGTTCACAAAGCTCACACGTTTCTCATCTTAACGGACAAGCATTGGGTGTTAGAGGACCAGTGCTTTGTATCAGTTTCAGAAGAAGAGTTGGACTAGATATGGTCCGTATGTGTAGGAAACACCGTTCTTTTGTTCAAAGCACACTCACGTTTCCTGCGTCTTAGAGACTTTAGAAAGCAAGAGCGTGCTTCTCGCTCTAAAGCAGAGTGTGATCCATGGATGAGAACTATGTTGTGTGTTTCCCTTCATAAAAGGAGTTAAATCCCAGGCTCTGTGTCTTCCTACAAGCAAGACTTCTTTTCAGGTAAGGGCAGTCACTTTTCAGCTCAAACGAACTACATCGTTCACGGAGCTCACACGTTTCTCATCTTAACAGACAAGCATTGGATGTTAGAGGACCAGTGCTTTGTATCAGTTTCAGAAGCAGAGTTGGACTAGATATGGTCCGTATGTGTAGGAAACACCGTTCTTTTGTACTCTGCAAACTCACGGTTCCTGCTGTCTTAGAGACTCTAGAAAGCAAGATCGTGCTTCTCGTTCTAAAGCAGAGTGTGATCAATGGATGAGAACACTGTTTTGTGTTTCACTTCAGAAATGGAGTAAAATCCCAGGCTCTGAGTCTTCCTACAAGCAAGACTTCGTTTCAGGTAAGGGCAGTCACTTTTCTGCTCAAACGAGCTACATCGTTCACAAAGCTCACACATTTCTCATCTTAAATGACAAGCATTGGATGTTAGAGGACCAGTGCTTTGTATCAGTTTCAGAAGCAGAGTTGCACTAGATATGGTCCGTATGTGTAGGAAACACCGTTCTTTTGTTCTCTGCAAACTCACATTTCCTGCTGTCTTAGAGACTCTAGAAAGCAAGATCGTGCTACTTGTTCTAAAGCAGAGTGTGATCCATGGATGAGAACACTGCTGTGTGTTTCACTACAGGAATGGAGTTAAATCCCATGCTCTGAGTCTTCCTACAAGCAAGACTTCGTTTCAGGTAAGGGCAGTCACTTTTCTGCTGAAACGAACTACATCGTTCACGTAGCTCACACGTTTCTCATCTTAACTGACAAGCATTGGATGTTAGAGGACCAGTGCTTTGTATCAGTTTCCGAAGCAGAGTTGGACTAGATATGGTCCGTATGTGTAGGAAACACCGTTCTTTTGTTCTCTGCAAACTCACATTTCCTGCTGTCTTAGAGACTCTAGAAAGCAAGATCGTGCTACTTGTTCTAAAGCAGAGTGTGATCCATGGATGAGAACACTGCTGTGTGTTTCACTACAGGAATGGAGTTAAATCCCATGCTCTGAGTCTTCCTACAAGCAAGACTTCGTTTCAGGTAAGGGCAGTCACTTTTCTGCTGAAACGAACTACATCGTTCACGTAGCTCACACGTTTCTCATCTTAACTGACAAGCATTGGATGTTAGAGGACCAGTGCTTTGTATCAGTTTCCGAAGCAGAGTTGGACTAGATATGGTCCGTATGTATAGGAAACTCCGTTCTTTTGTTCTCAGCACACTCACGTTTCCTGCGTCTTAGAGACTCTAGAAAGCAAGAGTGTGCTTCTCCCTCTAAAGCAGAGTGTGATCTATGGATGAGAACTATGCTGTGTGTTTCACTTCAGAAATGGAGTTAAATCCCAGGCTCTGAGTCTTCCTACAAGCAAGAATTCGTTTCAGGTAAGGGCAGTTACTTTGCAGCTCAAATGAACTACGTTGTTCACAAAGCTCACATGTTTGTCATCTTAACTGACAAGCATTGGATGTTAGAACACCTGTAGTTTGTATCAGTTTCAGAAGCAGAGTTGAACTAGATATGGCCCGTATGTGTAGGAAACACCGTTCATTTGTTCTCAGCTCACTCAAGTTTCCTGCTTTCTTAGAGACTCTAGAAAGCTAGAACGTGCTTCTTGCTCTAAAGCAGAGTGTGATCAATGGATGAGAACTCTGCTGTGTGTTTCACTTAAGAAATAGAGTTAAATTCCAGGCTCTGAGTCTTCCTACAAGCAAGAATTCGTTTCAGGTAAGGGCAGTCACTTTTCAGCTCAAATGAACTACATCATTCAAGAAGCTCACACGTTTCTCATCTTAAATGAAAAGCATTGGATGTTAGAGGACCTGTGCTTTGTATCAATTTCAGAGGCAGAGTTGTACTAGATTTGGTCCGTATGTGTAGGAAATACCGTTCTTTTGTTCTCAGCACACTCATATTTCCTACTGTCTTAGAGACTCTGGAAAGCAAGAGCCTGCTTCTTGCTCTAATGCAGAGTGTTATCTATATATTACAACTCTGCTGTGTGTTTCACTTCAGAAATGGAGTTAAATCCCAGGGTCTGAGTCTTCCTACAAGCAAGAATTAGTTTCAGGTAAGGGCTGTTAATTTTAAGCTCAAATGAACTACATCGTTCACAAAGCTCACACGTTTCTCATCTTAACTGACAAGCATTGGATGTAAGAGGATCTGTGGTTTGTATCAGATTCAGAAGCAGAGTTGAACTAGATATGTTCTATATCTTTAGGAAACACCGTTCTTTTTTTCAAAGCACACTCATGTTTCCTGCTGTATTAGAGACTCTGGAAAGCAATAGGGTTCTTCTTGCTCTAAAGCAGAGTGTGATCCATGGATGAGAACTCTGCTGTGTGTTTCACTTCAGAAATGGAGTTAAATCCCAGGCTCTGTGTCTTGCTACAAGCAAGAATTCGTTTCAGTTAAGGGCAGTTACTTTACAGCTCAAATGAACTACATCGTTCACAAAGCTCACAAGTTTCTCATCTTAACTGACAAGCATTGGATGTTACAACACCTGTGGTTTGTATCAGTTTCAGAAGCAGAGTTGAACTAGATATGGCCCGTATGTGTAGGAAACACCGTTCTTTTGTTCTGAGCACACTCATGTTTCCTGCTGTATTAGAGACTCTAGAAAGCAAGAGCGTGCTTCTTGCTCTAAAGCAGAGTGTGATCCGTGGATAGAACTGTGTTGTGTATTTCCCTTCATAAATGGAGTTAAACCCCATGTTCTGTGTCTTCTCACAAACAAGACTTCTTTTCAGGTAAGGGCAGTCACTTTTCAGCTCAAACGAACTACATCGTTCACAAAGCTCTCACGTTTCTCATCTTTACTGACAAGCATCAGATGTTAGAGGACCAGTGCTTTGTATCAATTTCAGAAGCAGAGTTGGACTAGATATTGTCCGCATGTGTAGGAAACACCGTTCCTTTGTTCTCAGCACACTCAAGTTTCCTGCTGTATTACAGACTCTAGAAAGCAATAGGGTTCTTCTTGCTCTAAAGCAGAGTGTGTTCCATGGATGAGAAGTATGCTTTGTGTTTCCCTTCAGATATGGAGTTAAATCCCAGGCTCTGTGTCTTCCTACAAGCAAGATTTCGTTTCAGGTAAGGGCAGTCACTTTTCACCTCAAACGAACTACATCATTCACGAAGCTCACACGTTTCTCATCTTAAATGACAAGCATTGAATGTTAGAGGACCAGTGCTTTGTATCAGTTTCAGAAGCAGAGTTGGACTAGATATGGCCCGCATGTGTAGGAAACACCGTTCTTCTTTTCTCAGCACACTCACGTTTCCTGCTGTATTAGAGACCCTAGAAAGCAACAGCGTGCTTCTTCCTCTAAACCAGAGTTTGATCAATGGATGAGAACTCTGCTGTGTGTTTCACTTCAGAAATGGAGATAAATTCCAGGCTCTGAGTCCTCCTACAAGCAAGACTTCGTTTCAGGTAAGGGCAGACACTTTTCATCTCAAATGAACTACATCATTCACGAAGCTCACACGTTTCTCATCTTAAATGACATGCATTGGGTGTTAGAGGACCTGTGCTTTGTATGAATTTCAGAGGCAGAGTTGTCCAAGAAATGGTCCGTATGTGTAGGACACAGCGTTCTTTTGTTCTCAGCACACTCATATTTCCTGAGGTCTTAGAGACTCTAGAAAGCAAGAGCGGGCTTCTGGCTCTAATGCAGAGTGTGATCTATATATGAGAACTCTGCTGTGTGTTTCATTTCAGAAATGGACTTAAATCCCAGGCTCTGAGTCTTCCTACATGCAAGACTTTGTTTCAGGAAAGGGCAGTCACTTTTCAGCTCAAAGGAACAACATCGTTCACAAAGCTCACACGTTTCTCATCTTAACTGACAAGCATCGGATGTTAGAGGACCTCTGGTTTCTTTCAGTTTCAGAAGCAGAGATGAACTTGATATTGTCCGTATGTGTAGGAAACACCGTTCATTTGTTCTGAGAACACTCAAGTTTCCTGCTGTATTAGAGAATCTAGAAAGAAAGAGAGTGCTTCTTCCTCTAAAGCAGAGTGAGATCCATGGATGAGAACTATTCTTTGTGTTTCCCTTCAGAAATGGAGTTAAATCCCAGGCTCTGAGTCTTCCTACAAGCAAGAATTCGTTTCAGGTAAGGGCAGTCACTTTTCAGCTCAAACGAACTACATCGTTCACGAAGCTCATACGTTTCTCATCTTAAATAACAAGCATTGAATGTTAGAGGACCAGTGCTTTGTATCAGTTTCAGAAGCAGAGTTGAACTAGATATGGCCCGTATGTGTAGGAAACACCGTTCATTTGTTCTCAGCTCACGCAAGTTTCCTGCTGTCTTAGAGAATCTTGAAAGCTAGAGTGTGCTTCTTGCTCTAAAGCAGAGTGTGATTAATGGATGAGAACTCTGCTGTGTGTTTCACTTTAGAAATGGAGTTAAATTCCAGGCTCTGAGTCTTCCTACAAGTAAGACTTCTTTTCAGGTATGGCCAGTCACTTTTCAGCTCAAATGAACTACATCATTCAAGAAGCTCACACGTTTCTCATCTTAAATGAAAAGCATTGGATGTTAGAGGACCTGTGCTTTGTATCAATTTCAGAGGCAGAGTTGTACTAGATATGGTCCATATGTGTATTAAACACCGTTCTTTTGTTCTCAGCACACTCACGTTTCCTGCTGTGTTAGAGACTCTGGAAAGCAATAGGGTTCTTCTTGCTCTAAAGCATAGTGTGATCCATGGATGAGAACTCTGCTGTGTGTTTCACTTCATAAATGGAGTTAAATCCCAGGCTCTGTGTCTTCCTACAAGCAAGACTTCTTTTCAGGTAAGGGAGTCACTTTTCAGCTCAAAGGAACTACATCATTCACAAAGCTCACACGTTTCTCATCTTTACTGACAAGCATCGGATGTTAGAGGACCAGTGCTTTGTATCAGTTTCAGAAGCAGAGTTGGACTAGATATGGATCATATGTGTAGGAAACACCGTTCTTTTGTTCTCAGCACACTCACGTTTCCTGCTGCATTAGAGACTCTTGAAAGCAATAGGGTTGTTCTTGCTCTAAAGCATATTGTGATCCATGGATGTGAACTCTGCTGTGTGTCACTTCATAAATGGAGTTAAATCCCAGGCTCTGAGTCTTCCTACAAGCAAGAATTCGTTTCAGTTAAGGGTAGTTACTTTACAGCTCAAATGAACTACGTCGTTCACAAAGCTCACAAGTTTCTCATCTTAACTGACAAGCATTGGATGTTACAACACCTGTGGTTTGTATCAGTTTCAGACGCAGAGTTGAACTAGATATGGCCCGTATGTGTAGGAAACACCGTTCTTTTGTTCTGAGCACACTCATGTTTACTTCTGTATTAGAGACTCTAGAAAGCAAGAGCGTGCTTCTTGCTCTAAAGCAGAGTGTGATCCGTGGATGAGAACTGTGTTGTGTATTTCCCTTCATAAATGGAGTTAAACCCCATGTTCTCTGTCTTCCCACAAACAAGACTTCTTTTCAGGTAAGGGCAGTCACTTTTCAGCTCAAACGAACTACATCGTTCACAAAGCTCACAAGTTTCTCATCTTTACTGACAAGCATCAGATGTTAGAGGACCAGTGCTTTGTATCAATTTCAGAAGCAGAGTTGCACTAGATATTGTCCGCATGTGTAGGAAACACCGTTCCTTTGTTCTCAGCACACTCACGTTTCCTGCTGTCTTAGAGACTCTAGACAGCAAGAGCGTGCTTCTTGCTCTAAAGCAGAGTTTGATCAATGGATGAGAACTCTGTTGTGTGTTTCACTTTAGAAATGGAGGTAATTCCCAGGCTCTGAGTCTTCCTACAAGCAAGACTTCTTTTCAGGTTAGGGCAGATATTTCCAGCTCAAACAAACTACATCGTTCACGAAGCTCAGACGTTTCCCATCTTAACTGACAAGCATTGGATGTTAGAGGACCAGTGCTTTGTATCATTTTCAGAAGCAGAGTTGGAGTAGATATGGCCCGCATGTGTAGGAAACACCGTTCATTTGTTCTCAGCTCACTCAAGTTTCCTGCTGTCTTAGAGACTCTACAAAGCCAGAGCATGCTTCTTGCTCTAAAGCAGAGTGTGATTAATGGATGAGAACTCTGCTGTCTGTTTCACTTCAGAAATGGAGTTAAATTCCAGGCTCTGAGTCTTCCTACAAGCAAGACTTCTTTTCAGGTAAGGGCAGTCACTTTTCAGCTCAAATGAACTACATCATTCAAGAAGCTCACACGTTTCTCATCTTAAATGAAAAGCATTGGATGTTAGAGGACCTGTGCTTTGTATCAATTTCAGAGGCAGAGTTGTACTAGGTATGGTCCGTATGTGTAGGAAACACTGTTCTTTTGTTCTCATCACACTCATATTTCCTGCTGTCTTAGAGACTCTGGAAAGCAAGAGTGTGCTTCTTGCTCTAAAGCAGAGAGTGATCAATGGATGAGAACTCTGCTGTGTGTTTCACTTCAGAAATGGAGTTAAATTCCAGGCTCTGAGTCTTCCTACAAGAAGACTTCTTTTCAGGTAAGGGCAGATACTTTACAGCTCAAATGAACTACATCGTTCACGAAGCTCACACGTTTCTCATCTAAACTGACAAGCATTGGATGTTATAGGCCCTGTGGTTTGTTTCAATTTCAGAAGCACAGTTGAACTAGATATGGTCGGTATGTGTAGGAAACACCATTCTTTTTTTCTCAGCACACTCAAGTTTCTTGCTGTATTACAGACTCTAGAAAGCAAAAGGGTTCTTCTTGCTCTAAAGCATAGTGTGATCCATGGATGAGAACTCTGCTGTGTGTTTCACTTCATAAATGGAGTTAAATCCCAGGCTCTGTGTCTTCCTACAAGCAAGACTTCTTTTCAGGTAAGGGAATCACTTTTCAGCTCAAAGGAACTACATCATTCACAAAGCTCACACGTTTCTCATCTTTACTGACAAGCATCGGATGTTAGAGGACCAGTGCTTTGTATCAGTTTCAGAAGCAGAGTTGGACTAGATATGGACCATATGTGTAGGAAACACCGTTCTTTTGTTCTCAGCACACTCACGTTTCCTGCTGCATTAGAGACTCTTGAAAGCAATAGGGTTCTTCTTGCTCTAAAGCATATTGTGATCCATGGATGTGAACTCTGCTGTGTGTCACTTCATAAATGGAGTTAAATCCCAGGCTCTGAGTCTTCCTACAAGCAAGAATTCGTTTCAGTTAAGGGTAGTTACTTTACAGCTCAAATGAACTACGTCGTTCACAAAGCTCACACGTTTCTCATCTTAACTGACAAGCATTGGATGTTAGAGGACCAGTGCTTTGTATCAGTTTCCGAAGCAGAGTTGGACTAGATATGGTCCGTATGTATAGGAACTCCGTTCTTTTGTTCTCAGCACACTCATGTTTCCTGCGTCTTAGAGACTCTAGAAAGCAAGAGTGTGCTTCTCGCTCTAAAGCAGAGTGTGATCTATGGATGAGAACTATGCTGTGTGTTTCACTTCAGAAATGGAGTTAAATCCCAGGCTCTGAGTCTTCCTACAAGCAAGACTTCGTTTCAGGTAAGGGCAGTCACTTTTCTGCTCAAACGAACTACATCGTTCACGAAGCTCACACGTTTCTCATCTTAACGGACAAGCATTATGTGTTAGAGGACCAGTGCTTTGTATCAGTTTCAGAAGAAGAGTTGGACTAGATATGGTCCGTATGTGTAGGAAACACCGTTCTTTTGTTCTCAGCACACTCACGTTTCCTGCGTCTTAGAGACTCTAGAAAGCAAGAGTGTGCTTCTCGCTCTAAAGCAGAGTGTGATCTATGGATGAGAACTATGCTGTGTGTTTCACTTCAGAAATGGAGTTAAATCCCAGGCTCTGAGTCTTCCTACAAGCAAGACTTCGTTTCAGGTAAGGGCAGTCACTTTTCTGCTCAAACGAACTACATCGTTCACGAAGCTCACACGTTTCTCATCTTAACTGACAAGCATTGGATGTTAGAGGGTCAGTGCTTTGTATCAGTTTCAGAGGCAGATTTGGACTACATATGGTCCATATGTGTAGGAAACACCGTTCCTTTGTTCTGGGCACACTCAGATATCCTGCTGTATTAGAGACCCTAGAAAGCAAGAGTGTGCTTCTCGCTCTAAAGCAGAGTGTGATCCATGGATGAGAACTATGCTGTGTGTTTCACTTCAGAAATGGAGTTAAATCCCAGGCTCTGAGTCTTCCTACCAGCAAGACTTCGTTTCAGGTAAGGGCAGTCACTTTTCTGCTCAAACGAACTACATCGTTCACAAAGCTCACACATTTCTCATCTTAACGGACAAGCATTGGGTGTTAGAGGACCAGTGCTTTGTATCAGTTTCAGAAGAAGAGTTGGACTAGATATGGTCCGTATGTGTAGGAAACACCGTTCTTTTGTTCAAAGCACACTCACGGTTCCTGCTGCCTTAGAGACTCTAGAAAGCAAGATCGTGCTTCTTGTTCTAAAGCAGAGTGTGATCAATGGATGAGAACACTCCTGTGTGTTTCACTTCAGGAATGGAGTTAAATCCCAGGCTCTGAGTCTTCCTGCAAGCAAGACTTCGTTTCAGGTAAGGGCAGTCAGTTTTCTGCTCAAATGAACTACATCGTTCACAAAGCTCACACGTTTCTCATCTTAACGGACAAGCATTGGGCCTTAGAGGACCAGTGCTTTGTATCAGTTTCAGAAGAAGAGTTGGACTAGATATGGTCCGTATGTGTAGGAAACACCGTTCTTTTGTTCAAAGCACACTCACGTTTCCTGCGTCTTAGAGACTTTAGAAAGCAAGAGCGTGCTTCTCGCTCTAAAGCAGAGTGTGATCCATGGATGAGAACTATGTTGTGTGTTTCCCTTCATAAAAGGAGTTAAATCCCAGGCTCTGTGTCTTCCTACAAGCAAGACTTCTTTTCAGGTAAGCGCAGTCACTTTTCAGCTCAAACGAACTACATCGTTCACGGAGCTCACACGTTTCTCATCTTAACAGACAAGCATTGGATGTTAGAGGACCAGTGCTTTGTATCAGTTTCAGAAGCAGAGTTGGACTAGATATGGTCCGTATGTGTAGGAAACACCGTTCTTTTGTACTCTGCAAACTCACGGTTCCTGCTGTCTTAGAGACTCTAGAAAGCAAGATCGTGCTTCTCGTTCTAAAGCAGAGTGTGATCAATGGATGAGAACACTGTTTTGTGTTTCACTTCAGGAATGGAGTTAAATCCCAGGCTCTGAGTCTTCCTACAAGCAAGACTTCGTTTCAGGTAAGGGCAGTCACTTTTCTGCTCAAACGAACTACATCGTTCACGAAGCTCACACGTTTCTCATCTTAACGGACAAGCATTATGTGTTAGAGGACCAGTGCTTTGTATCAGTTTCAGAAGAAGAGTTGGACTAGATATGGTCCGTATGTGTAGGAAACACCGTTCTTTTGTTCTCAGCACACTCACGTTTCCTGCGTCTTAGAGACTCTAGAAAGCAAGAGTGTGCTTCTCGCTCTAAAGCAGAGTGTGATCTATGGATGAGAACTATGCTGTGTGTTTCACTTCAGAAATGGAGTTAAATCCCAGGCTCTGAGTCTTCCTACAAGCAAGACTTCGTTTCAGGTAAGGGCAGTCACTTTTCTGCTCAAACGAACTACAACGTTCACGAAGCTCACACGTTTCTCATCTTAACTGACAAGCATTGGATGTTAGAGGGTCAGTGCTTTGTATCAGTTTCAGAGGCAGATTTGGACTACATATGGTCCATATGTGTAGGAAACACCGTTCCTTTGTTCTGGGCACACTCAGATATCCTGCTGTATTAGAGACCCTAGAAAGCAAGAGTGTGCTTCTCGCTCTAAAGCAGAGTGTGATCCATGGATGAGAACTATGCTGTGTGTTTCACTTCAGAAATGGAGTTAAATCCCAGGCTCTGAGTCTTCCTACAAGCAAGACTTCGTTTCAGGTAAGGGCAGTCACTTTTCTGCTCAAACGAACTACATCGTTCACAAAGCTCACACATTTCTCATCTTAACGGACAAGCATTGGGTGTTAGAGGACCAGTGCTTTGTATCAGTTTCAGAAGAAGAGTTGGACTAGATATGGTCCGTATGTGTAGGAAACACCGTTCTTTTGTTCAAAGCACACTCACGGTTCCTGCTGCCTTAGAGACTCTAGAAAGCAAGATCGTGCTTCTTGTTCTAAAGCAGAGTGTGATCAATGGATGAGAACACTCCTGTGTGTTTCACTTCAGGAATGGAGTTAAATCCCAGGCTCTGAGTCTTCCTGCAAGCAAGACTTCGTTTCAGGTAAGGGCAGTCAGTTTTCTGCTCAAATGAACTACATCGTTCACAAAGCTCACACGTTTCTCTTCTTAACGGACAAGCATTGGGTGTTAGAGTACCAGTGCTTTGTATCAGTTTCAGAAGAAGAGTTGGACTAGATATGGTCCGTATGTGTAGGAAACACCGTTCTTTTGTTCAAAGCACACTCACGTTTCCTGCGTCTTAGAGACTTTAGAAAGCAAGAGCGTGCTTCTCGCTCTAAAGCAGAGTGTGATCCATGGATGAGAACTATGTTGTGTGTTTCCCTTCATAAAAGGAGTTAAATCCCAGGCTCTGTGTCTTCCTACAAGCAAGAATTCTTTTCAGGTAAGCGCAGTCACTTTTCAGCTCAAACGAACTACATCGTTCACGGAGCTCACACGTTTCTCATCTTAACAGACAAGCATTGGATGTTAGAAGACCAGTGCTTTGTATCAGTTTCAGAAGCAGAGTTGGACTAGATATGGTCTGTATGTGTAGGAAACACCGTTCTTTTGTACTCTGTAAACTCACGGTTCCTGCTGTCTTAGAGACTCTAGAAAGCAAGATCGTGCTTCTCGTTCTAAAGCAGAGTGTGATCAATGGATGAGAACACTGTTTTGTGTTTCACTTCAGGAATGGAGTTAAATCCCAGGCTCTGAGTCTTCCTACAAGCAAGACTTCGTTTCAGGTAAGGGCAGTCACTTTTCTGCTCAAACGAACTACATCGTTCACAAAGCTCACACATTTCTCATCTTAAATGACAAGCATTGGATGTTAGAGGACCAGTGCTTTGTATCAGTTTCAGAAGCAGAGTTGCACTAGATATGGTCCGTATGTGTAGGAAACACCGTTCTTTTGTTCTCTGCACACTCACATTTCCTGCTGTCTTAGAGACTCTAGAAAGCAAGATCGTGCTACTTGTTCTAAAGCAGAGTGTGATCCATGGATGAGAACACTGCTGTGTGTTTCACTACAGGAATGGAGTTAAATCCCATGCTCTGAGTCTTCCTACAAGCAAGACTTCGTTTCAGGTAAGGGCAGTCACTTTTCTGCTCAAACGAACTACATCGTTCACGTAGCTCACACGTTTCTCATCTTAACTGACAAGCATTGGATGTTAGAGGACCAGTGCTTTGTATCAGTTTCCGAAGCAGAGTTGGACTAGATATGGTCCGTATGTATAGGAAACTCCGTTCTTTTGTTCTCAGCACACTCACGTTTCCTGCGTCTTAGAGACTCTAGAAAGCAAGAGTGTGCTTCTCGCTCTAAAGCAGAGTGTGATCTATGGATGAGAACTATGCTGTGTGTTTCACTTCAGAAATGGAGTTAAATCCCAGGCTCTGAGTCTTCCTACAAGCAAGACTTCGTTTCAGGTAAGGGCAGTCACTTTTCTGCTCAAACGAACTACATCGTTCACGAAGCTCACACGTTTCTCATCTTAACGGACAAGCATTATGTGTTAGAGGACCAGTGCTTTGTATCAGTTTCAGAAGTAGAGTTGGACTAGATATGGTCCGTATGTGTAGGAAACACCGTTCTTTTGTTCAAAGCACACTCACGTTTCCTGCGTCTTAGAGACTTTAGAAAGCAAGAGCGTGCTTCTCGCTCTAAAGCAGAGTGTGATCCATGGATGAGAACTATGTTGTGTGTTTCCCTTCATAAAAGGAGTTAAATCCCAGGCTCTGTGTCTTCCTACAAGCAAGACTTCTTTTCAGGTAAGTGCAGTCACTTTTCAGCTCAAACGAACTACATCGTTCATGGAGCTCACACGTTTCTCATCTTAACAGACAAGCATTGGATGTTAGAGGACCAGTGCTTTGTATCAGTTTCAGAAGCAGAGTTGGACTAGATATGGTCCGTATGTGTAGGAAACACCGTTCTTTTGTACTCTGCAAACTCACGGTTCCTGCTGTCTTAGAGACTCTAGAAAGCAAGATCGTGCTTCTCGTTCTAAAGCAGAGTGTGATCAATGGATGAGAACACTGTTTTGTGTTTCACTTCAGGAATGGAGTTAAATCCCAGGCTCTGAGTCTTCCTACAAGCAAGACTTCGTTTCAGGTAAGGGCAGTCACTTTTCTGCTCAAACGAACTACATCGTTCACAAAGCTCACACATTTCTCATCTTAAATGACAAGCATTGGATGTTAGAGGACCAGTGCTTTGTATCAGTTTCAGAAGCAGAGTTGCACTAGATATGGTCCGTATGTGTAGGAAACACCGTTCTTTTGTTCTCTGCAAACTCACATTTCCTGCTGTCTTAGAGACTCTAGAAAGCAAGATCGTGCTACTTGTTCTAAAGCAGAGTGTGATCCATGGATGAGAACACTGCTGTGTGTTTCACTACAGGAATGGAGTTAAATCCCATGCTCTGAGTCTTCCTACAAGCAAGACTTCGTTTCAGGTAAGGGCAGTCACTTTTCTGCTCAAACGAACTACATCGTTCACGTAGCTCACACGTTTCTCATCTTAACTGACAAGCATTGGATGTTAGAGGACCAGTGCTTTGTATCAGTTTCCGAAGCAGAGTTGGACTAGATATGGTCCGTATGTATAGGAAACTCCGTTCGTTTGTTCTCAGCACACTCACGTTTCCTGCGTCTTAGAGACTCTAGAAAGCAAGAGTGTGCTTCTCGCTCTAAAGCAGAGTGTGATCTATGGATGAGAACTATGCTGTGTGTTTCACTTCAGGAATGGAGTTAAATCCCAGGCTCTGAGTCTTCCTACAAGCAAGACTTCGTTTCAGGTAAGGGCAGTCACTTTTCTGCTCAAACGAACTACATCGTTCACGAAGCTCACACGTTTCTCATCTTAACGGACAAGCATTATGTGTTAGAGGACCAGTGCTTTGTATCAGTTTCAGAAGAAGAGTTGGACTAGATATGGTCCGTATGTGTAGGAAACACCGTTCTTTTGTTCTCAGCACACTCACGTTTCCTGCGTCTTAGAGACTCTAGAAAGCAAGAGTGTGCTTCTCGCTCTAAAGCAGAGTGTGATCTATGGATGAGAACTATGCTGTGTGTTTCACTTCAGAAATGGAGTTAAATCCCAGGCTCTGAGTCTTCCTACAAGCAAGACTTCGTTTCAGGTAAGGGCAGTCACTTTTCTGCTCAAACGAACTACATCTTTCACGAAGCTCACACGTTTCTCATCTTAACTGACAAGCATTGGATGTTAGAGGGTCAGTGCTTTGTATCAGTTTCAGAGGCAGATTTGGACTGCATATGGTCCATATGTGTAGGAAACACCGTTCCTTTGTTCTGGGCACACTCAGATATCCTGCTGTATTAGAGACCCTAGAAAGCAAGAGTGTGCTTCTCGCTCTAAAGCAGAGTGTGATCCATGGATGAGAACTATGCTGTGTGTTTCACTTCAGAAATGGAGTTAAATCCCAGGCTCTGAGTCTTCCTACAAGCAAGACTTCGTTTCAGGTAAGGGCAGTCACTTTTCTGCTCAAACGAACTACATCGTTCACGAAGCTCACACGTTTCTCATCTTAACGGACAAGCATTATGTGTTAGAGGACCAGTGCTTTGTATCAGTTTCAGAAGAAGAGTTGGACTAGATATGGTCCGTATGTGTAGGAAACACCGTTCTTTTGTTCTCAGCACACTCACGTTTCCTGCGTCTTAGAGACTCTAGAAAGCAAGAGTGTGCTTCTCGCTCTAAAGCAGAGTGTGATCTATGGATGAGAACTATGCTGTGTGTTTCACTTCAGAAATGGAGTTAAATCCCAGGCTCTGAGTCTTCCTACAAGCAAGACTTCGTTTCAGGTAAGGGCAGTCACTTTTCTGCTCAAACGAACTACATCGTTCACGAAGCTCACACGTTTCTCATCTTAACTGACAAGCATTGGATGTTAGAGGGTCAGTGCTTTGTATCAGTTTCAGAGGCAGATTTGGACTACATATGGTCCATATGTGTAGGAAACACCGTTCCTTTGTTCTGGGCACACTCAGATATCCTGCTGTATTAGAGACCCTAGAAAGCAAGAGTGTGCTTCTCGCTCTAAAGCAGAGTGTGATCCATGGATGAGAACTATGCTGTGTGTTTCACTTCAGAAATGGAGTTAAATCCCAGGCTCTGAGTCTTCCTACAAGCAAGACTTCGTTTCAGGTAAGGGCAGTCACTTTTCTGCTCAAACGAACTACATCGTTCAAAAAGCTCACACATTTCTCATCTTAACGGACAAGCATTGGGTGTTAGAGGACCAGTGCTTTGTATCAGTTTCAGAAGAAGAGTTGGACTAGATATGGTCCGTATGTGTAGGAAACACCGTTCTTTTGTTCAAAGCACACTCACGGTTCCTGCTGCCTTAGAGACTCTAGAAAGCAAGATCGTGCTTCTTGTTCTAAAGCAGAGTGTGATCAATGGATGAGAACACTCCTGTGTGTTTCACTTCAGGAATGGAGTTAAATCCCAGGCTCTGAGTCTTCCTGCAAGCAAGACTTCGTTTCAGGTAAGGGCAGTCAGTTTTCTGCTCAAATGAACTACATCGTTCACAAAGCTCACACGTTTCTCATCTTAACGGACAAGCATTGGGTGTTAGAGGACCAGTGCTTTGTATCAGTTTCAGAAGAAGAGTTGGACTAGATATGGTCCGCATGTGTAGGAAACACCGTTCTTTTGTTCAAAGCACACTCACGTTTCCTGCGTCTTAGAGACTTTAGAAAGCAAGAGCGTGCTTCTCGCTCTAAAGCAGAGTGTGATCCATGGATGAGAACTATGTTGTGTGTTTCCCTTCATAAAAGGAGTTAAATCCCAGGCTCTGTGTCTTCCTACAAGCAAGACTTCTTTTCAGGTAAGCGCAGTCACTTTTCAGCTCAAACGAACTACATCGTTCACGGAGCTCACACGTTTCTCATCTTAACAGACAAGCATTGGATGTTAGAGGACCAGTGCTTTGTATCAGTTTCAGAAGCAGAGTTGGACTAGATATGGTCCGTATGTGTAGGAAACACCGTTCTTTTGTACTCTGCAAACTCACGGTTCCTGCTGTCTTAGAGACTCTAGAAAGCAAGATCGTGCTTCTCGTTCTAAAGCAGAGTGTGATCAATGGATGAGAACACTGTTTTGTGTTTCACTTCAGGAATGGAGTTAAATCCCAGGCTCTGAGTCTTCCTACAAGCAAGACTTCGTTTCAGGTAAGGGCAGTCACTTTTCTGCTCAAACGAACTACATCGTTCACAAAGCTCACACATTTCTCATCTTAAATGACAAGCATTGGATGTTAGAGGACCAGTGCTTTGTATCAGTTTCAGAAGCAGAGTTGCACTAGATATGGTCCGTATGTGTAGGAAACACCGTTCTTTTGTTCTCTGCAAACTCACATTTCCTGCTGTCTTAGAGACTCTAGAAAGCAAGATCGTGCTACTTGTTCTAAAGCAGAGTGTGATCCATGGATGAGAACACTGCTGTGTGTTTCACTACAGGAATGGAGTTAAATCCCATGCTCTGAGTCTTCCTACAAGCAAGACTTCGTTTCAGGTAAGGGCAGTCACTTTTCTGCTCAAACGAACTACATCGTTCACGTAGCTCACACGTTTCTCATCTTAACTGACAAGCATTGGATGTTAGAGGCCCAGTGCTTTGTATCAGTTTCCGAAGCAGAGTTGGACTAGATATGGTCCGTATGTATAGGAAACTCCGTTCTTTTGTTCTCAGCACACTCACGTTTCCTGCGTCTTAGAGACTCTAGAAAGCAAGAGTGTGCTTCTCGCTCTAAAGCAGAGTGTGATCTATGGATGAGAACTATGCTGTGTGTTTCACTTCAGAAATGGAGTTAAATCCCAGGCTCTGAGTCTTCCTACAAGCAAGACTTCGTTTCAGGTAAGGGCAGTCACTTTTCTGCTCAAACGAACTACATCGTTCACGAAGCTCACACGTATCTCATCTTAACGGACAAGCATTATGTGTTAGAGGACCAGTGCTTTGTATCAGTTTCAGAAGTAGAGTTGGACTAGATATGGTCCGTATGTGTAGGAAACACCGTTCTTTTGTTCAAAGCACACTCACGTTTCCTGCGTCTTAGAGACTTTAGAAAGCAAGAGCGTGCTTCTCGCTCTAAAGCAGAGTGTGATCCATGGATGAGAACTATGTTGTGTGTTTCCCTTCATAAAAGGAGTTAAATCCCAGGCTCTGTGTCTTCCTACAAGCAAGACTTCTTTTCAGGTAAGTGCAGTCACTTTTCAGCTCAAACGAACTACATCGTTCAT
Source organism: Onychomys leucogaster (assembly GCA_949786385.1). NCBI lineage: Eukaryota > Metazoa > Chordata > Mammalia > Rodentia > Cricetidae > Onychomys > Onychomys leucogaster. Next base: position 1,825,988 of record CATKUP010000038.1, on the reverse strand, counting down.
GGAGCTCACACGTTTCTCATCTTAACAGACAAGCATTGGATGTTAGAGGACCAGTGCTTTGTATCAGTTTCAGAAGCAGAGTTGGACTAGATATGGTCCGTATGTGTAGGAAACACCGTTCTTTTGTACTCTGCAAACTCACGGTTCCTGCTGTCTTAGAGACTCTAGAAAGCAAGATCGTGCTTCTCGTTCTAAAGCAGAGTGTGATCAATGGATGAGAACACTGTTTTGTGTTTCACTTCAGGAATGGAGTTAAATCCCAGGCTCTGAGTCTTCCTACAAGCAAGACTTCGTTTCAGGTAAGGGCAGTCACTTTTCTGCTCAAACGAACTACATCGTTCACAAAGCTCACACATTTCTCATCTTAAATGACAAGCATTGGATGTTAGAGGACCAGTGCTTTGTATCAGTTTCAGAAGCAGAGTTGCACTAGATATGGTCCGTATGTGTAGGAAACACCGTTCTTTTGTTCTCTGCAAACTCACATTTCCTGCTGTCTTAGAGACTCTAGAAAGCAAGATCGTGCTACTTGTTCTAAAGCAGAGTGTGATCCATGGATGAGAACACTGCTGTGTGTTTCACTACAGGAATGGAGTTAAATCCCATGCTCTGAGTCTTCCTACAAGCAAGACTTCGTTTCAGGTAAGGGCAGTCACTTTTCTGCTCAAACGAACTACATCGTTCACGTAGCTCACACGTTTCTCATCTTAACTGACAAGCATTGGATGTTAGAGGACCAGTGCTTTGTATCAGTTTCCGAAGCAGAGTTGGACTAGATATGGTCTGTATGTATAGGAAACTCCGTTCGTTTGTTCTCAGCACACTCACGTTTCCTGCGTCTTAGAGACTCTAGAAAGCAAGAGTGTGCTTCTCGCTCTAAAGCAGAGTGTGATCTATGGATGAGAACTATGCTGTGTGTTTCACTTCAGGAATGGAGTTAAATCCCAGGCTCTGAGTCTTCCTACAAGCAAGACTTCGTTTCAGGTAAGGGCAGTCACTTTTCTGCTCAAACGAACTACATCGTTCACGAAGCTCACACGTTTCTCATCTTAACGGACAAGCATTATGTGTTAGAGGACCAGTGCTTTGTATCAGTTTCAGAAGAAGAGTTGGACTAGATATGGTCCGTATGTGTAGGAAACACCGTTCTTTTGTTCTCAGCACACTCACGTTTCCTGCGTCTTAGAGACTCTAGAAAGCAAGAGTGTGCTTCTCGCTCTAAAGCAGAGTGTGATCTATGGATGAGAACTATGCTGTGTGTTTCACTTCAGAAATGGAGTTAAATCCCAGGCTCTGAGTCTTCCTACAAGCAAGACTTCGTTTCAGGTAAGGGCAGTCACTTTTCTGCTCAAACGAACTACATCTTTCACGAAGCTCACACGTTTCTCATCTTAACTGACAAGCATTGGATGTTAGAGGGTCAGTGCTTTGTATCAGTTTCAGAGGCAGATTTGGACTACATATGGTCCATATGTGTAGGAAACACCGTTCCTTTGTTCTGGGCACACTCAGATATCCTGCTGTATTAGAGACCCTAGAAAGCAAGAGTGTGCTTCTCGCTCTAAAGCAGAGTGTGATCCATGGATGAGAACTATGCTGTGTGTTTCACTTCAGAAATGGAGTTAAATCCCAGGCTCTGAGTCTTCCTACAAGCAAGACTTCGTTTCAGGTAAGGGCAGTCACTTTTCTGCTCAAACGAACTACATCGTTCACGAAGCTCACACGTTTCTCATCTTAACGGACAAGCATTATGTGTTAGAGGACCAGTGCTTTGTATCAGTTTCAGAAGAAGAGTTGGACTAGATATGGTCCGTATGTGTAGGAAACACCGTTCTTTTGTTCTCAGCACACTCACGTTTCCTGCGTCTTAGAGACTCTAGAAAGCAAGAGTGTGCTTCTCGCTCTAAAGCAGAGTGTGATCTATGGATGAGAACTATGCTGTGTGTTTCACTTCAGAAATGGAGTTAAATCCCAGGCTCTGAGTCTTCCTACAAGCAAGACTTCGTTTCAGGTAAGGGCAGTCACTTTTCTGCTCAAACGAACTACATCGTTCACGAAGCTCACACGTTTCTCATCTTAACTGACAAGCATTGGATGTTAGAGGGTCAGTGCTTTGTATCAGTTTCAGAGGCAGATTTGGACTACATATGGTCCATATGTGTAGGAAACACCGTTCCTTTGTTCTGGGCACACTCAGATATCCTGCTGTATTAGAGACCCTAGAAAGCAAGAGTGTGCTTCTCGCTCTAAAGCAGAGTGTGATCCATGGATGAGAACTATGCTGTGTGTTTCACTTCAGAAATGGAGTTAAATCCCAGGCTCTGAGTCTTCCTACAAGCAAGACTTCGTTTCAGGTAAGGGCAGTCACTTTTCTGCTCAAACGAACTACATCGTTCAAAAAGCTCACACATTTCTCATCTTAACGGACAAGCATTGGGTGTTAGAGGACCAGTGCTTTGTATCAGTTTCAGAAGAAGAGTTGGACTAGATATGGTCCGTATGTGTAGGAAACACCGTTCTTTTGTTCAAAGCACACTCACGGTTCCTGCTGCCTTAGAGACTCTAGAAAGCAAGATCGTGCTTCTTGTTCTAAAGCAGAGTGTGATCAATGGATGAGAACACTCCTGTGTGTTTCACTTCAGGAATGGAGTTAAATCCCAGGCTCTGAGTCTTCCTGCAAGCAAGACTTCGTTTCAGGTAAGGGCAGTCAGTTTTCTGCTCAAATGAACTACATCGTTCACAAAGCTCACACGTTTCTCATCTTAACGGACAAGCATTGGGTGTTAGAGGACCAGTGCTTTGTATCAGTTTCAGAAGAAGAGTTGGACTAGATATGGTCCGTATGTGTAGGAAACACCGTTCTTTTGTTCAAAGCACACTCACGTTTCCTGCGTCTTAGAGACTTTAGAAAGCAAGAGCGTGCTTCTCGCTCTAAAGCAGAGTGTGATCCATGGATGAGAACTATGTTGTGTGTTTCCCTTCATAAAAGGAGTTAAATCCCAGGCTCTGTGTCTTCCTACAAGCAAGACTTCTTTTCAGGTAAGCGCAGTCACTTTTCAGCTCAAACGAACTACATCGTTCACGGAGCTCACACGTTTCTCATCTTAACAGACAAGCATTGGATGTTAGAGGACCAGTGCTTTGTATCAGTTTCAGAAGCAGAGTTGGACTAGATATGGTCCGTATGTGTAGGAAACACCGTTCTTTTGTACTCTGCAAACTCACGGTTCCTGCTGTCTTAGAGACTCTAGAAAGCAAGATCGTGCTTCTCGTTCTAAAGCAGAGTGTGATCAATGGATGAGAACACTGTTTTGTGTTTCACTTCAGGAATGGAGTTAAATCCCAGGCTCTGAGTCTTCCTACAAGCAAGACTTCGTTTCAGGTAAGGGCAGTCACTTTTCTGCTCAAACGAACTACATCGTTCACAAAGCTCACACATTTCTCATCTTAAATGACAAGCATTGGATGTTAGAGGACCAGTGCTTTGTATCAGTTTCAGAAGCAGAGTTGCACTAGATATGGTCCGTATGTGTAGGAAACACCGTTCTTTTGTTCTCTGCAAACTCACATTTCCTGCTGTCTTAGAGACTCTAGAAAGCAAGATCGTGCTACTTGTTCTAAAGCAGAGTGTGATCCATGGATGAGAACACTGCTGTGTGTTTCACTACAGGAATGGAGTTAAATCCCATGCTCTGAGTCTTCCTACAAGCAAGACTTCGTTTCAGGTAAGGGCAGTCACTTTTCTGCTCAAACGAACTACATCGTTCACGTAGCTCACACGTTTCTCATCTTAACTGACAAGCATTGGATGTTAGAGGCCCAGTGCTTTGTATCAGTTTCCGAAGCAGAGTTGGACTAGATATGGTCCGTATGTATAGGAAACTCCGTTCTTTTGTTCTCAGCACACTCACGTTTCCTGCGTCTTAGAGACTCTAGAAAGCAAGAGTGTGCTTCTCGCTCTAAAGCAGAGTGTGATCTATGGATGAGAACTATGCTGTGTGTTTCACTTCAGAAATGGAGTTAAATCCCAGGCTCTGAGTCTTCCTACAAGCAAGACTTCGTTTCAGGTAAGGGCAGTCACTTTTCTGCTCAAACGAACTACATCGTTCACGAAGCTCACACGTTTCTCATCTTAACGGACAAGCATTATGTGTTAGAGGACCAGTGCTTTGTATCAGTTTCAGAAGTAGAGTTGGACTAGATATGGTCCGTATGTGTAGGAAACACCGTTCTTTTGTTCAAAGCACACTCACGTTTCCTGCGTCTTAGAGACTTTAGAAAGCAAGAGCGTGCTTCTCGCTCTAAAGCAGAGTGTGATCCATGGATGAGAACTATGTTGTGTGTTTCCCTTCATAAAAGGAGTTAAATCCCAGGCTCTGTGTCTTCCTACAAGCAAGACTTCTTTTCAGGTAAGTGCAGTCACTTTTCAGCTCAAACGAACTACATCGTTCATGGAGCTCACACGTTTCTCATCTTAACAGACAAGCATTGGATGTTAGAGGACCAGTGCTTTGTATCAGTTTCAGAAGCAGAGTTGGACTAGATATGGTCCGTATGTGTAGGAAACACCGTTCTTTTGTACTCTGCAAACTCACGGTTCCTGCTGTCTTAGAGACTCTAGAAAGCAAGATCGTGCTTCTCGTTCTAAAGCAGAGTGTGATCAATGGATGAGAACACTGTTTTGTGTTTCACTTCAGGAATGGAGTTAAATCCCAGGCTCTGAGTCTTCCTACAAGCAAGACTTCGTTTCAGGTAAGGGCAGTCACTTTTCTGCTCAAACGAACTACATCGTTCACAAAGCTCACACATTTCTCATCTTAAATGACAAGCATTGGATGTTAGAGGACCAGTGCTTTGTATCAGTTTCAGAAGCAGAGTTGCACTAGATATGGTCCGTATGTGTAGGAAACACCGTTCTTTTGTTCTCTGCAAACTCACATTTCCTGCTGTCTTAGAGACTCTAGAAAGCAAGATCGTGCTACTTGTTCTAAAGCAGAGTGTGATCCATGGATGAGAACACTGCTGTGTGTTTCACTACAGGAATGGAGTTAAATCCCATGCTCTGAGTCTTCCTACAAGCAAGACTTCGTTTCAGGTAAGGGCAGTCACTTTTCTGCTCAAACGAACTACATCGTTCACGTAGCTCACACGTTTCTCATCTTAACTGACAAGCATTGGATGTTAGAGGACCAGTGCTTTGTATCAGTTTCCGAAGCAGAGTTGGACTAGATATGGTCCGTATGTATAGGAAACTCCGTTCGTTTGTTCTCAGCACACTCACGTTTCCTGCGTCTTAGAGACTCTAGAAAGCAAGAGTGTGCTTCTCGCTCTAAAGCAGAGTGTGATCTATGGATGAGAACTATGCTGTGTGTTTCACTTCAGGAATGGAGTTAAATCCCAGGCTCTGAGTCTTCCTACAAGCAAGACTTCGTTTCAGGTAAGGGCAGTCACTTTTCTGCTCAAACGAACTACATCGTTCACGAAGCTCACACGTTTCTCATCTTAACGGACAAGCATTATGTGTTAGAGGACCAGTGCTTTGTATCAGTTTCAGAAGAAGAGTTGGACTAGATATGGTCCGTATGTGTAGGAAACACCGTTCTTTTGTTCTCAGCACACTCACGTTTCCTGCGTCTTAGAGACTCTAGAAAGCAAGAGTGTGCTTCTCGCTCTAAAGCAGAGTGTGATCTATGGATGAGAACTATGCTGTGTGTTTCACTTCAGAAATGGAGTTAAATCCCAGGCTCTGAGTCTTCCTACAAGCAAGACTTCGTTTCAGGTAAGGGCATTCACTTTTCTGCTCAAACGAACTACATCTTTCACGAAGCTCACACGTTTCTCATCTTAACTGACAAGCATTGGATGTTAGAGGGTCAGTGCTTTGTATCAGTTTCAGAGGCAGATTTGGACTACATATGGTCCATATGTGTAGGAAACACCGTTCCTTTGTTCTGGGCACACTCAGATATCCTGCTGTATTAGAGACCCTAGAAAGCAAGAGTGTGCTTCTCGCTCTAAAGCAGAGTGTGATCCATGGATGAGAACTATGCTGTGTGTTTCACTTCAGAAATGGAGTTAAATCCCAGGCTCTGAGTCTTCCTACAAGCAAGACTTCGTTTCAGGTAAGGGCAGTCACTTTTCTGCTCAAACGAACTACATCGTTCACGAAGCTCACACGTTTCTCATCTTAACGGACAAGCATTATGTGTTAGAGGACCAGTGCTTTGTATCAGTTTCAGAAGAAGAGTTGGACTAGATATGGTCCGTATGTGTAGGAAACACCGTTCTTTTGTTCTCAGCACACTCACGTTTCCTGCGTCTTAGAGACTCTAGAAAGCAAGAGTGTGCTTCTCGCTCTAAAGCAGAGTGTGATCTATGGATGAGAACTATGCTGTGTGTTTCACTTCAGAAATGGAGTTAAATCCCAGGCTCTGAGTCTTCCTACAAGCAAGACTTCGTTTCAGGTAAGGGCAGTCACTTTTCTGCTCAAACGAACTACATCGTTCACGAAGCTCACACGTTTCTCATCTTAACTGACAAGCATTGGATGTTAGAGGGTCAGTGCTTTGTATCAGTTTCAGAGGCAGATTTGGACTACATATGGTCCATATGTGTAGGAAACACCGTTCCTTTGTTCTGGGCACACTCAGATATCCTGCTGTATTAGAGACCCTAGAAAGCAAGAGTGTGCTTCTCGCTCTAAAGCAGAGTGTGATCCATGGATGAGAACTATGCTGTGTGTTTCACTTCAGAAATGGAGTTAAATCCCAGGCTCTGAGTCTTCCTACAAGCAAGACTTCGTTTCAGGTAAGGGCAGTCACTTTTCTGCTCAAACGAACTACATCGTTCAAAAAGCTCACACATTTCTCATCTTAACGGACAAGCATTGGGTGTTAGAGGACCAGTGCTTTGTATCAGTTTCAGAAGAAGAGTTGGACTAGATATGGTCCGTATGTGTAGGAAACACCGTTCTTTTGTTCAAAGCACACTCACGGTTCCTGCTGCCTTAGAGACTCTAGAAAGCAAGATCGTGCTTCTTGTTCTAAAGCAGAGTGTGATCAATGGATGAGAACACTCCTGTGTGTTTCACTTCAGGAATGGAGTTAAATCCCAGGCTCTGAGTCTTCCTGCAAGCAAGACTTCGTTTCAGGTAAGGGCAGTCAGTTTTCTGCTCAAATGAACTACATCGTTCACAAAGCTCACACGTTTCTCATCTTAACGGACAAGCATTGGGTGTTAGAGGACCAGTGCTTTGTATCAGTTTCAGAAGAAGAGTTGGACTAGATATGGTCCGTATGTGTAGGAAACACCGTTCTTTTGTTCAAAGCACACTCACGTTTCCTGCGTCTTAGAGACTTTAGAAAGCAAGAGCGTGCTTCTCGCTCTAAAGCAGAGTGTGATCCATGGATGAGAACTATGTTGTGTGTTTCCCTTCATAAAAGGAGTTAAATCCCAGGCTCTGTGTCTTCCTACAAGCAAGACTTCTTTTCAGGTAAGCGCAGTCACTTTTCAGCTCAAACGAACTACATCGTTCACGGAGCTCACACGTTTCTCATCTTAACAGACAAGCATTGGATGTTAGAGGACCAGTGCTTTGTATCAGTTTCAGAAGCAGAGTTGGACTAGATATGGTCCGTATGTGTAGGAAACACCGTTCTTTTGTACTCTGCAAACTCACGGTTCCTGCTGTCTTAGAGACTCTAGAAAGCAAGATCGTGCTTCTCGTTCTAAAGCAGAGTGTGATCAATGGATGAGAACACTGTTTTGTGTTTCACTTCAGGAATGGAGTTAAATCCCAGGCTCTGAGTCTTCCTACAAGCAAGACTTCGTTTCAGGTAAGGGCAGTCACTTTTCTGCTCAAACGAACTACATCGTTCACAAAGCTCACACATTTCTCATCTTAAATGACAAGCATTGGATGTTAGAGGACCAGTGCTTTGTATCAGTTTCAGAAGCAGAGTTGCACTAGATATGGTCCGTATGTGTAGGAAACACCGTTCTTTTGTTCTCTGCAAACTCACATTTCCTGCTGTCTTAGAGACTCTAGAAAGCAAGATCGTGCTACTTGTTCTAAAGCAGAGTGTGATCCATGGATGAGAACACTGCTGTGTGTTTCACTACAGGAATGGAGTTAAATCCCATGCTCTGAGTCTTCCTACAAGCAAGACTTCGTTTCAGGTAAGGGCAGTCACTTTTCTGCTCAAACGAACTACATCGTTCACGTAGCTCACACGTTTCTCATCTTAACTGACAAGCATTGGATGTTAGAGGCCCAGTGCTTTGTATCAGTTTCCGAAGCAGAGTTGGACTAGATATGGTCCGTATGTATAGGAAACTCCGTTCTTTTGTTCTCAGCACACTCACGTTTCCTGCGTCTTAGAGACTCTAGAAAGCAAGAGTGTGCTTCTCGCTCTAAAGCAGAGTGTGATCTATGGATGAGAACTATGCTGTGTGTTTCACTTCAGAAATGGAGTTAAATCCCAGGCTCTGAGTCTTCCTACAAGCAAGACTTCGTTTCAGGTAAGGGCAGTCACTTTTCTGCTCAAACGAACTACATCGTTCACGAAGCTCACACGTTTCTCATCTTAACGGACAAGCATTATGTGTTAGAGGACCAGTGCTTTGTATCAGTTTCAGAAGTAGAGTTGGACTAGATATGGTCCGTATGTGTAGGAAACACCGTTCTTTTGTTCAAAGCACACTCACGTTTCCTGCGTCTTAGAGACTTTAGAAAGCAAGAGCGTGCTTCTCGCTCTAAAGCAGAGTGTGATCCATGGATGAGAACTATGTTGTGTGTTTCCCTTCATAAAAGGAGTTAAATCCCAGGCTCTGTGTCTTCCTACAAGCAAGACTTCTTTTCAGGTAAGTGCAGTCACTTTTCAGCTCAAACGAACTACATCGTTCATGGAGCTCACACGTTTCTCATCTTAACAGACAAGCATTGGATGTTAGAGGACCAGTGCTTTGTATCAGTTTCAGAAGCAGAGTTGGACTAGATATGGTCCGTATGTGTAGGAAACACCGTTCTTTTGTACTCTGCAAACTCACGGTTCCTGCTGTCTTAGAGACTCTAGAAAGCAAGATCGTGCTTCTCGTTCTAAAGCAGAGTGTGATCAATGGATGAGAACACTGTTTTGTGTTTCACTTCAGGAATGGAGTTAAATCCCAGGCTCTGAGTCTTCCTACAAGCAAGACTTCGTTTCAGGTAAGGGCAGTCACTTTTCTGCTCAAACGAACTACATCGTTCACAAAGCTCACACATTTCTCATCTTAAATGACAAGCATTGGATGTTAGAGGACCAGTGCTTTGTATCAGTTTCAGAAGCAGAGTTGCACTAGATATGGTCCGTATGTGTAGGAAACACCGTTCTTTTGTTCTCTGCAAACTCACATTTCCTGCTGTCTTAGAGACTCTAGAAAGCAAGATCGTGCTACTTGTTCTAAAGCAGAGTGTGATCCATGGATGAGAACACTGCTGTGTGTTTCACTACAGGAATGGAGTTAAATCCCATGCTCTGAGTCTTCCTACAAGCAAGACTTCGTTTCAGGTAAGGGCAGTCACTTTTCTGCTCAAACGAACTACATCGTTCACGTAGCTCACACGTTTCTCATCTTAACTGACAAGCATTGGATGTTAGAGGCCCAGTGCTTTGTATCAGTTTCCGAAGCAGAGTTGGACTAGATATGGTCCGTATGTATAGGAAACTCCGTTCTTTTGTTCTCAGCACACTCACGTTTCCTGCGTCTTAGAGACTCTAGAAAGCAAGAGTGTGCTTCTCGCTCTAAAGCAGAGTGTGATCTATGGATGAGAACTATGCTGTGTGTTTCACTTCAGGAATGGAGTTAAATCCCAGGCTCTGAGTCTTCCTACAAGCAAGACTTCGTTTCAGGTAAGGGCAGTCACTTTTCTGCTCAAACGAACTACATCGTTCACGAAGCTCACACGTTTCTCATCTTAACGGACAAGCATTATGTGTTAGAGGACCAGTGCTTTGTATCAGTTTCAGAAGAAGAGTTGGACTAGATATGGTCCGTATGTGTAGGAAACACCGTTCTTTTGTTCTCAGCACACTCACGTTTCCTGCGTCTTAGAGACTCTAGAAAGCAAGAGTGTGCTTCTCGCTCTAAAGCAGAGTGTGATCTATGGATGAGAACTATGCTGTGTGTTTCACTTCAGAAATGGAGTTAAATCCCAGGCTCTGAGTCTTCCTACAAGCAAGACTTCGTTTCAGGTAAGGGCAGTCACTTTTCTGCTCAAACGAACTACATCTTTCACGAAGCTCACACGTTTCTCATCTTAACTGACAAGCATTGGATGTTAGAGGGTCAGTGCTTTGTATCAGTTTCAGAGGCAGATTTGGACTACATATGGTCCATATGTGTAGGAAACACCGTTCCTTTGTTCTGGGCACACTCAGATATCCTGCTGTATTAGAGACCCTAGAAAGCAAGAGTGTGCTTCTCGCTCTAAAGCAGAGTGTGATCCATGGATGAGAACTATGCTGTGTGTTTCACTTCAGAAATGGAGTTAAATCCCAGGCTCTGAGTCTTCCTACAAGCAAGACTTCGTTTCAGGTAAGGGCAGTCACTTTTCTGCTCAAACGAACTACATCGTTCACGAAGCTCACACGTTTCTCATCTTAACGGACAAGCATTATGTGTTAGAGGACCAGTGCTTTGTATCAGTTTCAGAAGAAGAGTTGGACTAGATATGGTCCGTATGTGTAGGAAACACCGTTCTTTTGTTCTCAGCACACTCACGTTTCCTGCGTCTTAGAGACTCTAGAAAGCAAGAGTGTGCTTCTCGCTCTAAAGCAGAGTGTGATCTATGGATGAGAACTATGCTGTGTGTTTCACTTCAGAAATGGAGTTAAATCCCAGGCTCTGAGTCTTCCTACAAGCAAGACTTCGTTTCAGGTAAGGGCAGTCACTTTTCTGCTCAAACGAACTACATCGTTCACGAAGCTCACACGTTTCTCATCTTAACTGACAAGCATTGGATGTTAGAGGGTCAGTGCTTTGTATCAGTTTCAGAGGCAGATTTGGACTACATATGGTCCATATGTGTAGGAAACACCGTTCCTTTGTTCTGGGCACACTCAGATATCCTGCTGTATTAGAGACTCTAAAAAGCAAGATCGTGCTTCTTGTTCTAAAGCAGAGTGTGATCAATGGATGAGAACACTCCTGTGTGTTTCACTTCAGGAATGGAGTTAAATCCCAGGCTCTGAGTCTTCCTGCAAGCAAGACTTCGTTTCAGGTAAGGGCAGTCAGTTTTCTGCTCAAATGAACTACATCGTTCACAAAGCTCACACGTTTCTCATCTTAACGGACAAGCATTGGGTGTTAGAGGACCAGTGCTTTGTATCAGTTTCAGAAGAAGAGTTGGACTAGATATGGTCCGTATGTGTAGGAAACACCGTTCTTTTGTTCAAAGCACACTCACGTTTCCTGCGTCTTAGAGACTTTAGAAAGCAAGAGCGTGCTTCTCGCTCTAAAGCAGAGTGTGATCCATGGATGAGAACTATGTTGTGTGTTTCCCTTCATAAAAGGAGTTAAATCCCAGGCTCTGTGTCTTCCTACAAGCAAGACTTCTTTTCAGGTAAGCGCAGTCACTTTTCAGCTCAAACGAACTACATCGTTCACGGAGCTCACACGTTTCTCATCTTAACAGACAAGCATTGGATGTTAGAGGACCAGTGCTTTGTATCAGTTTCAGAAGCAGAGTTGGACTAGATATGGTCCGTATGTGTAGGAAACACCGTTCTTTTGTACTCTGCAAACTCACGGTTCCTGCTGTCTTAGAGACTCTAGAAAGCAAGATCGTGCTTCTCGTTCTAAAGCAGAGTGTGATCAATGGATGAGAACACTGTTTTGTGTTTCACTTCAGGAATGGAGTTAAATCCCAGGCTCTGAGTCTTCCTACAAGCAAGACTTCGTTTCAGGTAAGGGCAGTCACTTTTCTGCTCAAACGAACTACATCGTTCACGAAGCTCACACGTTTCTCATCTTAACGGACAAGCATTATGTGTTAGAGGACCAGTGCTTTGTATCAGTTTCAGAAGAAGAGTTGGACTAGATATGGTCCGTATGTGTAGGAAACACCGTTCTTTTGTTCTCAGCACACTCACGTTTCCTGCGTCTTAGAGACTCTAGAAAGCAAGAGTGTGCTTCTCGCTCTAAAGCAGAGTGTGATCTATGGATGAGAACTATGCTGTGTGTTTCACTTCAGAAATGGAGTTAAATCCCAGGCTCTGAGTCTTCCTACAAGCAAGACTTCGTTTCAGGTAAGGGCAGTCACTTTTCTGCTCAAACGAACTACATCTTTCACGAAGCTCACACGTTTCTCATCTTAACTGACAAGCATTGGATGTTAGAGGGTCAGTGCTTTGTATCAGTTTCAGAGGCAGATTTGGACTACATATGGTCCATATGTGTAGGAAACACCGTTCCTTTGTTCTGGGCACACTCAGATATCCTGCTGTATTAGAGACCCTAGAAAGCAAGAGTGTGCTTCTCGCTCTAAAGCAGAGTGTGATCCATGGATGAGAACTATGCTGTGTGTTTCACTTCAGAAATGGAGTTAAATCCCAGGCTCTGAGTCTTCCTACAAGCAAGACTTCGTTTCAGGTAAGGGCAGTCACTTTTCTGCTCAAACGAACTACATCGTTCACGAAGCTCACACGTTTCTCATCTTAACGGACAAGCATTATGTGTTAGAGGACCAGTGCTTTGTATCAGTTTCAGAAGAAGAGTTGGACTAGATATGGTCCGTATGTGTAGGAAACACCGTTCTTTTGTTCTCAGCACACTCACGTTTCCTGCGTCTTAGAGACTCTAGAAAGCAAGAGTGTGCTTCTCGCTCTAAAGCAGAGTGTGATCTATGGATGAGAACTATGCTGTGTGTTTCACTTCAGAAATGGAGTTAAATCCCAGGCTCTGAGTCTTCCTACAAGCAAGACTTCGTTTCAGGTAAGGGCAGTCACTTTTCTGCTCAAACGAACTACATCGTTCACGAAGCTCACACGTTTCTCATCTTAACTGACAAGCATTGGATGTTAGAGGGTCAGTGCTTTGTATCAGTTTCAGAGGCAGATTTGGACTACATATGGTCCATATGTGTAGGAAACACCGTTCCTTTGTTCTGGGCACACTCAGATATCCTGCTGTATTAGAGACTCTAAAAAGCAAGATCGTGCTTCTTGTTCTAAAGCAGAGTGTGATCAATGGATGAGAACACTCCTGTGTGTTTCACTTCAGGAATGGAGTTAAATCCCAGGCTCTGAGTCTTCCTGCAAGCAAGACTTCGTTTCAGGTAAGGGCAGTCAGTTTTCTGCTCAAATGAACTACATCGTTCACAAAGCTCACACGTTTCTCATCTTAACGGACAAGCATTGGGTGTTAGAGGACCAGTGCTTTGTATCAGTTTCAGAAGAAGAGTTGGACTAGATATGGTCCGTATGTGTAGGAAACACCGTTCTTTTGTTCAAAGCACACTCACGTTTCCTGCGTCTTAGAGACTTTAGAAAGCAAGAGCGTGCTTCTCGCTCTAAAGCAGAGTGTGATCCATGGATGAGAACTATGTTGTGTGTTTCCCTTCATAAAAGGAGTTAAATCCCAGGCTCTGTGTCTTCCTACAAGCAAGACTTCTTTTCAGGTAAGCGCAGTCACTTTTCAGCTCAAACGAACTACATCGTTCACGGAGCTCACACGTTTCTCATCTTAACAGACAAGCATTGGATGTTAGAGGACCAGTGCTTTGTATCAGTTTCAGAAGCAGAGTTGGACTAGATATGGTCCGTATGTGTAGGAAACACCGTTCTTTTGTACTCTGCAAACTCACGGTTCCTGCTGTCTTAGAGACTCTAGAAAGCAAGATCGTGCTTCTCGTTCTAAAGCAGAGTGTGATCAATGGATGAGAACACTGTTTTGTGTTTCACTTCAGGAATGGAGTTAAATCCCAGGCTCTGAGTCTTCCTACAAGCAAGACTTCGTTTCAGGTAAGGGCAGTCACTTTTCTGCTCAAACGAACTACATCGTTCACAAAGCTCACACATTTCTCATCTTAAATGACAAGCATTGGATGTTAGAGGACCAGTGCTTTGTATCAGTTTCAGAAGCAGAGTTGCACTAGATATGGTCCGTATGTGTAGGAAACACCGTTCTTTTGTTCTCTGCAAACTCACATTTCCTGCTGTCTTAGAGACTCTAGAAAGCAAGATCGTGCTACTTGTTCTAAAGCAGAGTGTGATCCATGGATGAGAACACTGCTGTGTGTTTCACTACAGGAATGGAGTTAAATCCCATGCTCTGTGTCTTCCTACATGCAAGACTTCGTTTCAGGTAAGGGCAGTCACTTTTCTGCTCAAACGAACTACATCGTTCACGTAGCTCACACGTTTCTCATCTTAACTGACAAGCATTGGATGTTAGAGGACCAGTGCTTTGTATCAGTTTCCGAAGCAGAGTTGGACTAGATATGGTCCGTATGTATAGGAAACTCCGTTCTTTTGTTCTCAGCACACTCACGTTTCCTGCGTCTTAGAGACTCTAGAAAGCAAGAGTGTGCTTCTCCCTGTAAAGCAGAGTGTGATCTATGGATGAGAACTATGCTGTGTGTTTCACTTCAGAAATGGAGTTAAATCCCAGGCTCTGAGTCTTCCTACAAGCAAGACTTCGTTTCAGGTAAGGGCAGTCACTTTTCTGCTCAAACGAACTACATCGTTCACGAAGCTCACACGTTTCTCATCTTAACTGACAAGCATTGGATGTTAGAGGGTCAGTGCTTTGTATCAGTTTCAGAGGCAGATTTGGACTACATATGGTCCATATGTGTAGGAAACACCGTTCCTTTGTTCTGGGCACACTCAGATATCCTGCTGTATTAGAGACCCTAGAAAGCAAGAGTGTGCTTCTCGCTCTAAAGCAGAGTGTGATCCATGGATGAGAACTATGCTGTGTGTTTCACTTCAGAAATGGAGTTAAATCCCAGGCTCTGAGTCTTCCTACAAGCAAGACTTCGTTTCAGGTAAGGGCAGTCACTTTTCTGCTCAAACGAACTACATCGTTCACAAAGCTCACACATTTCTCATCTTAACGGACAAGCATTGGGTGTTAGAGGACCAGTGCTTTGTATCAGTTTCAGAAGAAGAGTTGGACTAGATATGGTCCGTATGTGTAGGAAACACCGTTCTTTTGTTCAAAGCACACTCACGGTTCCTGCTGCCTTAGAGACTCTAGAAAGCAAGATCGTGCTTCTTGTTCTAAAGCAGAGTGTGATCAATGGATGAGAACACTCCTGTGTGTTTCACTTCAGGAATGGAGTTAAATCCCAGGCTCTGAGTCTTCCTGCAAGCAAGACTTCGTTTCAGGTAAGGGCAGTCAGTTTTCTGCTCAAATGAACTACATCGTTCACAAAGCTCACACGTTTCTCATCTTAACGGACAAGCATTGGGTGTTAGAGGACCAGTGCTTTGTATCAGTTTCAGAAGAAGAGTTGGACTAGATATGGTCCGTATGTGTAGGAAACACCGTTCTTTTGTTCAAAGCACACTCACGTTTCCTGCGTCTTAGAGACTTTAGAAAGCAAGAGCGTGCTTCTCGCTCTAAAGCAGAGTGTGATCCATGGATGAGAACTATGTTGTGTGTTTCCCTTCATAAAAGGAGTTAAATCCCAGGCTCTGTGTCTTCCTACAAGCAAGACTTCTTTTCAGGTAAGCGCAGTCACTTTTCAGCTCAAACGAACTACATCGTTCACGGAGCTCACACGTTTCTCATCTTAACAGACAAGCATTGGATGTTAGAGGACCAGTGCTTTGTATCAGTTTCAGAAGCAGAGTTGGACTAGATATGGTCCGTATGTGTAGGAAACACCGTTCTTTTGTACTCTGCAAACTCACGGTTCCTGCTGTCTTAGAGACTCTAGAAAGCAAGATCGTGCTTCTCGTTCTAAAGCAGAGTGTGATCAATGGATGAGAACACTGTTTTGTGTTTCACTTCAGGAATGGAGTTAAATCCCAGGCTCTGAGTCTTCCTACAAGCAAGACTTCGTTTCAGGTAAGGGCAGTCACTTTTCTGCTCAAACGAACTACATCGTTCACAAAGCTCACACATTTCTCATCTTAAATGACAAGCATTGGATGTTAGAGGACCAGTGCTTTGTATCAGTTTCAGAAGCAGAGTTGCACTAGATATGGTCCGTATGTGTAGGAAACACCGTTCTTGTGTTCTCTGCAAACTCACATTTCCTGCTGTCTTAGAGACTCTAGAAAGCAAGATCGTGCTACTTGTTCTAAAGCAGAGTGTGATCCATGGATGAGAACACTGCTGTGTGTTTCACTACAGGAATGGAGTTAAATCCCATGCTCTGAGTCTTCCTACAAGCAAGACTTCGTTTCAGGTAAGGGCAGTCACTTTTCTGCTCAAACGAACTACATCGTTCACGTAGCTCACACGTTTCTCATCTTAACTGACAAGCATTGGATGTTAGAGGACCAGTGCTTTGTATCAGTTTCCGAAGCAGAGTTGGACTAGATATGGTCCGTATGTATAGGAAACTCCGTTCTTTTGTTCTCAGCACACTCACGTTTCCTGCGTCTTAGAGACTCTAGAAAGCAAGAGTGTGCTTCTCCCTCTAAAGCAGAGTGTGATCTATGGATGAGAACTATGCTGTGTGTTTCACTTCAGAAATGGAGTTAAATCCCAGGCTCTGAGTCTTCCTACAAGCAAGACTTCGTTTCAGGTAAGGGCAGTCACTTTTCTGCTCAAACGAACTACATCGTTCACGAAGCTCACACGTTTCTCATCTTAACTGACAAGCATTGGATGTTAGAGGACCAGTGCTTTGTATCAGTTTCCGAAGCAGAGTTGGACTAGATATGGTCCGTATGTATAGGAAACTCCGTTCTTTTGTTCTCAGCACACTCACGTTTCCTGCGTCTTAGAGACTCTAGAAAGCAAGAGTGTGCTTCTCGCTCTAAAGCAGAGTGTGATCTATGGATGAGAACTATGCTGTGTGTTTCACTTCAGAAATGGAGTTAAATCCCAGGCTCTGAGTCTTCCTACAAGCAAGACATCGTTTCAGGTAAGGGCAGTCACTTTTCTGCTCAAACGAACTACATCGTTCACGAAGCTCACACGTTTCTCATCTTAACGGACAAGCATTATGTGTTAGAGGACCAGTGCTTTGTATCAGTTTCAGAAGAAGAGTTGGACTAGATATGGTCCGTATGTGTAGGAAACACCGTTCTTTTGTTCAAAGCACACTCACGTTTCCTGCGTCTTAGAGACTTTAGAAAGCAAGAGCGTGCTTCTCGCTCTAAAGCAGAGTGTGATCCATGGATGAGAACTATGTTGTGTGTTTCCCTTCATAAAAGGAGTTAAATCCCAGGCTCTGTGTCTTCCTACAAGCAAGACTTCTTTTCAGGTAAGCGCAGTCACTTTTCAGCTCAAACGAACTACATCGTTCACGGAGCTCACACGTTTCTCATCTTAACAGACAAGCATTGGATGTTAGAGGACCAGTGCTTTGTATCAGTTTCAGAAGCAGAGTTGGACTAGATATGGTCCGTATGTGTAGGAAACACCGTTCTTTTGTACTCTGCAAACTCACGGTTCCTGCTGTCTTAGAGACTCTAGAAAGCAAGATCGTGCTTCTCGTTCTAAAGCAGAGTGTGATCAATGGATGAGAACACTGTTTTGTGTTTCACTTCAGGAATGGAGTTAAATCCCAGGCTCTGAGTCTTCCTACAAGCAAGACTTCGTTTCAGGTAAGGGCAGTCACTTTTCTGCTCAAACGAACTACATCGTTCACGAAGCTCACACGTTTCTCATCTTAACGGACAAGCATTATGTGTTAGAGGACCAGTGCTTTGTATCAGTTTCAGAAGAAGAGTTGGACTAGATATGGTCCGTATGTGTAGGAAACACCGTTCTTTTGTTCTCAGCACACTCACGTTTCCTGCGTCTTAGAGACTCTAGAAAGCAAGAGTGTGCTTCTCGCTCTAAAGCAGAGTGTGATCTATGGATGAGAACTATGCTGTGTGTTTCACTTCAGAAATGGAGTTAAATCCCAGGCTCTGAGTCTTCCTACAAGCAAGACTTCGTTTCAGGTAAGGGCAGTCACTTTTCTGCTCAAACGAACTACATCTTTCACGAAGCTCACACGTTTCTCATCTTAACTGACAAGCATTGGATGTTAGAGGGTCAGTGCTTTGTATCAGTTTCAGAGGCAGATTTGGACTACATATGGTCCATATGTGTAGGAAACACCGTTCCTTTGTTCTGGGCACACTCAGATATCCTGCTGTATTAGAGACCCTAGAAAGCAAGAGTGTGCTTCTCGCTCTAAAGCAGAGTGTGATCCATGGATGAGAACTATGCTGTGTGTTTCACTTCAGAAATGGAGTTAAATCCCAGGCTCTGAGTCTTCCTACAAGCAAGACTTCGTTTCAGGTAAGGGCAGTCACTTTTCTGCTCAAACGAACTACATCGTTCACGAAGCTCACACGTTTCTCATCTTAACGGACAAGCATTATGTGTTAGAGGACCAGTGCTTTGTATCAGTTTCAGAAGAAGAGTTGGACTAGATATGGTCCGTATGTGTAGGAAACACCGTTCTTTTGTTCTCAGCACACTCACGTTTCCTGCGTCTTAGAGACTCTAGAAAGCAAGAGTGTGCTTCTCGCTCTAAAGCAGAGTGTGATCTATGGATGAGAACTATGCTGTGTGTTTCACTTCAGAAATGGAGTTAAATCCCAGGCTCTGAGTCTTCCTACAAGCAAGACTTCGTTTCAGGTAAGGGCAGTCACTTTTCTGCTCAAACGAACTACATCGTTCACGAAGCTCACACGTTTCTCATCTTAACTGACAAGCATTGGATGTTAGAGGGTCAGTGCTTTGTATCAGTTTCAGAGGCAGATTTGGACTACATATGGTCCATATGTGTAGGAAACACCGTTCCTTTGTTCTGGGCACACTCAGATATCCTGCTGTATTAGAGACTCTAAAAAGCAAGATCGTGCTTCTTGTTCTAAAGCAGAGTGTGATCAATGGATGAGAACACTCCTGTGTGTTTCACTTCAGGAATGGAGTTAAATCCCAGGCTCTGAGTCTTCCTGCAAGCAAGACTTCGTTTCAGGTAAGGGCAGTCAGTTTTCTGCTCAAATGAACTACATCGTTCACAAAGCTCACACGTTTCTCATCTTAACGGACAAGCATTGGGTGTTAGAGGACCAGTGCTTTGTATCAGTTTCAGAAGAAGAGTTGGACTAGATATGGTCCGTATGTGTAGGAAACACCGTTCTTTTGTTCAAAGCACACTCACGTTTCCTGCGTCTTAGAGACTTTAGAAAGCAAGAGCGTGCTTCTCGCTCTAAAGCAGAGTGTGATCCATGGATGAGAACTATGTTGTGTGTTTCCCTTCATAAAAGGAGTTAAATCCCAGGCTCTGTGTCTTCCTACAAGCAAGACTTCTTTTCAGGTAAGCGCAGTCACTTTTCAGCTCAAACGAACTACATCGTTCACGGAGCTCACACGTTTCTCATCTTAACAGACAAGCATTGGATGTTAGAGGACCAGTGCTTTGTATCAGTTTCAGAAGCAGAGTTGGACTAGATATGGTCCGTATGTGTAGGAAACACCGTTCTTTTGTACTCTGCAAACTCACGGTTCCTGCTGTCTTAGAGACTCTAGAAAGCAAGATCGTGCTTCTCGTTCTAAAGCAGAGTGTGATCAATGGATGAGAACACTGTTTTGTGTTTCACTTCAGGAATGGAGTTAAATCCCAGGCTCTGAGTCTTCCTACAAGCAAGACTTCGTTTCAGGTAAGGGCAGTCACTTTTCTGCTCAAACGAACTACATCGTTCACAAAGCTCACACATTTCTCATCTTAAATGACAAGCATTGGATGTTAGAGGACCAGTGCTTTGTATCAGTTTCAGAAGCAGAGTTGCACTAGATATGGTCCGTATGTGTAGGAAACACCGTTCTTTTGTTCTCTGCAAACTCACATTTCCTGCTGTCTTAGAGACTCTAGAAAGCAAGATCGTGCTACTTGTTCTAAAGCAGAGTGTGATCCATGGATGAGAACACTGCTGTGTGTTTCACTACAGGAATGGAGTTAAATCCCATGCTCTGTGTCTTCCTACATGCAAGACTTCGTTTCAGGTAAGGGCAGTCACTTTTCTGCTCAAACGAACTACATCGTTCACGTAGCTCACACGTTTCTCATCTTAACTGACAAGCATTGGATGTTAGAGGACCAGTGCTTTGTATCAGTTTCCGAAGCAGAGTTGGACTAGATATGGTCCGTATGTATAGGAAACTCCGTTCTTTTGTTCTCAGCACACTCACGTTTCCTGCGTCTTAGAGACTCTAGAAAGCAAGAGTGTGCTTCTCCCTGTAAAGCAGAGTGTGATCTATGGATGAGAACTATGCTGTGTGTTTCACTTCAGAAATGGAGTTAAATCCCAGGCTCTGAGTCTTCCTACAAGCAAGACTTCGTTTCAGGTAAGGGCAGTCACTTTTCTGCTCAAACGAACTACATCGTTCACGAAGCTCACACGTTTCTCATCTTAACTGACAAGCATTGGATGTTAGAGGGTCAGTGCTTTGTATCAGTTTCAGAGGCAGATTTGGACTACATATGGTCCATATGTGTAGGAAACACCGTTCCTTTGTTCTGGGCACACTCAGATATCCTGCTGTATTAGAGACCCTAGAAAGCAAGAGTGTGCTTCTCGCTCTAAAGCAGAGTGTGATCCATGGATGAGAACTATGCTGTGTGTTTCACTTCAGAAATGGAGTTAAATCCCAGGCTCTGAGTCTTCCTACAAGCAAGACTTCGTTTCAGGTAAGGGCAGTCACTTTTCTGCTCAAACGAACTACATCGTTCACAAAGCTCACACATTTCTCATCTTAACGGACAAGCATTGGGTGTTAGAGGACCAGTGCTTTGTATCAGTTTCAGAAGAAGAGTTGGACTAGATATGGTCCGTATGTGTAGGAAACACCGTTCTTTTGTTCAAAGCACACTCACGGTTCCTGCTGCCTTAGAGACTCTAGAAAGCAAGATCGTGCTTCTTGTTCTAAAGCAGAGTGTGATCAATGGATGAGAACACTCCTGTGTGTTTCACTTCAGGAATGGAGTTAAATCCCAGGCTCTGAGTCTTCCTGCAAGCAAGACTTCGTTTCAGGTAAGGGCAGTCAGTTTTCTGCTCAAATGAACTACATCGTTCACAAAGCTCACACGTTTCTCATCTTAACGGACAAGCATTGGGTGTTAGAGGACCAGTGCTTTGTATCAGTTTCAGAAGAAGAGTTGGACTAGATATGGTCCGTATGTGTAGGAAACACCGTTCTTTTGTTCAAAGCACACTCACGTTTCCTGCGTCTTAGAGACTTTAGAAAGCAAGAGCGTGCTTCTCGCTCTAAAGCAGAGTGTGATCCATGGATGAGAACTATGTTGTGTGTTTCCCTTCATAAAAGGAGTTAAATCCCAGGCTCTGTGTCTTCCTACAAGCAAGACTTCTTTTCAGGTAAGCGCAGTCACTTTTCAGCTCAAACGAACTACATCGTTCACGGAGCTCACACGTTTCTCATCTTAACAGACAAGCATTGGATGTTAGAGGACCAGTGCTTTGTATCAGTTTCAGAAGCAGAGTTGGACTAGATATGGTCCGTATGTGTAGGAAACACCGTTCTTTTGTACTCTGCAAACTCACGGTTCCTGCTGTCTTAGAGACTCTAGAAAGCAAGATCGTGCTTCTCGTTCTAAAGCAGAGTGTGATCAATGGATGAGAACACTGTTTTGTGTTTCACTTCAGGAATGGAGTTAAATCCCAGGCTCTGAGTCTTCCTACAAGCAAGACTTCGTTTCAGGTAAGGGCAGTCACTTTTCTGCTCAAACGAACTACATCGTTCACAAAGCTCACACATTTCTCATCTTAAATGACAAGCATTGGATGTTAGAGGACCAGTGCTTTGTATCAGTTTCAGAAGCAGAGTTGCACTAGATATGGTCCGTATGTGTAGGAAACACCGTTCTTGTGTTCTCTGCAAACTCACATTTCCTGCTGTCTTAGAGACTCTAGAAAGCAAGATCGTGCTACTTGTTCTAAAGCAGAGTGTGATCCATGGATGAGAACACTGCTGTGTGTTTCACTACAGGAATGGAGTTAAATCCCATGCTCTGAGTCTTCCTACAAGCAAGACTTCGTTTCAGGTAAGGGCAGTCACTTTTCTGCTCAAACGAACTACATCGTTCACGTAGCTCACACGTTTCTCATCTTAACTGACAAGCATTGGATGTTAGAGGACCAGTGCTTTGTATCAGTTTCCGAAGCAGAGTTGGACTAGATATGGTCCGTATGTATAGGAAACTCCGTTCTTTTGTTCTCAGCACACTCACGTTTCCTGCGTCTTAGAGACTCTAGAAAGCAAGAGTGTGCTTCTCCCTCTAAAGCAGAGTGTGATCTATGGATGAGAACTATGCTGTGTGTTTCACTTCAGAAATGGAGTTAAATCCCAGGCTCTGAGTCTTCCTACAAGCAAGACTTCGTTTCAGGTAAGGGCAGTCACTTTTCTGCTCAAACGAACTACATCGTTCACGAAGCTCACACGTTTCTCATCTTAACTGACAAGCATTGGATGTTAGAGGACCAGTGCTTTGTATCAGTTTCCGAAGCAGAGTTGGACTAGATATGGTCCGTATGTATAGGAAACTCCGTTCTTTTGTTCTCAGCACACTCACGTTTCCTGCGTCTTAGAGACTCTAGAAAGCAAGAGTGTGCTTCTCGCTCTAAAGCAGAGTGTGATCTATGGATGAGAACTATGCTGTGTGTTTCACTTCAGAAATGGAGTTAAATCCCAGGCTCTGAGTCTTCCTACAAGCAAGACATCGTTTCAGGTAAGGGCAGTCACTTTTCTGCTCAAACGAACTACATCGTTCACGAAGCTCACACGTTTCTCATCTTAACGGACAAGCATTATGTGTTAGAGGACCAGTGCTTTGTATCAGTTTCAGAAGAAGAGTTGGACTAGATATGGTCCGTATGTGTAGGAAACACCGTTCTTTTGTTCAAAGCACACTCACGTTTCCTGCGTCTTAGAGACTTTAGAAAGCAAGAGCGTGCTTCTCGCTCTAAAGCAGAGTGTGATCCATGGATGAGAACTATGTTGTGTGTTTCCCTTCATAAAAGGAGTTAAATCCCAGGCTCTGTGTCTTCCTACAAGCAAGACTTCTTTTCAGGTAAGCGCAGTCACTTTTCAGCTCAAACGAACTACATCGTTCATGGAGCTCACACGTTTCTCATCTTAAGAGACAAGCATTGGATGTTAGAGGACCAGTGCTTTGTATCAGTTTCAGAAGCAGAGTTGGACTAGATATGGTCCGTATGTGTAGGAAACACCGTTCTTTTGTACTCTGCAAACTCACGGTTCCTGCTGTCTTAGAGACTCTAGAAAGCAAGATCGTGCTTCTCGTTCTAAAGCAGAGTGTGATCAATGGATGAGAACACTGTTTTGTGTTTCACTTCAGGAATGGAGTTAAATCCCAGGCTCTGAGTCTTCCTACAAGCAAGACTTCGTTTCAGGTAAGGGCAGTCACTTTTCTGCTCAAACGAACTACATCGTTCACAAAGCTCACACATTTCTCATCTTAAATGACAAGCATTGGATGTTAGAGGACCAGTGCTTTGTATCAGTTTCAGAAGCAGAGTTGCACTAGATATGGTCCGTATGTGTAGGAAACACCGTTCTTTTGTTCTCTGCAAACTCACATTTCCTGCTGTCTTAGAGACTCTAGAAAGCAAGATCGTGCTACTTGTTCTAAAGCAGAGTGTGATCCATGGATGAGAACACTGCTGTGTGTTTCACTACAGGAATGGAGTTAAATCCCATGCTCTGAGTCTTCCTACAAGCAAGACTTCGTTTCAGGTAAGGGCAGTCACTTTTCTGCTCAAACGAACTACATCGTTCACGTAGCTCACACGTTTCTCATCTTAACTGACAAGCATTGGATGTTAGAGGACCAGTGCTTTGTATCAGTTTCCGAAGCAGAGTTGGACTAGATATGGTCCGTATGTATAGGAAACTCCGTTCTTTTGTTCTCAGCACACTCACGTTTCCTGCGTCTTAGAGACTCTAGAAAGCAAGAGTGTGCTTCTCCCTCTAAAGCAGAGTGTGATCTATGGATGAGAACTATGCTGTGTGTTTCACTTCAGAAATGGAGTTAAATCCCAGGCTCTGAGTCTTCCTACAAGCAAGACTTCGTTTCAGGTAAGGGCAGTCACTTTTCTGCTCAAACGAACTACATCGTTCACGAAGCTCACACGTTTCTCATCTTAACTGACAAGCATTGGATGTTAGAGGACCAGTGCTTTGTATCAGTTTCCGAAGCAGAGTTGGACTAGACATGGTCCGTATGTATAGGAAACTCCGTTCTTTTGTTCTCAGCACACTCACGTTTCCTGCGTCTTAGAGACTCTAGAAAGCAAGAGTGTGCTTCTCGCTCTAAAGCAGAGTGTGATCTATGGATGAGAACTATGCTGTGTGTTTCACTTCAGAAATGGAGTTAAATCCCAGGCTCTGAGTCTTCCTACAAGCAAGACTTCGTTTCAGGTAAGGGCAGTCACTTTTCTGCTCAAACGAACTACATCGTTCACGAAGCTCACACGTTTCTCATCTTAACGGACAAGCATTATGTGTTAGAGGACCAGTGCTTTGTATCAGTTTCAGAAGTAGAGTTGGACTAGATATGGTCCGTATGTGTAGGAAACACCGTTCTTTTGTTCAAAGCACACTCACGATTCCTGCGTCTTAGAGACTTTAGAAAGCAAGAGCGTGCTTCTCGCTCTAAAGCAGAGTGTGATCCATGGATGAGAACTATGTTGTGTGTTTCCCTTCATAAAAGGAGTTAAATCCCAGGCTCTGTGTCTTCCTACAAGCAAGACTTCTTTTCAGGTAAGCGCAGTCACTTTTCAGCTCAAACGAACTACATCGTTCATGGAGCTCACACGTTTCTCATCTTAACAGACAAGCATTGGATGTTAGAGGACCAGTGCTTTGTATCAGTTTCAGAAGCAGAGTTGGACTAGATATGGTCCGTATGTGTAGGAAACACCGTTCTTTTGTACTCTGCAAACTCACGGTTCCTGCTGTCTTAGAGACTCTAGAAAGCAAGATCGTGCTTCTCGTTCTAAAGCAGAGTGTGATCAATGGATGAGAACACTGTTTTGTGTTTCACTTCAGGAATGGAGTTAAATCCCAGGCTCTGAGTCTTCCTACAAGCAAGACTTTGTTTCAGGTATGGGCAGTCACTTTTCTGCTCAAACGAACTACATCGTTCACAAAGCTCACACATTTCTCATCTTAAATGACAAGCATTGGATGTTAGAGGACCAGTGCTTTGTATCAGTTTCAGAAGCAGAGTTGCACTAGATATGGTCCGTATGTGTAGGAAACACCGTTCTTTTGTTCTCTGCAAACTCACATTTCCTGCTGTCTTAGAGACTCTAGAAAGCAAGATCGTGCTACTTGTTCTAAAGCAGAGTGTGATCCATGGATGAGAACACTGCTGTGTGTTTCACTACAGGAATGGAGTTAAATCCCATGCTCTGAGTCTTCCTACAAGCAAGACTTCGTTTCAGGTAAGGGCAGTCACTTTTCTGCTCAAACGAACTACATCGTTCACGTAGCTCACACGTTTCTCATCTTAACTGACAAGCATTGGATGTTAGAGGACCAGTGCTTTGTATCAGTTTCCGAAGCAGAGTTGGACTAGATATGGTCCGTATGTATAGGAAACTCCGTTCTTTTGTTCTCAGCACACTCACGTTTCCTGCGTCTTAGAGACTCTAGAAAGCAAGAGTGTGCTTCTCGCTCTAAAGCAGAGTGTGATCTATGGATGAGAACTATGCTGTGTGTTTCACTTCAGGAATGGAGTTAAATCCCAGGCTCTGAGTCTTCCTACAAGCAAGACTTCGTTTCAGGTAAGGGCAGTCACTTTTCTGCTCAAACGAACTACATCGTTCACGAAGCTCACACGTTTCTCATCTTAACGGACAAGCATTATGTGTTAGAGGACCAGTGCTTTGTATCAGTTTCAGAAGAAGAGTTGGACTAGATATGGTCCGTATGTGTAGGAAACACCGTTCTTTTGTTCTCAGCACACTCACGTTTCCTGCGTCTTAGAGACTCTAGAAAGCAAGAGTGTGCTTCTCGCTCTAAAGCAGAGTGTGATCTATGGATGGGAACTATGCTGTGTGTTTCACTTCAGAAATGGAGTTAAATCCCAGGCTCTGAGTCTTCCTACAAGCAAGACTTCGTTTCAGGTAAGGGCAGTCACTTTTCTGCTCAAACGAACTACATCTTTCACGAAGCTCACACGTTTCTCATCTTAACTGACAAGCATTGGATGTTAGAGGGTCAGTGCTTTGTATCAGTTTCAGAGGCAGATTTGGACTACATATGGTCCATATGTGTAGGAAACACCGTTCCTTTGTTCTGGGCACACTCAGATATCCTGCTGTATTAGAGACCCTAGAAAGCAAGAGTGTGCTTCTCGCTCTAAAGCAGAGTGTGATCCATGGATGAGAACTATGCTGTGTGTTTCACTTCAGAAATGGAGTTAAATCCCAGGCTCTGAGTCTTCCTACAAGCAAGACTTCGTTTCAGGTAAGGGCAGTCACTTTTCTGCTCAAACGAACTACATCGTTCACGAAGCTCACACGTTTCTCATCTTAACGGACAAGCATTATGTGTTAGAGGACCAGTGCTTTGTATCAGTTTCAGAAGAAGAGTTGGACTAGATATGGTCCGTATGTGTAGGAAACACCGTTCTTTTGTTCTCAGCACACTCACGTTTCCTGCGTCTTAGAGACTCTAGAAAGCAAGAGTGTGCTTCTCGCTCTAAAGCAGAGTGTGATCTATGGATGAGAACTATGCTGTGTGTTTCACTTCAGAAATGGAGTTAAATCCCAGGCTCTGAGTCTTCCTACAAGCAAGACTTCGTTTCAGGTAAGGGCAGTCACTTTTCTGCTCAAACGAACTACATCGTTCACGAAGCTCACACGTTTCTCATCTTAACTGACAAGCATTGGATGTTAGAGGGTCAGTGCTTTGTATCAGTTTCAGAGGCAGATTTGGACTACATATGGTCCATATGTGTAGGAAACACCGTTCCTTTGTTCTGGGCACACTCAGATATCCTGCTGTATTAGAGACCCTAGAAAGCAAGAGTGTGCTTCTCGCTCTAAAGCAGAGTGTGATCCATGGATGAGAACACTCCTGTGTGTTTCACTTCAGGAATGGAGTTAAATCCCAGGCTCTGAGTCTTCCTGCAAGCAAGACTTCGTTTCAGGTAAGGGCAGTCAGTTTTCTGCTCAAATGAACTACATCGTTCACAAAGCTCACACGTTTCTCATCTTAACGGACAAGCATTGGGTGTTAGAGGACCAGTGCTTTGAATCAGTTTCAGAAGAAGAGTTGGACTAGATATGGTCCGTATGTGTAGGAAACACCGTTCTTTTGTTCAAAGCACACTCACGTTTCCTGCGTCTTAGAGACTTTAGAAAGCAAGAGCGTGCTTCTCGCTCTAAAGCAGAGTGTGATCCATGGATGAGAACTATGTTGTGTGTTTCCCTTCATAAAAGGAGTTAAATCCCAGGCTCTGTGTCTTCCTACAAGCAAGACTTCTTTTCAGGTAAGCGCAGTCACTTTTCAGCTCAAACGAACTACATCGTTCATGGAGCTCACACGTTTCTCATCTTAAGAGACAAGCATTGGATGTTAGAGGACCAGTGCTTTGTATCAGTTTCAGAAGCAGAGTTGGACTAGATATGGTCCGTATGTGTAGGAAACACCGTTCTTTTGTACTCTGCAAACTCACGGTTCCTGCTGTCTTAGAGACTCTAGAAAGCAAGATCGTGCTTCTCGTTCTAAAGCAGAGTGTGATCAATGGATGAGAACACTGTTTTGTGTTTCACTTCAGGAATGGAGTTAAATCCCAGGCTCTGAGTCTTCCTACAAGCAAGACTTCGTTTCAGGTAAGGGCAGTCACTTTTCTGCTCAAACGAACTACATCGTTCACAAAGCTCACACATTTCTCATCTTAAATGACAAGCATTGGATGTTAGAGGACCAGTGCTTTGTATCAGTTTCAGAAGCAGAGTTGCACTAGATATGGTCCGTATGTGTAGGAAACACCGTTCTTTTGTTCTCTGCAAACTCACATTTCCTGCTGTCTTAGAGACTCTAGAAAGCAAGATCGTGCTACTTGTTCTAAAGCAGAGTGTGATCCATGGATGAGAACACTGCTGTGTGTTTCACTACAGGAATGGAGTTAAATCCCATGCTCTGAGTCTTCCTACAAGCAAGACTTCGTTTCAGGTAAGGGCAGTCACTTTTCTGCTCAAACGAACTACATCGTTCACGTAGCTCACACGTTTCTCATCTTAACTGACAAGCATTGGATGTTAGAGGACCAGTGCTTTGTATCAGTTTCCGAAGCAGAGTTGGACTAGATATGGTCCGTATGTATAGGAAACTCCGTTCTTTTGTTCTCAGCACACTCACGTTTCCTGCGTCTTAGAGACTCTAGAAAGCAAGAGTGTGCTTCTCCCTCTAAAGCAGAGTGTGATCTATGGATGAGAACTATGCTGTGTGTTTCACTTCAGAAATGGAGTTAAATCCCAGGCTCTGAGTCTTCCTACAAGCAAGACTTCGTTTCAGGTAAGGGCAGTCACTTTTCTGCTCAAACGAACTACATCGTTCACGAAGCTCACACGTTTCTCATCTTAACTGACAAGCATTGGATGTTAGAGGACCAGTGCTTTGTATCAGTTTCCGAAGCAGAGTTGGACTAGACATGGTCCGTATGTATAGGAAACTCCGTTCTTTTGTTCTCAGCACACTCACGTTTCCTGCGTCTTAGAGACTCTAGAAAGCAAGAGTGTGCTTCTCGCTCTAAAGCAGAGTGTGATCTATGGATGAGAACTATGCTGTGTGTTTCACTTCAGAAATGGAGTTAAATCCCAGGCTCTGAGTCTTCCTACAAGCAAGACTTCGTTTCAGGTAAGGGCAGTCACTTTTCTGCTCAAACGAACTACATCTTTCACGAAGCTCACACGTTTCTCATCTTAACGGACAAGCATTATGTGTTAGAGGACCAGTGCTTTGTATCAGTTTCAGAAGTAGAGTTGGACTAGATATGGTCCGTATGTGTAGGAAACACCGTTCTTTTGTTCAAAGCACACTCACGTTTCCTGCGTCTTAGAGACTTTAGAAAGCAAGAGCGTGCTTCTCGCTCTAAAGCAGAGTGTGATCCATGGATGAGAACTATGTTGTGTGTTTCCCTTCATAAAAGGAGTTAAATCCCAGGCTCTGTGTCTTCCTACAAGCAAGACTTCTTTTCAGGTAAGCGCAGTCACTTTTCAGCTCAAACGAACTACATCGTTCATGGAGCTCACACGTTTCTCATCTTAACAGACAAGCATTGGATGTTAGAGGACCAGTGCTTTGTATCAGTTTCAGAAGCAGAGTTGGACTAGATATGGTCCGTATGTGTAGGAAACACCGTTCTTTTGTACTCTGCAAACTCACGGTTCCTGCTGTCTTAGAGACTCTAGAAAGCAAGATCGTCCTTCTCGTTCTAAAGCAGAGTGTGATCAATGGATGAGAACACTGTTTTGTGTTTCACTTCAGGAATGGAGTTAAATCCCAGGCTCTGAGTCTTCCTACAAGCAAGACTTCGTTTCAGGTAAGGGCAGTCACTTTTCTGCTCAAACGAACTACATCGTTCACAAAGCTCACACATTTCTCATCTTAAATGACAAGCATTGGATGTTAGAGGACCAGTGCTTTGTATCAGTTTCAGAAGCAGAGTTGCACTAGATATGGTCCGTATGTGTAGGAAACACCGTTCTTTTGTTCTCTGCAAACTCACATTTCCTGCTGTCTTAGAGACTCTAGAAAGCAAGATCGTGCTACTTGTTCTAAAGCAGAGTGTGATCCATGGATGAGAACACTGCTGTGTGTTTCACTACAGGAATGGAGTTAAATCCCATGCTCTGAGTCTTCCTACAAGCAAGACTTCGTTTCAGGTAAGGGCAGTCACTTTTCTGCTCAAACGAACTACATCGTTCACGTAGCTCACACGTTTCTCATCTTAACTGACAAGCATTGGATGTTAGAGGACCAGTGCTTTGTATCAGTTTCCGAAGCAGAGTTGGACTAGATATGGTCCGTATGTATAGGAAACTCCGTTCTTTTGTTCTCAGCACACTCACGTTTCCTGCGTCTTAGAGACTCTAGAAAGCAAGAGTGTGCTTCTCGCTCTAAAGCAGAGTGTGATCTATGGATGAGAACTATGCTGTGTGTTTCACTTCAGGAATGGAGTTAAATCCCAGGCTCTGAGTCTTCCTACAAGCAAGACTTCGTTTCAGGTAAGGGCAGTCACTTTTCTGCTCAAACGAACTACATCGTTCACGAAGCTCACACGTTTCTCATCTTAACGGACAAGCATTATGTGTTAGAGGACCAGTGCTTTGTATCAGTTTCAGAAGAAGAGTTGGACTAGATATGGTCCGTATGTGTAGGAAACACCGTTCTTTTGTTCTCAGCACACTCACGTTTCCTGCGTCTTAGAGACTCTAGAAAGCAAGAGTGTGCTTCTCGCTCTAAAGCAGAGTGTGATCTATGGATGAGAACTATGCTGTGTGTTTCACTTCAGAAATGGAGTTAAATCCCAGGCTCTGAGTCTTCCTACAAGCAAGACTTCGTTTCAGGTAAGGGCAGTCACTTTTCTGCTCAAACGAACTACATCTTTCACGAAGCTCACACGTTTCTCATCTTAACTGACAAGCATTGGATGTTAGAGGGTCAGTGCTTTGTATCAGTTTCAGAGGCAGATTTGGACTACATATGGTCCATATGTGTAGGAAACACCGTTCCTTTGTTCTGGGCACACTCAGATATCCTGCTGTATTAGAGACCCTAGAAAGCAAGAGTGTGCTTCTCGCTCTAAAGCAGAGTGTGATCCATGGATGAGAACTATGCTGTGTGTTTCACTTCAGAAATGGAGTTAAATCCCAGGCTCTGAGTCTTCCTACAAGCAAGACTTCGTTTCAGGTAAGGGCAGTCACTTTTCTGCTCAAACGAACTACATCGTTCACGAAGCTCACACGTTTCTCATCTTAACGGACAAGCATTATGTGTTAGAGGACCAGTGCTTTGTATCAGTTTCCGAAGCAGAGTTGGACTAGATATGGTCCGTATGTGTAGGAAACACCGTTCTTTTGTTCTCAGCACACTCACGTTTCCTGCGTCTTAGAGACTCTAGAAAGCAAGAGTGTGCTTCTCGCTCTAAAGCAGAGTGTGATCTATGGATGAGAACTATGCTGTGTGTTTCACTTCAGAAATGGAGTTAAATCCCAGGCTCTGAGTCTTCCTACAAGCAAGACTTCGTTTCAGGTAAGGGCAGTCACTTTTCTGCTCAAACGAACTACATCGTTCACGAAGCTCACACGTTTCTCATCTTAACTGACAAGCATTGGATGTTAGAGGGTCAGTGCTTTGTATCAGTTTCAGAGGCAGATTTGGACTACATATGGTCCATATGTGTAGGAAACACCGTTCCTTTGTTCTGGGCACACTCAGATATCCTGCTGTATTAGAGACCCTAGAAAGCAAGAGTGTGCTTCTCGCTCTAAAGCAGAGTGTGATCCATGGATGAGAACTATGCTGTGTGTTTCACTTCAGAAATGGAGTTAAATCCCAGGCTCTGAGTCTTCCTACAAGCAAGACTTCGTTTCAGGTAAGGGCAGTCACTTTTCTGCTCAAACGAACTACATCGTTCACAAAGCTCACACATTTCTCATCTTAACTGACAAGCATTGGGTGTTAGAGGACCAGTGCTTTGTATCAGTTTCAGAAGAAGAGTTGGACTAGATATGGTCCGTATGTGTAGGAAACACCGTTCTTTTGTTCAAAGCACACTCACGGTTCCTGCTGCCTTAGAGACTCTAGAAAGCAAGATCGTGCTTCTTGTTCTAAAGCAGAGTGTGATCAATGGATGAGAACACTCCTGTGTGTTTCACTTCAGGAATGGAGTTAAATCCCAGGCTCTGAGTCTTCCTGCAAGCAAGACTTCGTTTCAGGTAAGGGCAGTCAGTTTTCTGCTCAAATGAACTACATCGTTCACAAAGCTCACACGTTTCTCATCTTAACGGACAAGCATTGGGTGTTAGAGGACCAGTGCTTTGTATCAGTTTCAGAAGAAGAGTTGGACTAGATATGGTCCGTATGTGTAGGAAACACCGTTCTTTTGTTCAAAGCACACTCACGTTTCCTGCGTCTTAGAGACTTTAGAAAGCAAGAGCGTGCTTCTCGCTCTAAAGCAGAGTGTGATCCATGGATGAGAACTATGTTGTGTGTTTCCCTTCATAAAAGGAGTTAAATCCCAGGCTCTGTGTCTTCCTACAAGCAAGACTTCTTTTCAGGTAAGGGCAGTCACTTTTCAGCTCAAACGAACTACATCGTTCACGGAGCTCACACGTTTCTCATCTTAACAGACAAGCATTGGATGTTAGAGGACCAGTGCTTTGTATCAGTTTCAGAAGCAGAGTTGGACTAGATATGGTCCGTATGTGTAGGAAACACCGTTCTTTTGTACTCTGCAAACTCACGGTTCCTGCTGTCTTAGAGACTCTAGAAAGCAAGATTGTGCTTCTCGTTCTAAAGCAGAGTGTGATCAATGGATGAGAACACTGTTTTGTGTTTCACTTCAGGAATGGAGTTAAATCCCAGGCTCTGAGTCTTCCTACAAGCAAGACTTCGTTTCAGGTAAGGGCAGTCACTTTTCTGCTCAAACGAACTACATCGTTCACAAAGCTCACACATTTCTCATCTTAAATGACAAGCATTGGATGTTAGAGGACCAGTGCTTTGTATCAGTTTCAGAAGCAGAGTTGCACTAGATATGGTCCGTATGTGTAGGAAACACCGTTCTTTTGTTCTCTGCAAACTCACATTTCCTGCTGTCTTAGAGACTCTGGAAAGCAAGATCGTGCTACTTGTTCTAAAGCAGAGTGTGATCCATGGATGAGAACACTGCTGTGTGTTTCACTACAGGAATGGAGTTAAATCCCATGCTCTGAGTCTTCCTACAAGCAAGACTTCGTTTCAGGTAAGGGCAGTCACTTTTCTGCTCAAACGAACTACATCGTTCACGTAGCTCACACGTTTCTCATCTTAACTGACAAGCATTGGATGTTAGAGGACCAGTGCTTTGTATCAGTTTCCGAAGCAGAGTTGGACTAGATATGGTCCGTATGTATAGGAAACTCCGTTCTTTTGTTCTCAGCACACTCACGTTTCCTGCGTCTTAGAGACTCTAGAAAGCAAGAGTGTGCTTCTCCCTGTAAAGCAGAGTGTGATCTATGGATGAGAACTATGCTGTGTGTTTCACTTCAGAAATGGAGTTAAATCCCAGGCTCTGAGTCTTCCTACAAGCAAGACTTCGTTTCAGGTAAGGGCAGTCACTTTTCTGCTCAAAAGAACTACATCGTTCACGAAGCTCACACGTTTCTCATCTTAACTGACAAGCATTGGATGTTAGAGGGTCAGTGCTTTGTATCAGTTTCAGAGGCTGATTTGGACTACATATGGTCCATATGTGTAGGAAACACCGTTCCTTTGTTCTGGGCACACTCAGATATCCTGCTGTATTAGAGACCCTAGAAAGCAAGAGTGTGCTTCTCGCTCTAAAGCAGAGTGTGATCCATGGATGAGAACTATGCTGTGTGTTTCACTTCAGAAATGGAGTTAAATCCCAGGCTCTGAGTCTTCCTACAAGCAAGACTTCGTTTCAGGTAAGGGCAGTCACTTTTCTGCTCAAACGAACTACATCGTTCACAAAGCTCACACATTTCTCATCTTAACGGACAAGCATTGGGTGTTAGAGGACCAGTGCTTTGTATCAGTTTCAGAAGAAGAGTTGGACTAGATATGGTCCGTATGTGTAGGAAACACCGTTCTTTTGTTCAAAGCACACTCACGGTTCCTGCTGCCTTAGAGACTCTAGAAAGCAAGATCGTGCTTCTTGTTCTAAAGCAGAGTGTGATCAATGGATGAGAACACTGCTGTGTGTTTCACTTCAGGAATGGAGTTAAATCCCAGGCTCTGAGTCTTCCTGCAAGCAAGACTTCGTTTCAGGTAAGGGCAGTCAGTTTTCTGCTCAAATGAACTACATCGTTCACAAAGCTCACACGTTTCTCATCTTAACGGACAAGCATTGGGTGTTAGAGGACCAGTGCTTTGTATCAGTTTCAGAAGAAGAGTTGGACTAGATATGGTCCGTATGTGTAGGAAACACCGTTCTTTTGTTCAAAGCACACTCACGTTTCCTGCGTCTTAGAGACTTTAGAAAGCAAGAGCGTGCTTCTCGCTCTAAAGCAGAGTGTGATCCATGGATGAGAACTATGTTGTGTGTTTCCCTTCATAAAAGGAGTTAAATCCCAGGCTCTGTGTCTTCCTACAAGCAAGACTTCTTTTCAGGTAAGCGCAGTCACTTTTCAGCTCAAACGAACTACATCGTTCACGGAGCTCACACGTTTCTCATCTTAACAGACAAGCATTGGATGTTAGAGGACCAGTGCTTTGTATCAGTTTCAGAAGCAGAGTTGGACTAGATATGGTCCGTATGTGTAGGAAACACCGTTCTTTTGTACTCTGCAAACTCACGGTTCCTGCTGTCTTAGAGACTCTAGAAAGCAAGATCGTGCTTCTTGTTCTAAAGCAGAGTGTGACCAATGGATGAGAACACTGTTTTGTGTTTCACTTCAGGAATGGAGTTAAATCCCAGGCTCTGAGTCTTCCTACAAGCAAGACTTCGTTTCAGGTAAGGGCAGTCACTTTTCTGCTCAAACGAACTACATCGTTCACAAAGCTCACACATTTCTCATCTTAAATGACAAGCATTGGATGTTAGAGGACCAGTGCTTTGTATCAGTTTCAGAAGCAGAGTTGCACTAGATATGGTCCGTATGTGTAGGAAACACCGTTCTTTTGTTCTCTGCAAACTCACATTTCCTGCTGTCTTAGAGACTCTAGAAAGCAAGATCGTGCTACTTGTTCTAAAGCAGAGTGTGATCCATGGATGAGAACACTGCTGTGTGTTTCACTACAGGAATGGAGTTAAATCCCATGCTCTGAGTCTTCCTACAAGCAAGACTTCGTTTCAGGTAAGGGCAGTCACTTTTCTGCTCAAACGAACTACATCGTTCACGTAGCTCACACGTTTCTCATCTTAACTGACAAGCATTGGATGTTAGAGGACCAGTGCTTTGTATCAGTTTCCGAAGCAGAGTTGGACTAGATATGGTCCGTATGTATAGGAAACTCCGTTCTTTTGTTCTCAGCACACTCACGTTTCCTGCGTCTTAGAGACTCTAGAAAGCAAGAGTGTGCTTCTCCCTCTAAAGCAGAGTGTGATCTATGGATGAGAACTATGCTGTGTGTTTCACTTCAGAAATGGAGTTAAATCCCAGGCTCTGAGTCTTCCTACAAGCAAGACTTCGTTTCAGGTAAGGGCAGTCACTTTTCTGCTCAAACGAACTACATCGTTCACGAAGCTCACACGTTTCTCATCTTAACTGACAAGCATTGGATGTTAGAGGACCAGTGCTTTGTATCAGTTTCCGAAGCAGAGTTGGACTAGATATGGTCCGTATGTATAGGAAACTCCGTTCTTTTGTTCTCAGCACACTCACGTTTCCTGCGTCTTAGAGACTCTAGAAAGCAAGAGTGTGCTTCTCGCTCTAAAGCAGAGTGTGATCTATGGATGAGAACTATGCTGTGTGTTTCACTTCAGAAATGGAGTTAAATCCCAGGCTCTGAGTCTTCCTACAAGCAAGACTTCGTTTCAGGTAAGGGCAGTCACTTTTCTGCTCAAACGAACTACATCGTTCACGAAGCTCACACGTTTCTCATCTTAACGGACAAGCATTATGTGTTAGAGGACCAGTGCTTTGTATCAGTTTCAGAAGAAGAGTTGGACTAGATATGGTCCGTATGTGTAGGAAACACCGTTCTTTTGTTCAAAGCACACTCACGTTTCCTGCGTCTTAGAGACTTTAGAAAGCAAGAGCGTGCTTCTCGCTCTAAAGCAGAGTGTGATCCATGGATGAGAACTATGTTGTGTGTTTCCCTTCATAAAAGGAGTTAAATCCCAGGCTCTGTGTCTTCCTACAAGCAAGACTTCTTTTCAGGTAAGCGCAGTCACTTTTCAGCTCAAACGAACTACATCGTTCATGGAGCTCACACGTTTCTCATCTTAACAGACAAGCATTGGATGTTAGAGGACCAGTGCTTTGTATCAGTTTCAGAAGCAGAGTTGGACTAGATATGGTCCGTATGTGTAGGAAACACCGTTCTTTTGTACTCTGCAAACTCACGGTTCCTGCTGTCTTAGAGACTCTAGAAAGCAAGATCGTGCTTCTCGTTCTAAAGCAGAGTGTGATCAATGGATGAGAACACTGTTTTGTGTTTCACTTCAGGAATGGAGTTAAATCCCAGGCTCTGAGTCTTCCTACAAGCAAGACTTCGTTTCAGGTAAGGGCAGTCACTTTTCTGCTCAAACGAACTACATCGTTCACAAAGCTCACACATTTCTCATCTTAAATGACAAGCATTGGATGTTAGAGGACCAGTGCTTTGTATCAGTTTCAGAAGCAGAGTTGCACTAGATATGGTCCGTATGTGTAGGAAACACCGTTCTTTTGTTCTCTGCAAACTCACATTTCCTGCTGTCTTAGAGACTCTAGAAAGCAAGATCGTGCTACTTGTTCTAAAGCAGAGTGTGATCCATGGATGAGAACTATGCTGTGTGTTTCACTACAGGAATGGAGTTAAATCCCATGCTCTGAGTCTTCCTACAAGCAAGACTTCGTTTCAGGTAAGGGCAGTCACTTTTCTGCTCAAACGAACTACATCGTTCACGTAGCTCACACGTTTCTCATCTTAACTGACAAGCATTGGATGTTAGAGGACCAGTGCTTTGTATCAGTTTCCGAAGCAGAGTTGGACTAGATATGGTCCGTATGTATAGGAAACTCCGTTCTTTTGTTCTCAGCACA
The DNA here is from genome assembly GCA_949786385.1 of Onychomys leucogaster. NCBI lineage: Eukaryota > Metazoa > Chordata > Mammalia > Rodentia > Cricetidae > Onychomys > Onychomys leucogaster. Next base: position 1,788,858 of record CATKUP010000038.1, on the reverse strand, counting down.
CTCACGTTTCCTGCGTCTTAGAGACTCTAGAAAGCAAGAGTGTGCTTCTCGCTCTAAAGCAGAGTGTGATCTATGGATGAGAACTATGCTGTGTGTTTCACTTCAGAAATGGAGTTAAATCCCAGGCTCTGAGTCTTCCTACAAGCAAGACTTCGTTTCAGGTAAGGGCAGTCACTTTTCTGCTCAAACGAACTACATCGTTCACGAAGCTCACACGTTTCTCATCTTAACTGACAAGCATTGGATGTTAGAGGACCAGTGCTTTGTATCAGTTTCCGAAGCAGAGTTGGACTAGATATGGTCCGTATGTATAGGAAACTCCGTTCTTTTGTTCTCAGCACACTCACGTTTCCTGCGTCTTAAAGACTCTAGAAAGCAAGAGTGTGCTTCTCGCTCTAAAGCAGAGTGTGATCTATGGATGAGAACTATGCTGTGTGTTTCACTTCAGAAATGGAGTTAAATCCCAGGCTCTGAGTCTTCCTACAAGCAAGACTTCGTTTCAGGTAAGGGCAGTCACTTTTCTGCTCAAACGAACTACATCGTTCACGAAGCTCACACGTTTCTCATCTTAACTGACAAGCATTGGATGTTAGAGGGTCAGTGCTTTGTATCAGTTTCAGAGGCAGATTTGGACTACATATGGTCCATATGTGTAGGAAACACCGTTCCTTTGTTCTGGGCACACTCAGATATCCTGCTGTATTAGAGACTCTAGAAAGCAAGAGTGTGCTTCTCGCTCTAAAGCAGAGTGTGATCTATGGATGAGAACTATGCTGTGTGTTTCACTTCAGAAATGGAGTTAAATCCCAGGCTCTGAGTCTTCCTACAAGCAAGACTTCGTTTCAGGTAAGGGCAGTCACTTTTCTGCTCAAACGAACTACATCGTTCACGAAGCTCACACGTTTCTCATCTTAACTGACAAGCATTGGATGTTAGAGGGTCAGTGCTTTGTATCAGTTTCAGAGGCAGATTTGGACTACATATGGTCCATATGTGTAGGAAACACCGTTCCTTTGTTCTGGGCACACTCAGATATCCTGCTGTATTAGAGACCCTAGAAAGCAAGAGTGTGCTTCTCGCTCTAAAGCAGAGTGTGATCCATGGATAAGAACTATGCTGTGTGTTTCACTTCAGAAATGGAGTTAAATCCCAGGCTCTGAGTCTTCCTACAAGCAAGACTTCGTTTCAGGTAAGGGCAGTCACTTTTCTGCTCAAACGAACTACATCGTTCACAAAGCTCACACATTTCTCATCTTAACGGACAAGCATTGGGTGTTAGAGGACCAGTGCTTTGTATCAGTTTCAGAAGAAGAGTTGGACTAGATATGGTCCGTATGTGTAGGAAACACCGTTCTTTTGTTCAAAGCACACTCACGGTTCCTGCTGCCTTAGAGACTCTAGAAAGCAAGATCGTGCTTCTTGTTCTAAAGCAGAGTGTGATCAATGGATGAGAACACTCCTGTGTGTTTCACTTCAGGAATGGAGTTAAATCCCAGGCTCTGAGTCTTCCTGCAAGCAAGACTTCGTTTCAGGTAAGGGCAGTCAGTTTTCTGCTCAAATGAACTACATCGTTCACAAAGCTCACACGTTTCTCATCTTAACGGACAAGCATTGGGTGTTAGAGGACCAGTGCTTTGTATCAGTTTCAGAAGAAGAGTTGGACTAGATATGGTCCGTATGTGTGGGAAACACCGTTCTTTTGTTCAAAGCACACTCACGTTTCCTGCGTCTTAGAGACTTTAGAAAGCAAGAGCGTGCTTCTCGCTCTAAAGCAGAGTGTGATCCATGGATGAGAACTATGTTGTGTGTTTCCCTTCATAAAAGGAGTTAAATCCCAGGCTCTGTGTCTTCCTACAAGCAAGACTTCTTTTCAGGTAAGCGCAGTCACTTTTCAGCTCAAACGAACTACATCGTTCACGGAGCTCACACGTTTCTCATCTTAACAGACAAGCATTGGATGTTAGAGGACCAGTGCTTTGTATCAGTTTCAGAAGCAGAGTTGGACTAGATATGGTCCGTATGTGTAGGAAACACCGTTCTTTTGTACTCTGCAAACTCACGGTTCCTGCTGTCTTAGAGACTCTAGAAAGCAAGATCGTGCTTCTCGTTCTAAAGCAGAGTGTGATCAATGGATGAGAACACTGTTTTGTGTTTCACTTCAGGAATGGAGTTAAATCCCAGGCTCTGAGTCTTCCTACAAGCAAGACTTCGTTTCAGGTAAGGGCAGTCACTTTTCTGCTCAAACGAACTACATCGTTCACAAAGCTCACACATTTCTCATCTTAAATGACAAGCATTGGATGTTAGAGGACCAGTGCTTTGTATCAGTTTCAGAAGCAGAGTTGCACTAGATATGGTCCGTATGTGTAGGAAACACCGTTCTTTTGTTCTCTGCAAACTCACATTTCCTGCTGTCTTAGAGACTCTAGAAAGCAAGATCGTGCTACTTGTTCTAAAGCAGAGTGTGATCCATGGATGAGAACACTGCTGTGTGTTTCACTACAGGAATGGTGTTATATCCCATGCTCTGAGTCTTCCTACAAGCAAGACTTCGTTTCAGGTAAGGGCAGTCACTTTTCTGCTCAAACGAACTACATCGTTCACGTAGCTCACACGTTTCTCATCTTAACTGACAAGCATTGGATGTTAGAGGACCAGTGCTTTGTATCAGTTTCCGAAGCAGAGTTGGACTAGATATGGTCCGTATGTATAGGAAACTCCGTTCTTTTGTTCTCAGCACACTCACGTTTCCTGCGTCTTAGAGACTCTAGAAAGCAAGAGTGTGCTTCTCCCTCTAAAGCAGAGTGTGATCTATGGATGAGAACTATGCTGTGTGTTTCACTTCAGAAATGGAGTTAAATCCCTGGCTCTGAGTCTTCCTACAAGCAAGACTTCGTTTCAGGTAAGGGCAGTCACTTTTCTGCTCAAACGAACTACATCGTTCACGAAGCTCACACGTTTCTCATCTTAACTGACAAGCATTGGATGTTAGAGGACCAGTGCTTTGTATCAGTTTCCGAAGCAGAGTTGGACTAGATATGGTCCGTATGTATAGGAAACTCCGTTCTTTTGTTCTCAGCACACTCACGTTTCCTGCGTCTTAGAGACTCTAGAAAGCAAGAGTGTGCTTCTCGCTCTAAAGCAGAGTGTGATCTATGGATGAGAACTATGCTGTGTGTTTCACTTCAGAAATGGAGTTAAATCCCAGGCTCTGAGTCTTCCTACAAGCAAGACTTCGTTTCAGGTAAGGGCAGTCACTTTTCTGCTCAAACGAACTACATCGTTCACGAAGCTCACACGTTTCTCATCTTAACGGACAAGCATTATGTGTTAGAGGACCAGTGCTTTGTATCAGTTTCAGAAGAAGATTTGGACTAGATATGGTCCGTATGTGTAGGAAACACCGTTCTTTTGTTCAAAGCACACTCACGTTTCCTGCGTCTTAGAGACTTTAGAAAGCAAGAGCGTGCTTCTCGCTCTAAAGCAGAGTGTGATCCATGGATGAGAACTATGTTGTGTGTTCCCTTCATAAAAGGAGTTAAATCCCAGGCTCTGTGTCTTCCTACAAGCAAGACTTCTTTTCAGGTAAGCGCAGTCACTTTTCAGCTCAAACGAACTACATCGTTCATGGAGCTCACACGTTTCTCATCTTAACAGACAAGCATTGGATGTTAGAGGACCAGTGCTTTGTATCAGTTTCAGAAGCAGAGTTGGACTAGATATGGTCCGTATGTGTAGGAAACACCGTTCTTTTGTACTCTGCAAACTCACGGTTCCTGCTGTCTTAGAGACTCTAGAAAGCAAGATCGTGCTTCTCGTTCTAAAGCAGAGTGTGATCAATGGATGAGAACACTGTTTTGTGTTTCACTTCAGGAATGGAGTTAAATCCCAGGCTCTGAGTCTTCCTACAAGCAAGACTTCGTTTCAGGTAAGGGCAGTCACTTTTCTGCTCAAACGAACTACATCGTTCACAAAGCTCACACATTTCTCATCTTAAATGACAAGCATTGGATGTTAGAGGACCAGTGCTTTGTATCAGTTTCAGAAGCAGAGTTGCACTAGATATGGTCCGTATGTGTAGGAAACACCGTTCTTTTGTTCTCTGCAAACTCACATTTCCTGCTGTCTTAGAGACTCTAGAAAGCAAGATCGTGCTACTTGTTCTAAAGCAGAGTGTGGTCCATGGATGAGAACACTGCTGTGTGTTTCACTACAGGAATGGAGTTAAATCCCATGCTCTGAGTCTTCCTACAAGCAAGACTTCGTTTCAGGTAAGGGCAGTCACTTTTCTGCTCAAACGAACTACATCGTTCACAAAGCTCACACATTTCTCATCTTAACGGACAAGCATTGGGTGTTAGAGGACCAGTGCTTTGTATCAGTTTCAGAAGAAGAGTTGGACTAGATATGGTCCGTATGTGTAGGAAACACCGTTCTTTTGTTCAAAGCACACTCACGGTTCCTGCTGCCTTAGAGACTCTAGAAAGCAAGATCGTGCTTCTTGTTCTAAAGCAGAGTGTGATCAATGGATGAGAACACTCCTGTGTGTTTCACTTCAGAAATGGAGTTAAATCCCTGGCTCTGAGTCTTCCTACAAGCAAGACATCGTTTCAGGTAAGGGCAGTCACTTTTCTGCTCAAACGAACAACATCATTCACGAAGCTCACACGTTTCTCATCTTAACTGACAAGCATTGGATGTTAGAGGACCAGTGCTTTGTATCAGTTTCCGAAGCAGAGTTGGACTAGATATGGTCCATATGTGTAGGAAACACCGTTCTTTTGTTCAAAGCACACTCACGTTTCCTGCGTCTTAGAGACTTTAGAAAGCAAGAGCGTGCTTCTCGCTCTAAAGCAGAGTGTGATCCATGGATGAGAACTATGTTGTGTGTTTCCCTTCATAAAAGGAGTTAAATCCCAGGCTCTGTGTCTTCCTACAAGCAAGACTTCTTTTCAGGTAAGCGCAGTCACTTTTCAGCTCAAACGAACTACATCGTTCATGGAGCTCACACGTTTCTCATCTTAACAGACAAGCATTGGATGTTAGAGGACCAGTGCTTTGTATCAGTTTCAGAAGCAGAGTTGGACTAGATATGGTCCGTATGTGTAGGAAACACCGTTCTTTTGTACTCTGCAAACTCACGGTTCCTGCTGTCTTAGAGACTCTAGAAAGCAAGATCGTGCTTCTCGTTCTAAAGCAGAGTGTGATCAATGGATGAGAACACTGTTTTGTGTTTCACTTCAGGAATGGAGTTAAATCCCAGGCTCTGAGTCTTCCTACAAGCAAGACTTCGTTTCAGGTAAGGGCAATCACTTTTCTGCTCAAACGAACTACATCGTTCACAAAGCTCACACATTTCTCATCTTAAATGACAAGCATTGGATGTTAGAGGACCAGTGCTTTGTATCAGTTTCAGAAGCAGAGTTGCACTAGATATGGTCCGTATGTGTAGGAAACACCGTTCTTTTGTTCTCTGCAAACTCACATTTCCTGCTGTCTTAGAGACTCTAGAAAGCAAGATCGTGCTACTTGTTCTAAAGCAGAGTGTGATCCATGGATGAGAACTATGCTGTGTGTTTCACTACAGGAATGGAGTTAAATCCCAGGCTCTGAGTCTTCCTACAAGCAAGACTTCGTTTCAGGTAAGGGCAGTCACTTTTCTGCTCAAACGAACTACATCGTTCACGTAGCTCACACGTTTCTCATCTTAACTGACAAGCATTGGATGTTAGAGGACCAGTGCTTTGTATCAGTTTCCGAAGCAGAGTTGGACTAGATATGGTCCGTATGTATAGGAAACTCCGTTCTTTTGTTCTCAGCACACTCACGTTTCCTGCGTCTTAGAGACTCTAGAAAGCAAGAGTGTGCTTCTCGCTCTAAAGCAGAGTGTGATCTATGGATGAGAACTATGCTGTGTGTTTCACTTCAGAAATGGAGTTAAATCCCAGGCTCTGAGTCTTCCTACAAGCAAGACTTCCTTTCAGGTAAGGGCAGTCACTTTTCTGCTCAAACGAACTACATCGTTCACGAAGCTCACACGTTTCTCATCTTAACTGACAAGCATTGGATGTTAGAGGGTCAGTGCTTTGTATCAGTTTCAGAGGCAGATTTGGACTACATATGGTCCATATGTGTACGAAACACCGTTCCTTTGTTCTGGGCACACTCAGATATCCTGCTGTATTAGAGACCCTAGAAAGCAAGAGTGTGCTTCTCGCTCTAAAGCAGAGTGTGATCCATGGATAAGAACTATGCTGTGTGTTTCACTTCAGAAATGGAGTTAAATCCCAGGCTCTGAGTCTTCCTACAAGCAAGACTTCGTTTCAGGTAAGGGCAGTCACTTTTCTGCTCAAACGAACTACATCGTTCACAAAGCTCACACATTTCTCATCTTAACGGACAAGCATTGGGTGTTAGAGGACCAGTGCTTTGTATCAGTTTCAGAAGAAGAGTTGGACTAGATATGGTCCGTATGTGTAGGAAACACCGTTCTTTTGTTCAAAGCACACTCACGGTTCCTGCTGCCTTAGAGACTCTAGAAAGCAAGATCGTGCTTCTTGTTCTAAAGCAGAGTGTGATCAATGGATGAGAACACTCCTGTGTGTTTCACTTCAGGAATGGAGTTAAATCCCAGGCTCTGAGTCTTCCTGCAAGCAAGACTTCGTTTCAGGTAAGGGCAGTCAGTTTTCTGCTCAAATGAACTACATCGTTCACAAAGCTCACACGTTTCTCATCTTAACGGACAAGCATTGGGTGTTAGAGGACCAGTGCTTTGTATCAGTTTCAGAAGAAGAGTTGGACTAGATATGGTCCGTATGTGTAGGAAACACCGTTCTTTTGTTCAAAGCACACTCACGTTTCCTGCGTCTTAGAGACTTTAGAAAGCAAGAGCGTGCTTCTCGCTCTAAAGCAGAGTGTGATCCATGGATGAGAACTATGTTGTGTGTTTCCCTTCATAAAAGGAGTTAAATCCCAGGCTCTGTGTCTTCCTACAAGCAAGACTTCTTTTCAGGTAAGCGCAGTCACTTTTCAGCTAAAACGAACTACATCGTTCACGGAGCTCACACGTTTCTCATCTTAACAGACAAGCATTGGATGTTAGAGGACCAGTGCTTTGTATCAGTTTCAGAAGCAGAGTTGGACTAGATATGGTCCGTATGTGTAGGAAACACCGTTCTTTTGTACTCTGCAAACTCACGGTTCCTGCTGTCTTAGAGACTCTAGAAAGCAAGATCGTGCTTCTCGTTCTAAAGCAGAGTGTGATCAATGGATGAGAACACTGTTTTGTGTTTCACTTCAGGAATGGAGTTAAATCCCAGGCTCTGAGTCTTCCTACAAGCAAGACTTCGTTTCAGGTAAGGGCAGTCACTTTTCTGCTCAAACGAACTACATCGTTCACAAAGCTCACACATTTCTCATCTTAAATGACAAGCATTGGATGTTAGAGGACCAGTGCTTTGTATCAGTTTCAGAAGCAGAGTTGCACTAGATATGGTCCGTATGTGTAGGAAACACCGTTCTTTTGTTCTCTGCAAACTCACATTTCCTGCTGTCTTAGAGACTCTAGAAAGCAAGATCGTGCTACTTGTTCTAAAGCAGAGTGTGATCCATGGATGAGAACACTGCTGTGTGTTTCACTACAGGAATGGAGTTAAATCCCATGCTCTGAGTCTTCCTACAAGCAAGACTTCGTTTCAGGTAAGGGCAGTCACTTTTCTGCTCAAACGAACTACATCGTTCACAAAGCTCACACATTTCTCATCTTAACGGACAAGCATTGGGTGTTAGAGGACCAGTGCTTTGTATCAGTTTCAGAAGAAGAGTTGGACTAGATATGGTCCGTATGTGTAGGAAACACCGTTCTTTTGTTCAAAGCACACTCACGGTTCCTGCTGCCTTAGAGACTCTAGAAAGCAAGATCGTGCTTCTTGTTCTAAAGCAGAGTGTGATCAATGGATGAGAACACTCCTGTGTGTTTCACTTCAGGAATGGAGTTAAATCCCAGGCTCTGAGTCTTCCTGCCAGCAAGACTTCGTTTCAGGTAAGGGCAGTCAGTTTTCTGCTCAAATGAACTACATCGTTCACAAAGCTCACACGTTTCTCATCTTAACGGACAAGCATTGGGTGTTAGAGGACCAGTGCTTTGTATCAGTTTCAGAAGAAGAGTTGGACTAGATATGGTCCGTATGTGTAGGAAACACCGTTCTTTTGTTCAAAGCACACTCACGTTTCCTGCGTCTTAGAGACTTTAGAAAGCAAGAGCGTGCTTCTCGCTCTAAAGCAGAGTGTGATCCATGGATGAGAACTATGTTGTGTGTTTCCCTTCATAAAAGGAGTTAAATCCCAGGCTCTGTGTCTTCCTACAAGCAAGACTTCTTTTCAGGTAAGCGCAGTCACTTTTCAGCTCAAACGAACTACATCGTTCACGGAGCTCACACGTTTCTCATCTTAACAGACAAGCATTGGATGTTAGAGGACCAGTGCTTTGTATCAGTTTCAGAAGCAGAGTTGGACTAGATATGGTCCGTATGTGTAGGAAACACCGTTCTTTTGTACTCTGCAAACTCACGGTTCCTGCTGTCTTAGAGACTCTAGAAAGCAAGATCGTGCTTCTCGTTCTAAAGCAGAGTGTGATCAATGGATGAGAACACTGTTTTGTGTTTCACTTCAGGAATGGAGTTAAATCCCAGGCTCTGAGTCTTCCTACAAGCAAGACTTCGTTTCAGGTAAGGGCAGTCACTTTTCTGCTCAAACGAACTACATCGTTCACAAAGCTCACACATTTCTCATCTTAAATGACAAGCATTGGATGTTAGAGGACCAGTGCTTTGTATCAGTTTCAGAAGCAGAGTTGCACTAGATATGGTCCGTATGTGTAGGAAACACCGTTCTTTTGTTCTCTGCAAACTCACATTTCCTGCTGTCTTAGAGACTCTAGAAAGCAAGATCATGCTACTTGTTCTAAAGCAGAGTGTGATCCATGGATGAGAACACTGCTGTGTGTTTCACTACAGGAATGGAGTTAAATCCCATGCTCTGAGTCTTCCTACAAGCAAGACTTCGTTTCAGGTAAGGGCAGTCACTTTTCTGCTCAAACGAACTACATCGTTCACGTAGCTCACACGTTTCTCATCTTAACTGACAAGCATTGGATGTTAGAGGACCAGTGCTTTGTATCAGTTTCCGAAGCAGAGTTGGACTAGATATGGTCCGTATGTATAGGAAACTCCGTTCTTTTGTTCTCAGCACACTCACGTTTCCTGCGTCTTAGAGACTCTAGAAAGCAAGAGTGTGCTTCTCGCTCTAAAGCAGAGTGTGATCTATGGATGAGAACTATGCTGTGTGTTTCACTTCAGAAATGGAGTTAAATCCCAGGCTCTGAGTCTTCCTACAAGCAAGACTTCGTTTCAGGTAAGGGCAGTCACTTTTCTGCTCAAAAGAACTACATCGTTCACGAAGCTCACACGTTTCTCATCTTAACGGACAAGCATTGGGTGTTAGAGGACCAGTGCTTTGTATCAGTTTCAGAAGAAGAGTTGGACTAGATATGGTCCGTATGTGTAGGAAACACCGTTCTTTTGTTCAAAGCACACTCACGTTTCCTGCGTCTTAGAGACTTTAGAAAGCAAGAGCGTGCTTCTCGCTCTAAAGCAGAGTGTGATCCATGGATGAGAACTATGTTGTTTGTTTCCCTTCATAAAAGGAGTTAAATCCCAGGCTCTGTGTCTTCCTACAAGCAAGACTTCTTTTCGGGTAAGCGCAGTCACTTTTCAGCTCAAACGAACTACATCGTTCATGGAGCTCACACGTTTCTCATCTTAACAGACAAGCATTGGATGTTAGAGGACCAGTGCTTTGTATCAGTTTCAGAAGCAGAGTTGGACTAGATATGGTCCGTATGTGTAGGAAACACCGTTCTTTTGTACTCTGCAAACTCACGGTTCCTGCTGTCTTAGAGACTCTAGAAAGCAAGATCGTGCTTCTCGTTCTAAAGCAGAGTGTGATCAATGGATGAGAACACTGTTTTGTGTTTCACTTCAGGAATGGAGTTAAATCCCAGGCTCTGAGTCTTCCTACAAGCAAGACTTCGTTTCAGGTAAGGGCAGTCACTTTTCTGCTCAAACGAACTACATCGTTCACAAAGCTCACACATTTCTCATCTTAAATGACAAGCATTGGATGTTAGAGGACCAGTGCTTTGTATCAGTTTCAGAAGCAGAGTTGCACTAGATATGGTCCGTATGTGTAGGAAACACCGTTCTTTTGTTCTCTGCAAACTCACATTTCCTGCTGTCTTAGAGACTCTAGAAAGCAAGATCGTGCTACTTGTTCTAAAGCAGAGTGTGATCCATGGATGAGAACACTGCTGTGTGTTTCACTACAGGAATGGAGTTAAATCCCATGCTCTGAGTCTTCCTACAAGCAAGACTTCGTTTCAGGTAAGGGCAGTCACTTTTCTGCTCAAACGAACTACATCGTTCACGTAGCTCACACGTTTCTCATCTTAACTGACAAGCATTGGATGTTAGAGGACCAGTGCTTTGTATCAGTTTCCGAAGCAGAGTTGGACTAGATATGGTCCGTATGTATAGGAAACTCCGTTCTTTTGTTCTCAGCACACTCACGTTTCCTGCGTCTTAGAGACTCTAGAAAGCAAGAGTGTGCTTCTCGCTCTGAAGCAGAGTGTGATCTATGGATGAGAACTATGCTGTGTGTTTCACGTCAGAAATGGAGTTAAATCCCAGGCTCTGAGTCTTCCTACAAGCAAGACTTCGTTTCAGGTAAGGGCAGTCACTTTTCTGCTCAAACGAACTACATCGTTCACGAAGCTCACACGTTTCTCATCTTAACTGACAAGCATTGGATGTTAGAGGGTCAGTGCTTTGTATCAGTTTCAGAGGCAGATTTGGACTACATATGGTCCATATGTGTAGGAAACACTGTTCCTTTGTTCTGGGCACACTCAGATATCCTGCTGTATTAGAGACCCTAGAAAGCAAGAGTGTGCTTCTCGCTCTAAAGCAGAGTGTGATCCATGGATGAGAACTATGCTGTGTGTTTCACTTCAGAAATGGAGTTAAATCCCAGGCTCTGAGTCTTCCTACAAGCAAGACTTCGTTTCAGGTAAGGGCAGTCACTTTTCTGCTCAAACGAACTACATCGTTCACGAAGCTCACACGTTTCTCATCTTAACTGACAAGCATTGGATGTTAGAGGACCAGTACTTTGTATCAGTTTCAGAAGCAGAGTTGGATTAGATATGGTCCGTATGTGTAGGAAACTCCGTTCTTTTGTTCTCAGCACACTCACGTTTCCTGTGTCTTAGAGACTTTAGAAAGCAAGAGCGTGCTTCTCGCTCTAAAGCAGAGTGTGATCCATGGATGAGAACTATGCTGTGTGTTTTCCTTCAGAAAAGGAGTTAAATCCCAGGCTCTGTGTCTTCCTACAAGCAACACTTCCTTTCAGGTAAGGGCAGTCACTTTTCAGCTCAATCGAACTACATTGTTCATGGAGCTCACACGTTTCTCATCTTAACAGACAAGCATTGGATGTTAGAGGACCAGTGATTTGTATCAGTTTCAGAAGCAGAGTTGGACTAGATATGGTCCGTATGTGTAGGAAACACCGTTCTTTTGTTCTCTGCAAACTCACGGTTCCTGCTGCCTTAGAGACTCTAGAAAGCAAGATCGTGCTTCTTGTTCTAAAGCAGAGTGTGATCAATGGATGAGAACACTCCTGTGTGTTTCACTTCAGGAATGGAGTTAAATCCCAGGCTCTGAGTCTTCCTGCAAGCAAGACTTCGTTTCAGGTAAGGGCAGTCAGTTTTCTGCTCAAATGAACTACATCGTTCACAAAGCTCACACGTTTCTCATCTTAACGGACAAGCATTGGGTGTTAGAGGACCAGTGCTTTGTATCAGTTTCAGAAGAAGAGTTGGACTAGATATGGTCCGTATGTGTAGGAAACACCGTTCTTTTGTTCAAAGCACACTCACGTTTCCTGCGTCTTAGAGACTTTAGAAAGCAAGAGCGTGCTTCTCGCTCTAAAGCAGAGTGTGATCCATGGATGAGAACTATGTTGTGTGTTTCCCTTCATAAAAGGAGTTAAATCCCAGGCTCTGTGTCTTCCTACAAGCAAGACTTCTTTTCAGGTAAGCGCAGTCACTTTTCAGCTCAAACGAACTACATCGTTCATGGAGCTCACACGTTTCTCATCTTAACAGACAAGCATTGGATGTTAGAGGACCAGTGCTTTGTATCAGTTTCAGAAGCAGAGTTGGACTAGATATGGTCCGTATGTGTAGGAAACACCGTTCTTTTGTACTCTGCAAACTCACGGTTCCTGCTGTCTTAGAGACTCTAGAAAGCAAGATCGTGCTTCTCGTTCTAAAGCAGAGTGTGATCAATGGATGAGAACACTGTTTTGTGTTTCACTTCAGGAATGGAGTTAAATCCCAGGCTCTGAGTCTTCCTACATTCAAGACTTCGTTTCAATTAAGGGCAGTCACTTTTCTGCTCAAACGAACTACATCTTTCACGAAGCTCACATGTTTCTCATCTTAACTGACAAGCATTGGATGTTAGAGGACCAGTGCATTCTATCAGTTTCAGAAGAAAATTTGGACTACATATAGTCCGTATGTGTATGAAACACTGTTCTTTTGTTCTGGGCACACTCAGATTTCCTGCTCTCTTAGAGACTCTAGAAAGCAAGAGTGTGCTTCTTGCTCTAAAGCAGCGTGTGATCCATGGATGAGAACTATGCTGTGTGTTTCCCTTCAGAAAAGGAGTTAAATCCCAGGCTCTGTGTCTTCCTACAAGCAAGACTTCCTTTCAGGTAAGCGCAGTCACTTTTCAGCTCAAACGAACTACATCGTTCACGGAGCTCACACGTTTCTCATCTTAACAGACAAGCATTGGATGTTAGAGGACCAGTGCTTTGTATCAGTTTCAGAAGCAGAGTTGTACTAGATTGGTCTGTATGTATAGGAAACACCGTTCCTTTGTTCTGGGCACACTCAGATATCCTGCTGTATTAGAGACTCTAGAAAGCAATACTGTGCTTCTCGCTCTAAAGCAGAGTGTGATCCATGGATGAGAACTATGCTGTGTGTTTCACTTCAGAAATGGAGTTAAATTCCAGGCTCTGAGTCTTCCTACAAGCAAGACTTCGTTTCAGGTAAGGGCAGTCACTTTTCTGCTCAAACGAACTACATCGTTCACGAAGCTCACACGTTTCTCATCTTAACTGACAAGCATTGGATGTTAGAGGGTCAGTGCTTTGTATCAGTTTCAGAGGCAGATTTGGACTACATATGGTCCATATGTGTAGGAAACACCGTTCCTTTGTTCTGGGCACACTCAGATATCCTGCTGTATTAGAGACCCTAGAAAGCAAGAGTGTGCTTCTCGCTCTAAAGCAGAGTGTGATCCATGGATGAGAACTATGCTGTGTGTTTCACTTCAGAAATGGAGTTAAATCCCAGGCTCTGAGTCTTCCTACAAGGAAGACTTCGTTTCAGGTAAGGGCAGTCACTTTTCTGCTCAAACGAACTACATCGTTCACGAAGCTCACACGTTTCTCATCTTAACTGACAAGCATTGGATGTTAGAGGACCAGTACTTTGTATCAGTTTCAGAAGCAGAGTTGGATTAGATATGGTCCGTATGTGTAGGAAACTCCGTTCTTTTGTTCTCAGCACACTCACGTTTCCTGTGTCTTAGAGACTTTAGAAAGCAAGAGCGTGCTTCTCGCTCTAAAGCAGAGTGTGATCCATGGATGAGAACTATGCTGTGTGTTTTCCTTCAGAAAAGGAGTTAAATCCCAGGCTCTGTGTCTTCCTACAAGCAAGACTTCCTTTCAGGTAAGGGCAGTCACTTTTCAGCTCAATCGAACTACATTGTTCATGGAGCTCACACGTTTCTCATCTTAACAGACAAGCATTGGATGTTAGAGGACCAGTGATTTGTATCAGTTTCAGAAGCAGAGTTGGACTAGATATGGTCCGTATGTGTAGGAAACACCGTTCTTTTGTTCTCTGCAAACTCACGGTTCCTGCTGCCTTAGAGACTCTAGAAAGCAAGATCGTGCTTCTTGTTCTAAAGCAGAGTGTGATCAATGGATGAGAACACTGCTGTGTGTTTCACTTCAGGAATGGAGTTAAATCCCAGGCTCTGAGTCTTCCTGCAAGCAAGACTTCGTTTCATGTAAGGGCAGTCAGTTTTCTGCTCAAATGAACTACATCGTTCACAAAGCTCACACGTTTCTCATCTTAACGGACAAGCATTGGGTGTTAGAGGACCAGTGCTTTGTATCAGTTTCAGAAGAAGAGTTGGACTAGATATGGTCCGTATGTGTAGGAAACACCGTTCTTTTGTTCAAAGCACACTCACATTTCCTGCGTCTTAGAGACTTTAGAAAGCAAGAGCGTGCTTCTCGCTCTAAAGCAGAGTGTGATCCATGGATGAGAACTATGTTGTGTGTTTCCCTTCATAAAAGGAGTTAAATCCCAGGCTCTGTGTCTTCCTACAAGCAAGACTTCTTTTCAGGTAAGTGCAGTCACTTTTCAGCTCAAACGAACTACATCGTTCACGGAGCTCACACGTTTCTCATCTTAACAGACAAGCATTGGATGTTAGAGGACCAGTGCTTTGTATCAGTTTCAGAAGCAGAGTTGGACTAGATATGGTCCGTATGTGTAGGAAACACCGTTCTTTTGTACTCTGCAAACTCACGGTTCCTGCTGTCTTAGAGACTCTAGAAAGCAAGATCGTGCTTCTCGTTCTAAAGCAGAGTGTGATCAATGGATGAGAACACTGTTTTGTGTTTCACTTCAGGAATGGAGTTAAATCCCAGGCTCTGAGTCTTCCTACAAGCAAGACTTCGTTTCAATTAAGGGCAGTCACTTTTCTGCTCAAACGAACTACATCTTTCACGAAGCTCACTTGTTTCTCATCTTAACTGACAAGCATTGGATGTTAGAGGACCAGTGCATTCTATCAGTTTCAGAAGAAAATTTGGACTACATATAGTCCGTATGTGTATGAAACACTGTTCTTTTGTTCTGGGCACACTCAGATTTCCTGCTCTCTTAGAGACTCTAGAAAGCAAGAGTGTGCTTCTTGCTCTAAAGCAGCGTGTGATCCATGGATGAGAACTATGCTGTGTGTTTCACTTCAGAAATGGAGTTAAATCCCAGGCTCTGAGTCTTCCTACAAGCAAGACTTCGTTTCAGGTAAGGGCAGTCGCTTTTCAGCTCAAACGAACTACATCGTTCACAAAGCTCACACGTTTCTCATCTTAACTGACAAGCATTGGATGTTAGAGGACCAGTGCTTTGTATCAGTTTCCAAAGCAGAGTTGGACTAGATATGGCCGGTATGTATAGGAAACTCCGTTCTTATGTCAAAGCACACTCACGTTTCCCGCGTCTTAGAGACTTTAGAAAGCAAGAGCGTGCTTCTCGCTCTAAAGCAGAGTGTGATCCATGGATGAGAACTATGCTGTGTGTTTCCCTTCAGAGAAGGAGTTAAATCCCAGGCTCTGTGTCTTCCTACAAGCAAGAATTCTTTTCAGGTAAGCGCAGTCACTTTTCAGCTCAAACGAACTACATCGTTCACGGAGCTCACACGTTTCTCATCTTAACAGACAAGCATTGGATGTTAGAGGACCAGTGCTTTGTATCAGTTTCAGAAGCAGAGTTGGACTAGATATGGTCCGTATGTGTAGGAAACACCGTTCTTTTGTACTCTGCAAACTCACGGTTCCTGCTGTCTTAGAGACTCTAGAAAGCAAATCGTGCTTCTCGTTCTAAAGCAGAGTGTGATCAATGGATGAGAACACTGTTTTGTGTTTCACTTCAGGAATGGAGTTAAATCCCAGGCTCTGAGTCTTCCTACAAGCAAGACTTCGTTTCAGGTAAGGGCAGTCACTTTTCTGCTCAAACGAACTACATCGTTCACAAAGCTCACACATTTCTCATCTTAAATGACAAGCATTGGATATTAGAGGACCAGTGCTTTGTATCATTTTCAGAAGCAGAGTTGCACTAGATATGGTCCGTATGTGTAGGAAACACCGTTCTTTTGTTCTCTGCAAACTCACATTTCCTGCGTCTTAGAGACTCTAGAAAGCAAGATCGTGCTACTTGTTCTAAAGCAGAGTGTGATCCATGGATGAGAACACTGCTGTGTGTTTCACTACAGGAATGGAGTTAAATCCCATGCTCTGAGTCTTCCTACAAGCAAGACTTCGTTTCAGGTAAGGGCAGTCACTTTTCTGCTCAAACGAACTACATCGTTCACGTAGCTCACACGTTTCTCATCTTAACTGACAAGCATTGGATGTTAGAGGACCAGTGCTTTGTATCAGTTTCCGAAGCAGAGTTGGACTAGATATGGTCCGTATGTGTAGGAAACACCGTTCTTTTGTACTCTGCAAACTCACGGTTCCTGCTGTCTTAGAGACTCTAGAAAGCAAGATCGTGCTTCTCGTTCTAAAGCAGAGTGTGATCAATGGATGAGAACACTGTTTTGTGTTTCACTTCAGGAATGGAGTTAAATCCCAGGCTCTGAGTCTTCCTACAAGCAAGACTTCGTTTCAGGTAAGGGCAGTCACTTTTCTGCTCAAACGAACTACATCGTTCACAAAGCTCACACATTTCTCATCTTAAATGACAAGCATTGGATGTTAGAGGACCAGTGCTTTGTATCAGTTTCAGAAGCAGAGTTGCACTAGATATGGTCCGTATGTGTAGGAAACACCGTTCTTTTGTTCTCTGCAAACTCACATTTCCTGCTGTCTTAGAGACTCTAGAAAGCAAGATCGTGCTACTTGTTCTAAAGCAGAGTGTGATCCATGGATGAGAACACTGCTGTGTGTTTCACTACAGGAATGGAGTTAAATCCCATGCTCTGAGTCTTCCTACAAGCAAGACTTCGTTTCAGGTAAGGGCAGTCACTTTTCTGCTCAAACGAACTACATCGTTCACGTAGCTCACACGTTTCTCATCTTAACTGACAAGCATTGGATGTTAGAGGACCAGTGCTTTGTATCAGTTTCCGAAGCAGAGTTGGACTAGATATGGTCCGTATGTATAGGAAACTCCGTTCTTTTGTTCTCAGCACACTCACGTTTCCTGCGTCTTAGAGACTCTAGAAAGCAAGAGTGTGCTTCTCGCTCTGAAGCAGAGTGTGATCTATGGATGAGAACTATGCTGTGTGTTTCACGTCAGAAATGGAGTTAAATCCCAGGCTCTGAGTCTTCCTACAAGCAAGACTTCGTTTCAGGTAAGGGCAGTCACTTTTCTGCTCAAACGAACTACATCGTTCACGAAGCTCACACGTTTCTCATCTTAACTGACAAGCATTGGATGTTAGAGGGTCAGTGCTTTGTATCAGTTTCAGAGGCAGATTTGGACTACATATGGTCCATATGTGTAGGAAACACTGTTCCTTTGTTCTGGGCACACTCAGATATCCTGCTGTATTAGAGACCCTAGAAAGCAAGAGTGTGCTTCTCGCTCTAAAGCAGAGTGTGATCCATGGATGAGAACTATGCTGTGTGTTTCACTTCAGAAATGGAGTTAAATCCCAGGCTCTGAGTCTTCCTACAAGCAAGACTTCGTTTCAGGTAAGGGCAGTCACTTTTCTGCTCAAACGAACTACATCGTTCACGAAGCTCACACGTTTCTCATCTTAACTGACAAGCATTGGATGTTAGAGGACCAGTACTTTGTATCAGTTTCAGAAGCAGAGTTGGATTAGATATGGTCCGTATGTGTAGGAAACTCCGTTCTTTTGTTCTCAGCACACTCACGTTTCCTGTGTCTTAGAGACTTTAGAAAGCAAGAGCGTGCTTCTCGCTCTAAAGCAGAGTGTGATCCATGGATGAGAACTATGCTGTGTGTTTTCCTTCAGAAAAGGAGTTAAATCCCAGGCTCTGTGTCTTCCTACAAGCAACACTTCCTTTCAGGTAAGGGCAGTCACTTTTCAGCTCAATCGAACTACATTGTTCATGGAGCTCACACGTTTCTCATCTTAACAGACAAGCATTGGATGTTAGAGGACCAGTGATTTGTATCAGTTTCAGAAGCAGAGTTGGACTAGATATGGTCCGTATGTGTAGGAAACACCGTTCTTTTGTTCTCTGCAAACTCACGGTTCCTGCTGCCTTAGAGACTCTAGAAAGCAAGATCGTGCTTCTTGTTCTAAAGCAGAGTGTGATCAATGGATGAGAACACTCCTGTGTGTTTCACTTCAGGAATGGAGTTAAATCCCAGGCTCTGAGTCTTCCTGCAAGCAAGACTTCGTTTCAGGTAAGGGCAGTCAGTTTTCTGCTCAAATGAACTACATCGTTCACAAAGCTCACACGTTTCTCATCTTAACGGACAAGCATTGGGTGTTAGAGGACCAGTGCTTTGTATCAGTTTCAGAAGAAGAGTTGGACTAGATATGGTCCGTATGTGTAGGAAACACCGTTCTTTTGTTCAAAGCACACTCACGTTTCCTGCGTCTTAGAGACTTTAGAAAGCAAGAGCGTGCTTCTCGCTCTAAAGCAGAGTGTGATCCATGGATGAGAACTATGTTGTGTGTTTCCCTTCATAAAAGGAGTTAAATCCCAGGCTCTGTGTCTTCCTACAAGCAAGACTTCTTTTCAGGTAAGCGCAGTCACTTTTCAGCTCAAACGAACTACATCGTTCACGGAGCTCACACGTTTCTCATCTTAACAGACAAGCATTGGATGTTAGAGGACCAGTGCTTTGTATCAGTTTCAGAAGCAGAGTTGGACTAGATATGGTCCGTATGTGTAGGAAACACCGTTCTTTTGTACTCTGCAAACTCACGGTTCCTGCTGTCTTAGAGACTCTAGAAAGCAAGATCGTGCTTCTCGTTCTAAAGCAGAGTGTGATCAATGGATGAGAACACTGTTTTGTGTTTCACTTCAGGAATGGAGTTAAATCCCAGGCTCTGAGTCTTCCTACATTCAAGACTTCGTTTCAATTAAGGGCAGTCACTTTTCTGCTCAAACGAACTACATCTTTCACGAAGCTCACATGTTTCTCATCTTAACTGACAAGCATTGGATGTTAGAGGACCAGTGCATTCTATCAGTTTCAGAAGAAAATTTGGACTACATATAGTCCGTATGTGTATGAAACACTGTTCTTTTGTTCTGGGCACACTCAGATTTCCTGCTCTCTTAGAGACTCTAGAAAGCAAGAGTGTGCTTCTTGCTCTAAAGCAGCGTGTGATCCATGGATGAGAACTATGCTGTGTGTTTCCCTTCAGAAAAGGAGTTAAATCCCAGGCTCTGTGTCTTCCTACAAGCAAGACTTCCTTTCAGGTAAGCGCAGTCACTTTTCAGCTCAAACGAACTACATCGTTCACGGAGCTCACACGTTTCTCATCTTAACAGACAAGCATTGGATGTTAGAGGACCAGTGCTTTGTATCAGTTTCAGAAGCAGAGTTGTACTAGATTGGTCTGTATGTATAGGAAACACCGTTCCTTTGTTCTGGGCACACTCAGATATCCTGCTGTATTAGAGACTCTAGAAAGCAATACTGTGCTTCTCGCTCTAAAGCAGAGTGTGATCCATGGATGAGAACTATGCTGTGTGTTTCACTTCAGAAATGGAGTTAAATTCCAGGCTCTGAGTCTTCCTACAAGCAAGACTTCGTTTCAGGTAAGGGCAGTCACTTTTCTGCTCAAACGAACTACATCGTTCACGAAGCTCACACGTTTCTCATCTTAACTGACAAGCATTGGATGTTAGAGGGTCAGTGCTTTGTATCAGTTTCAGAGGCAGATTTGGACTACATATGGTCCATATGTGTAGGAAACACCGTTCCTTTGTTCTGGGCACACTCAGATATCCTGCTGTATTAGAGACCCTAGA
Organism: Onychomys leucogaster; assembly: GCA_949786385.1. Lineage (NCBI taxonomy): Eukaryota > Metazoa > Chordata > Mammalia > Rodentia > Cricetidae > Onychomys > Onychomys leucogaster. Next base: position 1,768,959 of record CATKUP010000038.1, on the reverse strand, counting down.
AAGCAAGAGTGTGCTTCTCGCTCTAAAGCAGAGTGTGATCCATGGATGAGAACTATGCTGTGTGTTTCACTTCAGAAATGGAGTTAAATCCCAGGCTCTGAGTCTTCCTACAAGGAAGACTTCGTTTCAGGTAAGGGCAGTCACTTTTCTGCTCAAACGAACTACATCGTTCACGAAGCTCACACGTTTCTCATCTTAACTGACAAGCATTGGATGTTAGAGGACCAGTACTTTGTATCAGTTTCAGAAGCAGAGTTGGATTAGATATGGTCCGTATGTGTAGGAAACTCCGTTCTTTTGTTCTCAGCACACTCACGTTTCCTGTGTCTTAGAGACTTTAGAAAGCAAGAGCGTGCTTCTCGCTCTAAAGCAGAGTGTGATCCATGGATGAGAACTATGCTGTGTGTTTTCCTTCAGAAAAGGAGTTAAATCCCAGGCTCTGTGTCTTCCTACAAGCAAGACTTCCTTTCAGGTAAGGGCAGTCACTTTTCAGCTCAATCGAACTACATTGTTCATGGAGCTCACACGTTTCTCATCTTAACAGACAAGCATTGGATGTTAGAGGACCAGTGATTTGTATCAGTTTCAGAAGCAGAGTTGGACTAGATATGGTCCGTATGTGTAGGAAACACCGTTCTTTTGTTCTCTGCAAACTCACGGTTCCTGCTGCCTTAGAGACTCTAGAAAGCAAGATCGTGCTTCTTGTTCTAAAGCAGAGTGTGATCAATGGATGAGAACACTGCTGTGTGTTTCACTTCAGGAATGGAGTTAAATCCCAGGCTCTGAGTCTTCCTGCAAGCAAGACTTCGTTTCATGTAAGGGCAGTCAGTTTTCTGCTCAAATGAACTACATCGTTCACAAAGCTCACACGTTTCTCATCTTAACGGACAAGCATTGGGTGTTAGAGGACCAGTGCTTTGTATCAGTTTCAGAAGAAGAGTTGGACTAGATATGGTCCGTATGTGTAGGAAACACCGTTCTTTTGTTCAAAGCACACTCACATTTCCTGCGTCTTAGAGACTTTAGAAAGCAAGAGCGTGCTTCTCGCTCTAAAGCAGAGTGTGATCCATGGATGAGAACTATGTTGTGTGTTTCCCTTCATAAAAGGAGTTAAATCCCAGGCTCTGAGTCTTCCTACAAGCAAGACTTCGTTTCAGGTAAGGGCAGTCACTTTTCTGCTCAAACGAACTACATCGTTCACGAAGCTCACACGTTTCTCATCTTAACTGACAAGCATTGGATGTTAGAGGACCAGTGCTTTGTATCAGTTTCCGAAGCAGAGTTGGACTAGATATGGTCCGTATGTATAGGAAACTCCGTTCTTTTGTTCTCAGCACACTCACGTTTCCTGCGTCTTAAAGACTCTAGAAAGCAAGAGTGTGCTTCTCGCTCTAAAGCAGAGTGTGATCTATGGATGAGAACTATGCTGTGTGTTTCACTTCAGAAATGGAGTTAAATCCCAGGCTCTGAGTCTTCCTACAAGCAAGACTTCGTTTCAGGTAAGGGCAGTCACTTTTCTGCTCAAACGAACTACATCGTTCACGAAGCTCACACGTTTCTCATCTTAACTGACAAGCATTGGATGTTAGAGGGTCAGTGCTTTGTATCAGTTTCAGAGGCAGATTTGGACTACATATGGTCCATATGTGTAGGAAACACCGTTCCTTTGTTCTGGGCACACTCAGATATCCTGCTGTATTAGAGACTCTAGAAAGCAAGAGTGTGCTTCTCGCTCTAAAGCAGAGTGTGATCTATGGATGAGAACTATGCTGTGTGTTTCACTTCAGAAATGGAGTTAAATCCCAGGCTCTGAGTCTTCCTACAAGCAAGACTTCGTTTCAGGTAAGGGCAGTCACTTTTCTGCTCAAACGAACTACATCGTTCACGAAGCTCACACGTTTCTCATCTTAACTGACAAGCATTGGATGTTAGAGGGTCAGTGCTTTGTATCAGTTTCAGAGGCAGATTTGGACTACATATGGTCCATATGTGTAGGAAACACCGTTCCTTTGTTCTGGGCACACTCAGATATCCTGCTGTATTAGAGACCCTAGAAAGCAAGAGTGTGCTTCTCGCTCTAAAGCAGAGTGTGATCCATGGATAAGAACTATGCTGTGTGTTTCACTTCAGAAATGGAGTTAAATCCCAGGCTCTGAGTCTTCCTACAAGCAAGACTTCGTTTCAGGTAAGGGCAGTCACTTTTCTGCTCAAACGAACTACATCGTTCACAAAGCTCACACATTTCTCATCTTAACGGACAAGCATTGGGTGTTAGAGGACCAGTGCTTTGTATCAGTTTCAGAAGAAGAGTTGGACTAGATATGGTCCGTATGTGTAGGAAACACCGTTCTTTTGTTCAAAGCACACTCACGGTTCCTGCTGCCTTAGAGACTCTAGAAAGCAAGATCGTGCTTCTTGTTCTAAAGCAGAGTGTGATCAATGGATGAGAACACTCCTGTGTGTTTCACTTCAGGAATGGAGTTAAATCCCAGGCTCTGAGTCTTCCTGCAAGCAAGACTTCGTTTCAGGTAAGGGCAGTCAGTTTTCTGCTCAAATGAACTACATCGTTCACAAAGCTCACACGTTTCTCATCTTAACGGACAAGCATTGGGTGTTAGAGGACCAGTGCTTTGTATCAGTTTCAGAAGAAGAGTTGGACTAGATATGGTCCGTATGTGTGGGAAACACCGTTCTTTTGTTCAAAGCACACTCACGTTTCCTGCGTCTTAGAGACTTTAGAAAGCAAGAGCGTGCTTCTCGCTCTAAAGCAGAGTGTGATCCATGGATGAGAACTATGTTGTGTGTTTCCCTTCATAAAAGGAGTTAAATCCCAGGCTCTGTGTCTTCCTACAAGCAAGACTTCTTTTCAGGTAAGCGCAGTCACTTTTCAGCTCAAACGAACTACATCGTTCACGGAGCTCACACGTTTCTCATCTTAACAGACAAGCATTGGATGTTAGAGGACCAGTGCTTTGTATCAGTTTCAGAAGCAGAGTTGGACTAGATATGGTCCGTATGTGTAGGAAACACCGTTCTTTTGTACTCTGCAAACTCACGGTTCCTGCTGTCTTAGAGACTCTAGAAAGCAAGATCGTGCTTCTCGTTCTAAAGCAGAGTGTGATCAATGGATGAGAACACTGTTTTGTGTTTCACTTCAGGAATGGAGTTAAATCCCAGGCTCTGAGTCTTCCTACAAGCAAGACTTCGTTTCAGGTAAGGGCCGTCACTTTTCTGCTCAAACGAACTACATCGTTCACAAAGCTCACACATTTCTCATCTTAAATGACAAGCATTGGATGTTAGAGGACCAGTGCTTTGTATCAGTTTCAGAAGCAGAGTTGCACTAGATATGGTCCGTATGTGTAGGAAACACCGTTCTTTTGTTCTCTGCAAACTCACATTTCCTGCTGTCTTAGAGACTCTAGAAAGCAAGATCGTGCTACTTGTTCTAAAGCAGAGTGTGATCCATGGATGAGAACACTGCTGTGTGTTTCACTACAGGAATGGAGTTAAATCCCATGCTCTGAGTCTTCCTACAAGCAAGACTTCGTTTCAGGTAAGGGCAGTCACTTTTCTGCTCAAACGAACTACATCGTTCACGTAGCTCACACGTTTCTCATCTTAACTGACAAGCATTGGATGTTAGAGGACCAGTGCTTTGTATCAGTTTCCGAAGCAGAGTTGGACTAGATATGGTCCGTATGTATAGGAAACTCCGTTCTTTTGTTCTCAGCACACTCACGTTTCCTGCGTCTTAGAGACTCTAGAAAGCAAGAGTGTGCTTCTCCCTCTAAAGCAGAGTGTGATCTATGGATGAGAACTATGCTGTGTGTTTCACTTCAGAAATGGAGTTAAATCCCTGGCTCTGAGTCTTCCTACAAGCAAGACTTCGTTTCAGGTAAGGGCAGTCACTTTTCTGCTCAAACGAACTACATCGTTCACGAAGCTCACACGTTTCTCATCTTAACTGACAAGCATTGGATGTTAGAGGACCAGTGCTTTGTATCAGTTTCCGAAGCAGAGTTGGACTAGATATGGTCCGTATGTATAGGAAACTCCGTTCTTTTGTTCTCAGCACACTCACGTTTCCTGCGTCTTAGAGACTCTAGAAAGCAAGAGTGTGCTTCTCGCTCTAAAGCAGAGTGTGATCTATGGATGAGAACTATGCTGTGTGTTTCACTTCAGAAATGGAGTTAAATCCCAGGCTCTGAGTCTTCCTACAAGCAAGACTTCGTTTCAGGTAAGGGCAGTCACTTTTCTGCTCAAACGAACTACATCGTTCACGAAGCTCACACGTTTCTCATCTTAACGGACAAGCATTATGTGTTAGAGGACCAGTGCTTTGTATCAGTTTCAGAAGAAGATTTGGACTAGATATGGTCCGTATGTGTAGGAAACACCGTTCTTTTGTTCAAAGCACACTCACGTTTCCTGCGTCTTAGAGACTTTAGAAAGCAAGAGCGTGCTTCTCGCTCTAAAGCAGAGTGTGATCCATGGATGAGAACTATGTTGTGTGTTTCCCTTCATAAAAGGAGTTAAATCCCAGGCTCTGTGTCTTCCTACAAGCAAGACTTCTTTTCAGGTAAGCGCAGTCACTTTTCAGCTCAAACGAACTACATCGTTCATGGAGCTCACACGTTTCTCATCTTAACAGACAAGCATTGGATGTTAGAGGACCAGTGCTTTGTATCAGTTTCAGAAGCAGAGTTGGACTAGATATGGTCCGTATGTGTAGGAAACACCGTTCTTTTGTACTCTGCAAACTCACGGTTCCTGCTGTCTTAGAGACTCTAGAAAGCAAGATCGTGCTTCTCGTTCTAAAGCAGAGTGTGATCAATGGATGAGAACACTGTTTTGTGTTTCACTTCAGGAATGGAGTTAAATCCCAGGCTTTGAGTCTTCCTACAAGCAAGACTTCGTTTCAGGTAAGGGCAGTCACTTTTCTGCTCAAACGAACTACATCGTTCACAAAGCTCACACATTTCTCATCTTAAATGACAAGCATTGGATGTTAGAGGACCAGTGCTTTGTATCAGTTTCAGAAGCAGAGTTGCACTAGATATGGTCCGTATGTGTAGGAAACACCGTTCTTTTGTTCTCTGCAAACTCACATTTCCTGCTGTCTTAGAGACTCTAGAAAGCAAGATCGTGCTACTTGTTCTAAAGCAGAGTGTGATCCATGGATGAGAACTATGCTGTGTGTTTCACTACAGGAATGGAGTTAAATCCCATGCTCTGAGTCTTCCTACAAGCAAGACTTCGTTTCAGGTAAGGGCAGTCACTTTTCTGCTCAAACGAACTACATCGTTCACGTAGCTCACACGTTTCTCATCTTAACTGACAAGCATTGGATGTTAGAGGACCAGTGCTTTGTATCAGTTTCCGAAGCAGAGTTGGACTAGATATGGTCCGTATGTATAGGAAACTCCGTTCTTTTGTTCTCAGCACACTCACGTTTCCTGCGTCTTAGAGACTCTAGAAAGCAAGAGTGTGCTTCTCGCTCTAAAGCAGAGTGTGATCTATGGATGAGAACTATGCTGTGTGTTTCACTTCAGAAATGGAGTTAAATCCCAGGCTCTGAGTCTTCCTACAAGCAAGACTTCGTTTCAGGTAAGGGCAGTCACTTTTCTGCTCAAACGAACTACATCGTTCACGAAGCTCACACGTTTCTCATCTTAACTGACAAGCATTGGATGTTAGAGGACCAGTGCTTTGTATCAGTTTCCGAAGCAGAGTTGGACTAGATATGGTCCGTATGTATAGGAAACTCCGTTCTTTTGTTCTCAGCACACTCAAGTTTCCTGCGTCTTAGAGACTCTAGAAAGCAAGAGTGTGCTTCTCGCTCTAAAGCAGAGTGTGATCTATGGATGAGAACTATGCTGTGTGTTTCACTTCAGAAATGGAGTTAAATCCCAGGCTCTGAGTCTTCCTACAAGCAAGACTTCGTTTCAGGTAAGGGCAGTCACTTTTCTGCTCAAACGAACTACATCGTTCACGAAGCTCACACGTTTCTCATCTTAACTGACAAGCATTGGATGTTAGAGGGTCAGTGCTTTGTATCAGTTTCAGAGGCAGATTTGGACTACATATGGTCCATATGTGTAGGAAACACCGTTCCTTTGTTCTGGGCACACTCAGATATCCTGCTGTATTAGAGACCCTAGAAAGCAAGAGTGTGCTTCTCGCTCTAAAGCAGAGTGTGATCCATGGATAAGAACTATGCTGTGTGTTTCACTTCAGAAATGGAGTTAAATCCCAGGCTCTGAGTCTTCCTACAAGCAAGACTTCGTTTCAGGTAAGGGCAGTCACTTTTCTGCTCAAACGAACTACATCGTTCACAAAGCTCACACATTTCTCATCTTAACGGACAAGCATTGGGTGTTAGAGGACCAGTGCTTTGTATCAGTTTCAGAAGAAGAGTTGGACTAGATATGGTCCGTATGTGTAGGAAACACCGTTCTTTTGTTCAAAGCACACTCACGGTTCCTGCTGACTTAGAGACTCTAGAAAGCAAGATCGTGCTTCTTGTTCTAAAGCAGAGTGTGATCAATGGATGAGAACACTCCTGTGTGTTTCACTTCAGGAATGGAGTTAAATCCCAGGCTCTGAGTCTTCCTGCAAGCAAGACTTCGTTTCAGGTAAGGGCAGTCAGTTTTCTGCTCAAATGAACTACATCGTTCACAAAGCTCACACGTTTCTCATCTTAACGGACAAGCATTGGGTGTTAGAGGACCAGTGCTTTGTATCAGTTTCAGAAGAAGAGTTGGACTAGATATGGTCCGTATGTGTGGGAAACACCGTTCTTTTGTTCAAAGCACACTCACGTTTCCTGCGTCTTAGAGACTTTAGAAAGCAAGAGCGTGCTTCTCGCTCTAAAGCAGAGTGTGATCCATGGATGAGAACTATGTTGTGTGTTTCCCTTCATAAAAGGAGTTAAATCCCAGGCTCTGTGTCTTCCTACAAGCAAGACTTCTTTTCAGGTAAGCGCAGTCACTTTTCAGCTCAAACGAACTACATCGTTCACGGAGCTCACACGTTTCTCATCTTAACAGACAAGCATTGGATGTTAGAGGACCAGTGCTTTGTATCAGTTTCAGAAGCAGAGTTGGACTAGATATGGTCCGTATGTGTAGGAAACACCGTTCTTTTGTACTCTGCAAACTCACGGTTCCTGCTGTCTTAGAGACTCTAGAAAGCAAGATCGTGCTTCTCGTTCTAAAGCAGAGTGTGATCAATGGATGAGAACACTGTTTTGTGTTTCACTTCAGGAATGGAGTTAAATCCCAGGCTCTGAGTCTTCCTACAAGCAAGACTTCGTTTCAGGTAAGGGCAGTCACTTTTCTGCTCAAACGAACTACATCGTTCACAAAGCTCACACATTTCTCATCTTAAATGACAAGCATTGGATGTTAGAGGACCAGTGCTTTGTATCAGTTTCAGAAGCAGAGTTGCACTAGATATGGTCCGTATGTGTAGGAAACACCGTTCTTTTGTTCTCTGCAAACTCACATTTCCTGCTGTCTTAGAGACTCTAGAAAGCAAGATCGTGCTACTTGTTCTAAAGCAGAGTGTGGTCCATGGATGAGAACACTGCTGTGTGTTTCACTACAGGAATGGAGTTAAATCCCATGCTCTGAGTCTTCCTACAAGCAAGACTTCGTTTCAGGTAAGGGCAGTCACTTTTCTGCTCAAACGAACTACATCGTTCACAAAGCTCACACATTTCTCATCTTAACGGACAAGCATTGGGTGTTAGAGGACCAGTGCTTTGTATCAGTTTCAGAAGAAGAGTTGGACTAGATATGGTCCGTATGTGTAGGAAACACCGTTCTTTTGTTCAAAGCACACTCACGGTTCCTGCTGCCTTAGAGACTCTAGAAAGCAAGATCGTGCTTCTTGTTCTAAAGCAGAGTGTGATCAATGGATGAGAACACTCCTGTGTGTTTCACTTCAGAAATGGAGTTAAATCCCTGGCTCTGAGTCTTCCTACAAGCAAGACATCGTTTCAGGTAAGGGCAGTCACTTTTCTGCTCAAACGAACAACATCATTCACGAAGCTCACACGTTTCTCATCTTAACTGACAAGCATTGGATGTTAGAGGACCAGTGCTTTGTATCAGTTTCCGAAGCAGAGTTGGACTAGATATGGTCCGTATGTGTAGGAAACACCGTTCTTTTGTTCAAAGCACACTCACGTTTCCTGCGTCTTAGAGACTTTAGAAAGCAAGAGCGTGCTTCTCGCTCTAAAGCAGAGTGTGATCCATGGATGAGAACTATGTTGTGTGTTTCCCTTCATAAAAGGAGTTAAATCCCAGGCTCTGTGTCTTCCTACAAGCAAGACTTCTTTTCAGGTAAGCGCAGTCACTTTTCAGCTCAAACGAACTACATCGTTCATGGAGCTCACACGTTTCTCATCTTAACAGACAAGCATTGGATGTTAGAGGACCAGTGCTTTGTATCAGTTTCAGAAGCAGAGTTGGACTAGATATGGTCCGTATGTGTAGGAAACACCGTTCTTTTGTACTCTGCAAACTCACGGTTCCTGCTGTCTTAGAGACTCTAGAAAGCAAGATCGTGCTTCTCGTTCTAAAGCAGAGTGTGATCAATGGATGAGAACACTGTTTTGTGTTTCACTTCAGGAATGGAGTTAAATCCCAGGCTCTGAGTCTTCCTACAAGCAAGACTTCGTTTCAGGTAAGGGCAATCACTTTTCTGCTCAAACGAACTACATCGTTCACAAAGCTCACACATTTCTCATCTTAAATGACAAGCATTGGATGTTAGAGGACCAGTGCTTTGTATCAGTTTCAGAAGCAGAGTTGCACTAGATATGGTCCGTATGTGTAGGAAACACCGTTCTTTTGTTCTCTGCAAACTCACATTTCCTGCTGTCTTAGAGACTCTAGAAAGCAAGATCGTGCTACTTGTTCTAAAGCAGAGTGTGATCCATGGATGAGAACTATGCTGTGTGTTTCACTACAGGAATGGAGTTAAATCCCAGGCTCTGAGTCTTCCTACAAGCAAGACTTCGTTTCAGGTAAGGGCAGTCACTTTTCTGCTCAAACGAACTACATCGTTCACGTAGCTCACACGTTTCTCATCTTAACTGACAAGCATTGGATGTTAGAGGACCAGTGCTTTGTATCAGTTTCCGAAGCAGAGTTGGACTAGATATGGTCCGTATGTATAGGAAACTCCGTTCTTTTGTTCTCAGCACACTCACGTTTCCTGCGTCTTAGAGACTCTAGAAAGCAAGAGTGTGCTTCTCGCTCTAAAGCAGAGTGTGATCTATGGATGAGAACTATGCTGTGTGTTTCACTTCAGAAATGGAGTTAAATCCCAGGCTCTGAGTCTTCCTACAAGCAAGACTTCCTTTCAGGTAAGGGCAGTCACTTTTCTGCTCAAACGAACTACATCGTTCACGAAGCTCACACGTTTCTCATCTTAACTGACAAGCATTGGATGTTAGAGGGTCAGTGCTTTGTATCAGTTTCAGAGGCAGATTTGGACTACATATGGTCCATATGTGTACGAAACACCGTTCCTTTGTTCTGGGCACACTCAGATATCCTGCTGTATTAGAGACCCTAGAAAGCAAGAGTGTGCTTCTCGCTCTAAAGCAGAGTGTGATCCATGGATAAGAACTATGCTGTGTGTTTCACTTCAGAAATGGAGTTAAATCCCAGGCTCTGAGTCTTCCTACAAGCAAGACTTCGTTTCAGGTAAGGGCAGTCACTTTTCTGCTCAAACGAACTACATCGTTCACAAAGCTCACACATTTCTCATCTTAACGGACAAGCATTGGGTGTTAGAGGACCAGTGCTTTGTATCAGTTTCAGAAGAAGAGTTGGACTAGATATGGTCCGTATGTGTAGGAAACACCGTTCTTTTGTTCAAAGCACACTCACGGTTCCTGCTGCCTTAGAGACTCTAGAAAGCAAGATCGTGCTTCTTGTTCTAAAGCAGAGTGTGATCAATGGATGAGAACACTCCTGTGTGTTTCACTTCAGGAATGGAGTTAAATCCCAGGCTCTGAGTCTTCCTGCAAGCAAGACTTCGTTTCAGGTAAGGGCAGTCAGTTTTCTGCTCAAATGAACTACATCGTTCACAAAGCTCACACGTTTCTCATCTTAACGGACAAGCATTGGGTGTTAGAGGACCAGTGCTTTGTATCAGTTTCAGAAGAAGAGTTGGACTAGATATGGTCCGTATGTGTGGGAAACACCGTTCTTTTGTTCAAAGCACACTCACGTTTCCTGCGTCTTAGAGACTTTAGAAAGCAAGAGCGTGCTTCTCGCTCTAAAGCAGAGTGTGATCCATGGATGAGAACTATGTTGTGTGTTTCCCTTCATAAAAGGAGTTAAATCCCAGGCTCTGTGTCTTCCTACAAGCAAGACTTCTTTTCAGGTAAGCGCAGTCACTTTTCAGCTCAAACGAACTACATCGTTCACGGAGCTCACACGTTTCTCATCTTAACAGACAAGCATTGGATGTTAGAGGACCAGTGCTTTGTATCAGTTTCAGAAGCAGAGTTGGACTAGATATGGTCCGTATGTGTAGGAAACACCGTTCTTTTGTACTCTGCAAACTCACGGTTCCTGCTGTCTTAGAGACTCTAGAAAGCAAGATCGTGCTTCTCGTTCTAAAGCAGAGTGTGATCAATGGATGAGAACACTGTTTTGTGTTTCACTTCAGGAATGGAGTTAAATCCCAGGCTCTGAGTCTTCCTACAAGCAAGACTTCGTTTCAGGTAAGGGCAGTCACTTTTCTGCTCAAACGAACTACATCGTTCACAAAGCTCACACATTTCTCATCTTAAATGACAAGCATTGGATGTTAGAGGACCAGTGCTTTGTATCAGTTTCAGAAGCAGAGTTGCACTAGATATGGTCCGTATGTGTAGGAAACACCGTTCTTTTGTTCTCTGCAAACTCACATTTCCTGCTGTCTTAGAGACTCTAGAAAGCAAGATCGTGCTACTTGTTCTAAAGCAGAGTGTGATCCATGGATGAGAACACTGCTGTGTGTTTCACTACAGGAATGGAGTTAAATCCCATGCTCTGAGTCTTCCTACAAGCAAGACTTCGTTTCAGGTAAGGGCAGTCACTTTTCTGCTCAAACGAACTACATCGTTCACAAAGCTCACACATTTCTCATCTTAACGGACAAGCATTGGGTGTTAGAGGACCAGTGCTTTGTATCAGTTTCAGAAGAAGAGTTGGACTAGATATGGTCCGTATGTGTAGGAAACACCGTTCTTTTGTTCAAAGCACACTCACGGTTCCTGCTGCCTTAGAGACTCTAGAAAGCAAGATCGTGCTTCTTGTTCTAAAGCAGAGTGTGATCAATGGATGAGAACACTCCTGTGTGTTTCACTTCAGGAATGGAGTTAAATCCCAGGCTCTGAGTCTTCCTGCCAGCAAGACTTCGTTTCAGGTAAGGGCAGTCAGTTTTCTGCTCAAATGAACTACATCGTTCACAAAGCTCACACGTTTCTCATCTTAACGGACAAGCATTGGGTGTTAGAGGACCAGTGCTTTGTATCAGTTTCAGAAGAAGAGTTGGACTAGATATGGTCCGTATGTGTAGGAAACACCGTTCTTTTGTTCAAAGCACACTCACGTTTCCTGCGTCTTAGAGACTTTAGAAAGCAAGAGCGTGCTTCTCGCTCTAAAGCAGAGTGTGATCCATGGATGAGAACTATGTTGTGTGTTTCCCTTCATAAAAGGAGTTAAATCCCAGGCTCTGTGTCTTCCTACAAGCAAGACTTCTTTTCAGGTAAGCGCAGTCACTTTTCAGCTCAAACGAACTACATCGTTCACGGAGCTCACACGTTTCTCATCTTAACAGACAAGCATTGGATGTTAGAGGACCAGTGCTTTGTATCAGTTTCAGAAGCAGAGTTGGACTAGATATGGTCCGTATGTGTAGGAAACACCGTTCTTTTGTACTCTGCAAACTCACGGTTCCTGCTGTCTTAGAGACTCTAGAAAGCAAGATCGTGCTTCTCGTTCTAAAGCAGAGTGTGATCAATGGATGAGAACACTGTTTTGTGTTTCACTTCAGGAATGGAGTTAAATCCCAGGCTCTGAGTCTTCCTACAAGCAAGACTTCGTTTCAGGTAAGGGCAGTCACTTTTCTGCTCAAACGAACTACATCGTTCACAAAGCTCACACATTTCTCATCTTAAATGACAAGCATTGGATGTTAGAGGACCAGTGCTTTGTATCAGTTTCAGAAGCAGAGTTGCACTAGATATGGTCCGTATGTGTAGGAAACACCGTTCTTTTGTTCTCTGCAAACTCACATTTCCTGCTGTCTTAGAGACTCTAGAAAGCAAGATCATGCTACTTGTTCTAAAGCAGAGTGTGATCCATGGATGAGAACACTGCTGTGTGTTTCACTACAGGAATGGAGTTAAATCCCATGCTCTGAGTCTTCCTACAAGCAAGACTTCGTTTCAGGTAAGGGCAGTCACTTTTCTGCTCAAACGAACTACATCGTTCACGTAGCTCACACGTTTCTCATCTTAACTGACAAGCATTGGATGTTAGAGGACCAGTGCTTTGTATCAGTTTCCGAAGCAGAGTTGGACTAGATATGGTCCGTATGTATAGGAAACTCCGTTCTTTTGTTCTCAGCACACTCACGTTTCCTGCGTCTTAGAGACTCTAGAAAGCAAGAGTGTGCTTCTCGCTCTAAAGCAGAGTGTGATCTATGGATGAGAACTATGCTGTGTGTTTCACTTCAGAAATGGAGTTAAATCCCAGGCTCTGAGTCTTCCTACAAGCAAGACTTCGTTTCAGGTAAGGGCAGTCACTTTTCTGCTCAAAAGAACTACATCGTTCACGAAGCTCACACGTTTCTCATCTTAACGGACAAGCATTGGGTGTTAGAGGACCAGTGCTTTGTATCAGTTTCAGAAGAAGAGTTGGACTAGATATGGTCCGTATGTGTAGGAAACACCGTTCTTTTGTTCAAAGCACACTCACGTTTCCTGCGTCTTAGAGACTTTAGAAAGCAAGAGCGTGCTTCTCGCTCTAAAGCAGAGTGTGATCCATGGATGAGAACTATGTTGTTTGTTTCCCTTCATAAAAGGAGTTAAATCCCAGGCTCTGTGTCTTCCTACAAGCAAGACTTCTTTTCGGGTAAGCGCAGTCACTTTTCAGCTCAAACGAACTACATCGTTCATGGAGCTCACACGTTTCTCATCTTAACAGACAAGCATTGGATGTTAGAGGACCAGTGCTTTGTATCAGTTTCAGAAGCAGAGTTGGACTAGATATGGTCCGTATGTGTAGGAAACACCGTTCTTTTGTACTCTGCAAACTCACGGTTCCTGCTGTCTTAGAGACTCTAGAAAGCAAGATCGTGCTTCTCGTTCTAAAGCAGAGTGTGATCAATGGATGAGAACACTGTTTTGTGTTTCACTTCAGGAATGGAGTTAAATCCCAGGCTCTGAGTCTTCCTACAAGCAAGACTTCGTTTCAGGTAAGGGCAGTCACTTTTCTGCTCAAACGAACTACATCGTTCACAAAGCTCACACATTTCTCATCTTAAATGACAAGCATTGGATGTTAGAGGACCAGTGCTTTGTATCAGTTTCAGAAGCAGAGTTGCACTAGATATGGTCCGTATGTGTAGGAAACACCGTTCTTTTGTTCTCTGCAAACTCACATTTCCTGCTGTCTTAGAGACTCTAGAAAGCAAGATCGTGCTACTTGTTCTAAAGCAGAGTGTGATCCATGGATGAGAACACTGCTGTGTGTTTCACTACAGGAATGGAGTTAAATCCCATGCTCTGAGTCTTCCTACAAGCAAGACTTCGTTTCAGGTAAGGGCAGTCACTTTTCTGCTCAAACGAACTACATCGTTCACGTAGCTCACACGTTTCTCATCTTAACTGACAAGCATTGGATGTTAGAGGACCAGTGCTTTGTATCAGTTTCCGAAGCAGAGTTGGACTAGATATGGTCCGTATGTATAGGAAACTCCGTTCTTTTGTTCTCAGCACACTCACGTTTCCTGCGTCTTAGAGACTCTAGAAAGCAAGAGTGTGCCTCTCGCTCTGAAGCAGAGTGTGATCTATGGATGAGAACTATGCTGTGTGTTTCACGTCAGAAATGGAGTTAAATCCCAGGCTCTGAGTCTTCCTACAAGCAAGACTTCGTTTCAGGTAAGGGCAGTCACTTTTCTGCTCAAACGAACTACATCGTTCACGAAGCTCACACGTTTCTCATCTTAACTGACAAGCATTGGATGTTAGAGGGTCAGTGCTTTGTATCAGTTTCAGAGGCAGATTTGGACTACATATGGTCCATATGTGTAGGAAACACTGTTCCTTTGTTCTGGGCACACTCAGATATCCTGCTGTATTAGAGACCCTAGAAAGCAAGAGTGTGCTTCTCGCTCTAAAGCAGAGTGTGATCCATGGATGAGAACTATGCTGTGTGTTTCACTTCAGAAATGGAGTTAAATCCCAGGCTCTGAGTCTTCCTACAAGCAAGACTTCGTTTCAGGTAAGGGCAGTCACTTTTCTGCTCAAACGAACTACATCGTTCACGAAGCTCACACGTTTCTCATCTTAACTGACAAGCATTGGATGTTAGAGGACCAGTACTTTGTATCAGTTTCAGAAGCAGAGTTGGATTAGATATGGTCCGTATGTGTAGGAAACTCCGTTCTTTTGTTCTCAGCACACTCACGTTTCCTGTGTCTTAGAGACTTTAGAAAGCAAGAGCGTGCTTCTCGCTCTAAAGCAGAGTGTGATCCATGGATGAGAACTATGCTGTGTGTTTTCCTTCAGAAAAGGAGTTAAATCCCAGGCTCTGTGTCTTCCTACAAGCAACACTTCCTTTCAGGTAAGGGCAGTCACTTTTCAGCTCAATCGAACTACATTGTTCATGGAGCTCACACGTTTCTCATCTTAACAGACAAGCATTGGATGTTAGAGGACCAGTGATTTGTATCAGTTTCAGAAGCAGAGTTGGACTAGATATGGTCCGTATGTGTAGGAAACACCGTTCTTTTGTTCTCTGCAAACTCACGGTTCCTGCTGCCTTAGAGACTCTAGAAAGCAAGATCGTGCTTCTTGTTCTAAAGCAGAGTGTGATCAATGGATGAGAACACTCCTGTGTGTTTCACTTCAGGAATGGAGTTAAATCCCAGGCTCTGAGTCTTCCTGCAAGCAAGACTTCGTTTCAGGTAAGGGCAGTCAGTTTTCTGCTCAAATGAACTACATCGTTCACAAAGCTCACACGTTTCTCATCTTAACGGACAAGCATTGGGTGTTAGAGGACCAGTGCTTTGTATCAGTTTCAGAAGAAGAGTTGGACTAGATATGGTCCGTATGTGTAGGAAACACCGTTCTTTTGTTCAAAGCACACTCACGTTTCCTGCGTCTTAGAGACTTTAGAAAGCAAGAGCGTGCTTCTCGCTCTAAAGCAGAGTGTGATCCATGGATGAGAACTATGTTGTGTGTTTCCCTTCATAAAAGGAGTTAAATCCCAGGCTCTGTGTCTTCCTACAAGCAAGACTTCTTTTCAGGTAAGCGCAGTCACTTTTCAGCTCAAACGAACTACATCGTTCACGGAGCTCACACGTTTCTCATCTTAACAGACAAGCATTGGATGTTAGAGGACCAGTGCTTTGTATCAGTTTCAGAAGCAGAGTTGGACTAGATATGGTCCGTATGTGTAGGAAACACCGTTCTTTTGTACTCTGCAAACTCACGGTTCCTGCTGTCTTAGAGACTCTAGAAAGCAAGATCGTGCTTCTCGTTCTAAAGCAGAGTGTGATCAATGGATGAGAACACTGTTTTGTGTTTCACTTCAGGAATGGAGTTAAATCCCAGGCTCTGAGTCTTCCTACATTCAAGACTTCGTTTCAATTAAGGGCAGTCACTTTTCTGCTCAAACGAACTACATCTTTCACGAAGCTCACATGTTTCTCATCTTAACTGACAAGCATTGGATGTTAGAGGACCAGTGCATTCTATCAGTTTCAGAAGAAAATTTGGACTACATATAGTCCGTATGTGTATGAAACACTGTTCTTTTGTTCTGGGCACACTCAGATTTCCTGCTCTCTTAGAGACTCTAGAAAGCAAGAGTGTGCTTCTTGCTCTAAAGCAGCGTGTGATCCATGGATGAGAACTATGCTGTGTGTTTCCCTTCAGAAAAGGAGTTAAATCCCAGGCTCTGTGTCTTCCTACAAGCAAGACTTCCTTTCAGGTAAGCGCAGTCACTTTTCAGCTCAAACGAACTACATCGTTCACGGAGCTCACACGTTTCTCATCTTAACAGACAAGCATTGGATGTTAGAGGACCAGTGCTTTGTATCAGTTTCAGAAGCAGAGTTGTACTAGATTGGTCTGTATGTATAGGAAACACCGTTCCTTTGTTCTGGGCACACTCAGATATCCTGCTGTATTAGAGACTCTAGAAAGCAATACTGTGCTTCTCGCTCTAAAGCAGAGTGTGATCCATGGATGAGAACTATGCTGTGTGTTTCACTTCAGAAATGGAGTTAAATTCCAGGCTCTGAGTCTTCCTACAAGCAAGACTTCGTTTCAGGTAAGGGCAGTCACTTTTCTGCTCAAACGAACTACATCGTTCACGAAGCTCACACGTTTCTCATCTTAACTGACAAGCATTGGATGTTAGAGGGTCAGTGCTTTGTATCAGTTTCAGAGGCAGATTTGGACTACATATGGTCCATATGTGTAGGAAACACCGTTCCTTTGTTCTGGGCACACTCAGATATCCTGCTGTATTAGAGACCCTAGAAAGCAAGAGTGTGCTTCTCGCTCTAAAGCAGAGTGTGATCCATGGATGAGAACTATGCTGTGTGTTTCACTTCAGAAATGGAGTTAAATCCCAGGCTCTGAGTCTTCCTACAAGGAAGACTTCGTTTCAGGTAAGGGCAGTCACTTTTCTGCTCAAACGAACTACATCGTTCACGAAGCTCACACGTTTCTCATCTTAACTGACAAGCATTGGATGTTAGAGGACCAGTACTTTGTATCAGTTTCAGAAGCAGAGTTGGATTAGATATGGTCCGTATGTGTAGGAAACTCCGTTCTTTTGTTCTCAGCACACTCACGTTTCCTGTGTCTTAGAGACTTTAGAAAGCAAGAGCGTGCTTCTCGCTCTAAAGCAGAGTGTGATCCATGGATGAGAACTATGCTGTGTGTTTTCCTTCAGAAAAGGAGTTAAATCCCAGGCTCTGTGTCTTCCTACAAGCAAGACTTCCTTTCAGGTAAGGGCAGTCACTTTTCAGCTCAATCGAACTACATTGTTCATGGAGCTCACACGTTTCTCATCTTAACAGACAAGCATTGGATGTTAGAGGACCAGTGATTTGTATCAGTTTCAGAAGCAGAGTTGGACTAGATATGGTCCGTATGTGTAGGAAACACCGTTCTTTTGTTCTCTGCAAACTCACGGTTCCTGCTGCCTTAGAGACTCTAGAAAGCAAGATCGTGCTTCTTGTTCTAAAGCAGAGTGTGATCAATGGATGAGAACACTGCTGTGTGTTTCACTTCAGGAATGGAGTTAAATCCCAGGCTCTGAGTCTTCCTGCAAGCAAGACTTCGTTTCATGTAAGGGCAGTCAGTTTTCTGCTCAAATGAACTACATCGTTCACAAAGCTCACACGTTTCTCATCTTAACGGACAAGCATTGGGTGTTAGAGGACCAGTGCTTTGTATCAGTTTCAGAAGAAGAGTTGGACTAGATATGGTCCGTATGTGTAGGAAACACCGTTCTTTTGTTCAAAGCACACTCACATTTCCTGCGTCTTAGAGACTTTAGAAAGCAAGAGCGTGCTTCTCGCTCTAAAGCAGAGTGTGATCCATGGATGAGAACTATGTTGTGTGTTTCCCTTCATAAAAGGAGTTAAATCCCAGGCTCTGTGTCTTCCTACAAGCAAGACTTCTTTTCAGGTAAGTGCTGTCACTTTTCAGCTCAAACGAACTACATCGTTCACGGAGCTCACACGTTTCTCATCTTAACAGACAAGCATTGGATGTTAGAGGACCAGTGCTTTGTATCAGTTTCAGAAGCAGAGTTGGACTAGATATGGTCCGTATGTGTAGGAAACACCGTTCTTTTGTACTCTGCAAACTCACGGTTCCTGCTGTCTTAGAGACTCTAGAAAGCAAGATCGTGCTTCTCGTTCTAAAGCAGAGTGTGATCAATGGATGAGAACACTGTTTTGTGTTTCACTTCAGGAATGGAGTTAAATCCCAGGCTCTGAGTCTTCCTACAAGCAAGACTTCGTTTCAATTAAGGGCAGTCACTTTTCTGCTCAAACGAACTACATCTTTCACGAAGCTCACTTGTTTCTCATCTTAACTGACAAGCATTGGATGTTAGAGGACCAGTGCATTCTATCAGTTTCAGAAGAAAATTTGGACTACATATAGTCCGTATGTGTATGAAACACTGTTCTTTTGTTCTGGGCACACTCAGATTTCCTGCTCTCTTAGAGACTCTAGAAAGCAAGAGTGTGCTTCTTGCTCTAAAGCAGCGTGTGATCCATGGATGAGAACTATGCTGTGTGTTTCACTTCAGAAATGGAGTTAAATCCCAGGCTCTGAGTCTTCCTACAAGCAAGACTTCGTTTCAGGTAAGGGCAGTCGCTTTTCAGCTCAAACGAACTACATCGTTCACAAAGCTCACACGTTTCTCATCTTAACTGACAAGCATTGGATGTTAGAGGACCAGTGCTTTGTATCAGTTTCCAAAGCAGAGTTGGACTAGATATGGCCGGTATGTATAGGAAACTCCGTTCTTATGTCAAAGCACACTCACGTTTCCCGCGTCTTAGAGACTTTAGAAAGCAAGAGCGTGCTTCTCGCTCTAAAGCAGAGTGTGATCCATGGATGAGAACTATGCTGTGTGTTTCCCTTCAGAGAAGGAGTTAAATCCCAGGCTCTGTGTCTTCCTACAAGCAAGAATTCTTTTCAGGTAAGCGCAGTCACTTTTCAGCTCAAACGAACTACATCGTTCACGGAGCTCACACGTTTCTCATCTTAACAGACAAGCATTGGATGTTAGAGGACCAGTGCTTTGTATCAGTTTCAGAAGCAGAGTTGGACTAGATATGGTCCGTATGTGTAGGAAACACCGTTCTTTTGTACTCTGCAAACTCACGGTTCCTGCTGTCTTAGAGACTCTAGAAAGCAAATCGTGCTTCTCGTTCTAAAGCAGAGTGTGATCAATGGATGAGAACACTGTTTTGTGTTTCACTTCAGGAATGGAGTTAAATCCCAGGCTCTGAGTCTTCCTACAAGCAAGACTTCGTTTCAGGTAAGGGCAGTCACTTTTCTGCTCAAACGAACTACATCGTTCACAAAGCTCACACATTTCTCATCTTAAATGACAAGCATTGGATATTAGAGGACCAGTGCTTTGTATCATTTTCAGAAGCAGAGTTGCACTAGATATGGTCCGTATGTGTAGGAAACACCGTTCTTTTGTTCTCTGCAAACTCACATTTCCTGCGTCTTAGAGACTCTAGAAAGCAAGATCGTGCTACTTGTTCTAAAGCAGAGTGTGATCCATGGATGAGAACACTGCTGTGTGTTTCACTACAGGAATGGAGTTAAATCCCATGCTCTGAGTCTTCCTACAAGCAAGACTTCGTTTCAGGTAAGGGCAGTCACTTTTCTGCTCAAACGAACTACATCGTTCACGTAGCTCACACGTTTCTCATCTTAACTGACAAGCATTGGATGTTAGAGGACCAGTGCTTTGTATCAGTTTCCGAAGCAGAGTTGGACTAGATATGGTCCGTATGTGTAGGAAACACCGTTCTTTTGTACTCTGCAAACTCACGGTTCCTGCTGTCTTAGAGACTCTAGAAAGCAAGATCGTGCTTCTCGTTCTAAAGCAGAGTGTGATCAATGGATGAGAACACTGTTTTGTGTTTCACTTCAGGAATGGAGTTAAATCCCAGGCTCTGAGTCTTCCTACAAGCAAGACTTCGTTTCAGGTAAGGGCAGTCACTTTTCTGCTCAAACGAACTACATCGTTCACAAAGCTCACACATTTCTCATCTTAAATGACAAGCATTGGATGTTAGAGGACCAGTGCTTTGTATCAGTTTCAGAAGCAGAGTTGCACTAGATATGGTCCGTATGTGTAGGAAACACCGTTCTTTTGTTCTCTGCAAACTCACATTTCCTGCTGTCTTAGAGACTCTAGAAAGCAAGATCGTGCTACTTGTTCTAAAGCAGAGTGTGATCCATGGATGAGAACACTGCTGTGTGTTTCACTACAGGAATGGAGTTAAATCCCATGCTCTGAGTCTTCCTACAAGCAAGACTTCGTTTCAGGTAAGGGCAGTCACTTTTCTGCTCAAACGAACTACATCGTTCACGTAGCTCACACGTTTCTCATCTTAACTGACAAGCATTGGATGTTAGAGGACCAGTGCTTTGTATCAGTTTCCGAAGCAGAGTTGGACTAGATATGGTCCGTATGTATAGGAAACTCCGTTCTTTTGTTCTCAGCACACTCACGTTTCCTGCGTCTTAGAGACTCTAGAAAGCAAGAGTGTGCTTCTCGCTCTGAAGCAGAGTGTGATCTATGGATGAGAACTATGCTGTGTGTTTCACGTCAGAAATGGAGTTAAATCCCAGGCTCTGAGTCTTCCTACAAGCAAGACTTCGTTTCAGGTAAGGGCAGTCACTTTTCTGCTCAAACGAACTACATCGTTCACGAAGCTCACACGTTTCTCATCTTAACTGACAAGCATTGGATGTTAGAGGGTCAGTGCTTTGTATCAGTTTCAGAGGCAGATTTGGACTACATATGGTCCATATGTGTAGGAAACACTGTTCCTTTGTTCTGGGCACACTCAGATATCCTGCTGTATTAGAGACCCTAGAAAGCAAGAGTGTGCTTCTCGCTCTAAAGCAGAGTGTGATCCATGGATGAGAACTATGCTGTGTGTTTCACTTCAGAAATGGAGTTAAATCCCAGGCTCTGAGTCTTCCTACAAGCAAGACTTCGTTTCAGGTAAGGGCAGTCACTTTTCTGCTCAAACGAACTACATCGTTCACGAAGCTCACACGTTTCTCATCTTAACTGACAAGCATTGGATGTTAGAGGACCAGTACTTTGTATCAGTTTCAGAAGCAGAGTTGGATTAGATATGGTCCGTATGTGTAGGAAACTCCGTTCTTTTGTTCTCAGCACACTCACGTTTCCTGTGTCTTAGAGACTTTAGAAAGCAAGAGCGTGCTTCTCGCTCTAAAGCAGAGTGTGATCCATGGATGAGAACTATGCTGTGTGTTTTCCTTCAGAAAAGGAGTTAAATCCCAGGCTCTGTGTCTTCCTACAAGCAACACTTCCTTTCAGGTAAGGGCAGTCACTTTTCAGCTCAATCGAACTACATTGTTCATGGAGCTCACACGTTTCTCATCTTAACAGACAAGCATTGGATGTTAGAGGACCAGTGATTTGTATCAGTTTCAGAAGCAGAGTTGGACTAGATATGGTCCGTATGTGTAGGAAACACCGTTCTTTTGTTCTCTGCAAACTCACATTTCCTGCGTCTTAGAGACTCTAGAAAGCAAGATCGTGCTACTTGTTCTAAAGCAGAGTGTGATCCATGGATGAGAACACTGCTGTGTGTTTCACTACAGGAATGGAGTTAAATCCCATGCTCTGAGTCTTCCTACAAGCAAGACTTCGTTTCAGGTAAGGGCAGTCACTTTTCTGCTCAAACGAACTACATCGTTCACGTAGCTCACACGTTTCTCATCTTAACTGACAAGCATTGGATGTTAGAGGACCAGTGCTTTGTATCAGTTTCCGAAGCAGAGTTGGACTAGATATGGTCCGTATGTGTAGGAAACACCGTTCTTTTGTACTCTGCAAACTCACGGTTCCTGCTGTCTTAGAGACTCTAGAAAGCAAGATCGTGCTTCTCGTTCTAAAGCAGAGTGTGATCAATGGATGAGAACACTGTTTTGTGTTTCACTTCAGGAATGGAGTTAAATCCCAGGCTCTGAGTCTTCCTACAAGCAAGACTTCGTTTCAGGTAAGGGCAGTCACTTTTCTGCTCAAACGAACTACATCGTTCACAAAGCTCACACATTTCTCATCTTAAATGACAAGCATTGGATGTTAGAGGACCAGTGCTTTGTATCAGTTTCAGAAGCAGAGTTGCACTAGATATGGTCCGTATGTGTAGGAAACACCGTTCTTTTGTTCTCTGCAAACTCACATTTCCTGCTGTCTTAGAGACTCTAGAAAGCAAGATCGTGCTACTTGTTCTAAAGCAGAGTGTGATCCATGGATGAGAACACTGCTGTGTGTTTCACTACAGGAATGGAGTTAAATCCCATGCTCTGAGTCTTCCTACAAGCAAGACTTCGTTTCAGGTAAGGGCAGTCACTTTTCTGCTCAAACGAACTACATCGTTCACGTAGCTCACACGTTTCTCATCTTAACTGACAAGCATTGGATGTTAGAGGACCAGTGCTTTGTATCAGTTTCCGAAGCAGAGTTGGACTAGATATGGTCCGTATGTATAGGAAACTCCGTTCTTTTGTTCTCAGCACACTCACGTTTCCTGCGTCTTAGAGACTCTAGAAAGCAAGAGTGTGCTTCTCGCTCTGAAGCAGAGTGTGATCTATGGATGAGAACTATGCTGTGTGTTTCACGTCAGAAATGGAGTTAAATCCCAGGCTCTGAGTCTTCCTACAAGCAAGACTTCGTTTCAGGTAAGGGCAGTCACTTTTCTGCTCAAACGAACTACATCGTTCACGAAGCTCACACGTTTCTCATCTTAACTGACAAGCATTGGATGTTAGAGGGTCAGTGCTTTGTATCAGTTTCAGAGGCAGATTTGGACTACATATGGTCCATATGTGTAGGAAACACTGTTCCTTTGTTCTGGGCACACTCAGATATCCTGCTGTATTAGAGACCCTAGAAAGCAAGAGTGTGCTTCTCGCTCTAAAGCAGAGTGTGATCCATGGATGAGAACTATGCTGTGTGTTTCACTTCAGAAATGGAGTTAAATCCCAGGCTCTGAGTCTTCCTACAAGCAAGACTTCGTTTCAGGTAAGGGCAGTCACTTTTCTGCTCAAACGAACTACATCGTTCACGAAGCTCACACGTTTCTCATCTTAACTGACAAGCATTGGATGTTAGAGGACCAGTACTTTGTATCAGTTTCAGAAGCAGAGTTGGATTAGATATGGTCCGTATGTGTAGGAAACTCCGTTCTTTTGTTCTCAGCACACTCACGTTTCCTGTGTCTTAGAGACTTTAGAAAGCAAGAGCGTGCTTCTCGCTCTAAAGCAGAGTGTGATCCATGGATGAGAACTATGCTGTGTGTTTTCCTTCAGAAAAGGAGTTAAATCCCAGGCTCTGTGTCTTCCTACAAGCAACACTTCCTTTCAGGTAAGGGCAGTCACTTTTCAGCTCAATCGAACTACATTGTTCATGGAGCTCACACGTTTCTCATCTTAACAGACAAGCATTGGATGTTAGAGGACCAGTGATTTGTATCAGTTTCAGAAGCAGAGTTGGACTAGATATGGTCCGTATGTGTAGGAAACACCGTTCTTTTGTTCTCTGCAAACTCACGGTTCCTGCTGCCTTAGAGACTCTAGAAAGCAAGATCGTGCTTCTTGTTCTAAAGCAGAGTGTGATCAATGGATGAGAACACTCCTGTGTGTTTCACTTCAGGAATGGAGTTAAATCCCAGGCTCTGAGTCTTCCTGCAAGCAAGACTTCGTTTCAGGTAAGGGCAGTCAGTTTTCTGCTCAAATGAACTACATCGTTCACAAAGCTCACACGTTTCTCATCTTAACGGACAAGCATTGGGTGTTAGAGGACCAGTGCTTTGTATCAGTTTCAGAAGAAGAGTTGGACTAGATATGGTCCGTATGTGTAGGAAACACCGTTCTTTTGTTCAAAGCACACTCACGTTTCCTGCGTCTTAGAGACTTTAGAAAGCAAGAGCGTGCTTCTCGCTCTAAAGCAGAGTGTGATCCATGGATGAGAACTATGTTGTGTGTTTCCCTTCATAAAAGGAGTTAAATCCCAGGCTCTGTGTCTTCCTACAAGCAAGACTTCTTTTCAGGTAAGCGCAGTCACTTTTCAGCTCAAACGAACTACATCGTTCACGGAGCTCACACGTTTCTCATCTTAACAGACAAGCATTGGATGTTAGAGGACCAGTGCTTTGTATCAGTTTCAGAAGCAGAGTTGGACTAGATATGGTCCGTATGTGTAGGAAACACCGTTCTTTTGTACTCTGCAAACTCACGGTTCCTGCTGTCTTAGAGACTCTAGAAAGCAAGATCGTGCTTCTCGTTCTAAAGCAGAGTGTGATCAATGGATGAGAACACTGTTTTGTGTTTCACTTCAGGAATGGAGTTAAATCCCAGGCTCTGAGTCTTCCTACATTCAAGACTTCGTTTCAATTAAGGGCAGTCACTTTTCTGCTCAAACGAACTACATCTTTCACGAAGCTCACATGTTTCTCATCTTAACTGACAAGCATTGGATGTTAGAGGACCAGTGCATTCTATCAGTTTCAGAAGAAAATTTGGACTACATATAGTCCGTATGTGTATGAAACACTGTTCTTTTGTTCTGGGCACACTCAGATTTCCTGCTCTCTTAGAGACTCTAGAAAGCAAGAGTGTGCTTCTTGCTCTAAAGCAGCGTGTGATCCATGGATGAGAACTATGCTGTGTGTTTCCCTTCAGAAAAGGAGTTAAATCCCAGGCTCTGTGTCTTCCTACAAGCAAGACTTCCTTTCAGGTAAGCGCAGTCACTTTTCAGCTCAAACGAACTACATCGTTCACGGAGCTCACACGTTTCTCATCTTAACAGACAAGCATTGGATGTTAGAGGACCAGTGCTTTGTATCAGTTTCAGAAGCAGAGTTGGACTAGATATGGTCCGTATGTGTAGGAAACACCGTTCTTTTGTACTCTGCAAACTCACGGTTCCTGCTGTCTTAGAGACTCTAGAAAGCAAGATCGTGCTTCTCGTTCTAAAGCAGAGTGTGATCAATGGATGAGAACACTGTTTTGTGTTTCACTTCAGGAATGGAGTTAAATCCCAGGCTCTGAGTCTTCCTACAAGCAAGACTTCGTTTCAGGTAAGGGCAGTCACTTTTCTGCTCAAACGAACTACATCGTTCACAAAGCTCACACATTTCTCATCTTAAATGACAAGCATTGGATGTTAGAGGACCAGTGCTTTGTATCAGTTTCAGAAGCAGAGTTGCACTAGATATGGTCCGTATGTGTAGGAAACACCGTTCTTTTGTTCAAAGCACACTCACATTTCCTGCGTCTTAGAGACTTTAGAAAGCAAGAGCGTGCTTCTCGCTCTAAAGCAGAGTGTGATCCATGGATGAGAACTATGTTGTGTGTTTCCCTTCATAAAAGGAGTTAAATCCCAGGCTCTGTGTCTTCCTACAAGCAAGACTTCTTTTCAGGTAAGCGCAGTCACTTTTCAGCTCAAACGAACTACATCGTTCACGGAGCTCACACGTTTCTCATCTTAACAGACAAGCATTGGATGTTAGAGGACCAGTGCTTTGTATCAGTTTCAGAAGCAGAGTTGGACTAGATATGGTCCGTATGTGTAGGAAACACCGTTCTTTTGTACTCTGCAAACTCACGGTTCCTGCTGTCTTAGAGACTCTAGAAAGCAAGATCGTGCTTCTCGTTCTAAAGCAGAGTGTGATCAATGGATGAGAACACTGTTTTGTGTTTCACTTCAGGAATGGAGTTAAATCCCAGGCTCTGAGTCTTCCTACAAGCAAGACTTCGTTTCAGGTAAGGGCAGTCACTTTTCTGCTCAAACGAACTACATCGTTCACAAAGCTCACACATTTCTCATCTTAAATGACAAGCATTGGATGTTAGAGGACCAGTGCTTTGTATCAGTTTCAGAAGCAGAGTTGCACTAGATATGGTCCGTATGTGTAGGAAACACCGTTCTTTTGTTCTCTGCAAACTCACATTTCCTGCTGTCTTAGAGACTCTAGAAAGCAAGATCGTGCTACTTGTTCTAAAGCAGAGTGTGATCCATGGATGAGAACACTGCTGTGTGTTTCACTACAGGAATGGAGTTAAATCCCATGCTCTGAGTCTTCCTACAAGCAAGACTTCGTTTCAGGTAAGGGCAGTCACTTTTCTGCTCAAACGAACTACATCGTTCACGTAGCTCACACGTTTCTCATCTTAACTGACAAGCATTGGATGTTAGAGGACCAGTGCTTTGTATCAGTTTCCGAAGCAGAGTTGGACTAGATATGGTCCGTATGTATAGGAAACTCCGTTCTTTTGTTCTCAGCACACTCACGTTTCCTGCGTCTTAGAGACTCTAGAAAGCAAGAGTGTGCTTCTCGCTCTGAAGCAGAGTGTGATCTATGGATGAGAACTATGCTGTGTGTTTCACGTCAGAAATGGAGTTAAATCCCAGGCTCTGAGTCTTCCTACAAGCAAGACTTCGTTTCAGGTAAGGGCAGTCACTTTTCTGCTCAAACGAACTACATCGTTCACGAAGCTCACACGTTTCTCATCTTAACTGACAAGCATTGGATGTTAGAGGGTCAGTGCTTTGTATCAGTTTCAGAGGCAGATTTGGACTACATATGGTCCATATGTGTAGGAAACACTGTTCCTTTGTTCTGGGCACACTCAGATATCCTGCTGTATTAGAGACCCTAGAAAGCAAGAGTGTGCTTCTCGCTCTAAAGCAGAGTGTGATCCATGGATGAGAACTATGCTGTGTGTTTCACTTCAGAAATGGAGTTAAATCCCAGGCTCTGAGTCTTCCTACAAGCAAGACTTCGTTTCAGGTAAGGGCAGTCACTTTTCTGCTCAAACGAACTACATCGTTCACGAAGCTCACACGTTTCTCATCTTAACTGACAAGCATTGGATGTTAGAGGACCAGTACTTTGTATCAGTTTCAGAAGCAGAGTTGGATTAGATATGGTCCGTATGTGTAGGAAACTCCGTTCTTTTGTTCTCAGCACACTCACGTTTCCTGTGTCTTAGAGACTTTAGAAAGCAAGAGCGTGCTTCTCGCTCTAAAGCAGAGTGTGATCCATGGATGAGAACTATGCTGTGTGTTTTCCTTCAGAAAAGGAGTTAAATCCCAGGCTCTGTGTCTTCCTACAAGCAACACTTCCTTTCAGGTAAGGGCAGTCACTTTTCAGCTCAATCGAACTACATTGTTCATGGAGCTCACACGTTTCTCATCTTAACAGACAAGCATTGGATGTTAGAGGACCAGTGATTTGTATCAGTTTCAGAAGCAGAGTTGGACTAGATATGGTCCGTATGTGTAGGAAACACCGTTCTTTTGTTCTCTGCAAACTCACGGTTCCTGCTGCCTTAGAGACTCTAGAAAGCAAGATCGTGCTTCTTGTTCTAAAGCAGAGTGTGATCAATGGATGAGAACACTCCTGTGTGTTTCACTTCAGGAATGGAGTTAAATCCCAGGCTCTGAGTCTTCCTGCAAGCAAGACTTCGTTTCAGGTAAGGGCAGTCAGTTTTCTGCTCAAATGAACTACATCGTTCACAAAGCTCACACGTTTCTCATCTTAACGGACAAGCATTGGGTGTTAGAGGACCAGTGCTTTGTATCAGTTTCAGAAGAAGAGTTGGACTAGATATGGTCCGTATGTGTAGGAAACACCGTTCTTTTGTTCAAAGCACACTCACGTTTCCTGCGTCTTAGAGACTTTAGAAAGCAAGAGCGTGCTTCTCGCTCTAAAGCAGAGTGTGATCCATGGATGAGAACTATGTTGTGTGTTTCCCTTCATAAAAGGAGTTAAATCCCAGGCTCTGTGTCTTCCTACAAGCAAGACTTCTTTTCAGGTAAGCGCAGTCACTTTTCAGCTCAAACGAACTACATCGTTCACGGAGCTCACACGTTTCTCATCTTAACAGACAAGCATTGGATGTTAGAGGACCAGTGCTTTGTATCAGTTTCAGAAGCAGAGTTGGACTAGATATGGTCCGTATGTGTAGGAAACACCGTTCTTTTGTACTCTGCAAACTCACGGTTCCTGCTGTCTTAGAGACTCTAGAAAGCAAGATCGTGCTTCTCGTTCTAAAGCAGAGTGTGATCAATGGATGAGAACACTGTTTTGTGTTTCACTTCAGGAATGGAGTTAAATCCCAGGCTCTGAGTCTTCCTACATTCAAGACTTCGTTTCAATTAAGGGCAGTCACTTTTCTGCTCAAACGAACTACATCTTTCACGAAGCTCACATGTTTCTCATCTTAACTGACAAGCATTGGATGTTAGAGGACCAGTGCATTCTATCAGTTTCAGAAGAAAATTTGGACTACATATAGTCCGTATGTGTATGAAACACTGTTCTTTTGTTCTGGGCACACTCAGATTTCCTGCTCTCTTAGAGACTCTAGAAAGCAAGAGTGTGCTTCTTGCTCTAAAGCAGCGTGTGATCCATGGATGAGAACTATGCTGTGTGTTTCCCTTCAGAAAAGGAGTTAAATCCCAGGCTCTGTGTCTTCCTACAAGCAAGACTTCCTTTCAGGTAAGCGCAGTCACTTTTCAGCTCAAACGAACTACATCGTTCACGGAGCTCACACGTTTCTCATCTTAACAGACAAGCATTGGATGTTAGAGGACCAGTGCTTTGTATCAGTTTCAGAAGCAGAGTTGTACTAGATTGGTCTGTATGTATAGGAAACACCGTTCCTTTGTTCTGGGCACACTCAGATATCCTGCTGTATTAGAGACTCTAGAAAGCAATACTGTGCTTCTCGCTCTAAAGCAGAGTGTGATCCATGGATGAGAACTATGCTGTGTGTTTCACTTCAGAAATGGAGTTAAATTCCAGGCTCTGAGTCTTCCTACAAGCAAGACTTCGTTTCAGGTAAGGGCAGTCACTTTTCTGCTCAAACGAACTACATCGTTCACGAAGCTCACACGTTTCTCATCTTAACTGACAAGCATTGGATGTTAGAGGGTCAGTGCTTTGTATCAGTTTCAGAGGCAGATTTGGACTACATATGGTCCATATGTGTAGGAAACACCGTTCCTTTGTTCTGGGCACACTCAGATATCCTGCTGTATTAGAGACCCTAGAAAGCAAGAGTGTGCTTCTCGCTCTAAAGCAGAGTGTGATCCATGGATGAGAACTATGCTGTGTGTTTCACTTCAGAAATGGAGTTAAATCCCAGGCTCTGAGTCTTCCTACAAGGAAGACTTCGTTTCAGGTAAGGGCAGTCACTTTTCTGCTCAAACGAACTACATCGTTCACGAAGCTCACACGTTTCTCATCTTAACTGACAAGCATTGGATGTTAGAGGACCAGTACTTTGTATCAGTTTCAGAAGCAGAGTTGGATTAGATATGGTCCGTATGTGTAGGAAACTCCGTTCTTTTGTTCTCAGCACACTCACGTTTCCTGTGTCTTAGAGACTTTAGAAAGCAAGAGCGTGCTTCTCGCTCTAAAGCAGAGTGTGATCCATGGATGAGAACTATGCTGTGTGTTTTCCTTCAGAAAAGGAGTTAAATCCCAGGCTCTGTGTCTTCCTACAAGCAAGACTTCCTTTCAGGTAAGGGCAGTCACTTTTCAGCTCAATCGAACTACATTGTTCATGGAGCTCACACGTTTCTCATCTTAACAGACAAGCATTGGATGTTAGAGGACCAGTGATTTGTATCAGTTTCAGAAGCAGAGTTGGACTAGATATGGTCCGTATGTGTAGGAAACACCGTTCTTTTGTTCTCTGCAAACTCACGGTTCCTGCTGCCTTAGAGACTCTAGAAAGCAAGATCGTGCTTCTTGTTCTAAAGCAGAGTGTGATCAATGGATGAGAACACTGCTGTGTGTTTCACTTCAGGAATGGAGTTAAATCCCAGGCTCTGAGTCTTCCTGCAAGCAAGACTTCGTTTCATGTAAGGGCAGTCAGTTTTCTGCTCAAATGAACTACATCGTTCACAAAGCTCACACGTTTCTCATCTTAACGGACAAGCATTGGGTGTTAGAGGACCAGTGCTTTGTATCAGTTTCAGAAGAAGAGTTGGACTAGATATGGTCCGTATGTGTAGGAAACACCGTTCTTTTGTTCAAAGCACACTCACATTTCCTGCGTCTTAGAGACTTTAGAAAGCAAGAGCGTGCTTCTCGCTCTAAAGCAGAGTGTGATCCATGGATGAGAACTATGTTGTGTGTTTCCCTTCATAAAAGGAGTTAAATCCCAGGCTCTGTGTCTTCCTACAAGCAAGACTTCTTTTCAGGTAAGTGCAGTCACTTTTCAGCTCAAACGAACTACATCGTTCACGGAGCTCACACGTTTCTCATCTTAACAGACAAGCATTGGATGTTAGAGGACCAGTGCTTTGTATCAGTTTCAGAAGCAGAGTTGGACTAGATATGGTCTGTATGTGTAGGAAACACCGTTCTTTTGTACTCTGCAAACTCACGGTTCCTGCTGTCTTAGAGACTCTAGAAAGCAAGATCGTGCTTCTCGTTCTAAAGCAGAGTGTGATCAATGGATGAGAACACTGTTTTGTGTTTCACTTCAGGAATGGAGTTAAATCCCAGGCTCTGAGTCTTCCTACAAGCAAGACTTCGTTTCAATTAAGGGCAGTCACTTTTCTGCTCAAACGAACTACATCTTTCACGAAGCTCACATGTTTCTCATCTTAACTGACAAGCATTGGATGTTAGAGGACCAGTGCATTCTATCAGTTTCAGAAGAAAATTTGGACTACATATAGTCCGTATGTGTATGAAACACTGTTCTTTTGTTCTGGGCACACTCAGATTTCCTGCTCTCTTAGAGACTCTAGAAAGCAAGAGTGTGCTTCTTGCTCTAAAGCAGCGTGTGATCCATGGATGAGAACTATGCTGTGTGTTTCACTTCAGAAATGGAGTTAAATCCCAGGCTCTGAGTCTTCCTACAAGCAAGACTTCGTTTCAGGTAAGGGCAGTCGCTTTTCAGCTCAAACGAACTACATCGTTCACAAAGCTCACACGTTTCTCATCTTAACTGACAAGCATTGGATGTTAGAGGACCAGTGCTTTGTATCAGTTTCCAAAGCAGAGTTGGACTAGATATGGCCGGTATGTATAGGAAACTCCGTTCTTATGTCAAAGCACACTCACGTTTCCCGCGTCTTAGAGACTTTAGAAAGCAAGAGCGTGCTTCTCGCTCTAAAGCAGAGTGTGATCCATGGATGAGAACTATGCTGTGTGTTTCCCTTCAGAGAAGGAGTTAAATCCCAGGCTCTGTGTCTTCCTACAAGCAAGAATTCTTTTCAGGTAAGCGCAGTCACTTTTCAGCTCAAACGAACTACATCGTTCACGGAGCTCACACGTTTCTCATCTTAACAGACAAGCATTGGATGTTAGAGGACCAGTGCTTTGTATCAGTTTCAGAAGCAGAGTTGGACTAGATATGGTCCGTATGTGTAGGAAACACCGTTCTTTTGTACTCTGCAAACTCACGGTTCCTGCTGTCTTAGAGACTCTAGAAAGCAAATCGTGCTTCTCGTTCTAAAGCAGAGTGTGATCAATGGATGAGAACACTGTTTTGTGTTTCACTTCAGGAATGGAGTTAAATCCCAGGCTCTGAGTCTTCCTACAAGCAAGACTTCGTTTCAGGTAAGGGCAGTCACTTTTCTGCTCAAACGAACTACATCGTTCACAAAGCTCACACATTTCTCATCTTAAATGACAAGCATTGGATATTAGAGGACCAGTGCTTTGTATCATTTTCAGAAGCAGAGTTGCACTAGATATGGTCCGTATGTGTAGGAAACACCGTTCTTTTGTTCTCTGCAAACTCACATTTCCTGCGTCTTAGAGACTCTAGAAAGCAAGATCGTGCTACTTGTTCTAAAGCAGAGTGTGATCCATGGATGAGAACACTGCTGTGTGTTTCACTACAGGAATGGAGTTAAATCCCATGCTCTGAGTCTTCCTACAAGCAAGACTTCGTTTCAGGTAAGGGCAGTCACTTTTCTGCTCAAACGAACTACATCGTTCACGTAGCTCACACGTTTCTCATCTTAACTGACAAGCATTGGATGTTAGAGGACCAGTGCTTTGTATCAGTTTCCGAAGCAGAGTTGGACTAGATATGGTCCGTATGTATAGGAAACTCCGTTCTTTTGTTCTCAGCACACTCACGTTTCCTGCGTCTTAGAGACTCTAGAAAGCAAGAGTGTGCTTCTCGCTCTAAAGCAGAGTGTGATCTATGGATGAGAACTATGCTGTGTGTTTCACTTCAGAAATGGAGTTAAATCCCAGGCTCTGAGTCTTCCTACAAGCAAGACTTCGTTTCAGGTAAGGGCAGTCACTTTTCTGCTCAAACGAACTACATCGTTCACGAAGCTCACACGTTTCTCATCTTAACTGACAAGCATTGGATGTTAGAGGGTCAGTGCTTTGTATTAGTTTCAGAAGCAGATTTGGACTACATATGGTCCATATGTGTAGGAAACACCGTTCTTTTGTTCTGGGCACACTCAGATTTCTTGCTGTCTTAGAGACTCTAGAAAGCAAGAGCGTGCTTCTTGCTCTAAAGCAGAGTTTGATCCATGGATGAGTACTATGCTGTGTGTTTCCCTTCAGAAATGGAGTTAAATCCCAGGCTGTGTGTCTTCCTACATGCAAGACTTCGTTTCAGGTAAGGGCAGTCACTTTTCTGCTCAAACGAACTACATCGTTCACGAAGCTCACACGTTTCTCATCTTAACTGACAAGCATTGGATGTTAGAGAGTCAGTGCTTTGTATCAGTTTCAGAGGCAGATTTGGACTACATATGGTCCATATGTGTAGGAAACACCGTTCCTTTGTTCTGGGCACACTCAGATATCCTGCTGTATTAGAGACTCTAGAAAGCAAGACTGTGCTTCTCGCTCTAAAGCAGAGTGTGATCCATGGATGAGAACTATGCTGTGTGTTTCACTTCAGAAATGGAGTTAAATCCCAGGCTCTGAGTCTTCCTACAAGCAAGACTTCGTTTCAGGTAAGGGCAGTCACTTTTCTGCTCAAACGAACTACATCGTTCACGAAGCTCACACGTTTCTCATCTTAACTGACAAGCATTGGATGTTAGAGGACCAGTACTTTGTATCAGTTTCAGAAGCAGAGTTGGATTAGATATGGTCCGTATGTGTAGGAAACTCCGTTCTTTTGTTCTCAGCACACTCACGTTTCCTGTGTCTTAGAGACTTTAGAAAGCAAGAGCGTGCTTCTCGCTCTAAAGCAGAGTGTGATCCATGGATGAGAACTATGCTGTGTGTTTTCCTTCAGAAAAGGAGTTAAATCCCAGGCTCTGTGTCTTCCTACAAGCAAGACTTCCTTTCAGGTAAGGGCAGTCACTTTTCAGCTCAATCGAACTACATTGTTCATGGAGCTCACACGTTTCTCATCTTAACAGACAAGCATTGGATGTTAGAGGACCAGTGATTTGTATCAGTCTCAGAAGCAGAGTTGGACTAGATATGGTCCGTATGTGTAGGAAACACCGTTCTTTTGTTCTCTGCAAACTCACGTTTCCTGCTGCCTTAGAGACTCTAGAAAGCAAGATCGTGCTTCTTGTTCTAAAGCAGAGTGTGATCAATGGATGAGAACACTGCTGTGTGTTTCACTTCAGGAATGGAGTTAAATCCCAGGCTCTGAGTCTTCCTGCAAGCAAGACTTCGTTTCAGGTAAGGGCAGTCAGTTTTCTGCTCAAATGAACTACATCGTTCACAAAGCTCACACGTTTCTCATCTTAACGGACAAGCATTGGGTGTTAGAGGACCAGTGCTTTGTATCAGTTTCAGAAGAAGAGTTGGACTAGATATGGTCCGTATGTGTAGGAAACACCGTTCTTTTGTTCAAAGCACACTCACGTTTCCTGCGTCTTAGAGACTTTAGAAAGCAAGAGCGTGCTTCTCGCTCTAAAGCAGAGTGTGATCCATGGATGAGAACTATGTTGTGTGTTTCCCTTCATAAAAGGAGTTAAATCCCAGGCTCTGTGTCTTCCTACAAGCAAGACTTCTTTTCAGGTAAGCGCAGTCACTTTTCAGCTCAAACGAACTACATCGTTCATGGAGCTCACACGTTTCTCATCTTAACAGACAAGCATTGGATGTTAGAGGACCAGTGCTTTGTATCAGTTTCAGAAGCAGAGTTGGACTAGATATGGTCCGTATGTGTAGGAAACACCGTTCTTTTGTACTCTGCAAACTCACGGTTCCTGCTGTCTTAGAGACTCTAGAAAGCAAGATCGTGCTTCTCGTTCTAAAGCAGAGTGTGATCAATGGATGAGAACACTGTTTTGTGTTTCACTTCAGGAATGGAGTTAAATCCCAGGCTCTGAGTCTTCCTACAAGCAAGTCTTCGTTTCAATTAAGGGCAGTCACTTTTCTGCTCAAACGAACTACATCTTTCACGAAGCTCTCATGTTTCCCATCTTAACTGACAAGCATTGGATGTTAGAGGACCAGTGCATTCTATCAGTTTCAGAAGAAGATTTGCACTACATATAGTCCGTATGTGTATGAAACACTGTTCTTTTGTTCTGGGCACACTCAGATTTCCTGCTCTCTTAGAGACTCTAGAAAGCAAGAGTGTGCTTCTTGCTCTAAAGCAGCGTGTGATCCATGGATGAGAACTATGCTGTGTGTTTCACTTCAGAAATGGAGTTAAATCCCAGGCTCTGAGTCTTCCTACAAGCAAGACTTCGTTTCAGGTAAGGGCAGTCACTTTTAAGCTCAAACGAACTACATCGTTCACAAAGCTCACACGTTTCTCATCTTAACTGACAAGCATTGGATGTTAGAGGACCAGTGCTTTGTATCAGTTTCCAAAGCAGAGTTGGACTAGATATGGCCGGTATGTATAGGAAACTCCGTTTTTTTGTCAAAGCACACTCACGTTTCCCGCGTCTTAGAGACTTTAGAAAGCAAGAGCGTGCTTCTCGCTCTAAAGCAGAGTGTGATCCATGGATGAGAACTATGCTGTGTGTTTCCCTTCAGAGAAGGAGTTAAATCCCAGGCTCTGTGTCTTCCTACAAGCAAGAATTCTTTTCAGGTAAGCGCAGTCACTTTTCAGCTCAAACGAACTACATCGTTCACGGAGCTCACACGTTTCTCAATTTAACAGACAAGCATTGGATGTTAGAGGACCAGTGCTTTGTATCAGTTTCAGAAGCAGAGTTGGACTAGATATGGTCCGTATGTGTAGGAAACACCGTTCTTTTGTACTCTGCAAACTCACGGTTCCTGCTGTCTTAGAGACTCTAGAAAGCAAGATCGTGCTTCTCGTTCTAAAGCAGAGTGTGATCATTGGATGAGAACACTGTTTTGTGTTTCACTTCAGGAATGGAGTTAAATCCCAGGCTCTGAGTCTTCCTACAAGCAAGACTTCGTTTCAGGTAAGGGCAGTCACTTTTCTGCTCAAACGAACTACATCGTTCACAAAGCTCACACATTTCTCATCTTAAATGACAAGCATTGGATATTAGAGGACCAGTGCTTTGTATCATTTTCAGAAGCAGAGTTGCACTAGATATGGTCCGTATGTGTAGGAAACACCGTTCTTTTGTTCTCTGCAAACTCACATTTCCTGCGTCTTAGAGACTCTAGAAAGCAAGATCGTGCTACTTGTTCTAAAGCAGAGTGTGATCCATGGATGAGAACACTGCTGTGTGTTTCACTACAGGAATGGAGTTAAATCCCATGCTCTGAGTCTTCCTACAAGCAAGACTTCGTTTCTGGTAAGGGCAGTCACTTTTCTGCTCAAACGAACTACATCGTTCACGTAGCTCACACGTTTCTCATCTTAACTGACAAGCATTGGATGTTAGAGGACCAGTGCTTTGTATCAGTTTCCGAAGCAGAGTTGGACTAGATATGGTTCGTATGTATAGGAAACTCCGTTCTTTTGTTCTCAGCACACTCACGTTTCCTGCGTCTTAGAGACTCTAGAAAGCAAGAGTGTGCTTCTCGCTCTAAAGCAGAGTGTGATCTATGGATGAGAACTATGCTGTGTGTTTCACTTCAGAAATGGAGTTAAATCCCAGGCTCTGAGTCTTCCTACAAGCAAGACTTCGTTTCAGGTAAGGGCAGTCACTTTTCTGCTCAAACGAACTACATCGTTCACGAAGCTCACACGTTTCTCATCTTAACTGACAAGCATTGGATGTTAGAGGGTCAGTGCTTTGTATTAGTTTCAGAAGCAGATTTGGACTACATATGGTCCATATGTGTAGGAAACACCGTTCTTTTGTTCTGGGCACACTCAGATTTCTTGCTGTCTTAGAGACTCTAGAAAGCAAGAGCGTGCTTCTTGCTCTAAAGCAGAGTGTGATCCATGGATGAGTACTATGCTGTGTGTTTCCCTTCAGAAATGGAGTTAAATCCCAGGCTGCGTGTCTTCCTACATGCAAGACTTCGTTTCAGGTAAGGGCAGTCACTTTTCTGCTCAAACGAACTACATCGTTCACGAAGCTCACACGTTTCTCATCTTAACTGACAAGCATTGGATGTTAGAGAGTCAGTGCTTTGTATCAGTTTCAGAGGCAGATTTGGACTACATATGGTCCATATGTGTAGGAAACACCGTTCCTTTGTTCTGGGCACACTCAGATATCCTGCTGTATTAGAGACTCTAGAAAGCAAGACTGTGCTTCTCGCTCTAAAGCAGAGTGTGATCCATGGATGAGAACTATGCTGTGTGTTTCACTTCAGGAATGGAGTTAAATCCCAGGCTCTGAGTCTTCCTACAAGCAAGACTTCGTTTCAGGTAAGGGCAGTCACTTTTCTGCTCAAACGAACTACATCGTTCACGAAGCTCACACGTTTCTCATCTTAACTGACAAGCATTGGATGTTAGAGGGTCAGTGCTTTGTATTAGTTTCAGAAGCAGATTTGGACTACATATGGTCCATATGTGTAGGAAACACCGTTCTTTTGTTCTAGGCACACTCAGATTTCTTGCTGGCTTAGAGACTCTAGAAAGCAAGAGCGTGCTTCTTGCTCTAAAGCAGAGTGTGATCCATGGATGAGTACTATGCTGTGTGTTTCCCTTCAGAAATGGAGTTAAATCCCAGGCTGTGTGTCTTCCTACATGCAAGACTTCGTTTCAGGTAAGGGCAGTCACTTTTCTGCTCAAACGAACTACATCGTTCACGAAGCTCACACGTTTCTCATCTTAACTGACAAGCATTGGATGTTAGAGGACCAGTACTTTGTATCAGTTTCAGAAGCAGAGTTGGATTAGATATGGTCCGTATGTGTAGGAAACTCCGTTCTTTTGTTCTCAGCACACTCACGTTTCCTGTGTCTTAGAGACTTTAGAAAGCAAGAGCGTGCTTCTCGCTCTAAAGCAGAGTGTGATCCATGGATGAGAACTATGCTGTGTGTTTTCCTTCAGAAAAGGAGTTAAATCCCAGGCTGTGTGTCTTCCTACATGCAAGACTTCGTTTCAGGTAAGGGCAGTCACTTTTCTGCTCAAACGAACTACATCGTTCACGAAGCTCACACGTTTCTCATCTTAACTGACAAGCATTGGATGTTAGAGGACCAGTACTTTGTATCAGTTTCAGAAGCAGAGTTGGACTAGATATGGTCCGTATGTGTAGGAAACACCGTTCTTTTGTACTCTGCAAACTCACGGTTCCTGCTGTCTTAGAGACTCTAGAAAGCAAGATCGTGCTTCTCGTTCTAAAGCAGAGTGTGATCAATGGATGAGAACACTGTTTTGTGTTTCACTTCAGGAATGGAGTTAAATCCCAGGCTCTGAGTCTTCCTACAAGCAAGTCTTCGTTTCAATTAAGGGCAGTCACTTTTCTGCTCAAACGAACTACATCTTTCACGAAGCTCTCATGTTTCCCATCTTAACTGACAAGCATTGGATGTTAGAGGACCAGTGCATTCTATCAGTTTCAGAAGAAGATTTGCACTACATATAGTCCGTATGTGTATGAAACACTGTTCTTTTGTTCTGGGCACACTCAGATTTCCTGCTCTCTTAGAGACTCTAGAAAGCAAGAGTGTGCTTCTTGCTCTAAAGCAGCATGTGATCAATGGATGAGAACTATGCTGTGTGTTTCACTTCAGAAATGGAGTTAAATCCCAGGCTCTGAGTCTTCCTACAAGCAAGACTTCGTTTCAGGTAAGGGCAGTCACTTTTCTGCTCAAACTAACTACATCGTTCACAAAGCTCACACGTTTCTCATCTTAACTGACAAGCATTGGATGTTAGAGGACCAGTGCTTTGTATCAGTTTCCAAAGCAGAGTTGGACTAGATATGGCCCGTATGTATAGGAAACTCCGTTCTTTTGTTCAAAGCACACTCACGTTTCCCGCGTCTTAGAGACTTTAGAAAGCAAGAGCGTGCTTCTCGCTCTAAAGCAGAGTGTGATCCATGGATGAGAACTATGCTGTGTGTTTCCCTTCAGAGAAGGAGTTAAATCCCAGGCTCTGTGTCTTCCTACAAGCAAGAATTCTTTTCAGGTAAGCGCAGTCACTTTTCAGCTCAAACGAACTACATCGTTCACGGAGCTCACACGTTTCTCATCTTAACAGACAAGCATTAGATGTTAGAGGACCAGTGCTTTGTATCAGTTTCAGAAGCAGAGTTGGACTAGATATGGTCCGTATGTGTAGGAAACACCGTTCTTTTGTACTCTGCAAACTCACGGTTCCTGCTGTCATAGAGACTCTAGAAAGCAAGATCCTGCTTCTCGTTCTAAAGCAGAGTGTGATCAATGGATGAGAACACTGTTTTGTGTTTCACTTCAGGAATGGAGTTAAATCCCAGGCTCTGAGTCTTCCTACAAGCAAGACTTCGTTTCAGGTAAGGGCAGTCACTTTTCTGCTCAAACGAACTACATCGTTCACAGAGCTCACACATTTCTCATCTTAAATGACAAGCATTGGATGTTAGAGGACCAGTGCTTTGTATCAGTTTCAGAAGCAGAGTTGCACTAGATATGGTCCGTATGTGTAGGAAACACCGTTCTTTTGTTCTCTGCAAACTCACATTTCCTGCTGTCTTAGAGACTCTAGAAAGCAAGATCGTGCTACTTGTTCTAAAGCAGAGTGTGATCCATGGATGAGAACACTGCTGTGTGTTTCACTACAGGAATGGAGTTAAATCCCATGCTCTGAGTCTTCCTACAAGCAAGACTTCGTTTCAGGTAAGGGCAGTCAGTTTTCTGCTCAAACGAACTACATCGTTCACGTAGCTCACACGTTTCTCATCTTAACTGACAAGCATTGGATGTTAGAGGACCAGTGCTTTGTATCAGTTTCCGAAGCAGAGTTGGACTAGATATGGTCCGTATGTATAGGAAACTCCGTTCTTTTGTTCTCAGCACACTCACGTTTCCTGCGTCTTAGAGACTCTAGAAAGCAAGAGTGTGCTTCTCGCTCTAAAGCAGAGTGTGATCTATGGATGAGAACTATGCTGTGTGTTTCACTTCAGAAATGGAGTTAAATCCCAGGCTCTGAGTCTTCCTACAAGCAAGACTTCGTTTCAGGTAAGGGCAGTCACTTTTCTGCTCAAACGAACTACATCGTTCACGAAGCTCACACGTTTCTCATCTTAACTGACAAGCATTGGATGTTAGAGGACCAGTACTTTGTATCAGTTTCAGAAGCAGAGTTGGATTAGATATGGTCCGTATGTGTAGGAAACTCCGTTCTTTTGTTCTCAGCACACTCACGTTTCCTGTGTCTTAGAGACTTTAGAAAGCAAGAGCGTGCTTCTCGCTCTAAAGCAGAGTGTGATCCATGGATGAGAACTATGCTGTGTGTTTTCCTTCAGAAAAGGAGTTAAATCCCAGGCTCTGTGTCTTCCTACAAGCAAGACTTCCTTTCAGGTAAGGGCAGTCACTTTTCAGCTCAATCGAACTACATTGTTCATGGAGCTCACACGTTTCTCATCTTAACAGACAAGCATTGGATGTTAGAGGACCAGTGATTTGTATCAGTTTCAGAAGCAGAGTTGGACTAGATATGGTCCGTATGTGTAGGAAACACCGTTCTTTTGTTCTCTGCAAACTCACGGTTCCTGCTGCCTTAGAGACTCTAGAAAGCAAGATCGTGCTTCTTGTTCTAAAGCAGAGTGTGATCAATGGATGAGAACACTCCTGTGTGTTTCACTTCAGGAATGGAGTTAAATCCCAGGCTCTGAGTCTTCCTGCAAGCAAGACTTCGTTTCAGGTAAGGGCAGTCACTTTAAGCTCAAACGAACTACATCGTTCACAAAGCTCACACGTTTCTCATCTTAACTGACAAGCATTGGATGTTAGAGGACCAGTGCTTTGTATCAGTTTCAGAAGCAGAGTTGCACTAGATATGGTCCGTATGTGTAGGAAACACCGTTCTTTTGTTCTCTGCAAACTCACATTTCCTGCTGTCTTAGAGACTCTAGAAAGCAAGATCGTGCTACTTGTTCTAAAGCAGAGTGTGATCCATGGATGAGAACACTGCTGTGTGTTTCACTACAGGAATGGAGTTAAATCCCATGCTCTGAGTCTTCCTACAAGCAAGACTTCGTTTCAGGTAAGGGCAGTCAGTTTTCTGCTCAAACGAACTACATCGTTCACGTAGCTCACACGTTTCTCATCTTAACTGACAAGCATTGGATGTTAGAGGACCAGTGCTTTGTATCAGTTTCCGAAGCAGAGTTGGACTAGATATGGTCCGTATGTATAGGAAACTCCGTTCTTTTGTTCTCAGCACACTCACGTTTCCTGCGTCTTAGAGACTCTAGAAAGCAAGAGTGTGCTTCTCGCTCTAAAGCAGAGTGTGATCTATGGATGAGAACTATGCTGTGTGTTTCACTTCAGAAATGGAGTTAAATCCCAGGCTCTGAGTCTTCCTACAAGCAAGACTTCGTTTCAGGTAAGGGCAGTCACTTTTCTGCTCAAACGAACTACATCGTTCACGAAGCTCACACGTTTCTCATCTTAACTGACAAGCATTGGATGTTAGAGGACCAGTACTTTGTATCAGTTTCAGAAGCAGAGTTGGATTAGATATGGTCCGTATGTGTAGGAAACTCCGTTCTTTTGTTCTCAGCACACTCACGTTTCCTGTGTCTTAGAGACTTTAGAAAGCAAGAGCGTGCTTCTCGCTCTAAAGCAGAGTGTGATCCATGGATGAGAACTATGCTGTGTGTTTTCCTTCAGAAAAGGAGTTAAATCCCAGGCTCTGTGTCTTCCTACAAGCAAGACTTCCTTTCAGGTAAGGGCAGTCACTTTTCAGCTCAATCGAACTACATTGTTCATGGAGCTCACACGTTTCTCATCTTAACAGACAAGCATTGGATGTTAGAGGACCAGTTATTTGTATCAGTTTCAGAAGCAGAGTTGGACTAGATATGGTCCGTATGTGTAGGAAACACCGTTCTTTTGTTCTCTGCAAACTCACGGTTCCTGCTGCCTTAGAGACTCTAGAAAGCAAGATCGTGCTTCTTGTTCTAAAGCAGAGTGTGATCAATGGATGAGAACATTCCTGTGTGTTTCACTTCAGGAATGGAGTTAAATCCCAGGCTCTGAGTCTTCCTGCAAGCAAGACTTCGTTTCAGGTAAGGGCAGTCACTTTTCTGCTCAAATGAACTACATCGTTCACAAAGCTCACACGTTTCTCATCTTAACGGACAAGCATTGGGTGTTAGAGGACCAGTGCTTTGTATCAGTTTCAGAAGAAGAGTTGGACTAGATATGGTACGTATGTGTAGGAAACACCGATCTTTTGTTCAAAGCACACTCACATTTCCTGCGTCTTAGAGACTTTAGAAAGCAAGAGCGTGCTTCTCGCTCTAAAGCAGAGTGTGATCCATGGATGAGAACTATGTTGTGTGTTTCCCTTCATAAAAGGAGTTAAATCCCAGGCTCTGTGTCTTCCTACAAGCAAGACTTCTTTTCAGGTAAGCGCAGTCACTTTTCAGCTCAAACGAACTACATCGTTCACGGAGCTCACACGTTTCTCATCTTAACAGACAAGCATTGGATGTTAGAGGACCAGTGCTTTGTATCAGTTTCAGAAGCAGAGTTGGACTAGATATGGTCCGTATGTGTAGGAAACACCGTTCTTTTGTACTCTGCAAACTCACGGTTCCTGCTGTCTTAGAGACTCTAGAAAGCAAGATCGTGCTTCTCGTTCTAAAGCAGAGTGTGATCAATGGATGAGAACACTGTTTTGTGTTTCACTTCAGGAATGGAGTTAAATCCCAGGCTCTGAGTCTTCCTACAAGCAAGACTTCGTTTCAATTAAGGGCAGTCACTTTTCTGCTCAAACGAACTACATCTTTCACGAAGCTCACATGTTTCTCATCTTAACTGACAAGCATTGTATGTTAGAGGACCAGTGCATTCTATCAGTTTCAGAAGAAAATTTGGACTACATATAGTCCGTATGTGTATGAAACACTGTTCTTTTGTTCTGGGCACACTCAGATTTCCTGCTCTCTTAGAGACTCTAGAAAGCAAGAGTGTGCTTCTTGCTCTAAAGCAGCGTGTGATCCATGGATGAGAACTATGCTGTGTGTTTCACTTCAGAAATGGAGTTAAATCCCAGGCTCTGAGTCTTCCTACAAGCAAGACTTCGTTTCAGGTAAGGGCAGTCACTTTTAAGCTCAAACGAACTACATCGTTCACAAAGCTCACACGTTTCTCATCTTAACTGACAAGCATTGGATGTTAGAGGACCAGTGCTTTGTATCAGTTTCCAAAGCAGAGTTGGACTAGATATGGCCCGTATGTATAGGAAACTCCGTTCTTTTGTTCAAAGCACACTCACGTTTCCTGCGTCTTAGAGACTTTAGAAAGCAAGAGCGTGCTTCTCGCTCTAAAGCAGAGTGTGATCCATGGATGAGAACTATGCTGTGTGTTTCCCTTCAGAAAAGGAGTTAAATCCCAGGCTCTGAGTCTTCCTACAAGCAAGACTTCGTTTCAGGTAAGGGCAGTCACTTTTCTGCTCAAACGAACTACATCGTTCACGAAGCTCACACGTTTCTCATCTTAACTGACAAGCATTGGATGTTAGAGGGTCAGTGCTTTGTATTAGTTTCAGACGCAGATTTGGACTACATATGGTCCATATGTGTAGGAAACACCGTTCTTTTGTTCTGGGCACACTCAGATTTCTTGCTGTCTTAGAGACTCTAGAAAGCAAGAGCGTGCTTCTTGCTCTAAAGCAGAGTGTGATCCATGGATGAGTACTATGCTGTGTGTTTCCCTTCAGAAATGGAGTTAAATCCCAGGCTGTGTGTCTTCCTACATGCAAGACTTCGTTTCAGGTAAGGGCAGTCACTTTTCTGCTCAAACGAACTACATCGTTCACGAAGCTCATATGTTTCTCATCTTAACTGACAAGCATTGGATGTTAGAGGACCAGTGCATTCTATCAGTTTCAGAAGAAAATTTGGACTACATATAGTCCGTATGTGTATGAAACACTGTTCTTTTGTTCTGGGCACACTCAGATTTCCTGCTCTCTTAGAGACTCTAGAAAGCAAGAGTGTGCTTCTTGCTCTAAAGCAGCGTGTGATCCATGGATGAGAACTATGCTGTGTGTTTCACTTCAGAAATGGAGTTAAATCCCAGGCTCTGAGTCTTCCTACAAGCAAGACTTCGTTTCAGGTAAGGGCAGTCACTTTTAAGCTCAAACGAACTACATCGTTCACAAAGCTCACACGTTTCTCATCTTAACTGACAAGCATTGGATGTTAGAGGACCAGTGCTTTGTATCAGTTTCAGAAGCAGAGTTGCACTAGATATGGTCCGTATGTGTAGGAAACACCGTTCTTTTGTTCTCTGCAAACTCACATTTCCTGCTGTCTTAGAGACTCTAGAAAGCAAGATCGTGCTACTTGTTCTAAAGCAGAGTGTGATCCATGGATGAGAACACTGCTGTGTGTTTCACTACAGGAATGGAGTTAAATCCCATGCTCTGAGTCTTCCTACAAGCAAGACTTCGTTTCAGGTAAGGGCAGTCAGTTTTCTGCTCAAACGAACTACATCGTTCACGTAGCTCACACGTTTCTCATCTTAACTGACAAGCATTGGATGTTAGAGGACCAGTGCTTTGTATCAGTTTCCGAAGCAGAGTTGGACTAGATATGGTCCGTATGTATAGGAAACTCCGTTCTTTTGTTCTCAGCACACTCACGTTTCCTGCGTCTTAGAGACTCTAGAAAGCAAGAGTGTGCTTCTCGCTCTAAAGCAGAGTGTGATCTATGGATGAGAACTATGCTGTGTGTTTCACTTCAGAAATGGAGTTAAATCCCAGGCTCTGAGTCTTCCTACAAGCAAGAC
Organism: Onychomys leucogaster; assembly: GCA_949786385.1. NCBI lineage: Eukaryota > Metazoa > Chordata > Mammalia > Rodentia > Cricetidae > Onychomys > Onychomys leucogaster. The sequence continues at coordinate 1,724,652 of CATKUP010000038.1, read as the reverse complement.
TTCGTTTCAGGTAAGGGCAGTCACTTTTCTGCTCAAACGAACTACATCGTTCACGAAGCTCACACGTTTCTCATCTTAACTGACAAGCATTGGATGTTAGAGGACCAGTACTTTGTATCAGTTTCAGAAGCAGAGTTGGATTAGATATGGTCCGTATGTGTAGGAAACTCCGTTCTTTTGTTCTCAGCACACTCACGTTTCCTGTGTCTTAGAGACTTTAGAAAGCAAGAGCGTGCTTCTCGCTCTAAAGCAGAGTGTGATCCATGGATGAGAACTATGCTGTGTGTTTTCCTTCAGAAAAGGAGTTAAATCCCAGGCTCTGTGTCTTCCTACAAGCAAGACTTCCTTTCAGGTAAGGGCAGTCACTTTTCAGCTCAATCGAACTACATTGTTCATGGAGCTCACACGTTTCTCATCTTAACAGACAAGCATTGGATGTTAGAGGACCAGTGATTTGTATCAGTCTCAGAAGCAGAGTTGGACTAGATATGGTCCGTATGTGTAGGAAACACCGTTCTTTTGTTCTCTGCAAACTCACGTTTCCTGCTGCCTTAGAGACTCTAGAAAGCAAGATCGTGCTTCTTGTTCTAAAGCAGAGTGTGATCAATGGATGAGAACACTGCTGTGTGTTTCACTTCAGGAATGGAGTTAAATCCCAGGCTCTGAGTCTTCCTGCAAGCAAGACTTCGTTTCAGGTAAGGGCAGTCAGTTTTCTGCTCAAATGAACTACATCGTTCACAAAGCTCACACGTTTCTCATCTTAACGGACAAGCATTTGGTGTTAGAGGACCAGTGCTTTGTATCAGTTTCAGAAAAAGAGTTGTACTAGATATGGTCCGTATGTGTAGGAAACACCGTTCTTTTGTTCAAAGCACACTCACGTTTCCTGCGTCTTAGAGACTTTAGAAAGCAAGAGCGTGCTTCTCGCTCTAAAGCAGAGTGTGATCCATGGATGAGAACTATGTTGTGTGTTTCCCTTCATAAAAGGAGTTAAATCCCAGGCTCTGTGTCTTCCTACAAGCAAGACTTCTTTTCAGGTAAGCGCAGTCACTTTTCAGCTCAAACGAACTACGTCGTTCACGGAGCTCACACGTTTCTCATCTTAACAGACAAGCATTGGATGTTAGAGGACCAGTGCTTTGTATCAGTTTCAGAAGCAGAGTTGGACTAGATATGGTCCGTATGTGTAGGAAACACCGTTCTTTTGTACTCTGCAAACTCACGGTTCCTGCTGTCTTAGAGATTCTAGAAAGCAAGATCGTGCTTCTCGTTCTAAAGCAGAGTGTGATCAATGGATGAGAACACTGTTTTGTGTTTCACTTCAGGAATGGAGTTAAATCCCAGGCACTGAGTCTTCCTACAAGCAAGACTTCGTTTCAATTAAGGGCAGTCACTTTTCTGCTCAAACGAACTACATCTTTCACGAAGCTCTCATGTTTCTCATCTTAACTGACAAGCATTGGATGTTAGAGGACCAGTGCATTCTATCAGTTTCAGAAGAAGATTTGCACTACATATAGTCCGTATGTGTATGAAACACTGTTCTTTTGTTCTGGGCACACTCAGATTTCCTGCTCTCTTAGAGACTCTAGAAAGCAAGAGTGTGCTTCTTGCTCTAAAGCAGCGTGTGATCAATGGATGAGAACTATGCTGTGTGTTTCACTTCAGAAATGGAGTTAAATCCCAGGCTCTGAGTCTTCCTACAAGCAAGACTTCGTTTCAGGTAAGGGCAGTCACTTTTCTGCTCAAACTAACTACATCGTTCACAAAGCTCACACGTTTCTCATCTTAACTGACAAGCATTGGATGTTAGAGGACCAGTGCTTTGTATCAGTTTCCAAAGCAGAGTTGGACTAGATATGGCCCGTATGTATAGGAAACTCCGTTCTTTTGTTCAAAGCACACTCACGTTTCCCGCGTCTTAGAGACTTTAGAAAGCAAGAGCGTGCTTCTCGCTCTAAAGCAGAGTGTGATCCATGGATGAGAACTATGCTGTGTGTTACCCTTCAGAGAAGGAGTTAAATCCCAGGGTCTGTGTCTTCCTACAAGCAAGAATTCTTTTCAGGTAAGTGCAGTCACTTTTCAGCTCAAACGAACTACATCGTTCACGGAGCTCACACGTTTCTCATCTTAACAGACAAGCATTGGATGTTAGAGGACCAGTGATTTGTATCAGTCTCAGAAGCAGAGTTGGACTAGATATGGTCCGTATGTGTAGGAAACACCGTTCTTTTGTTCTCTGCAAACTCACGTTTCCTGCTGCCTTAGAGACTCTAGAAAGCAAGATCGTGCTTCTTGTTCTAAAGCAGAGTGTGATCAATGGATGAGAACACTGCTGTGTGTTTCACTTCAGGAATGGAGTTAAATCCCAGGCTCTGAGTCTTCCTGCAAGCAAGACTTCGTTTCAGGTAAGGGCAGTCAGTTTTCTGCTCAAATGAACTACATCGTTCACAAAGCTCACACGTTTCTCATCTTAACGGACAAGCATTTGGTGTTAGAGGACCAGTGCTTTGTATCAGTTTCAGAAAAAGAGTTGTACTAGATATGGTCCGTATGTGTAGGAAACACCGTTCTTTTGTTCAAAGCACACTCACGTTTCCTGCGTCTTAGAGACTTTAGAAAGCAAGAGCGTGCTTCTCGCTCTAAAGCAGAGTGTGATCCATGGATGAGAACTATGTTGTGTGTTTCCCTTCATAAAAGGAGTTAAATCCCAGGCTCTGTGTCTTCCTACAAGCAAGACTTCTTTTCAGGTAAGCGCAGTCACTTTTCAGCTCAAACGAACTACGTCGTTCACGGAGCTCACACGTTTCTCATCTTAACAGACAAGCATTGGATGTTAGAGGACCAGTGCTTTGTATCAGTTTCAGAAGCAGAGTTGGACTAGATATGGTCCGTATGTGTAGGAAACACCGTTCTTTTGTACTCTGCAAACTCACGGTTCCTGCTGTCTTAGAGATTCTAGAAAGCAAGATCGTGCTTCTCGTTCTAAAGCAGAGTGTGATCAATGGATGAGAACACTGTTTTGTGTTTCACTTCAGGAATGGAGTTAAATCCCAGGCACTGAGTCTTCCTACAAGCAAGACTTCGTTTCAATTAAGGGCAGTCACTTTTCTGCTCAAACGAACTACATCTTTCACGAAGCTCTCATGTTTCTCATCTTAACTGACAAGCATTGGATGTTAGAGGACCAGTGCATTCTATCAGTTTCAGAAGAAGATTTGCACTACATATAGTCCGTATGTGTATGAAACACTGTTCTTTTGTTCTGGGCACACTCAGATTTCCTGCTCTCTTAGAGACTCTAGAAAGCAAGAGTGTGCTTCTTGCTCTAAAGCAGCGTGTGATCAATGGATGAGAACTATGCTGTGTGTTTCACTTCAGAAATGGAGTTAAATCCCAGGCTCTGAGTCTTCCTACAAGCAAGACTTCGTTTCAGGTAAGGGCAGTCACTTTTCTGCTCAAACTAACTACATCGTTCACAAAGCTCACACGTTTCTCATCTTAACTGACAAGCATTGGATGTTAGAGGACCAGTGCTTTGTATCAGTTTCCAAAGCAGAGTTGGACTAGATATGGCCCGTATGTATAGGAAACTCCGTTCTTTTGTTCAAAGCACACTCACGTTTCCCGCGTCTTAGAGACTTTAGAAAGCAAGAGCGTGCTTCTCGCTCTAAAGCAGAGTGTGATCCATGGATGAGAACTATGCTGTGTGTTACCCTTCAGAGAAGGAGTTAAATCCCAGGGTCTGTGTCTTCCTACAAGCAAGAATTCTTTTCAGGTAAGTGCAGTCACTTTTCAGCTCAAACGAACTACATCGTTCACGGAGCTCACACGTTTCTCATCTTAACAGACAAGCATTGGATGTTAGAGGACCAGTGCTTTGTATCAGTTTCAGAAGCAGAGTTGGACTAGATATGGTCCGTATGTGTAGGAAACACCGTTCTTTTGTACTCTGCAAACTCACGGTTCCTGCTGTCTTAGAGACTCTAGAAAGCAAGATCGTGCTTCTCGTTCTAAAGCAGATTGTGATCAATGGATGAGAACACTGTTTTGTGTTTCACTTCAGGAATGGAGTTAAATCCCAGGCTCTGAGTCTTCCTACAAGCAAGACTTCGTTTCAGGTAAGGGCAGTCACTTTTCTGCTCAAACGAACTACATCGTTCACAAAGCTCACACATTTCTCATCTTAAATGACAAGCATTGGATGTTAGAGGACCAGTGCTTTGTATCAGTTTCAGAAGCAGAGTTGCACTAGATATGGTCCGTATGTGTAGGAAACACCGTTCTTTTGTTCTCTGCAAACTCACATTTCCTGCTGTCTTAGAGACTCTAGAAAGCAAGATCGTGCTACTTGTTCTAAAGCAGAGTGTGATCCATGGATGAGAACACTGCTGTGTGTTTCACTACAGGAATGGAGTTAAATCCCATGCTCTGAGTCTTCCTACAAGCAAGACTTCGTTTCAGGTAAGGGCAGTCACTTTTGTGCTCAAACGAACTACACGTTCACGTAGCTCACACGTTTCTCATCTTAACTGACAAGCATTGGATGTTAGAGGACCAGTGCTTTGTATCATTTTCCAAAGCAGAGTTGGACTAGATATGGTCCGTATGTATAGGAAACTCCGTTCTTTTGTTCTCAGCACACTCACGTTTCCTGCGTCTTAGAGACTCTAGAAAGCAAGTGTGTGCTTCTCGCTCTAAAGCAGAGTGTGATCTATGGATGAGAACTATGCTGTGTGTTTCACTTCAGAAATGGAGTTAAATCCCAGGCTCTGAGTCTTCCTACAAGCAAGACTTCGTTTCAGGTAAGGGCAGTCACTTTTCTGCTCAAACGAACTACATCGTTCACGAAGCTCACACGTTTCTCATCTTAACTGACAAGCATTGGATGTTAGAGGCCCAGTGCTTTGTATCAGTTTCCGAAGCAGAGTTGGACTAGATATGGTCCGTATGTATAGGAAACTCCGTTCTTTTGTTCTCAGCACACTCACGTTTCCTGCGTCTTAGAGACTCTAGAAAGCAAATGTGTGCTTCTCGCTCTAAAGCAGAGTGTGATCTATGGATGAGAACTATGCTGTGTGTTTCACTTCAGAAATGGAGTTAAATCCCAGGCTCTGAGTCTTCCTACAAGCAAGACTTCGTTTCAGGTAAGGGCAGTCACTTTTCTGCTCAAACGAACTACATCGTTCACGAAGCTCACACGTTTCTCATCTTAACTGACAAGCATTGGATGTTAGAGGGTCAGTGCTTTGTATCAGTTTCAGAGGCAGATTTGGACTACATATGGTCCATATGTGTAGGAAACACCGTTCCTTTGTTCTGGGCACACTCAGATATCCTGCTGTATTAGAGACCCTAGAAAGCAAGAGTGTGCTTCTCGCTCTAAAGCAGAGTGTGATCCATGGATGAGAACTATGCTGTGTGTTTCACTTCAGAAATGGAGTTAAATCCCAGGCTCTGAGTCTTCCTACAAGCAAGACTTCGTTTCAGGTAAGGGCAGTCACTTTTCTGCTCAAACGAACTACATCGTTCACGAAGCTCACACGTTTCTCATCTTAACTGACAAGCATTGGATGTTAGAGGACCAGTACTTTGTATCAGTTTCAGAAGCAGAGTTGGATTAGATATGGTCCGTATGTGTAGGAAACTCCGTTCTTTTGTTCTCAGCACACTCACGTTTCCTGTGTCTTAGAGACTTTAGAAAGCAAGAGCGTGCTTCTCGCTCTAAAGCAGAGTGTGATCCATGGATGAGAACTATGCTGTGTGTTTTCCTTCAGAAAAGGAGTTAAATCCCAGGCTCTGTGTCTTCCTACAAGCAAGACTTCCTTTCAGGTAAGGGCAGTCACTTTTCAGCTCAATCGAACTACATTGTTCATGGAGCTCACACGTTTCTCATCTTAACAGACAAGCATTGGATGTTAGAGGACCAGTGATTTGTATCAGTCTCAGAAGCAGAGTTGGACTAGATATGGTCCGTATGTGTAGGAAACACCGTTCTTTTGTTCTCTGCAAACTCACGTTTCCTGCTGCCTTAGAGACTCTAGAAAGCAAGATCGTGCTTCTTGTTCTAAAGCAGAGTGTGATCAATGGATGAGAACACTGCTGTGTGTTTCACTTCAGGAATGGAGTTAAATCCCAGGCTCTTAGTCTTCCTGCAAGCAAGACTTCGTTTCAGGTAAGGGCAGTCAGTTTTCTGCTCAAATGAACTACATCGTTCACAAAGCTCACACGTTTCTCATCTTAACGGACAAGCATTTGGTGTTAGAGGACCAGTGCTTTGTATCAGTTTCAGAAGAAGAGTTGGACTAGATATGGTCCGTATGTGTAGGAAACACCGTTCTTTTGTTCAAAGCACACTCACGTTTCCTGCGTCTTAGAGACTTTAGAAAGCAAGAGCGTGCTTCTCGCTCTAAAGCAGAGTGTGATCCATGGATGAGAACTATGTTGTGTGTTTCCCTTCATAAAAGAAGTTAAATCCCAGGCTCTGTGTCTTCCTACAAGCAAGACTTCTTTTCAGGTAAGCGCAGTCACTTTTCAGCTCAAACGAACTACATCGTTCACGGAGCTCACACGTTTCTCATCTTAACAGACAAGCATTGGATGTTAGAGGACCAGTGCTTTGTATCAGTTTCAGAAGCAGAGTTGGACTAGATATGGTCCGTATGTGTAGGAAACACCGTTCTTTTGTACTCTGCAAACTCACGGTTCCTGCTGTCTTAGAGACTCTAGAAAGCAAGATCGTGCTTCTCGTTCTAAAGCAGAGTGTGATCAATGGATGAGAACACTGTTTTGTGTTTCACTTCAGGAATGGAGTTAAATCCCAGCCTCTGAGTCTTCCTACAAGCAAGACTTCGTTTCAATTAAGGGCAGTCACTTTTCTGCTCAAACGAACTACATCTTTCACGAAGCTCTCATGTTTCTCATCTTAACTGACAAGCATTGGATGTTAGAGGACCAGTGCATTCTATCAGTTTCAGAAGAAGATTTGCACTACATATAGTCCGTATGTGTATGAAACACTGTTCTTTTGTTCTGGGCACACTCAGATTTCCTGCTCTCTTAGAGACTCTAGAAAGCAAGAGTGTGCTTCTTGCTCTAAAGCAGCGTGTGATCAATGGATGAGAACTATGCTGTGTGTTTCACTTCAGAAATGGAGTTAAATCCCAGGCACTGAGTCTTCCTACAAGCAAGACTTCGTTTCAGGTAAGGGCAGTCACTTTTCTGCTCAAATGAACTACATCGTTCACAAAGCTCACACGTTTCTCATCTTAACGGACAAGCATTGGGTGTTAGAGGACCAGTGCTTTGTATCAGTTTCCAAAGCAGAGTTGGACTAGATATGGCCCGTATGTATAGGAAACTCCGTTCTTTTGTTCAAAGCACACTCACGTTTCCCGCGTCTTAGAGACTTTAGGAAGCAAGAGCGTGCTTCTCGCTCTAAAGCAGAGTGTGATCCATGGATGAGAACTATGCTGTGTGTTACCCTTCAGAGAAGGAGTTAAATCCCAGGGTCTGTGTCTTCCTACAAGCAAGAATTCTTTTCAGGTAAGTGCAGTCACTTTTCAGCTCAAACGAACTACATCGTTCATGGAGCTCACACGTTTCTCATCTTAACAGACAAGCATTGGATGTTAGAGGACCAGTGCTTTGTATCAGTTTCAGAAGCAGAGTTGGACTAGATATGGTCCGTATGTGTAGGAAACACCGTTCTTTTGTACTCTGCAAACTCACGGTTCCTGCTGTCTTAGAGACTCTAGAAAGCAAGATCGTGCTTCTCGTTCTAAAGCAGATTGTGATCAATGGATGAGAACACTGTTTTGTGTTTCACTTCAGGAATGGAGTTAAATCCCAGGCTCTGAGTCTTCCTACAAGCAAGACTTCGTTTCAGGTAAGGGCAGTCACTTTTCTGCTCAAACGAACTACATCGTTCACAAAGCTCACACATTTCTCATCTTAAATGACAAGCATTGGATGTTAGAGGACCAGTGCTTTGTATCAGTTTCAGAAGCAGAGTTGCACTAGATATGGTCCGTATGTGTAGGAAACACCGTTCTTTTGTTCTCTGCAAACTCACGTTTCCTGCTGTCTTAGAGACTCTAGAAAGCAAGATCGTGCTACTTGTTCTAAAGCAGAGTGTGATCCATGGATGAGAACACTGCTGTGTGTTTCACTACAGGAATGGAGTTAAATCCCATGCTCTGAGTCTTCCTACAAGCAAGACTTCGTTTCAGGTAAGGGCAGTCACTTTTGTGCTCAAACGAACTACACGTTCACGTAGCTCACACGTTTCTCATCTTAACTGACAAGCATTGGATGTTAGAGGGTCAGTGCTTTGTATTAGTTTCAGAAGCAGATTTGGACTACATATGGTCCATATGTGTAGGAAACACCGTTCTTTTGTTCAGGGCACACTCAGATTTCTTGCTGTCTTAGAGACTCTAGAAAGCAAGAGCGTGCTTCTTGCTCTAAAGCAGAGTGTGATCCATGGATGAGTACTATGCTGTGTGTTTCCCTTCAGAAATGGAGTTAAATCCCAGGCTCTGTGTCTTCCTACAAGCAAGACTTCCTTTCAGGTAAGGGCAGTCACTTTTCAGCTCAATCGAACTACATTGTTCATGGAGCTCACACGTTTCTCATCTTAACAGACAAGCATTGGATGTTAGAGGACCAGTGATTTGTATCAGTTTCAGAAGCAGAGTTGGACTAGATATGGTCCGTATGTGTAGGAAACACCGTTCTTTTGTTCTCTGCAAACTCACGGTTCCTGCGCCTTAGAGACTCTAGAAAGCAAGATCGTGCTTCTTGTTCTAAAGCAGAGTGTGATCAATGGATGAGAACACTCCTGTGTGTTTCACTTCAGGAATGGAGTTAAATCCCTGGCTCTGAGTCTTCCTGCAAGCAAGACTTCGTTTCAGGTAAGGGCAGTCAGTTTTCTGCTCAAATGAACTACATCGTTCACAAAGCTCACACGTTTCTCATCTTAACGGACAAGCATTGGGTGTTAGAGGACCAGTGCTTTGTATCAGTTTCAGAAGAAGAGTTGGACTAGATATGGTCCGTATGTGTAGGAAACACCGTTCTTTTGTTCAAAGCACACTCACGTTTCCTGCGTCTTAGAGACTTTAGAAAGCAAGAGCGTGCTTCTCGCTCTAAAGCAGAGTGTGATCCATGGATGAGAACTATGTTGTGTGTTTCCCTTCATAAAAGGAGTTAAATCCCAGGCTCTGTGTCTTCCTACAAGCAAGACTTCTTTTCAGGTAAGCGCAGTCACTTTTCAGCTCAAACGAACTACATCGTTCACGGAGCTCACACGTTTCTCATCTTAACAGACAAGCATTGGATGTTAGAGGACCAGTGCTTTGTATCAGTTTCAGAAGCAGAGTTGGACTAGATATGGTCCGTATGTGTAGGAAACACCGTTCTTTTGTACTCTGCAAACTCACGGTTCCTGCTGTCTTAGAGACTCTAGAAAGCAAGATCGTGCTTCTCGTTCTAAAGCAGAGTGTGATCAATGGATGAGAACACTGTTTTGTGTTTCACTTCAGGAATGGAGTTAAATCCCAGGCTCTGAGTCTTCCTACAAGCAAGACTTCGTTTCAATTAAGGGCAGTCACTTTTCTGCTCAAACGAACTACATCTTTCACGAAGCTCACATGTTTCTCATCTTAACTGACAAGCATTGTATGTTAGAGGACCAGTGCATTCTATCAGTTTCAGAAGAAAATTTGGACTACATATAGTCCGTATGTGTATGAAACACTGTTCTTTTGTTCTGGGCACACTCAGATTTCCTGCTCTCTTAGAGACTCTAGAAAGCAAGAGTGTGCTTCTTGCTCTAAAGCAGCGTGTGATCCATGGATGAGAACTATGCTGTGTGTTTCACTTCAGAAATGGAGTTAAATCCCAGGCTCTGAGTCTTCCTACAAGCAAGACTTCGTTTCAGGTAAGGGCAGTCACTTTTAAGCTCAAACGAACTACATCGTTCACAAAGCTCACACGTTTCTCATCTTAACTGACAAGCATTGGATGTTAGAGGACCAGTGCTTTGTATCAGTTTCCAAAGCAGAGTTGGACTAGATATGGCCCGTATGTATAGGAAACTCCGTTCTTTTGTTCAAAGCACACTCACGTTTCCTGCGTCTTAGAGACTTTAGAAAGCAAGAGCGTGCTTCTCGCTCTAAAGCAGAGTGTGATCCATGGATGAGAACTATGCTGTGTGTTTCCCTTCAGAAAAGGAGTTAAATCCCAGGCTCTGAGTCTTCCTACAAGCAAGACTTCGTTTCAGGTAAGGGCAGTCACTTTTCTGCTCAAACGAACTACATCGTTCACGAAGCTCACACGTTTCTCATCTTAACTGACAAGCATTGGATGTTAGAGGGTCAGTGCTTTGTATTAGTTTCAGACGCAGATTTGGACTACATATGGTCCATATGTGTAGGAAACACCGTTCTTTTGTTCTGGGCACACTCAGATTTCTTGCTGTCTTAGAGACTCTAGAAAGCAAGAGCGTGCTTCTTGCTCTAAAGCAGAGTGTGATCCATGGATGAGTACTATGCTGTGTGTTTCCCTTCAGAAATGGAGTTAAATCCCAGGCTGTGTGTCTTCCTACATGCAAGACTTCGTTTCAGGTAAGGGCAGTCACTTTTCTGCTCAAACGAACTACATCGTTCACGAAGCTCATATGTTTCTCATCTTAACTGACAAGCATTGGATGTTAGAGGACCAGTGCATTCTATCAGTTTCAGAAGAAAATTTGGACTACATATAGTCCGTATGTGTATGAAACACTGTTCTTTTGTTCTGGGCACACTCAGATTTCCTGCTCTCTTAGAGACTCTAGAAAGCAAGAGTGTGCTTCTTGCTCTAAAGCAGCGTGTGATCCATGGATGAGAACTATGCTGTGTGTTTCACTTCAGAAATGGAGTTAAATCCCAGGCTCTGAGTCTTCCTACAAGCAAGACTTCGTTTCAGGTAAGGGCAGTCACTTTTAAGCTCAAACGAACTACATCGTTCACAAAGCTCACACGTTTCTCATCTTAACTGACAAGCATTGGATGTTAGAGGACCAGTGCTTTGTATCAGTTTCAGAAGCAGAGTTGCACTAGATATGGTCCGTATGTGTAGGAAACACCGTTCTTTTGTTCTCTGCAAACTCACATTTCCTGCTGTCTTAGAGACTCTAGAAAGCAAGATCGTGCTACTTGTTCTAAAGCAGAGTGTGATCCATGGATGAGAACACTGCTGTGTGTTTCACTACAGGAATGGAGTTAAATCCCATGCTCTGAGTCTTCCTACAAGCAAGACTTCGTTTCAGGTAAGGGCAGTCAGTTTTCTGCTCAAACGAACTACATCGTTCACGTAGCTCACACGTTTCTCATCTTAACTGACAAGCATTGGATGTTAGAGGACCAGTGCTTTGTATCAGTTTCCGAAGCAGAGTTGGACTAGATATGGTCCGTATGTATAGGAAACTCCGTTCTTTTGTTCTCAGCACACTCACGTTTCCTGCGTCTTAGAGACTCTAGAAAGCAAGAGTGTGCTTCTCGCTCTAAAGCAGAGTGTGATCTATGGATGAGAACTATGCTGTGTGTTTCACTTCAGAAATGGAGTTAAATCCCAGGCTCTGAGTCTTCCTACAAGCAAGACTTCGTTTCAGGTAAGGGCAGTCACTTTTCTGCTCAAACGAACTACATCGTTCACGAAGCTCACACGTTTCTCATCTTAACTGACAAGCATTGGATGTTAGAGGACCAGTACTTTGTATCAGTTTCAGAAGCAGAGTTGGATTAGATATGGTCCGTATGTGTAGGAAACTCCGTTCTTTTGTTCTCAGCACACTCACGTTTCCTGTGTCTTAGAGACTTTAGAAAGCAAGAGCGTGCTTCTCGCTCTAAAGCAGAGTGTGATCCATGGATGAGAACTATGCTGTGTGTTTTCCTTCAGAAAAGGAGTTAAATCCCAGGCTCTGTGTCTTCCTACAAGCAAGACTTCCTTTCAGGTAAGGGCAGTCACTTTTCAGCTCAATCGAACTACATTGTTCATGGAGCTCACACGTTTCTCATCTTAACAGACAAGCATTGGATGTTAGAGGACCAGTGATTTGTATCAGTCTCAGAAGCAGAGTTGGACTAGATATGGTCCGTATGTGTAGGAAACACCGTTCTTTTGTTCTCTGCAAACTCACGTTTCCTGCTGCCTTAGAGACTCTAGAAAGCAAGATCGTGCTTCTTGTTCTAAAGCAGAGTGTGATCAATGGATGAGAACACTGCTGTGTGTTTCACTTCAGGAATGGAGTTAAATCCCAGGCTCTGAGTCTTCCTGCAAGCAAGACTTCGTTTCAGGTAAGGGCAGTCAGTTTTCTGCTCAAATGAACTACATCGTTCACAAAGCTCACACGTTTCTCATCTTAACGGACAAGCATTTGGTGTTAGAGGACCAGTGCTTTGTATCAGTTTCAGAAAAAGAGTTGTACTAGATATGGTCCGTATGTGTAGGAAACACCGTTCTTTTGTTCAAAGCACACTCACGTTTCCTGCGTCTTAGAGACTTTAGAAAGCAAGAGCGTGCTTCTCGCTCTAAAGCAGAGTGTGATCCATGGATGAGAACTATGTTGTGTGTTTCCCTTCATAAAAGGAGTTAAATCCCAGGCTCTGTGTCTTCCTACAAGCAAGACTTCTTTTCAGGTAAGCGCAGTCACTTTTCAGCTCAAACGAACTACGTCGTTCACGGAGCTCACACGTTTCTCATCTTAACAGACAAGCATTGGATGTTAGAGGACCAGTGCTTTGTATCAGTTTCAGAAGCAGAGTTGGACTAGATATGGTCCGTATGTGTAGGAAACACCGTTCTTTTGTACTCTGCAAACTCACGGTTCCTGCTGTCTTAGAGACTCTAGAAAGCAAGATCGTGCTTCTCGTTCTAAAGCAGAGTGTGATCAATGGATGAGAACACTGTTTTGTGTTTCACTTCAGGAATGGAGTTAAATCCCAGGCACTGAGTCTTCCTACAAGCAAGACTTCGTTTCAATTAAGGGCAGTCACTTTTCTGCTCAAACGAACTACATCTTTCACGAAGCTCTCATGTTTCTCATCTTAACTGACAAGCATTGGATGTTAGAGGACCAGTGCATTCTATCAGTTTCAGAAGAAGATTTGCACTACATATAGTCCGTATGTGTATGAAACACTGTTCTTTTGTTCTGGGCACACTCAGATTTCCTGCTCTCTTAGAGACTCTAGAAAGCAAGAGTGTGCTTCTTGCTCTAAAGCAGCGTGTGATCAATGGATGAGAACTATGCTGTGTGTTTCACTTCAGAAATGGAGTTAAATCCCAGGCTCTGAGTCTTCCTACAAGCAAGACTTCGTTTCAGGTAAGGGCAGTCACTTTTCTGCTCAAACTAACTACATCGTTCACAAAGCTCACACGTTTCTCATCTTAACTGACAAGCATTGGATGTTAGAGGACCAGTGCTTTGTATCAGTTTCCAAAGCAGAGTTGGACTAGATATGGCCCGTATGTATAGGAAACTCCGTTCTTTTGTTCAAAGCACACTCACGTTTCCCGCGTCTTAGAGACTTTAGAAAGCAAGAGCGTGCTTCTCGCTCTAAAGCAGAGTGTGATCCATGGATGAGAACTATGCTGTGTGTTACCCTTCAGAGAAGGAGTTAAATCCCAGGGTCTGTGTCTTCCTACAAGCAAGAATTCTTTTCAGGTAAGTGCAGTCACTTTTCAGCTCAAACGAACTACATCGTTCACGGAGCTCACACGTTTCTCATCTTAACAGACAAGCATTGGATGTTAGAGGACCAGTGCTTTGTATCAGTTTCAGAAGCAGAGTTGGACTAGATATGGTCCGTATGTGTAGGAAACACCGTTCTTTTGTACTCTGCAAACTCACGGTTCCTGCTGTCTTAGAGACTCTAGAAAGCAAGATCGTGCTTCTCGTTCTAAAGCAGATTGTGATCAATGGATGAGAACACTGTTTTGTGTTTCACTTCAGGAATGGAGTTAAATCCCAGGCTCTGAGTCTTCCTACAAGCAAGACTTCGTTTCAGGTAAGGGCAGTCACTTTTCTGCTCAAACGAACTACATCGTTCACAAAGCTCACACATTTCTCATCTTAAATGACAAGCATTGGATGTTAGAGGACCAGTGCTTTGTATCAGTTTCAGAAGCAGAGTTGCACTAGATATGGTCCGTATGTGTAGGAAACACCGTTCTTTTGTTCTCTGCAAACTCACATTTCCTGCTGTCTTAGAGACTCTAGAAAGCAAGATCGTGCTACTTGTTCTAAAGCAGAGTGTGATCCATGGATGAGAACACTGCTGTGTGTTTCACTACAGGAATGGAGTTAAATCCCATGCTCTGAGTCTTCCTACAAGCAAGACTTCGTTTCAGGTAAGGGCAGTCACTTTTGTGCTCAAACGAACTACACGTTCACGTAGCTCACACGTTTCTCATCTTAACTGACAAGCATTGGATGTTAGAGGACCAGTGCTTTGTATCATTTTCCAAAGCAGAGTTGGACTAGATATGGTCCGTATGTATAGGAAACTCCGTTCTTTTGTTCTCAGCACACTCACGTTTCCTGCGTCTTAGAGACTCTAGAAAGCAAGTGTGTGCTTCTCGCTCTAAAGCAGAGTGTGATCTATGGATGAGAACTATGCTGTGTGTTTCACTTCAGAAATGGAGTTAAATCCCAGGCTCTGAGTCTTCCTACAAGCAAGACTTCGTTTCAGGTAAGGGCAGTCACTTTTCTGCTCAAACGAACTACATCGTTCACGAAGCTCACACGTTTCTCATCTTAACTGACAAGCATTGGATGTTAGAGGCCCAGTGCTTTGTATCAGTTTCCGAAGCAGAGTTGGACTAGATATGGTCCGTATGTATAGGAAACTCCGTTCTTTTGTTCTCAGCACACTCACGTTTCCTGCGTCTTAGAGACTCTAGAAAGCAAATGTGTGCTTCTCGCTCTAAAGCAGAGTGTGATCTATGGATGAGAACTATGCTGTGTGTTTCACTTCAGAAATGGAGTTAAATCCCAGGCTCTGAGTCTTCCTACAAGCAAGACTTCGTTTCAGGTAAGGGCAGTCACTTTTCTGCTCAAACGAACTACATCGTTCACGAAGCTCACACGTTTCTCATCTTAACTGACAAGCATTGGATGTTAGAGGGTCAGTGCTTTGTATCAGTTTCAGAGGCAGATTTGGACTACATATGGTCCATATGTGTAGGAAACACCGTTCCTTTGTTCTGGGCACACTCAGATATCCTGCTGTATTAGAGACCCTAGAAAGCAAGAGTGTGCTTCTCGCTCTAAAGCAGAGTGTGATCCATGGATGAGAACTATGCTGTGTGTTTCACTTCAGAAATGGAGTTAAATCCCAGGCTCTGAGTCTTCCTACAAGCAAGACTTCGTTTCAGGTAAGGGCAGTCACTTTTCTGCTCAAACGAACTACATCGTTCACGAAGCTCACACGTTTCTCATCTTAACTGACAAGCATTGGATGTTAGAGGACCAGTACTTTGTATCAGTTTCAGAAGCAGAGTTGGATTAGATATGGTCCGTATGTGTAGGAAACTCCGTTCTTTTGTTCTCAGCACACTCACGTTTCCTGTGTCTTAGAGACTTTAGAAAGCAAGAGCGTGCTTCTCGCTCTAAAGCAGAGTGTGATCCATGGATGAGAACTATGCTGTGTGTTTTCCTTCAGAAAAGGAGTTAAATCCCAGGCTCTGTGTCTTCCTACAAGCAAGACTTCCTTTCAGGTAAGGGCAGTCACTTTTCAGCTCAATCGAACTACATTGTTCATGGAGCTCACACGTTTCTCATCTTAACAGACAAGCATTGGATGTTAGAGGACCAGTGATTTGTATCAGTCTCAGAAGCAGAGTTGGACTAGATATGGTCCGTATGTGTAGGAAACACCGTTCTTTTGTTCTCTGCAAACTCACGTTTCCTGCTGCCTTAGAGACTCTAGAAAGCAAGATCGTGCTTCTTGTTCTAAAGCAGAGTGTGATCAATGGATGAGAACACTGCTGTGTGTTTCACTTCAGGAATGGAGTTAAATCCCAGGCTCTTAGTCTTCCTGCAAGCAAGACTTCGTTTCAGGTAAGGGCAGTCAGTTTTCTGCTCAAATGAACTACATCGTTCACAAAGCTCACACGTTTCTCATCTTAACGGACAAGCATTTGGTGTTAGAGGACCAGTGCTTTGTATCAGTTTCAGAAGAAGAGTTGGACTAGATATGGTCCGTATGTGTAGGAAACACCGTTCTTTTGTTCAAAGCACACTCACGTTTCCTGCGTCTTAGAGACTTTAGAAAGCAAGAGCGTGCTTCTCGCTCTAAAGCAGAGTGTGATCCATGGATGAGAACTATGTTGTGTGTTTCCCTTCATAAAAGAAGTTAAATCCCAGGCTCTGTGTCTTCCTACAAGCAAGACTTCTTTTCAGGTAAGCGCAGTCACTTTTCAGCTCAAACGAACTACATCGTTCACGGAGCTCACACGTTTCTCATCTTAACAGACAAGCATTGGATGTTAGAGGACCAGTGCTTTGTATCAGTTTCAGAAGCAGAGTTGGACTAGATATGGTCCGTATGTGTAGGAAACACCGTTCTTTTGTACTCTGCAAACTCACGGTTCCTGCTGTCTTAGAGACTCTAGAAAGCAAGATCGTGCTTCTCGTTCTAAAGCAGAGTGTGATCAATGGATGAGAACACTGTTTTGTGTTTCACTTCAGGAATGGAGTTAAATCCCAGCCTCTGAGTCTTCCTACAAGCAAGACTTCGTTTCAATTAAGGGCAGTCACTTTTCTGCTCAAACGAACTACATCTTTCACGAAGCTCTCATGTTTCTCATCTTAACTGACAAGCATTGGATGTTAGAGGACCAGTGCATTCTATCAGTTTCAGAAGAAGATTTGCACTACATATAGTCCGTATGTGTATGAAACACTGTTCTTTTGTTCTGGGCACACTCAGATTTCCTGCTCTCTTAGAGACTCTAGAAAGCAAGAGTGTGCTTCTTGCTCTAAAGCAGCGTGTGATCAATGGATGAGAACTATGCTGTGTGTTTCACTTCAGAAATGGAGTTAAATCCCAGGCACTGAGTCTTCCTACAAGCAAGACTTCGTTTCAGGTAAGGGCAGTCACTTTTATGCTCAAATGAACTACATCGTTCACAAAGCTCACACGTTTCTCATCTTAACGGACAAGCATTGGGTGTTAGAGGACCAGTGCTTTGTATCAGTTTCCAAAGCAGAGTTGGACTAGATATGGCCCGTATGTATAGGAAACTCCGTTCTTTTGTTCAAAGCACACTCACGTTTCCCGCGTCTTAGAGACTTTAGGAAGCAAGAGCGTGCTTCTCGCTCTAAAGCAGAGTGTGATCCATGGATGAGAACTATGCTGTGTGTTACCCTTCAGAGAAGGAGTTAAATCCCAGGGTCTGTGTCTTCCTACAAGCAAGAATTCTTTTCAGGTAAGTGCAGTCACTTTTCAGCTCAAACGAACTACATCGTTCATGGAGCTCACACGTTTCTCATCTTAACAGACAAGCATTGGATGTTAGAGGACCAGTGCTTTGTATCAGTTTCAGAAGCAGAGTTGGACTAGATATGGTCCGTATGTGTAGGAAACACCGTTCTTTTGTACTCTGCAAACTCACGGTTCCTGCTGTCTTAGAGACTCTAGAAAGCAAGATCGTGCTTCTCGTTCTAAAGCAGATTGTGATCAATGGATGAGAACACTGTTTTGTGTTTCACTTCAGGAATGGAGTTAAATCCCAGGCTCTGAGTCTTCCTACAAGCAAGACTTCGTTTCAGGTAAGGGCAGTCACTTTTCTGCTCAAACGAACTACATCGTTCACAAAGCTCACACATTTCTCATCTTAAATGACAAGCATTGGATGTTAGAGGACCAGTGCTTTGTATCAGTTTCAGAAGCAGAGTTGCACTAGATATGGTCCGTATGTGTAGGAAACACCGTTCTTTTGTTCTCTGCAAACTCACGTTTCCTGCTGTCTTAGAGACTCTAGAAAGCAAGATCGTGCTACTTGTTCTAAAGCAGAGTGTGATCCATGGATGAGAACACTGCTGTGTGTTTCACTACAGGAATGGAGTTAAATCCCATGCTCTGAGTCTTCCTACAAGCAAGACTTCGTTTCAGGTAAGGGCAGTCACTTTTGTGCTCAAACGAACTACACGTTCACGTAGCTCACACGTTTCTCATCTTAACTGACAAGCATTGGATGTTAGAGGGTCAGTGCTTTGTATTAGTTTCAGAAGCAGATTTGGACTACATATGGTCCATATGTGTAGGAAACACCGTTCTTTTGTTCAGGGCACACTCAGATTTCTTGCTGTCTTAGAGACTCTAGAAAGCAAGAGCGTGCTTCTTGCTCTAAAGCAGAGTGTGATCCATGGATGAGTACTATGCTGTGTGTTTCCCTTCAGAAATGGAGTTAAATCCCAGGCTCTGTGTCTTCCTACAAGCAAGACTTCCTTTCAGGTAAGGGCAGTCACTTTTCAGCTCAATCGAACTACATTGTTCATGGAGCTCACACGTTTCTCATCTTAACAGACAAGCATTGGATGTTAGAGGACCAGTGATTTGTATCAGTTTCAGAAGCAGAGTTGGACTAGATATGGTCCGTATGTGTAGGAAACACCGTTCTTTTGTTCTCTGCAAACTCACGGTTCCTGCGCCTTAGAGACTCTAGAAAGCAAGATCGTGCTTCTTGTTCTAAAGCAGAGTGTGATCAATGGATGAGAACACTCCTGTGTGTTTCACTTCAGGAATGGAGTTAAATCCCTGGCTCTGAGTCTTCCTGCAAGCAAGACTTCGTTTCAGGTAAGGGCAGTCAGTTTTCTGCTCAAATGAACTACATCGTTCACAAAGCTCACACGTTTCTCATCTTAACGGACAAGCATTGGGTGTTAGAGGACCAGTGCTTTGTATCAGTTTCAGAAGAAGAGTTGGACTAGATATGGTCCGTATGTGTAGGAAACACCGTTCTTTTGTTCAAAGCACACTCACGTTTCCTGCGTCTTAGAGACTTTAGAAAGCAAGAGCGTGCTTCTCGCTCTAAAGCAGAGTGTGATCCATGGATGAGAACTATGTTGTGTGTTTCCCTTCATAAAAGGAGTTAAATCCCAGGCTCTGTGTCTTCCTACAAGCAAGACTTCTTTTCAGGTAAGCGCAGTCACTTTTCAGCTCAAACGAACTACATCGTTCACGGAGCTCACACGTTTCTCATCTTAACAGACAAGCATTGGATGTTAGAGGACCAGTGCTTTGTATCAGTTTCAGAAGCAGAGTTGGACTAGATATGGTCCGTATGTGTAGGAAACACCGTTCTTTTGTACTCTGCAAACTCACGGTTCCTGCTGTCTTAGAGACTCTAGAAAGCAAGATCGTGCTTCTCGTTCTAAAGCAGAGTGTGATCAATGGATGAGATCACTGTTTTGTGTTTCACTTCAGGAATGGAGTTAAATCCCAGGCTCTGAGTCTTCCTACAAGCAAGACTTCGTTTCAATTAAGGGCAGTCACTTTTCTGCTCAAACGAACTACATCTTTCACGAAGCTCACATGTTTCTCATCTTAACTGACAAGCATTGGATGTTAGAGGACCAGTGCATTCTATCAGTTTCAGAAGAAAATTTGGACTACATATAGTCCGTATGTGTATGAAACACTGTTCTTTTGTTCTGGGCACACTCAGATTTCCTGCTCTCTTAGAGACTCTAGAAAGCAAGAGTGTGCTTCTTGCTCTAAAGCAGCGTGTGATCCATGGATGAGAACTATGCTGTGTGTTTCACTTCAGAAATGGAGTTAAATCCCAGGCTCTGAGTCTTCCTACAAGCAAGACTTCGTTTCAGGTAAGGGCAGTCACTTTTAAGCTCAAACGAACTACATCGTTCACAAAGCTCACACGTTTCTCATCTTAACTGACAAGCATTGGATGTTAGAGGACCAGTGCTTTGTATCAGTTTCCAAAGCAGAGTTGGACTAGATATGGCCCGTATGTATAGGAAACTCCGTTCTTTTGTTCAAAGCACACTCACGTTTCCTGCGTCTTAGAGACTTTAGAAAGCAAGAGCGTGCTTCTCGCTCTAAAGCAGAGTGTGATCCATGGATGAGAACAGTGTTGTGTGATTCCCTTCAGAAATGGAGTTAAATCCCAGGCTCTGAGTCTTCCTACAAGCAAGACATCTTGTCAGGTAAGGGCAGTCACTTTTCAGCTCAAACAAACTACATCGATCACGAAGCTCATACATTTCTCATCTAACTGACAAGCATTGGATGCTTTAGGACCTGTGGTTTGTTTCAGTTTCAGAAGCAGAGTTGGACACGATATGGTCCGTATGTGTAGGAAACACCGTTCTTTTGTTCTCATCACACTCATGTTTCCTGCTGTCTTAGAGACTCTAGAAAGCTAGAGCGTGCTGCTTGCTCTAAAGCAGAGTGTGATCCATGGATGTCAACTGTGTTGTGTGTTTCCCTTCAGAAATGGAGTTAAATCCCAGGCTCTGAGTCTTCCTACAAGCAAGATTTCGTTTCAGGTAAGGGCAGTCACTCTTCAGCTCAAACGAATTACATCGGTCACGAAGCTCACACATTTCTCATCTCAACTGAGAAGCATTGGATGTTAGAGGACCTTTGCTTTGCATCAATTTCAAGCAGTGTTGAACAAGATATGGTCCGTATGTATAGGAAACACGCTTCTTATCTTCTGAGCACACTCATGTTTCCTGCTGTCTTAGAGATTCTAGAAAGTAAGAGCGTGCTTCTTGCTCTAAAGCAGAGTGTGATCAATGGATGCTAACTGTGTTGTGTGTTTCATTTCAGAAATGGTGTTTAATCCCTGCCTCTGAGTCTTCCTACAAGCAAGACTTCGTTTCAGGTATGGGCATTTACTTTACAGCTCAAACGAACTATATCGTTCACAGAGCTCACAAGTTTCTCATCTTAACAGAGAAGCATTGGATGTTAGAGGACCTTTGCTTTTTATCAATTTCAAGCAGAGTTGAACTAGATATGGTCCCTATGTATAGGAAACACAGTTCTTTTCTTCTGAGCACACTCAGGTTTCCTGCTGTATTAGAGACTCTGGAATGCAAGAGCGTGCTTCTTGCTCTAAAGCAGAGTGTGAACCATGGATGAGAACTCTGCTGTGTGTTTCACTTCAGAAATGGAGTTAAATCCCAGGCTCTGAGTCTTCCGACAAGCAAGACTTCGTTTCAGGTAAGGGCAGATACTTTACAGCTCAAACGAACTACATCGTTCACGAATTTCACACGTTTCTCATCTTGACTGACAAGCATTGGATGTTAGAGGACCTTTGCTTTGTATGAATTTCAAGCAGAGTTGAACTAGATATGGTCCCTATGTATAGGAAACACGGTTCTTTTCTTCTGAGGACACTCACATTTCCTGCTGTATTAGAGGCTCTAGAAAGCAAGTTCGTGCTTCTTGCTCTAAAGCAGAGTGTGATCCATGGTTGAGAACTGTGTTTTGTGTTTTCTTCAGAAATGGAGTTAAATCCCAGGCTCTATGTCATCCTACAAGCAAGACTTCATTTCAGGTTAAGGCAGTCACTTTTCAGCTCTAACGAATTACATTGGTCACGAAGCTCACACGTTTCTCATCTTAACTGACAAGCATTGGATGTTAGAGTACCAGTGCTTTGTATCAGTTTCAGAAGCAGAGTTGGGCTAGATATGGTCCGTATGTGTAAGAAATACCGTTCATTGTTCTCAGCACACTCATGTTTTCTGCTGTATTAGAGACTCTAGAAAGCAAGAGCGTGCTTCTTGCTCTAAAGCCGAGTGTGATCCATGGATGAGAACTTTGTTGCGTGTTTCCCTTCAGAAATGGAGTTATATCCCAGGGTCTTCCTACAAGCAAGACTTCATTTCAGGTAAGGGCAGTCACTTTTCAGCTCAAACAAACTACATCGTTCACGAAGCTCACACGTTTCTCATCTTAACTGACAAGCATTGGATGTTAGAAGACCAATGATTTGTATCAGTTTCAGAAGCAGAGTTGGACTAGATATGGTCCATATGTGTAGGAAACACCGTTCTTTTGTTCTCATCACACTCAAGTTTCCTGCTGTCTTAGAGAGTCTAGAAAGCAAGAGCGTGCTTCTTGCTCTAAAGCAGAGTGTGAACAATGGATGAGAACCCTGCTGTGTGTTTCAATTCAGAAATGGAGTTAAATCCCAGGCTCTGAGTCTTACTACAAGCAAGACTTCGTTTCAGGTAAGGGCAGTCACTTTTCAGCTCAAAAAATCTACATCGTTCACGAAGCTCACACGATTCTCATCTTAACTGACAAGCATTGGATGTTAGAAGACCAATGATTTGTATCAGTTTCAGAAGCAGAGTTGGACTAGATATGGTCTGTATGTGTAGGAAACACCGTTCATTTGTTCTCAGCACACTCAAGTTTCCTGCTGTCTTAGAGAATCTAGAAAGCTAGAGCGTGCTTCTTGCTCTAAAGCAGAGTGTGATCCATGAATGAGAACTCTGTTGTGTGTTTCGATTCAGAAATGGAATTAAATCCCAGGCTCTGTGTCTTCCTACAAGCAAGACTTCGTTCCACGTAAGGGCAATCACGCTTCAGCTCAAACGAATTACATCGGTCACAAAGCTCCCACGTTTCTCATCTTAACTGACAAGCATTGGATGTTAGAGAACCAGTGCTTTGTATCAGTTTCAGAAGCAGAGTTGGACTAGATATGGTCCGTATGTGTAGGAAACATCGTTCTTTTGTTCTGATCACACTCATATTTCCTGCTGTCTTAGAGAGTCTAGAAAGCAAGAGCATGCTCCTTGCTGTAAAGCAGAGTGTGATCAATGGATGAGAACTCTGTTGTGTGTTTCACTTCAGAAGTGGAGTTAAATCCCAGGCTCTGAGTCTTCCTACAAGCAAGACTTCGTTTCAGGTAAGGGAAGTTGCTTTACAAGTCAAACGAACTACATCGTTCACGAAGCTCACACGTTTCTCATCTTAACTGACAAGCATTGGATGTTAGAAGACCAATGATTTCTATCAGTTTCAGAAGCAGAGTTGGACTAGATATGGTCTGTATGTGTATGAAACTCCGTTCTTTTGTTCTCATTACACACATGTTTCCGCTGTCTTAGAGAGTCTAGAAAGCTAGAGCGTGCTTCTTGCTCTAAATCAGAGTGTGATCCATGGTAGAGAACTGTGTTGTGTGTTTCCCTTCAGAAATGGAGTTAAATCCCTGGCTCTGTGTTTTCCTACAAGGAAGACTTCGTTTCAGGTAAGGGCAGTCACTTTTCAGCTCAAACAAACTACATCGTTCATGAAGCTCACACGATTCTCATCTTAACTGAAAAGCATTGGATGTTAGCAGACCAATAATTTGTATCAGTTTCAGAAGCAAAGTGGGACTAGATATGATCTGTATGTGTAGGAAACACCGTTCATTTGTTCTCAGCACACTCAAGTTTTCTGCTGTCTTAGAGACTCTAGAAAGCTACAGCGTGCTTCTTATTCTGAAGCACAGTGTGATCCATGGATGAGAACTCTGTTGTGTGTTTCCCTTCAGAAATGGAGTTAAATCCCAGGCTCTGTGTCTTCCAACAAGCAAGACATCGTTTCAGGTAAGGGCAGTCATTTTCAGCTCAAACAAACTACATCGTTCATGATGCTCTCACGTTTCTCATCTTAACTGACAAGCATTGGATGTTAGCAGACCAATAATTTGTATCAGTTTCAGAAGCAGAGTTGGACTAGATATGATCTGTATGTGTAGGAAACACCGTTCATTTGTTCTCAGCACACTCAAGTTTTCTGCTGTCTTAGAGAATCTAGAAAGTTAGAGCATGCTTCTTGCTCTGATGCACAGTGTGATCCATGGATGAGAACTCTGTTGTGTGTTTCCCTTCAGAAATCGAGTTAAATCCCAGGGTCTGTGTCTTCCTACAAGCAAGACTTCCTTTCAGGTAAGGGCAGTCACTCATCAGCTCAAACGAATTATATCGGTCATGAAGTTCACACGTTTCTCATCTTATCTGACAAGCATTGTATGTTAGAGGACCAGTGCTTTGTATCAGTTTCAGAAGCAGAGTTGGACTATATATTGTCTGTGTGTGTAAGAAACACCGTTCTTTTGTTCTCAGCACACTCACATTTCCTTCATTATTAGAGACTCTAGAAAGCAAGAGCGTGCTTCTTGCTCTAAAGCAGAGTGTGATCAATGGATGAGAACTCTGTTGTGTGTTTCACTTCAGAAATGGAGTTAAATCCCAGGCTCTGAGTCTTCCTACAAACAAGACTTCGATTCAGGTAAGGGAAGTTGCTTTACAACTCAAAAGAACTACATCGTTCACGAAGCTCACACGTTTCTCATCCTAATTGACAAGCATTGGATGTTAGAGGACCTGTGGTTTGTTTCAGTTTCAAAAGCAGAGTTGGACTAGATATGGTCCGTTTGTGTAGGAAACACCGTTCTTTTGTTCTGATCACACTCATATTTCCTGCTGTCTTAGAGAGTCTAGAAAGTAATAGTGTGCTTCTTGCTCTAAAGCAGAGTGTTATCCATGATGAGAACTGTGTTGTGTGTTTCTCTTCAGAAATGGAGTTATATCCCAGGCTCTGAGTCTTCCTACAAGCAAGACTTCGTTTCAGTCAAGGGCAGTCACTTTTCAGCTCAAAAAAACTACATTGATTACGAAGCTCACACGATTCTCATCTTAACTGACAGGCATTGGATGTTAGAGGACCAGTTCTTTGTATCATTTTCAGAAGCCGAGTTGGACTAGATAAGGTCCGTATGTGCAAAAAACACCGTTCTTTTGTTCTCAGCACACTCACATTTCCTGCTGTATTAGAGACTCTAGAAAGCAAGAGCGTGCTTCTTGCTCTAAAGCAGAGTGTGATCCATGGATGAGAACTATGTTCTGTGTTTCACTTCAGAAATGGAGTTAAATCCCACGCTCTGAGTCTTCCTACAAGCAAGACGTCGTTTCAGGTAAGGGCAGTCACTTTTCAGCTCAAACGAATTACATCGGTCACAAAGGTCACATGTTTCTCATCTTAACTGACAAGCATTGGATGTTAGAGGACCTTTGGTTTGTTTCAGTTTCAGAAGCAGAGTTGGACTAGATAAGGTCCGTATGTGTAGGAAACACCTTTCTTTTGTTCTCATCACACTCATGTTTCCTGCTGTCTTAGAGACTCTAGAAAGCTAGAGCATGCTTCTTGCTCTAAAGCAGAGTGTGATCCATGGATGAGAACTGTGTTATGTGATTCCCTTCAGAAATGGAGTTAAATCCCAGGCTCTGTGTTTTCCTACAAGCAAGACTTCGTTTCAGTCAAGGGCAGTCACTTTTCAGCTCAAACAAACTACATCGTTCAGGAAGCTCACACGTTTCTCATCTTAACTGACAAGCATCGGATGTCAGAGGACCTGTGCTTTGTATCAGTTTCAGAAGCAGAGTTGGACTAGATATGGACCGTATGTGTAGGAAACACCGTTCTTTTGTTCTCAGCACACTCAAATTTCCTGCTCTCTTAGAGACTCTAGAAAGCAAGAGCTTGCTCCTTTTCTAAAGCAGAGTGTGATCAATGGATGAGAACTCTGTTGTGTGATTCACTTCAGAAATGGAGTTAAATCCCAGGCTCTGAGTCTTCCTACAAGCAAGACATCGTTTCAGGTAAGGGCAGTCACTTTTCAGCTCAAACAAACTACATCGTTCATGAAGCTCACACGTTTCTCATCTTAACTGACAAGCATTGGATGTTAGAGGACCAGTGCATTCTATCAGTTTCAGAAGAAAATTTGGACTACATATAGTCCGTATGTGTATGAAACACTGTTCTTTTGTTCTGGGCACACTCAGATTTCCTGCTCTCTTAGAGACTCTAGAAAGCAAGAGTGTGCTTCTTGCTCTAAAGCAGCGTGTGATCCATGGATGAGAACTATGCTGTGTGTTTCACTTCAGAAATGGAGTTAAATCCCAGGCTCTGAGTCTTCCTACAAGCAAGACTTCGTTTCAGGTAAGGGCAGTCACTTTTAAGCTCAAACGAACTACATCGTTCACAAAGCTCACACGTTTCTCATCTTAACTGACAAGCACTGGATGTTAGAGGACCAGTGCTTTGTATCAGTTTCCAAAGCAGAGTTGGACTAGATATGGCCCGTATGTATAGGAAACTCCGTTCTTTTGTTCAAAGCACACTCACGTTTCCTGCGTCTTAGAGACTTTAGAAAGCAAGAGCGTGCTTCTCGCTCTAAAGCAGAGTGTGATCCATGGATGAGAACTATGCTGTGTGTTTCCCTTCAGAAAAGGAGTTAAATCCCAGGCTCTGTGTCTTCCTACAAGCAAGACTTCTTTTCAGGTAAGCGCAGTCACTTTTCAGCTCAAACGAACTACATCGTTCACGGAGCTCACACGTTTCTCATCTTAACAGACAAGCATTGGATGTTAGAGGACCAGTGCTTTGTATCAGTTTCAGAAGCAGAGTTGGACTAGATATGGTCCGTATGTATAGGAAACACCGTTCCTTTGTTCTGGGCACACTCAGATATCCTGCTGTATTAGAGACTCTAGAAAGCAATACTGTGCTTCTCGCTCTAAAGCAGAGTGTGATCCATGGATGAGAACTATGCTGTGTGTTTCACTTCAGAAATGGAGTTAAATCCCAGGCTCTGAGTCTTCCTACAAGCAAGACTTCATTTCAGGTAAGGGCAGTCACTTTTCTGCTCAAACGAACTACATCGTTCACGAAGCTCACACGTTTCTCATCTTAACTGACAAGCATTGGATGTTAGAGGGTCAGTGCTTTGTATTAGTTTCAGAAGCAGATTTGGACTACATATGGTCCATATGTGTAGGAAACACCGTTCTTTTGTTCTGGGCACACTCAGATTTCTTGCTGTCTTAGAGACTCTAGAAAGCAAGAGCGTGCTTCTTGCTCTAAAGCAGAGTGTGATCCATGGATGAGTACTATGCTGTGTGTTTCCCTTCAGAAATGGAGTTAAATCCCAGGCTGTGTGTCTTCCTACAAGCAAGACTTCGTTTCAGGTAAGGGCAGTCACTTTTCTGCTCAAACGAACTACATCGTTCACAAAGCTCACACATTTCTCATCTTAAATGACAAGCATTGGATGTTAGAGGACCAGTGCTTTGTATCAGTTTCAGAAGCAGAGTTGCACTAGATATGGTCCGTATGTGTAGGAAACACCGTTCTTTTGTTCTCTGCAAACTCACATTTCCTGCTGTCTTAGAGACTCTAGAAAGCAAGATCGTGCTACTTGTTCTAAAGCAGAGTGTGATCCATGGATGAGAACACTGCTGTGTGTTTCACTACAGGAATGGAGTTAAATCCCATGCTCTGAGTCTTCCTACAAGCAAGACTTCGTTTCAGGTAAGGGCAGTCACTTTTGTGCTCAAACGAACTACATCGTTCACGTAGCTCACACGTTTCTCATCTTAACTGACAAGCATTGGATGTTAGAGGACCAGTGCTTTGTATCAGTTTCCGAAGCAGAGTTGGACTAGATATGGTCCGTATGTATAGGAAACTCCGTTCTTTTGTTCTCAGCACACTCACGTTTCCTGCGTCTTAGAGACTCTAGAAAGCAAGAGTGTGCTTCTCGCTCTAAAGCAGAGTGTGATCTATGGATGAGAACTATGCTGTGTGTTTCACTTCAGAAATGGAGTTAAATCCCAGGCTCTGAGTCTTCCTACAAGCAAGACTTCGTTTCAGGTAAGGGCAGTCACTTTTCTGCTCAAACGAACTACATCGTTCACGAAGCTCACACGTTTCTCATCTTAACTGACAAGCATTGGATGTTAGAGGCCCAGTGCTTTGTATCAGTTTCCGAAGCAGAGTTGGACTAGATATGGTCCGTATGTATAGGAAACTCCGTTCTTTTGTTCTCAGCACACTCACGTTTCCTGCGTCTTAGAGACTCTAGAAAGCAAGAGTGTGCTTCTCGCTCTAAAGCAGAGTGTGATCTATGGATGAGAACTATGCTGTGTGTTTCACTTCAGAAATGGAGTTAAATCCCAGGCTCTGAGTCTTCCTACAAGCAAGACTTCGTTTCAGGTAAGGGCAGTCACTTTTCTGCTCAAACGAACTACATCGTTCACGAAGCTCACACGTTTCTCATCTTAACTGACAAGCATTGGATGTTAGAGGGTCAGTGCTTTGTATCAGTTTCAGAGGCAGATTTGGACTACATATGGTCCATATGTGTAGGAAACACCGTTCCTTTGTTCTGGGCACACTCAGATATCCTGTTGTATTAGAGACCCTAGAAAGCAAGAGTGTGCTTCTCGCTCTAAAGCAGAGTGTGATCCATGGATGAGAACTATGCTGTGTGTTTCACTTCAGAAATGGAGTTAAATCCCAGGCTCTGAGTCTTCCTACAAGCAAGACTTCGTTTCAGGTAAGGGCAGTCACTTTTCTGCTCAAACGAACTACATCGTTCACGAAGCTCACACGTTTCTCATCTTAACTGACAAGCATTGGATGTTAGAGGACCAGTACTTTGTATCAGTTTCAGAAGCAGAGTTGGATTAGATATGGTCCGTATGTGTAGGAAACTCCGTTCTTTTGTTCTCAGCACACTCACGTTTCCTGTGTCTTAGAGACTTTAGAAAGCAAGAGCGTGCTTCTCGCTCTAAAGCAGAGTGTGATCCATGGATGAGAACTATGCTGTGTGTTTTCCTTCAGAAAAGGAGTTAAATCCCAGGCTCTGTGTCTTCCTACAAGCAAGACTTCCTTTCAGGTAAGGGCAGTCACTTTTCAGCTCAATCGAACTACATTGTTCATGGAGCTCACACGTTTCTCATCTTAACAGACAAGCATTGGATGTTAGAGGACCAGTGATTTGTATCAGTTTCAGAAGCAGAGTTGGACTAGATATGGTCCGTATGTGTAGGAAACACCGTTCTTTTGTTCTCTGCAAACTCACGGTTCCTGCTGCCTTAGAGACTCTAGAAAGCAAGATCGTGCTTCTTGTTCTAAAGCAGAGTGTGATCAATGGATGAGAACACTCCTGTGTGTTTCACTTCAGGAATGGAGTTAAATCCCAGGCTCTGAGTCTTCCTGCAAGCAAGACTTCGTTTCAGGAAAGGGCAGTCAGTTTTCTGCTCAAACGAACTACATCGTTCACAAAGCTCACACGTTTCTCATCTTAACGGACAAGCATTGGGTGTTAGAGGACCAGTGCTTTGTATCAGTTTCAGAAGAAGAGTTGGACTAGATATGGTCCGTATGTATAGGAAACTCCGTTCTTTTGTTCTCAGCACACTCACGTTTCCTGCGTCTTAGAGACTCTAGAAAGCAAGAGTGTGCTTCTCGCTCTAAAGCAGAGTGTGATCTATGGATGAGAACTATGCTGTGTGTTTCACTTCAGAAATGGAGTTAAATCCCAGGCTCTGAGTCTTCCTACAAGCAAGACTTCGTTTCAGGTAAGGGCAGTCACTTTTCTGCTCAAACGAACTACATCGTTCACGAAGCTCACACGTTTCTCATCTTAACTGACAAGCATTGGATGTTAGAGGCCCAGTGCTTTGTATCAGTTTCCGAAGCAGAGTTGGACTAGATATGGTCTGTATGTATAGGAAACTCCGTTCTTTTGTTCTCAGCACCCTCACGTTTCCTGCGTCTTAGAGATTCTAGAAAGCAAGAGTGTGCTTCTCGCTCTAAAGCAGAGTGTGATCTATGGATGAGAACTATGCTGTGTGTTTCACTTCAGAAATGGAGTTAAATCCCAGGCTCTGAGTCTTCCTACAAGCAAGACTTCATTTCAGGTAAGGGCAGTCACTTGTCTGCTCAAACGAACTACATCGTTCACGAAGCTCACACGTTTCTCATCTTAACTGACAAGCATTGGATGTTAGAGGGTCAGTGCTTTGTATCAGTATCAGAGGCAGATTTGGACTACATATGGTCCATATGTGTAGGAAACACCGTTCCTTTGTTCTGGGCACACTCAGATATCCTGCTGTATTAGAGACCCTAGAAAGCAAGAGTGTGCTTCTCGCTCTAAAGCAGAGTGTGATCCATGGATGAGAACTATGCTGTGTGTTTCACTTCAGAAATGGAGTTAAATCCCAGGCTCTGAGTCTTCCTACAAGCAAGACTTCGTTTCAGGTAAGGGCAGTCACTTGTCTGCTCAAACGAACTACATGGTTCACGAAGCTCACACGTTTCTCATCTTAACTGACAAGCACTGGATGTTAGAGGACCAGTGCTTTGTATCAGTTTCAGAAGCAGAGTTGGATTAGATATGGTCCGTATGTATAGGAAACTCCGTTCTTTTGTTCTCAGCACACTCACGTTTCCTGTGTCTTAGAGACTTTAGAAAGCAAGAGCGTGCTTCTCGCTCTAAAGCAGAGTGTGATCCATGGATGAGAACTATGCTGTGTGTTTTCCTTCAGAAAAGGAGTTAAATCCCAGGCTCTGTGTCTTCCTACAAGCAAGACTTCCTTTCAGGTAAGGGCAGTCACTTTTCAGCTCAATCGAACTACATTGTTCATGGAGCTCACACGTTTCTCATCTTAACAGACAAGCATTGGATGTTAGAGGACCAGTGCATTCTATCAGTTTCAGAAGAAAATTTGGACTACATATAGTCCGTATGTGTATGAAACACTGTTCTTTTGTTCTGGGCACACTCAGATTTCCTGCTCTCTTAGAGACTCTAGAAAGCAAGAGTGTGCTTCTTGCTCTAAAGCAGCGTGTGATCCATGGATGAGAACTATGCTGTGTGTTTCACTTCAGAAATGGAGTTAAATCCCAGGCTCTGAGTCTTCCTACAAGCAAGACTTCGTTTCAGGTAAGGGCAGTCACTTTTAAGCTCAAACGAACTACATCGTTCACAAAGCTCACACGTTTCTCATCTTAACTGACAAGCACTGGATGTTAGAGGACCAGTGCTTTGTATCAGTTTCCAAAGCAGAGTTGGACTAGATATGGCCCGTATGTATAGGAAACTCCGTTCTTTTGTTCAAAGCACACTCACGTTTCCTGCGTCTTAGAGACTTTAGAAAGCAAGAGCGTGCTTCTCGCTCTAAAGCAGAGTGTGATCCATGGATGAGAACTATGCTGTGTGTTTCCCTTCAGAAAAGGAGTTAAATCCCAGGCTCTGTGTCTTCCTACAAGCAAGACTTCTTTTCAGGTAAGCGCAGTCACTTTTCAGCTCAAACGAACTACATCGTTCACGGAGCTCACACGTTTCTCATCTTAACAGACAAGCATTGGATGTTAGAGGACCAGTGCTTTGTATCAGTTTCAGAAGCAGAGTTGGACTAGATATGGTCCGTATGTATAGGAAACACCGTTCCTTTGTTCTGGGCACACTCAGATATCCTGCTGTATTAGAGACTCTAGAAAGCAATACTGTGCTTCTCGCTCTAAAGCAGAGTGTGATCCATGGATGAGAACTATGCTGTGTGTTTCACTTCAGAAATGGAGTTAAATCCCAGGCTCTGAGTCTTCCTACAAGCAAGACTTCGTTTCAGGTAAGGGCAGTCACTTTTCTGCTCAAACGAACTACATCGTTCACGAAGCTCACACGTTTCTCATCTTAACTGACAAGCATTGGATGTTAGAGGGTCAGTGCTTTGTATTAGTTTCAGAAGCAGATTTGGACTACATATGGTCCATATGTGTAGGAAACACCGTTCTTTTGTTCTGGGCACACTCAGATTTCTTGCTGTCTTAGAGACTCTAGAAAGCAAGAGCGTGCTTCTTGCTCTAAAGCAGAGTGTGATCCATGGATGAGTACTATGCTGTGTGTTTCCCTTCAGAAATGGAGTTAAATCCCAGGCTGTGTGTCTTCCTACATGCAAGACTTCGTTTCAGGTAAGGGCAGTCACTTTTCTGCTCAATCGAACTACATCGTTCAGGAAGCTCACACGTTTCTCATCTTAACTGACAAGCATTGGATGTTAGAGGGTCAGTGCTTTGTATCAGTTTCAGAGGCAGATTTGGACTACATATGGTCCATATGTGTAGGAAACACCGTTCCTTTGTTCTGGGCACACTCAGATATCCTGCTGTATTAGAGACCCTAGAAAGCAAGAGTGTGCTTCTCGCTCTAAAGCAGAGTGTGATCCATGGATGAGAACTATGCTGTGTGTTTCACTACAGGAATGGAGTTAAATCCCAGGCTCTGAGTCTTCCTACAAGCAAGACTTCGTTTCAGGTAAGGGCAGTCACTTTTCTGCTCAAACGAACTACATCGTTCACAAAGCTCACACATTTCTCATCTTAAATGACAAGCATTGGATGTTAGAGGACCAGTGCTTTGTATCAGTTTCAGAAGCAGAGTTGCACTAGATATGGTCCGTATGTGTAGGAAACACCGTTCTTTTGTTCTCTGCAAACTCACATTTCCTGCTGTCTTAGAGACTCTAGAAAGCAAGATCGTGCTACTTGTTCTAAAGCAGAGTGTGATCCATGGATGAGAACACTGCTGTGTGTTTCACTACAGGAATGGAGTTAAATCCCATGCTCTGAGTCTTCCTACAAGCAAGACTTCGTTTCAGGTAAGGGCAGTCACTTTTGTGCTCAAACGAACTACATCGTTCACGTAGCTCACACGTTTCTCATCTTAACTGACAAGCATTGGATGTTAGAGGACCAGTGCTTTGTATCAGTTTCCGAAGCAGAGTTGGACTAGATATGGTCCGTATGTATAGGAAACTCCGTTCTTTTGTTCTCAGCACACTCACGTTTCCTGCGTCTTAGAGACTCTAGAAAGCAAGAGTGTGCTTCTCGCTCTAAAGCAGAGTGTGATCTATGGATGAGAACTATGCTGTGTGTTTCACTTCAGAAATGGAGTTAAATCCCAGGCTCTGAGTCTTCCTACAAGCAAGACTTCGTTTCAGGTAAGGGCAGTCACTTTTCTGCTCAAACGAACTACATCGTTCACGAAGCTCACACGTTTCTCATCTTAACTGACAAGCATTGGATGTTAGAGGCCCAGTGCTTTGTATCAGTTTCCGAAGCAGAGTTGGACTAGATATGGTCCGTATGTATAGGAAACTCCGTTCTTTTGTTCTCAGCACACTCACGTTTCCTGCGTCTTAGAGACTCTAGAAAGCAAGAGTGTGCTTCTCGCTCTAAAGCAGAGTGTGATCTATGGATGAGAACTATGCTGTGTGTTTCACTTCAGAAATGGAGTTAAATCCCAGGCTCTGAGTCTTCCTACAAGCAAGACTTCGTTTCAGGTAAGGGCAGTCACTTTTCTGCTCAAACGAACTACATCGTTCACGAAGCTCACACGTTTCTCATCTTAACTGACAAGCATTGGATGTTAGAGGGTCAGTGCTTTGTATCAGTTTCAGAGGCAGATTTGGACTACATATGGTCCATATGTGTAGGAAACACCGTTCCTTTGTTCTGGGCACACTCAGATATCCTGTTGTATTAGAGACCCTAGAAAGCAAGAGTGTGCTTCTCGCTCTAAAGCAGAGTGTGATCCATGGATGAGAACTATGCTGTGTGTTTCACTTCAGAAATGGAGTTAAATCCCAGGCTCTGAGTCTTCCTACAAGCAAGACTTCGTTTCAGGTAAGGGCAGTCACTTTTCTGCTCAAACGAACTACATCGTTCACGAAGCTCACACGTTTCTCATCTTAACTGACAAGCATTGGATGTTAGAGGACCAGTACTTTGTATCAGTTTCAGAAGCAGAGTTGGATTAGATATGGTCCGTATGTGTAGGAAACTCCGTTCTTTTGTTCTCAGCACACTCACGTTTCCTGTGTCTTAGAGACTTTAGAAAGCAAGAGCGTGCTTCTCGCTCTAAAGCAGAGTGTGATCCATGGATGAGAACTATGCTGTGTGTTTTCCTTCAGAAAAGGAGTTAAATCCCAGGCTCTGTGTCTTCCTACAAGCAAGACTTCCTTTCAGGTAAGGGCAGTCACTTTTCAGCTCAATCGAACTACATTGTTCATGGAGCTCACACGTTTCTCATCTTAACAGACAAGCATTGGATGTTAGAGGACCAGTGATTTGTATCAGTTTCAGAAGCAGAGTTGGACTAGATATGGTCCGTATGTGTAGGAAACACCGTTCTTTTGTTCTCTGCAAACTCACGGTTCCTGCTGCCTTAGAGACTCTAGAAAGCAAGATCGTGCTTCTTGTTCTAAAGCAGAGTGTGATCAATGGATGAGAACACTCCTGTGTGTTTCACTTCAGGAATGGAGTTAAATCCCAGGCTCTGAGTCTTCCTGCAAGCAAGACTTCGTTTCAGGTAAGGGCAGTCAGTTTTCTGCTCAAATGAACTACATCGTTCACAAAGCTCACACGTTTCTCATCTTAACGGACAAGCATTGGGTGTTAGAGGACCAGTGCTTTGTATCAGTTTCAGAAGAAGAGTTGGACTAGATATGGTCCGTATGTATAGGAAACTCCGTTCTTTTGTTCTCAGCACACTCACGTTTCCTGCGTCTTAGAGACTCTAGAAAGCAAGAGTGTGCTTCTCGCTCTAAAGCAGAGTGTGATCTATGGATGAGAACTATGCTGTGTGTTTCACTTCAGAAATGGAGTTAAATCCCAGGCTCTGAGTCTTCCTACAAGCAAGACTTCGTTTCAGGTAAGGGCAGTCACTTGTCTGCTCAAACGAACTACATCGTTCACGAAGCTCACACGTTTCTCATCTTAACTGACAAGCATTGGATGTTAGAGGCCCAGTGCTTTGTATCAGTTTCCGAAGCAGAGTTGGACTAGATATGGTCCGTATGTATAGGAAACTCCGTTCTTTTGTTCTCAGCACCCTCACGTTTCCTGCGTCTTAGAGACTCTAGAAAGCAAGAGTGTGCTTCTCGCTCTAAAGCAGAGTGTGATCTATGGATGAGAACTATGCTGTGTGTTTCACTTCAGAAATGGAGTTAAATCCCAGGCTCTGAGTCTTCCTACAAGCAAGACTTCGTTTCAGGTAAGGGCAGTCACTTGTCTGCTCAAACGAACTACATCGTTCACGAAGCTCACACGTTTCTCATCTTAACTGACAAGCATTGGATGTTAGAGGGTCAGTGCTTTGTATCAGTATCAGAGGCAGATTTGGACTACATATGGTCCATATGTGTAGGAAACACCGTTCCTTTGTTCTGGGCACACTCAGATATCCTGCTGTATTAGAGACCCTAGAAAGCAAGAGTGTGCTTCTCGCTCTAAAGCAGAGTGTGATCCATGGATGAGAACTATGCTGTGTGTTTCACTTCAGAAATGGAGTTAAATCCCAGGCTCTGAGTCTTCCTACAAGCAAGACTTCGTTTCAGGTAAGGGCAGTCACTTGTCTGCTCAAACGAACTACATCGTTCACGAAGCTCACACGTTTCTCATCTTAACTGACAAGCATTGGATGTTAGAGGACCAGTACTTTGTATCAGTTTCAGAAGCAGAGTTGGATTAGATATGGTCCGTATGTATAGGAAACTCCGTTCTTTTGTTCTCAGCACACTCACGTTTCCTGTGTCTTAGAGACTTTAGAAAGCAAGAGCGTGCTTCTCGCTCTAAAGCAGAGTGTGATCCATGGATGAGAACTATGCTGTGTGTTTTCCTTCAGAAAAGGAGTTAAATCCCAGGCTCTGTGTCTTCCTACAAGCAAGACTTCCTTTCAGGTAAGGGCAGTCACTTTTCAGCTCAATCGAACTACATTGTTCATGGAGCTCACACGTTTCTCATCTTAACAGACAAGCATTGGATGTTAGAGGACCAGTGATTTGTATCAGTTTCAGAAGCAGAGTTGGACTAGATATGGTCCGTATGTGTAGGAAACACCGTTCTTTTGTTCTCTGCAAACTCACGGTTCCTGCTGCCTTAGAGACTCTAGAAAGCAAGATCGTGCTTCTTGTTCTAAAGCAGAGTGTGATCAATGGATGAGAACACTCCTGTGTGTTTCACTTCAGGAATGGAGTTAAATCCCAGGCTCTGAGTCTTCCTGCAAGCAAGACTTCGTTTCAGGTAAGGGCAGTCAGTTTTCTGCTCAAATGAACTACATCGTTCACAAAGCTCACACGTTTCTCATCTTAACGGACAAGCATTGGGTGTTAGAGGACCAGTGCTTTGTATCAGTTTCCAAAGCAGAGTTGGACTAGATATGGTCCGTATGTGTAGGAAACACCGTTCTTTTGTTCAAAGCACACTCACGTTTCCTGCATCTTAGAGACTTTAGAAAGCAAGAGCGTGCTTCTCGCTCTAAAGCAGAGTGTGATCCATGGATGAGAACTATGTTGTGTGTTTCCCTTCATAAAAGGAGTTAAATCCCAGGCTCTGTGTCTTCCTACAAGCAAGACTTCTTTTCAGGTAAGCGCAGTCACTTTTCAGCTCAAACGAACTACATCGTTCACGGAGCTCACACGTTTCTCATCTTAACAGACAAGCATTGGATGTTAGAGGACCAGTGCTTTGTATCAGTTTCAGAAGCAGAGTTGGACTAGATATGGTCCGTATGTGTAGGAAACACCGTTCTTTTGTACTCTGCAAACTCACGGTTCCTGCTGTCTTAGAGACTCTAGAAAGCAAGATCGTGCTTCTTGTTCTAAAGCAGAGTGTGATCAATGGATGAGAACACTGTTTTGTGTTTCACTTCAGGAATGGAGTTAAATCCCAGCCTCTGAGTCTTCCTACAAGCAAGACTTCGTTTCAATTAAGGGCAGTCACTTTTCAGCTCAAACGAACTACATCTTTCACGAAGCTCTCATGTTTCTCATCTTAACTGACAAGCATTGGATGTTAGAGGACCAGTGCATTCTATCAGTTTCAGAAGAAGATTTGCACTACATATAGTCCGTATGTGTATGAAACACTGTTCTTTTGTTCTGGGCACACTCAGATTTCCTGCTCTCTTAGAGACTCTAGAAAGCAAGAGTGTGCTTCTTGCTCTAAAGCAGCGTGTGATCAATGGATGAGAACTATGCTGTGTGTTTCACTTCAGAAATGGAGTTAAATCCCAGGCTCTGAGTCTTCCTACAAGCAAGACTTCGTTTCAGGTAAGGGCAGTCACTTTTCTGCTCAAACTAACTACATCATTCACAAAGCTCACACGTTTCTCATCTTAACTGACAAGCATTGGATGTTAGAGGACCAGTGCTTTGTATCAGTTTCCAAAGCAGAGTTGGACTAGATATGGCCCGTATGTATAGGAAACTCCGTTCTTTTGTTCAAAGCACACTCACGTTTCCCGCGTCTTAGAGACTTTAGAAAGCAAGAGCGTGCTTCTCGCTCTAAAGCAGAGTGTGATCCATGGATGAGAACTATGCTGTGTGTTTCCCTTCAGAGAAGGAGTTAAATCCCAGGCTCTGTGTCTTCCTACAAGCAAGAATTCTTTTCAGGTAAGCGCAGTCACTTTTCAGCTCAAACGAACTACATCGTTCACGGAGCTCACACGTTTCTCATCTTAACAGACAAGCATTGGATGTTAGAGGACCAGTGCTTTGTATCAGTTTCAGAAGCAGAGTTGGACTAGATATGGTCCGTATGTGTAGGAAACACCGTTCTTTTGTTCTCTGCAAACTCACGGTTCCTGCTGCCTTAGAGACTCTAGAAAGCAAGATCGTGCTTCTTGTTCTAAAGCAGAGTGTGATCAATGGATGAGAACACTCCTGTGTGTTTCACTTCAGGAATGGAGTTAAATCCCAGGCTCTGAGTCTTCCTGCAAGCAAGACTTCGTTTCAGGTAAGGGCAGTCAGTTTTCTGCTCAAATGAACTACATCGTTCACAAAGCTCACACGTTTCTCATCTTAACGGACAAGCATTGGGTGTTAGAGGACCAGTGCTTTGTATCAGTTTCAGAAGAAGAGTTGGAATAGATATGGTCCGTATGTGTAGGAAACACCGTTCTTTTGTTCAAAGCACACTCACGTTTCCTGCATCTTAGAGACTTTAGAAAGCAAGAGCGTGCTTCTCGCTCTAAAGCAGAGTGTGATCCATGGATGAGAACTATGTTGTGTGTTTCCCTTCATAAAAGGAGTTAAATCCCAGGCTCTGTGTCTTCCTACAAGCAAGACTTCTTTTTAGGTAAGCGCAGTCACTTTTCAGCTCAAACGAACTACATCGTTCACGGAGCTCACACGTTTCTCATCTTAACAGACAAGCATTGGATGTTAGAGGACCAGTGCTTTGTATCAGTTTCAGAAGCAGAGTTGGACTAGATATGGTCCGTATGTGTAGGAAACACCGTTCTTTTGTACTCTGCAAACTCACGGTTCCTGCTGTCTTAGAGACTCTAGAAAGCAAGATCGTGCTTCTTGTTCTAAAGCAGAGTGTGATCAATGGATGAGAACACTGTTTTGTGTTTCACTTCAGGAATGGAGTTAAATCCCAGCCTCTGAGTCTTCCTACAAGCAAGACTTCGTTTCAATTAAGGGCAGTCACTTTTCTGCTCAAACGAACTACATCTTTCACGAAGCTCTCATGTTTCTCATCTTAACTGACAAGCATTGGATGTTAGAGGACCAGTGCATTCTATCAGTTTCAGAAGAAGATTTGCACTACATATAGTCCGTATGTGTATGAAACACTGTTCTTTTGTTCTGGGCACACTCAGATTTCCTGCTCTCTTAGAGACTCTAGAAAGCAAGAGTGTGCTTCTTGCTCTAAAGCAGCGTGTGATCAATGGATGAGAACTATGCTGTGTGTTTCACTTCAGAAATGGAGTTAAATCCCAGGCTCTGAGTCTTCCTACAAGCAAGACTTCGTTTCAGGTAAGGGCAGTCACTTTTCTGCTCAAACTAACTACATCATTCACAAAGCTCACACGTTTCTCATCTTAACTGACAAGCATTGGATGTTAGAGGACCAGTGCTTTGTATCAGTTTCCAAAGCAGAGTTGGACTAGATATGGCCCGTATGTATAGGAAACTCCGTTCTTTTGTTCAAAGCACACTCACGTTTCCCGCGTCTTAGAGACTTTAGAAAGCAAGAGCGTGCTTCTCGCTCTAAAGCAGAGTGTGATCCATGGATGAGAACTATGCTGTGTGTTTCCCTTCAGAGAAGGAGTTAAATCCCAGGCTCTGTGTCTTCCTACAAGCAAGAATTCTTTTCAGGTAAGCGCAGTCACTTTTCAGCTCAAACGAACTACATCGTTCACGGAGCTCACACGTTTCTCATCTTAACAGACAAGCATTGGATGTTAGAGGACCAGTGCTTTGTATCAGTTTCAGAAGCAGAGTTGGACTAGATATGGTCCGTATGTGTAGGAAACACCGTTCTTTTGTTCTCTGCAAACTCACGGTTCCTGCTGCCTTAGAGACTCTAGAAAGCAAGATCGTGCTTCTTGTTCTAAAGCAGAGTGTGATCAATGGATGAGAACACTCCTGTGTGTTTCACTTCAGGAATGGAGTTAAATCCCAGGCTCTGAGTCTTCCTGCAAGCAAGACTTCGTTTCAGGTAAGGGCAGTCAGTTTTCTGCTCAAATGAACTACATCGTTCACAAAGCTCACACGTTTCTCATCTTAACGGACAAGCATTGGGTGTTAGAGGACCAGTGCTTTGTATCAGTTTCAGAAGAAGAGTTGGACTAGATATGGTCCGTATGTGTAGGAAACACCGTTCTTTTGTTCAAAGCACACTCACGTTTCCTGCATCTTAGAGACTTTAGAAAGCAAGAGCGTGCTTCTCGCTCTAAAGCAGAGTGTGATCCATGGATGAGAACTATGTTGTGTGTTTCCCTTCATAAAAGGAGTTAAATCCCAGGCTCTGTGTCTTCCTACAAGCAAGACTTCTTTTCAGGTAAGCGCAGTCACTTTTCAGCTCAAACGAACTACATCGTTCACGGAGCTCACACGTTTCTCATCTTAACAGACAAGCATTGGATGTTAGAGGACCAGTGCTTTGTATCAGTTTCAGAAGCAGAGTTGGACTAGATATGGTCTGTATGTGTAGGAAACACCGTTCTTTTGTACTCTGCAAACTCACGGTTCCTGCTGTCTTAGAGACTCTAGAAAGCAAGATCGTGCTTCTTGTTCTAAAGCAGAGTGTGATCAATGGATGAGAACACTGTTTTGTGTTTCACTTCAGGAATGGAGTTAAATCCCAGCCTCTGAGTCTTCCTACAAGCAAGACTTCGTTTCAGGTAAGGGCAGTCACTTTTCTGCTCAAACGAACTACATCGTTCACAAAGCTCACACATTTCTCATCTTAAATGACAAGCATTGGATATTAGAGGACCAGTGCTTTGTATCATTTTCAGAAGCAGAGTTGCACTAGATATGGTCCGTATGTGTAGGAAACACCGTTCTTTTGTTCTCTGCAAACTCACATTTCCTGCGTCTTAGAGACTCTAGAAAGCAAGATCGTGCTACTTGTTCTAAAGCAGAGTGTGATCCATGGATGAGAACACTGCTGTGTGTTTCACTACAGGAATGGAGTTAAATCCCATGCTCTGAGTCTTCCTACAAGCAAGACTTCGTTTCTGGTAAGGGCAGTCACTTTTCTGCTCAAACGAACTACATCGTTCACGTAGCTCACACGTTTCTCATCTTAACTGACAAGCATTGGATGTTAGAGGACCAGTGCTTTGTATCAGTTTCCGAAGCAGAGTTGGACTAGATATGGTTCGTATGTATAGGAAACTCCGTTCTTTTGTTCTCAGCACACTCACGTTTCCTGCGTCTTAGAGACTCTAGAAAGCAAGAGTGTGCTTCTCGCTCTAAAGCAGAGTGTGATCTATGGATGAGAACTATGCTGTGTGTTTCACTTCAGAAATGGAGTTAAATCCCAGGCTCTGAGTCTTCCTACAAGCAAGACTTCGTTTCAGGTAAGGGCAGTCACTTTTCTGCTCAAACGAACTACATCGTTCACGAAGCTCACACGTTTCTCATCTTAACTGACAAGCATTGGATGTTAGAGGGTCAGTGCTTTGTATTAGTTTCAGAAGCAGATTTGGACTACATATGGTCCAT
Organism: Onychomys leucogaster; assembly: GCA_949786385.1. NCBI lineage: Eukaryota > Metazoa > Chordata > Mammalia > Rodentia > Cricetidae > Onychomys > Onychomys leucogaster. The sequence continues at coordinate 1,683,749 of CATKUP010000038.1, read as the reverse complement.
ATGTGTAGGAAACACCGTTCTTTTGTTCTGGGCACACTCAGATTTCTTGCTGTCTTAGAGACTCTAGAAAGCAAGAGCGTGCTTCTTGCTCTAAAGCAGAGTGTGATCCATGGATGAGTACTATGCTGTGTGTTTCCCTTCAGAAATGGAGTTAAATCCCAGGCTGCGTGTCTTCCTACATGCAAGACTTCGTTTCAGGTAAGGGCAGTCACTTTTCTGCTCAAACGAACTACATCGTTCACGAAGCTCACACGTTTCTCATCTTAACTGACAAGCATTGGATGTTAGAGAGTCAGTGCTTTGTATCAGTTTCAGAGGCAGATTTGGACTACATATGGTCCATATGTGTAGGAAACACCGTTCCTTTGTTCTGGGCACACTCAGATATCCTGCTGTATTAGAGACTCTAGAAAGCAAGACTGTGCTTCTCGCTCTAAAGCAGAGTGTGATCCATGGATGAGAACTATGCTGTGTGTTTCACTTCAGGAATGGAGTTAAATCCCAGGCTCTGAGTCTTCCTACAAGCAAGACTTCGTTTCAGGTAAGGGCAGTCACTTTTCTGCTCAAACGAACTACATCGTTCACGAAGCTCACACGTTTCTCATCTTAACTGACAAGCATTGGATGTTAGAGGGTCAGTGCTTTGTATTAGTTTCAGAAGCAGATTTGGACTACATATGGTCCATATGTGTAGGAAACACCGTTCTTTTGTTCTAGGCACACTCAGATTTCTTGCTGGCTTAGAGACTCTAGAAAGCAAGAGCGTGCTTCTTGCTCTAAAGCAGAGTGTGATCCATGGATGAGTACTATGCTGTGTGTTTCCCTTCAGAAATGGAGTTAAATCCCAGGCTGTGTGTCTTCCTACATGCAAGACTTCGTTTCAGGTAAGGGCAGTCACTTTTCTGCTCAAACGAACTACATCGTTCACGAAGCTCACACGTTTCTCATCTTAACTGACAAGCATTGGATGTTAGAGGACCAGTACTTTGTATCAGTTTCAGAAGCAGAGTTGGATTAGATATGGTCCGTATGTGTAGGAAACTCCGTTCTTTTGTTCTCAGCACACTCACGTTTCCTGTGTCTTAGAGACTTTAGAAAGCAAGAGCGTGCTTCTCGCTCTAAAGCAGAGTGTGATCCATGGATGAGAACTATGCTGTGTGTTTTCCTTCAGAAAAGGAGTTAAATCCCAGGCTGTGTGTCTTCCTACATGCAAGACTTCGTTTCAGGTAAGGGCAGTCACTTTTCTGCTCAAACGAACTACATCGTTCACGAAGCTCACACGTTTCTCATCTTAACTGACAAGCATTGGATGTTAGAGGACCAGTACTTTGTATCAGTTTCAGAAGCAGAGTTGGACTAGATATGGTCCGTATGTGTAGGAAACACCGTTCTTTTGTACTCTGCAAACTCACGGTTCCTGCTGTCTTAGAGACTCTAGAAAGCAAGATCGTGCTTCTCGTTCTAAAGCAGAGTGTGATCAATGGATGAGAACACTGTTTTGTGTTTCACTTCAGGAATGGAGTTAAATCCCAGGCTCTGAGTCTTCCTACAAGCAAGTCTTCGTTTCAATTAAGGGCAGTCACTTTTCTGCTCAAACGAACTACATCTTTCACGAAGCTCTCATGTTTCCCATCTTAACTGACAAGCATTGGATGTTAGAGGACCAGTGCATTCTATCAGTTTCAGAAGAAGATTTGCACTACATATAGTCCGTATGTGTATGAAACACTGTTCTTTTGTTCTGGGCACACTCAGATTTCCTGCTCTCTTAGAGACTCTAGAAAGCAAGAGTGTGCTTCTTGCTCTAAAGCAGCATGTGATCAATGGATGAGAACTATGCTGTGTGTTTCACTTCAGAAATGGAGTTAAATCCCAGGCTCTGAGTCTTCCTACAAGCAAGACTTCGTTTCAGGTAAGGGCAGTCACTTTTCTGCTCAAACTAACTACATCGTTCACAAAGCTCACACGTTTCTCATCTTAACTGACAAGCATTGGATGTTAGAGGACCAGTGCTTTGTATCAGTTTCCAAAGCAGAGTTGGACTAGATATGGCCCGTATGTATAGGAAACTCCGTTCTTTTGTTCAAAGCACACTCACGTTTCCCGCGTCTTAGAGACTTTAGAAAGCAAGAGCGTGCTTCTCGCTCTAAAGCAGAGTGTGATCCATGGATGAGAACTATGCTGTGTGTTTCCCTTCAGAGAAGGAGTTAAATCCCAGGCTCTGTGTCTTCCTACAAGCAAGAATTCTTTTCAGGTAAGCGCAGTCACTTTTCAGCTCAAACGAACTACATCGTTCACGGAGCTCACACGTTTCTCATCTTAACAGACAAGCATTAGATGTTAGAGGACCAGTGCTTTGTATCAGTTTCAGAAGCAGAGTTGGACTAGATATGGTCCGTATGTGTAGGAAACACCGTTCTTTTGTACTCTGCAAACTCACGGTTCCTGCTGTCATAGAGACTCTAGAAAGCAAGATCCTGCTTCTCGTTCTAAAGCAGAGTGTGATCAATGGATGAGAACACTGTTTTGTGTTTCACTTCAGGAATGGAGTTAAATCCCAGGCTCTGAGTCTTCCTACAAGCAAGACTTCGTTTCAGGTAAGGGCAGTCACTTTTCTGCTCAAACGAACTACATCGTTCACAGAGCTCACACATTTCTCATCTTAAATGACAAGCATTGGATGTTAGAGGACCAGTGCTTTGTATCAGTTTCAGAAGCAGAGTTGCACTAGATATGGTCCGTATGTGTAGGAAACACCGTTCTTTTGTTCTCTGCAAACTCACATTTCCTGCTGTCTTAGAGACTCTAGAAAGCAAGATCGTGCTACTTGTTCTAAAGCAGAGTGTGATCCATGGATGAGAACACTGCTGTGTGTTTCACTACAGGAATGGAGTTAAATCCCATGCTCTGAGTCTTCCTACAAGCAAGACTTCGTTTCAGGTAAGGGCAGTCAGTTTTCTGCTCAAACGAACTACATCGTTCACGTAGCTCACACGTTTCTCATCTTAACTGACAAGCATTGGATGTTAGAGGACCAGTGCTTTGTATCAGTTTCCGAAGCAGAGTTGGACTAGATATGGTCCGTATGTATAGGAAACTCCGTTCTTTTGTTCTCAGCACACTCACGTTTCCTGCGTCTTAGAGACTCTAGAAAGCAAGAGTGTGCTTCTCGCTCTAAAGCAGAGTGTGATCTATGGATGAGAACTATGCTGTGTGTTTCACTTCAGAAATGGAGTTAAATCCCAGGCTCTGAGTCTTCCTACAAGCAAGACTTCGTTTCAGGTAAGGGCAGTCACTTTTCTGCTCAAACGAACTACATCGTTCACGAAGCTCACACGTTTCTCATCTTAACTGACAAGCATTGGATGTTAGAGGACCAGTACTTTGTATCAGTTTCAGAAGCAGAGTTGGATTAGATATGGTCCGTATGTGTAGGAAACTCCGTTCTTTTGTTCTCAGCACACTCACGTTTCCTGTGTCTTAGAGACTTTAGAAAGCAAGAGCGTGCTTCTCGCTCTAAAGCAGAGTGTGATCCATGGATGAGAACTATGCTGTGTGTTTTCCTTCAGAAAAGGAGTTAAATCCCAGGCTCTGTGTCTTCCTACAAGCAAGACTTCCTTTCAGGTAAGGGCAGTCACTTTTCAGCTCAATCGAACTACATTGTTCATGGAGCTCACACGTTTCTCATCTTAACAGACAAGCATTGGATGTTAGAGGACCAGTGATTTGTATCAGTTTCAGAAGCAGAGTTGGACTAGATATGGTCCGTATGTGTAGGAAACACCGTTCTTTTGTTCTCTGCAAACTCACGGTTCCTGCTGCCTTAGAGACTCTAGAAAGCAAGATCGTGCTTCTTGTTCTAAAGCAGAGTGTGATCAATGGATGAGAACACTCCTGTGTGTTTCACTTCAGGAATGGAGTTAAATCCCAGGCTCTGAGTCTTCCTGCAAGCAAGACTTCGTTTCAGGTAAGGGCAGTCACTTTAAGCTCAAACGAACTACATCGTTCACAAAGCTCACACGTTTCTCATCTTAACTGACAAGCATTGGATGTTAGAGGACCAGTGCTTTGTATCAGTTTCAGAAGCAGAGTTGCACTAGATATGGTCCGTATGTGTAGGAAACACCGTTCTTTTGTTCTCTGCAAACTCACATTTCCTGCTGTCTTAGAGACTCTAGAAAGCAAGATCGTGCTACTTGTTCTAAAGCAGAGTGTGATCCATGGATGAGAACACTGCTGTGTGTTTCACTACAGGAATGGAGTTAAATCCCATGCTCTGAGTCTTCCTACAAGCAAGACTTCGTTTCAGGTAAGGGCAGTCAGTTTTCTGCTCAAACGAACTACATCGTTCACGTAGCTCACACGTTTCTCATCTTAACTGACAAGCATTGGATGTTAGAGGACCAGTGCTTTGTATCAGTTTCCGAAGCAGAGTTGGACTAGATATGGTCCGTATGTATAGGAAACTCCGTTCTTTTGTTCTCAGCACACTCACGTTTCCTGCGTCTTAGAGACTCTAGAAAGCAAGAGTGTGCTTCTCGCTCTAAAGCAGAGTGTGATCTATGGATGAGAACTATGCTGTGTGTTTCACTTCAGAAATGGAGTTAAATCCCAGGCTCTGAGTCTTCCTACAAGCAAGACTTCGTTTCAGGTAAGGGCAGTCACTTTTCTGCTCAAACGAACTACATCGTTCACGAAGCTCACACGTTTCTCATCTTAACTGACAAGCATTGGATGTTAGAGGACCAGTACTTTGTATCAGTTTCAGAAGCAGAGTTGGATTAGATATGGTCCGTATGTGTAGGAAACTCCGTTCTTTTGTTCTCAGCACACTCACGTTTCCTGTGTCTTAGAGACTTTAGAAAGCAAGAGCGTGCTTCTCGCTCTAAAGCAGAGTGTGATCCATGGATGAGAACTATGCTGTGTGTTTTCCTTCAGAAAAGGAGTTAAATCCCAGGCTCTGTGTCTTCCTACAAGCAAGACTTCCTTTCAGGTAAGGGCAGTCACTTTTCAGCTCAATCGAACTACATTGTTCATGGAGCTCACACGTTTCTCATCTTAACAGACAAGCATTGGATGTTAGAGGACCAGTTATTTGTATCAGTTTCAGAAGCAGAGTTGGACTAGATATGGTCCGTATGTGTAGGAAACACCGTTCTTTTGTTCTCTGCAAACTCACGGTTCCTGCTGCCTTAGAGACTCTAGAAAGCAAGATCGTGCTTCTTGTTCTAAAGCAGAGTGTGATCAATGGATGAGAACATTCCTGTGTGTTTCACTTCAGGAATGGAGTTAAATCCCAGGCTCTGAGTCTTCCTGCAAGCAAGACTTCGTTTCAGGTAAGGGCAGTCACTTTTCTGCTCAAATGAACTACATCGTTCACAAAGCTCACACGTTTCTCATCTTAACGGACAAGCATTGGGTGTTAGAGGACCAGTGCTTTGTATCAGTTTCAGAAGAAGAGTTGGACTAGATATGGTACGTATGTGTAGGAAACACCGTTCTTTTGTTCAAAGCACACTCACATTTCCTGCGTCTTAGAGACTTTAGAAAGCAAGAGCGTGCTTCTCGCTCTAAAGCAGAGTGTGATCCATGGATGAGAACTATGTTGTGTGTTTCCCTTCATAAAAGGAGTTAAATCCCAGGCTCTGTGTCTTCCTACAAGCAAGACTTCTTTTCAGGTAAGCGCAGTCACTTTTCAGCTCAAACGAACTACATCGTTCACGGAGCTCACACGTTTCTCATCTTAACAGACAAGCATTGGATGTTAGAGGACCAGTGCTTTGTATCAGTTTCAGAAGCAGAGTTGGACTAGATATGGTCCGTATGTGTAGGAAACACCGTTCTTTTGTACTCTGCAAACTCACGGTTCCTGCTGTCTTAGAGACTCTAGAAAGCAAGATCGTGCTTCTCGTTCTAAAGCAGAGTGTGATCAATGGATGAGAACACTGTTTTGTGTTTCACTTCAGGAATGGAGTTAAATCCCAGGCTCTGAGTCTTCCTACAAGCAAGACTTCGTTTCAATTAAGGGCAGTCACTTTTCTGCTCAAACGAACTACATCTTTCACGAAGCTCACATGTTTCTCATCTTAACTGACAAGCATTGTATGTTAGAGGACCAGTGCATTCTATCAGTTTCAGAAGAAAATTTGGACTACATATAGTCCGTATGTGTATGAAACACTGTTCTTTTGTTCTGGGCACACTCAGATTTCCTGCTCTCTTAGAGACTCTAGAAAGCAAGAGTGTGCTTCTTGCTCTAAAGCAGCGTGTGATCCATGGATGAGAACTATGCTGTGTGTTTCACTTCAGAAATGGAGTTAAATCCCAGGCTCTGAGTCTTCCTACAAGCAAGACTTCGTTTCAGGTAAGGGCAGTCACTTTTAAGCTCAAACGAACTACATCGTTCACAAAGCTCACACGTTTCTCATCTTAACTGACAAGCATTGGATGTTAGAGGACCAGTGCTTTGTATCAGTTTCCAAAGCAGAGTTGGACTAGATATGGCCCGTATGTATAGGAAACTCCGTTCTTTTGTTCAAAGCACACTCACGTTTCCTGCGTCTTAGAGACTTTAGAAAGCAAGAGCGTGCTTCTCGCTCTAAAGCAGAGTGTGATCCATGGATGAGAACTATGCTGTGTGTTTCCCTTCAGAAAAGGAGTTAAATCCCAGGCTCTGAGTCTTCCTACAAGCAAGACTTCGTTTCAGGTAAGGGCAGTCACTTTTCTGCTCAAACGAACTACATCGTTCACGAAGCTCACACGTTTCTCATCTTAACTGACAAGCATTGGATGTTAGAGGGTCAGTGCTTTGTATTAGTTTCAGACGCAGATTTGGACTACATATGGTCCATATGTGTAGGAAACACCGTTCTTTTGTTCTGGGCACACTCAGATTTCTTGCTGTCTTAGAGACTCTAGAAAGCAAGAGCGTGCTTCTTGCTCTAAAGCAGAGTGTGATCCATGGATGAGTACTATGCTGTGTGTTTCCCTTCAGAAATGGAGTTAAATCCCAGGCTGTGTGTCTTCCTACATGCAAGACTTCGTTTCAGGTAAGGGCAGTCACTTTTCTGCTCAAACGAACTACATCGTTCACGAAGCTCATATGTTTCTCATCTTAACTGACAAGCATTGGATGTTAGAGGACCAGTGCATTCTATCAGTTTCAGAAGAAAATTTGGACTACATATAGTCCGTATGTGTATGAAACACTGTTCTTTTGTTCTGGGCACACTCAGATTTCCTGCTCTCTTAGAGACTCTAGAAAGCAAGAGTGTGCTTCTTGCTCTAAAGCAGCGTGTGATCCATGGATGAGAACTATGCTGTGTGTTTCACTTCAGAAATGGAGTTAAATCCCAGGCTCTGAGTCTTCCTACAAGCAAGACTTCGTTTCAGGTAAGGGCAGTCACTTTTAAGCTCAAACGAACTACATCGTTCACAAAGCTCACACGTTTCTCATCTTAACTGACAAGCATTGGATGTTAGAGGACCAGTGCTTTGTATCAGTTTCAGAAGCAGAGTTGCACTAGATATGGTCCGTATGTGTAGGAAACACCGTTCTTTTGTTCTCTGCAAACTCACATTTCCTGCTGTCTTAGAGACTCTAGAAAGCAAGATCGTGCTACTTGTTCTAAAGCAGAGTGTGATCCATGGATGAGAACACTGCTGTGTGTTTCACTACAGGAATGGAGTTAAATCCCATGCTCTGAGTCTTCCTACAAGCAAGACTTCGTTTCAGGTAAGGGCAGTCAGTTTTCTGCTCAAACGAACTACATCGTTCACGTAGCTCACACGTTTCTCATCTTAACTGACAAGCATTGGATGTTAGAGGACCAGTGCTTTGTATCAGTTTCCGAAGCAGAGTTGGACTAGATATGGTCCGTATGTATAGGAAACTCCGTTCTTTTGTTCTCAGCACACTCACGTTTCCTGCGTCTTAGAGACTCTAGAAAGCAAGAGTGTGCTTCTCGCTCTAAAGCAGAGTGTGATCTATGGATGAGAACTATGCTGTGTGTTTCACTTCAGAAATGGAGTTAAATCCCAGGCTCTGAGTCTTCCTACAAGCAAGACTTCGTTTCAGGTAAGGGCAGTCACTTTTCTGCTCAAACGAACTACATCGTTCACGAAGCTCACACGTTTCTCATCTTAACTGACAAGCATTTGATGTTAGAGGACCAGTACTTTGTATCAGTTTCAGAAGCAGAGTTGGATTAGATATGGTCCGTATGTGTAGGAAACTCCGTTCTTTTGTTCTCAGCACACTCACGTTTCCTGTGTCTTAGAGACTTTAGAAAGCAAGAGCGTGCTTCTCGCTCTAAAGCAGAGTGTGATCCATGGATGAGAACTATGCTGTGTGTTTTCCTTCAGAAAAGGAGTTAAATCCCAGGCTCTGTGTCTTCCTACAAGCAAGACTTCCTTTCAGGTAAGGGCAGTCACTTTTCAGCTCAATCGAACTACATTGTTCATGGAGCTCACACGTTTCTCATCTTAACAGACAAGCATTGGATGTTAGAGGACCAGTGATTTGTATCAGTCTCAGAAGCAGAGTTGGACTAGATATGGTCCGTATGTGTAGGAAACACCGTTCTTTTGTTCTCTGCAAACTCACGTTTCCTGCTGCCTTAGAGACTCTAGAAAGCAAGATCGTGCTTCTTGTTCTAAAGCAGAGTGTGATCAATGGATGAGAACACTGCTGTGTGTTTCACTTCAGGAATGGAGTTAAATCCCAGGCTCTGAGTCTTCCTGCAAGCAAGACTTCGTTTCAGGTAAGGGCAGTCAGTTTTCTGCTCAAATGAACTACATCGTTCACAAAGCTCACACGTTTCTCATCTTAACGGACAAGCATTTGGTGTTAGAGGACCAGTGCTTTGTATCAGTTTCAGAAAAAGAGTTGTACTAGATATGGTCCGTATGTGTAGGAAACACCGTTCTTTTGTTCAAAGCACACTCACGTTTCCTGCGTCTTAGAGACTTTAGAAAGCAAGAGCGTGCTTCTCGCTCTAAAGCAGAGTGTGATCCATGGATGAGAACTATGTTGTGTGTTTCCCTTCATAAAAGGAGTTAAATCCCAGGCTCTGTGTCTTCCTACAAGCAAGACTTCTTTTCAGGTAAGCGCAGTCACTTTTCAGCTCAAACGAACTACGTCGTTCACGGAGCTCACACGTTTCTCATCTTAACAGACAAGCATTGGATGTTAGAGGACCAGTGCTTTGTATCAGTTTCAGAAGCAGAGTTGGACTAGATATGGTCCGTATGTGTAGGAAACACCGTTCTTTTGTACTCTGCAAACTCACGGTTCCTGCTGTCTTAGAGACTCTAGAAAGCAAGATCGTGCTTCTCGTTCTAAAGCAGAGTGTGATCAATGGATGAGAACACTGTTTTGTGTTTCACTTCAGGAATGGAGTTAAATCCCAGGCACTGAGTCTTCCTACAAGCAAGACTTCGTTTCAATTAAGGGCAGTCACTTTTCTGCTCAAACGAACTACATCTTTCACGAAGCTCTCATGTTTCTCATCTTAACTGACAAGCATTGGATGTTAGAGGACCAGTGCATTCTATCAGTTTCAGAAGAAGATTTGCACTACATATAGTCCGTATGTGTATGAAACACTGTTCTTTTGTTCTGGGCACACTCAGATTTCCTGCTCTCTTAGAGACTCTAGAAAGCAAGAGTGTGCTTCTTGCTCTAAAGCAGCGTGTGATCAATGGATGAGAACTATGCTGTGTGTTTCACTTCAGAAATGGAGTTAAATCCCAGGCTCTGAGTCTTCCTACAAGCAAGACTTCGTTTCAGGTAAGGGCAGTCACTTTTCTGCTCAAACTAACTACATCGTTCACAAAGCTCACACGTTTCTCATCTTAACTGACAAGCATTGGATGTTAGAGGACCAGTGCTTTGTATCAGTTTCCAAAGCAGAGTTGGACTAGATATGGCCCGTATGTATAGGAAACTCCGTTCTTTTGTTCAAAGCACACTCACGTTTCCCGCGTCTTAGAGACTTTAGAAAGCAAGAGCGTGCTTCTCGCTCTAAAGCAGAGTGTGATCCATGGATGAGAACTATGCTGTGTGTTACCCTTCAGAGAAGGAGTTAAATCCCAGGGTCTGTGTCTTCCTACAAGCAAGAATTCTTTTCAGGTAAGTGCAGTCACTTTTCAGCTCAAACGAACTACATCGTTCACGGAGCTCACACGTTTCTCATCTTAACAGACAAGCATTGGATGTTAGAGGACCAGTGCTTTGTATCAGTTTCAGAAGCAGAGTTGGACTAGATATGGTCCGTATGTGTAGGAAACACCGTTCTTTTGTACTCTGCAAACTCACGGTTCCTGCTGTCTTAGAGACTCTAGAAAGCAAGATCGTGCTTCTCGTTCTAAAGCAGATTGTGATCAATGGATGAGAACACTGTTTTGTGTTTCACTTCAGGAATGGAGTTAAATCCCAGGCTCTGAGTCTTCCTACAAGCAAGACTTCGTTTCAGGTAAGGGCAGTCACTTTTCTGCTCAAACGAACTACATCGTTCACAAAGCTCACACATTTCTCATCTTAAATGACAAGCATTGGATGTTAGAGGACCAGTGCTTTGTATCAGTTTCAGAAGCAGAGTTGCACTAGATATGGTCCGTATGTGTAGGAAACACCGTTCTTTTGTTCTCTGCAAACTCACATTTCCTGCTGTCTTAGAGACTCTAGAAAGCAAGATCGTGCTACTTGTTCTAAAGCAGAGTGTGATCCATGGATGAGAACACTGCTGTGTGTTTCACTACAGGAATGGAGTTAAATCCCATGCTCTGAGTCTTCCTACAAGCAAGACTTCGTTTCAGGTAAGGGCAGTCACTTTTGTGCTCAAACGAACTACACGTTCACGTAGCTCACACGTTTCTCATCTTAACTGACAAGCATTGGATGTTAGAGGACCAGTGCTTTGTATCATTTTCCAAAGCAGAGTTGGACTAGATATGGTCCGTATGTATAGGAAACTCCGTTCTTTTGTTCTCAGCACACTCACGTTTCCTGCGTCTTAGAGACTCTAGAAAGCAAGTGTGTGCTTCTCGCTCTAAAGCAGAGTGTGATCTATGGATGAGAACTATGCTGTGTGTTTCACTTCAGAAATGGAGTTAAATCCCAGGCTCTGAGTCTTCCTACAAGCAAGACTTCGTTTCAGGTAAGGGCAGTCACTTTTCTGCTCAAACGAACTACATCGTTCACGAAGCTCACACGTTTCTCATCTTAACTGACAAGCATTGGATGTTAGAGGCCCAGTGCTTTGTATCAGTTTCCGAAGCAGAGTTGGACTAGATATGGTCCGTATGTATAGGAAACTCCGTTCTTTTGTTCTCAGCACACTCACGTTTCCTGCGTCTTAGAGACTCTAGAAAGCAAATGTGTGCTTCTCGCTCTAAAGCAGAGTGTGATCTATGGATGAGAACTATGCTGTGTGTTTCACTTCAGAAATGGAGTTAAATCCCAGGCTCTGAGTCTTCCTACAAGCAAGACTTCGTTTCAGGTAAGGGCAGTCACTTTTCTGCTCAAACGAACTACATCGTTCACGAAGCTCACACGTTTCTCATCTTAACTGACAAGCATTGGATGTTAGAGGGTCAGTGCTTTGTATCAGTTTCAGAGGCAGATTTGGACTACATATGGTCCATATGTGTAGGAAACACCGTTCCTTTGTTCTGGGCACACTCAGATATCCTGCTGTATTAGAGACCCTAGAAAGCAAGAGTGTGCTTCTCGCTCTAAAGCAGAGTGTGATCCATGGATGAGAACTATGCTGTGTGTTTCACTTCAGAAATGGAGTTAAATCCCAGGCTCTGAGTCTTCCTACAAGCAAGACTTCGTTTCAGGTAAGGGCAGTCACTTTTCTGCTCAAACGAACTACATCGTTCACGAAGCTCACACGTTTCTCATCTTAACTGACAAGCATTGGATGTTAGAGGACCAGTACTTTGTATCAGTTTCAGAAGCAGAGTTGGATTAGATATGGTCCGTATGTGTAGGAAACTCCGTTCTTTTGTTCTCAGCACACTCACGTTTCCTGTGTCTTAGAGACTTTAGAAAGCAAGAGCGTGCTTCTCGCTCTAAAGCAGAGTGTGATCCATGGATGAGAACTATGCTGTGTGTTTTCCTTCAGAAAAGGAGTTAAATCCCAGGCTCTGTGTCTTCCTACAAGCAAGACTTCCTTTCAGGTAAGGGCAGTCACTTTTCAGCTCAATCGAACTACATTGTTCATGGAGCTCACACGTTTCTCATCTTAACAGACAAGCATTGGATGTTAGAGGACCAGTGATTTGTATCAGTCTCAGAAGCAGAGTTGGACTAGATATGGTCCGTATGTGTAGGAAACACCGTTCTTTTGTTCTCTGCAAACTCACGTTTCCTGCTGCCTTAGAGACTCTAGAAAGCAAGATCGTGCTTCTTGTTCTAAAGCAGAGTGTGATCAATGGATGAGAACACTGCTGTGTGTTTCACTTCAGGAATGGAGTTAAATCCCAGGCTCTTAGTCTTCCTGCAAGCAAGACTTCGTTTCAGGTAAGGGCAGTCAGTTTTCTGCTCAAATGAACTACATCGTTCACAAAGCTCACACGTTTCTCATCTTAACGGACAAGCATTTGGTGTTAGAGGACCAGTGCTTTGTATCAGTTTCAGAAGAAGAGTTGGACTAGATATGGTCCGTATGTGTAGGAAACACCGTTCTTTTGTTCAAAGCACACTCACGTTTCCTGCGTCTTAGAGACTTTAGAAAGCAAGAGCGTGCTTCTCGCTCTAAAGCAGAGTGTGATCCATGGATGAGAACTATGTTGTGTGTTTCCCTTCATAAAAGGAGTTAAATCCCAGGCTCTGTGTCTTCCTACAAGCAAGACTTCTTTTCAGGTAAGCGCAGTCACTTTTCAGCTCAAACGAACTACATCGTTCACGGAGCTCACACGTTTCTCATCTTAACAGACAAGCATTGGATGTTAGAGGACCAGTGCTTTGTATCAGTTTCAGAAGCAGAGTTGGACTAGATATGGTCCGTATGTGTAGGAAACACCGTTCTTTTGTACTCTGCAAACTCACGGTTCCTGCTGTCTTAGAGACTCTAGAAAGCAAGATCGTGCTTCTCGTTCTAAAGCAGAGTGTGATCAATGGATGAGAACACTGTTTTGTGTTTCACTTCAGGAATGGAGTTAAATCCCAGCCTCTGAGTCTTCCTACAAGCAAGACTTCGTTTCAATTAAGGGCAGTCACTTTTCTGCTCAAACGAACTACATCTTTCACGAAGCTCTCATGTTTCTCATCTTAACTGACAAGCATTGGATGTTAGAGGACCAGTGCATTCTATCAGTTTCAGAAGAAGATTTGCACTACATATAGTCCGTATGTGTATGAAACACTGTTCTTTTGTTCTGGGCACACTCAGATTTCCTGCTCTCTTAGAGACTCTAGAAAGCAAGAGTGTGCTTCTTGCTCTAAAGCAGCGTGTGATCAATGGATGAGAACTATGCTGTGTGTTTCACTTCAGAAATGGAGTTAAATCCCAGGCACTGAGTCTTCCTACAAGCAAGACTTCGTTTCAGGTAAGGGCAGTCACTTTTCTGCTCAAATGAACTACATCGTTCACAAAGCTCACACGTTTCTCATCTTAACGGACAAGCATTGGGTGTTAGAGGACCAGTGCTTTGTATCAGTTTCCAAAGCAGAGTTGGACTAGATATGGCCCGTATGTATAGGAAACTCCGTTCTTTTGTTCAAAGCACACTCACGTTTCCCGCGTCTTAGAGACTTTAGGAAGCAAGAGCGTGCTTCTCGCTCTAAAGCAGAGTGTGATCCATGGATGAGAACTATGCTGTGTGTTACCCTTCAGAGAAGGAGTTAAATCCCAGGGTCTGTGTCTTCCTACAAGCAAGAATTCTTTTCAGGTAAGTGCAGTCACTTTTCAGCTCAAACGAACTACATCGTTCACGGAGCTCACACGTTTCTCATCTTAACAGACAAGCATTGGATGTTAGAGGACCAGTGCTTTGTATCAGTTTCAGAAGCAGAGTTGGACTAGATATGGTCCGTATGTGTAGGAAACACCGTTCTTTTGTACTCTGCAAACTCACGGTTCCTGCTGTCTTAGAGACTCTAGAAAGCAAGATCGTGCTTCTCGTTCTAAAGCAGATTGTGATCAATGGATGAGAACACTGTTTTGTGTTTCACTTCAGGAATGGAGTTAAATCCCAGGCTCTGAGTCTTCCTACAAGCAAGACTTCGTTTCAGGTAAGGGCAGTCACTTTTCTGCTCAAACGAACTACATCGTTCACAAAGCTCACACATTTCTCATCTTAAATGACAAGCATTGGATGTTAGAGGACCAGTGCTTTGTATCAGTTTCAGAAGCAGAGTTGCACTAGATATGGTCCGTATGTGTAGGAAACACCGTTCTTTTGTTCTCTGCAAACTCACGTTTCCTGCTGTCTTAGAGACTCTAGAAAGCAAGATCGTGCTACTTGTTCTAAAGCAGAGTGTGATCCATGGATGAGAACACTGCTGTGTGTTTCACTACAGGAATGGAGTTAAATCCCATGCTCTGAGTCTTCCTACAAGCAAGACTTCGTTTCAGGTAAGGGCAGTCACTTTTGTGCTCAAACGAACTACACGTTCACGTAGCTCACACGTTTCTCATCTTAACTGACAAGCATTGGATGTTAGAGGGTCAGTGCTTTGTATTAGTTTCAGAAGCAGATTTGGACTACATATGGTCCATATGTGTAGGAAACACCGTTCTTTTGTTCAGGGCACACTCAGATTTCTTGCTGTCTTAGAGACTCTAGAAAGCAAGAGCGTGCTTCTTGCTCTAAAGCAGAGTGTGATCCATGGATGAGTACTATGCTGTGTGTTTCCCTTCAGAAATGGAGTTAAATCCCAGGCTCTGTGTCTTCCTACAAGCAAGACTTCCTTTCAGGTAAGGGCAGTCACTTTTCAGCTCAATCGAACTACATTGTTCATGGAGCTCACACGTTTCTCATCTTAACAGACAAGCATTGGATGTTAGAGGACCAGTGATTTGTATCAGTTTCAGAAGCAGAGTTGGACTAGATATGGTCCGTATGTGTAGGAAACACCGTTCTTTTGTTCTCTGCAAACTCACGGTTCCTGCGCCTTAGAGACTCTAGAAAGCAAGATCGTGCTTCTTGTTCTAAAGCAGAGTGTGATCAATGGATGAGAACACTCCTGTGTGTTTCACTTCAGGAATGGAGTTAAATCCCTGGCTCTGAGTCTTCCTGCAAGCAAGACTTCGTTTCAGGTAAGGGCAGTCAGTTTTCTGCTCAAATGAACTACATCGTTCACAAAGCTCACACGTTTCTCATCTTAACGGACAAGCATTGGGTGTTAGAGGACCAGTGCTTTGTATCAGTTTCAGAAGAAGAGTTGGACTAGATATGGTCCGTATGTGTAGGAAACACCGTTCTTTTGTTCAAAGCACACTCACGTTTCCTGCGTCTTAGAGACTTTAGAAAGCAAGAGCGTGCTTCTCGCTCTAAAGCAGAGTGTGATCCATGGATGAGAACTATGTTGTGTGTTTCCCTTCATAAAAGGAGTTAAATCCCAGGCTCTGTGTCTTCCTACAAGCAAGACTTCTTTTCAGGTAAGCGCAGTCACTTTTCAGCTCAAACGAACTACATCGTTCACGGAGCTCACACGTTTCTCATCTTAACAGACAAGCATTGGATGTTAGAGGACCAGTGCTTTGTATCAGTTTCAGAAGCAGAGTTGGACTAGATATGGTCCGTATGTGTAGGAAACACCGTTCTTTTGTACTCTGCAAACTCACGGTTCCTGCTGTCTTAGAGACTCTAGAAAGCAAGATCGTGCTTCTCGTTCTAAAGCAGAGTGTGATCAATGGATGAGATCACTGTTTTGTGTTTCACTTCAGGAATGGAGTTAAATCCCAGGCTCTGAGTCTTCCTACAAGCAAGACTTCGTTTCAATTAAGGGCAGTCACTTTTCTGCTCAAACGAACTACATCTTTCACGAAGCTCACATGTTTCTCATCTTAACTGACAAGCATTGGATGTTAGAGGACCAGTGCATTCTATCAGTTTCAGAAGAAAATTTGGACTACATATAGTCCGTATGTGTATGAAACACTGTTCTTTTGTTCTGGGCACACTCAGATTTCCTGCTCTCTTAGAGACTCTAGAAAGCAAGAGTGTGCTTCTTGCTCTAAAGCAGCGTGTGATCCATGGATGAGAACTATGCTGTGTGTTTCACTTCAGAAATGGAGTTAAATCCCAGGCTCTGAGTCTTCCTACAAGCAAGACTTCGTTTCAGGTAAGGGCAGTCACTTTTAAGCTCAAACGAACTACATCGTTCACAAAGCTCACACGTTTCTCATCTTAACTGACAAGCATTGGATGTTAGAGGACCAGTGCTTTGTATCAGTTTCCAAAGCAGAGTTGGACTAGATATGGCCCGTATGTATAGGAAACTCCGTTCTTTTGTTCAAAGCACACTCACGTTTCCTGCGTCTTAGAGACTTTAGAAAGCAAGAGCGTGCTTCTCGCTCTAAAGCAGAGTGTGATCCATGGATGAGAACAGTGTTGTGTGATTCCCTTCAGAAATGGAGTTAAATCCCAGGCTCTGAGTCTTCCTACAAGCAAGACATCTTGTCAGGTAAGGGCAGTCACTTTTCAGCTCAAACAAACTACATCGATCACGAAGCTCATACATTTCTCATCTAACTGACAAGCATTGGATGCTTTAGGACCTGTGGTTTGTTTCAGTTTCAGAAGCAGAGTTGGACACGATATGGTCCGTATGTGTAGGAAACACCGTTCTTTTGTTCTCATCACACTCATGTTTCCTGCTGTCTTAGAGACTCTAGAAAGCTAGAGCGTGCTGCTTGCTCTAAAGCAGAGTGTGATCCATGGATGTCAACTGTGTTGTGTGTTTCCCTTCAGAAATGGAGTTAAATCCCAGGCTCTGAGTCTTCCTACAAGCAAGATTTCGTTTCAGGTAAGGGCAGTCACTCTTCAGCTCAAACGAATTACATCGGTCACGAAGCTCACACATTTCTCATCTCAACTGAGAAGCATTGGATGTTAGAGGACCTTTGCTTTGCATCAATTTCAAGCAGTGTTGAACAAGATATGGTCCGTATGTATAGGAAACACGCTTCTTATCTTCTGAGCACACTCATGTTTCCTGCTGTCTTAGAGATTC
This sequence comes from Onychomys leucogaster, assembly GCA_949786385.1. Taxonomy (NCBI): domain Eukaryota; kingdom Metazoa; phylum Chordata; class Mammalia; order Rodentia; family Cricetidae; genus Onychomys; species Onychomys leucogaster. Next base: position 1,666,561 of record CATKUP010000038.1, on the reverse strand, counting down.
TAGAAAGTAAGAGCGTGCTTCTTGCTCTAAAGCAGAGTGTGATCAATGGATGCTAACTGTGTTGTGTGTTTCATTTCAGAAATGGTGTTTAATCCCTGCCTCTGAGTCTTCCTACAAGCAAGACTTCGTTTCAGGTATGGGCATTTACTTTACAGCTCAAACGAACTATATCGTTCACAGAGCTCACAAGTTTCTCATCTTAACAGAGAAGCATTGGATGTTAGAGGACCTTTGCTTTTTATCAATTTCAAGCAGAGTTGAACTAGATATGGTCCCTATGTATAGGAAACACGGTTCTTTTCTTCTGAGCACACTCAGGTTTCCTGCTGTATTAGAGACTCTGGAATGCAAGAGCGTGCTTCTTGCTCTAAAGCAGAGTGTGAACCATGGATGAGAACTCTGCTGTGTGTTTCACTTCAGAAATGGAGTTAAATCCCAGGCTCTGAGTCTTCCGACAAGCAAGACTTCGTTTCAGGTAAGGGCAGATACTTTACAGCTCAAACGAACTACATCGTTCACGAATTTCACACGTTTCTCATCTTGACTGACAAGCATTGGATGTTAGAGGACCTTTGCTTTGTATGAATTTCAAGCAGAGTTGAACTAGATATGGTCCCTATGTATAGGAAACACGGTTCTTTTCTTCTGAGGACACTCACATTTCCTGCTGTATTAGAGGCTCTAGAAAGCAAGTTCGTGCTTCTTGCTCTAAAGCAGAGTGTGATCCATGGTTGAGAACTGTGTTTTGTGTTTTCTTCAGAAATGGAGTTAAATCCCAGGCTCTATGTCATCCTACAAGCAAGACTTCATTTCAGGTTAAGGCAGTCACTTTTCAGCTCTAACGAATTACATTGGTCACGAAGCTCACACGTTTCTCATCTTAACTGACAAGCATTGGATGTTAGAGTACCAGTGCTTTGTATCAGTTTCAGAAGCAGAGTTGGGCTAGATATGGTCCGTATGTGTAAGAAATACCGTTCATTGTTCTCAGCACACTCATGTTTTCTGCTGTATTAGAGACTCTAGAAAGCAAGAGCGTGCTTCTTGCTCTAAAGCCGAGTGTGATCCATGGATGAGAACTTTGTTGCGTGTTTCCCTTCAGAAATGGAGTTATATCCCAGGGTCTTCCTACAAGCAAGACTTCATTTCAGGTAAGGGCAGTCACTTTTCAGCTCAAACAAACTACATCGTTCACGAAGCTCACACGTTTCTCATCTTAACTGACAAGCATTGGATGTTAGAAGACCAATGATTTGTATCAGTTTCAGAAGCAGAGTTGGACTAGATATGGTCCATATGTGTAGGAAACACCGTTCTTTTGTTCTCATCACACTCAAGTTTCCTGCTGTCTTAGAGAGTCTAGAAAGCAAGAGCGTGCTTCTTGCTCTAAAGCAGAGTGTGAACAATGGATGAGAACCCTGCTGTGTGTTTCAATTCAGAAATGGAGTTAAATCCCAGGCTCTGAGTCTTACTACAAGCAAGACTTCGTTTCAGGTAAGGGCAGTCACTTTTCAGCTCAAAAAATCTACATCGTTCACGAAGCTCACACGATTCTCATCTTAACTGACAAGCATTGGATGTTAGAAGACCAATGATTTGTATCAGTTTCAGAAGCAGAGTTGGACTAGATATGGTCTGTATGTGTAGGAAACACCGTTCATTTGTTCTCAGCACACTCAAGTTTCCTGCTGTCTTAGAGAATCTAGAAAGCTAGAGCGTGCTTCTTGCTCTAAAGCAGAGTGTGATCCATGAATGAGAACTCTGTTGTGTGTTTCGATTCAGAAATGGAATTAAATCCCAGGCTCTGTGTCTTCCTACAAGCAAGACTTCGTTCCACGTAAGGGCAATCACGCTTCAGCTCAAACGAATTACATCGGTCACAAAGCTCCCACGTTTCTCATCTTAACTGACAAGCATTAGATGTTAGAGAACCAGTGCTTTGTATCAGTTTCAGAAGCAGAGTTGGACTAGATATGGTCCGTATGTGTAGGAAACATCGTTCTTTTGTTCTGATCACACTCATATTTCCTGCTGTCTTAGAGAGTCTAGAAAGCAAGAGCATGCTCCTTGCTGTAAAGCAGAGTGTGATCAATGGATGAGAACTCTGTTGTGTGTTTCACTTCAGAAGTGGAGTTAAATCCCAGGCTCTGAGTCTTCCTACAAGCAAGACTTCGTTTCAGGTAAGGGAAGTTGCTTTACAAGTCAAACGAACTACATCGTTCACGAAGCTCACACGTTTCTCATCTTAACTGACAAGCATTGGATGTTAGAAGACCAATGATTTCTATCAGTTTCAGAAGCAGAGTTGGACTAGATATGGTCTGTATGTGTATGAAACTCCGTTCTTTTGTTCTCATTACACACATGTTTCCGCTGTCTTAGAGAGTCTAGAAAGCTAGAGCGTGCTTCTTGCTCTAAATCAGAGTGTGATCCATGGTAGAGAACTGTGTTGTGTGTTTCCCTTCAGAAATGGAGTTAAATCCCTGGCTCTGTGTTTTCCTACAAGGAAGACTTCGTTTCAGGTAAGGGCTGTCACTTTTCAGCTCAAACAAACTACATCGTTCATGAAGCTCACACGATTCTCATCTTAACTGAAAAGCATTGGATGTTAGCAGACCAATAATTTGTATCAGTTTCAGAAGCAAAGTGGGACTAGATATGATCTGTATGTGTAGGAAACACCGTTCATTTGTTCTCAGCACACTCAAGTTTTCTGCTGTCTTAGAGACTCTAGAAAGCTACAGCGTGCTTCTTATTCTGAAGCACAGTGTGATCCATGGATGAGAACTCTGTTGTGTGTTTCCCTTCAGAAATGGAGTTAAATCCCAGGCTCTGTGTCTTCCAACAAGCAAGACATCGTTTCAGGTAAGGGCAGTCATTTTCAGCTCAAACAAACTACATCGTTCATGATGCTCTCACGTTTCTCATCTTAACTGACAAGCATTGGATGTTAGCAGACCAATAATTTGTATCAGTTTCAGAAGCAGAGTTGGACTAGATATGATCTGTATGTGTAGGAAACACCGTTCATTTGTTCTCAGCACACTCAAGTTTTCTGCTGTCTTAGAGAATCTAGAAAGTTAGAGCATGCTTCTTGCTCTGATGCACAGTGTGATCCATGGATGAGAACTCTGTTGTGTGTTTCCCTTCAGAAATCGAGTTAAATCCCAGGGTCTGTGTCTTCCTACAAGCAAGACTTCCTTTCAGGTAAGGGCAGTCACTCATCAGCTCAAACGAATTATATCGGTCATGAAGTTCACACGTTTCTCATCTTATCTGACAAGCATTGTATGTTAGAGGACCAGTGCTTTGTATCAGTTTCAGAAGCAGAGTTGGACTATATATTGTCCGTGTGTGTAAGAAACACCGTTCTTTTGTTCTCAGCACACTCACATTTCCTTCATTATTAGAGACTCTAGAAAGCAAGAGCGTGCTTCTTGCTCTAAAGCAGAGTGTGATCAATGGATGAGAACTCTGTTGTGTGTTTCACTTCAGAAATGGAGTTAAATCCCAGGCTCTGAGTCTTCCTACAAACAAGACTTCGATTCAGGTAAGGGAAGTTGCTTTACAACTCAAAAGAACTACATCGTTCACGAAGCTCACACGTTTCTCATCCTAATTGACAAGCATTGGATGTTAGAGGACCTGTGGTTTGTTTCAGTTTCAAAAGCAGAGTTGGACTAGATATGGTCCGTTTGTGTAGGAAACACCGTTCTTTTGTTCTGATCACACTCATATTTCCTGCTGTCTTAGAGAGTCTAGAAAGTAATAGTGTGCTTCTTGCTCTAAAGCAGAGTGTTATCCATGATGAGAACTGTGTTGTGTGTTTCTCTTCAGAAATGGAGTTATATCCCAGGCTCTGAGTCTTCCTACAAGCAAGACTTCGTTTCAGTCAAGGGCAGTCACTTTTCAGCTCAAAAAAACTACATTGATTACGAAGCTCACACGATTCTCATCTTAACTGACAAGCATTGGATGTTAGAGGACCAGTTCTTTGTATCATTTTCAGAAGCCGAGTTGGACTAGATAAGGTCCGTATGTGCAAAAAACACCGTTCTTTTGTTCTCAGCACACTCACATTTCCTGCTGTATTAGAGACTCTAGAAAGCAAGAGCGTGCTTCTTGCTCTAAAGCAGAGTGTGATCCATGGATGAGAACTATGTTCTGTGTTTCACTTCAGAAATGGAGTTAAATCCCACGCTCTGAGTCTTCCTACAAGCAAGACGTCGTTTCAGGTAAGGGCAGTCACTTTTCAGCTCAAACGAATTACATCGGTCACAAAGGTCACATGTTTCTCATCTTAACTGACAAGCATTGGATGTTAGAGGACCTTTGGTTTGTTTCAGTTTCAGAAGCAGAGTTGGACTAGATAAGGTCCGTATGTGTAGGAAACACCTTTCTTTTGTTCTCATCACACTCATGTTTCCTGCTGTCTTAGAGACTCTAGAAAGCTAGAGCATGCTTCTTGCTCTAAAGCAGAGTGTGATCCATGGATGAGAACTGTGTTATGTGATTCCCTTCAGAAATGGAGTTAAATCCCAGGCTCTGTGTTTTCCTACAAGCAAGACTTCGTTTCAGTCAAGGGCAGTCACTTTTCAGCTCAAACAAACTACATCGTTCAGGAAGCTCACACGTTTCTCATCTTAACTGACAAGCATCGGATGTCAGAGGACCTGTGCTTTGTATCAGTTTCAGAAGCAGAGTTGGACTAGATATGGACCGTATGTGTAGGAAACACCGTTCTTTTGTTCTCAGCACACTCAAATTTCCTGCTCTCTTAGAGACTCTAGAAAGCAAGAGCTTGCTCCTTTTCTAAAGCAGAGTGTGATCAATGGATGAGAACTCTGTTGTGTGATTCACTTCAGAAATGGAGTTAAATCCCAGGCTCTGAGTCTTCCTACAAGCAAGACATCGTTTCAGGTAAGGGCAGTCACTTTTCAGCTCAAACAAACTACATCGTTCATGAAGCTCACACGTTTCTCATCTTAACTGACAAGCATTGGATGTTAGAGGACCAGTGCATTCTATCAGTTTCAGAAGAAAATTTGGACTACATATAGTCCGTATGTGTATGAAACACTGTTCTTTTGTTCTGGGCACACTCAGATTTCCTGCTCTCTTAGAGACTCTAGAAAGCAAGAGTGTGCTTCTTGCTCTAAAGCAGCGTGTGATCCATGGATGAGAACTATGCTGTGTGTTTCACTTCAGAAATGGAGTTAAATCCCAGGCTCTGAGTCTTCCTACAAGCAAGACTTCGTTTCAGGTAAGGGCAGTCACTTTTAAGCTCAAACGAACTACATCGTTCACAAAGCTCACACGTTTCTCATCTTAACTGACAAGCACTGGATGTTAGAGGACCAGTGCTTTGTATCAGTTTCCAAAGCAGAGTTGGACTAGATATGGCCCGTATGTATAGGAAACTCCGTTCTTTTGTTCAAAGCACACTCACGTTTCCTGCGTCTTAGAGACTTTAGAAAGCAAGAGCGTGCTTCTCGCTCTAAAGCAGAGTGTGATCCATGGATGAGAACTATGCTGTGTGTTTCCCTTCAGAAAAGGAGTTAAATCCCAGGCTCTGTGTCTTCCTACAAGCAAGACTTCTTTTCAGGTAAGCGCAGTCACTTTTCAGCTCAAACGAACTACATCGTTCACGGAGCTCACACGTTTCTCATCTTAACAGACAAGCATTGGATGTTAGAGGACCAGTGCTTTGTATCAGTTTCAGAAGCAGAGTTGGACTAGATATGGTCCGTATGTATAGGAAACACCGTTCCTTTGTTCTGGGCACACTCAGATATCCTGCTGTATTAGAGACTCTAGAAAGCAATACTGTGCTTCTCGCTCTAAAGCAGAGTGTGATCCATGGATGAGAACTATGCTGTGTGTTTCACTTCAGAAATGGAGTTAAATCCCAGGCTCTGAGTCTTCCTACAAGCAAGACTTCATTTCAGGTAAGGGCAGTCACTTTTCTGCTCAAACGAACTACATCGTTCACGAAGCTCACACGTTTCTCATCTTAACTGACAAGCATTGGATGTTAGAGGGTCAGTGCTTTGTATTAGTTTCAGAAGCAGATTTGGACTACATATGGTCCATATGTGTAGGAAACACCGTTCTTTTGTTCTGGGCACACTCAGATTTCTTGCTGTCTTAGAGACTCTAGAAAGCAAGAGCGTGCTTCTTGCTCTAAAGCAGAGTGTGATCCATGGATGAGTACTATGCTGTGTGTTTCCCTTCAGAAATGGAGTTAAATCCCAGGCTGTGTGTCTTCCTACAAGCAAGACTTCGTTTCAGGTAAGGGCAGTCACTTTTCTGCTCAAACGAACTACATCGTTCACAAAGCTCACACATTTCTCATCTTAAATGACAAGCATTGGATGTTAGAGGACCAGTGCTTTGTATCAGTTTCAGAAGCAGAGTTGCACTAGATATGGTCCGTATGTGTAGGAAACACCGTTCTTTTGTTCTCTGCAAACTCACATTTCCTGCTGTCTTAGAGACTCTAGAAAGCAAGATCGTGCTACTTGTTCTAAAGCAGAGTGTGATCCATGGATGAGAACACTGCTGTGTGTTTCACTACAGGAATGGAGTTAAATCCCATGCTCTGAGTCTTCCTACAAGCAAGACTTCGTTTCAGGTAAGGGCAGTCACTTTTGTGCTCAAACGAACTACATCGTTCACGTAGCTCACACGTTTCTCATCTTAACTGACAAGCATTGGATGTTAGAGGACCAGTGCTTTGTATCAGTTTCCGAAGCAGAGTTGGACTAGATATGGTCCGTATGTATAGGAAACTCCGTTCTTTTGTTCTCAGCACACTCACGTTTCCTGCGTCTTAGAGACTCTAGAAAGCAAGAGTGTGCTTCTCGCTCTAAAGCAGAGTGTGATCTATGGATGAGAACTATGCTGTGTGTTTCACTTCAGAAATGGAGTTAAATCCCAGGCTCTGAGTCTTCCTACAAGCAAGACTTCGTTTCAGGTAAGGGCAGTCACTTTTCTGCTCAAACGAACTACATCGTTCACGAAGCTCACACGTTTCTCATCTTAACTGACAAGCATTGGATGTTAGAGGCCCAGTGCTTTGTATCAGTTTCCGAAGCAGAGTTGGACTAGATATGGTCCGTATGTATAGGAAACTCCGTTCTTTTGTTCTCAGCACACTCACGTTTCCTGCGTCTTAGAGACTCTAGAAAGCAAGAGTGTGCTTCTCGCTCTAAAGCAGAGTGTGATCTATGGATGAGAACTATGCTGTGTGTTTCACTTCAGAAATGGAGTTAAATCCCAGGCTCTGAGTCTTCCTACAAGCAAGACTTCGTTTCAGGTAAGGGCAGTCACTTTTCTGCTCAAACGAACTACATCGTTCACGAAGCTCACACGTTTCTCATCTTAACTGACAAGCATTGGATGTTAGAGGGTCAGTGCTTTGTATCAGTTTCAGAGGCAGATTTGGACTACATATGGTCCATATGTGTAGGAAACACCGTTCCTTTGTTCTGGGCACACTCAGATATCCTGTTGTATTAGAGACCCTAGAAAGCAAGAGTGTGCTTCTCGCTCTAAAGCAGAGTGTGATCCATGGATGAGAACTATGCTGTGTGTTTCACTTCAGAAATGGAGTTAAATCCCAGGCTCTGAGTCTTCCTACAAGCAAGACTTCGTTTCAGGTAAGGGCAGTCACTTTTCTGCTCAAACGAACTACATCGTTCACGAAGCTCACACGTTTCTCATCTTAACTGACAAGCATTGGATGTTAGAGGACCAGTACTTTGTATCAGTTTCAGAAGCAGAGTTGGATTAGATATGGTCCGTATGTGTAGGAAACTCCGTTCTTTTGTTCTCAGCACACTCACGTTTCCTGTGTCTTAGAGACTTTAGAAAGCAAGAGCGTGCTTCTCGCTCTAAAGCAGAGTGTGATCCATGGATGAGAACTATGCTGTGTGTTTTCCTTCAGAAAAGGAGTTAAATCCCAGGCTCTGTGTCTTCCTACAAGCAAGACTTCCTTTCAGGTAAGGGCAGTCACTTTTCAGCTCAATCGAACTACATTGTTCATGGAGCTCACACGTTTCTCATCTTAACAGACAAGCATTGGATGTTAGAGGACCAGTGATTTGTATCAGTTTCAGAAGCAGAGTTGGACTAGATATGGTCCGTATGTGTAGGAAACACCGTTCTTTTGTTCTCTGCAAACTCACGGTTCCTGCTGCCTTAGAGACTCTAGAAAGCAAGATCGTGCTTCTTGTTCTAAAGCAGAGTGTGATCAATGGATGAGAACACTCCTGTGTGTTTCACTTCAGGAATGGAGTTAAATCCCAGGCTCTGAGTCTTCCTACAAGCAAGACTTCGTTTCAGGTAAGGGCAGTCACTTTTCTGCTCAAACGAACTACATCGTTCACGAAGCTCACACGTTTCTCATCTTAACTGACAAGCATTGGATGTTAGAGGCCCAGTGCTTTGTATCAGTTTCCGAAGCAGAGTTGGACTAGATATGGTCCGTATGTATAGGAAACTCCGTTCTTTTGTTCTCAGCACCCTCACGTTTCCTGCGTCTTAGAGACTCTAGAAAGCAAGAGTGTGCTTCTCGCTCTAAAGCAGAGTGTGATCTATGGATGAGAACTATGCTGTGTGTTTCACTTCAGAAATGGAGTTAAATCCCAGGCTCTGAGTCTTCCTACAAGCAAGACTTCGTTTCAGGTAAGGGCAGTCACTTGTCTGCTCAAACGAACTACATGGTTCACGAAGCTCACACGTTTCTCATCTTAACTGACAAGCATTGGATGTTAGAGGGTCAGTGCTTTGTATCAGTATCAGAGGCAGATTTGGACTACATATGGTCCATATGTGTAGGAAACACCGTTCCTTTGTTCTGGGCACACTCAGATATCCTGCTGTATTAGAGACCCTAGAAAGCAAGAGTGTGCTTCTCGCTCTAAAGCAGAGTGTGATCCATGGATGAGAACTATGCTGTGTGTTTCACTTCAGAAATGGAGTTAAATCCCAGGCTCTGAGTCTTCCTACAAGCAAGACTTCGTTTCAGGTAAGGGCAGTCACTTGTCTGCTCAAACGAACTACATGGTTCACGAAGCTCACACGTTTCTCATCTTAACTGACAAGCACTGGATGTTAGAGGACCAGTGCTTTGTATCAGTTTCAGAAGCAGAGTTGGATTAGATATGGTCCGTATGTATAGGAAACTCCGTTCTTTTGTTCTCAGCACACTCACGTTTCCTGTGTCTTAGAGACTTTAGAAAGCAAGAGCGTGCTTCTCGCTCTAAAGCAGAGTGTGATCCATGGATGAGAACTATGCTGTGTGTTTTCCTTCAGAAAAGGAGTTAAATCCCAGGCTCTGTGTCTTCCTACAAGCAAGACTTCCTTTCAGGTAAGGGCAGTCACTTTTCAGCTCAATCGAACTACATTGTTCATGGAGCTCACACGTTTCTCATCTTAACAGACAAGCATTGGATGTTAGAGGACCAGTGCATTCTATCAGTTTCAGAAGAAAATTTGGACTACATATAGTCCGTATGTGTATGAAACACTGTTCTTTTGTTCTGGGCACACTCAGATTTCCTGCTCTCTTAGAGACTCTAGAAAGCAAGAGTGTGCTTCTTGCTCTAAAGCAGCGTGTGATCCATGGATGAGAACTATGCTGTGTGTTTCACTTCAGAAATGGAGTTAAATCCCAGGCTCTGAGTCTTCCTACAAGCAAGACTTCGTTTCAGGTAAGGGCAGTCACTTTTAAGCTCAAACGAACTACATCGTTCACAAAGCTCACACGTTTCTCATCTTAACTGACAAGCACTGGATGTTAGAGGACCAGTGCTTTGTATCAGTTTCCAAAGCAGAGTTGGACTAGATATGGCCCGTATGTATAGGAAACTCCGTTCTTTTGTTCAAAGCACACTCACGTTTCCTGCGTCTTAGAGACTTTAGAAAGCAAGAGCGTGCTTCTCGCTCTAAAGCAGAGTGTGATCCATGGATGAGAACTATGCTGTGTGTTTCCCTTCAGAAAAGGAGTTAAATCCCAGGCTCTGTGTCTTCCTACAAGCAAGACTTCTTTTCAGGTAAGCGCAGTCACTTTTCAGCTCAAACGAACTACATCGTTCACGGAGCTCACACGTTTCTCATCTTAACAGACAAGCATTGGATGTTAGAGGACCAGTGCTTTGTATCAGTTTCAGAAGCAGAGTTGGACTAGATATGGTCCGTATGTATAGGAAACACCGTTCCTTTGTTCTGGGCACACTCAGATATCCTGCTGTATTAGAGACTCTAGAAAGCAATACTGTGCTTCTCGCTCTAAAGCAGAGTGTGATCCATGGATGAGAACTATGCTGTGTGTTTCACTTCAGAAATGGAGTTAAATCCCAGGCTCTGAGTCTTCCTACAAGCAAGACTTCGTTTCAGGTAAGGGCAGTCACTTTTCTGCTCAAACGAACTACATCGTTCACGAAGCTCACACGTTTCTCATCTTAACTGACAAGCATTGGATGTTAGAGGACCAGTGCTTTGTATCAGTTTCCGAAGCAGAGTTGGACTAGATATGGTCCGTATGTATAGGAAACTCCGTTCTTTTGTTCTCAGCACACTCACGTTTCCTGCGTCTTAGAGACTCTAGAAAGCAAGAGTGTGCTTCTCGCTCTAAAGCAGAGTGTGATCTATGGATGAGAACTATGCTGTGTGTTTCACTTCAGAAATGGAGTTAAATCCCAGGCTCTGAGTCTTCCTACAAGCAAGACTTCGTTTCAGATAAGGGCAGTCACTTTTCTGCTCAAACGAACTACATCGTTCACGAAGCTCACACGTTTCTCATCTTAACTGACAAGCATTGGATGTTAGAGGCCCAGTGCTTTGTATCAGTTTCCGAAGCAGAGTTGGACTAGATATGGTCCGTATGTATAGGAAACTCCGTTCTTTTGTTCTCAGCACACTCACGTTTCCTGCGTCTTAGAGACTCTAGAAAGCAAGAGTGTGCTTCTCGCTCTAAAGCAGAGTGTGATCTATGGATGAGAACTATGCTGTGTGTTTCACTTCAGAAATGGAGTTAAATCCCAGGCTCTGAGTCTTCCTACAAGCAAGACTTCGTTTCAGGTAAGGGCAGTCACTTTTCTGCTCAAACGAACTACATCGTTCACGAAGCTCACACGTTTCTCATCTTAACTGACAAGCATTGGATGTTAGAGGGTCAGTGCTTTGTATCAGTTTCAGAGGCAGATTTGGACTACATATGGTCCATATGTGTAGGAAACACCGTTCCTTTGTTCTGGGCACACTCAGATATCCTGTTGTATTAGAGACCCTAGAAAGCAAGAGTGTGCTTCTCGCTCTAAAGCAGAGTGTGATCCATGGATGAGAACTATGCTGTGTGTTTCACTTCAGAAATGGAGTTAAATCCCAGGCTCTGAGTCTTCCTACAAGCAAGACTTCGTTTCAGGTAAGGGCAGTCACTTTTCTGCTCAAACGAACTACATCGTTCACGAAGCTCACACGTTTCTCATCTTAACTGACAAGCATTGGATGTTAGAGGACCAGTACTTTGTATCAGTTTCAGAAGCAGAGTTGGATTAGATATGGTCCGTATGTGTAGGAAACTCCGTTCTTTTGTTCTCAGCACACTCACGTTTCCTGTGTCTTAGAGACTTTAGAAAGCAAGAGCGTGCTTCTCGCTCTAAAGCAGAGTGTGATCCATGGATGAGAACTATGCTGTGTGTTTTCCTTCAGAAAAGGAGTTAAATCCCAGGCTCTGTGTCTTCCTACAAGCAAGACTTCCTTTCAGGTAAGGGCAGTCACTTTTCAGCTCAATCGAACTACATTGTTCATGGAGCTCACACGTTTCTCATCTTAACAGACAAGCATTGGATGTTAGAGGACCAGTGATTTGTATCAGTTTCAGAAGCAGAGTTGGACTAGATATGGTCCGTATGTGTAGGAAACACCGTTCTTTTGTTCTCTGCAAACTCACGGTTCCTGCTGCCTTAGAGACTCTAGAAAGCAAGATCGTGCTTCTTGTTCTAAAGCAGAGTGTGATCAATGGATGAGAACACTCCTGTGTGTTTCACTTCAGGAATGGAGTTAAATCCCAGGCTCTGAGTCTTCCTGCAAGCAAGACTTCGTTTCAGGAAAGGGCAGTCAGTTTTCTGCTCAAATGAACTACATCGTTCACAAAGCTCACACGTTTCTCATCTTAACGGACAAGCATTGGGTGTTAGAGGACCAGTGCTTTGTATCAGTTTCAGAAGAAGAGTTGGACTAGATATGGTCCGTATGTATAGGAAACTCCGTTCTTTTGTTCTCAGCACACTCACGTTTCCTGCGTCTTAGAGACTCTAGAAAGCAAGAGTGTGCTTCTCGCTCTAAAGCAGAGTGTGATCTATGAATGAGAACTATGCTGTGTGTTTCACTTCAGAAATGGAGTTAAATCCCAGGCTCTGAGTCTTCCTACAAGCAAGACTTCGTTTCAGGTAAGGGCAGTCACTTGTCTGCTCAAACGAACTACATCGTTCACGAAGCTCACACGTTTCTCATCTTAACTGACAAGCATTGGATGTTAGAGGCCCAGTGCTTTGTATCAGTTTCCGAAGCAGAGTTGGACTAGATATGGTCCGTATGTATAGGAAACTCCGTTCTTTTGTTCTCAGCACCCTCACGTTTCCTGCGTCTTAGAGACTCTAGAAAGCAAGAGTGTGCTTCTCGCTCTAAAGCAGAGTGTGATCTATGGATGAGAACTATGCTGTGTGTTTCACTTCAGAAATGGAGTTAAATCCCAGGCTCTGAGTCTTCCTACAAGCAAGACTTCGTTTCAGGTAAGGGCAGTCACTTGTCTGCTCAAACGAACTACATCGTTCACGAAGCTCACACGTTTCTCATCTTAACTGACAAGCATTGGATGTTAGAGGGTCAGTGCTTTGTATCAGTATCAGAGGCAGATTTGGACTACATATGGTCCATATGTGTAGGAAACACCGTTCCTTTGTTCTGGGCACACTCAGATATCCTGCTGTATTAGAGACCCTAGAAAGCAAGAGTGTGCTTCTCGCTCTAAAGCAGAGTGTGATCCATGGATGAGAACTATGCTGTGTGTTTCACTTCAGAAATGGAGTTAAATCCCAGGCTCTGAGTCTTCCTACAAGCAAGACTTCGTTTCAGGTAAGGGCAGTCACTTGTCTGCTCAAACGAACTACATCGTTCACGAAGCTCACACGTTTCTCATCTTAACTGACAAGCATTGGATGTTAGAGGGTCAGTGCTTTGTATCAGTATCAGAGGCAGATTTGGACTACATATGGTCCATATGTGTAGGAAACACCGTTCCTTTGTTCTGGGCACACTCAGATATCCTGCTGTATTAGAGACCCTAGAAAGCAAGAGTGTGCTTCTCGCTCTAAAGCAGAGTGTGATCCATGGATGAGAACTATGCTGTGTGTTTCACTTCAGAAATGGAGTTAAATCCCAGGCTCTGAGTCTTCCTACAAGCAAGACTTCGTTTCAGGTAAGGGCAGTCACTTTTCTGCTCAAACGAACTACATCGTTCACGAAGCTCACACGTTTCTCATCTTAACTGACAAGCATTGGATGTTAGAGGACCAGTACTTTGTATCAGTTTCAGAAGCAGAGTTGGATTAGATATGGTCCGTATGTGTAGGAAACTCCGTTCTTTTGTTCTCAGCACACTCACGTTTCCTGTGTCTTAGAGACTTTAGAAAGCAAGAGCGTGCTTCTCGCTCTAAAGCAGAGTGTGATCCATGGATGAGAACTATGCTGTGTGTTTTCCTTCAGAAAAGGAGTTAAATCCCAGGCTCTGTGTCTTCCTACAAGCAAGACTTCCTTTCAGGTAAGGGCAGTCACTTTTCAGCTCAATCGAACTACATTGTTCATGGAGCTCACACGTTTCTCATCTTAACAGACAAGCATTGGATGTTAGAGGACCAGTGATTTGTATCAGTTTCAGAAGCAGAGTTGGACTAGATATGGTCCGTATGTGTAGGAAACACCGTTCTTTTGTTCTCTGCAAACTCACGGTTCCTGCTGCCTTAGAGACTCTAGAAAGCAAGATCGTGCTTCTTGTTCTAAAGCAGAGTGTGATCAATGGATGAGAACACTCCTGTGTGTTTCACTTCAGGAATGGAGTTAAATCCCAGGCTCTGAGTCTTCCTGCAAGCAAGACTTCGTTTCAGGAAAGGGCAGTCAGTTTTCTGCTCAAATGAACTACATCGTTCACAAAGCTCACACGTTTCTCATCTTAACGGACAAGCATTGGGTGTTAGAGGACCAGTGCTTTGTATCAGTTTCAGAAGAAGAGTTGGACTAGATATGGTCCGTATGTATAGGAAACTCCGTTCTTTTGTTCTCAGCACACTCACGTTTCCTGCGTCTTAGAGACTCTAGAAAGCAAGAGTGTGCTTCTCGCTCTAAAGCAGAGTGTGATCTATGAATGAGAACTATGCTGTGTGTTTCACTTCAGAAATGGAGTTAAATCCCAGGCTCTGAGTCTTCCTACAAGCAAGACTTCGTTTCAGGTAAGGGCAGTCACTTGTCTGCTCAAACGAACTACATCGTTCACGAAGCTCACACGTTTCTCATCTTAACTGACAAGCATTGGATGTTAGAGGCCCAGTGCTTTGTATCAGTTTCCGAAGCAGAGTTGGACTAGATATGGTCCGTATGTATAGGAAACTCCGTTCTTTTGTTCTCAGCACCCTCACGTTTCCTGCGTCTTAGAGACTCTAGAAAGCAAGAGTGTGCTTCTCGCTCTAAAGCAGAGTGTGATCTATGGATGAGAACTATGCTGTGTGTTTCACTTCAGAAATGGAGTTAAATCCCAGGCTCTGAGTCTTCCTACAAGCAAGACTTCGTTTCAGGTAAGGGCAGTCACTTGTCTGCTCAAACGAACTACATCGTTCACGAAGCTCACACGTTTCTCATCTTAACTGACAAGCATTGGATGTTAGAGGGTCAGTGCTTTGTATCAGTATCAGAGGCAGATTTGGACTACATATGGTCCATATGTGTAGGAAACACCGTTCCTTTGTTCTGGGCACACTCAGATATCCTGCTGTATTAGAGACCCTAGAAAGCAAGAGTGTGCTTCTCGCTCTAAAGCAGAGTGTGATCCATGGATGAGAACTATGCTGTGTGTTTCACTTCAGAAATGGAGTTAAATCCCAGGCTCTGAGTCTTCCTACAAGCAAGACTTCGTTTCAGGTAAGGGCAGTCACTTGTCTGCTCAAACGAACTACATCGTTCACGAAGCTCACACGTTTCTCATCTTAACTGACAAGCATTGGATGTTAGAGGGTCAGTGCTTTGTATCAGTATCAGAGGCAGATTTGGACTACATATGGTCCATATGTGTAGGAAACACCGTTCCTTTGTTCTGGGCACACTCAGATATCCTGCTGTATTAGAGACCCTAGAAAGCAAGAGTGTGCTTCTCGCTCTAAAGCAGAGTGTGATCCATGGATGAGAACTATGCTGTGTGTTTCACTTCAGAAATGGAGTTAAATCCCAGGCTCTGAGTCTTCCTACAAGCAAGACTTCGTTTCAGGTAAGGGCAGTCACTTGTCTGCTCAAACGAACTACATCGTTCACGAAGCTCACACGTTTCTCATCTTAACTGACAAGCATTGGATGTTAGAGGACCAGTACTTTGTATCAGTTTCAGAAGCAGAGTTGGATTAGATATGGTCCGTATGTATAGGAAACTCCGTTCTTTTGTTCTCAGCACACTCACGTTTCCTGTGTCTTAGAGACTTTAGAAAGCAAGAGCGTGCTTCTCGCTCTAAAGCAGAGTGTGATCCATGGATGAGAACTATGCTGTGTGTTTTCCTTCAGAAAAGGAGTTAAATCCCAGGCTCTGTGTCTTCCTACAAGCAAGACTTCCTTTCAGGTAAGGGCAGTCACTTTTCAGCTCAATCGAACTACATTGTTCATGGAGCTCACACGTTTCTCATCTTAACAGACAAGCATTGGATGTTAGAGGACCAGTGATTTGTATCAGTTTCAGAAGCAGAGTTGGACTAGATATGGTCCGTATGTGTAGGAAACACCGTTCTTTTGTTCTCTGCAAACTCACGGTTCCTGCTGCCTTAGAGACTCTAGAAAGCAAGATCGTGCTTCTTGTTCTAAAGCAGAGTGTGATCAATGGATGAGAACACTCCTGTGTGTTTCACTTCAGGAATGGAGTTAAATCCCAGGCTCTGAGTCTTCCTGCAAGCAAGACTTCGTTTCAGGTAAGGGCAGTCAGTTTTCTGCTCAAATGAACTACATCGTTCACAAAGCTCACACGTTTCTCATCTTAACGGACAAGCATTGGGTGTTAGAGGACCAGTGCTTTGTATCAGTTTCCAAAGCAGAGTTGGACTAGATATGGTCCGTATGTGTAGGAAACACCGTTCTTTTGTTCAAAGCACACTCACGTTTCCTGCATCTTAGAGACTTTAGAAAGCAAGAGCGTGCTTCTCGCTCTAAAGCAGAGTGTGATCCATGGATGAGAACTATGTTGTGTGTTTCCCTTCATAAAAGGAGTTAAATCCCAGGCTCTGTGTCTTCCTACAAGCAAGACTTCTTTTCAGGTAAGCGCAGTCACTTTTCAGCTCAAACAAACTACATCGTTCACGGAGCTCACACGTTTCTCATCTTAACAGACAAGCATTGGATGTTAGAGGACCAGTGCTTTGTATCAGTTTCAGAAGCAGAGTTGGACTAGATATGGTCCGTATGTGTAGGAAACACCGTTCTTTTGTACTCTGCAAACTCACGGTTCCTGCTGTCTTAGAGACTCTAGAAAGCAAGATCGTGCTTCTTGTTCTAAAGCAGAGTGTGATCAATGGATGAGAACACTGTTTTGTGTTTCACTTCAGGAATGGAGTTAAATCCCAGCCTCTGAGTCTTCCTACAAGCAAGACTTCGTTTCAATTAAGGGCAGTCACTTTTCAGCTCAAACGAACTACATCTTTCACGAAGCTCTCATGTTTCTCATCTTAACTGACAAGCATTGGATGTTAGAGGACCAGTGCATTCTATCAGTTTCAGAAGAAGATTTGCACTACATATAGTCCGTATGTGTATGAAACACTGTTCTTTTGTTCTGGGCACACTCAGATTTCCTGCTCTCTTAGAGACTCTAGAAAGCAAGAGTGTGCTTCTTGCTCTAAAGCAGCGTGTGATCAATGGATGAGAACTATGCTGTGTGTTTCACTTCAGAAATGGAGTTAAATCCCAGGCTCTGAGTCTTCCTACAAGCAAGACTTCGTTTCAGGTAAGGGCAGTCACTTTTCTGCTCAAACTAACTACATCATTCACAAAGCTCACACGTTTCTCATCTTAACTGACAAGCATTGGATGTTAGAGGACCAGTGCTTTGTATCAGTTTCCAAAGCAGAGTTGGACTAGATATGGCCCGTATGTATAGGAAACTCCGTTCTTTTGTTCAAAGCACACTCACGTTTCCCGCGTCTTAGAGACTTTAGAAAGCAAGAGCGTGCTTCTCGCTCTAAAGCAGAGTGTGATCCATGGATGAGAACTATGCTGTGTGTTTCCCTTCAGAGAAGGAGTTAAATCCCAGGCTCTGTGTCTTCCTACAAGCAAGAATTCTTTTCAGGTAAGCGCAGTCACTTTTCAGCTCAAACGAACTACATCGTTCACGGAGCTCACACGTTTCTCATCTTAACAGACAAGCATTGGATGTTAGAGGACCAGTGCTTTGTATCAGTTTCAGAAGCAGAGTTGGACTAGATATGGTCCGTATGTGTAGGAAACACCGTTCTTTTGTTCTCTGCAAACTCACGGTTCCTGCTGCCTTAGAGACTCTAGAAAGCAAGATCGTGCTTCTTGTTCTAAAGCAGAGTGTGATCAATGGATGAGAACACTCCTGTGTGTTTCACTTCAGGAATGGAGTTAAATCCCAGGCTCTGAGTCTTCCTGCAAGCAAGACTTCGTTTCAGGTAAGGGCAGTCAGTTTTCTGCTCAAATGAACTACATCGTTCACAAAGCTCACACGTTTCTCATCTTAACGGACAAGCATTGGGTGTTAGAGGACCAGTGCTTTGTATCAGTTTCAGAAGAAGAGTTGGAATAGATATGGTCCGTATGTGTAGGAAACACCGTTCTTTTGTTCAAAGCACACTCACGTTTCCTGCATCTTAGAGACTTTAGAAAGCAAGAGCGTGCTTCTCGCTCTAAAGCAGAGTGTGATCCATGGATGAGAACTATGTTGTGTGTTTCCCTTCATAAAAGGAGTTAAATCCCAGGCTCTGTGTCTTCCTACAAGCAAGACTTCTTTTCAGGTAAGCGCAGTCACTTTTCAGCTCAAACGAACTACATCGTTCACGGAGCTCACACGTTTCTCATCTTAACAGACAAGCATTGGATGTTAGAGGACCAGTGCTTTGTATCAGTTTCAGAAGCAGAGTTGGACTAGATATGGTCCGTATGTGTAGGAAACACCGTTCTTTTGTACTCTGCAAACTCACGGTTCCTGCTGTCTTAGAGACTCTAGAAAGCAAGATCGTGCTTCTTGTTCTAAAGCAGAGTGTGATCAATGGATGAGAACACTGTTTTGTGTTTCACTTCAGGAATGGAGTTAAATCCCAGCCTCTGAGTCTTCCTACAAGCAAGACTTCGTTTCAATTAAGGGCAGTCACTTTTCTGCTCAAACGAACTACATCTTTCACGAAGCTCTCATGTTTCTCATCTTAACTGACAAGCATTGGATGTTAGAGGACCAGTGCATTCTATCAGTTTCAGAAGAAGATTTGCACTACATATAGTCCGTATGTGTATGAAACACTGTTCTTTTGTTCTGGGCACACTCAGATTTCCTGCTCTCTTAGAGACTCTAGAAAGCAAGAGTGTGCTTCTTGCTCTAAAGCAGCGTGTGATCAATGGATGAGAACTATGCTGTGTGTTTCACTTCAGAAATGGAGTTAAATCCCAGGCTCTGAGTCTTCCTACAAGCAAGACTTCGTTTCAGGTAAGGGCAGTCACTTTTCTGCTCAAACTAACTACATCATTCACAAAGCTCACACGTTTCTCATCTTAACTGACAAGCATTGGATGTTAGAGGACCAGTGCTTTGTATCAGTTTCCAAAGCAGAGTTGGACTAGATATGGCCCGTATGTATAGGAAACTCCGTTCTTTTGTTCAAAGCACACTCACGTTTCCCGCGTCTTAGAGACTTTAGAAAGCAAGAGCGTGCTTCTCGCTCTAAAGCAGAGTGTGATCCATGGATGAGAACTATGCTGTGTGTTTCCCTTCAGAGAAGGAGTTAAATCCCAGGCTCTGTGTCTTCCTACAAGCAAGAATTCTTTTCAGGTAAGCGCAGTCACTTTTCAGCTCAAACGAACTACATCGTTCACGGAGCTCACACGTTTCTCATCTTAACAGACAAGCATTGGATGTTAGAGGACCAGTGCTTTGTATCAGTTTCAGAAGCAGAGTTGGACTAGATATGGTCCGTATGTGTAGGAAACACCGTTCTTTTGTTCTCTGCAAACTCACGGTTCCTGCTGCCTTAGAGACTCTAGAAAGCAAGATCGTGCTTCTTGTTCTAAAGCAGAGTGTGATCAATGGATGAGAACACTCCTGTGTGTTTCACTTCAGGAATGGAGTTAAATCCCAGGCTCTGAGTCTTCCTGCAAGCAAGACTTCGTTTCAGGTAAGGGCAGTCAGTTTTCTGCTCAAATGAACTACATCGTTCACAAAGCTCACACGTTTCTCATCTTAACGGACAAGCATTGGGTGTTAGAGGACCAGTGCTTTGTATCAGTTTCAGAAGAAGAGTTGGACTAGATATGGTCCGTATGTGTAGGAAACACCGTTCTTTTGTTCAAAGCACACTCACGTTTCCTGCATCTTAGAGACTTTAGAAAGCAAGAGCGTGCTTCTCGCTCTAAAGCAGAGTGTGATCCATGGATGAGAACTATGTTGTGTGTTTCCCTTCATAAAAGGAGTTAAATCCCAGGCTCTGTGTCTTCCTACAAGCAAGACTTCTTTTCAGGTAAGCGCAGTCACTTTTCAGCTCAAACGAACTACATCGTTCACGGAGCTCACACGTTTCTCATCTTAACAGACAAGCATTGGATGTTAGAGGACCAGTGCTTTGTATCAGTTTCAGAAGCAGAGTTGGACTAGATATGGTCTGTATGTGTAGGAAACACCGTTCTTTTGTACTCTGCAAACTCACGGTTCCTGCTGTCTTAGAGACTCTAGAAAGCAAGATCGTGCTTCTTGTTCTAAAGCAGAGTGTGATCAATGGATGAGAACACTGTTTTGTGTTTCACTTCAGGAATGGAGTTAAATCCCAGCCTCTGAGTCTTCCTACAAGCAAGACTTCGTTTCAATTAAGGGCAGTCACTTTTCTGCTCAAACGAACTACATCTTTCACGAAGCTCTCATGTTTCTCATCTTAACTGACAAGCATTGGATGTTAGAGGACCAGTGCATTCTATCAGTTTCAGAAGAAGATTTGCACTACATATAGTCCGTATGTGTATGAAACACTGTTCTTTTGTTCTGGGCACACTCAGATTTCCTGCTCTCTTAGAGACTCTAGAAAGCAAGAGTGTGCTTCTTGCTCTAAAGCAGCGTGTGATCAATGGATGAGAACTATGCTGTGTGTTTCACTTCAGAAATGGAGTTAAATCCCAGGCTCTGAGTCTTCCTACAAGCAAGACTTCGTTTCAGGTAAGGGCAGTCACTTTTCTGCTCAAACTAACTACATCATTCACAAAGCTCACACGTTTCTCATCTTAACTGACAAGCATTGGATGTTAGAGGACCAGTGCTTTGTATCAGTTTCCAAAGCAGAGTTGGACTAGATATGGCCCGTATGTATAGGAAACTCCGTTCTTTTGTTCAAAGCACACTCACGTTTCCCGCGTCTTAGAGACTTTAGAAAGCAAGAGCGTGCTTCTCGTTCTAAAGCAGAGTGTGATCCATGGATGAGAACTATGCTGTGTGTTTCCCTTCAGAGAAGGAGTTAAATCCCAGGCTCTGTGTCTTCCTACAAGCAAGAATTCTTTTCAGGTAAGCGCAGTCACTTTTCAGCTCAAACGAACTACATCGTTCACGGAGCTCACACGTTTCTCATCTTAACAGACAAGCATTGGATGTTAGAGGACCAGTGCTTTGTATCAGTTTCAGAAGCAGAGTTGGACTAGATATGGTCCGTATGTGTAGGAAACACCGTTCTTTTGTTCTCTGCAAACTCACGGTTCCTGCTGTCTTAGAGACTCTAGAAAGCAAGATCGTGCTTCTCGTTCTAAAGCAGAGTGTGATCAATGGATGAGAACACTGTTTTGTGTTTCACTTCAGGAATGGAGTTAAATCCCAGGCTCTGAGTCTTCCTACAAGCAAGACTTCGTTTCAGGTAAGGGCAGTCACTTTTCTGCTCAAACGAACTACATCGTTCACAAAGCTCACACATTTCTCATCTTAAATGACAAGCATTGGATGTTAGAGGACCAGTGCTTTGTATCAGTTTCAGAAGCAGAGTTGCACTAGATATGGTCCGTATGTGTAGGAAACACCGTTCTTTTGTTCTCTGCAAACTCACATTTCCTGCGTCTTAGAGACTCTAGAAAGCAAGATCGTGCTACTTGTTCTAAAGCAGAGTGTGATCCATGGATGAGAACACTGCTGTGTGTTTCATTACAGGAATGGTGTTAAATCCCATGCTCTGAGTCTTCCTACAAGCAAGACTTCGTTTCAGGTAAGGGCAGTCACTTTTCTGCTCAAACGAACTACATCGTTCACGTAGCTCACACGTTTCTCATCTTAACTGACAAGCATTGGATGTTAGAGGGTCAGTGCTTTGTATTAGTTTCAGAAGCAGATTTGGACTACATATGGTCCACATGTGTAGGAAACACCGTTCTTTTGTTCTGGGCACACTCAGATTTCTTGCTGTCTTAGAGACTCTAGAAAGCAAGATCGTGCTTCTCGTTCTAAAGCAGAGTGTGATCAATGGATGAGAACACTGTTTTGTGTTTCACTTCAGGAATGGAGTTAAATCCCAGGCTCTGAGTCTTCCTACATGCAAGACTTCGTTTCAGGTAAGGGCAGTCACTTTACTGCTCAAACGAACTACATCATTCACGAAGCTCACACGTTTCTCATCTTAACTGACAAGCATTGGATGTTAGAGAGTCAGTGCTTTGTATCAGTTTCAGAGGCAGATTTGGACTACATATGGTCCATATGTGTAGGAAACACCGTTCCTTTGTTCTGGGCACACTCAGATATCCTGCTGTATTAGAGACTCTAGAAAGCAAGACTGTGCTTCTCGCTCTAAAGCAGAGTGTGATCCATGGATGAGAACTTTGCTGTGTGTTTCACTTCAGAAATGGAGTTAAATCCCAGGCTCTGAGTCTTCCTACAAGCAAGACTTCGTTTCAGGTAAGGGCAGTCACTTTTCTGCTCAAACGAACTACATCGTTCACGAAGCTCACACGTTTCTCATCTTAACTGACAAGCATTGGATGTTAGAGGCTCAGTGCTTTGTATTAGTTTCAGAAGCAGATTTGGTCTACATATGGTCCATATGTGTAGGAAACACCGTTCTTTTGTTCTGGGCACACTCAGATTTCTTGCTGTCTTAGAGACTCTAGAAAGCAAGAGCGTGCTTCTTGCTCTAAAGCAGAGTGTGATCCATGGATGAGAACTATGCTGTGTGTTTCACTTCAGAAATGGAGTTAAATCCCAGGCTCTGAGTCTTCCTACAAGCAAGACTTCGTTTCAGGTAAGGGCAGTCACTTTTCTGCTCAAACGAACTACATAGTTCACGAAGCTCACACGTTTCTCATCTTAACTGACAAGCATTGGATGTTAGAGGACCAGTACTTTGTATCAGTTTCAGAAGCAGAGTTGGACTAGATATGGTCCGTATGTGTAGGAAACTCCGTTCTTTTGTTCTCAGCACACTCACGTTTCCTGTGTCTTAGAGACTTTAGAAAGCAAGAGCGTGCTTCTCGCTCTAAAGCAGAGTGTGATCCATGGATGAGAACTATGCTGTGTGTTTTCCTTCAGAAAAGGAGTTAAATCCCAGGCTCTGTGTCTTCCTACAAGCAAGACTTCCTTTCAGGTAAGGGCAGTCACTTTTCAGCTCAAACGAACTACATCGTTCACGGAGCTCACACGTTTCTCATCTTAACAGACAAGCATTGGATGTTAGAGGACCAGTGCTTTGTATCAGTTTCAGAAGCAGAGTTGGACTAGATATGGTCCGTATGTGTAGGAAACACCGTTCTTTTGTACTCTGCAAACTCACGGTTCCTGCTGTCTTAGAGACTCTAGAAAGCAAGATCGTGCTTCTCGTTCTAAAGCAGAGTGTGATCAATGGATGAGAACACTGTTTTGTGTTTCACTTCAGGAATGGAGTTAAATCCCAGGCTCTGAGTCTTCCTACAAGCAAGACTTCGTTTCAATTAAGCGCAGTCACTTTTCAGCTCAAACGAACTACATCGTTCACGAAGCTCTCATGTTTCTCATCTTAACTGACAAGCATTGGATGTTAGAGAGTCAGTGCTTTGTATTAGTTTCAGAAGCAGATTTGGACTACATATGGTCCATATGTGTAGGAAACACCGTTCTTTTGTTCTGGGCACACTCAGATTTCTTGCTGGCTTAGAGACTCTAGAAAGCAAGAGCGTGCTTCTTGCTCTAAAGCAGAGTGTGATCCATGGATGAGTACTATGCTGTGTGTTTCCCTTCAGAAATGGAGTTAAATCCCAGTCTGTGTGTCTTCCTACATGCAAGACTTCATTTCAGGTAAGGGCAGTCACTTTTCTGCTCAAACGAACTACATCGTTCACGAAGCTCACACGTTTCTCATCTTAACTGACAAGCATTGGATGTTAGAGGGTCAATGCTTTGTATCAGTTTCAGAGGCAGATTTGGACTACATATGGTCCATATGTGTAGGAAACACCGTTCCTTTGTTCTGGGCACACTCAGATATCCTGCTGTATTAGAGACCCTAGAAAGCAAGAGTGTGCTTCTCGCTCTAAAGCAGAGTGTGATCCATGGATGAGAACTATGCTGTGTGTTTCACTTCAGAAATGGAGTTAAATCCCAGGCTCTGAGTCTTCCTACAAGCAAGATTTCATTTCAGGTAAGGGCAGTCACTTTTCTGCTCAAACGAACTACATCGTTCACGAAGCTCACACGTTTCTCATCTTAACTGACAAGCATTGGATGTTAGAGGACCAGTACTTTGTATCAGTTTCAGAAGCAGAGTTGGACTAGATATGGTCCGTATGTGTAGGAAACTCCGTTCTTTTGTTCTCAGCACACTCACGTTTCCTGTGTCTTAGAGACTTTAGAAAGCAAGAGCGTGCTTCTCGCTCTAAAGCAGAGTGTGATCCATGGATGAGAACTATGCTGTGTGTTTTCCTTCAGAAAAGGAGTTAAATCCCAGGCTCTGTGTCTTCCTACAAGCAAGACTTCCTTTCAGGTAAGGGCAGTCACTTTTCAGCTCAATCGAACTACATCGTTCACGAAGCTCACACGTTTCTCATCTTAACAGACAAGCATTGGATGTTAGAGGACCAGTGATTTGTATCAGTCTCAGAAGCACAGTTGGACTAGATATGGTCCGTATGTGTAGGAAACACCGTTCTTTTGTTCTCTGCAAACTCACGTTTCCTGCTGCCTTAGAGACTCTAGAAAGCAAGATCGTGCTTCTTGTTCTAAAGCAGAGTGTGATCAATGGATGAGAACACTGCTGTGTGTTTCACTTCAGGAATGGAGTTAAATCCCAGGCTCTGAGTCTTCCTGCAAGCAAGACTTCGTTTCAGGTAAGGGCAGTCAGTTTTCTGCTCAAATGAACTACATCGTTCACAAAGCTCACACGTTTCTCATCTTAATGGACAAGCATTGGGTGTTAGAGGACCAGTGCTTTGTATCAGTTTCAGAAGCAGAGTTGGACTAGATATGGTCCGTATGTGTAGGAAACACCGTTCTTTTGTACTCTGCAAACTCACGGTTCCTGCTGTCTTAGAGACTCTAGAAAGCAAGATCGTGCTTCTCGTTCTAAAGCAGAGTGTGATCAATGGATGAGAACACTGTTTTGTGTTTCACTTCAGGAATGGAGTTAAATCCCAGGCTCTGAGTCTTCCTACAAGCAAGACTTCGTTTCAATTAAGAGCAGTCACTTTTCTGCTCAAACGAACTACATCTTTCACGAAGCTCACATGTTTCTCATCTTAACTGACAAGCATTGAATGTTAGAGGACCAGTGCATTCTATCAGTTTCAGAAGAAGATTTGCACTACATATAGTCCATATGTGTATGAAACACTGTTCTTTTGTTCTGGGCACACTCAGATTTCCTGCTCTCTTAGAGACTCTAGAAAGCAAGATCGTGCTACTTGTTCTAAAGCAGAGTGTGATCCATGGATGAGAACACTGCTGTGTGTTTCACTACAGGAATGGAGTTAAATCCCATGCTCTGTGTCTTCCTACAAGCAAGACTTCGTTTCAGGTAAGGGCAGTCACTTTTCTGCTCAAACGAACTACATCGTTCACGAAGCTCACACGTTTCTCATCTTAACTGACAAGCATTGGATGTTAGAGGACCAGTGCTTTGTATCAGTTTCCGAAGCAGAGTTGGACTAGATATGGTCCGTATGTATAGGAAACTCCGTTCTTTTGTTCTCAGCACACTCACGTTTCCTGCGTCTTAGAGACTCTAGAAAGCAAGAGTGTGCTTCTCGCTCTAAAGCAGAGTGTGATCTATGGATGAGAACTATGCTGTGTGTTTCACTTCAGAAATGGAGTTAAATCCCAGGCTCTGAGTCTTCCTACAAGCAAGACTTCGTTTCAGGTAAGGGCAGTCACTTTTCTGCTCAAACGAACTACATCGTTCACGAAGCTCACACGTTTCTCATCTTAACTGACAAGCATTGGATGTTAGAGGGTCAGTGCTTTGTGTTAGTTTCAGAAGCAGATTTGGACTACATATGGTCCATATGTGTAGGAAACACCGTTCTTTTGTTCTGGGCACACTCAGATTTCTTGCTGTCTTAGAGACTCTAGAAAGCAAGAGCGTGCTTCTTTCTCTAAAGCAGAGTGTGATCCATGGAAGAGTACTATGCTGTGTGTTTCCCTTCAGAAATGGAGTTAAATCCCAGGCTGTGTGTCTTCCTACATGCAAGACTTCGTTTCAGGTAAGGGCAGTCACTTTTCTGCTCAAACGAACTACATCGTTCACGAAGCTCACACGTTTCTCATCTTAACTGACAAGCATTGGATGTTAGAGGACCATTACTTTGTATCAGTTTCAGAAGCAGAGTTGGACTAGATATGGTCCATATGTGTAGGAAACTCCGTTCTTTTGTTCTCAGCACACTCACGTTTCCTGTGTCTTAGAGACTTTAGAAAGCAAGAGCGTGCTTCTCGCTCTAAAGCAGAGTGTGATCCATGGATGAGAACTATGCTGTGTGTTTTCCTTCAGAAAAGGAGTTAAATCCCAGGCTCTGTGTCTTCCTACAAGCAAGACTTCCTTTCAGGTAAGGGCAGTCACTTTTCAGCTCAATCGAACTACATTGTTCATGGAGCTCACACGTTTCTCATCTTAACAGACAAGCATTGGATGTTAGAGGACCAGTGATTTGTATCAGTCTCAGAAGCACAGTTGGACTAGATATGGTCCGTATGTGTAGGAAACACCGTTCTTTTGTTCTCTGCAAACTCACGTTTCCTGCTGCCTTAGAGACTCTAGAAAGCAAGATCGTGCTTCTTGTTCTAAAGCAGAGTGTGATCAATGGATGAGAACACTGCTGTGTGTTTCACTTCAGGAATGGAGTTAAATCCCAGGCTCTGAGTCTTCCTGCAAGCAAGACTTCGTTTCAGGTAAGGGCAGTCAGTTTTCTGCTCAAATGAACTACATCGTTCACAAAGCTCACACGTTTCTCATCTTAATGGACAAGCATTGGGTGTTAGAGGACCAGTGCTTTGTATCAGTTTCAGAAGAAGAGTTGGACTAGATATGGTCCGTATGTGTAGGAAACACCGTTCTTTTGTTCAAAGCACACTCACGTTTCCTGCGTCTTAGAGACTTTAGAAAGCAAGAGTGTGCTTCTCGCTCTAAAGCATTGTGTGATCCATGGATGAGAACTATGTTGTGTGTTTCCCTTCATAAAAGGAGTTAAATCCCAGGCTCTGTGTCTTCCTACAAGCAAGACTTCTTTTCAGGTAAGCGCAGTCACTTTTCAGCTCAAACGAACTACATCGTTCACGGAGCTCACACGTTTCTCATCTTAACAGACAAGCATTGGATGTTAGAGGACCAGTGCTTTGTATCAGTTTCAGAAGCAGAGTTGGACTAGATATGGTCAGTATGTGTAGGAAACACCGATCTTTTGTTCAAAGCACACTCACGTTTCCTGCGTCTTAGAGACTTTAGAAAGCAAGAGTGTGCTTCTCGCTCTAAAGCATTGTGTGATCCATGGATGAGAACTATGTTGTGTGTTTCCCTTTATAAAAGGAGTTAAATCCCAGGCTCTGTGTCTTCCTACAAGCAAGACTTCTTTTCAGGTAAGCGCAGTCACTTTTCAGCTCAAACGAACTACATCGTTCACGGAGCTCACACGTTTCTCATCTTAACAGACAAGCATTGGATGTTAGAGGACCAGTGCTTTGTATCAGTTTCAGAAGCAGAGTTGGAATAGATATGGTCCGTATGTGTAGGAAACACCGGTCTTTTGTACTCTGCAAACTCACGGTTCCTGCTGTCTTAGAGACTCTAGAAAGCAAGATCGTGCTTCTCGTTCTAAAGCAGAGTGTGATCAATGGATGAGAACACTGTTTTGTGTTTCACTTCAGGAATGGAGTTAAATCCCAGGCTCTGAGTCTTCCTACAAGCAAGACTTCGTTTCAATTAAGGGCAGTCACTTTTCTGCTCAAACGAACTACATCTTTCACGAAGCTCACATGTTTCTCATCTTAACTGACAAGCATTGGATGTTAGAGGACCAGTGCATTCTATCAGTTTCAGAAGAAGATTTGCACTACATATAGTCCGTATGTGTATGAAACACTGTTCTTTTGTTCTGGGCACACTCAGATTTCCTGCTCTCTTAGAGACTCTAGAAAGCAAGAGTGTGCTTCTTGCTCTAAAGCAGCGTGTGATCAATGGATGAGAACTATGCTGTGTGTTTCACTTCAGAAATGGAGTTAAATCCCAGGCTCTGAGTCTTCCTACAAGCAAGACTTCGTTTCAGGTAAGGGCAGACACTTTTCTGCTCAAACTAACTACATCGTTCACAAAGCTCACACGTTTCTCATCTTAACTGACAAGCATTGGATGTTAGAGGACCAGTGCTTTGTATCAGTTTCCAAAGCAGAGTTGGACTAGATATGGCCCGTATGTATAGGAAACTCCGTTCTTTTGTTCAAAGCACAATCACGTTTCCCGCGTCTTAGAGACTTTAGAAAGCAAGAGCGTGCTTCTCGCTCTAAAGCAGAGTGTGATCCATGGATGAGAACTATGCTGTGTGTTTCCCTTCAGAAAAGGAGTTAAATCCCAGGCTCTGTGTCTTCCTACAAGCAAGACTTCTTTTCAGGTAAGCGCAGTCACTTTTCAGCTCAAACGAACTACATCGTTCACGGAGCTCACACGTTTCTCATCTTAACAGACAAGCATTGGATGTTAGAGGACCAGTGCTTTGTATCAGTTTCAGAAGCAGAGTTGGACTAGATATGGTCCGTATGTGTAGGAAACACCGTTCTTTTGTACTCTGCAAACTCACGGTTCCTGCTGTCTTAGAGACTCTAGAAAGCAAGATCGTGCTTCTCGTTCTAAAGCAGAGTGTGATCAATGGATGAGAACACTGTTTTGTGTTTCACTTCAGGAATGGAGTTAAATCCCAGGCACTGAGTCTTCCTACAAGCAAGACCTCATTTCAATTAAGGGCAGTCACTTTTCTGCTCAAACGAACTACATCTTTCACGAAGCTCACATGTTTCTCATCTTAACTGACAAGCATTGGATGTTAGAGGACCAGTGCATTCTATCAGTTTCAGAAGAAGATTTGGACTACATATAGTCCGTATGTGTATGAAACACTGTTCTTTTGTTCTGGGCACACTCAGATTTCCTGCTCTCTTAGAGACTCTAGAAAGCAAGAGTTTGCTTCTTGCTCTAAAGCAGAGTGTGATCCATGGATGAGAACTATGCTGTGTGTTTCACTTCAGAAATGGAGTTAAATCCCAGGCTCTGAGTCTTCCTACAAGCAAGACTTCGTTTCAGGTAAGGGCAGTCACTTTTATGCTCAAACGAACTACATCGTTCACGAAGCTCACACGTTTCTCATCTTAACTGACAAGCATTGGATGTTAGAGGATCAGTGTTTTGTATCAGTTTCCAAAGCAGAGTTGGACTAGATATGGCCCGTATGTATAGGAAACACCGTTCTTTTGTTCTCTGCAAACTCACGGTTCCTGCTGTCTTGGAGACTCTAGAAAGCAAGATCGTGCTTCATGTTCTAAAGCAGAGTGTGATCAATGGATGAGAACACTGCTGTGTGTTTCACTTCAGGAATGGAGTTAAATCCCAGGCTCTGAGTCTTCCTACAAGCAAGACTTCGTTTCAGGTAAGGGCAGTCAGTTTTCTGCTAAAATGAACTACATCGTTCACAAAGCTCACACGTTTCTCATCTTAACAGACAAGCATTGGATGTTAGAGGACCAGTGCTTTCTATCAGTTTCCAAAGCAGAGTTGGACTAGATATGGCCCGTATGTATAGGAAACTCCGTTCTTTTGTTCAAAGCACACTCACGTTTCCTGCGTCTTAGAGACTTTAGAAAGCAAGAGCGTGCTTCTCGCTCTAAAGCAGAGTGTGATCCATGGATGAGAACTATGCTGTGTGTTTCCCTTCAGAAAAGGAGTTAAATCCCAGGCTCTGTGTCTTCCTACAAACAAGACTTCGCTTCAGGTAAGGGCAGTCACTTTTCAGCTCAAACGAACTACATCGTTCACGAAGCTCACACATTTCTCATCTTAACTGACAAGCATTGGATGTTAGAGGACCAGTGCTTTGTATCAGTTTCCGAAGCAGAGTTGGACTAGATATGGTCCGTATGTATAGGAAACACCGTTCTTTTGTTCTCAGCACACTCACGTTTCCTGCGTCTTAGAGACTCTAGAAAGCAAGAGTGTGCTTCTCGCTCTAAAGCAGAGTGTGATCCATGGATGATAACTATGCTGTGTGTTTCCCTTCAGAAATGGAGTTAAATCCCAGGCTGTGTGTCTTCCTACATGCAAGACTTCGTTTCAGATAAGGGCAGTCACTTTTCTGCTCAAACGAACTACATCGTTCACGAAGTTCACACGTTTCTCATCTTAACTGACAAGCATTGGATGTTAGAGGGTCAGTGCTTTGTATCAGTTTCAGAGGCAGATTTGGACTACATATGGTCCATATGTGTAGGAAACACCGTTCTTTTGTTCTGGGCACACTCAGATATCCTGCTGTATTAGAGACTCTAGAAATCAAGAGTGTGCTTCTCGCTATAAAGCAGAGTGTGATCCATGGATGAGAACTATGCTGTGGGTTTCCCTTCAGAAATGGAGTTAAATCCCAGGCTCTGAGTCTTCCTACAAGCAAGACTTCGTTTCAGGTAATGGCAGTCACTTTTCTGCTCAAACGAACTACATCGTTCACGGAGCTCACACGTTTCTCATCTTAACAGACAAGCATTGGATGTTAGAGGACCAGTGCTTTGTATCAGTTTCAGAAGCAGAGTTGGACTAGATATGGTCCGTATGTGTAGGAAACACCGTTCTTTTGTACTCTGCAAACTCACGGTTCCTGCTGTCTTAGAGACTCTAGAAAGCAAGATCGTGCTTCTCGTTCTAAAGCAGAGTGTGACAATGGATGAGATCACTGTTTTGTGTTTCACTTCAGGAATGGAGTTAAATCCCAGGCACTGAGTCTTCCTACAAGCAAGACCTCATTTCAATTAAGGGCAGTCACTTTTCTGCTCAAACGAACTACATCTTTCACGAAGCTCACATGTTTCTCATCTTAACTGACAAGCATTGGATGTTAGAGGACCAGTGCATTCTATCAGTTTCAGAAGAAGATTTGGACTACATATAGTCTGTATGTGTATGAAACACTGTTCTTTTGTTCTGGGCACACTCAGATTTCCTGCTCTCTTAGAGACTCTAGAAAGCAAGAGTTTGCTTCTTGCTCTAAAGCAGAGTGTGATCCATGGATGAGAACTATGCTGTGTGTTTCACTTCAGAAATGGAGTTAAATCCCAGGCTCTGAGTCTTCCTACAAGCAAGACTTCGTTTCAGGTAAGGGCAGTCACTTTTATGCTCAAACGAACTACATCGTTCACGAAGCTCACACGTTTCTCATCTTAACTGACAAGCATTGGATGTTAGAGGATCAGTGCTTTGTATCAGTTTCCAAAGCAGAGTTGGACTAGATATGGCCTGTATGTATAGGAAACACCGTTCTTTTGTTCTCTGCAAACTCACGGTTCCTGCTGTCTTGGAGACTCTAGAAAGCAAGATCGTGCTTCATGTTCTAAAGCAGAGTGTGATCAATGGATGAGAACACTGCTGTGTGTTTCACTTCAGGAATGGAGTTAAATCCCAGGCTCTGAGTCTTCCTACAAGCAAGACTTCGTTTCAGGTAAGGGCAGTCAGTTTTCTGCTAAAATGAACTACATCGTTCACAAAGCTCACACGTTTCTCATCTTAACAGACAAGCATTGGATGTTAGAGGACCAGTGCTTTCTATCAGTTTCCAAAGCAGAGTTGGACTAGATATGGCCCGTATGTATAGGAAACTCCGTTCTTTTGTTCAAAGCACACTCACGTTTCCTGCGTCTTAGAGACTTTAGAAAGCAAGAGCGTGCTTCTCGCTCTAAAGCAGAGTGTGATCCATGGATGAGAACTATGCTGTGTGTTTCCCTTCAGAAAAGGAGTTAAATCCCAGGCTCTGTGTCTTCCTACAAACAAGACTTCGCTTCAGGTAAGGGCAGTCACTTTTCAGCTCAAACGAACTACATCGTTCACGAAGCTCACACATTTCTCATCTTAACTGACAAGCATTGGATGTTAGAGGACCAGTGCTTTGTATCAGTTTCCGAAGCAGAGTTGGACTAGATATGGTCCGTATGTATAGGAAACACCGTTCTTTTGTTCTCAGCACACTCACGTTTCCTGCGTCTTAGAGACTCTAGAAAGCAAGAGTGTGCTTCTCGCTCTAAAGCAGAGTGTGATCCATGGATGATAACTATGCTGTGTGTTTCCCTTCAGAAATGGAGTTAAATCCCAGGCTGTGTGTCTTCCTACATGCAAGACTTCGTTTCAGATAAGGGCAGTCACTTTTCTGCTCAAACGAACTACATTGTTCACGAAGTTCACACGTTTCTCATCTTAACTGACAAGCATTGGATGTTAGAGGGTCAGTGCTTTGTATCAGTTTAAGAGGCAGATTTGGACTACATATGGTCCATATGTGTAGGAAACACCGTTCTTTTGTTCTGGGCACACTCAGATATCCTGCTGTATTAGAGACTCTAGAAAGCAAGAGTGTGCTTCTCGCTATAAAGCAGAGTGTGATCCATGGATGAGAACTATGCTGTGTGTTTCCCTTCAGAAATGGAGTTAAATCCCAGGCTCTGAGTCTTCCTACAAGCAAGACTTCGTTTCAGGTAATGGCAGTCACTTTTCTGCTCAAACGAACTACATCGTTCACGAAGCTCACACGTTTCTCATCTTAACTGACAAGCATTGGATGTTAGAGTACCAGTCCTTTGTATCAGTTTCAGAAGCAGAGTTGGACTAGATATGGTCCGTATGTGTAGGAAACACCGTTCTTTTGTTCTCAGCACACTCACGGTTCCTGCTGTCTTAGAGACTCTAGAAAGCAAGAGCGTGCTTCTTGTTCTAAAGCAGATTGTAATCAATGGATGATTACACTGAAGTGTGTTTTACTTCTGAAATGGAGTTAAATCCCAGGCTCTGAGTCTTCCTACAAGCAAGACTTCGTTTCAATTAAGGGCAGTCACTTTTCTGCTCAAACGAACTACATCTTTCACGAAGCTCACATGTTTCTCATCTTAACTGACAAGCATTGGATGTTAGAGGACCATTGCATTCTATCAGTTTCAGAAGAAGATTTGGACTACATATAGTCCGTATGTGTATGAAACACTGTTCTTTTGTTCTGGGCACACTCAGATTTCCTGCTCTCTTAGAGACTCTAGAAAGCAAGAGTGTGCTTCTCGCTCTAAAGCAGAGTGTGATCCATGGATGAGAACTATGCTGTGTGTTTCACTTCAGAAATGGAGTTAAATCACAGGCTCTGAGTCTTCCCACAAGCAAGACTTCGTTTCAGGTAAGGGCAGTCACTTTTCTGCTCAAACGAACTACATCGTTCAAGAAGCTCACACGTTTCTCATCTTAACTGACAAGCATTGGATGTTAGAGATCCAGTGCTTTATATCAGTTTCCAAAGCAGAGTTGGACTAGATATGGCCCGTATGTATAGGAAACTCCGTTCTTTTGTTCTCTGCAAACTCACGTTTCCAGCTGTCTTAGAGACTCTAGAAAGCAAGATCGTGCTTCATGTTCTAAAGCAGAGTGTGATCAATGGATGAGAACACTGCTGTGTGTTTCACTTCAGGAATGGAGTTAAATCCCCGGCTCTGAGTCTTCCTACAAGCAAGACTTCGTTTCAGGT
The DNA here is from genome assembly GCA_949786385.1 of Onychomys leucogaster. NCBI lineage: Eukaryota > Metazoa > Chordata > Mammalia > Rodentia > Cricetidae > Onychomys > Onychomys leucogaster. The sequence continues at coordinate 1,632,862 of CATKUP010000038.1, read as the reverse complement.
AAGGGCAGTCAGTTTTCTGCTCAAATGAACTACATCGTTCACAAAGCTCACACGTTTCTCATCTTAACTGACAAGCATTGGATGTTAGAGGACCAGTGCTTTGTATCAGTTTCAGAAGAAGATTTGGACTAGATATGGTCCGTATGTGTAGGAAACACCGTTCTTTTGTTCAAAGCACACTCACGTTTCCTGCGTCTTAGAGACTTTAGAAAGCAAGAGCATGCTTCTCGCTCTAAAGTAGAGTGTGATCCATGGATGAGAACTATGCTGTGTGTTTCCCTTCAGAAAAGGAGTTAAATCCCAGGCTCTGTGTCTTCCTACAAACAAGACTTCGTTTCAGGTAAGGGCAGTCACTTTTCAGCTCAAACGAACTACATCGTTCACGGAGCTCACACGTTTCTCATCTTAACAGACAAGCATTGGATGTTAGAGGGTAAGTGCTTTGTATCAGTTTCAGAAGCAGATTTGGACTACATATGGTCCATATGTGTAGGAAACACCGTTCTTTTGTTCTCAGCACACTCATGTTTCCTGCTGTATTAGAGACTCTAGAAAGCAAGAGCGTGCTTCTTGCTCTAAAGCAGAGTGTGATCCATGGATGATAACTATGCTGTGTGTTTCCCTTCAGAAAAGGAGTTAAATCCCAGGCTCTGTTTCTTCCTAAAAGCAAGACTTCGTTTCAGGTAAGGGCAGTCACTTTTCAGCTCAAACGAACTACATTGTTCACGGAGCTCACACGTTTCTCATCTTAACAGACAAGCATTGGATGTTAGAGGACCAGTGCTTTGTATCAGTTTCAGAAGCAGAGTTGGACTAGATATGGTCCGTATGTGTAGGAAACACCGTTCTTTTGTACTCTGCAAACTCACGGTTCCTGCTGTCTTAGAGACTCTAGAAAGCAAGATCGTGCTTCTCGTTCTAAAGCAGACTGTGACAATGGATGAGATCACTGTTTTGTGTTTCACTTCAGGAATGGAGTTAAATCCCAGGCTCTGAGTCTTCCTACAAGCAAGACTTCGTTTCAGGTAAGGGCAGTCACTTTTCTGCTCAAACGAACTACATCGTTCACGAAGCTCACACGTTTCTCATCTTAACTGACAAGCATTGGATGTTAGAGGACCAGTGCTTTGTATCAGTTTCAGAAGAAGAGTTGGACTAGATAGGGTCCGTAAGTGTAGGAAACACCGTTCTTTTGTTCTCAGCACACTCAAGTTTCCTGTTGTATTAGAGACTCTAGAAAGCAAGAGCGTGGTAATAGCTCTAAAGCAGAGTGTGATCCATGGATGAGAACTATGCTGTGTCTTTCCCTTCAGAAATGGAGTTAAATCCCAGGCTCTATGTCTTCCTACAAGCAAGACTTCGTTTCAGGTAAGGGCAGTCACTTTTCAGCTCAAACGATCTACATCTTTCACGGAGCTCACACGTTTCTCATCTTAACAGACAAGCATTGGATGTTAGAGGACCAGTGCTTTGTATCAGTTTTAGAAGCAGAGTTGGACTAGATATGGTCCGTATGTGTAGGAAACACCGTACTTTTGTTCTCACCACACTCACGTTTCCTGCTGTCTTGGAGACTCTAGAAAGCAAGAGCCTGCTTCTTGTTCTAAAGCAGATTGTAATCAATGGATGATTACACTGAAGTGTGTTTTACTTCTGAAATGGAGTTAAATCCCAGGCTCTGAGTCTTCCTACAAGCAAGACTTCGTTTCAATTAAGGGCAGTCACTTTTCTGCTCAAACGAACTACATCTTTCACGAAGCTCACATGTTTCTCATCTTAACTGACAAGCATTGGATGGTAGAGGACCATTGCATTCTATCAGTTTCAGAAGAAGATTTGGACTACATATAGTCCGTATGTGTATGAAACACTGTTCTTTTGTTCTGGGCACACTCAGATTTCCTGCTCTCTTAGAGACTCTAGAAAGCAAGAGTGTGCTTCTTGCTCTAAAGGAGAGTGTGATCCATGGATGAGAACACTGCTGTGTGTTTCACTACAGGAATGGAGTTAAATCCCATGCTCTGAGTCTTCCTACAAGCAAGACTTCGTTTCAGGTAAGGGCAGTCACTTTTCTGCTCAAACGAACTACATCGTTCACAAAGCTCACACGTTTCTCATCTTAACTGACAAGCATTGGATGTTAGAGGACAAGTGCTTTGTAACAGTTTCAGAAGCAGAGTTGGACTAGATATGGTCCGTATGTGTAGGAAACACTGTTCTTTTGTTCTCAGCACACTCACATTTCCTGCTGTCTTAGAGACTCTAGAAATCAAGATCGTGCTTCTTGTTCTAAAGCAGAGTGTGATCCATGGATGAGAACACTGCTGTGTGTTTCACTTCAGGAATGGTGTTAAATCCCATGCTCTGAGTCTTCCTACAAGCAAGACTTCGTTTCAGGTAAGGGCAGTCACTTTTCTGCTCAAACGAACTACATCATTCACGAAGCTCACACGTTTCTCATCTTAACTGACAAGCATTGGATGTTAGAGGACCAGTGCTTTGTATCAGTTTCCGAAGCAGAGTTGGACTAGATATGGTCCGTATGTATAGGAAACTCATTTCTTTTGTTCTCAGCACACTCACGTTTCCTGCGTCTTAGAGACTCTAGAAAGCAAGAGTGTGCTTCTCCCTCTAAAGCAGAGTGTGTTCCATGGATGAGAACTATGCTGTGTGTTTCACTTCAGAAATGGAGGTAAATCCCAGGCTCTGAGTCTTCCTACAAGCAGGACTTCGTTTCAGGTAAGGGTAGTCACTTTTCTGCTCAAACGAACTACATCGTTCACGAAGATCACACGTTTCTCATCTTAACTGACAAGAATTGGATGTTAGAGGACCAGTGCTTTGTATCAGTTTCCGAAGCAGAGTTAGACTAGATATGGTCCGTATGTATAGGAAACTCCTTTCTTTTGTTCTCAGCACACTCACGTTTCCTGCGTCTTAGAGACTCTAGAAAGCAAGAGTGTGCTTCTCACTCTAAAGCAGAGTGTGTTCCATGGATGAGAACTATGCTGTGTGTTTCCCTTCAGAAATGGAGTTAAATCCCAGGCTGTGTGTCTTCCTACATGCAAGACTTCATTTCATGTAAGGGCAGTCACTTTTCTGCTCAAACGAACTACATCGTTCAAGAAGCTCACATGTTTCTCATCTAAACTGACAAGCATTGGATGTTAGAGGGTCAGTGCTTTGTATCAGTTTCACAGGCAGATTTGGACTAGATATGGTCTGTATGTGTAGGAAACACCGTTCTTTTGTTCTCTGCAAACTTACATTTCCTGCTGTCTTAGAGACTCTAGAAAGCAAGATCGTGCTTCTTGTTCTAAAGCAGAGTGTGATCCATGGATGAGAACACTGCTGTGTGTTTCACTTCAGGAATGGAGTTAAATCCCATGCTCTGAGTCTTCCTACAAGCAAGACTTTGTTTCAGGTAAGGGCAGTCACTTTTCTGCTCAAACGAACTACATCGTTCACGAAGCTCACACGTTTCTCATCTTAACTGACAAGCATTGGATGTTAGAGGACCAGTGCTTTGTATCAGTTTCAGAAGCAGAGTTGGACTAGATATGGTCCGTATGTATAGGAAACTCCTTTCTTTTGTTCTCAGCACACTCACGTTTCCTGCGTCTTAGAGACTCTAGAAAGCAAGAGTGTGCTTCTCGCTCTAAAGCAGAGTGTGTTCCATGGATGAGAACTATGCTGTGTGTTTCACTTCAGAAATGGAGTTAAATCCCAGGCTCTGAGTCTTCCTACAAGCAAGACTTCGTTTCAGGTAAGGGCAGTCACTTTTCTGCTCAAACGAACTACATCGTTCACGAAGCTCACACGTTTCTCATCTTAACTGACAAGCATTGGATGTTAGAGGGTCAGTGCTTTGTATCAGTTTCAGAGGCAGATTTGGACTACATATGGTCCATATGTGTAGGAAACACCGTTCTTTTGTTCTGGGCACACTCAGATATCCTGCTGTATTAGAGAATCTAGAAAGCAAGAGTGTGCTTCTCGCTCTAAAGCAGAGTGTGATCCATGGATGAGAACTATGCTGTGTGTTTCCCTTCAGAAAAGGAGTTAAATCCCAGGCTCTGTTTCTTCCTACAAGCAAGACTTCGTTTCAGGTAAGGGCAGTCACTTTTCAGCTCAAACGAACTACATTGTTCACGGAGCTCACACGTTTCTCATCTTAACAGACAAGCATTGGATGTTAGAGGACCAGTGCTTTGTATCAGTTTCAGAAGCAGAGTTGGACTAGATATGGTCCGTATGTGTAGGAAACACCGTTCTTTTGTACTCTGCAAACTCACGGTTCCTGCTGTCTTAGAGACTCTAGAAAGCAAGATCGTGCTTCTCGTTCTAAAGCAGAGTGTGACAATGGATGAGATCACTGTTTTGTGTTTCACTTCAGGAATGGAGTTAAATCCCAGGCTCTGAGTCTTCCTACAAGCAAGACTTCGTTTCAGGTAAGGGCAGTCACTTTTCTGCTCAAACTAACTACATCATTCACAAAGCTCACACGTTTCTCATCTTAACTGACAAGCATTGGATGTTAGAGGACCAGTGCTTTGTATCAGTTTCAGAAGAAGAGTTGGACTAGATAGGGTCCGTAAGTGTAGGAAACACCGTTCTTTTGTTCTCAGCACACTCAAGTTTCCTGTTGTATTAGAGACTCTAGAAAGCAAGAGCGTGGTAATAGCTCTAAAGCAGAGTGTGATCCATGGATGAGAACTATGCTGTGTCTTTCCCTTCAGAAATGGAGTTAAATCCCAGGCTCTATGTCTTCCTACAAGCAAGACTTCGTTTCAGGTAAGGGCAGTCACTTTTCAGCTCAAACGATCTACATCTTTCACGGAGCTCACACGTTTCTCATCTTAACAGACAAGCATTGGATGTTAGAGGACCAGTGCTTTGTATCAGTTTTAGAAGCAGAGTTGGACTAGATATGGTCTGTATGTATAGGAATCTCCTTTCTTTTTTTCTCAGCACACTCACGTTTCCTGCGTCTTAGAGACTCTAGAAAGCAAGAGTGTGCTTCTCCCTCTAAAGCAGAGTGTGTTCTATGGATGAGAACTATGCTGTGTGTTTCACTTCAGAAATGGAGTTAAATCCCAGGCTCTGAGTCTTCCTACAAGCAGGACTTCGTTTCAGGTAAGGGTAGTCACTTTTCTGCTCAAACGAACTACATCTTTCACGAAGCTCACACGTTTCTCACCTTAACTGACAAGCATTGGATGTTAGAGGACCAGTGCTTTGTATCAGTTTCCGAAGCAGAGTTGGACTAGATATGGTCCGTATGTATAGGAAACTCCTTTCTTTTGTTCTCAGCACACTCACGTTTCCTGCGTCTTAGAGACTCTAGAAAGCAAGAGTGTGCTTCTCGCTCTAAAGCAGAGTGTGTTCCATGGATGAGAACTATGCTGTGTGTTTCCCTTCAGAAATGGAGTTAAATCCCAGGCTGTGTGTCTTCCTACATGCAAGACTTCATTTCATGTAAGGGCAGTCACTTTTCTGCTCAAACGAACTACATCGTTCAAGAAGCTCACATGTTTCTCATCTAAACTGACAAGCATTGGATGTTAGAGGGTCAGTGCTTTGTATCAGTTTCACAGGCAGATTTGGACTAGATATGGTCTGTATGTGTAGGAAACACCGTTCTTTTGTTCTCTGCAAACTTACATTTCCTGCTGTCTTAGAGATTCTAGAATGCAAGATCGTGCTTCTTGTTCTAAAGCAGAGTGTGATCCATGGATGAGAACACTGCTGTGTGTTTCACTTCAGGAATGGAGTTAAATCCCATGCTCTGAGTCTTCCTACAAGCAAGACTTTGTTTCAGGTAAGGGCAGTCACTTTTCTGCTCAAACGAACTACATCGTTCACGAAGCTCACACGTTTCTCATCTTAACTGACAAGCATTGGATGTTAGAGGACCAGTGCTTTGTATCAGTTTCCGAAGCAGAGTTGGACTAGATATGGTCCGTATGTATAGGAAACTCCTTTCTTTGTTCTCAGCACACTCACGTTTCCTGCGTCTTAGAGACTCTAGAAAGCAAGAGTGTGCTTCTCGCTCTAAAGCAGAGTGTGTTCCATGGATGAGAACTATGCTGTGTGTTTCACTTCAGAAATGGAGTTAAATCCCAGGCTCTGAGTCTTCCTACAAGCAAGACTTCGTTTCAGGTAAGGGCAGTAACTTTTCTGCTCAAACGAACTACATCGTTCACGAAGCTCACACGTTTCTCATCTTAACTGACAAGCATTGGATGTTAGAGGGTCAGTGCTTTGTATCAGTTTCAGAAGCAGATTTGGACTACATATGGTCCATATGTGTAGGAAACACCGTTCTTTTGTTCTGGGCACACTCAGATATCTTGCTGTATTAGAGAATCTAGAAAGCAAGAGTGTGCTTCTCGCTCTAAAGCAGAGTGTGATCCATGGATGAGAACTATGCTGTGTGTTTCCCTTCAGAAAAGGAGTTAAATCCCAGGCTCTGTTTCTTCCTAAAAGCAAGACTTCGTTTCAGGTAAGGGCAGTCACTTTTCAGCTCAAACGAACTACATTGTTCACGGAGCTCACACGTTTCTCATCTTAACAGACAAGCATTGGATGTTAGAGGACCAGTGCTTTGTATCAGTTTCAGAAGCAGAGTTGGACTAGATATGGTCCGTATGTGTAGGAAACACCGTTCTTTTGTACTCTGCAAACTCACGGTTCCTGCTGTCTTAGAGACTCTAGAAAGCAAGATCGTGCTTCTCGTTCTAAAGCAGAGTGTGACAATGGATGAGATCACTGTTTTGTGTTTCACTTCAGGAATGGAGTTAAATCCCAGGCTCTGAGTCTTCCTACAAGCAAGACTTCGTTTCAGGTAAGGGCAGTCACTTTTCTGCTCAAACGAACTACATCGTTCACGAAGCTCACACGTTTCTCATCTTAACTGACAAGCATTGGATGTTAGAGGACCAGTGCTTTGTATCAGTTTCAGAAGAAGAGTTGGACTAGATAGGGTCCGTAAGTGTAGGAAACACCGTTCTTTTGTTCTCAGCACACTCAACTTTCCTGTTGTATTAGAGACTCTAGAAAGCAAGAGCGTGGTAATAGCTCTAAAGCAGAGTGTGATCCATGGATGAGAACTATGCTGTGTCTTTCCCTTCAGAAATGGAGTTAAATCCCAGGCTCTATGTCTTCCTACAAGCAAGACTTCGTTTCAGGTAAGGGCAGTCACTTTTCAGCTCAAACGATCTACATCTTTCACGGAGCTCACACGTTTCTCATCTTAACAGACAAGCATTGGATGTTAGAGGACCAGTGCTTTGTATCAGTTTTAGAAGCAGAGTTGGACTAGATATGGTCCGTATGTGTAGGAAACACCGTACTTTTGTTCTCACCACACTCACGTTTCCTGCTGTCTTGGAGACTCTAGAAAGCAAGAGCCTGCTTCTTGTTCTAAAGCAGATTGTAATCAATGGATGATTACACTGAAGTGTGTTTTACTTCTGAAATGGAGTTAAATCCCAGGCTCTGAGTCTTCCTACAAGCAAGACTTCGTTTCAATTAAGGGCAGTCACTTTTCTGCTCAAACGAACTACATCTTTCACGAAGCTCACATGTTTCTCATCTTAACTGGCAAGCATTGGATGGTAGAGGACCATTGCATTCTATCAGTTTCAGAAGAAGATTTGGACTACATATAGTCCGTATGTGTATGAAACACTGTTCTTTTGTTCTGGGCACACTCAGATTTCCTGCTCTCTTAGAGACTCTAGAAAGCAAGAGTGTGCTTCTTGCTCTAAAGGAGAGTGTGATCCATGGATGAGAACACTGCTGTGTGTTTCACTACAGGAATGGAGTTAAATCCCATGCTCTGAGTCTTCCTACAAGCAAGACTTCGTTTCAGGTAAGGGCAGTCACTTTTCTGCTCAAACGAACTACATCGTTCACAAAGCTCACACGTTTCTCATCTTAACTGACAAGCATTGGATGTTAGAGGACAAGTGCTTTGTAACAGTTTCAGAAGCAGAGTTGGACTAGATATGGTCCGTATGTGTAGGAAACACTGTTCTTTTGTTCTCAGCACACTCACATTTCCTGCTGTCTTAGAGACTCTAGAAATCAAGATCGTGCTTCTTGTTCTAAAGCAGAGTGTGATCCATGGATGAGAACACTGCTGTGTGTTTCACTTCAGGAATGGTGTTAAATCCCATGCTCTGAGTCTTCCTACAAGCAAGACTTCGTTTCAGGTAAGGGCAGTCACTTTTCTGCTCAAACGAACTACATCATTCACGAAGCTCACACGTTTCTCATCTTAACTGACAAGCATTGGATGTTAGAGGACCAGTGCTTTGTATCAGTTTCCGAAGCAGAGTTGGACTAGATATGGTCCGTATGTATAGGAAACTCCTTTCTTTTGTTCTCAGCACACTCACGTTTCCTGCGTCTTAGAGACTCTAGAAAGCAAGAGTGTGCTTCTCCCTCTAAAGCAGAGTGTGTTCCATGGATGAGAACTATGCTGTGTGTTTCACTTCAGAAATGGAGGTAAATCCCAGGCTCTGAGTCTTCCTACAAGCAGGACTTCGTTTCAGGTAAGGGTAGTCACTTTTCTGCTCAAACGAACTACATCGTTCACGAAGATCACACGTTTCTCATCTTAACTGACAAGCATTGGATGTTAGAGGACCAGTGCTTTGTATCAGTTTCCGAAGCAGAGTTGGACTAGATATGGTCCGTATGTATAGGAAACTCCTTTCTTTTGTTCTCAGCACACTCACGTTTCCTGCGTCTTAGAGACTCTAGAAAGCAAGAGTGTGCTTCTCGCTCTAAAGCAGAGTGTGTTCCATGGATGAGAACTATGCTGTGTGTTTCCCTTCAGAAATGGAGTTAAATCCCAGGCTGTGTGTCTTCCTACATGCAAGACTTCATTTCATGTAAGGGCAGTCACTTTTCTGCTCAAACGAACTACATCGTTCAAGAAGCTCATATGATTCTCATCTAAACTGACAAGCATTGGATGTTAGAGGGTCAGTGCTTTGTATCAGTTTCACAGGCAGATTTGGACTAGATATGGTCTGTATGTGTAGGAAACACCGTTCTTTTGTTCTCTGCAAACTTACATTTCCTGCTGTCTTAGAGACTCTAGAAAGCAAGATCGTGCTTCTTGTTCTAAAGCAGAGTGTGATCCATGGATGAGAACACTGCTGTGTGTTTCACTTCAGGAATGGAGTTAAATCCCATGCTCTGAGTCTTCCTACAAGCAAGACTTTGTTTCAGGTAAGGGCAGTCACTTTTCTGCTCAAACGAACTACATCGTTCACGAAGCTCACACGTTTCTCATCTTAACTGACAAGCATTGGATGTTAGAGGACCAGTGCTTTGTATCAGTTTCAGAAGCAGAGTTGGACTAGATATGGTCCGTATGTATAGGAAACTCCTTTCTTTTGTTCTCAGCACACTCACGTTTCCTGCGTCTTAGAGACTCTAGAAAGCAAGAGTGTGCTTCTCGCTCTAAAGCAGAGTGTGTTCCATGGATGAGAACTATGCTGTGTGTTTCACTTCAGAAATGGAGTTAAATCCCAGGCTCTGAGTCTTCCTACAAGCAAGACTTCATTTCAGGTAAGGGCAGTCACTTTTCTGCTCAAACGAACTACATCGTTCACGAAGCTCACACGTTTCTCATCTTAACTGACAAGCATTGGATGTTAGAGGGTCAGTGCTTTGTATCAGTTTCAGAGGCAGATTTGGACTACATATGGTCCATATGTGTAGGAAACACCGTTCTTTTGTTCTGGGCACACTCAGATATCCTGCTGTATTAGAGAATCTAGAAAGCAAGAGTGTGCTTCTCGCTCTAAAGCAGAGTGTGATCCATGGATGAGAACTATGCTGTGTGTTTCCCTTCAGAAAAGGAGTTAAATCCCAGGCTCTGTTTCTTCCTACAAGCAAGACTTCGTTTCAGGTAAGGGCAGTCACTTTTCAGCTCAAACGAACTACATTGTTCACGGAGCTCACACGTTTCTCATCTTAACAGACAAGCATTGGATGTTAGAGGACCAGTGCTTTGTATCAGTTTCAGAAGCAGAGTTGGACTAGATATGGTCCGTATGTGTAGGAAACACCGTTCTTTTGTACTCTGCAAACTCACGGTTCCTGCTGTCTTAGAGACTCTAGAAAGCAAGATCGTGCTTCTCGTTCTAAAGCAGAGTGTGACAATGGATGAGATCACTGTTTTGTGTTTCACTTCAGGAATGGAGTTAAATCCCAGGCTCTGAGTCTTCCTACAAGCAAGACTTCGTTTCAGGTAAGGGCAGTCACTTTTCTGCTCAAACGAACTACATCGTTCACGAAGCTCACACGTTTCTCATCTTAACTGACAAGCATTGGATGTTAGAGGACCAGTGCTTTGTATCAGTTTCAGAAGAAGAGTTGGACTAGATAGGGTCCGTAAGTGTAGGAAACACCGTTCTTTTGTTCTCAGCACACTCAAGTTTCCTGTTGTATTAGAGACTCTAGAAAGCAAGAGCGTGGTAATAGCTCTAAAGCAGAGTGTGATCCATGGATGAGAACTATGCTGTGTCTTTCCCTTCAGAAATGGAGTTAAATCCCATGCTCTATGTCTTTCTACAAGCAAGACTTCGTTTCAGGTAAGGGCAGTCACTTTTCAGCTCAAACGATCTACATCTTTCACGGAGCTCACACGTTTCTCATCTTAACAGACAAGCATTGGATGTTAGAGGACCAGTGCTTTGTATCAGTTTTAGAAGCAGAGTTGGACTAGATATGGTCCGTATGTATAGGAAACTCCTTTCTTTTGTTCTCAGCACACTCACGTTTCCTGCGTCTTAGAGACTCTAGAAAGCAAGAGTGTGCTTCTCCCTCTAAAGCAGAGTGTGTTCCATGGATGAGAACTATGCTGTGTGTTTCACTTCAGAAATGGAGGTAAATCCCAGGCTCTGAGTCTTCCTACAAGCAGGACTTCGTTTCAGGTAAGGGTAGTCACTTTTCTGCTCAAACGAACTACATCTTTCACGAAGCTCACACGTTTCTCATCTTAACTGACAAGCATTGTATGTTAGAGGACCAGTGCTTTGTATCAGTTTCCGAAGCAGAGTTGGACTAGATATGGTCCGTATGTATAGGAAACTCCTTTCTTTTGTTCTCAGCACACTCACGTTTCCTGCGTCTTAGAGACTCTAGAAAGCAAGAGTGTGCTTCTCGCTCTAAAGCAGAGTGTGTTCCATGGATGAGAACTATGCTGTGTGTTTCCCTTCAGAAATGGAGTTAAATCCCAGGCTGTGTGTCTTCCTACATGCAAGACTTCATTTTATGTAAGGGCAGTCACTTTTCTGCTCAAACGAACTACATCGTTCAAGAAGCTCACACGTTTCTCATCTAAACTGACAAGCATTGGATGTTAGAGGGTCAGTGCTTTGTATCAGTTTCACAGGCAGATTGGGACTAGATATGGTCTGTATGTGTAGGAAACACCGTTCTTTTGTTCTCTGCAAACTTACATTTCCTGCTGTCTTAGAGACTCTAGAAAGCAAGATCGTGCTTCTTGTTCTAAAGCAGAGTGTGATCCATGGATGAGAACACTGCTGTGTGTTTCACTTCAGGAATGGAGTTAAATCCCATGCTCTGAGTCTTCCTACAAGCAAGACTTTGTTTCAGGTAAGGGCAGTCACTTTTCTGCTCAAACGAACTACATCGTTCACGAAGCTCACATGTTTCTCATCTTAACTGACAAGCATTGGATGTTAGAGGACCAGTGCTTTGTATCAGTTTCCGAAGCAGAGTTGGACTAGATATGGTCCGTATGTATAGGAAACTCCTTTCTTTTGTTCTCAGCACACTCACGTTTCCTGCGTCTTAGAGACTCTAGAAAGCAAGAGTGTGCTTCTCGCTCTAAAGCAGAGTGTGTTCCATGGATGAGAACTATGCTGTGTGTTTCACTTCAGAAATGGAGTTAAATCCCAGGCTCTGAGTCTTCCTACTTGCAAGACTTCATTTCATGTAAGGGCAGTCACTTTTCTGCTCAAACGAACTACATCGTTCAAGAAGCTCATATGTTTCTCATCTAAACTGACAAGCATTGGATGTTAGAGGGTCAGTGCTTTGTATCAGTTTCACAGGCAGATTTGGACTAGATATGGTCTGTATGTGTAGGAAACACCGTTCTTTTGTTCTCTGCAAACTTACATTTCCTGCTGTCTTAGAGACTCTAGAAAGCAAGATCGTGCTTCTTGTTCTAAAGCAGAGTGTGATCCATGGATGAGAACACTGCTGTGTGTTTCACTTCAGGAATGGAGTTAAATCCCATGCTCTGAGTCTTCCTACAAGCAAGACTTTGTTTCAGGTAAGGGCAGTCACTTTTCTGCTCAAACGAACTACATCGTTCACGAAGCTCACACGTTTCTCATCTTAACTGACAAGCATTGGATGTTAGAGGACCAGTGCTTTGTATCAGTTTCAGAAGCAGAGTTGGACTAGATATGGTCCGTATGTATAGGAAACTCCTTTCTTTTGTTCTCAGCACACTCACGTTTCCTGCGTCTTAGAGACTCTAGAAAGCAAGAGTGTGCTTCTCGCTCTAAAGCAGAGTGTGTTCCATGGATGAGAACTATGCTGTGTGTTTCACTTCAGAAATGGAGTTAAATCCCAGGCTCTGAGTCTTCCTACAAGCAAGACTTCGTTTCAGGTAAGGGCAGTCACTTTTCTGCTCAAACGAACTACATCGTTCACGAAGCTCACACGTTTCTCATCTTAACTGACAAGCATTGGATGTTAGAGGGTCAGTGCTTTGTATCAGTTTCAGAGGCAGATTTGGACTACATATGGTCCATATGTGTAGGAAACACCGTTCTTTTGTTCTGGGCACACTCAGATATCCTGCTGTATTAGAGAATCTAGAAAGCAAGAGTGTGCTTCTCGCTCTAAAGCAGAGTGTGATCCATGGATGAGAACTATGCTGTGTGTTTCCCTTCAGAAAAGGAGTTAAATCCCAGGCTCTGTTTCTTCCTACAAGCAAGACTTCGTTTCAGGTAAGGGCAGTCACTTTTCAGCTCAAACGAACTACATTGTTCACGGAGCTCACACGTTTCTCATCTTAACAGACAAGCATTGGATGTTAGAGGACCAGTGCTTTGTATCAGTTTCAGAAGCAGAGTTGGACTAGATATGGTCCGTATGTGTAGGAAACACCGTTCTTTTGTACTCTGCAAACTCACGGTTCCTGCTGTCTTAGAGACTCTAGAAAGCAAGATCGTGCTTCTCGTTCTAAAGCAGAGTGTGACAATGGATGAGATCACTGTTTTGTGTTTCACTTCAGGAATGGAGTTAAATCCCAGGCTCTGAGTCTTCCTACAAGCAAGACTTCGTTTCAGGTAAGGGCAGTCACTTTTCTGCTCAAACGAACTACATCGTTCACGAAGCTCACACGTTTCTCATCTTAACTGACAAGCATTGGATGTTAGAGGACCAGTGCTTTGTATCAGTTTCAGAAGAAGAGTTGGACTAGATAGGGTCCGTAAGTGTAGGAAACACCGTTCTTTTGTTCTCAGCACACTCAAGTTTCCTGTTGTATTAGAGACTCTAGAAAGCAAGAGCGTGGTAATAGCTCTAAAGCAGAGTGTGATCCATGGATGAGAACTATGCTGTGTCTTTCCCTTCAGAAATGGAGTTAAATCCCAGGCTCTATGTCTTTCTACAAGCAAGACTTCGTTTCAGGTAAGGGCAGTCACTTTTCAGCTCAAACGATCTACATCTTTCACGGAGCTCACACGTTTCTCATCTTAACAGACAAGCATTGGATGTTAGAGGGTCAGTGCTTTGTATCAGTTTCACAGGCAGATTGGGACTAGATATGGTCTGTATGTGTAGGAAACACCGTTCTTTTGTTCTCTGCAAACTTACATTTCCTGCTGTCTTAGAGACTCTAGAAAGCAAGATCGTGCTTCTTGTTCTAAAGCAGAGTGTGATCCATGGATGAGAACACTGCTGTGTGTTTCACTTCAGGAATGGAGTTAAATCCCATGCTCTGAGTCTTCCTACAAGCAAGACTTTGTTTCAGGTAAGGGCAGTCACTTTTCTGCTCAAACGAACTACATCGTTCACGAAGCTCACATGTTTCTCATCTTAACTGACAAGCATTGGATGTTAGAGGACCAGTGCTTTGTATCAGTTTCCGAAGCAGAGTTGGACTAGATATGGTCCGTATGTATAGGAAACTCCTTTCTTTTGTTCTCAGCACACTCACGTTTCCTGCGTCTTAGAGACTCTAGAAAGCAAGAGTGTGCTTCTCGCTCTAAAGCAGAGTGTGTTCCATGGATGAGAACTATGCTGTGTGTTTCACTTCAGAAATGGAGTTAAATCCCAGGCTCTGAGTCTTCCTACATGCAAGACTTCATTTCATGTAAGGGCAGTCACTTTTCTGCTCAAACGAACTACATCGTTCAAGAAGCTCATATGTTTCTCATCTAAACTGACAAGCATTGGATGTTAGAGGGTCAGTGCTTTGTATCAGTTTCACAGGCAGATTTGGACTAGATATGGTCTGTATGTGTAGGAAACACCGTTCTTTTGTTCTCTGCAAACTTACATTTCCTGCTGTCTTAGAGACTCTAGAAAGCAAGATCGTGCTTCTTGTTCTAAAGCAGAGTGTGATCCATGGATGAGAACACTGCTGTGTGTTTCACTTCAGGAATGGAGTTAAATCCCATGCTCTGAGTCTTCCTACAAGCAAGACTTTGTTTCAGGTAAGGGCAGTCACTTTTCTGCTCAAACGAACTACATCGTTCACGAAGCTCACACGTTTCTCATCTTAACTGACAAGCATTGGATGTTAGAGGACGAGTGCTTTGTATCAGTTTCAGAAGCAGAGTTGGACTAGATATGGTCCGTATGTATAGGAAACTCCTTTCTTTTGTTCTCAGCACACTCACGTTTCCTGCGTCTTAGAGACTCTAGAAAGCAAGAGTGTGCTTCTCGCTCTAAAGCAGAGTGTGTTCCATGGATGAGAACTATGCTGTGTGTTTCACTTCAGAAATGGAGTTAAATCCCAGGCTCTGAGTCTTCCTACAAGCAAGACTTCGTTTCAGGTAAGGGCAGTCACTTTTCTGCTCAAACGAACTACATCGTTCACGAAGCTCACACGTTTCTCATCTTAACTGACAAGCATTGGATGTTAGAGGGTCAGTGCTTTGTATCAGTTTCAGAGGCAGATTTGGACTACATATGGTCCATATGTGTAGGAAACACCGTTCTTTTGTTCTGGGCACACTCAGATATCCTGCTGTATTAGAGAATCTAGAAAGCAAGAGTGTGCTTCTCGCTCTAAAGCAGAGTGTGATCCATGGATGAGAACTATGCTGTGTGTTTCCCTTCAGAAAAGGAGTTAAATCCCAGGCTCTGTTTCTTCCTACAAGCAAGACTTCGTTTCAGGTAAGGGCAGTCACTTTTCAGCTCAAACGAACTACATTGTTCACGGAGCTCACACGTTTCTCATCTTAACAGACAAGCATTGGATGTTAGAGGACCAGTGCTTTGTATCAGTTTCAGAAGCAGAGTTGGACTAGATATGGTCCGTATGTGTAGGAAACACCGTTCTTTTGTACTCTGCAAACTCACGGTTCCTGCTGTCTTAGAGACTCTAGAAAGCAAGATCGTGCTTCTCGTTCTAAAGCAGAGTGTGACAATGGATGAGATCACTGTTTTGTGTTTCACTTCAGGAATGGAGTTAAATCCCAGGCTCTGAGTCTTCCTACAAGCAAGACTTCGTTTCAGGTAAGGGCAGTCACTTTTCTGCTCAAACGAACTACATCGTTCACGAAGCTCACACGTTTCTCATCTTAACTGACAAGCATTGGATGTTAGAGGACCAGTGCTTTGTATCAGTTTCAGAAGAAGAGTTGGACTAGATAGGGTCCGTAAGTGTAGGAAACACCGTTCTTTTGTTCTCAGCACACTCAAGTTTCCTGTTGTATTAGAGACTCTAGAAAGCAAGAGCGTGGTAATAGCTCTAAAGCAGAGTGTGATCCATGGATGAGAACTATGCTGTGTCTTTCCCTTCAGAAATGGAGTTAAATCCCAGGCTCTATGTCTTTCTACAAGCAAGACTTCGTTTCAGGTAAGGGCAGTCACTTTTCAGCTCAAACGATCTACATCTTTCACGGAGCTCACACGTTTCTCATCTTAACAGACAAGCATTGGATGTTAGAGGACCAGTGCTTTGTATCAGTTATAGAAGCAGAGTTGGACTAGATATGGTCCGTATGTATAGGAAACTCCTTTCTTTTGTTCTCAGCACACTCACGTTTCCTGCGTCTTAGAGACTCTAGAAAGCAAGAGTGTGCTTCTCCCTCTAAAGCAGAGTGTGTTCCATGGATGAGAACTATGCTGTGTGTTTCACTTCAGAAATGGAGGTAAATCCCAGGCTCTGAGTCTTCCTACAAGCAGGACTTCGTTTCAGGTAAGGGTAGTCACTTTTCTGCTCAAACGAACTACATCTTTCACGAAGCTCACACGTTTCTCATCTTAACTGACAAGCATTGGATGTTAGAGGACCAGTGCTTTGTATCAGTTTCCGAAGCAGAGTTGGACTAGATATGGTCCGTATGTATAGGAAACTCCTTTCTTTTGTTCTCAGCACACTGACGTTTCCTGCGTCTTAGAGACTCTAGAAAGCAAGAGTGTGCTTCTCGCTCTAAAGCAGAGTGTGTTCCATGGATGAGAACTATGCTGTGTGTTTCCCTTCAGAAATGGAGTTAAATCCCAGGCTGTGTGTCTTCCTACATGCAAGACTTCATTTTATGTAAGGGCAGTCACTTTTCTGCTCAAACGAACTACATCGTTCAAGAAGCTCACACGTTTCTCATCTAAACTGACAAGCATTGGATGTTAGAGGGTCAGTGCTTTGTATCAGTTTCACAGGCAGATTGGGACTAGATATGGTCTGTATGTGTAGGAAACACCGTTCTTTTGTTCTCTGCAAACTTACATTTCCTGCTGTCTTAGAGACTCTAGAAAGCAAGATCGTGCTTCTTGTTCTAAAGCAGAGTGTGATCCATGGATGAGAACACTGCTGTGTGTTTCACTTCAGGAATGGAGTTAAATCCCATGCTCTGAGTCTTCCTACAAGCAAGACTTTGTTTCAGGTAAGGGCAGTCACTTTTCTGCTCAAACGAACTACATCGTTCACGAAGCTCACATGTTTCTCATCTTAACTGACAAGCATTGGATGTTAGAGGACCAGTGCTTTGTATCAGTTTCCGAAGCAGAGTTGGACTAGATATGGTCCGTATGTATAGGAAACTCCTTTCTTTTGTTCTCAGCACACTCACGTTTCCTGCGTCTTAGAGACTCTAGAAAGCAAGAGTGTGCTTCTCGCTCTAAAGCAGAGTGTGTTCCATGGATGAGAACTATGCTGTGTGTTTCACTTCAGAAATGGAGTTAAATCCCAGGCTCTGAGTCTTCCTACAAGCAAGACTTCGTTTCAGGTAAGGGCAGTCACTTTTCTGCTCAAACGAACTACATCGTTCTCGAAGCTCACACGTTTCTCATCTTAACTGACAAGCATTGGATGTTAGAGGGTCAGTGCTTTGTATCAGTTTCAGAGGCAGATTTGGACTACATATGGTCCATATGTGTAGGAAACACTGTTCTTTTGTTCTGGGCACACTCAGATATCCTGCTGTATTAGAGACTCTAGAAAGCAAGAGTGTGCTTCTCGCTCTAAAGCAGAGTGTGATCCATGGATGAGAACTATGCTGTGTGTTTCCCTTCAGAAAAGGAGTTAAATCCCAGGCTCTGTTTCTTCCTACAAGCAAGACTTCGTTTCAGGTAAGGGCAGTCACTTTTCAGCTCAAACGAACTACATTGTTCACGGAGCTCACACGTTTCTCATCTTAACAGACAAGCATTGGATGTTAGAGGACCAGTGCTTTGTATCAGTTTCAGAAGCAGAGTTGGACTAGATATGGTCCGTATGTGTAGGAAACACCGTTCTTTTGTACTCTGCAAACTCACGGTTCCTGCTGTCTTAGACTCTAGAAAGCAAGATCGTGCTTCTCGTTCTAAAGCAGAGTGTGACAATGGATGAGATCACTGTTTTGTGTTTCACTTCAGGAATGGAGTTAAATCCCAGGCTCTGAGTCTTCCTACAAGCAAGACTTCGTTTCAGGTAAGGGCAGTCAGTTTTCTGCTAAAATGAACTACATCGTTCACAAAGCTCACACGTTTCTCATCTTAACTGACAAGCATTGGATGTTACAGGACCAGTGCTTTGTATCAGTTTCAGAAGAAGAGTTGGACTAGATAGGGTCCGTAAGTGTAGGAAACACCGTTCTTTTGTTCTCAGCACACTCAAGTTTCCTGTTGTATTAGAGACTCTAGAAAGCAAGAGCGTGGTAATAGCTCTAAAGCAGAGTGTGATCCATGGATGAGAACTATGCTGTGTCTTTCCCTTCAGAAATGGAGTTAAATCCCAGGCTCTATGTCTTCCTACAAGCAAGACTTCGTTTCAGGTAAGGGCAGTCACTTTTCAGCTCAAACGATCTACATCTTTCACGGAGCTCACACGTTTCTCATCGTAACAGACAAGCATTGGATGTTAGAGGACCAGTGCTTTGTATCAGTTTTAGAAGCAGAGTTGGACTAGATAAGGTCCGTATGTGTAGGAAACACCGTACTTTTGTTCTCACCACACTCACGTTTCCTGCTGTCTTGGAGACTCTAGAAAGCAAGAGCCTGCTTCTTGTTCTAAAGCAGATTGTATTCAATGGATGATTACACTGAAGTGTGTTTTACTTCTGAAATGGAGTTAAATCCCAGGCTCTGAGTCTTCCTACAAGCAAGACTTCGTTTCAGGTAAGGGCAGTCACTTTTCTGCTCAAACGAACTACATCTTTCACGAAACTCACATGTTTCTCATCTTAACTGACAAGCATTGGATGTTAGAGGACCATTGCATTCTATCAGTTTCAGAAGAAGATTTGGACTACATATAGTCCGTATGTGTATGAAACACTGTTCTTTTGTTCTGGGCACACTCAGATTTCCTGCTCTCTTAGAGACTCTAGAAAGCAAGAGTGTGCTTCTTGCTCTAAAGGAGAGTGTGATCCATGGATGTTAACTATGCTGTGTGTTTCACTTCAGAAATGGAGTTAAATCCCAGGCTCTGAGTCTTCCTACAAGCAAGACTTCGTTTCAGGTAAGGGCAGTCACTTTTCTGCTCAAACGAACTACATCGTTCACGAAGCTCACACGTTTCTCATCTTAACTGACAAGCATTGGATGTTAGAGGACCAGTGCTTTGTATCAGTTTCCGAAGCAGAGTTGGACTAGATATGGTCCGTATGTATAGGAAACTCCTTTCTTTTGTTCTCAGCACACTCACGTTTCCTGCGTCTTAGAGACTCTAGAAAGCAAGAGTGTGCTTCTCGCTCTAAAGCAGAGTGTGTTCCATGGATGAGAACTATGCTGTGTGTTTCCCTTCAGAAATGGAGTTAAATCCCAGGCTGTGTGTCTTCCTACATGCAAGACTTCATTTTATGTAAGGGCAGTCACTTTTCTGCTCAAACGAACTACATCGTTCAAGAAGCTCACACGTTTCTCATCTAAACTGACAAGCATTGGATGTTAGAGGGTCAGTGCTTTGTATCAGTTTCACAGGCAGATTGGGACTAGATATGGTCTGTATGTGTAGGAAACACCGTTCTTTTGTTCTCTGCAAACTTACATTTCCTGCTGTCTTAGAGACTCTAGAAAGCAAGATCGTGCTTCTTGTTCTAAAGCAGAGTGTGATCCATGGATGAGAACACTGCTGTGTGTTTCACTTCAGGAATGGAGTTAAATCCCATGCTCTGAGTCTTCCTACAAGCAAGACTTTGTTTCAGGTAAGGGCAGTCACTTTTCTGCTCAAACGAACTACATCGTTCACGAAGCTCACATGTTTCTCATCTTAACTGACAAGCATTGGATGTTAGAGGACCAGTGCTTTGTATCAGTTTCCGAAGGAGAGTTGGACTAGATATGGTCCGTATGTATAGGAAACTCCTTTCTTTTGTTCTCAGCACACTCACGTTTCCTGCGTCTTAGAGACTCTAGAAAGCAAGAGTGTGCTTCTCGCTCTAAAGCAGAGTGTGTTCCATGGATGAGAACTATGCTGTGTGTTTCACTTCAGAAATGGAGTTAAATCCCAGGCTCTGAGTCTTCCTACATGCAAGACTTCATTTCATGTAAGGGCAGTCACTTTTCTGCTCAAACGAACTACATCGTTCAAGAAGCTCATATGTTTCTCATCTAAACTGACAAGCATTGGATGTTAGAGGGTCAGTGCTTTGTATCAGTTTCACAGGCAGATTTGGACTAGATATGGTCTGTATGTGTAGGAAACACCGTTCTTTTGTTCTCTGCAAACTTACATTTCCTGCTGTCTTAGAGACTCTAGAAAGCAAGATCGTGCTTCTTGTTCTAAAGCAGAGTGTGATCCATGGATGAGAACACTGCTGTGTGTTTCACTTCAGGAATGGAGTTAAATCCCATGCTCTGAGTCTTCCTACAAGCAAGACTTTGTTTCAGGTAAGGGCAGTCACTTTTCTGCTCAAACGAACTACATCGTTCACGAAGCTCACACGTTTCTCATCTTAACTGACAAGCATTGGATGTTAGAGGACCAGTGCTTTGTATCAGTTTCAGAAGCAGAGTTGGACTAGATATGGTCCGTATGTATAGGAAACTCCTTTCTTTTGTTCTCAGCACACTCACGTTTCCTGCGTCTTAGAGACTCTAGAAAGCAAGAGTGTGCTTCTCGCTCTAAAGCAGAGTGTGTTCCATGGATGAGAACTATGCTGTGTGTTTCACTTCAGAAATGGAGTTAAATCCCAGGCTCTGAGTCTTCCTACAAGCAAGACTTCGTTTCAGGTAAGGGCAGTCACTTTTCTGCTCAAACGAACTACATCGTTCACGAAGCTCACACGTTTCTCATCTTAACTGACAAGCATTGGATGTTAGAGGGTCAGTGCTTTGTATCAGTTTCAGAGGCAGATTTGGACTACATATGGTCCATATGTGTAGGAAACACCGTTCTTTTGTTCTGGGCACACTCAGATATCCTGCTGTATTAGAGAATCTAGAAAGCAAGAGTGTGCTTCTCGCTCTAAAGCAGAGTGTGATCCATGGATGAGAACTATGCTGTGTGTTTCCCTTCAGAAAAGGAGTTAAATCCCAGGCTCTGTTTCTTCCTACAAGCAAGACTTCGTTTCAGGTAAGGGCAGTCACTTTTCAGCTCAAACGAACTACATTGTTCACGGAGCTCACACGTTTCTCATCTTAACAGACAAGCATTGGATGTTAGAGGACCAGTGCTTTGTATCAGTTTCAGAAGCAGAGTTGGACTAGATATGGTCCGTATGTGTAGGAAACACCGTTCTTTTGTACTCTGCAAACTCACGGTTCCTGCTGTCTTAGAGACTCTAGAAAGCAAGATCGTGCTTCTCGTTCTAAAGCAGAGTGTGACAATGGATGAGATCACTGTTTTGTGTTTCACTTCAGGAATGGAGTTAAATCCCAGGCTCTGAGTCTTCCTACAAGCAAGACTTCGTTTCAGGTAAGGGCAGTCACTTTTCTGCTCAAACGAACTACATCGTTCACGAAGCTCACACGTTTCTCATCTTAACTGACAAGCATTGGATGTTAGAGGACCAGTGCTTTGTATCAGTTTCAGAAGAAGAGTTGGACTAGATAGGGTCCGTAAGTGTAGGAAACACCGTTCTTTTGTTCTCAGCACACTCAAGTTTCCTGTTGTATTAGAGACTCTAGAAAGCAAGAGCGTGGTAATAGCTCTAAAGCAGAGTGTGATCCATGGATGAGAACTATGCTGTGTCTTTCCCTTCAGAAATGGAGTTAAATCCCAGGCTCTATGTCTTTCTACAAGCAAGACTTCGTTTCAGGTAAGGGCAGTCACTTTTCAGCTCAAACGATCTACATCTTTCACGGAGCTCACACGTTTCTCATCTTAACAGACAAGCATTGGATGTTAGAGGACCAGTGCTTTGTATCAGTTATAGAAGCAGAGTTGGACTAGATATGGTCCGTATGTATAGGAAACTCCTTTCTTTTGTTCTCAGCACACTCACGTTTCCTGCGTCTTAGAGACTCTAGAAAGCAAGAGTGTGCTTCTCCCTCTAAAGCAGAGTGTGTTCCATGGATGAGAACTATGCTGTGTGTTTCACTTCAGAAATGGAGGTAAATCCCAGGCTCTGAGTCTTCCTACAAGCAGGACTTCGTTTCAGGTAAGGGTAGTCACTTTTCTGCTCAAACGAACTACATCTTTCACGAAGCTCACACGTTTCTCATCTTAACTGACAAGCATTGGATGTTAGAGGACCAGTGCTTTGTATCAGTTTCCGAAGCAGAGTTGGACTAGATATGGTCCGTATGTATAGGAAACTCCTTTCTTTTGTTCTCAGCACACTCACGTTTCCTGCGTCTTAGAGACTCTAGAAAGCAAGAGTGTGCTTCTCGCTCTAAAGCAGAGTGTGTTCCATGGATGAGAACTATGCTGTGTGTTTCCCTTCAGAAATGGAGTTAAATCCCAGGCTGTGTGTCTTCCTACATGCAAGACTTCATTTTATGTAAGGGCAGTCACTTTTCTGCTCAAACGAACTACATCGTTCAAGAAGCTCACACGTTTCTCATCTAAACTGACAAGCATTGGATGTTAGAGGGTCAGTGCTTTGTATCAGTTTCACAGGCAGATTGGGACTAGATATGGTCTGTATGTGTAGGAAACACCGTTCTTTTGTTCTCTGCAAACTTACATTTCCTGCTGTCTTAGAGACTCTAGAAAGCAAGATCGTGCTTCTTGTTCTAAAGCAGAGTGTGATCCAAGGATGAGAACACTGCTGTGTGTTTCACTTCAGGAATGGAGTTAAATCCCATGCTCTGAGTCTTCCTACAAGCAAGACTTTGTTTCAGGTAAGGGCAGTCACTTTTCTGCTCAAACGAACTACATCGTTCACGAAGCTCACATGTTTCTCATCTTAACTGACAAGCATTGGATGTTAGAGGACCAGTGCTTTGTATCAGTTTCCGAAGCAGAGTTGGACTAGATATGGTCCGTATGTATAGGAAACTCCTTTCTTTTGTTCTCAGCACACTCACGTTTCCTGCGTCTTAGAGACTCTAGAAAGCAAGAGTGTGCTTCTCGCTCTAAAGCAGAGTGTGTTCCATGGATGAGAACTATGCTGTGTGTTTCACTTCAGAAATGGAGTTAAATCCCAGGCTCTGAGTCTTCCTACAAGCAAGACTTCGTTTCAGGTAAGGGCAGTCACTTTTCTGCTCAAACGAACTACATCGTTCTCGAAGCTCACACGTTTCTCATCTTAACTGACAAGCATTGGATGTTAGAGGGTCAGTGCTTTGTATCAGTTTCAGAGGCAGATTTGGACTACATATGGTCCATATGTGTAGGAAACACTGTTCTTTTGTTCTGGGCACACTCAGATATCCTGCTGTATTAGAGACTCTAGAAAGCAAGAGTGTGCTTCTCGCTCTAAAGCAGAGTGTGATCCATGGATGAGAACTATGCTGTGTGTTTCCCTTCAGAAAAGGAGTTAAATCCCAGGCTCTGTTTCTTCCTACAAGCAAGACTTCGTTTCAGGTAAGGGCAGTCACTTTTCAGCTCAAACGAACTACATTGTTCACGGAGCTCACACGTTTCTCATCTTAACAGACAAGCATTGGATGTTAGAGGACCAGTGCTTTGTATCAGTTTCAGAAGCAGAGTTGGACTAGATATGGTCCGTATGTGTAGGAAACACCGTTCTTTTGTACTCTGCAAACTCACGGTTCCTGCTGTCTTAGAGACTCTAGAAAGCAAGATCGTGCTTCTCGTTCTAAAGCAGAGTGTGACAATGGATGAGATCACTGTTTTGTGTTTCACTTCAGGAATGGAGTTAAATCCCAGGCTCTGAGTCTTCCTACAAGCAAGACTTCGTTTCAGGTAAGGGCAGTCAGTTTTCTGCTAAAATGAACTACATCGTTCACAAAGCTCACACGTTTCTCATCTTAACTGACAAGCATTGGATGTTACAGGACCAGTGCTTTGTATCAGTTTCAGAAGAAGAGTTGGACTAGATAGGGTCCGTAAGTGTAGGAAACACCGTTCTTTTGTTCTCAGCACACTCAAGTTTCCTGTTGTATTAGAGACTCTAGAAAGCAAGAGCGTGGTAATAGCTCTAAAGCAGAGTGTGATCCATGGATGAGAACTATGCTGTGTCTTTCCCTTCAGAAATGGAGTTAAATCCCAGGCTCTATGTCTTCCTACAAGCAAGACTTCGTTTCAGGTAAGGGCAGTCACTTTTCAGCTCAAACGATCTACATCTTTCACGGAGCTCACACGTTTCTCATCGTAACAGACAAGCATTGGATGTTAGAGGACCAGTGCTTTGTATCAGTTTTAGAAGCAGAGTTGGACTAGATAAGGTCCGTATGTGTAGGAAACACCGTACTTTTGTTCTCACCACACTCACGTTTCCTGCTGTCTTGGAGACTCTAGAAAGCAAGAGCCTGCTTCTTGTTCTAAAGCAGATTGTATTCAATGGATGATTACACTGAAGTGTGTTTTACTTCTGAAATGGAGTTAAATCCCAGGCTCTGAGTCTTCCTACAAGCAAGACTTCGTTTCAGGTAAGGGCAGTCACTTTTCTGCTCAAACGAACTACATCTTTCACGAAGCTCACATGTTTCTCATCTTAACTGACAAGCATTGGATGTTAGAGGACCATTGCATTCTATCAGTTTCAGAAGAAGATTTGGACTACATATAGTCCGTATGTGTATGAAACACTGTTCTTTTGTTCTGGGCACACTCAGATTTCCTGCTCTCTTAGAGACTCTAGAAAGCAAGAGTGTGCTTCTTGCTCTAAAGGAGAGTGTGATCCATGGATGTTAACTATGCTGTGTGTTTCACTTCAGAAATGGAGTTAAATCCCAGGCTCTGAGTCTTCCTACAAGCAAGACTTCGTTTCAGGTAAGGGCAGTCACTTTTCTGCTCAAACGAACTACATCGTTCACGAAGCTCACACGTTTCTCATCTTAACTGACAAGCATTGGATGTTAGAGGACCAGTGCTTTGTATCAGTTTCCAAAGTAGAGTTGGACTAGATATGGCCCGTATGTATAGGAAACTCCGTTCTTTTGTTCTCTGCAAACTCACGTTTCCAGCTGTCTTAGAGACTATAGAAAGCAAGATCGTGCTTCATGTTCTAAAGCAGAGAGTGATCAATGGATGAGAACACTGCTGTGTGTTTCACTTCAGGAATGGAGTTAAATCCCAGGCTCTGAGTCTTCCTACAAGCAAGACTTCGTTTCAGGTAAGGGCAGTCAGTTTTCTGCTCAAAGGAACTACATCGTTCACAAAGCTCACACGTTTCTCATCTTAACTGACAAGCATTGGATGTTAGAGGACCAGTGCTTTGTATCAGTTTCAGAAGAAGAGTTGGACTAGATATGGTCCGTATGTGTAGGAAACACCGTTCTTTTGTTCAAAGCACACTCACGTTTCCTGCGTCTTAGAGACTTTAGAAAGCGAGAACGTGCTTCTCGCTCTAAAGCAGAGTGTGATCCATGGATGAGAACTATGCTGTGTGTTTCCCTTCAGAAAAGGAGTTAAATCCCAGGCTCTGTGTCTTCCTACAAACAAGACTTCGTTTCAGGTAAGGGCAGTCACTTTTCAGCTCAAACGAACTACATCGTTCACGGAGCTCACACGTTTCTCATCTTAACAGACAAGCATTGGATGTTAGAGGGTCAGTGCTTTGTATCAGTTTCAGAAGCAGATTTGGACTACATATGGTCCATATGTGTAGGAAACACCGTTCTTTTGTTCTCAGCACACTCATGTTTCCTGCTGTATTAGAGACTCTAGAAAGCAAGAGCGTGCTTCTTGCTCTAAAGCAGAGTGTGATCCATGGATGATAACTATGCTATGTGTTTCCCTTCAGAAATGGAGTTAAATCCCAGGCTGTGTGTCTTCCTACATGCAAGACTTCGTTTCAGATAAGGGCAGTCACTTTTCTGCTCAAACGAACTACATCGTTCACGAAGCTCACACGTTTCTCATCTTAACAGACAAGCATTGGATGTTAGAGGGTCAGTGCTTTGTATCAGTTTCAGAAGCAGATTTGGACTACATATGGTCCATTTGTGTAGGAAACACCGTTCTTTTGTTCTCAGCACACTCATGTTTCCTGCTGTATTAGAGACTCTAGAAAGCAAGAGCGTGCTTCTTGCTCTAAAGCAGAGTGTGATCCATGGATGATAACTATGCTGTGTGTTTCACTTCAGAAATGGAGTTAAATCCCAGGCTCTGAGTCTTCCTACAAGCAAGACTTCGTTTCAGGTAAGGGCAGTCACTTTTCTGCTCAAACGAACTACATCGTTCACAAAGCTCACACGTTTCTCATCTTAACTGACAAGCATTGGATGTTAGAGGACAAGTGCTTTGTATCAGTTTCAGAAGCAGAGTTGGACTAGATATGGTCCGTATGTGTAGGAAACACCGTTCTTTTGTTCTCAGCACACTCACATTTCCTGCTGTCTTAGAGACTCTAGAAATCAAGATCGTGCTTCTTGTTCTAAAGCAGAGTGTGATCCATGGATGAGAACACTGCTGTGTGTTTCACTTCAGGAATGGAGTTAAATCCCATGCTCTGAGTCTTCCTACAAGCAAGACTTCGTTTCAGGTAAGGGCAGTCACTTTTCTGCTCATACGAACTACATCGTTTTCGAAGCTCACACGTTTCTCATCTTAACTGACAAGCATTGGATGTTAGAGGACCAGTGCTTTGTATCAGTTTCCGAAGCAGAGTTGGACTAGATATGGTCCGTATGTATAGGAAACTCCTTTCTTTTGTTCTCAGCACACTCACGTTTCCTGCGTCTTAGAGACTCTAGAAAGCAAGAGTGTGCTTCTCCCTCTAAAGCAGAGGGTGTTCCATGGATGAGAACTATGCTGTGTGTTTCACTTCAGAAATGGAGTTAAATCCCAGGCTCTGAGTCTTCCTACAAGCAAGACTTCGTTTCAGGTAAGGGCAGTCAGTTTTCTGCTCAAAGGAACTACATCGTTCACAAAGCTCACACGTTTCTCATCTTAACTGACAAGCATTGGATGTTAGAGGACCAGTGCTTTGTATCAGTTTCAGAAGAAGAGTTGGACTAGATATGGTCCGTATGTGTAGGAAACACCGTTCTTTTGTTCAAACACACTCACGTTTCCTGCGTCTTAGAGACTTTAGAAAGCGAGAGCGTGCTTCTCGCTCTAAAGCAGAGTGTGATCCATGGATGAGAACTATGCTGTGTGTTTCCCTTCAGAAAAGGAGTTAAATCCCAGGCTCTGTGTCTTCCTACAAACAAGACTTCGTTTCAGGTAAGGGCAGTCACTTTTCAGCTCAAACGAACTACATCGTTCACGGAGCTCACACGTTTCTCATCTTAACAGACAAGCATTGGATGTTAGAGGGTCAGTGCTTTGTATCAGTTTCAGAAGCAGATTTGGACTACATATGGTCCATATGTGTAGGAAACACCGTTCTTTTGTTCTCAGCACACTCATGTTTCCTGCTGTATTAGAGACTCTAGAAAGCAAGAGCGTGCTTCTTGCTCTAAAGCAGAGTGTGATCCATGGATGATAACTATGCTATGTGTTTCCCTTCAGAAATGGAGTTAAATCCCAGGCTGTGTGTCTTCCTACATGCAAGACTTCGTTTCAGATAAGGGCAGTCACTTTTCTGCTCAAACGAACTACATCGTTCACGAAGCTCACACGTTTCTCATCTTAACAGACAAGCATTGGATGTTAGAGGGTCAGTGCTTTGTATCAGTTTCAGAAGCAGATTTGGACTACATATGGTCCATATGTGTAGGAAACACCGTTCTTTTGTTCTCAGCACACTCATGTTTCCTGCTGTATTAGAGACTCTAGAAAGCAAGAGCGTGCTTCTTGCTCTAAAGCAGAGTGTGATCCATGGATGATAACTATGCTGTGTGTTTCACTTCAGAAATGGAGTTAAATCCCAGGCTCTGAGTCTTCCTACAAGCAAGACTTCGTTTCAGGTAAGGGCAGTCACTTTTCTGCTCAAACGAACTACATCGTTCACAAAGCTCACACGTTTCTCATCTTAACTGACAAGCATTGGATGTTAGAGGACAAGTGCTTTGTATCAGTTTCAGAAGCAGAGTTGGACTAGATATGGTCCGTATGTGTAGGAAACACCGTTCTTTTGTTCTCAGCACACTCACATTTCCTGCTGTCTTAGAGACTCTAGAAATCAAGATCGTGCTTCTTGTTCTAAAGCAGAGTGTGATCCATGGATGAGAACACTGCTGTGTGTTTCACTTCAGGAATGGAGTTAAATCCCATGCTCTGAGTCTTCCTACAAGCAAGACTTCGTTTCAGGTAAGGGCAGTCACTTTTCTGCTCATACGAACTACATCGTTTTCGAAGCTCACACGTTTCTCATCTTAACTGACAAGCATTGGATGTTAGAGGACCAGTGGTTTGTATCAGTTTCCGAAGCAGAGTTGGACTAGATATGGTCCGTATGTATAGGAAACTCCTTTCTTTTGTTCTCAGCACACTCACGTTTCCTGCGTCTTAGAGACTCTAGAAAGCAAGAGTGTGCTTCTCCCTCTAAAGCAGAGTGTGTTCCATGGATGAGAACTATGCTGTGTGTTTCACTTCAGAAATGGAGTTAAATCCCAGGCTCTGAGTCTTCCTACAAGCAGGACTTCGTTTCAGGTAAGGGTAGTCACTTTTCTGCTCAAACGAACTACATCGTTCACGAAGCTCACACGTTTCTCATCTTAACTGACAAGCATTGGATGTTAGAGGACCAGTGCTTTGTATCAGTTTCCGAAGCAGAGTTGGACTAGATATGGTCCGTATGTATAGGAAACTCCTTTCTTTTGTTCTCAGCACACTCACGTTTCCTGCGTCTTAGAGACTCTAGAAAGCAAGAGTGTGCTTCTCGCTCTAAAGCAGAGTGTGTTCCATGGATGAGAACTATGCTGTGTGTTTCCCTTCAGAAA
Organism: Onychomys leucogaster; assembly: GCA_949786385.1. Classification (NCBI taxonomy): domain Eukaryota; kingdom Metazoa; phylum Chordata; class Mammalia; order Rodentia; family Cricetidae; genus Onychomys; species Onychomys leucogaster. Next base: position 1,603,804 of record CATKUP010000038.1, on the reverse strand, counting down.
TGGAGTTAAATCCCAGGCTGTGTGTCTTCCTACATGCAAGACTTCATTTCATGTAAGGGCAGTCACTTTTCTGCTCAAACGAACTACATCGTTCAAGAAGCTCACACGTTTCTCATCTAAACTGACAAGCATTGGATGTTAGAGGGTCAGTGCTTTGTATCAGTTTCACAGGCAGATTTGGACTAGATATGGTCTGTATGTGTAGGAAACACCGTTCTTTTGTTCTCTGCAAACTTACATTTCCTGCTGTCTTAGAGACTCTAGAAAGCAAGATCGTGCTTCTTGTTCTAAAGCAGAGTGTGATCCATGGATGAGAACACTGCTGTGTGTTTCACTTCAGGAATGGAGTTAAATCCCATGCTCTGAGTCTTCCTACAAGCAAGACTTTGTTTCAGGTAAGGGCAGTCACTTTTCTGCTCAAACGAACTACATCGTTCACGAAGCTCACACGTTTCTCATCTTAACTGACAAGCATTGGATGTTAGAGGACCAGTGCTTTGTATCAGTTTCCGAAGCAGAGTTGGACTAGATATGGTCCGTATGTATAGGAAACTCCTTTCTTTTGTTCTCAGCACACTCACGTTTCCTGCGTCTCAGAGACTCTAGAAAGCAAGAGTGTGCTTCTCGCTCTAAAGCAGAGTGTGTTCCATGGATGAGAACTATGCTGTGTGTTTCACTTCAGAAATGGAGTTAAATCCCAGGCTCTGAGTCTTCCTACAAGCAAGACTTCGTTTCAGGTAAGGGCAGTCACTTTTCTGCTCAAACGAACTACATCGTTCTCGAAGCTCACACGTTTCTCATCTTAACTGAGAAGCATTGGATGTTAGAGGGTCAGTGCTTTGTATCAGTTTCAGAGGCAGATTTGGACTACATATGGTCCATATGTGTAGGAAACACCGTTCTTTTGTTCTGGGCACACTCAGATATCCTGCTGTATTAGAGACTCTAGAAAGCAAGAGTGTGCTTCTCGCTCTAAAGCAGAGTGTGATCCATGGATGAGAACTATGCTGTGTGTTTCCCTTCAGAAAAGGAGTTAAATCCCAGGCTCTGTTTCTTCCTACAAGCAAGACTTCGTTTCAGGTAAGGGCAGTCACTTTTCAGCTCAAACGAACTACATTGTTCACGGAGCTCACACGTTTCTCATCTTAACAGACAAGCATTGGATGTTAGAGGACCAGTGCTTTGTATCAGTTTCAGAAGCAGAGTTGGACTAGATATGGTCCGTATGTGTAGGAAACACCGTTCTTTTGTACTCTGCAAACTCACGGTTCCTGCTGTCTTAGAGACTCTAGAAAGCAAGATCGTGCTTCTCGTTCTAAAGCAGAGTGTGACAATGGAAGAGATCACTGTTTTGTGTTTCACTTCAGGAATGGAGTTAAATCCCAGGCTGTGAGTCTTCCTACATGCAAGACTTCATTTCATATAAGGGCAGTCACTTTTCTGCTCAAACGAACTACATCGTTCAAGAAGCTCACACGTCTCTCATCTAAACTGACAAGCATTGGATGTTAGAGGGTCAGTGCTTTGTATCAGTTTCACAGGCAGATTTGGACTAGATATGGTCTGTATGTGTAGGAAACACCGTTCTTTTGTTCTCTGCAAACTTACATTTCCTGCTGTCTTAGAGACTCTAGAAAGCAAGATCGTGCTTCTTGTTCTAAAGCAGAGTGTGATCCATGGATGAGAACACTGCTGTGTGTTTCACTTCAGGAATGGAGTTAAATCCCATGCTCTGAGTCTTCCTACAAGCAAGACTTCATTTCAGGTAAGGGCAGTCAGTTTTCTGCTAAAATGAACTACATCGTTCACAAAGCTCACACGTTTCTCATCTTAACTGACAAGCATTGGATGTTACAGGACCAGTGCTTTGTATCAGTTTCAGAAGAAGAGTTGGACTAGATAGGGTCCGTAAGTGTAGGAAACACCGTTCTTTTGTTCTCAGCACACTCAAGTTTCCTGTTGTATTAGAGACTCTAGAAAGCAAGAGCGTGGTAATAGCTCTAAAGCAGAGTGTGATCCATGGATGAGAACTATGCTGTGTCTTTCCCTTCAGAAATGGAGTTAAATCCCAGGCTCTATGTCTTCCTACAAGCAAGACTTCGTTTCAGGTAAGGGCAGTCACTTTTCAGCTCAAAACATCTACATCTTTCACGGAGCTCACACGTTTCTCATCGTAACAGACAAGCATTGGATGTTAGAGGACCAGTGCTTTGTATCAGTTTTAGAAGCAGAGTTGGACTAGATAAGGTCCGTATGTGTAGGAAACACCGTACTTTTGTTCTCACCACACTCACGTTTCCTGCTGTCTTGGAGACTCTAGAAAGCAAGAGCCTGCTTCTTGTTCTAAAGCAGATTGTAATCAATGGATGATTACACTGAAGTGTGTTTTACTTCTGAAATGGAGTTAAATCCCAGGCTCTGAGTCTTCCTACAAGCAAGACTTCGTTTCAATTAAGGGCAGTCACTTTTCTGCTCAAACGAACTACATCTTTCACGAAGCTCACATGTTTCTCATCTTAACTGACAAGCATTGGATGTTAGAGGACCATTGCATTCTATCAGTTTCAGAAGAAGACTTGGACTACATATAGTCCATATGTGTATGAAACACTGTTCTTTTGTTCTGGGCACACTCAGATTTACTGCTCTCTTAGAGACTCTAGAAAGCAAGAGTGTGCTTCTTGCTCTAAAGGAGAGTGTGATCCATGGATGAGAACTATGCTGTGTGTTTCACTTCAGAAATGGAGTTAAATCCCAGGCTCTGAGTCTTCCTACAAACAAGACTTCGTTTCAGGTAAGGGCAGTCACTTTTCTGCTCAAACGAACTACATCGTTCACGAAGCTCACACGTTTCTCATCTTAACTGACAAGCATTGGATGTTAGAGGACCAGTGCTTTGTATCAGTTTCCAAAGCAGAGTTGGACTAGATATGGCCCGTATGTATAGGAAACTCCGTTCTTTTGTTCTCTGCAAACTCACGTTTCCAGCTGTCTTAGAGACTATAGAAAGCAAGATCGTGCTTCATGTTCTAAAGCAGAGAGTGATCAATGGATGAGAACACTGCTGTGTGTTTCACTTCAGGAATGGAGTTAAATCCCAGGCTCTGAGTCTTCCTACTAGCAAGACTTCGTTTCAGGTAAGGGCAGTCAGTTTTCTGCTCAAAGGAACTACATCGTTCACAAAGCTCACACGTTTCTCATCTTAACTGACAAGCATTGGATGTTAGAGGACCAGTGCTTTGTATCAGTTTCAGAAGAAGAGTTGGACTAGATATGGTCCGTATGTGTAGGAAACACCGTTCTTTTGTTCAAAGTACACTCATGTTTCCTGCGTCTTAGAGACTTTAGAAAGCGAGAGCGTGCTTCTCGCTCTAAAGCAGAGTGTGATCCATGGAAGAGAACTATGCTGTGTGTTTCCCTTCAGAAAAGGAGTTAAATCCCAGGCTCTGTGTCTTCCTACAAACAAGACTTCGTTTCAGGTAAGGGCAGTCACTTTTCAGCTCAAACGAACTACATCGTTCACAGAGCTCACACGTTTCTCATCTTAACAGACAAGCATTGGATGTTAGAGGGTCAGTGCTTTGTATCAGTTTCAGAAGCAGATTTGGACTACATATGGTCCATATGTGTAGGAAACACCGTTCTTTTGTTCTCAGCACACTCATGTTTCCTGCTGTATTAGAGACTCTAGAAAGCAAGAGCGTGCTTCTTGCTCTAAAGCAGAGTGTGATCCATGGATGATAACTATGCTATGTGTTTCCCTTCAGAAAAGGAGTTAAATCCCAGGCTCTGTTTCTTCCTACAAGCAAGACTTCGTTTCAGGTAAGGGCAGTCACTTTTCAGCTCAAACGAACTACATTGTTCACGGAGCTCACACGTTTCTCATCTTAACAGACAAGCATTGGATGTTAGAGGACCAGTGCTTTGTATCAGTTTCAGAAGCAGAGTTGGACTAGATATGGTCCGTATGTGTAGGAAACACCGTTCTTTTGTACTCTGCAAACTCACGGTTCCTGCTGTCTTAGAGACTCTAGAAAGCAAGATCGTGCTTCTCGTTCTAAAGCAGAGTGTGACAATGGAAGAGATCACTGTTTTGTGTTTCACTTCAGGAATGGAGTTAAATCCCAGGCTCTGAGTCTTCCTACAAGCAAGACTTCATTTCAGGTAAGGGCAGTCAGTTTTCTGCTAAAATGAACTACATCGTTCACAAAGCTCACACGTTTCTCATCTTAACTGACAAGCATTGGATGTTACAGGACCAGTGCTTTGTATCAGTTTCAGAAGAAGAGTTGGACTAGATAGGGTCCGTAAGTGTAGGAAACACCGTTCTTTTGTTCAAACACACTCACGTTTCCTGCGTCTTAGAGACTCTAGAAAGCAAGAGTGTGCTTCTCGCTCTAAAGCAGAGTGTGTTCCATGGATGAGAACTATGCTGTGTGTTTCACTTCAGAAATGGAGTTAAATCCCAGGCTCTGAGTCTTCCTACAAGCAAGACTTCGTTTCCGGTAAGGGCAGTCACTTTTCTGCTCAAACGAACTACATCGTTCACGAAGCTCACACGTTTCTCATCTTAACTGACAAGCATTGGATGTTAGAGGGTCAGTGCTTTGTATCAGTTTCAGAGGCAGATTTGGACTACATATGGTCCATATGTGTAGGAAACACCGTTCTTTTGTTCTGGGCACACTCAGATATCCTGCTGTATTAGAGAATCTAGAAAGCAAGAGTGTGCTTCTCGCTCTAAAGCAGAGTGTGATCCATGGATGAGAACTATGCTGTGTGTTTCCCTTCAGAAAAGGAGTTAAATCCCAGGCTCTGTTTCTTCCTACAAGCAAGACTTCGTTTCAGGTAAGGGCAGTCACTTTTCAGCTCAAACGAACTACATTGTTCACGGAGCTCACACGTTTCTCATCTTAACAGACAAGCATTGGATGTTAGAGGACCAGTGCTTTGTATCAGTTTCAGAAGCAGAGTTGGACTAGATATGGTCCGTATGTGTAGGAAACACCGTTCTTTTGTACTCTGCAAACTCACGGTTCCTGCTGTCTTAGAGACTCTAGAAAGCAAGATCGTGCTTCTCGTTCTAAAGCAGAGTGTGACAATGGATGAGATCACTGTTTTGTGTTTCACTTCAGGAATGGAGTTAAATCCCAGGCTCTGAGTCTTCCTACAAGCAAGACTTCGTTTCAGGTAAGGGCAGTCACTTTTCTGCTCAAACGAACTACATCGTTCACGAAGCTCACACGTTTCTCATCTTAACTGACAAGCATTGGATGTTAGAGGACCAGTGCTTTGTATCAGTTTCAGAAGAAGAGTTGGACTAGATAGGGTCCGTAAGTGTAGGAAACACCGTTCTTTTGTTCTCAGCACACTCAAGTTTCCTGTTGTATTAGAGACTCTAGAAAGCAAGAGCGTGGTAATAGCTCTAAAGCAGAGTGTGATCCATGGATGAGAACTATGCTGTGTCTTTCCCTTCAGAAATGGAGTTAAATCCCAGGCTCTATGTCTTTCTACAAGCAAGACTTCGTTTCAGGTAAGGGCAGTCACTTTTCAGCTCAAACGATCTACATCTTTCACGGAGCTCACACGTTTCTCATCTTAACAGACAAGCATTGGATGTTAGAGGACCAGTGCTTTGTATCAGTTATAGAAGCAGAGTTGGACTAGATATGGTCCGTATGTATAGGAAACTCCTTTCTTTTGTTCTCAGCACACTCACGTTTCCTGCGTCTTAGAGACTCTAGAAAGCAAGAGTGTGCTTCTCCCTCTAAAGCAGAGTGTGTTCCATGGATGAGAACTATGCTGTGTGTTTCACTTCAGAAATGGAGGTAAATCCCAGGCTCTGAGTCTTCCTACAAGCAGGACTTCGTTTCAGGTAAGGGTAGTCACTTTTCTGCTCAAACGAACTACATCTTTCACGAAGCTCACACGTTTCTCATCTTAACTGACAAGCATTGGATGTTAGAGGACCAGTGCTTTGTATCAGTTTCCGAAGCAGAGTTGGACTAGATATGGTCCGTATGTATAGGAAACTCCTTTCTTTTGTTCTCAGCACACTCACGTTTCCTGCGTCTTAGAGACTCTAGAAAGCAAGAGTGTGCTTCTCGCTCTAAAGCAGAGTGTGTTCCATGGATGAGAACTATGCTGTGTGTTTCCCTTCAGAAATGGAGTTAAATCCCAGGCTGTGTGTCTTCCTACATGCAAGACTTCATTTTATGTAAGGGCAGTCACTTTTCTGCTCAAACGAACTACATCGTTCAAGAAGCTCACACGTTTCTCATCTAAACTGACAAGCATTGGATGTTAGAGGGTCAGTGCTTTGTATCAGTTTCACAGGCAGATTGGGACTAGATATGGTCTGTATGTGTAGGAAACACCGTTCTTTTGTTCTCTGCAAACTTACATTTCCTGCTGTCTTAGAGACTCTAGAAAGCAAGATCGTGCTTCTTGTTCTAAAGCAGAGTGTGATCCAAGGATGAGAACACTGCTGTGTGTTTCACTTCAGGAATGGAGTTAAATCCATGCTCTGAGTCTTCCTACAAGCAAGACTTTGTTTCAGGTAAGGGCAGTCACTTTTCTGCTCAAACGAACTACATCGTTCACGAAGCTCACATGTTTCTCATCTTAACTGACAAGCATTGGATGTTAGAGGACCAGTGCTTTGTATCAGTTTCCGAAGCAGAGTTGGACTAGATATGGTCCGTATGTATAGGAAACTCCTTTCTTTTGTTCTCAGCACACTCACGTTTCCTGCGTCTTAGAGACTCTAGAAAGCAAGAGTGTGCTTCTCGCTCTAAAGCAGAGTGTGTTCCATGGATGAGAACTATGCTGTGTGTTTCACTTCAGAAATGGAGTTAAATCCCAGGCTCTGAGTCTTCCTACAAGCAAGACTTCGTTTCAGGTAAGGGCAGTCACTTTTCTGCTCAAACGAACTACATCGTTCTCGAAGCTCACACGTTTCTCATCTTAACTGACAAGCATTGGATGTTAGAGGGTCAGTGCTTTGTATCAGTTTCAGAGGCAGATTTGGACTACATATGGTCCATATGTGTAGGAAACACTGTTCTTTTGTTCTGGGCACACTCAGATATCCTGCTGTATTAGAGACTCTAGAAAGCAAGAGTGTGCTTCTCGCTCTAAAGCAGAGTGTGATCCATGGATGAGAACTATGCTGTGTGTTTCCCTTCAGAAAAGGAGTTAAATCCCAGGCTCTGTTTCTTCCTACAAGCAAGACTTCGTTTCAGGTAAGGGCAGTCACTTTTCAGCTCAAACGAACTACATTGTTCACGGAGCTCACACGTTTCTCATCTTAACAGACAAGCATTGGATGTTAGAGGACCAGTGCTTTGTATCAGTTTCAGAAGCAGAGTTGGACTAGATATGGTCCGTATGTGTAGGAAACACCGTTCTTTTGTACTCTGCAAACTCACGGTTCCTGCTGTCTTAGAGACTCTAGAAAGCAAGATCGTGCTTCTCGTTCTAAAGCAGAGTGTGACAATGGATGAGATCACTGTTTTGTGTTTCACTTCAGGAATGGAGTTAAATCCCAGGCTCTGAGTCTTCCTACAAGCAAGACTTCGTTTCAGGTAAGGGCAGTCAGTTTTCTGCTAAAATGAACTACATCGTTCACAAAGCTCACACGTTTCTCATCTTAACTGACAAGCATTGGATGTTACAGGACCAGTGCTTTGTATCAGTTTCAGAAGAAGAGTTGGACTAGATAGGGTCCGTAAGTGTAGGAAACACCGTTCTTTTGTTCTCAGCACACTCAAGTTTCCTGTTGTATTAGAGACTCTAGAAAGCAAGAGCGTGGTAATAGCTCTAAAGCAGAGTGTGATCCATGGATGAGAACTATGCTGTGTCTTTCCCTTCAGAAATGGAGTTAAATCCCAGGCTCTATGTCTTCCTACAAGCAAGACTTCGTTTCAGGTAAGGGCAGTCACTTTTCAGCTCAAACGATCTACATCTTTCACGGAGCTCACACGTTTCTCATCGTAACAGACAAGCATTGGATGTTAGAGGACCAGTGCTTTGTATCAGTTTTAGAAGCAGAGTTGGACTAGATAAGGTCCGTATGTGTAGGAAACACCGTACTTTTGTTCTCACCACACTCACGTTTCCTGCTGTCTTGGAGACTCTAGAAAGCAAGAGCCTGCTTCTTGTTCTAAAGCAGATTGTATTCAATGGATGATTACACTGAAGTGTGTTTTACTTCTGAAATGGAGTTAAATCCCAGGCTCTGAGTCTTCCTACAAGCAAGACTTCGTTTCAGGTAAGGGCAGTCACTTTTCTGCTCAAACGAACTACATCTTTCACGAAGCTCACATGTTTCTCATCTTAACTGACAAGCATTGGATGTTAGAGGACCATTGCATTCTATCAGTTTCAGAAGAAGATTTGGACTACATATAGTCCGTATGTGTATGAAACACTGTTCTTTTGTTCTGGGCACACTCAGATTTCCTGCTCTCTTAGAGACTCTAGAAAGCAAGAGTGTGCTTCTTGCTCTAAAGGAGAGTGTGATCCATGGATGTTAACTATGCTGTGTGTTTCACTTCAGAAATGGAGTTAAATCCCAGGCTCTGAGTCTTCCTACAAGCAAGACTTCGTTTCAGGTAAGGGCAGTCACTTTTCTGCTCAAACGAACTACATCGTTCACGAAGCTCACACGTTTCTCATCTTAACTGACAAGCATTGGATGTTAGAGGACCAGTGCTTTGTATCAGTTTCCAAAGTAGAGTTGGACTAGATATGGCCCGTATGTATAGGAAACTCCGTTCTTTTGTTCTCTGCAAACTCACGTTTCCAGCTGTCTTAGAGACTATAGAAAGCAAGATCGTGCTTCATGTTCTAAAGCAGAGAGTGATCAATGGATGAGAACACTGCTGTGTGTTTCACTTCAGGAATGGAGTTAAATCCCAGGCTCTGAGTCTTCCTACAAGCAAGACTTCGTTTCAGGTAAGGGCAGTCAGTTTTCTGCTCAAAGGAACTACATCGTTCACAAAGCTCACACGTTTCTCATCTTAACTGACAAGCATTGGATGTTAGAGGACCAGTGCTTTGTATCAGTTTCAGAAGAAGAGTTGGACTAGATATGGTCCGTATGTGTAGGAAACACCGTTCTTTTGTTCAAAGCACACTCACGTTTCCTGCGTCTTAGAGACTTTAGAAAGCGAGAACGTGCTTCTCGCTCTAAAGCAGAGTGTGATCCATGGATGAGAACTATGCTGTGTGTTTCCCTTCAGAAAAGGAGTTAAATCCCAGGCTCTGTGTCTTCCTACAAACAAGACTTCGTTTCAGGTAAGGGCAGTCACTTTTCAGCTCAAACGAACTACATCGTTCACGGAGCTCACACGTTTCTCATCTTAACAGACAAGCATTGGATGTTAGAGGGTCAGTGCTTTGTATCAGTTTCAGAAGCAGATTTGGACTACATATGGTCCATATGTGTAGGAAACACCGTTCTTTTGTTCTCAGCACACTCATGTTTCCTGCTGTATTAGAGACTCTAGAAAGCAAGAGCGTGCTTCTTGCTCTAAAGCAGAGTGTGATCCATGGATGATAACTATGCTATGTGTTTCCCTTCAGAAATGGAGTTAAATCCCAGGCTGTGTGTCTTCCTACATGCAAGACTTCGTTTCAGATAAGGGCAGTCACTTTTCTGCTCAAACGAACTACATCGTTCACGAAGCTCACACGTTTCTCATCTTAACAGACAAGCATTGGATGTTAGAGGGTCAGTGCTTTGTATCAGTTTCAGAAGCAGATTTGGACTACATATGGTCCATTTGTGTAGGAAACACCGTTCTTTTGTTCTCAGCACACTCATGTTTCCTGCTGTATTAGAGACTCTAGAAAGCAAGAGCGTGCTTCTTGCTCTAAAGCAGAGTGTGATCCATGGATGATAACTATGCTGTGTGTTTCACTTCAGAAATGGAGTTAAATCCCAGGCTCTGAGTCTTCCTACAAGCAAGACTTCGTTTCAGGTAAGGGCAGTCACTTTTCTGCTCAAACGAACTACATCGTTCACAAAGCTCACACGTTTCTCATCTTAACTGACAAGCATTGGATGTTAGAGGACAAGTGCTTTGTATCAGTTTCAGAAGCAGAGTTGGACTAGATATGGTCCGTATGTGTAGGAAACACCGTTCTTTTGTTCTCAGCACACTCACATTTCCTGCTGTCTTAGAGACTCTAGAAATCAAGATCGTGCTTCTTGTTCTAAAGCAGAGTGTGATCCATGGATGAGAACACTGCTGTGTGTTTCACTTCAGGAATGGAGTTAAATCCCATGCTCTGAGTCTTCCTACAAGCAAGACTTCGTTTCAGGTAAGGGCAGTCACTTTTCTGCTCATACGAACTACATCGTTTTCGAAGCTCACACGTTTCTCATCTTAACTGACAAGCATTGGATGTTAGAGGACCAGTGCTTTGTATCAGTTTCCGAAGCAGAGTTGGACTAGATATGGTCCGTATGTATAGGAAACTCCTTTCTTTTGTTCTCAGCACACTCACGTTTCCTGCGTCTTAGAGACTCTAGAAAGCAAGAGTGTGCTTCTCCCTCTAAAGCAGAGGGTGTTCCATGGATGAGAACTATGCTGTGTGTTTCACTTCAGAAATGGAGTTAAATCCCAGGCTCTGAGTCTTCCTACAAGCAAGACTTCGTTTCAGGTAAGGGCAGTCAGTTTTCTGCTCAAAGGAACTACATCGTTCACAAAGCTCACACGTTTCTCATCTTAACTGACAAGCATTGGATGTTAGAGGACCAGTGCTTTGTATCAGTTTCAGAAGAAGAGTTGGACTAGATATGGTCCGTATGTGTAGGAAACACCGTTCTTTTGTTCAAACACACTCACGTTTCCTGCGTCTTAGAGACTTTAGAAAGCGAGAGCGTGCTTCTCGCTCTAAAGCAGAGTGTGATCCATGGATGAGAACTATGCTGTGTGTTTCCCTTCAGAAAAGGAGTTAAATCCCAGGCTCTGTGTCTTCCTACAAACAAGACTTCGTTTCAGGTAAGGGCAGTCACTTTTCAGCTCAAACGAACTACATCGTTCACGGAGCTCACACGTTTCTCATCTTAACAGACAAGCATTGGATGTTAGAGGGTCAGTGCTTTGTATCAGTTTCAGAAGCAGATTTGGACTACATATGGTCCATATGTGTAGGAAACACCGTTCTTTTGTTCTCAGCACACTCATGTTTCCTGCTGTATTAGAGACTCTAGAAAGCAAGAGCGTGCTTCTTGCTCTAAAGCAGAGTGTGATCCATGGATGATAACTATGCTATGTGTTTCCCTTCAGAAATGGAGTTAAATCCCAGGCTGTGTGTCTTCCTACATGCAAGACTTCGTTTCAGATAAGGGCAGTCACTTTTCTGCTCAAACGAACTACATCGTTCACGAAGCTCACACGTTTCTCATCTTAACAGACAAGCATTGGATGTTAGAGGGTCAGTGCTTTGTATCAGTTTCAGAAGCAGATTTGGACTACATATGGTCCATATGTGTAGGAAACACCGTTCTTTTGTTCTCAGCACACTCATGTTTCCTGCTGTATTAGAGACTCTAGAAAGCAAGAGCGTGCTTCTTGCTCTAAAGCAGAGTGTGATCCATGGATGATAACTATGCTGTGTGTTTCACTTCAGAAATGGAGTTAAATCCCAGGCTCTGAGTCTTCCTACAAGCAGGACTTCGTTTCAGGTAAGGGTAGTCACTTTTCTGCTCAAACGAACTACATCGTTCACGAAGCTCACACGTTTCTCATCTTAACTGACAAGCATTGGATGTTAGAGGACCAGTGCTTTGTATCAGTTTCCGAAGCAGAGTTGGACTAGATATGGTCCGTATGTATAGGAAACTCCTTTCTTTTGTTCTCAGCACACTCACGTTTCCTGCGTCTTAGAGACTCTAGAAAGCAAGAGTGTGCTTCTCGCTCTAAAGCAGAGTGTGTTCCATGGATGAGAACTATGCTGTGTGTTTCCCTTCAGAAATGGAGTTAAATCCCAGGCTGTGTGTCTTCCTACATGCAAGACTTCATTTCATGTAAGGGCAGTCACTTTTCTGCTCAAACGAACTACATCGTTCAAGAAGCTCACACGTTTCTCATCTAAACTGACAAGCATTGGATGTTAGAGGGTCAGTGCTTTGTATCAGTTTCACAGGCAGATTTGGACTAGATATGGTCTGTATGTGTAGGAAACACCGTTCTTTTGTTCTCTGCAAACTTACATTTCCTGCTGTCTTAGAGACTCTAGAAAGCAAGATCGTGCTTCTTGTTCTAAAGCAGAGTGTGATCCATGGATGAGAACACTGCTGTGTGTTTCACTTCAGGAATGGAGTTAAATCCCATGCTCTGAGTCTTCCTACAAGCAAGACTTTGTTTCAGGTAAGGGCAGTCACTTTTCTGCTCAAACGAACTACATCGTTCACGAAGCTCACACGTTTCTCATCTTAACTGACAAGCATTGGATGTTAGAGGACCAGTGCTTTGTATCAGTTTCCGAAGCAGAGTTGGACTAGATATGGTCCGTATGTATAGGAAACTCCTTTCTTTTGTTCTCAGCACACTCACGTTTCCTGCGTCTCAGAGACTCTAGAAAGCAAGAGTGTGCTTCTCGCTCTAAAGCAGAGTGTGTTCCATGGATGAGAACTATGCTGTGTGTTTCACTTCAGAAATGGAGTTAAATCCCAGGCTCTGAGTCTTCCTACAAGCAAGACTTCGTTTCAGGTAAGGGCAGTCACTTTTCTGCTCAAACGAACTACATCGTTCTCGAAGCTCACACGTTTCTCATCTTAACTGAGAAGCATTGGATGTTAGAGGGTCAGTGCTTTGTATCAGTTTCAGAGGCAGATTTGGACTACATATGGTCCATATGTGTAGGAAACACCGTTCTTTTGTTCTGGGCACACTCAGATATCCTGCTGTATTAGAGACTCTAGAAAGCAAGAGTGTGCTTCTCGCTCTAAAGCAGAGTGTGATCCATGGATGAGAACTATGCTGTGTGTTTCCCTTCAGAAAAGGAGTTAAATCCCAGGCTCTGTTTCTTCCTACAAGCAAGACTTCGTTTCAGGTAAGGGCAGTCACTTTTCAGCTCAAACGAACTACATTGTTCACGGAGCTCACACGTTTCTCATCTTAACAGACAAGCATTGGATGTTAGAGGACCAGTGCTTTGTATCAGTTTCAGAAGCAGAGTTGGACTAGATATGGTCCGTATGTGTAGGAAACACCGTTCTTTTGTACTCTGCAAACTCACGGTTCCTGCTGTCTTAGAGACTCTAGAAAGCAAGATCGTGCTTCTCGTTCTAAAGCAGAGTGTGACAATGGAAGAGATCACTGTTTTGTGTTTCACTTCAGGAATGGAGTTAAATCCCAGGCTGTGAGTCTTCCTACATGCAAGACTTCATTTCATATAAGGGCAGTCACTTTTCTGCTCAAACGAACTACATCGTTCAAGAAGCTCACACGTCTCTCATCTAAACTGACAAGCATTGGATGTTAGAGGGTCAGTGCTTTGTATCAGTTTCACAGGCAGATTTGGACTAGATATGGTCTGTATGTGTAGGAAACACCGTTCTTTTGTTCTCTGCAAACTTACATTTCCTGCTGTCTTAGAGACTCTAGAAAGCAAGATCGTGCTTCTTGTTCTAAAGCAGAGTGTGATCCATGGATGAGAACACTGCTGTGTGTTTCACTTCAGGAATGGAGTTAAATCCCATGCTCTGAGTCTTCCTACAAGCAAGACTTCATTTCAGGTAAGGGCAGTCAGTTTTCTGCTAAAATGAACTACATCGTTCACAAAGCTCACACGTTTCTCATCTTAACTGACAAGCATTGGATGTTACAGGACCAGTGCTTTGTATCAGTTTCAGAAGAAGAGTTGGACTAGATAGGGTCCGTAAGTGTAGGAAACACCGTTCTTTTGTTCTCAGCACACTCAAGTTTCCTGTTGTATTAGAGACTCTAGAAAGCAAGAGCGTGGTAATAGCTCTAAAGCAGAGTGTGATCCATGGATGAGAACTATGCTGTGTCTTTCCCTTCAGAAATGGAGTTAAATCCCAGGCTCTATGTCTTCCTACAAGCAAGACTTCGTTTCAGGTAAGGGCAGTCACTTTTCAGCTCAAAACATCTACATCTTTCACGGAGCTCACACGTTTCTCATCGTAACAGACAAGCATTGGATGTTAGAGGACCAGTGCTTTGTATCAGTTTTAGAAGCAGAGTTGGACTAGATAAGGTCCGTATGTGTAGGAAACACCGTACTTTTGTTCTCACCACACTCACGTTTCCTGCTGTCTTGGAGACTCTAGAAAGCAAGAGCCTGCTTCTTGTTCTAAAGCAGATTGTAATCAATGGATGATTACACTGAAGTGTGTTTTACTTCTGAAATGGAGTTAAATCCCAGGCTCTGAGTCTTCCTACAAGCAAGACTTCGTTTCAATTAAGGGCAGTCACTTTTCTGCTCAAACGAACTACATCTTTCACGAAGCTCACATGTTTCTCATCTTAACTGACAAGCATTGGATGTTAGAGGACCATTGCATTCTATCAGTTTCAGAAGAAGACTTGGACTACATATAGTCCATATGTGTATGAAACACTGTTCTTTTGTTCTGGGCACACTCAGATTTACTGCTCTCTTAGAGACTCTAGAAAGCAAGAGTGTGCTTCTTGCTCTAAAGGAGAGTGTGATCCATGGATGAGAACTATGCTGTGTGTTTCACTTCAGAAATGGAGTTAAATCCCAGGCTCTGAGTCTTCCTACAAACAAGACTTCGTTTCAGGTAAGGGCAGTCACTTTTCTGCTCAAACGAACTACATCGTTCACGAAGCTCACACGTTTCTCATCTTAACTGACAAGCATTGGATGTTAGAGGACCAGTGCTTTGTATCAGTTTCCAAAGCAGAGTTGGACTAGATATGGCCCGTATGTATAGGAAACTCCGTTCTTTTGTTCTCTGCAAACTCACGTTTCCAGCTGTCTTAGAGACTATAGAAAGCAAGATCGTGCTTCATGTTCTAAAGCAGAGAGTGATCAATGGATGAGAACACTGCTGTGTGTTTCACTTCAGGAATGGAGTTAAATCCCAGGCTCTGAGTCTTCCTACTAGCAAGACTTCGTTTCAGGTAAGGGCAGTCAGTTTTCTGCTCAAAGGAACTACATCGTTCACAAAGCTCACACGTTTCTCATCTTAACTGACAAGCATTGGATGTTAGAGGACCAGTGCTTTGTATCAGTTTCAGAAGAAGAGTTGGACTAGATATGGTCCGTATGTGTAGGAAACACCGTTCTTTTGTTCAAAGTACACTCATGTTTCCTGCGTCTTAGAGACTTTAGAAAGCGAGAGCGTGCTTCTCGCTCTAAAGCAGAGTGTGATCCATGGAAGAGAACTATGCTGTGTGTTTCCCTTCAGAAAAGGAGTTAAATCCCAGGCTCTGTGTCTTCCTACAAACAAGACTTCGTTTCAGGTAAGGGCAGTCACTTTTCAGCTCAAACGAACTACATCGTTCACAGAGCTCACACGTTTCTCATCTTAACAGACAAGCATTGGATGTTAGAGGGTCAGTGCTTTGTATCAGTTTCAGAAGCAGATTTGGACTACATATGGTCCATATGTGTAGGAAACACCGTTCTTTTGTTCTCAGCACACTCATGTTTCCTGCTGTATTAGAGACTCTAGAAAGCAAGAGCGTGCTTCTTGCTCTAAAGCAGAGTGTGATCCATGGATGATAACTATGCTATGTGTTTCCCTTCAGAAAAGGAGTTAAATCCCAGGCTCTGTTTCTTCCTACAAGCAAGACTTCGTTTCAGGTAAGGGCAGTCACTTTTCAGCTCAAACGAACTACATTGTTCACGGAGCTCACACGTTTCTCATCTTAACAGACAAGCATTGGATGTTAGAGGACCAGTGCTTTGTATCAGTTTCAGAAGCAGAGTTGGACTAGATATGGTCCGTATGTGTAGGAAACACCGTTCTTTTGTACTCTGCAAACTCACGGTTCCTGCTGTCTTAGAGACTCTAGAAAGCAAGATCGTGCTTCTCGTTCTAAAGCAGAGTGTGACAATGGAAGAGATCACTGTTTTGTGTTTCACTTCAGGAATGGAGTTAAATCCCAGGCTCTGAGTCTTCCTACAAGCAAGACTTCATTTCAGGTAAGGGCAGTCAGTTTTCTGCTAAAATGAACTACATCGTTCACAAAGCTCACACGTTTCTCATCTTAACTGACAAGCATTGGATGTTACAGGACCAGTGCTTTGTATCAGTTTCAGAAGAAGAGTTGGACTAGATAGGGTCCGTAAGTGTAGGAAACACCGTTCTTTTGTTCTCAGCACACTCAAGTTTCCTGTTGTATTAGAGACTCTAGAAAGCAAGAGCGTGGTAATAGCTCTAAAGCAGAGTGTGATCCATGGATGAGAACTATGCTGTGTCTTTCCCTTCAGAAATGGAGTTAAATCCCAGGCTCTATGTCTTCCTACAAGCAAGACTTCGTTTCAGGTAAGGGCAGTCACTTTTCAGCTCAAACGATCTACATCTTTCACGGAGCTCACACGTTTCTCATCGTAACAGACAAGCATTGGATGTTAGAGGACCAGTGCTTTGTATCAGTTTTAGAAGCAGAGTTGGACTAGATAAGGTCCGTATGTGTAGGAAACACCGTACTTTTGTTCTCACCACACTCACGTTTCCTGCTGTCTTGGAGACTCTAGAAAGCAAGAGCCTGCTTCTTGTTCTAAAGCAGATTGTAATCAATGGATGATTACACTGAAGTGTGTTTTACTTCTGAAATGGAGTTAAATCCCAGGCTCTGAGTCTTCCTACAAGCAAGACTTCGTTTCAATTAAGGGCAGTCACTTTTCTGCTCAAACGAACTACATCTTTCACGAAGCTCACATGTTTCTCATCTTAACTGACAAGCATTGGATGTTAGAGGACCATTGCATTCTATCAGTTTCAGAAGAAGATTTGGACTACATATAGTCCGTATGTGTATGAAACACTGTTCTTTTGTTCTGGGCACACTCAGATTTACTGCTCTCTTAGAGACTCTAGAAAGCAAGAGTGTGCTTCTTGCTCTAAAGCAGAGAGTGATCAATGGATGAGAACACTGCTGTGTGCTTCACTTCAGGAATGGAGTTAAATCCCAGGCTCTGAGTCTTCCTACAAGCAAGACTTCGTTTCAGGTAAGGGCAGTCAGTTTTCTGCTCAAAGGAACTACATCGTTCACAAAGCTCACACGTTTCTCATCTTAACTGACAAGCATTGGATGTTAGAGGACCAGTGCTTTGTATCAGTTTCAGAAGAAGAGTTGGACTAGATATGGTCCGTATGTGTAGGAAACACCGTTCTTTTGTTCAAAGCACACTCACGTTTCCTGCGTCTTAGAGACTTTAGAAAGCGAGAGCGTGCTTCTCGCTCTAAAGCAGAGTGTGATCCATGGATGAGAACTATGCTGTGTGTTTCCCTTCAGAAAAGGAGTTAAATCCCAGGCTCTGTGTCTTCCTACAAACAAGACTTCGTTTCAGGTAAGGGCAGTCACTTTTCAGCTCAAACGAACTACATCGTTCACGGAGCTCACACGTTTCTCATCTTAACAGACAAGCATTGGATGTTAGAGGGTCAGTGCTTTGTATCAGTTTCAGAAGCAGATTTGGACTACATATGGTCCATATGTGTAGGAAACACCGTTCTTTTGTTCTCAGCACACTCATGTTTCCTGCTGTATTAGAGACTCTAGAAAGCAAGAGCGTGCTTCTTGCTCTAAAGCAGAGTGTGATCCATGGATGATAACTATGCTATGTGTTTCCCTTCAGAAATGGAGTTAAATCCCAGGCTGTGTGTCTTCCTACATGCAAGACTTCGTTTCAGATAAGGGCAGTCACTTTTCTGCTCAAACGAACTACATCGTTCACGAAGCTCACACGTTTCTCATCTTAACAGACAAGCATTGGATGTTAGAGGGTCAGTGCTTTGTATCAGTTTCAGAAGCAGATTTGGACTACATATGGTCCATATGTGTAGGAAACACCGTTCTTTTGTTCTCAGCACACTCATGTTTCCTGCTGTATTAGAGAATCTAGAAAGCAAGAGCGTGCTTCTTGCTCTAAAGCAGAGTGTGATCCATGGATGATAACTATGCTGTGTGTTTCACTTCAGAAATGGAGTTAAATCCCAGGCTCTGAGTCTTCCTACAAGCAAGACTTCGTTTCAGGTAAGGGCAGTCACTTTTCTGCTCAAACGAACTACATCGTTCACAAAGCTCACACGTTTCTCATCTTAACTGACAAGCATTGGATGTTAGAGGACAAGTGCTTTGTATCAGTTTCAGAAGCAGAGTTGGACTAGATATGGTCCGTATGTGTAGGAAACACCGTTCTTTTGTTCTCAGCACACTCACATTTCCTGCTGTCTTAGAGACTCTAGAAATCAAGATCGTGCTTCTTGTTCTAAAGGAGAGTGTGATCCATGGATGAGAACACTGCTGTGTGTTTCACTTCAGGAATGGAGTTAAATCCCATGCTCTGAGTCTTCCTACAAGCAAGACTTCGTTTCAGGTAAGGGCAGTCACTTTTCTGCTCAAACGAACTACATCGTTTTCGAAGCTCACACGTTTCTCATCTTAACTGACAAGCATTGGATGTTAGAGGACCAGTGCTTTGTATCAGTTTCCGAAGCAGAGTTGGACTAGATATGGTCCGTATGTATAGGAAACTCCTTTCTTTTGTTCTCAGCACACTCACGTTTCCTGCGTCTTAGAGACTCTAGAAAGCAAGAGTGTGCTTCTCGCTCTAAAGCAGAGTGTGTTCCATGGATGAGAACTATGCTGTGTGTTTCACTTCAGAAATGGAGTTAAATCCCAGGCTCTGAGTCTTCCTACAAGCAAGACTTCGTTTCAGGTAAGGGCAGTCACTTTTCTGCTCAAACGAACTACATCGTTCTCGAAGCTCACACGTTTCTCATCTTAACTGACAAGCATTGGATGTTAGAGGGTCAGTGCTTTGTATCAGTTTCAGAGGCAGATTTGGACTACATATGGTCCATATGTGTAGGAAACACCGTTCTTTTGTTCTGGGCACACTCAGATATCCTGCTGTATTAGAGACTCTAGAAAGCAAGAGTGTGCTTCTCGCTCTAAAGCAGAGTGTGATCCATGGATGAGAACTATGCTGTGTGTTTCCCTTCAGAAAAGGAGTTAAATCCCAGGCTCTGTTTCTTCCTACAAGCAAGACTTCGTTTCAGGTAAGGGCAGTCACTTTTCAGCTCAAACGAACTACATTGTTCACGGAGCTCACACGTTTCTCATCTTAACAGACAAGCATTGGATGTTAGAGGACCAGTGCTTTGTATCAGTTTCAGAAGCAGAGTTGGACTAGATATGGTCCGTATGTGTAGGAAACACCGTTCTTTTGTACTCTGCAAACTCACGGTTCCTGCTGTCTTAGAGACTCTAGAAAGCAAGATCGTGCTTCTCGTTCTAAAGCAGAGTGTGACAATGGAAGAGATCACTGTTTTGTGTTTCACTTCAGGAATGGAGTTAAATCCCAGGCTCTGAGTCTTCCTACAAGCAAGACTTCATTTCAGGTAAGGGCAGTCAGTTTTCTGCTCAAATGAACTACATCGTTCACAAAGCTCACACGTTTCTCATCTTAACTGACAAGCATTGGATGTTACAGGACCAGTGCTTTGTATCAGTTTCAGAAGAAGAGTTGGACTAGATAGGGTCCGTAAGTGTAGGAAACACCGTTCTTTTGTTCTCAGCACACTCAAGTTTCCTGTTGTATTAGAGACTCTAGAAAGCAAGAGCGTGGTAATAGCTCTAAAGCAGAGTGTGATCCATGGATGAGAACTATGCTGTGTCTTTCCCTTCAGAAATGGAGTTAAATCCCAGGCTCTATGTCTTCCTACAAGCAAGACTTCGTTTCAGGTAAGGGCAGTCACTTTTCAGCTCAAACGATCTACATCTTTCACGGAGCTCACACGTTTCTCATCGTAACAGACAAGCATTGGATGTTAGAGGACCAGTGCTTTGTATCAGTTTTAGAAGCAGAGTTGGACTAGATAAGGTCCGTATGTGTAGGAAACACCGTACTTTTGTTCTCACCACACTCACGTTTCCTGCTGTCTTGGAGACTCTAGAAAGCAAGAGCCTGCTTCTTGTTCTAAAGCAGATTGTAATCAATGGATGATTACACTGAAGTGTGTTTTACTTCTGAAATGGAGTTAAATCCCAGGCTCTGAGTCTTCCTACAAGCAAGACTTCGTTTCAATTAAGGGCAGTCACTTTTCTGCTCAAACGAACTACATCTTTCACGAAGCTCACATGTTTCTCATCTTAACTGACAAGCATTGGATGTTAGAGGACCATTGCATTCTATCAGTTTCAGAAGAAGATTTGGACTACATATAGTCCGTATGTGTATGAAACACTGTTCTTTTGTTCTGGGCACACTCAGATTTACTGCTCTCTTAGAGACTCTAGAAAGCAAGAGTGTGCTTCTTGCTCTAAAGCAGAGAGTGATCAATGGATGAGAACACTGCTGTGTGCTTCACTTCAGGAATGGAGTTAAATCCCAGGCTCTGAGTCTTCCTACAAGCAAGACTTCGTTTCAGGTAAGGGCAGTCAGTTTTCTGCTCAAAGGAACTACATCGTTCACAAAGCTCACACGTTTCTCATCTTAACTGACAAGCATTGGATGTTAGAGGACCAGTGCTTTGTATCAGTTTCAGAAGAAGAGTTGGACTAGATATGGTCCGTATGTGTAGGAAACACCGTTCTTTTGTTCAAAGCACACTCACGTTTCCTGCGTCTTAGAGACTTTAGAAAGCGAGAGCGTGCTTCTCGCTCTAAAGCAGAGTGTGATCCATGGATGAGAACTATGCTGTGTGTTTCCCTTCAGAAAAGGAGTTAAATCCCAGGCTCTGTGTCTTCCTACAAACAAGACTTCGTTTCAGGTAAGGGCAGTCACTTTTCAGCTCAAACGAACTACATCGTTCACGGAGCTCACACGTTTCTCATCTTAACAGACAAGCATTGGATGTTAGAGGGTCAGTGCTTTGTATCAGTTTCAGAAGCAGATTTGGACTACATATGGTCCATATGTGTAGGAAACACCGTTCTTTTGTTCTCAGCACACTCATGTTTCCTGCTGTATTAGAGACTCTAGAAAGCAAGAGCGTGCTTCTTGCTCTAAAGCAGAGTGTGATCCATGGATGATAACTATGCTATGTGTTTCCCTTCAGAAATGGAGTTAAATCCCAGGCTGTGTGTCTTCCTACATGCAAGACTTCGTTTCAGATAAGGGCAGTCACTTTTCTGCTCAAACGAACTACATCGTTCACGAAGCTCACACGTTTCTCATCTTAACAGACAAGCATTGGATGTTAGAGGGTCAGTGCTTTGTATCAGTTTCAGAAGCAGATTTGGACTACATATGGTCCATATGTGTAGGAAACACCGTTCTTTTGTTCTCAGCACACTCATGTTTCCTGCTGTATTAGAGACTCTAGAAAGCAAGAGCGTGCTTCTTGCTCTAAAGCAGAGTGTGATCCATGGATGATAACTATGCTGTGTGTTTCACTTCAGAAATGGAGTTAAATCCCAGGCTCTGAGTCTTCCTACAAGCAAGACTTCGTTTCAGGTAAGGGCAGTCACTTTTCTGCTCAAACGAACTACATCGTTCACAAAGCTCACACGTTTCTCATCTTAACTGACAAGCATTGGATGTTAGAGGACAAGTGCTTTGTATCAGTTTCAGAAGCAGAGTTGGACTAGATATGGTCCGTATGTGTAGGAAACACCGTTCTTTTGTTCTCAGCACACTCACATTTCCTGCTGTCTTAGAGACTCTAGAAATCAAGATCGTGCTTCTTGTTCTAAAGCAGAGTGTGATCCATGGATGAGAACACTGCTGTGTGTTTCACTTCAGGAATGGAGTTAAATCCCATGCTCTGAGTCTTCCTACAAGCAAGACTTCGTTTCAGGTAAGGGCAGTCACTTTTCTGCTCAAACGAACTACATCGTTCACGAAGCTCACACGTTTCTCATCTTAACTGACAAGCATTGGATGTTAGAGGACCAGTGCTTTGTATCAGTTTCCGAAGCAGAGTTGGACTAGATATGGTCCGTATGTATAGGAAACTCCTTTCTTTTGTTCTCAGCACACTCACGTTTCCTGCGTCTTAGAGACTCTAGAAAGCAAGAGTGTGCTTCTCGCTCTAAAGCAGAGTGTGTTCCATGGATGAGAACTATGCTGTGTGTTTCACTTCAGAAATGGAGTTAAATCCCAGGCTCTGAGTCTTCCTACAAGCA
Source organism: Onychomys leucogaster (assembly GCA_949786385.1). NCBI lineage: Eukaryota > Metazoa > Chordata > Mammalia > Rodentia > Cricetidae > Onychomys > Onychomys leucogaster. Next base: position 1,581,497 of record CATKUP010000038.1, on the reverse strand, counting down.
AGACTTCGTTTCAGGTAAGGGCAGTCACTTTTCTGCTCAAACGAACTACATCGTTCTCGAAGCTCACACGTTTCTCATCTTAACTGACAAGCATTGGATGTTAGAGGGTCAGTGCTTTGTATCAGTTTCAGAGGCAGATTTGGACTACATATGGTCCATATGTGTAGGAAACACCGTTCTTTTGTTCTGGGCACACTCAGATATCCTGCTGTATTAGAGACTCTAGAAAGCAAGAGTGTGCTTCTCGCTCTAAAGCAGAGTGTGATCCATGGATGAGAACTATGCTGTGTGTTTCCCTTCAGAAAAGGAGTTAAATCCCAGGCTCTGTTTCTTCCTACAAGCAAGACTTCGTTTCAGGTAAGGGCAGTCACTTTTCAGCTCAAACGAACTACATTGTTCACGGAGCTCACACGTTTCTCATCTTAACAGACAAGCATTGGATGTTAGAGGACCAGTGCTTTGTATCAGTTTCAGAAGCAGAGTTGGACTAGATATGGTCCGTATGTGTAGGAAACACCGTTCTTTTGTACTCTACAAACTCACGGTTCCTGCTGTCTTAGAGACTCTAGAAAGCAAGATCGTGCTTCTCGTTCTAAAGCAGAGTGTGACAATGGATGAGATCACTGTTTTGTGTTTCACTTCAGGAATGGAGTTAAATCCCAGGCTCTGAGTCTTCCTACAAGCAAGACTTCATTTCGGGTAAGGGCAGTCAGTTTTCTGCTCAAATGAACTACATCGTTCACAAAGCTCACACGTTTCTCATCTTAACTGACAAGCATTGGATGTTACAGGACCAGTGCTTTGTATCAGTTTCAGAAGAAGAGTTGGACTAGATAGGGTCCGTAAGTGTAGGAAACACCGTTCTTTTGTTCTCAGCACACTCAAGTTTCCTGTTGTATTAGAGACTCTAGAAAGCAAGAGCGTGGTAATAGCTCTAAAGCAGAGTGTGATCCATGGATGAGAACTATGCTGTGTCTTTCCCTTCAGAAATGGAGTTAAATCCCAGGCTCTATGTCTTCCTACAAGCAAGACTTCGTTTCAGGTAAGGGCAGTCACTTTTCAGCTCAAACGATCTACATCTTTCACGGAGCTCACACGTTTCTCATCGTAACAGACAAGCATTGGATGTTAGAGGACCAGTGCTTTGTATCAGTTTTAGAAGCAGAGTTGGACTAGATAAGGTCCGTATGTGTAGGAAACACCGTACTTTTGTTCTCACCACACTCACGTTTCCTGCTGTCTTGGAGACTCTAGAAAGCAAGAGCCTGCTTCTTGTTCTAAAGCAGATTGTAATCAATGGATGATTACACTGAAGTGTGTTTTACTTCTGAAATGGAGTTAAATCCCAGGCTCTGAGTCTTCCTACAAGCAAGACTTCGTTTCAATTAAGGGCAGTCACTTTTCTGCTCAAACGAACTACATCTTTCACGAAGCTCACATGTTTCTCATCTTAACTGACAAGCATTGGATGTTAGAGGACCATTGCATTCTATCAGTTTCAGAAGAAGATTTGGACTACATATAGTCCGTATGTGTATGAAACACTGTTCTTTTGTTCTGGGCACACTCAGATTTACTGCTCTCTTAGAGACTCTAGAAAGCAAGAGTGTGCTTCTTGCTCTAAAGGAGAGTGTGATCCATGGATGAGAACTATGCTGTGTGTTTCACTTCAGAAATGGAGTTAAAGCCCAGGCTCTGAGTCTTCCTACAAGCAAGACTTCGTTTCAGGTAAGGGCAGTCACTTTTCTGCTCAAACGAACTACATCGTTCACGAAGCTCACACGTTTCTCATCTTAACTGACAAGCATTGGATGTTAGAGGACCAGTGCTTTGTATCAGTTTCCAAAGCAGAGTTGGACTAGATATGGCCCCTATGTGTAGGAAACACCGTTCTTTTGTTCAAAGCACACTCACGTTTCCTGCGTCTTAGAGACTTTAGAAAGCGAGAGCGTGCTTCTCGCTCTAAAGCAGAGTGTGATCCATGGAAGAGAACTATGCTGTGTGTTTCCCTTCAGAAAAGGAGTTAAATCCCAGGCTCTGTGTCTTCCTACAAACAAGACTTCGTTTCAGGTAAGGGCAGTCACTTTTCAGCTCAAACGAACTACATCGTTCACAGAGCTCACACGTTTCTCATCTTAACAGACAAGCATTGGATGTTAGAGGGTCAGTGCTTTGTATCAGTTTCAGAAGCAGATTTGGACTACATATGGTCCATATGTGTAGGAAACACCGTTCTTTTGTTCTCAGCACACTCATGTTTCCTGCTGTATTAGAGACTCTAGAAAGCAAGAGCGTGCTTCTTGCTCTAAAGCAGAGTGTGATCCATGGATGATAACTATGCTATGTGTTTCCCTTCAGAAATGGAGTTAAATCCCAGGCTGTGTGTCTTCCTACATGCAAGACTTCGTTTCAGATAAGGGCAGTCACTTTTCTGCTCAAACGAACTACATCGTTCACGAAGCTCACACGTTTCTCATCTTAACAGACAAGCATTGGATGTTAGAGGGTCAGTGCTTTGTATCAGTTTCAGAAGCAGATTTGGACTACATATGGTCCATATGTGTAGGAAACACCGTTCTTTTGTTCTCAGCACACTCATGTTTCCTGCTCTATTAGAGACTCTAGAAAGCAAGAGCGTGCTTCTTGCTCTAAAGCAGAGTGTGATCCATGGATGATAACTATGCTGTGTGTTTCACTTCAGAAATGGAGTTAAATCCCAGGCTCTGAGTCTTCCTACAAGCAAGACTTCGTTTCAGGTAAGGGCAGTCACTTTTCTGCTCAAAAGAACTACATCGTTCACAAAGCTCACACGTTTCTCATCTTAACTGACAAGCATTGGATGTTAGAGGACAAGTGCTTTGTATCAGTTTCAGAAGCAGAGTTGGACTAGATATGGTCCGTATGTGTAGGAAACACCGTTCTTTTGTTCTCAGCACACTCACATTTCCTGCTGTCTTAGAGACTCTAGAAATCAAGATCGTGCTTCTTGTTCTAAAGCAGAGTGTGATCCATGGATGAGAACACTGCTGTGTGTTTCACTTCAGAAATGGAGTTAAATCCCATGCTCTGAGTCTTCCTACAAGCAAGACTTCGTTTCAGGTAAGGGCAGTCACTTTTCTGCTCAAACGAACTACATCGTTTTCGAAGCTCACACGTTTCTCATCTTAACTGACAAGCATTGGATGTTAGAGGACCAGTGCTTTGTATCAGTTTCCGAAGCAGAGTTGGACTAGATATGGTCCGTATGTATAGGAAACTCCTTTCTTTTGTTCTCAGCACACTCACGTTTCCTGCGTCTTAGAGACTCTAGAAAGCAAGAGTGTGCTTCTCCCTCTAAAGCAGAGTGTGTTCCATGGATGAGAACTATGCTGTGTGTTTCACTTCAGAAATGGAGTGAAATCCCAGGCTCTGAGTCTTCCTACAAGCAGGACTTCGTTTCAGGTAAGGGTAGTCACTTTTCTGCTCAAAAGAACTACATCGTTCACGAAGCTCACACGTTTCTCATCTTAACTGACAAGCATTGGATGTTAGAGGACCAGTGCTTTGTATCAGTTTCCGAAGCAGAGTTGGACTAGATATGGTCCGTATGTATAGGAAACTCCTTTCTTTTGTTCTCAGCACACTCACGTTTCCTGCGTCTTAGAGACTCTAGAAAGCAAGAGTGTGCTTCTCGCTCTAAAGCAGAGTGTGTTCCATGGATGAGAACTATGCTGTGTGTTTCCCTTCAGAAATGGAGTTAAATCCCAGGCTGTGTGTCTTCCTACATGCAAGACTTCATTTCATGTAAGGGCAGTCACTTTTCTGCTCAAACGAACTACATCGTTCAAGAAGCTCACACGTTTCTCATCTAAACTGACAAGCATTGGATGTTAGAGGGTCAGTGCTTTGTATCAGTTTCACAGGCAGATTTGGACTAGATATGGTCTGTATGTGTAGGAAACACCGTTCTTTTGTTCTCTGCAAACTTACATTTCCTGCTGTCTTAGAGACTCTAGAAAGCAAGATCGTGCTTCTTGTTCTAAAGCAGAGTGTGATCCATGGATGAGAACACTGCTGTGTGTTTCACTTCAGGAATGGAGTTAAATCCCATGCTCTGAGTCTTCCTACAAGCAAGACTTTGTTTCAGGTAAGGGCAGTCTCTTTTCTGCTCAAACGAACTACATCGTTCACGAAGCTCACACGTTTCTCATCTTAACTGACAAGCATTGGATGTTAGAGGACCAGTGCTTTGTATCAGTTTCCGAAGCAGAGTTGGACTAGATATGGTCCGTATGTATAGGAAACTCCTTTCTTTTGTTCTCAGCACACTCACGTTTCCTGCGTCTTAGAGACTCTAGAAAGCAAGAGTGTGCTTCTCGCTCTAAAGCAGAGTGTGTTCCATGGATGAGAACTATGCTGTGTGTTTCACTTCAGAAATGGAGTTAAATCCCAGGCTCTGAGTCTTCCTACAAGCAAGACTTCGTTTCAGGTAAGGGCAGTCACTTTTCTGCTCAAACGAACTACATCGTTCTCGAAGCTCACACGTTTCTCATCTTAACTGACAAGCATTGGATGTTAGAGGGTCAGTGCTTTGTATCAGTTTCAGAGGCAGATTTGGACTACATATGGTCCATATGTGTAGGAAACACCGTTCTTTTGTTCTGGGCACACTCAGATATCCTGCTGTATTAGAGACTCTAGAAAGCAAGAGTGTGCTTCTCGCTCTAAAGCAGAGTGTGATCCATGGATGAGAACTATGCTGTGTGTTTCCCTTCAGAAAAGGAGTTAAATCCCAGGCTCTGTTTCTTCCTACAAGCAAGACTTCGTTTCAGGTAAGGGCAGTCACTTTTCAGCTCAAACGAACTACATTGTTCACGGAGCTCACACGTTTCTCATCTTAACAGACAAGCATTGGATGTTAGAGGACCAGTGCTTTGTATCAGTTTCAGAAGCAGAGTTGGACTAGATATGGTCCGTATGTGTAGGAAACACCGTTCTTTTGTACTCTGCAAACTCACGGTTCCTGCTGTCTTAGAGACTCTAGAAAGCAAGATCGTGCTTCTCGTTCTAAAGCAGAGTGTGACAATGGAAGAGATCACTGTTTTGTGTTTCACTTCAGGAATGGAGTTAAATCCCAGGCTCTGAGTCTTCCTACAAGCAAGACTTCATTTCAGGTAAGGGCAGTCAGTTTTCTGCTAAAATGAACTACATCGTTCACAAAGCTCACACGTTTCTCATCTTAACTGACAAGCATTGGATGTTACAGGACCAGTGCTTTGTATCAGTTTCAGAAGAAGAGTTGGACTAGATAGGGTCCGTAAGTGTAGGAAACACCGTTCTTTTGTTCTCAGCACACTCAAGTTTCCTGTTGTATTAGAGACTCTAGAAAGCAAGAGCGTGGTAATAGCTCTAAAGCAGAGTGTGATCCATGGATGAGAACTATGCTGTGTCTTTCCCTTCAGAAATGGAGTTAAATCCCAGGCTCTATGTCTTCCTACAAGCAAGACTTCGTTTCAGGTAAGGGCAGTCACTTTTCAGCTCAAACGATCTACATCTTTCACGGAGCTCACACGTTTCTCATCGTAACAGACAAGCATTGGATGTTAGAGGACCAGTGCTTTGTATCAGTTTTAGAAGCAGAGTTGGACTAGATAAGGTCCGTATGTGTAGGAAACACCGTACTTTTGTTCTCACCACACTCACGTTTCCTGCTGTCTTGGAGACTCTAGAAAGCAAGAGCCTGCTTCTTGTTCTAAAGCAGATTGTAATCAATGGATGATTACACTGAAGTGTGTTTTACTTCTGAAATGGAGTTAAATCCCAGGCTCTGAGTCTTCCTACAAGCAAGACTTCGTTTCAATTAAGGGCAGTCACTTTTCTGCTCAAACGAACTACATCTTTCACGAAGCTCACATGTTTCTCATCTTAACTGACAAGCATTTGGTGTTAGAGGACCATTGCATTCTATCAGTTTCAGAAGAAGATTTGGACTACATATAGTCCGTATGTGTATGAAACACTGTTCTTTTGTTCTGGGCACACTCAGATTTACTGCTCTCTTAGAGACTCTAGAAAGCAAGAGTGTGCTTCTTGCTCTAAAGCAGAGAGTGATCAATGGATGAGAACACTGCTGTGTGCTTCACTTCAGGAATGGAGTTAAATCCCAGGCTCTGAGTCTTCCTACAAGCAAGACTTCGTTTCAGGTAAGGGCAGTCAGTTTTCTGCTCAAAGGAACTACATCGTTCACAAAGCTCACACGTTTCTCATCTTAACTGACAAGCATTGGATGTTAGAGGACCAGTGCTTTGTATCAGTTTCAGAAGAAGAGTTGGACTAGATATGGTCCGTATGTGTAGGAAACTCCTTTCTTTTGTTCTCAGCACACTCACGTTTCCTGCGTCTTAGAGACTCTAGAAAGCAAGAGTGTGCTTCTCGCTCTAAAGCAGAGTGTGTTCCATGGATGAGAACTATGCTGTGTGTTTCCCTTCAGAAATGGAGTTAAATCCCAGGCTGTGTGTCTTCCTACATGCAAGACTTCATTTCATGTAAGGGCAGTCACTTTTCTGCTCAAACGAACTACATCGTTCAAGAAGCTCACACGTTTCTCATCTAAACTGACAAGCATTGGATGTTAGAGGGTCAGTGCTTTGTATCAGTTTCACAGGCAGATTTGGACTAGATATGGTCTGTATGTGTAGGAAACACCGTTCTTTTGTTCTCTGCAAACTTACATTTCCTGCTGTCTTAGAGACTCTAGAAAGCAAGATCGTGCTTCTTGTTCTAAAGCAGAGTGTGATCCATGGATGAGAACACTGCTGTGTGTTTCACTTCAGGAATGGAGTTAAATCCCATGCTCTGAGTCTTCCTACAAGCAAGACTTTGTTTCAGGTAAGGGCAGTCTCTTTTCTGCTCAAACGAACTACATCGTTCACGAAGCTCACACGTTTCTCATCTTAACTGACAAGCATTGGATGTTAGAGGACCAGTGCTTTGTATCAGTTTCCGAAGCAGAGTTGGACTAGATATGGTCCGTATGTATAGGAAACTCCTTTCTTTTGTTCTCAGCACACTCACGTTTCCTGCGTCTTAGAGACTCTAGAAAGCAAGAGTGTGCTTCTCGCTCTAAAGCAGAGTGTGTTCCATGGATGAGAACTATGCTGTGTGTTTCACTTCAGAAATGGAGTTAAATCCCAGGCTCTGAGTCTTCCTACAAGCAAGACTTCGTTTCAGGTAAGGGCAGTCACTTTTCTGCTCAAACGAACTACATCATTCTCGAAGCTCACACGTTTCTCATCTTAACTGACAAGCATTGGATGTTAGAGGGTCAGTGCTTTGTATCAGTTTCAGAGGCAGATTTGGACTACATATGGTCCATATGTGTAGGAAACACCGTTCTTTTGTTCTGGGCACACTCAGATATCCTGCTGTATTAGAGACTCTAGAAAGCAAGAGTGTGCTTCTCGCTCTAAAGCAGAGTGTGATCCATGGATGAGAACTATGCTGTGTGTTTCCCTTCAGAAAAGGAGTTAAATCCCAGGCTCTGTTTCTTCCTACAAGCAAGACTTCGTTTCAGGTAAGGGCAGTCACTTTTCAGCTCAAACGAACTACATTGTTCACGGAGCTCACACGTTTCTCTTCTTAACAGACAAGCATTGGATGTTAGAGGACCAGTGCTTTGTATCAGTTTCAGAAGCAGAGTTGGACTAGATATGGTCCGTATGTGTAGGAAACACCGTTCTTTTGTACTCTGCAAACTCACGGTTCCTGCTGTCTTAGAGACTCTAGAAAGCAAGATCGTGCTTCTCATTCTAAAGCAGAGTGTGACAATGGATGAGATCACTGTTTTGTGTTTCACTTCAGGAATGGAGTTAAATCCCAGGCTCTGAGTCTTCCTACAAGCAAGACTTCATTTCAGGTAAGGGCAGTCAGTTTTCTGCTAAAATGAACTACATCGTTCACAAAGCTCACACGTTTCTCATCTTAACTGACAAGCATTGGATGTTACAGGACCAGTGCTTTGTATCAGTTTCAGAAGAAGAGTTGGACTAGATAGGGTCCGTAAGTGTAGGAAACACCGTTCTTTTGTTCTCAGCACACTCAAGTTTCCTGTTGTATTAGAGACTCTAGAAAGCAAGAGCGTGGTAATAGCTCTAAAGCAGAGTGTGATCCATGGATGAGAACTATGCTGTGTCTTTCCCTTCAGAAATGGAGTTAAATCCCAGGCTCTATGTCTTCCTACAAGCAAGACTTCGTTTCAGGTAAGGGCAGTCACTTTTCAGCTCAAACGATCTACATCTTTCACGGAGCTCACACGTTTCTCATCGTAACAGACAAGCATTGGATGTTAGAGGACCAGTGCTTTGTATCAGTTTTAGAAGCAGAGTTGGACTAGATAAGGTCCGTATGTGTAGGAAACACCGTACTTTTGTTCTCACCACACTCACGTTTCCTGCTGTCTTGGAGACTCTAGAAAGCAAGAGCCTGCTTCTTGTTCTAAAGCAGATTGTAATCAATGGATGATTACACTGAAGTGTGTTTTACTTCTGAAATGGAGTTAAATCCCAGGCTCTGAGTCTTCCTACAAGCAAGACTTCTTTTCAATTAAGGGCAGTCACTTTTCTGCTCAAACGAACTACATCTTTCACGAAGCTCACATGTTTCTCATCTTAACTGACAAGCATTGGATGTTAGAGGACCATTGCATTCTATCAGTTTCAGAAGAAGATTTGGACTACATATAGTCTGTATGTGTATGAAACACTGTTCTTTTGTTCTGGGCACACTCAGATTTCCTGCTCTCTTAGAGACTCTAGAATGCAAGAGTGTGCTTCTTGCTCTAAAGGAGAGTGTGATCCATGGATGAGAACTATGCTGTGTGTTTCACTTCAGAAATGGAGTTAAATCCCAGGCTCTGAGTCTTCCTACAAGCAAGACTTATTTTCAGGTAAGGGCAGTCACTTTTCTGCTCAAACGAACTACATAGTTCACGAAGCTCACACGTTTCTCATCTTAACTGACAAGCATTGGATGTTAGAGGATCAGTGCTTTGTATCAGTTTCCAAAGCAGAGTTGGATTAGATATGGCCCGTATGTATAGGAAACTCCGTTCTTTTGTTCTCTGCAAACTCACGTTTCCAGCTGTCTTAGAGACTATAGAAAGCAAGATCGTGCTTCATGTTCTAAAGCAGAGAGTGATCAATGGATGAGAACACTGCTGTGTGTTTCACTTCAGGAATGGAGTTAAATCCCAGGCTCTGAGTCTTCCTACAAGCAAGACTTCGTTTCAGGTAAGGGCAGTCAGTTTTCTGCTCAAAGGAACTACATCGTTCACAAAGCTCACACGTTTCTCATCTTAACTGACAAGCATTGGATGTTAGAGGACCAGTGCTTTGTATCAGTTTCAGAAGAAGAGTTGGACTAGATATGGTCCGTATGTGTAGGAAACACCGTTCTTTTGTTCAAAGCACACTCACGTTTCCTGCGTCTTAGAGACTTTAGAAAGCGAGAGCGTGCTTCTCGCTCTAAAGCAGAGTGTGATCCATGGATGAGAACTATGCTGTGTGTTTCCCTTCAGAAAAGGAGTTAAATCCCAGGCTCTGTGTCTTCCTACAAACAAGACTTCGTTTCAGGTAAGGGCAGTCACTTTTCAGCTCAAACGAACTACATCGTTCACGGAGCTCACACGTTTCTCATCTTAACAGACAAGCATTGGATGTTAGAGGGTCAGTGCTTTGTATCAGTTTCAGAAGCAGATTTGGACTACATATGGTCCATATGTGTAGGAAACACCGTTCTTTTGTTCTCAGCACACTCATGTTTCCTGCTGTATTAGAGACTCTAGAAAGCAAGAGCGTGCTTCTTGCTCTAAAGCAGAGTGTGATCCATGGATGATAACTATGCTATGTGTTTCCCTTCAGAAATGGAGTTAAATCCCAGGCTGTGTGTCTTCCTACATGCAAGACTTCGTTTCAGATAAGGGCAGTCATTTTTCTGCTCAAACGAACTACATCGTTCACGAAGCTCACACGTTTCTCATCTTAACTGACAAGCATTGGATGTTAGAGGACCAGTGCTTTGTATCAGTTTCAGAAGAAGAGTTGGACTAGATATGGTCCGTATGTGTAGGAAACACCGTTCTTTTGTTCAAAGCACACTCACGTTTCCTGCGTCTTAGAGACTTTAGAAAGCGAGAGCGTGCTTCTCGCTCTAAAGCAGAGTGTGATCCATGGATGAGAACTATGCTGTGTGTTTCCCTTCAGAAAAGGAGTTAAATCCCAGGCTCTGTGTCTTCCTACAAACAAGACTTCGTTTCAGGTAAGGGCAGTCACTTTTCAGCTCAAACGAACTACATCGTTCACGGAGCTCACACGTTTCTCATCTTAACAGACAAGCATTGGATGTTAGAGGGTCAGTGCTTTGTATCAGTTTCAGAAGCAGATTTGGACTACATATGGTCCATATGTGTAGGAAACACCGTTCTTTTGTTCTCAGCACACTCATGTTTCCTGCTGTATTAGAGACTCTAGAAAGCAAGAGCGTGCTTCTTGCTCTAAAGCAGAGTGTGATCCATGGATGATAACTATGCTATGTGTTTCCCTTCAGAAATGGAGTTAAATCCCAGGCTCTGAGTCTTCCTACAAGCAAGACTTCGTTTCAGGTAAGGGCAGTCACTTTTCTGCTCAAACGAACTACATCGTTCACAAAGCTCACACGTTTCTCATCTTAACTGACAAGCATTGGATGTTAGAGGACAAGTGCTTTGTATCAGTTTCCGAAGCAGAGTTGGACTAGATATGGTCCGTATGTGTAGGAAACACCGTTCTTTTGTTCTCAGCACACTCACATTTCCTGCTGTCTTAGAGACTCTAGAAATCAAGATCGTGCTTCTTGTTCTAAAGCAGAGTGTGATCCATGGATGAGAACACTGCTGTGTGTTTCACTTCAGGATTGGAGTTAAATCCCATGCTCTGAGTCTTCCTACAATCAAGACTTCGTTTCAGGTAAGGGCAGTCACTTTTCTGCTCAAACGAACTACATCGTTTTCGAAGCTCACACGTTTCTCATCTTAACTGACAAGCATTGGATGTTAGAGGACCAGTGCTTTGTATCAGTTTCCGAAGCAGAGTTGGACTAGATATGGTCCGTATGTATAGGAAACTCCTTTCTTTTGTTCTCAGCACACTCACGTTTCCTGCGTCTTAGAGACTCTAGAAAGCAAGAGTGTGCTTCTCCCTCTAAAGCAGAGTGTGTTCCATGGATGAGAACTATGCTGTGTGTTTCACTTCAGAAATGGAGTTAAATCCCAGTCTCTGAGTCTTCCTACAAGCAGGACTTCGTTTCAGGTAAGGGTAGTCACTTTTCTGCTCAAACGAACTACATCGTTCACGAAGCTCACACGTTTCTCATCTTAACTGACAAGCATTGGATGTTAGAGGACCAGTGCTTTGTATCAGTTTCCGAAGCAGAGTTGGACTAGATATGGACCGTATGTATAGGAAACTCCTTTCTTTTGTTCTCAGCACACTCACGTTTCCTGCGTCTTAGAGACTCTAGAAAGCAAGAGTGTGCTTCTCGCTCTAAAGCAGAGTGTGTTCCATGGATGAGAACTATGCTGTGTGTTTCCCTTCAGAAATGGAGTTAAATCCCAGGCTGTGTGTCTTCCTACATGCAAGACTTCATTTCATGTAAGGGCAGTCACTTTTCTGCTCAAACGAACTACATCGTTCAAGAAGCTCACACGTTTCTCATCTAAACTGACAAGCATTGGATGTTAGAGGGTCAGTGCTTTGTATCAGTTTCACAGGCAGATTTGGACTAGATATGGTCTGTATGTGTAGGAAACACCGTTCTTTTGTTCTCTGCAAACTTACATTTCCTGCTGTCTTAGAGACTCTAGAAAGCAAGATCGTGCTTCTTGTTCTAAAGCAGAGTGTGATCCATGGATGAGAACACTGCTGTGTGTTTCACTTCAGGAATGGAGTTAAATCCCATGCTCTGAGTCTTCCTACAAGCAAGACTTTGTTTCAGGTAAGGGCAGTCACTTTTCTGCTCAAACGAACTACATCGTTCACGAAGCTCACACGTTTCTCATCTTAACTGACAAGCATTGGATGTTACAGGACCAGTGCTTTGTATCAGTTTCAGAAGAAGAGTTGGACTAGATAGGGTCCGTAAGTGTAGGAAACACCGTTCTTTTGTTCTCAGCACACTCAAGTTTCCTGTTGTATTAGAGACTCTAGAAAGCAAGAGCGTGGTAATAGCTCTAAAGCAGAGTGTGATCCATGGATGAGAACTATGCTGTGTCTTTCCCTTCAGAAATGGAGTTAAATCCCAGGCTCTATGTCTTCCTACAAGCAAGACTTCGTTTCAGGTAAGGGCAGTCACTTTTCAGCTCAAACGATCTACATCTTTCACGGAGCTCACACGTTTCTCATCGTAACAGACAAGCATTGGATGTTAGAGGACCAGTGCTTTGTATCCGTTTTAGAAGCAGAGTTGGACTAGATAAGGTCCGTATGTGTAGGAAACACCGTACTTTTGTTCTCACCACACTCACGTTTCCTGCTGTCTTGGACACTCTAGAAAGCAAGAGCCTGCTTCTTGTTCTAAAGCAGATTGTAATCAATGGATGATTACACTGAAGTGTGTTTTACTTCTGAAATGGAGTTAAATCCCAGGCTCTGAGTCTTCCTACAAGCAAGACTTCGTTTCAATTAAGGGCAGTCACTTTTCTGCTCAAACGAACTACATCTTTCACGAAGCTCACATGTTTCTCATCTTAACTGACAAGCATTGGATGTTGGAGGACCATTGCATTCTATCAGTTTCAGAAGAAGATTTGGACTACATATAGTCCGTATGTGTATGAAACACTGTTCTTTTGTTCTGGGCACACTCAGATTTCCTGCTCTCTTAGAGACTCTAGAAAGCAAGAGTGTGCTTCTTGCTCTAAAGGAGAGTGTGATCCATGGATGAGAACTATGCTGTGTGTTTCACTTCAGAAATGGAGTTAAATCCCAGGCTCTGAGTCTTCCTACAAGCAAGACTTCGTTTCAGGTAAGGGCAGTCACTTTTCTGCTCAAACGAACTACATCGTTCACGAAGCTCACACGTTTCTCATCTTAACTGACAAGCATTGGATGTTAGAGGATCAGTGCTTTGTATCAGTTTCCAAAGCAGAGTTGGACTAGATATGGCCCGTATGTATAGGAAACTCCGTTCTTTTGTTCTCTGCAAACTCACGTTTCCAGCTGTCTTAGAGACTATAGAAAGCAAGATCGTGCTTCATGTTCTAAAGCAGAGAGTGATCAATGGATGAGAACACTGCTGTGTGTTTCACTTCAGGAATGGAGTTAAATCCCAGGCTCTGAGTCTTCCTACAAGCAAGACTTCGTTTCAGGTAAGGGCAGTCAGTTTTCTGCTCAAAGGAACTACATCGTTCACAAAGCTCACACGTTTCTCATCTTAACTGACAAGCATTGGATGTTAGAGGACCAGTGCTTTGTATCAGTTTCAGAAGAAGAGTTGGACTAGATATGGTCCGTATGTGTAGGAAACACCGTTCTTTTGTTCAAAGCACACTCACGTTTCCTGCGTCTTAGAGACTTTAGAAAGCGAGAGCGTGCTTCTCGCTCTAAAGCAGAGTGTGATCCATGGATGAGAACTATGCTGTGTGTTTCCCTTCAGAAAAGGAGTTAAATCCCAGGCTCTGTGTCTTCCTACAAACAAGACTTCGTTTCAGGTAAGGGCAGTCACTTTTCAGCTCAAACGAACTACATCGTTCACGGAGCTCACACGTTTCTCATCTTAACAGACAAGCATTGGATGTTAGAGGGTCAGTGCTTTGTATCAGTTTCAGAAGCAGATTTGGACTACATATGGTCCATATGTGTAGGAAACACCGTTCTTTTGTTCTCAGCACACTCATGTTTCCTGCTGTATTAGAGACTCTAGAAAGCAAGAGCGTGCTTCTTGCTCTAAAGCAGAGTGTGATCCATGGATGATAACTATGCTATGTGTTTCCCTTCAGAAATGGAGTTAAATCCCAGGCTGTGTGTCTTCCTACATGCAAGACTTCGTTTCAGATAAGGGCAGTCATTTTTCTGCTCAAACGAACTACATCGTTCACGAAGCTCACACGTTTCTCATCTTAACTGACAAGCATTGGATGTTAGAGGACCAGTGCTTTGTATCAGTTTCAGAAGAAGAGTTGGACTAGATATGGTCCGTATGTGTAGGAAACACCGTTCTTTTGTTCAAAGCACACTCACGTTTCCTGCGTCTTAGAGACTTTAGAAAGCGAGAGCGTGCTTCTCGCTCTAAAGCAGAGTGTGATCCATGGATGAGAACTATGCTGTGTGTTTCCCTTCAGAAAAGGAGTTAAATCCCAGGCTCTGTGTCTTCCTACAAACAAGACTTCGTTTCAGGTAAGGGCAGTCACTTTTCAGCTCAAACGAACTACATCGTTCACGGAGCTCACACGTTTCTCATCTTAACAGACAAGCATTGGATGTTAGAGGGTCAGTGCTTTGTATCAGTTTCAGAAGCAGATTTGGACTACATATGGTCCATATGTGTAGGAAACACCGTTCTTTTGTTCTCAGCACACTCATGTTTCCTGCTGTATTAGAGACTCTAGAAAGCAAGAGCGTGCTTCTTGCTCTAAAGCAGAGTGTGATCCATGGATGAAAACTATGCTATGTGTTTCCCTTCAGAAATGGAGTTAAATCCCAGGCTGTGTGTCCTCCTACATGCAAGACTTCGTTTCAGATAAGGGCAGTCACTTTTCTGCTCAAACGAACTACATCGTTCACGAAGCTCACACGTTTCTCATCTTAACGGACAAGCATTGGGAGTTAGAGGACCAGTGCTTTGTATCAGTTTCAGAGGCAGATTTGGACTACATATGGTCCATATGTGTAGGAAACACCGTTCTTTTGTTCTGGGCACACTCAGATATCCTGCTGTATTAGAGACTCTAGAAAGCAAGATTGTGCTTCTCGCTCTAAAGCAGAGTGTGATCCATGGATGAGACCTATGCTGTTTGTTTCACTTCAGAAATGGAGTTAAATCCCAGGCTCTGAGTCTTCCTACAAGCAAGACTTCGTTTCAGGTAAGGGCAGTCACTTTTCTGCTCAAACGAACTACATCGTTCACAAAGCTCACACGTTTCTCATCTTAACTGACAAGCATTGGATGTTAGAGGACAAGTGCTTTGTATCAGTTTCAGAAGCAGAGTTGGACTAGATATGGTCCGTATGTGTAGGAAACACCGTTCTTTTGTTCTAAGCACACTCACATTTCCTGCTGTCTTAGAGACTCTAGAAAGCAAGATCGTGCTTCTTGTTCTAAAGCAGAGTGTGATCCATGGATGAGAACACTGCTGTGTGTTTCACTTCAGGAATGGAGTTAAATCCCATGCTCTGAGTCTTCCTACAAGCAAGACTTTGTTTCAGGTAAGGGCAGTCACTTTTCTGCACAAACGAACTACATCGTTCACGAAGCTCACACGTTTCTCATCTTAACTGACAAGCATTGGATGTTAGAGGACCAGTGCTTTGTATCAGTTTCCGAAGCAGAGTTGGACTAGATATGGTCCGTATGTATAGGAAACTCCTTTCTTTTGTTTTCAGCACACTCACGTTTCCTGCGTCTTAGAGACTCTAGAAAGGAAGAGTGTGCTTCTCGCTCTAAAGCAGAGTGTTTTCCATGGATGAGAACTATGCTGTGTGTTTCACTTCAGAAAGGGAGTTAAATCCCAGGCTCTGAGTCTTCCTACAAGCAAGACTTCGTTTCAGGTAAGGGCAGTCACTTTTCTGCTCAAACGAACTACATCGTTCACGAAGCTCACACGTTTCTCATCTTAACTGACAGGCATTGGATGTTAGAGGACCAGTGCTTTGTATCAGTTTCAGAAGCAGATTTGGACTACATATGGTCCATATGTGTAGGAAACACCGTTCTTTTGTTCTCAGCACACTCATGTTTCCCGCTGTATTAGAGACTCTAGAAAGCAAGAGCGTGCTTCTTGCTCTAAAGCAGAGTGTGATCCATGGATGATAACTATGCTGTGTGTTTCCCTTCAGAAATGGAGTTAAATCCCAGGCTGTGTGTCTTCCTACATGCAAGACTTCGTTTCAGATAAGGGCAGTCACTTTTCTGCTCAAATGAACTACATCGTTCACGAAGCTCACACGTTTCTCATCTTAAATGACAAGCATTGGATGTTAGAGGGTCAGTGCTTTGTATCAGTTTCAGAGGCAGATTTGGACTACATATGGTCCATATGTGTAGGAAACACCGTTCTTTTGTTCAGGGCACACTCAGATATCCTGCTGTATTAGAGACTCTAGAAAGCAAGAGTGTGCTTCTCGCTCTAAAGCAGAGTGTGATCCATGGATGAGAACTATGCTGTGTGTTTCACTTCAGAAATGGAGTTAAATCCCAGGCTCTGAGTCTTCCTACAAGCACGACTTCGTTTCAGGTCAGGGCAGTCACTTTTCTGCTCAAACGAACTACATCGTTCACAAAGCTCACACGTTTCTCATCTTAACTGACAAGCGTTGGATGTTAGAGGACAAGTGCTTTGTATCAGTTTCAGAAGCAGAGTTGGACTAGATATGGTCCGTATGTGTAGGAAACACCGTTCTTTTCTTCTAAGCACACTCACATTTCCTGCTGTCTTAGAGACTATAGAAAGCAAGATCGTGCTTCTTGTTCTAAAGCAGAGTGTGATCCATGGATGAGAACACTGCTGTGTGTTTCACTTCAGGAATGGAGTTAAATCCCATGCTCTGAGTCTTCCTACAAGCAAGACTTCGTTTCAGGTAAGGGCAGTCACTTTTCTGCTCAAACGAACTACATCGTTCACGAAGCTCACACGTTTCTCATCTTAACTGACAGGCATTGGATGTTAGAGGGTCAGTGCTTTGTATCAGTTTCAGAAGAAGAGTTGGACTAGATAGGGTCCGTATGTGTAGGAAACACCGTTCTTTTGTTCTCAGCACACTCAAGTTTCCTGTTGTATTAGAGATTCTAGAAAGCAAGAGCGTGGTAATAGCTCTAAAGCAGAGTGTGATCCATGGATGAGAACTATGCTGTGTCTTTCCCTTCAGAAATGGAGTTAAATCCCAGGCTCTATGTCTACCTACAAGCAAGACTTCGTTTCCAGTAAGGGCAGTCACTTTTCAGCTCAAACAATCTACATCTTTCACGGAGCTCACACGTTTCTCATCTTAACAGACAAGCATTGGATGTTAGAGGACCAGTGCTTTGTATCAGTTTTAGAAGCAGAGTTGGACTAGATAAGGTCCGTATGTGTAGGAAACACCGTACTTTTGTTCTCACCACACTCACGTTTCCTGCTGTCTTAGAGACTCTAGAAAGCAAGAGCGTGCTTCTTGTTCTAAAGCAGATTGTAATCAATGGATGATTACACTGAAGTGTGTTTTACTTCTGAAATGGAGTAAATCCCAGGCTCTGAGTCTTCCTACAAGCAAGACTTCGTTTCAATTAAGGGCAGTCACATTTCTGCTCAAACGAACTACATCTTTCACGAAGCTCACATGTTTCTCATCTTAACTGACAAGCATTGGATGTTAGAGGACCTTTGCATTCTATCACTTTCAGAAGAAGATTTGGACTACATATAGTCCGTATGTGTATGAAACACTGTTCTTTTGTTCTGGGCACACTCAGTTTTCCTGCTCTCTTAGAGACTCTAGAAAGCAAGAGTGTGCTTCTTGGTCTAAAGCAGAGTGTGATCCATGGATGAGAACTATGCTGTGTGTTTCACTTCAGAAATTGAGTTAAATCCGAGGCTCTGAGTCTTCCTACAAGCAAGACTTCGTTTCAGGTAAGGGCAGTCACTTTTCTGCTCAAACGAACTACATCGTTCACGAAGCTCACACGTTTCTCATCTTAACTGACAAGCATTGGATGTTAGAGGACAAGTGCTTTGTATCAGTTTCCAAAGCAGAGTTGGACTAGATATGGCCCGTATGTATAGGAAACTCCGTTCTTTTGTTCTCTGCAAACTCACGTTTCCAGGTTTCTTAGTGACTATAGAAAGCAAGATCGTCCTTCATGTTCTAAAGCAGAGTGTGATCAATGGATGAGAACACTGCTGTGTGTTTCACTTCAGGAATGGAGTTAAATCCCAGGCTCTGAGTCTTCCTACAAGCAAGACTTCGTTTCAGGTAAGGGCAGTCAGTTTTCTGCTCAAATGAACTACATCGTTCACAAAGCTCACACGTTTCTCATCTTAACTGACAAGCATTGGATGTTAGAGGACCAGTGCTTTGTATCAGTTTCAGAAGAAGATTTGGACTAGATATGGTCCATATGTGTAGGAAACACCGTTCTTTTGTTCAAAGAACACTCACGTTTCCTGCGTCTTAGAGACTTTAGAAAGCGAGAGCATGCTTCTCGCTCTATAGCAGAGTGTGATCCATGGATGAGAACTATGCTCTGTGTTTCCCTTCAGAAAAGGAGTTAAATCCCAGGCTCTGTGTCTTCCTACAAACAAGACTTCGTTTCAGGTAAGGGCAGTCACTTTTCAGCTCAAAAGAACTACATCGTTCACGGAGCTCACACGTTTCTCATCTTAACAGACAAGCATTGGATGTTAGAGGGTCAGTGCTTTGTATCAGTTTCAGAAGCAGATTTGGACTACATATGGTCCATATGTGTAGGAAACACCGTTCTTTTGTTCTCAGCACACTCATGTTTCCTGCTGTATTAGAGACTCTAGAAAGCAAGAGCGTGCTTCTTGCTCTAAAGCAGAGTGTGATCCATGGATGAGAACACTGCTGTGTGTTTCACTTCAGGAATGGAGTTAAATCCCATGCTCTGAGTCTTCCTACAAGCAAGACTTTGTTTCAGGTAAGGGCAGTCACTTTTCTGCTCAAACGAACTACATCGTTCACGAAGCTCACACGTTTCTCATCTTAACTGACAAGCATTGGATGTTAGAGGACCAGTGCTTTGTATCAGTTTCCGAAGCAGAGTTGGACTAGATATGGTCCGTATGTATAGGAAACTCCTTTCTTTTGTTCTCAGCACACTCACGTTTCCTGCGTCTTAGAGACTCTAGAAAGCAAGAGTGTGCTTCTCGCTCTAAAGCAGAGTGTTTTCCATGGATGAGAACTATGCTGTGTGTTTCACTTCAGAAATGGAGTTAAATCCCAGGCTCTGAGTCTTCCTACAAGCAAGACTTCGTTTCAGGTAAGGGCAGTCACTTTTCTGCTCAAACGAACTACATCGTTCACGAAGCTCACACGTTTCTCATCTTAACTGACAAGCATTGGATGTTAGAGGGTCAGTGCTTTGTATCAGTTTCAGAAGCAGATTTGGACTACATATGGTCCACATGTGTAGGAAACACCGTTCTTTTGTTCTGGGCACACTCAGATTTCCTGCTGTCTTAGAGACTCTAGAAAGCAAGAGCGTGCTTCTTGCTCTAAAGCAGAGTGTGATCCATGGATGAGTACTATGCTGTGTGTTTCCCTTCAGAAATGGAGTTAAATCCCAGGCTGTGTGTCTTCCTACATGCAAGACTTCATTTCAGGTAAGGGCAGTCACTTTTCTGCTCAAACGAACTACATCGTTCAAGAAGCTCACACGTTTCTCATCTTAACTGACAAGCATTGGATGTTAGAGGGTCAGTGCTTTGTATCAGTTTCAGAGGCAGATTTGGACTACATATGGTCCATATGTGTAGGAAACACCGATCTTTTGTTCTGGGCACACTCAGATATCCTGCTGTATTAGAGACTCTAGAAAGCAAGAGTGTGCTTCTCGCTCTAAAGCAGAGTGTGATCCATGGATGAGAACTATGCTGTGTGTTTCACTTCAGAAATGGAGTTAAATCCCAGGCTCTGAGTCTTCCTACAAGCAAGACTTCGTTTCAGGTAAGGGCAGTCACTTTTCTGCTCAAACGAACTACATCGTTCACGAAGCTCACACGTTTCTCATCTTAACTGACAAGCATTGGATGTTAGAGGACAAGTGCTTTGTATCAGTTTCCAAAGCAGAGTTGGACTAGATATGGCCCGTATGTATAGGAAACTCCGTTCTTTTGTTCTCTGCAAACTCACGTTTCCAGGTTTTTTAGTGACTATAGAAAGCAAGATCGTCCTTCATGTTCTAAAGCAGAGTGTGATCAATGGATGAGAACACTGCTGTGTGTTTCACTTCAGGAATGGAGTTAAATCCCAGGCTCTGAGTCTTCCTACAAGCAAGACTTCGTTTCAGGTAAGGGCAGTCAGTTTTCTGCTCAAATGAACTACATCGTTCACAAAGCTCACACGTTTCTCATCTTAACTGACAAGCATTGGATGTTAGAGGACCAGTGCTTTGTATCAGTTTCAGAAGAAGATTTGGACTAGATATGGTCCGTATGTGTAGGAAACACCGTTCTTTTGTTCAAAGAACACTCACGTTTCCTGCGTCTTAGAGACTTTAGAAAGCGAGAGCATGCTTCTCGCTCTAAAGCAGAGTGTGATCCATGGATGAGAACTATGCTGTGTGTTTCCCTTCAGAAAAGGAGTTAAATCCCAGGCTCTGTGTCTTCCTACAAACAAGACTTCGTTTCAGGTAAGGGCAGTCACTTTTCAGCTCAAAAGAACTACATCGTTCACGGAGCTCACACGTTTCTCATCTTAACAGACAAGCATTGGATGTTAGAGGACCAGTGCTTTGTATCAGTTTCCGAAGCAGAGTTGGACTAGATATGGTCCGTATGTATAGGAAACTCCTTTCTTTTGTTCTCAGCACACTCACGTTTCCTGCGTCTTAGAGACTCTAGAAAGCAAGAGTGTGCTTCTCGCTCTAAAGCAGAGTGTTTTCCATGGATGAGAACTATGCTGTGTGTTTCACTTCAGAAATGGAGTTAAATCCCAGGCTCTGAGTCTTCCTAAAAGCAAGACTTCGTTTCAGGTAAGGGCAGTCACTTTTCTGCTCAAACGAACTACATCGTTCACGAAGCTCACACGTTTCTCATCTTAACTGACAAGCATTGGATGTTAGAGGTTCAGTGCTTTGTATCAGTTTCAGAAGCAGATTTGGACTACATATGGTCCACATGTGTAGGAAACACCGTTCTTTTGTTCTGGGCACACTCAGATTTCCTGCTGTCTTAGAGACTCTAGAAAGCAAGAGCGTGCTTCTTGCTCTAAAGCAGAGTGTGATCCATGGATGAGTACTATGCTGTGTGTTTCCCTTCAGAAATGGAGTTAAATCCCAGGCTGTGTGTCTTCCTACATGCAAGACTTCATTTCAGGTAAGGGCAGTCACTTTTCTGCTCAAACGAACTACATCGTTCAAGAAGCTCACACGTTTCTCATCTTAACTGACAAGCATTGGATGTTAGAGGGTCAGTGCTTTGTATCAGTTTCAGAGGCAGATTTGGACTACATATGGTCCATATGTGTAGGAAACACCGTTCTTTTGTTCTGGGCACACTCAGATATCCTGCTGTATTAGAGACTCTAGAAAGCAAGAGTGTGCTTCTCGCTCTAAAGCAGAGTGTGATCCATGGATGAGAACTATGCTGTGTGTTTCCCTTCAGAAATGGAGTTAAATCCCAGGCTCTGAGTCTTCCTACAAGCAAGACTTCGTTTCAGGTAAGGGCAGTCACTTTTCTGCTCAAACGAACTACATCGTTCACGAAGCTCACACGTTTCTCATCGTAACGGACAAGCATTGGGTGTTAGAGGACCACTGCTTTGTATCAGTTTCAGAAGAAGAGTTGGACTAGATATGGTCCGTATGTGTAGGAAACACCGTTCTTTTGTTCTAAGCACACTCACGTTTCCTGCGTCTTAGAGACTTTAGAAAGCAAGAGCGTGCTTCTCGCTCTAAAGCAGAGTGTGATCCATGGATGAGAACTATGCTGTGTGTTTCCCTTCAGAAAAGGAGTTAAATCCCATGCTCTGTGTCTTCCTACAAACAAGACTTCGTTTCAGGTAAGGGCAGTCACTTTTCAGCTCAAACGAACTACATCGTTCACGGAGCTCACACGTTTCTCATCTTAACCGACAAGCATTGGATGTTAGAGGACCAGTGCTTTGTATCAGTTTCAGAAGCAGATTTGGACTACATATGGTCCATATGTGTAGGAAACACCGTTCTTTTGTTCTGGGCACACTCAGATATCCTGCTGTATTAGAGACTCTAGAAAGCAAGATCGTGCTTCTTGTTCTAAAGCAGAGTGTGATCCATGGATGAGAACACTGCTGTGTGTTTCACTTCAGGAATGGAGTTAAATCCCATGCTCTGAGTCTTCCTACAAGCAAGACTTCGTTTCAGGTAAGGGCAGTCACTTTTCTGCTCAAACGAACTACTTCGTTCACGAAGCTCACACGTTTCTCATCTTAACTGACAAGCATTGGATGTTAGAGGGTCAGTGCTTTGTATCAGTTTCAGAAGCAGATTTGGACTACATATGGTCCACATGTGTAGGAAACACCGTTCTTTTGTTCTGGGCACACTCAGATTTCCTGCTGTCTTAGAGACTCTAGAAAGCAAGAGCGTGCTTCTTGCTCTAAAGCAGAGTGTGATCCATGGATGAGTACTATGCTGTGTGTTTCCCTTCAGAAATGGAGTTAAATCCCAGGCTGTGTGTCTTCCTACATGCAAGACTTCATTTCAGGTAAGGGCAGTCACTTTTCTGCTCAAACGAACTACATCGTTCAAGAAGCTCACACGTTTCTCATCTTAACTGACAAGCATTGGATGTTAGAGGGTCAGTGCTTTGTATCAGTTTCAGAGGCAGATTTGGACTACATATGGTCCATATGTGTAGGAAACACCGTTCTTTTGTTCTGGGCACACTCAGATATCCTGCTGTATTAGAGACTCTAGAAAGCAAGAGTGTGCTTCTCGCTCTAAAGCAGAGTGTGATCCATGGATGAGAACTATGCTGTGTGTTTCACTTCAGAAATGGAGTTAAATCCCAGGCTCTGAGTCTTCCTACAAGCAAGACTTCGTTTCAGGTAAGGGCAGTCACTTTTCTGCTCAAACGAACTACATCGTTCACGAAGCTCACACGTTTCTCATCTTAACTGACAAGCATTGGATGTTAGAGGACAAGTGCTTTGTATCAGTTTCCAAAGCAGAGTTGGACTAGATATGGCCCGTATGTATAGGAAACTCCGTTCTTTTGTTCTCTGCAAACTCACGTTTCCAGGTTTCTTAGAGACTATAGAAAGCAAGATCGTCCTTCATGTTCTAAAGCAGAGTGTGATCAATGGATGAGAACACTGCTGTGTGTTTCACTTCAGGAATGGAGTTAAATCCCAGGCTCTGAGTCTTCCTACAAGCAAGACTTCGTTTCAGGTAAGGGCAGTCAGTTTTCTGCTCAAATGAACTACATCGTTCACAAAGCTCACACGTTTCTCATCTTAACTGACAAGCATTGGATGTTAGAGGACCAGTGCTTTGTATCAGTTTCAGAAGAAGATTTGGACTAGATATGGTCCGTATGTGTAGGAAACACCGTTCTTTTGTTCAAAGAACACTCACGTTTCCTGCGTCTTAGAGACTTTAGAAAGCGAGAGCATGCTTCTCGCTCTAAAGCAGAGTGTGATCCATGGATGAGAACTATGCTGTGTGTTTCCCTTCAGAAAAGGAGTTAAATCCCAGGCTCTGTGTCTTCCTACAAACAAGACTTCGTTTCAGGTAAGGGCAGTCACTTTTCAGCTCAAAAGAACTACATCGTTCACGGAGCTCACACGTTTCTCATC
Organism: Onychomys leucogaster; assembly: GCA_949786385.1. Classification (NCBI taxonomy): domain Eukaryota; kingdom Metazoa; phylum Chordata; class Mammalia; order Rodentia; family Cricetidae; genus Onychomys; species Onychomys leucogaster. The sequence continues at coordinate 1,557,774 of CATKUP010000038.1, read as the reverse complement.
TTAACAGACAAGCATTGGATGTTAGAGGACCAGTGCTTTGTATCAGTTTCCGAAGCAGAGTTGGACTAGATATGGTCCGTATGTATAGGAAACTCCTTTCTTTTGTTCTCAGCACACTCACGTTTCCTGCGTCTTAGAGACTCTAGAAAGCAAGAGTGTGCTTCTCGCTCTAAAGCAGAGTGTTTTCCATGGATGAGAACTATGCTGTGTGTTTCACTTAAGAAATGGAGTTAAATCCCAGGCTCTGAGTCTTCCTAAAAGCAAGACTTCGTTTCAGGTAAGGGCAGTCACTTTTCTGCTCAAACGAACTACATCGTTCACGAAGCTCACACGTTTCTCATCTTAACTGACAAGCATTGGATGTTAGAGGTTCAGTGCTTTGTATCAGTTTCAGAAGCAGATTTGGACTACATATGGTCCACATGTGTAGGAAACACCGTTCTTTTGTTCTGGGCACACTCAGATTTCCTGCTGTCTTAGAGACTCTAGAAAGCAAGAGCGTGCTTCTTGCTCTAAAGCAGAGTGTGATCCATGGATGAGTACTATGCTGTGTGTTTCCCTTCAGAAATGGAGTTAAATCCCAGGCTGTGTGTCTTCCTACATGCAAGACTTCATTTCAGGTAATGGCAGTCACTTTTCTGCTCAAACGAACTACATCGTTCAAGAAGCTCACACGTTTCTCATCTTAACTGACAAGCATTGGATGTTAGAGGGTCAGTGCTTTGTATCAGTTTCAGAGGCAGATTTGGACTACATATGGTCCATATGTGTAGGAAACACCGTTCTTTTGTTCTGGGCACACTCAGATATCCTGCTGTATTAGAGACTCTAGAAAGCAAGAGTGTGCTTCTCGCTCTAAAGCAGAGTGTGATCCATGGATGAGAACTATGCTGTGTGTTTCCCTTCAGAAATGGAGTTAAATCCCAGGCTCTGAGTCTTCCTACAAGCAAGACTTCGTTTCAGGTAAGGGCAGTCACTTTTCTGCTCAAACGAACTACATCGTTCACGAAGCTCACACGTTTCTCATCGTAACGGACAAGCATTGGGTGTTAGAGGACCACTGCTTTGTATCAGTTTCAGAAGAAGAGTTGGACTAGATATGGTCCGTATGTGTAGGAAACACCGTTCTTTTGTTCTAAGCACACTCACGTTTCCTGCGTCTTAGAGACTTTAGAAAGCAAGAGCGTGCTTCTCGCTCTAAAGCAGAGTGTGATCCATGAATGAGAACTATGCTGTGTGTTTCCCTTCAGAAAAGGAGTTAAATCCCAGGCTCTGTGTCTTCCTACAAACAAGACTTCGTTTCAGGTAAGGGCAGTCACTTTTCAGCTCAAACGAACTACATCGTTCACGGAGCTCACACGTTTTTCATCTTATCCGACAAGCATTGGATGTTAGAGGACCAGTGCTTTGTATCAGTTTCAGAAGCAGATTTGGACTACATATGGTCCATATGTGTAGGAAACACCATTCTTTTGTTCTGGGCACACTCAGATATCCTGCTGTATTAGAGACTCTAGAAAGCAAGATCGTGCTTCTTGTTCTAAAGCAGAGTGTGATCCATGGATGAGAACACTGCTGTGTGTTTCACTTCAGGAATGGAGTTAAATCCCATGCTCTGAGTCTTCCTACAAGCAAGACTTCGTTTCAGGTAAGGGCAGTCACTTTTCTGCTCAAACGAACTACATCGTTCACGAAGCTCACACGTTTCTCATCTTAACTGACAAGCATTGGATGTTAGAGGACCAGTGCTTTGTATCAGTTTCCGAAGCAGAGTTGGACTAGATATGGTCCGTATGTATAGGAAACTCCTTTCTTTTGTTCTCAGCACACTCACGTTTCCTGCGTATTAGAGACTCTAGAAAGCAAGAGTGTGCTTCTCGCTCTAAAGCAGAGTGTGTTCCATGGATGAGAACTATGCTGTGTGTTTCACTTGAGAAATGGAATTAAATCCCAGGCTCTGAGTCTTCCTACAAGCAAGACTTCGTTTCAGGTAATGGCAGTCACTTTTCTGCTCAAACGAACTACATCGTTCACGAAGCTCACACGTTTCTCATCTTAACTAACAAGCATTGGATGTTAGAGGGTCAGTGCTTTGTATCAGTTTCAGAAGCAGATTTGGACTACATATGGTCCATATGTGTAGGAAACACCGTTCTATTGTTCTGGGCACACTCAGATTTCCTGCTGTCTTAGAGACTCTAGAAAGCAAGAGCGTGCTTCTTGCTCTAAAGCAGAGTGTGATCCATGGATGAGTACTATGCTGTGTGTTTCCCTTCAGAAATGGAGTTAAATCCCAGGCTGTGTGTCTTCCTACATGCAAGACTTCATTTCAGGTAAGGGCAGTCACTTTTCTGCTCAAACGAACTACATCGTTCACGAAGCTCACACGTTTCTCATCTTAACTGACAAGCATTGGATGTTAGAGGACCAGTGCTTTGTATCAGTTTCAGAAGCAGAGTTGGACTAGATATGGTCCGTATGTGTAGGAAACACCGTACTTTTGTTCTCTGCAAACTCACATTTCCTGCTGTCTTAGAGACTCTAGAAAGCAAGATCGTGCTTCTTGTTCTAAAGCAGAGTGTGATCCATGGATGAGAACACTGCTGTGTGTTTCACTTCAGGAATGGAGTTAAATCCCATGCTCTGAGTCTTCCTACAAGCAAGACTTTGTTTCAGGTAAGGGCAGTCACTTTTCTGCTCAAACGAACTACATCGTTCACGAAGCTCACACGTTTCTCATCTTAACTGACAAGCATTGGATGTTAGAGGACCAGTGCTTTGTATCAGTTTCCGAAGCAGAGTTGGACTAGATATGGTCCGTATGTATAGGAAACTCCTTTCTTTTGTTCTCAGCACACTCACGTTTCCTGCGTCTTAGAGACTCTAGAAAGCAAGAGTGTGCTTCTCGCTCTAAAGCAGAGTGTGTTCCATGGATGAGAACTATGCTGTGTGTTTCCCTTCAGAAATGGAGTTAAATCCCAGGCTGTGTGTCTTCCTACATGCAAGACTTCATTTCATGTAAGGGCAGTCACTTTTCTGCTCAAACGAACTACATCGTTCAAGAAGCTCACACGTTTCTCATCTAAACTGACAAGCATTGGATGTTAGAGGGTCAGTGCTTTGTATCAGTTTCACAGGCAGATTTGGACTAGATATGGTCTGTATGTGTAGGAAACACCGTTCTTTTGTTCTCTGCAAACTTACATTTCCTGCTGTCTTAGAGACTCTAGAAAGCAAGATCGTGCTTCTTGTTCTAAAGCAGAGTGTGATCCATGGATGAGAACACTGCTGTGTGTTTCACTTCAGGAATGGAGTTAAATCCCATGCTCTGAGTCTTCCTACAAGCAAGACTTTGTTTCAGGGAAGGGCAGTCACTTTTCTGCTCAAACGAACTACATCGTTCACGAAGCTCACACGTTTCTCATCTTAACTGACAAGCATTGGATGTTAGAGGACCAGTGCTTTGTATCAGTTTCCGAAGCAGAGTTGGACTAGATATGGTCCGTATGTATAGGAAACTCCTTTCTTTTGTTCTCAGCACACTCACGTTTCCTGCGTCTTAGAGACTCTAGAAAGCAAGAGTGTGCTTCTCGCTCTAAAGCAGAGTGTGTTCCATGGATGAGAACTATGCTGTGTGTTTCACTTCAGAAATGGAGTTAAATCCCAAGCTCTGAGTCTTCCTACAAGCAAGACTTCGTTTCAGGTAAGGGCAGTCACTTTTCTGCTCAAACGAACTACATCGTTCTCGAAGCTCACACGTTTCTCATCTTAACTGACAAGCATTGGATGTTAGAGGGTCAGTGCTTTGTATCAGTTTCAGAGGCAGATTTGGACTACATATGGTCCATATGTGTAGGAAACACCGTTCTTTTGTTCTGGGCACACTCAGATATCCTGCTGTATTAGAGACTCTAGAAAGCAAGAGTGTGCTTCTCGCTCTAAAGCAGAGTGTGATCCATGGATGAGAACTATGCTGTGTGTTTCCCTTCAGAAAAGGAGTTAAATCCCAGGCTCTGTGTCTTCCTACAAACAAGACTTCGTTTCAGGTAAGGGCAGTCACTTTTCAGCTCAAAAGAACTACATCGTTCACGGAGCTCACACGTTTCTCATCTTAACAGACAAGCATTGGATGTTAGAGGACCAGTGCTTTGTATCAGTTTCCGAAGCAGAGTTGGACTAGATATGGTCCGTATGTATAGGAAACTCCTTTCTTTTGTTCTCAGCACACTCACGTTTCCTGCGTCTTAGAGACTCTAGAAAGCAAGAGTGTGCTTCTCGCTCTAAAGCAGAGTGTTTTCCATGGATGAGAACTATGCTGTGTGTTTCACTTCAGAAATGGAGTTAAATCCCAGGCTCTGAGTCTTCCTAAAAGCAAGACTTCGTTTCAGGTAAGGGCAGTCACTTTTCTGCTCAAACGAACTACATCGTTCACGAAGCTCACACGTTTCTCATCTTAACTGACAAGCATTGGATGTTAGAGGTTCAGTGCTTTGTATCAGTTTCAGAAGCAGATTTGGACTACATATGGTCCACATGTGTAGGAAACACCGTTCTTTTGTTCTGGGCACACTCAGATTTCCTGCTGTCTTAGAGACTCTAGAAAGCAAGAGCGTGCTTCTTGCTCTAAAGCAGAGTGTGATCCATGGATGAGTACTATGCTGTGTGTTTCCCTTCAGAAATGGAGTTAAATCCCAGGCTGTGTGTCTTCCTACATGCAAGACTTCATTTCAGGTAAGGGCAGTCACTTTTCTGCTCAAACGAACTACATCGTTCAAGAAGCTCACACGTTTCTCATCTTAACTGACAAGCATTGGATGTTAGAGGGTCAGTGCTTTGTATCAGTTTCAGAGGCAGATTTGGACTACATATGGTCCATATGTGTAGGAAACACCGTTCTTTTGTTCTGGGCACACTCAGATATCCTGCTGTATTAGAGACTCTAGAAAGCAAGAGTGTGCTTCTCGCTCTAAAGCAGAGTGTGATCCATGGATGAGAACTATGCTGTGTGTTTCCCTTCAGAAATGGAGTTAAATCCCAGGCTCTGAGTCTTCCTACAAGCAAGACTTCGTTTCAGGTAAGGGCAGTCACTTTTCTGCTCAAAAGAACTACATCGTTCACGAAGCTCACACGTTTCTCATCGTAACGGACAAGCATTGGGTGTTAGAGGACCACTGCTTTGTATCAGTTTCAGAAGAAGAGTTGGACTAGATATGGTCCGTATGTGTAGGAAACACCATTCTTTTGTTCTAAGCACACTCACGTTTCCTGCGTCTTAGAGACTCTAGAAAGCAAGAGTGTGCTTCTCGCTCTAAAGCAGAGTGTGTTCCATGGATGAGAACTATGCTGTGTGTTTCCCTTCAGAAATGGAGTTAAATCCCAGGCTGTGTGTCTTCCTACATGCAAGACTTCATTTCATGTAAGGGCAGTCACTTTTCTGCTCAAACGAACTACATCGTTCAAGAAGCTCACACGTTTCTCATCTAAACTGACAAGCATTGGATGTTAGAGGGTCAGTGCTTTGTATCAGTTTCACAGGCAGATTTGGACTAGATATGGTCTGTATGTGTAGGAAACACCGTTCTTTTGTTCTCTGCAAACTTACATTTCCTGCTGTCTTAGAGACTCTAGAAAGCAAGATCGTGCTTCTTGTTCTAAAGCAGAGTGTGATCCATGGATGAGAACACTGCTGTGTGTTTCACTTCAGGAATGGAGTTAAATCCCATGCTCTGAGTCTTCCTACAAGCAAGACTTTGTTTCAGGTAAGGGCAGTCACTTTTCTGCTCAAACGAACTACATCGTTCACGAAGCTCACACGTTTCTCATCTTAACTGACAAGCATTGGATGTTAGAGGACCAGTGCTTTGTATCAGTTTCCGAAGCAGAGTTGGACTACATATGGTCCGTATGTATAGGAAACTCCTTTCTTTTGTTCTCAGCACACTCACGTTTCCTGCGTCTTAGAGACTCTAGAAAGCAAGAGTGTGCTTCTCCCTCTAAAGCAGAGTGTGTTCCATGGATGAGAACTATGCTGTGTGTTTCACTTCAGAAATGGAGTTAAATCCCAAGCTCTGAGTCTTCCTACAAGCAAGACTTCGTTTCAGGTAAGGGCAGTCACTTTTCTGCTCAAACGAACTACATCGTTCTCGAAGCTCACACGTTTCTCATCTTAACTGACAAGCATTGGATGTTAGAGGGTCAGTGCTTTGTATCAGTTTCAGAGGCAGATTTGGACTACATATGGTCCATATGTGTAGGAAACACCGTTCTTTTGTTCTGGGCACACTCAGATATCCTGCTGTATTAGAGACTCTAGAAAGCAAGAGTGTGCTTCTCGCTCTAAAGCAGAGTGTGATCCATGGATGAGAACTATGCTGTGTGTTTCCCTTCAGAAAAGGAGTTAAATCCCAGGCTCTGTTTCTTCCTACAAGCAAGACTTCGTTTCAGGTAAGGGCAGTCACTTTTCAGCTCAAACGAACTACATTGTTCACGGAGCTCACACGTTTCTCATCTTAACAGACAAGCATTGGATGTTAGAGGACCAGTGCTTTGTATCAGTTTCAGAAGCAGAGTTGGACTAGATAAGGTCCGTATGTGTAGGAAACACCGTTCTTTTGTACTCTGCAAACTCACGGTTCCTGCTGTCTTAGAGACTCTAGAAAGCAAGATCGTGCTTCTCGTTCTAAAGCAGAGTGTGACAATGGATGAGATCACTGTTTTGTGTTTCACTTCAGGAATGGAGTTAAATCCCAGGCTCTGAGTCTTCCTACAAGCAAGACTTCGTTTCAGGTAAGGGCAGTCACTTTTCTGCTCAAACGAACTACATCTTTCACGAAGCTCACACGTTTCTCATCTTAACTGACAAGCATTGGATGTTACAGGACCAGTGCTTTGTATCAGTTTCAGAAGAAGAGTTGGACTACATAGGGTCCGTAAGTGTAGGAAACACCGTTCTTTTGTTCTCAGCACACTCAAGTTTCCTGTTGTATTAGAGACTCTAGAAAGCAAGAGCGTGGTAATAGCTCTAAAGCAGAGTGTGATCCATGGATGAGAACTATGCTGTGTCTTTCCCTTCAGAAATGGAGTTAAATCCCAGGCTCTATGTCTTCCTACAAGCAAGACTTCGTTTCAGGTAAGGGCAGTCACTTTTCATCTCAAACGATCTACATCTTTCACGGAGCTCACACGTTTCTCATCGTAACAGACAAGCATTGGATGTTAGAGGACCAGTGCTTTGTATCAGTTTTAGAAGCAGAGTTGGACTAGATAAGGTCCGTATGTGTAGGAAACACCGTACTTTTGTTCTCACCACACTCACGTTTCCTGCTGTCTTGGAGACTCTAGAAAGCAAGAGCCTGCTTCTTGTTCTAAAGCAGATTGTAATCAATGGATGATTACACTGAAGTGTGTTTTACTTCTGAAATGGAGTTAAATCCCAGGCTCTGAGTCTTCCTACAAGCAAGACTTCGTTTCAGGTAAGGGCAGTCACTTTTCTGCTCAAACGAACTACATCGTTCACGAAGCTCACACGTTTCTCATCTTAACTGACAAGCATTGGATGTTAGAGGACCAGTGCTTTGTATCAGTTTCCAAAGCAGAGTTGGACTAGATATGGCCCGTATGTATAGGAAACTCCGTTCTTTTGTTCTCAGCACACTCACTTTTCCTGCGTTTTAGAGACTTTAGAAAGCAAGAGCGTGCTTCTCGCTCTAAAACAGAGTGTGATCCATGGATGAGAACTATGCTGTGTGTTTCCCTTCAGAAAAGGAGTTAAATCCCAGGCTCTGTGTCTTCCTACAAGCAGACTTCCTTTCAGGTAAGGGCAGTCACTTTTCAGCTCAAAAGAACTACATCGTTCACGGAGCTCACACGTTTCTCATCTTAACAGACAAGCATTGGATGTTAGAGGGTTAGTGCTTTGTATCAGTTTCAGAAGCAGATTTGGACTACATATGGTCCATATGTGTAGGAAACACCGTTCTTTTGTTCTCAGCACACTCATGTTTCCTGCTGTATTAGAGACTCTAGAAAGCAAGAGCGTGCTTCTTGCTCTAAAGCAGAGTGTGATCCATGGATGATAACTATGCTATGTGTTTCCCTTCAGAAATGGAGTTAAATCCCAGTCTGTGTGTCTTCCTACATGCAAGACTTCGTTTCAGATAAGGGCAGTCACTTTTCTGCTCAAACGAACTACATCGTTCACGAAGCTCACACGTTTCTCATCTTAACAGACAAGCATTGGATGTTAGAGGGTCAGTGCTTTGTATCAGTTTCAGAAGCAGATTTGGACTACATATGGTCCATATGTGTAGGAAACACCGTTCTTTTGTTCTCAGCACACTCATGTTTCCTGCTGTATTAGAGACTCTAGAAAGCAAGAGCGTGCTTCTTGCTCTAAAGCGGAGTGTGATCCATGGATGATAACTATGCTGTGTGTTTCACTTCAGAAATGGAGTTAAATCCCAGGCTCTGAGTCTTCCTACAAGCAAGACTTCGTTTCAGGTAAGGGCAGTCACTTTTCTGCTCAAACGAACTACATCGTTCACAAAGCTCACACGTTTCTCATCTTAACTGACAAGCATTGGATGTTAGAGGACAAGTGCTTTGTATCAGTTTCAGAAGCAGAGTTGGACTAGATATGGTCCATATGTGTAGGAAACACCGTTCTTTTGTTCTCAGCACACTCACATTTCCTGCTGTCTTAGAGACTCTAGAAATCAAGATCGTGCTTCTTGTTCTAAAGCAGAGTGTGATCCATGGATGAGAACACTGCTGTGTGTTTCACTTCAGGAATGGAGTTAAATCCCATGCTCTGAGTCTTCCTACAAGCAAGACTTCGTTTCAGGTAAGGGCAGTCACTTTTCTGCTCATACGAACTACATCGTTTTCGAAGCTCACACGTTTCTCATCTTAACTGACAAGCATTGGATGTTAGAGGACCAGTGCTTTGTATCAGTTTCCGAAGCAGAGTTGGACTAGATATGGTCCGTATGTATAGGAAACTCCTTTCTTTTGTTCTCAGCACACTCACGTTTCCTGCGTCTTAGAGACTCTAGAAAGCAAGAGTGTGCTTCTCGCTCTAAAGCAGAGTGTGTTCCATGGATGAGAACTACGCTGTGTGTTTCCCTTCAGAAATGGAGTTAAATCCCAGGCTGTGTGTCTTCCTACATGCAAGACTTCATTTCATGTAAGGGCAGTCACTTTTCTGCTCAAACGAACTACATCGTTCAAGAAGCTCACACGTTTCTCATCTAAACTGACAAGCATTGGATGTTAGAGGGTCAGTGCTTTGTATCAGTTTCACAGGCAGATTTGGACTAGATATGGTCTGTATGTGTAGGAAACACCGTTCTTTTGTTCTCTGCAAACTTACATTTCCTGCTGTCTTAGAGACTCTAGAAAGCAAGATCGTGCTTCTTGTTCTAAAGCAGAGTGTGATCCATGGATGAGAACACTGCTGTGTGTTTCACTTCAGGAATGGAGTTAAATCCCATGCTCTGAGTCTTCCTACAAGCAAGACTTTGTTTCAGGTAAGGGCAGTCACTTTTCTGCTCAAACGAACTACATCGTTCACGAAGCTCACACGTTTCTCATCTTAACTGACAAGCATTGGATGTTAGAGGACCAGTGCTTTGTATCAGTTTCCGAAGCAGAGTTGGACTAGATATGGTCCGTATGTATAGGAAACTCCTTTCTTTTGTTCTCAGCACACTCACGTTTCCTGCGTCTTAGAGACTCTAGAAAGCAAGAGTGTGCTTCTCGCTCTAAAGCAGAGTGTGTTCCATGGATGAGAACTATGCTGTGTGTTTCACTTCAGAAATGGAGTTAAATCCCAGGCTCTGAGTCTTCCTACAAGCAAGACTTCGTTTCAGGTAAGGGCAGTCACTTTTCTGCTCAAACGAACTACATCGTTCTCGAAGCTCACACGTTTCTCATCTTAACTGACAAGCATTGGATGTTAGAGGGTCAGTGCTTTGTATCAGTTTCAGAGGCAGATTTGGACTACATATGGTCCATATGTGTAGGAAACACCGTTCTTTTGTTCTGGGCACACTCAGATATCCTGCTGTATTAGAGACTCTAGAAATCAAGAGTGTGCTTCTCGCTCTAAAGCAGAGTGTGATCCATGGATGAGAACTATGCTGTGTGTTTCCCTTCAGAAAAGGAGTTAAATCCCAGGCTCTGTTTCTTCCTACAAGCAAGACTTCGTTTCAGGTAAGGGCAGTCACTTTTCAGCTCAAACGAACTACATTGTTCACGGAGCTCACACGTTTCTCATCTTAACAGACAAGCATTGGATGTTAGAGGACCAGTGCTTTGTATCAGTTTCAGAAGCAGAGTTGGACTAGATATGGTCCGTATGTGTAGGAAACACCGTTCTTTTGTACTCTGCAAACTCACGGTTCCTGCTGTCTTAGAGACTCTAGAAAGCAAGATCGTGCTTCTCGTTCTAAAGCAGAGTGTGACAATGGATGAGATCACTGTTTTGTGTTTCACTTCAGGAATGGAGTTAAATCCCAGGCTCTGAGTCTTCCTACAAGCAAGACTTCATTTCAGGTAAGGGCAGTCAGTTTTCTGCTAAAATGAACTACATCGTTCACAAAGCTCACACGTTTCTCATCTTAACTGACAAGCATTGGATGTTACAGGACCAGTGCTTTGTATCAGTTTCAGAAGAAGAGTTGGACTAGATAGGGTCCGTAAGTGTAGGAAACACCGTTCTTTTGTTCTCAGCACACTCGTTTCCTGTTGTATTAGAGACTCTAGAAAGCAAGAGCGTGGTAATAGCTCTAAAGCAGAGTGTGATCCATGGATGAGAACTATGCTGTGTCTTTCCCTTCAGAAATGGAGTTAATGCCCAGGCTCTATGTCTTCCTACAAGCAAGACTTCGTTTCAGGTAAGGGCAGTTACTTTTCAGCTCAAACGATCTACATCTTTCACGGAGCTCACACGTTTCTCACCGTAACAGACAAGCATTGGATGTTAGAGGACCAGTGCTTTGTATCAGTTTTAGAAGCAGAGTTGGACTAGATAAGGTCCGTATGTGTAGGAAACACCGTACTTTTGTTCTCACCACACTCACATTTCCTGCTGTCTTGGAGACTCTAGAAAGCAAGAGCCTGCTTCTTGTTCTAAAGCAGATTGTAATCAATGGATGATTACACTGAAGTGTGTTTTACTTCTGAAATGGAGTTAAATCCCAGGCTCTGAGTCTTCCTACAAGCAAGACTTCGTTTCAATTAAGGGCAGTCACTTTTCTGCTCAAACGAACTACATCTTTCACGAAGCTCACATGTTTCTCATCTTAACTGACAAGCATTGGATGTTAGAGGACCATTGCATTTTATCAGTTTCAGAAGAAGATTTGGACTACATATAGTCCGTATGTGTATGAAACACTGTTCTTTTGTTCTGGGCACACTCAGATTTCCTGCTCTCTTAGAGACTCTAGAAAGCAAGAGTGTGCTTCTTGCTCTAAAGGAGAGTGTGATCCATGGATGAGAACTATGCTGTGTGTTTCACTTCAGAAATGGAGTTAAATCCGAGGCTCTGAGTCTTCCTACAAGCAAGACTTCGTTTCAGGTAAGGGCAGTCACTTTTCTGCTCAAACGAACTACATCGTTCACGAAGCTCACACGTTTCTCATCTTAACTGACAAGCATTGGATGTTAGAGGACCAGTGCTTTGTATCAGTTTCCAAAGCAGAGTTGGACTAGATATGGCCCGTATGTATAGGAAACTCCGTTCTTTTGTTCTCTGCAAACTCACGTTTCCAGCTGTCTTAGAGACTATAGAAAGCAAGATCGTGCTTCATGTTCTAAAGCAGAGAGTGATCAATGGATGAGAACACTGCTGTGTGTTTCACTTCAGGAATGGAGTTAAATCCCAGGCTCTGAGTCTTCCTACAAGCAAGACTTCGTTTCAGGTAAGGGCAGTCAGTTTTCTGCTCAAAGGAACTACATCGTTCACAAAGCTCACACGTTTCTCATCTTAACTGACAAGCATTGGATGTTAGAGGACCAGTGCTTTGTATCAGTTTCAGAAGAAGAGTTGGACTAGATATGGTCCGTATGTGTAGGAAACACCGTTCTTTTGTTCAAAGCACACTCACGTTTCCTGCGTCTTAGAGACTTTAGAAAGCGAGAGCGTGCTTCTCGCTCTAAAGCAGAGTGTGATCCATGGATGAGAACTATGCTGTGTGTTTCCCTTCAGAAAAGGAGTTAAATCCCAGGCTCTGTGTCTTCCTACAAACAAGACTTCGTTTCAGGTAAGGGCAGTCACTTTTCAACTCAAACGAACTACATCGTTCACGGAGCTCACACGTTTCTCATCTTAACAGACAAGCATTGGATGTTAGAGGGTCAGTGCTTTGTATCAGTTTCAGAAGCAGATTTGGACTACATATGGTCCATATGTGTAGGAAACACCGTTCTTTTGTTCTCAGCACACTCATGTTTCCTGCTGTATTAGAGACTCTAGAAAGCAAGAGCGTGCTTCTTGCTCTAAAGCAGAGTGTGATCCATGGATGATAACTATGCTATGTGTTTCCCTTCAGAAATGGAGTTAAATCCCAGGCTGTGTGTCTTCCTACATGCAAGACTTCGTTTCAGATAAGGGCAGTCACTTTTCTGCTCAAACGAACTACATCGTTCACAAAGCTCACACGTTTCTCATCTTAACTGACAAGCATTGGATGTTAGAGGACAATTGCTTTGTATCAGTTTCAGAAGCAGAGTTGGACTAGATATGGTCCGTATGTGTAGGAAACACCGTTCTTTTGTTCTCAGCACACTCACATTTCCTGCTGTCTTAGAGACTCTAGAAATCAAGATCGTGCTTCTTGTTCTAAAGCAGAGTGTGATCCATGGATGAGAACACTGCTGTGTGTTTCACTTCAGGAATGGAGTTAAATCCCATGCTCTGAGTCTTCCTACAAGCAAGACTTCGTTTCAGGTAAGGGCAGTCACTTTTCTGCTCATACGAATTACATCGTTTTCGAAGCTCACACGTTTCTCATCTTAACTGACAAGCATTGGATGTTAGAGGACCAGTGCTTTGTATCAGTTTCCTAAGCAGAGTTGGACTAGATATGGTCCGTATGTATAGGAAACTCCTTTCTTTTGTTCTCAGCACACTCACGTTTCCTGCGTCTTAGAGACTCTAGAAAGCAAGAGTGTGCTTCTCCCTCTAAAGCAGAGTGTGTTCCATGGATGAGAACTATGCTGTGTGTTTCACTTCAGAAATGGAGTTAAATCCCAGGCTCTGAGTCTTCCTACAAGCAGGACTTCGTTTCAGGTAAGGGTAGTCACTTTTCTGCTCAAACGAACTACATCGTTCACGAAGCTCACACGTTTCTCATCTTAACTGACAAGCATTGGATGTTAGAGGACCAGTGCTTTGTATCAGTTTCCGAAGCAGAGTTGGACTAGATATGGTCCGTATGTATAGGAAACTCCTTTCTTTTGTTCTCAGCACACTTACGTTTCCTGCGTCTTAGAGACTCTAGAAAGCAAGAGTGTGCTTCTCGCTCTAAAGCAGAGTGTGTTCCATGGATGAGAACTACGCTGTGTGTTTCCCTTCAGAAATGGAGTTAAATCCCAGGCTGTGTGTCTTCCTACATGCAAGACTTCATTTCATGTAAGGGCAGTCACTTTTCTGCTCAAACGAACTACATCGTTCAAGAAGCTCACACGTTTCTCATCTAAACTGACAAGCATTGGATGTTAGAGGGTCAGTGCTTTGTATCAGTTTCACAGGCAGATTTGGACTAGATATGGTCTGTATGTGTAGGAAACACCGTTCTTTTGTTCTCTGCAAACTTACATTTCCTGCTGTCTTAGAGACTCTAGAAAGCAAGATCGTGCTTCTTGTTCTAAAGCAGAGTGTGATCCATGGATGAGAACACTGCTGTGTGTTTCACTTCAGGAATGGAGTTAAATCCCAGGCTCTGAGTCTTCCTACAAGCAAGATTTCGTTTCTGGTAAGGGCAGTCAGTTTTCTGCTCAAATGAACTACATCGTTCACAAAGCTCACACGTTTCTCATCTTAACAGACAAGCATTGGATGTTAGAGGGTCAGTGCTTTGTATCAGTTTCAGAAGCAGATTTGGACTACATATGGTCCATATGTGTAGGAAACACCATTCTTTTGTTCTCAGCACACTCATGTTTCCCGCTGTATTAGAGACTCTAGAAAGCAAGAGCGTGCTTCTTGCTCTAAAGCAGAGTGTGATCCATGGATGATAACTATGCTGTGTGTTTCCCTTCAGAAATGGAGTTAAATCCCAGGCTGTGTGTCTTCCTACATGCAAGACTTCGTTTCAGATAAGGGCAGTCACTTTTCTGCTCAAACGAACTACATCGTTCACGAAGCTCACACGTTTCTCATCTTAACTGACAAGCATTGGATGTTAGAGGGTCAGTGCTTTGTATCAGTTTCAGAGGCAGATTTGGACTACATATGGTCCATATGTGTAGGAAACACCGTTCTTTTGTTCTGGGCACACTCAGATATCCTGCTGTATTAGAGACTCTAGAAAGCAAGAGTGTGCTTCTCGCTCTAAAGCAGAGTGTGATCCATGGATGAGAACTATGCTGTGTGTTTCACTTCAGAAATGGAGTTAAATCCCAGGCTCTGAGTCTTCCTACAAGCAAGACTTCGTTTCAGGTCAGGGCAGTCACTTTTCTGCTCAAACGAACTACATCGTTCACAAAGCTCACACGTTTCTCATCTTAACTGACAAACATTGGATGTTAGAGGACAAGTGCTTTGTATCAGTTTCAGAAGCAGAGTTGGACTAGATATGGTCCGTATGTGTAGGAAACACCGTTCTTTTGTTCTAAGCACACTCACATTTCCTGCTGTCTTAGAGACTATAGAAAGCAAGATCGTGCTTCTTGTTCTAAAGCAGAGTGTGATCCATGGATGAGAACACTGCTGTGTGTTTCACTTCAGGAATGGAGTTAAATCCCATGCTCTGAGTCTTCCTACAAGCAAGACTTCGTTTCAGGTAAGGGCAGTCACTTTTCTGCTCAAACGAACTACATCGTTCACGAAGCTCACACGTTTCTCATCTTAACTGACAGGCATTGGATGTTAGAGGACCAGTGCTTTGTATCAGTTTCAGAAGAAGAGTTGGACTAGATAGGGTCCGTAAGTGTAGGAAACACCGTTCTTTTGTTCTCAGCATACTCAAGTTTCCTGTTGTATTAGAGACTCTAGAAAACAAGAGCGTGGTAATAGCTCTAAAGCAGAGTGTGATCCATGGATGAGAACTATGCTGTGTCTTTCCCTTCAGAAATGGAGTTAAATCCCAGGCTCTATGTCTTCCTACAAGCAAGACTTCGTTTCAGGTAAGGGCAGTCACTTTTCAGCTCAAACGATCTACATCTTTCACGGAGCTCACGCGTTTCTCATCGTAACAGACAAGCATTGGATGTTAGAGGACCACTGCTTTGTATCAGTTTTAGAAGCAGAGTTGGACTAGATAAGGTCCGTATGTGTAGGAAACACCGTACTTTTGTTCTCACCACACTCACGTTTCCTGCTGTCTTGGAGACTCTAGAAAGCAAGAGCCTGCTTCTTGTTCTAAAGCAGATTGTAGTCAATGGATGATTACACTGAAGTGTGTTTTACTTCTGAAATGGAGTTAAATCCCAGGCTCTGAGTCTTCCTACAAGCAAGACTTCGTTTCAATTAAGGGCAGTCACTTTTCTGCTCAAACGAACTACACCTTTCACGAAGCTCACATGTTTCTCATCTTAACTGACAAGCATTGGATGTTAGAGGACCATTGCATTTTATCAGTTTCAGAAGAAGATTTGGACTACATATAGTCCGTATGTGTATGAAACACTGTTCTTTTGTTCTGGGCACACTCAGATTTCCTGCTCTCTTAGAGACTCTAGAAAGCAAGAGTGTGCTTCTTGCTCTAAAGGAGAGTGTGATCCATGGATGAGAACTATGCTGTGTGTTTCACTTCAGAAATGGAGTTGAATCCCAGGCTCTGAGTCTTCCTACAAGCAAGACTTCGTTTCAGGTAAGGGCAGTCACTTTTCTGCTCAAACGAACTACATCGTTCACGAAGCTCACACGTTTCTCATCTTAACTGACAAGCATTGGATGTTAGAGGACCAGTGCTTTGTATCAGTTTCGAAAGCAGAGTTGGACTAGATATGGCCCGTATGTATAGGAAACTCCGTTCTTTTGTTCTCTGCAAACTCACGTTTCCAGCTGTCTTAGAGACTATAGAAAGCAAGATCGTGCTTCATGTTCTAAAGCAGAGAGTGTTCAATGGATGAGAACACTGCTGTGTGTTTCACTTCAGGAATGGACTTAAATCCCAGGCTCTGAGTCTTCCTACAAGGAAGACTTCGTTTCAGGTAAGGGCAGTCAGTTTTCTGCTCAAAGGAACTACATCGTTCACAAAGCTCACACGTTTCTCATCTTAACTGACAAGCATTGGATGTTAGAGGACCAGTGCTTTGTATCAGTTTCAGAAGAAGAGTTGGACTAGATATGGTCCGTATGTGTAGGAAACACCGTTCTTTTGTTCAAAGCACACTCACGTTTCCTGCGTCTTAGAGATTTTAGAAAGCGAGAGCGTGCTTCTCGCTCTAAAGCAGAGTGTGATCCATGGATGAGAACTATGCTGTGTGTTTCCCTTCAGAAAAGGAGTTAAATCCCAGGCTCTGTGTCTTCCTACAAACAAGACTTCGTTTCAGGTAAGGGCAGTCACTTTTCAGCTCAAACGAACTACATCGTTCACGGAGCTCACACGTTTCTCATCTTAACAGACAAGCATTGGATGTTAGAGGGTCAGTGCTTTGTATCAGTTTCAGAAGCAGATTTGGACTACATATGGTCCATATGTGTAGGAAACACCGTTCTTTTGTTCTCAGCACACTCATGTTTCCCGCTGTATTAGAGACTCTAGAAAGCAAGAGCGTGCTTCTTGCTCTAAAGCAGAGTGTGATCCATGGATGATAACTATGCTATGTGTTTCCCTTCAGAAATGGAGTTAAATCCCAGGCTGTGTGTCTTCCTAAATGCAAGACTTCGTTTCAGATAAGGGCAGTCACTTTTCTGCTCAAACGAACTACATCGTTCACGAAGCTCACACGTTTCTCATCTTAACTGACAAGCATTGGATGTTAGAGGGTCAGTGCTTTGTATCAGTTTCAGAGGCAGATTTGGACTACATATGGTCCATATGTGTAGGAAACACCGTTCTTTTGTTCTGGGCACACTCAGATATCCTGCTGTATTAGAGACCCTAGAAAGAAAGAGTGTGCTTCTCGCTCTAAAGCAGAGTGTGATCCATGGATGAGAACTATGCTGTGTGTTTCCCTTCAGAAATGGAGTTAAATCCCAGGCTCTGAGTCTTCCTACAAGGAAGACTTCGTTTCAGGTCAGGGCAGTCACTTTTCTGCTCAAACGAACTACATCGTTCACAAAGCTCACACGTTTCTCATCTTAACTGACAAGCATTGGATGTTAGAGGACCAGTGCTTTGTATCAGTTTCAGAAGCAGAGTTGGACTAGATATGGTCCGTATGTGTAGGAAACACCGTTCTTTTGTTCTAAGCACACTCACATTTCCTGCTGTCTTAGAGACTATAGAAAGCAAGATCGTGCTTCTTGTTCTAAAGCAGAGTGTGATCCATGGATGAGAACACTGCTGTGTGTTTCACTTCAGGAATGGAGTTAAATCCCATGCTCTGAGTCTTCCTACAAGCAAGACTTCGTTTCAGGTAAGGGCAGTCACTTTTCTGCTCAAACGAACTACATCGTTCACGAAGCTCACACGTTTCTCATCTTAACTGACAGGCATTGGATGTTAGAGAACCAGTGCTTTGTATCAGTTTCAGAAGAAGAGTTGGACTAGATAGGGTCCGTATGTGTAGGAAACACCGTTCTTTTGTTCTCAGCACACTCAAGTTTCCTGTTGTATTAGAGATTCTAGAAAGCAAGAGCGTGGTAATAGCTCTAAAGCAGAGTGTGATCCATGGATGAGAACTATGCTGTGTCTTTCCCTTCAGAAATGGAGTTAAATCCCAGGCTCTATGTCTTCCTACAAGCAAGACTTCGTTTCAGGTAAGGGCAGTCACTTTTCAGCTCAAACGATCTACATCTTTCACGGAGCTCACACGTTTCTCATCTTAACAGACAAGCATTGGATGTTAGAGGACCAGTGCTTTGTATCAGTTTTAGAAGCAGAGTTGGACTAGATAAGGTCCGTATGTGTAGGAAACACCGTACTTTTGTTCTCACCACACTCACGTTTCCTGCTGTCTTAGAGACTCTAGAAAGCAAGAGCGTGCTTCTTGTTCTAAAGCAGATTGTAATCAATGGATGATTACACTGAAGTGTGTTTTACTTCTGAAATGGAGGTAAATCCCAGGCTCTGAGTCTTCCTACAAGCAAGACTTCGTTTCAATTAAGGGCAGTCACATTTCTGCTCAAACGAACTACATCTTTCACGAAGCTCAAATGTTTCTCATCTTAACTGACAAGCATTGGATGTTAGAGGACCTTTGCATTCTATCAGTTTCAGAAGAAGATTTGGACTACATATAGTCCGTATGTGTATGAAACACTGTTCTTTTTTTCTGGGCACACTCAGTTTTCCTGCTCTCTTAGAGACTCTAGAAAGCAAGAGTGTGCTTCTTGGTCTAAAGCAGAGTGTGATCCATGGATGAGAACTATGCTGTGTGTTTCACTTCAGAAATGGAGTTAAATCCGAGGCTCTGAGTCTTCCTACAAGCAAGACTTCGTTTCAGGTAAGGGCAGTCACTTTTCTGCTCAAACGAACTACATCGTTCACGAAGCTCACACTTTTCTCATCTTAACTGACAAGCATTGGATGTTAGAGGACAAGTGCTTTGTATCAGTTTCCAAAGCAGAGTTGGACTAGATATGGCCCGTATGTATAGGAAACTCCGTTCTTTTGTTCTCTGCAAACTCACGTTTCCAGCTTTCTTAGAGACTATAGAAAGCAAGATCGTCCTTCATGTTCTAAAGCAGAGTGTGATCAATGGATGAGAACACTGCTGTGTGTTTCACTTCAGGAATGGAGTTAAATCCCAGGCTCTGAGTCTTCCTACAAGCAAGACTTCGTTTCAGGTAAGGGCAGTCAGTTTTCTGCTCAAATGAACTACATCGTTCACAAAGCTCACACGTTTCTCATCTTAACTGACAAGCATTGGATGTTAGAGGACCAGTGCTTTGTATCAGTTTCAGAAGAAGATTTGGACTAGATATGGTCCGTATGTGTAGGAAACACCGTTCTTTTGTTCAAAGAACACTCACGTTTCCTGCGTCTTAGAGACTTTAGAAAGCGAGAGCATGCTTCTCGCTCTAAAGCAGAGTGTGATCCATGGATGAGAACTATGCTGTGTGTTTCCCTTCAGAAAAGGAGTTAAATCCCAGGCTCTGTGTCTTCCTACAAACAAGACTTCGTTTCAGGTAAGGGCAGTCACTTTTCAGCTCAAAAGAACTACATCGTTCACGGAGCTCACACGTTTCTCATCTTAACAGACAAGCATTGGATGTTAGAGGGTCAGTGCTTTGTATCAGTTTCAGAAGCAGATTTGGACTACATATGGTCCATATGTGTAGGAAACACCGTTCTTTTGTTCTCAGCACACTCATGTTTCCTGCTGTATTAGAGACTCTAGAAAGCAAGAGCGTGCTTCTTGCTCTAAAGCAGAGTGTGATCCATGGATGAGAACTATGCTGTGTGTTTCCCTTCAGAAATGGAGTTAAATCCCAGGCTGTGTGTCCTCCTCCATGCAAGACTTCGTTTCAGGTAAGGGCAGTCACTTTTCTGCTCAAACGAACTACATCGTTCACGAAGCTCACACGTTTCTCATCTTAACTGACAAGCATTGGATGTTAGAGGGTCAGTGCTTTGTATCAGTTTCAGAGGCAGATTTGGACTACATATGGTCCAAATGTGTAGGAAACACCGTTCTTTTGTTCTGGGCACACTCAGATATCCTGCTGTATTAGAGACTCTAGAAAGCAAGAGTGTGCTTCTCGCTCTAAAGCAGAGTGTGATCCATGGATGAGAACTATGCTGTTTGTTTCACTTCAGAAATGGAGTTAAATCCCAGGCTCTGAGTCTTCCTACAAGCAAGACTTCGTTTCAGGTAAGGGCAGTCACTTTTCTGCTCAAACGAACTACATCGTTCACAAAGCTCACACGTTTCTCATCTTAACTGACAAGCATTGGATGTTAGAGGACAAGTGCTTTGTATCAGTTTCAGAAGCAGAGTTGGACTAGATATGGTCCGTATGTGTAGGAAACACCGTTCTTTTGTTCTAAGCACACTCACATTTCCTGCTGTCTTAGAGACTCTAGAAAGCAAGATCGTGCTTCTTGTTCTAAAGCAGAGTGTGATCCATGGATGAGAACACTGCTGTGTGTTTCACTTCAGGAATGGAGTTAAATCCCATGCTCTGAGTCTTCCTACAAGCAAGACTTTGTTTCAGGTAAGGGCAGTCACTTTTCTGCTCAAACGAACTACATCGTTCACGAAGCTCACACGTTTCTCATCTTAACTGACAAGCATTGGATGTTAGAGGGTCAGTGCTTTGTATCAGTTTCAGAGGCAGATTTGGACTACATATGGTCCTTATGTGTAGGAAACACCGTTCTTTTTTTCTGGGCACACTCAGATATCCTGCTGTATTAGAGACTCTAGAAAGCAAGAGTGTGCTTCTCGCTCTAAAGCAGAGTGTGATCCATGCATGAGAACTATGCTGTGTGTTTCACTTCAGAAATGGAGTTAAATCCCAGGCTCTGAGTCTTCCTACAAGCAAGACTTCGTTTCAGGTAAGGGCAGTCACTTTTCTGCTCAAACGAACTACATCGTTCACGAAGCTCACACGTTTCTCATCTTAACTGACAAGCATTGGATGTTAGAGGACCAGTGCTTTGTATCAGTTTCAGAAGCAGAGTTGGACTAGATATGGTCCGTATGTGTAGGAAACACCGTTCTTTTGTTCTCAGCACACTCACGTTTCCTGCGTCTTAGAGACTTTAGAAAGCAAGAGCGTGCTTCTCGCTCTAAAGCAGAGTTTGATCCATGGATGAGAACTATGCTGTGTGTTTCCCTTCAGAAAAGGAGTTAAATCCCAGGCTCTGTGTCTTCCTACAAGCAAGACTTCGTTTCAGGTAAGGGCAGTCACTTTTCAGCTCAAACGAACTACATCGTTCACAGAGCTCACACGTTTCTCATCTTAACAGACAAGCATTGGATGTTAGAGATCCAGTGCTTTGTATCAGTTTCAGAAGCAGAGTTGGACTAGATATGGTCTGTATGTGTACGAAACACCGTTCTTTTGTTCTCTGCAAACTCACATTTCCTGCTGTCTTAGAGACTCTAGAAAGCAAGATCGTGCTTCTTGTCCTAAAGCAGAGTGTGATCCATGGATGAGAACACTGCTGTGTGTTTCACTTCAGAAATGGAGTTAAATCCCAGGCTCTGAGTCTTCCTACAAGCAAGACTTCGTTTCAGGTAAGGGCAGTCACTTTTCTGCTCAAACGAACTACATCATTCACGAAGATCACACGTTTCTCATCTTAACTGACAAGCATTGGATGTTAGAGGGTCAGTGCTTTGTATCAGTTTCAGAAGCAGATTTGGACTACATATGGTCCATATGTGTAGGAAACACCGTTCTTTTGTTCTGGGCACACTCAGATTTCCTGCTGTCTTAGAGACCCTAGAAAGCAAGAGCGTGCTTCTTGCTCTAAAGCAGAGTGTGATCCATGGATGAGTACTATGCTGTGTGTTTCCCTTCAGAAATGGAGTTAAATCCCAGGCTGTGTGTCTTCCTACATGCAAGACTTCGTTTCTGGTAAGGGCAGTCACTTTTCTGCTCAAACGAACTACATCGTTCAAGAAGCTCACACGTTTCTCATCTTAACTGACAAGCATTGGATGTTAGAGGGTCAGTGCTTTGTATCAGTTTCAGAGGCAGATTTGGACTACATATGGTCCATATGTGTAGGAAACACCATTCTTTTGTTCTGGGCACACTCAGATATTGCTTCTCGCTCTAAAGCAGAGTGTGATCCATGGATGAGAACTATGCTGTGTGTTTCACTTCAGAAATGGAGTTAAATCCCAGGCTCTGAGTCTTCCTACAAGCAAGACTTCGTTTCAGGTAAGGGCAGTCACTTTTCTGCTCAAACGAACTACATCGTTCACGAAGCTCACACGTTTCTCATCTTAACTGACAAGCATTGGATATTAGAGTGTCAGTGCTTTGTATCAGTTTCAGAAGCAGATTTGGACTACATATGGTCCATATGTGTAGGAAACACTGTTCTTTTGTTCTGGGCACACTCAGATTTCCTGCTGTCTTAGAGACTCTAGAAAGCAAGAGCGTGCTTCTTGCTCTAAAGCAGAGTGTGAACCATGGATGAGTACTATGCTGTGTGTTTCCCTTCAGAAATGGAGTTAAATCCCAGGCTGTGTGTCTTCCTACATGCAAGACTTCATTTCAGGTAAGGGCAGTAACTTTTCAGCTCAAACGAACTACATTGTTCACGGAGCTCACACGTTTCTCATCTTAACAGACAAGCATTGGATGTTAGAGGACCAGTGATTTGTATCAGTTTCAGAAGCAGAGTTGGACTAGATATGGTCCGTATGTGTAGGAAACACCGTTCTTTTGTTCTCTGCAAACTCACGTTTCCTGCTGTCTTAGAGACTCTAGAAAGCAAGATCGTGCTTCTTGTTCTAAAGCAGAGTGTGATCAATGGATGAGAACACTGCTGTGTGTTTCACTTCAGGAATGGAGTTAAATCCCAGGCTCTGAGTCTTCCTGCAAGCAAGACTTCGTTTCAGGTAAGGGCAGTCAGTTTTCTGCTCAAATGAACTACATCGTTCACAAAGCTCACACGTTTCTCATCGTAACGGACAAGCATTGGGTGTTAGAGGACCAGTGCTTTGTATCAGTTCCAGAAGAAGAGTTGGACTAGATATGGTCCGTATGTGTAGGAAATACCGCTCTTTTGTTCTAAGCACACTCACGTTTCCTGCGTCTTAGAGACTTTAGAAAGCAAGAGCGTGCTTCTTGCTCTAAAGCAGAGTGTGATCCATGGATGAGAACTATGCTGTGTGTTTCCCTTCATAAAAGGAGTTAAATCCCAGGCTCTGTGTCTTCCTACAAACAAGACTTCGTTTCAGGTAAGGGCAGTCACTTTTCAGCTCAAACGAACTACATCGTTCATGGAGCTCACACGTTTCTCATCTTAACAGACAAGCATTGGATGTTAGAGGGTCAGTGCTTTGTATCAGTTTCAGAAGCAGATTTGGACTACATATGGTCCATATGTGTAGGAAACACCGTTCTTTTGTTCTCAGCACACTCAGATATCCTGCTGTATTAGAGACTCTAGAAAGCAAGAGTGTGCTTCTCGCTCTAAAGCAGAGTGTGATCCATGGATGAGAACTATGCTGTGTGTTTCACTTCAGGAATGGAGTTAAATCCCATGCTCTGAGTCTTCCTACAAGCAAGACTTCGTTTCAAGTAAGGGCAGTCACTTTTCTGCTCAAACGAACTACATCGTTCACGAAGCTCACACGTTTCTCATTTTAACTGACAAGCATTGGATGTTAGAGGACCAGTGCTTTGTATCAGTTTCAGAAGCAGAGTTGGACTAGATATGGTCCGTGTGTATAGGAAAATCCGTTCTTTTGTTCTCAGCACACTCACGTTTCCAGCATCTTAGAGACTCTAGAAAGCAAGAGTGTTCTTCTCGCTCTAAAGCAGAGTGTGATCCATGGATGAGAACTATGCTGTGTGTTTCACTTCAGAAATGGAGTTAAATCCCAGGCTCTGAGTCTTCCTACAAGCAAGACTTCGTTTCAGGTAAGGGCAGTCACTTTTCTGCTCAAATGAACTACATCGTTCACAAAGCTCACATGTTTCTCATCGTAAGGGACAAGCATTGGGTGTTAGAGGACCAGTGCTTTGTATCAGTTTCAGAAGAAGAGTTGGACTAGATATGGTCCGTATGTGTAGGAAACACCGTTCTTTTGTTCTAAGCACACTCACGTTTCCTGTGTCTTAGAGACTTTAGAAAGCAAGAGCGTGCTTCTCGCTCTAAAGCAGAGTGTGATCCATGGATGAGAACTATGCTGTGTGTTTCCCTTCAGAAAAGGAGTTAAATCCCAGGCTCTGTGTCTTCCTACAAACAAGACTTCGTTTCAGGTAAGGGCAGTCACTTTTCAGCTCAAACAAACTACATCATTCACGGAGCTCACACGTTTCTCATCTTAACAGACAAGCATTGGATGTTAGAGGGTCAGTGCTTTGTATCAGGTTCAGAAGCAGATTTGGACTACATATGGTCCATATGTGTAGGAAACACCATTCTTTTGTTCTGGGCACACTCAGATTTCCTGCTGTCTTAGAGACTCTAGAAAGCAAGAGCGTGCTTCTTGCTCTAAAGCAGAGTGTGATCCATGGATGAGTACTATGCTGTGTGTTTCCCTTCAGAAATGGAGTTAAATCCCAGGCTGTGTGTCTTCCTACATGCAAGACTTCGTTTCTGGTAAGGGCAGTCACTTTTCTGCTCAAACGAACTACATCGTTCACGAAGCTCACACGTTTCTCATCTTAACTGACAAGCATTGGATGTTAGAGGGTCAGTGCTTTGTATCAGTTTCAGAGGCAGATTTGGACTACATATGGTCCATATGTGTAGGAAACACCGTTCTTTTGTTCTGCGCACACTCAGATATCCTGCTGTATTAGAGACTCTAGAAAGCAAGAGTGTGCTTCTCGCTCTAAAGCAGAGTGTGATCCATGGATGAGAACTATGCTGTGTGTTTCACTTCAGAAATGGAGTTAAATCCCAGGCTCTGAGTCTTCCTACAAGCAAGACTTCGTTTCAGGTAAGGGCAGTCACTTTTCTGCTCAAACGAACTACATCGTTCACAAAGCTCACACGTTTCTCATCTTAACTGACAAGCATTGGATGTTAGAGGACCAGTGCTTTGTATCAGTTTCAGAAGCAGAGTTGGACTAGATATGGTCCGTATGTGTAGGAAACACCGTTCTTTTGTTCTCTGCAAACTCACATTTCCTGCTGTCTTAGAGACTCTAGAAAGCAAGATCGTGCTTCTTGTTCTAAAGCAGAGTGTGATCCATGGATGAGAACACTGCTGTGTGTTTCACTTCAGGAATGGAGTTAAATCCCATGCTCTGAGTCTTCCTACAAGCAAGACTTCGTTTCAGGTAAGGGCAGTCACTTTTCTGCTCAAACGAACTACATCGTTCACGAAGCTCACACGTTTCTCATTTTAACTGACAAGCATTGGATGTTAGAGGACCAGTGCTTTGTATCAGTTTCCGAAGCAGAGTTGGACTAGATATGGTCCGTATGTATAGGAAACTCCGTTCTTTTGTTCTCAGCACACTCAAGTTTCCAGCGTCTTAGAGACTCTAGAAAGCAAGAGTGTGCTTCTCGCTCTAAAGCAGAGTGTGATCCATGGATGAGAACTATGCTGTGTGTTTCACTTCAGAAATGGAGTTAAATCCCAGGCTGTGTGTCTTCCTACATGCAAGACTTCGTTTCAGATAAGGGCAGTCACTTTTCTGCTCAAACGAACTACATCGTTCACGAAGCTCACACGTTTCTCATCTTAACTGACAAGCATTGGATGTTAGAGGGTCAGTGCTTTGTATCAGTTTCAGAGGCAGATTTGGACTACATATGGTCCATATGTGTAGGAAACACCGTTCTTTTGTTCTGGGCACACTCAGATATCCTGCTGTATTAGAGACTCTAGAAAGCAAGAGTGTGCTTCTCGCTCTAAAGCAGAGTGTGATCCATGGATGAGAACTATGCTGTGTGTTTCACTTCAGAAATGGAGTTAAATCCCAGGCTCTGAGTCTTCCTACAAGAAAGACTTCGTTTCAGGTAAGAGCAGTCACTTTTCTGCTCAAACGAACTACATCGTTCACAAAGCTCACACGTTTCTCATCTTAACTGACAAGCATTGGATGTTAGAGGACCAGTGCTTTGTATCAGTTTCAGAAGCAGAGTTGGACTAGATATGGTCCGTATGTGTAGGAAACACCGTTCTTTTGTTCTAAGCACACTCACGTTTCCTGTGTCTTAGAGACTTTAGAAAGCAAGAGCGTGCTTCTCGCTCTAAAGCAGAGTGTGATCCATGGATGAGAACTATGCTGTGTGTTTCCCTTCAGAAAAGGAGTTAAATCCCAGGCTCTGTGTCTTCCTACAAACAAGACTTCGTTTCAGGTAAGGGCAGTCACTTTTCAGCTCAAACGAACTACATCGTTCACGAAGCTCACACGTTTCTCATTTTAACTGACAAGCATTGGATGTTAGAGGACCAGTGCTTTGTATCAGTTTCCGAAGCAGAGTTGGACTAGATATGGTCCGTATGTATAGGAAACTCCGTTCTTTTGTTCTCAGCACACTCACGTTTCCAGCGTCTTAGAGACTCTAGAAAGCAAGAGTGTGCTTCTCGCTCTAAAGCAGAGTGTGATCCATGGATGAGAACTATGCTGTGTGTTTCACTTCAGAAATGGAGTTAAATCCCAGGCTCTGAATCTTCCTACAAGCAAGACTTCGTTTCAGGTAAGGGCAGTCACTTTTCTGCTCAAACGAACTACATCGTTCACGAAGCTCACACGTTTCTCATCTTAACTGACAAGCATTGGATGTTAGAGGACCAGTGCTTTGTATCAGTTTCAGAAGCAGAGTTGGACTAGATATGGTCCGTATGTGTAGGAAACTCCGTTCTTTTGTTCTCAGCACACTCACGTTTCCTGCGTCTTAGAGACTTTAGAAAGCAAGAGCGTGCTTCTCGCTCTAAAGCAGAGTGTGATCCATGGATGATAACTATGCTGTGTGTTTCCCTTCAGAAATGGAGGTAAATCCCAGGCTGTGTGTCTTCCTACATGCAAGACTTCGTTTCAGATAAGGGCAGTCACTTTTCTGCTCAAACGAACTACATCGTTCACGAAGCTCACACGTTTCTCATCTTAACTGACAGGCATTGGATGTTAGAGGACCAGTGCTTTGTATCAGTTTCAGAAGAAGAGTTGGACTAGATAGGGTCCGTATGTGTAGGAAACACCGTTCTTTTGTTCTCAGCACACTCAAGTTTCCTGTTGTATTAGAGATTCTAGAAAGCAAGAGCGTGGTAATAGCTCTAAAGCAGAGTGTGATCCATGGATGAGAACTATGCTGTGTCTTTCCCTTCAGAAATGGAGTTAAATCCCAGGCTCTATGTCTTCCTACAAGCAAGACTTCGTTTCAGGTAAGGGCAGTCACTTTTCAGCTCAAACGATCTACATCTTTCACGGAGCTCACACGTTTCTCATCTTAACAGACAAGCATTGGATGTTAGAGGACCAGTGCTTTGTATCAGTTTTAGAAGCAGAGTTGGACTAGATAAGGTCCGTATGTGTAGGAAACACCGTACTTTTGTTCTCACCACACTCACGTTTCCTGCTGTCTTAGAGACTCTAGAAAGCAAGAGCGTGCTTCTTGTTCTAAAGCAGATTGTAATCAATGGATGATTACACTGAAGTGTGTTTTACTTCTGAAATGGAGGTAAATCCCAGGCTCTGAGTCTTCCTACAAGCAAGACTTCGTTTCAATTAAGGGCAGTCACATTTCTGCTCAAACGAACTACATCTTTCACGAAGCTCAAATGTTTCTCATCTTAACTGACAAGCATTGGATGTTAGAGGACCTTTGCATTCTATCAGTTTCAGAAGAAGATTTGGACTACATATAGTCCGTATGTGTATGAAACACTGTTCTTTTTTTCTGGGCACACTCAGTTTTCCTGCTCTCTTAGAGACTCTAGAAAGCAAGAGTGTGCTTCTTGGTCTAAAGCAGAGTGTGATCCATGGATGAGAACTATGCTGTGTGTTTCACTTCAGAAATGGAGTTAAATCCGAGGCTCTGAGTCTTCCTACAAGCAAGACTTCGTTTCAGGTAAGGGCAGTCACTTTTCTGCTCAAACGAACTACATCGTTCACGAAGCTCACACTTTTCTCATCTTAACTGACAAGCATTGGATGTTAGAGGACAAGTGCTTTGTATCAGTTTCCAAAGCAGAGTTGGACTAGATATGGCCCGTATGTATAGGAAACTCCGTTCTTTTGTTCTCTGCAAACTCACGTTTCCAGCTTTCTTAGAGACTATAGAAAGCAAGATCGTCCTTCATGTTCTAAAGCAGAGTGTGATCAATGGATGAGAACACTGCTGTGTGTTTCACTTCAGGAATGGAGTTAAATCCCAGGCTCTGAGTCTTCCTACAAGCAAGACTTCGTTTCAGGTAAGGGCAGTCAGTTTTCTGCTCAAATGAACTACATCGTTCACAAAGCTCACACGTTTCTCATCTTAACTGACAAGCATTGGATGTTAGAGGACCAGTGCTTTGTATCAGTTTCAGAAGAAGATTTGGACTAGATATGGTCCGTATGTGTAGGAAACACCGTTCTTTTGTTCAAAGAACACTCACGTTTCCTGCGTCTTAGAGACTTTAGAAAGCGAGAGCATGCTTCTCGCTCTAAAGCAGAGTGTGATCCATGGATGAGAACTATGCTGTGTGTTTCCCTTCAGAAAAGGAGTTAAATCCCAGGCTCTGTGTCTTCCTACAAACAAGACTTCGTTTCAGGTAAGGGCAGTCACTTTTCAGCTCAAAAGAACTACATCGTTCACGGAGCTCACACGTTTCTCATCTTAACAGACAAGCATTGGATGTTAGAGGGTCAGTGCTTTGTATCAGTTTCAGAAGCAGATTTGGACTACATATGGTCCATATGTGTAGGAAACACCGTTCTTTTGTTCTCAGCACACTCATGTTTCCTGCTGTATTAGAGACTCTAGAAAGCAAGAGCGTGCTTCTTGCTCTAAAGCAGAGTGTGATCCATGGATGAGAACTATGCTGTGTGTTTCCCTTCAGAAATGGAGTTAAATCCCAGGCTGTGTGTCCTCCTACATGCAAGACTTCGTTTCAGGTAAGGGCAGTCACTTTTCTGCTCAAACGAACTACATCGTTCACGAAGCTCACACGTTTCTCATCTTAACTGACAAGCATTGGATGTTAGAGGGTCAGTGCTTTGTATCAGTTTCAGAGGCAGATTTGGACTACATATGGTCCATATGTGTAGGAAACACCGTTCTTTTGTTCTGGGCACACTCAGATATCCTGCTGTATTAGAGACTCTAGAAAGCAAGAGTGTGCTTCTCGCTCTAAAGCAGAGTGTGATCCATGGATGAGAACTATGCTGTTTGTTTCACTTCAGAAATGGAGTTAAATCCCAGGCTCTGAGTCTTCCTACAAGCAAGACTTCGTTTCAGGTAAGGGCAGTCACTTTTCTGCTCAAACGAACTACATCGTTCACAAAGCTCACACGTTTCTCATCTTAACTGACAAGCATTGGATGTTAGAGGACAAGTGCTTTGTATCAGTTTCAGAAGCAGAGTTGGACTAGATATGGTCCGTATGTGTAGGAAACACCGTTCTTTTGTTCTAAGCACACTCACATTTCCTGCTGTCTTAGAGACTCTAGAAAGCAAGATCGTGCTTCTTGTTCTAAAGCAGAGTGTGATCCATGGATCCGAACACTGCTGTGTGTTTCACTTCAGGAATGGAGTTAAATCCCATGCTCTGAGTCTTCCTACAAGCAAGACTTTGTTTCAGGTAAGGGCAGTCACTTTTCTGCTCAAACGAACTACATCGTTCACGAAGCTCACACGTTTCTCATCTTAACTGACAAGCATTGGATGTTAGAGGGTCAGTGCTTTGTATCAGTTTCAGAGGCAGATTTGGACTACATATGGTCCTTATGTGTAGGAAACACCGTTCTTTTTTTCTGGGCACACTCAGATATCCTGCTGTATTAGAGACTCTAGAAAGCAAGAGCGTGCTTCTCGCTCTAAAGCAGAGTGTGATCCATGGATGATAACTATGCTGTGTGTTTCCCTTCAGAAATGGAGGTAAATCCCAGGCTGTGTGTCTTCCTACATGCAAGACTTCGTTTCAGATAAGGGCAGTCACTTTTCTGCTCAAACGAACTACATCGTTCACGAAGCTCACACGTTTCTCATCTTAACTGACAGGCATTGGATGTTAGAGGACCAGTGCTTTGTATCAGTTTCAGAAGAAGAGTTGGACTAGATAGGGTCCGTATGTGTAGGAAACACCGTTCTTTTGTTCTCAGCACACTCAAGTTTCCTGTTGTATTAGAGATTCTAGAAAGCAAGAGCGTGGTAATAGCTCTAAAGCAGAGTGTGATCCATGGATGAGAACTATGCTGTGTCTTTCCCTTCAGAAATGGAGTTAAATCCCAGGCTCTATGTCTTCCTACAAGCAAGACTTCGTTTCAGGTAAGGGCAGTCACTTTTCAGCTCAAACGATCTACATCTTTCACGGAGCTCACACGTTTCTCATCTTAACAGACAAGCATTGGATGTTAGAGGACCAGTGCTTTGTATCAGTTTTAGAAGCAGAGTTGGACTAGATAAGGTCCGTATGTGTAGGAAACACCGTACTTTTGTTCTCACCACACTCACGTTTCCTGCTGTCTTAGAGACTCTAGAAAGCAAGAGCGTGCTTCTTGTTCTAAAGCAGATTGTAATCAATGGATGATTACACTGAAGTGTGTTTTACTTCTGAAATGGAGGTAAATCCCAGGCTCTGAGTCTTCCTACAAGCAAGACTTCGTTTCAATTAAGGGCAGTCACATTTCTGCTCAAACGAACTACATCTTTCACGAAGCTCAAATGTTTCTCATCTTAACTGACAAGCATTGGATGTTAGAGGACCTTTGCATTCTATCAGTTTCAGAAGAAGATTTGGACTACATATAGTCCGTATGTGTATGAAACACTGTTCTTTTTTTCTGGGCACACTCAGTTTTCCTGCTCTCTTAGAGACTCTAGAAAGCAAGAGTGTGCTTCTTGGTCTAAAGCAGAGTGTGATCCATGGATGAGAACTATGCTGTGTGTTTCACTTCAGAAATGGAGTTAAATCCGAGGCTCTGAGTCTTCCTACAAGCAAGACTTCGTTTCAGGTAAGGGCAGTCACTTTTCTGCTCAAACGAACTACATCGTTCACGAAGCTCACACTTTTCTCATCTTAACTGACAAGCATTGGATGTTAGAGGACAAGTGCTTTGTATCAGTTTCCAAAGCAGAGTTGGACTAGATATGGCCCGTATGTATAGGAAACTCCGTTCTTTTGTTCTCTGCAAACTCACGTTTCCAGCTTTCTTAGAGACTATAGAAAGCAAGATCGTCCTTCATGTTCTAAAGCAGAGTGTGATCAATGGATGAGAACACTGCTGTGTGTTTCACTTCAGGAATGGAGTTAAATCCCAGGCTCTGAGTCTTCCTACAAGCAAGACTTCGTTTCAGGTAAGGGCAGTCAGTTTTCTGCTCAAATGAACTACATCGTTCACAAAGCTCACACGTTTCTCATCTTAACTGACAAGCATTGGATGTTAGAGGACCAGTGCTTTGTATCAGTTTCAGAAGAAGATTTGGACTAGATATGGTCCGTATGTGTAGGAAACACCGTTCTTTTGTTCAAAGAACACTCACGTTTCCTGCGTCTTAGAGACTTTAGAAAGCGAGAGCATGCTTCTCGCTCTAAAGCAGAGTGTGATCCATGGATGAGAACTATGCTGTGTGTTTCCCTTCAGAAAAGGAGTTAAATCCCAGGCTCTGTGTCTTCCTACAAACAAGACTTCGTTTCAGGTAAGGGCAGTCACTTTTCAGCTCAAAAGAACTACATCGTTCACGGAGCTCACACGTTTCTCATCTTAACAGACAAGCATTGGATGTTAGAGGGTCAG
Organism: Onychomys leucogaster; assembly: GCA_949786385.1. Lineage (NCBI taxonomy): Eukaryota > Metazoa > Chordata > Mammalia > Rodentia > Cricetidae > Onychomys > Onychomys leucogaster. Next base: position 1,525,907 of record CATKUP010000038.1, on the reverse strand, counting down.
TGCTTTGTATCAGTTTCAGAAGCAGATTTGGACTACATATGGTCCATATGTGTAGGAAACACCGTTCTTTTGTTCTCAGCACACTCATGTTTCCTGCTGTATTAGAGACTCTAGAAAGCAAGAGCGTGCTTCTTGCTCTAAAGCAGAGTGTGATCCATGGATGAGAACTATGCTGTGTGTTTCCCTTCAGAAATGGAGTTAAATCCCAGGCTGTGTGTCCTCCTACATGCAAGACTTCGTTTCAGGTAAGGGCAGTCACTTTTCTGCTCAAACGAACTACATCGTTCACGAAGCTCACACGTTTCTCATCTTAACTGACAAGCATTGGATGTTAGAGGGTCAGTGCTTTGTATCAGTTTCAGAGGCAGATTTGGACTACATATGGTCCATATGTGTAGGAAACACCGTTCTTTTGTTCTGGGCACACTCAGATATCCTGCTGTATTAGAGACTCTAGAAAGCAAGAGTGTGCTTCTCGCTCTAAAGCAGAGTGTGATCCATGGATGAGAACTATGCTGTTTGTTTCACTTCAGAAATGGAGTTAAATCCCAGGCTCTGAGTCTTCCTACAAGCAAGACTTCGTTTCAGGTAAGGGCAGTCACTTTTCTGCTCAAACGAACTACATCGTTCACAAAGCTCACACGTTTCTCATCTTAACTGACAAGCATTGGATGTTAGAGGACAAGTGCTTTGTATCAGTTTCAGAAGCAGAGTTGGACTAGATATGGTCCGTATGTGTAGGAAACACCGTTCTTTTGTTCTAAGCACACTCACATTTCCTGCTGTCTTAGAGACTCTAGAAAGCAAGATCGTGCTTCTTGTTCTAAAGCAGAGTGTGATCCATGGATCCGAACACTGCTGTGTGTTTCACTTCAGGAATGGAGTTAAATCCCATGCTCTGAGTCTTCCTACAAGCAAGACTTTGTTTCAGGTAAGGGCAGTCACTTTTCTGCTCAAACGAACTACATCGTTCACGAAGCTCACACGTTTCTCATCTTAACTGACAAGCATTGGATGTTAGAGGGTCAGTGCTTTGTATCAGTTTCAGAGGCAGATTTGGACTACATATGGTCCTTATGTGTAGGAAACACCGTTCTTTTTTTCTGGGCACACTCAGATATCCTGCTGTATTAGAGACTCTAGAAAGCAAGAGTGTGCTTCTCGCTCTAAAGCAGAGTGTGATCCATGCATGAGAACTATGCTGTGTGTTTCACTTCAGAAATGGAGTTAAATCCCAGGCTCTGAGTCTTCCTACAAGCAAGACTTCGTTTCAGGTAAGGGCAGTCACTTTTCTGCTCAAACGAACTACATCGTTCACGAAGCTCACACGTTTCTCATCTTAACTGACAAGCATTGGATGTTAGAGGACCAGTGCTTTGTATCAGTTTCAGAAGCAGAGTTGGACTAGATATGGTCCGTATGTGTAGGAAACACCGTTCTTTTGTTCTCAGCACACTCACGTTTCCTGCGTCTTAGAGACTTTAGAAAGCAAGAGCGTGCTTCTCGCTCTAAAGCAGAGTTTGATCCATGGATGAGAACTATGCTGTGTGTTTCCCTTCAGAAAAGGAGTTAAATCCCAGGCTCTGTGTCTTCCTACAAGCAAGACTTCGTTTCAGGTAAGGGCAGTCACTTTTCAGCTCAAACGAACTACATCGTTCACAGAGCTCACACGTTTCTCATCTTAACAGACAAGCATTGGATGTTAGAGATCCAGTGCTTTGTATCAGTTTCAGAAGCAGAGTTGGACTAGATATGGTCTGTATGTGTACGAAACACCGTTCTTTTGTTCTCTGCAAACTCACATTTCCTGCTGTCTTAGAGACTCTAGAAAGCAAGATCGTGCTTCTTGTCCTAAAGCAGAGTGTGATCCATGGATGAGAACACTGCTGTGTGTTTCACTTCAGAAATGGAGTTAAATCCCAGGCTCTGAGTCTTCCTACAAGCAAGACTTCGTTTCAGGTAAGGGCAGTCACTTTTCTGCTCAAACGAACTACATCGTTCACGAAGATCACACGTTTCTCATCTTAACTGACAAGCATTGGATGTTAGAGGGTCAGTGCTTTGTATCAGTTTCAGAAGCAGATTTGGACTACATATGGTCCATATGTGTAGGAAACACCGTTCTTTTGTTCTGGGCACACTCAGATTTCCTGCTGTCTTAGAGACCCTAGAAAGCAAGAGCGTGCTTCTTGCTCTAAAGCAGAGTGTGATCCATGGATGAGTACTATGCTGTGTGTTTCCCTTCAGAAATGGAGTTAAATCCCAGGCTGTGTGTCTTCCTACATGCAAGACTTCGTTTCTGGTAAGGGCAGTCACTTTTCTGCTCAAACGAACTACATCGTTCAAGAAGCTCACACGTTTCTCATCTTAACTGACAAGCATTGGATGTTAGAGGGTCAGTGCTTTGTATCAGTTTCAGAGGCAGATTTGGACTACATATGGTCCATATGTGTAGGAAACACCATTCTTTTGTTCTGGGCACACTCAGATATTGCTTCTCGCTCTAAAGCAGAGTGTGATCCATGGATGAGAACTATGCTGTGTGTTTCACTTCAGAAATGGAGTTAAATCCCAGGCTCTGAGTCTTCCTACAAGCAAGACTTCGTTTCAGGTAAGGGCAGTCACTTTTCTGCTCAAACGAACTACATCGTTCACGAAGCTCACACGTTTCTCATCTTAACTGACAAGCATTGGATATTAGAGTGTCAGTGCTTTGTATCAGTTTCAGAAGCAGATTTGGACTACATATGGTCCATATGTGTAGGAAACACTGTTCTTTTGTTCTGGGCACACTCAGATTTCCTGCTGTCTTAGAGACTCTAGAAAGCAAGAGCGTGCTTCTTGCTCTAAAGCAGAGTGTGAACCATGGATGAGTACTATGCTGTGTGTTTCCCTTCAGAAATGGAGTTAAATCCCAGGCTGTGTGTCTTCCTACATGCAAGACTTCATTTCAGGTAAGGGCAGTAACTTTTCAGCTCAAACGAACTACATTGTTCACGGAGCTCACACGTTTCTCATCTTAACAGACAAGCATTGGATGTTAGAGGACCAGTGATTTGTATCAGTTTCAGAAGCAGAGTTGGACTAGATATGGTCCGTATGTGTAGGAAACACCGTTCTTTTGTTCTCTGCAAACTCACGTTTCCTGCTGTCTTAGAGACTCTAGAAAGCAAGATCGTGCTTCTTGTTCTAAAGCAGAGTGTGATCAATGGATGAGAACACTGCTGTGTGTTTCACTTCAGGAATGGAGTTAAATCCCAGGCTCTGAGTCTTCCTGCAAGCAAGACTTCGTTTCAGGTAAGGGCAGTCAGTTTTCTGCTCAAATGAACTACATCGTTCACAAAGCTCACACGTTTCTCATCGTAACGGACAAGCATTGGGTGTTAGAGGACCAGTGCTTTGTATCAGTTCCAGAAGAAGAGTTGGACTAGATATGGTCCGTATGTGTAGGAAATACCGCTCTTTTGTTCTAAGCACACTCACGTTTCCTGCGTCTTAGAGACTTTAGAAAGCAAGAGCGTGCTTCTTGCTCTAAAGCAGAGTGTGATCCATGGATGAGAACTATGCTGTGTGTTTCCCTTCATAAAAGGAGTTAAATCCCAGGCTCTGTGTCTTCCTACAAACAAGACTTCGTTTCAGGTAAGGGCAGTCACTTTTCAGCTCAAAGGAACTACATCGTTCATGGAGCTCACACGTTTCTCATCTTAACAGACAAGCATTGGATGTTAGAGGGTCAGTGCTTTGTATCAGTTTCAGAGGCAGATTTGGACTACATATGGTCCATATGTGTAGGAAACACCGTTCTTTTGTTCTGCGCACACTCAGATATCCTGCTGTATTAGAGACTCTAGAAAGCAAGAGTGTGCTTCTCGCTCTAAAGCAGAGTGTGATCCATGGATGAGAACTATGCTGTGTGTTTCACTTCAGAAATGGAGTTAAATCCCAGGCTCTGAGTCTTCCTACAAGCAAGACTTCGTTTCAGGTAAGGGCAGTCACTTTTCTGCTCAAACGAACTACATCGTTCACAAAGCTCACACGTTTCTCATCTTAACTGACAAGCATTGGATGTTAGAGGACCAGTGCTTTGTATCAGTTTCAGAAGCAGAGTTGGACTAGATATGGTCCGTATGTGTAGGAAACACCGTTCTTTTGTTCTCTGCAAACTCACATTTCCTGCTGTCTTAGAGACTCTAGAAAGCAAGATCGTGCTTCTTGTTCTAAAGCAGAGTGTGATCCATGGATGAGAACACTGCTGTGTGTTTCACTTCAGGAATGGAGTTAAATCCCATGCTCTGAGTCTTCCTACAAGCAAGACTTCGTTTCAGGTAAGGGCAGTCACTTTTCTGCTCAAACGAACTACATCGTTCACGAAGCTCACACGTTTCTCATTTTAACTGACAAGCATTGGATGTTAGAGGACCAGTGCTTTGTATCAGTTTCCGAAGCAGAGTTGGACTAGATATGGTCCGTATGTATAGGAAACTCCGTTCTTTTGTTCTCAGCACACTCAAGTTTCCAGCGTCTTAGAGACTCTAGAAAGCAAGAGTGTGCTTCTCGCTCTAAAGCAGAGTGTGATCCATGGATGAGAACTATGCTGTGTGTTTCACTTCAGAAATGGAGTTAAATCCCAGGCTGTGTGTCTTCCTACATGCAAGACTTCGTTTCAGATAAGGGCAGTCACTTTTCTGCTCAAACGAACTACATCGTTCACGAAGCTCACACGTTTCTCATCTTAACTGACAAGCATTGGATGTTAGAGGGTCAGTGCTTTGTATCAGTTTCAGAGGCAGATTTGGACTACATATGGTCCATATGTGTAGGAAACACCGTTCTTTTGTTCTGGGCACACTCAGATATCCTGCTGTATTAGAGACTCTAGAAAGCAAGAGTGTGCTTCTCGCTCTAAAGCAGAGTGTGATCCATGGATGAGAACTATGCTGTGTGTTTCACTTCAGAAATGGAGTTAAATCCCAGGCTCTGAGTCTTCCTACAAGAAAGACTTCGTTTCAGGTAAGAGCAGTCACTTTTCTGCTCAAACGAACTACATCGTTCACAAAGCTCACACGTTTCTCATCTTAACTGACAAGCATTGGATGTTAGAGGACCAGTGCTTTGTATCAGTTTCAGAAGCAGAGTTGGACTAGATATGGTCCGTATGTGTAGGAAACACCGTTCTTTTGTTCTAAGCACACTCACGTTTCCTGCGTCTTAGAGACTTTAGAAAGCAAGAGCGTGCTTCTCGCTCTAAAGCAGAGTGTGATCCATGGATGAGAACTATGCTGTGTGTTTCCCTTCAGAAAAGGAGTTAAATCCCAGGCTCTGTGTCTTCCTACAAACAAGACTTCGTTTCAGGTAAGGGCAGTCACTTTTCAGCTCAAACGAACTACATCGTTCACGAAGCTCACACGTTTCTCATTTTAACTGACAAGCATTGGATGTTAGAGGACCAGTGCTTTGTATCAGTTTCCGAAGCAGAGTTGGACTAGATATGGTCCGTATGTATAGGAAACTCCGTTCTTTTGTTCTCAGCACACTCACGTTTCCAGCGTCTTAGAGACTCTAGAAAGCAAGAGTGTGCTTCTCGCTCTAAAGCAGAGTGTGATCCATGGATGAGAACTATGCTGTGTGTTTCACTTCAGAAATGGAGTTAAATCCCAGGCTCTGAATCTTCCTACAAGCAAGACTTCGTTTCAGGTAAGGGCAGTCACTTTTCTGCTCAAACGAACTACATCGTTCACGAAGCTCACACGTTTCTCATCTTAACTGACAAGCATTGGATGTTAGAGGACCAGTGCTTTGTATCAGTTTCAGAAGCAGAGTTGGACTAGATATGGTCCGTATGTGTAGGAAACTCCGTTCTTTTGTTCTCAGCACACTCACGTTTCCTGCGTCTTAGAGACTTTAGAAAGCAAGAGCGTGCTTCTCGCTCTAAAGCAGAGTGTGATCCATGGATGATAACTATGCTGTGTGTTTCCCTTCAGAAATGGAGGTAAATCCCAGGCTGTGTGTCTTCCTACATGCAAGACTTCGTTTCAGATAAGGGCAGTCACTTTTCTGCTCAAACGAACTACATCGTTCACGAAGCTCACACGTTTCTCATCTTAACTGACAGGCATTGGATGTTAGAGGACCAGTGCTTTGTATCAGTTTCAGAAGAAGAGTTGGACTAGATAGGGTCCGTATGTGTAGGAAACACCGTTCTTTTGTTCTCAGCACACTCAAGTTTCCTGTTGTATTAGAGATTCTAGAAAGCAAGAGCGTGGTAATAGCTCTAAAGCAGAGTGTGATCCATGGATGAGAACTATGCTGTGTCTTTCCCTTCAGAAATGGAGTTAAATCCCAGGCTCTATGTCTTCCTACAAGCAAGACTTCGTTTCAGGTAAGGGCAGTCACTTTTCAGCTCAAACGATCTACATCTTTCACGGAGCTCACACGTTTCTCATCTTAACAGACAAGCATTGGATGTTAGAGGACCAGTGCTTTGTATCAGTTTTAGAAGCAGAGTTGGACTAGATAAGGTCCGTATGTGTAGGAAACACCGTACTTTTGTTCTCACCACACTCACGTTTCCTGCTGTCTTAGAGACTCTAGAAAGCAAGAGCGTGCTTCTTGTTCTAAAGCAGATTGTAATCAATGGATGATTACACTGAAGTGTGTTTTACTTCTGAAATGGAGGTAAATCCCAGGCTCTGAGTCTTCCTACAAGCAAGACTTCGTTTCAATTAAGGGCAGTCACATTTCTGCTCAAACGAACTACATCTTTCACGAAGCTCAAATGTTTCTCATCTTAACTGACAAGCATTGGATGTTAGAGGACCTTTGCATTCTATCAGTTTCAGAAGAAGATTTGGACTACATATAGTCCGTATGTGTATGAAACACTGTTCTTTTTTTCTGGGCACACTCAGTTTTCCTGCTCTCTTAGAGACTCTAGAAAGCAAGAGTGTGCTTCTTGGTCTAAAGCAGAGTGTGATCCATGGATGAGAACTATGCTGTGTGTTTCACTTCAGAAATGGAGTTAAATCCGAGGCTCTGAGTCTTCCTACAAGCAAGACTTCGTTTCAGGTAAGGGCAGTCACTTTTCTGCTCAAACGAACTACATCGTTCACGAAGCTCACACTTTTCTCATCTTAACTGACAAGCATTGGATGTTAGAGGACAAGTGCTTTGTATCAGTTTCCAAAGCAGAGTTGGACTAGATATGGCCCGTATGTATAGGAAACTCCGTTCTTTTGTTCTCTGCAAACTCACGTTTCCAGCTTTCTTAGAGACTATAGAAAGCAAGATCGTCCTTCATGTTCTAAAGCAGAGTGTGATCAATGGATGAGAACACTGCTGTGTGTTTCACTTCAGGAATGGAGTTAAATCCCAGGCTCTGAGTCTTCCTACAAGCAAGACTTCGTTTCAGGTAAGGGCAGTCAGTTTTCTGCTCAAATGAACTACATCGTTCACAAAGCTCACACGTTTCTCATCTTAACTGACAAGCATTGGATGTTAGAGGACCAGTGCTTTGTATCAGTTTCAGAAGAAGATTTGGACTAGATATGGTCCGTATGTGTAGGAAACACCGTTCTTTTGTTCAAAGAACACTCACGTTTCCTGCGTCTTAGAGACTTTAGAAAGCGAGAGCATGCTTCTCGCTCTAAAGCAGAGTGTGATCCATGGATGAGAACTATGCTGTGTGTTTCCCTTCAGAAAAGGAGTTAAATCCCAGGCTCTGTGTCTTCCTACAAACAAGACTTCGTTTCAGGTAAGGGCAGTCACTTTTCAGCTCAAAAGAACTACATCGTTCACGGAGCTCACACGTTTCTCATCTTAACAGACAAGCATTGGATGTTAGAGGGTCAGTGCTTTGTATCAGTTTCAGAAGCAGATTTGGACTACATATGGTCCATATGTGTAGGAAACACCGTTCTTTTGTTCTCAGCACACTCATGTTTCCTGCTGTATTAGAGACTCTAGAAAGCAAGAGCGTGCTTCTTGCTCTAAAGCAGAGTGTGATCCATGGATGAGAACTATGCTGTGTGTTTCCCTTCAGAAATGGAGTTAAATCCCAGGCTGTGTGTCCTCCTACATGCAAGACTTCGTTTCAGGTAAGGGCAGTCACTTTTCTGCTCAAACGAACTACATCGTTCACGAAGCTCACACGTTTCTCATCTTAACTGACAAGCATTGGATGTTAGAGGGTCAGTGCTTTGTATCAGTTTCAGAGGCAGATTTGGACTACATATGGTCCATATGTGTAGGAAACACCGTTCTTTTGTTCTGGGCACACTCAGATATCCTGCTGTATTAGAGACTCTAGAAAGCAAGAGTGTGCTTCTCGCTCTAAAGCAGAGTGTGATCCATGGATGAGAACTATGCTGTTTGTTTCACTTCAGAAATGGAGTTAAATCCCAGGCTCTGAGTCTTCCTACAAGCAAGACTTCGTTTCAGGTAAGGGCAGTCACTTTTCTGCTCAAACGAACTACATCGTTCACAAAGCTCACACGTTTCTCATCTTAACTGACAAGCATTGGATGTTAGAGGACAAGTGCTTTGTATCAGTTTCAGAAGCAGAGTTGGACTAGATATGGTCCGTATGTGTAGGAAACACCGTTCTTTTGTTCTAAGCACACTCACATTTCCTGCTGTCTTAGAGACTCTAGAAAGCAAGATCGTGCTTCTTGTTCTAAAGCAGAGTGTGATCCATGGATCCGAACACTGCTGTGTGTTTCACTTCAGGAATGGAGTTAAATCCCATGCTCTGAGTCTTCCTACAAGCAAGACTTTGTTTCAGGTAAGGGCAGTCACTTTTCTGCTCAAACGAACTACATCGTTCACGAAGCTCACACGTTTCTCATCTTAACTGACAAGCATTGGATGTTAGAGGGTCAGTGCTTTGTATCAGTTTCAGAGGCAGATTTGGACTACATATGGTCCTTATGTGTAGGAAACACCGTTCTTTTTTTCTGGGCACACTCAGATATCCTGCTGTATTAGAGACTCTAGAAAGCAAGAGTGTGCTTCTCGCTCTAAAGCAGAGTGTGATCCATGCATGAGAACTATGCTGTGTGTTTCACTTCAGAAATGGAGTTAAATCCCAGGCTCTGAGTCTTCCTACAAGCAAGACTTCGTTTCAGGTAAGGGCAGTCACTTTTCTGCTCAAACGAACTACATCGTTCACGAAGCTCACACGTTTCTCATCTTAACTGACAAGCATTGGATGTTAGAGGACCAGTGCTTTGTATCAGTTTCAGAAGCAGAGTTGGACTAGATATGGTCCGTATGTGTAGGAAACACCGTTCTTTTGTTCTCAGCACACTCACGTTTCCTGCGTCTTAGAGACTTTAGAAAGCAAGAGCGTGCTTCTCGCTCTAAAGCAGAGTTTGATCCATGGATGAGAACTATGCTGTGTGTTTCCCTTCAGAAAAGGAGTTAAATCCCAGGCTCTGTGTCTTCCTACAAGCAAGACTTCGTTTCAGGTAAGGGCAGTCACTTTTCAGCTCAAACGAACTACATCGTTCACAGAGCTCACACGTTTCTCATCTTAACAGACAAGCATTGGATGTTAGAGATCCAGTGCTTTGTATCAGTTTCAGAAGCAGAGTTGGACTAGATATGGTCTGTATGTGTACGAAACACCGTTCTTTTGTTCTCTGCAAACTCACATTTCCTGCTGTCTTAGAGACTCTAGAAAGCAAGATCGTGCTTCTTGTCCTAAAGCAGAGTGTGATCCATGGATGAGAACACTGCTGTGTGTTTCACTTCAGAAATGGAGTTAAATCCCAGGCTCTGAGTCTTCCTACAAGCAAGACTTCGTTTCAGGTAAGGGCAGTCACTTTTCTGCTCAAACGAACTACATCGTTCACGAAGATCACACGTTTCTCATCTTAACTGACAAGCATTGGATGTTAGAGGGTCAGTGCTTTGTATCAGTTTCAGAAGCAGATTTGGACTACATATGGTCCATATGTGTAGGAAACACCGTTCTTTTGTTCTGGGCACACTCAGATTTCCTGCTGTCTTAGAGACCCTAGAAAGCAAGAGCGTGCTTCTTGCTCTAAAGCAGAGTGTGATCCATGGATGAGTACTATGCTGTGTGTTTCCCTTCAGAAATGGAGTTAAATCCCAGGCTGTGTGTCTTCCTACATGCAAGACTTCGTTTCTGGTAAGGGCAGTCACTTTTCTGCTCAAACGAACTACATCGTTCAAGAAGCTCACACGTTTCTCATCTTAACTGACAAGCATTGGATGTTAGAGGGTCAGTGCTTTGTATCAGTTTCAGAGGCAGATTTGGACTACATATGGTCCATATGTGTAGGAAACACCATTCTTTTGTTCTGGGCACACTCAGATATTGCTTCTCGCTCTAAAGCAGAGTGTGATCCATGGATGAGAACTATGCTGTGTGTTTCACTTCAGAAATGGAGTTAAATCCCAGGCTCTGAGTCTTCCTACAAGCAAGACTTCGTTTCAGGTAAGGGCAGTCACTTTTCTGCTCAAACGAACTACATCGTTCACGAAGCTCACACGTTTCTCATCTTAACTGACAAGCATTGGATATTAGAGTGTCAGTGCTTTGTATCAGTTTCAGAAGCAGATTTGGACTACATATGGTCCATATGTGTAGGAAACACTGTTCTTTTGTTCTGGGCACACTCAGATTTCCTGCTGTCTTAGAGACTCTAGAAAGCAAGAGCGTGCTTCTTGCTCTAAAGCAGAGTGTGAACCATGGATGAGTACTATGCTGTGTGTTTCCCTTCAGAAATGGAGTTAAATCCCAGGCTGTGTGTCTTCCTACATGCAAGACTTCATTTCAGGTAAGGGCAGTAACTTTTCAGCTCAAACGAACTACATTGTTCACGGAGCTCACACGTTTCTCATCTTAACAGACAAGCATTGGATGTTAGAGGACCAGTGATTTGTATCAGTTTCAGAAGCAGAGTTGGACTAGATATGGTCCGTATGTGTAGGAAACACCGTTCTTTTGTTCTCTGCAAACTCACGTTTCCTGCTGTCTTAGAGACTCTAGAAAGCAAGATCGTGCTTCTTGTTCTAAAGCAGAGTGTGATCAATGGATGAGAACACTGCTGTGTGTTTCACTTCAGGAATGGAGTTAAATCCCAGGCTCTGAGTCTTCCTGCAAGCAAGACTTCGTTTCAGGTAAGGGCAGTCAGTTTTCTGCTCAAATGAACTACATCGTTCACAAAGCTCACACGTTTCTCATCGTAACGGACAAGCATTGGGTGTTAGAGGACCAGTGCTTTGTATCAGTTCCAGAAGAAGAGTTGGACTAGATATGGTCCGTATGTGTAGGAAATACCGCTCTTTTGTTCTAAGCACACTCACGTTTCCTGCGTCTTAGAGACTTTAGAAAGCAAGAGCGTGCTTCTTGCTCTAAAGCAGAGTGTGATCCATGGATGAGAACTATGCTGTGTGTTTCCCTTCATAAAAGGAGTTAAATCCCAGGCTCTGTGTCTTCCTACAAACAAGACTTCGTTTCAGGTAAGGGCAGTCACTTTTCAGCTCAAAGGAACTACATCGTTCATGGAGCTCACACGTTTCTCATCTTAACAGACAAGCATTGGATGTTAGAGGGTCAGTGCTTTGTATCAGTTTCAGAAGCAGATTTGGACTACATATGGTCCATATGTGTAGGAAACACCGTTCTTTTGTTCTCAGCACACTCAGATATCCTGCTGTATTAGAGACTCTAGAAAGCAAGAGTGTGCTTCTCGCTCTAAAGCAGAGTGTGATCCATGGATGAGAACTATGCTGTGTGTTTCACTTCAGGAATGGAGTTAAATCCCATGCTCTGAGTCTTCCTACAAGCAAGACTTCGTTTCAAGTAAGGGCAGTCACTTTTCTGCTCAAACGAACTACATCGTTCACGAAGCTCACACGTTTCTCATTTTAACTGACAAGCATTGGATGTTAGAGGACCAGTGCTTTGTATCAGTTTCCGAAGCAGAGTTGGACTAGATATGGTCCGTGTGTATAGGAAAATCCGTTCTTTTGTTCTCAGCACACTCACGTTTCCAGCATCTTAGAGACTCTAGAAAGCAAGAGTGTTCTTCTCGCTCTAAAGCAGAGTGTGATCCATGGATGAGAACTATGCTGTGTGTTTCACTTCAGAAATGGAGTTAAATCCCAGGCTCTGAGTCTTCCTACAAGCAAGACTTCGTTTCAGGTAAGGGCAGTCACTTTTCTGCTCAAATGAACTACATCGTTCACAAAGCTCACATGTTTCTCATCGTAAGGGACAAGCATTGGGTGTTAGAGGACCAGTGCTTTGTATCAGTTTCAGAAGAAGAGTTGGACTAGATATGGTCCGTATGTGTAGGAAACACCGTTCTTTTGTTCTAAGCACACTCACGTTTCCTGTGTCTTAGAGACTTTAGAAAGCAAGAGCGTGCTTCTCGCTCTAAAGCAGAGTGTGATCCATGGATGAGAACTATGCTGTGTGTTTCCCTTCAGAAAAGGAGTTAAATCCCAGGCTCTGTGTCTTCCTACAAACAAGACTTCGTTTCAGGTAAGGGCAGTCACTTTTCAGCTCAAACAAACTACATCATTCACGGAGCTCACACGTTTCTCATCTTAACAGACAAGCATTGGATGTTAGAGGGTCAGTGCTTTGTATCAGGTTCAGAAGCAGATTTGGACTACATATGGTCCATATGTGTAGGAAACACCATTCTTTTGTTCTGGGCACACTCAGATTTCCTGCTGTCTTAGAGACTCTAGAAAGCAAGAGCGTGCTTCTTGCTCTAAAGCAGAGTGTGATCCATGGATGAGTACTATGCTGTGTGTTTCCCTTCAGAAATGGAGTTAAATCCCAGGCTGTGTGTCTTCCTACATGCAAGACTTCGTTTCTGGTAAGGGCAGTCACTTTTCTGCTCAAACGAACTACATCGTTCAAGAAGCTCACACGTTTCTCATCTTAACTGACAAGCATTGGATGTTAGAGGGTCAGTGCTTTGTATCAGTTTCAGAGGCAGATTTGGACTACATATGGTCCATATGTGTAGGAAACACCGTTCTTTTGTTCTGCGCACACTCAGATATCCTGCTGTATTAGAGACTCTAGAAAGCAAGAGTGTGCTTCTCGCTCTAAAGCAGAGTGTGATCCATGGATGAGAACTATGCTGTGTGTTTCACTTCAGAAATGGAGTTAAATCCCAGGCTCTGAGTCTTCCTACAAGCAAGACTTCGTTTCAGGTAAGGGCAGTCACTTTTCTGCTCAAACGAACTACATCGTTCACAAAGCTCACACGTTTCTCATCTTAACTGACAAGCATTGGATGTTAGAGGACCAGTGCTTTGTATCAGTTTCAGAAGCAGAGTTGGACTAGATATGGTCCGTATGTGTAGGAAACACCGTTCTTTTGTTCTCTGCAAACTCACATTTCCTGCTGTCTTAGAGACTCTAGAAAGCAAGATCGTGCTTCTTGTTCTAAAGCAGAGTGTGATCCATGGATGAGAACACTGCTGTGTGTTTCACTTCAGGAATGGAGTTAAATCCCATGCTCTGAGTCTTCCTACAAGCAAGACTTCGTTTCAGGTAAGGGCAGTCACTTTTCTGCTCAAACGAACTACATCGTTCACGAAGCTCACACGTTTCTCATTTTAACTGACAAGCATTGGATGTTAGAGGACCAGTGCTTTGTATCAGTTTCCGAAGCAGAGTTGGACTAGATATGGTCCGTATGTATAGGAAACTCCGTTCTTTTGTTCTCAGCACACTCAAGTTTCCAGCGTCTTAGAGACTCTAGAAAGCAAGAGTGTGCTTCTCGCTCTAAAGCAGAGTGTGATCCATGGATGAGAACTATGCTGTGTGTTTCACTTCAGAAATGGAGTTAAATCCCAGGCTGTGTGTCTTCCTACATGCAAGACTTCGTTTCAGATAAGGGCAGTCACTTTTCTGCTCAAACGAACTACATCGTTCACGAAGCTCACACGTTTCTCATCTTAACTGACAAGCATTGGATGTTAGAGGGTCAGTGCTTTGTATCAGTTTCAGAGGCAGATTTGGACTACATATGGTCCATATGTGTAGGAAACACCGTTCTTTTGTTCTGGGCACACTCAGATATCCTGCTGTATTAGAGACTCTAGAAAGCAAGAGTGTGCTTCTCGCTCTAAAGCAGAGTGTGATCCATGGATGAGAACTATGCTGTGTGTTTCACTTCAGAAATGGAGTTAAATCCCAGGCTCTGAGTCTTCCTACAAGAAAGACTTCGTTTCAGGTAAGAGCAGTCACTTTTCTGCTCAAACGAACTACATCGTTCACAAAGCTCACACGTTTCTCATCTTAACTGACAAGCATTGGATGTTAGAGGACCAGTGCTTTGTATCAGTTTCAGAAGCAGAGTTGGACTAGATATGGTCCGTATGTGTAGGAAACACCGTTCTTTTGTTCTAAGCACACTCACGTTTCCTGCGTCTTAGAGACTTTAGAAAGCAAGAGCGTGCTTCTCGCTCTAAAGCAGAGTGTGATCCATGGATGAGAACTATGCTGTGTGTTTCCCTTCAGAAAAGGAGTTAAATCCCAGGCTCTGTGTCTTCCTACAAACAAGACTTCGTTTCAGGTAAGGGCAGTCACTTTTCAGCTCAAACGAACTACATCGTTCACGAAGCTCACACGTTTCTCATTTTAACTGACAAGCATTGGATGTTAGAGGACCAGTGCTTTGTATCAGTTTCCGAAGCAGAGTTGGACTAGATATGGTCCGTATGTATAGGAAACTCCGTTCTTTTGTTCTCAGCACACTCACGTTCCAGCGTCTTAGAGACTCTAGAAAGCAAGAGTGTGCTTCTCGCTCTAAAGCAAAGTGTGATCCATGGATGAGAACTATGCTGTGTGTTTCACTTCAGAAATGGAGTTAAATCCCAGGCTCTGAATCTTCCTACAAGCAAGACTTCGTTTCAGGTAAGGGCAGTCACTTTTCTGCTCAAACGAACTACATCGTTCACGAAGCTCACACGTTTCTCATCTTAACTGACAAGCATTGGATGTTAGAGGACCAGTGCTTTGTATCAGTTTCAGAAGCAGAGTTGGACTAGATATGGTCCGTATGTGTAGGAAACTCCGTTCTTTTGTTCTCAGCACACTCACGTTTCCTGCGTCTTAGAGACTTTAGAAAGCAAGAGCGTGCTTCTCGCTCTAAAGCAGAGTGTGATCCATGGATGATAACTATGCTGTGTGTTTCCCTTCAGAAATGGAGGTAAATCCCAGGCTGTGTGTCTTCCTACATGCAAGACTTCGTTTCAGATAAGGGCAGTCACTTTTCTGCTCAAACGAACTACATCGTTCACGAAGCTCACACGTTTCTCATCTTAACTGACAAGCATTGGATGTTAGAGGGTCAGTGCTTTGTATCAGTTTCAGAGGCAGATTTGGACCACATATGGTCCATATGTGTAGGAAACACCGTTCTTTTGTTCTGGGCACACTCAGATATCCTGCTGTATTAGATACTCTAGAAAGCAAGAGTGTGCTTCTCGCTCTAAAGCAGAGTGTGATCCATGGATGAGAACTATGCTGTGTGTTTCACTTCAGAAATGGAGTTAAATCCCAGGCTCTGAGTCTTCCTACAAGCAAGACTTCGTTTCAGGTAAGGGCAGTCACTTTTCTGCTCAAACGAACTACATCGTTCACAAAGCTCACACGTTTCTCATCTTAACTGACAAGCATTGGATGTTAGAGGACCAGTGCTTTGTATCAGTTTCAGAAGCAGAGTTGGACTAGATATGGTCCGTATGTGTAGGAAACACCGTTCTTTTGTTCTCAGCACACTCACGTTTCCTGCGTCTTAGACACTTTAGAAAGCAAGAGCGTGCTTCTCGCTCTAAAGCAGAGTGTGATCCATGGATGAGAACTATGCTGTGTGTTTCCCTTCAGAAAAGGAGTTAAATCCCAGGCTCTGTATCTTCCTACAAGCAAGACTTCGTTTTAGGTAAGGGCAGTCACTTTTCAGCTCAAACGAACTACATCGTTCACGGAGCTCACACGTTTCCCATCTTAACAGACAAGCATTGGATGTTAGAGATCCAGTGCTTTGTATCAGTTTCAGAAGCAGAGTTGGACTAGATATGGTCCGTATGTGTAGGAAACACCGTTCTATTGTTCTGGGCACACTCAGATATCCTGCTGTATTAGAGACTCTAGAAAGCAAGAGTGTGCTTCTCGCTCTAAAGCAGAGTGTGATCCATGGATGGGAACTATGCTGTGTGTTTCACTTCAGAAATGGAGTTAAATCCCAGGCTCTGAGTCTTCCTAAAAGCAAGACTTCGTTTCAGGTAAGGGCAGTCACTTTTCTGCTCAAACGAACTACATCGTTCACGAAGCTCACACGTTTCTAATTTTAACTGACAAGCATTGGATGTTAGAGGACCAGTGCTTTGTATCAGTTTCCGAAGCAGAGTTGGACTAGATATGGCCCGTATGTGTAGGAAACACCGTTCTTTTGTTCTCTGCAAATTCACATTTCCTGCTGTCTTAGAGACTCTAGAAAGCAAGATCGTGCTTCTTGTTCTAAAGCAGAGTTTGATCCATGGATGAGAACACTGCTGTGTGTTTCACTTCAGGAATGGAGTTAAATCCCATGCTCTGAGTCTTCCTACAAGCAAGACTTCGTTTCAGGTAAGGGCAGTCACTTTTCTGCTCAAATGAACTACATCGTTCACGAAGCTCACACGTTTCTCATTTTAACTGACAAGCATTAGATGTTAGAGGACCAGTGCTTTGTATCAGTTTCCGAAGCAGAGTTGGACTAGATATGGTCCGTATGTATAGGAAACTCCGTTCTTTTGTTCTCAGTACACTCACGTTTCCAGCGTCTTAGAGACTCTAGAAAGCAAGAGTGTGCTTCTCGCTCTAAAGCAGAGTGTGATCCATGGATGAGAACTATGCTGTGTGTTTCACTTCAGAAATGGTGTTAAATCCCATGCTCTGAGTCTTCCTACAAGCAAGACTTCGTTTCAGGTAAGGGCAGTCACTTTTCTGCTCAAATGAACTACATCGTTCACGAAGCTCACACGTTTCTCATCTTAACTGACAAGCATTGCATGTTAGAGGGTCAGTGCTTTGTATCAGTTTCAGAGGCAGATTTGGACTACATATGGTCCATATGTGTAGGAAACAAAGTTCTTTTGTTCTGGGCACACTCAGATATCCTGCTGTATTAGAGAATCTAGAAAGCAGGAGTGTGCTTCTCGCTCTAAAGCAGAGTGTGATCCATGGATGAGAACTATGCTGTGTGTTTCCCTTCAGAAATGGAGTTAAATCCCAGGCTCTGAGTCTTCCTACAAGCAAGACTTCGTTTCAGGTAAGGGCAGTCACTTTTCTGCTCAAACGAACTACATCTTTCACGAAGGTCACACGTTTCTCATTTTAACTGACAAGCATTGGATGTTAGAGGATCAGTGCTTTGTATCAGTTTCCGAAGCAGAGTTGGACTAGATATGGTCCGTATGTATAGGAAACTCCGTTCTTTTGTTCTCAGCACACTCACGTTTCCAGCGTCTTAGAGACTCTAGAAAGCAAGAGTGTGCTTCTCGCTCTAAAGCAGAGTGTGATCCATGGATGAGAACTATGCTGTGTGTTTCACTTCAGAAATGGAGTTAAATCCCAGGCTCTGAGTCTTCCTACAAGCAAGACTTCGTTTCAGGTAAGGGCAGTCACTTTTCTGCTCAAATGAACTACATCGTTCACAAAGCTCACACGTTTCTTATCGTAACGGACAAGCATTGGGTGTTAGAGGACCAGTGCTTTGTATGAGTTTCAGAAGAAGAGTTGGACTAGATATGGTCCGTATGTGTAGGAAACACCGTTCTTTTGTTCTAAGCACACTCACGTTTCCTGCTGTATTAGAGACTCTAGAAAGCAAGAGCGTGCTTCTCGCTCTAAAGCAGAGTGTGATCCATGGATGAGAACTATGCTGTGTGTTTCCCTTCAGAAAAGGAGTGAAATCCCAGGCTCTGTGTCTTCCTACAAGCAAGACTTCGTTTCAGGTAAGGGCTGTCACTTTTCAGCTCAAACGAACTACATCATTCACGGAGCTCACACGTTTCTCATCTTAACAGACAAGCATTGGATGTTAGAGATCCAGTGCCTTGTATCAGTTTCCGAAGCAGAGCTGGACTAGATATGGTCCGTATGTATAGGAAACTCCGTTCTTTTGTTCTCAGCACACTCACGTTTCCAGCGTCTTAGAGACTCTAGAAAGCAAGAGCGTGATTCTGGCTCTAAAGCAGAGTGTGATCCATGGATGAGAACTATGCTGTGTGTTTCACTTCAGAAATGGAGTTAAATCCCAGGCTGTGAGTCTTCCTACATGCAAGACTTCGTTTCAGGTAAGGGCGGTCACTTTTCTGCTGAAACGAACTACATCGTTCACGAAGCTCACACGTTTCTCATCTTAACTGACAAGCATTGGATGTTAGAGGGTCAGTGCTTTGTATCAGTTTCAGAGGCAGATTTGGACTACATATGGTCCATATGTGTAGGAAATACCATTCTTTTGTTCTGGGCACACTCAGATATCCTGCTGTATTAGAGACTCTAGAAAGCAAGAGTGTGCTTCTCGCTCTAAAGCAGAGTGTGATCCATGGATGAGAACTATGCTGTGTGTTTCACTTCAGAAATGGAGTCAAATCCCAGGCTCTGAGTATTCCTACAAGCAAGACTTCGTTTTAGGTAAGGGCAGTCACTTTTCTGCTCAAACGAACTACATCGTTCACGAAGCTCAAACGTTTCTCATCTTAACTGACAAGCATTGGATGTTAGAGGACCAGTGCTTTGTATCAGTTTCAGAAGCAGAGTTGGACTAGATATGGTCCGTATGTGTAGGAAACACCGTTCTTTTGTTCTCTGCAAACTCACATTTCCTGCTGTCTTAGAGACTCTAGAAAGCCAGATCGTGCTTCTTGTTCTAAAGCAGAGTGTGATCAATGGATGAGAACACTGCTGTGTGTTTCACTTCAGGAATGGAGTTAAATCCCAGGCTCTGAGTCTTCCTACAAGCAATACTTCGTTTCAAGTAAGGGCAGTCACTTTTCTCCTCAAACGAACTACATCATTCACTGAGCTCACACGTTTCTCATATTAACTGACAAGCATTGGAAGTTAGATGGTCAGTGCTTTGTATCAGTTTCAGAAGCAGATTTGGACTAGATATGGTCCATATGTGTAGGAAACACCATTCTTTCGTTCTGGGCACACTCAGATTTCCTGCTGTCTTAGAGACTCTAGAAAGGAAGAGTGTGCTTTTCGCTCTAAAGCAGAGTGTGATCCATGGATGAAAACTATGCTGTGTGTTTCCCTTCAGAAAAGTAGTTAAATCCCAGGCTCTATGTCTTCCTACAAGCAAGACTTCGTTTCAGGTAAGGGCAGTCACTTTTCTGCTCAAACGAACTACATCGTTCACAGAGCTCACACGTTTCTCATCTTAACTGACAAGCCTTGGATGTTAGAGGACCAGTGCTTTGTATCAGTTTCAGAAGCAGAGTTCGACTAGATATGGTCCGTATGTGTAGGAAACACCGTTCTTTGGTTCTCAGCACACTCACGTTTCCTGCTGTCTTAGAGACTCTAGAAAGCAAGAGTGTGCTTCTTGCATTAAAGCAGAGTGTGATACATGGATGAGAACTATTCTGTGTGTTTCACTTCAGAAATGGAGTTAAATCACAGGCTCTGAGTCTTCCTACAAGCAAGACTTCATTTCAGGTAAGGGCAGACACTTTTCAGCTCAAACAAACTACATCATTCACGAAGCTCACACGTTTCTCATCTTAACTGACGAGCATTGGATGTTAGAGGACCGGTGCTTTGTATCAGTTTCAGAAGCAGAGTTCGACTAGATATGGTCCGTATGTGTAGGAAACACCGTCTTTTGTTCTCAGCACACTCACGTTTCCTGCTGTCTTAGAGAATTTAGAAAGCAAGAGCGTGCTTCTCGCTCTAAAGCAGAGTGTGATCCATGGAAGAGAACTATGCTGTGTGTTTCCCTTAAAAAATAGAGTTAAATCCCAGGCTCTGAGTCTTCCTACAAGCAAGAATTCGTTTCAGGTAAGGGCAGTCACTTTTCTGCTCAAACGAACAACATCGTTCACGAAGCTCACACGTTTCTCATCTTAAATGACAAGAATTAGATGTTAGATGGTCAGAACTTTGTATCAGTTTCAGAAGCAGATTTGGACTACATATGGTCCATATGTGTAGAAAACCCCGTTCTTTTGTTCTGGGCACACTCAGATTTCCTGCTGTATTAGAGACTCTAGAAAGCAAGAGTGTGCTTCTCGCTCTAAAGCAGAGTGTGATCCATGGATGAGAACTATGCTGTGTGTTTCCCTTCAGAAATGGACTTAAATCCCAGGCTCTGTGTCTTACTACAAGCAAGACTTCGTTTCAGGTAAGGGCAGTCACTTTTCTGCTCAACCGAACAACATCGTTCACGAAGCTCACACGTTTCTCATCTTAAATGACAAGAATTAGATGTTAGATGGTCAGTACTTTGTATCAGTTTCAGAAGCAGATTTGGACTACATATGGTCCATATGTGTAGAAAACACCGTTCTTTTGTTATGGGCACACTCAGATTTCCTGCTGTATTAGAGACTCTAGAAAGCAAGAGTGTGCTTCTCGCTCTAAAGCAGAGTGTGATCCATGGATGAGAACTATGCTGTGTGTTTCACTTCAGGAATGGAGTTAAATCCCAGGCTCTGAGTCTTCCTACAAGCAAGACTTCGTTTCAGGTAAGGGCAGTCAGTTTTCTGCTCAAACGAACTACATCGTTCATGAAGCTCACACGTTTCCCATCTTAACTGACAAGCATTGAATGTTAGATTGTCAGTGCTTTGTATCAGTTTCAGAAGCAGAGTTGGACTAGATATGGTCCATATGTGTAGGAAACCCCGTTATTTTGTTCTGGGTACACTCAGATTTCGTGCTGTATTAGAGACTCTAGAAAGCAAGAGTGTGCTTCTTGCTCTAAAGCAGAGTGTGATCCATGGGTGAGAACTATGCTGTGTGTTTCCCTTCAGAAAAGGAGTTAAATCCCAGGCTCTGTGTCTTCCTACAAGCAAGACTTCTTTTCAGGTAAGTGCAGTCACTTTTCAGCTCAAACGAACTACATCGTTCACGGAGCTCACACGTTTCTCATCTTAACAGACAAGCATTGGATGTTAGAGGACCAGTGCTTTGTATCAGTTTCAGAAGCAGAGTTGGACTAGATATGGTCCGTATGTGTAGGAAACACCGTTCTTTTGTTCTCTGCAAACTCACGTTTCCTGCTGTCTTAGAGACTCTAGAAAGCAAGATCTTGCTTCTTGCACTAAAGTAGAGTGTGATCAATGGATGAGAACACTGCTGTGTGTTTCACTTCAGGAATGGAGTTAAATCCCAGGCTCTGAGTCTTCCTGCAGGCAAGACTTCGTTTCAGGTAAGGGCAGTCAGTTTTCTGCTCAAATGAACTACATCTTTCACAAAGCTCACACGTTTCTCATCTTAACGGAAAAGCATTGGGTGTTAGAGGACCAGTGCTTTGTATCAGTTTCAGAAGAAGAGTTGGACTAGATATGGTCCGTATGTGTAGGAAACACCGTTCTTTTGTTCTCAGCACACTCACGTTTCCTGCTGTCTTAGAGACTTTAGAAAGCAAGAGCGTGCTTCTCGCTCTAAAGCAGAGTGTGATCCATGGATGAGAACTATGCTGTGTGTTTCCCTTCAGAAAAGGAGTTAAATCCCAGGCTCTGTGTCTTCCTACAAACAAGACTTCGTTTCAGGTAAGGGCAGTCACTCTTCAGCTCAAACGAACTACATCGTTCACGGAGCTCACACGTTTCTCATCTTAACAGACAAGCATTGGATGTTAGAGACCAGTGCTTTGTATCAGTTTCAGAAGCAGATTTGGACTACATATGGTCCATATGTGTAGGAAACACCGTTCTTTTGTTCTGGGCACACTCAGATTTCCTGCTGTATTAGAGACTCTAGAAAGCAAGAGTGTGCTTCTCGCTCTAAAACAGAGTGTGATCCATGGATGAGAACTATGCTGTGTGTTTCACTTCAGAAATGGAGTTAAATCCCAGGCTCTGAGTCTTCCTGCAAGCAAGAGTTCGTTTCAGGTAAGGGCAGTCACTTTTCTGCTCAAACGAACTACATCGTTCACGAAGCTCACACGTTTCTCATCTTAACTGACAAGCATTGGATGTTAGAGGACCAGTGCTTTGTATCAGTTTCAGAAGCAGAGTTGGACTAGATATGGTCCGTATGTGTAGGAAACACCGTTCTTTTGTTCTCAGCACACTCACGTTTCCTGCGTCTTAGAGACTTTAGAAAGCAAGAGCATGCTTCTCGCTCTAAAGCAGAGTGTGATCCATTGATGAGAACTATGCTATGTGTTTCCATTCAGAAAAGGAGTTAAATCCCAGGCTCTGTGTCTTCCTACAAGCAAGACTTCGTTTCAGGTAAGGGCAGTCACTTTTCAGCTCAAACGAACTACATCGTTCATGGAGCTCACACGTTTCTCATCTTAACAGACAAGCATTGGATGTTAGAGGACCAGTGCTTTGTATCAGTTTCAGAAGCAGAGTTGGACTAGATATGTTCCGTATGTGTAGGAAACACCGTTCTTTTGTTGTCTGCAAACTCACATTTCCTGCTGTCTTAGAGACTCTAGAAAGCAAGATCGTGCTTCTTGTTCTAAAGCAGAGTGTGATCCATGGATGAGAACACTGCTGTATGTTTCACTTCAGGAATGGAGTTAAATCCCAGGCTCTGAGTCTTCCTACAAGCAAGACTTCGTTTCAGGTAAGGGCAGTCAGTTTTCTGCTCAAATGAACTACATCGTTCACAAAGCTCACACGTTTCTCATCTTAACTGACAAGCATTGGATGTTAGAGGACCAGTGCATTCTAACAATTTCAGAAGAAGATTTGGACTACATATAGTCCGTATGTGTATGAAACACCGTTCTTTTGTTCAGGGCACACTCAGATTTCCTGCTGTCTTAGAGACTCTAGAAATCAAGAGTGTGCTTCTTGCTCTAAAGCAGAGTGTGATCCATGGATGAGAACTATGCTGTGTGTTTCACTTCAGAAATGGAGTTAAATCCCAGGCTCTGAGTCTTCCTACAAGCAAGACTTCGTTTCAGGTAAGGGTAGTCACTTTTCTGCTCAAACGAACTACATCGTTCACGAAGCACACACGTTTCTCATCTTAACTGACAAGCATTGGATGTTAGAGGACCAGTGCTTTATATCAGTTTCCGAAGCAGAGTTTGACTAGATATGGTCCGTATGTATAGGAAACTCCGTTCTTTTGTTCTCAGCA
The DNA here is from genome assembly GCA_949786385.1 of Onychomys leucogaster. NCBI lineage: Eukaryota > Metazoa > Chordata > Mammalia > Rodentia > Cricetidae > Onychomys > Onychomys leucogaster. The sequence goes on along the minus strand of CATKUP010000038.1, from coordinate 1,502,593 downwards.
CACTCACTTTTCCTGCGTTTTAGAGACTTTAGAAAGCAAGAGCGTGCTTCTCGCTCTAAAACAGAGTGTGATCCATGGATGAGAACTATGCTGTGTGTTTCCCTTCAGAAAAGGAGTTAAATCCCAGGCTCTGTGTCTTCCTACAAGCAGACTTCCTTTCAGGTAAGGGCAGTCACTTTTCAGCTCAAAAGAACTACATCGTTCACGGAGCTCACACGTTTCTCATCTTAACAGACAAGCATTGGATGTTAGAGGACCAGTGCTTTGTATCAGTTTCAGAAGCAGAGTTGGACTAGATATGGTCCGTATGTGTAGGAAACACCGTTCTTTTGTTCTCTGCAAACTCACGGTTCCTGCTGTCTTAGAGACTCTAGAAAGCAAGATCGTGCTTCTTGTTCTAAAGCAGAGTGTGATCAATGGATGAGAACCCTGCTTTGTGTTTCACTTAAGGAATGGAGTTAAATCCCAGGCTCTGAGTCTTCCTACAAGCAAGACTTCTTTTCAGGTAAGGGCAGTCACTTTTCTGCTCAAATGAACTACATCGTTCACAAAGCTCACACGTTTCTCATCTTAAAGGAAAAGCATTGGGTGTTAGAGGACCAGTGCTTTGTATCAGTTTCAGAAGAAGAGTTGGACTAGATATGGTCCGTATGTGTAGGAAACACCATTCTTTTGTTCTCAGCACACTCACGTTTCCTGCGTCTTAGAGACTTTAGAAAGCAAGAGCGTGCTTCTCGCTCTAAAGCAGAGTGTGATCCATGGATGAGAACTATGCTGTGTGTTTCCCTTCAGAAAAGGAGTTAAATCCCAGGCTCTGTGTCTTCCTACAAACAAGACTTCGTTTCAGGTAAGGGCAGTCACTTTCCAGCTCAAACAAACTACATCGTTCACGGAGCTCACACGTTTCTCATCTTAACAGACAAGCATTGGATGTTAGAGGGTCAATGCTTTGTATCAGTTTCAGAAGCAGATTTGGACTACAAATGGTCCATATGTGTAGGAAACACCGTTCTTTTGTTCTAGGCACACTCAGATTTCCTGCTGTATTAGAGACTCTAGAAAGCAAGAGTGTGCTTCTCGCTCTAAAGCAGAGTGTGATCCATGCATGAGAACTATGCTGTGTGTTTCACTTCAGAAATGGAGTTAAATCCCAGGCTCTGAGTCTTCCTACAAGCAAGACGTCGTTTCAGGTAAGGGCAGTCAGTTTTCTGCTCAAACGAACTACATCGTTCATGAAGCTCACACGTTTCCCATCTTAACTGACAAGCATTGTATGTTAGATTGTCAGTGCTTTGTATCAGTTTCAGAAGAAGAGTTGGACTAGATATGGTCCGTATGTGTAGGAAACACCGTTCTTTTGTTCTCAGCACACTCACATTTCCAGCGTCTTAGAGACTTTAGAAAGCAGGAGCGTGCTTCTCGCTCTAAAGCAGAGTGTGATCCATGGATGAGAACTATGCTGTGTGTTTCCCTTCATAAAAGGACTTAAATCCCAGGCTCTGTGTCTTCCTACAAGCAAGACTTCGTTTAAGGTAAGGGCAGTCACTTTTCAGCTCAAACGAACTACATCGTTCACGGAGCTCACACGTTTCTTATCTTACAGACAAGCATTGTATGTTAGAGGACCAGTGCATTCTAACAATTTCAGAAGAAGATTTGGACTACATATAGTCCGTATGTGTATGAAACACCGTTCTTTTGTTCAGGGCACACTCAGTTTTCCTGCTGTCTTAGAGACTCTAGAAAGCAAGAGTGTGCTTCTTGCTCTAAAGCAGAGTGTGATCCATGGATGAGAACTATGCTGTGTGTTTCACTTCAGAAATGGAGTTAAATCCCAGGCTCTGAGTCTTCCTACAAGCAAGACTTCGTTTCAGGTAAGGGCAGTCACTTTTCTGCTCAAACGAACTACATCGTTCACAAAGCTCACACGTTTCTCATCTTAACAGACAAGCATTGGATGTTAGAGGACCAGTGCTTTGTATCAGTTTCAGAAGCAGAGTTGGACTAGATATGTTCTGTATGTGTAGGTACACCGTTCTTTTGTTCTCTGCAAACTCACATTTCCTGCTGTCTCAGAGACTCTAGAAAGCAAGATCGTGCTTCTTGTTCTAAAGCAGAGTGTGACCAATGGATGAGAACACTGCTGTGTGTTTCACTTCAGGAATGGAGTTAAATCCCAGGCTCTGAGTCTTCCTACAAGAAGACTTCGTTTCAGGTAAGGGCAGTCACTTTTCTGCTCAAATGAACTACATCGTTCACAAAGCTCACACGTTTCTCATCTTAACTGACAAGCATTGGATGTTAGAGGACCAGTGCTTTGTATCAGTTTCAGAAGCAGAGTTGGACTTGATATCTTCCGAATGTGTAGGAAACACAGTTCTTTTGTTCTCAGCACACTCACGTTTCCTGCGTCTTAGAGACTTTAGAAAGCAGGAGCGTGCTTCTCGCTCTAAAGCAGAGTGTGATCCATGGATGAGAACTATGCTGTGTGTTTCCATTCAGAAAAGGAGTTAAATGCCAGGCTCTGTGTCTTCCTACAAGCAAGACTTCGTTTCAGGTAAGGGCAGTCACTTTTCAGCTCAAACGAACTACATCGTTCATGGAGCTCACACGTTTCTCATCTTAACAGACAAGCATTGGATGTTAGAGACCAGTGCTTTGTATCAGTTTCAGAAGCAGAGTTGGACTAGATATGTTCCGTATGTGTAGGAAACACCGTACTTTTGTTCTCTGCAAACTCACATTTCCTGCTGTCTTAGAGACTCTAGAAAGCCAGATCGTGCTTCTTGTTCTAAAGCAGAGTGTGATCAATGGATGAGAACACTGCTGTGTGTTTCACTTCAGGAATGGAGTTAAATCCCAGGCTCTGAGTCTTCCTACAAGCAAGACGTCGTTTCAGGTAAGGGCAGTCAGTTTTCTGCTCAAACGAACTACATCGTTCATGAAGCTCACACGTTTCCCATCTTAACTGACAAGCATTGTATGTTAGATTGTCAGTGCTTTGTATCAGTTTCAGAAGCAGAGTTGGACTAGATATGGTCCGTATGTGTAGGAAACACCGTTCTTTGTTCTCTGCAAACTCACATTTCCTGCTGACTTAGAGACTCTAGAAAGCAAGATCTTGCTTCTTGTTCTGAAGCAGAGTGTGATCAATGGATGAGAACACTGCTGTGTGTTTCACTTCAGGAATGGATTTAAATCCCAGGCTCTGAGTCCTCCTGCAAGCAAGACTTCGTTTCAGGTAAGGGCAGTCAGTTTTCTGCTCAAATGAACTACATCGTTCACAAAGCTCACACGTTTCTCATCTTAACGGAAAAGCATTGGGTGTTAGAGGACCAGTGCTTTGTATCAGTTTCAGAAGAAGAGTTGGACTAGATATGGTCCGTATGTGTAGGAAACACCGTTCTTTTGTTCTCAGCACACTCACGTTTCCAGCGTCTTAGAGACTTTAGAAAGCAGGCGCGTGCTTCTCGCTCTAAAGCAGAGTGTGATCCATGGATGAGAACTATGCTGTGTGTTTCCCTTCATAAAAGGAGTTAAATCCCAGGCTCTGTGTCTTCCTACAAACAAGACTTCGTTTCAGGTAAGGGCAATCACTTTTCAGCTCAAACGAACTACATCGTTCACGGAGCTCACACGTTTCTCATCTTAACAGACAAGCATTGGATGTTAGAGGGTCAGTGCTTTGTATCAGTTTCAGAAGCAGATTTGGACTACATATGGTCCATATGTGTAGGAAACACCGTTCTTTTGTTCTGGGCACACTCAGATTTCCTGCTGTATTAGAGACTCTAGAAAGCAAGAGTGTGCTTCTCGCTCTAAAACAGAGTGTGATCCATGGATGAGAACTATGCTGTGTGTTTCACTTCAGAAATGGAGTTAAATCCCAGGCTCTGAGTCTTCCTGCAAGCAAGAGTTCGTTTCAGGTAAGGGCAGTCACTTTTCTGCTCAAACGAACTACATCGTTCACGAAGCTCACACGTTTCTCATCTTAACTGACAAGCATTGGATGTTAGAGGACCAGTGCTTTGTATCAGTTTCAGAAGCAGAGTTGGACTAGATATGGTCCGTATGTGTAGGAAACACCGTTCTTTTGTTCTCAGCACACTCACGTTTCCTGCGTCTTAGAGACTTTAGAAAGCAAGAGCATGCTTCTCGCTCTAAAGCAGAGTGTGATCCATTGATGAGAACTATGCTATGTGTTTCCATTCAGAAAAGGAGTTAAATCCCAGGCTCTGTGTCTTCCTACAAGCAAGACTTCGTTTCAGGTAAGGGCAGTCACTTTTCAGCTCAAACGAACTACATCGTTCATGGAGCTCACACGTTTCTCATCTTAACAGACAAGCATTGGATGTTAGAGGACCAGTGCTTTGTATCAGTTTCAGAAGCAGAGTTGGACTAGATATGTTCCGTATGTGTAGGAAACACCGTTCTTTTGTTGTCTGCAAACTCACATTTCCTGCTGTCTTAGAGACTCTAGAAAGCAAGATCGTGCTTCTTGTTCTAAAGCAGAGTGTGATCCATGGATGAGAACACTGCTGTATGTTTCACTTCAGGAATGGAGTTAAATCCCAGGCTCTGAGTCTTCCTACAAGCAAGACTTCGTTTCAGGTAAGGGCAGTCAGTTTTCTGCTCAAATGAACTACATCGTTCACAAAGCTCACACGTTTCTCATCTTAACTGACAAGCATTGGATGTTAGAGGACCAGTGCATTCTAACAATTTCAGAAGAAGATTTGGACTACATATAGTCCGTATGTGTATGAAACACCGTTCTTTTGTTCAGGGCACACTCAGATTTCCTGCTGTCTTAGAGACTCTAGAAATCAAGAGTGTGCTTCTTGCTCTAAAGCAGAGTGTGATCCATGGATGAGAACTATGCTGTGTGTTTCACTTCAGAAATGGAGTTAAATCCCAGGCTCTGAGTCTTCCTACAAGCAAGACTTCGTTTCAGGTAAGGGTAGTCACTTTTCTGCTCAAACGAACTACATCGTTCACGAAGCACACACGTTTCTCATCTTAACTGACAAGCATTGGATGTTAGAGGACCAGTGCTTTATATCAGTTTCCGAAGCAGAGTTTGACTATATATGGTCCGTATGTATAGGAAACTCCGTTCTTTTGTTCTCAGCACACTCACTTTTCCTGCGTTTTAGAGACTTTAGAAAGCAAGAGCGTGCTTCTCGCTCTAAAACAGAGTGTGATCCATGGATGAGAACTATGCTGTGTGTTTCCCTTCAGAAAAGGAGTTAAATCCCAGGCTCTGTGTCTTCCTACAAGCAGACTTCCTTTCAGGTAAGGGCAGTCACTTTTCAGCTCAAAAGAACTACATCGTTCACGGAGCTCACACGTTTCTCATCTTAACAGACAAGCATTGGATGTTAGAGGACCAGTGCTTTGTATCAGTTTCAGAAGCAGTGTTGGACTAGATATGGTCCGTATGTGTAGGAAACACCGTTCTTTTGTTCTCTGCAAACTCACGGTTCCTGCTGTCTTAGAGACTCTAGAAAGCAAGATCGTGCTTCTTGTTCTAAAGCAGAGTGTGATCAATGGATTAGAACCCTGCTTTGTGTTTCACTTAAGGAATGGAGTTAAATCCCAGGCTCTGAGTCTTCCTACAAGCAAGACTTCTTTTCAGGTAAGGGCAGTCACTTTTCTGCTCAAATGAACTACATCGTTCACCAAGCTCACACGTTTCTCATCTTAAAGGAAAAGCATTGGGTGTTAGAGGACCAGTGCTTTGTATCAGTTTCAGAAGAAGAGTTGGACTAGATATGGTCCGTATGTGTAGGAAACACCATTCTTTTGTTCTCAGCACACTCACGTTTCCTGCGTCTTAGAGACTTTAGAAAGCAAGAGCGTGCTTCTCTCTCTAAAGCAGAGTGTGATCCATGGATGAGAACTATGCTGTGTGTTTCCCTTCAGAAAAGGAGTTAAATCCCAGGCTCTGTGTCTTCCTACAAACAAGACTTCGTTTCAGGTAAGGGCAGTCACTTTCCAGCTCAAACAAACTACATCGTTCACGGAGCTCACACGTTTCTCATCTTAACAGACAAGCATTGGATGTTAGAGGGTCAATGCTTTGTATCAGTTTCAGAAGCAGATTTGGACTACAAATGGTCCATATGTGTAGGAAACACCGTTCTTTTGTTCTAGGCACACTCAGATTTCCTGCTGTATTAGAGACTCTAGAAAGCAAGAGTGTGCTTCTCGCTCTAAAGCAGAGTGTGATCCATGCATGAGAACTATGCTGTGTGTTTCACTTCAGAAATGGAGTTAAATCCCAGGCTCTGAGTCTTCCTACAAGGAAGACGTCGTTTCAGGTAAGGGCAGTCAGTTTTCTGCTCAAACGAACTACATCGTTCATGAAGCTCACACGTTTCCCATCTTAACTGACAAGCATTGTATGTTAGATTGTCAGTGCTTTGTATCAGTTTCAGAAGAAGAGTTGGACTAGATATGGTCCGTATGTGTAGGAAACACCGTTCTTTTGTTCTCAGCACACTCACGTTTCCAGCGTCTTAGAGACTTTAGAAAGCAGGAGCGTGCTTCTCGCTCTAAAGCAGAGTGTGATCCATGGATGAGAACTATGCTGTTTGTTTCCCTTCATAAAAGGACTTAAATCCCAGGCTCTGTGTCTTCCTACAAGCAAGACTTCGTTTCAGGTAAGGGCAGTCACTTTTCAGCTCAAACGAACTACATCGTTCACGGAGCTCACACGTTTCTTATCTTAACAGACAAGCATTGGATGTTAGAGGACCAGTGCATTCTAACAATTTCAGAAGAAGATTTGGACTACATATAGTCCGTATGTGTATGAAACACCGTTCTTTTGTTCAGGGCACACTCAGTTTTCCTGCTGTCTTAGAGACTCTAGAAAGCAAGAGTGTGCTTCTTGCTCTAAAGCAGAGTGTGATCCATGGATGAGAACTATGCTGTGTGTTTCACTTCAGAAATGGAGTTAAATCCCAGGCTCTGAGTCTTCCTACAAGCAAGACTTCGTTTCAGGTAAGGGCAGTCACTTTTCTGCTCAAACGAACTACATCGTTCACGGAGCTCACACGTTTCTCATCTTAACAGACAAGCATTGGATGTTAGAGGACCAGTGCTTTGTATCAGTTTCAGAAGCAGAGTTGGACTAGATATGTTCTGTATGTGTAGGTACACCGTTCTTTTGTTCTCTGCACACTCACGTTTCCTGCGTCTTAGAGACTTTAGAAAGCAGGAGCGTGCTTCTCGCTCTAAAGCAGAGTGTGATCCATGGATGAGAACTATGCTGTGTGTTTCCATTCAGAAAAGGAGTTAAATGCCAGGCTCTGTGTCTTCCTACAAGCAAGACTTCGTTTCAGGTAAGGGCAGTCACTTTTCAGCTCAAACGAACTACATCGTTCATGGAGCTCACACGTTTCTCATCTTAACAGACAAGCATTGGATGTTAGAGACCAGTGCTTTGTATCAGTTTCAGAAGCAGAGTTGGACTAGATATGTTCCGTATGTGTAGGAAACACCGTACTTTTGTTCTCTGCAAACTCACATTTCCTGCTGTCTTAGAGACTCTAGAAAGCCAGATCGTGCTTCTTGTTCTAAAGCAGAGTGTGATCAATGGATGAGAACACTGCTGTGTGTTTCACTTCAGGAATGGAGTTAAATCCCAGGCTCTGAGTCTTCCTACAAGCAAGACGTCGTTTCAGGTAAGGGCAGTCAGTTTTCTGCTCAAACGAACTACATCGTTCATGAAGCTCACACGTTTCCCATCTTAACTGACAAGCATTGTATGTTAGATTGTCAGTGCTTTGTATCAGTTTCAGAAGCAGAGTTGGACTAGATATGGTCCGTATGTGTAGGAAACACCGTTCTTTGTTCTCTGCAAACTCACATTTCCTGCTGACTTAGAGACTCTAGAAAGCAAGATCTTGCTTCTTGTTCTGAAGCAGAGTGTGATCAATGGATGAGAACACTGCTGTGTGTTTCACTTCAGGAATGGATTTAAATCCCAGGCTCTGAGTCCTCCTGCAAGCAAGACTTCGTTTCAGGTAAGGGCAGTCAGTTTTCTGCTCAAATGAACTACATCGTTCACAAAGCTCACACGTTTCTCATCTTAACGGAAAAGCATTGGGTGTTAGAGGACCAGTGCTTTGTATCAGTTTCAGAAGAAGAGTTGGACTAGATATGGTCCGTATGTGTAGGAAACACCGTTCTTTTGTTCTCAGCACACTCACGTTTCCAGCGTCTTAGAGACTTTAGAAAGCAGGCGCGTGCTTCTCGCTCTAAAGCAGAGTGTGATCCATGGATGAGAACTATGCTGTGTGTTTCCCTTCATAAAAGGAGTTAAATCCCAGGCTCTGTGTCTTCCTACAAACAAGACTTCGTTTCAGGTAAGGGCAATCACTTTTCAGCTCAAACGAACTACATCGTTCACGGAGCTCACACGTTTCTCATCTTAACAGACAAGCATTGGATGTTAGAGGGTCAGTGCTTTGTATCAGTTTCAGAAGCAGATTTGGACTACATATGGTCCATATGTGTAGGAAACACCGTTCTTTTGTTCTGGGCACACTCAGATTTCCTGCTGTATTAGAGACTCTAGAAAGCAAGAGTGTGCTTCTCGCTCTAAAACAGAGTGTGATCCATGGATGAGAACTATGCTGTGTGTTTCACTTCAGAAATGGAGTTAAATCCCAGGCTCTGAGTCTTCCTGCAAGCAAGAGTTCGTTTCAGGTAAGGGCAGTCACTTTTCTGCTCAAACGAACTACATCGTACACGAAGCTCACACGTTTCTCATCTTAACTGACAAGCATTGGATGTTAGAGGACCAGTGCTTTGTATCAGTTTCAGAAGCAGAGTTGGACTAGATATGGTCCGTATGTGTAGGAAACACCGTTCTTTTGTTCTCAGCACACTCACGTTTCCTGCGTCTTAGAGACTTTAGAAAGCAAGAGCATGCTTCTCGCTCTAAAGCAGAGTGTGATCCATTGATGAGAACTATGCTATGTGTTTCCATTCAGAAAAGGAGTTAAATCCCAGGCTCTGTGTCTTCCTACAAGCAAGACTTCGTTTCAGGTAAGGGCAGTCACTTTTCAGCTCAAACGAACTACATCGTTCATGGAGCTCACACGTTTGTCATCTTAACAGACAAGCATTGGATGATAGAGGACCAGTGCTTTGTATCAGTTTCAGAAGCAGAGTTGGACTAGATATGTTCCGTATGTGTAGGAAACACCGTTCTTTTGTTGTCTGCAAACTCACATTTCCTGCTGTCTTAGAGATTCTAGAAAGCAAGATCGTGCTTCTTGTTCTAAAGCAGAGTGTGATCCATGGATGAGAACACTGCTGTATGTTTCACTTCAGGAATGGAGTTAAATCCCAGGCTCTGAGTCTTCCTACAAGCAAGACTTCGTTTCAGGTAAGGGCAGTCAGTTTTCTGCTCAAATGAACTACATCGTTCACAAAGCTCACACGTTTCTCATCTTAACTGACAAGCATTGGATGTTAGAGGACCAGTGCATTCTAACAATTTCAGAAGAAGATTTGGACTACATATAGTCCGTATGTGTATGAAACACCGTTCTTTTGTTCAGGGCACACTCAGATTTCCTGCTGTCTTAGAGACTCTAGAAATCAAGAGTGTGCTTCTTGCTCTAAAGCAGAGTGTGATCCATGGATGAGAACTATGCTGTGTGTTTCACTTCAGAAATGGAGTTAAATCCCAGGCTCTGAGTCTTCCTACAAGCAAGACTTCGTTTCAGGTAAGGGTAGTCACTTTTCTGCTCAAACGAACTACATCGTTCACGAAGCACACACGTTTCTCATCTTAACTGACAAGCATTGGATGTTAGAGGACCAGTGCTTTATATCAGTTTCCGAAGCAGAGTTTGACTAGATATGGTCCGTATGTATAGGAAACTCCGTTCTTTTGTTCTCAGCACACTCACTTTTCCTGCGTTTTAGAGACTTTAGAAAGCAAGAGCGTGCTTCTCGCTCTAAAACAGAGTGTGATCCATGGATGAGAACTATGCTGTGTGTTTCCCTTCAGAAAAGGAGTTAAATCCCAGGCTCTGTGTCTTCCTACAAGCAGACTTCCTTTCAGGTAAGGGCAGTCACTTTTCAGCTCAAAAGAACTACATCGTTCACGGAGCTCACACGTTTCTCATCTTAACAGACAAGCATTGGATGTTAGAGGACCAGTGCTTTGTATCAGTTTCAGAAGCAGAGTTGGACTAGATATGGTCCGTATGTGTAGGAAACACCGTTCTTTTGTTCTCTGCAAACTCACGGTTCCTGCTGTCTTAGAGACTCTAGAAAGCAAGATCGTGCTTCTTGTTCTAAAGCAGAGTGTGATCAATGGATGAGAACCCTGCTTTGTGTTTCACTTAAGGAATGGAGTTAAATCCCTGGCTCTGAGTCTTCCTACAAGCAAGACTTCTTTTCAGGTAAGGGCAGTCACTTTTCTGCTCAAATGAACTACATCGTTCACAAAGCTCACACGTTTCTCATCTTAAAGGAAAAGCATTGGGTGTTAGAGGACCAGTGCTTTGTATCAGTTTCAGAAGAAGAGTTGGACTAGATATGGTCCGTATGTGTAGGAAACACCATTCTTTTGTTCTCAGCACACTCACGTTTCCTGCGTCTTAGAGACTTTAGAAAGCAAGAGCGTGCTTCTCGCTCTAAAGCAGAGTGTGATCCATGGATGAGAACTATGCTGTGTGTTTCCCTTCAGAAAAGGAGTTAAATCCCAGGCTCTGTGTCTTCCTACAAACAAGACTTCGTTTCAGGTAAGGGCAGTCACTTTCCAGCTCAAACAAACTACATCGTTCACGGAGCTCACACGTTTCTCATCTTAACAGACAAGCATTGGATGTTAGAGGGTCAATGCTTTGTATCAGTTTCAGAAGCAGATTTGGACTACAAATGGTCCATATGTGTAGGAAACACCGTTCTTTTGTTCTAGGCACACTCAGATTTCCTGCTGTATTAGAGACTCTAGAAAGCAAGAGTGTGCTTCTCGCTCTAAAGCAGAGTGTGATCCATGCATGAGAACTATGCTGTGTGTTTCACTTCAGAAATGGAGTTAAATCCCAGGCTCTGAGTCTTCCTACAAGGAAGACGTCGTTTCAGGTAAGGGCAGTCAGTTTTCTGCTCAAACGAACTACATCGTTCATGAAGCTCACACGTTTCCCATCTTAACTGACAAGCATTGTATGTTAGATTGTCAGTGCTTTGTATCAGTTTCAGAAGAAGAGTTGGACTAGATATGGTCCGTATGTGTAGGAAACACCGTTCTTTTGTTCTCAGCACACTCACGTTTCCAGCGTCTTAGAGACTTTAGAAAGCAGGAGCGTGCTTCTCGCTCTAAAGCAGAGTGTGATCCATGGATGAGAACTATGCTGTGTGTTTCCCTTCATAAAAGGACTTAAATCCCAGGCTCTGTGTCTTCCTACAAGCAAGACTTCGTTTCAGGTAAGGGCAGTCACTTTTCAGCTCAAACGAACTACATCGTTCACGGAGCTCACACGTTTCTTATCTTAACAGACAAGCATTGGATGTTAGAGGACCAGTGCATTCTAACAATTTCAGAAGAAGATTTGGACTACATATAGTCCGTATGTGTATGAAACACCGTTCTTTTGTTCAGGGCACACTCAGTTTTCCTGCTGTCTTAGAGACTCTAGAAAGCAAGAGTGTGCTTCTTGCTCTAAAGCAGAGTGTGATCCATGGATGAGAACTATGCTGTGTGTTTCACTTCAGAAATGGAGTTAAATCCCAGGCTCTGAGTCTTCCTACAAGCAAGACTTCGTTTCAGGTAAGGGCAGTCACTTTTCTGCTCAAACGAACTACATCGTTCACGGAGCTCACACGTTTCTCATCTTAACAGACAAGCATTGGATGTTAGAGGACCAGTGCTTTGTATCAGTTTCAGAAGCAGAGTTGGACTAGATATGTTCTGTATGTGTAGGTACACCGTTCTTTTGTTCTCTGCAAACTCACATTTCCTGCTGTCTCAGAGACTCTAGAAAGCAAGATCGTGCTTCTTGTTCTAAAGCAGAGTGTGACCAATGGATGAGAACTATGCTGTGTGTTTCACTTCAGGAATGGAGTTAAATCCCAGGCTCTGAGTCTTCCTACAAGCAAGACTTCGTTTCAGGTAAGGGCAGTCACTTTTCTGCTCAAATGAACTACATCGTTCACAAAGCTCACACGTTTCTCATCTTAACTGACAAGCATTGGATGTTAGAGGGTCAATGCTTTGTATCAGTTTCAGAAGCAGATTTGGACTACAAATGGTCCATATGTGTAGGAAACACCGTTCTTTTGTTCTAGGCACACTCAGATTTCCTGCTGTATTAGAGACTCTAGAAAGCAAGAGTGTGCTTCTCGCTCTAAAGCAGAGTGTGATCCATGGATGAGAACTATGCTGTGTGTTTCACTTCAGAAATGGAGTTAAATCCCAGGCTCTGAGTCTTCCTACAAGCAAGACGTCGTTTCAGGTAAGGGCAGTCAGTTTTCTGCTCAAACGAACTACATCGTTCATGAAGCTCACACGTTTCCCATCTTAACTGACAAGCATTGTATGTTAGATTGTCAGTGCTTTGTATCAGTTTCAGAAGAAGAGTTGGACTAGATATGGTCCGTATGTGTAGGAAACACCGTTCTTTTGTTCTCAGCACACTCACATTTCCAGCGTCTTAGAGACTTTAGAAAGCAGGAGCGTGCTTCTCGCTCTAAAGCAGAGTGTGATCCATGGATGAGAACTATGCTGTGTGTTTCCCTTCATAAAAGGACTTAAATCCCAGGCTCTGTGTCTTCCTACAAGCAAGACTTCGTTTCAGGTACGGGAAGTCACTTTTCAGCTCAAACGAACTACATCGTTCACGGAGCTCACACGTTTCTTATCTTAACAGACAAGCATTGTATGTTAGAGGACCAGTGCATTCTAACAATTTCAGAAGAAGATTTGGACTACATATAGTCCGTATGTGTATGAAACACCGTTCTTTTGTTCAGGGCACACTCAGATTTCCTGCTGTCTTAGAGACTCTAGAAAGCAAGAGTGTGCTTCTTGCTCTAAAGCAGAGTGTGATCCATGGATGAGAACTATGCTGTGTGTTTCACTTCAGAAATGGAGTTAAATCCCAGGCTCTGAGTCTTCCTACAAGCAAGACTTCGTTTCAGGTAAGGGCAGTCACTTTTCTGCTCAAACGAACTACATCGTTCACGGAGCTCACACGTTTCTCATCTTAACAGACAAGCATTGGATGTTAGAGGACCAGTGCTTTGTATCAGTTTCAGAAGCAGAGTTAGACTAGATATGTTCTGTATGTGTAGGTACACCGTTCTTTTGTTCTCTGCAAACTCACATTTCCTGCTGTCTCAGAGACTCTAGAAAGCAAGATCGTGCTTCTTGTTCTAAAGCAGAGTGTGACCAATGGATGAGAACACTGCTGTGTGTTTCACTTCAGGAATGGAGTTAAATCCCAGGCTCTGAGTCTTCCTACAAGCAAGACTTCGTTTCAGGTAAGGGCAGTCACTTTTCTGCTCAAATGAACTACATCGTTCACAAAGCTCACACGTTTCTCATCTTAACTGACAAGCATTGGATGTTAGAGGACCAGTGCTTTGTATCAGTTTCAGAAGCAGAGTTGGACTTGATATCTTCCGAATGTGTAGGAAACACAGTTCTTTTGTTCTCAGCACACTCACATTTCCTGCGTCTCAGAGACTTTAGAAAGCAGGAGCGTGATTCTCCCTCTAACGCAGAGTGTCATCCATGGATGAGAACTATGCTGTGTGTTTCCATTCAGAAAAGGAGTTAAATCCCAGGCTCTGTGTCTTCCTACAAGCAAGACTTCGTTTCAGGTAAGGGCAGTCACTTTTCAGCTCAAACGAACTACATCGTTCATGGAGCTCACACGTTTCTCATCTTAACAGACAAGCATTGGATGTTAGAGACCAGTGCTTTGTATCAGTTTCAGAAGCAGAGTTGGACTAGATATGGTCCGTATGTGTAGGAAACACCGTTCTTTTGTTCTCAGCACACTCACATTTCCAGCGTCTTAGAGACTTTAGAAAGCAGGAGCGTGCTTCTCGCTCTAAAGCAGAGTGTGATCCATGGATGAGAACTATGCTGTGTGTTTCCCTTCATAAAAGGACTTAAATCCCAGGCTCTGTGTCTTCCTACAAGCAAGACTTCGTTTCAGGTACGGGCAGTCACTTTTCAGCTCAAACGAACTACATCGTTCACGGAGCTCACACGTTTCTTATCTTAACAGACAAGCATTGTATGTTAGAGGACCAGTGCATTCTAACAATTTCAGAAGAAGATTTGGACTACATATAGTCCGTATGTGTATGAAACACCGTTCTTTTGTTCAGGGCACACTCAGATTTCCTGCTGTCTTAGAGACTCTAGAAAGCAAGAGTGTGCTTCTTGCTCTAAAGCAGAGTGTGATCCATGGATGAGAACTATGCTGTGTGTTTCACTTCAGAAATGGAGTTAAATCCCAGGCTCTGAGTCTTCCTACAAGCAAGACTTCGTTTCAGGTAAGGGCAGTCACTTTTCTGCTCAAACGAACTACATCGTTCACGGAGCTCACACGTTTCTCATCTTAACAGACAAGCATTGGATGTTAGAGGACCAGTGCTTTGTATCAGTTTCAGAAGCAGAGTTAGACTAGATATGTTCTGTATGTGTAGGTACACCATTCTTTTGTTCTCTGCAAACTCACATTTCCTGCTGTCTCAGAGACTCTAGAAAGCAAGATCGTGCTTCTTGTTCTAAAGCAGAGTGTGACCAATGGATGAGAACACTGCTGTGTGTTTCACTTCAGGAATGGAGTTAAATCCCAGGCTCTGAGTCTTCCTACAAGCAAGACTTCATTTCAGGTAAGGGCAGTCACTTTTCTGCTCAAATGAACTACATCGTTCACAAAGCTCACACGTTTCTCATCTTAACTGACAAGCATTGGATGTTAGAGGACCAGTGCTTTGTATCAGTTTCAGAAGCAGAGTTGGACTTGATATCTTCCGAATGTGTAGGAAACACAGTTCTTTTGTTCTCAGCACACTCACATTTCCTGCGTCTTAGAGACTTTAGAAAGCAGGAGCGTGCTTCTCGCTCTAAAGCAGAGTGTGATCCATGGATGAGAACTATGCTGTGTGTTTCCATTCAGAAAAGGAGTTAAATCCCAGGCTCTGTGTCTTCCTACAAGCAAGACTTCGTTTCAGGTAAGGGCAGTCACTTTTCAGCTCAAACGAACTACATCTTTCATGGAGCTCACACGTTTCTCATCTTAACAGACAAGCATTGGATGTTAGAGACCAGTGCTTTGTATCAGTTTCAGAAGCAGAGTTGGACTAGA
The DNA here is from genome assembly GCA_949786385.1 of Onychomys leucogaster. Lineage (NCBI taxonomy): Eukaryota > Metazoa > Chordata > Mammalia > Rodentia > Cricetidae > Onychomys > Onychomys leucogaster. The sequence goes on along the minus strand of CATKUP010000038.1, from coordinate 1,487,237 downwards.
TATGTTCCGTATGTGTAGGAAACACCGTACTTTTGTTTTCTGCAAACTCACATTTCCTGCTGTCTTAGAGACTCTAGAAAGCCAGATCGTGCTTCTTGTTCTAAAGCAGAGTGTGATCAATGGATGAGAACACTGCTGTGTGTTTCACTTCAGGAATGGTGTTAAATCCCAGGCTCTGAGTCTTCCTACAAGCAAGACGTCGTTTCAGGTAAGGGCAGTCAGTTTTCTGCTCAAACGAACTACATCGTTCATGAAGCTCACACGTTTCCCATCTTAACTGACAAGCATTGTATGTTAGATTGTCAGTGCTTTGTATCAGTTTCAGAAGCAGAGTTGGAATAGATATGGTCCGTATGTGTAGGAAACACCATTCTTTTTTTCTGGGCACACTCAGATTTCCTGCTGTAATAGAGACTCTAGAAAGCAAGAGTGTGCTTCTTGCTCTAAAGCAGACTGTGATCCATGGATGAGAACTATGCTGTGTGTTTCCCTTCAGAAAAGGAGTTAAATCCAAGGCTCTGTGTCTTCCTACAAGCAAGACTTCTTTTCAGGTAAGTGCAGTCACTTTTCAGCTCAAACGAACTACATCGTTCACGCAGCTCACACGTTTCTCATCTTAACAGACAAGCATTGGATGTTAGAGGACCAGTGCTTTGTATCAGTTTCAGAAGCAGAGTTGGACTAGATATGGTCCGTATGTGTAGGAAACACCGTTCTTTGTTCTCTGCAAACTCACATTTCCTGCTGACTTAGAGACTCTAGAAAGCAAGATCTTGCTTCTTGTTCTGAAGCAGAGTGTGATCAATGGATGAGAACACTGCTGTGTGTTTCACTTCAGGAATGGATTTAAATCCCTTGCTCTGAGTCCTCCTGCAAGCAAGACTTCGTTTCAGGTAAGGGCAGTCAGTTTTCTGCTCAAATGAACTACATCGTTCACAAAGCTCACACGTTTCTCATCTTAACGGAAAAGCATTGGGTGTTAGAGGACCAGTGCTTTGTATCAGTTTCAGAAGAAGAGTTGGACTAGATATGGTCCGTATGTGTAGGAAACACCGTTCTTTTGTTCTCAGCACACTCACGTTTCCAGCGTCTTAGAGACTTTAGAAAGCAGGCGCGTGCTTCTCGCTCTAAAGCAGAGTGTGATCCATGGATGAGAACTATGCTGTGTGTTTCCCTTCATAAAAGGACTTAAATCCCAGGCTCTGTGTCTTCCTACAAGCAAGACTTCGTTTCAGGTAAGGGCAGTCACTTTTCAGCTCAAACGAACTACATCGTTCACGGAGCTCACATGTTTCTTATCTTAACAGACAAGCATTGGATGTTAGAGGACCAGTGCATTCTAACAATTTCAGAAGAAGATTTGGACTACATATAGTCTGTATGTGTATGAAACACCGTTCTTTTGTCCAGGGCACACTCAGATTTCCTGCTGTCTTAGAGACTCTAGAAAGCAAGGGTGTGCTTCTTGCTCTAAAGCAGAGTGTGATCCATGGATGAGAACTATGCTGTGTGTTTCACTTCAGAAATGGAGTTAAATCCCAGACTCTGAGTCTTCCTACAAGCAAGACTTCGTTTCAGGTAATGGCAGTCACTTTTCTGCTCAAACGAACTACATCGTTCACGAAGCTCACACGTTTCTCATCTTAACTGACAAGCATTGGATGTTAGAGGACCAGTGCTTTATATCAGTTTCCGAAGCAGATTTGGACTAGATATGGTCCGTATGTATAGGAAACTCCGTTCTTTTGTTCTCAGCACACTCACTTTTCCTGCGTCTTAGAGACTTTAGAAAGCAAGAGCGTGCTTCTCGCTCTAAAGCAGAGTGTGATCCATGGATGAGAACTATGCTGTGTGTTTCCCTTCAGAAAAGGAGTTAAATCCCAGGCTCTGTGTCTTCCTACAAGCAGACTTCCTTTCAGGTAAGGGCAGTCACTTTTCAGCTCAAAAGAACTACATCGTTCACGGAGCTCACACGTTTCTCATCTTAACAGACAAGCATTGGATGTTAGAGGACCAGTGCTTTGTATCAGTTTCAGAAGCAGAGTTGGACTAGATATGTTCTGTATGTGTAGGTACACCGTTCTTTTGTTCTCTGCAAACTCACATTTCCTGCTGTCTCAGAGACTCTAGAAAGCAAGATCGTGCTTCTTGTTCTAAAGCAGAGTGTGACCAATGGATGAGAACACTGCTGTGTGTTTCACTTCAGGAATGGAGTTAAATCCCAGGCTCTGAGTCTTCCTACAAGCAAGACTTCGTTTCAGGTAAGGGCAGTCACTTTTCTGCTCAAATGAACTACATCGTTCACAAAGCTCACACGTTTCTCATCTTAACTGACAAGCATTGGATGTTAGAGGGTCAATGCTTTGTATCAGTTTCAGAAGCAGATTTGGACTACAAATGGTCCATATGTGTAGGAAACACCGTTCTTTTGTTCTAGGCACACTCAGATTTCCTGCTGTATTAGAGACTCTAGAAAGCAAGAGTGTGCTTCTCGCTCTAAAGCAGAGTGTGATCCATGGATGAGAACTATGCTGTGTGTTTCACTTCAGAAATGGAGTTAAATCCCAGGCTCTGAGTCTTCCTACAAGCAAGACGTCGTTTCAGGTAAGGGCAGTCAGTTTTCTGCTCAAACGAACTACATCGTTCATGAAGCTCACACGTTTCCCATCTTAACTGACAAGCATTGTATGTTAGATTGTCAGTGCTTTGTATCAGTTTCAGAAGAAGAGTTGGACTAGATATGGTCCGTATGTGTAGGAAACACCGTTCTTTTGTTCTCAGCACACTCACATTTCCAGCGTCTTAGAGACTTTAGAAAGCAGGAGCGTGCTTCTCGCTCTAAAGCAGAGTGTGATCCATGGATGAGAACTATGCTGTGTGTTTCCCTTCATAAAAGGACTTAAATCCCAGGCTCTGTGTCTTCCTACAATCAAGACTTCGTTTCAGGTACGGGAAGTCACTTTTCAGCTCAAACGAACTACATCGTTCACGGAGCTCACACGTTTCTTATCTTAACAGACAAGCATTGTATGTTAGAGGACCAGTGCATTCTAACAATTTCAGAAGAAGATTTGGACTACATATAGTCCGTATGTGTATGAAACACCGTTCTTTTGTTCAGGGCACACTCAGATTTCCTGCTGTCTTAGAGACTCTAGAAAGCAAGAGTGTGCTTCTTGCTCTAAAGCAGAGTGTGATCCATGGATGAGAACTATGCTGTGTGTTTCACTTCAGAAATGGAGTTAAATCCCAGGCTCTGAGTCTTCCTACAAGCAAGACTTCGTTTCAGGTAAGGGCAGTCACTTTTCTGCTCAAACGAACTACATCGTTCACGGAGCTCACACGTTTCTCATCTTAACAGACAAGCATTGGATGTTAGAGGACCAGTGCTTTGTATCAGTTTCAGAAGCAGAGTTAGACTAGATATGTTCTGTATGTGTAGGTACACCGTTCTTTTGTTCTCTGCAAACTCACATTTCCTGCTGTCTCAGAGACTCTAGAAAGCAAGATCGTGCTTCTTGTTCTAAAGCAGAGTGTGACCAATGGATGAGAACACTGCTGTGTGTTTCACTTCAGGAATGGAGTTAAATCCCAGGCTCTGAGTCTAACTACAAGCAAGACTTCGTTTCAGGTAAGGGCAGTCACTTTTCTGCTCAAATGAACTACATCGTTCACAAAGCTCACACGTTTCTCATCTTAACTGACAAGCATTGGATGTTAGAGGACCAGTGCTTTGTATCAGTTTCAGAAGCAGAGTTGGACTTGATATCTTCCGAATGTGTAGGAAACACAGTTCTTTTGTTCTCAGCACACTCACATTTCCTGCGTCTCAGAGACTTTAGAAAGCAGGAGCGTGCTTCTCGCTCTAACGCAGAGTGTCATCCATGGATGAGAACTATGCTGTGTGTTTCCATTCAGAAAAGGAGTTAAATCCCAGGCTCTGTGTCTTCCTACAAGCAAGACTTCGTTTCAGGTAAGGGCAGTCACTTTTCAGCTCAAACGAACTACATCGTTCATGGAGCTCACACGTTTCTCATCTTAACAGACAAGCATTGGATGTTAGAGACCAGTGCTTTGTATCAGTTTCAGAAGCAGAGTTGGACTAGATATGGTCCGTATGTGTAGGAAACACCGTTCTTTTGTTCTCAGCACACTCACATTTCCAGCGTCTTAGAGACTTTAGAAAGCAGGAGCGTGCTTCTCGCTCTAAAGCAGAGTGTGATCCATGGATGAGAACTATGCTGTGTGTTTCCCTTCATAAAAGGACTTAAATCCCAGGCTCTGTGTCTTCCTACAAGCAAGACTTCGTTTCAGGTACGGGCAGTCACTTTTCAGCTCAAACGAACTACATCGTTCACAGAGCTCACACGTTTCTTATCTTAACAGACAAGCATTGTATGTTAGAGGACCAGTGCATTCTAACAATTTCAGAAGAAGATTTGGACTACATATAGTCCGTATGTGTATGAAACACCGTTCTTTTGTTCAGGGCACACTCAGATTTCCTGCTGTCTTAGAGACTCTAGAAAGCAAGAGTGTGCTTCTTGCTCTAAAGCAGAGTGTGATCCATGGATGAGAACTATGCTGTGTGTTTCACTTCAGGAATGGAGTTAAATCCCAGGCTCTGAGTCTTCCTACAAGCAAGACTTCGTTTCAGGTAAGGGCAGTCAGTTTTCTGCTCAAACGAACTACATCGTTCACGGAGCTCACACGTTTCTCATCTTAACAGACAAGCATTGGATGTTAGAGGGTCAGTGCTTTGTATCAGTTTCAGAAGCAGATTTGGACTACATATGGTCCATATGTGTAGGAAACACCGTTCTTTTGTTCTGGGCACACTCAGATTTCCTGCTGTATTAGAGACTCTAGAAAGCAAGAGTGTGCTTCTCGCTCTAAAACAGAGTGTGATCCATGGATGAGAACTATGCTGTGTGTTTCACTTCAGAAATGGAGTTAAATCCCAGGCTCTGAGTCTTCCTGCAAGCAAGAGTTCGTTTCAGGTAAGGGCAGTCACTTTTCTGCTCAAACGAACTACATCGTTCACGAAGCTCACACGTTTCTCATCTTAACTGACAAGCATTGGATGTTAGAGGACCAGTGCTTTGTATCAGTTTCAGAAGCAGAGTTTGACTAGATATGGTCCGTATGTGTAGGAAACACCGTTCTTTTGTTCTCAGCACACTCACGTTTCCTGCGTCTTAGAGACTTTAGAAAGCAAGAGCATGCTTCTCGCTCTAAAGCAGAGTGTGATCCATTGATGAGAACTATGCTATGTGTTTCCATTCAGAAAAGGAGTTAAATCCCAGGCTCTGTGTCTTCCTACAAGCAAGACTTCGTTTCAGGTAAGGGCAGTCACTTTTCAGCTCAAAAGAACTACATCGTTCATGGAGCTCACACGTTTCTCATCTTAACAGACAAGCATTGGATGTTAGAGGACCAGTGCTTTGTATCAGTTTCAGAAGCAGAGTTGGACTAGATATGTTCCGTATGTGTAGGAAACACCGTTCTTTTGTTCTCTGCAAACTCACATTTCCTGCTGTCTTAGAGACTCTAGAAAGCAAGATCGTGCTTCTTGTTCTAAAGCAGAGTGTGATCCATGGATGAGAACACTGCTGTATGTTTCACTTCAGGTATGGAGTTAAATCCCAGGCTCTGAGTCTTCCTACAAGCAAGACTTCGTTTCAGGTAAGGGCAGTCATTTTTCAGCTCAAAAGAACTACATCGTTCACGGAGCTCACACGTTTCTCATCTTAACAGACAAGCATTGGATGTTAGAGGACCAGTGCTTTGTATCAGTTTCAGAAGCAGAGTTGGACTAGATATGGTCCATATGTGTAGGAAACACCGTTCTTTTGTTCTCTGCAATCTCACGGTTCCTGCTGTCTTAGAGACTCTAGAAAGCAAGATCGTGCTTCTTGTTCTAAAGCAGAGTGTGATCAATGGATGAGAACCCTGCTTTGTGTTTCACTTAAGGAATGGAGTTAAATCCCAGGCTCTGAGTCTTCCTACAAGCAAGACTTCTTTTCAGGTAAGGGCAGTCACTTTTCTGCTCAAATGAACTACATCGTTCACAAAGCTCACACGTTTCTCATCTTAACGGAAAAGCATTGGGTGTTAGAGGACCAGTGCTTTGTATCAGTTTCAGAAGAAGAGTTGGACTAGATATGGTCCGTATGTGTAGGAAACACCGTTCTTTTGTTCTCAGCACACTCACGTTTCCTGCGTCTTAGAGACTTTAGAAAGCAAGAGCGTGATTCTCGCTCTAAAGCAGAGTGTGATCCATGGATGAGAACTATGCTGTGTGTTTCCCTTCAGAAAAGGAGTTAAATCCCAGGCTCTGTGTCTTCCTACAAACAAGACTTCGTTTCAGGTAAGGGCAGTCACTTTTCAGCTCAAACAAACTACATAGTTCACGGAGCTCACACGTTTCTCATCTTAACAGACAAGCATTGGATGTTAGAGGGTCAATGCTTTGTATCAGTTTCAGAAGCAGATTTGGACTACAAATGGTCCATATGTGTAGGAAACACCGTTCTTTTGTTCTAGGCACACTCAGATTTCCTGCTGTATTAGAGACTCTAGAAAGCAAGAGTGTGCTTCTCGCTCTAAAGCAGAGTGTGATCCATGGATGAGAACTATGCTGTGTGTTTCACTTCAGAAATGGAGTTAAATCCCAGGCTCTGAGTCTTCCTACAAGCAAGACGTCGTTTCAGGTAAGGGCAGTCAGTTTTCTGCTCAAACGAACTACATCGTTCATGAAGCTCACACGTTTCCCATCTTAACTGACAAGCATTGTATGTTAGATTGTCAGTGCTTTGTATCAGTTTCAGAAGCAGAGTTGGACTAGATATGGTCCGTATGTGTAGGAAACACCATTCTTTTTTTCTGGGCACACTCAGATTTCCTGCAGTAATAGAGACTCTAGAAAGCAAGAGTGTGCTTCTTGCTCTAAAGCAGAGTGTGATCCATGGATGAGAACTATGCTGTGTGTTTCCATTCAGAAAAGGAGTTAAATCCCAGGCTCTGTGTCTTCCTACAAGCAAGACTTCTTTTCAGGTAAGTGCAGTCACTTTTCAGCTCAAACGAACTACATCGTTCACGGAGCTCACACGTTTCTCATCTTAACAGACAAGCATTGGATGTTAGAGGACCAGTGCTTTGTATCAGTTTCAGAAGCAGAGTTGGACTAGATATGGTCCGTATGTGTAGGAAACACCGTTCTTTTGTTCTCTGCAAACTCACATTTCCTGCTGACTTAGAGACTCTAGAAAGCAAGATCTTGCTTCTTGTTCTAAAGCAGAGTGTGATCAATGGATGAGAACACTGCTGTGTGTTTCACTTCAGGAATGTATTTAAATCCCAGGCTCTGAGTCCTCCTGCAAGCAAGACTTCGTTTCAGGTAAGGGCAGTCAGTTTTCTGCTCAAATGAACTACATCGTTCACAAAGCTTACATGTTTCTCATCTTAACGGAAAAGCATTGGGTGTTAGAGGACCAGTGCTTTGTATCAGTTTCAGAAGAAGAGTTGGACTAGATATGGTCCGTATGTGTAGGAAACACCGTTCTTTTGTTCTCAGCACACTCACGTTTCCAGCGTCTTAGAGACTTTAGAAAGCAGGAGCGTGCTTCTCGCTCTAAAGCAGAGTGTGATCCATGGATGAGAACTATGCTGTGTGTTTCCCTTCATAAAAGGACTTAAATCCCAGGCTCTGTGTCTTCCTACAAGCAAGACTTCTTTTCAGGTAAGTGCAGTCACTTTTCAGCTCAAACGAACTACATCGTTCACGGAGCTCACACGTTTCTCATCTTAACAGACAAGCATTGGATGTTAGAGGACCAGTGCTTTGTATCAGTTTCAGAAGCAGAGTTGGACAAGATATGGTCCGTATGTGTAGGAAACACCGTTCTTTTGTTCTCTGCAAACTCACGTTTCCTGCTGTCTTAGAGACTCTAGAAAGCAAGATCTTGCTTCTTGTACTAAAGTAGAGTGTGATCAATGGATGAGAACACTGCTGTGTGTTTCACTTCAGGAATGGAGTTAAATCCCAGGCTCTGAGTCTTCCTGCAGGCAAGACTTCGTTTCAGGTAAGGGCAGTCAGTTTTCTGCTCAAATGAACTACATCGTTCACAAAGCTCACACGTTTCTCATCTTAACGGAAAAGCATTGGGTGTTAGAGGACCAGTGCTTTGTATCAGTTTCAGAAGAAGAGTTGGACTAGATATGGTCCGTATGTGTAGGAAACACCGTTCTTTTCTTCTCAGCACACTCACGTTTCCTGCTGTCTTAGAGACTTTAGAAAGCAAGAGCGTGCTTCTCGCTCTAAAGCAGAGTGTGATCCATGGATGAGAACTATGCTGTGTGTTTCCCTTCAGAAAAGGAGTTAAATCCCAGGCTCTGTGTCTTCCTACAAACAAGACTTCATTTCAGGTAAGGGCAGTCACTTTTCAGCTCAAACGAACTACATCGTTCACGGAGCTCACACGTTTCTCATCTTAACAGACAAGCATTGGATGTTAGAGGGTCAGTGCTTTGTATCAGTTTCAGAAGCAGATTTGGACTACATATGGTCCATATGTGTAGGAAACACCGTTCTTTTGTTCTGGGCACACTCAGATTTCCTGCTGTATTAGAGACTCTAGAAAGCAAGAGTGTGCTTCTCGCTCTAAAACAGAGTGTGATCCATGGATGAGAACTATGCTGTGTGTTTCACTTCAGAAATGGAGTTAAATCCCAGGCTCTGAGTCTTCCTGCAAGCAAGAGTTCGTTTCAGGTAAGGGCAGTCACTTTTCTGCTCAAACGAACTACATCGTTCACGAAGCTCACACGTTTCTCATCTTAACTGACAAGCATTGGATGTTAGAGGACCAGTGCTTTGTATCAGTTTCAGAAGCAGAGTTTGACTAGATATGGTCCGTATGTGTAGGAAACACCGTTCTTTTGTTCTCAGCACACTCACGTTTCCTGCGTCTTAGAGACTTTAGAAAGCAAGAGCATGCTTCTCGCTCTAAAGCAGAGTGTGATCCATTGATGAGAACTATGCTATGTGTTTCCATTCAGAAAAGGAGTTAAATCCCAGGCTCTGTGTCTTCCTACAAGCAAGACTTCGTTTCAGGTAAGGGCAGTCACTTTTCAGCTCAAAAGAACTACATCGTTCATGGAGCTCACACGTTTCTCATCTTAACAGACAAGCATTGGATGTTAGAGGACCAGTGCTTTGTATCAGTTTCAGAAGCAGAGTTGGACTAGATATGTTCCGTATGTGTAGGAAACACCGTTCTTTTGTTCTCTGCAAACTCACATTTCCTGCTGTCTTAGAGACTCTAGAAAGCAAGATCGTGCTTCTTGTTCTAAAGCAGAGTGTGATCCATGGATGAGAACACTGCTGTATGTTTCACTTCAGGTATGGAGTTAAATCCCAGGCTCTGAGTCTTCCTACAAGCAAGACTTCGTTTCAGGTAAGGGCAGTCAGTTTTCAGCTCAAAGGAACTACATCGTTCACGGAGCTCACACGTTTCTCATCTTAACAGACAAGCATTGGATGTTAGAGGACCAGTGCTTTGTATCAGTTTCAGAAGCAGAGTTGGACTAGATATGGTCCGTATGTTTAGGAAACTCCGTTCTTTTGTTCTCTGCAATCTCACGGTTCCTGCTGTCTTAGAGACTCTAGAAAGCAAGATCGTGCTTCTTGTTCTAAAGCAGAGTGTGATCAATGGATGAGAACCCTGCTTTGTGTTTCACTTAAGGAATGGAGTTAAATCCCAGGCTCTGAGTCTTCCTACAAGCAAGACTTCTTTTCAGGTAAGGGCAGTCACTTTTCTGCTCAAATGAACTACATCGTTCACAAAGCTCACACGTTTCTCATCTTAATGGAAAAGCATTGGGTGTTAGAGGACCAGTGCTTTGTATCAGTTTCAGAAGAAGAGTTGGACTAGATATGGTCCGTATGTGTAGGAAACACCATTCTTTTGTTCTCAGCACACTCACGTTTCCTGCGTCTTAGAGACTTTAGAAAGCAAGAGCGTGATTCTCGCTCTAAAGCAGAGTGTGATCCATGGATGAGAACTATGCTGTGTGTTTCCCTTCAGAAAAGGAGTTAAATCCCAGGCTCTGTGTCTTCCTACAAACAAGACTTCGTTTCAGGTAAGGGCAGTCACTTTTCAGCTCAAACAAACTACATAGTTCACGGAGCTCACACGTTTCTCATCTTAACAGACAAGCATTGGATGTTAGAGGGTCAATGCTTTGTATCAGTTTCAGAAGCAGATTTGGACTACAAATGGTCCATATGTGTAGGAAACACCGTTCTTTTGTTCTAGGCACACTCAGATTTCCTGCTGTATTAGAGACTCTAGAAAGCAAGAGTGTGCTTCTCGCTCTAAAGCAGAGTGTGATCCATGGATGAGAACTATGCTGTGTGTTTCACTTCAGAAATGGAGTTAAATCCCAGGCTCTGAGTCTTCCTACAAGCAAGACGTCGTTTCAGGTAAAGGCAGTCAGTTTTCTGCTCAAACGAACTACATCGTTCATGAAGCTCACACGTTTCCCATCTTAACTGACAAGCATTGTATGTTAGATTGTCAGTGCTTTGTATCAGTTTCAGAAGCAGAGTTGGACTAGATATGGTCCGTATGTGTAGGAAACACCATTCTTTTTTTCTGGGCACACTCAGATTTCCTGCAGTAATAGAGACTCTAGAAAGCAAGAGTGTGCTTCTTGCTCTAAAGCAGAGTGTGATCCATGGATGAGAACTATGCTGTGTGTTTCCATTCAGAAAAGGAGTTAAATCCCAGGCTCTGTGTCTTCCTACAAGCAAGACTTCTTTTCAGGTAAGTGCAGTCACTTTTCAGCTCAAACGAACTACATCGTTCACGGAGCTCACACGTTTCTCATCTTAACAGACAAGCATTGGATGTTAGAGGACCAGTGCTTTGTATCAGTTTCAGAAGCAGAGTTGGACTAGATATGGTCCGTATGTGTAGGAAACACCGTTCTTTTGTTCTCTGCAAACTCACATTTCCTGCTGACTTAGAGACTCTAGAAAGCAAGATCTTGCTTCTTGTTCTAAAGCAGAGTGTGATCAATGGATGAGAACACTGCTGTGTGTTTCACTTCAGGAATGTATTTAAATCCCAGGCTCTGAGTCCTCCTGCAAGCAAGACTTCGTTTCAGGTAAGGGCAGTCAGTTTTCTGCTCAAATGAACTACATCGTTCACAAAGCTTACACGTTTCTCATCTTAACGGAAAAGCATTGGGTGTTAGAGGACCAGTGCTTTGTATCAGTTTCAGAAGAAGAGTTGGACTAGATATGGTCCGTATGTGTAGGAAACACCGTTCTTTTGTTCTCAGCACACTCACGTTTCCAGCGTCTTAGAGACTTTAGAAAGCAGGAGCGTGCTTCTCGCTCTAAAGCAGAGTGTGATCCATGGATGAGAACTATGCTGTGTGTTTCCCTTCATAAAAGGACTTAAATCCCAGGCTCTGTGTCTTCCTACAAGCAAGACTTCTTTTCAGGTAAGTGCAGTCACTTTTCAGCTCAAACGAACTACATCGTTCACGGAGCTCACACGTTTCTCATCTTAACTGACAAGCATTGGATGTTAGAGGACCAGTGCTTTGTATCAGTTTCAGAAGCAGAGTTGGACTAGATATGGTCCGTATGTGTAGGAAACACCGTTCTTTTGTTCTCTGCAAACTCACGTTTCCTGCTGTCTTAGAGACTCTAGAAAGCAAGATCTTGCTTCTTGTACTAAAGTAGAGTGTGATCAATGGATGAGAACACTGCTGTGTGTTTCACTTCAGGAATGGAGTTAAATCCCAGGCTCTGAGTCTTCCTGCAGGCAAGACTTCGTTTCAGGTAAGGGCAGTCAGTTTTCTGCTCAAATGAACTACATCGTTCACAAAGCTCACACGTTTCTCATCTTAATGGAAAAGCATTGGGTGTTAGAGGACCAGTGCTTTGTATCAGTTTCAGAAGAAGAGTTGGACTAGATATGGTCCGTATGTGTAGGAAACACCGTTCTTTTGTTCTTAGCACACTCACGTTTCCTGCTGTCTTAGAGACTTTAGAAAGCAAGAGCGTGCTTCTCGCTCTAAAGCAGAGTGTGATCCATGGATGAGAACTATGCTGTGTGTTTCCCTTCAGAAAAGGAGTTAAATCCCAGGCTCTGTGTCATCCTACAAACAAGACTTCGTTTCAGGTAAGGGCAGTCACTTTTCAGCTCAAACGAACTACATCGTTCACGGAGCTCACACGTTTCTCATCTTAACAGACAAGCATTGGATGTTAAGGGTCAGTGCTTTGTATCAGTTTCAGAAGCAGATTTGGACTACATATGGTCCATATGTGTAGGAAACACCGTTCTTTTGTTCTGGGCACACTCAGATTTCCTGCTGTATTAGAGACTCTAGAAAGTAAGAGTGTGCTTCTCGCTCTAAAACAGAGTGTGATCCATGGATGAGAACTATGCTGTGTGTTTCACTTCAGAAATGGAGTTAAATCCCAGGCTCTGAGTCTTCCTGCAAGCAAGAGTTCGTTTCAGGTAAGGGCAGTCACTTTTCTGCTCAAACGAACTACATCGTTCACGAAGCTCACACGTTTCTCATCTTAACTGACAAGCATTGGATGTTAGAGGACCAGTGCTTTGTATCAGTTTCAGAAGCAGAGTTGGACTAGATATGGTCCGTATGTGTAGGAAACACCGTTCTTTTGTTCTCAGCACACTCCCGTTTCCTGCGTCTTAGAGACTTTAGAAAGCAAGAGCATGCTTCTCGCTCTAAAGCAGAGTGTGATTCATTGATGAGAACTATGCTATGTGTTTCCATTCAGAAAAGGAGTTAAATCCCAGGCTCTGTGTCTTCCTACAAGCAAGACTTCGTTTCAGGTAAGGGCAGTCACTTTTCAGCTCAAAAGAACTACATCGTTCATGGAGCTCACACGTTTCTCATCTTAACAGACAAGCATTGGATGTTAGAGGACCAGTGCTTTGTATCAGTTTCAGAAGCAGAGTTGGACTAGATATGTTCCGTATGTGTAGGAAACACTGTTCCTTTGTTCTCTGCAAACTCACATTTCCTGCTGTCTTAGAGACTCTAGAAAGCAAGATCGTGCTTCTTGTTCTAAAGCAGAGTGTGATCCATGGATGAGAACACTGCTGTGTGTTTCACTTCAGGTATGGAGTTAAATCCCAGGCTCTGAGTCTTCCTACAAGCAAGACTTCGTTTCAGGTAAGGGCAGTCAGTTTTCAGCTCAAAAGAACTACATCGTTCACGGAGCTCACACGTTTCTCATCTTAACAGACAAGCATTGGATGTTAGAGGCCCAGTGCTTTGTATCAGTTTCAGAAGCAGAGTTGGACTAGATATGGTCCGTATGTGTAGGAAACACCGTTCTTTTGTTCTCTGCAAACTCACGGTTCCTGCTGTCTTAGAGACTCTAGAAAGCAAGATCGTGCTTCTTGTTCTAAAGCAGAGTGTGATCAATGGATGAGAACCCTGCTTTGTGTTTCACTTAAGGAATGGAGTTAAATCCCAGGCTCTGAGTCTTCCTACAAGCAAGACTTCTTTTCAGGTAAGGGCAGTCACTTTTCTGCTCAAATGAACTACATCGTTCACAAAGCTCACACGTTTCTCATCTTAACGGAAAAGCATTGGGTGTTAGAGGACCAGTGCTTTGTATCAGTTTCAGAAGAAGAGTTGGACTAGATATGGTCCGTATGTGTAGGAAACACCATTCTTTTGTTCTCAGCACAGTCACGTTTCCTGCGTCTTAGAGACTTTAGAAAGCAAGAGCGTGATTCTCGCTCTAAAGCAGAGTGTGATCCATGGATGAGAACTATGCTGTGTGTTTCCCTTCAGAAAAGGAGTTAAATCCCAGGCTCTGTGTCTTCCTACAAACAAGACTTCGTTTCAGGTAAGGGCAGTCACTTTTCAGCTCAAACAAACTACATAGTTCACGGAGCTCACACGTTTCTCATCTTAACAGACAAGCATTGGATGTTAGAGGGTCAATGCTTTGTATCAGTTTCAGAAGCAGATTTGGACTACAAATGGTCCATATGTGTAGGAAACACTGTTCTTTTGTTCTAGGCACACTCAGATTTCCTGCTATATTAGAGACTCTAGAAAGCAAGAGTGTGCTTCTCGCTCTAAAGCAGAGTGTGATCCATGGATGAGAACTATGCTGTGTGTTTCACTTCAGAAATGGAGTTAAATCCCAGGCTCTGTGTCTTCCTACAAGCAAGACTTCTTTTCAGGTAAGTGCAGTCACTTTTCAGCTCAAACGAACTACATCGTTCACGGAGCTCACACGTTTCTCATCTTAACAGACAAGCATTGGATGTTACAGGACCAGTGCTTTGTATCAGTTTCAGAAGCAGAGTTGGACTAGATATGGTCCGTATGTGTAGGAAACACCGTTCTTTTGTTCTCTGCAAACTCACATTTCCTGCTGACTTAGAGACTCTAGAAAGCAAGATCTTGCTTCTTGTTCTAAAGCAGAGTGTGATCAATGGATGAGAACACTGCTGTGTGTTTCACTTCAGGAATGGATTTAAATCCCATGCTCTGAGTCCTCCTGCAAGCAAGACTTCGTTTCAGGTAAGGGCAGTCAGTTTTCTGCTCAAATGAACTACATCGTTCACAAAGCTCACACGTTTCTCATCTTAACGGAAAAGCATTGGGTGTTAGAGGCCAGTGCTTTGTATCAGTTTCAGAAGAAGAGTTGGACTAGATATGGTCCGTATGTGTAGGTACACCGTTCTTTTGTTCTCTGCAAACTCACATTTCCTGCTGTCTCAGAGACTCTAGAAAGCAAGATCGTGCTTCTTGTTCTAAAGCAGAGTGTGACCAATGGATGAGAACACTGCTGTGTGTTTCACTTCAGGAATGGAGTTAAATCCCAGGCTCTGAGTCTTCCTACAAGCAAGACTTCGTTTCAGGTAAGGGCAGTCACTTTTCTGCTCAAATGAACTACATCGTTCACAAAGCTCACACGTTTCTCATCTTAACTGACAAGCATTGGATGTTAGAGGACCAGTGCTTTGTATCAGTTTCAGAAGCAGAGTTGGACTTGATATCTTCCGAATGTGTAGGAAACACAGTTCTCTTGTTCTCAGCACACTCACGTTTCCTGCGTCTTAGAGACTTTAGAAAGCAGGAGCGTGCTTCTCGCTCTAAAGCAGAGTGTGATCCATGGATGAGAACTATGCTGTGTGTTTCCATTCAGAAAAGGAGTTAAATCCCAGGCTCTGTGTCTTCCTACAAGCAAGAATTCGTTTCAGGTAAGGGCAGTCACTTTTCAGCTCAAAAGAACTACATCGTTCATGGAGCTCACACGTTTCTCATCTTAACAGACAAGCATTGGATGTTAGAGGACCAGTGCTTTGTATCAGTTTCAGAAGCAGAGTTGGACTAGATATGTTCCGTATGTGTAGGAAACACCGTTCTTTTGTTCTCTGCAAACACACATTTCCTGCTGTCTTAGCGACTCTAGAAAGCCAGATCGTGCTTCTTGTTCTAAAGCAGAGTGTGATCCATGGATGAGAACACTGCTGTGTGTTTCACTTCAGGTATGGAGTTAAATCCCAGGCTCTGAGTCTTCCTACAAGCAAGACTTCTTTTCAGGTAAGGACAGTCACTTTTCTGCTCAAATGAACTACATCGTTCACAAAGCTCACACGTTTCTCATCTTAACGGAAAAGCATTGGGTGTTAGAGGACCAGTGCTTTGTATCAGTTTCAGAAGAAGAGTTGGACTAGATATGGTCCGTATGTGTAGGAAACACCATTCTTTTGTTCTCAGCACACTCACGTTTCCTGCTTCTTAAAGACTTTAGAAAGCAAGAGCGTGATTCTCGCTCTAAAGCAGAGTGTGATCCATGGATGAGAACTATGCTGTGTGTTTCCCTTCAGAAAAGGAGTTAAATCCCAGGCTCTGTGTCTTCCTACAAACAAGACTTCGTTTCAGGTAAGGGCAGTCACTTTTCAGCTCAAACAAACTACATAGTTCATGGAGCTCACACGTTTCTCATCTTAACAGACAAGCATTGGATGTTAGAGGGTCAATGCTTTGTATCAGTTTCAGAAGC
This sequence comes from Onychomys leucogaster, assembly GCA_949786385.1. Taxonomy (NCBI): domain Eukaryota; kingdom Metazoa; phylum Chordata; class Mammalia; order Rodentia; family Cricetidae; genus Onychomys; species Onychomys leucogaster. Next base: position 1,471,153 of record CATKUP010000038.1, on the reverse strand, counting down.
AGATTTGGACTACAAATGGTCCATATGTGTAGGAAACACTGTTCTTTTGTTCTAGGCACACTCAGATTTCCTGCTATATTAGAGACTCTAGAAAGCAAGAGTGTGCTTCTCGCTCTAAAGCAGAGTGTGATCCATGGATGAGAACTATGCTGTGTGTTTCACTTCAGAAATGGAGTTAAATCCCAGGCTCTGAGTCTTCCTACAAGCAAGACGTCGTTTCAGGTAAGGGCAGTCAGTTTTCTGCTCAAACGAACTACATCGTTCATGAAGCTCACACGTTTCCCATCTTAACTGACAAGCATTGTATGTTAGATTGTCAGTGCTTTGTATCAATTTCAGAAGCAGAGTTGGACTAGATATGGTCCGTATGTTTAGGAAACACCATTCTTTTTTTCTGGGCACACTCAGATTTCCTGCAGTAATAGAGACTCTAGAAAGCAAGAGTGTGCTTCTTGCTCTAAAGCAGAGTGTGATCCATGGATGAGAACTATGCTGTGTGTTTCCCTTCAGAAAAGGAGTTAAATCCCAGGCTCTGTGTCTTCCTACAAGCAAGACTTCTTTTCAGGTAAGTGCAGTCACTTTTCAGCTCAAACGAACTACATCGTTCACGGAGCTCACACGTTTCTCATCTTAACAGACAAGCATTGGATGTTACAGGACCAGAGCTTTGTGTCAGTTTCAGAAGCAGAGTTGGACTAGATATGGTCCGTATGTGTAGGAAACACCGTTCTTTTGTTCTCTGCAAACTCACATTTCCTGCTGACTTAGAGACTCTAGAAAGCAAGATCTTGCTTCTTGTTCTAAAGCAGAGTGTGATCAATGGATGAGAACACTGCTGTGTGTTTCACTTCAGGAATGGATTTAAATCCCAGGCTCTGAGTCCTCCTGCAAGCAAGACTTCGTTTCAGGTAAGGGCAGTCAGTTTTCTGCTCAAATGAACTACATCGTTCACAAAGCTCACACGTTTCTCATCTTAACGGAAAAGCATTGGGTGTTAGAGGACCAGTGCTTTGTATCAGTTTCAGAAGAAGAGTTGGACTAGATATGGTCCGTATGTGTAGGTACACCGTTCTTTTGTTCTCTGCAAACTCACATTTCCTGCTGTCTCAGAGACTCTAGAAAGCAAGATCGTGCTTCTTGTTCTAAAGCAGAGTGTGACCAATGGATGAGAACACTGCTGTGTGTTTCACTTCAGGAATGGAGTTAAATCCCAGGCTCTGAGTCTTCCTACAAGCAAGACTTCGTTTCAGGTAAGGGCAGTCACTTTTCTGCTCAAATGAACTACATCGTTCACAAAGCTCACACGTTTCTCATCTTAACTGACAAGCATTGGATGTTAGAGGACCAGTGCTTTGTATCAGTTTCAGAAGCAGAGTTGGACTTGATATCTTCCGAATGTGTAGGAAACACAGTTCTCTTGTTCTCAGCACACTCACGTTTCCTGCGTCTTAGAGACTTTAGAAAGCAGGAGCGTGCTTCTCGCTCTAAAGCAGAGTGTGATCCATGGATGAGAACTATGCTGTGTGTTTCCATTCAGAAAAGGAGTTAAATCCCAGGCTCTGTGTCTTCCTACAAGCAAGACTTCGTTTCAGGTAAGGGCAGTCACTTTTCAGCTCAAAAGAACTACATCGTTCATGGAGCTCACACGTTTCTCATCTTAACAGACAAGCATTGGATGTTAGAGGACCAGTGCTTTGTATCAGTTTCAGAAGCAGAGTTGGACTAGATATGTTCCGTATGTGTAGGAAACACCGTTCTTTTGTTCTCTGCAAACACACATTTCCTGCTGTCTTAGCGACTCTAGAAAGCCAGATCGTGCTTCTTGTTCTAAAGCAGAGTGTGATCCATGGATGAGAACACTGCTGTGTGTTTCACTTCAGGTATGGAGTTAAATCCCAGGCTATGAGTCTTCCTACAAGCAAGACTTCGTTTCAGGTAAGGGCAGTCAGTTTTCAGCTCAAAAGAACTACATCGTTCACGGAGCTCACACGTTTCTCATCTTAACAGACAAGCATTGGAAGTTAGAGGACCAGTGCTTTGTATCAGTTTCAGAAGCAGAGTTGGACTAGATATGGTCCGTATGTGTAGGAAACACCGTTCTTTTGTTCTCTGCAATCTCACGGTTCCTGCTGTCTTAGAGACTCTAGAAAGCAAGATCGTGCTTCTTGTTCTAAAGCAGAGTGTGATCAATGGATGAGAACCCTGCTTTGTGTTTCACTTAAGGAATGGAGTTAAATCCCAGGCTCTGAGTCTTCCTACAAGCAAGACTTCTTTTCAGGTAAGGGCAGTCACTTTTCTGCTCAAATGAACTACATCGTTCACAAAGCTCACACGTTTCTCATCTTAACGGAAAAGCATTGGGTGTTAGAGGACCAGTGCTTTGTATCAGTTTCAGAAGAAGAGTTGGACTAGATATGGTCCGTATGTGTAGGAAACACCATTCTTTTGTTCTCAGCACACTCACGTTTCCTGCGTCTTAGAGACTTTAGAAAGCAAGAGCGTGATTCTCGCTCTAAAGCAGAGTGTGATCCATGGATGAGAACTATGCTGTGTGTTTCCATTCAGAAAAGGAGTTAAATCCCAGGTTCTGTGTCTTCCTACAAACAAGACTTCGTTTCAGGTAAGGGCAGTCTCTTTTCAGCTCAAACAAACTACATAGTTCACGGAGCTCACACGTTTCTCATCTTAACAGACAAGCATTGGATGTTAGAGGGTCAATGCTTTGTATCAGTTTCAGAAACAGATTTGGACTACAAATGGTGCATATGTGTAGGAAACACCGTTCTTTTGTTCTAGGCACACTCAGATTTCCTGCTGTATTAGAGACTCTAGAAAGCAAGAGTGTGCTTCTCGCTCTAAAGCAGAGTGTGATCCATGGATGAGAACTATGCTGTGTGTTTCACTTCACAAATGGAGTTAAATCCCAGGCTCTGAGTCTTCCTACAAGCAAGACGTCGTTTCAGGTAAGGGCAGTCAGTTTTCTGCTCAAACGAACTACATCGTTCATGAAGCTCACACGTTTCCCATCTTAAATGACAAGCATTGTATGTTAGATTGTCAGTGCTTTGTATCAGTTTCAGAAGCAGAGTTGGACTAGATATGGTCCGTATGTGTAGGAAACACCATTCTTTTTTTCTGGGCACACTCAGATTTCCTGCAGTAATAGAGACTCTAGAAAGCAAGAGTGTGCTTCTTGCTCTAAAGCAGAGTGTGATCCATGGATGAGAACTATGCTGTGTGTTTCCATTCAGAAAAGGAGTTAAATCCCAGACTCTGTGTCTTCCTACAAGCAAGACTTCTTTTCAGGTAAGTGCAGTCACTTTTCAGCTCAAAAGAACTACATCGTTCACGGAGCTCACACGTTTCTCATCTTAACAGACAAGCATTGGATGTTAGAGGACCAGTGCTTTGTATCAGTTTCAGAAGCAGAGTTGGACTAGATATGGTCCGTATGTGTAGGAAACACCGTTCTTTTGTTCTCTGCAAACTCACATTTCCTGCTGACTTAGAGACTCTAGAAAGCAAGATCTTGCTTCTTGTTCTAAAGCAGAGTGTGATCAATGGATGAGAACACTGCTGTGTGTTTCACTTCAGGAATGTATTTAAATCCCAGGCTCTGAGTCCTCCTGCAAGCAAGACTTCGTTTCAGGTAAGGGCAGTCAGTTTTCTGCTCAAATGAACTACATCGTTCACAAAGCTTACACGTTTCTCATCTTAACGGAAAAGCATTGGGTGTTAGAGGACCAGTGCTTTGTATCAGTTTCAGAAGAAGAGTTGGACTAGATATGGTCCGTATGTGTAGGAAACACCGTTCTTTTGTTCTCAGCACACTCACGTTTCCAGCGTCTTAGAGACTTTAGAAAGCAGGAGCGTGCTTCTCGCTCTAAAGCAGAGTGTGATCCATGGATGAGAACTATGCTGTGTGTTTCCCTTCATAAAAGGACTTAAATCCCAGGCTCTGTGTCTTCCTACAAGCAAGACTTCTTTTCAGGTAAGTGCAGTCACTTTTCAGCTCAAACGAACTACATCGTTCACGGAGCTCACACGTTTCTCATCTTAACTGACAAGCATTGGATGTTAGAGGACCAGTGCTTTGTATCAGTTTCAGAAGCAGAGTTGGACTAGATATGGTCCGTATGTGTAGGAAACACCGTTCTTTTGTTCTCTGCAAACTCACGTTTCCTGCTGTCTTAGAGACTCTAGAAAGCAAGATCTTGCTTCTTGTACTAAAGTAGAGTGTGATCAATGGATGAGAACACTGCTGTGTGTTTCACTTCAGGAATGGAGTTAAATCCCAGGCTCTGAGTCTTCCTGCAGGCAAGACTTCGTTTCAGGTAAGGGCAGTCAGTTTTCTGCTCAAATGAACTACATCGTTCACAAAGCTCACACGTTTCTCATCTTAATGGAAAAGCATTGGGTGTTAGAGGACCAGTGCTTTGTATCAGTTTCAGAAGAAGAGTTGGACTAGATATGGTCCGTATGTGTAGGAAACACCGTTCTTTTGTTCTTAGCACACTCACGTTTCCTGCTGTCTTAGAGACTTTAGAAAGCAAGAGCGTGCTTCTCGCTCTAAAGCAGAGTGTGATCCATGGATGAGAACTATGCTGTGTGTTTCCCTTCAGAAAAGGAGTTAAATCCCAGGCTCTGTGTCTTCCTACAAACAAGACTTCGTTTCAGGTAAGGGCAGTCACTTTTCAGCTCAAACGAACTACATCGTTCACGGAGCTCACACGTTTCTCATCTTAACAGACAAGCATTGGATGTTAAGGGTCAGTGCTTTGTATCAGTTTCAGAAGCAGATTTGGACTACATATGGTCCATATGTGTAGGAAACACCGTTCTTTTGTTCTGGGCACACTCAGATTTCCTGCTGTATTAGAGACTCTAGAAAGTAAGAGTGTGCTTCTCGCTCTAAAACAGAGTGTGATCCATGGATGAGAACTATGCTGTGTGTTTCACTTCAGAAATGGAGTTAAATCCCAGGCTCTGAGTCTTCCTGCAAGCAAGAGTTCGTTTCAGGTAAGGGCAGTCACTTTTCTGCTCAAACGAACTACATCGTTCACGAAGCTCACACGTTTCTCATCTTAACTGACAAGCATTGGATGTTAGAGGACCAGTGCTTTGTATCAGTTTCAGAAGCAGAGTTGGACTAGATATGGTCCGTATGTGTAGGAAACACCGTTCTTTTGTTCTCAGCACACTCACGTTTCCTGCGTCTTAGAGACTTTAGAAAGCAAGAGCATGCTTCTCGCTCTAAAGCAGAGTGTGATTCATTGATGAGAACTATGCTATGTGTTTCCATTCAGAAAAGGAGTTAAATCCCAGGCTCTGTGTCTTCCTACAAGCAAGACTTCGTTTCAGGTAAGGGCAGTCACTTTTCAGCTCAAAAGAACTACATCGTTCATGGAGCTCACACGTTTCTCATCTTAACAGACAAGCATTGGATGTTAGAGGACCAGTGCTTTGTATCAGTTTCAGAAGCAGAGTTGGACTAGATATGTTTCGTATGTGTAGGAAACACCGTTCCTTTGTTCTCTGCAAACTCACATTTCCTGCTGTCTTAGAGACTCTAGAAAGCAAGATCGTGCTTCTTGTTCTAAAGCAGAGTGTGATCCATGGATGAGAACTATGCTGTGTGTTTCACTTCAGGTATGGAGTTAAATCCCAGGCTCTGAGTCTTCCTACAAGCAAGACTTCGTTTCAGGTAAGGGCAGTCAGTTTTCAGCTCAAAAGAACTACATCGTTCACGGAGCTCACACGTTTCTCATCTTAACAGACAAGCATTGGATGTTAGAGGCCCAGTGCTTTGTATCAGTTTCAGAAGCAGAGTTGGACTAGATATGGTCCGTATGTGTAGGAAACACCGTTCTTTTGTTCTCTGCAAACTCACGGTTCCTGCTGTCTTAGAGACTCTAGAAAGCAAGATCGTGCTTCTTGTTCTAAAGCAGAGTGTGATCAATGGATGAGAACCCTGCTTTGTGTTTCACTTAAGGAATGGAGTTAAATCCCAGGCTCTGAGTCTTCCTACAAGCAAGACTTCTTTTCAGGTAAGGGCAGTCACTTTTCTGCTCAAATGAACTACATCGTTCACAAAGCTCACACGTTTCTCATCTTAACGGAAAAGCATTGGGTGTTAGAGGACCAGTGCTTTGTATCAGTTTCAGAAGAAGAGTTGGACTAGATATGGTCCGTATGTGTAGGAAACACCATTCTTTTGTTCTCAGCACACTCACGTTTCCTGCGTCTTAGAGACTTTAGAAAGCAAGAGCGTGATTCTCGCTCTAAAGCAGAGTGTGATCCATGGATGAGAACTATGCTGTGTGTTTCCCTTCAGAAAAGGAGTTAAATCCCAGGCTCTGTGTCTTCCTACAAACAAGACTTCGTTTCAGGTAAGGGCAGTCACTTTTCAGCTCAAACAAACTACATAGTTCACGGAGCTCACACGTTTCTCATCTTAACAGACAAGCATTGGATGTTAGAGGGTCAATGCTTTGTATCAGTTTCAGAAGCAGATTTGGACTACAAATGGTCCATATGTGTAGGAAACACTGTTCTTTTGTTCTAGGCACACTCAGATTTCCTGCTATATTAGAGACTCTAGAAAGCAAGAGTGTGCTTCTCGCTCTAAAGCAGAGTGTGATCCATGGATGAGAACTATGCTGTGTGTTTCACTTCAGAAATGGAGTTAAATCCCAGGCTCTGAGTCTTCCTACAAGCAAGACGTCGTTTCAGGTAAGGGCAGTCAGTTTTCTGCTCAAACGAACTACATCGTTCATGAAGCTCACACGTTTCCCATCTTAACTGACAAGCATTGTATGTTAGATTGTCAGTGCTTTGTATCAATTTCAGAAGCAGAGTTGGACTAGATATGGTCCGTATGTTTAGGAAACACCATTCTTTTTTTCTGGGCACACTCAGATTTCCTGCAGTAATAGAGACTCTAGAAAGCAAGAGTGTGCTTCTTGCTCTAAAGCAGAGTGTGATCCATGGATGAGAACTATGCTGTGTGTTTCCATTCAGAAAAGGAGTTAAATCCCAGGCTCTGTGTCTTCCTACAAGCAAGACTTCTTTTCAGGTAAGTGCAGTCACTTTTCAGCTCAAACGAACTACATCGTTCACGGAGCTCACACGTTTCTCATCTTAACAGACAAGCATTGGATGTTACAGGACCAGTGCTTTGTATCAGTTTCAGAAGCAGAGTTGGACTAGATATGGTCCGTATGTGTAGGAAACACCGTTCTTTTGTTCTCTGCAAACTCACATTTCCTGCTGACTTAGAGACTCTAGAAAGCAAGATCTTGCTTCTTGTTCTAAAGCAGAGTGTGATCAATGGATGAGAACACTGCTGTGTGTTTCACTTCAGGAATGGATTTAAATCCCATGCTCTGAGTCCTCCTGCAAGCAAGACTTCGTTTCAGGTAAGGGCAGTCAGTTTTCTGCTCAAATGAACTACATCGTTCACAAAGCTCACACGTTTCTCATCTTAACGGAAAAGCATTGGGTGTTAGAGGCCAGTGCTTTGTATCAGTTTCAGAAGAAGAGTTGGACTAGATATGGTCCGTATGTGTAGGTACACCGTTCTTTTGTTCTCTGCAAACTCACATTTCCTGCTGTCTCAGAGACTCTAGAAAGCAAGATCGTGCTTCTTGTTCTAAAGCAGAGTGTGACCAATGGATGAGAACACTGCTGTGTGTTTCACTTCAGGAATGGAGTTAAATCCCAGGCTCTGAGTCTTCCTACAAGCAAGACTTCGTTTCAGGTAAGGGCAGTCACTTTTCTGCTCAAATGAACTACATCGTTCACAAAGCTCACACGTTTCTCATCTTAACTGACAAGCATTGGATGTTAGAGGACCAGTGCTTTGTATCAGTTTCAGAAGCAGAGTTGGACTTGATATCTTCCGAATGTGTAGGAAACACAGTTCTCTTGTTCTCAGCACACTCACGTTTCCTGCGTCTTAGAGACTTTAGAAAGCAGGAGCGTGCTTCTCGCTCTAAAGCAGAGTGTGATCCATGGATGAGAACTATGCTGTGTGTTTCCATTCAGAAAAGGAGTTAAATCCCAGGCTCTGTGTCTTCCTACAAGCAAGACTTCGTTTCAGGTAAGGGCAGTCACTTTTCAGCTCAAAAGAACTACATCGTTCATGGAGCTCACACGTTTCTCATCTTAACAGACAAGCATTGGATGTTAGAGGACCAGTGCTTTGTATCAGTTTCAGAAGCAGAGTTGGACTAGATATGTTCCGTATGTGTAGGAAACACCGTTCTTTTGTTCTCTGCAAACACACATTTCCTGCTGTCTTAGCGACTCTAGAAAGCCAGATCGTGCTTCTTGTTCTAAAGCAGAGTGTGATCCATGGATGAGAACACTGCTGTGTGTTTCACTTCAGGTATGGAGTTAAATCCCAGGCTCTGAGTCTTCCTACAAGCAAGACTTCTTTTCAGGTAAGGGCAGTCACTTTTCTGCTCAAATGAACTACATCGTTCACAAAGCTCACACGTTTCTCATCTTAACGGAAAAGCATTGGGTGTTAGAGGACCAGTGCTTTGTATCAGTTTCAGAAGAAGAGTTGGACTAGATATGGTCCGTATGTGTAGGAAACACCATTCTTTTGTTCTCAGCACACTCACGTTTCCTGCTTCTTAGAGACTTTAGAAAGCAAGAGCGTGATTCTCGCTCTAAAGCAGAGTGTGATCCATGGATGAGAACTATGCTGTGTGTTTCCCTTCAGAAAAGGAGTTAAATCCCAGGCTCTGTGTCTTCCTACAAACAAGACTTCGTTTCAGGTAAGGGCAGTCACTTTTCAGCTCAAACAAACTACATAGTTCATGGAGCTCACACGTTTCTCATCTTAACAGACAAGCATTGGATGTTAGAGGGTCAATGCTTTGTATCAGTTTCAGAAGCAGATTTGGACTACAAATGGTCCATATGTGTAGGAAACACTGTTCTTTTGTTCTAGGCACACTCAGATTTCCTGCTATATTAGAGACTCTAGAAAGCAAGAGTGTGCTTCTCGCTCTAAAGCAGAGTGTGATCCATGGATGAGAACTATGCTGTGTGTTTCACTTCAGAAATGGAGTTAAATCCCAGGCTCTGAGTCTTCCTACAAGCAAGACGTCGTTTCAGGTAAGGGCAGTCAGTTTTCTGCTCAAACGAACTACATCGTTCATGAAGCTCACACGTTTCCCATCTTAACTGACAAGCATTGTATGTTAGATTGTCAGTGCTTTGTATCAATTTCAGAAGCAGAGTTGGACTAGATATGGTCCGTATGTTTAGGAAACACCATTCTTTTTTTCTTGGCACACTCAGATTTCCTGCAGTAATAGAGACTCTAGAAAGCAAGAGTGTGCTTCTTGCTCTAAAGCAGAGTGTGATCCATGGATGAGAACTATGCTGTGTGTTTCCCTTCAGAAAAGGAGTTAAATCCCAGGCTCTGTGTCTTCCTACAAGCAAGACTTCTTTTCAGGTAAGTGCAGTCACTTTTCAGCTCAAACGAACTACATCGTTCACGGAGCTCACACGTTTCTCATCTTAACAGACAAGCATTGGATGTTACAGGACCAGTGCTTTGTATCAGTTTCAGAAGCAGAGTTGGACTAGATATGGTCCGTATGTGTAGGAAACACCGTTCTTTTGTTCTCTGCAAACTCACATTTCCTGCTGACTTAGAGACTCTAGAAAGCAAGATCTTGCTTCTTGTTCTAAAGCAGAGTGTGATCAATGGATGAGAACACTGCTGTGTGTTTCACTTCAGGAATGGATTTAAATCCCAGGCTCTGAGTCCTCCTGCAAGCAAGACTTCGTTTCAGGTAAGGGCAGTCAGTTTTCTGCTCAAATGAACTACATCGTTCACAAAGCTCACACGTTTCTCATCTTAACGGAAAAGCATTGGGTGTTAGAGGACCAGTGCTTTGTATCAGTTTCAGAAGCAGAGTTGGACTAGATATGGTCCGTATGTGTAGGTACACCGTTCTTTTGTTCTCTGCAAACTCACATTTCCTGCTGTCTCAGAGACTCTAGAAAGCAAGATCGTGCTTCTTGTTCTAAAGCAGAGTGTGACCAATGGATGAGAACACTGCTTTGTGTTTCACTTCAGGAATGGAGTTAAATCCCAGGCTCTGAGTCTTCCTACAAGCAAGACTTCGTTTCAGGTAAGGGCAGTCACTTTTCTGCTCAAATGAACGACATCGTTCACAAAGCTCACACGTTTCTCATCTTAACTGACAAGCATTGGATGTTAGAGGACCAGTGCTTTGTATCAGTTTCAGAAGCAGAGTTGGACTTGATATCTTCCGAATGTGTAGGAAACACAGTTCTCTTGTTCTCAGCACACTCACGTTTCCTGCGTCTTAGAGACTTTAGAAAGCAGGAGCGTGCTTCTCGCTCTAAAGCAGAGTGTGATCCATGGATGAGAACTATGCTGTGTGTTTCCATTCAGAAAAGGAGTTAAATCCCAGGCTCTGTGTCTTCCTACAAGCAAGACTTCGTTTCAGGTAAGGGCAGTCACTTTTCAGCTCAAAAGAACTACATCGTTCATGGAGCTCACACGTTTCTCATCTTAACAGACAAGCATTGGATGTTAGAGGACCAGTGCTTTGTATCAGTTTCAGAAGCAGAGTTGGACTAGATATGTTCCGTATGTGTAGGAAACACCGTTCTTTTGTTCTCTGCAAACACACATTTCCTGCTGTCTTAGCGACTCTAGAAAGCCAGATCGTGCTTCTTGTTCTAAAGCAGAGTGTGATCCATGGATGAGAACACTGCTGTGTGTTTCACTTCAGGTATGGAGTTAAATCCCAGGCTCTGAGTCTTCCTACAAGCAAGACTTCGTTTCAGGTAAGGGCAGTCAGTTTTCAGCTCAAAAGAACTACATCGTTCACGGAGCTCACACGTTTCTCATCTTAACAGACAAGCATTGGATGTTAGAGGACCAGTGCTTTGTATCAGTTTCAGAAGCAGAGTTGGACTAGATATGGTCCGTATGTGTAGGAAACACCGTTCTTTTGTTCTCTGCAATCTCACGGTTCCTGCTGTCTTAGAGACTCTAGAAAGCAAGATCGTGCTTCTTGTTCTAAAGCAGAGTGTGATCAATGGATGAGAACCCTGCTTTGTGTTTCACTTAAGGAATGGAGTTAAATCCCAGGCTCTGAGTCTTCCTACAAGCAAGACTTCTTTTCAGGTAAGGGCAGTCACTTTTCTGCTCAAATGAACTACATCGTTCACAAAGCTCACACGTTTCTCATCTTAACGGAAAAGCATTGGGTGTTAGAGGACCAGTGCTTTGTATCAGTTTCAGAAGAAGAGTTGGACTAGATATGGTCCGTATGTGTAGGAAACACCATTCTTTTGTTCTCAGCACACTCACGTTTCCTGCGTCTTAGAGACTTTAGAAAGCAAGAGCGTGATTCTCGCTCTAAAGCAGAGTGTGATCCATGGATGAGAACTATGCTGTGTGTTTCCCTTCAGAAAAGGAGTTAAATCCCAGGCTCTGTGTCTTCCTACAAACAAGACTTCGTTTCAGGTAAGGGCAGTCTCTTTTCAGCTCAAACAAACTACATAGTTCACGGAGCTCACACGTTTCTCATCTTAACAGACAAGCATTGGATGTTAGAGGGTCAATGCTTTGTATCAGTTTCAGAAACAGATTTGGACTACAAATGGTGCATATGTGTAGGAAACACCGTTCTTTTGTTCTAGGCACACTCAGATTTCCTGCTGTATTAGAGACTCTAGAAAGCAAGAGTGTGCTTCTCGCTCTAAAGCAGAGTGTGATCCATGGATGAGAACTATGCTGTGTGTTTCACTTCACAAATGGAGTTAAATCCCAGGCTCTGAGTCTTCCTACAAGCAAGACGTCGTTTCAGGTAAGGGCAGTCAGTTTTCTGCTCAAACGAACTACATCGTTCATGAAGCTCACACGTTTCCCATCTTAAATGACAAGCATTGTATGTTAGATTGTCAGTGCTTTGTATCAGTTTCAGAAGCAGAGTTGGACTAGATATGGTCCGTATGTGTAGGAAACACCATTCTTTTTTTCTGGGCACACTCAGATTTCCTGCAGTAATAGAGACTCTAGAAAGCAAGAGTGTGCTTCTTGCTCTAAAGCAGAGTGTGATCCATGGATGAGAACTATGCTGTGTGTTTCCATTCAGAAAAGGAGTTAAATCCCAGGCTCTGTGTCTTCCTACAAGCAAGACTTCTTTTCAGGTAAGTGCAGTCACTTTTCAGCTCAAACGAACTACATCGTTCACGGAGCTCACACGTTTCTCATCTTAACAGACAAGCATTGGATGTTACAGGACCAGTGCTTTGTATCAGTTTCAGAAGCAGAGTTGGACTAGATATGGTCCGTATGTGTAGGAAACACCGTTCTTTTGTTCTCTGCAAACCTACATTTCCTGCTGACTTAGAGACTCTAGAAAGCAAGATCTTGCTTCTTGTTCTAAAGCAGAGTGTGATCAATGGATGAGAACACTGCTGTGTGTTTCACTTCAGGAATGGATTTAAATCCCAGGCTCTGAGTCCTCCTGCAAGCAAGACTTCGTTTCAGGTAAGGGCAGTCAGTTTTCTGCCCAAATGAACTACATCGTTCACAAAGCTCACACGTTTCTCATCTTAACGGAAAAGCATTGGGTGTTAGAGGACCAGTGCTTTGTATCAGTTTCAGAAGAAGAGTTGGACAAGATATGGTCCGTATGTGTAGGAAACACCGTTCTTTTGTTCTCAGCACACTCACGTTTCCAGCGTCTTAGAGACTTTAGAAAGCAGGAGCGTGCTTCTCGCTCTAAAGCAGAGTGTGATCCATGGATGAGAACTATGCTGTGTGTTTCCCTTCATAAAAGGACTTAAATCCCAGGCTCTGTGTCTTCCTACAAGCAAGACTTCGTTTCAGGTAAGGGCAGTAACTTTTCAGCTCAAACGAACTACATCGTTCACGGAGCTCACACGTTTCTTATCTTAACAGACAAGCATTGGATGTTAGAGGACCAGTGCATTCTAACAATTTCAGAAGAAGATTTGGACTACATATAGTCCGTATGTGTATGAAACACCGTTCTTTTGTTCAGGGCACACTCAGATTTCCTGCTGTCTTAGAGACTCTAGAAAGCAAGAGTGTGCTTCTTGCTCTAAAGCAGAGTGTGATCCATGGATGAGAACTATGCTGTGTGTTTCACTTCAGAAATGGAGTTAAATCCCAGGCTCTGAGTCTTCCTACAAGCAAGACTTCGTTTCAGGTAAGGGCAGTCACTTTTCTGCTCAAACGAACTACATCGTTCACGGAGCTCACACGTTTCTCATTTTAACAGACAAGCATTGGATGTTAGAGGACCAGTGCTTTGTATCAGTTTCAGAAGCAGAGTTGGACTAGATATGTTCTGTATGTGTAGGTACACCGTTCTTCTGTTCTCTGCAAACTCACATTTCCTGCTGTCTCAGAGACTCTAGAAAGCAAGATCGTGCTTCTTGTTCTAAAGCAGAGTGTGCCCAATGGATGAGAACACTGCTGTGTGTTTCACTTCAGGAATGGAGTTAAATCCCAGGCTCTGAGTCTTCCTACAAGCAAGACTTCGTTTCAGGTAAGGGCAGTCACTTTTCTGCTCAAATGAACTACATCGTTCACAAAGCTCACACGTTTCTCATCTTAACTGACAAGCATTGGATGTTAGAGGACCAGTGCTTTGTATCAGTTTCAGAAGCAGAGTTGGACTTGATATCTTCCGAATGTGTAGGAAACACAGTTCTTTTGTTCTCAGCACACTCACGTTTCCTGCGTCTTAGAGACTTTAGAAAGCAGGAGCGTGCTTCTCGCTCTAAAGCAGAGTGTGATCCATGGATGAGAACTATGCTGTGTGTTTCCATTCAGAAAAGGAGTTAAATCCCAGGCTCTGTGTCTTCCTACAAGCAAGACTTCGTTTCAGGTAAGGGCAGTCACTTTTCAGCTCAAAGGAACTACATCGTTCATGGAGCTCACACGTTTCTCATCTTAACAGACAAGCATTGGATGTTAGAGACCAGTGCTTTGTATCAGTTTCAGAAGCAGAGTTGGACTAGATATGTTCCGTATGTGTAGGAAACACCGTACTTTTGTTCTCTGCAAACTCACATTTCCTGCTGTCTTAGAGACTCTAGAAAGCCAGATCGTGCTTCTTGTTCTAAAGCAGAGTGTGATCAATGGATGAGAACACTGCTGTGTGTTTCACTTCAGGAATGGAGTTAAATCCCAGGCTCTGAGTCTTCCTACAAGCAAGACGTCGTTTCAGGTAAGGGCAGTCAGTTTTCTGCTCAAACGAACTACATCGTTCATGAAGCTCACACGTTTCCCATCTTAACTGACAAGCATTGTATGTTAGATTGTCAGTGCTTTGTATCAGTTTCAGAAGCAGAGTTGGAATAGATATGGTCCGTATGTGTAGGAAACACCATTCTTTTTTTCTGGGCACACTCAGATTTCCTGCTGTAATAGAGACTCTAGAAAGCAAGAGTGTGCTTCTTGCTCTAAAGCAGAGTGTGATCCATGGATGAGAACTATGCTGTGTGTTTCCCTTCAGAAAAGGAGTTAAATCCCAGGCTCTGTGTCTTCCTACAAGCAAGACTTCTTTCAGGTAAGTGCAGTCACTTTTCAGCTCAAACGAACTACATCGTTCACAAAGCTCACACGTTTCTCATCTTAACGGAAAAGCATTGGGTGTTAGAGGACCAGTGCTTTGTATCAGTTTCAGAAGAAGAGTTGGACTAGATATGGTCCGTATGTGTAGGAAACACCGTTCTTTTGTTCTCTGCAAACTCACATTTCCTGCTGACTTAGAGACTCTAGAAAGCAAGATCTTGCTTCTTGTTCTGAAGCAGAGTGTGATCAATGGATGAGAACACTGCTGTGTGTTTCACTTCAGGAATGGATTTAAATCCCAGGCTCTGAGTCCTCCTGCAAGCAAGACTTCGTTTCAGGTAAGGGCAGTCAGTTTTCTGCTCAAATGAACTACATCGTTCACAAAGCTCACACGTTTCTCATCTTAACAGACAAGCATTGGATGTTAGAGGACCAGTGCATTCTAACAATTTCAGAAGAAGATTTGGACTACATATAGTCCGTATGTGTATGAAACACCGTTCTTTTGTTCAGGGCACACTCAGATTTCCTGCTGTCTTAGAGACTCTAGAAAGCAAGAGTGTGCTTCTTGCTCTAAAGCAGAGTGTGATCCATGGATGAGAACTATGCTGTGTGTTTCACTTCAGAAATGGAGTTAAATCCCAGACTCTGAGTCTTCCTACAAGCAAGACTTCGTTTCAGGTAAGGGCAGTCACTTTTCTGCTCAAACGAACTACATCGTTCACGAAGCTCACACGTTTCTCATCTTAACTGACAAGCATTGGATGTTAGAGGACCAGTGCTTTATATCAGTTTCCAAAGCAGAGTTGGACTAGATATGGTCCGTATGTATAGGAAACTCCGTTCTTTTGTTCTCAGCACACTCACTTTTCCTGCGTCTTAGAGACTTTAGAAAGCAAGAGCGTGCTTCTCGCTCTAAAGCAGGGTGTGATCCATGGATGAGAACTATGCTGTGTGTTTCCCTTCAGAAAAGGAGTTAAATCCCAGTCTCTGTGTCTTCCTACAAGCAGACTTCCTTTCAGGTAAGGGCAGTCACTTTTCAGCTCAAAAGAACTACATCGTTCACGGAGCTCACACGTTT
Organism: Onychomys leucogaster; assembly: GCA_949786385.1. Lineage (NCBI taxonomy): Eukaryota > Metazoa > Chordata > Mammalia > Rodentia > Cricetidae > Onychomys > Onychomys leucogaster. Next base: position 1,455,458 of record CATKUP010000038.1, on the reverse strand, counting down.
CTCATCTTAACAGACAAGCATTGGATGTTAGAGGACCAGTGCTTTGTATCAGTTTCAGAAGCAGAGTTGGACTAGATATGGTCCGTATGTGTAGGAAACACCATTCTTTTGTTCTGGGCACACGCAGATATCCTGCTGTATTACAGACTCTAGAAAGCAAGAGAGTGCTTCTCGCTCTAAAGCAGATTGTGATCCATGGATGAGAACTATGCTGTGTGTTTCACTTCAGAAATGGAGTTAAATCCCAGGCACTGAGTCTTCCTACAAGCAAGACTTCGTTTCAGGTAAGGGCAGTCACTTTTCTGCTCAAACGAACTACATCGTTCACGAAACTCACACGTTTCTCATCTTAACTGACAAGCATTGGATGTTAGAGGACCAGTGCTTTGTATCAGTTTCAGAAGCAGAGTTGGACTAGATATGGTCCGTATGTGTAGGAAACACCGTTCTTTTGTTCTCTGCACACTCATGTTTCCTGCCGTCTTAGAGACTTTAGAAAGCAAGAGCGTGCTTCTCGCTCTAAAGCAGAGTTTGATCCATGGATGAAAACTATGCTGTGTGTTTCCCTTCAGAAAAGGAGTTAAATCCCAGGCTCTGTGTCTTCCTACAAGCAAGATTTCGTTTCAGGTAAGGGCAGTCAACTTTCAGCTCAAACGAACTACATCGTTCACGGAGCTCACACGTTTCTCATCTTAACAGACAAGCATTGGATGTTAGAGGACCAGTGCTTTGTATCAGTTTCAGAAGCAGAGTTGGACTAGATATCTTCCGAATGTGTAGGAAACACAGTTCTTTTGTTCTCAGCACACTCACGTTTCCTGCGTCTTAGAGACTTTAGAAAGCAGGAGCGTGCTTCTCCTCTAAAGCAGAGTGTGATCCATGGATGAGAACTATGCTGTGTGTTTCCACTCAGAAAAGGAGTTAAATCCCAGGCTCTGTGTCTTCCTACAAGCAAGACTTCCTTTCAGGTAAGGGCAGTCACTTTTCAGCTCAAATGAACTACATCGTTCACGGAGCTCACACGTTTCTCATCTTAACAGACAAGCATTGGATGTTAGAGCACCAGTGATTTATATCAGTTTCAGAAGCAGAGTTGGACTAGATATGGTCCGTATGTGTAGGAAACACCATTCTTTTGTTCTCTGCAAACTCACGTTTCCTGCTGTCTTAGAGACATCTAGAAAGCAAGATCGTGCTTCTTGTTCTAAAGCAGAGTGTGATCAATGGATGAGAACACTGCTGTGTGTTTCACTTCAGGAATGGAGTTAAATCCCAGGCTCTGAGTCTTCCTACAAGGAAGACTTCGTTTCAGGTAAGGGCAGTCAGTTTTCTGCTCAAATGAACTACATCGTTCACAAAGCTCACACGTTTCTCATCTTAACGGACAAGCATTGGGAGTTAGAGGACCAGTGCTTTGTATCAGTTTCAGAAGAAGAGTTGGACTAGATAGGGTACGTATGTGTAGGAAACACCGTTTTTTTGTTCTCAGCACACTCACTTTTCCTGCGTCTTAGAGACTTTAGAAAGCAAGAGCGTGATTCTCGCTCTAAAGCAGAGTGTGATCCATGGATGAGAACTATGCTGTGTGTTTCCCTTCAGAAAAGGAGTTAAATCCCAGGCTCTGTGTCTTCCTACATGCAAGACTTCGTTTCAGGTAAGGGCAGTCACTTTTCAGCTCAAACGAACTACATCGTTCACGGAGCTCACACGTTTCTCATCATAACAGACAAGCATTGGATGTTAGAGGACCAGTGCTTTGTATCAGTTTCAGAAGCAGAGTTGGACTATATATGGTCCGTATGTGTAGGAAACACCATTCTATTGTTCTCAGCAATCTCACGTTTCCTGCTGTCTTAAAGACTCTAGAAAGCAAGATCGTGCTTCTTGTTCTAACGCAGAGTGTAATCAATGGATGAGAACACTGCTGTGTGTTTCACTTCAGGAATGGAGTTAAATCCCAGGCTCTGAGTCTTCCTACAAGCAAGACTTCGTTTCAGGTAAGGGTAGTCAGTTTTCTGCTCAAACAAACTACATCTTTCACGAAGCTCACATGTTTCTCATCTTAACTGACAAGCATTGGATGTTAGAGGACCAGTGCATTCTAACAGTTTCAGAAGAAGATTTGGACTACATATAGCCCGTATGTGTATGAAACACCGTTCTTTTGTTCTGGGCACACTCAGATTTCCTGCTGTCTTAGAGACCCTAGAAAGCAAGAGTGTGCTTCTTGCTCTAAAGCAGAGTGTGATCCATGGATGAGAACTATGCTGTGTGTTTCACTTCAGAAATGGAGTTAAATCCCAGGCTCTGAGTCTTCCTACAAGCAAGACGTCGTTTCAGGTAAGGGCAGTCACTTTTCTGCTCAAACGAACTACATCGTTCACGAAGCACACACGTTGCTCATCTCAACTGACAAGCATTGGATGTTAGAGGACCAGTGCTTTGTATCAGTTTCCAAAGCAGAGTTGGACTAGATATGGTCCGTATGTATAGGAAACTCCGTTCTTTTGTTCTCAGCACACTCACGTTTCCTGCTGTCTTAGAGACTTTAGAAAGCAAGAGCGTGCTTCTCGCTCTAAAGCAGAGTGTGATCCATGGATAAGAACTATGCTGTGTGTTTCCATTCAGAAAAGGAGTTAAATCCCAGGCTCTGTGTCTTCCTACAAGCAAGACTTCCTTTCAGGTAAGGGCAGTAACTTTTCAGCTCAAACGAACTACATCGTTCACGGAGCTCACACGTTTCTCATCTTAACAGACAAGCATTGGATGTTAGAGGACCAGTGATTTATATCAGTTTCAGAAGCAGAGTTGGACTAGATATGGTCCGTATGTGTAGGAAACACCGTTCTTTTGTTCTCTGCAAACTCACGTTTCCTGCTGTCTTAGAGACGCTAGAAAGCAAAATCGTGCTTCTTGTTCTAAAGCAGAGTGTGATCAATGGATGAGAACACTGCTGTGTGTTTCACTTCAGGAATGGAGTTAAATCCCAGGCTCTGAGTCTTCCTACAAGCAAGACTTCTTTTCAGGTAAGGGCAGTCAGTTTTCTGCTCAAATGAACTACATCGTTCACAAAGCTCACAGGTTTCTCATCTTAACGGACAAGCATTGGGTGTTAGAGGACCAGTGCTTTGTATCAGTTTCAGAAGAAGAGTTGGACTATATGTGGTCCGTATGTGTAGGAAACACCGTTCTTTTGTTTTCAGCACACTCACGTTTCCTGTGTCTTAGAGACTTTAGAAAGCAAGAGCGTGCTTCTCGCTCTAAAGCAGAGTGTGATCCATGGATGAGAACTATGCTGTGTGTTTCCCTTCAGAAAAGGAGTTAAATCCCAGGGTCTGTGTCTTCCTACATGCAAGACTTCGTTTCAGGTAAGGGCAGTAACTTTTCTGCTCAAACGAACTACATCGTTCACGAAGCTCACACGTTTCTCATCTTAACTGACAAGCATTGGATGTTAGAGGGTCAGTGCTTTGTATCAGTTTCAGAGGCAGATTTGGACTACATATGGTCCATATGTGTAGGAAACACCGTTCTTTTGTTCTCTGCAAACTCACATTTCCTGCTGTCTTAGAGACTCTAGAAAGCAAGATCGTGCTTCTTGTTCTAAAGCAGAGTGTGATCAATGGATGAGAACACTGCTGTGTGTTTCACTTCAGGAATGGAGTTAAATCCCAGGCTCTGAGTCTTCCTACAAGCAAGACTTCGTTTCAGGTAAGGGCAGTCAGTTTTCTGCTCAAATGAACTACATCATTCATGAAGCTCACACGTTTCCCATCTTAACTGACAAGCATTGGATGTTAGATTGTCAGTGCTTTGTATCAGTTTCAGAAGCAGAGTTGGACTAGATATGGTCCGTATGTGTAGGAAACACCGTTCATTTTTCTGGGCACACTCAGATTTCCTGCTGTATTAGAGAATCTAGAAAGCAAGAGGGTGCTTCTTGCTCTAAAGCAGAGTGTGATCCAGGGATGAGAACTATGCTGTGTGTTTCCCTTCAGAAAAGGAGTTAAATCCCAGGCTCTCTGTCTTCCTACAAGCAAGACTTCTTTTCAGGTAAGTGCAGTCACTTTTCAGCTCAAACGAACTACATCGTTCACGGAGCTCACACGTTTCTCATCTTAACAGACAAGCATTGGATGTTAGAGGACCAGTGATTTATATCAGTTTCAGAAGCAGAGTTGGACTAGATATGGTCCGTATGTGTAGGAAACACCATTCTTTTGTTCTCTGCAAACTCACGTTACCTGCTGTCTTAGAGACTCTAGAAAGCAAGATCGTGCTTCTTGTTCTAAAGCAGAGTGTGATCAATGGATGAGAACACTGCTGTGTGTTTCACTTCAGGAATGGAGTTAAATCCCAGGCTCTGAGTCTTCCTACAAGCAAGACTTCTTTTGAGGTAAGGGCAGTCAGTTTTCTGCTCAAATGAACTACATCGTTCACAAAGCTCACACGTTTCTCATCTTAACGGACAAGCATTGGGTGTTAGAGGACCAGTGCTTTGTATCAGTTTCAGAAGAAGAGTTGGACTATATGTGGTCCTTATGTGTAGGAAACACCGTTCTTTTGTTCTCAGCACACTCACGTTTCCTGCGTCTTAGAGACTTTAGAAAGCAAGAGCGTGCTTCTCGCTCTAAAGCAGAGTGTGATCCATGGATGAGAACTATGCTGTGTGTTTCCCTTCAGAAAAGGAGTTAAATCCCAGGGTCTGTGTCTTCCTACATGCAAGACTTCGTTTCAGGTAAGGGCAGTCACTTTTCTGCTCAAACGAACTACATCGTTCACGGAGCTCACACGTTTCTCATCTTAACTGACAAGCATTGGATGTTAGGGGACCAGTGATTTATATCAGTTTCAGAAGCAGAGTTGGACTAGATATGGTCCGTATGTGTAGGAAACACCGGTCTTTTGTTCTCTGCAATCTCACGTTTCCTACTGTCTTAGAGACTCTAGAAAGCAAGATCGTGCTTCTTGTTCTAAAGCAGAGTGTGATCAATGGATGAGAACACTGCTGTGTGTTTCACTTCAGGAATGGAGTTAAATCCCAGGCTCTGAGTCTTCCTACAAGCAAGACTTCGTTTCAGGTAAGGGCAGTCAGTTTTCTGCTCAAATGAACTACATCGTTCACAAAGCTCACACGTTTCTCATCTTAACGGACAAGCATTGGGAGTTAGAGGACCAGTGCTTTGTATGAGTTTCAGAAGAAGAGTTGGACTAGATATGGTCCATATGGGTAGGAAACACCGTTCTTTTGTTCTCAGCACACTCACGTTTCCTGCGTCTTAGAGACTTTAGAAAGCAAGAGCGTGCTTCTCGCTCTAAAGCAGATGTGATCCATGGATGAGAACTATGCTGTGTGTTTCCCTTCAGAAAAGGAGTTAAATCCCAGGGTCTGTGTCTTCCTACATGCAAGACTTCGTTTCAGGTAAGGGCAGTCACTTTTCAGCTCAAACGAACTACATCGTTCACGGAGCTCACACGTTTCTCATCTTAACCGACAAGCATTGGATGTTAGAGGACCAGTGCTTTGTATCAGTTTCAGAAGCAGAGTTGGACTAGATATGGGCCGTATGTGTAGGAAACACCATTCTTTTGTTCTCAGCAATCCCACGTTTCCTGCTGTCTTAAAGACTCTAGAAAGCAAGATCGTGCTTCTTGTTCTAACGCAGAGTGTAATCAATGGATGAGAACACTGCTGTGTGTTTCACTTCAGGAATGGAGTTAAATCCCAGGCTCTGAGTCTTCCTACAAGCAAGACTTCGTTTCAGGTAAGGGTAGTCAGTTTTCTGCTCAAACAAACTACATCTTTCACGAAGCTCACATGTTTCTCATCTTAACTGACAAGCATTGGATGTTAGAGGACCAGTGCATTCTAACAGTTTCAGAAGAAGATTTGGACTACATATAGTCCGTATGTGTATGAAACACCGTTCTTTTGTTCTGGGCACACTCAGATTTCCTGCTGTCTTAGAGACTCTAGAAAGCAAGAGAGTGCTTCTTGCTCTAAAGCAGAGTGTGATCCATGGATGAGAACTATGCTGTGTGTTTCCATTCAGAAAAGGAGTTAAATCCCAGGCTCTGTGTCTTCCTACATGCAAGACTTCGTTTCAGGTAAGGGCAGTCACTTTTCTGCTCAAACGAACTACATCGGTCACGAAGCTCACACGTTTCTCATCTTAACTGACAAGCACTGGATGTTAGAGGGTCAGTGCTTTGTATCAGTTTCAGAGGCAGATTTGGACTACATATGGTCCATATGTGTAGGAAACACCGTTCTTTTGTTCTCTGCAAACTCACATTTCCTGCTGTCTTAGAGACTCTAGAAAGCAAGATCGTGCTTCTTGTTCTAAAGCAGAGTGTGATCAATGGATGAGAACACTGCTGTGTGTTTCACTTCAGGAATGGAGTTAAATCCCAGGCTCTGAGTCTTCCTACAAGCAAGACTTCGTTTCAGGTAAGGGCAGTCAGTTTTCTGCTCAAATGAACTACATCATTCATGAAGCTCACACGTTTCCCATCTTAACTGACAAGCATTGGATGTTAGATTGTCAGTGCTTTGTATCAGTTTCAGAAGCAGAGTTGGAATAGATATGGTCCGTATGTGTAGGAAACACCGTTCATTTTTCTGGGCACACTCAGATTTCCTGCTGTATTAGAGAATCTAGAAAGCAAGAGGGTGCTTCTTGCTCTAAAGCAGAGTGTGATCCAGGGATGAGAACTATGCTGTGTGTTTCCCTTCAGAAAAGGAGTTAAATCCCAGGCTCTCTGTCTTCCTACAAGCAAGACTTCTTTTCAGGTAAGTGTAGTCACTTTTCAGCTCAAACGAACTACATCGTTCACGATGCTCACACGTTTCTCATCTTAACAGACAAGCATTGGATGTTAGAGGACCAGTGATTTATATCAGTTTCAGAAGCAGAGTTGGACTAGATATGGTCCGTATGTGTAGGAAACACCATTCTTTTGTTCTCTGCAAACTCACGTTTCCTGCTGTCTTAGAGACTCTAGAAAGCAAGATCGTGCTTCTTGTTCTAAAGCAGAGTGTGATCAATGGATGAGAACACTGCTGTGTGTTTCACTTCAGGAATGGAGTTAAATCCCAGGCTCTGAGTCTTCCTACAAGCAAGACTTCTTTTGAGGTAAGGGCAGTCAGTTTTATGCTCAAATGAACTACATCGTTCACAAAGCTCACACGTTTCTCATCTTAACGGACAAGCATTGGGTGTTAGAGGACCAGTGCTTTGTATCAGTTTCAGAAGAAGAGTTGGACTATATGTGGTCCTTATGTGTAGGAAACACCGTTCTTTTGTTCTCAGCACACTCACGTTTCCTGCGTCTTAGAGACTTTAGAAAGCAAGAGCGTGCTTCTCGCTCTAAAGCAGAGTGTGATCCATGGATGAGAACTATGCTGTGTGTTTCACTTCAGAAATGGAGTTAAATCCCAGGCTCTGAGTCTTCCTACAAGCAAGACGTCGTTTCAGGTAAGGGCAGTCACTTTTCTGCTCAAACGAACTACATCGTTCACGAAGCACACACGTTGCTCATCTCAACTGACAAGCATTGGATGTTAGAGGACCAGTGCTTTGTATCAGTTTCCAAAGCAGAGTTGGACTAGATATGGTCCGTATGTATAGGAAACTCCGTTCTTTTGTTCTCAGCACACTCACGTTTCCTGCTGTCTTAGAGACTTTAGAAAGCAAGAGCGTGCTTCTCGCTCTAAAGCAGAGTGTGATCCATGGATAAGAACTATGCTGTGTGTTTCCATTCAGAAAAGGAGTTAAATCCCAGGCTCTGTGTCTTCCTACAAGCAAGACTTCCTTTCAGGTAAGGGCAGTAACTTTTCAGCTCAAACGAACTACATCGTTCACGGAGCTCACACGTTTCTCATCTTAACAGACAAGCATTGGATGTTAGAGGACCAGTGATTTATATCAGTTTCAGAAGCAGAGTTGGACTAGATATGGTCCGTATGTGTAGGAAACACCGTTCTTTTGTTCTCTGCAAACTCACGTTTCCTGCTGTCTTAGAGACGCTAGAAAGCAAAATCGTGCTTCTTGTTCTAAAGCAGAGTGTGATCAATGGATGAGAACACTGCTGTGTGTTTCACTTCAGGAATGGAGTTAAATCCCAGGCTCTGAGTCTTCCTACAAGCAAGACTTCTTTTCAGGTAAGGGCAGTCAGTTTTCTGCTCAAATGAACTACATCGTTCACAAAGCTCACAGGTTTCTCATCTTAACGGACAAGCATTGGGTGTTAGAGGACCAGTGCTTTGTATCAGTTTCAGAAGAAGAGTTGGACTATATGTGGTCCGTATGTGTAGGAAACACCGTTCTTTTGTTTTCAGCACACTCACGTTTCCTGTGTCTTAGAGACTTTAGAAAGCAAGAGCGTGCTTCTCGCTCTAAAGCAGAGTGTGATCCATGGATGAGAACTATGCTGTGTGTTTCCCTTCAGAAAAGGAGTTAAATCCCAGGGTCTGTGTCTTCCTACATGCAAGACTTCGTTTCAGGTAAGGGCAGTAACTTTTCTGCTCAAACGAACTACATCGTTCACGAAGCTCACACGTTTCTCATCTTAACTGACAAGCATTGGATGTTAGAGGGTCAGTGCTTTGTATCAGTTTCAGAGGCAGATTTGGACTACATATGGTCCATATGTGTAGGAAACACCGTTCTTTTGTTCTCTGCAAACTCACATTTCCTGCTGTCTTAGAGACTCTAGAAAGCAAGATCGTGCTTCTTGTTCTAAAGCAGAGTGTGATCAATGGATGAGAACACTGCTGTGTGTTTCACTTCAGGAATGGAGTTAAATCCCAGGCTCTGAGTCTTCCTACAAGCAAGACTTCGTTTCAGGTAAGGGCAGTCAGTTTTCTGCTCAAATGAACTACATCATTCATGAAGCTCACACGTTTCCCATCTTAACTGACAAGCATTGGATGTTAGATTGTCAGTGCTTTGTATCAGTTTCAGAAGCAGAGTTGGACTAGATATGGTCCGTATGTGTAGGAAACACCGTTCATTTTTCTGGGCACACTCAGATTTCCTGCTGTATTAGAGAATCTAGAAAGCAAGAGGGTGCTTCTTGCTCTAAAGCAGAGTGTGATCCAGGGATGAGAACTATGCTGTGTGTTTCCCTTCAGAAAAGGAGTTAAATCCCAGGCTCTCTGTCTTCCTACAAGCAAGACTTCTTTTCAGGTAAGTGCAGTCACTTTTCAGCTCAAACGAACTACATCGTTCACGGAGCTCACACGTTTCTCATCTTAACAGACAAGCATTGGATGTTAGAGGACCAGTGATTTATATCAGTTTCAGAAGCAGAGTTGGACTAGATATGGTCCGTATGTGTAGGAAACACCATTCTTTTGTTCTCTGCAAACTCACGTTACCTGCTGTCTTAGAGACTCTAGAAAGCAAGATCGTGCTTCTTGTTCTAAAGCAGAGTGTGATCAATGGATGAGAACACTGCTGTGTGTTTCACTTCAGGAATGGAGTTAAATCCCAGGCTCTGAGTCTTCCTACAAGCAAGACTTCTTTTGAGGTAAGGGCAGTCAGTTTTCTGCTCAAATGAACTACATCGTTCACAAAGCTCACACGTTTCTCATCTTAACGGACAAGCATTGGGTGTTAGAGGACCAGTGCTTTGTATCAGTTTCAGAAGAAGAGTTGGACTATATGTGGTCCTTATGTGTAGGAAACACCGTTCTTTTGTTCTCAGCACACTCACGTTTCCTGCGTCTTAGAGACTTTAGAAAGCAAGAGCGTGCTTCTCGCTCTAAAGCAGAGTGTGATCCATGGATGAGAACTATGCTGTGTGTTTCCCTTCAGAAAAGGAGTTAAATCCCAGGGTCTGTGTCTTCCTACATGCAAGACTTCGTTTCAGGTAAGGGCAGTCACTTTTCTGCTCAAACGAACTACATCGTTCACGGAGCTCACACGTTTCTCATCTTAACTGACAAGCATTGGATGTTAGGGGACCAGTGATTTATATCAGTTTCAGAAGCAGAGTTGGACTAGATATGGTCCGTATGTGTAGGAAACACCGGTCTTTTGTTCTCTGCAATCTCACGTTTCCTACTGTCTTAGAGACTCTAGAAAGCAAGATCGTGCTTCTTGTTCTAAAGCAGAGTGTGATCAATGGATGAGAACACTGCTGTGTGTTTCACTTCAGGAATGGAGTTAAATCCCAGGCTCTGAGTCTTCCTACAAGCAAGACTTCGTTTCAGGTAAGGGCAGTCAGTTTTCTGCTCAAATGAACTACATCGTTCACAAAGCTCACACGTTTCTCATCTTAACGGACAAGCATTGGGAGTTAGAGGACCAGTGCTTTGTATGAGTTTCAGAAGAAGAGTTGGACTAGATATGGTCCATATGGGTAGGAAACACCGTTCTTTTGTTCTCAGCACACTCACGTTTCCTGCGTCTTAGAGACTTTAGAAAGCAAGAGCGTGCTTCTCGCTCTAAAGCAGATGTGATCCATGGATGAGAACTATGCTGTGTGTTTCCCTTCAGAAAAGGAGTTAAATCCCAGGGTCTGTGTCTTCCTACATGCAAGACTTCGTTTCAGGTAAGGGCAGTCACTTTTCAGCTCAAACGAACTACATCGTTCACGGAGCTCACACGTTTCTCATCTTAACCGACAAGCATTGGATGTTAGAGGACCAGTGCTTTGTATCAGTTTCAGAAGCAGAGTTGGACTAGATATGGGCCGTATGTGTAGGAAACACCATTCTTTTGTTCTCAGCAATCCCACGTTTCCTGCTGTCTTAAAGACTCTAGAAAGCAAGATCGTGCTTCTTGTTCTAACGCAGAGTGTAATCAATGGATGAGAACACTGCTGTGTGTTTCACTTCAGGAATGGAGTTAAATCCCAGGCTCTGAGTCTTCCTACAAGCAAGACTTCGTTTCAGGTAAGGGTAGTCAGTTTTCTGCTCAAACAAACTACATCTTTCACGAAGCTCACATGTTTCTCATCTTAACTGACAAGCATTGGATGTTAGAGGACCAGTGCATTCTAACAGTTTCAGAAGAAGATTTGGACTACATATAGTCCGTATGTGTATGAAACACCGTTCTTTTGTTCTGGGCACACTCAGATTTCCTGCTGTCTTAGAGACTCTAGAAAGCAAGAGTGTGCTTCTTGCTCTAAAGCAGAGTGTGATCCATGGATGAGAACTATGCTGTGTGTTTCCATTCAGAAAAGGAGTTAAATCCCAGGCTCTGTGTCTTCCTACATGCAAGACTTCGTTTCAGGTAAGGGCAGTCACTTTTCTGCTCAAACGAACTACATCGGTCACGAAGCTCACACGTTTCTCATCTTAACTGACAAGCACTGGATGTTAGAGGGTCAGTGCTTTGTATCAGTTTCAGAGGCAGATTTGGACTACATATGGTCCATATGTGTAGGAAACACCGTTCTTTTGTTCTCTGCAAACTCACATTTCCTGCTGTCTTAGAGACTCTAGAAAGCAAGATCGTGCTTCTTGTTCTAAAGCAGAGTGTGATCAATGGATGAGAACACTGCTGTGTGTTTCACTTCAGGAATGGAGTTAAATCCCAGGCTCTGAGTCTTCCTACAAGCAAGACTTCGTTTCAGGTAAGGGCAGTCAGTTTTCTGCTCAAATGAACTACATCATTCATGAAGCTCACACGTTTCCCATCTTAACTGACAAGCATTGGATGTTAGATTGTCAGTGCTTTGTATCAGTTTCAGAAGCAGAGTTGGAATAGATATGGTCCGTATGTGTAGGAAACACCGTTCATTTTTCTGGGCACACTCAGATTTCCTGCTGTATTAGAGAATCTAGAAAGCAAGAGGGTGCTTCTTGCTCTAAAGCAGAGTGTGATCCAGGGATGAGAACTATGCTGTGTGTTTCCCTTCAGAAAAGGAGTTAAATCCCAGGCTCTCTGTCTTCCTACAAGCAAGACTTCTTTTCAGGTAAGTGTAGTCACTTTTCAGCTCAAACGAACTACATCGTTCACGATGCTCACACGTTTCTCATCTTAACAGACAAGCATTGGATGTTAGAGGACCAGTGATTTATATCAGTTTCAGAAGCAGAGTTGGACTAGATATGGTCCGTATGTGTAGGAAACACCATTCTTTTGTTCTCTGCAAACTCACGTTTCCTGCTGTCTTAGAGACTCTAGAAAGCAAGATCGTGCTTCTTGTTCTAAAGCAGAGTGTGATCAATGGATGAGAACACTGCTGTGTGTTTCACTTCAGGAATGGAGTTAAATCCCAGGCTCTGAGTCTTCCTACAAGCAAGACTTCTTTTGAGGTAAGGGCAGTCAGTTTTATGCTCAAATGAACTACATCGTTCACAAAGCTCACACGTTTCTCATCTTAACGGACAAGCATTGGGTGTTAGAGGACCAGTGCTTTGTATCAGTTTCAGAAGAAGAGTTGGACTATATGTGGTCCTTATGTGTAGGAAACACCGTTCTTTTGTTCTCAGCACACTCACGTTTCCTGCGTCTTAGAGACTTTAGAAAGCAAGAGCGTGCTTCTCGCTCTAAAGCAGAGTGTGATCCATGGATGAGAACTATGCTGTGTGTTTCCCTTCAGAAAAGGAGTTAAATCCCAGGGTCTGTGTCTTCCTACATGCAAGACTTCGTTTCAGGTAAGGGCAGTCACTTTTCTGCTCAAACGAACTACATCGTTCACGGAGCTCACACGTTTCTCATCTTAACTGACAAGCATTGGATGTTAGAGGACCAGTGATTTATATCAGTTTCAGAAGCAGAGTTGGACTAGATATGGTCCGTATGTGTAGGAAACACCGGTCTTTTGTTCTCTGCAATCTCACGTTTCCTACTGTCTTAGAGACTCTAGAAAGCAAGATCGTGCTTCTTGTTCTAAAGCAGAGTGTGATCAATGGATGAGAACACTGCTGTGTGTTTCACTTCAGGAATGGAGTTAAATCCCAGGCTCTGAGTCTTCCTACAAGCAAGACTTCGTTTCAGGTAAGGGCAGTCAGTTTTCTGCTCAAATGAACTACATCGTTCACAAAGCTCACACGTTTCTCATCTTAACGGACAAGCATTGGGAGTTAGAGGACCAGTGCTTTGTATGAGTTTCAGAAGAAGAGTTGGACTAGATATGGTCCATATGGGTAGGAAACACCGTTCTTTTGTTCTCAGCACACTCACGTTTCCTGCGTCTTAGAGACTTTAGAAAGCAAGAGCGTGCTTCTCGCTCTAAAGCAGATGTGATCCATGGATGAGAACTATGCTGTGTGTTTCCCTTCAGAAAAGGAGTTAAATCCCAGGGTCTGTGTCTTCCTACATGCAAGACTTCGTTTCAGGTAAGGGCAGTCACTTTTCAGCTCAAACGAACTACATCGTTCACGGAGCTCACACGTTTCTCATCTTAACCGACAAGCATTGGATGTTAGAGGACCAGTGCTTTGTATCAGTTTCAGAAGCAGAGTTGGACTAGATATGGTCCGTATGTGTAGGAAACACCATTCTTTTGTTCTCTGCAAACTCACGTTTCCTGCTGTCTTAGAGACTCTAGAAAGCAAGATCGTGCTTCTTGTTCTAAAGCAGAGTGTGATCAATGGATGAGAACACTGCTGTGTGTTTCACTTCAGGAATGGAGTTAAATCCCAGGCTCTGAGTCTTCCTACAAGCAAGACTTCTTTTGAGGTAAGGGCAGTCAGTTTTCTGCTCAAATGAACTACATCGTTCACAAAGCTCACACGTTTCTCATCTTAATGGACAAGCATTGGGTGTTAGAGGACCAGTGCTTTGTATCAGTTTCAGAAGAAGAGTTGGACTATATGTGGTCCTTATGTGTAGGAAACACCGTTCTTTTGTTCTCAGCACACTCACGTTTCCTGCGTCTTAGAGACTTTAGAAAGCAAGAGCGTGCTTCTCGCTCTAAAGCAGAGTGTGATCCATGGATGAGAACTATGCTGTGTGTTTCCCTTCAGAAAAGGAGTTAAATCCCAGGGTCTGTGTCTTCCTACATGCAAGACTTCGTTTCAGGTAAGGGCAGTCACTTTTCTGCTCAAACGAACTACATCGTTCACGGAGCTCACACGTTTCTCATCTTAACTGACAAGCATTGGATGTTAGAGGACCAGTGATTTATATCAGTTTCAGAAGCAGAGTTGGACTAGATATGGTCCGTATGTGTAGGAAACACCGGTCTTTTGTTCTCTGCAATCTCACGTTTCCTACTGTCTTAGAGGATCGTGCTTCTTGTTCTAAAGCAGACTGTGATCAATGGATGAGAACACTGCTGTGTGTTTCACTTCAGGAATGGAGTTAAATCCCAGGCTCTGAGTCTTCCTACAAGCAAGACTTCGTTTCAGGTAAGGGTAGTCAGTTTTCTGCTCAAACAAACTACATCTTTCACGAAGCTCACATGTTTCTCATCTTAACTGACAAGCATTGGATGTTAGAGGACCAGTGCATTCTAACAGTTTCAGAAGAAGATTTGGACTACATATAGTCCGTATGTGTATGAAACACCGTTCTTTTGTTCTGGGCACACTCAGATTTCCTGCTGTCTTAGAGACTCTAGAAAGCAAGAGTGTGCTTCTTGCTCTAAAGCAGAGTGTGATCCATGGATGAGAACTATGCTGTGTGTTTCCATTCAGAAAAGGAGTTAAATCCCAGGCTCTGTGTCTTCCTACAAGCAAGACTTCCTTTCAGGTAAGGGCAGTCACTTTTCAGCTCAAACGAACTACATCGTTCACGGAGCTCACACGTTTCTCATCTTAACAGACAAGCATTGGATGTTAGAGGACCAGTGATTTATATCAGTTTCAGAAGCAGAGTTGGACTAGATATGGTCCGTATGTGTAGGAAACACCGTTCTTTTGTTCTCTGCAAACTCACGTTTCCTGCTGTCTTAGAGTCTCTAGAAAGCAAGATCGTGCTTCTTGTTCTAAAGCAGAGTTTGATCAATGGATGAGAACACTGCTGTGTGTTTAACTTCAGGAATGGAGTTAAATCCCAGGCTCTGAGTCTTCCTACAAGCAAGACTTCTTTTCAGGTAAGGGCAGTCAGTTTTCTGCTCAAATGAACTACATCGTTCACAAAGCTCACACGTTTCTCATCTTAACGGACAAGCATTGGGTGTTAGAGGACCAGTGCTTTGTATCAGTTTCAGAAGAAGAGTTGGACTATGTGTGGTCCGTATGTGTAGGAAACACCGTTCTTTTGTTCTCAGCACACTCACGTTTCCTGCGTCTTAGAGACTTTAGAAAGCAATAGCGTGCTTCTGGCTCTAAAGCAGAGTGTGATCCATGGATGAGAACTATGCTGTGTGTTTCCCTTCAGAAAAGGAGTTAAATCCCAGGGTCTGTGTCTTCCTACATGCAAGACTTCGTTTCAGGTAAGGGCAGTCACTTTTCTGCTCAAACGAACTACATCGGTCACGAAGCTCACACGTTTCTCATCTTAACTGACAAGCATTGGATGTTAGAGGGTCAGTGCTTTGTATCAGTTTCAGAGGCAGATTTGGACTACATATGGTCCATATGTGTAGGAAACACCGTTCTTTTGTTCTCTGCAAACTCACATTTCCTGCTGTCTTAGAGACTCTAGAAAGCAAGATCGTGCTTCTTGTTCTAAAGCAGAGTGTGATCAATGGATGAGAACACTGCTGTGTGTTTCACTTCAGGAATGGAGTTAAATCCCAGGCTCTGAGTCTTCCTATAAGAAGACTTCGTTTCAGGTAAGGGCAGTCAGTTTTCTGCTCAAACGAACTACATCGTTCATGAAGCTCACACGTTTCCCATCTTAACTGACAAGCATTGGATGTTAGATTGTCAGTGCTTTGTATGAGTTTCAGAAGCAGAGTTGGACTAGATATGGTCCGTATGTGTAGGAAACACCGTTCATTTGTTCTGGGCACACTCTGATTTCCTGCTGTATTAGAGACTCTAGAAAGCAAGAGTGTGCTTCTTGCTCTAAAGCAGAGTGTGTTCCAGGGATGAGAACTATGCTGTGTGTTTCCCTTCAGAAAAGGAGTTAAATCCCAGGCTCTGTGTCTTCCTAAAGCAAGAATTCTTTTCAGGTAAGTGCAGTCACTTTTCAGCTCAAACGAACTACATTGTTCACGGAGCCTACACGTTTATCATCTTAACAGACAAGCATTGGATGTTAGAGGACCAGTGCTTTGTATCAGTTTCAGAAGCAGAGTTGGACTAGATATGGTCCGTAAGTGTAGGAAACACCGTTCTTTTGTTCTCTGCAAACTCACGGTTCCTGCTGTCTTAGAGACTCTAGAAAGCAAGACCGTGCTTCTTGTTCTAAAGCAGAGTGTGATCAATGGATGAGAACACTGCTTTGTGTTTCACTTCAGGAATGGAGTCAAATCCCAAGCTCTGAGTCTTCCTACAAGCAAGACTTCATTTCAGGTAAGGGCAGTCAGTTTTCTGCTAAAATGAACTACATCGTTCACAAAGCTCACACGTTTCTCATCTTAACTGACAAGCATTGGATGTTACAGGACCACTGCTTTGTATCAGTTTCAGAAGAAGAGTTGGACTAGATAGGGTCCGTATGTGTAGGAAACACCGTTCTTTTGTTCTCAGCACACTCACTTTTCCTGCGTCTTAGAGACTTTAGAAAGCAAGAGCGTGATTCTCGCTCTAAAGCAGAGTGTGATCCATGGATGAGAACTATGCTGTGTGTTTCCCTTCAGAAAAGGAGTTAAATCCCAGGCTCTGTGTCTTCCTACATGCAAGACTTCGTTTCAGGTAAGGGCAGTCACTTTTCAGCTCAAACGAACTACATCGTTCACGGAGCTCACACGTTTCTCATCTTAACAGACAAGCATTGGATGTTAGAGGACCAGTGCTTTGTATCAGTTTCAGAAGCAGAGTTGGACTAGATATGGTCCGTATGTGTAGGAAACACCATTCTATTGTTCTCAGCAATCTCACATTTCCTGCTGTCTTAAAGACTCTAGAAAGCAAGATCGTGCTTCTTGTTCTAACGCAGAGTGTAATCAATGGATGAGAACACTGCTGTGTGTTTCACTTCAGGAATGGAGTTAAATCCCAGGCTCTGAGTCTTCCTACAAGCAAGACTTCGTTTCAGGTAAGGGTAGTCAGTTTTCTGCTCAAACAAACTACATCTTTCACGAAGCTCACATGTTTCTCATCTTAACTGACAAGCATTGGATGTTAGAGGACCAGTGCATTCTAACAGTTTCAGAAGAAGATTTGGACTACATATAGCCCGTATGTGTATGAAACACCGTTCTTTTGTTCTGGGCACACTCAGATTTCCTGCTGTCTTAGAGACCCTAGAAAGCAAGAGTGTGCTTCTTGCTCTAAAGCAGAGTGTGATCCATGGATGAGAACTATGCTGTGTGTTTCACTTCAGAAATGGAGTTAAATCCCAGGCTCTGTGTCTTCCTACAAGCAAGACTTCCTTTCAGGTAAGGGCAGTAACTTTTCATCTCAAACGAACTACATCGTTCACGGAGCTCACACGTTTATCATCTTAACAGACAAGCATTGGATGTTAGAGGACCAGTGATTTATATCAGTTTCAGAAGCAGAGTTGGACTAGATATGGTCCGTATGTGTAGGAAACACCGTTCTTTTGTTCTCTGCAAACTCACGTTTCCTGCTGTCTTAGAGACGCTAGAAAGCAAAATCGTGCTTCTTGTTCTAAAGCAGAGTGTGATCAATGGATGAGAACACTGCTGTGTGTTTCACTTCAGGAATGGAGTTAAATCCCAGGCTCTGAGTCTTCCTACAAGCAAGACTTCTTTTCAGGTAAGGGCAGTCAGTTTTCTGCTCAAATGAACTACATCGTTCACAAAGCTCACAGGTTTCTCATCTTAACGGACAAGCATTGGGTGTTAGAGGACCAGTGCTTTGTATCAGTTTCAGAAGAAGAGTTGGACTATATGTGGTCCGTATGTGTAGGAAACACCGTTCATTTGTTCTGGGCACACTCAGATTTCCTGCTGTATTAGAGAATCTAGAAAGCAAGAGGGTGCTTCTTGCTCTAAAGCAGAGTGTGATCCAGGGATGAGAACTATGCTGTGTGTTTCCCTTCAGAAAAGGAGTTAAATCCCAGGCTCTCTGTCTTCCTACAAGCAAGACTTCCTTTCAGGTAAGGGCAGTCACTTTTCAGCTCAAACGAACTACATCGTTCACGGAGCTCACACGTTTCTCATCTTAACAGACAAGCATTGGATGTTAGAGGACCAGTGATTTATATCAGTTTCAGAAGCAGAGTTGGACTAGATATGGTCCGTATGTGTAGGAAACACCATTCTTTTGTTCTCTGCAAACTCACGTTTCCTGCTGTCTTAGAGACTCTAGAAAGCAAGATCGTGCTTCTTGTTCTAAAGCAGAGTGTGATCAATGGATGAGAACACTGCTGTGTGTTTCACTTCAGGAATGGAGTTAAATCCCAGGCTCTGAGTCTTCCTACAAGCAAGACTTCTTTTGAGGTAAGGGCAGTCAGTTTTCTGCTCAAATGAACTACATCGTTCACAAAGCTCACACGTTTCTCATCTTAACGGACAAGCATTGGGTGTTAGAGGACCAGTGCTTTGTATCAGTTTCAGAAGAAGAGTTGGACTATATGTGGTCCTTATGTGTAGGAAACACCGTTCTTTTGTTCTCAGCACACTCACGTTTCCTGCGTCTTAGAGACTTTAGAAAGCAAGAGCGTGCTTCTCGCTCTAAAGCAGAGTGTGATCCATGGATGAGAACTATGCTGTGTGTTTCCCTTCAGAAAAGGAGTTAAATCCCAGGGTCTGTGTCTTCCTACATGCAAGACTTCGTTTCAGGTAAGGGCAGTCACTTTTCTGCTCAAACGAACTACATCGTTCACGGAGCTCACACGTTTCTCATCTTAACTGACAAGCATTGGATGTTAGAGGACCAGTGATTTATATCAGTTTCAGAAGCAGAGTTGGACTAGATATGGTCCGTATGTGTAGGAAACACCGGTCTTTTGTTCTCTGCAATCTCACGTTTCCTGCTGTCTTAGAGACTCTAGAAAGCAAGATCGTGCTTCTTGTTCTAAAGCAGAGTGTGATCAATGGATGAGAACACTGCTGTGTGTTTCACTTCAGGAATGGAGTTAAATCCCAGGCTCTGAGTCTTCCTACAAGCAAGACTTCGTTTCAGGTAAGGGCAGTCAGTTTTCTGCTCAAATGAACTACATCGTTCACAAAGCTCACACGTTTCTCATCTTAACGGACAAGCATTGGGAGTTAGAGGACCAGTGCTTTGTATGAGTTTCAGAAGAAGAGTTGGACTAGATATGGTCCATATGGGTAGGAAACACCGTTCTTTTGTTCTCAGCACACTCACGTTTCCTGCGTCTTAGAGACTTTAGAAAGCAAGAGCGTGCTTCTCACTCTAAAGCAGATGTGATCCATGGATGAGAACTATGCTGTGTGTTTCCCTTCAGAAAAGGAGTTAAATCCCAGGGTCTGTGTCTTCCTACATGCAAGACTTCGTTTCAGGTAAGGGCAGTCACTTTTCAGCTCAAACGAACTACATCGTTCACGGAGCTCACACGTTTCTCATCTTAACCGACAAGCATTGGATGTTAGAGGACCAGTGCTTTGTATCAGTTTCAGAAGCAGAGTTGGACTAGATATGGTCCGTATGTGTAGGAAACACCATTCTTTTGTTCTCAGCAATCCCACGTTTCCTGCTGTCTTAAAGACTCTAGAAAGCAAGATCGTGCTTCTTGTTCTAACGCAGAGTGTAATCAATGGATGAGAACACTGCTGTGTGTTTCACTTCAGGAATGGAGTTAAATCCCAGGCTCTGAGTCTTCCTACAAGCAAGACTTCGTTTCAGGTAAGGGTAGTCAGTTTTCTGCTCAAACAAACTACATCTTTCACGAAGCTCACATGTTTCTCATCTTAACTGACAAGCATTGGATGTTAGAGGACCAGTGCATTCTAACAGTTTCAGAAGAAGATTTGGACTACATATAGTCCGTATGTGTATGAAACACTGTTCTTTTGTTCTGGGCACACTCAGATTTCCTGCTGTCTTAGAGACTCTAGAAAGCAAGAGTGTGCTTCTTGCTCTAAAGCAGAGTGTGATCCATGGATGAGAACTATGCTGTGTGTTTCCATTCAGAAAAGGAGTTAAATCCCAGGCTCTGTGTCTTCCTACAAGCAAGACTTCCTTTCAGGTAAGGGCAGTCACTTTTCTGCTCAAACGAACTACATCGTTCACGGAGCTCACACGTTTCTCATCTTAACTGACAAGCATTGGATGTTAGAGGACCAGTGATTTATATCAGTTTCAGAAGCAGAGTTGGACTAGATATGGTCCGTATGTGTAGGAAACACCGTTCTTTTGTTCTCTGCAAACTCACGTTTCCTGCTGTCTTAGAGTCTCTAGAAAGCAAGATCGTGCTTCTTGTTCTAAAGCAGAGTTTGATCAATGGATGAGAACACTGCTGTGTGTTTCACTTCAGGAATGGAGTTAAATCCCAGGCTCTGAGTCTTCCTACAAGCAAGACTTCTTTTCAGGTAAGGGCAGTCAGTTTTCTGCTCAAATGAACTACATCGTTCACAAAGCTCACACGTTTCTCATCTTAACGGACAAGCATTGGGTGTTAGAGGACCAGTGCTTTGTATCAGTTTCAGAAGAAGAGTTGGACTATGTGTGGTCCGTATGTGTAGGAAACACCGTTCTTTTGTTCTCAGCACACTCACGTTTCCTGCGTCTTAGAGACTTTAGAAAGCAATAGCGTGCTTCTGGCTCTAAAGCAGAGTGTGATCCATGGATGAGAACTATGCTGTGTGTTTCCCTTCAGAAAAGGAGTTAAATCCCAGGGTCTGTGTCTTCCTACATGCAAGACTTCGTTTCAGGTAAGGGCAGTCACTTTTCTGCTCAAACGAACTACATCGGTCACGAAGCTCACACGTTTCTCATCTTAACTGACAAGCATTGGATGTTAGAGGGTCAGTGCTTTGTATCAGTTTCAGAGGCAGATTTGGACTACATATGGTCCATATGTGTAGGAAACACCGTTCTTTTGTTCTCTGCAAACTCACATTTCCTGCTGTCTTAGAGACTCTAGAAAGCAAGATCGTGCTTCTTGTTCTAAAGCAGAGTGTGATCAATGGATGAGAACACTGCTGTGTGTTTCACTTCAGGAATGGAGTTAAATCCCAGGCTCTGAGTCTTCCTACAAGCAAGACTTCGTTTCAGGTAAGGGTAGTCAGTTTTCTGCTCAAACGAACTACATCGTTCATGAAGCTCACACGTTTCCCATCTTAACTGACAAGCATTGGATGTTAGATTGTCAGTGCTTTGTATCAGTTTCAGAAGCAGAGTTGGACTAGATATGGTCCGTATGTGTAGGAAACACCGTTCATTTGTTCTGGGCACACTCAGATTTCCTGCTGTATTAGAGACTCTAGAAAGCAAGAGTGTGCTTCTTGCTCTAAAGCAGAGTGTGTTCCAGGGATGAGAACTATGCTGTGTGTTTCCCTTCAGAAAAGGAGTTAAAACCCAGGCTCTGTGTCTTCCTAAAGCAAGAATTCTTTTCAGGTAAGTGCAGTCACTTTTCAGCTCAAACGAACTACATTGTTCACGGAGCCTACACGTTTATCATCTTAACAGACAAGCATTGGATGTTAGAGGACCAGTGCTTTGTATCAGTTTCAGAAGCAGAGTTGGACTAGATATGGTCCGTAAGTGTAGGAAACACCGTTCTTTTGTTCTCTGCAAACTCACGGTTCCTGCTGTCTTAGAGACTCTAGAAAGCAAGATCGTGCTTCTTGTTCTAAAGCAGAGTGTGATCAATGGATGAGAACACTGCTTTGTGTTTCACTTCAGGAATGGAGTCAAATCCCAAGCTCTGAGTCTTCCTACAAGCAAGACTTCATTTCAGGTAAGGGCAGTCAGTTTTCTGCTAAAATGAACTACATCGTTCACAAAGCTCACACGTTTCTCATCTTAACTGACAAGCATTGGATGTTACAGGACCACTGCTTTGTATCAGTTTCAGAAGAAGAGTTGGACTAGATATGGTCCGTATGTGTAGGAAACACCGTTCTTTTGTTCTCAGCACACTCACGTTTCCTGCTGTCTTAGAGACTCTAGAAAGCAAGAGCGTGCTTCTTGTTCTAAAGCAGATTGTAATCAATGGATGATTACACTGAAGTGTGTTTTACTTCTGAAATGGAGTTAAATCCCAGGCTCTGAGTCTTCCTACAAGCAATACTTCGTTTCAATTAAGGGCAGTCACTTTTCTGCTCAAACGAACAACATCTTTCTCGAAGCTCACATGTTTCTCATCTTAACTGACAAGCATTGGATGTTAAAGGACCAGTGCATTCTATCAGTTTCAGAAGAAGATTTGGACTACATATAGTCCGTATGTGTATGAAACTCCGTTCTTTTCTTCTGGGCACACTCAGATTTCCTGCTCTCTTAGAGACTCTAGAAAACAAGAGTGTGCTTCTTGCTCTAAAGCAGAGTGTGATCAATGGATGAGAACACTGCTGTGTGTTTCACTTCAGGAATGGAGTTCAATCCCAGGCTCTGAGTCTTCCTACAAGCAAGACTTCGTTTCAGGTAAGGGCAGTCAGTTTTCTGCTCAAACGAACTACATCGTTCATGAAGCTCACACATTTCCCATCTTAACTGACAAGCATTGGATGTTAGATTGTCAGTGCTTTGTATCAGTTTCAGAAGCAGAGTTGGACTAGATATGGTCCGTATGTGTAGGAAACACCGTTCATTTGTTGTGGGCACACTCAGATTTCCTGCTGTATTAGAGACTCTAGAAAGCAAGAGTGTGCTTCTTGCTCTAAAGCAGAGTGTGATCCAGGGATGAGAACTATGCTGTGTGTTTCCCTTCAGAAAAGGAGTTAAATCCCAGGATCTGTGTCTTCCTACAAGCAAGAATTATTTTCAGGCAAGTGCAGTCACTTTTCAGCTCAAACGAACTACATCGTTCACGGAGCTCACACGTTTATCATCTTAACAGACAAGCATTGGATGTTAGAGGACCAGTGCTTTGTATCAGTTTCAGAAGCAGAGTTGGACTAGATATGGTCCGTATGTGTAGGAAACACTGTTCTTTTGTTCTCTGCAAACTCACGGTTCCTGCTGTCTTAGAGACTCTAGAAAGCAAGATCGTGCTTCTTGTTCTAAAGCAGAGTGTGATCAATGGATGAGAACACTGCTTTGTGTTTCACTTCAGGAATGGAGTTAAATCCCAGGCTCTGAGTCTTCCTACAAGCAAGACTTCATTTCAGGTAAGGGCAGTCAGTTTTCTGCTAAAATGAACTACATCGTTCACAAAGCTCACACGTTTCTCATCTTAACTGACAAGCATTGGATGTTACAGGACCAGTGCTTTGTATCAGTTTCAGAAGAAGATTTGGACTAGATAGGGTCCGTATGTGTAGGAAACACCGTTCTTTTGTTCTCAGCACACTCAAATTTCCTGCTGTATTAGAGACGCTAAAAGCAAGAGCGTGGTAATAGCTCTAAAGCAGAGTGTGATCCATGGATGAGAACTATGCTGTGTCTTTCCCTTCAGAAAAGGAGTTAAATCCCAGGGTCTGTGTCTTCCTACATGCAAGACTTCGTTTCAGGTAAGGGCAGTCACTTTTCTCCTCCTACGAACTACATCATTCACGAAGCTCACACGTTTCTCATCTTAACTGACAAGCATTGGATGTTAGAGGGTCAGTGCTTTGTATCAGTTTCAGAGGCAGATTTGGACTACATATGGTCCATATATGTAGGAAACACCGTTCTTTTGTTCTCTGCAAACTCACATTTCCTGCTGTCTTAGAGACTCTAGAAAGCAAGATCGTGCTTCTTGTTCTAAAGCAGAGTGTGATCAATGGATGAGAACACTGCTGTGTGTTTCACTTCAGGAATGGAGTTCAATCCCAGGCTCTGAGTCTTCCTACAAGCAAGACTTCGTTTCAGGTAAGGGCAGTCAGTTTTCTGCTCAAACGAACTACATCGTTCATGAAGCTCACACGTTTCCCATCTTAACTGACAAGCATTGGATGTTAGATTGTCAGTGCTTTGTATCAGTTTCAGAAGCAGAGTTGGACTAGATATGGTCCGTATGTGTAGGAAACACCGTTCATTTGTTCTGGGCACACTCAGATTTCCTGCTGTATTAGAGACTTTAGAAAGCAAGAGTGTGCTTCTTGCTCTAAAGCAGAGTGTGATCCAGGGATGAGAACTATGCTGTGTGTTTCTCTTCAGAAAAGGAGTTAAATCCCAGGCTCTGTGTCTTCCTACAAGCAAGAATTCTTTTCAGGCAAGTGCAGTCACTTTTCAGCTCAAACGAACTACATCGTTCACGGAGCTCACACGTTTATCATCTTAACAGACAAGCATTGGATGTTAGAGGACCAGTGCTTTGTATCAGTTTCAGAAGCAGAGTTGGACTAGATATGGTCCGTATGTGTAGGAAACACTGTTCTTTTGTTCTCTGCAAACTCACGGTTCCTGCTGTCTTAGAGACTCTAGAAAGCAAGATCGTGCTTCTTGTTCTAAAGCAGAGTGTGATCAATGGATGAGAACACTGCTTTGTGTTTCACTTCAGGAATGGAGTTAAATCCCAGGCTCTGAGTCTTCCTACAAGCAAGACTTCATTTCAGGTAAGGGCAGTCAGTTTTCTGCTAAAATGAACTACATCGTTCACAAAGCTCACACGTTTCTCATCTTAACTGACAAGCATTGGATGTTACAGGACCACTGTTTTGTATCAGTTTCAGAAGAAGAGTTGGACTAGATAGGGTCCGTATGTGTAGGAAACACCGTTCTTTTGTTCTCAGCACACTCAAGTTTCCTGCTGTATTAGAGACGCTAGAAAGCAAGAGCGTGGTAATAGCTCTAAAGCAGAGTGTGATCCATGGATGAGAACTATGCTGTGTCTTTCCCTTCAGCAATGGAGTTAAATCCCAGGCTCTATGTCTTCCTACAAGCAAGACTTCGTTTCAGGTAAGGGCAGTCACTTTTCAGTTCAAACGATCTACATCTTTCTCGGAGCTCACACGTTTCTCATCTTAGAGACAAGCATTGGATGTTAGAGCACCAGTGCTTTGTATCAGTTTCAGAAGCAGTTTTGGACTAGATATGGTCCGTATGTGTAGGAAACACCGTTCTTTTGTTCTCAGCACACTCACGTTTCCTGCTGTCTTAGAGACTCTAGAAAGCAAGAGCGTGCTTCTTGTTCTAAAGCAGATTGTAATCAATGGATGAGAACACTGCTGTGTGTTTCACTTCAGGAATGGAGTTAAATCCCAGGCTCTGAGTCTTCCTACAAGGAAGACTTCGTTTCAATTAAGGGCAGTCATTTTCTGCTCAAACGAACTACATCGTTCACGAAGCACACACGTTGCTCATCTTAACTGACAAGCATTGGATGTTAGAGGACCAGTGCTTTGTATCAGTTTCCGAAGCAGAGTTGGACTAGATATGGTCCGTATGTATAGGAAACTCCGTTCTTTTGTTCTCAGCACACTCACGTTTCCTGCGTCTTAGAGACTTTAGAAAGCAAGAGCGTGCTTCTCGCTCTAAAGCAGAGTGTGATCCATGGATGAGAACTATGCTGTGTGTTTCCATTCAGAAAAGGAGTTAAATCCCAGGCTCTGTGTCTTCCTACAAGCAAGACTTCCTTTCAGGTAAGGGCAGTCACTTTTCAGCTCAAACGAACTACATCGTTCACGGAGCTCAGACGTTTCTCATCTTAACAGACAAGCATTGGATGTTAGAGGACCAGTGATTTATATCAGTTTCAGAAGCAGAGTTGGACTAGATATGGTCCGTATGTGTAGGAAACACCGTTCTTTTGTTCTCTGCACACTCACGTTTCCTGCTGTCTTAGAGACTCTAGAAAGCAAGATCGTGCTTCTTGTTCTAAAGCAGAGTGTGATCAATGGATGAGAACACTGCTGTGTGTTTCACTTCAGGAATGGAGTTAAATCCCAGGCTCTGAGTCTTCCTACAAGCAAGACTTCTTTTAATGTAAGGGAAGTCAGTTTTCTGCTCAAATGAACTACATCGTTCACAAAGCTCACACGTTTCTCATCTTAACGGACAAGCATTGGGTGTTAGAGGACCAGTGCTTTGTATCAGTTTCAGAAGAAGAGTTGGACTAGATGTGGTCCGTATGTGTAGGAAACACCGTTCTTTTGTTCTCAGCACACTCACGTTTCCTGCGTCTTAGAGACTTTAGAAAGCAAGAGCGTGCTTCTGGCTCTAAAGCAGAGTGTGATCCATGGATGAGAACTATGCTGTGTGTTTCCCTTCAGAAAAGGAGTTAAATCCCAGGGTCTGTGTCTTCCTACATGCAAGACTTCGTTTCAGGTAAGGGCAGTCACTTTTCTCCTCCTACGAACTACATCATTCACGAAGCTCACACGTTTCTCATCTTAACTGACAAGCATTGGATGTTAGAGGGTCAGTGCTTTGTATCAGTTTCAGAGGCAGATTTGGACTACATATGGTCCATATGTGTAGGAAACACCGTTCTTTTGTTCTCTGCAAACTCACATTTCCTGCTGTCTTAGAGACTCTAGAAAGCAAGATCGTGCTTCTTGTTCTAAAGCAGAGTGTGATCAATGGATGAGAACACTGCTGTGTGTTTCACTTCAGGAATGGAGTTAAATCCCAGGCTCTGAGTCTTCCTACAAGCAAGACTTCGTTTCAGGTAAGGGCAGTCAGTTTTCTGCTCAAACGAACTACATCGTTCATGAAGCTCACACGTTTCCCATCTTAACTGACAAGCATTGGATGTTAGATTGTCAGTGCTTTGTATCAGTTTCAGAAGCAGAGTTGGACTAGATATGGTCCGTATGTGTAGGAAACACCGTTCATTTGTTCTGGGCACACTCAGATTTCCTGCTGTATTAGAGACTCTAGAAAGCAAGAGCGTGGTAATAGCTCTAAAGCAGAGTGTGATCCATGGATGAGAACTATGCTGTGTCTTTTCCTTCAGAAATGGAGTTAAATCCCATGCTCTATGTCTTCCTACAAGCAAGACTTCGTTTCATGTAAGGGCAGTCACTTTTCAGCTCAAACGATCTACATCTTTCTCGGAGCTCACACGTTTCTCATCTTAGAGACAAGCATTGGATGTTAGAGGACCAGTGCTTTGTATCCGTTTCAGAAGCAGTTTTGGACTAGATATGGTCCGTATGTGTAGGAAACACCGTTCTTTTGTTCTCAGCACACTCACGTTTCCTGCTGTCTTAGAGACTCTAGAAAGCAAGAGCGTGCTTCTTGTTCTAAAGCAGATTGTAATCAATGGATGATTACACTGAAGTGTGTTTTACTTCTGAAATGGAGTTAAATCCCAGGCTCTGAGTCTTCCTACAAGCAATACTTCGTTTCAATTAAGGGCAGTCACTTTTCTGCTCAAACGAACAACATCTTTCACGAAGCTCACATGTTTCTCATCTTAACTGACAAGCATTGGATGTTAAAGGACCAGTGCATTCTATCAGTTTCAGAAGAAGATTTGGACTACATACAGTCCGTATGTGTATGAAACTCCGTTCTTTTGTTCTGGGCACACTCAGATTTCCTGCTCTCTTAGAGACTCTAGAAAACAAGAGTGTGCTTCTTGCTCTAAAGCAGAGTGTGATCCATGGATGAGAACTATGCTGTGTGTTTCACTTCAGGGATGGAGTTCAATCCCAGGCTCTGAGTCTTCCTACAAGCAAGACTTCGTTTCAGGTAAGGGCAGTCAGTTTTCTGCTCTAACGAACTACATCGTTCATGAAGCTCACACGTTTCCCATCTTAACTGACAAGCATTGGATGTTAGATTGTCAGTGCTTTGTATCAGTTTCAGAAGCAGAGTTGGACTAGATATGGTCCGTATGTGTAGGAAACACCGTTCATTTGTTCTGGGCACACTCAGATTTCCTGCTGTATTAGAGACTCTAGAAAGCAAGAGTGTGCTTCTTGCTCTAAAGTAGAGTGTGATCCAGGGATGAGAACTATGCTGTGTGTTCCCCTTCAGAAAAGGAGTTAAATCCCAGGCTCTGTGTCTTCCTACAAGCAAGAATTCTTTTCAGGTAAGTGCAGTCACTTTTCAGCTCAAACGAACTACATCGTTCACGGAGCTCACACGTTTATCATCTTAACAGACAAGCATTGGATGTTAGAGGACCAGTGCTTTGTATCAGTTTCAGAAGCAGAGTTGGACTAGATATGGTCCGTATGTGTAGGAAACACTGTTCTTTTGTTCTCTGCAAACTCACGGTTCCTGCTGTCTTAGAGACTCTAGAAAGCAAGATCGTGCTTCTTGTTCTAAAGCAGAGTGTGATCAATGGATGAGAACAATGCTTTGTGTTTCACTTCAGGAATGGAGTTAAATCCCAGGCTCTGAGTCTTCCTACAAGCAAGACTTCATTTCAGGTAAGGGCAGTCAGTTTTCTGCTAAAATGAACTACATCGTTCACAAAGCTCACACGTTTCTCATCTTAACTGACAAGCATTGGATGTTACAGGACCAGTGCTTTGTATCAGTTTCAGAAGAAGAGTTGGACTAGATAGGGTCCGTATGTGTAGGAAACACCGTTCTTTTGTTCTCAGCACACTCAAGTTTCCTGCTGTATTAGAGACGCTAGAAAGCAAGAGCGTGGTAATAGCTCTAAAGCAGAGTGTGATCCATGGATGAGAACTATGCTGTGTCTTTCCCTTCAGCAATGGAGTTAAATCCCAGGCTCTATGTCTTCCTACAAGCAAGACTTCGTTTCAGGTAAGGGCAGTAACTTTTCAGTTCAAACGATCTACATCTTTCTCGGTGCTCACACGTTTCTCATCTTAGAGACAAGCATTGGATGTTAGAGCACCAGTGCTTTGTATCAGTTTCAGAAGCAGTTTTGGACTAGATATGGTCCGTATGTGTAGGAAACACCGTTCTTTTGTTCTCAGCACACTCACGTTTCCTGCTGTCTTAGAGACTCTAGAAAGCAAGAGCGTGCTTCTTGTTCTAAAGCAGATTGTAATCAATGGATGATTACACTGAAGTGTGTTTTACTTCTGAAATGGAGTTAAATCCCAGGCTCTGAGTCTTCCTACAAGGAAGACTTCGTTTCAATTAAGGGCAGTCACTTTTCTGCTCAAACGAACTACATCGTTCACGAAGCACACACGTTGCTCATCTTAACTGACAAGCATTGGATGTTAGAGGACCAGTGCTTTGTATCAGTTTCCGAAGCAGAGTTGGACTAGATATGGTCCGTATGTATAGGAAACTCCGTTCTTTTGTTCTCAGAACACTCACGTTTCCTGCGTCTTAGAGACTTTAGAAAGCAAGAGCATGCTTCTCGCTCTAAAGCAGAGTGTGATCCATGGATGAGAACTATGCTGTGTGTTTCCATTCAGAAAAGGAGTTAAATCCCAGGCTCTGTGTCTTCCTACAAGCAAGACTTCCTTTCAGGTAAGGGCAGTCACTTTTCAGCTCAAACGAACTACATAGTTCACGGAGCTCACACGTTTCTCATCTTAACAGACAAGCATTGGATGTTAGAGGACCAGTGATTTATATCAGTTTCAGAAGAAGAGTTGGACTAGATGTGGTCCGTATGTGTAGGAAACACCGTTCTTTTGTTCTCAGCACACTCACGTTTCCTGCGTCTTAGAGACTTTAGAAAGCAAGAGCGTGCTTCTCGCTCTAAAGCAGAGTGTGATCCATGGATGAGAACTATGCTGTGTGTTTCCCTTCAGAAAAGGAGTTAAATCCCAGGGTCTGTGTCTTCCTACATGCAAGACTTCGTTTCAGGTAAGGGCAGTCACTTTTCTCCTCCTACGAACTACATCATTCACGAAGCTCACACGTTTCTCATCTAAACTGACAAGCATTGGATGTTAGAGGGTCAGTGCTTTGTATCAGTTTCAGAGGCAGATTTGGACTACATATGGTCCATATGTGTAGGAAACACCGTTCTTTTGTTCTCTGCAAACTCACATTTCCTGCTGTCTTAGAGACTCTAGAAAGCAAGATCGTGCTTCTTGTTCTAAAGCAGAGTGTGATCAATGGATGAGAACACTGCTGTGTGTTTCACTTCAGGAATGGAGTTAAATCCCAGGCTCTGAGTCTTCCTACAAGCAAGACTTCGTTTCAGGTAAGGGCAGTCAGTTTTCTGCTCAAACGAACTACATCGTTCATGAAGCTCACACGTTTCCCATCTTAACTGACAAGCATTGGATGTTAGATTGTCAGTGCTTTGTATCAGTTTCAGAAGCAGAGTTGGACTAGATATGGTCCGTATGTGTAGGAAACACCGTTCATTTGTTCTGGGCACACTCAGATTTCCTGCTGTATTAGAGACTCTAGAAGGGAAGAGTGTGCTTCTTGCTCTAAAGCAGAGTGTGATCCATGGATGAGACCTATGCTGTGTGTTTCCCTTCAGAAAAGGAGTTAAATCCCAGGCTCTGTGTCTTCCTACATGCAAGACTTCGTTTCAGGTAAGGGCAGTCACTTTTCTGCTCAAACGAACTATATCGTTCACGAAGCTCACACGTTTCTCATCCTAACTGACAAGCATTGGATGTTAGAGGACCAGTGCTTTGTATCAGTTTCCGAAGCAGAGTTGGACTAGATATGGTCCGTATGTATAGGAAACTCCTTTCTTTTGTTCTCTGCTAACTCACGTTTCCTGCTGTCTTAGAGACTCTAGAAAGCAAGATCGTGCTTCATGTTCTAAAGCAGAGTGTGATCAATGGATGAGAACACTGCTGTGTGTTTCACTTCAGGAATGGAGTTAAATCCCAGGCTGTGAGTCTTCCTACAAGCAAGACTTCGTTTCAGGTAAGGGCAGTCAGTTTTCTGATCAAATGAACTACATCATTCACAAAGCTCACACGTTTCTCATCTTAACTGACAAGCATTGGATGTTAGAGGATCAGTGCTTTGTATCAGTTTCCGAAGCAGAGTTGGACTAGATATGGTCCGTATGTATAGGAAACTCCGTTCTTTTGTTCTCAGCACACTCACGTTTCCTGCGTCTTAGAGAATTCAGAAAGCAAGAGCGTGCTTCTCGCTCTAAAGCAGAGTGTGATCCATGGATGAGAACTATGCTGTGTGTTTCCCTTCAGAAATGGAGTTAAATCCCAGGCTGTGTGTCTTCCTACATGCAAGACTTCGTTTCAGGTAAGGGCAGTCACTTTTCTGCTCAAACGAACTACATCGTTCACAAAGCTCACACGTTTCTCATCTTAACTGACAAGCATTGGATGTTAGATGGTCTGTGCTTTGTATCAGTTTCAGAGGCAGATTTGGACTACATATGGTCCATATGTGTAGGAAACACCGTTCTTTTGTTCTGGGCACAGTCAGATATCCTGCTGTATTAGAGACTCTAGAAAGCAAGAGTGTGCTTCTCGCTCTAAAGCAGAGTGTGATCCATGGATGAGAACTATGCTGTGTGTTTCACTTCAGAAAAGGAGTTAAATCCCAGGCTCTGAGTCTTCCTACAAGCAAGACTTCGTTTCAGGTAAGGGCAGTCACTTTTCAGCTCAAACGAACTACATCGTTCACGGAGCTCACACGTTTCTCATCTTAACAGACAAGCATTGCCTGTTAGAAGACCAGTGCTTTGTATCAGTTTCAGAAGCAGAGTTGGACTAGATATTTTCCATATGTGTAGGAAACACCGTTCTTTTGTTCTCGGCAAACTCACATTTCCTGCTGTCTTAGAGACTCTAGAAAGCAAGATCGTGCTTCTTGTTCTAAAGCAGAGTGTGATCAATGGATGAGAACACTGCTGTGTGCTTCACTACAGGAATGGAGTTAAATCCCAGGCTCTGAGTCTTCCTACAAGCAAGACTTCGTTTCAGGTAAGGGCAGTCAGTTTTCTGCTCAACTGAACTACATCGTTCACAAAGCTCACACGTTTCTTATCTTAACAGACAAGCATTGGATGTTAGAGGACCAGTGCATTCTAACAGTTTCAGAAGAAGTTTTGGACTACATATAGTCCGTATGTGTATGAAACACCGTTCTTTTGTTCAGGGCACACTCAGATTTCCTGCTGTCTTAGAGACTCTAGAAAGCAAGAGTGTGCATCTTGCTCTAAAGCAGAGTGTGATCCACGGATGAGACCTATGCTGTGTGTTTCACTTCAGAAATGGAGTTAAATCCCAGGCTCTGAGTCTTCCTACAAGCAAGACTTCGTTTCAGGTAAGGGCAGTCACTTTTCTGCTAAAACTAACTACATCGTTCACGAAGCTCACACGTTTCTCATCTTAACTGACAAGCATTGGATGTTAGAGGATCAGTGCTTTGTATCAGTTTCCGAAGCAGAGTTGAACTAGATATGGTCCGTATGTATAGGAAACTCCGTTCTTTTGTTCTCAGCACACTCACGTTTCCTGCGTCTTAGAGACTTTAGAAAGAAAGAGCGTGCTTCTCGCTCTAAAGCAGAGTGAGATCCATGGATGAGAACTATGCTGTGTGTTTCCATTCAGAAAAGGAGTTAAATCCCAGGCTCTGTGTCTTCCTACAAGCAAGACTTCCTTTCAGGTAAGGGCAGTCACTTTTCAGCTCAAACGAACTACATCGTTCACGGAGCTCACACGTTTCTCATCTTAACAGACAAGCATTGGATGTTAGAGGACCAGTGATTTATATCAGTTTCAGAAGCAGAGTTGGACTAGATATGGTCCGTATGTGTAGGAAACACCGTTCATTTGTTCTCTGCACACTCTCGTTTTCTGCTGTCTTAGAGACTCTAGAAAGCAAGATCGTGCTTCTTGTTCTAAAGCAGAGTGTGATCAATGGATGAGAACACTGCTGTGTGTTTCACTTCAGGAATGGAGTTAAATCCCAGGCTCTGAGTCTTCCTACAAGCAAGACTTCTTTTAAGGTAAGGGAAGTCAGTTTTCTGCTCAAATGAACTACATCGTTCACAAAGCTCACACGTTTCTCATCTTAACGGACAAGCATTGGGTGTTAGAGGACCAGTGCTTTGTATCAGTTTCAGAAGAAGAGTTGGACTAGATGTGGTCCGTATGTGTAGGAAACACCGTTCTTTTGTTCTCAGCACACTCACGTTTCCTGCGTCTTAGAGACTTTAGAAAGCAAGAGCGTGCTTCTCGCTCTAAAGCAGAGTGTGATCCATGGATGAGAACTATGCTGTGTGTTTCCCTTCAGAAAAGGAGTTTAAATCCCAGGGTCTGTGTCTTCCTACATGCAAGACTTCGTTTCAGGTAAGGGCAGTCACTTTTCTCCTCCTACGAACTACATCATTCACGAAGCTCACACGTTTCTCATCTAAACTGACAAGCATTGGATGTTAGAGGGTCAGTGCTTTGTATCAGTTTCAGAGGCAGATTTGGACTACATATGGTCCATATGTGTAGGAAACACCGTTCTTTTGTTCTCTGCAAACTCACATTTCCTGCTGTCTTAGAGACTCTAGAAAGCAAGATCGTGCTTCTTGTTCTAAAGCAGAGTGTGATCAATGGATGAGAACACTGCTGTGTGTTTCACTTCAGGAATGGAGTTAAATCCCAGGCTCTGAGTCTTCCTACAAGCAAGACTTCGTTTCAGGTAAGGGCAGTCAGTTTTCTGCTCAAACGAACTACATCGTTCATGAAGCTCACACGTTTCCCATCTTAACTGACAAGCATTGGATGTTAGATTGTCAGTGCTTTGTATCAGTTTCAGAAGCAGAGTTGGACTAGATATGGTCCGTATGTGTAGGAAACACCGTTCATTTGTTCTGGGCACACTCAGATTTCCTGATGTATTAGAGACTCTAGAAGGGAAGAGTGTGCTTCTTGCTCTAAAGCAGAGTGTGATCCATGGATGAGACCTATGCTGTGTGTTTCCCTTCAGAAAAGGAGTTAAATCCCAGGCTCTGTGTCTTCCTACATGCAAGACTTCGTTTCAGGTAAGGGCAGTCACTTTTCTGCTCAAACGAACTACATCGTTCACGAAGCTCACACGTTTCTCATCCTAACTGACAAGCATTGGATGTTAGAGGACCAGTGCTTTGTATCAGTTTCCGAAGCAGAGTTGGACTAGATATGGTCCGTATGTATAGGAAACTCCTTTCTTTTGTTCTCTGCTAACTCACGTTTCCTGCTGTCTTAGAGACTCTAGAAAGCAAGATCGTGCTTCATGTTCTAAAGCAGAGTGTGATCAATGGATGAGAACACTGCTGTGTGTTTCACTTCAGGAATGGAGTTAAATCCCAGGCTGTGAGTCTTCCTACAAGCAAGACTTCGTTTCAGGTAAGGGCAGTCAGTTTTCTGATCAAATGAACTACATCATTCACAAAGCTCACACGTTTCTCATCTTAACTGACAAGCATTGGATGTTAGAGGATCAGTGCTTTGTATCAGTTTCCGAAGCAGAGTTGGACTAGATATAGTCCGTATGTATAGGAAACTCCGTTCTTTTGTTCTCAGCACACTCAAGTTTCCTGCGTCTTAGAGACTTCAGAAAGCAAGAGCGTGCTTCTCGCTCTAAAGCAGAGTGTGATCCATGGATGAGAACTATGCTGTGTGTTTCCCTTCAGAAATGGAGTTAAATCCCAGGCTGTGTGTCTTCCTACATGCAAGACTTCATTTCAGGTAAGGGCAGTCACTTTTCTGCTCAAACGAACTACATCGTTCACGAAGCTCACACGTTTCTCATCTTAACTGACAAGCATTGGATGTTAGAGGGTCTGTGCTTTGTATCAGTTTGAGAGGCAGATTTGGACTACATATGGTCCATATGTGTAGGAAACACCGTTCTTTTGTTCTGGGCACAGTCAGATATCCTGCTGTATTAGAGACTCTAGAAAGCAAGAGTGTGCTTCTCCCTCTAAAGCAGAGTGTGATCCATGGATGAGAACTATGCTGTGTGTTTCACTTCAGAAAAGGAGTTAAATCCCAGGCTCTGAGTCTTCCTACAAGCAAGACTTCGTTTCAGGTAAGGGCAGTCACTTTTCAGCTCAAACGAACTACATCGTTCACGGAGCTCACACGTTTCTCATCTTAACAGACAAGCATTGCCTGTTAGAAGACCAGTGCTTTGTATCAGTTTCAGAAGCAGAGTTGGACTAGATATTTTCCATATGTGTAGGAAACACCGTTCTTTTTTTCTCGGCAAACTCACATTTCCTGCTGTCTTAGAGACTCTAGAAAGCAAGATCGTGCTTCTTGTTCTAAAGCAGAGTGTGATCAATGGATGAGAACACTGCTGTGTGCTTCACTTCAGGAATGGAGTTAAATCCCAGGCTCTGAGTCTTCCTACAAGCAAGACTTCGTTTCAGGTAAGGGCAGTCAGTTTTCTGCTCAACTGAACTACATCGTTCACAAAGCTCACACGTTTCTTATCTTAACAGACAAGCATTGGATGTTAGAGGACCAGTGCATTCTAACAGTTTCAGAAGCAGTTTTGGACTACATATAGTCCGTATGTGTATGAAACACCGTTCTTTTGTTCAGGGCACACTCAGATTTCCTGCTGTCTTAGAGAATCTAGAAAGCAAGAGTGTGCATCTTGCTCTAAAGCAGATTGTGATCCATGGATGAGACCTATGCTGTGTGTTTCACTTCAGAAATGGAGTTAAATCCCAGGCTCTGAGTCTTCCTACAAGCAAGACTTCGTTTCAGGTAAGGGCAGTCACTTTTCTGCTCAAACGATCTACATCGTTCACGAAGCTCACACGTTTCTCATCTTAACTGACAAGCATTGGATGTTAGAGGATCAGTGCTTTGTATCAGTTTCCGAAGCAGAGTTGGACTAGATATGGACCGTATGTATAGGAAACTCCGTTCTTTTGTTCTCAGCACACTCACGTTTCCTGCGTCTTAGGGACTTTAGAAAGAAAGAGCGTGCTTCTCGCTCTAAAGCAGAGTGAGATCCATGGATGAGAACTATGCTGTGTGTTTCCCTTCAGAAAAGGAGTTAAATCCCAGGGTCTGTGTCTTCCTACAAGCAGACTTCCTTTCAGGTAAGGGCAGTCACTTTTCAGCTCAAACGAACTACATCGTTCACGGAGCTCACAGGTTTCTCATCTTAACAGACAAGCATTGGATGTTAGAGGACCAGTGCTTTGTATCAGTTTCAGAAGCAGAGTTGGACTAGATATGTTCCGTATGTGTAGGAAACACCATTCATTTGTTCTCAGCACACTCACGTTTCCTGCGTCTTAGAGACTTTAGAAAGCAAGAGCGTGCTTCTGGCTCTAAAGCAGAGTGTGATCCATGGATGAGAACTATGCTGTGTGTTTCCCTTCAGAAATGGAGTTAAATCCCAGGCTGTGTGTCTTCCTACATGCAAGACTTCGTTTCAGGTAAGGGCAGTCACTTTTCTGCTCAAACGAACTACATCGTTCACGAAGCTCACACGTTTCTCATCTTAACTGACAAGCATTGGATGTTAGAGGGTCAGTGCTTTGTATCAGTTTCAGAGGCAGATTTGGCCTACATATGGTCCATATGTGTAGGAAACACCGTTCTTTTGTTCTGGGCACACTCAGATTTCCTCTTTTTTAAAGACTCTAGAAAGCAAGAGCGTGTTTCTTGCTCTAAAGCAGAGTGTCATCCATGGATGAGAACTATGCTGTGTGTTTCCCTTCAGAAATGGAGTTAAATCCCAGGCTGTGTGTCTTCCTACATGCAAGACTTCGTTTCAGGTTAGGGCAGTCAATTTTCTGCTCAAACTACATCGTTCACGAAGCTCACACATGTCTCATCTTAACTGACAAGCATTGGATGTTAGAGGGTCAGTGCTTTGTATCAGTTTCAGAGGCAGATTTGGACTACATATGGTCCATATGTGTAGGAAACACCGTTCTTTTGTTCTGGGCACACTCAGATATCCTGCTGTATTAGAGACTCTAGAAAGCAAGAGTGTGCTTCTCGCTCTAAAGCAGAGTGTGATCCATGGATGAGAACTATGCTGTGTGTTTCACTTCAGAAATGGAGTTAAATCCCAGGCTCTGAGTCTTCCTACAAGCAAGACTTCGTTTCAGGTAAGGGCAGTCACTTTTCTGCTCAAACGAACTACATCGTTCACGAAGCTCACACGTTTCTCATCTTAACTGACAAGCATTGGATGTTAGAGGACCAGTGCTTTGTATCAGTTTCAGAAGCAGAGTTGGACTAGATAGGGTCTGTATGTGTAGGAAACACCGTTCTTTTGTTCTCAGCAAACTCACGTTTCCTGCGTCTTAGAGACTTTAGAAAGCAAGAGCGTGCTTCTCGCTCTAAAGCAGAGTGTGATCCATGGATGAGAACTATGC
This sequence comes from Onychomys leucogaster, assembly GCA_949786385.1. Classification (NCBI taxonomy): domain Eukaryota; kingdom Metazoa; phylum Chordata; class Mammalia; order Rodentia; family Cricetidae; genus Onychomys; species Onychomys leucogaster. The sequence goes on along the minus strand of CATKUP010000038.1, from coordinate 1,418,265 downwards.
TGTGTGTTTCCCTTCAGAAAACGAGTTAAATCCCAGACTCTGTGTCTTCCTACAAACAAGAGTTCGTTTCATTTAAGGGCAGTCACTTTTCAGCTCAAACGAACTACATGGTTCACGGAGCTCACACGTTTCTCATCTTAACAGACAAGCATTGAATGTTAGAGGGTCAGTGCTTTGTATCAGTTTCAGAGGCAGAGTTGGAGTAGATATGTACCGTATGTGTAGGTACACCGTTCTTTTGTTCTCTGCAAACTCACATTTCCGCTGTCTCAGAGACTCTCGAAAGCAAGTTCGTGCTTCTTGTTCTAAAGCAGAGTGTGACCAATGGATGAGAACACTGCTGTGTGTTTCACTTCAGGAATGGAGTTAATTCCCAGGCTCTGAGTCTTCCTACAAGCAAGACTTCCTTTCAGGTAAGGGCAGTCAGTTTTCTGCTCAAATGAACTACATCGTTCACAAAGCTCACACGTTTCTCATCTTAACTGACAAGCATTGGATGTTAGAGGACCAGTGCTTTGTATCAGTTTCAGAAGCAGAGTTGGACTTGATATGTTCCGAATGTGTAGGAAACACCGTACTTTTGTTCTCAGCACACTCACGTTTCCTGTGTCTTAGAGACTTTAGAAAGCAGGAGCGTGCTTCTCGCTCTAAAGCAGAGTGTGATCCATGGATGAGACCTATGCTGTGAGTTTCCCTTCATAAAAGGACTTAAATCCCAGGCTCTGTGTCTTCCTACAAGCAAGACTTCGTTTCAGGTAAGGGCAGTCACTTTTCAGCTCAAACGAACTACATCGTTCACGGAGCTCACACGTTTCACATCTTAACCAACAAGCATTGGATGTTAGAGGACCAGTGATTTGGATCAGTTTCAGAAGCAGAGTTGGACTAGATATGGTCCGTATGTGTAGGAAACACCGTTCTTTTGTTCTCAGCAATCTCACGTTTCCTGCTGTCTTAGAGACTCTAGAAAGCAAGATCGTGCTTCTTGTTCTAACGCAGAGTGTAATCAATGGATGAGAACACTGCTGTGTGTTTCACTTCAGGAATGGAGTTAAATCCCAGGCTCTGAGTCTTCCTACAAGCAAGACTTCGTTTCAGGTAAGGGTAGTCAGTTTTCTGCTCAAACAAACTACATCTTTCACAAAGCTCACATGTTTCTCATCTTAACTGACAAGCATTGGATATTAGAGGACCAGTGCATTCTAACAGTTTCAGAAGAAGATTTGGACTACATATGGTCCACATGTGTAGGAAACACCTTTCTTTTGTTCTGGGCACACTCAGATTTCCTGCTTTCTTAAAGACTCTAGAATGCAAGGGCGTGCTTCTTGCTCTAAAGCAGAGTGTCATCCATGGATGAGAACTATGCTGTGTGTTTCCCTTCAGAAATGGAGTTAAATCCCAGGCTGTGTGTCTTCCTACATGCAAGAATTCGTTTCAGGTAAGGGCAGTCACTTTTCTGCTCAAACGAACTACATCGTTCACGAAGCTCACACGTTTCTCATCTTAACTGACAAGCATTGGATGTTAGAGGGTCAGTGCTTTGTATCAGTTTCAGAGGCAGATTTGGACTACATATGGTCCATATGTGTAGGAAACACCGTTCTTTTGTTCTGGGCACACTCAGATATCCTGCTGTATTAGAGACTCTAGAAAGCAAGAGTGTGCTTCTCGCTCTAAAGCAGAGTGTGATCCATGGATGAGAACTATGCTGTGTGTTTCACTTCAGAAATGGAGTTAAATCCCAGGCTCTGAGTCTTCCTACAAGCAAGACTTCTTTTCAGGTAGGGGCAGTCACTTTTCAGCTCAAACGAACTACATGGTTCACGGAGCTCACACGTTTCTCATCTTAACAGACAAGCATTGAATGTTAGAGGGTCAGTGCTTTGTATCTGTTTCAGAGGCAGAGTTGGACTAGATATGTATCGTATGTGTAGGTACACCGTTCTTTTGTTCTCTGCAAACTCACATTTCCTGCTGTCTCAGAGACTCTCGAAAGCAAGATCGTGCTTCTTGTTCTAAAGCAGAGTGTGACCAATGGATGAGAACACTGCTGTGTGTTTCACTTCAGGAATGGATTTAAATCCCAGGCTCTGAGTCTTCCTACAAGCAAGATTTCGTTTCAGGTAAGGGCAGTCAGTTTTCTGCTCAAATGAACTACATCGTTCACAAAGCTCACACGTTTCTCATCTTAACTGACAAGCATTGGATGTTAGAGGACCAGTGCTTTGTATCAGTTTCAGAAGCAGAGTTGGACTTGATATCTTCCGAATGTGTAGGAAACACCGTTCTTTTGTTCTCAGCACACTCACGTTTCCTGCGTCTTAGAGACCTTAGAAAGCAGGAGCGTGCTTCTCGCTCTAAAGCAGAGTGTGATCCATGGATGAGAACTATGCTGTGTGTTTCCCTTCATAAAAGGACTTAAATCCCAGGCTCTGTGTCTTCCTACAAGCAAGACTTCGTTTCAGGTAAGGGTAGTCAGTTTTCTTCTCAAACAAAATACATCTTTCACGAAGCTCACATGTTTCTCATCTTAACTGACAAGCATTGGATGTTAGAGGACCAGTGCATTCTAACAGTTTCAGAAGAAGATTTGGACTACATATACACCGTATGTGTATGAAACACCGTTCATTTGTTCTGGGCACACTCAGATTTCCTGCTGTCTTTGAGACTCTAGAAAGCAAGAGTGTGCTTCTTGCTCTAAAGCAGAGTGTGATCCATGGATGAGAACTATGCTGTGTGTTTCCCTTCAGAAAAGGAGTTAAATCCCAGGCTGTGTGTCTTCCTACAAGCAAGACTTCTTTTCAGGTAAGGGCAGTCACTTTTCAGCTCAAAAGAACTACATCGTTCACGGAGCTCACACGTTTCTCATCTTAACAGACAAGCATTGGATGTTAGAGGACCAGTGCTTTGTATCAGTTTCAGAAGCAGAGTTGGACTAGATATGGTCCCTATGTGTAGGAAACACCGTTCTTTTGTTCTCTGCAAACTCACGTTTCCTGCTGTCTTAGAGACTCTAGAAAGCAAGTTTGTGCTTCTTGTTCTAAAGCAGAGTGTGATCAATGGATGAGAACACTGCTGTGTGTTTCACTTCCGGAATGGAGTTAAATCCCAGGCTCTGAGTCTTCCTGCAAGCAAGACTTCGTTTCAGGTAAGGGCAGTAAGTTTTCTGCTCAAATGAACTACATCGTTCACAAAGCTCACACGTTTCTCATCTTAACGGACAAGCATTGGGTGTTAGAGGACCAGTGCTTTGTATCAGTTTCAGAAGAAGAGTTGGACTAGATAAGGTCCATATGTGTAGGAAACACCGTTCTTTTGTTCTCAGCACACTAACGTTTCCTGCGTCTTAGAGACTTTAGAAAGCAAGAGCGTGCTTCTCGCTCTAAAGCAGAGTGTGATCCATGGATGAGAACTATGCTGTGTGTTTCCCTTCAGAAAAGGAGTTAAATCCCAGACTCTGTGTCTTCCTACAAACAAGACTTCGTTTCAGGTAAGGGCAGTCACTTTTCAGCTCAAACGAACTACATGGTTCACGGAGCTCACAAGTTTCTCATCTTAACAGACAAGCATTGGATGTTAGAGGCTCAGTGCTTTGTATCAGTTTCAGAAGCAGATTTGGACTACATATGGTCCATATGTGTAGGAAACACCTTTCTTTTGTACTGGGCACACTCAGATTTCCTGCTTTCTTAAAGACTCTAGAAAGCAAGGGCGTGCTTCTTGCTCTAAAGCAGAGTGTCATCCATGGATGAGAACTATGCTGTGTGTTTCCCTTCAGAAATGGAGTTAAATCCCAGGCTGTGTGTCTTCCTACATGCAAGACTTCGTTTCAGGTAAGGGCAGTCACTTTTCTGCTCAAACGAACTACATCGTTCACGAAGCTCACACGTTTCTCATCTTAACTGACAAGCATTGGATGTTAGAGGGTCAGTGCTTTGTATCAGTTTCAGAGGCAGATTTGGACTACATATGGTCCATATGTGTATGAAACACCGTTCTTTTGTTCTGGGCACACTCAGATATCCTGCTGTATTAGAGACTCTAGAAAGCAAGAGTGTGCTTCTCGCTCTAAAGCAGAGTGTGATCCATGGATGAGAACTATGCTGTGTGTTTCACTTCAGAAATGGAGTTAAATCCCAGGCTCTGAGTCTTCCTACAAGCAAGACTTCTTTTCAGGTAAGGGCAGTCACTTTTCAGCTCAAACGAACTACATGGTTCACGGAGCTCACACGTTTCTCATCTTAACAGACAAGCATTGAATGTTAGAGGGTCACTGCTTTGTATGAGTTTCAGAGGCAGAGTTGGACTAGATATGTACCGTATGTGTAGGTACACCGTTCTTTTGTTCTCTGCAAACTCACATTTCCTGCTGTCTCAGAGACTCTCGAAAGCAAGATCGTGCTTCTTGTTCTAAAGCAGCGTGTGACCAATGGATGAGAACACTGCTGTGTGTTTCACTTCAGGAATGGAGTTAAATCCCAGGCTCTGAGTCTTCCTACAAGCAAGATTTCGTTTCAGGTAAGGGCAGTCAGTTTTCTGCTCAAATGAACTACATCGTTCACAAAGCTCACACGTTTCTCATCTTAACTGACAAGCATTGGATGTTAGAGGACCAGTGCTTTGTATCAGTTTCAGAAGCAGAGTTGGACTTGATATCTTCCGAATGTGTAGGAAACACCGTTCTTTTGTTCTCAGCACACTCACGTTTCCTGTGTCTTAGAGAACTTAGAAAGCAGGAGCGTGCTTCTCGCTCTAAAGCAGAGTGTGATCCATGGATGAGAACTATGCTGTGTGTTTCCCTTCATAAAAGGACTTAAATCCCAGGCTCTGTGTCTTCCTACAAGCAAGAATTCGTTTCAGGTAAGGGCAGTCACTTTTCAGCTCAAACGAACTACATCGTTCACGGAGCTCACACGTTTCACATCTTAACCGACAAGCATTGGATGTTAGAGGAACAGTGATTTGGATCAGTTTCAGAAGCAGAGTTGGACTAGATATGGTCCGTATGTGTAGGAAACACCGTTCTTTTGTTCTCAGCATTCTCACGTTTCCTGCTGTCTTAGAGACTCTAGAAAGCAAGAGTGTGCTTCTTGCTCTAAAGCAGAGTGTGATCCATGGATGAGAACTATGCTGTGTCTTTCCCTTCAGAAAAGGAGTTAAATCCCAGGCTGTGTGTCTTCCTACAAGCAAGACTTCTTTTCAGGTAAGGGCAGTCACTTTTCAGCTCAAAAGAACTACATCGTTCACGGAGCTCACACGTTTCTCTTCTTAACAGACAAGCATTGGATGTTAGAGGACCAGTGCTTTGTATCAGTTTCAGAAGCAGAGTTGGACTAGATATGGTCCCTATGTGTAGGAAACACCGTTCTTTTGTTCTCTGCAAACTCACGTTTCCTGCTGTCTTAGAGACTCTAGAAAGCAAGTTTGTGCTTCTTGTTCTAAAGCAGAGTGTGATCAATGGATGAGAACACTGCTGTGTGTTTCACTTCAGGAATGGAGTTAAATCCCAGGCTCTGAGTCTTCCTGCAAGCAAGACTTCGTTTCAGGTAAGGGCAGTAATTTTTCTGCTCAAATGAACTACATCGTTCACAAAGCTCACACGTTTCTCATCTTAACGGACAAGCATTGGGTGTTAGAGGACCAGTGCTTTGTATCAGTTTCAGAAGAAGAGTTGGACTAGATATGGTCCATATGTGTAGGAAACACCGTTCTTTTGTTCTCAGCACACTCACGTTTCCTGCGTCTTAGAGACTTTAGAAAGCAAGAGCGTGCTTCTCGCTCTAAAGCAGAGTGTGATCCATGGATGAGAACTATGCTGTGTGTTACCCTTCAGAAAAGGAGTTAAATCCCAGACTTGTGTCTTCCTACAAACAAGACTTCGTTTCAGGTAAGGGCAGTCACTTTTCAGCTCAAACGAACTACATGGTTCACGGAGCTCACAAGTTTCTCATCTTAACAGACAAGCATTGGATGTTAGAGGGTCAGTGCTTTGTATCAGTTTCAGAAGCAGATTTGGACTACATATGGTCCATATGTGTAGGAAACACCTTTCTTTTGTTCTGGGCACACTCAGATTTCCTGCTTTCTTAAAGACTCTAGAAAGCAAGGGCGTGCTTCTTGCTCTAAAGCAGAGTGTCATCCATGGATGAGAACTATGCTGTGTGTTTCCCTTCAGAAATGGAGTTAAATCCCAGGCTGTGTGTCTTCCTACATGCAAGACTTCGTTTCAGGTAAGGGCAGTCACTTTTCTGCTCAAACGAACTACATCGTTCACGAAGCTCACACGTTTCTCATCTTAACTGACAAGCATTGGATGTTAGAGGGTCAGTGCTTTGTATCAGTTTCAGAGGCATATTTGGACTACATATGGTCCATATGTGTAGGAAACACCGTTCTTTTGTTCTGGGCACACTCAGATATCCTGCTGTATTAGAGACTCTAGAAAGCAAGAGTGTGCTTCTCGCTCTAAAGCAGAGTGTGATCCATGGATGAGAACTATGCTGTGTGTTTCACTTCAGAAATGGAGTTAAATCCCAGGCTCTGAGTCTTCCTACAAGCAAGACTTCTTTTCAGGTAAGGGCAGTCACTTTTCAGCTCAAACGAACTACATGGTTCACGGAGCTCACACGTTTCTCATCTTAACAGACAAGCATTGAATGTTAGAGGGTCACTGCTTTGTATGAGTTTCAGAGGCAGAGTTGGACTAGATATGTACCGTATGTGTAGGTACACCGTTCTTTTGTTCTCTGCAAACTCACATTTCCTGCTGTCTCAGAGACTCTCGAAAGCAAGATCGTGCTTCTTGTTCTAAAGCAGCGTGTGACCAATGGATGAGAACACTGCTGTGTGTTTCACTTCAGGAATGGAGTTAAATCCCAGGCTCTGAGTCTTCCTACAAGCAAGATTTCGTTTCAGGTAAGGGCAGTCAGTTTTCTGCTCAAATGAACTACATCGTTCACAAAGCTCACACGTTTCTCATCTTAACTGACAAGCATTGGATGTTAGAGGACCAGTGCTTTGTATCAGTTTCAGAAGCAGAGTTGGACTTGATATCTTCCGAATGTGTAGGAAACACCGTTCTTTTGTTCTCAGCACACTCACGTTTCCTGTGTCTTAGAGAACTTAGAAAGCAGGAGCGTGCTTCTCGCTCTAAAGCAGAGTGTGTTCCATGGATGAGAACTATGCTGTGTGTTTCCCTTCATAAAAGGACTTAAATCCCAGGCTCTGTGTCTTCCTACAAGCAAGAATTCGTTTCAGGTGAGGGCAGTCACTTTTCAGCTCAAACGAACTACATCGTTCACGGAGCTCACACGTTTCACATCTTAACCGACAAGCATTGGATGTTAGAGGAACAGTGATTTGGATCAGTTTCAGAAGCAGAGTTGGACTAGATATGGTCCGTATGTGTAGGAAACACCGTTCTTTTGTTCTCAGCATTCTCACGTTTCCTGCTGTCTTAGAGACTCTAGAAAGCAAGAGTGTGCTTCTTGCTCTAAAGCAGAGTGTGATCCATGGATGAGAACTATGCTGTGTCTTTCCCTTCAGAAAAGGAGTTAAATCCCAGGCTGTGTGTCTTCCTACAAGCAAGACTTCTTTTCAGGTAAGGGCAGTCACTTTTCAGCTCAAAAGAACTACATCGTTCACGGAGCTCACACGTTTCTCTTCTTAACAGACAAGCATTGGATGTTAGAGGACCAGTGCTTTGTATCAGTTTCAGAAGCAGAGTTGGACTAGATATGGTCCCTATGTGTAGGAAACACCGTTCTTTTGTTCTCTGCAAACTCACGTTTCCTGCTGTCTTAGAGACTCTAGAAAGCAAGTTTGTGCTTCTTGTTCTAAAGCAGAGTGTGATCAATGGATGAGAACACTGCTGTGTGTTTCACTTCAGGAATGGAGTTAAATCCCAGGCTCTGAGTCTTCCTGCAAGCAAGACTTCGTTTCAGGTAAGGGCAGTAATTTTTCTGCTCAAATGAACTACATCGTTCACAAAGCTCACACGTTTCTCATCTTAACGGACAAGCATTGGGTGTTAGAGGACCAGTGCTTTGTATCAGTTTCAGAAGAAGAGTTGGACTAGATATGGTCCATATGTGTAGGAAACACCGTTCTTTTGTTCTCAGCACACTCACGTTTCCTGCGTCTTAGAGACTTTAGAAAGCAAGAGCGTGCTTCTCGCTCTAAAGCAGAGTGTGATCCATGGATGAGAACTATGCTGTGTGTTACCCTTCAGAAAAGGAGTTAAATCCCAGACTTGTGTCTTCCTACAAACAAGACTTCGTTTCAGGTAAGGGCAGTCACTTTTCAGCTCAAACGAACTACATGGTTCACGGAGCTCACAAGTTTCTCATCTTAACAGACAAGCATTGGATGTTAGAGGGTCAGTGCTTTGTATCAGTTTCAGAAGCAGATTTGGACTACATATGGTCCATATGTGTAGGAAACACCTTTCTTTTGTTCTGGGCACACTCAGATTTCCTGCTTTCTTAAAGACTCTAGAAAGCAAGGGCGTGCTTCTTGCTCTAAAGCAGAGTGTCATCCATGGATGAGAACTATGCTGTGTGTTTCCCTTCAGAAATGGAGTTAAATCCCAGGCTGTGTGTCTTCCTACATGCAAGACTTCGTTTCAGGTAAGGGCAGTCACTTTTCTGCTCAAACGAACTACATCGTTCACGAAGCTCACACGTTTCTCATCTTAACTGACAAGCATTGGATGTTAGAGGGTCAGTGCTTTGTATCAGTTTCAGAGGCATATTTGGACTACATATGGTCCATATGTGTAGGAAACACCGTTCTTTTGTTCTGGGCACACTCAGATATCCTGCTGTATTAGAGACTCTAGAAAGCAAGAGTGTGCTTCTCGCTCTAAAGCAGAGTGTGATCCATGGATGAGAACTATGCTGTGTGTTTCACTTCAGAAATGGAGTTAAATCCCAGGCTCTGAGTCTTCCTACAAGCAAGACTTCTTTTCAGGTAAGGGCAGTCACTTTTCAGCTCAAACGAACTACATGGTTCACGGAGCTCACACGTTTCTCATCTTAACAGACAAGCATTGAATGTTAGAGGGTCACTGCTTTGTATGAGTTTCAGAGGCAGAGTTGGACTAGATATGTACCGTATGTGTAGGTACACCGTTCTTTTGTTCTCTGCAAACTCACATTTCCTGCTGTCTCAGAGACTCTCGAAAGCAAGATCGTGCTTCTTGTTCTAAAGCAGCGTGTGACCAATGGATGAGAACACTGCTGTGTGTTTCACTTCAGGAATGGAGTTAAATCCCAGGCTCTGAGTCTTCCTACAAGCAAGATTTCGTTTCAGGTAAGGGCAGTCAGTTTTCTGCTCAAATGAACTACATCGTTCACAAAGCTCACACGTTTCTCATCTTAACTGACAAGCATTGGATGTTAGAGGACCAGTGCTTTGTATCAGTTTCAGAAGCAGAGTTGGACTTGATATCTTCCGAATGTGTAGGAAACACCGTTCTTTTGTTCTCAGCACACTCACGTTTCCTGTGTCTTAGAGAACTTAGAAAGCAGGAGCGTGCTTCTCGCTCTAAAGCAGAGTGTGTTCCATGGATGAGAACTATGCTGTGTGTTTCCCTTCATAAAAGGACTTAAATCCCAGGCTCTGTGTCTTCCTACAAGCAAGAATTCGTTTCAGGTGAGGGCAGTCACTTTTCAGCTCAAACGAACTACATCGTTCACGGAGCTCACACGTTTCACATCTTAACCGACAAGCATTGGATGTTAGAGGAACAGTGATTTGGATCAGTTTCAGAAGCAGAGTTGGACTAGATATGGTCCGTATGTGTAGGAAACACCGTTCTTTTGTTCTCAGCATTCTCACGTTTCCTGCTGTCTTAGAGACTCTAGAAAGCAAGAGTGTGCTTCTTGCTCTAAAGCAGAGTGTGATCCATGGATGAGAACTATGCTGTGTCTTTCCCTTCAGAAAAGGAGTTAAATCCCAGGCTGTGTGTCTTCCTACAAGCAAGACTTCTTTTCAGGTAAGGGCAGTCACTTTTCAGCTCAAAAGAACTACATCGTTCACGGAGCTCACACGTTTCTCTTCTTAACAGACAAGCATTGGATGTTAGAGGACCAGTGCTTTGTATCAGTTTCAGAAGCAGAGTTGGACTAGATATGGTCCCTATGTGTAGGAAACACCGTTCTTTTGTTCTCTGCAAACTCATGTTTCCTGCTGTCTTAGAGACTCTAGAAAGCAAGTTTGTGCTTCTTGTTCTAAAGCAGAGTGTGATCAATGGATGAGAACACTGCTGTGTGTTTCACTTCAGGAATGGAGTTAAATCCCAGGCTCTGAGTCTTCCTGCAAGCAAGACTTCGTTTCAGGTAAGGGCAGTAATTTTTCTGCTCAAATGAACTACATCGTTCACAAAGCTCACACGTTTCTCATCTTAACGGACAAGCATTGGGTGTTAGAGGACCAGTGCTTTGTATCAGTTTCAGAAGAAGAGTTGGACTAGATATGGTCCATATGTGTAGGAAACACCGTTCTTTTGTTCTCAGCACACTCACGTTTCCTGCGTCTTAGAGACTTTAGAAAGCAAGAGCGTGCTTCTCGCTCTAAAGCAGAGTGTGATCCATGGATGAGAACTATGCTGTGTGTTACCCTTCAGAAAAGGAGTTAAATCCCAGACTCTGTGTCTTCCTACAAACAAGACTTCGTTTCAGGTAAGGGCAGTCACTTTTCAGCTCAAACGAACTACATGGTTCACGGAGCTCACAAGATTCTCATCTTAACAGACAAGCATTGGATGTTAGAGGGTCAGTGCTTTGTATCAGTTTCAGAAGCAGATTTGGACTACATATGGTCCATATGTGTAGGAAACACCTTTCTTTTGTTCTGGGCACACTCAGATTTCCTGCTTTCTTAAAGACTCTAGAAAGCAAGGGCGTGCTTCTTGCTCTAAAGCAGAGTGTCATCCATGGATGAGAACTATGCTGTGTGTTTCCCTTCAGAAATGGAGTTAAATCCCAGGCTGTGTGTCTTCCTACATGCAAGACTTCGTTTCAGGTAAGGGCAGTCACTTTTCTGCTCAAACGAACTACATCGTTCACGAAGCTCACACGTTTCTCATCTTAACTGACAAGCATTGGATGTTAGAGGGTCAGTGCTTTGTATCAGTTTCAGAGGCATATTTGGACTACATATGGTCCATATGTGTAGGAAACACCGTTCTTTTGTTCTGGGCACACTCAGATATCCTGCTGTATTAGAGACTCTAGAAAGCAAGAGTGTGCTTCTCGCTCTAAAGCAGAGTGTGATCCATGGATGAGAACTATGCTGTGTGTTTCACTTCAGAAATGGAGTTAAATCCCAGGCTCTGAGTCTTCCTACAAGCAAGACTTCGTTTCAGGTAAGGGCAGTCACTTTTCAGCTCAAACGAACTACATGGTTCACGGAGCTCACACGTTTCTCATCTTAACAGACAAGCATTGAATGTTAGAGGGTCAGTGCTTTGTATCAGTTTCAGAGGCAGAGTTGGACTAGATATGTACCGTATGTGTAGGAAACACCGTTCTTTTGTTCTCAGCATTCTCACGTTTCTTGCTGTCTTAGAGACTCTAGAAAGCAAGATCGTGCTTCTTGTTCTAACGCAGAGTGTAATCAATGGATGAGAACACTGCTGTGTGTTTCACTTCAGGAATGGAGTTAAATCCCAGGCTCTGAGTCTTCCTGCAAGCAAGACTTCGTTTCAGGTAAGGGCAGTAAGTTTTCTGCTCAAATGAACTACATCGTTCACAAAGCTCACACGTTTCTCATCTTAACGGACAAGCATTGGGTGTTAGAGGACCAGTGCTTTGTATCAGTTTCAGAAGAAGAGTTGGACTAGATATGGTCCATATGTGTAGGAAACACCGTTCTTTTGTTCTCAGCACACTCACGTTTCCTGCGTCTTAGAGTCTTTAGAAAGCAAGAGCGTGCTTCTCGCTCTAAAGCAGAGTGTGATCCATGGATGAGAACTATGCTGTGTGTTTCCCTTCAGAAAAGGAGTTAAATCCCAGACTCTGTGTCTTCCTACAAACAAGACTTCGTTTCAGGTAAGGGCAGTCACTTTTCAGCTGAAACGATCTACATGGTTCACGGAGCTCACACGTTTCTCATCTTAACAGACAAGCATTGGATGTTAGAGGGTCAGTGCTTTGTATCAGTTTCAGAAGCAGATTTGGACCACATATGGTCCATATGTGTAGGAAACACCTTTCTTTTGTTCTGGGCACACTCAGATTTCCTGCTTTCTTAAAGACTCTAGAAAGCAAGGGCGTGCTTCTTGCTCTAAAGCAGAGTGTCATCCATGGATGAGAACTATGCTGTGTGTTTCCCTTCAGACATGGAGTTAAATCCCAGGCTGTGTGTCTTCCTACATGCAAGACTTCGTTTCAGGTAAGGGCAGTCACTTTTCTGCTCAAACGAACTACATCGTTCACGAAGCTCACACGATTCTCATCTTAACTGACAAGCATTGGATGTTAGAAGACCAGTGCTTTGTATCAGTTTCAGAAGCAGAGTTGGACTTGATATCTTCCGAATGTGTAGGAAACACCGTTCTTTTGTTCTCAGCACACTCACGTTTCCTGCGTCTTAGAGACCTTAGAAAGCAGGAGCTTGCTTCTCGCTCTAAAGCAGAGTGTGATCCATGGATGAGAACTATGCTGTGTGTTTCCCTTCATAAAAGGACTTAAATCCCAGGCTCTGTGTCTTCCTACAAGCAAGACTTCGTTTCAGGTAAGGGTAGTCAGTTTTCTTCTCAAACAAAATACATCTTTCACGAAGCTCACATGTTTCTCATCTTAACTGACAAGCATTGGATGTTAGAGGACCAGGGCATTCTAACAGTTTCAGAAGAAGATTTGGACTACATATAGTCCGTATGTGTATGAAACACCGTTCATTTGTTCTGGGCACGCTCAGATTTCCTGCTGTCTTTGAGACTCTAGAAAGCAAGAGTGTGCTTCTTGTTCTAAAGCAGAGTGTGATCCATGGATGAGAACTATGCTGTGTGTTTCCCTTCAGAAAAGGAGTTAAATCCCAGGCTGTGTGTCTTCCTACAAGCAAGACTTCTTTTCAGGTAAGGGCAGTCACTTTTCAGCTCAAAAGAACTACATCGTTCACGGAGCTCACACGTTTCTCATCTTAACAGACAAGCATTGGATGTTAGAGGACCAGTGCTTTGTATCAGTTTCAGAAGCAGAGTTGGACTAGATATGGTCCCTATGTGTAGGAAACACCGTTCTTTTGTTCTCTGCAAACTCACGTTTCCTGCTGTCTTAGAGACTCTAGAAAGCAAGTTTGTGCTTCTTGTTCTAAAGGAGAGTGTGATCAATGGATGAGAACACTGCTTTGTGTTTCACTTCAGGAATGGAGTTAAATCCCAGGCTCTGAGTCTTCCTGCAAGCAAGACTTCGTTTCAGGTAAGGGCAGTAAGTTTTCTGCTCAAATGAACAACATCGTTCACAAAGCTCACACGTTTCTCATCTTAACGGACAAGCATTGGGTGTTAGAGGACCAGTGCTTTGTATCAGTTTCAGAAGAAGAGTTGGACTAGATATGGTCCGTATGTGTAGGAAACACCGTTCTTTTGTTCTCAGCACACTCACGTTTCCTGCGTCTTAGAGACTTTAGAAAGCAAGAGCGTGCTTCTTGCTCTAAAGCAGAGTGTGATCCATGGATGAGAACTATGCTGTGTGTTTCCCTTCAGAAAAGGAGTTAAATCCCAGACTCTGTGTCTTCCTACAAAAAAGACTTCGTTTCAGGTAAGGGCAGTCACTTTTCAGCTCAAACGAACTACATGGTTCACGGAGCTCACACGTTTCTCATCTTAACAGACAAGCATTGGATGTTAGAGGGTCAGTGCTTTGTATCAGTTTCAGAAGCAGATTTGGACTACATATGGTCCATATGTGTAGGAAACACCTTTCTTTTGTTCTGGGCACACTCAGATTTCCTGCTTTCTTAAAGACTGTAGAAAGCAAGAGCGTGCTTCTTGCTCTAAAGCAGAATGTCATCCATGGATGAGAACTATGCTGTGTGTTTCCCTTCAGAAATAGAGTTAAATCCCAGGCTGTGTGTCTTCCTACATGCAAGACTTCGTTTCAGGTAAGGGCAGTCACTTTTCTGCTCAAATGAACTACATCGTTCACGAAGCTCACACGTTTCTCATCTTAACTGACAAGCATTGGATGTTAGAGGACCAGTGCTTTGTATCAGTTTCAGAAGCAGAGATGGACTAGATATGGTCCGTATGTGTAGGAAACACCGTTCTTTTGTTCTCAGCACACTCACGTTTCCTGCGTCTTAGAGACTTTAGAAAGCAAGAGCGTGCTTCTCGCTCTAAAGCAGAGTGTGATCCATGGATGAGAACTATGCTGTGTGTTTCCCTTCAGAAAACGTGTTAAATCGCAGACTCTGTGTCTTCCTACAAACAAGAGTTCGTTTCAGGTAAGGGCAGTCACTTTTCAGCTCAAACGAACTACATGGTTCACAGAGCTCAAACGTTTCTCATCTTAACAGACAAGCATTGAATGTTAGAGGGTCAGTGCTTTGTATCAGTTTCAGAGGCAGAGTTGGACTAGATATGTACCCTATGTGTAGGTACACCGTTCTTTTGTTCTCTGCAAACTCACATTTCCTGCTGTCTCAGAGACTCTCGAAAGCAAGATCGTGCTTCTTGTTCTAAAGCAGAGTGTGACCAATGGATGAGAACACTGCTGTGTGTTTCACTTCAGGAATGGTGTTAAATCCCAGGCTCTGAGTCTTCCTACAAGCAAGACTTCGTTTCAGGTAAGGGCAGTCAGTTTTCTGCTCAAATGAACTACATCGTTCACAAAGCTCACACGTTTCTCATCTTAACTGACAAGCATTGGATGTTAGAGGACCAGTGCTTTGTATAAGTTTCAGAAGCAGAGTTGGACTTGATATCTTCCGAATGTGTAGGAAACACCGTTCTTTTGTTCTCAGCACACTCACGTTTCCTGTGTCTTAGAGACTTTAGAAAGCAGGAGCGTGCTTCTCGCTCGAAAGCAGAGTGTGATCCATGGATGAGATCTATGCTGTGTGTTTCCCTTCATAAAAGGACTTAAATCCCAGGCTCTGTGTCTTCCTACAAGCCAGACTTCGTTTCAGGTAAGGGCAGTCACTTTTCAGCTCAAACGAACTACATCGTTCACGGAGCTCACACGTTTCACATCTTAACCGACAAGCATTGGATGTTAGAGGACCAGTGCTTTGGATCAGTTTCAGAAGCAGAGTTGGACTAGATATGGTCCGTATGTGTAGGAAACACCGTTCTTTTGTTCTCAGCACTCTCACGTTTCCTGCTGTCTTAGAGACTCTAGAAAGCAAGATCGTGCTTCTTGTTCTAACAAAGAGTGTAATCAATGGATGAGAACACTGCTGTGTGTTTCACTTCAGGAATGGAGTTAAATCCCAGGCTCTGAGTCTTCCTACAAGCAAGACTTCGTTTCAGGTAAGGGTAGTCAGTTTTCTGCTCAAACAAAATACATCTTTCACGAAGCTCACATGTTTCTCATCTTAACTGACAAGCATTGGATGTTAGAGGACCAGTGCATTCTAACAGTTTCAGAAGAAGATTTGGACTACATATAGTCCGTATGTGTATGAAACACCGTTCTTTTGTTCTGGGCACACTCAGATTTCCTGCTGTCTTAGAGACTCTAGAAAGCAAGAGTGTGCTTCTTGCTCTAAAGCAGAGTGTGATCCATGGATGAGAACTATGCTGTGTGTTTCCCTTCAGAAAAGGAGTTAAATCCCAGGCTGTGTGTCTTCCTACAAGCAAGACTTCTTTTCAGGTAAGGGCAGTCACTTTTCAGCTCAAAAGAACTACATCGTTCACGGAGCTCACACGTTTCTCATCTTAACAGACAAGCATTGGATGTTAGAGGACCAGTGCTTTGTATCAGTTTCAGAAGCAGAGTTGGACTAGATATGGTCCCTATGTGTAGGAAACACCGTTATTTTGTTCTCTGCAAACTCACGTTTCCTGCTGTCTTAGAGACTCTAGAAAACAAGTTTGTGCTTCTTGTTCTAAAGCAGAGTGTGATCAATGGATGAGAACACTGCTGTGTGTTTCACTTCAGCAATGGTGTTAAATCCCAGGCTCTGAGTCTTCCTGCAAGCAAGACTTCGTTTCAGGTAAGGGCAGTAAGTTTTCTGCTCAAATGAACTACATCGTTCACAAAGTTCACACGTTTCTCATCTTAACTGACAAGCATTGGGTGTTAGAGGACCAGTGCTTTGTATCAGTTTCAGAAGAAGAGTTGGACTAGACATGGTCCGTATGTGTAGGAAACACCGTTCTTTTGTTCTCAGCACACTCACGTTTCCTGCGTCTTAGAGACTTTAGAAAGCAAGAGCGTGCTTCTCGCTCTAAAGCAGAGTGTGATCCATGGATGAGATCTATGCTGTGTGTTTCCCTTCAGAAAAGGAGTTAAATCCCAGACTCTGTGTCTTCCTACAAACAAGACTTCGTTTCAGGTAAGGGCAGTCACCTTTCAGCTCAAACGAACTACATGGTTCACGGAGCTCACACGTTTCTCATCTTAACAGACAAGCATTGGATGTTAGAGGGTCAGTGCTTTGTATCAGTTTCAGAAGCAGATTTGGACTACATATGGTCCATATGTGTAGGAAACACCTTTCTTTTGTTCTGTGCACACTCAGATTTCCTGCTTTCTTAAAGACTCTAGAAAGCAAGAGCGTGCTTCTTGCTCTAAAGCAGAGTGTCATCCATGGATGAGAACTATGCTGTGTGTTTCCCTTCAGAAATGGAGTTAAATCCCAGGCTGTGTGTCTTCCTACATGCAAGACTTCGTTTCAGGTAAGGGCAGTCACTTTTCTGCTCAAACGAACTACATCGTTCACGAAGCTCACACGTTTCTCATCTTAACTGACAAGCATTGGATGTTAGAGGGTCAGTGCTTTGTATCAGTTTCAGAGGCAGATTTGGACTACATATGGTCCATATGTGTAGGAAACACCGTTCTTTTGTTCTGGGCACACTCAGATATCCTGCTGTATTAGAGACTCTAGAAAGCAAGAGTGTGCTTCTCGCTCTAAAGCAGAGTGTGATCCATGGATGAGAACTATGCTGTGTGTTTCACTTCAGAAATGGAGTTAAATCCCAGGCTCTGAGTCTTCCTACAAGCAAGACTTCTTTTCAGGTAAGGGCAGTCACTTTTCAGCTCAAACGATCTACATGGTTCACGGAGCTCACACGTTTCTCATCTTAACAGACAAGCATTGAATGTTAGAGGGTCAGTGCTTTGTATCAGTTTCAGAGGCAGAGTTGGACTAGATATGTACCGTATGTGTAGGAACACCGTTCTTTTGTTCTCTGCAAACTCACATTTCCTGCTGTCTCAGAGACTCTCGAAAGCAAGATCGTGCTTCTTGTTCTAAAGCAGAGTGTGACCAATGGATGAGAACACTGCTGTGTGTTTCACTTCAGGAATGGAGTTAAATCCCAGGCTCTGAGTCTTCCTACAAGCAAGACTTCGTTTCAGGTAAGGGCAGTCAGTTTTCTGCTCAAATGAACTACATCGTTCACAAAGCTCACACGTTTCTCATCTTAACTGACAAGCATTGGATGTTAGAGGACCAGTGCTTTGTATAAGTTTCAGAAGCAGAGTTGGACTTGATATCTTCCGAATGTGTAGGAAACACCGTTCTTTTGTTCTCAGCACACTCACGTTTCCTGCGTCTTAGAGACTTTAGAAAGCAAGAGCGTGCTTCTCGCTCTAAAGCAGAGTGTGATCCATGGATGAGAACTATGCTGTGTGTTTCCCTTCAGAAAACGAGTTTAATCCCAGACTCTGTGTCTTCCTACAAACAAGATTTCGTTTCAGGTAAGGGCAGTCACTTTTCAGCTCAAACGAACTACATGGTTCACGGAGCTCACACGTTTCTCATCTTAACAGACAAGCATTGAATGTTAGAGGGTCAGTGCTTTGTATCAGTTTCAGAAGCAGAGTTGGACTAGATATGTACTGTATGTGTAGGTACACCGTTCTTTTGTTCTCTGCAAACTCACATTTCCTGCTGTCTCAGAGACTCTCGAAAGCAAGATCGTGCTTCTTGTTCTAAAGCAGAGTGTGACCAATGGATGAGAACACTGCTGTGTGTTTCACTTCAGGAATGGAGTTAAATCCCAGGCTCTGAGTCTTCCTACAAGCAAGACTTCGTTTCAGGTAAGGGTAGTCAGTTTTCTGCTCAAACAAACTACGTCTTTCACGAAGCTCACATGTTTCTCATCTTAACTGACAAGCATTGGATGTTAGAGGACCAGTGCATTCTAACAGTTTCAGAAGAAGATTTGGACTACATATAGTCCGTATGTGTATGAAACACCGTTCTTTTGTTCTGGGCACACTCAGATTTCCTGCTTTCTTAGAGACTCTAGAAAGCAAGAGTGTGCTTCTTGCTCTAAAGCAGAGTGTGATCCATGGATGAGAACTATGCTGTGTGTTTCCCTTCAGAAAAGGAGTTAAATCCCAGGCTCTGTGTCTTCCTACAAGCAAGACTTCTTTTCAGGTAAGGGCAGTCACTTTTCAGCTCGAAAGAACTACATCGTTCACGGAGCTCACACGTTTCTCTTCTTAACAGACAAGCATTGGATGTTAGAGGACCAGTGCTTTGTATCAGTTTCAGAAGCAGAGTTGGACTAGATATGGTCCCTATGTGTAGGAAACACCGTTCTTTTGTTCTCTGCAAACTCACGTTTCCTGCTGTCTTAGAGACTCTAGAAAGCAAGATCGTGCTTCTTGTTCTAAAGCAGAGTGTGATCAATGGATGAGAACACTGCTGTGTGTTTCACTTCGGGAATGGAGTTAAATCCCAGGCTCTGAGTCTTCCTGCAAGCAAGACTTCGTTTCAGGTAAGGGCAGTAATTTTCTGCTCAAATGAAGTACATCGTTCACAAAGCTCACACGTTTCTCATCTTAACGGACAAGCATTGGGTGTTAGAGGACCAGTGCTTTGTATCAGTTTCAGAAGAAGAGTTGGACTAGATATGGTCCGTATGTGTAGGAAACACCGTTCTTTTGTTCTCAGCACACTCACGTTTCCTGCGTCTTAGAGACTTTAGAAAGCAAGAGCGTGCTTCTTGCTCTAAAGCAGAGTGTGATCCATGGATGAGAACTATGCTGTGTGTTTCCCTTCAGAAAAGGAGTTAAATCCCAGACTCTGTGTCTTCCTACAAACAAGACTTCGTTTCAGGTAAGGGCAGTCACTTTTCAGCTCAAACGAACTACATGGTTCACGGAGCTCACACGTTTCTCATCTTAACAGACAAGCATTGGATGTTAGAGGGTCAGTGCTTTGTATCAGTTTCAGAAGCAGATTTGGACTACATATGGTCCATATGTGTAGGAAACACCTTTCTTTTGTTCTGGGCACACTCAGATTTCCTGCTTTCTTAAAGACTGTAGAAAGCAAGAGCGTGCTTCTTGCTCTAAAGCAGAATGTCATCCATGGATGAGAACTATGCTGTGTGTTTCCCTTCAGAAATAGAGTTAAATCCCAGGCTGTGTGTCTTCCTACATGCAAGACTTCGTTTCAGGTAAGGGCAGTCACTTTTCTGCTCAAATGAACTACATCGTTCACGAAGCTCACACGTTTCTCATCTTAACTGACAAGCATTGGATGTTAGAGGACCAGTGCTTTGTATCAGTTTCAGAAGCAGAGTTGGACTAGATATGGTCCGTATGTGTAGGAAACACCGTTCTTTTGTTCTCAGCACACTCACGTTTCCTGCGTCTTAGAGACTTTAGAAAGCAAGAGCGTGCTTCTTGCTCTAAAGCAGAGTGTGATCCATGGATGAGAACTATGCTGTGTGTTTCCCTTCAGAAAAGGAGTTAAATCCCAGACTCTGTGTCTTCCTACAAACAAGACTTCGTTTCAGGTAAGGGCAGTCACTTTTCAGCTCAAACGAACTACATGGTTCACGGAGCTCACACGTTTCTCATCTTAACAGACAAGCATTGGATGTTAGAGGGTCAGTGCTTTGTATCAGTTTCAGAAGCAGATTTGGACTACATATGGTCCATATGTGTAGGAAACACCTTTCTTTTGTTCTGGGCACACTCAGATTTCCTGCTTTCTTAAAGACTGTAGAAAGCAAGAGCGTGCTTCTTGCTCTAAAGCAGAATGTCATCCATGGATGAGAACTATGCTGTGTGTTTCCCTTCAGAAATAGAGTTAAATCCCAGGCTGTGTGTCTTCCTACATGCAAGACTTCGTTTCAGGTAAGGGCAGTCACTTTTCTGCTCAAATGAACTACATCGTTCACGAAGCTCACACGTTTCTCATCTTAACTGACAAGCATTGGATGTTAGAGGACCAGTGCTTTGTATCAGTTTCAGAAGCAGAGTTGGACTAGATATGGTCCGTATGTGTAGGAAACACCGTTCTTTTGTTCTCAGCACACTCACGTTTCCTGCGTCTTAGAGACTTTAGAAAGCAAGAGCGTGCTTCTCGCTCTAAAGCAGAGTGTGATCCATGGATGAGAACTATGCTGTGTGTTTCCCTTCAGAAAACGTGTTAAATCGCAGACTCTGTGTCTTCCTACAAACAAGAGTTCGTTTCAGGTAAGGGCAGTCACTTTTCAGCTCAAACGAACTACATCGTTCACGGAGCTCACACGTTTCACATCTTAACCGACAAGCATTGGATGTTAGAGGACCAGTGCTTTGGATCAGTTTCAGAAGCAGAGTTGGACTAGATATGGTCCGTATGTGTAGGAAACACCGTTCTTTTGTTCTCAGCACTCTCACGTTTCCTGCTGTCTTAGAGACTCTAGAAAGCAAGATCGTGCTTCTTGTTCTAACAAAGAGTGTAATCAATGGATGAGAACACTGCTGTGTGTTTCACTTCAGGAATGGAGTTAAATCCCAGGCTCTGAGTCTTCCTACAAGCAAGACTTCGTTTCAGGTAAGGGTAGTCAGTTTTCTGCTCAAACAAAATACATCTTTCACGAAGCTCACATGTTTCTCATCTTAACTGACAAGCATTGGATGTTAGAGGACCAGTGCATTCTAACAGTTTCAGAAGAAGATTTGGACTACATATAGTCCGTATGTGTATGAAACACCGTTCTTTTGTTCTGGGCACACTCAGATTTCCTGCTTTCTTAGAGACTCTAGAAAGCAAGAGTGTGCTTCTTGCTCTAAAGCAGAGTGTGATCCATGGATGAGATCTATGCTGTGTGTTTCCCTTCAGAAAAGGAGTTAAATCCCAGACTCTGTGTCTTCCTACAAACAAGACTTCGTTTCAGGTAAGGGCAGTCACTTTTCAGCTCAAACGAACTACATGGTTCACGGAGCTCACACGTTTCTCATCTTAACAGACAAGCATTGGATGTTAGAGGGTCAGTGCTTTGTATCAGTTTCAGAAGCAGATTTGGACTACATATGGTCCATATGTGTAGGAAACACCTTTCTTTTGTTCTGTGCACACTCAGATTTCCTGCTTTCTTAAAGACTCTAGAAAGCAAGGGCGTGCTTCTTGCTCTAAAGCAGAGTGTCATCCATGGATGAGAACTATGCTGTGTGTTTCCCTTCAGAAATGGAGTTAAATCCCAGGCTGTGTGTCTTCCTACATGCAAGACTTCGTTTCAGGTAAGGGCAGTCACTTTTCTGCTCAAACGAACTACATCGTTCACGAAGCTCACACGTTTCTCATCTTAACTGACAAGCATTGGATGTTAGAGGGTCAGTGCTTTGTATCAGTTTCAGAGGCAGATTTGGACTACATATGGTCCATATGTGTAGGAAACACCGTTCTTTTGTTCTGGGCACACTCAGATATCCTGCTGTATTAGAGACTCTAGAAAGCAAGAGTGTGCTTCTCGCTCTAAAGCAGAGTGTGATCCATGGATGAGAACTATGCTGTGTGTTTCCCTTCAGAAAAGGAGTTAAATCCCAGGCTCTGTGTCTTCCTACAAGCACGACTTCGTTTCAGATAAGGGCAGTCACTTTTCAGCTCAAACGAACTACATCGTTCACGGAGCTCACACGTTTCTCATCTTAACAGACAAGCATTGGATGTTAGAGGACCAGTGCTTTGTATCAGTTTCAGAAGCAGAGTTGGACTAGATATGTTCCGTACGTGTAGGTACACCGTTCTTTTGTTCTCTGCAAACTCACATTTCCTGCTGTCTCAGAGACTCTAGAGAGCAAGATCGTGCTTCTTGTTCTAAAGCAGAGTGTGATCAATGGATGAGAACACTGCTGTGTGTTTCACTTCAGGAATGGAGTTAAATCCCAGGCTCTGAGTCTTCCTACAAGCAAGACTTCGTTTCAGGTAAGGGCAGTCAGTTTTCTGCTCAAATGAACTACATTGTTCACAAAGCTCCCACGTTTCTCATCTTAACTGACAAGCATTGGATGTTAGAGGACCAGTGCTTTGTATCAGTTTCAGAAGCAGAGTTGGACTAGATATGGTCCGTATGTGTAGGAAACACCGTTCTTTTGTTCTCAGCACACTCACGTTTCCTGCGTCTTAGAGACTTTAGAAAGCAAGAGCGTGCTTCTCGCTCTAAAGCAGAGGGTGATCAATGGATGAGATCTATGCTGTGTGTTTCCCTTCAGAAAAGGAGTTAAATCCCAGACTCTGTGTCTTCCTACAAACAAGACTTCGTTTCAGGTAAGGGCAGTCACTTTTCTGCTCAAACGAACTACATTGTTCACGGAGCTCACACGTTTCTCATCTTAACAGACAAGCATTGGATGTTAGAGGGTCAGTGCTTTGTATCAGCTTCAGAAGCAGATTTGGACTACATATGGTCCATATGTGTAGGAAACACCGTTCTTTTGTTCTGGGCACACTCAGATTTCCTGCTTTCTTAGAGACTCTAGAAAGCAAGAGTGTGCTTCTTGCTCTAAAGCAGAGTGTGATCCATGGATGAGAACTATGCTGTGTGTTTCCCTTCAGAAAAGGAGTTAAATCCCAGGCTCTGTGTCTTCCTACAAGCAAGACTTCTTTTCAGGTAAGGGCAGTCACTTTTCAGCTCGAAAGAACTACATCGTTCACGGAGCTCACACGTTTCTCTTCTTAACAGACAAGCATTGGATGTTAGAGGACCAGTGCTTTGTATCAGTTTCAGAAGCAGAGTTGGACTAGATATGGTCCCTATGTGTAGGAAACACCGTTCTTTTGTTCTCTGCAAACTCACGTTTCCTGCTGTCTTAGAGACTCTAGAAAGCAAGATCGTGCTTCTTGTTCTAAAGCAGAGTGTGATCAATGGATGAGAACACTGCTGTGTGTTTCACTTCGGGAATGGAGTTAAATCCCAGGCTCTGAGTCTTCCTGCAAGCAAGACTTCGTTTCAGGTAAGGGCAGTAAGTTTTCTGCTCAAATGAAGTACATCGTTCACAAAGCTCACACGTTTCTCATCTTAACGGACAAGCATTGGGTGTTAGAGGACCAGTGCTTTGTATCAGTTTCAGAAGAAGAGTTGGACTAGATATGGTCCGTATGTGTAGGAAACACCGTTCTTTTGTTCTCAGCACACTCACGTTTCCTGCGTCTTAGAGACTTTAGAAAGCAAGAGCGTGCTTCTTGCTCTAAAGCAGAGTGTGATCCATGGATGAGAACTATGCTGTGTGTTTCCCTTCAGAAAAGGAGTTAAATCCCAGACTCTGTGTCTTCCTACAAACAAGACTTCGTTTCAGGTAAGGGCAGTCACTTTTCAGCTCAAACGAACTACATGGTTCACGGAGCTCACACGTTTCTCATCTTAACAGACAAGCATTGGATGTTAGAGGGTCAGTGCTTTGTATCAGTTTCAGAAGCAGATTTGGACTACATATGGTCCATATGTGTAGGAAACACCTTTCTTTTGTTCTGGGCACACTCAGATTTCCTGCTTTCTTAAAGACTGTAGAAAGCAAGAGCGTGCTTCTTGCTCTAAAGCAGAATGTCATCCATGGATGAGAACTATGCTGTGTGTTTCCCTTCAGAAATAGAGTTAAATCCCAGGCTGTGTGTCTTCCTACATGCAAGACTTCGTTTCAGGTAAGGGCAGTCACTTTTCTGCTCAAATGAACTACATCGTTCACGAAGCTCACACGTTTCTCATCTTAACTGACAAGCATTGGATGTTAGAGGACCAGTGCTTTGTATCAGTTTCAGAAGCAGAGTTGGACTAGATATGGTCCGTATGTGTAGGAAACACCGTTCTTTTGTTCTCAGCACACTCACGTTTCCTGCGTCTTAGAGACTTTAGAAAGCAAGAGCGTGCTTCTTGCTCTAAAGCAGAGTGTGATCCATGGATGAGAACTATGCTGTGTGTTTCCCTTCAGAAAAGGAGTTAAATCCCAGACTCTGTGTCTTCCTACAAACAAGACTTCGTTTCAGGTAAGGGCAGTCACTTTTCAGCTCAAACGAACTACATGGTTCACGGAGCTCACACGTTTCTCATCTTAACAGACAAGCATTGGATGTTAGAGGGTCAGTGCTTTGTATCAGTTTCAGAAGCAGATTTGGACTACATATGGTCCATATGTGTAGGAAACACCTTTCTTTTGTTCTGGGCACACTCAGATTTCCTGCTTTCTTAAAGACTGTAGAAAGCAAGAGCGTGCTTCTTGCTCTAAAGCAGAATGTCATCCATGGATGAGAACTATGCTGTGTGTTTCCCTTCAGAAATAGAGTTAAATCCCAGGCTGTGTGTCTTCCTACATGCAAGACTTCGTTTCAGGTAAGGGCAGTCACTTTTCTGCTCAAATGAACTACATCGTTCACGAAGCTCACACGTTTCTCATCTTAACTGACAAGCATTGGATGTTAGAGGACCAGTGCTTTGTATCAGTTTCAGAAGCAGAGTTGGACTAGATATGGTCCGTATGTGTAGGAAACACCGTTCTTTTGTTCTCAGCACACTCACGTTTCCTGCGTCTTAGAGACTTTAGAAAGCAAGAGCGTGCTTCTCGCTCTAAAGCAGAGTGTGATCCATGGATGAGAACTATGCTGTGTGTTTCCCTTCAGAAAACGTGTTAAATCGCAGACTCTGTGTCTTCCTACAAACAAGAGTTCGTTTCAGGTAAGGGCAGTCACTTTTCAGCTCAAACGAACTACATCGTTCACGGAGCTCACACGTTTCACATCTTAACCGACAAGCATTGGATGTTAGAGGACCAGTGCTTTGGATCAGTTTCAGAAGCAGAGTTGGACTAGATATGGTCCGTATGTGTAGGAAACACCGTTCTTTTGTTCTCAGCACTCTCACGTTTCCTGCTGTCTTAGAGACTCTAGAAAGCAAGATCGTGCTTCTTGTTCTAACAAAGAGTGTAATCAATGGATGAGAACACTGCTGTGTGTTTCACTTCAGGAATGGAGTTAAATCCCAGGCTCTGAGTCTTCCTACAAGCAAGACATCGTTTCAGGTAAGGGTAGTCAGTTTTCTGCTCAAACAAAATACATCTTTCACGAAGCTCACATGTTTCTCATCTTAACTGACAAGCATTGGATGTTAGAGGACCAGTGCATTCTAACAGTTTCAGAAGAAGATTTGGACTACATATAGTCCGTATGTGTATGAAACACCGTTCTTTTGTTCTGGGCACACTCAGATTTCCTGCTTTCTTAGAGACTCTAGAAAGCAAGAGTGTGCTTCTTGCTCTAAAGCAGAGTGTGATCCATGGATGAGATCTATGCTGTGTGTTTCCCTTCAGAAAAGGAGTTAAATCCCAGACTCTGTGTCTTCCTACAAACAAGACTTCGTTTCAGGTAAGGGCAGTCACTTTTCAGCTCAAACGAACTACATGGTTCACGGAGCTCACACGTTTCTCATCTTAACAGACAAGCATTGGATGTTAGAGGGTCAGTGCTTTGTATCAGTTTCAGAAGCAGATTTGGACTACATATGGTCCATATGTGTAGGAAACACCTTTCTTTTGTTCTGTGCACACTCAGATTTCCTGCTTTCTTAAAGACTCTAGAAAGCAAGGGCGTGCTTCTTGCTCTAAAGCAGAGTGTCATCCATGGATGAGAACTATGCTGTGTGTTTCCCTTCAGAAATGGAGTTAAATCCCAGGCTGTGTGTCTTCCTACATGCAAGACTTCGTTTCAGGTAAGGGCAGTCACTTTTCTGCTCAAACGAACTACATCGTTCACGAAGCTCACACGTTTCTCATCTTAACTGACAAGCATTGGATGTTAGAGGGTCAGTGCTTTGTATCAGTTTCAGAGGCAGATTTGGACTACATATGGTCCATATGTGTAGGAAACACCGTTCTTTTGTTCTGGGCACACTCAGATATCCTGCTGTATTAGAGACTCTAGAAAGCAAGAGTGTGCTTCTCGCTCTAAAGCAGAGTGTGATCCATGGATGAGAACTATGCTGTGTGTTTCCCTTCAGAAAAGGAGTTAAATCCCAGGCTCTGTGTCTTCCTACAAGCACGACTTCGTTTCAGATAAGGGCAGTCACTTTTCAGCTCAAACGAACTACATCGTTCACGGAGCTCACACGTTTCTCATCTTAACAGACAAGCATTGGATGTTAGAGGACCAGTGCTTTGTATCAGTTTCAGAAGCAGAGTTGGACTAGATATGTTCCGTACGTGTAGGTACACCGTTCTTTTGTTCTCTGCAAACTCACATTTCCTGCTGTCTCAGAGACTCTAGAGAGCAAGATCGTGCTTCTTGTTCTAAAGCAGAGTGTGATCAATGGATGAGAACACTGCTGTGTGTTTCACTTCAGGAATGGAGTTAAATCCCAGGCTCTGAGTCTTCCTACAAGCAAGACTTCGTTTCAGGTAAGGGCAGTCAGTTTTCTGCTCAAATGAACTACATTGTTCACAAAGCTCCCACGTTTCTCATCTTAACTGACAAGCATTGGATGTTAGAGGACCAGTGCTTTGTATCAGTTTCAGAAGCAGAGTTGGACTAGATATGGTCCGTATGTGTAGGAAACACCGTTCTTTTGTTCTCAGCACACTCACGTTTCCTGCGTCTTAGAGACTTTAGAAAGCA
The DNA here is from genome assembly GCA_949786385.1 of Onychomys leucogaster. Lineage (NCBI taxonomy): Eukaryota > Metazoa > Chordata > Mammalia > Rodentia > Cricetidae > Onychomys > Onychomys leucogaster. The sequence continues at coordinate 1,391,259 of CATKUP010000038.1, read as the reverse complement.
AGAGCGTGCTTCTCGCTCTAAAGCAGAGTGTGATCAATGGATGAGATCTATGCTGTGTGTTTCCCTTCAGAAAAGGAGTTAAATCCCAGACTCTGTGTCTTCCTACAAACAAGACTTCGTTTCAGGTAAGGGCAGTCACTTTTCTGCTCAAACGAACTACATTGTTCACGGAGCTCACACGTTTCTCATCTTAACAGACAAGCATTGGATGTTAGAGGGTCAGTGCTTTGTATCAGCTTCAGAAGCAGATTTGGACTACATATGGTCCATATGTGTAGGAAACACCTTTCTTTTGTTCTGTGCACACTCAGATTTCCTGCTTTCTTAAAGACCCTAGAAAGCAAGAGCGTGCTTCTTGCTCTAAAGCAGAGTGTCATCCATGGATGAGAACTATGCTGTGTGTTTCCCTTCAGAAATGGAGTTAAATCCCAGGCTGTGTGTCTAACTACATGCAAGACTTCGTTTCAGGTAAGGGCAGTCACTTTTCTGCTCAAACGAACTACATCGTTCACGAAGCTCACACGTTTCTCATCTTAACTGACAAGCATTCGATGTTAGAGGGTCAGTGCTTTGTATCAGTTTCAGAGGCAGATTTGGACTACATATGGTCCATATGTGTAGGAAACACCGTTCTTTTGTTCTGGGCACACTCAGATATCCTGCTGTATTAGAGACTCTAGAAAGCAAGAGTGTGCTTCTCGCTCTAAAGCAGAGTGTGTTCCATGGATGAGAACTATGCTGTGTGTTTCCCTTCAGAAAAGGAGTTAAATCCCAGGCTCTGTGTCTTCCTACAAGCACGACTTCGTTTCAGGTAAGGGCAGTCACTTTTCAGCTCAAACGAACTACATCGTTCACGGAGCTCACACGTTTCTCATCTTAACAGACAAGCATTGGATGTTAGAGGACCAGTGCTTTGTATCAGTTTCAGAAGCAGAGTTGGACTAGATATGTTCCGTATGTGTAGGTACACCGTTCTTTTGTTCTCTGCAAACTCACATTTCCTGCTGTCTCAGAGACGCTAGAAAGCAAGATCGTGCTTCTTGTTCTAAAGCAGAGTGTGATCAATGGATGAGAACACTGCTGTGTGTTTCACTTCAGGAATGGAGTTAAATCCCAGGCTCTGAGTCTTCCTACAAGCAAGACTTCATTTCAGGTAAGGGCAGTCAGTTTTCTGCTCAAATGAACTACATTGTTCACAAAGCTCACACGTTTCTCATCTTAACTGACAAGCATTGGATGTTAGAGGACCAGTGCTTTGTATCAGTTTCAGAAGCAGAGTTGGACTAGATATGGTCCGTATGTGTAGGAAACACCGTTCTTTTGTTCTCTGCAAACTCACGTTTCCTGCTGTCTTAGAGACCCTAGAAAGCAAGATCGTGCTTCTTGTTCTAAAGCAGAGTTTGATCAATGGATGAGAACACTGCTGTGTGTTTCACTTCAGGTATGGAGTTAAATCCCAGGCTCTGAGTCTTCCTGCAAGGAAGACTTCGTTTCAGGTAAGGGCAGTCAGTTTTCTGCTCAAATGAACTACATCGTTCACAAAGCTCACATGTTTCTCATCTTAACTGACAAGCATTGGATGTTAGAGGGTCAGTGCTTTGTATCAGTTTCAGAGGCAGATTTGGACTACATATGGTCCATATGTGTAGGAAAGACCATTCTTTTGTTCTGGGCACACTCAGATTTCCTGCTGTATTAGAGACTCTAGAAAGCAAGAGTGTGCTTCTCGCTCTAAAGCAGAGTGTGATCCATGGATGAGAACTATGCTGTGTGTTTCACTTCAGAAATGGAGTTAAATCCCAGGCTCTGAGTCTTCCTACAAGCAAGACTTCATTTCAGGTAAGGGCAGTCACTTTTCTGCTCAAAAGAACTACATCATTCACGAAGCGCACACGTTTCTCATCTTAACTGACAAGCATTGGATGTTAGAGGACCAGTGCTTTATATCAGTTTCAGAAGCAGAGTTGGACTAGATATGGTCCGTATGTGTAGGAAACACCGTTCTTTTGTTCTCAGCACACTCACGTTTCCTGCGTCTTAGAGACTTTAGAAAGCAAGAGCGTGCTTCTCGCTCTAAAGCAGAGTGTGATCCATGGATGAGAACTATGCTGTGTGTTTCCCTTCAGAAAAGGAGTTAAATCCCAGGCTCTGTGTCTTCCTACAAGCAAGACTTCGTTTCAGGTAAGGGCAGTCAGTTTTCTGCTCAAATGAACTACATCGTTCACAAAGCTCTCACGTTTCTCATCTTAACTGACAAGCATTGGATGTTAGAGGACCAGTGCTTTGTATCAGTTTCAGAAGCAGAGTTGGACTAGATATGGTCGGTATGTGTAGGAAACACCGTTCTTTTGTTCTCTGCAAACTCACGTTTCCTGCTGTCTTAGAGACCCTAGAAAGCAAGATCGTGCTTCTTGTTCTAAAGCAGAGTGTGATCAATGGATGAGAACACTGCTGTGTGTTTCACTTCAGGTATGGAGTTAAATCCCAGGCTCTGAGTCTTCCTGCAAGCAAGACTTCGTTTCAGGTAAGGGCAGTCAGTTTTCTGCTCAAATGAACTACATCGTTCAAAAGCTCACACGTTTCTCATCTTAACAGACAAGCATTGGATGTTAGAGGACCAGTGCTTTTTATCAGTTTCAGAAGCAGAGTTGGACTTGATATCTTCCGAATGTGTAGGAAACACCGTTCTTTTGTTCTCAGCACACTCACGTTTCCTGCGTCTTAGAGACTTTAGAAAGCAAGAGCGTGCTTCTCGCTCTAAAGCAGAGTGTGATCCATGGATGAGAACTATGCTGTGTGTTTCCCTTCAGAAAACGAGTTAAATCCCAGACTCTGTGTCTTCCTACAAACAAGAGTTCGTTTCAGGTAAGGGGAGTCACTTTTCAGCTCAAACGAACTACATGGTTCACGGAGCTCACACGTTTCTCATCTTAACAGACAAGCATTGAATGTTAGAGGGTCAGTGCTTTGTATCAGTTTCAGAGGCAGAGTTGGACTAGATATGTACCGTATGTGTAGGTACACCGTTCTTTTGTTCTCTGCAAACTCACATTTCCTGCTGTCTCAGAGACTCTCGAAAGCAAGATCGTGCTTCTTGTTCTAAAGCAGAGTGTGAACAATGGATGAGAACACTGCTGTGTGTTTCACTTCAGGAATGGAGTTAAATCCCAGGCTCTGAGTCTTCCTACAAGCAAGACTTCGTTTCAGGTAAGGGCAGTCAGTTTTCTGCTCAAAAGAACTACATCGTTCACAAAGCTCACACGTTTCTCATCTTAACTGACAAGCATTGGATGTTAGAGGACCAGTGCTTTGTATCAGTTTCAGAAGCAGAGTTGGACTTGATATCTTCCGAATGTGTAGGAAACACCGTTCTTTTGTTCTCAGCACACTCACGTTTCCTGCTGTCTTAGAGACTCTAGAAAGCAAGAGCGTGCTTCTTGTTCTAAAGCAGAGTGTGATCCATGGATGAGAACTATGCTGTGTGTTTCCCTTCAGAAATGGAGTTAAATCCCAGGCTCTGTGTCTTCCTACAGGCAAGACTTCGATTCAGGTAAGGGCAGTCAGTTTCCTGCTCAAATGAACTACATCGTTCACAAAGCTCACACGTTTCTCATCTTAACTGACAAGCATTGGATGTTAGAGGACCAGTGCTTTGTATAAGTTTCAGAAGCAGAGTTGGACTTGATATCTTCCGAATGTGTAGGAAACACCGTTCTTTTGTTCTCAGCACACTCACGTTTCCTGTGTCTTAGAGACTTTAGAAAGCAGGAGCGTGCTTCTAGCTCTAAGGCAGAGTGTGATCCATGGATGAGAACTATGCTGTGTGTTTCCCTTCATAAAAGGACTTAAATCCCAGGCTCTGTGTCTTCCTACAAGCAAGACTTCGTTTCAGGTAAGGGCAGTCACTTTTCAGCTCAAACGAACTACATCGTTCACGGAGCTCACACGTTTCACATCTTAACCGACAAGCATTGGATGTTAGAGGACCAGTGCTTTGGATCAGTTTCAGAAGCAGAGTTGGACTAGATATGGTCCGTATGTGTAGGAAACACCGTTCTTTTGTTCTCAGCAATCTCATGTTTCCTGCTGTCTTAGAGACTCTAGAAAGCAAGATCGTGCTTCTTGTTCTAACAAAGAGTGTAATCAATGGATGAGAACACTGCTGTGTGTTTCACTTCAGGAATGGAGTTAAATCCCAGGCTCTGAGTCTTCCTACAAGCAAGACTTCGTTTCAGGTAAGGGTAGTCAGTTTTCTGCTCAAACAAAATACATCTTTCACGAAGCTCACATGTTTCTCATCTTAACTGACAAGCATTGGATGTTAGAGGACCAGTGCATTCTAACAGTTTCAGAAGAAGATTTGGACTACATATAGTCCGTATGTGTATGAAACACCGTTCTTTTGTTCTGGGCACACTCAGATTTCCTGCTGTCTAGAGACTCTAGAAAGCAAGAGTGTGCTTCTTGCTCTAAAGCAGAGTGTGATCCATGGATGAGAACTATGCTGTGTGTTTCCCTTCAGAAAAGGAGTTAAATCCCAGGCTCTGTGTCTTCCTACAAGCAAGACTTCTTTTCAGGTAAGGGCAGTCACTTTTCAGCTCAAAAGAACTACATCGTTCACGGAGCTCACACGTTTCTCATCTTAACAGACAAGCATTGGATGTTAGAGGACCAGTGCTTTGTATCAGTTTCAGAAGCAAAGTTGGACTAGATATGGTCCCTATGTGTAGGAAACACCGTTCTTTTGTTCTCTGCAAACTCACGTTTCCTGCTGTCTTAGAGACTCTAGAAAGCAAGTTTGTGCTTCTTGTTCTAAAGCAGAGTGTGATCAATGGATGAGAACACTGCTGTGTGTTTCACTTCAGGAATGGTGTTAAATCCCAGGCTCTGAGTCTTCCTGCCAGCAAGACTTCGTTTCAGGTAAGGGCAGTATGTTTTCTGCTCAAATGAACTACATCGTTCACAAAGTTCACACGTTTCTCATCTTAACTGACAAGCATTGGGTGTTAGAGGACCAGTGCTTTGTATCAGTTTCAGAAGAAGAGTTGGACTAGATATGGTCCGTATGTGTAGGAAACACCGTTCTTTTGTTCTCAGCACACTCACGTTTCCTGCGTCTTAGAGACTTTAGAAAGCAAGAGCGTGCTTCTCGCTCTAAAGCAGAGTGTGATCCATGGATGAGATCTATGCTGTGTGTTTCCCTTCAGAAAAGGAGTTAAATCCCAGACTCTGTGTCTTCCTACAAACAAGACTTCGTTTCAGGTAAGGGCAGTCACTTTTCAGCTCAAACGAACTACATGGTTCACGGAGCTCACACGTTTCTCATCTTAACAGACAAGCATTGGATGTTAGAGGGTCAGTGCTTTGTATCAGTTTCAGAAGCAGATTTGGACTACATATGGTCCATATGTGTAGGAAACACCTTTCTTTTGTTCTGTGCACACTCAGATTTCCTGCTTTCTTAAAGACTCTAGAAAGCAAGAGCGTGCTTCTTGCTCTAAAGCAGAGTGTCATCCATGGATGAGAACTATGCTGTGTGTTTCCCTTCAGAAATGGAGTTAAATCCCAGGCTGTGTGTCTTCCTACATGCAAGACTTCGTTTCAGGTAAGGGCAGTCACTTTTCTGCTCAAACGAACTACATCGTTCACGAAGCTCACACGTTTCTCATCTTAACTGACAAGCATTGGATGTTAGAGGGTCAGTGCTTTGTATCAGTTTCAGAGGCAGATTTGGACTACATATGGTCCATATGTGTAGGAAACACCGTTCTTTTGTTCTGGGCACACTCAGATATCCTGCTGTATTAGAGACTCTAGAAAGCAAGAGTGTGCTTCTCGCTCTAAAGCAGAGTGTGATCCATGGATGAGAACTATGCTGTGTGTTTCCCTTCAGAAAAGGAGTTAAATCCCAGGCTCTGTGTCTTCCTACAAGCATGACTTCGTTTCAGATAAGGGCAGTCACTTTTCAGCTCAAACGAACTACATCGTTCACGGAGCTCACACGTTTCTCATCTTAACAGACAAGCATTGGATGTTAGAGGACCAGTGCTTTGTATCAGTTTCAGAAGCAGAGTTGGACTAGATATGTTCCGTACGTGTAGGTACACCGTTCTTTTGTTCTCTGCAAACTCACATTTCCTGCTGTCTCAGAGACTCTAGAGAGCAAGATCGTGCTTCTTGTTCTAAAGCAGAGTGTGATCAATGGATGAGAACACTGCTGTGTGTTTCACTTCAGGAATGGAGTTAAATCCCAGGCTCTGAGTCTTCCTACAAGCAAGACTTCGTTTCAGGTAAGGGCAGTCAGTTTTCTGCTCAAATGAACTACATTGTTCACAAAGCTCCCACGTTTCTCATCTTAACTGACAAGCATTGGATGTTAGAGGACCAGTGCTTTGTATCAGTTTCAGAAGCAGAGTTGGACTAGATATGGTCCGTATGTGTAGGAAACACCGTTCTTTTGTTCTCAGCACACTCACGTTTCCTGCGTCTTAGAGACTTTAGAAAGCAAGAGCGTGCTTCTCGCTCTAAAGCAGAGTGTGATCAATGGATGAGATCTATGCTGTGTGTTTCCCTTCAGAAAAGGAGTTAAATCCCAGACTCTGTGTCTTCCTACAAACAAGACTTCGTTTCAGGTAAGGGCAGTCACTTTTCAGCTCAAACGAACTACATGGTTCACGGAGCTCACACGTTTCTCATCTTAACAGACAAGCATTGGATGTTAGAGGGTCAGTGCTTTGTATCAGTTTCAGAAGCAGATTTGGACTACATATGGTCCATATGTGTAGGAAACACCTTTCTTTTGTTCTGTGCACACTCAGATTTCCTGCTTTCTTAAAGACTCTAGAAAGCAAGAGCGTGCTTCTTGCTCTAAAGCAGAGTGTCATCCATGGATGAGAACTATGCTGTGTGTTTCCCTTCAGAAATGGAGTTAAATCCCAGGCTGTGTGTCTAACTACATGCAAGACTTCGTTTCAGGTAAGGGCAGTCACTTTTCTGCTCAAACGAACTACATCGTTCACGAAGCTCACACGTTTCTCATCTTAACTGACAAGCATTGGATGTTAGAGGGTCAGTGCTTTGTATCAGTTTCAGAAGCAGAGTTGGACTAGATATGGTCCGTATGTGTAGGAAACACCGTTCATTTGTTCTGGGCACACTCAGATTTCCTGCTGTATTAGAGACTCTAGAAAGCAAGAGTGTGCTTCTTGCTCTAAAGCAGAGTGTGATCCAGGGATGAGAACTATGCTGTGTGTTTCCCTTCAGAAAAGGAGTTAAATCCCAGGCTCTGTGTCTTCCTACAAGCAAGAATTATTTTCAGGCAAGTGCAGTCACTTTTCAGCTCAAACGAACTACATCGTTCACGGAGCTCACACGTTTATCATCTTAACAGACAAGCATTGGATGTTAGAGGACCAGTGCTTTGTATCAGTTTCAGAAGCAGAGTTGGACTAGATATGGTCCGTATGTGTAGGAAACACCGTTCTTTTGTTCTCTGCAAACTCACGTTTCCTGCTGTTTAAGAGACCCTAGAAAGCAAGATCGTGCTTCTTGTTCTAAAGCAGAGTGTGATCAATGGATGAGAACACTGCTGTGTGTTTCACTTCAGGAATGGAGTTAAATCCCAGGCTCTGAGTCTTCCTGCAAGCAAGACTTCGTTTCAGGTAAGGGCAGTCAGTTTTCTGCTCAAATGAACTACATCATTCACAAAGCTCACATGTTTCTCATCTTAACTGACAAGCATTGGATGTTAGAGGGTCAGTGCTTTGTATCAGTTTCAGAGGCAGATTTGGACTACATATGGTCCATATGTGTAGGAAAGACCATTCTTTTGTTCTGGGCACACTCAGATTTCCTGCTGTATTAGAGACTCTAGAAAGCAAGAGTGTGCTTCTCGCTCTAAAGCAGAGTGTGATCCATGGATGAGAACTATGCTGTGTTTCACTTCAGAAATGGAGTTAAATCCCAGGCTCTGAGTCTTCCTACAAGCAAGACTTCATTTCAGGTAAGGGCAGTCACTTTTCTGCTCAAAAGAACTACATTGTTCACGAAGCGCACACGTTTCTCATCTTAACTGACAAGCATTGGATGTTAGAGGACCAGTGCTTTATATCAGTTTCAGAAGCAGAGTTGGACTAGATATGCTCCGTATGTGTAGGAAACACCGTTCTTTTGTTCTCAGCACACTCAAGTTTCCTGCGTCTTAGAGAATTTAGAAAGCAAGAGCGTGCTTCTCGCTCTAAAGCAGAGTGTGATCCATGGATGAGAACTATGCTGTGTGTTTCCCTTCAGAAAAGGAGTTAAATCCCAGGCTCTGTGTCTTCCTACAAGCAAGACTTCGTTTCAGGTAAGGGCAGTCAGTTTTCTGCTCAAATGAACTACATCGTTCACAAAGCTCTCACGTTTCTCATCTTAACTGACAAGCATTGGATGTTAGAGGACCAGTGCTTTGTATCAGTTTCAGAAGCAGAGTTGGACTAGATATGGTCGGTATGTGTAGGAAACACCGTTCTTTTGTTCTCTGCAAACTCACGTTTCCTGCTGTCTTAGAGACCCTAGAAAGCAAGATCGTGCTTCTTGTTCTAAAGCAGAGTGTGATCAATGGATGAGAACACTGCTGTGTGTTTCACTTCAGGTATGGAGTTAAATCCCAGGCTCTGAGTCTTCCTGCAAGCAAGACTTCGTTTCAGGTAAGGGCAGTCAGTTTTCTGCTCAAATGAACTACATCGTTCAAAAGCTCACACGTTTCTCATCTTAACAGACAAGCATTGGATGTTAGAGGACCAGTGCTTTTTATCAGTTTCAGAAGCAGAGTTGGACTTGATATCTTCCGAATGTGTAGGAAACACCGTTCTTTTGTTCTCAGCACACTCACGTTTCCTGCGTCTTAGAGACTTTAGAAAGCAAGAGCGTGCTTCTCGCTCTAAAGCAGAGTGTGATCCATGGATGAGAACTATGCTGTGTGTTTCCCTTCAGAAAACGAGTTAAATCCCAGACTCTGTGTCTTCCTACAAACAAGAGTTCGTTTCAGGTAAGGGGAGTCACTTTTCAGCTCAAACGAACTACATGGTTCACGGAGCTCACACGTTTCTCATCTTAACAGACAAGCATTGAATGTTAGAGGGTCAGTGCTTTGTATCAGTTTCAGAGGCAGAGTTGGACTAGATATGTACCGTATGTGTAGGTACACCGTTCTTTTGTTCTCTGCAAACTCACATTTCCTGCTGTCTCAGAGACTCTCGAAAGCAAGGTCGTGCTTCTTGTTCTAAAGCAGAGTGTGACCAATGGATGAGAACACTGCTGTGTGTTTCACTTCAGGAATGGAGTTAAATCCCAGGCTCTGAGTCTTCCTACAAGCAAGACTTCGTTTCAGGTAAGGGCAGTCAGTTTTCTGCTCAAAAGAACTACATCGTTCACAAAGCTCACACGTTTCTCATCTTAACTGACAAGCATTGGATGTGAGAGGACCAGTGCTTTGTATCAGTTTCAGAAGCAGAGTTGGACTTGATATCTCCCGAATGTGTAGGAAACACCGTTCTTTTTTTCTCAGCACACTCACGTTTCCTGCTGTCTTAGAGACTCTAGAAAGCAAGAGCGTGCTTCTTGTTCTAAAGCAGAGTGTGATCCATGGATGAGAACTATGCTGTGTGTTTCCCTTCAGAAATGGAGTTAAATCCCAGGCTCTGTGTCTTCCTACAGGCAAGACTTCGATTCAGGTAAGGGCAGTCACTTTTCACTTCAAAGGAACTACATCCTTCACAAAGCTCACACGTTTCTCATATTAACTGACAAGCATTGGATGTTAGAGGACCAGTGCTTTGTATCAGTTTCAGAAGCAGAGTTGGACTAGATATGGTCCGTATGTGTAGGAAACACCGTTCTTTTTTTCTCAGCACACTCACGTTTCCTGCTGTCTTAGAGACTTTAGAAAGCAAGAGCGTGCTTCTCGCTCTAAAGCAGTGTGTCATCCATAGATGAAAACTATGCTGTGTGTTTCCTTCAGAAAAGGAGTTAAATCCCAGGCTCTATGTCTTCCTACAAGCAAGACTTCGTTTCAGGTAAGGGCAGTCACTTTTCAGCTCAAACGAACTACATCTTTCACGGAGCTCACACGTTTCTCATCTTAACAGACAAGCATTGGATGTTAGAGGTCCAGTGCTGTGTATCAGTTTCAGAAGCAGAGTTGGACTAGATATGGTCCGTATGTGTAGGAAACACCGTTCTTTTGTTCTAAGCACACTCACATTTCCTGCTGTCTTAGAGACTCTAGAAAGCAAGAGCATGCTTCTTGTTCTAAAGCAGAGTGTGATCGATGGATGATTACACTGAAGTGTGTTTTACTTCAGAAATGGAGTTAAATCCCAGTCTCTGAGTCTTCCTGCAAGCAAGACTTCGTTTCAGGTAAGGGCAGTAAGTTTTCTGCTCAAATGTACTACATCGTTCACAAAGCTCACACGTTTCTCATCTTAACGGACAAGCATTGGGTGTTAGAGGACCAGTGCTTTGTATCAGTTTCAGAAGAAGAGTTGGACTAGATATGGTCCGTATGTGTAGGAAACACCGTTCTTTTGTTCTCAGCACACTCAAGTTTCCTGCGTCTTAGAGACTTTAGAAAGCAAGAGCGTGCTTCTCGCTCTAAAGCAGAGTATGATCCATGGATGAGAACTATGCTGTGTGTTTCCCTTCAGAAAAGGAGTTAAATCCCAGACTCTGTGTCTTCCTACAAACAAGACTTCGTTTCAGGTAAAGGCAGTCACTTTTCAGCTCAAACGAACTACATGGTTCACAGAGCTCACACGTTTCTCATCTTAACAGACAAGCATTGGATGTTAGAGGACCAGTGCTTTGTATCAGTTTCAGAAGCAGAGTTGGACTAGATATGTTCCGTATGTGTAGGTACACCGTTCTTTTGTTCTCTGCAAACTCACATTTCCTGCTGTCTCAGAGACTCTAGAAAGCAAGATCGTGCTTCTTGTTCTAAAGCAGAGTGTGATCAATGGATGAGAACACTGCTGTGTGTTTCACTTAAGGAATGGAGTTAAATCCCAGGCTCTGAGTCTTCCTACAAGCAAGACTTCGTTTCAGGTAAGGGCAGTCAGTTTCCTGCTCAAATGAACTACATTGTTCACAAAGCTCACACGTTTCTCATCTTAACTGACAAGCATTGGATGTTAGAGGACCAGTGCTTTGTATCAGTTTCAGAAGCAGAGTTGGACTAGATATGGTCGGTATGTGTAGGAAACACTGTTCTTTTGTTCTCTGCAAACTCACGTTTCCTGCTGTCTTAGAGACCCTAGAAAGCAAGATCGTGCTTCTTTTTCTAAAGCAGAGTGTGATCTATGGATGAGAACACTGCTGTGTGTTTCACTTCAGGTATGGAGTTAAATCCCAGGCTCTGAGTCTTCCTGCAAGCAAGACTTCGTTTCAGGTAAGGGCAGTCAGTTTTCTGCTCAAATGAACTACATCGTTCACAAAGCTCACACGTTTCTCATCTTAACGGACAAGCATTGGGTGTTAGAGGACCAGTGCTTTGTATCAGTTTCAGAAGAAGAGTTGGACTAGATATGGTCCGTATGTGTAGGAAACACAGTTCTTTTGTTCTCAGCACACTCACGTTTCCTGAGTCTTAGCGACTTTAGAAAGCAAGAGCGTGCTTCTCGCTCTAAAGCAGAGTGTGATCCATGGATGAGAACTATGCTGTGTGTTTCCCTTCAGAAAAGGAGTTAAATCCCAGGCTCTGTGTCTTCCTACATGCAAGACTTCATTTCAGGTAAGGGCAGTCACTTTTCTGCTCAAACGAACTACACCATTCACGAAGCTCACACGTTTCTCATCTTAACTGACAAGCATTGGATGTTAGAGGGTCAGTGCTTTGTATCAGTTTCAGAGGCAGATTTGGACTACATATGGTCCCTATGTGTAGGAAAGACCATTCTTTTGTTCTGGGCACACTCAGATTTCCTGCTGTATTAGAGACTCTAGAAAGCAAGAGTGTGCTTCTCGCTCTAAAGCAGAGTGTGATCCATGGATGAGAACTATGCTGTGTGTTTCACTTCAGAAATGGAGTTAAATCCCAGGCTCTGAGTCTTCCTACAAGCAAGAGTTCATTTCAGGTAAGGGCAGTCACTTTTCTGCTCAAAAGAACTACATCGTTCACGAAGCTCACACGTTTCTCATCTTAACTGACAAGCATTGGATGTTAGAGGACCAGTGCTTTCTATCAGTTTCAGAAGCAGAGTTGGACTAGATATGGTCCGTATGTGTAGGAAACACCGTTCTTTTGTTCTCAGCACACTCACGTTTCCTGCGTCTTAGAGCCTTTAGAAAGCAAGAGCGTGCTTCTCGTTCTAAAGCAGAGTGTGATCCATGGATGAGAACTATGCTGTGTGTTTCCCTTCAGAAAAGGAGTTAAATCCCAGGCTCTGTGTCCTCCTACAAGCAAGACTTCGTTTCAGGTAAGGGCAGTCAGTTTTCTGCTCAAATGAACAACATCGTTCACAAAGCTCTCACGTTTCTCATCTTAACTGACAAGCATTGGATGTTAGAGGACCAGTGCTTTATATCAGTTTCCGAAGCAGAGTTGGACTAGATATGGTCTGTATGTGTAGGAAACTCCGTTCTTTTGTTCTCAGCACACTCACGTTTCCTGCGTCTTAGAGACTTTAGAAAGCAAGAGGGTGCTTCTCGCTCTAAAACAGAGTGTGATCCATGGATTAGAACTATGCTGTGTGTTTCCCTTCAGAAAAGGAGTTAAATCCCAGGCTCTGTGTCTTCCTACAAGCAGACTTCCTTTCAGGTAAGGGCAGTCACTTTTCAGCTCAAAAGAACTACATCTTTCACGGAGATCACACGTTTCTCATCTTAACTGACAAGCATTGGATGTTAGAGGACGAGTGCTTTGTATCAGTTTCAGAAGCAGAGTTGGACTAGATATGGTCCGTATGTGTAGGTACACCGTTCTTTTGTTCTCAGCAATCTCACGTTTCCTGCTGTCTTAGAGACTCTAGAAAGCAAGATCGTGCTTCTTGTTCTAACACAGAGTGTAATCAATGGATGAGAACACTGCTGTGTGTTTCACTTCAGGAATGGAGTTAAATCCCAGGCTCTGAGTCTTCCTGCAAGCAAGACTTCGTTTCAGGTAAGGGCAGTAAGTTTTCTGCTCAAATGAACTACATCGTTCACAAAGCTCACATGTTTCTCATCTTAACGGACAAGCATTGGGTGTTAGAGGACCAGTGCTTTGTATCAGTTTCAGAAGAAGAGTTGGACTAGATATGGTCCGTATGTGTAGGAAACCCCGTTCTTTTGTTCTCAGCACACTCACGTTTCCTGCGTCTTAGAGACTTTAGAAAGCAAGAGCGTGCTTCTCGCTCTAAAGCAGAGTGTGATCCATGGATGAGAACTATGCTGTGTGTTTCCCTTCAGAAAAGGAGTTAAATCCCAGACTGTGTGTCTTCCTACAAACAAGACTTCGTTTCAGGTAAGGGCAGTCACTTTTCAGCTCAAACGAACTACATGGTTCACGGAGCTCACACGTTTCTCATCTTAACAGACAAGCATTGGATGTTAGAGGGTCAGTGCTTTGTATCAGTTTCAGAAGCAGATTTGGACTACATATGGTCCATATGTGTAGGAAACACCGTTCTTTTGTTCTGGGCACACTCAGATTTCCTGCTTTCTTAAAGACTCTAGAAAGCAAGAGCGTGCTTCTTGCTCTAAAGCAGAGTGTGATCCATGGATGAGAACTATGCTGTGTGTTTCCCTTCAGAAATGGAGTTAAATCCCAGGCTGTGCGTCTTACTACATGCAAGACTTCGTTTCAGGTAAGGGCAGTCACTTTTCTGCTCAAACGAACTACATCGTTCACGAAGCTCACACGTTTCTCATCTTAACTGACAAGCATTGGATGTTAGAGGGTCAGTGCTTTGTATCAGTTTCAGAGGCAGATTTGGACTACATATGGTCCCTATGTGTAGGAAAGACCATTCTTTTGTTCTGGGCACACTCAGATTTCCTGCTGTATTAGAGACTCTAGAAAGCAAGAGTGTGCTTCTCGCTCTAAAGCAGAGTGTGATCCATGGATGAGAACTATGCTGTGTGTTTCACTTCAGAAATGGAGTTAAATCCCAGGCTCTGAGTCTTCCTACAAGCAAGAGTTCATTTCAGGTAAGGGCAGTCACTTTTCTGCTCAAAAGAACTACATCGTTCACGAAGCTCACACGTTTCTCATCTTAACTGACAAGCATTGGATGTTAGAGGACCAGTGCTTTCTATCAGTTTCAGAAGCAGAGTTGGACTAGATATGGTCCGTATGTGTAGGAAACACCGTTCTTTTGTTCTCAGCACACTCACGTTTCCTGCGTCTTAGAGCCTTTAGAAAGCAAGAGCGTGCTTCTCGTTCTAAAGCAGAGTGTGATCCATGGATGAGAACTATGCTGTGTGTTTCCCTTCAGAAAAGGAGTTAAATCCCAGGCTCTGTGTCTTCCTACAAGCAAGACTTCGTTTCAGGTAAGGGCAGTCAGTTTTCTGCTCAAATGAACAACATCGTTCACAAAGCTCTCACGTTTCTCATCTTAACTGACAAGCATTGGATGTTAGAGGACCAGTGCTTTATATCAGTTTCCGAAGCAGAGTTGGACTAGATATGGTCTGTATGTGTAGGAAACTCCGTTCTTTTGTTCTCAGCACACTCACGTTTCCTGCGTCTTAGAGACTTTAGAAAGCAAGAGGGTGCTTCTCGCTCTAAAACAGAGTGTGATCCATGGATTAGAACTATGCTGTGTGTTTCCCTTCAGAAAAGGAGTTAAATCCCAGGCTCTGTGTCTTCCTACAAGCAGACTTCCTTTCAGGTAAGGGCAGTCACTTTTCAGCTCAAAAGAACTACATCTTTCACGGAGATCACACGTTTCTCATCTTAACTGACAAGCATTGGATGTTAGAGGACGAGTGCTTTGTATCAGTTTCAGAAGCAGAGTTGGACTAGATATGGTCCGTATGTGTAGGTACACCGTTCTTTTGTTCTCTGCAAACTCACATTTCCTGCTGTCTCAGAGACTCTTGAAAGCAAGATCGTGCTTCTTGTACTAAAGCAGAGTGTGACCAATGGATGAGAACACTGCTGTGTGTTTCACTTCAGGAATGGAGTTAAATCCCAGGCTTTGAGTCTTCCTACAAGCAAGACTTCGTTTCAGGTAAGGGCAGTCAGTTTTCTGCTCAAAAGAACTACATCGTTCACAAAGCTCACACGTTTCTCATCTTAACTGACAAGCATTGGATGTTAGAGGACCAGTGCTTTGTATCAGTTTCAGAAGCAGAGTTGGACTTGATATCTTCCGAATGTGTAGGAAACACCGTTCTTTTGTTCTCAGCACACTCACGTTTCCTGCGTCTTAGAGACTTTAGAAAGCAGGAGCGTGCTTCTCGCTCTAAAGCAGAGTGTGATCCATGGATGAGAACTATGCTGTGTGTTTCCCTTCATAAAAGGACTTAAATCACAGGCTCTGTGTCTTCCTACAAGCAAGACTTCGTTTCAGGTAAGGGCAGTCACTTTTCAGCTCAAACGAACTACATCGTTCACGGAGCTCACACGTTTCTCATCTTAACCGACAAGCATTGGATGTTAGAGGACCAGTGCTTTGTATCAGTTTCAGAAGCAGAGTTGGACTAGATATGGTCCGTATGTGTAGGAAACACTGTTCTTTTGTTCTCAGCAATCTCACGTTTCCTGCTGTCTTAGAGACTCTAGAAAGCAAGATCGTGCTTCTTGTTCTAACACAGAGTGTAATCAATGGATGAGAACACTGCTGTGTGTTTCACTTCAGGAATGGAGTTAAATCCCAGGCTCTGAGTCTTCCTGCAAGCAAGACTTCGTTTCAGGTAAGGGCAGTAAGTTTTCTGCTCAAATGAACTACATCGTTCACAAAGCTCACATGTTTCTCATCTTAACGGACAAGCATTGGGTGTTAGAGGACCAGTGCTTTGTATCAGTTTCAGAAGAAGAGTTGGACTAGATATGGTCCGTATGTGTAGGAAACACCGTTCTTTTGTTCTCAGCACACTCACGTTTCCTGCGTCTTAGAGACTTTAGAAAGCAAGAGCGTGCTTCTCGCTCTAAAGCAGAGTGTGATCCATGGATGAGAACTATGCTGTGTGTTTCCCTTCAGAAAAGGAGTTAAATCCCAGACTGTGTGTCTTCCTACAAACAAGACTTCGTTTCAGGTAAGGGCAGTCACTTTTCAGCTCAAACGAACTACATGGTTCACGGAGCTCACACGTTTCTCATCTTAACAGACAAGCATTGGATGTTAGAGGGTCAGTGCTTTGTATCAGTTTCAGAAGCAGATTTGGACTACATATGGTCCATATGTGTAGGAAACACCGTTCTTTTGTTCTGGGCACACTCAGATTTCCTGCTTTCTTAAAGACTCTAGAAAGCAAGAGCGTGCTTCTTGCTCTAAAGCAGAGTGTGATCCATGGATGAGAACTATGCTGTGTGTTTCCCTTCAGAAATGGAGTTAAATCCCAGGCTGTGCGTCTTACTACATGCAAGACTTCGTTTCAGGTAAGGGCAGTCACTTTTCTGCTCAAACGAACTACATCGTTCACGAAGCTCACACGTTTCTCATCTTAACTGACAAGCATTGGATGTTAGAGGGTCAGTGCTTTGTATCAGTTTCAGAGGCAGATTTGGACTACATATGGTCCCTATGTGTAGGAAAGACCATTCTTTTGTTCTGGGCACACTCAGATTTCCTGCTGTATTAGAGACTCTAGAAAGCAAGAGTGTGCTTCTCGCTCTAAAGCAGAGTGTGATCCATGGATGAGAACTATGCTGTGTGTTTCACTTCAGAAATGGAGTTAAATCCCAGGCTCTGAGTCTTCCTACAAGCAAGAGTTCATTTCAGGTAAGGGCAGTCACTTTTCTGCTCAAAAGAACTACATCGTTCACGAAGCTCACACGTTTCTCATCTTAACTGACAAGCATTGGATGTTAGAGGACCAGTGCTTTCTATCAGTTTCAGAAGCAGAGTTGGACTAGATATGGTCCGTATGTGTAGGAAACACCGTTCTTTTGTTCTCAGCACACTCACGTTTCCTGCGTCTTAGAGCCTTTAGAAAGCAAGAGCGTGCTTCTCGTTCTAAAGCAGAGTGTGATCCATGGATGAGAACTATGCTGTGTGTTTCCCTTCAGAAAAGGAGTTAAATCCCAGGCTCTGTGTCTTCCTACAAGCAAGACTTCGTTTCAGGTAAGGGCAGTCAGTTTTCTGCTCAAATGAACAACATCGTTCACAAAGCTCTCACGTTTCTCATCTTAACTGACAAGCATTGGATGTTAGAGGACCAGTGCTTTATATCAGTTTCCGAAGCAGAGTTGGACTAGATATGGTCTGTATGTGTAGGAAACTCCGTTCTTTTGTTCTCAGCACACTCACGTTTCCTGCGTCTTAGAGACTTTAGAAAGCAAGAGGGTGCTACTCGCTCTAAAACAGAGTGTGATCCATGGATTAGAACTATGCTGTGTGTTTCCCTTCAGAAAAGGAGTTAAATCCCAGGCTCTGTGTCTTCCTACAAGCAGACTTCCTTTCAGGAAAGGGCAGTCACTTTTCAGCTCAAAAGAACTACATCTTTCACGGAGATCACACGTTTCTCATCTTAACTGACAAGCATTGGATGTTAGAGGACGAGTGCTTTGTATCAGTTTCAGAAGCAGAGTTGGACTAGATATGGTCCGTATGTGTAGGTACACCGTTCTTTTATTCTCTGCAAACTCACATTTCCTGCTGTCTCAGAGACTCTCGAAAGCAAGATCGTGCTTCTTGTACTAAAGCAGAGTGTGACCAATGGATGAGAACACTGCTGTGTGTTTCACTTCAGGAATGGAGTTAAATCCCAGGCTTTGAGTCTTCCTACAAGCAAGACTTCGTTTCAGGTAAGGGCAGTCAGTTTTCTGCTCAAAAGAACTACATCGTTCACAAAGCTCACACGTTTCTCATCTTAACTGACAAAAATTGGATGTTAGAGGACCAGTGCTTTGTATCAGTTTCAGAAGCAGAGTTGGACTTGATATCTTCCGAATGTGTAGGAAACACCGTTCTTTTGTTCTCAGCACACTCACGTTTCCTGCGTCTTAGAGACTTTAGAAAGCAGGAGCGTGCTTCTCGCTCTAAAGCAGAGTGTGATCCATGGATGAGAACTATGCTGTGTGTTTCCCTTCATAAAAGGACTTAAATCACAGGCTCTGTGTCTTCCTACAAGCAAGACTTCGTTTCAGGTAAGGGCAGTCACTTTTCAGCTCAAACGAACTACATCGTTCACGGAGCTCACACGTTTCTCATCTTAACCGACAAGCATTGGATGTTAGAGGACCAGTGCTTTGTATCAGTTTCAGAAGCAGAGTTGGACTAGATATGGTCCGTATGTGTAGGAAACACTGTTCTTTTGTTCTCAGCAATCTCACGTTTCCTGCTGTCTTAGAGACTCTAGAAAGCAAGATCGTGCTTCTTGTTCTAACACAGAGTGTAATCAATGGATGAGAACACTGCTGTGTGTTTCACTTCAGGAATGGAGTTAAATCCCAGGCTCTGAGTCTTCCTGCAAGCAAGACTTCGTTTCAGGTAAGGGCAGTAAGTTTTCTGCTCAAATGAACTACATCGTTCACAAAGCTCACATGTTTCTCATCTTAACGGACAAGCATTGGGTGTTAGAGGACCAGTGCTTTGTATCAGTTTCAGAAGAAGAGTTGGACTAGATATGGTCCATATGTGTAGGAAACACCGTTCTTTTGTTCTCAGCACACTCACGTTTCCTGCGTCTTAGAGACTTTAGAAAGCAAGAGCGTGCTTCTCGCTCTAAAGCAGAGTGTGATCCATGGATGAGAACTATGCTGTGTGTTTCCCTTCAGAAAAGGAGTTAAATCCCAGACTGTGTGTCTTCCTACAAACAAGACTTCGTTTCAGGTAAGGGCAGTCACTTTTCAGCTCAAACGAACTACATGGTTCACGGAGCTCACACGTTTCTCATCTTAACAGACAAGCATTGGATGTTAGAGGGTCAGTGCTTTGTATCAGTTTCAGAAGCAGATTTGGACTACATATGGTCCATATGTGTAGGAAACACCGTTCTTTTGTTCTGGGCACACTCAGATTTCCTGCTTTCTTAAAGACTCTAGAAAGCAAGAGCGTGCTTCTTGCTCTAAAGCAGAGTGTGATCCATGGATGAGAACTATGCTGTGTGTTTCCCTTCAGAAATGGAGTTAAATCCCAGGCTGTGCGTCTTACTACATGCAAGACTTCGTTTCAGGTAAGGGCAGTCACTTTTCTGCTCAAACGAACTACATCGTTCACGAAGCTCACACGTTTCTCATCTTAACTGACAAGCATTGGATGTTAGAGGGTCAGTGCTTTGTATCAGTTTCAGAGGCAGATTTGGACTACATATGGTCCATATGTGTAGGAAACACCGTTCTTTTTTTCTGGGCACACTCAGATATCCTGCTGTATTAGAGACTCTAGAAAGCAAGAGTGTGCTTCTCGCTCTAAAGCAGAGTGTGATCCATGCATGAGAACTATGCTGTGTGTTTCACTTCAGAAATGGAGTTAAATCCCAGGCTCTGAGTCTTCCTACAAGCAAGACTTCGTTTCAGGTAAGGGCAGTCACTTTTCTGCTCAAACGAACTACATCGTTCACGAAGCTCACACGTTTCTCATCTTAACTGACAAGCATTGGATGTTAGAGGACCAGTGCTTTGTATCAGTTTCAGAAGCAGAGTTGGACTAGATATGGTCCGTATGTGTAGGAAACACCGTTCTTTTGTTCTCAGCACACTCACGTTTCCTGCGTCTTAGAGACTTTAGAAAGCAAGAGCGTGCTTCTCGCTCTAAAGCAGAGTTTGATCCATGGATGAGAACTATGCTGTGTGTTTCCCTTCAGAAAAGGAGTTAAATCCCAGGCTCTGTGTCTTCCTACAAGCAAGACTTCGTTTCAGGTAAGGGCAGTCACTTTTCTGCTCAAACGAACTACATCATTCACGAAGCTCACACGTTTCTCATCTTAACTGACAAGCATTGGATGTTAGAGGGTCAGTGCTTTGTATCAGTTTCAGAGGCAGATTTGGACTACATATGGTCCCTATGTGTAGGAAAGACCATTCTTTTGTTCTGGGCACACTCAGATTTCCTGCTGTATTAGAGACTCTAGAAAGCAAGAGTGTGCTTCTCGCTCTAAAGCAGAGTGTGATCCATGGATGAGAACTATGCTGTGTGTTTCACTTCAGAAATGGAGTTAAATCCCAGGCTCTGAGTCTTCCTACAAGCAAGAGTTCATTTCAGGTAAGGGCAGTCACTTTTCTGCTCAAAAGAAGTACATCGTTCACGAAGCTCACACGTTTCTCATCTTAACTGACAAGCATTGGATGTTAGAGGACCAGTGCTTTCTATCAGTTTCAGAAGCAGAGTTGGACTAGATATGGTCCGTATGTGTAGGAAACACCGTTCTTTTGTTCTCAGCACACTCACGTTTCCTGCGTCTTAGAGCCTTTAGAAAGCAAGAGCGTGCTTCTCGTTCTAAAGCAGAGTGTGATCCATGGATGAGAACTATGCTGTGTGTTTCCCTTCAGAAAAGGAGTTAAATCCCAGGCTCTGTGTCTTCCTACAAGCAAGACTTCGTTTCAGGTAAGGGCAGTCAGTTTTCTGCTCAAATGAACAACATCGTTCACAAAGCTCTCACGTTTCTCATCTTAACTGACAAGCATTGGATGTTAGAGGACCAGTGCTTTATATCAGTTTCCGAAGCAGAGTTGGACTAGATATGGTCTGTATGTGTAGGAAACTCCGTTCTTTTGTTCTCAGCACACTCACGTTTCCTGCGTCTTAGAGACTTTAGAAAGCAAGAGGGTGCTTCTCGCTCTAAAACAGAGTGTGATCCATGGATTAGAACTATGCTGTGTGTTTCCCTTCAGAAAAGGAGTTAAATCCCAGGCTCTGTGTCTTCCTACAAGCAGACTTCCTTTCAGGTAAGGGCAGTCACTTTTCAGCTCAAAAGAACTACATCTTTCACGGAGATCACACGTTTCTCATCTTAACTGACAAGCATTGGATGTTAGAGGACGAGTGCTTTGTATCAGTTTCAGAAGCAGAGTTGGACTAGATATGGTCCGTATGTGTAGGTACACCGTTCTTTTGTTCTCTGCAAACTCACATTTCCTGCTGTCTCAGAGACTCTCGAAAGCAAGATCGTGCTTCTTGTACTAAAGCAGAGTGTGACCAATGGATGAGAACACTGCTGTGTGTTTCACTTCAGGAATGGAGTTAAATCCCAGGCTTTGAGTCTTCCTACAAGCAAGACTTCGTTTCAGGTAAGGGCAGTCAGTTTTCTGCTCAAAAGAACTACATCGTTCACAAAGCTCACACGTTTCTCATCTTAACTGACAAAAATTGGATGTTAGAGGACCAGTGCTTTGTATCAGTTTCAGAAGCAGAGTTGGACTTGATATCTTCCGAATGTGTAGGAAACACCGTTCTTTTGTTCTCAGCACACTCACGTTTCCTGCGTCTTAGAGACTTTAGAAAGCAGGAGCGTGCTTCTCGCTCTAAAGCAGAGTGTGATCCATGGATGAGAACTATGCTGTGTGTTTCCCTTCATAAAAGGACTTAAATCACAGGCTCTGTGTCTTCCTACAAGCAAGACTTCGTTTCAGGTAAGGGCAGTCACTTTTCAGCTCAAACGAACTACATCGTTCACGGAGCTCACACGTTTCTCATCTTAACCGACAAGCATTGGATGTTAGAGGACCAGTGCTTTGTATCAGTTTCAGAAGCAGAGTTGGACTAGATATGGTCCGTATGTGTAGGAAACACTGTTCTTTTGTTCTCAGCAATCTCACGTTTCCTGCTGTCTTAGAGACTCTAGAAAGCAAGATCGTGCTTCTTGTTCTAACACAGAGTGTAATCAATGGATGAGAACACTGCTGTGTGTTTCACTTCAGGAATGGAGTTAAATCCCAGGCTCTGAGTCTTCCTGCAAGCAAGACTTCGTTTCAGGTAAGGGCAGTAAGTTTTCTGCTCAAATGAACTACATCGTTCACAAAGCTCACATGTTTCTCATCTTAACGGACAAGCATTGGGTGTTAGAGGACCAGTGCTTTGTATCAGTTTCAGAAGAAGAGTTGGACTAGATATGGTCCGTATGTGTAGGAAACACCGTTCTTTTGTTCTCAGCACACTCACGTTTCCTGCGTCTTAGAGACTTTAGAAAGCAAGAGCGTGCTTCTCGCTCTAAAGCAGAGTGTGATCCATGGATGAGAACTATGCTGTGTGTTTCCCTTCAGAAAAGGAGTTAAATCCCAGACTGTGTGTCTTCCTACAAACAAGACTTCGTTTCAGGTAAGGGCAGTCACTTTTCAGCTCAAACGAACTACATGGTTCACGGAGCTCACACGTTTCTCATCTTAACAGACAAGCATTGGATGTTAGAGGGTCAGTGCTTTGTATCAGTTTCAGAAGCAGATTTGGACTACATATGGTCCATATGTGTAGGAAACACCGTTCTTTTGTTCTGGGCACACTCAGATTTCCTGCTTTCTTAAAGACTCTAGAAAGCAAGAGCGTGCTTCTTGCTCTAAAGCAGAGTGTGATCCATGGATGAGAACTATGCTGTGTGTTTCCCTTCAGAAATGGAGTTAAATCCCAGGCTGTGCGTCTTACTACATGCAAGACTTCGTTTCAGGTAAGGGCAGTCACTTTTCTGCTCAAACGAACTACATCGTTCACGAAGCTCACACGTTTCTCATCTTAACTGACAAGCATTGGATGTTAGAGGGTCAGTGCTTTGTATCAGTTTCAGAGGCAGATTTGGACTACATATGGTCCATATGTGTAGGAAACACCGTTCTTTTTTTCTGGGCACACTCAGATATCCTGCTGTATTAGAGACTCTAGAAAGCAAGAGTGTGCTTCTCGCTCTAAAGCAGAGTGTGATCCATGCATGAGAACTATGCTGTGTGTTTCACTTCAGAAATGGAGTTAAATCCCAGGCTCTGAGTCTTCCTACAAGCAAGACTTCGTTTCAGGTAAGGGCAGTCACTTTTCTGCTCAAACGAACTACATCGTTCACGAAGCTCACACGTTTCTCATCTTAACTGACAAGCATTGGATGTTAGAGGACCAGTGCTTTGTATCAGTTTCAGAAGCAGAGTTGGACTAGATATGGTCCGTATGTGTAGGAAACACCGTTCTTTTGTTCTCAGCACACTCACGTTTCCTGCGTCTTAGAGACTTTAGAAAGCAAGAGCGTGCTTCTCGCTCTAAAGCAGAGTTTGATCCATGGATGAGAACTATGCTGTGTGTTTCCCTTCAGAAAAGGAGTTAAATCCCAGGCTCTGTGTCTTCCTACAAGCAAGACTTCGTTTCAGGTAAGGGCAGTCACTTTTCAGCTCAAACGAACTACATCGTTCACGGAGCTCACACGTTTCTCATCTTAACAGACAAGCATTGGATGTTAGAGGACCAGTGCTTTGTATCAGTTTCAGAAGCAGAGTTGGACTAGATATGTTCCGTATGTGTAGGTACACCGTTCTTTTGTTCTCTGCAAACTCACATTTCCTGCTGTCTCAGAGACTCTAGAAAGCAAGATCGTGCTTCTTGTTCTAAAGCAGAGTGTGATCTATGGATGAGAACACTGCTGTGTGTTTCACTTCAGGAATGCAGTTAAATCCCAGGCTCTGAGTCTTCCTACAAGCAAGACTTCGTTTCAGGTAAGGGCAGTCAGTTTTCTGCTCAAATGAACTACATTGTTCACAAAGCTCCCACGTTTCTCATCTTAACTGACAAGCATTGGATGTTAGAGGACCAGTGCTTTGTATCAGTTTCAGAAGCAGAGTGGGACTAGATATGGTCCGTAAGTGTAGGAAACACCGTTCTTTTGTTCTCTGCAAACTCACGTTTCCTGCTGTCTTAGAGACCCTAGAAAGCAAGATCGTGCTTCTTGTTCTAAAGCAGAGTGTGATCAATGGATGAGAACACTGCTGTGTGTTTCACTTCAGGAATGGAGTTAAATCCCAGGCTCTGAGTCTTCCTGCAAGCAAGACTTCGTTTCAGGTAAGGGTAGTAAGTTTTCTGCTCAAACAAACTACATCATTCACGAAGCTCACATGTTTCTCATCTTAACTGACAAGCATTGGATGTTAGAGGACCAGTGCATTCTAACAGTTTCAGAAGAAGATTTGGACTACATATAGTCCGTCTGTGTATGAAACACCGTTCTTTTGTTCTGGGCACACTCAGATTTCCTGCTGTCTTAGAGACTCTAGAAAGCAAGAGTGTGCTTCTTGCTCTAAAGCAGAGTGTGATCCATGGATGAGAACTATGCTGTGTGTTTCCCTTCAGAAAAGGAGTTAAATCCCAGGCTCTGTGTCTTCCTACAAGCAAGACTTCTTTTCAGGTAAGCGCAGTCACTTTTCAGCTCAAAAGAACTACATCGTTCACGGAGCTCACACGTTTCTCATCTTAACAGACAAGCATTGGATGTTAGAGGACCAGTGCTTTGTATCATTTTCAGAAGCATTGTTGGACTAGATATGGTCCGTATGTGTAGGAAACACCGTTCTTTTGTTCTCTGCAAACTCACTTTTCCTGCTGTCTTAGAGACTCTAGAAAGCAAGATTGTGCTTCTTGTTCTAAAGCAGAGTGTGATCAATGGATGAGAACACTGCTGTGTGTTTCACTTCAGGAATAGAGTTAAATCTCAGGCTCTGAGTCTTCCTGCAAGCAAGACTTCTTTTCAGGTAAGGGCAGTCAGTTTTCTGCTCAAATGAACTACATCGTTCACAAAGCTCACACGTTTCTCATCTTAACAGACAAGCATTGAATGTTAGAGGACGAGTGCTTTGTATCAGTTTCAGAGGCAGAGTTGGACTAGATATGTACCGTATGTGTAGGTACAACGTTCTTTTGTTCTCTGCAAACTCACATTTCCTGCTGTCTCAGAGACTCTCGAAAGCAAGATCGTGCTTCTTGTACTAAAGCAGAGTGTGACCAATGGATGAGAACACTGCTGTGTGTTTCACTTCAGGAATGGAGTTAAATCCCAGGCTTTGAGTCTTCCTACAAGCAAGACTTCGTTTCAGGTAAGGGCAGTCAGTTTTCTGCTCAAAAGAACTACATCGTTCACAAAGCTCACACGTTTCTCATCTTAACTGACAAGCATTGGATGTTAGAGGACCAGTGCTTTGTATCAGTTTCAGAAGCAGAGTTGGACTTGATATCTTCCGAATGTGTAGGAAACACCATTCTTTTGTTCTCAGCACACTCACGTTTCCTGCGTCTTAGAGACTTTAGAAAGCAGGAGCGTGCTTCTCGCTCTAAAGCAGAGTGTGATCCATGGATGAGAACTATGCTGTGTGTTTCCCTTCATAAAAGGACTTAAATCACAGGCTCTGTGTCTTCCTACAAGCAAGACTTCGTTTCAGGTAAGGGCAGTCACTTTTCAGCTCAAACGAACTACATCGTTCACGGAGCTCACACGTTTCTCATCTTAACCGACAAGCATTGGATGTTAGAGGACCAGTGCTTTGTATCAGTTTCAGAAGCAGAGTTGTACTAGATATGGTCCGTATGTGTAGGAAACACTGTTCTTTTGTTCTCAGCAATCTCACGTTTCCTGCTGTCTTAGAGACTCTAGAAAGCAAGATCGTGCTTCTTGTTCTAACACAGAGTGTAATCAATGGATGAGAACACTGCTGTGTGTTTCACTTCAGGAATGGAGTTAAATCCCAGGCTCTGAGTCTTCCTGCAAGCAAGACTTCGTTTCAGGTAAGGGCAGTAAGTTTTCTGCTCAAATGAACTACATCGTTCACAAAGCTCACATGTTTCTCATCTTAACGGACAAGCATTGGGTGTTAGAGGACCAGTGCTTTGTATCAGTTTCAGAAGAAGAGTTGGACTAGATATGGTCCGTATGTGTAGGAAACACCGTTCTTTTGTTCTCAGCACACTCACGTTTCCTGCGTCTTAGAGACTTTAGAAAGCAAGAGCGTGCTTCTCGCTCTAAAGCAGAGTGTGATCCATGGATGAGAACTATGCTGTGTGTTTCCCTTCAGAAAAGGAGTTAAATCCCAGACTGTGTGTCTTCCTACAAACAAGACTTCGTTTCAGGTAAGGGCAGTCACTTTTCAGCTCAAACGAACTACATGGTTCACGGAGCTCACACGTTTCTCATCTTAACAGACAAGCATTGGATGTAGAGGGTCAGTGCTTTGTATCAGTTTCAGAAGCAGATTTGGACTACATATGGTCCATATGTGTAGGAAACACCGTTCTTTTGTTCTGGGCACACTCAGATTTCCTGCTTTCTTAAAGACTCTAGAAAGCAAGAGCGTGCTTCTTGCTCTAAAGCAGAGTGTGATCCATGGATGAGAACTATGCTGTGTGTTTCCCTTCAGAAATGGAGTTAAATCCCAGGCTGTGCGTCTTACTACATGCAAGACTTCGTTTCAGGTAAGGGCAGTCACTTTTCTGCTCAAACGAACTACATCGTTCACGAAGCTCACACGTTTCTCATCTTAACTGACAAGCATTGGATGTTAGAGGGTCAGTGCTTTGTATCAGTTTCAGAGGCAGATTTGGACTACATATGGTCCTTATGTGTAGGAAACACCGTTCTTTTTTTCTGGGCACACTCAGATATCCTGCTGTATTAGAGACTCTAGAAAGCAAGAGTGTGCTTCTCGCTCTAAAGCAGAGTGTGATCCATGCATGAGAACTATGCTGTGTGTTTCACTTCAGAAATGGAGTTAAATCCCAGGCTCTGAGTCTTCCTACAAGCAAGACTTCGTTTCAGGTAAGGGCAGTCACTTTTCTGCTCAAACGAACTACATCGTTCACGAAGCTCACACGTTTCTCATCTTAACTGACAAGCATCGGATGTTAGAGGACCAGTGCTTTGTATCAGTTTCAGAAGCAGAGTTGGACTAGATATGGTCCGTATGTGTAGGAAACACCGTTCTTTTGTTCTCAGCACACTCACGTTTCCTGCGTCTTAGAGACTTTAGAAAGCAAGAGCGTGCTTCTCGCTCTAAAGCAGAGTTTGATCCATGGATGAGAACTATGCTGTGTGTTTCCCTTCAGAAAAGGAGTTAAATCCCAGGCTCTGTGTCTTCCTACAAGCAAGACTTCGTTTCAGGTAAGGGCAGTCACTTTTCAGCTCAAACGAACTACATCGTTCACAGAGCTCACACGTTTCTCATCTTAACAGACAAGCATTGGATGTTAGAGGACCAGTGCTTTGTATCAGTTTCAGAAGCAGAGTTGGACTAGATATGTTCCGTATGTGTAGGTACACCGTTCTTTTGTTCTCTGCAAACTCACATTTCCTGCTGTCTCAGAGACTCTAGAAAGCAAGATCGTGCTTCTTGTTCTAAAGCAGAGTGTGATCTATGGATGAGAACACTGCTGTGTGTTTCACTTCAGGAATGCAGTTAAATCCCAGGCTCTGATTCTTCCTACAAGCAAGACTTCGTTTCAGGTAAGGGCAGTCAGTTTTCTGCTCAAATGAACTACATTGTTCACAAAGCTCCCATGTTTCTCATCTTAACTGACAAGCATTGGATGTTAGAGGACCAGTGCTTTGTATCAGTTTCAGAAGCAGAGTGGGACTAGATATGGTCCGTAAGTGTAGGAAACACCGTTCTTTTGTTCTCTGCAAATTCACGTTTCCTGCTGTCTTAGAGAGCCTAGAAAGCAAGATCGTGCTTCTTGTTCTAAAGCAGAGTGTGATCAATGGATGAGAACACTGCTGTGTGTTTCACTTCAGGAATGGAGTTAAATCCCAGGCTCTGAGTCTTCCTGCAAGCAAGACTTCGTTTCAGGTAAGGGTAGTAAGTTTTCTGCTCAAACAAACTACATCGTTCACGAAGCTCACATGTTTCTCATCTTAACTGACAAGCATTGGATGTTAGAGGACCAGTGCATTCTAACAGTTTCAGAAGAAGATTTGGACTACATATAGTCCGTCTGTGTATGAAACACCGTTCTTTTGTTCTGGGCACACTCAGATTTCCTGCTGTCTTAGAGACTCTAGAAAGCAAGAGTGTGCTTCTTGCTCTAAAGCAGAGTGTGATCCATGGATGAGAACTATGCTGTGTGTTTCCCTTCAGAAAAGGAGTTAAATCCCAGGCTCTGTGTCTTCCTACAAGCAAGACTTCTTTTCAGGTAAGGGCAGTCACTTTTCAGCTCAAAAGAACTACATCGTTCACGGAGCTCACACGTTTCTCATCTTAACAGACAAGCATTGGATGTTAGAGGACCAGTGCTTTGTATCATTTTCAGAAGCATTGTTGGACTAGATATGGTCCGTATGTGTAGGAAACACCGTTCTTTTGTTCTCTGCAAACTCACTTTTCCTGCTGTCTTAGAGACTCTAGAAAGCAAGATCGTGCTTCTCGCTCTAAAGCAGAGTTTGATCCATGGATGAGAACTATGCTGTGTGTTTCCCTTCAGAAAAGGAGTTAAATCCCAGGCTCTGTGTCTTCCTACAAGCAAGACTTCGTTTCAGGTAAGGGCAGTCACTTTTCAGCTCAAACGAACTACATCGTTCACAGAGCTCACACGTTTCTCATCTTAACAGACAAGCATTGGATGTTAGAGGACCAGTGCTTTGTATCAGTTTCAGAAGCAGAGTTGGACTAGATATGTTCCGTATGTGTAGGTACACCGTTCTTTTGTTCTCTGCAAACTCACATTTCCTGCTGTCTCAGAGACTCTAGAAAGCAAGATCGTGCTTCTTGTTCTAAAGCAGAGTGTGATCTATGGATGAGAACACTGCTGTGTGTTTCACTTCAGGAATGCAGTTAAATCCCAGGCTCTGATTCTTCCTACAAGCAAGACTTCGTTTCAGGTAAGGGCAGTCAGTTTTCTGCTCAAATGAACTACATTGTTCACAAAGCTCCCACGTTTCTCATCTTAACTGACAAGCATTGGATGTTAGAGGACCAGTGCTTTGTATCAGTTTCAGAAGCAGAGTGGGACTAGATATGGTCCGTAAGTGTAGGAAACACCATTCTTTTGTTCTCTGCAAACTCACGTTTCCTGCTGTCTTAGAGACCCTAGAAAGCAAGATCGTGCTTCTTGTTCTAAAGCAGAGTGTGATCAATGGATGAGAACACTGCTGTGTGTTTCACTTCAGGAATGGAGTTAAATCCCAGGCTCTGAGTCTTCCTGCAAGCAAGACTTCGTTTCAGGTAAGGGCAGTAAGTTTTCTGCTCAAATGAACTACATCGTTCACAAAGCTCACATGTTTCTCATCTTAACGGACAAGCATTGGGTGTTAGAGGACCAGTGCTTTGTATCAGTTTCAGAAGAAGAGTTGGACTAGATATGGTCCGTATGTGTAGGAAACACCGTTCTTTTGTTCTCAGCACACTCACGTTTCCTGCGTCTTAGAGACTTTAGAAAGCAAGAGCGTGCTTCTCGCTCTAAAGCAGAGTGTGATCCATGGATGAGAACTATGCTGTGTGTTTCCCTTCAGAAAAGGAGTTAAATCCCAGACTGTGTGTCTTCCTACAAACAAGACTTCGTTTCAGGTAAGGGCAGTCACTTTTCAGCTCAAACGAACTACATGGTTCACGGAGCTCACACGTTTCTCATCTTAACAGACAAGCATTGGATGTTAGAGGGTCAGTGCTTTGTATCAGTTTCAGAAGCAGATTTGGACTACATATGGTCCATATGTGTAGGAAACACCGTTCTTTTGTTCTGGGCACACTCAGATTTCCTGCTTTCTTAAAGACTCTAGAAAGCAAGAGCGTGCTTCTTGCTCTAAAGCAGAGTGTGATCCATGGATGAGAACTATGCTGTGTGTTTCCC
Organism: Onychomys leucogaster; assembly: GCA_949786385.1. Classification (NCBI taxonomy): domain Eukaryota; kingdom Metazoa; phylum Chordata; class Mammalia; order Rodentia; family Cricetidae; genus Onychomys; species Onychomys leucogaster. The sequence continues at coordinate 1,361,407 of CATKUP010000038.1, read as the reverse complement.
TTCAGAAATGGAGTTAAATCCCAGGCTGTGCGTCTTACTACATGCAAGACTTCGTTTCAGGTAAGGGCAGTCACTTTTCTGCTCAAACGAACTACATCGTTCACGAAGCTCACACGTTTCTCATCTTAACTGACAAGCATTGGATGTTAGAGGGTCAGTGCTTTGTATCAGTTTCAGAGGCAGATTTGGACTACATATGGTCCATATGTGTAGGAAACACCGTTCTTTTTTTCTGGGCACACTCAGATATCCTGCTGTATTAGAGACTCTAGAAAGCAAGAGTGTGCTTCTCGCTCTAAAGCAGAGTGTGATCCATGCATGAGAACTATGCTGTGTGTTTCACTTCAGAAATGGAGTTAAATCCCAGGCTCTGAGTCTTCCTACAAGCAAGACTTCGTTTCAGGTAAGGGCAGTCACTTTTCTGCTCAAACGAACTACATCGTTCACGAAGCTCACACGTTTCTCATCTTAACTGACAAGCATTGGATGTTAGAGGACCAGTGCTTTGTATCAGTTTCAGAAGCAGAGTTGGACTAGATATGGTCCGTATGTGTAGGAAACACCGTTCTTTTGTTCTCAGCACACTCACGTTTCCTGCGTCTTAGAGACTTTAGAAAGCAAGAGCGTGCTTCTCGCTCTAAAGCAGAGTTTGATCCATGGATGAGAACTATGCTGTGTGTTTCCCTTCAGAAAAGGAGTTAAATCCCAGGCTCTGTGTCTTCCTACAAGCAAGACTTCGTTTCAGGTAAGGGCAGTCACTTTTCAGCTCAAACGAACTACATCGTTCACGGAGCTCACACGTTTCTCATCTTAACAGACAAGCATTGGATGTTAGAGGACCAGTGCTTTGTATCAGTTTCAGAAGCAGAGTTGGACTAGATATGTTCCGTATGTGTAGGTACACCGTTCTTTTGTTCTCTGCAAACTCACATTTCCTGCTGTCTCAGAGACTCTAGAAAGCAAGATCGTGCTTCTTGTTCTAAAGCAGAGTGTGATCTATGGATGAGAACACTGCTGTGTGTTTCACTTCAGGAATGCAGTTAAATCCCAGGCTCTGAGTCTTCCTACAAGCAAGACTTCGTTTCAGGTAAGGGCAGTCAGTTTTCTGCTCAAATGAACTACATTGTTCACAAAGCTCCCACGTTTCTCATCTTAACTGACAAGCATTGGATGTTAGAGGACCAGTGCTTTGTATCAGTTTCAGAAGCAGAGTGGGACTAGATATGGTCCGTAAGTGTAGGAAACACCGTTCTTTTGTTCTCTGCAAACTCACGTTTCCTGCTGTCTTAGAGACCCTAGAAAGCAAGATCGTGCTTCTTGTTCTAAAGCAGAGTGTGATCAATGGATGAGAACACTGCTGTGTGTTTCACTTCAGGAATGGAGTTAAATCCCAGGCTCTGAGTCTTCCTGCAAGCAAGACTTCGTTTCAGGTAAGGGTAGTAAGTTTTCTGCTCAAACAAACTACATCATTCACGAAGCTCACATGTTTCTCATCTTAACTGACAAGCATTGGATGTTAGAGGACCAGTGCATTCTAACAGTTTCAGAAGAAGATTTGGACTACATATAGTCCGTCTGTGTATGAAACACCGTTCTTTTGTTCTGGGCACACTCAGATTTCCTGCTGTCTTAGAGACTCTAGAAAGCAAGAGTGTGCTTCTTGCTCTAAAGCAGAGTGTGATCCATGGATGAGAACTATGCTGTGTGTTTCCCTTCAGAAAAGGAGTTAAATCCCAGGCTCTGTGTCTTCCTACAAGCAAGACTTCTTTTCAGGTAAGCGCAGTCACTTTTCAGCTCAAAAGAACTACATCGTTCACGGAGCTCACACGTTTCTCATCTTAACAGACAAGCATTGGATGTTAGAGGACCAGTGCTTTGTATCATTTTCAGAAGCATTGTTGGACTAGATATGGTCCGTATGTGTAGGAAACACCGTTCTTTTGTTCTCTGCAAACTCACTTTTCCTGCTGTCTTAGAGACTCTAGAAAGCAAGATTGTGCTTCTTGTTCTAAAGCAGAGTGTGATCAATGGATGAGAACACTGCTGTGTGTTTCACTTCAGGAATAGAGTTAAATCTCAGGCTCTGAGTCTTCCTGCAAGCAAGACTTCTTTTCAGGTAAGGGCAGTCAGTTTTCTGCTCAAATGAACTACATCGTTCACAAAGCTCACACGTTTCTCATCTTAACAGACAAGCATTGAATGTTAGAGGACGAGTGCTTTGTATCAGTTTCAGAGGCAGAGTTGGACTAGATATGTACCGTATGTGTAGGTACACCGTTCTTTTGTTCTCTGCAAACTCACATTTCCTGCTGTCTCAGAGACTCTCGAAAGCAAGATCGTGCTTCTTGTACTAAAGCAGAGTGTGACCAATGGATGAGAACACTGCTGTGTGTTTCACTTCAGGAATGGAGTTAAATCCCAGGCTTTGAGTCTTCCTACAAGCAAGACTTCGTTTCAGGTAAGGGCAGTCAGTTTTCTGCTCAAAAGAACTACATCGTTCACAAAGCTCACACGTTTCTCATCTTAACTGACAAGCATTGGATGTTAGAGGACCAGTGCTTTGTATCAGTTTCAGAAGCAGAGTTGGACTTGATATCTTCCGAATGTGTAGGAAACACCATTCTTTTGTTCTCAGCACACTCACGTTTCCTGCGTCTTAGAGACTTTAGAAAGCAGGAGCGTGCTTCTCGCTCTAAAGCAGAGTGTGATCCATGGATGAGAACTATGCTGTGTGTTTCCCTTCATAAAAGGACTTAAATCACAGGCTCTGTGTCTTCCTACAAGCAAGACTTCGTTTCAGGTAAGGGCAGTCACTTTTCAGCTCAAACGAACTACATCGTTCACGGAGCTCACACGTTTCTCATCTTAACCGACAAGCATTGGATGTTAGAGGACCAGTGCTTTGTATCAGTTTCAGAAGCAGAGTTGGACTAGATATGGTCCGTATGTGTAGGAAACACTGTTCTTTTGTTCTCAGCAATCTCACGTTTCCTGCTGTCTTAGAGACTCTAGAAAGCAAGATCGTGCTTCTTGTTCTAACACAGAGTGTAATCAATGGATGAGAACACTGCTGTGTGTTTCACTTCAGGAATGGAGTTAAATCCCAGGCTCTGAGTCTTCCTGCAAGCAAGACTTCGTTTCAGGTAAGGGCAGTAAGTTTTCTGCTCAAATGAACTACATCGTTCACAAAGCTCACATGTTTCTCATCTTAACGGACAAGCATTGGGTGTTAGAGGACCAGTGCTTTGTATCAGTTTCAGAAGAAGAGTTGGACTAGATATGGTCCGTATGTGTAGGAAACACCGTTCTTTTGTTCTCAGCACACTCACGTTTCCTGCGTCTTAGAGACTTTAGAAAGCAAGAGCGTGCTTCTCGCTCTAAAGCAGAGTGTGATCCATGGATGAGAACTATGCTGTGTGTTTCCCTTCAGAAAAGGAGTTAAATCCCAGACTGTGTGTCTTCCTACAAACAAGACTTCGTTTCAGGTAAGGGCAGTCACTTTTCAGCTCAAACGAACTACATGGTTCACGGAGCTCACACGTTTCTCATCTTAACAGACAAGCATTGGATGTAGAGGGTCAGTGCTTTGTATCAGTTTCAGAAGCAGATTTGGACTACATATGGTCCATATGTGTAGGAAACACCGTTCTTTTGTTCTGGGCACACTCAGATTTCCTGCTTTCTTAAAGACTCTAGAAAGCAAGAGCGTGCTTCTTGCTCTAAAGCAGAGTGTGATCCATGGATGAGAACTATGCTGTGTGTTTCCCTTCAGAAATGGAGTTAAATCCCAGGCTGTGCGTCTTACTACATGCAAGACTTCGTTTCAGGTAAGGGCAGTCACTTTTCTGCTCAAACGAACTACATCGTTCACGAAGCTCACACGTTTCTCATCTTAACTGACAAGCATTGGATGTTAGAGGGTCAGTGCTTTGTATCAGTTTCAGAGGCAGATTTGGACTACATATGGTCCTTATGTGTAGGAAACACCGTTCTTTTTTTCTGGGCACACTCAGATATCCTGCTGTATTAGAGACTCTAGAAAGCAAGAGTGTGCTTCTCGCTCTAAAGCAGAGTGTGATCCATGCATGAGAACTATGCTGTGTGTTTCACTTCAGAAATGGAGTTAAATCCCAGGCTCTGAGTCTTCCTACAAGCAAGACTTCGTTTCAGGTAAGGGCAGTCACTTTTCTGCTCAAACGAACTACATCGTTCACGAAGCTCACACGTTTCTCATCTTAACTGACAAGCATTCGATGTTAGAGGACCAGTGCTTTGTATCAGTTTCAGAAGCAGAGTTGGACTAGATATGGTCCGTATGTGTAGGAAACACCGTTCTTTTGTTCTCAGCACACTCACGTTTCCTGCGTCTTAGAGACTTTAGAAAGCAAGAGCGTGCTTCTCGCTCTAAAGCAGAGTTTGATCCATGGATGAGAACTATGCTGTGTGTTTCCCTTCAGAAAAGGAGTTAAATCCCAGGCTCTGTGTCTTCCTACAAGCAAGACTTCGTTTCAGGTAAGGGCAGTCACTTTTCAGCTCAAACGAACTACATCGTTCACAGAGCTCACACGTTTCTCATCTTAACAGACAAGCATTGGATGTTAGAGGACCAGTGCTTTGTATCAGTTTCAGAAGCAGAGTTGGACTAGATATGTTCCGTATGTGTAGGTACACCGTTCTTTTGTTCTCTGCAAACTCACATTTCCTGCTGTCTCAGAGACTCTAGAAAGCAAGATCGTGCTTCTTGTTCTAAAGCAGAGTGTGATCTATGGATGAGAACACTGCTGTGTGTTTCACTTCAGGAATGCAGTTAAATCCCAGGCTCTGATTCTTCCTACAAGCAAGACTTCGTTTCAGGTAAGGGCAGTCAGTTTTCTGCTCAAATGAACTACATTGTTCACAAAGCTCCCATGTTTCTCATCTTAACTGACAAGCATTGGATGTTAGAGGACCAGTGCTTTGTATCAGTTTCAGAAGCAGAGTGGGACTAGATATGGTCCGTAAGTGTAGGAAACACCGTTCTTTTGTTCTCTGCAAACTCACGTTTCCTGCTGTCTTAGAGACCCTAGAAAGCAAGATCGTGCTTCTTGTTCTAAAGCAGAGTGTGATCAATGGATGAGAACACTGCTGTGTGTTTCACTTCAGGAATGGAGTTAAATCCCAGGCTCTGAGTCTTCCTGCAAGCAAGACTTCGTTTCAGGTAAGGGTAGTAAGTTTTCTGCTCAAACAAACTACATCGTTCACGAAGCTCACATGTTTCTCATCTTAACTGACAAGCATTGGATGTTAGAGGACCAGTGCATTCTAACAGTTTCAGAAGAAGATTTGGACTACATATAGTCCGTCTGTGTATGAAACACCGTTCTTTTGTTCTGGGCACACTCAGATTTCCTGCTGTCTTAGAGACTCTAGAAAGCAAGAGTGTGCTTCTTGCTCTAAAGCAGAGTGTGATCCATGGATGAGAACTATGCTGTGTGTTTCCCTTCAGAAAAGGAGTTAAATCCCAGGCTCTGTGTCTTCCTACAAGCAAGACTTCTTTTCAGGTAAGGGCAGTCACTTTTCAGCTCAAACGAACTACATCGTTCACGAAGCTCACACGTTTCTCATCTTAACTGACAAGCATTGGATGTTAGAGGACCAGTGCTTTGTATCAGTTTCAGAAGCAGAGTTGGACTAGATATGGTCCGTATGTGTAGGAAACACCGTTCTTTTGTTCTCAGCACACTCACGTTTCCTGCGTCTTAGAGACTTTAGAAAGCAAGAGCGTGCTTCTCGCTCTAAAGCAGAGTTTGATCCATGGATGAGAACTATGCTGTGTGTTTCCCTTCAGAAAAGGAGTTAAATCCCAGGCTCTGTGTCTTCCTACAAGCAAGACTTCGTTTCAGGTAAGGGCAGTCACTTTTCAGCTCAAACGAACTACATCGTTCACGGAGCTCACACGTTTCTCATCTTAACAGACAAGCATTGGATGTTAGAGGACCAGTGCTTTGTATCAGTTTCAGAAGCAGAGTTGGACTAGATATGTTCCGTATGTGTAGGTACACCGTTCTTTTGTTCTCTGCAAACTCACATTTCCTGCTGTCTCAGAGACTCTAGAAAGCAAGATCGTGCTTCTTGTTCTAAAGCAGAGTGTGATCTATGGATGAGAACACTGCTGTGTGTTTCACTTCAGGAATGCAGTTAAATCCCAGGCTCTGATTCTTCCTACAAGCAAGACTTCGTTTCAGGTAAGGGCAGTCAGTTTTCTGCTCAAATGAACTACATTGTTCACAAAGCTCCCACGTTTCTCATCTTAACTGACAAGCATTGGATGTTAGAGGACCAGTGCTTTGTATCAGTTTCAGAAGCAGAGTGGGACTAGATATGGTCCGTAAGTGTAGGAAACACCGTTCTTTTGTTCTCTGCAAACTCACGTTTCCTGCTGTCTTAGAGACCCTAGAAAGCAAGATCGTGCTTCTTGTTCTAAAGCAGAGTGTGATCAATGGATGAGAACACTGCTGTGTGTTTCACTTCAGGAATGGAGTTAAATCCCAGGCTCTGAGTCTTCCTGCAAGCAAGACTTCGTTTCAGGTAAGGGTAGTAAGTTTTCTGCTCAAACAAACTACATCGTTCACGAAGCTCACATGTTTCTCATCTTAACTGACAAGCATTGGATGTTAGAGGACCAGTGCATTCTAACAGTTTCAGAAGAAGATTTGGACTACATATAGTCCGTCTGTGTATGAAACACCGTTCTTTTGTTCTGGGCACACTCAGATTTCCTGCTGTCTTAGAGACTCTAGAAAGCAAGAGTGTGCTTCTTGCTCTAAAGCAGAGTGTGATCCATGGATGAGAACTATGCTGTGTGTTTCCCTTCAGAAAAGGAGTTAAATCCCAGGCTCTGTGTCTTCCTACAAGCAAGACTTCTTTTCAGGTAAGGGCAGTCACTTTTCAGCTCAAAAGAACTACATCGTTCACGGAGCTCACACGTTTCTCATCTTAACAGACAAGCATTGGATGTTAGAGGACCAGTGCTTTGTATCATTTTCAGAAGCATTGTTGGACTAGATATGGTCCGTATGTGTAGGAAACACCGTTCTTTTGTTCTCTGCAAACTCACTTTTCCTGCTGTCTTAGAGACTCTAGAAAGCAAGATCGTGCTTCTTGTTCTAAAGCAGAGTGTGATCAATGGATGAGAACACTGCTGTGTGTTTCACTTCAGGAATGGAGTTAAATCCCAGGCTTTGAGTCTTCCTACAAGCAAGACTTCGTTTCAGGTAAGGGCAGTCAGTTTTCTGCTCAAAAGAACTACATCGTTCACAAAGCTCACACGTTTCTCATCTTAACTGACAAGCATTGGATGTTAGAGGACCAGTGCTTTGTATCAGTTTCAGAAGCAGAGTTGGACTTGATATCTTCCGAATGTGTAGGAAACACCATTCTTTTGTTCTCAGCACACTCACGTTTCCTGCGTCTTAGAGACTTTAGAAAGCAGGAGCGTGCTTCTCGCTCTAAAGCAGAGTGTGATCCATGGATGAGAACTATGCTGTGTGTTTCCCTTCATAAAAGGACTTAAATCACAGGCTCTGTGTCTTCCTACAAGCAAGACTTCGTTTCAGGTAAGGGCAGTCACTTTTCAGCTCAAACGAACTACATCGTTCACAGAGCTCACACGTTTCTCATCTTAACCGACAAGCATTGAATGTTAGAGGACCAGTGCTTTGTATCAGTTTCAGAAGCAGAGTTGGACTAGATATGGTCCGTATGTGTAGGAAACACTGTTCTTTTGTTCTCAGCAATCTCACGTTTCCTGCTGTCTTAGAGACTCTAGAAAGCAAGATCGTGCTTCTTGTTCTAACACAGAGTGTAATCAATGGATGAGAACACTGCTGTGTGTTTCACTTCAGGAATGGAGTTAAATCCCAGGCTCTGAGTCTTCCTGCAAGCAAGACTTCGTTTCAGGTAAGGGCAGTAAGTTTTCTGCTCAAATGAACTACATCGTTCACAAAGCTCACACGTTTCTCATCTTAACTGACAAGCATTGGATGTTAGAGGGTCAGTGCTTTGTATCAGTTTCAGAGGCAGATTTGGACTACATATGGTCCATATGTGTAGGAAACACCGTTCTTTTGTTCTGGGCACACTCAGATATCCTGCTGTATTAGAGACTCTAGAAAGCAAGAGTGTGCTTCTCGCTCTAAAGCAGAGTGTGATCCATGGATGAGAACTATGCTGTGTGTTTCACTTCAGAAATGGAGTTAAATCCCAGGCTCTGAGTCTTCCTACAAGCAAGACTTCGTTTCAGGTAAGGGCAGTCACTTTTCTGCTCAAACGAACTACATCGTTCACGAAGCTCACACGTTTCTCATCTTAACTGACAAGCATTGGATGTTAGAGGACCAGTGCTTTGTATCAGTTTCAGAAGCAGAGTTGGACTAGATATGGTCCGTATGTGTAGGAAACACCGTTCTTTTGTTCTCAGCACACTCACGTTTCCTGCGTCTTAGAGACTTTAGAAAGCAAGAGCGTGCTTCTCGCTCTAAAGCAGAGTTTGATCCATGGATGAGAACTATGCTGTGTGTTTCCCTTCAGAAAAGGAGTTAAATCCCAGGCTCTGTGTCTTCCTACAAGCAAGACTTCGTTTCAGGTAAGGGCAGTCACTTTTCAGCTCAAACGAACTACATCGTTCACGGAGCTCACACGTTTCTCATCAAAACAGACAAGCATTGGATGTTAGAGGACCAGTGCTTTGTATCAGTTTCAGAAGCAGAGTTGGACTAGATATGTTCCGTATGTGTAGGTACACCGTTCTTTTGTTCTCTGCAAACTCACATTTCCTGCTGTCTCAGAGACTCTAGAAAGCAAGATCGTGCTTCTTGTTCTAAAGCAGAGTGTGATCAATGGATGAGAACACTGCTGTGTGTTTCACTTCAGGAATGGAGTTAAATCCCAGGCTCTGAGTCTTCCTGCAAGCAAGACTTCGTTTCAGGTAAGGGTAGTAAGTTTTCTGCTCAAACAAACTACATCGTTCACGAAGCTCACATGTTTCTCATCTTAACTGACAAGCATTGGATGTTAGAGGACCAGTGCATTCTAACAGTTTCAGAAGAAGATTTGGACTACATATAGTCCGTCTGTGTATGAAACACCGTTCTTTTGTTCTGGGCACACTCAGATTTCCTGCTGTCTTAGAGACTCTAGAAAGCAAGAGTGTGCTTCTTGCTCTAAAGCAGAGTGTGATCCATGGATGAGAACTATGCTGTGTGTTTCCCTTCAGAAAAGGAGTTAAATCCCAGGCTCTGTGTCTTCCTACAAGCAAGACTTCTTTTCAGGTAAGGGCAGTCACTTTTCAGCTCAAAAGAACTACATCGTTCACGGAGCTCACACGTTTCTCATCTTAACAGACAAGCATTGGATGTTAGAGGACCAGTGCTTTGTATCATTTTCAGAAGCATTGTTGGACTAGATATGGTCCGTATGTGTAGGAAACACCGTTCTTTTGTTCTCTGCAAACTCACTTTTCCTGCTGTCTTAGAGACTCTAGAAAGCAAGATCGTGCTTCTTGTTCTAAAGCAGAGTGTGATCAATGGATGAGAACACTGCTGTGTGTTTCACTTCAGGAATAGAGTTAAATCTCAGGCTCTGAGTCTTCCTGCAAGCAAGACTTCTTTTCAGGTAAGGGCAGTCAGTTTTCTGCTCAAATGAACTACATCGTTCACAAAGCTCACACGTTTCTCATCTTAACAGACAAGCATTGAATGTTAGAGGGTCAGTGCTTTGTATCAGTTTCAGAGGCACAGTTGGACTAGATATGTACCGTATGTGTAGGTACACCGTTCTTTTGTTCTCTGCAAACTCACATTTCCTGCTGTCTCAGAGACTCTCGAAAGCAAGATCGTGCTTCTTGTACTAAAGCAGAGTGTGACCAATGGATGAGAACACTGCTGTGTGTTTCACTTCAGGAATGGAGTTAAATCCCAGGCTTTGAGTCTTCCTACAAGCAAGACTTCGTTTCAGGTAAGGGCAGTCAGTTTTCTGCTCAAAAGAACTACATCGTTCACAAAGCTCACACGTTTCTCATCTTAACTGACAAGCATTGGATGTTAGAGGACCAGTGCTTTGTATCAGTTTCAGAAGCAGAGTTGGACTTGATATCTTCCGAATGTGTAGGAAACACCATTCTTTTGTTCTCAGCACACTCACGTTTCCTGCGTCTTAGAGACTTTAGAAAGCAGGAGCGTGCTTCTCGCTCTAAAGCAGAGTGTGATCCATGGATGAGAACTATGCTGTGTGTTTCCCTTCATAAAAGGACTTAAATCACAGGCTCTGTGTCTTCCTACAAGCAAGACTTCGTTTCAGGTAAGGGCAGTCACTTTTCAGCTCAAACGAACTACATCGTTCACGGAGCTCACACGTTTCTCATCTTAACCGACAAGCATTGGATGTTAGAGGACCAGTGCTTTGTATCAGTTTCAGAAGCAGATTTGGACTAGATATGGTCCGTATGTGTAGGAAACACTGTTCTTTTGTTCTCAGCAATCTCACGTTTCCTGCTGTCTTAGAGACTCTAGAAAGCAAGATCGTGCTTCTTGTTCTAACACAGAGTGTAATCAATGGATGAGAACACTGCTGTGTGTTTCACTTCAGGAATGGAGTTAAATCCCAGGCTCTGAGTCTTCCTGCAAGCAAGACTTCGTTTCAGGTAAGGGCAGTAAGTTTTCTGCTCAAATGAACTACATCGTTCACAAAGCTCACACGTTTCTCATCTTAACTGACAAGCATTGGATGTTAGAGGGTCAGTGCTTTGTATCAGTTTCAGAGGCAGATTTGGACTACATATGGTCCATATGTGTAGGAAACACCGTTCTTTTGTTCTGGGCACACTCAGATATCCTGCTGTATTAGAGACTCTAGAAAGCAAGAGTGTGCTTCTCGCTCTAAAGCAGAGTGTGATCCATGCATGAGAACTATGCTGTGTGTTTCACTTCAGAAATGGAGTTAAATCCCAGGCTCTGAGTCTTCCTACAAGCAAGACTTCGTTTCAGGTAAGGGCAGTCACTTTTCTGCTCAAACGAACTACATCGTTCACGAAGCTCACACGTTTCTCATCTTAACTGACAAGCATTGGATGTTAGAGGACCAGTGCTTTGTATCAGTTTCAGAAGCAGAGTTGGACTAGATATGGTCCGTATGTGTAGGAAACACCGTTCTTTTGTTCTCAGCACACTCACGTTTCCTGCGTCTTAGAGACTTTAGAAAGCAAGAGCGTGCTTCTCGCTCTAAAGCAGAGTTTGATCCATGGATGAGAACTATGCTGTGTGTTTCCCTTCAGAAAAGGAGTTAAATCCCAGGCTCTGTGTCTTCCTACAAGCAAGACTTCGTTTCAGGTAAGGGCAGTCACTTTTCAGCTCAAACGAACTACATCGTTCACGGAGCTCACACGTTTCTCATCTTAACAGACAAGCATTGGATGTTAGAGGACCAGTGCTTTGTATCAGTTTCAGAAGCAGAGTTGGACTAGATATGTTCCGTATGTGTAGGTACACCGTTCTTTTGTTCTCTGCAAACTCACATTTCCTGCTGTCTCAGAGACTCTAGAAAGCAAGATCGTGCTTCTTGTTCTAAAGCAGAGTGTGATCTATGGATGAGAACACTGCTGTGTGTTTCACTTCAGGAATGCAGTTAAATCCCAGGCTCTGATTCTTCCTACAAGCAAGACTTCGTTTCAGGTAAGGGCAGTCAGTTTTCTGCTCAAATGAACTACATTGTTCACAAAGCTCCCACGTTTCTCATCTTAACTGACAAGCATTGGATGTTAGAGGACCAGTGCTTTGTATCAGTTTCAGAAGCAGAGTGGGACTAGATATGGTCCGTAAGTGTAGGAAACACCGTTCTTTTGTTCTCTGCAAACTCACGTTTCCTGCTGTCTTAGAGACCCTAGAAAGCAAGATCGTGCTTCTTGTTCTAAAGCAGAGTGTGATCAATGGATGAGAACACTGCTGTGTGTTTCACTTCAGGAATGGAGTTAAATCCCAGGCTCTGAGTCTTCCTGCAAGCAAGACTTCGTTTCAGGTAAGGGTAGTAAGTTTTCTGCTCAAACAAACTACATCGTTCACGAAGCTCACATGTTTCTCATCTTAACTGACAAGCATTGGATGTTAGAGGACCAGTGCATTCTAACAGTTTCAGAAGAAGATTTGGACTACATATAGTCCGTCTGTGTATGAAACACCGTTCTTTTGTTCTGGGCACACTCAGATTTCCTGCTGTCTTAGAGACTCTAGAAAGCAAGAGTGTGCTTCTTGCTCTAAAGCAGAGTGTGATCCATGGATGAGAACTATGCTGTGTGTTTCCCTTCAGAAAAGGAGTTAAATCCCAGGCTCTCTGTCTTCCTACAAGCAAGACTTCTTTTCAGGTAAGTGCAGTCACTTTTCAGCTCAAAAGAACTACATTGTTCACGGAGCTCACACGTTTCTCATCTTAACAGACAAGCATTGGATGTTAGAGGACCAGTGCTTTGTATCATTTTCAGAAGCATTGTTGGACTAGATATGGTCCGTATGTGTAGGAAACACCGTTCTTTTGTTCTCTGCAAACTCACTTTTCCTGCTGTCTTAGAGACTCTAGAAAGCAAGATCGTGCTTCTTGTTCTAAAGCAGAGTGTGATCAATGGATGAGAACACTGCTGTGTGTTTCACTTCAGGAATAGAGTTAAATCTCAGGCTCTGAGTCTTCCTGCAAGCAAGACTTCTTTTCAGGTAAGGGCAGTCAGTTTTCTGCTCAAATGAACTACATCGTTCACAAAGCTCACACGTTTCTCATCTTAACAGACAAGCATTGAATGTTAGAGGGTCAGTGCTTTGTATCAGTTTCAGAGGCAGAGTTGGACTAGATATGTACCGTATGTGTAGGTACACCGTTCTTTTGTTCTCTGCAAACTCACATTTCCTGCTGTCTCAGAGACTCTCGAAAGCAAGATCGTGCTTCTTGTACTAAAGCAGAGTGTGACCAATGGATGAGAACACTGCTGTGTGTTTCACTTCAGGAATGGAGTTAAATCCCAGGCTTTGAGTCTTCCTACAAGCAAGACTTCGTTTCAGGTAAGGGCAGTCAGTTTTCTGCTCAAAAGAACTACATCGTTCACAAAGCTCACACGTTTCTCATCTTAACTGACAAGCATTGGATGTTAGAGGACCAGTGCTTTGTATCAGTTTCAGAAGCAGAGTTGGACTTGATATCTTCCGAATGTGTAGGAAACACCATTCTTTTGTTCTCAGCACACTCACGTTTCCTGCGTCTTAGAGACTTTAGAAAGCAGGAGCGTGCTTCTCGCTCTAAAGCAGAGTGTGATCCATGGATGAGAACTATGCTGTGTGTTTCCCTTCATAAAAGGACTTAAATCACAGGCTCTGTGTCTTCCTACAAGCAAGACTTCGTTTCAGGTAAGGGCAGTCACTTTTCAGCTCAAACGAACTACATCGTTCACGGAGCTCACACGTTTCTCATCTTAACCGACAAGCATTGGATGTTAGAGGACCAGTGCTTTGTATCAGTTTCAGAAGCAGAGTTGGACTAGATATGGTCCGTATGTGTAGGAAACACTGTTCTTTTGTTCTCAGCAATCTCACGTTTCCTGCTGTCTTAGAGACTCTAGAAAGCAAGATCGTGCTTCTTGTTCTAACACAGAGTGTAATCAATGGATGAGAACACTGCTGTGTGTTTCACTTCAGGAATGGAGTTAAATCCCAGGCTCTGAGTCTTCCTGCAAGCAAGACTTCGTTTCAGGTAAGGGCAGTAAGTTTTCTGCTCAAATGAACTACATCGTTCACAAAGCTCACATGTTTCTCATCTTAACGGACAAGCATTGGGTGTTAGAGGACCAGTGCTTTGTATCAGTTTCAGAAGAAGAGTTGGACTAGATATGGTCCGTATGTGTAGGAAACACCGTTCTTTTGTTCTCAGCACACTCACGTTTCCTGCGTCTTAGAGACTTTAGAAAGCAAGAGCGTGCTTCTCGCTCTAAAGCAGAGTGTGATCCATGGATGAGAACTATGCTGTGTGTTTCCCTTCAGAAAAGGAGTTAAATCCCAGACTGTGTGTCTTCCTACAAACAAGACTTCGTTTCAGGTAAGGGCAGTCACTTTTCAGCTCAAACGAACTACATGGTTCACGGAGCTCACACCTTTCTCATCTTAACAGACAAGCATTGGATGTTAGAGGGTCAGTGCTTTGTATCAGTTTCAGAAGCAGATTTGGACTACATATGGTCCATATGTGTAGGAAACACCGTTCTTTTGTTCTGGGCACACTCAGATTTCCTGCTTTCTTAAAGACTCTAGAAAGCAAGAGCGTGCTTCTTGCTCTAAAGCAGAGTGTGATCCATGGATGAGAACTATGCTGTGTGTTTCCCTTCAGAAATGGAGTTAAATCCCAGGCTGTGCGTCTTACTACATGCAAGACTTCGTTTCAGGTAAGGGCAGTCACTTTTCTGCTCAAACGAACTACATCGTTCACGAAGCTCACACGTTTCTCATCTTAACTGACAAGCATTGGATGTTAGAGGGTCAGTGCTTTGTATCAGTTTCAGAGGCAGATTTGGACTACATATGGTCCATATGTGTAGGAAACACCGTTCTTTTGTTCTGGGCACACTCAGATATCCTGCTGTATTAGAGACTCTAGAAAGCAAGAGTGTGCTTCTCGCTCTAAAGCAGAGTGTGATCCATGCATGAGAACTATGCTGTGTGTTTCACTTCAGAAATGGAGTTAAATCCCAGGCTCTGAGTCTTCCTACAAGCAAGACTTCGTTTCAGGTAAGGGCAGTCACTTTTCTGCTCAAACGAACTACATCGTTCACGAAGCTCACACGTTTCTCATCTTAACTGACAAGCATTGGATGTTAGAGGACCAGTGCTTTGTATCAGTTTCAGAAGCAGAGTTGGACTAGATATGGTCCGTATGTGTAGGAAACACCGTTCTTTTGTTCTCAGCACACTCACGTTTCCTGCGTCTTAGAGACTTTAGAAAGCAAGAGCGTGCTTCTCGCTCTAAAGCAGAGTTTGATCCATGGATGAGAACTATGCTGTGTGTTTCCCTTCAGAAAAGGAGTTAAATCCCAGGCTCTGTGTCTTCCTACAAGCAAGACTTCGTTTCAGGTAAGGGCAGTCACTTTTCAGCTCAAACAAACTACATCGTTCATGGAGATCACACGTTTCTCATCTTAACAGACAAGCATTGGATGTTAGAGGACCAGTGCTTTGTATCAGTTTCAGAAGCAGAGTTGGACTAGATATGTTCCGTATGTGTAGGTACACCGTTCTTTTGTTCTCTGCAAACTCACATTTCCTGCTGTCTCAGAGACTCTAGAAAGCAAGATCGTGCTTCTTGTTCTAAAGCAGAGTGTGATCTATGGATGAGAACACTGCTGTGTGTTTCACTTCAGGAATGCAGTTAAATCCCAGGCTCTGAGTCTTCCTACAAGCAAGACTTCGTTTCAGGTAAGGGCAGTCAGTTTTCTGCTCAAATGAACTACATTGTTCACAAAGCTCCCACGTTTCTCATCTTAACTGACAAGCATTGGATGTTAGAGGACCAGTGCTTTGTATCAGTTTCAGAAGCAGAGTGGGACTAGATATGGTCCGTAAGTGTAGGAAACACCATTCTTTTGTTCTCTGCAAACTCACGTTTCCTGCTGTCTTAGAGACCCTAGAAAGCAAGATCGTGCTTCTTGTTCTAAAGCAGAGTGTGATCAATGGATGAGAACACTGCTGTGTGTTTCACTTCAGGAATGGAGTTAAATCCCAGGCTCTGAGTCTTCCTGCAAGCAAGACTTCGTTTCAGGTAAGGGTAGTAAGTTTTCTGCTCAAACAAACTACATCGTTCACGAAGCTCACATGTTTCTCATCTTAACTGACAAGCATTGGATGTTAGAGGACCAGTGCATTCTAACAGTTTCAGAAGAAGATTTGGACTACATATAGTCCGTCTGTGTATGAAACACCGTTCTTTTGTTCTGGGCACACTCAGATTTCCTGCTGTCTTAGAGACTCTAGAAAGCAAGAGTGTGCTTCTTGCTCTAAAGCAGAGTGTGATCCATGCATGAGAACTATGCTGTGTGTTTCACTTCAGAAATGGAGTTAAATCCCAGGCTCTGAGTCTTCCTACAAGCAAGACTTCATTTCAGGTAAGGGCAGTCACTTTTCAGCTCAAACGAACTACATCGTTCACGGAGCTCACACGTTTCTCATCTTAACCGACAAGCATTGGATGTTAGAGGACCAGTGCTTTGTATCAGTTTCAGAAGCAGAGTTGGACTAGATATGGTCCGTATGTGTAGGAAACACTGTTCTTTTGTTCTCAGCAATCTCACGTTTCCTGCTGTCTTAGAGACTCTAGAAAGCAAGATCGTGCTTCTTGTTCTAACACAGAGTGTAATCAATGGATGAGAACACTGCTGTGTGTTTCACTTCAGGAATGGAGTTAAATCCCAGGCTCTGAGTCTTCCTGCAAGCAAGACTTCGTTTCAGGTAAGGGCAGTAAGTTTTCTGCTCAAATGAACTACATCGTTCACAAAGCTCACATGTTTCTCATCTTAACGGACAAGCATTGGGTGTTAGAGGACCAGTGCTTTGTATCAGTTTCAGAAGAAGAGTTGGACTAGATATGGTCCGTATGTGTAGGAAACACCGTTCTTTTGTTCTCAGCACACTCACGTTTCCTGCGTCTTAGAGACTTTAGAAAGCAAGAGCGTGCTTCTCGCTCTAAAGCAGAGTGTGATCCATGGATGAGAACTATGCTGTGTGTTTCCCTTCAGAAAAGGAGTTAAATCCCAGACTGTGTGTCTTCCTACAAACAAGACTTCGTTTCAGGTAAGGGCAGTCACTTTTCAGCTCAAACGAACTACATGGTTCACGGAGCTCACACGTTTCTCATCTTAACAGACAAGCATTGGATGTTAGAGGGTCAGTGCTTTGTATCAGTTTCAGAAGCAGATTTGGACTACATATGGTCCATATGTGTAGGAAACACCGTTCTTTTGTTCTCAGCACACTCACGTTTCCTGCGTCTTAGAGACTTTAGAAAGCAAGAGCGTGCTTCTCGCTCTAAAGCAGAGTTTGATCCATGGATGAGAACTATGCTGTGTGTTTCCCTTCAGAAAAGGAGTTAAATCCCAGGCTCTGTGTCTTCCTACAAGCAAGACTTCGTTTCAGGTAAGGGCAGTCACTTTTCAGCTCAAACGAACTACATCGTTCACGGAGCTCACACGTTTCTCATCTTAACAGACAAGCATTGGATGTTAGAGGACCAGTGCTTTGTATCAGTTTCAGAAGCAGAGTTGGACTAGATATGTTCCGTATGTGTAGGTACACCGTTCTTTTGTTCTCTGCAAACTCACATTTCCTGCTGTCTCAGAGACTCTAGAAAGCAAGATCGTGCTTCTTGTTCTAAAGCAGAGTGTGATCTATGGATGAGAACACTGCTGTGTGTTTCACTTCAGGAATGCAGTTAAATCCCAGGCTCTGAGTCTTCCTACAAGCAAGACTTCGTTTCAGGTAAGGGCAGTCAGTTTTCTGCTCAAATGAACTACATTGTTCACAAAGCTCCCACGTTTCTCATCTTAACTGACAAGCATTGGATGTTAGAGGACCAGTGCTTTGTATCAGTTTCAGAAGCAGAGTGGGACTAGATATGGTCCGTAAGTGTAGGAAACACCGTTCTTTTGTTCTCTGCAAACTCACTTTTCCTGCTGTCTTAGAGACTCTAGAAAGCAAGATCGTGCTTCTTGTTCTAAAGCACAGTGTGATCAATGGATGAGAACACTGCTGTGTGTTTCACTTCAGGAATGGAGTTAAATCCCAGGCTCTGAGTCTTCCTGCAAGCAAGACTTCGTTTCAGGTAAGGGTAGTAAGTTTTCTGCTCAAACAAACTACATCGTTCACGAAGCTCACATGTTTCTCATCTTAACTGACAAGCATTGGATGTTAGAGGACCAGTGCATTCTAACAGTTTCAGAAGAAGATTTGGACTACATATAGTCCGTCTGTGTATGAAACACCGTTCTTTTGTTCTGGGCACACTCAGATTTCCTGCTGTCTTAGAGACTCTAGAAAGCAAGAGTGTGCTTCTTGCTCTAAAGCAGAGTGTGATCCATGGATGAGAACTATGCTGTGTGTTTCCCTTCAGAAAAGGAGTTAAATCCCAGGCTCTGTGTCTGACTACAAGCAAGACTTCTTTTCAGGTAAGGGCAGTCACTTTTGAGCTCAAAAGAACTACATCGTTCACGGAGCTCCCACGTTTCTCATCTTAACAGACAAGCATTGGATGTTAGAGGACCAGTGCTTTGTATCATTTTCAGAAGCATTGTTGGACTAGATATGGTCCGTATGTGTAGGAAACACCGTTCTTTTGTTCTCTGCAAACTCACTTTTCCTGCTGTCTTAGAGACTCTAGAAAGCAAGATCGTGCTTCTTGTTCTAAAGCAGAGTGTGATCAATGGATGAGAACACTGCTGTGTGTTTCACTTCAGGAATAGAGTTAAATCTCAGGCTCTGAGTCTTCCTGCAAGCAAGACTTCTTTTCAGGTAAGGGCAGTCAGTTTTCTGCTCAAATGAACTACATCGTTCACAAAGCTCACACGTTTCTCATCTTAACGGACAAGCATTGGATGTTAGAGGACCAGTGCTTTGTATCAGTTTCAGAAGCAGAGTTGGACTAGATATGGTCCGTATGTGTAGGAAACACCGTTCTTTTGTTCTCAGCACACTCACGTTTCCTGCGTCTTAGAGACTTTAGAAAGCAAGTGCATGCTTCTCGCTCTAAAACAGAGTTTGATCCATGGATGAGAACTATGCTGTGTGTTTCCCTTCAGAAAAGGAGTTAAATCCCAGGCTCTGTGTCTTCCTACAAGCAAGACTTCGTTTCAGGTAAGGGCAGTCACATTTCACCTCAAACGAACTACATCGTTCACGGAACTCACACGTTTCTCATCTTAACAGACAAGCATTGGATGTTAGAGGACCAGTGCTTTGTATCAGTTTCAGAAGCAGAGTGGGACTAGATATGGTCCATATGTGTAGGAAACACCGTTCTTTTGTTCTGGGCACACTCAGATATCCTGCTGTATTAGAGACTCTAGAAAGCAAGAGTGTGATTCTCGCTCTAAAGCAGAGTGTGATCCATGGATGAGAACTATGCTTTGTGTTTCCCTTCATAAAAGGACTTAGTTCCCAGGCTCTGTGTCTTCCTACAAGCAAGACTTCATTTCAGGTAAGGGCAGTCACTTTTCAGCTCAAACGAACTACATCGTTCACGGAGCTCACACGTTTCTCATCTTAACCGACAAGCATTGGATGTTAGAGGACCAGTGCTTTGTATCAGTTTCCGAAGCAGAGTTGGACTAGATATGGTCCGTATGTGTAGGAAACACCATTCTTTTTTTCTCAGCACACTTACGTTTCCTGCTGTCTTAGAGACTCTAGAAAGCAAGATTGTGCTTCTTGTTCTAACGCAGAGTGTAATCAATGGATGAGAACACTGCTGTGTGTTTCACTTCAGGAATGGAGTTAAATCACAGGCTCTGAGTCTTCCTACAAGCAAGACTTCGTTTCAGGTAAGGGTAGTCAGTTTTCTGCTCAAAAAACCACATCTTTCACGAAGCTCACATGTTTCTCATCTTAACTGACAAGCATTGGATGTTAGAGGACCAGTGCATTCTAACAGTTTCAGAAGAAGATTTGGACTACATATAGTCCGTCTGTGTATGAGACACCGTTCTTTTGTTCTGGGCACACTCAGATTTCCTGCTGTCTTAGAGACTCTAGAAAGCAAGAGTGTGCTTCTTGCTCTAAAGCAGAGTGTGATCCATGGATGAGAACTATGCTGTGTGTTTCCCTTCAGAAAAGGAGTTAAATCCCAGGCTCTGTGTCTTCCTACAAGCAAAACTTCTTTTCAGGTAAGGGCAGTCACTTTTCAGCTCAAAAGAACTACATCGTTCACGGAGCTCACACGTTTCTCATCTTAAAAGACAAGCATTGGATGTTAGAGGACCAGTGCTTTGTATCAGTTTCAGAAGCAGAGTTGGACTAGATATGGTCCGTATGTGTAGGAAACACCGTTCTTTTGTTCTCCGCAATCTCACTTTTCCTGCTGTCTTAGAGGCTCTAGAAAGCAAGATCGTGCTTCTTGTTCTAAAGCAGAGTGTGACCAATGGATGAGAACACTGCTGTGTGTTTCACTTCAGGAATGGAGTTAAATCCCAGGCTCTGAGTCTTCCTGCAAGCAAGACTTCGTTTCAGGTAAGGGCAGTCAGTTTTCTGCTCAAATGAACTACATCGTTCACAAAGCTCACACGTTTCTCATCTTAACGGACAAGCATTGGGTGTTAGAGGACCAGTGGTTTGTATCAGTTTCAGAAGAAGAGTTGGACTAGATATGGTTCGTATGTGTAGGAAACACCGTTCTTTTGTTCTCAGCACACTCACGTTTCCTGCGTCTTAGAGACTTTAGAAAGCAAGAGCGTGCTTCTCGCTCTAAAGCAGAGTGTGATCCATGGATGAGAACTATGCTGTGTGTTTCCCTTCAGAAAAGGAGTTAAATCCCAGACTCTGTGTCTTCCTACATGCAAGACTTCGTTTCAGGTAAGGGCAGTCACTTTTCTGCTCAAACGAACTACATCGTTCACGAAGCTCACACGTTTCTCATCTTAACTGACAAGCATTGGATGTTAGAGGGTCAGTGCTTTGTATTAGTTTCAGAGGCAGATTTGGACTACATATGATCCATATGTGTAGGAAACACGGTTCTTTTGTTCTGGGCACACTCAGATATCCTGCTGTATTAGATACTCTAGAAAGCAAGAGTGTGCTTCTCGCTCTAAAGCAGAGTGTGATCCATGGATGAGAACTATGCTGTGTGTTTCACTTCAGAAATGGAGTTAAATCCCAGGCTCTGAGTCTTCCTACAAGCAAGACTTCGTTTCAGGTAAGGGCAGTCGCTTTTCTGCTCAAACGAACTACATCGTTCACGAAGCTCACACGTTTCTCATCTTAACTGACAAGCATTGGATGTTAGAGGACCAGTGCTTGGTATCAGTTTCAGAAGCAGAGTTGGACTAGATATGGTCCGTATGTGTAGGAAACACCGTTCTTTTGTTCTCAGCACACTCACGTTTCCTGCGTCTTAGAGACTTTAGAAAGCAAGTGCGTGCTTCTCGCTCTAAAACAGAGTTTGATCCATGGATGAGAACTATGCTGTGTGTTTCCCTTCAGAAAAGGAGTTAAATCCCAGGCTCTGTGTCTTCCTACAAGCAAGACTTCTTTTCAGGTAAGGGCAGTCACTTTTCAGCTCAAAAGAACTACATCGTTCACGGAGCTCACACGTTTCTCATCTTAACAGACAAGCATTGGATGTTAGAGGACCAGTGCTTTGTATCATTTTCAGAAGCATTGTTGGACTAGATATGGTCCGTATGTGTAGGAAACACCGTTCTTTTGTTCTCTGCAAACTCACTTTTCCTGCTGTCTTAGAGACTCTAGAAAGCAAGATCGTGCTTCTTGTTCTAAAGCAGAGTGTGATCAATGGATGAGAACACTGCTGTGTGTTTCACTTCAGGAATAGAGTTAAATCTCAGGCTCTGAGTCTTCCTGCAAGCAAGACTTCTTTTCAGGTAAGGGCAGTCAGTTTTCTGCTCAAATGAACTACATCGTTCACAAAGCTCACACGTTTCTCATCTTAACGGACAAGCATTGGATGTTAGAGGACCAGTGCTTTGTATCAGTTTCAGAAGCAGAGTTGGACTAGATATGGTCCGTATGTGTAGGAAACACCGTTCTTTTGTTCTCAGCACACTCACGTTTCCTGCGTCTTAGAGACTTTAGAAAGCAAGTGCATGCTTCTCGCTCTAAAACAGAGTTTGATCCATGGATGAGAACTATGCTGTGTGTTTCCCTTCAGAAAAGGAGTTAAATCCCAGGCTCTGTGTCTTCCTACAAGCAAGACTTCGTTTCAGGTAAGGGCAGTCACTTTTCAGCTCAAACGAACTACATCGTTCACGGAACTCACACGTTTCTCATCTTAACAGACAAGCATTGGATGTTAGAGGACCAGTGCTTTGTATCAGTTTCAGAAGCAGAGTGGGACTAGATATGGTCCATATGTGTAGGAAACACCGTTCTTTTGTTCTGGGCACACTCAGATATCCTGCTGTATTAGAGACTCTAGAAAGCAAGAGTGTGATTCTCGCTCTAAAGCAGAGTGTGATCCATGGATGAGAACTATGCTTTGTGTTTCCCTTCATAAAAGGACTTAGTTCCCAGGCTCTGTGTCTTCCTACAAGGAAGACTTCATTTCAGGTAAGGGCAGTCACTTTTCAGCTCAAACGAACTACATCGTTCACGGAGCTCACACGTTTCTCATCTTAACCGACAAGCATTGGATGTTAGAGGACCAGTGCTTTGTATCAGTTTCCGAAGCAGAGTTGGACTAGATATGGTCCGTATGTGTAGGAAACACCATTCTTTTTTTCTCAGCACACTTACGTTTCCTGCTGTCTTAGAGACTCTAGAAAGCAAGATTGTGCTTCTTGTTCTAACGCAGAGTGTAATCAATGGATGAGAACACTGCTGTGTGTTTCACTTCAGGAATGGAGTTAAATCACAGGCTCTGAGTCTTCCTACAAGCAAGACTTCGTTTCAGGTAAGGGTAGTCAGTTTTCTGCTCAAAAAACCACATCTTTCACGAAGCTCACATGTTTCTCATCTTAACTGACAAGCATTGGATGTTAGAGGACCAGTGCATTCTAACAGTTTCAGAAGAAGATTTGGACTACATATAGTCCGTCTGTGTATGAGACACCGTTCTTTTGTTCTGGGCACACTCAGATTTCCTGCTGTCTTAGAGACTCTAGAAAGCAAGAGTGTGCTTCTTGCTCTAAAGCAGAGTGTGATCCATGGATGAGAACTATGCTGTGTGTTTCCCTTCAGAAAAGGAGTTAAATCCCAGGCTCTGTGTCTTCCTACAAGCAAAACTTCTTTTCAGGTAAGGGCAGTCACTTTTCAGCTCAAAAGAACTACATCGTTCACAAAGCTCACACGTTTCTCATCTTAACGGACAAGCATTGGGTGTTAGAGGACCAGTGGTTTGTATCAGTTTCAGAAGAAGAGTTGGACTAGATATGGTTCGTATGTGTAGGAAACACCGTTCTTTTGTTCTCAGCACACTCACGTTTCCTGCGTCTTAGAGACTTTAGAAAGCAAGAGCGTGCTTCTCGCTCTAAAGCAGAGTGTGATCCATGGATGAGAACTATGCTGTGTGTTTCCCTTCAGAAAAGGAGTTAAATCCCAGACTCTGTGTCTTCCTACATGCAAGACTTCGTTTCAGGTAAGGGCAGTCACTTTTCTGCTCAAACGAACTACATCGTTCACGAAGCTCACACGTTTCTCATCTTAACTGACAAGCATTGGATGTTAGAGGGTCAGTGCTTTGTATTAGTTTCAGAGGCAGATTTGGACTACATATGATCCATATGTGTAGGAAACACGGTTCTTTTGTTCTGGGCACACTCAGATATCCTGCTGTATTAGATACTCTAGAAAGCAAGAGTGTGCTTCTCGCTCTAAAGCAGAGTGTGATCCATGGATGAGAACTATGCTGTGTGTTTCACTTCAGAAATGGAGTTAAATCCCAGGCTCTGAGTCTTCCTACAAGCAAGACTTCGTTTCAGGTAAGGGCAGTCGCTTTTCTGCTCAAACGAACTACATCGTTCACGAAGCTCACACGTTTCTCATCTTAACTGACAAGCATTGGATGTTAGAGGACCAGTGCTTGGTATCAGTTTCAGAAGCAGAGTTGGACTAGATATGGTCCGTATGTGTAGGAAACACCGTTCTTTTGTTCTCAGCACACTCACGTTTCCTGCGTCTTAGAGACTTTAGAAAGCAAGTGCGTGCTTCTCGCTCTAAAACAGAGTTTGATCCATGGATGAGAACTATGCTGTGTGTTTCCCTTCAGAAAAGGAGTTAAATCCCAGGCTCTGTGTCTTCCTACAAGCAAGACTTCTTTTCAGGTAAGGGCAGTCACTTTTCAGCTCAAAAGAACTACATCGTTCACGGAGCTCACACGTTTCTCATCTTAACAGACAAGCATTGGATGTTAGAGGACCAGTGCTTTGTATCATTTTCAGAAGCATTGTTGGACTAGATATGGTCCGTATGTGTAGGAAACACCGTTCTTTTGTTCTCTGCAAACTCACTTTTCCTGCTGTCTTAGAGACTCTAGAAAGCAAGATCGTGCTTCTTGTTCTAAAGCAGAGTGTGATCAATGGATGAGAACACTGCTGTGTGTTTCACTTCAGGAATAGAGTTAAATCTCAGGCTCTGAGTCTTCCTGCAAGCAAGACTTCTTTTCAGGTAAGGGCAGTCAGTTTTCTGCTCAAATGAACTACATCGTTCACAAAGCTCACACGTTTCTCATCTTAACGGACAAGCATTGGATGTTAGAGGACCAGTGCTTTGTATCAGTTTCAGAAGCAGAGTTGGACTAGATATGGTCCGTATGTGTAGGAAACACCGTTCTTTTGTTCTCAGCACACTCACGTTTCCTGCGTCTTAGAGACTTTAGAAAGCAAGTGCATGCTTCTCGCTCTAAAACAGAGTTTGATCCATGGATGAGAACTATGCTGTGTGTTTCCCTTCAGAAAAGGAGTTAAATCCCAGGCTCTGTGTCTTCCTACAAGCAAGACTTCGTTTCAGGTAAGGGCAGTCACTTTTCAGCTCAAACGAACTACATCGTTCACGGAACTCACACGTTTCTCATCTTAACAGACAAGCATTGGATGTTAGAGGACCAGTGCTTTGTATCAGTTTCAGAAGCAGAGTGGGACTAGATATGGTCCATATGTGTAGGAAACACCGTTCTTTTGTTCTGGGCACACTCAGATATCCTGCTGTATTAGAGACTCTAGAAAGCAAGAGTGTGATTCTCGCTCTAAAGCAGAGTGTGATCCATGGATGAGAACTATGCTTTGTGTTTCCCTTCATAAAAGGACTTAGTTCCCAGGCTCTGTGTCTTCCTACAAGGAAGACTTCATTTCAGGTAAGGGCAGTCACTTTTCAGCTCAAACGAACTACATCGTTCACGGAGCTCACACGTTTCTCATCTTAACCGACAAGCATTGGATGTTAGAGGACCAGTGCTTTGTATCAGTTTCCGAAGCAGAGTTGGACTAGATATGGTCCGTATGTGTAGGAAACACCATTCTTTTTTTCTCAGCACACTTACGTTTCCTGCTGTCTTAGAGACTCTAGAAAGCAAGATTGTGCTTCTTGTTCTAACGCAGAGTGTAATCAATGGATGAGAACACTGCTGTGTGTTTCACTTCAGGAATGGAGTTAAATCACAGGCTCTGAGTCTTCCTACAAGCAAGACTTCGTTTCAGGTAAGGGTAGTCAGTTTTCTGCTCAAAAAACCACATCTTTCACGAAGCTCACATGTTTCTCATCTTAACTGACAAGCATTGGATGTTAGAGGACCAGTGCATTCTAACAGTTTCAGAAGAAGATTTGGACTACATATAGTCCGTCTGTGTATGAGACACCGTTCTTTTGTTCTGGGCACACTCAGATTTCCTGCTGTCTTAGAGACTCTAGAAAGCAAGAGTGTGCTTCTTGCTCTAAAGCAGAGTGTGATCCATGGATGAGAACTATGCTGTGTGTTTCCCTTCAGAAAAGGAGTTAAATCCCAGGCTCTGTGTCTTCCTACAAGCAAAACTTCTTTTCAGGTAAGGGCAGTCACTTTTCAGCTCAAAAGAACTACATCGTTCACGGAGCTCACACGTTTCTCATCTTAAAAGACAAGCATTGGATGTTAGAGGACCAGTGCTTTGTATCAGTTTCAGAAGCAGAGTTGGACTAGATATGGTCCGTATGTGTAGGAAACACCGTTCTTTTGTTCTCCGCAATCTCACTTTTCCTGCTGTCTTAGAGACTCTAGAAAGCAAGATCGTGCTTCTTGTTCTAAAGCAGAGTGTGACCAATGGATGAGAACACTGCTGTGTGTTTCACTTCAGGAATGGAGTTAAATCCCAGGCTCTGAGTCTTCCTGCAAGCAAGACTTCGTTTCAGGTAAGGGCAGTCAGTTTTCTGCTCAAATGAACTACATCGTTCACAAAGCTCACACGTTTCTCATCTTAACGGACAAGCATTGGGTGTTAGAGGACCAGTGGTTTGTATCAGTTTCAGAAGAAGAGTTGGACTAGATATGGTTCGTATGTGTAGGAAACACCGTTCTTTTGTTCTCAGCACACTCACGTTTCCTGCGTCTTAGAGACTTTAGAAAGCAAGAGCGTGCTTCTCGCTCTAAAGCAGAGTGTGATCCATGGATGAGAACTATGCTGTGTGTTTCCCTTCAGAAAAGGAGTTAAATCCCAGACTCTGTGTCTTCCTACATGCAAGACTTCGTTTCAGGTAAGGGCAGTCACTTTTCTGCTCAAACGAACTACATCGTTCACGAAGCTCACACGTTTCTCATCTTAACTGACAAGCATTGGATGTTAGAGGGTCAGTGCTTTGTATTAGTTTCAGAGGCAGATTTGGACTACATATGATCCATATGTGTAGGAAACACGGTTCTTTTGTTCTGGGCACACTCAGATATCCTGCTGTATTAGATACTCTAGAAAGCAAGAGTGTGCTTCTCGCTCTAAAGCAGAGTGTGATCCATGGAATAGAACTATGCTGTGTGTTTCACTTCAGAAATGGAGTTAAATCCCAGGCTCTGAGTCTTCCTACAAGCAAGACTTCGTTTCAGGTAAGGGCAGTCGCTTTTCTGCTCAAACGAACTACATCGTTCACGAAGCTCACACGTTTCTCATCTTAACTGACAAGCATTGGATGTTAGAGGACCAGTGCTTGGTATCAGTTTCAGAAGCAGAGTTGGACTAGATATGGTCCGTATGTGTAGGAAACACCGTTCTTTTGTTCTCAGCACACTCACGTTTCCTGCGTCTTAGAGACTTTAGAAAGCAAGTGCGTGCTTCTCGCTCTAAAACAGAGTTTGATCCATGGATGAGAACTATGCTGTGTGTTTCCCTTCAGAAAAGGAGTTAAATCCCAGGCTCTGTGTCTTCCTACAAGCAAGACTTCTTTTCAGGTAAGGGCAGTCACTTTTCAGCTCAAAAGAACTACATCGTTCACGGAGCTCACACGTTTCTCATCTTAACAGACAAGCATTGGATGTTAGAGGACCAGTGCTTTGTATCATTTTCAGAAGCATTGTTGGACTAGATATGGTCCGTATGTGTAGGAAACACCGTTCTTTTGTTCTCTGCAAACTCACTTTTCCTGCTGTCTTAGAGACTCTAGAAAGCAAGATCGTGCTTCTTGTTCTAAAGCAGAGTGTGATCAATGGATGAGAACACTGCTGTGTGTTTCACTTCAGGAATAGAGTTAAATCTCAGGCTCTGAGTCTTCCTGCAAGCAAGACTTCTTTTCAGGTAAGGGCAGTCAGTTTTCTGCTCAAATGAACTACATCGTTCACAAAGCTCACACGTTTCTCATCTTAACGGACAAGCATTGGATGTTAGAGGACCAGTGCTTTGTATCAGTTTCAGAAGCAGAGTTGGACTAGATATGGTCCGTATGTGTAGGAAACACCGTTCTTTTGTTCTCAGCACACTCACGTTTCCTGCGTCTTAGAGACTTTAGAAAGCAAGTGCATGCTTCTCGCTCTAAAACAGAGTTTGATCCATGGATGAGAACTATGCTGTGTGTTTCCCTTCAGAAAAGGAGTTAAATCCCAGGCTCTGTGTCTTCCTACAAGCAAGACTTCGTTTCAGGTAAGGGCAGTCACTTTTCAGCTCAAACGAACTACATCGTTCACGGAACTCACACGTTTCTCATCTTAACAGACAAGCATTGGATGTTAGAGGACCAGTGCTTTGTATCAGTTTCAGAAGCAGAGTGGGACTAGATATGGTCCATATGTGTAGGAAACACCGTTCTTTTGTTCTGGGCACACTCAGATATCCTGCTGTATTAGAGACTCTAGAAAGCAAGAGTGTGATTCTCGCTCTAAAGCAGAGTGTGATCCATGGATGAGAACTATGCTTTGTGTTTCCCTTCATAAAAGGACTTAGTTCCCAGGCTCTGTGTCTTCCTACAAGGAAGACTTCATTTCAGGTAAGGGCAGTCACTTTTCAGCTCAAACGAACTACATCGTTCACGGAGCTCACACGTTTCTCATCTTAACCGACAAGCATTGGATGTTAGAGGACCAGTGCTTTGTATCAGTTTCCGAAGCAGAGTTGGACTAGATATGGTCCGTATGTGTAGGAAACACCATTCTTTTTTTCTCAGCACACTTACGTTTCCTGCTGTCTTAGAGACTCTAGAAAGCAAGATTGTGCTTCTTGTTCTAACGCAGAGTGTAATCAATGGATGAGAACACTGCTGTGTGTTTCACTTCAGGAATGGAGTTAAATCACAGGCTCTGAGTCTTCCTACAAGCAAGACTTCGTTTCAGGTAAGGGTAGTCAGTTTTCTGCTCAAAAAACCACATCTTTCACGAAGCTCACATGTTTCTCATCTTAACTGACAAGCATTGGATGTTACAGGACCAGTGCATTCTAACAGTTTCAGAAGAAGATTTGGACTACATATAGTCCGTCTGTGTATGAGACACCGTTCTTTTGTTCTGGGCACACTCAGATTTCCTGCTGTCTTAGAGACT
Organism: Onychomys leucogaster; assembly: GCA_949786385.1. Lineage (NCBI taxonomy): Eukaryota > Metazoa > Chordata > Mammalia > Rodentia > Cricetidae > Onychomys > Onychomys leucogaster. The sequence continues at coordinate 1,332,709 of CATKUP010000038.1, read as the reverse complement.
CTAGAAAGCAAGAGTGTGCTTCTTGCTCTAAAGCAGAGTGTGATCCATGGATGAGAACTATGCTGTGTGTTTCCCTTCAGAAAAGGAGTTAAATCCCAGGCTCTGTGTCTTCCTACAAGCAAAACTTCTTTTCAGGTAAGGGCAGTCACTTTTCAGCTCAAAAGAACTACATCGTTCACGGAGCTCACACGTTTCTCATCTTAAAAGACAAGCATTGGATGTTAGAGGACCAGTGCTTTGTATCAGTTTCAGAAGCAGAGTTGGACTAGATATGGTCCGTATGTGTAGGAAACACCGTTCTTTTGTTCTCCGCAATCTCACTTTTCCTGCTGTCTTAGAGACTCTAGAAAGCAAGATCATGCTTCTTGTTCTAAAGCAGAGTGTGACCAATGGATGAGAACACTGCTGTGTGTTTCACTTCAGGAATGGAGTTAAATCCCAGGCTCTGAGTCTTCCTGCAAGCAAGACTTCGTTTCAGGTAAGGGCAGTCAGTTTTCTGCTCAAATGAACTACATCGTTCACAAAGCTCACACGTTTCTCATCTTAACGGACAAGCATTGGGTGTTAGAGGACCAGTGGTTTGTATTAGTTTCAGAAGAAGAGTTGGACTAGATATGGTTCGTATGTGTAGGAAACACCGTTCTTTTGTTCTCAGCACACTCACGTTTCCTGCGTCTTAGAGACTTTAGAAAGCAAGAGCGTGCTTCTCGCTCTAAAGCAGAGTGTGATCCATGGATGAGAACTATGCTGTGTGTTTCCCTTCAGAAAAGGAGTTAAATCCCAGACTCTGTGTCTTCCTACATGCAAGACTTCGTTTCAGGTAAGGGCAGTCACTTTTCTGCTCAAACGAACTACATCGTTCACGAAGCTCACACGTTTCTCATCTTAACTGACAAGCATTGGATGTTAGAGGGTCAGTGCTTTGTATTAGTTTCAGAGGCAGATTTGGACTACATATGATCCATATGTGTAGGAAACACGGTTCTTTTGTTCTGGGCACACTCAGATATCCTGCTGTATTAGATACTCTAGAAAGCAAGAGTGTGCTTCTCGCTCTAAAGCAGAGTGTGATCCATGGATGAGAACTATGCTGTGTGTTTCACTTCAGAAATGGAGTTAAATCCCAGGCTCTGAGTCTTCCTACAAGCAAGACTTCGTTTCAGGTAAGGGCAGTCGCTTTTCTGCTCAAACGAACTACATCGTTCACGAAGCTCACACGTTTCTCATCTTAACTGACAAGCATTGGATGTTAGAGGACCAGTGCTTGGTATCAGTTTCAGAAGCAGAGTTGGACTAGATATGGTCCGTATGTGTAGGAAACACCGTTCTTTTGTTCTCAGCACACTCACGTTTCCTGCGTCTTAGAGACTTTAGAAAGCAAGTGCGTGCTTCTCGCTCTAAAACAGAGTTTGATCCATGGATGAGAACTATGCTGTGTGTTTCCCTTCAGAAAAGGAGTTAAATCCCAGGCTCTGTGTCTTCCTACAAGCAAGACTTCTTTTCAGGTAAGGGCAGTCACTTTTCAGCTCAAAAGAACTACATCGTTCACGAAGCTCACACGTTTCTCATCTTAACAGACAAGCATTGGATGTTAGAGGACCAGTGCTTTGTATCATTTTCAGAAGCATTGTTGGACTAGATATGGTCCGTATGTGTAGGAAACACCGTTCTTTTGTTCTCTGCAAACTCACTTTTCCTGCTGTCTTAGAGACTCTAGAAAGCAAGATCGTGCTTCTTGTTCTAAAGCAGAGTGTGATCAATGGATGAGAACACTGCTGTGTGTTTCACTTCAGGAATAGAGTTAAATCTCAGGCTCTGAGTCTTCCTGCAAGCAAGACTTCTTTTCAGGTAAGGGCAGTCAGTTTTCTGCTCAAATGAACTACATCGTTCACAAAGCTCACACGTTTCTCATCTTAACGGACAAGCATTGGATGTTAGAGGACCAGTGCTTTGTATCAGTTTCAGAAGCAGAGTTGGACTAGATATGGTCCGTATGTGTAGGAAACACCGTTCTTTTGTTCTCAGCACACTCACGTTTCCTGCGTCTTAGAGACTTTAGAAAGCAAGTGCATGCTTCTCGCTCTAAAACAGAGTTTGATCCATGGATGAGAACTATGCTGTGTGTTTCCCTTCAGAAAAGGAGTTAAATCCCAGGCTCTGTGTCTTCCTACAAGCAAGACTTCGTTTCAGGTAAGGGCAGTCACTTTTCAGCTCAAACGAACTACATCGTTCACGGAACTCACACGTTTCTCATCTTAACAGACAAGCATTGGATGTTAGAGGACCAGTGCTTTGTATCAGTTTCAGAAGCAGAGTGGGACTAGATATGGTCCATATGTGTAGGAAACACCGTTCTTTTGTTCTGGGCACACTCAGATATCCTGCTGTATTAGAGACTCTAGAAAGCAAGAGTGTGATTCTCGCTCTAAAGCAGAGTGTGATCCATGGATGAGAACTATGCTTTGTGTTTCCCTTCATAAAAGGACTTAGTTCCCAGGCTCTGTGTCTTCCTACAAGGAAGACTTCATTTCAGGTAAGGGCAGTCACTTTTCAGCTCAAACGAACTACATCGTTCACGGAGCTCACACGTTTCTCATCTTAACCGACAAGCATTGGATGTTAGAGGACCAGTGCTTTGTATCAGTTTCCGAAGCAGAGTTGGACTAGATATGGTCCGTATGTGTAGGAAACACCATTCTTTTTTTCTCAGCACACTTACGTTTCCTGCTGTCTTAGAGACTCTAGAAAGCAAGATTGTGCTTCTTGTTCTAACGCAGAGTGTAATCAATGGATGAGAACACTGCTGTGTGTTTCACTTCAGGAATGGAGTTAAATCACAGGCTCTGAGTCTTCCTACAAGCAAGACTTCGTTTCAGGTAAGGGTAGTCAGTTTTCTGCTCAAAAAACCACATCTTTCACGAAGCTCACATGTTTCTCATCTTAACTGACAAGCATTGGATGTTAGAGGACCAGTGCATTCTAACAGTTTCAGAAGAAGATTTGGACTACATATAGTCCGTCTGTGTATGAGACACCGTTCTTTTGTTCTGGGCACACTCAGATTTCCTGCTGTCTTAGAGACTCTAGAAAGCAAGAGTGTGCTTCTTGCTCTAAAGCAGAGTGTGATCCATGGATGAGAACTATGCTGTGTGTTTCCCTTCAGAAAAGGAGTTAAATCCCAGGCTCTGTGTCTTCCTACAAGCAAAACTTCTTTTCAGGTAAGGGCAGTCACTTTTCAGCTCAAAAGAACTACATCGTTCACGGAGCTCACACGTTTCTCATCTTAAAAGACAAGCATTGGATGTTAGAGGACCAGTGCTTTGTATCAGTTTCAGAAGCAGAGTTGGACTAGATATGGTCCGTATGTGTAGGAAACACCGTTCTTTTGTTCTCCGCAATCTCACTTTTCCTGCTGTCTTAGAGACTCTAGAAAGCAAGATCGTGCTTCTTGTTCTAAAGCAGAGTGTGACAAATGGATGAGAACACTGCTGTGTGTTTCACTTCAGGAATGGAGTTAAATCCCAGGCTCTGAGTCTTCCTGCAAGCAAGACTTCGTTTCAGGTAAGGGCAGTCAGTTTTCTGCTCAAATGAACTACATCGTTCACAAAGCTCACACGTTTCTCATCTTAACGGACAAGCATTGGGTGTTAGAGGACCAGTGGTTTGTATCAGTTTCAGAAGAAGAGTTGGACTAGATATGGTTCGTATGTGTAGGAAACACCGTTCTTTTGTTCTCAGCACATTCACGTTTCCTGCGTCTTAGAGACTTTAGAAAGCAAGAGCGTGCTTCTCGCTCTAAAGCAGAGTGTGATCCATGGATGAGAACTATGCTGTGTGTTTCCCTTCAGAAAAGGAGTTAAATCCCAGACTCTGTGTCTTCCTATATGCAAGACTTCGTTTCAGGTAAGGGCAGTCACTTTTCTGCTCAAACGAACTACATCGTTCACGAAGCTCACACGTTTCTCATCTTAACTGACAAGCATTGGATGTTAGAGGGTCAGTGCTTTGTATTAGTTTCAGAGGCAGATTTGGACTACATATGATCCATATGTGTAGGAAACACGGTTCTTTTGTTCTGGGCACACTCAGATATCCTGCTGTATTAGATACTCTAGAAAGCAAGAGTGTGCTTCTCGCTCTAAAGCAGAGTGTGATCCATGGATGAGAACTATGCTGTGTGTTTCACTTCAGAAATGGAGTTAAATCCCAGGCTCTGAGTCTTCCTACAAGCAAGACTTCGTTTCAGGTAAGGGCAGTCGCTTTTCTGCTCAAACGAACTACATCGTTCACGAAGCTCACACGTTTCTCATCTTAACTGACAAGCATTGGATGTTAGAGGACCAGTGCTTGGTATCAGTTTCAGAAGCAGAGTTGGACTAGATATGGTCCGTATGTGTAGGAAACACCGTTCTTTTGTTCTCAGCACACTCACGTTTCCTGCGTCTTAGAGACTTTAGAAAGCAAGTGCGTGCTTCTCGCTCTAAAACAGAGTTTGATCCATGGATGAGAACTATGCTGTGTGTTTCCCTTCAGAAAAGGAGTTAAATCCCAGGCTCTGTGTCTTCCTACAAGCAAGACTTCTTTTCAGGTAAGGGCAGTCACTTTTCAGCTCAAAAGAACTACATCGTTCACGGAGCTCACACGTTTCTCATCTTAACAGACAAGCATTGGATGTTAGAGGACCAGTGCTTTGTATCATTTTCAGAAGCATTGTTGGACTAGATATGGTCCGTATGTGTAGGAAACACCGTTCTTTTGTTCTCTGCAAACTCACTTTTCCTGCTGTCTTAGAGACTCTAGAAAGCAAGATCGTGCTTCTTGTTCTAAAGCAGAGTGTGATCAATGGATGAGAACACTGCTGTGTGTTTCACTTCAGGAATAGAGTTAAATCTCAGGCTCTGAGTCTTCCTGCAAGCAAGACTTCTTTTCAGGTAAGGGCAGTCAGTTTTCTGCTCAAATGAACTACATCGTTCACAAAGCTCACACGTTTCTCATCTTAACGGACAAGCATTGGATGTTAGAGGACCAGTGCTTTGTATCAGTTTCAGAAGCAGAGTTGGACTAGATATGGTCCGTATGTGTAGGAAACACCGTTCTTTTGTTCTCAGCACACTCACGTTTCCTGCGTCTTAGAGACTTTAGAAAGCAAGTGCATGCTTCTCGCTCTAAAACAGAGTTTGATCCATGGATGAGAACTATGCTGTGTGTTTCCCTTCAGAAAAGGAGTTAAATCCCAGGCTCTGTGTCTTCCTACAAGCAAGACTTCGTTTCAGGTAAGGGCAGTCACTTTTCAGCTCAAACGAACTACATCGTTCACGGAACTCACACGTTTCTCATCTTAACAGACAAGCATTGGATGTTAGAGGACCAGTGCTTTGTATCAGTTTCAGAAGCAGAGTGGGACTAGATATGGTCCATATGTGTAGGAAACACCGTTCTTTTGTTCTGGGCACACTCAGATATCCTGCTGTATTAGAGACTCTAGAAAGCAAGAGTGTGATTCTCGCTCTAAAGCAGAGTGTGATCCATGGATGAGAACTATGCTTTGTGTTTCCCTTCATAAAAGGACTTAGTTCCCAGGCTCTGTGTCTTCCTACAAGGAAGACTTCATTTCAGGTAAGGGCAGTCACTTTTCAGCTCAAACGAACTACATCGTTCACGGAGCTCACACGTTTCTCATCTTAACCGACAAGCATTGGATGTTAGAGGACCAGTGCTTTGTATCAGTTTCCGAAGCAGAGTTGGACTAGATATGGTCCGTATGTGTAGGAAACACCATTCTTTTTTTCTCAGCACACTTACGTTTCCTGCTGTCTTAGAGACTCTAGAAAGCAAGATTGTGCTTCTTGTTCTAACGCAGAGTGTAATCAATGGATGAGAACACTGCTGTGTGTTTCACTTCAGGAATGGAGTTAAATCACAGGCTCTGAGTCTTCCTACAAGCAAGACTTCGTTTCAGGTAAGGGTAGTCAGTTTTCTGCTCAAAAAACCACATCTTTCACGAAGCTCACATGTTTCTCATCTTAACTGACAAGCATTGGATGTTAGAGGACCAGTGCATTCTAACAGTTTCAGAAGAAGATTTGGACTACATATAGTCCGTCTGTGTATGAGACACCGTTCTTTTGTTCTGGGCACACTCAGATTTCCTGCTGTCTTAGAGACTCTAGAAAGCAAGAGTGTGCTTCTTGCTCTAAAGCAGAGTGTGATCCATGGATGAGAACTATGCTGTGTGTTTCCCTTCAGAAAAGGAGTTAAATCCCAGGCTCTGTGTCTTCCTACAAGCAAAACTTCTTTTCAGGTAAGGGCAGTCACTTTTCAGCTCAAAAGAACTACATCGTTCACGGAGCTCACACGTTTCTCATCTTAAAAGACAAGCATTGGATGTTAGAGGACCAGTGCTTTGTATCAGTTTCAGAAGCAGAGTTGGACTAGATATGGTCCGTATGTGTAGGAAACACCGTTCTTTTGTTCTCCGCAATCTCACTTTTCCTGCTGTCTTAGAGACTCTAGAAAGCAAGATCGTGCTTCTTGTTCTAAAGCAGAGTGTGACAAATGGATGAGAACACTGCTGTGTGTTTCACTTCAGGAATGGAGTTAAATCCCAGGCTCTGAGTCTTCCTGCAAGCAAGACTTCGTTTCAGGTAAGGGCAGTCAGTTTTCTGCTCAAATGAACTACATCGTTCACAAAGCTCACACGTTTCTCATCTTAACGGACAAGCATTGGGTGTTAGAGGACCAGTGGTTTGTATCAGTTTCAGAAGAAGAGTTGGACTAGATATGGTTCGTATGTGTAGGAAACACCGTTCTTTTGTTCTCAGCACATTCACGTTTCCTGCGTCTTAGAGACTTTAGAAAGCAAGAGCGTGCTTCTCGCTCTAAAGCAGAGTGTGATCCATGGATGAGAACTATGCTGTGTGTTTCCCTTCAGAAAAGGAGTTAAATCCCAGACTCTGTGTCTTCCTATATGCAAGACTTCGTTTCAGGTAAGGGCAGTCACTTTTCTGCTCAAACGAACTACATCGTTCACGAAGCTCACACGTTTCTCATCTTAACTGACAAGCATTGGATGTTAGAGGGTCAGTGCTTTGTATTAGTTTCAGAGGCAGATTTGGACTACATATGATCCATATGTGTAGGAAACACGGTTCTTTTGTTCTGGGCACACTCAGATATCCTGCTGTATTAGATACTCTAGAAAGCAAGAGTGTGCTTCTCGCTCTAAAGCAGAGTGTGATCCATGGATGAGAACTATGCTGTGTGTTTCACTTCAGAAATGGAGTTAAATCCCAGGCTCTGAGTCTTCCTACAAGCAAGACTTCGTTTCAGGTAAGGGCAGTCGCTTTTCTGCTCAAACGAACTACATCGTTCACGAAGCTCACACGTTTCTCATCTTAACTGACAAGCATTGGATGTTAGAGGACCAGTGCTTGGTATCAGTTTCAGAAGCAGAGTTGGACTAGATATGGTCCGTATGTGTAGGAAACACCGTTCTTTTGTTCTCAGCACACTCACGTTTCCTGCGTCTTAGAGACTTTAGAAAGCAAGTGCGTGCTTCTCGCTCTAAAACAGAGTTTGATCCATGGATGAGAACTATGCTGTGTGTTTCCCTTCAGAAAAGGAGTTAAATCCCAGGCTCTGTGTCTTCCTACAAGCAAGACTTCGTTTCAGGTAAGGGCAGTCACTTTTCAGCTCAAACGAACTACATCGTTCACGGAGCTCACACGTTTCTCATCTTAACAGACAAGCATTGGATGTTAGAGGACCAGTGTTTTGTATCAGTTTCAGAAGCAGAGTGGGACTAGATATGGTCCATATGTGTAGGAAACACCGTTCTTTTGTTCTGGGCACACTCAAATATCCTGCTGTATTAGAGACTCTAGAAAGCAAGAGTGTGCTTCTCGCTCTAAAGCAGAGTGTGTTCCATGGATGAGAACTATGCTGTGTGTTTCCCTTCATAAAAGGACTTAGTTCCCAGGCTCTGTGTCTTCCTACAAGCAAGACTTCATTTCAGGTAAGGGCAGTCACTTTTCAGCTCAAACGAACTACATCGTTCACGGAGCTCACACGTTTCTCATCTTAACCGACAAGCATTGGATGTTAGAGGACCAGTGCTTTGTATCAGTTTCCGAAGCAGAGTTGGACTAGATATGGTCTGTATGTGTAGGAAACACCGTTCTTTTTTTCTCAGCACACTTACGTTTCCTGTTGTCTTAGAGACTCTAGAAAGCAAGATCGTGCTTCTTGTTCTAAAGCAGAGTGTGACCAATGGATGAGAACACTGCTGTGTGTTTCACTTCAGGAATGGAGTTAAATCCCAGGCTCTGAGTCTTCCTGCAAGCAAGACTTCGTTTCAGGTAAGGGCAGTCAGTTTTCTGCTCAAATGAACTACATCGTTCACAAAGCTCACACGTTTCTCATCTTAACGGACAAGCATTGGGTGTTAGAGGACCAGTGGTTTGTATCAGTTTCAGAAGAAGAGTTGGACTAGATATGGTTCGTATGTGTAGGAAACACCGTTCTTTTGTTCTCAGCACACTCACGTTTCCTGCGTCTTAGAGACTTTAGAAAGCAAGAGCGTGCTTCTCGCTCTAAAGCAGAGTGTGATCCATGGATGAGAACTATGCTGTGTGTTTCCCTTCAGAAAAGGAGTTAAATCCCAGACTCTGTGTCTTCCTACATGCAAGACTTCGTTTCAGGTAAGGGCAGTCACTTTTCTGCTCAAACGAACTACATCGTTCACGAAGCTCACACGTTTCTCATCTTAACTGACAAGCATTGGATGTTAGAGGGTCAGTGCTTTGTATTAGTTTCAGAGGCAGATTTGGACTACATATGATCCATATGTGTAGGAAACACGGTTCTTTTGTTCTGGGCACACTCAGATATCCTGCTGTATTAGATACTCTAGAAAGCAAGAGTGTGCTTCTCGCTCTAAAGCAGAGTGTGATCCATGGATGAGAACTATGCTGTGTGTTTCACTTCAGAAATGGAGTTAAATCCCAGGCTCTGAGTCTTCCTACAAGCAAGACTTCGTTTCAGGTAAGGGCAGTCGCTTTTCTGCTCAAACGAACTACATCGTTCACGAAGCTCACACGTTTCTCATCTTAACTGACAAGCATTGGATGTTAGAGGACCAGTGCTTGGTATCAGTTTCAGAAGCAGAGTTGGACTAGATATGGTCCGTATGTGTAGGAAACACCGTTCTTTTGTTCTCAGCACACTCACGTTTCCTGCGTCTTAGAGACTTTAGAAAGCAAGTGCGTGCTTCTCGCTCTAAAACAGAGTTTGATCCATGGATGAGAACTATGCTGTGTGTTTCCCTTCAGAAAAGGAGTTAAATCCCAGGCTCTGTGTCTTCCTACAAGCAAGACTTCTTTTCAGGTAAGGGCAGTCACTTTTCAGCTCAAAAGAACTACATCGTTCACGGAGCTCACACGTTTCTCATCTTAACAGACAAGCATTGGATGTTAGAGGACCAGTGCTTTGTATCATTTTCAGAAGCATTGTTGGACTAGATATGGTCCGTATGTGTAGGAAACACCGTTCTTTTGTTCTCTGCAAACTCACTTTTCCTGCTGTCTTAGAGACTCTAGAAAGCAAGATCGTGCTTCTTGTTCTAAAGCAGAGTGTGATCAATGGATGAGAACACTGCTGTGTGTTTCACTTCAGGAATAGAGTTAAATCTCAGGCTCTGAGTCTTCCTGCAAGCAAGACTTCTTTTCAGGTAAGGGCAGTCAGTTTTCTGCTCAAATGAACTACATCGTTCACAAAGCTCACACGTTTCTCATCTTAACGGACAAGCATTGGATGTTAGAGGACCAGTGCTTTGTATCAGTTTCAGAAGCAGAGTGGGACTAGATATGGTCCATATGTGTAGGAAACACCGTTCTTTTGTTCTGGGCACACTCAGATATCCTGCTGTATTAGAGACTCTAGAAAGCAAGAGTGTGATTCTCGCTCTAAAGCAGAGTGTGATCCATGGATGAGAACTATGCTTTGTGTTTCCCTTCATAAAAGGACTTAGTTCCCAGGCTCTGTGTCTTCCTACAAGGAAGACTTCATTTCAGGTAAGGGCAGTCACTTTTCAGCTCAAACGAACTACATCGTTCACGGAGCTCACACGTTTCTCATCTTAACCGACAAGCATTGGATGTTAGAGGACCAGTGCTTTGTATCAGTTTCCGAAGCAGAGTTGGACTAGATATGGTCCGTATGTGTAGGAAACACCATTCTTTTTTTCTCAGCACACTTACGTTTCCTGCTGTCTTAGAGACTCTAGAAAGCAAGATTGTGCTTCTTGTTCTAACGCAGAGTGTAATCAATGGATGAGAACACTGCTGTGTGTTTCACTTCAGGAATGGAGTTAAATCACAGGCTCTGAGTCTTCCTACAAGCAAGACTTCGTTTCAGGTAAGGGTAGTCAGTTTTCTGCTCAAAAAACCACATCTTTCACGAAGCTCACATGTTTCTCATCTTAACTGACAAGCATTGGATGTTAGAGGACCAGTGCATTCTAACAGTTTCAGAAGAAGATTTGGACTACATATAGTCCGTCTGTGTATGAGACACCGTTCTTTTGTTCTGGGCACACTCAGATTTCCTGCTGTCTTAGAGACTCTAGAAAGCAAGAGTGTGCTTCTTGCTCTAAAGCAGAGTTTGATCCATGGATGAGAACTATGCTGTGTGTTTCCCTTCAGAAAAGGAGTTAAATCCCAGGCTCTGTGTCTTCCTACAAGCAAGACTTCTTTTCAGGTAAGGGCAGTCACTTTTCAGCTCAAAAGAACTACATCGTTCACGGAGCTCACACGTTTCTCATCTTAACAGACAAGCATTGGATGTTAGAGGACCAGTGCTTTGTATCATTTTCAGAAGCATTGTTGGACTAGATATGGTCCGTATGTGTAGGAAACACCGTTCTTTTGTTCTCTGCAAACTCACTTTTCCTGCTGTCTTAGAGACTCTAGAAAGCAAGATCGTGCTTCTTGTTCTAAAGCAGAGTGTGATCAATGGATGAGAACACTGCTGTGTGTTTCACTTCAGGAATAGAGTTAAATCTCAGGCTCTGAGTCTTCCTGCAAGCAAGACTTCTTTTCAGGTAAGGGCAGTCAGTTTTCTGCTCAAATGAACTACATCGTTCACAAAGCTCACACGTTTCTCATCTTAACGGACAAGCATTGGATGTTAGAGGACCAGTGCTTTGTATCAGTTTCAGAAGCAGAGTTGGACTAGATATGGTCCGTATGTGTAGGAAACACCGTTCTTTTGTTCTCAGCACACTCACGTTTCCTGCGTCTTAGAGACTTTAGAAAGCAAGTGCATGCTTCTCGCTCTAAAACAGAGTTTGATCCATGGATGAGAACTATGCTGTGTGTTTCCCTTCAGAAAAGGAGTTAAATCCCAGGCTCTGTGTCTTCCTACAAGCAAGACTTCGTTTCAGGTAAGGGCAGTCACTTTTCAGCTCAAACGAACTACATCGTTCACGGAACTCACACGTTTCTCATCTTAACAGACAAGCATTGGATGTTAGAGGACCAGTGCTTTGTATCAGTTTGAGAAGCAGAGTGGGACTAGATATGGTCCATATGTGTAGGAAACACCGTTCTTTTGTTCTGGGCACACTCAGATATCCTGCTGTATTAGAGACTCTAGAAAGCAAGAGTGTGCTTCTCGCTCTAAAGCAGAGTGTGTTCCATGGATGAGAACTATGCTGTGTGTTTCCCTTCATAAAAGGACTTAGTTCCCAGGCTCTGTGTCTTCCTACAAGCAAGACTTCATTTCAGGTAAGGGCAGTCACTTTTCAGCTCAAACGAACTACATCGTTCACGGAGCTCACACGTTTCTCATCTTAACCGACAAGCATTGGATGTTAGAGGACCAGTGCTTTGTATCAGTTTCCGAAGCAGAGTTGGACTAGATATGGTCTGTATGTGTAGGAAACACCGTTCTTTTTTTCTCAGCACACTTACGTTTCCTGTTGTCTTAGAGACTCTAGAAAGCAAGATCGTGCTTCTTGTTCTAAAGCAGAGTGTGACCAATGGATGAGAACACTGCTGTGTGTTTCACTTCAGGAATGGAGTTAAATCCCAGGCTCTGAGTCTTCCTGCAAGCAAGACTTCGTTTCAGGTAAGGGCAGTCAGTTTTCTGCTCAAATGAACTACATCGTTCACAAAGCTCACACGTTTCTCATCTTAACGGACAAGCATTGGGTGTTAGAGGACCAGTGGTTTGTATCAGTTTCAGAAGAAGAGTTGGACTAGATATGGTTCGTATGTGTAGGAAACACCGTTCTTTTGTTCTCAGCACACTCACGTTTCCTGCGTCTTAGAGACTTTAGAAAGCAAGAGCGTGCTTCTCGCTCTAAAGCAGAGTGTGATCCATGGATGAGAACTATGCTGTGTGTTTCCCTTCAGAAAAGGAGTTAAATCCCAGACTCTGTGTCTTCCTACATGCAAGACTTCGTTTCAGGTAAGGGCAGTCACTTTTCTGCTCAAACGAACTACATCGTTCACGAAGCTCACACGTTTCTCATCTTAACTGACAAGCATTGGATGTTAGAGGGTCAGTGCTTTGTATTAGTTTCAGAGGCAGATTTGGACTACATATGATCCATATGTGTAGGAAACACGGTTCTTTTGTTCTGGGCACACTCAGATATCCTGCTGTATTAGATACTCTAGAAAGCAAGAGTGTGCTTCTCGCTCTAAAGCAGAGTGTGATCCATGGATGAGAACTATGCTGTGTGTTTCACTTCAGAAATGGAGTTAAATCCCAGGCTCTGAGTCTTCCTACAAGCAAGACTTCGTTTCAGGTAAGGGCAGTCGCTTTTCTGCTCAAACGAACTACATCGTTCACGAAGCTCACACGTTTCTCATCTTAACTGACAAGCATTGGATGTTAGAGGACCAGTGCTTTGTATCATTTTCAGAAGCATTGTTGGACTAGATATGGTCCGTATGTGTAGGAAACACCGTTCTTTTGTTCTCTGCAAACTCACTTTTCCTGCTGTCTTAGAGACTCTAGAAAGCAAGATCGTGCTTCTTGTTCTAAAGCAGAGTGTGATCAATGGATGAGAACACTGCTGTGTGTTTCACTTCAGGAATAGAGTTAAATCTCAGGCTCTGAGTCTTCCTGCAAGCAAGACTTCTTTTCAGGTAAGGGCAGTCAGTTTTCTGCTCAAATGAACTACATCGTTCACAAAGCTCACACGTTTCTCATCTTAACGGACAAGCATTGGATGTTAGAGGACCAGTGCTTTGTATCAGTTTCAGAAGCAGAGTGGGACTAGATATGGTCCATATGTGTAGGAAACACCGTTCTTTTGTTCTGGGCACACTCAGATATCCTGCTGTATTAGAGACTCTAGAAAGCAAGAGTGTGATTCTCGCTCTAAAGCAGAGTGTGATCCATGGATGAGAACTATGCTTTGTGTTTCCCTTCATAAAAGGACTTAGTTCCCAGGCTCTGTGTCTTCCTACAAGGAAGACTTCATTTCAGGTAAGGGCAGTCACTTTTCAGCTCAAACGAACTACATCGTTCACGGAGCTCACACGTTTCTCATCTTAACCGACAAGCATTGGATGTTAGAGGACCAGTGCTTTGTATCAGTTTCCGAAGCAGAGTTGGACTAGATATGGTCCGTATGTGTAGGAAACACCATTCTTTTTTTCTCAGCACACTTACGTTTCCTGCTGTCTTAGAGACTCTAGAAAGCAAGATTGTGCTTCTTGTTCTAACGCAGAGTGTAATCAATGGATGAGAACACTGCTGTGTGTTTCACTTCAGGAATGGAGTTAAATCACAGGCTCTGAGTCTTCCTACAAGCAAGACTTCGTTTCAGGTAAGGGTAGTCAGTTTTCTGCTCAAAAAACCACATCTTTCACGAAGCTCACATGTTTCTCATCTTAACTGACAAGCATTGGATGTTAGAGGACCAGTGCATTCTAACAGTTTCAGAAGAAGATTTGGACTACATATAGTCCGTCTGTGTATGAGACACCGTTCTTTTGTTCTGGGCACACTCAGATTTCCTGCTGTCTTAGAGACTCTAGAAAGCAAGAGTGTGCTTCTTGCTCTAAAGCAGAGTTTGATCCATGGATGAGAACTATGCTGTGTGTTTCCCTTCAGAAAAGGAGTTAAATCCCAGGCTCTGTGTCTTCCTACAAGCAAGACTTCTTTTCAGGTAAGGGCAGTCACTTTTCAGCTCAAAAGAACTACATCGTTCACGGAGCTCACACGTTTCTCATCTTAACAGACAAGCATTGGATGTTAGAGGACCAGTGCTTTGTATCATTTTCAGAAGCATTGTTGGACTAGATATGGTCCGTATGTGTAGGAAACACCGTTCTTTTGTTCTCTGCAAACTCACTTTTCCTGCTGTCTTAGAGACTCTAGAAAGCAAGATCGTGCTTCTTGTTCTAAAGCAGAGTGTGATCAATGGATGAGAACACTGCTGTGTGTTTCACTTCAGGAATAGAGTTAAATCTCAGGCTCTGAGTCTTCCTGCAAGCAAGACTTCTTTTCAGGTAAGGGCAGTCAGTTTTCTGCTCAAATGAACTACATCGTTCACAAAGCTCACACGTTTCTCATCTTAACGGACAAGCATTGGATGTTAGAGGACCAGTGCTTTGTATCAGTTTCAGAAGCAGAGTTGGACTAGATATGGTCCGTATGTGTAGGAAACACCGTTCTTTTGTTCTCAGCACACTCACGTTTCCTGCGTCTTAGAGACTTTAGAAAGCAAGTGCATGCTTCTCGCTCTAAAACAGAGTTTGATCCATGGATGAGAACTATGCTGTGTGTTTCCCTTCAGAAAAGGAGTTAAATCCCAGGCTCTGTGTCTTCCTACAAGCAAGACTTCGTTTCAGGTAAGGGCAGTCACTTTTCAGCTCAAACGAACTACATCGTTCACGGAACTCACACGTTTCTCATCTTAACAGACAAGCATTGGATGTTAGAGGACCAGTGCTTTGTATCAGTTTGAGAAGCAGAGTGGGACTAGATATGGTCCATATGTGTAGGAAACACCGTTCTTTTGTTCTGGGCACACTCAGATATCCTGCTGTATTAGAGACTCTAGAAAGCAAGAGTGTGCTTCTCGCTCTAAAGCAGAGTGTGTTCCATGGATGAGAACTATGCTGTGTGTTTCCCTTCATAAAAGGACTTAGTTCCCAGGCTCTGTGTCTTCCTACAAGCAAGACTTCATTTCAGGTAAGGGCAGTCACTTTTCAGCTCAAACGAACTACATCGTTCACGGAGCTCACACGTTTCTCATCTTAACCGACAAGCATTGGATGTTAGAGGACCAGTGCTTTGTATCAGTTTCCGAAGCAGAGTTGGACTAGATATGGTCTGTATGTGTAGGAAACACCGTTCTTTTTTTCTCAGCACACTTACGTTTCCTGTTGTCTTAGAGACTCTAGAAAGCAAGATCGTGCTTCTTGTTCTAAAGCAGAGTGTGACCAATGGATGAGAACACTGCTGTGTGTTTCACTTCAGGAATGGAGTTAAATCCCAGGCTCTGAGTCTTCCTGCAAGCAAGACTTCGTTTCAGGTAAGGGCAGTCAGTTTTCTGCTCAAATGAACTACATCGTTCACAAAGCTCACACGTTTCTCATCTTAACGGACAAGCATTGGGTGTTAGAGGACCAGTGGTTTGTATCAGTTTCAGAAGAAGAGTTGGACTAGATATGGTTCGTATGTGTAGGAAACACCGTTCTTTTGTTCTCAGCACACTCACGTTTCCTGCGTCTTAGAGACTTTAGAAAGCAAGAGCGTGCTTCTCGCTCTAAAGCAGAGTGTGATCCATGGATGAGAACTATGCTGTGTGTTTCCCTTCAGAAAAGGAGTTAAATCCCAGACTCTGTGTCTTCCTACATGCAAGACTTCGTTTCAGGTAAGGGCAGTCACTTTTCTGCTCAAACGAACTACATCGTTCACGAAGCTCACACGTTTCTCATCTTAACTGACAAGCATTGGATGTTAGAGGGTCAGTGCTTTGTATTAGTTTCAGAGGCAGATTTGGACTACATATGATCCATATGTGTAGGAAACACGGTTCTTTTGTTCTGGGCACACTCAGATATCCTGCTGTATTAGATACTCTAGAAAGCAAGAGTGTGCTTCTCGCTCTAAAGCAGAGTGTGATCCATGGATGAGAACTATGCTGTGTGTTTCACTTCAGAAATGGAGTTAAATCCCAGGCTCTGAGTCTTCCTACAAGCAAGACTTCGTTTCAGGTAAGGGCAGTCGCTTTTCTGCTCAAACGAACTACATCGTTCACGAAGCTCACACGTTTCTCATCTTAACTGACAAGCATTGGATGTTAGAGGACCAGTGCTTTGTATCATTTTCAGAAGCATTGTTGGACTAGATATGGTCCGTATGTGTAGGAAACACCGTTCTTTTGTTCTCTGCAAACTCACTTTTCCTGCTGTCTTAGAGACTCTAGAAAGCAAGATCGTGCTTCTTGTTCTAAAGCAGAGTGTGATCAATGGATGAGAACACTGCTGTGTGTTTCACTTCAGGAATAGAGTTAAATCTCAGGCTCTGAGTCTTCCTGCAAGCAAGACTTCTTTTCAGGTAAGGGCAGTCAGTTTTCTGCTCAAATGAACTACATCGTTCACAAAGCTCACACGTTTCTCATCTTAACGGACAAGCATTGGATGTTAGAGGACCAGTGCTTTGTATCAGTTTCAGAAGCAGAGTGGGACTAGATATGGTCCATATGTGTAGGAAACACCGTTCTTTTGTTCTGGGCACACTCAGATATCCTGCTGTATTAGAGACTCTAGAAAGCAAGAGTGTGATTCTCGCTCTAAAGCAGAGTGTGATCCATGGATGAGAACTATGCTTTGTGTTTCCCTTCATAAAAGGACTTAGTTCCCAGGCTCTGTGTCTTCCTACAAGGAAGACTTCATTTCAGGTAAGGGCAGTCACTTTTCAGCTCAAACGAACTACATCGTTCACGGAGCTCACACGTTTCTCATCTTAACCGACAAGCATTGGATGTTAGAGGACCAGTGCTTTGTATCAGTTTCCGAAGCAGAGTTGGACTAGATATGGTCCGTATGTGTAGGAAACACCATTCTTTTTTTCTCAGCACACTTACGTTTCCTGCTGTCTTAGAGACTCTAGAAAGCAAGATTGTGCTTCTTGTTCTAACGCAGAGTGTAATCAATGGATGAGAACACTGCTGTGTGTTTCACTTCAGGAATGGAGTTAAATCACAGGCTCTGAGTCTTCCTACAAGCAAGACTTCGTTTCAGGTAAGGGTAGTCAGTTTTCTGCTCAAAAAACCACATCTTTCACGAAGCTCACATGTTTCTCATCTTAACTGACAAGCATTGGATGTTAGAGGACCAGTGCATTCTAACAGTTTCAGAAGAAGATTTGGACTACATATAGTCCGTCTGTGTATGAGACACCGTTCTTTTGTTCTGGGCACACTCAGATTTCCTGCTGTCTTAGAGACTCTAGAAAGCAAGAGTGTGCTTCTTGCTCTAAAGCAGAGTTTGATCCATGGATGAGAACTATGCTGTGTGTTTCCCTTCAGAAAAGGAGTTAAATCCCAGGCTCTGTGTCTTCCTACAAGCAAGACTTCTTTTCAGGTAAGGGCAGTCACTTTTCAGCTCAAAAGAACTACATCGTTCACGGAGCTCACACGTTTCTCATCTTAACAGACAAGCATTGGATGTTAGAGGACCAGTGCTTTGTATCATTTTCAGAAGCATTGTTGGACTAGATATGGTCCATATGTGTAGGAAACACCGTTCTTTTGTTCTCTGCAAACTCACTTTTCCTGCTGTCTTAGAGACTCTAGAAAGCAAGATCGTGCTTCTTGTTCTAAAGCAGAGTGTGATCAATGGATGAGAACACTGCTGTGTGTTTCACTTCAGGAATAGAGTTAAATCTCAGGCTCTGAGTCTTCCTGCAAGCAAGACTTCTTTTCAGGTAAGGGCAGTCAGTTTTCTGCTCAAATGAACTACATCGTTCACAAAGCTCACACGTTTCTCATCTTAACGGACAAGCATTGGATGTTAGAGGACCAGTGCTTTGTATCAGTTTCAGAAGCAGAGTTGGACTAGATATGGTCCGTATGTGTAGGAAACACCGTTCTTTTGTTCTCAGCACACTCACGTTTCCTGCGTCTTAGAGACTTTAGAAAGCAAGTGCATGCTTCTCGCTCTAAAACAGAGTTTGATCCATGGATGAGAACTATGCTGTGTGTTTCCCTTCAGAAAAGGAGTTAAATCCCAGGCTCTGTGTCTTCCTACAAGCAAGACTTCGTTTCAGGTAAGGGCAGTCACTTTTCAGCTCAAACGAACTACATCGTTCACGGAACTCACACGTTTCTCATCTTAACAGACAAGCATTGGATGTTAGAGGACCAGTGCTTTGTATCAGTTTGAGAAGCAGAGTGGGACTAGATATGGTCCATATGTGTAGGAAACACCGTTCTTTTGTTCTGGGCACACTCAGATATCCTGCTGTATTAGAGACTCTAGAAAGCAAGAGTGTGCTTCTCGCTCTAAAGCAGAGTGTGTTCCATGGATGAGAACTATGCTGTGTGTTTCCCTTCATAAAAGGACTTAGTTCCCAGGCTCTGTGTCTTCCTACAAGCAAGACTTCATTTCAGGTAAGGGCAGTCACTTTTCAGCTCAAACGAACTACATCGTTCACTGAGCTCACACGTTTCTCATCTTAACCGACAAGCATTGGATGTTAGAGGACCAGTGCTTTGTATCAGTTTCCGAAGCAGAGTTGGACTAGATATGGTCTGTATGTGTAGGAAACACCGTTCTTTTTTTCTCAGCACACTTACGTTTCCTGTTGTCTTAGAGACTCTAGAAAGCAAGATCGTGCTTCTTGTTCTAAAGCAGAGTGTGACCAATGGATGAGAACACTGCTGTGTGTTTCACTTCAGGAATGGAGTTAAATCCCAGGCTCTGAGTCTTCCTGCAAGCAAGACTTCGTTTCAGGTAAGGGCAGTCAGTTTTCTGCTCAAATGAACTACATCGTTCACAAAGCTCACACGTTTCTCATCTTAACGGACAAGCATTGGGTGTTAGAGGACCAGTGGTTTGTATCAGTTTCAGAAGAAGAGTTGGACTAGATATGGTTCGTATGTGTAGGAAACACCGTTCTTTTGTTCTCAGCACACTCACGTTTCCTGCGTCTTAGAGACTTTAGAAAGCAAGAGCGTGCTTCTCGCTCTAAAGCAGAGTGTGATCCATGGATGAGAACTATGCTGTGTGTTTCCCTTCAGAAAAGGAGTTAAATCCCAGACTCTGTGTCTTCCTACATGCAAGACTTCGTTTCAGGTAAGGGCAGTCACTTTTCTGCTCAAACGAACTACATCGTTCACGAAGCTCACACGTTTCTCATCTTAACTGACAAGCATTGGATGTTAGAGGGTCAGTGCTTTGTATTAGTTTCAGACGCAGATTTGGACTACATATGATCCATATGTGTAGGAAACACGGTTCTTTTGTTCTGGGCACACTCAGATATCCTGCTGTATTAGATACTCTAGAAAGCAAGAGTGTGCTTCTCGCTCTAAAGCAGAGTGTGATCCATGGATGAGAACTATGCTGTGTGTTTCACTTCAGAAATGGAGTTAAATCCCAGGCTCTGAGTCTTCCTACAAGCAAGACTTCGTTTCAGGTAAGGGCAGTCGCTTTTCTGCTCAAACGAACTACATCGTTCACGAAGCTCACACGTTTCTCATCTTAACTGACAAGCATTGGATGTTAGAGGACCAGTGCTTGGTATCAGTTTCAGAAGCAGAGTTGGACTAGATATGGTCCGTATGTGTAGGAAACACCGTTCTTTTGTTCTCAGCACACTCACGTTTCCTGCGTCTTAGAGACTTTAGAAAGCAAGTGCGTGCTTCTCGCTCTAAAACAGAGTTTGATCCATGGATGAGAACTATGCTGTGTGTTTCCCTTCAGAAAAGGAGTTAAATCCCAGGCTCTGTGTCTTCCTACAAGCAAGACTTCTTTTCAGGTAAGGGCAGTCACTTTTCAGCTCAAAAGAACTACATCGTTCACGGAGCTCACACGTTTCTCATCTTAACAGACAAGCATTGGATGTTAGAGGACCAGTGCTTTGTATCATTTTCAGAAGCATTGTTGGACTAGATATGGTCCGTATGTGTAGGAAACACCGTTCTTTTGTTCTCTGCAAACTCACTTTTCCTGCTGTCTTAGAGACTCTAGAAAGCAAGATCGTGCTTCTTGTTCTAAAGCAGAGTGTGATCAATGGATGAGAACACTGCTGTGTGTTTCACTTCAGGAATAGAGTTAAATCTCAGGCTCTGAGTCTTCCTGCAAGCAAGACTTCTTTTCAGGTAAGGGCAGTCAGTTTTCTGCTCAAATGAACTACATCGTTCACAAAGCTCACACGTTTCTCATCTTAACGGACAAGCATTGGATGTTAGAGGACCAGTGCTTTGTATCAGTTTCAGAAGCAGAGTGGGACTAGATATGGTCCATATGTGTAGGAAACACCGTTCTTTTGTTCTGGGCACACTCAGATATCCTGCTGTATTAGAGACTCTAGAAAGCAAGAGTGTGATTCTCGCTCTAAAGCAGAGTGTGATCCATGGATGAGAACTATGCTTTGTGTTTCCCTTCATAAAAGGACTTAGTTCCCAGGCTCTGTGTCTTCCTACAAGGAAGACTTCATTTCAGGTAAGGGCAGTCACTTTTCAGCTGAAACGAACTACATCGTTCACGGAGCTCACACGTTTCTCATCTTAACCGACAAGCATTGGATGTTAGAGGACCAGTGCTTTGTATCAGTTTCCGAAGCAGAGTTGGACTAGATATGGTCCGTATGTGTAGGAAACACCATTCTTTTTTTCTCAGCACACTTACGTTTCCTGCTGTCTTAGAGACTCTAGAAAGCAAGATTGTGCTTCTTGTTCTAACGCAGAGTGTAATCAATGGATGAGAACACTGCTGTGTGTTTCACTTCAGGAATGGAGTTAAATCACAGGCTCTGAGTCTTCCTACAAGCAAGACTTCGTTTCAGGTAAGGGTAGTCAGTTTTCTGCTCAAAAAACCACATCTTTCACGAAGCTCACATGTTTCTCATCTTAACTGACAAGCATTGGATGTTAGAGGACCAGTGCATTCTAACAGTTTCAGAAGAAGATTTGGACTACATATAGTCCGTCTGTGTATGAGACACCGTTCTTTTGTTCTGGGCACACTCAGATTTCCTGCTGTCTTAGAGACTCTAGAAAGCAAGAGTGTGCTTCTTGCTCTAAAGCAGAGTTTGATCCATGGATGAGAACTATGCTGTGTGTTTCCCTTCAGAAAAGGAGTTAAATCCCAGGCTCTGTGTCTTCCTACAAGCAAGACTTCTTTTCAGGTAAGGGCAGTCACTTTTCAGCTCAAAAGAACTACATCGTTCACGGAGCTCACACGTTTCTCATCTTAACAGACAAGCATTGGATGTTAGAGGACCAGTGCTTTGTATCATTTTCAGAAGCATTGTTGGACTAGATATGGTCCGTATGTGTAGGAAACACCGTTCTTTTGTTCTCTGCAAACTCACTTTTCCTGCTGTCTTAGAGACTCTAGAAAGCAAGATCGTGCTTCTTGTTCTAAAGCAGAGTGTGATCAATGGATGAGAACACTGCTGTGTGTTTCACTTCAGGAATAGAGTTAAATCTCAGGCTCTGAGTCTTCCTGCAAGCAAGACTTCTTTTCAGGTAAGGGCAGTCAGTTTTCTGCTCAAATGAACTACATCGTTCACAAAGCTCACACGTTTCTCATCTTAACGGACAAGCATTGGATGTTAGAGGACCAGTGCTTTGTATCAGTTTCAGAAGCAGAGTTGGACTAGATATGGTCCGTATGTGTAGGAAACACTGTTCTTTTGTTCTCAGCACACTCATGTTTCCTGCGTCTTAGAGACTTTAGAAAGCAAGTGCATGCTTCTCGCTCTAAAACAGAGTTTGATCCATGGATGAGAACTATGCTGTGTGTTTCCCTTCAGAAAAGGAGTTAAATCCCAGGCTCTGTGTCTTCCTACAAGCAAGACTTCGTTTCAGGTAAGGGCAGTCACTTTTCAGCTCAAACGAACTACATCGTTCACGGAACTCACACGTTTCTCATCTTAACAGACAAGCATTGGATGTTAGAGGACCAGTGCATTGTATCAGTTTGAGAAGCAGAGTGGGACTAGATATGGTCCATATGTGTAGGAAACACCGTTCTTTTGTTCTGGGCACACTCAGATATCCTGCTGTATTAGAGACTCTAGAAAGCAAGAGTGTGCTTCTCGCTCTAAAGCAGAGTGTGTTCCATGGATGAGAACTATGCTGTGTGTTTCCCTTCATAAAAGGACTTAGTTCCCAGGCTCTGTGTCTTCCTACAAGCAAGACTTCATTTCAGGTAAGGGCAGTCACTTTTCAGCTCAAACGAACTACATCGTTCACGGAGCTCACACGTTTCTCATCTTAACCGACAAGCATTGGATGTTAGAGGACCAGTGCTTTGTATCAGTTTCCGAAGCAGAGTTGGACTAGATATGGTCTGTATGTGTAGGAAACACCGTTCTTTTTTTCTCAGCACACTTACGTTTCCTGTTGTCTTAGAGACTCTAGAAAGCAAGATCGTGCTTCTTGTTCTAAAGCAGAGTGTGACCAATGGATGAGAACACTGCTGTGTGTTTCACTTCAGGAATGGAGTTAAATCCCAGGCTCTGAGTCTTCCTGCAAGCAAGACTTCGTTTCAGGTAAGGGCAGTCAGTTTTCTGCTCAAATGAACTACATCGTTCACAAAGCTCACACGTTTCTCATCTTAACGGACAAGCATTGGGTGTTAGAGGACCAGTGTTTTGTATCAGTTTCAGAAGAAGAGTTGGACTAGATATGGTTCGTATGTGTAGGAAACACCGTTCTTTTGTTCTCAGCACACTCACGTTTCCTGCGTCTTAGAGACTTTAGAAAGCAAGAGCGTGCTTCTCGCTCTAAAGCAGAGTGTGATCCATGGATGAGAACTATGCTGTGTGTTTCCCTTCAGAAAAGGAGTTAAATCCCAGACTCTGTGTCTTCCTACATGCAAGACTTCGTTTCAGGTAAGGGCAGTCACTTTTCTGCTCAAACGAACTACATCGTTCACGAAGCTCACACGTTTCTCATCTTAACTGACAAGCATTGGATGTTAGAGGGTCAGTGCTTTGTATTAGTTTCAGAGGCAGATTTGGACTACATATGATCCATATGTGTAGGAAACACGGTTCTTTTGTTCTGGGCACACTCAGATATCCTGCTGTATTAGATACTCTAGAAAGCAAGAGTGTGCTTCTCGCTCTAAAGCAGAGTGTGATCCATGGATGTGAACTATGCTGTGTGTTTCACTTCAGAAATGGAGTTAAATCCCAGGCTCTGAGTCTTCCTACAAGCAAGACTTCGTTTCAGGTAAGGGCAGTCGCTTTTCTGCTCAAACGAACTACATCGTTCACGAAGCTCACACGTTTCTCATCTTAACTGACAAGCATTGGATGTTAGAGGACCAGTGCTTGGTATCAGTTTCAGAAGCAGAGTTGGACTAGATATGGTCCGTATGTGTAGGAAACACCGTTCTTTTGTTCTCAGCACACTCACGTTTCCTGCGTCTTAGAGACTTTAGAAAGCAAGTGCGTGCTTCTCGCTCTAAAACAGAGTTTGATCCATGGATGAGAACTATGCTGTGTGTTTCCCTTCAGAAAAGGAGTTAAATCCCAGGCTCTGTGTCTTCCTACAAGCAAGACTTCTTTTCAGGTAAGGGCAGTCACTTTTCAGCTCAAAAGAACTACATCGTTCACGGAGCTCACACGTTTCTCATCTTAACAGACAAGCATTGGATGTTAGAGGACCAGTGCTTTGTATCATTTTCAGAAGCATTGTTGGACTAGATATGGTCCGTATGTGTAGGAAACACCGTTCTTTTGTTCTCTGCAAACTCACTTTTCCTGCTGTCTTAGAGACTCTAGAAAGCAAGATCGTGCTTCTTGTTCTAAAGCAGAGTGTGATCAATGGATGAGAACACTGCTGTGTGTTTCACTTCAGGAATAGAGTTAAATCTCAGGCTCTGAGTCTTCCTGCAAGCAAGACTTCTTTTCAGGTAAGGGCAGTCAGTTTTCTGCTCAAATGAACTACATCGTTCACAAAGCTCACACGTTTCTCATCTTAACGGACAAGCATTGGATGTTAGAGGACCAGTGCTTTGTATCAGTTTCAGAAGCAGAGTGGGACTAGATATGGTCCATATGTGTAGGAAACACCGTTCTTTTGTTCTGGGCACACTCAGATATCCTGCTGTATTAGAGACTCTAGAAAGCAAGAGTGTGATTCTCGCTCTAAAGCAGAGTGTGATCCATGGATGAGAACTATGCTTTGTGTTTCCCTTCATAAAAGGACTTAGTTCCCAGGCTCTGTGTCTTCCTACAAGCAAGACTTCATTTCAGGTAAGGGCAGTCACTTTTCAGCTGAAACGAACTACATCGTTCACGGAGCTCACACGTTTCTCATCTTAACCGACAAGCATTGGATGTTAGAGGACCAGTGCTTTGTATCAGTTTCCGAAGCAGAGTTGGACTAGATATGGTCCGTATGTGTAGGAAACACCATTCTTTTTTTCTCAGCACACTTACGTTTCCTGCTGTCTTAGAGACTCTAGAAAGCAAGATTGTGCTTCTTGTTCTAACGCAGAGTGTAATCAATGGATGAGAACACTGCTGTGTGTTTCACTTCAGGAATGGAGTTAAATCACAGGCTCTGAGTCTTCCTACAAGCAAGACTTCGTTTCAGGTAAGGGTAGTCAGTTTTCTGCTCAAAAAACCACATCTTTCACGAAGCTCACATGTTTCTCATCTTAACTGACAAGCATTGGATGTTAGAGGACCAGTGCATTCTAACAGTTTCAGAAGAAGATTTGGACTACATATAGTCCGTCTGTGTATGAGACACCGTTCTTTTGTTCTGGGCACACTCAGATTTCCTGCTGTCTTAGAGACTCTAGAAAGCAAGAGTGTGCTTCTTGCTCTAAAGCAGAGTTTGATCCATGGATGAGAACTATGCTGTGTGTTTCCCTTCAGAAAAGGAGTTAAATCCCAGGCTCTGTGTCTTCCTACAAGCAAGACTTCTTTTCAGGTAAGGGCAGTCACTTTTCAGCTCAAAAGAACTACATCGTTCACGGAGCTCACACGTTTCTCATCTTAACAGACAAGCATTGGATGTTAGAGGACCAGTGCTTTGTATCATTTTCAGAAGCATTGTTGGACTAGATATGGTCCGTATGTGTAGGAAACACCGTTCTTTTGTTCTCTGCAAACTCACTTTTCCTGCTGTCTTAGAGACTCTAGAAAGCAAGATCGTGCTTCTTGTTCTAAAGCAGAGTGTGATCAATGGATGAGAACACTGCTGTGTGTTTCACTTCAGGAATAGAGTTAAATCTCAGGCTCTGAGTCTTCCTGCAAGCAAGACTTCTTTTCAGGTAAGGGCAGTCAGTTTTCTGCTCAAATGAACTACATCGTTCACAAAGCTCACACGTTTCTCATCTTAACGGACAAGCATTGGATGTTAGAGGACCAGTGCTTTGTATCAGTTTCAGAAGCAGAGTTGGACTAGATATGGTCCGTATGTGTAGGAAACACCGTTCTTTTGTTCTCAGCACACTCACGTTTCCTGCGTCTTAGAGACTTTAGAAAGCAAGTGCATGCTTCTCGCTCTAAAACAGAGTTTGATCCATGGATGAGAACTATGCTGTGTGTTTCCCTTCAGAAAAGGAGTTAAATCCCAGGCTCTGTGTCTTCCTACAAGCAAGACTTCGTTTCAGGTAAGGGCAGTCACTTTTCAGCTCAAACGAACTACATCGTTCACGGAACTCACACGTTTCTCATCTTAACAGACAAGCATTGGATGTTAGAGGACCAGTGCTTTGTATCAGTTTGAGAAGCAGAGTGGGACTAGATATGGTCCATATGTGTAGGAAACACCGTTCTTTTGTTCTGGGCACACTCAGATATCCTGCTGTATTAGAGACTCTAGAAAGCAAGAGTGTGATTCTCGCTCTAAAGCAGAGTGTGATCCATGGATGAGAACTATGCTTTGTGTTTCCCTTCATAAAAGGACTTAGTTCCCAGGCTCTGTGTCTTCCTACAAGGAAGACTTCATTTCAGGTAAGGGCAGTCACTTTTCAGCTCAAACGAACTACATCGTTCACGGAGCTCACACGTTTCTCATCTTAACCGACAAGCATTGGATGTTAGAGGACCAGTGCTTTGTATCAGTTTCCGAAACAGAGTTGGACTAGATATGGTCCGTATGTGTAGGAAACACCATTCTTTTTTTCTCAGCACACTTACGTTTCCTGCTGTCTTAGAGACTCTAGAAAGCAAGATTGTGCTTCTTGTTCTAACGCAGAGTGTAATCAATGGATGAGAACACTGCTGTGTGTTTCACTTCAGGAATGGAGTTAAATCACAGGCTCTGAGTCTTCCTACAAGCAAGACTTCGTTTCAGGTAAGGGTAGTCAGTTTTCTGCTCAAAAAACCACATCTTTCACGAAGCTCACATGTTTCTCATCTTAACTGACAAGCATTGGATGTTAGAGGACCAGTGCATTCTAACAGTTTCAGAAGAAGATTTGGACTACATATAGTCCGTCTGTGTATGAGACACCGTTCTTTTGTTCTGGGCACACTCAGATTTCCTGCTGTCTTAGAGACTCTAGAAAGCAAGAGTGTGCTTCTTGCTCTAAAGCAGAGTGTGATCCATGGATGAGAACTATGCTGTGTGTTTCCCTTCAGAAAAGGAGTTAAATCCCAGGCTCTGTGTCTTCCTACAATCAAAACTTCTTTTCAGGTAAGGGCAGTCACTTTTCAGCTCAAAAGAACTACATCGTTCACGGAGCTCACACGTTTCTCATCTTAAAAGACAAGCATTGGATGTTAGAGGACCAGTGCTTTGTATCAGTTTCAGAAGCAGAGTTGGACTAGATATGGTCCGTATGTGTAGGAAACACCGTTCTTTTGTTCTCTGCAATCTCACTTTTCCTGCTGTCTTAGAGACTCTAGAAAGCAAGATCGTGCTTCTTGTTCTAAAGCAGAGTGTGACCAATGGATGAGAACACTGCTGTGTGTTTCACTTCAGGAATGGAGTTAAATCCCAGGCTCTGAGTCTTCCTGCAAGCAAGACTTCGTTTCAGGTAAGGGCAGTCAGTTTTCTGCTCAAATGAACTACATCGTTCACAAAGCTCACACGTTTCTCATCTTAACGGACAAGCATTGGGTGTTAGAGGACCAGTGGTTTGTATCAGTTTCAGAAGAAGAGTTGGACTAGATATGGTTCGTATGTGTAGGAAACACCGTTCTTTTGTTCTCAGCACACTCACGTTTCCTGCGTCTTAGAGACTTTAGAAAGCAAGAGCGTGCTTCTCGCTCTAAAGCAGAGTGTGATCCATGGATGAGAACTATGCTGTGTGTTTCCCTTCAGAAAAGGAGTTAAATCCCAGACTCTGTGTCTTCCTACATGCAAGACTTCGTTTCAGGTAAGGGCAGTCACTTTTCTGCTCAAACGAACTACATCGTTCACGAAGCTCACACGTTTCTCATCTTAACTGACAAGCATTGGATGTTAGAGGGTCAGTGCTTTGTATTAGTTTCAGAGGCAGATTTGGACTACATATGATCCATATGTGTAGGAAACACGGTTCTTTTGTTCTGGGCACACTCAGATATCCTGCTGTATTAGATACTCTAGAAAGCAAGAGTGTGCTTCTCGCTCTAAAGCAGAGTGTGATCCATGGATGAGAACTATGCTGTGTGTTTCACTTCAGAAATGGAGTTAAATCCCAGGCTCTGAGTCTTCCTACAAGCAAGACTTCGTTTCAGGTAAGGGCAGTCGCTTTTCTGCTCAAACGAACTACATCGTTCACGAAGCTCACACGTTTCTCATCTTAACTGACAAGCATTGGATGTTAGAGGACCAGTGCTTGGTATCAGTTTCAGAAGCAGAGTTGGACTAGATATGGTCCGTATGTGTAGGAAACACCGTTCTTTTGTTCTCAGCACACTCACGTTTCCTGCGTCTTAGAGACTTTAGAAAGCAAGTGCGTGCTTCTCGCTCTAAAACAGAGTTTGATCCATGGATGAGAACTATGCTGTGTGTTTCCCTTCAGAAAAGGAGTTAAATCCCAGGCTCTGTGTCTTCCTACAAGCAAGACTTCTTTTCAGGTAAGGGCAGTCACTTTTCAGCTCAAAAGAACTACATCGTTCACGGAGCTCACACGTTTCTCATCTTAACAGACAAGCATTGGATGTTAGAGGACCAGTGCTTTGTATCATTTTCAGAAGCATTGTTGGACTAGATATGGTCCGTATGTGTAGGAAACACCGTTCTTTTGTTCTCTGCAAACTCACTTTTCCTGCTGTCTTAGAGACTCTAGAAAGCAAGATCGTGCTTCTTGTTCTAAAGCAGAGTGTGATCAATGGATGAGAACACTGCTGTGTGTTTCACTTCAGGAATAGAGTTAAATCTCAGGCTCTGAGTCTTCCTGCAAGCAAGACTTCTTTTCAGGTAAGGGCAGTCAGTTTTCTGCTCAAATGAACTACATCGTTCACAAAGCTCACACGTTTCTCATCTTAACGGACAAGCATTGGATGTTAGAGGACCAGTGCTTTGTATCAGTTTCAGAAGCAGAGTTGGACTAGATATGGTCCGTATGTGTAGGAAACACCGTTCTTTTGTTCTCAGCACACTCACGTTTCCTGCGTCTTAGAGACTTTAGAAAGCAAGTGCATGCTTCTCGCTCTAAAACAGAGTTTGATCCATGGATGAGAACTATGCTGTGTGTTTCCCTTCAGAAAAGGAGTTAAATCCCAGGCTCTGTGTCTTCCTACAAGCAAGACTTCGTTTCAGGTAAGGGCAGTCACTTTTCAGCTCAAACGAACTACATCGTTCACGGAACTCACACGTTTCTCATCTTAACAGACAAGCATTGGATGTTAGAGGACCAGTGCTTTGTATCAGTTTCAGAAGCAGAGTGGGACTAGATATGGTCCATATGTGTAGGAAACACCGTTCTTTTGTTCTGGGCACACTCAGATATCCTGCTGTATTAGAGACTCTAGAAAGCAAGAGTGTGATTCTTGCTCTAAAGCAGAGTGTGATCCATGGATGAGAACTATGCTTTGTGTTTCCCTTCATAAAAGGACTTAGTTCCCAGGCTCTGTGTCTTCCTACAAGGAAGACTTCATTTCAGGTAAGGGCAGTCACTTTTCAGCTCAAACGAACTACATCGTTCACGGAGCTCACACGTTTCTCATCTTAACCGACAAGCATTGGATGTTAGAGGACCAGTGCTTTGTATCAGTTTCCGAAGCAGAGTTGGACTAGATATGGTCCGTATGTGTAGGAAACACCATTCTTTTTTTCTCAGCACACTTACGTTTCCTGCTGTCTTAGAGACTCTAGAAAGCAAGATTGTGCTTCTTGTTCTAACGCAGAGTGTAATCAATGGATGAGAACACTGCTGTGTGTTTCACTTCAGGAATGGAGTTAAATCACAGGCTCTGAGTCTTCCTACAAGCAAGACTTCGTTTCAGGTAAGGGTAGTCAGTTTTCTGCTCAAAAAACCACATCTTTCACGAAGCTCACATGTTTCTCATCTTAACTGACAAGCATTGGATGTTAGAGGACCAGTGCATTCTAACAGTTTCAGAAGAAGATTTGGACTACATATAGTCCGTCTGTGTATGAGACACCGTTCTTTTGTTCTGGGCACACTCAGATTTCCTGCTGTCTTAGAGACTCTAGAAAGCAAGAGTGTGCTTCTTGCTCTAAAGCAGAGTGTGATCCATGGATGAGAACTATGCTGTGTGTTTCCCTTCAGAAAAGGAGTTAAATCCCAGGCTCTGTGTCTTCCTACAAGCAAAACTTCTTTTCAGGTAAGGGCAGTCACTTTTCAGCTCAAAAGAACTACATCGTTCACGGAGCTCACACGTTTCTCATCTTAAAAGACAAGCATTGGATGTTAGAGGACCAGTGCTTTGTATCAGTTTCAGAAGCAGAGTTGGACTAGATATGGTCCGTATGTGTAGGAAACACCGTTCTTTTGTTCTCCGCAATCTCACTTTTCCTGCTGTCTTAGAGACTCTAGAAAGCAAGATCGTGCTTCTTGTTCTAAAGCAGAGTGTGACCAATGGATGAGAACACTGCTGTGTGTTTCACTTCAGGAATGGAGTTAAATCCCAGGCTCTGAGTCTTCCTGCAAGCAAGACTTCGTTTCAGGTAAGGGCAGTCAGTTTTCTGCTCAAATGAACTACATCGTTCACAAAGCTCACACGTTTCTCATCTTAACGGACAAGCATTGGGTGTTAGAGGACCAGTGGTTTGTATCAGTTTCAGAAGAAGAGTTGGACTAGATATGGTTCGTATGTGTAGGAAACACCGTTCTTTTGTTCTCAGCACACTCACGTTTCCTGCGTCTTAGAGACTTTAGAAAGCAAGAGCGTGCTTCTCGCTCTAAAGCAGAGTGTGATCCATGGATGAGAACTATGCTGTGTGTTTCCCTTCAGAAAAGGAGTTAAATCCCAGACTCTGTGTCTTCCTATATGCAAGACTTCGTTTCAGGTAAGGGCAGTCACTTTTCTGCTCAAACGAACTACATCGTTCACGAAGCTCACACGTTTCTCATCTTAACTGACAAGCATTGGATGTTAGAGGGTCAGTGCTTTGTATTAGTTTCAGAGGCAGATTTGGACTACATAT
This sequence comes from Onychomys leucogaster, assembly GCA_949786385.1. Lineage (NCBI taxonomy): Eukaryota > Metazoa > Chordata > Mammalia > Rodentia > Cricetidae > Onychomys > Onychomys leucogaster. Next base: position 1,301,943 of record CATKUP010000038.1, on the reverse strand, counting down.
GATCCATATGTGTAGGAAACACGGTTCTTTTGTTCTGGGCACACTCAGATATCCTGCTGTATTAGATACTCTAGAAAGCAAGAGTGTGCTTCTCGCTCTAAAGCAGAGTGTGATCCATGGATGAGAACTATGCTGTGTGTTTCACTTCAGAAATGGAGTTAAATCCCAGGCTCTGAGTCTTCCTACAAGCAAGACTTCGTTTCAGGTAAGGGCAGTCGCTTTTCTGCTCAAACGAACTACATCGTTCACGAAGCTCACACGTTTCTCATCTTAACTGACAAGCATTGGATGTTAGAGGACCAGTGCTTGGTATCAGTTTCAGAAGCAGAGTTGGACTAGATATGGTCCGTATGTGTAGGAAACACCGTTCTTTTGTTCTCAGCACACTCACGTTTCCTGCGTCTTAGAGACTTTAGAAAGCAAGTGCGTGCTTCTCGCTCTAAAACAGAGTTTGATCCATGGATGAGAACTATGCTGTGTGTTTCCCTTCAGAAAAGGAGTTAAATCCCAGGCTCTGTGTCTTCCTACAAGCAAGACTTCGTTTCAGGTAAGGGCAGTCACTTTTCAGCTCAAACGAACTACATCGTTCACGGAGCTCACACGTTTCTCATCTTAACAGACAAGCATTGGATGTTAGAGGACCAGTGTTTTGTATCAGTTTCAGAAGCAGAGTGGGACTAGATATGGTCCATATGTGTAGGAAACACCGTTCTTTTGTTCTGGGCACACTCAAATATCCTGCTGTATTAGAGACTCTAGAAAGCAAGAGTGTGCTTCTCGCTCTAAAGCAGAGTGTGTTCCATGGATGAGAACTATGCTGTGTGTTTCCCTTCATAAAAGGACTTAGTTCCCAGGCTCTGTGTCTTCCTACAAGCAAGACTTCATTTCAGGTAAGGGCAGTCACTTTTCAGCTCAAACGAACTACATCGTTCACGGAGCTCACACGTTTCTCATCTTAACCGACAAGCATTGGATGTTAGAGGACCAGTGCTTTGTATCAGTTTCCGAAGCAGAGTTGGACTAGATATGGTCTGTATGTGTAGGAAACACCGTTCTTTTTTTCTCAGCACACTTACGTTTCCTGTTGTCTTAGAGACTCTAGAAAGCAAGATCGTGCTTCTTGTTCTAAAGCAGAGTGTGATCAATGGATGAGAACACTGCTGTGTGTTTCACTTCAGGAATGGAGTTAAATCCCAGGCTCTGAGTCTTCCTGCAAGCAAGACTTCGTTTAAGGTAAGGGTAGTAAGTTTTCTGCTCAAACAAACTACATCGTTCACGAAGCTCACATGTTTCTCATCTTAACTGACAAGCATTGGATGTTAGAGGACCAGTGCATTCTAACAGTTTCAGAAGAAGATTTGGACTACATATAGTCCGTCTGTGTATGAAACACCGTTCTTTTGTTCTGGGCACACTCAGATTTCCTGCTGTCTTAGAGACTCTAGAAAGCAATAGTGTGCTTCTTGCTCTAAAGCAGAGTGTGATCCATGGATGAGAACTATGCTGTGTGTTTCCCTTCAGAAAAGGAGTTAAATCCCAGGCTCTGTGTCTTCCTACAAGCAAGACTTCTTTTCAGGTAAGGGCAGTCACTTTTCAGCTCAAAAGAACTACATCGTTCACGGAGCTCACACGTTTCTCATCTTAACAGACAAGCATTGGATGTTAGAGGACCAGTGCTTTGTATCATTTTCAGAAGCATTGTTGGACTAGATATGGTCCGTATGTGTAGGAAACACCGTTCTTTTGTTCTCTGCAAACTCACTTTTCCTGCTGTCTTAGAGACTCTAGAAAGCAAGATCGTGCTTCTTGTTCTAAAGCAGAGTGTGATCAATGGATGAGAACACTGCTGTGTGTTTCACTTCAGGAATAGAGTTAAATCTCAGACTCTGAGTCTTCCTGCAAGCAAGACTTCTTTTCAGGTAAGGGCAGTCAGTTTTCTGCTCAAATGAACTACATCGTTCACAAAGCTCACACGTTTCTCATCTTAACGGACAAGCATTGGATGTTAGAGGACCAGTGCTTTGTATCAGTTTCAGAAGCAGAGTTGGACTAGATATGGTCCGTATGTGTAGGAAACACCGTTCTTTTGTTCTGGGCACACTCAGATATCCTGCTGTATTAGAGACTCTAGAAAGCAAGAGTGTGATTCTCGCTCTAAAGCAGAGTGTGATCCATGGATGAGAACTATGCTTTGTGTTTCCCTTTATAAAAGGACTTAGTTCCCAGGCTCTGTGTCTTCCTACAAGCAAGACTTCATTTCAGGTAAGGGCAGTCACTTTTCAGCTCAAACGAACTACATCGTTCACAGAGCTCACACGTTTCTCATCTTAACCGACAAGCATTGGATGTTAGAGGACCAGTGCTTTGTATCAGTTTCCGAAGCAGAGTTGGACTAGATATGGTCCGTATGTGTAGGAAACACCGTTCTTTTTTTCTCAGCACACTTACGTTTCCTGCTGTCTTAGAGACTCTAGAAAGCAAGATTGTGCTTCTTGTTCTAACGCAGAGTGTAATCAATGGATGAGAACACTGCTGTGTGTTTCACTTCAGGAATGGAGTTAAATCCCAGGCTCTGAGTCTTCCTATAAGCAAGACTTCGTTTCAGGTAAGGGTAGTCAGTTTTCTGCTCAAAAAACCACATCTTTCACGAAGCTCACATGTTTCTCATCTTAACTGACAAGCATTGGATGTTAGAGGACCAGTGCATTCTAACAGTTTCAGAAGAAGATTTGGACTACATATAGTCCGTCTGTGTATGAGACACCGTTCTTTTGTTCTGGGCACACTCAGATTTCCTGCTGTCTTAGAGACTCTAGAAAGCAAGAGTGTGCTTCTTGCTCTAAAGCAGAGTGTGATCCATGGATGAGAACTATGCTGTGTGTTTCCCTTCAGAAAAGGAGTTAAATCCCAGGCTCTGTGTCTTCCTACAAGCAAGACTTCTTTTCAGGTAAGGGCAGTCACTTTTCAGCTCAAAAGAACTACATCGTTCACGGAGCTCACACGTTTCTCATCTTAAAAGACAAGCATTGGATGTTAGAGGACCAGTGCTTTGTATCAGTTTCAGAAGCAGAGTTGGACTAGATATGGTCCGTATGTGTAGGAAACACCGTTCTTTTGTTCTCCGCAATCTCACTTTTCCTGCTGTCTTAGAGACTCTAGAAAGCAAGATCGTGCTTCTTGTTCTAAAGCAGAGTGTGACCAATGGATGAGAACACTGCTGTGTGTTTCACTTCAGGAATGGAGTTAAATCCCAGGCTCTGAGTCTTCCTGCAAGCAAGACTTCGTTTCAGGTAAGGGCAGTCAGTTTTCTGCTCAAATGAACTACATCGTTCACAAAGCTCACACGTTTCTCATCTTAACGGACAAGCATTGGGTGTTAGAGGACCAGTGCTTTGTATCAGTTTCAGAAGAAGAGTTGGACTAGATATGGTTCGTATGTGTAGGAAACACCGTTCTTTTGTTCTCAGCACACTCACGTTTCCTGCGTCTTAGAGACTTTAGAAAGCAAGAGCGTGCTTCTCGCTCTAAAGCAGAGTGTGATCCATGGATGAGAACTATGCTGTGTGTTTCCCTTCAGAAAAGGAGTTAAATCCCAGACTCTGTGTCTTCCTACATGCAAGACTTCGTTTCAGGTAAGGGCAGTCACTTTTCTGCTCAAACGAACTACATCGTTCACGAAGCTCACACGTTTCTCATCTTAACTGACAAGCATTGGATGTTAGAGGGTCAGTGCTTTGTATTAGTTTCAGAGGCAGATTTGGACTACATATGATCCATATGTGTAGGAAACACCGTTCTTTTGTTCTGGGCACACTCAGATATCCTGCTGTATTAGATACTCTAGAAAGCAAGAGTGTGCTTCTCGCTCTAAAGCAGAGTGTGATCCATGGATGAGAACTATGCTGTGTGTTTCACTTCAGAAATGGAGTTAAATCCCAGGCTCTGAGTCTTCCTACAAGCAAGACTTCGTTTCAGGTAAGGGTAGTCAGTTTTCTGCTCAAAAAACCACATCTTTCACGAAGCTCACATGTTTCTCATCTTAACTGAGAAGCATTGGATGTTAGAGGACCAGTGCATTCTAACAGTTTCAGAAGAAGATTTGGACTACATATAGTCCGTCTGTGTATGAAACACCATTCTTTTGTTCTGGGCACACTCAGATTTCCTGCTGTCTTAGAGACTCTAGAAAGCAAGAGTGTGCTTCTTGCTCTAAAGCAGAGTGTGATCCATGGATGAGAACTATGCTGTGTGTTTCCCTTCAGAAAAGGAGTTAAATCCCAGGCTCTGTGTCTTCCTACAAGCAAGACTTCTTTTCAGGTAAGGGCAGTCACTTTTCTGCTCAAACGAACTACATCGTTCACGAAGCTCACACGTTTCTCATCTTAACTGACAAGCATTGGATGTTAGAGGACCAGTGCTTTGTATCAGTTTCAGAAGCAGAGTTGGAATAGATATGGTCCGTATATGTAGGAAACACCGTTCTTTTGTTCTCCGCAATCTCACTTTTCCTGCTGTCTTAGAGACTCTAGAAAGCAAGAGCGTGCTTCTTGCTCTAAAGCAGAGTGTGATCCATGGATGAGAACTATGCTGTGTGTTTCCCTTCAGAAAAGGAGTTAAATCCCAGGCTCTGTGTCTTCCTACAAGCAAGACTTCGTTTCAGGTAAGCGAAGTCACTTTTCAGCTCAAACGAACTACATCGTTCACGGAGCTCACACGTTTCTCATCTTAACAGACAAGCATTGGATGTTAGAGGACCAGTGCTTTGTGTCAGTTTCAGAATCAGAGTTGGACTAGATATGGTCCGTATGTGTAGGAAATACCGTTCTTTTGTTCTCTGCAAACTGACGTTTCCTGCTGTCTTAGAGACTCTAGAAAGCAAGATTGTGCTTCTTGTTCTAAAGCAGAGTGTGATCAATGGATGAGAACCCTGCTGTGTGTTTCACTTCAGGAATGGAGTTAAATCCCAGGCTCTGAGTCTTCCTACATGCAAGACTTCGTTTCAGGTAAGGGCAGTCAGTTTTCTGCTCAAATGAACTAATCGTTCACAAAGCTCACACGTTTCTCATCTTAACTGACAAGCATTGGATGTTAGAGGATCAGTGCTTTGTATCAATTTCAGAAGAAGAGTTGGACTAGATATGGTCTGTATGTGTAGGAAACACCATTCTTTTTTTCTCAGCACTCTCACGTTTCGTGCTGTCTTAGAGAATCTAGAAAGCAAGAGCGTGCTTCTCGCTCTAAAGCAGAGTGTGATCCATGGATGAGAACTATGCTGTGTGTTTCCTTCAGAATTGGAGTTAAATCCCAGGCTCTGTGTCTTACTAAAAGCAAGACTTCGTTTCAGGTAAGTGCAGTCACTTTTCTGCTCAAACGAACTACATCGTTCAGGAAGCTCACACGTTTCCCATCTTAACTGACAAGCATTGGATGTTAGATTGTCAGTGCTTTGTATCAGTTTCAGAAGCAGATTTGGACTACATATGGTCCGTATGTGTAGGAAACACCGTTCTTTTGTTCTGGGCACACTCAGATTTCCTGCTGTATTAGAGACTCTAGAAAGCAAGAGTGTGCTTCTCGCTCTAAAGAAGAGTGTGATCCATGGATGGGAACTATGCTGTGTGTTTCCCTTCAGAAATGGACTTAAATCCCAGGCTCTGTGTGTTCCCACAAGCTAGACTTCATTTCAGGTAAACTCAGTCACCTTTCAGCTCAAACAAAGCTACATCATTCTAGGCTCACACGTTTCTCGCTCTTAAGTGTAAAGCATTGGATATTAGAGGACCTGTGGTTTGTATCAGTTTCAGAAGCAGAGTTGAACTAGATATGGTGTGTATGTGTAGGAAACACCATTCTTTTCTTCTGACCACACTCAGGTTTCCTGCTTTATTAGAGATTCTAGAAATCAAGAGCGTGCTTCGTGCTCAAAAGCAGAGTGTGCTTCATGGATGAAAACTGGGCTGTGTGTTTCCCTTCAGAAATGGAGTTAAATCCCAAGCTCTCTGTCTTCCTACAAGCTAGACTTCGATTCAGGTAAACTCAGTCAACTTTCAGCTCCAACAAAGGTACATCTTTCTAGGCTCACACGTTTCTCGCTCTTTACTGTAAAGCATTGGATATTAGAGGACTTGTGGTTCATATCAGTTTCAGAAGAAGAGTTGAACTAGATATGGTCTGTATGTCTAGGAAACACCGTTCTTTTTTAATGAGCACACTCAAGTTTCTGGCTCTATTAGAGACTCTAGATATCAAGAGCATGCTTCTTGCTCTAAAGCAGAGTTCGTTTCATGGATGAGACCTGTGCTGTGTGTTTCCCTTCAGAAATGGAGTTAAATCCCAGGCTCTGTGTCTTCCTACAAGGTACACTTCGGTTCAGGTAAACTCAGTCACGTTTGAGCTCCAACAAAGCTACATTGTTTTAGGCTCACACATATCTCGCTCTTAACTGAAAAGCATTGGATGTTAGAGGCCCTGTGGTTTGTATCAGTTTCAGAAGCAGAGTTGAACTAGATATGGTCCGTACGTCTAGGAAACACCTTTTTTTTTAATGAGCACACTCAAGTTTCTGGCTCTATTAGAGACTCTAGAAATCAAGAGCGTGCTTTTTGCTCTAAAGCATAGTTTGATTCATGGATGAGAACTGTTCTGTGTGTTTCCCTTCAGAAATGGAGTTAAATCCCATGCTCTGTGTCTTCCTATAAGCTAGACTTCGGTTCAGGTAAACTCAGTCACCTTTCAGCTACAACAAAGCTACATTGTTCTAGGCTCACACGTTTCTCGCTCTTAACTGAAGAGCATTGGATGTTAGAGGACCTGTTGTTTGTATCAGTTTCAGAAGCAGAGTTGAACTAGATATGGTCTGTATGTCTAGGAAACACCGTGCTTTTTTAATGAGCACACTCAAGTTTCTGGCTCTATTAGAGAGTCTAGAAATCAAGAGCGTGGTTCTTGCTCTAAAGCAGAGTGTGTTTCAGGGATGAGAACTGTGCTGAGTGTTTCCGTTAAGAAATGGAGTTAAATCCCAGGCTCTGTGTCTTCCTACAAGCAAGACTTCATTTAAGGTATACTCAGTCACCTTTCAGCTCAAACAAAGCTACATCGTTCTAGGCTCACAAGAATCTTTCTCTTAAATGTATAGCATTGGATGTTAGAGGACCTGTGTTTTCTATCAGTTTCAGAAGCAGAGTTGAACTAGATATGGTCTATATGTGTAGGAACCACCGTTCTTGTGTTCTGAATACACTCAAGTTTCTTGCTCTATTAGAGATTCTAGAAATAAAGAGCGTGCTTCTCGTTCTAAAGCAGAGTGTGTTTCATGGATGAGAACTGTGCTGTGTGTTTACCTTCAAAATGGAGTTTAATCCCAGGCTCTGTGTCTTCCTACAAGCCAGACTTCGGTTTAGGTAAATCAGTCACCTTTCAGCTCAAACAAAGCTACATCGTTCTAGGCTCACACGTTTCTCGCTCTTAACTGTAAAGCATTGGATGTTAGAGGACCTGTGGTTTGGATCAGTTTCAGAAGCAGAGTTGAACTACCAATGGTCCATATGTGTAGGAAACACCATTCTTTATTTCTGAGCACACTCATGTTTCTGGCTCTATTAGAGAATATAGAAATCAAGAGCTTGCTTCTTGCTCTAAAGCAGAGTGTGTTTCATGCATGAGAACTGTGCTGTGTGTTTCCCTTCAGAAATGGAGTTAAATCCCAGGCTCTGTGTCTTCCTACTTGCAAGACAACTTTTAAGGTAAACTCAGTCACATTTCAGCTCAAACAAAGGTAGATCATTCAGGAAGCTCACACGTTTCTCGCTCTTAACTGTAAAGCATTGGATATTTGAGGACCTGTGGTTTGTATCAGTTTGAGAAGCAGAATTGAACTAGATATCGTCTGTATATGTAGGAACCACCGTTCTTTTGTTCTGAGCACACTCACGTTTCCTGCTGTATTAGAGACTCTAGAAATCAAGAGCATGCTTCTTGCTCTAAAGCAGACTGTGTTTCATGGATGAGAACTGTGCTGTGTGTTTCCCTTAAGAAATGGAGTTAAATCCCAGGCTCTGTGTCTTCCTACAAGCTAGACTTCAGTTCAGGTAAACTCAGTCACCTTTCAGCTCAAAAAAATCTACATCGTTCTAGGCTCACACGTTTCTTGCTCTTAAATGTAAAGCATTGGATGTTAGAGGAACTGTGATTTGTATCAGTTTCAGAAGCAGAGTTGAACTAGATATGGTCCGTATGTCTAGGAAACACCATTCTTTTTAATGAGCACACTCACGTTTCCTGCTGTATTAGAGAATCTATAAATCAAGAGCGTGCTTCTTGCTCTAAAGCAGAGGTTGTTTTATGGATCAGAACTGTGCTGTGTGTTTCCCTTCAGAAATGGAGTTAAATCCCAGGCTCTGTTTCTTAGCACAAGCTAGACGTCGGTTCAGGTAAACTCAGTCACCTTTCAGCTCCAACAAAGCTACATCGTTCTAGGCTCATATATTTCTCGCTCTTAACTGAAAAACATTGGATGTTAAGGACCTGTGGTTCGAATCAGTTTCAGAAGCAGAGTTGAACTAGATATGGACCGTATGTCTAGGAAACACCGTTCTTTTTTAATGAGCACACTCACGTTTCCTGCTGTATTAGAGACTCTAGAAATCAAGAGCGTGCTTCTTGCTCTAAAGCAGACTGTGTTTCATGGATGAGAACTGTACTGTGTGTTTCCCTTCAGAAATGGAGTTAAATCCCAGGCTCTAGTCTTCCTACAAGCTAGAATTAGGTTCAGGTAAACTCAGTCACCTTTCAGCTCCAACAAAGCTACATCGTTCTAGGCTCACACGTTTCTCGCTCTTTACTGTAAAGCATTGGATATTAGAGGACCTGTGGTTTGTATCAGTTTCAGAATCAGAGTTGAATTAGATATGGTCCGTATGTCTAGTAAACACCGTTCTTTTTTTCTGAGCACACTCAAGTTTCTTGCTCTATTAGAGACTCTGGAAATCAAGAGCGTGCTTCTTAAACTAAAGCAGAGTTTGTTTCATGGATGAGAACTGTGCTGTGTGTTTCCCTTCAGAAATGGAGTTAAATGTCAGGTTCTGTGTCTTCCTACAAGCTAGACTTCAGTTCAGGAAAACTCAGTCACCTTTCAGCTCCAATAAATCTACATCGTTCTAGGCTCACACGTTTCCCGCTCTTAACTGAAAAGCAATGGATGTTAGAGGACCTGTGGTTTGTATCAGTTTCAGAATCAGAGTTGAACTAGATATGGTCCGTATGTCTAGGAAACACCATTCTTTTTTAATGAGCACACTCACGTTTCCTGCTGTATTAGAGACTCTAGAAATCAAGAGCTTGCTTCTTGCTCTAAAGCAGAGTGTGTTTCATGGATGAGAACTGTGCTGTGTGTTTCCCTTCAGAAATGGAGTTAAATCACAGTCTCTGTGTCTTCCTACATGCAAGACAACTTTTCAGGTAATCTCAGTCACCTTTCAGCTCAAACAAATGTAGATCATTCACTAAGCTCACACGTTTCTCGCTCTTAACTGTAAAGCATTGGATATTAGAGGACCTGTGGTTCATATCAGTTTCAGAAGCAGAGTTGAACTAGATATGGTCTGTATGTGCAGGAACCACCGTTCTTTTCTTCTGTCAACACTCAGGTTTCCTGCTTTATTAGAGATTCTAGAAAGCAAGAGCGTGCTTCGTGCTCTAAAGCAGAGTGTGTTTCAGGGATGACAACTGTGCTGGGTGTTTCCCTTAAGAAATGGAGTTAAATCCCAGGCTCTGTGTCTTCCTACAAGCTAGACTTCGGTTCAGGTAAACTCAGTCACCTTTCAGCTCCAACAAAGCTACATCGTTCTAGGCTCATACGTTTCTTGCACTTAAATGTAAAGCATTGGTTGTTAGAGGTACTGTGGTTTCTATCAGTTTCAGAAGCAGAGTTGAACTAGGTATCGTCTGTATATGTTGCAACCACCGTTCTTTTGTTCTGAGCACACTCACGTTTCTTGCTCTATTAGAGACTCTAGAAATCAAGAGCGTGCTTCTTGCTCTAAAGCAGACTGTGTTTTATGGATGAGAACTGTGCTGTGTGTTTCCCTTCAGAAATGGAGTTAAATCCCAGGCTCTGTGTCTTCCTGCAAGCTAGACTTCGATTCAGGTAAACTCAGTGACCTTTCAGCTCCAACAAACCTAATTCGTTCTGGGCTCATATGTTTCTCGCTCTTAACTGAAAAGCATTGGATGTTAGAGGACCTGTGGTTTGTATCAGTTTCAGAAGCAGAGTTGAACTAGATATGGACTGTATGTCTAGGAAACACCGTTTTTTTTTTAATGAGCACACTCAAGTTTTTGGCTCTATTAGAGACTCTAGAAATCAAGTGCGTGTTTCTTCCACTAAAGCATAGTTTCTTTCATGGATGAGAACTGTGCTTTGTGTTTCCCTTAAGAACTGGAGTAAATGCCAGGCTCTGTGTCTTCCTACAAGCAAGACTTCCTTTAAGGTAAACTCAGTCACCTTTCAGCTCAAACAAAGCTACATCGTTCTAGGCTCACACGATTCTTGCTCTTAAATGTAAAGCATTGGATTTTAGAGGACCTGTGGTTTCTATCAGTTTCAGAAGCAGAGTTGAAGTAGATATGGTCTGTATGTGTAGGAACCATCGTTCTTTTGTTCTGAGCACACTCACGTTTCTTGCTGTATTAGAGATTCTAGAAATCAAGAGCGTGCTTCTTGCTCCAAAGCAGACTGTGTTTCATGCATGAGAACTGTGCTGTGTTTTTCCGTTCAGAAATGGAGTTAAATCCCAAGTTGTGTGTCTTCCTACAAGCTCACTTCGGTTCAGGTAAACTCAGTCACCTTTAAGCTCCAACACAGCTACATGGTTCTAGGATCACACGTTTCTCGCTCTTAACTGTAAAGCATTGGATGTTAGAAGACCTGTGATTTGTATTAGTTTCAGAAGCAGAGTTGAACTACCAATGGTCTGTATGTGTAGGAAACACCGTTCTTTTCTTCTGACCACACTCAGGTTTTGTGCTTTATTAGAGATTCTAGAAATCAAGAGCGTGCTTCGTGCTCTAATGCAGAGTGTGCTTCATGGATGAAAACTGGGCTGTGTGTTTCCCTTCAGAATTGCAGTTAAATGCCAGGCTCTGTGTCTTCCTACAAGCTAGACTTCGATTCAGGTAAACTCAGTCACCTTTCAGCTCCAACAAAACTACATCGTTCTAGGCTCACACGTTTCTCGCTCTTTACTGTAAAGCATTGGATATTAGAGGACTTGTGGTTCATATCAGTTTCAGGAGAAGAGTTGAACTAGATATGGTCTGTATGTCTAGGAAACACCGTGCTTTTTTAATGAGCACACTCAAGTTTCTGGCTCTATTAGAGACTCTAGAAATCAAGAGCGTGGTTCTTGCTCTAAAGCAGAGTGTGTTTCAGGGATGACAACTGTGCTGGGTGTTTCCCTTAAGAAATGGAGTTAAATCCCTGGCTCTGTGTCTTCCTACAAGCAAGACTTCATTTAAGGTATACTCAGTCACCTTTAAGCTCAAATAAAGCTACATCGTTCTAGGCTCACACGATTCTTGCTCTTAAATGTAAAGCATTGGATGTTAGAGGACCTGTGTTTTCTATCAGTTTCAGATTCAGAGTTGAACTAGATATGGTCTATATGTGTAGGAACCACCGTTCTTGTGTTCTGAATACACTCAAGTTTCTGGCTCTATTAGAGATTCTAGAAATCAAGAGCGTGCTTCTCGCTCTAAAGCAGAGTGTGTTTCATGGATGAGAACTGTGCTGTGTGTTTCCCTTCAGAAATGGAGTTAAATCCCAGGCTCTGTGTCTTCCTACAAGCTAGACTTTGGTTCAGGTAAATCAGTCACCTTTCAGCTCCAACAAAGCTACATCATTCTAGGCTCACATGTTTCTCACTCTTAAATGTAAAGCATTGGATGTTAGAGGACCTGTGGTTTGTATCAGTTTCAGAAGCCGAGTTGACATCCCAATGGTCTGTATGGGTAGGAAACACCATTCTTTTTTTCTGAGTTCACTCAAGTTTCTGGCTCTATTAGAGACTCTAGAAATCAAGAGTGTGCTTCTCGCTCTAAAGCAGAGTGTATTTCATGGATGAGAACTGTGCTGTGTGTTTACCTTCATAAATGGAGTTAACTCCCAGGCTCTGTGTCTTCCTACAAGCTAGACGTCGGTTTAGGTAAATCAGTCACCTTTCAGCTCAAACAAAGCTACATCGTTCTAGGCTCACACGTTTCTTGCTCTTATCTGTAAAGCATTGGATATTAATGGACCTGCGGTTTGGATCAGTTTCAGAAGCACAGTTGACTACCAATGGTCCATATGTGTAGGAAACACCATTCTTTATTTCTGAGCACACTCATGTTTCTGGCTCTATTAGAGACTCTAGAAATCAAGAGCGTGCTTCTTGCTCTAAAGCAGAGGTTGTTTCATGGATAAGAACTGTGCTGTGTGTTTCCCTTCAGAAATGGAGTTAAATCCCAGGCTCTCTTTCTTCCCACAAGCTAGACATCCGTTCAGGTAAACTCAGTCACCTTTCAGCTCCAACAAAGCTACATCAGTCTAGGCTCACACGTTTCTTGCTCTTTACTGTAAAGCACTGGATATTAGAGGACCTGTGGTTTGTACTAGTTTCAGAAGCAGAGTTGAAGTAGATATGGTCTGTATGTGTAGGAAACACTGTTCTTTTTTTCTGACCACACTCATTTTTCCTGCTTTATTAGAGATTCTGGAAAGCAAGAGCATGCTTCGTGCTCTTAAGCAGAGTGTGTTTAATGGAAAAGAACTGTGCTGTGTGTTTCCCTTCAGAAATGGAGTTAAATCCCAGGCTCTGTGTCTTCCTACATGCAAGAAAACTTTTCAGGTAAACTCAGTCACCTTTCAGCTCAAACAAAGGTAGATCATTCACGAAGCTCACATGTTTATCGCTCTTAACTTTAAAACATTGGATATTAGAGGACCTGTGGTTCATATCAGTTTCAGAAGCAGAGTTGAACTAGATATGGTCTGTATGTGTAGGAAACACCGTTCTTTTCTTCTGACCAACTCAGGTTTCCTGCTTTATTAGAGATTCTAGAAAGCAAGAGCGTGCTTCGTGCTCTAAAGCAGAGTGTGTTTCATGGATGAGAACTGTGCTGTGTGTTACCCTTCAGAAATGGAGTTAAATCCCAGGCTCTGTGTCTTCCCACAAGCTAGACTTCAGTTCAGGTAAACTCAGTCACCTTTCAGCTCAAACAAAGCTACATCATTCTAGGCTCACACGTTTCTCGCTCTTAAGTGTAAAGCATTGGCTATTAGAGGACCTGTGGTTCGTATCAGTTTCAGAAGCAGAGTTGAACTAGATATGGTCTGTATGTGTAGGAAACACCATTCTTTTCTTCTGACCACACTCAGGTTTCCTCCTTTATTAGATATTCTAGAAATCAAGAGCGTGCTTCGTGCTCTAAAGTAGAGTGTGCTTCATGGATGAAAACTGGGCTGTGTTTTTCCCTTCAGAAATGGAGTTAAATCCCAAGCTCTGTGTCTTCCTACAAGCTAGACTTCGGTTCAGGTAAACTCAGTCACCTTTCATCTCCAACAAAGCTACATCTTTCTAGGCTCACACGTTTCTCGCCCTTTACTGTAAAGCATTGGATATTAGAGGACTTGTGGTTCATATCAGTTTCAGAAGAAGAGTTGAACTAGATATGGTCTGTATGTCTAGGAAACACCGTTCTTTTTTAATGAGCACACTCAAGTTTCTGGCTCTATTAGAGACTCTAGATATCAAGAGCATGCTTCTTGCTCTAAAGCAGAGTTCGTTTAATGGATGATACCTGTGCTGTGTGTTTCCCTTCAGAAATGGCGTTAAATCCCAGGCTCTGTGTCTTCCTACAAGGTACACTTCGGTTCAGGTAAACTCAGTCACGTTTGAGCTCCAACAAAGCTACATTGTTTTAGGCTCACACATTTCTCGCTCTTAACTGAAAAGCATTGGATGTTAGAGGCCCTGTGGTTTGTATCAGTTTCAGAAGCAGAGTTGAACTAGATATGGTCTGTACGTCTAGGAATCACCTTTTTTTTTAATGAGCACACTCAAGTTTCTGGCTCTATTAGAGACTCTAGAAATCAAGAGCGTGGTTTTTGATCTAAAGCATAGTTTGATTCATGGATGAGAACTGTGCTGTGTGTTTCCCTTCAGAATTGGAGTTAAATCCCATGCTCTGTGTCTTCCTATAAGCTAGACTTCGGTTCAGGTAAACTCAGTCACCTTTCAGCTACAACAAAGCTACATTGTTCTAGGCTCACACGTTTCTCGCTCGTAACTGAAAAGCATTGGATGTTAGAGGACCTGTAGTTTGTATCAGTTTCAGAAGCAGAGTTGAACTAGATATGGTCTGTATGTCTAGGAAACACCGTACTTTTTTAATGAGCACACTCAAGTTTCTGGGTCTATTAGAGACTCTAGAAATCAAGAGCGTGGTTCTTGCTCTAAAGCAGAGTGTGTTTCATGCATGAGAACAGCTCAAACAAAGGTAGATCATTCACGAGTTTTATTAGGTATGATCCGTATGTCTAGGAAACACCGTTCTTTTTTTCTTAGCACACTCAAGTTTCTGGCTCTATTAGAGACTTTGGAAATCAAGAGCGTGCTTCTTAAACTAAAGCAGAGTTTGTTTCATGGATGAGAACTGGGCTGTGTGTTTCCCTTCAGAAATGGAGTTAAATGCCAGGCTCTGTGTCTTCCTACAAGCTAGACTTCAGTTCAGGTAAACTCAGTCACCTTTCAGCTCCAACAAATCTACATCGTTCTATGCTCACAGGTTTCTCGCTCTTAACTGAAAAGCATTGGATGTTAGAGGACCTGTGGTTTGTATCAGTTTCAGAATCAGAGTTGAACTAGATATGGTCCGTATGTCTAGGAAACACCATTCTTTTTTAATGAGCACACTGACGTTTCCTGCTGTATTAGAGACTCAAGAAATCAAGAGCTAGCTTCTTGCTATAAAGCTGAGTGTGTTTCATGGATGAGAACTGTGCTGTGTGTTACCCTTCAGAAATGGAGTTAAATCACAGGCTCTGTGTCTTCCTACATGCAAGACAACTTTTCAGGTAATCTCAGTCACCTTTCAGCTCAAACAAAGGTAGATCATTCACTAAGCTCACACGTTTCTCACTCTTAACTGTAAAGCATTGGATATTAGAGGTCCTGTGGTTCATATCAGTTTCAGAAGCAGAGTTGAACTAGATATGGTCTGTATGTGTAGGAAACACCGTTCTTTTTTTCTGACCACACTCAGGTTTCCTGCTTTATTAGATATTCTAGAAAGCAAGAGCGTGCTTCGTGCTCTAAGGCAGAGTGTGTTTCATGGATGACAACTGTGCTGTGTGTTTCCCCTCACAAATGGAGTTAAATCCCAGGCTCTGTTTCTTCCTACAAGCTAGACTTCGTTTAAGGTAAACTCAGTCACCTTTCGGCTCAAACAATGCTACATCGTTCTAGGCTCACACGATTCTTGCTCTTAAATTTAAAGCATTGGATGTTAGAGGAACTGTGGTTTCTATCAGTTTCAGAAGCAGAGTTGGACAAGATATGGTCTGTATATGTAGGAAACACCGTTCTTTTGTTTTGAGCACACGCATGTTTCCTGCTGTATTAGAGACTCTAGAAATCAAGAGCGTGCTTCTTGCTCTAAGCAGAGTTCGTTTCATGGATGAGACCTGTGCTGTGTGTTTTCCTTCAGAAATGGAGTTAAATCCCAGGCTCTGTGTCTTCCTACAAGGTACACTTCGGTTCAGGTAAACTGAGTCACGTTTGAGCTCCAAAAAAGCTACATCGTTCTAGGCTCACACGTATCTCGCTCTTAAATGAAAAGCATTGGATGTTAGGGGACCTGTGGTTTGTATCAGTTTCAGAATCAGATTTGAACTAGATATGGTCCGTATGTCTAGGAAACACCGTTCTTTTTTAATGAGCACACTCAAGTTTCCGGCTCTATTAGAGACTCTAGAGACTCTAGAAATCAAGAGTGTGCTTCTTGTTCTAAAGCAGACTGTGTTTCATGGATGAGAACTGTGCTGAGTGTTTCCCTTAAGAAATGGAGTTAAATCCCAGGCTCTGTGTCTTCCTACAAGCAAGACTTCGTTTAAGGTAAACTCAGTCACCTTTCGGCTCAAACAATGCTACATCGTTCTAGGCTCACACGATTCTTGCTCTTAAATTTAAAGCATTGGATGTTAGAGGAACTGTGGTTTCTATCAGTTTCAGAAGCAGAGTTGGACAAGATATGGTCTGTATATGTAGGAAACACCGTTCTTTTGTTTTGAGCACACGCATGTTTCCTGCTGTATTAGAGACTCTAGAAATCAAGAGCGTGCTTCTTGCTCTAAAGCAGACTGTGTTTCATGGATGAGAACTGTGCTGTGTTTTTCCCTTCAAAAATGGAGTTAAATCCGAGGCTCTGTGTCTTTCTAGAAGCTAGACTTCGGTTCAGGTAAACTCAATCACCTTAATCTCCAACAAAGCTACATCGTTCTAGGCTCACACGTTTCTCGCTCTTAACTGTAAAGCATTGGATGTTAGAGAACCTGTGGTTTGTATCAGTTTCAGAAGCAGAGTTGACATCCCAAAGGTCCGTATGTGTAGGAAACACCAGTCTTTTTTTCTGAGTACACTCAAGTTTCTGGCTCTATTAGAGACTCTAGAAATCAAGAGCGTGCTTCTCGCTCTAAAGCAGAGTGTATTTCATGGATGAGAACTGTTCTTTGTGTTTACCTTCAGAAATGGAGTTAAATCCCAGGCTCTGTGTCATCCTACAAGCTAGACTTCGGTTTAGGTAAATCAGTCACCTTTCAAACAAACAAAGCTACATCGTTCTAGGCTCACAGGTTTCTCGCTCTTAACTGTAAATCATTGGATATTAGAGGACCTGTGGTTTGGATCAGGTTCAGAAGCAGAGTTGAACTACCAATGGTCCATATGTGTAGGAAACACCATTCTTTATTTCTGAGCACACTCATGTTTCTGGCTCTATTAGAGACTCTAGAAATCAAGAGCTTGCTTCTTGCTCTTAAGCAGAGTGTGTTTAATGGATAAGAACTGTGCTGTGTGTTTCCTTTCAGAAATGGAGTTAAATCCCAGGCTCTGTGTCTTCCTACATGCAAGACAACTTTTCAGGTAAACTCAGTCACCTTTCAGCTCCAACAAATCTACATCGTTCTAGGCTCACACGTCTCTTGCTCTTAACTGAAATGCATTGGATGTTAGAGGACCTGTGGTTTGTATCAGTTTCAGAAGCCGAGTTGAACTACCAATGGTCCGTATGTGTAGGAAACACCGTTCTTTTTTTCTGAGTACACTCAAGTTTCTGGCTCTATTAGAGACTCTAGAAATCAAGAGTGTGCTTCTTGCTCTAAAGCAGAGTTTGTTTCATGGATGAGAACTGTGCTCTGTGTTTCCCTTCAGAAATGGAGTTAAATCCCAGGCTCTGTGTCTTCCTACAAGCTAGACTTCGGTTCAGGTAAACTCAGTCACCTTTCAGCTCCAACAAAGCTACATCGTTCTAGGCTGACATGTTTCTCGCTCTTAACTGAAAAGCATTGGATATTAGAGGACCTGTGGTTTGGATCAGGTTCAGAAGCAGAGTTGAACTACCAATGGTCCATATGTGTAGGAAACACCATTCTTTATTTCTGAGCACACTCATGTTTATGGCTCTAATAGAGACTCTAGAAATCAAGAGCTTGCTTCTTGCTCTTAAGCAGAGTGTGTTTAATGGATAAGAACTGTGCTGTGTGTTTCCTTTCAGAAATGGAGTTAAATCCCAGGCTCTGTGTCTTCCTACAAGCTAGACTTCGGTTCAGGTAAACTCAGTCACCTTTCAGCTCCAACAAAGCTACATCGTTCTAGGTTCACACGTTTCTCTCTCTTAACTGAAAAGCATTGGATATTAGAGGACCTGTGGTTCATATCAGTTTCAGAAGCAGAGTTGAACTAGATATGGTCTGTATGTGTAGGAAACACCGTTCTTTTCTTCTGACCACACTCAGGTTTCCTGCTTTATTAGAGATTCTAGAAAGCAAGAGCGTGCTTCGTGCTCTAAAGCAGAGTGTGTTTCATGGATGAGAACTGTGCTGTGTGTTTCCCCTCAGAAATGGAGTTAAATCCCAGGCTCTGTGTCTTCCTACAAGCTAGACTTCAGTTCAGGTAAACTCAGTCACCGTTCAGCTCCAACAAATCTACATCGTTCTAGGCTCACACGTCTCTTGCTCTTAACTGAAATGCATTGGATGTTAGAGGACCTGTGGTTTGTATCAGTTTCAGAAGCCGAGTTGAACTACCAATGGTCCGTATGTGTAGGAAACACCGTTCTTTTTTTCTGAGTACACTCAAGTTTCTGGCTCTACTAGAGACTCTAGAAATCAAGAGTGTGCTTCTTGCTCTAAAGCAGAGTTTTTTCATGGATGAGAACTGTGCTGTGTGTTTCCCTACAGAAATGGAGTTAAATCCCAGGCACTGTGTCTTCCTACAAGCCAGACTTCGGTTCAGGTAAACTCAGACACCTTTCAGCTCAAACAAAGCTACATCATTCTAGGCTCACACGTTTCTCGCTCTTAACTGTAAAGCATTGGATATTAGAGGACCTGTGGTTCGTATCAGTTTCAGAAGCAGAGTTGAACTAGATATGGTCTGTATGTGTAGGAAGCACCGTTCTTTTCTTCTGACCACACTCAGGTTTCCTGCTTTATTAGAGATTCTAGAAATCATAGTGTGCTTCTTGTTCTAAAGCAGAGTGTGCTTCATGGATGAAAACTGGGCTGTGTGTTTCCCTTCAGAAATGGAGTTAAATCCCAAGCTCTGTGTCTTCCTACAAGCTAGACTTCGATTCAGGTAAACTCAGTCACCTTTCAGCTCCAACAAAGCTACATCTTTCTAGGCTCACACGTTTCTCGCTCTTTACTGTAAAGCATTGGATATTAGAGGACTTGTGGTTCATATCAGTTTCAGAAGCGGAGTTGAACTAGATATGGTCTGTTTGTCTAGATAACACCGTTCTTTTTTAATGAGCACACTCATGTTTCTGGCTCTATTAGAGACTCTAGAAATCAAGAGCATGCTTCTTGGTCTAAAGCAGAGTTTGTTTCATGGATGAGAACTGTGCTGTGTGTTTCCCTTCAGAAATGGAGTTAAATCCCAGGCTCTTTGTCTTCCTACAAGCTAGAATTCGGTTCAGGAAAACTCAGTCACCTTTCAGCTCGAACAAAGCGACATCGTTCTAGGCTCAAACGTTTCTCGCTCTTAACTGAAAAGCATTGGATGTTAGACGACCTGTGGTTTGCATCAGTTTCAGAAGCAGACTTGAACTATATATGGACTGTATATCTAGGAAACACCGTTCTTTTTTAATGAGCACACTCAAGTTTCTTGCTCTATTAGAGACTCTAGATATCAAGAGCGTGCTTCTTGCTCTAAGCAGAGTTCGTTTCATGGATGAGACCTGTGCTGTGTGTTTTCCTTCAGAAATGGAGTTAAATCCCAGGCTCTGTGTCTTCCTACAAGGTACACTTCGGTTCAGGTAAACTGAGTCACGTTTGAGCTCCAAAAAAGCTACATCGTTCTAGGCTCACACGTATCTCGCTCTTAAATGAAAAGCATTGGATGTTAGGGGACCTGTGGTTTGTATCAGGTTCAGAATCAGATTTGAACTAGATATGGTCCGTATGTCTAGGAAACACCGTTATTTTTTAATGAGCACACTCAAGTTTCCGGCTCTATTAGAGACTCTAGAGACTCTAGAAATCAAGAGCGTGCTTCTTGCTCTAAAGCAGACTGTGTTTCATGGATGAGACCTGTGCTGTGTGTTTTCCTTCAGAAATGGAGTTAAATCCCAGGCTCTGTGTCTTCCTACAAGGTACACTTCGGTTCAGGTAAACTCAGTCACCTTTCAGCTCCAACAAAGCTACATCGTTCTAGGCTCACACGTATCTCACTCTTAAATGAAAAGCATTGGATGTTAGGGGACCTGTGGTTTGTATCAGTTTCAGAACCAGAGTTGAATTAGATATGGTCTGTATGTCTAGGAAACACCGTTTATTTTTTAATGAGTACACTCAAGTTTCTGGCTCTAGTAGAGAATCTAGAAATCAAGAGCATGCTTCTTGCTCTAAAGCAGACTGTGTTTCATGGATGAGAACTGTGCTGAGTGTTTCCCTTAAGAAATGGAGTTAAATCCCAGGCTCTGTGTCTTCCTACAAGCAAGAATTCGTTTAAGGTAAACTCAGTCACCTTTCGGCTCAAACAATGCTACATCGTTCTAGGCTCACACGATTCTTGCTCTTAAATGTAAAGCATTGGATGTTAGAGGAACCGTGGTTTCTATCAGTTTCAGAAGCAGAGTTGAACAAGATATGGTCTGTATATGTAGGAAACACCGTTCTTTTGTTTTGAGCACACGCATGTTTCCTGCTGTATTAGAGATCTAGAAATCAAGAGCGTGCTTCTTGCTCTAAAGCAGACTGTGTTTCACGGATGAGAACTGTGCTGTGTTTTTCCCTTCAGAAATAGAGTTAAATCCGAGGCTCTGTGTCTTTCTAGAAGCTAGACTTTGGTTCAGGTAAACTCAATCACCTTAATCTCCAACAAAGCTACATCGTTCTAGGCTCACACGTTTCTCGCTCTTAACTGTAAAGCATTGGATGTTAGAGAACCTGTGGTTTGTATCAGTTTCAGAAGCAGAGTTGACATCCCAAAGGTCCGTATGTGTAGGAAACACCAGTCTTTTTTTCTGAGTACACTCAAGTTACTGGCTCTATTAGAGACTCTAGAAATCAAGAGCGTGCTTCTCGCTCTAAAGCAGAGTGTATTTCATGGATGAGAACTGTTCTTTGTGTTTACCTTCAGAAATGGAGTTAAATCCCAGGCTCTGTGTCTTCCTACAAGCTAGACTTCGGTTTAGGTAAATCAGTCACCTTTCAGCTCAAACAAAGCTACATCGTTCTAGGCTCACAGGTTTCTCGCTCTTAACTGTAAATCATTGGATATTAGAGGACCTGTGGTTTGGATCAGGTTCAGAAGCAGAGTTGAACTACCAATGGTCCATATGTGTAGGAAACACCATTCTTTATTTCTGAGCACACTCATGTTTCTGGCTCTATTAGAGACTCTAGAAATCAAGAGCTTGCTTCTTGCTCTTAAGCAGAGTGTGTTTAATGGATAAGAACTGTGCTGTGTGTTTCCTTTCAGAAATGGAGTTAAATCCCAGGCTCTGTGTCTTCCTACATGCAAGACAACTTTTCAGGTAAACTCAGTCACCTTTCAGCTCAAACAAAGGTAGATCATTCACGAAGCTTACATGTTTCTCGCTCTTAACTGTAAAGCATTGGATATTAGAGGACCTGTGGTTCATATCAGTTTCAGAAGCAGAGTTGAACTAGATATGGTCTGTATGTGTAGGAAACACCGTTCTTTTCTTCTGACCACACTCAGGTTTCCTGCTTTATTAGAGATTCTAGAAAGCAAGAGCGTGCTTCGTGCTCTAAAGCAGAGTGTGTTTCATGGATGAGAACTGTGCTGTGTGTTTCCCCTCAGAAATGGAGTTAAATCCCAGGCTCTGTGTCTTCCTACAAGCTAGACTTCAGTTCAGGTAAACTCAGTCACCGTTCAGCTCCAACAAATCTACATCGTTCTAGGCTCACACGTCTCTTGCTCTTAACTGAAATGCATTGGATGTTAGAGGACCTGTGGTTTGTATCAGTTTCAGAAGCCGAGTTGAACTACCAATGGTCCGTATGTGTAGGAAACACCGTTCTTTTTTTCTGAGTACACTCAAGTTTCTGGCTCTACTAGAGACTCTAGAAATCAAGAGTGTGCTTCTTGCTCTAAAGCAGAGTTTGTTTCATGGATGAGAACTGTGCTGTGTGTTTCCCTTCAGAAATGGAGTTAAATCCCAGGCTCTATGTCTTCCTACAAGCTAGACTTCGGTTCAGGTAAACTCAGTCACCTTTCAGCTCCAACAAAGCTACATCGTTCTAGGCTGATATGTTTCTCGCTTTTAACTGAAAAGCATTGGATATTAGAGGACCTGTGGTTTGGATCAGGTTCAGAAGCAGAGTTGAACTACCAATGGTCCATATGTGTAGGAAACACCATTCTTTATTTATGAGCACAATCATGTATCTGGCTCTATTAGAGACTCTAGATATCAAGAGCGTGCTTCTTGCTCTTAGCAGAGTTCATTTCATGGATGAGACCTGTGCTGTGTGTTTTCCTTCAGAAATGGAGTTAAATCCCAGGCTCTGTGTCTTCCCACAAGGTACACTTCGGTTCAGGTAAACTGAGTCACGTTTGAGCTCCAAAAAAGATACATCGTTCTAGGCTCACACGTATCTCACTCTTAAATGAAAAGCATTGGATGTTAGGGGACCTGTGGTTTGTATCAGTTTCAGAATCAGATTTGAACTAGATATGGTCCGTATGTCTAGGAAACACCGTTCTTGTTTAATGAGGACACTCAAGTTTCCGGCTCTATTAGAGACTCTAGAGACTCTAGAAATCAAGAGCGTGCTTCTTGCTCTAAAGCAGACTGTGTTTCATGGATGGGAACTGTGCTGTGTTTTTCCCTTCCGAAATGGAGTTAAATCCCAGGCTCTGTGTCTTCCTACAAGCTAGACTTCGGTTCAGGTAAACTCAGTCACCTTTCACCTCCAACAAAGCTACATCGTTCTAGGCTCATACGTTTCTTGCTCTTAAATGTAAAGCATTGGTTGTTAGAGGAACTGTGGTTTCTATCAGTTTCAGAAGCAGAGTTGAACTAGGTATCGTCTGTATATGTTGCAACCACCGTTCTTTTGTTCTGAGCACACTCACGTTTCTTGCTCTATTAGAGACTCTAGAAATCAAGAGCGTGCTTCTTGCTCTAAAGCAGACTGTGTTTCATGGATGAGAACTGTGCTGTGTGTTTCCCTTCAGAAATGGAGTTATATCCCAGGCTCTGTGTCTTCCTGCAAGCTAGACTTCGATTCAGGTAAACTCAGTCACCTTTCAGCTCCAACAAAGCTACATCGTTCTAGGCTCACACGTTTCTCGCTCTTAAATGAAAAGCATTGGATGATAGAGGGCCTGTTGTTTGTATCAGTTTCAGAACCAGAGTTGAATTAGATATGGTCTGTATGTCTAGGAAACACCGTTTATTTTTTAATGAGCACACTCATGTTTCTGGCTCTATTAGAGAATCTAGAAATCAAGAGCGTGCTTCTTGCTCTAAAGCAGACTGTGTTTCATGGATGAGAACTTTGCTGAGTGTTTCCCTTAAGAAATGGAGTTAAATCCCAGGCTCTGTGTCTTCCTACAAGCAAGACTTCGTTTAAGGTAAACTCAGTCACCTTTCGGCTCAAACAATGCTACATCGTTCTAGGCTCACACGATTCTTGCCCTTAAATGTAAAGCATTGGATGTTAGAGGAACTGTGGTTTCTATCAGTTTCAGAAGCAGAGTTGAACAAGATATGGTCTGTATATGTAGGAAACACCGTTCTTTTGTTTTGAGCACACGCATGTTTCCTGCTGTATTAGAGACTCTAGAAATCAAGAGCGTGCTTCTTGCTCTAAAGCAGACTGTGTTTCATGGATGAGAACTGTGCTGTGTTTTTCCCTTCAGAAATGGAGTTAAATCCGAGGCTCTGTGTCTTCCTAGAAGCTAGACTTCGGTTCAGGTAAACTCAATCACCTTAATCTCCAACAAAGCTACATCGTTCTAGGCTCACACGTTTCTCGCTCTTAACTGTAAAGCATTGGATGTTAGAGAACCTGTGGATTGTATCAGTTTCAGAAGCAGAGTTGACATCCCAAAGGTCCGTATGTGTAGGAAACACCAGTCTTTTTTTCTGAGTACACTCAAGTTTCTGGCTCTATTAGAGACTCTAGAAATCAAGAGCGTGCTTCTCGCTCTAAAGCAGAGTGTATTTCATGGATGAGAACTGTTCTTTGTGTTTACCTTCAGAAATGGAGTTAAATCCCAGGCTCTGTGTCTTCCTACAAGCTAGACTTCGGTTTAGGTAAATCAGTCACCTTTCAGCTCTAACAAAGCTACATCGTTCTAGGCTCACAGGTTTCTCGCTCTTAACTTTAAATCATTGGATATTAGAGGACCTGTGGTTTGGATCAGGTTCAGAAGCAGAGTTGAACTACCAATGGTCCATATGTGTAGGAAACACCATTCTTTATTTCTGAGCACAGTCATGTTTCTGGCTCTATTAGAGACTCTAGAAATTAAGAGCTTGCTTCTTGCTCTTAAGCAGAGTGTGTTTAATGGATAAGAACTGTGCTGTGTGTTTTCTTTCAGAAATGGAGTTAAATCCCAGGCTCTGTGTCTTCCTACATGCAAGACAACTTTTCAGGTAAACACAGTCAACTTTCAGCTCAAACAAAGGTAGATCATTCACGAAGCTTACATGTTTCTCGCTCTTAACTGTAAAGCATTGTATATTAGAGGACCTGTGGTTCATATCAGTTTCAGAAGCAGAGTTGAACTAGATATGGTCTGTATGTGTAGGAAACACCGTTCTTTTCTTCTGACCACACTCAGGTTTCCTGCTTTATTAGAGATTCTAGAAAGCAAGAGCGTGCTTCGTGCTCTAAAGCAGAGTGTGTTTCATGGATGAGAACTGTGCTGTGTGTTTCCCCTCAGAAATGGAGTTAAATCCCAGGCTCTGTGTCTTCCTACAAGCTAGACTTCAGTTCAGGTAAACTCAGTCACCGTTCAGCTCCAACAAAGCTACATCGTTCTAGGCTCACACGTCTCTTGCTCTTAACTGAAATGCATTGGATGTTAGAGGACCTGTGGTTTGTATCAGTTTCAGAAGCCGAGTTGAACTACCAATGGTCCGTATGTCTAGGAAACACCGTTCTTTTTTAATGAGCACACTCAAGTTTCCGGCTCTATTAGAGACTCTAGAGACTCTAGAAATCAAGAGCGTGCTTCTTGCTCTAAAGCAGACTGTGTTTCATGGATAAGAACTGTGCTGTGTTTTTCCCTTCCGAAATGGAGTTAAATCCCAGGCTCTGTGTCTTCCTACAAGATAGACTTCGGTTCAGGTAAACTCAGTCACCTTTCAGCTCCAACAAAGCTACATCATTCTAGGCTCACACATTTCTCGCTCTTAACTGAAAAGCATTGGATATTAGAGGACCTGTGGTTCGTATCAGTTTCCGAAGCAGATTTGAACTAGATATGGTCCATATGTCTAGGAAACACTGTACTTTTTTAATGAGCACACTCAAGTTTCTGGCTCTATTAGAGACTCTAGAAATCAAGAGCGTGCTTCTTGCTCTAAAGCAGACTGTGTTTCATGGATGAGAACTGTGCTGAGTGTTTCCCTTAAGAAATGGAGTTAAATCCCAGGCTCTGTGTCTTCCTACAAGCAAGAATTCGTTTAAGGTAAACTCAGTCACCTTCGGCTCAAACAATGCTACATCGTTCTAGGCTCACACGATTCTTGCTCTTAAATGTAAAGCATTGGATATTAGAGGACCTGTGGTTCATATCAGTTTCAGAAGCAGAGTTGAACTAGATATGGTCTGTATGTGTAGGAAACACCGTTCTTTTCTTCTGACCACACTCAGGTTTCCTGCTTTATTAGAGATTCTAGAAAGCAAGAGCGTGCTTCGTGCTCTAAGGCAGAGTGTGTTTCATGGATGAGAACTGTGCTGTGTGTTTCCCTTCAGAAATGGAGTTAAATCCCAGGCTCTGTGTCTTCCTACAAGCTAGACTTAAGTTCAGGTAAACTCAGTCACCTTTCAACTCCAACAAATCTACATCGTTCTAGGCTCACACCTCTCTTGCTCTTAACTGAAATGCATAGGATGTTAGAGGACCTGTGGTTTGTATCAGTTTCAGAAGCAGAGTTGAACTACCAATGGTCCGTATGTGTAGGAAACACCGTTCTTTTTTTCTGAGTACACTCAACTTTTTGGCTCTATTAGAAACTCTAGAAATCAAGAGCATGTCTCTCTCTAAAGCAGAGTGTGTTTCATGGATGAGAACTGTGCTGTGTGTTTCCCTACAGAAATGGAGTTAAATCCCAGGCACTGTGTCTTCCTACAAGCTAGACTTCGGTTCAGGTAAACTCAGACAACTTTCAGCTCAAACAAAGCTACATCATTCTAGGCTCACACGTTTCTCGCTCTTAACTGTAAAGCATTGGATATTAGAGGACCTGTGGTTCTTATCAGTTTCAGAAGCAGAGTTGATCTAGATATGGTCTGTATGTGTAGGAAGCACCGTTCTTTTCTTCTGACCACACTCAGGTTTCCTGCTTTATTAGAGATTCTAGAAATCATAGCGTGCTTCTTGTTCTAAAGCAGAGTGTGCTTCATGGATGAAAACTGGGCTGTGTGTTTCCCTTCAGAAATGGAGTTAAATCCCAAGCTCTGTGTCTTCCTACAAGCTAGACTTCGATTCAGGTAAACTCAGTCACCTTTCAGCTCCAACAAAGCTACATCTTTCTAGGCTCACACGTTTCTCGCTCTTTACTGTAAAGCATTGGATATTAGAGGACTTGTGGTTCATATCAGTTTCAGAAGCGGAGTTGAACTAGATATGGTCTGTTTGTCTAGATAACACCGTTCTTTTTTAATGAGCACACTCATGTTTCTGGCTCTATTAGAGACTCTAGAAATCAAGAGCGAGCTTCTTGGTCTAAAGCAGAGTTTGTTTCATGGATGAGAACTGTGCTGTGTGTTTCCCTTCAGAAATGGAGTTAAATCCCAGGCTCTTTGTCTTCCTACAAGCTAGAATTCGGTTCAGGAAAACTCAGTCACCTTTCAGCTCGAACAAAGAGACATCGTTCTAGGCTGACACGTTTCTCGCTCTTAACTGAAAAGCATTGGATGTTAGACGACCTGTGGTTTGTATCAGTTTCAGAAGCAGACTTGAACTATATATGGACTGTATATCTAGGAAACACCGTTCTTTTTTAATGAGCACACTCAAGTTTCTTGCTCTATTAGAGACTCTAGATATCAAGAGCGTGCTTCTTGCTCTAAGCAGAGTTCGTTTCATGGATGAGTCCTGTGCTGTGAGTTTTCCTTCAGAAATGGAGTTAAATCCCAGGCTCTGTGTCTTCCTACAAGGTACACTTCGGTTCAGGTAAACTGAGTCACGTTTGAGCTCCAAAAAAGCTACATCGTTCTAGGCTCACACGTATCTCGCTCTTAAATGAAAAGCATTGGATGTTAGGGGACCTGTGGTTTGTATCAGTTTCAGAATCAGATTTGAACTAGATATGGTCTGTATGTCTAGGAAACACCGTTCTTTTTTAATGAGCACACTCAAGTTTCCGGCTCTATTAGAGACTCTAGAGACTCTAGAAATCAAGAGCGTGCTTCTTGTTCTAAAGCAGACTGTGTTTCATGGATGAGAACTGTGCTGAGTGTTTCCCTTAAGAAATGGAGTTAAATCCCAGGCTCTGTGTCTTCCTACAAGCAAGACTTCGTTTAAGGTAAACTCAGTCAACTTTCGGCTCAAACAATGCTACATCGTTCTAGGCTCACACGATTCTTGCTCTTAAATTTAAAGCATTGGATGTTAGAGGAACTGTGGTTTCTATCAGTTTCAGAAGCAGAGTTGGACAAGATATGGTCTGTATATGTAGGAAACACCGTTCTTTTGTTTTGAGCACACGCATGTTTCCTGCTGTATTAGAGACTCTAGAAATCAAGAGCGTGCTTCTTGCTCTAAAGCAGACTGTGTTTCATGGATGAGAACTGTGCTGTGTTTTTCCCTTCAAAAATGGAGTTAAATCCGAGGCTCTGTGTCTTTCTAGAAGCTAGACTTCGGTTCAGGTAAACTCAATCACCTTAATCTCCAACAAAGCTACATCGTTCTAGGCTCACACGTTTCTCGCTCTTAACTGTAAAGCATTGGATGTTAGAGAACCTGTGGTTTGTATCAGTTTCAGAAGCAGAGTTGACATCCCAAAGGTCCGTATGTGTAGGAAACACCAGTCTTTTTTTCTGAGTACACTCAAGTTTCTGGCTCTATTAGAGACTCTAGAAATCAAGAGCGTGCTTCTCGCTCTAAAGCAGAGTGTATTTCATGGATGAGAACTGTTCTTTGTGTTTACCTTCAGAAATGGAGTTAAATCCCAGGCTCTGTGTCATCCTACAAGCTAGACTTCGGTTTAGGTAAATCAGTCACCTTTCAAACAAACAAAGCTACATCGTTCTAGGCTCACAGGTTTCTCGCTCTTAACTGTAAATCATTGGATATTAGAGGACCTGTGGTTTGGATCAGGTTCAGAAGCAGAGTTGAACTACCAATGGTCCATATGTGTAGGAAACACCATTCTTTATTTCTGAGCACACTCATGTTTCTGGCTCTATTAGAGACTCTAGAAATCAAGAGCTTGCTTCTTGCTCTTAAGCAGAGTTTGTTTAATGGATAAGAACTGTGCTGTGTGTTTCCTTTCAGAAATGGAGTTAAATCCCAGGCAATGTGTCTTCCTACATGCAAGACAACTTTTCAGGTAAACTCAGTCACCTTTCAGCTCCAACAAATCTACATCGTTCTAGGCTCACACGTCTCTTGCTCTTAACTGAAATGCATTGGATGTTAGAGGACCTGTGGTTTGTATCAGTTTCAGAAGCCGAGTTGAACTACCAATGGTCCGTATGTATAGGAAACACCGTTCTTTTTTTCTGAGTACACTCAAGTTTCTGGCTCTATTAGAGACTCTAGAAATCAAGAGTGTGCTTCTTGCTCTAAAGCAGAGTTTGTTTCATGGATGAGAACTGTGCTGTGTGTTTCCCTTCAGAAATGGAGTTAAATCCCAGGCTCTGTGTCTTCCTACAAGCTAGACTTCGGTTCAGGTAAACTCAGTCACCTTTCAGCTCCAACAAAGCTACATCGTTCTAGGCTGACATGTTTCTCGCTCTTAACTGAAAAGCATTGGATATTAGAGGACCTGTGGATTGGATCAGGTTCAGAAGCAGAGTTGAACTACCAATGGTCCATATGTGTAGGAAACACCATTCTTTATTTCTGAGCACACTCATGTTTATGGCTCTAATAGAGACTCTAGAAATCAAGAGCTTGCTTCTTGCTCTAAAGCAGAGTGTGTTTCATGGATGAGAACTGTGCTGTGTGTTTCCCCTCAGAAATGGAGTTAAATCCCAGGCTCTGTGTCTTCCTACAAGCTAGACTTCAGTTCAGGTAAACTCAGTCACCTTTCAGCTCCAACAAATCTACATCGTTCTAGGCTCACACGTCTCTTGCTCTTAACTGAAATGCATTGGATGTTAGAGGACCTGTGGTTTGTATCAGTTTCAGAAGCCGAGTTGAACTACCAATGGTCCATATGTGTAGGAAACACCGTTCTTTTTTTCTGAGTACACTCAAGTTTCTGGCTCTACTAGAGACTCTAGAAATCAAGAGTGTGCTTCTTGCTCTAAAGCAGAGTTTGTTTCATGGATGAGAACTGTGCTGTGTGTTTCCCTTCAGAAATGGAGTTAAATCCCAGGCTCTGTGTCTTCCTACAAGCTAGACTTCGGTACAGGTAAACTCAGTCACCTTTCAGCACCAACAAAGCTACATCGTTCTAGGCTGACATGTTTCTCGCTTTTAACTGAAAAGCATTGGATATTAGAGGACCTGTGGTTTGGATCAGGTTCAGAAGCAGAGTTGAACTACCAATGGTCCATATGTGTAGGAAACACCATTCTTTATTTATGAGCACAATCATGTATCTGGCTCTATTAGAGACTCTAGATATCAAGAGCGTGCTTCTTGCTCTTAGCAGAGTTCATTTCATGGATGAGACCTGTGCTGTGTGTTTTCCTTCAGAAATGGAGTTAAATCCCAGGCTCTGTGTCTTCCTACAAGGTACACTTCGGTTCAGGTAAACTGAGTCACGTTTGAGCTCCAAAAAAGCTACATCGTTCTAGGCTCACACGTATCTCACTCTTAAATGAAAAGCATTGGATGTTAGGGGACCTGTGGTTTGTATCAGTTTCAGAATCAGATTTGAACTAGATATGGTCCGTATGTCTAGGAAACACCGTTCTTGTTTAATGAGGACACTCAAGTTTCCGGCTCTATTAGAGACTCTAGAGACTCTAGAAATCAAGAGCGTGCTTCTTGCTCTAAAGCAGACTGTGTTTCATGGATGAGAACTGTGCTGTGTTTTTCCCTTCCGAAATGGAGTTAAATCCCAGGCTCTGTGTCTTCCTACAAGCTAGACTTCGGTTCAGGTAAACTCAGTCACCTTTCAGCTCCAACAAAGCTACATCGTTCTAGGCTCATACGTTTCTTGCTCTTAAATGTAAAGCATTGGTTGTTAGAGGAACTGTGGTTTCTATCAGTTTCAGAAGCAGAGTTGAACTAGGTATCGTCTGTATATGTTGCAACCACCGTTCTTTTGTTCTGAGCACACTCACGTTTCTTGCTCTATTAGAGACTCTAGAAATCAAGAGCGTGCTTCTTGCTCTAAAGCAGACTGTGTTTCATGGATGAGAACTGTGCTGTGTGTTTCCCTTCAGAAATGGAGTTATATCCCAGGCTCTGTGTCTTCCTGCAAGCTAGACTTCGATTCAGGTAAACTCAGTCACCTTTCAGCTCCAACAAAGCTACATCGTTCTAGGCTCACACGTTTCTCGCTCTTAAATGAAAAGCATTGGATGTTAGAGGGCCTGTTGTTTGTATCAGTTTCAGAACCAGAGTTGAATTAGATATGGTCTGTATGTCTAGGAAACACCGTTTATTTTTTAATGAGCACACTCAAGTTTCTGGCTCTATTAGAGAATCTAGAAATCAAGAGCGTGCTTCTTGCTCTAAAGCAGACTGTGTTTCATGGATGAGAACTGTGCTGAGTGTTTCCCTTAAGAAATGGAGTTAAATCCCAGGCTCTGTGTCTTCCTACAAGCAAGACTTCGTTTAAGGTAAACTCAGTCACCTTTCGGCTCAAACAATGCTACATCGTTCTAGGCTCACACGATTCTTGCCCTTAAATGTAAAGCATTGGATGTTAGAGGAACTGTGGTTTCTATCAGTTTCAGAAGCAGAGTTGAACAAGATATGGTCTGTATATGTAGGAAACACCGTTCTTTTGTTTTGAGCACACGCATGTTTCCTGCTGTATTAGAGACTCTAGAAATCAAGAGCGTGCTTCTTGCTCTAAAGCAGACTGTGTTTCATGGATGAGAACTGTGCTGTGTTTTTCCCTTCAGAAATGGAGTTAAATCCGAGGCTCTGTGTCTTCCTAGAAGCTAGACTTCGGTTCAGGTAAACTCAATCACCTTAATCTCCAACAAAGCTACATCGTTCTAGGCTCACACGTTTCTCGCTCTTAACTGTAAAGCATTGGATGTTAGAGAACCTGTGGATTGTATCAGTTTCAGAAGCAGAGTTGACATCCCAAAGGTCCGTATGTGTAGGAAACACCAGTCTTTTTTTCTGAGTACACTCAAGTTTCTGGCTCTATTAGAGACTCTAGAAATCAAGAGCGTGCTTCTCGCTCTAAAGCAGAGTGTATTTCATGGATGAGAACTGTTCTTTGTGTTTACCTTCAGAAATGGAGTTAAATCCCAGGCTCTGTGTCTTCCTACAAGCTAGACTGCGGTTTAGGTAAATCAGTCACCTTTCAGCTCTAACAAAGCTACATCGTTCTAGGCTCACAGGTTTCTCGCTCTTAACTTTAAATCATTGGATATTAGAGGACCTGTGGTTTGGATCAGGTTCAGAAGCAGAGTTGAACTACCAATGGTCCATATGTGTAGGAAACACCATTCTTTATTTCTGAGCACACTCATGTTTCTGGCTCTATTAGAGACTCTAGAAATCAAGAGCTTGCTTCTTGCTCTTAAGCAGAGTGTGTTTAATGGATAAGAACTGTGCTGTGTGTTTCCTTTCAGAAATGGAGTTAAATCCCAGGCTCTGTGTCTTCCTACAAGCTAGACTTCGGTTCAGGTAAACTCAGACACCTTTCAGCTCAAAAAAAGCTACATCATTCTAGGATCACACGTTTCTCGCTCTTAACTGTAAAGCATTGGATATTAGAGGACCTGTGGTTCGTATCAGTTTCAGAAGCAGAGTTGAACTAGATATGGTCTGTATGTGTAGGAAGCACCGTTCTTTTCTTCTGACCACACTCAGGTTTCCTGCTTTATTAGAGATTCTAGAAATCAAGAGCATGCTTCGGGCTCTAAAGCAGAGTGTGCTTCATGGATGAAAACTGGGCTGTGTGTTTCCCTTCAGAAATGGAGTTAAATCCCAAGCCCTGTGTCTTCCTACAAGCTAGACTTCGATTCAGGTAAACTCAGTCACCTTTCAGCTCCAACAAAGCTACATCTTTCTAGGCTCACACGTTTCTCGCTCTTTACTGTAAAGCATTGGATATTAGAGGACTTGTGGTTCATATCAGTTTCAGAAGCAGAGTTGAACTAGATATGGTCTGTTTGTCTAGGAAACACCGTTCTTTTTTAATGAGCACACTCATGTTTCTGGCTCTATTAGAGACTCTAGAAATCAAGAGCGTGCTTCTTGGTCTAAAGCAGAGTTTGTTTCATGGATGAGAACTGTGCTGTGTGTTTCCCTTCAGAAATGGTGTTAAATCCCAGGCTCTTTGTCTTCCTACAAGCTAGAATTCGGTTCAGGAAAACTCAGTCACCTTTCAGCTCGAACAAATCTACATCGTTCTAGGCTCACACGATTCTCGCTCTTAACTGAAAGTATTGGATGTTAGACGACCTGTGGTTTGTATCAGTTTCAGAAGCAGAGTTGATTTAGACATGGTCCGTATGTCTAGGAAACACCGTTCTTTTTTAATGAGCACACTCAAGTTTCCGGCTCTATTAGAGACTCTAGAGACTCTAGAAATCAAGAGCGTGCTTCTTGCTCTAAAGCAGACTGTGTTTCATGGATGAGAACTGTGCTGTGTTTTTCCCTTCCAAAATGGAGTTAAATCCGAGGCTCTGTGTCTTCCTACAAGCTAGACTTCGGTTCAGGTAAACTCAGTCACCTTTCAGCTCCAACAAAGCTACATCGTTCTAGGCTCACACATTTCTCGCTCTTAAATGAAAAGCATTGGATGTTAGAGGACCTGTGGTTCGTATCAGTTTCAGAATCAGATTTGAACTAGATATGGTCCGTATGTCTAGGAAACACTGTACTTTTTTAATGAGCACACTCAAGTTTCTGGCTCTATTAGAGACTCTAGAAATCAAGAGCGTGCTTCTTGCTCTAAAGCAGACTGTGTTTCATGGATGAGAACTATGCTGAGTGTTTCCCTTAAGAAATGGAGTTAAATCCCAGGCTTTGTGTCTTCCTACAAGCAAGACTTCCTTTAAGGTAAACTCAGTCACCTTTCGGCTCAAACAATGCTACATCATTCTAGGCTCACACGATTCTTGCTCTTAAATGTAAAGCATTGGATGTTAGAGGAACTGTGGTTTCTATCAGTTTCAGAAGCAGAGTTGAACAAGATATGGTCTGTATATGTAGGAACCACCGTTCTTTTGTTTTGAGCACACGCAAGTTTCCTGCTGTATTAGAGACTCTAGAAATCAAGAGCGTGCTTCTTGCTCTAAAGCAGACTGTGTTTCATGGATGAGAACTGTGCTGTGTTTTTACCTTCAAAAATGGAGTTAAATCCCAGGCTCTGTGTCTTCCTAGAAGCTAGACTTCGGTTCAGGTAAACTCAATCACCTTAATCTCCAACAAAGTTACATTGTTCTAGGCTCACACGTTTTTCGCTCTTAACTGTAAAGCATTGGATGTTAGAGGACCTGTGGTTTGTATCAGTTTCAGAAGCAGAGTTGACATCCCAATGGTCCGTATGTGTAGGAAACACCGTTCTTTTTTTCTGAGTACACTCAAGTTTCTGGCTCTATTAGAGATTCTAGAAATCAAGAACGTGCTTCTCGCTCTAAAGCAGAGTGTATTTCATGGATGAGAACTGTGCTTTGTGTTTACCTTCAGAAATGGAGTTAAATCCCAGGCTCTGTGTCTTCCTACAAGCTAGACTTCGGTTTAGGTAAATCAGTCACCTTTCAGCTCAAACAAAGCTACATCGTTCTAGGCTCACATGTTTCTCGCTCTTAACTGTAAAGCATTGGATATTAGAGGACCTGTGGTTCATATCAGTTTCAGAAGCAGAGTTGAACTAGATATGGTCTGTATGTGTAGGAAACACCGTTCTTTTCTTCTGACCACACTCAGGTTTCCTGCTTTATTAGAGATTCTAGAAAGCAAGAGCGTGCTTCGTGCTCTAAAGCAGAGTGTGTTTCATGGATGACAACTGTGCTGTGTGTTTCCCCTCAGAAATGGAGTTAAATCCCAGGCTCTGTGTCTTCCTACAAGCTAGACTTCAGTTCAGGTAAACTCAGTCACCTTTCAGCTCCAACAAATCTACATTGTTCTAGGCTCACACGTCTCTTGCTCTTAACTGAAATGCATTGGATGTTAGAGGACCTGTGGTTTGTATCAATTTCAGAAGCCGAGTTGAACTACCAATGGTCCATATGTGTAGGAAACACCGTTCTTTTTTTCTGAGTACACTCAAGTTTCTGGCTCTATTAGAGAATCTAGAAATCAAGAGTGTGCTTCTTGCTCTAAAACAGAGTTTGTTTCATGGATGAGAACTGTGCTGTGTGTTTCCCTTCAGAAATGGAGTTAAATCCCAGGCTCTGTGTCTTCCTACAAGCTAGACTTCGGTTCAGGTAAACTCAGTCCCCTTTCAGCTCCAACAAAGCTACATCGTTCTAGGTTCACACGTTTCTCTCTCTTAACTGAAAAGCATTGGATGTTAGGAGACCTGTGGTTTGTATCAGTTTCAGAAGCAGAGTTGATTTAGCCATGGTCCATATGTCTAGGAAACACCGTTCTTTTTTAATGAGCACACTCAAGTTTCCGGCTCTATTAGAGACTCTAGAGACTCTAGAAATCAAGAGCGTGCTTGTTGCTCTAAAGCAGACTGTGTTTCATGGATGAGAACTGTGCTGTGTTTTTCCATTCCGAAATGGAGTTAAATCCGAGGCTCTGTGTCTTCCTACAAGCTAGACTTCGGTTCAGGTAAACTCAGTCACCTTTCAGCTCCAACAAAGCTACATCGTTCTAGGCTCACACATTTCTCGCTCTTAACTGAAAAGCATTGGATGTTAGAGGACCTGTGGTTCGTATCAGTTTCAGAAGCAGATTTGAACTAGATATGGTCCGTATGTCTAGGAAACACTGTACTTTTTTAATGAGCACACTCATGTTTCTGGCTCTATTAGAGACTCTAGAAATCAAGAGCGTGCTTCTTGCTCTAAAGCAGACTGTGTTTCATGGATGAGAACTATGCTGAGTGTTTCCCTTAAGAAATGGAGTTAAATCGCAGGCTTTGTGTCTTCCTACAAGCAAGACTTCGTTTAAGGTAAACTCAGTCACCTTTCGGCTCAAACAATGCTACATTGTTCTAGGCTCACACGATTCTTGCTCTTAAATGTAAAGCATTGGATGTTAGAGGAACTGTGGTTTCTATCAGTTTCAGAAGCAGAGTTGAACAAGATATGGTCTGTATATGTAGGAACCACCGTTCTTTTGTTTTGAGCACACGCAAGTTTCCTGCTGTATTAGAGACTCTAGAAATCAAGAGCATGCTTCTTGCTCTAAAGCAGACTGTGTTTCATGGATGAGAACTGTGCTGTGCTTTTCCCTTCAAAAATGGAGTTAAATCCCAGGCTCTGTGTCTTCCTACAAGCTAGACTTCAGTTCAGGTAAACTCAGTCACCTTTCAGCTCCAACAAATCTACATCGTTCTAGGCTCACACGTCTCTTGCTCTTAACTGAAATGCATTGGATGTTAGAGGACCTGTGGTTTGTATCAGTTTCAGAAGCAGAGTTGAACTACCAAAGGTCCGTATGTGTAGGAAACACCGTTCTTTTTTTCTGAGTACACTCAAGTTTCTGGCTCTATTAGAGACTCTAGAAATCAAGAGCATGTCTCTCTCTAAAGCAGAGTGTGTTTCATGGATGAGAACTGTGCTGTGTGTTTCCCTACAGAAATGGAGTTAAATCCCAGGCACTGTGTCTTCCAACAAGGTAGACTTCGGTTCAGGTAAACTCAGACACCTTTCAGCTCAAAAAAAGCTACATCATTCTAGGATCACACGTTTCTCGCTCTTAACTGTAAAGCATTGGATATTAGAGGACCTGAGATTCGTATCAGTTTCAGAAGCAGAGTTGAACTAGATATGGTCTGTATGTGCAGGAAGCACCGTTCTTTTCTTCTGACTACACTCAGGTTTCCTGCTTTATTAGAGATTCTAGAAATCAAGAGCATGCTTCGTGCTCTAAAGCAGAGTGTGCTTCATGGATGAAAACTGGGCTGTGTGTTTCCCTTCAGAAATGGAGTTAAATCCCAAGCTCTGTGTCTTCCTGCAAGCTAGACTTCGATTCAGGTAAACTCAGTCACCTTTCAGCTCCAACAAAGCTACATCTTTCTAGGCTCACACGTTTCTCGCTCTTTACTGTAAAGCATTGGATATTAGAGGACTTGTGGTTCATATCAGTTTCAGAAGCAGAGTTGAACTAGATATGGTCTGTTTGTCTAGGAAACACCGTTCTTTTTTAATGAGCACACTCATGTTTCTGGCTCTATTAGAGACTCTAGAAATCAAGAGCGTGCTTCTTGGTCTAAAGCAGAGTTTGTTTCATGGATGAGAACTGTGCTGTGTGTTTCCCTTCAGAAATGGTGTTAAATCCCAGCTCTGTGTCTTCCTACAAGCTAGACTTCGGTTCAGGTAAACTCAGTCACCTTTCAGCTCCAACAAAGCTACATCGTTCTAGGCTCACACATTACTCGCTCTTAACTGAAAAGCATTGGATATTAGAGGACCTGTGGTTCGTATCAGTTTCAGAATCAGATTTGAACTAGATATGGTCCGTATGTCTAGGAAACACTGTACATTTTTAATGAGCACACTCAAGTTTCTGGCTCTATTAGAGACTCTAGAAATCAAGAGCGTGCTTCTTGCTCTAAAGCAGACTGTGTGTCATGGATGAGAATTATGCTGAGTGTTTCCCTTAAGAAATGGAGTTAAATCCCAGGCTTTGTGTCTTCCTACAAGCAAGACTTCCTTTAAGGTAAACTCAGTCACCTTTCGGCTCAAACAATGCTACATCATTCTAGGCTCACACGATTCTTGCTCTTAAATGTAAAGCATTGGATCTTAGAGGAACTGTGGTTTCTATCAGTTTCAGAAGCAGAGTTGAACAAGATATGGTCTGTATATGTAGGAACCACCGTTCTTTTGTTCTGAGCACACGCAAGTTTCCTGCTGTATTAGAGACTCTAGAAATCAAGAGCGTGCTTCTTGCTCTAAAGCAGACTGTGTTTCATGGATGAGAACTGTGCTGTGTTTTTCCCTTCAAAAATGGAGTTAAATCCCAGGCTCTGTGTCTTCCTAGAAGCTAGACTTCGGTTCAGGTAAACTCAATCACCTTAATCTCCAACAAAGCTACATTGTTCTAGGCTCACACATTTTTCGCTCTTAACTGTAAAGCATTGGATGTTAGAGGACCTGTGGTTTGTATCAGTTTCAGAAGCAGAGTTGACATCCCAATGGTCCGTATGTGTAGGAAACACCGTTCTTTTTTTCTGAGTACACTCAAGTTTCTGGCTCTATTAGAGATTCTAGAAATCAAGAACGTGCTTCTCGCTCTAAAGCAGAGTGTATTTCATGGATGAGAACTGTGCTTTGTGTTTACCTTCAGAAATGGAGTTAAATCCCAGGCTCTGTGTCTTCCTACAAGGTACACTTCGGTTCAGGTAAACTGAGTCACGTTTGAGCTCCAAAAAAGCTACATCGTTCTAGTCTCACACGTATCTCACTCTTAAATGAAAAGCATTGGATGTTAGGGGACCTGTGGTTTGTATCAGTTTCAGAATCAGATTTGAACTAGATATGGTCCGTATGTCTAGGAAACACCGTTCTTGTTTAATGAGGACACTCAAGTTTCCGGCTCTATTAGAGACTCTAGAGACTCTAGAAATCAAGAGCGTGCTTCTTGCTCTAAAGCAGACTGTGTTTCATGGATGAGAACTGTGCTGTGTTTTTCCCTTCCGAAATGGAGTTAAATCCCAGGCTCTGTGTCTTCCTACAAGCTAGACTTCGGTTCAGGTAAACTCAGTCACCTTTCACCTCCAACAAAGCTACATCGTTCTAGGCTCATACGTTTCTTGCTCTTAAATGTAAAGCATTGGTTGTTAGAGGAACTGTGGTTTCTATCAGTTTCAGAAGCAGAGTTGAACTAGGTATCGTCTGTATATGTTGCAACCACCGTTCTTTTGTTCTGAGCACACTCACGTTTCTTGCTCTATTAGAGACTCTAGAAATCAAGAGCGTGCTTCTTGCTCTAAAGCAGACTGTGTTTCATGGATGAGAACTGTGCTGTGTGTTTCCCTTCAGAAATGGAGTTATATCCCAGGCTCTGTGTCTTCCTGCAAGCTAGACTTCGATTCAGGTAAACTCAGTCACCTTTCAGCTCCAACAAAGCTACATCGTTTTAGGCTCACACGTTTCTCGCTCTTAACTGAAAAGCATTGGATGTTAGAGGGCCTGTTGTTTGTATCAGTTTCAGAACCATAGTTGAATTAGATATGGTCTGTATGTCTAGGAAACACCGTTTATTTTTTAATGAGCACACTCAAGTTTCTGGCTCTATTAGAGAATCTAGAAATCAAGAGCGTGCTTCTTGCTCTAAAGCAGACTGTGTTTCATGGATGAGAACTGTGCTGAGTGTTTCCCTTAAGAAATGGAGTTAAATCCCAGGCTCTGTGTCTTCCTACAAGCAAGACTTCGTTTAAGGTAAACTCAGTAACCTTTCGGCTCAAACAATGCTACATCGTTCTAGGCTCACACGATTCTTGCCCTTAAATGTAAAGCATTGGATGTTAGAGGAACTGTGGTTTCTATCAGTTTCAGAAGCAGAGTTGAACAAGATATGGTCTGTATATGTAGGAAACACCGTTCTTTTGTTTTGAGCACACGCATGTTTCCTGCTGTATTAGAGACTCTAGAAATCAAGAGCGTGCTTCTTGCTCTAAAGCAGACTGTGTTTCATGGATGAGAACTGTGCTGTGTTTTTCCCTTCAGAAATGGAGTTAAATCCGAGGCTCTGTGTCTTCCTAGAAGCTAGACTTCGGTTCAGGTAAACTCAATCACCTTAATCTCCAACAAAGCTACATCGTTCTAGGCTCACACGTTTCTCGCTCTTAACTGTAAAGCATTGGATGTTAGAGGACCTGTGGATTGTATCAGTTTCAGAAGCAGAGTTGACATCCCAAAGGTCCGTATGTGTAGGAAACACCAGTCTTTTTTTCTGAGTACACTCAAGTTTCTGGCTCTATTAGAGACTCTAGAAATCAAGAGCGTGCTTCTCGCTCTAAAGCAGAGTGTATTTCATGGATGAGAACTGTTCTTTGTGTTTACCTTCAGAAATGGAGTTAAATCCCAGGCTCTGTGTCTTCCTACAAGCTAGACTTCGGTTCAGGTAAATCAGTCACCTTTCAGCTCTAACAAAGCTACATCGTTCTAGGCTCACAGGTTTCTCGCTCTTAACTTTAAATCATTAGATATTAGAGGACCTGTGGTTTGGATCAGGTTCAGAAGCAGAGTTGAACTACCAATGGTCCATATGTGTAGGAAACACCATTCTTTATTTCTGAGCACAGTCATGTTTCTGGCTCTATTAGAGACTCTAGAAATTATGAGCTTGCTTCTTGCTCTTAAGCAGAGTGTGTTTAATGGATAAGAACTGTGCTGTGTGTTTTCTTTCAGAAATGGAGTTAAATCCCAGGCTC
Organism: Onychomys leucogaster; assembly: GCA_949786385.1. NCBI lineage: Eukaryota > Metazoa > Chordata > Mammalia > Rodentia > Cricetidae > Onychomys > Onychomys leucogaster. The sequence goes on along the minus strand of CATKUP010000038.1, from coordinate 1,262,109 downwards.
TGTGTCTTCCTACATGCAAGAAAACTTTTCAGGTAAACACAGTCAACTTTCAGCTCAAACAAAGGTAGATCATTCACGAAGCTTACATGTTTCTCGCTCTTAACTGTAAAGCATTGTATATTAGAGGACCTGTGGTTCATATCAGTTTCAGTAGCAGAGTTGAACTAGATATGGTCTGTATGTGTAGGAAACACCGTTCTTTTTTTCTGAGTACACTCAAGTTTCTGGCTCTATTAGAGATTCTAGAAATCAAGAACGTGCTTCTCGCTCTAAAGCAGAGTGTATTTCATGGATGAGAACTGTGCTTTGTGTTTACCTTCAGAAATGGAGTTAAATCCCAGGCTCTGTGTCTTCCCACAAGGTACACTTCGGTTCAGGTAAACTGAGTCACGTTTGAGCTCCAAAAAAGCTACATCGTTCTAGGCTCACACGTATCTCACTCTTAAATGAAAAGCATTGGATGTTAGGGGACCTGTGGTTTGTATCAGTTTCAGAATCAGATTTGAACTAGATATGGTCCGTATGTCTAGGAAACACCGTTCTTGTTTAATGAGGACACTCAAGTTTCCGGCTCTATTAGAGACTCTAGAGACTCTAGAAATCAAGAGCGTGCTTCTTGCTCTAAAGCAGACTGTGTTTCATGGATGAGAACTGTGCTGTGTTTTTCCCTTCCGAAATGGAGTTAAATCCCAGGCTCTGTGTCTTCCTACAAGCTAGACTTCGGTTCAGGTAAACTCAGTCACCTTTCACCTCCAACAAAGCTACATCGTTCTAGGCTCATACGTTTCTTGCTCTTAACTGTAAAGCATTGGTTGTTAGAGGAACTGTGGTTTCTATCAGTTTCAGAAGCAGAGTTGAACTAGGTATCGTCTGTATATGTTGCAACCACCGTTCTTTTGTTCTGAGCACACTCACGTTTCTTGCTCTATTAGAGACTCTAGAAATCAAGAGCGTGCTTCTTGCTCTAAAGCAGACTGTGTTTCATGGATGAGAACTGTGCTGTGTGTTTCCCTTCAGAAATGGAGTTATATCCCAGGCTCTGTGTCTTCCTGCAAGCTAGACTTCGATTCAGGTAAACTCAGTCACCTTTCAGCTCCAACAAAGCTACATCGTTTTAGGCTCACACGTTTCTCGCTCTTAACTGAAAAGCATTGGATGTTAGAGGGCCTGTTGTTTGTATCAGTTTCAGAACCAGAGTTGAATTAGATATGGTCTGTATGTCTAGGAAACACCGTTTATTTTTTAATGAGCACACTCAAGTTTCTGGCTCTATTAGAGAATCTAGAAATCAAGAGCGTGCTTCTTGCTCTAAAGCAGACTGTGTTTCATGGATGAGAACTGTGCTGAGTGTTTCCCTTAAGAAATGGAGTTAAATCCCAGGCTCTGTGTCTTCCTACAAGCAAGACTTCGTTTAAGGTAAACTCAGTAACCTTTCGGCTCAAACAATGCTACATCGTTCTAGGCTCACACGATTCTTGCCCTTAAATGTAAAGCATTGGATGTTAGAGGAACTGTGGTTTCTATCAGTTTCAGAAGCAGAGTTGAACAAGATATGGTCTGTATATGTAGGAAACACCGTTCTTTTGTTTTGAGCACACGCATGTTTCCTGCTGTATTAGAGACTCTAGAAATCAAGAGCGTGCTTCTTGCTCTAAAGCAGACTGTGTTTCATGGATGAGAACTGTGCTGTGTTTTTCCCTTCAGAAATGGAGTTAAATCCGAGGCTCTGTGTCTTCCTAGAAGCTAGACTTCGGTTCAGGTAAACTCAATCACCTTAATCTCCAACAAAGCTACATCGTTCTAGGCTCACACGTTTCTCGCTCTTAACTGTAAAGCATTGGATGTTAGAGAACCTGTGGATTGTATCAGTTTCAGAAGCAGAGTTGACATCCCAAAGGTCCGTATGTGTAGGAAACACCAGTCTTTTTTTCTGAGTACACTCAAGTTTCTGGCTCTATTAGAGACTCTAGAAATCAAGAGCGTGCTTCTCGCTCTAAAGCAGAGTGTATTTCATGGATGAGAACTGTTCTTTGTGTTTACCTTCAGAAATGGAGTTAAATCCCAGGCTCTGTGTCTTCCTACAAGCTAGACTTCGGTTCAGGTAAATCAGTCACCTTTCAGCTCTAACAAAGCTACATCGTTCTAGGCTCACAGGTTTCTCGCTCTTAACTTTAAATCATTGGATATTAGAGGACCTGTGGTTTGGATCAGGTTCAGAAGCAGAGTTGAACTACCAATGGTCCATATGTGTAGGAAACACCATTCTTTATTTCTGAGCACAGTCATGTTTCTGGCTCTATTAGAGACTCTAGAAATTATGAGCTTGCTTCTTGCTCTTAAGCAGAGTGTGTTTAATGGATAAGAACTGTGCTGTGTGTTTTCTTTCAGAAATGGAGTTAAATCCCAGGCTCTGTGTCTTCCTACATGCAAGAAAACTTTTCAGGTAAACACAGTCAACTTTCAGCTCAAACAAAGGTAGATCATTCACGAAGCTTACATGTTTCTCGCTCTTAACTGTAAAGCATTGTATATTAGAGGACCTGTGGTTCATATCAGTTTCAGTAGCAGAGTTGAACTAGATATGGTCTGTATGTGTAGGAAACACCGTTCTTTTCTTGTGACCACACTCAGGTTTCCTGCTTTATTAGAGATTCTAGAAAGCAAGAGCGTGCTTCGTGCTCTAAAGCAGAGTGTGTTTCATGGATGAGAACTGTGCTGTGTGTTTCCCCTCAGAAATGGAGTTAAATCCCAGGCTCTGTGTCTTCCTACAAGCTAGACTTCAGTTCAGGTAAACTCAGTCACCGTTCAGCTCCAACAAAGCTACATCGTTCTAGGCTCGCACGTCTCTTGCTCTTAACTGAAATGCATTGGATGTTAGAGGACCTGTGGTTTGTATCAGTTTCAGAAGCCGAGTTGAACTACCAATTGTCCGTATGTCTAGGAAACACCGTTCTTTTTTTCTGAGTACACTCAAGTTTCTGGCTCTATTAGAGACTCTAGAAATCAAGAGTGTGCTTCTTGCTCTAAAGCAGAGTTTGTTTCATGGATGAGAACTGTGCTGTGTGTTTCCCTTCAGAAATGGAGTTAAATCCCAGGCTCTGTATCTTCCTACAAGCTAGACTTCGGTTCAGGTAAACTCAGTCACCTTTCAGCTCCAACAAAGCTACATCGTTCTAGGCTGACATGTTTCCCGCTCTTAACTGAAAAGCATTGGATATTAGAGGACCTGTGGTTTGGATCAGGTACAGAAGCAGAGTTGAACTACCAATGGTCCATATGTGTAGGAAACACCATTCTTTATTTCTGAGCACACTCATGTTTCTGGCTCTATTAGAGACTCTAGAAATCAAGAGCTTGCTTCTTGCTCTTAAGCAGAGTGTGTTTAATGGATAAGAACTGTGCTGTGTGTTTCCTTTCAGAAATTGAGTTAAATCCCAGGCTCTGTGTCTTCCTACAAGCTAGACTTCGGTTCAGGTAAACTCAGACACCTTTCACCTCAAAAAAAGCTACATCATTCTAGGATCACACGTTTCTCGCTCTTAACTGTAAAGCATTGGATATTAGAGGACCTGTGGTTCGTATCAGTTTCAGAAGCAGAGTTGAACTAGATATGGTCTGTATGTGTAGGAAGCACCGTTCTTTTCTTCTGACCACACTCAGGTTTCCTGCTTTATTAGAGATTCTAGAAATCAAGAGCATGCTTCGTGCTCTAAAGCAGAGTGTGCTTCATGGATGAAAACTGGGCTGTGTGTTTCCCTTCAGAAATGGAGTTAAATCCCAAGCCCTGTGTCTTCCTACAAGCTAGACTTCGATTCAGGTAAACTCAGTCACCTTTCAGCTCCAACAAAGCTACATCTTTCTAGGCTCACACGTTTCTCGCTCTTTACTGTAAAGCATTGGATATTAGAGGACTTGTGGTTCATATCAGTTTCAGAAGCAGAGTTGAACTAGATATGGTCTGTTTGTCTAGGAAACACCGTTCTTTTTTAATGAGCACACTCATGTTTCTGGCTCTATTAGAGACTCTAGAAATCAAGAGCGTGCTTCTTGGTCTAAAGCAGAGTTTGTTTCATGGATGAGAACTGTGCTGTGTGTTTCCCTTCAGAAATGGTGTTAAATCCCAGGCTCTTTGTCTTCCTACAAGCTCGAATTCGGTTCAGGAAAACTCAGTCACCTTTCAGCTCCAACAAAGCTACATCGTTCTAGGCTCACACGTTTCTCGCTCTTAACTGAAAGTATTGGATGTTAGACGACCAGTGGTTTGTATCAGTTTCAGAAGCAGAGTTGATTTAGACATGGTCCGTATGTCTAGGAAACACCGTTCTTTTTTAATGAGCACACTCAAGTTTCCGGCTCTATTAGAGACTCTAGAGACTCTAGAAATCAAGAGCGTGCTTCTTGCTCTAAAGCAGACTGTGTTTCATGGATGAGAACTGTGCTGTGTTTTTCCCTTCCGAAATGGAGTTAAATCCGAGGGTCTGTGTCTTCCTACAAGCTAAACTTCGGTTCAGGTAAACTCAGTCACCTTTCAGCTCCAACAAAGCTACATCGTTCTAGGCTCACACATTTCTCGCTCTTAACTGAAAAGCATTGGATGTTAGAGGACCTGTGGTTCGTATCAGTTTCAGAATCAGATTTGAACTAGATATGGTCTGTATATGTAGGAACCACCGTTCTTTTGTTTTGAGCACACGCAAGTTTCCTGCTGTATTAGAGACTCTAGAAATCAAGAGCGTGCTTCTTGCTCTAAAGCAGACTGTGTTTCATGGATGAGAACTGTGCTGTGTTTTTACCTTCAAAAATGGAGTTAAATCCCAGGCTCTGTGTCTTCCTAGAAGCTAGACTTCGGTTCAGGTAAACTCAATCACCTTAATCTCCAACAAAGCTACATTGTTCTAGGCTCACACGTTTTTCGCTCTTAACTGTAAAGCATTGGATGTTAGAGGACCTGTGGTTTGTATCAGTTTCAGAAGCAGAGTTGACATCCCAATGGTCCATATGTGTAGGAAACACCGTTCTTTTTTTCTGAGTACACTCAAGTTTCTGGCTCTATTAGAGATTCTAGAAATCAAGAACGTGCTTCTCGCTCTAAAGCAGAGTGTATTTCATGGATGAGAACTGTGCTTTGTGTTTACCTTCAGAAATGGAGTTAAATCCCAGGCTCTGTGTCTTCCTACAAGCTAGACTTCGGTTTAGGTAAATCAGTCACCTTTCAGCTCAAACAAAGCTACATCGTTCTAGGCTCACACGTTTCTCGCTCTTAACTGTAAAGCATTGGATATTAGAGGACCTGTGGTTCATATCAGTTTCAGAAGCAGAGTTGAACTAGATATGGTCTGTATGTGTAGGAAACACCGTTCTTTTCTTCTGACCACACTCAGGTTTCCTGCTTTATTAGATATTCTAGAAAGCAAGAGCGTGCTTCGTGCTCTAAGGCAGAGTGTGTTTCATGGATGACAACTGTGCTGTGTGTTTCCCCTCACAAATGGAGTTAAATCCCAGGCTCTGTGTCTTCCTACAAGCTAGACTTCAGTTCAGGTAAACTCAGTCACCTTTCAGCTCCAACAAATCTACATTGTTCTAGGCTCACACGTCTCTTGCTCTTAACTGAAATGCATTGGATGTTAGAGGACCTGTGGTTTGTATCAGTTTCAGAAGCAGAGTTGACATCCCAATGGTCCGTATGTGTAGGAAACACCGTTCTTTTTTTCTGAGTACACTCAAGTTTCTGGCTCTATTAGAGATTCTAGAAATCAAGAACGTGCTTCTCGCTCTAAAGCAGAGTGTATTTCATGGATGAGAACTGTGCTTTGTGTTTACCTTCAGAAATGGAGTTAAATCCCAGGCTCTGTGTCTTCCTACAAGCTAGACTTCGGTTTAGGTAAATCAGTCACCTTTCAGCTCAAACAAAGCTACATCGTTCTAGGCTCACACGTTTCTCGCTCTTAACTCTAAAGCATTGGATATTAGAGGACCTGTGGTTCATATCAGTTTCAGAAGCAGAGTTGAACTAGATATGGTCTGTATGTGTAGGAAACACCGTTCTTTTCTTCTGACCACACTCAGGTTTCCTGCTTTATTAGATATTCTAGAAAGCAAGAGCGTGCTTCGTGCTCTAAGGCAGAGTGTGTTTCATGGATGACAACTGTGCTGTGTGTTTCCCCTCACAAATGGAGTTAAATCCCAGGCTCTGTGTCTTCCTACAAGCTAGACTTCAGTTCAGGTAAACTCAGTCACCTTTCAGCTCCAACAAATCTACATTGTTCTAGGCTCACACGTCTCTTGCTCTTAACTGAAATGCATTGGAAGTTAGAGGACCTGTGGTTTGTATCAGTTTCAGAAGCAGAGTTGACATCCCAATGGTCCGTATGTGTAGGAAACACCGTTCTTTTTTTCTGAGTACACTCAAGTTTCTGGCTCTATTAGAGATTCTAGAAATCAAGAACGTGCTTCTCGCTCTAAAGCAGAGTGTATTTCATGGATGAGAACTGTGCTTTGTGTTTACCTTCAGAAATGGAGTTAAATCCCAGGCTCTGTGTCTTCCTACAAGGTACACTTCGGTTCAGGTAAACTCAGTCACGTTTGAGCTCCAACAAAGCTACATCGTTTTAGGCTCACACATTTCTCGCTCTTAACTGAAAAGCATTGGATGTTAGAGGGCCTGTGGTTTGTATCAGTTTCAGAAGCAGAGTTGAACTAGATATGGTCCGTACGTCTAGGAAACACCCTTTATTTTTTAATGAGCACACTCAAGTTTCTGGCTGTATTAGAGACTCTAGAAATCAAGAGCGTGCTTCTCGATCTAAAGCAGAGTGTGTTTCAGGGATGAGAACTGTGCTGAGTGTTTCCCTTAAGAAATGGAGTTAAATCCCAGGCTCTGTGTCTTCCTACATGCAAGACAACTTTTCAGGTAAACTCAGTCACCTTTCAGCTCAAACAAAGGTAGATCATTCACGAAGCTTACATGTTTCTCGCTCTTAACTGTAAAGCATTGGATATTAGAGGACCTGTGGTTCATATCAGTTTCAGAAGCAGAGTTGAACTAGATATGGTCTGTGTGTGTAGGAAACACCGTTCATTTCTTCTGACCACACTCAGGTTTCCTGCTTTATTAGAGATTCTAGAAAGCAAGAGCGTGCTTCGTGCTCTAAAGCAGAGTGTGTTACATGGATGAGAACTGTGCTGTGTGTTTCCCTTCAGAAATGGAGTTAAATCCCAGGCTCTGTGTCTTCCTACAAGCTAGACTTCAGTTCAGGTAAACTCAGTCACCTTTCAGCTCCAACAAATCTACATCGTTCTAGGCTCACACGTCTCTTGCTCTTAACTGAAATGCATTGGATGTTAGATGACCTGTGGTTTGTATCAGTTTCAGAAGCAGAGTTGAACTACCAATAGTCCGTATGTGTAGGAAACACCGTTCTTTTTTTCTGAGTACACTCAAGTTTCTGGCTCTATTAGAGACTCTAGAAATCAAGAGCATGTCTCTCTCTAAAGCAGAGTGTGTTTCATGGATGAGAACTTGCTGTGTGTTTCCCTACAGAAATGGAGTTAAAACCCAGGCACTGCGTCTTCCTACAAGCTAGACTTCGGTTCAGGTAAACTCAGACACCTTTCAGCTCAAACAAAGCTACATCATTCTAGGATCACACGTTTCTCGCTCTTAACTGTAAAGCATTGGATATTAGAGGACCTGTGGTTCGTATCAGTTTCAGAAGCAGAGTTGAACTAGATATGGTCTGTATGTGTAGGAAGCACCGTTCTTTTCTTCTGACCACACTCAGGTTTCCTGCTTTATTAGAGATTCTAGAAATCAAGAGCATGCTTCGTGCTCTAAAGCAGAGTGTGCTTCATGGATGAAAACTGGGCTGTGTGTTTCCCTTCAGAAATGGAGTTAAATCCCAAGCTCTGTGTCTTCCTACAAGCTAGACTTCGATTCAGGTAAACTCAGTCACCTTTCAGCTCCAACAAAGCTACATCTTTCTAGGCTCACATGTTTCTCGCTCTTTACTGTAAAGCATTGGATATTAGAGGACTTGTGGTTCATATCAGTTTCAGAAGCAGAGTTGAACCAGATATGGTCTGTTTGTCTAGGAAACACCGTTCTTTTTTAATGAGCACACTCATGTTTCTGGCTCTATTAGAGACTCTAGAAATCAAGAGCGTGCTTCTTGGTCTAAAGCAGAATTTGTTTCATGGATGAGAACTGTTCTTTGTGTTTACCTTCAGAAATGGAGTTAAATCCCAGGCTCTGTGTCTTCCTACAAGCTAGACTTCGGTTCAGGTAAATCAGTCACCTTTCAGCTCTAACAAAGCTACATCGTTCTAGGCTCACAGGTTTCTCGCTCTTAACTTTAAATCATTGGATATTAGAGGACCTGTGGTTTGGATCAGGTTCAGAAGCAGAGTTGAACTACCAATGGTCCATATGTGTAGGAAACACCATTCTTTATTTCTGAGCACAGTCATGTTTCTGGCTCTATTAGAGACTCTAGAAATTATGAGCTTGCTTCTTGCTCTTAAGCAGAGTGTGTTTAATGGATAAGAACTGTGCTGTGTGTTTTCTTTCAGAAATGGAGTTAAATCCCAGGCTCTGTGTCTTCCTACATGCAAGAAAACTTTTCAGGTAAACACAGTCAACTTTCAGCTCAAACAAAGGTAGATCATTCACGAAGCTTACATGTTTCTCGCTCTTAACTGTAAAGCATTGTATATTAGAGGACCTGTGGTTCATATCAGTTTCAGTAGCAGAGTTGAACTAGATATGGTCTGTATGTGTAGGAAACACCGTTCTTTTCTTCTGACCACACTCAGGTTTCCTGCTTTATTAGAGATTCTAGAAAGCAAGAGCGTGCTTCGTGCTCTAAAGCAGAGTGTGTTTCATGGATGAGAACTGTGCTGTGTGTTTCCCCTCAGAAATGGAGTTAAATCCCAGGCTCTGTGTCTTCCTACAAGCTAGACTTCAGTTCAGGTAAACTCAGTCACCGTTCAGCTCCAACAAAGCTACATCGTTCTAGGCTCGCACGTCTCTTGCTCTTAACTGAAATGCATTGGATGTTAGAGGACCTGTGGTTTGTATCAGTTTCAGAAGCCGAGTTGAACTACCAATTGTCCGTATGTCTAGGAAACACTGTTCTTTTTTTCTGAGTACACTCAAGTTTCTGGCTCTATTAGAGACTCTAGAAATCAAGAGTGTGCTTCTTGCTCTAAAGCAGAGTTTGTTTCATGGATGAGAACTGTGCTGTGTGTTTCCCTTCAGAAATGGAGTTAAATCCCAGGCTCTGTGTCTTCCTACAAGCTAGACTTCGGTTCAGGTAAACTCAGTCACCTTTCAGCTCCAACAAAGCTACATCGTTCTAGGCTGACATGTTTCCCGCTCTTAACTGAAAAGCATTGGATATTAGAGGACCTGTGGTTTGGATCAGGTACAGAAGCAGAGTTGAACTACCAATGGTCCATATGTGTAGGAAACACCATTCTTTATTTCTGAGCACACTCATGTTTCTGGCTCTATTAGAGACTCTAGAAATCAAGAGCTTGCTTCTTGCTCTTAAGCAGAGTGTGTTTAATGGATAAGAACTGTGCTGTGTGTTTCCTTTCAGAAATTGAGTTAAATCCCAGGCTCTGTGTCTTCCTACAAGCTAGACTTCGGTTCAGGTAAACTCAGACACCTTTCACCTCAAAAAAAGCTACATCATTCTAGGATCACACGTTTCTCGCTCTTAACTGTAAAGCATTGGATATTAGAGGACCTGTGGTTCGTATCAGTTTCAGAAGCAGAGTTGAACTAGATATGGTCTGTATGTGTAGGAAGCACCGTTCTTTTCTTCTGACCACACTCAGGTTTCCTGCTTTATTAGAGATTCTAGAAATCAAGAGCATGCTTCGTGCTCTAAAGCAGAGTGTGCTTCATGGATGAAAACTGGGCTGTGTGTTTCCCTTCAGAAATGGAGTTAAATCCCAAGCCCTGTGTCTTCCTACAAGCTAGACTTCGATTCAGGTAAACTCAGTCACCTTTCAGCTCCAACAAAGCTACATCTTTCTAGGCACACACGTTTCTCGCTCTTTACTGTAAAGCATTGGATATTAGAGGACTTGTGGTTCATATCAGTTTCAGAAGCAGAGTTGAACTAGATATGGTCTGTTTGTCTAGGAAACACCGTTCTTTTTTAATGAGCACACTCATGTTTCTGGCTCTATTAGAGACTCTAGAAATCAAGAGCGTGCTTCTTGGTCTAAAGCAGAGTTTGTTTCATGGATGAGAACTGTGCTGTGTGTTTCCCTTCAGAAATGGTGTTAAATCCCAGGCTCTTTGTCTTCCTACAAGCTAGAATTCGGTTCAGGAAAACTCAGTCACCTTTCAGCTCGAACAAATCTACATCGTTCTAGGCTCACACGTTTCTCGCTCTTAACTGAAAGTATTGGATGTTAGACGACCTGTGGTTTGTATCAGTTTCAGAAGCAGAGTTGATTTAGACATGGTCCGTATGTCTAGGAAACACCGTTCTTTTTTAATGAGCACACTCAAGTTTCCGGCTCTATTAGAGACTCTAGAGACTCTAGAAATCAAGAGCGTGCTTCTTGCTCTAAAGCAGACTGTGTTTCATGGATGAGAACTGTGCTGTGTTTTTCCCTTCCGAAATGGAGTTAAATCCGAGGCTCTGTGTCTTCCTACAAGCTAGACTTCGGTTCAGGTAAACTCAGTCACCTTTCAGCTCCAACAAAGCTACATCGTTCTAGGCTCACACATTTCTCGCTCTTAACTGAAAAGCATTGGATGTTAGAGGACCTGTGGTTCGTATCAGTTTCAGAATCAGATTTGAACTAGATATGGTCCATATGTCTAGGAAACACTGTACTTTTTTAATGAGCACACTCAAGTTTCTGGCTCTATTAGAGACTCTAGAAATCAAGAGCGTGCTTCTTGCTCTAAAGCAGACTGTGTTTCATGGATGAGAACTATGCTGAGTGTTTCCCTTAAGAAATGGAGTTAAATCCCAGGCTTTGTGTCTTCCTACAAGCAAGACTTCCTTTAAAGTAAACTCAGTCACCTTTCGGCTCAAACAATGCTACATCATTCTAGGCTCACATGATTCTTGCTCTTAAATGTAAAGCATTGGATGTTAGAGGAACTGTGGTTTCTATCAGTTTCAGAAGCAGAGTTGAACAAGATATGGTCTGTATATGTAGGAACCACCGTTCTTTTGTTTTGAGCACACGCATGTTTCCTGCTGTATTAGAGACTCTAGAAATCAAGAGCGTGCTTCTTGCTCTAAAGCAGACTGTGTTTCATGGATGAGAACTGTGCTGTGTTTTTACCTTCAAAAATGGAGTTAAATCCCAGGCTCTGTGTCTTCCTAGAAGCTAGACTTCGGTTCAGGTAAACTCAATCACCTTAATCTCCAACAAAGCTACATTGTTCTAGGCTCACACATTTTTCGCTCTTAACTGTAAAGCATTGGATCTTAGAGGACCTGTGGTTTGTATCAGTTTCAGAAGCAGAGTTGAAATCCCAATGGTCCGTATGTGTAGGAAACACCGTTCTTTTTTTCTGAGTACACTCAAGTATCTGGCTCTATTAGAGATTCTAGAAATCAAGAACGTGCTTCTCGCTCTAAAGCAGAGTGTATTTCATGGATGAGAACTATGCTTTGTGTTTACCTTCAGAAATGGAGTTAAATGCCAGGCTCTGTGTCTTCCTACAAGCTAGACTTCGGTTTAGGATAATCAGTCACCTTTCAGCTCAAACAAAGCTACATCATTCTAGGCTCACACGTTTCTCGCTCTTAACTGTAAAGCATTGGATATTAGAGGACCTGTGGTTCATATCAGTTTCAGAAGCAGAGTTGAACTAGATATGGTCTGTATGTGTAGGAAACACCGTTCTTTTCTTCTGACCACACTCAGGTTTCCTGCTTTATTAGAGATTCTAGAAAGCAAGAGCGTGCTTCGTGCTCTAAAGCAGAGTGTGTTTCATGGATGAGAACTGTGCTGTGTGTTTGCCCTCAGAAATGGAGTTAAATCCCAGGCTCTGTGTCTTCCTACAAGCTAGACTTCAGTTCAGGTAAACTCAGTCACCTTTCAGCTCCAACAAATCTACATTGTTCTAGGCTCACACGTCTCTTGCTCTTAACTGAAATGCATTGGATGTTAGAGGACCTGTGGTTTGTATCAGTTTCAGAAGCCGAGTTGAACTACCAATGGTCCATATGTGTAGGAAACACCGTTCTTTTTTTCTGAGTACACTCAAGTTTCTGGCTCTATTAGAGAATCTAGAAATCAAGAGTGTGCTTCTTGCTCTAAAGCAGAGTTTGTTTCATGGATGAGAACTGTGCTGTGTGTTTCCCTTCAGAAATGGAGTTAAATCCCAGGCTCTGTGTCTTCCTACAAGCTAGACTTCGGTTCAGGTAAACTCAGTGACCTTTCAGCTCCAACATAGCTACATCGTTCTAGGTTCAAACGTTTCTCTCTCTTAACTGAAAAGCATTGGATGTTAGACGACCTGTGGTTTGTATCAGTTTCAGAAGCAGAGTTGATTTAGACATGGTCCGTATGTCTAGGAAACACCGTTCTTTTTTAATGAGCACACTCAAGTTTCCGGCTCTATTAGAGACTCTAGAGACTCTAGAAATCAAGAGCGTGCTTCTTGCTCTAAAGCAGACTGTGTTTCATGGATGAGAACTGTGCTGTGTTTTTCCCTTCCGAAATGGAGTTAAATCCCAGGCTCTGTGTCTTCCTACAAGCTAGACTTCGGTTCAGGTAAACTCAGTCACCTTTCAGCTCCAACAAAGCTACATCGTTCTAGGCTCACACATTTCTCGCTCTTAACTGAAAAGCATTGGATGTTAGAGGACCTGTGGTTCGTATCAGTTTCAGAAGCAGATTTGAACTAGATATGGTCCGTATGTCTAGGAAACACTGTACTTTTTTAATGAGCACACTCATGTTTCTGGCTCTATTAGAGACTCTAGAAATCAAGAGCGTGCTTCTTGCTCTAAAGCAGACTGTGTTTCATGGATGAGAACTATGCTGAGTGTTTCCCTTAAGAAATGGAGTTAAATCGCAGGCTTTGTGTCTTCCTACAAGCAAGACTTCGTTTAAGGTAAACTCAGTCACCTTTCGGCTCAAACAATGCTACATCGTTCTAGGCTCACACGATTCTTGCTCTTAAATGTAAAGCATTGGATGTTAGAGTTACTGTGGTTTCTATCAGTTTCAGAAGCAGAGTTGAACAAGATATGGTCTGTATATGTATTAACCACCGTTCTTTTGTTTTGAGCACACGCAAGTTTCCTGCTGTATTAGAGACTCTAGAAATCAAGAGCATGCTTCTTGCTCTAAAGCAGACTGTGTTTCATGGATGAGAACTGTGCTGTGTTTTTCCCTTCAAAAATGGAGTTAAATCCCAGGCTCTGTGTCTTCCTACAAGCTAGACTTCAGTTCAGGTAAACTCAGTCACCTTTCAGCTCCAACAAATCTACATCGTTCTAGGCTCACACGTCTCTTGCTCTTAACTGAAATGCATTGGATGTTAGAGGACCTGTGGTTTGTATCAGTTTCAGAAGCAGAGTTGAACTACCAATGGTCCGTATGTGTAGGAAACACCGTTCTTTTTTTCTGAGTACACTCAAGTTTCTGGCTCTATTAGAGACTCTAGAAATCAAGAGCATGTCTCTCTCTAAAGCAGAGTGTGTTTCATGGATGAGAACTGTGCTGTGTGTTTCCCTACAGAAATGGAGTTAAATCCCAGGCACTGTGTCTTCCTACAAGGTAGACTTCGGTTCAGGTAAACTCAGACACCTTTCAGCTCAAAAAAAGCTACATCATTCTAGGATCACACGTTTCTCGCTCTTAACTGTAAAGCATTGGATATTAGAGGACCTGAGATTCGTATCAGTTTCAGAAGCAGAGTTGAACTAGATATGGTCTGTATGTGTAGGAAGCACCGTTCTTTTCTTCTGACCACACTCAGGTTTCCTGCTTTATTAGAGATTCTAGAAATCAAGAGCATGCTTCGTGCTCTAAAGCAGAGTGTGCTTCATGGATGAAAACTGGGCTGTGTGTTTCCCTTCAGAAATGGAGTTAAATCCCAAGCTCTGTGTCTTCCTGCAAGCTAGACTTCGATTCAGGTAAACTCAGTCACCTTTCAGCTCCAACAAAGCTACATCTTTCTAGGCTCACACGTTTCTCGCTCTTTACTGTAAAGCATTGGATATTAGAGGACTTGTGGTTCATATCAGTTTCAGAAGCAGAGTTGAACTAGATATGGTCTGTTTGTCTAGGAAACACCGTTCTTTTTTAATGAGCACACTCATGTTTCTGGCTCTATTAGAGACTCTAGAAATCAAGAGCGTGCTTCTTGGTCTAAAGCAGAGTTTGTTTCATGGATGAGAACTGTGCTGTGTGTTTCCCTTCAGAAATGGTGTTAAATCCCAGGCTCTTTGTCTTCCTACAAGCTCGAATTCGGTTCAGGAAAACTCAGTCACCTTTCAGCTCCAACAAAGCTACATCGTTCTAGGCTCACACGTTTCTCGCTCTTAACTGAAAGTATTGGATGTTAGACGACCAGTGGTTTGTATCAGTTTCAGAAGCAGAGTTGATTTAGACATGGTCCGTATGTCTAGGAAACACCGTTCTTTTTTAATGAGCACACTCAAGTTTCCGGCTCTATTAGAGACTCTAGAGACTCTAGAAATCAAGAGCGTGCTTCTTGCTCTAAAGCAGACTGTGTTTCATGGATGAGAACTGTGCTGTGTTTTTCCCTTCCGAAATGGAGTTAAATCCGAGGCTCTGTGTCTTCCTACAAGCTAAACTTCGGTTCAGGTAAACTCAGTCACCTTTCAGCTCCAACAAAGCTACATCGTTCTAGGCTCACACATTTCTCGCTCTTAACTGAAAAGCATTGGATGTTAGAGGACCTGTGGTTCGTATCAGTTTCAGAATCAGATTTGAACTAGATATGGTCTGTATATGTAGGAACCACCGTTCTTTTGTTTTGAGCACACGCAAGTTTCCTGCTGTATTAGAGACTCTAGAAATCAAGAGCGTGCTTCTTGCTCTAAAGCAGACTGTGTTTCATGGATGAGAACTGTGCTGTGTTTTTACCTTCAAAAATGGAGTTAAATCCCAGGCTCTGTGTCTTCCTAGAAGCTAGACTTCGGTTCAGGTAAACTCAATCACCTTAATCTCCAACAAAGCTACATTGTTCTAGGCTCACACGTTTTTCGCTCTTAACTGTAAAGCATTGGATGTTAGAGGACCTGTGGTTTGTATCAGTTTCAGAAGCAGAGTTGACATCCCAATGGTCCATATGTGTAGGAAACACCGTTCTTTTTTTCTGAGTACACTCAAGTTTCTGGCTCTATTAGAGATTCTAGAAATCAAGAACGTGCTTCTCGCTCTAAAGCAGAGTGTATTTCATGGATGAGAACTGTGCTTTGTGTTTACCTTCAGAAATGGAGTTAAATCCCAGGCTCTGTGTCTTCCTACAAGCTAGACTTCGGTTTAGGTAAATCAGTCACCTTTCAGCTCAAACAAAGCTACATCGTTCTAGGCTCACACGTTTCTCGCTCTTAACTGTAAAGCATTGGATATTAGAGGACCTGTGGTTCATATCAGTTTCAGAAGCAGAGTTGAACTAGATATGGTCTGTATGTGTAGGAAACACCGTTCTTTTCTTCTGACCACACTCAGGTTTCCTGCTTTATTAGATATTCTAGAAAGCAAGAGCGTGCTTCGTGCTCTAAGGCAGAGTGTGTTTCATGGATGACAACTGTGCTGTGTGTTTCCCCTCACAAATGGAGTTAAATCCCAGGCTCTGTGTCTTCCTACAAGCTAGACTTCAGTTCAGGTAAACTCAGTCACCTTTCAGCTCCAACAAATCTACATTGTTCTAGGCTCACACGTCTCTTGCTCTTAACTGAAATGCATTGGATGTTAGAGGACCTGTGGTTTGTATCAGTTTCAGAAGCAGAGTTGACATCCCAATGGTCCGTATGTGTAGGAAACACCGTTCTTTTTTTCTGAGTACACTCAAGTTTCTGGCTCTATTAGAGATTCTAGAAATCAAGAACGTGCTTCTCGCTCTAAAGCAGAGTGTATTTCATGGATGAGAACTGTGCTTTGTGTTTACCTTCAGAAATGGAGTTAAATCCCAGGCTCTGTGTCTTCCTACAAGCTAGACTTCGGTTTAGGTAAATCAGTCACCTTTCAGCTCAAACAAAGCTACATCGTTCTAGGCTCACACGTTTCTCGCTCTTAACTGTAAAGCATTGGATATTAGAGGACCTGTGGTTCATATCAGTTTCAGAAGCAGAGTTGAACTAGATATGGTCTGTATGTGTAGGAAACACCGTTCTTTTCTTCTGACCACACTCAGGTTTCCTGCTTTATTAGATATTCTAGAAAGCAAGAGCGTGCTTCGTGCTCTAAGGCAGAGTGTGTTTCATGGATGACAACTGTGCTGTGTGTTTCCCCTCACAAATGGAGTTAAATCCCAGGCTCTGTGTCTTCCTACAAGCTAGACTTCAGTTCAGGTAAACTCAGTCACCTTTCAGCTCCAACAAATCTACATTGTTCTAGGCTCACACGTCTCTTGCTCTTAACTGAAATGCATTGGAAGTTAGAGGACCTGTGGTTTGTATCAGTTTCAGAAGCAGAGTTGACATCCCAATGGTCCGTATGTGTAGGAAACACCGTTCTTTTTTTCTGAGTACACTCAAGTTTCTGGCTCTATTAGAGATTCTAGAAATCAAGAACGTGCTTCTCGCTCTAAAGCAGAGTGTATTTCATGGATGAGAACTGTGCTTTGTGTTTACCTTCAGAAATGGAGTTAAATCCCAGGCTCTGTGTCTTCCTACAAGCTAGACTTCGGTTTAGGTAAATCAGTCACCTTTCAGCTCAAACAAAGCTACATCGTTCTAGGCTCACACGTTTCTCGCTCTTAACTGTAAAGCATTGGATATTAGAGGACCTGTGGTTCATATCAGTTTCAGAAGCAGAGTTGAACTAGATATGGTCTGTATGTGTAGGAAACACCGTTCTTTTCTTCTGACCACACTCAGGTTTCCTGCTTTATTAGATATTCTAGAAAGCAAGAGCGTGCTTCGTGCTCTAAGGCAGAGTGTGTTTCATGGATGACAACTGTGCTGTGTGTTTCCCCTCACAAATGGAGTTAAATCCCAGGCTCTGTGTCTTCCTACAAGCTAGACTTCAGTTCAGGTAAACTCAGTCACCTTTCAGCTCCAACAAATCTACATTGTTCTAGGCTCACACGTCTCTTGCTCTTAACTGAAATGCATTGGATGTTAGAGGACCTGTGGTTTGTATCAGTTTCAGAAGCCGAGTTGAACTACCAATGGTCCGTATGTGTAGGAAACACCGTTCTTTTTTTCTGAGTACACTCAAGTTTCTGGCTCTATTAGAGAATCTAGAAATCAAGAGTGTGCTTCTTGCTCTAAAGCAGAGTTTGTTTCATGGATGAGAACTGTGCTGTGTGTTTCCCTTCAGAAATGGAGTTAAATCCCAGGCTCTGTGTCTTCCTACAAGCCTGACTTCGGTTCAGGTAAACTCAGTCACCTTTCAGCTCCAAAAAAGCTACATCGTTCTAGGTTCACACGTTTCTCTCTCTTAACTGAAAAGCATTGGATGTTAGGGGACCTGTGGTTTGTATCAGTTTCAGAAGCAGAGTTGATTTAGCCATGGTCCGTATGTCTAGGAAACACCGTTCTTTTTTAATGAGCACACTCAAGTTTCCGGCTCTATTAGAGACTCTAGAGACTCTAGAAATCAAGAGTGTGCTTCTTGCTCTAAAGCAGACTGTGTTTCATGGATGAGAACTGTGCTGTGTTTTTCCCTTCAGAAATGGAGTTAAATCCCAGGCTCTGTGTCTTCCTACAAGCTAGACTTCGGTTCAGGTAAACTCAGTCACCTTTCAGCTCCAACAAAGCTACATCGTTCTAGGCTCACACATTTCTCGCTCTTAACTGAAAAGCATTGGATGTTAGAGGACCTGTGGTTCGTATCAGTTTCAGAAGCAGATTTGAACTAGATATGGTCCGTATGTCTAGGAAACACTGTACTTTTTTAATGAGCACACTCATGTTTCTGGCTCTATTAGAGACCCTAGAAATCAAGAGCGTGCTTCTTGCTCTAAAGCAGACTGTGTTTCATGGATGAGAACTATGCTGAGTGTTTCCCTTAAGAAATGGAGTTAAATCGCAGGCTTTGTGTCTTCCTACAAGCAAGACTTCGTTTAAGGTAAACTCAGTCACCTTTCGGCTCAAACAATGCTACATCGTTCTAGGCTCACATGATTCTTGCTCTTAAATGTAAAGCATTGGATGTTAGAGGAACTGTGGTTTCTATCAGTTTCAGAAGCAGAGTTGAACAAGATATGGTCTGTATATGTAGGAACCACCGTTCTTTTGTTTTGAGCACACGCAAGTTTCCTGCTGTATTAGAGACTCTAGAAATCAAGAGCATGCTTCTTGCTCTAAAGCAGACTGTGTTTCATGGATGAGAACTGTGCTGTGTTTTTCCCTTCAAAAATGGAGTTAAATCCCAGGCTCTGTGTCTTCCTACAAGCTAGACTTCAGTTCAGGTAAACTCAGTCACCTTTCAGCTCCAACAAATCTACATCGTTCTAGGCTCACACGTCTCTTGCTCTTAACTGAAATGCATTAGATGTTAGAGGACCTGTGGTTTGTATCAGTTTCAGAAGCAGAGTTGAACTACCAATGGTCCGTATGTGTAGGAAACACCGTTCTTTTTTTCTGAGTACACTCAAGTTTCTGGCTCTATTAGAGACTCTAGAAATCAAGAGCATGTCTCTCTCTAAAGCAGAGTGTGTTTCATGGATGAGAACTGTGCTGTGTGTTTCCCTACAGAAATGGAGTTAAATCCCAGGCACTGTGTCTTCCTACAAGGTAGACTTCGGTTCAGGTAAACTCAGTCACCTTTCAGCTCAAAAAAAGCTACATCATTCTAGGATCACACGTTTCTCGCTCTTAACTGTAAAGCATTGGATATTAGAGGACCTGAGATTCGTATCAGTTTCAGAAGCAGAGTTGAACTAGATATGGTCTGTATGTGTAGGAAGCACCGTTCTTTTCTTCTGACCACACTCAGGTTTCCTGCTTTATTAGAGATTCTAGAAATCAAGAGCATGCTTCGTGCTCTAAAGCAGAGTGTGCTTCATGGATGAAAACTGGGCTGTGTGTTTCCCTTCAGAAATGGAGTTAAATCCCAAGCTCTGTGTCTTCCTGCAAGCTAGACTTCGATTCAGGTAAACTCAGTCACCTTTCAGCTCCAACAAAGCTACATCTTTCTAGGCTCACACGTTTCTCGCTCTTTACTGTAAAGCATTGGATATTAGAGGACTTGTGGTTCATATCAGTTTATGAAGAAGAGTTGAACTAGATATGGTCTGTTTGTCTAGGAAACACCGTTCTTTTTTAATGAGCACACTCATGTTTCTGGCTCTATTAGAGACTCTAGAAATCAAGAGCGTGCTTCTTGCTCTAAAGCAGAGTTTGTTTCATGGATGAGAACTGTGCTGTGTGTTTCCCTTCAGAAATGGTGTTAAATCCCAGGCTCTTTGTCTTCCTACAAGCTAGAATTCGGTTCAGGAAAACTCAGTCACCTTTCAGCTCGAACAAAACTACATCGTTCTAGGCTCACACGTTTCTCGCTCTTAACTGAAAGTATTGGATGTTAGACGACCTGTGGTTTGTATCAGTTTCAGAAGCAGAGTTGATTTAGACATGGTCCGTATGTCTAGGAAACACCGTTCTTTTTTAATGAGCACACTCAAGTTTCCGGCTCTATTAGAGACTCTAGAGACTCTAGAAATCAAGAGTGTGCTTCTTGCTCTAAAGCAGACTGTGTTTCATGGATGAGAACTGTGCTGTGTTTTTCCCTTCAGAAATGGAGTTAAATCCCAGGCTCTGTGTCTTCCTACAAGCTAGACTTCGGTTCAGGTAAACTCAGTCACCTTTCAGCTCCAACAAAGCTACATCGTTCTAGGCTCACACATTTCTCGCTCTTAACTGAAAAGCATTGGATGTTAGAGGACCTGTGGTTCGTATCAGTTTCAGAAGCAGATTTGAACTAGATATGGTCCGTATGTCTAGGAAACACTGTACTTTTTTAATGAGCACACTCATGTTTCTGGCTCTATTAGAGACCCTAGAAATCAAGAGCGTGCTTCTTGCTCTAAAGCAGACTGTGTTTCATGGATGAGAACTATGCTGAGTGTTTCCCTTAAGAAATGGAGTTAAATCGCAGGCTTTGTGTCTTCCTACAAGCAAGACTTCGTTTAAGGTAAACTCAGTCACCTTTCGGCTCAAACAATGCTACATCGTTCTAGGCTCACATGATTCTTGCTCTTAAATGTAAAGCATTGGATGTTAGAGGAACTGTGGTTTCTATCAGTTTCAGAAGCAGAGTTGAACAAGATATGGTCTGTATATGTAGGAACCACCGTTCTTTTGTTTTGAGCACACGCAAGTTTCCTGCTGTATTAGAGACTCTAGAAATCAAGAGCATGCTTCTTGCTCTAAAGCAGACTGTGTTTCATGGATGAGAACTGTGCTGTGTTTTTCCCTTCAAAAATGGAGTTAAATCCCAGGCTCTGTGTCTTCCTACAAGCTAGACTTCAGTTCAGGTAAACTCAGTCACCTTTCAGCTCCAACAAATCTACATCGTTCTAGGCTCACACGTCTCTTGCTCTTAACTGAAATGCATTAGATGTTAGAGGACCTGTGGTTTGTATCAGTTTCAGAAGCAGAGTTGAACTACCAATGGTCCGTATGTGTAGGAAACACCGTTCTTTTTTTCTGAGTACACTCAAGTTTCTGGCTCTATTAGAGACTCTAGAAATCAAGAGCATGTCTCTCTCTAAAGCAGAGTGTGTTTCATGGATGAGAACTGTGCTGTGTGTTTCCCTACAGAAATGGAGTTAAATCCCAGGCACTGTGTCTTCCTACAAGGTAGACTTCGGTTCAGGTAAACTCAGTCACCTTTCAGCTCAAAAAAAGCTACATCATTCTAGGATCACACGTTTCTCGCTCTTAACTGTAAAGCATTGGATATTAGAGGACCTGAGATTCGTATCAGTTTCAGAAGCAGAGTTGAACTAGATATGGTCTGTATGTGTAGGAAGCACCGTTCTTTTCTTCTGACCACACTCAGGTTTCCTGCTTTATTAGAGATTCTAGAAATCAAGAGCATGCTTCGTGCTCTAAAGCAGAGTGTGCTTCATGGATGAAAACTGGGCTGTGTGTTTCCCTTCAGAAATGGAGTTAAATCCCAAGCTCTGTGTCTTCCTGCAAGCTAGACTTCGATTCAGGTAAACTCAGTCACCTTTCAGCTCCAACAAAGCTACATCTTTCTAGGCTCACACGTTTCTCGCTCTTTACTGTAAAGCATTGGATATTAGAGGACTTGTGGTTCATATCAGTTTCAGAAGCAGAGTTGAACTAGATATGGTCTGTTTGTCTAGGAAACACCGTTCTTTTTTAATGAGCACACTCATGTTTCTGGCTCTATTAGAGACTCTAGAAATCAAGAGCGTGCTTCTTGCTCTAAAGCAGAGTTTGTTTCATGGATGAGAACTGTGCTGTGTGTTTCCCTTCAGAAATGGTGTTAAATCCCAGGCTCTTTGTCTTCCTACAAGCTAGAATTCGGTTCAGGAAAACTCAGTCACCTTTCAGCTCGAACAAAACTACATCGTTCTAGGCTCACACGTTTCTCGCTCTTAACTGAAAGTATTGGATGTTAGACGACCTGTGGTTTGTATCAGTTTCAGAAGCAGAGTTGATTTAGACATGGTCCGTATGTCTAGGAAACACCGTTCTTTTTTAATGAGCACACTCAAGTTTCCGGCTCTATTAGAGACTCTAGAGACTCTAGAAATCCAGAGTGTGCTTCTTGCTCTAAAGCAGACTGTGTTTCATGGATGAGAACTGTGCTGTGTTTTTCCCTTCCGAAATGGAGTTAAATCCGAGGCTCTGTGTCTTCCTACAAGCTAGACTTCGGTTCAGGTAAACTCAGTCACCTTTCAACTCCAACAAAGCTACATCGTTCTAGGCTCACACATTTCTCGCTCTTAACTGAAAAGCATTGGATGTTAGAGGACCTGTGGTTCGTATCAGTTTCAGAAGCAGATTTGAACTAGATATGGTCCGTATGTCTAGGAAACACTGTACTTTTTTAATGAGCACACTCAAGTTTCTGGCTCTATTAGGGACTCTAGAAATCAAGAGCGTGCTTCTTGCTCTAAAGCAGACTGTGTTTCATGGATGAGAACTATGCTGAGTGTTTCCCTTAAGAAATGGAGTTAAATCCCAGGCTTTGTGTCTTCCTACAAGCAAGACTTTGTTTAAGGTAAACTCAGTCACCTTTCGGCTCAAACAATGCTACATCATTCTAGGCTCACACGATTCTTGCTCTTAAATGTAAAGCATTGGATGTTAGAGGAACTGTGGTTTCTATCAGTTTCAGAAGCAGAGTTGAACAAGATATGGTCTGTATATGTAGGAACCACCGTTCTTTTGTTTTGAGCACACGCAAGTTTCCTGCTGTATTAGAGACTCTAGAAATCAAGATCGTGCTTCTTGCTCTAAAGCAGACAGTGTTTCATGGATGAGAACTGTGCTGTGTTTTTCCCTTCAAAAATGGAGTTAAATCCCAGGCTCTGTGTCTTCCTAGAAGCTAGACTTCGGTTCAGGTAAACTCAATCACCTTAATCTCCAACAAAGCTACATTGTTCTAGGCTCACACGTATTTCGCTCTTAACTGTAAAGCATTGGATGTTAGAGGACCTGTGGTTTGTATCAGTTTCAGAAGCAGAGTTGACATCCCAATGGTCCGTATGTGTAGGAAACACCGTACTTTTTTAATGAGCACACTCAAGTTTCTGGCTCTATTAGAGACTCTAGATATCAAGAGCGTGCTTCTCGCTCTAAAGCAGAGTTCGTTTTATGGATGAGACCTGTGCTGTGTGTTTCCCTTCTGAAATGGAGTTAAATCCCAGGCTCTGTGTCTTCCTACAAGGTACACTTCGGTTCAGGTAAACTCAGTCACGTTTGAGCTCCAACAAAGCTACATCGTTTTAGGCTCACACATTTCTCGCTCTTAACTGAAAAGCATTGGATGTTAGAGGGCCTGTGGTTTGTATCAGTTTCAGAAGCAGAGTTGAACTAGATATGGTCCGTACGTCTAGGAAACACCCTTTATTTTTTAATGAGCACACTCAAGTTTCTGGCTGTATTAGAGACTCTAGAAATCAAGAGCGTGCTTCTCGATCTAAAGCAGAGTGTGTTTCAGGGATGAGAACTGTGCTGAGTGTTTCCCTTAAGAAATGGAGTTAAATCCCAGGCTCTGTGTCTTCCTACATGCAAGACAACTTTTCAGGTAAACTCAGTCACCTTTCAGCTCAAACAAAGGTAGATCATTCACGAAGCTTACATGTTTCTCGCTCTTAACTGTAAAGCATTGGATATTAGAGGACCTGTGGTTCATATCAGTTTCAGAAGCAGAGTTGAACTAGATATGGTCTGTGTGTGTAGGAAACACCGTTCATTTCTTCTGACCACACTCAGGTTTCCTGCTTTATTAGAGATTCTAGAAAGCAAGAGCGTGCTTCGTGCTCTAAAGCAGAGTGTGTTACATGGATGAGAACTGTGCTGTGTGTTTCCCTTCAGAAATGGAGTTAAATCCCAGGCTCTGTGTCTTCCTACAAGCTAGACTTCAGTTCAGGTAAACTCAGTCACCTTTCAGCTCCAACAAATCTACATCGTTCTAGGCTCACACGTCTCTTGCTCTTAACTGAAATGCATTGGATGTTAGATGACCTGTGGTTTGTATCAGTTTCAGAAGCAGAGTTGAACTACCAATAGTCCGTATGTGTAGGAAACACCGGTCTTTTTTTCTGAGTACACTCAAGTTTCTGGCTCTATTAGAGACTCTAGAAATCAAGAGCATGTCTCTCTCTAAAGCAGAGTGTGTTTCATGGATGAGAACTGTGCTGTGTGTTTCCCTACAGAAATGGAGTTAAAACCCAGGCACTGCGTCTTCCTACAAGCTAGACTTCGGTTCAGGTAAATTCAGACACCTTTCAGCTCAAACAAAGCTACATCATTCTAGGATCACACGTTTCTCGCTCTTAACTGTAAAGCATTGGATATTAGAGGACCTGTGGTTCGTATCAGTTTCAGAAGCAGAGTTGAACTAGATATGGTCTGTATGTGTAGGAAGCACCGTTCTTTTCTTCTGACCACACTCAGGTTTCCTGCTTTATTAGAGATTCTAGAAATCAAGAGCATGCTTCGTGCTCTAAAGCAGAGTGTGCTTCATGGATGAAAACTGGGCTGTGTGTTTCCCTTCAGAAATGGAGTTAAATCCCAAGCTCTGTGTCTTCCTACAAGCTAGACCTCGGTTCAGGTAAACTCAGTCACCTTTCAGCTCCAACAAAGCTACATCTTTCTAGGCTCACACGTTTCTCGCTCTTTACTGTAAAGCATTGGATATTAGAGGACTTGTGGTTCATATCAGTTTCAGAAGCAGAGTTGAACCAGATATGGTCTGTTTGTCTAGGAAACACCGTTCTTTTTTAATGAGCACACTCATGTTTCTGGCTCTATTAGAGACTCTAGAAATCAAGAGCGTGCTTCTTGGTCTAAAGCAGAGTTTGTTTCATGGATGAGAACTGTACTGTGTGTTTCCCTTCAGAAATGGTGTTAAATCCCAGGCTCTTTGTCTTCCTACAAGCTAGAATTCGGTTCAGGAAAACTCAGTCACCTTTCTGCTCGAACAAATCTACATCGTTCTAGGCTCACACGTTTCTCGCTCTTAACTGAAAGTATTGGATGTTAGACGACCTGTGGTTTGTATCAGTTTCAGAAGCAGAGTTGATTTAGACATGGTCCGTATGTCTAGGAAACACCATTCTTTTTTAATGAGCACACTCAAGTTTCCGGCTCTATTAGAGACTCTAGAAATCAAGAGCTTGCTTCTTGCTCTAAAGCAGACTGTGTTTCATGGATGAGAACTGTGCTGTGTTTTTCCCTTCTGAAATGGAGTTAAATGCGAGGCTCTGTGTCTTCCTACAAGCTAGACTTCGGTTCAGGTAAACTCAGTCACCTTCTGGCTCCAAGAAAGCTACATCATTCTAGGCTCACACATTTCTCGCTCTTAACTGAGAAGCATTGGATGTTAGAGGACCTGTGGTTCGTATCAGTTTCAGAAGCAGATTTGAACTAGATATGGTCCGTATGTCTAGGAAACACTGTACTTTTTTAATGAGCACACTCAAGTTTCTGGCTCTAATAGAGACTCTAGAAATCAAGAGCGTGCTTCTTGCTCTAAAGCAGACTATGTTTCATGGATGAGAACTATGCTGAGTGTTTCCCGTAAGAAATGGAGTTAAATCCCAGGCTTTGTGTCTTCCTACAAGCAAGACTTCGTTTAAGGTAAACTCAGTCACCTTTCGGCTCAAACAATGCTACATCGTTCTAGGCTCACACGATTCTTGCTCTTAAATGTAAAGCATTGGATGTTAGAGGAACTGTGGTTTCTATCAGTTTCAGAAGCAGAGTTGAACAAGATATGGTCTGTATATGTAGGAACCACCGTTCTTTTGTTTTGAGCACACGCATGTTTCCTGCTGTATAGAGACTCTAGAAATCAAGAGCGTGCTTCGTGCTTTAAAGCAGAGTGTGCTTCATGGATGAAAACTGGGCCGTGTGTTTCCCTTCAGAAATGGAGTTAAATCCCAGCTCTGTGTCTTCCTACAAGCTATACTTCGATTCAGGTAAACTCAGTCACCTTTCAGCTCCAACAAAGCTACATCTTTATAGGCTCACACGTTACTCGCTCTTTACTGTAAAGCATTGGATATTAGAGGACTTGTGGTTCATATCAGTTTCAGAAGCAGATTTGAACTAGATATGGTCTGTATTTCTAGGAAACACCGTACTTTTTTAATGAGCACACTCAAGTTTCTGGCTCTATTAGAGACTCTAGATATCAAGAGCGTGCTTCTCGCTCTAAAGCAGAGTTCGTTTTATGGATGAGACCTGTGCTGTGTGTTTCCCTTCTGAAATGGAGTTAAATCCCAGGCTCTGTGTCTTCCTACAAGGTACACTTCGGTTCAGGTAAACTCAGTCACGTTTGAGCTCCAACAAAGCTACATCGTTTTAGGCTCACACATTTCTCGCTCTTAACTGAAAAGCATTGGATGTTAGAGGGCCTGTGGTTTGTATCAGTTTCAGAAGCAGAGTTGAACTAGATATGGTCCGTACGTCTAGGAAACACCCTTTATTTTTTAATGAGCACACTCAAGTTTCTGGCTGTATTAGAGACTCTAGAAATCAAGAGCGTGCTTCTCGATCTAAAGCAGAGTGTGTTTCAGGGATGAGAACTGTGCTGAGTGTTTCCCTTAAGAAATGGAGTTAAATCCCAGGCTCTGTGTCTTCCTACATGCAAGACAACTTTTCAGGTAAACTCAGTCACCTTTCAGCTCAAACAAAGGTAGATCATTCACGAAGCTTACATGTTTCTCGCTCTTAACTGTAAAGCATTGGATATTAGAGGACCTGTGGTTCATATCAGTTTCAGAAGCAGAGTTGAACTAGATATGGTCTGTGTGTGTAGGAAACACCGTTCATTTCTTCTGACCACACTCAGGTTTCCTGCTTTATTAGAGATTCTAGAAAGCAAGAGCGTGCTTCGTGCTCTAAAGCAGAGTGTGTTACATGGATGAGAACTGTGCTGTGTGTTTCCCTTCAGAAATGGAGTTAAATCCCAGGCTCTGTGTCTTCCTACAAGCTAGACTTCAGTTCAGGTAAACTCAGTCACCTTTCAGCTCCAACAAATCTACATCGTTCTAGGCTCACACGTCTCTTGCTCTTAACTGAAATGCATTGGATGTTAGATGACCTGTGGTTTGTATCAGTTTCAGAAGCAGAGTTGAACTACCAATAGTCCGTATGTGTAGGAAACACCGTTCTTTTTTTCTGAGTACACTCAAGTTTCTGGCTCTATTAGAGACTCTAGAAATCAAGAGCATGTCTCTCTCTAAAGCAGAGTGTGTTTCATGGATGAGAACTTGCTGTGTGTTTCCCTACAGAAATGGAGTTAAAACCCAGGCACTGCGTCTTCCTACAAGCTAGACTTCGGTTCAGGTAAACTCAGACACCTTTCAGCTCAAACAAAGCTACATCATTCTAGGATCACACGTTTCTCGCTCTTAACTGTAAAGCATTGGATATTAGAGGACCTGTGGTTCGTATCAGTTTCAGAAGCAGAGTTGAACTAGATATGGTCTGTATGTGTAGGAAGCACCGTTCTTTTCTTCTGACCACACTCAGGTTTCCTGCTTTATTAGAGATTCTAGAAATCAAGAGCATGCTTCGTGCTCTAAAGCAGAGTGTGCTTCATGGATGAAAACTGGGCTGTGTGTTTCCCTTCAGAAATGGAGTTAAATCCCAAGCTCTGTGTCTTCCTACAAGCTAGACTTCGATTCAGGTAAACTCAGTCACCTTTCAGCTCCAACAAAGCTACATCTTTCTAGGCTCACATGTTTCTCGCTCTTTACTGTAAAGCATTGGATATTAGAGGACTTGTGGTTCATATCAGTTTCAGAAGCAGAGTTGAACCAGATATGGTCTGTTTGTCTAGGAAACACCGTTCTTTTTTAATGAGCACACTCATGTTTCTGGCTCTATTAGAGACTCTAGAAATCAAGAGCGTGCTTCTTGGTCTAAAGCAGAGTTTGTTTCATGGATGAGAACTGTTCTTTGTGTTTACCTTCAGAAATGGAGTTAAATCCCAGGCTCTGTGTCTTCCTACAAGCTAGACTTCGGTTCAGGTAAATCAGTCACCTTTCAGCTCTAACAAAGCTACATCGTTCTAGGCTCACAGGTTTCTCGCTCTTAACTTTAAATCATTGGATATTAGAGGACCTGTGGTTTGGATCAGGTTCAGAAGCAGAGTTGAACTACCAATGGTCCATATGTGTAGGAAACACCATTCTTTATTTCTGAGCACAGTCATGTTTCTGGCTCTATTAGAGACTCTAGAAATTATGAGCTTGCTTCTTGCTCTTAAGCAGAGTGTGTTTAATGGATAAGAACTGTGCTGTGTGTTTTCTTTCAGAAATGGAGTTAAATCCCAGGCTCTGTGTCTTCCTACATGCAAGAAAACTTTTCAGGTAAACACAGTCAACTTTCAGCTCAAACAAAGGTAGATCATTCACGAAGCTTACATGTTTCTCGCTCTTAACTGTAAAGCATTGTATATTAGAGGACCTGTGGTTCATATCAGTTTCAGTAGCAGAGTTGAACTAGATATGGTCTGTATGTGTAGGAAACACCGTTCTTTTCTTCTGACCACACTCAGGTTTCCTGCTTTATTAGAGATTCTAGAAAGCAAGAGCGTGCTTCGTGCTCTAAAGCAGAGTGTGTTTCATGGATGAGAACTGTGCTGTGTGTTTCCCCTCAGAAATGGAGTTAAATCCCAGGCTCTGTGTCTTCCTACAAGCTAGACTTCAGTTCAGGTAAACTCAGTCACCGTTCAGCTCCAACAAAGCTACATCGTTCTAGGCTCGCACGTCTCTTGCTCTTAACTGAAATGCATTGGATGTTAGAGGACCTGTGGTTTGTATCAGTTTCAGAAGCCGAGTTGAACTACCAATTGTCCGTATGTCTAGGAAACACCGTTCTTTTTTTCTGAGTACACTCAAGTTTCTGGCTCTATTAGAGACTCTAGAAATCAAGAGTGTGCTTCTTGCTCTAAAGCAGAGTTTGTTTCATGGATGAGAACTGTGCTGTGTGTTTCCCTTCAGAAATGGAGTTAAATCCCAGGCTCTGTGTCTTCCTACAAGCTAGACTTCGGTTAAGGTAAACTCAGTCACCTTTCAGCTCCAACAAAGCTACATCGTTCTAGGCTGACATGTTTCCCGCTCTTAACTGAAAAGCATTGGATATTAGAGGACCTGTGGTTTGGATCAGGTACAGAAGCAGAGTTGAACTACCAATGGTCCATATGTGTAGGAAACACCATTCTTTATTTCTGAGCACACTCATGTTTCTGGCTCTATTAGAGACTCTAGAAATCAAGAGCTTGCTTCTTGCTCTTAAGCAGAGTGTGTTTAATGGATAAGAACTGTGCTGTGTGTTTCCTTTCAGAAATTGAGTTAAATCCCAGGCTCTGTGTCTTCCTACAAGCTAGACTTCGGTTCAGGTAAACTCAGACACCTTTCACCTCAAAAAAAGCTACATCATTCTAGGATCACACGTTTCTCGCTCTTAACTGTAAAGCATTGGATATTAGAGGACCTGTGGTTCGTATCAGTTTCAGAAGCAGAGTTGAACTAGATATGGTCTGTATGTGTAGGAAGCACCGTTCTTTTCTTCTGACCACACTCAGGTTTCCTGCTTTATTAGAGATTCTAGAAATCAAGAGCATGCTTCGTGCTCTAAAGCAGAGTGTGCTTCATGGATGAAAACTGGGCTGTGTGTTTCCCTTCAGAAATGGAGTTAAATCCCAAGCCCTGTGTCTTCCTACAAGCTAGACTTCGATTCAGGTAAACTCAGTCACCTTTCAGCTCCAACAAAGCTACATCTTTCTAGGCTCACACGTTTCTCGCTCTTTACTGTAAAGCATTGGATATTAGAGGACTTGTGGTTCATATCAGTTTCAGAAGCAGAGTTGAACTAGATATGGTCTGTTTGTCTAGGAAACACCGTTCTTTTTTAATGAGCACACTCATGTTTCTGGCTCTATTAGAGACTCTAGAAATCAAGAGCGTGCTTCTTGGTCTAAAGCAGAGTTTGTTTCATGGATGAGAACTGTGCTGTGTGTTTCCCTTCAGAAATGGTGTTAAATCCCAGGCTCTTTGTCTTCCTACAAGCTAGAATTCGGTTCAGGAAAACTCAGTCACCTTTCAGCTCGAACAAATCTACATCGTTCTAGGCTCACACGTTTCTCGCTCTTAACTGAAAGTATTGGATGTTAGACGACCTGTGGTTTGTATCAGTTTCAGAAGCAGAGTTGATTTAGACATGGTCCGTATGTCTAGGAAACACCGTTCTTTTTTAATGAGCACACTCAAGTTTCCGGCTCTATTAGAGACTCTAGAGACTCTAGAAATCAAGAGCGTGCTTCTTGCTCTAAAGCAGACTGTGTTTCATGGATGAGAACTGTGCTGTGTTTTTCCCTTCCGAAATGGAGTTAAATGCGAGGCTCTGTGTCTTCCTACAAGCTAGACTTCGGTTCAGGTAAACTCAGTCACCTTTCAGCTCCAACAAAGCTACATCGTTCTAGGCTCACACATTTCTCGCTCTTAACTGAAAAGCATTGGATGTTAGAGGACCTGTGGTTCGTATCAGTTTCAGAATCAGATTTGAACTAGATATGGTCCATATGTCTAGGAAACACTGTACTTTTTTAATGAGCACACTCAAGTTTCTGGCTCTATTAGAGACTCTAGAAATCAAGAGCGTGCTTCTTGCTCTAAAGCAGACTGTGTTTCATGGATGAGAACTATGCTGAGTGTTTCCCTTAAGAAATGGAGTTAAATCCCAGGCTTTGTGTCTTCCTACAAGCAAGACTTCCTTTAAAGTAAACTCAGTCACCTTTCGGCTCAAACAATGCTACATCATTCTAGGCTCACATGATTCTTGCTCTTAAATGTAAAGCATTGGATGTTAGAGGAACTGTGGTTTCTATCAGTTTCAGAAGCAGAGTTGAACAAGATATGGTCTGTATATGTAGGAACCACCGTTCTTTTGTTTTGAGCACACGCATGTTTCCTGCTGTATTAGAGACTCTAGAAATCAAGAGCGTGCTTCTTGCTCTAAAGCAGACTGTGTTTCATGGATGAGAACTGTGCTGTGTTTTTACCTTCAAAAATGGAGTTAAATCCCAGGCTCTGTGTCTTCCTAGAAGCTAGACTTCGGTTCAGGTAAACTCAATCACCTTAATCTCCAACAAAGCTACATTGTTCTAGGCTCACACATTTTTCGCTCTTAACTGTAAAGCATTGGATCTTAGAGGACCTGTGGTTTGTATCAGTTTCAGAAGCAGAGTTGAAATCCCAATGGTCCGTATGTGTAGGAAACACCGTTCTTTTTTTCTGAGTACACTCAAGTATCTGGCTCTATTAGAGATTCTATAAATCAAGAACGTGCTTCTCGCTCTAAAGCAGAGTGTATTTCATGGATGAGAACTATGCTTTGTGTTTACCTTCAGAAATGGAGTTAAATGCCAGGCTCTGTGTCTTCCTACAAGCTAGACTTCGGTTTAGGATAATCAGTCACCTTTCAGCTCAAACAAAGCTACATCATTCTAGGCTCACACGTTTCTCGCTCTTAACTGTAAAGCATTGGATATTAGAGGACCTGTGGTTCATATCAGTTTCAGAAGCAGAGTTGAACTAGATATGGTCTGTATGTGTAGGAAACACCGTTCTTTTCTTCTGACCACACTCAGGTTTCCTGCTTTATTAGAGATTCTAGAAAGCAAGAGCGTGCTTCGTGCTCTAAAGCAGAGTGTGTTTCATGGATGAGAACTGTGCTGTGTGTTTGCCCTCAGAAATGGAGTTAAATCCCAGGCTCTGTGTCTTCCTACAAGCTAGACTTCAGTTCAGGTAAACTCAGTCACCTTTCAGCTCCAACAAATCTACATTGTTCTAGGCTCACACGTCTCTTGCTCTTAACTGAAATGCATTGGATGTTAGAGGACCTGTGGTTTGTATCAGTTTCAGAAGCCGAGTTGAACTACCAATGGTCCATATGTGTAGGAAACACCGTTCTTTTTTTCTGAGTACACTCAAGTTTCTGGCTCTATTAGAGAATCTAGAAATCAAGAGTGTGCTTCTTGCTCTAAAGCAGAGTTTGTTTCATGGATGAGAACTGTGCTGTGTGTTTCCCTTCAGAAATGGAGTTAAATCCCAGGCTCTGTGTCTTCCTACAAGCTAGACTTCGGTTCAGGTAAACTCAGTGACCTTTCAGCTCCAACATAGCTACATCGTTCTAGGTTCAAACGTTTCTCTCTCTTAACTGAAAAGCATTGGATGTTAGACGACCTGTGGTTTGTATCAGTTTCAGAAGCAGAGTTGATTTAGACATGGTCCGTATGTCTAGGAAACACCGTTCTTTTTTAATGAGCACACTCAAGTTTCCGGCTCTATTAGAGACTCTAGAGACTCTAGAAATCAAGAGCGTGCTTCTTGCTCTAAAGCAGACTGTGTTTCATGGATGAGAACTGTGCTGTGTTTTTCCCTTCCGAAATGGAGTTAAATCCCAGGCTCTGTGTCTTCCTACAAGCTAGACTTCGGTTCAGGTAAACTCAGTCACCTTTCAGCTCCAACAAAGCTACATCGTTCTAGGCTCACACATTTCTCGCTCTTAACTGAAAAGCATTGGATGTTAGAGGACCTGTGGTTCGTATCAGTTTCAGAAGCAGATTTGAACTAGATATGGTCCGTATGTCTAGGAAACACTGTACTTTTTTAATGAGCACACTCATGTTTCTGGCTCTATTAGAGACTCTAGAAATCAAGAGCGTGCTTCTTGCTCTAAAGCAGACTGTGTTTCATGGATGAGAACTATGCTGAGTGTTTCCCTTAAGAAATGGAGTTAAATCGCAGGCTTTGTGTCTTCCTACAAGCAAGACTTCGTTTAAGGTAAACTCAGTCACCTTTCGGCTCAAACAATGCTACATCGTTCTAGGCTCACACGATTCTTGCTCTTAAATGTAAAGCATTGGATGTTAGAGTTACTGTGGTTTCTATCAGTTTCAGAAGCAGAGTTGAACAAGATATGGTCTGTATATGTATTAACCACCGTTCTTTTGTTTTGAGCACACGCAAGTTTCCTGCTGTATTAGAGACTCTAGAAATCAAGAGCATGCTTCTTGTTCTAAAGCAGAGTGTGATCCATGGATGAGAACTATGCTGAGTGTTTCCCTTAAGAAATGGAGTTAAATCCCAGGCTTTGTGTCTTCCTACAAGCAAGACTTCCTTTAAAGTAAACTCAGTCACCTTTCGGCTCAAACAATGCTACATCATTCTAGGCTCACATGATTCTTGCTCTTAAATGTAAAGCATTGGATGTTAGAGGAACTGTGGTTTCTATCAGTTTCAGAAGCAGAGTTGAACAAGATATGGTCTGTATATGTAGGAACCACCGTTCTTTTGTTTTGAGCACACGCATGTTTCCTGCTGTATTAGAGACTCTAGAAATCAAGAGCGTGCTTCTTGCTCTAAAGCAGACTGTGTTTCATGGATGAGAACTGTGCTGTGTTTTTACCTTCAAAAATGGAGTTAAATCCCAGGCTCTGTGTCTTCCTAGAAGCTAGACTTCGGTTCAGGTAAACTCAATCACCTTAATCTCCAACAAAGCTACATTGTTCTAGGCTCACACATTTTTCGCTCTTAACTGTAAAGCATTGGATCTTAGAGGACCTGTGGTTTGTATCAGTTTCAGAAGCAGAGTTGAAATCCCAATGGTCCGTATGTGTAGGAAACACCGTTCTTTTTTTCTGAGTACACTCAAGTATCTGGCTCTATTAGAGATTCTAGAAATCAAGAACGTGCTTCTCGCTCTAAAGCAGAGTGTATTTCATGGATGAGAACTATGCTTTGTGTTTACCTTCAGAAATGGAGTTAAATGCCAGGCTCTGTGTCTTCCTACAAGCTAGACTTCGGTTTAGGATAATCAGTCACCTTTCAGCTCAAACAAAGCTACATCATTCTAGGCTCACACGTTTCTCGCTCTTAACTGTAAAGCATTGGATATTAGAGGACCTGTGGTTCATATCAGTTTCAGAAGCAGAGTTGAACTAGATATGGTCTGTATGTGTAGGAAACACCGTTCTTTTCTTCTGACCACACTCAGGTTTCCTGCTTTATTAGAGATTCTAGAAAGCAAGAGCGTGCTTCGTGCTCTAAAGCAGAGTGTGTTTCATGGATGAGAACTGTGCTGTGTGTTTGCCCTCAGAAATGGAGTTAAATCCCAGGCTCTGTGTCTTCCTACAAGCTAGACTTCAGTTCAGGTAAACTCAGTCACCTTTCAGCTCCAACAAATCTACATTGTTCTAGGCTCACACGTCTCTTGCTCTTAACTGAAATGCATTGGATGTTAGAGGACCTGTGGTTTGTATCAGTTTCAGAAGCCGAGTTGAACTACCAATGGTCCATATGTGTAGGAAACACCGTTCTTTTTTTCTGAGTACACTCAAGTTTCTGGCTCTATTAGAGAATCTAGAAATCAAGAGTGTGCTTCTTGCTCTAAAGCAGAGTTTGTTTCATGGATGAGAACTGTGCTGTGTGTTTCCCTTCAGAAATGGAGTTAAATCCCAGGCTCTGTGTCTTCCTACAAGCTAGACTTCGGTTCAGGTAAACTCAGTGACCTTTCAGCTCCAACATAGCTACATCGTTCTAGGTTCAAACGTTTCTCTCTCTTAACTGAAAAGCATTGGATGTTAGACGACCTGTGGTTTGTATCAGTTTCAGAAGCAGAGTTGATTTAGACATGGTCCGTATGTCTAGGAAACACCGTTCTTTTTTAATGAGCACACTCAAGTTTCCGGCTCTATTAGAGACTCTAGAGACTCTAGAAATCAAGAGCGTGCTTCTTGCTCTAAAGCAGACTGTGTTTCATGGATGAGAACTGTGCTGTGTTTTTCCCTTCCGAAATGGAGTTAAATCCCAGGCTCTGTGTCTTCCTACAAGCTAGACTTCGGTTCAGGTAAACTCAGTCACCTTTCAGCTCCAACAAAGCTACATCGTTCTAGGCTCACACATTTCTCGCTCTTAACTGAAAAGCATTGGATGTTAGAGGACCTGTGGTTCGTATCAGTTTCAGAAGCAGATTTGAACTAGATATGGTCCGTATGTCTAGGAAACACTGTACTTTTTTAATGAGCACACTCATGTTTCTGGCTCTATTAGAGACTCTAGAAATCAAGAGCGTGCTTCTTGCTCTAAAGCAGACTGTGTTTCATGGATGAGAACTATGCTGAGTGTTTCCCTTAAGAAATGGAGTTAAATCGCAGGCTTTGTGTCTTCCTACAAGCAAGACTTCGTTTAAGGTAAACTCAGTCACCTTTCGGCTCAAACAATGCTACATCGTTCTAGGCTCACACGATTCTTGCTCTTAAATGTAAAGCATTGGATGTTAGAGTTACTGTGGTTTCTATCAGTTTCAGAAGCAGAGTTGAACAAGATATGGTCTGTATATGTATTAACCACCGTTCTTTTGTTTTGAGCACACGCAAGTTTCCTGCTGTATTAGAGACTCTAGAAATCAAGAGCATGCTTCTTGTTCTAAAGCAGAGTGTGATCCATGGATGAGAACTATGCTGAGTGTTTCCCTTAAGAAATGGAGTTAAATCCCAGGCTTTGTGTCTTCCTACAAGCAAGACTTTGTTTAAGGTAAACTCAGTCACCTTTCGGCTCAAACAATGCTACATCATTCTAGGCTCACACGATTCTTGCTCTTAAATGTAAAGCATTGGATGTTAGAGGAACTGTGGTTTCTATCAGTTTCAGAAGCAGAGTTGAACAAGATATGGTCTGTATATGTAGGAACCACCGTTCTTTTGTTTTGAGCACACGCAAGTTTCCTGCTGTATTAGAGACTCTAGAAATCAAGAGCGTGCTTCTTGCTCTAAAGCAGACAGTGTTTCATGGATGAGAACTGTGCTGTGTTTTTCCCTTCAAAAATGGAGTTAAATCCCAGGCTCTGTGTCTTCCTAGAAGCTAGACTTCGGTTCAGGTAAACTCAATCACCTTAATCTCCAACAAAGCTACATTGTTCTAGGCTCACACGTATTTCGCTCTTAACTGTAAAGCATTGGATGTTAGAGGACCTGTGGTTTGTATCAGTTTCAGAAGCAGAGTTGACATCCCAATGGTCCGTATGTGTAGGAAACACCGTACTTTTTTAATGAGCACACTCAAGTTTCTGGCTCTATTAGAGACTCTAGATATCAAGAGCGTGCTTCTCGCTCTAAAGCAGAGTTCGTTTTATGGATGAGACCTGTGCTGTGTGTTTCCCTTCTGAAATGGAGTTAAATCCCAGGCTCTGTGTCTTCCTACAAGGTACACTTCGGTTCAGGTAAACTCAGTCACGTTTCAGCTCCAACAAAGCTACATCGTTTTAGGCTCACACATTTCTCGCTCTTAACTGAAAAGCATTGGATGTTAGAGGGCCTGTGGTTTGTATCAGTTTCAGAAGCAGAGTTGAACTAGATATGGTCCGTACGTCTAGGAAACACCCTTTATTTTTTAATGAGCACACTCAAGTTTCTGGCTGTATTAGAGACTCTAGAAATCAAGAGCGTGCTTCTCGATCTAAAGCAGAGTGTGTTTCAGGGATGAGAACTGTGCTGAGTGTTTCCCTTAAGAAATGGAGTTAAATCCCAGGCTCTGTGTCTTCCTACATGCAAGACAACTTTTCAGGTAAACTCAGTCACCTTTCAGCTCAAACAAAGGTAGATCATTCACGAAGCTTACATGTTTCTCGCTCTTAACTGTAAAGCATTGGATATTAGAGGACCTGTGGTTCATATCAGTTTCAGAAGCAGAGTTGAACTAGATATGGTCTGTGTGTGTAGGAAACACCGTTCATTTCTTCTGACCACACTCAGGTTTCCTGCTTTATTAGAGATTCTAGAAAGCAAGAGCGTGCTTCGTGCTCTAAAGCAGAGTGTGTTACATGGATGAGAACTGTGCTGTGTGTTTCCCTTCAGAAATGGAGTTAAATCCCAGGCTCTGTGTCTTCCTACAAGCTAGACTTCAGTTCAGGTAAACTCAGTCACCTTTCAGCTCCAACAAATCTACATCGTTCTAGGCTCACACGTCTCTTGCTCTTAACTGAAATGCATTGGATGTTAGATGACCTGTGGTTTGTATCAGTTTCAGAAGCAGAGTTGAACTACCAATAGTCCGTATGTGTAGGAAACACCGGTCTTTTTTTCTGAGTACACTCAAGTTTCTGGCTCTATTAGAGACTCTAGAAATCAAGAGCATGTCTCTCTCTAAAGCAGAGTGTGTTTCATGGATGAGAACTGTGCTGTGTGTTTCCCTACAGAAATGGAGTTAAAACCCAGGCACTGCGTCTTCCTACAAGCTAGACTTCGGTTCAGGTAAACTCAGACACCTTTCAGCTCAAACAAAGCTACATCGTTCTAGGCTCACACGTTTCTCGCTCTTAACTGTAAAGCATTGGATATTAGAGGACCTGTGGTTCATATCAGTTTCAGAAGCAGAGTTGAACTAGATATGGTCTGTATGTGTAGGAAACACCGTTCTTTTCTTCTGACCACACTCAGGTTTCCTGCTTTATTAGATATTCTAGAAAGCAAGAGCGTGCTTCGTGCTCTAAGGCAGAGTGTGTTTCATGGATGACAACTGTGCTGTGTGTTTCCCCTCACAAATGGAGTTAAATCCCAGGCTCTGTGTCTTCCTACAAGCTAGACTTCAGTTCAGGTAAACTCAGTCACCTTTCAGCTCCAACAAATCTACATTGTTCTAGGCTCACACGTCTCTTGCTCTTAACTGAAATGCATTGGATGTTAGAGGACCTGTGGTTTGTATCAGTTTCAGAAGCAGAGTTGACATCCCAATGGTCCGTATGTGTAGGA
This sequence comes from Onychomys leucogaster, assembly GCA_949786385.1. Taxonomy (NCBI): domain Eukaryota; kingdom Metazoa; phylum Chordata; class Mammalia; order Rodentia; family Cricetidae; genus Onychomys; species Onychomys leucogaster. Next base: position 1,224,459 of record CATKUP010000038.1, on the reverse strand, counting down.
AACACCGTTCTTTTTTTCTGAGTACACTCAAGTTTCTGGCTCTATTAGAGATTCTAGAAATCAAGAACGTGCTTCTCGCTCTAAAGCAGAGTGTATTTCATGGATGAGAACTGTGCTTTGTGTTTACCTTCAGAAATGGAGTTAAATCCCAGGCTCTGTGTCTTCCTACAAGCTAGACTTCGGTTTAGGTAAATCAGTCACCTTTCAGCTCAAACAAAGCTACATCGTTCTAGGCTCACACGTTTCTCGCTCTTAACTGTAAAGCATTGGATATTAGAGGACCTGTGGTTCATATCAGTTTCAGAAGCAGAGTTGAACTAGATATGGTCTGTATGTGTAGGAAACACCGTTCTTTTCTTCTGACCACACTCAGGTTTCCTGCTTTATTAGATATTCTAGAAAGCAAGAGCGTGCTTCGTGCTCTAAGGCAGAGTGTGTTTCATGGATGACAACTGTGCTGTGTGTTTCCCCTCACAAATGGAGTTAAATCCCAGGCTCTGTGTCTTCCTACAAGCTAGACTTCAGTTCAGGTAAACTCAGTCACCTTTCAGCTCCAACAAATCTACATTGTTCTAGGCTCACACGTCTCTTGCTCTTAACTGAAATGCATTGGATGTTAGAGGACCTGTGGTTTGTATCAGTTTCAGAAGCCGAGTTGAACTACCAATGGTCCGTATGTGTAGGAAACACCGTTCTTTTTTTCTGAGTACACTCAAGTTTCTGGCTCTATTAGAGAATCTAGAAATCAAGAGTGTGCTTCTTGCTCTAAAGCAGAGTTTGTTTCATGGATGAGAACTGTGCTGTGTGTTTCCCTTCAGAAATGGAGTTAAATGCCAGGCTCTGTGTCTTCCTACAAGCCTGACTTCGGTTCAGGTAAACTCAGTCACCTTTCAGCTCCAAAAAAGCTACATCGTTCTAGGTTCACACGTTTCTCTCTCTTAACTGAAAAGCATTGGATGTTAGGGGACCTGTGGTTTGTATCAGTTTCAGAAGCAGAGTTGATTTAGCCATGGTCCGTATGTCTAGGAAACACCGTTCTTTTTTAATGAGCACACTCAAGTTTCCGGCTCTATTAGAGACTCTAGAGACTCTAGAAATCAAGAGTGTGCTTCTTGCTCTAAAGCAGACTGTGTTTCATGGATGAGAACTGTGCTGTGTTTTTCCCTTCAGAAATGGAGTTAAATCCCAGGCTCTGTGTCTTCCTACAAGCTAGACTTCTGTTCAGGTAAACTCAGTCACCTTTCAGCTCCAACAAAGCTACATCGTTCTAGGCTCACACATTTCTCGCTCTTAACTGAAAAGCATTGGATGTTAGAGGACCTGTGGTTCGTATCAGTTTCAGAAGCAGATTTGAACTAGATATGGTCCGTATGTCTAGGAAACACTGTACTTTTTTAATGAGCACACTCATGTTTCTGGCTCTATTAGAGACCCTAGAAATCAAGAGCGTGCTTCTTGCTCTAAAGCAGACTGTGTTTCATGGATGAGAACTATGCTGAGTGTTTCCCTTAAGAAATGGAGTTAAATCGCAGGCTTTGTGTCTTCCTACAAGCAAGACTTCGTTTAAGGTAAACTCAGTCACCTTTCGGCTCAAACAATGCTACATCGTTCTAGGCTCACATGATTCTTGCTCTTAAATGTAAAGCATTGGATGTTAGAGGAACTGTGGTTTCTATCAGTTTCAGAAGCAGAGTTGAACAAGATATGGTCTGTATATGTAGGAACCACCGTTCTTTTGTTTTGAGCACACGCAAGTTTCCTGCTGTATTAGAGACTCTAGAAATCAAGAGCATGCTTCTTGCTCTAAAGCAGACTGTGTTTCATGGATGAGAACTGTGCTGTGTTTTTCCCTTCAAAAATGGAGTTAAATCCCAGGCTCTGTGTCTTCCTACAAGCTAGACTTCAGTTCAGGTAAACTCAGTCACCTTTCAGCTCCAACAAATCTACATCGTTCTAGGCTCACACGTCTCTTGCTCTTAACTGAAATGCATTAGATGTTAGAGGACCTGTGGTTTGTATCAGTTTCAGAAGCAGAGTTGAACTACCAATGGTCCGTATGTGTAGGAAACACCGTTCTTTTTTTCTGAGTACACTCAAGTTTCTGGCTCTATTAGAGACTCTAGAAATCAAGAGCATGTCTCTCTCTAAAGCAGAGTGTGTTTCATGGATGAGAACTGTGCTGTGTGTTTCCCTACAGAAATGGAGTTAAATCCCAGGCACTGTGTCTTCCTACAAGGTAGACTTCGGTTCAGGTAAACTCAGACACCTTTCAGCTCAAAAAAAGCTACATCATTCTAGGATCACACGTTTCTCGCTCTTAACTGTAAAGCATTGGATATTAGAGGACCTGAGATTCGTATCAGTTTCAGAAGCAGAGTTGAACTAGATATGGTCTGTATGTGTAGGAAGCACCGTTCTTTTCTTCTGACCACACTCAGGTTTCCTGCTTTATTAGAGATTCTAGAAATCAAGAGCATGCTTCGTGCTCTAAAGCAGAGTGTGCTTCATGGATGAAAACTGGGCTGTGTGTTTCCCTTCAGAAATGGAGTTAAATCCCAAGCTCTGTGTCTTCCTGCAAGCTAGACTTCGATTCAGGTAAACTCAGTCACCTTTCAGCTCCAACAAAGCTACATCTTTCTAGGCTCACACGTTTCTCGCTCTTTACTGTAAAGCATTGGATATTAGAGGACTTGTGGTTCATATCAGTTTCAGAAGAAGAGTTGAACTAGATATGGTCTGTTTGTCTAGGAAACACCGTTCTTTTTTAATGAGCACACTCATGTTTCTGGCTCTATTAGAGACTCTAGAAATCAAGAGCGTGCTTCTTGGTCTAAAGCAGAGTTTGTTTCATGGATGAGAACTGTGCTGTGTGTTTCCCTTCAGAAATGGTGTTAAATCCCAGGCTCTTTGTCTTCCTACAAGCTAGAATTCGGTTCAGGAAAACTCAGTCACCTTTCAGCTCGAACAAAACTACATCGTTCTAGGCTCACACGTTTCTCGCTCTTAACTGAAAGTATTGGATGTTAGACGACCTGTGGTTTGTATCAGTTTCAGAAGCAGAGTTGATTTAGACATGGTCCGTATGTCTAGGAAACACCGTTCTTTTTTAATGAGCACACTCAAGTTTCCGGCTCTATTAGAGACTCTAGAGACTCTAGAAATCCAGAGTGTGCTTCTTGCTCTAAAGCAGACTGTGTTTCATGGATGAGAACTGTGCTGTGTTTTTCCCTTCCGAAATGGAGTTAAATCCGAGGCTCTGTGTCTTCCTACAAGCTAGACTTCGGTTCAGGTAAACTCAGTCACCTTTCAACTCCAACAAAGCTACATCGTTCTAGGCTCACACATTTCTCGCTCTTAACTGAAAAGCATTGGATGTTAGAGGACCTGTGGTTCGTATCAGTTTCAGAAGCAGATTTGAACTAGATATGGTCCGTATGTCTAGGAAACACTGTACTTTTTTAATGAGCACACTCAAGTTTCTGGCTCTATTAGGGACTCTAGAAATCAAGAGCGTGCTTCTTGCTCTAAAGCAGACTGTGTTTCATGGATGAGAACTATGCTGAGTGTTTCCCTTAAGAAATGGAGTTAAATCCCAGGCTTTGTGTCTTCCTACAAGCAAGACTTTGTTTAAGGTAAACTCAGTCACCTTTCGGCTCAAACAATGCTACATCATTCTAGGCTCACACGATTCTTGCTCTTAAATGTAAAGCATTGGATGTTAGAGGAACTGTGGTTTCTATCAGTTTCAGAAGCAGAGTTGAACAAGATATGGTCTGTATATGTAGGAACCACCGTTCTTTTGTTTTGAGCACAAGCAAGTTTCCTGCTGTATTAGAGACTCTAGAAATCAAGAGCGTGCTTCTTGCTCTAAAGCAGACAGTGTTTCATGGATGAGAACTGTGCTGTGTTTTTCCCTTCAAAAATGGAGTTAAATCCCAGGCTCTGTGTCTTCCTAGAAGCTAGACTTCGGTTCAGGTAAACTCAATCACCTTAATCTCCAACAAAGCTACATTGTTCTAGGCTCACACGTATTTCGCTCTTAACTGTAAAGCATTGGATGTTAGAGGACCTGTGGTTTGTATCAGTTTCAGAAGCAGAGTTGACATCCCAATGGTCCGTATGTGTAGGAAACACCGTACTTTTTTAATGAGCACACTCAAGTTTCTGGCTCTATTAGAGACTCTAGATATCAAGAGCGTGCTTCTCGCTCTAAAGCAGAGTTCGTTTTATGGATGAGACCTGTGCTGTGTGTTTCCCTTCTGAAATGGAGTTAAATCCCAGGCTCTGTGTCTTCCTACAAGGTACACTTCGGTTCAGGTAAACTCAGTCACGTTTGAGCTCCAACAAAGCTACATCGTTTTAGGCTCACACATTTCTCGCTCTTAACTGAAAAGCATTGGATGTTAGAGGGCCTGTGGTTTGTATCAGTTTCAGAAGCAGAGTTGAACTAGATATGGTCCGTACGTCTAGGAAACACCCTTTATTTTTTAATGAGCACACTCAAGTTTCTGGCTGTATTAGAGACTCTAGAAATCAAGAGCGTGCTTCTCGATCTAAAGCAGAGTGTGTTTCAGGGATGAGAACTGTGCTGAGTGTTTCCCTTAAGAAATGGAGTTAAATCCCAGGCTCTGTGTCTTCCTACATGCAAGACAACTTTTCAGGTAAACTCAGTCACCTTTCAGCTCAAACAAAGGTAGATCATTCACGAAGCTTACATGTTTCTCGCTCTTAACTGTAAAGCATTGGATATTAGAGGACCTGTGGTTCATATCAGTTTCAGAAGCAGAGTTGAACTAGATATGGTCTGTGTGTGTAGGAAACACCGTTCATTTCTTCTGACCACACTCAGGTTTCCTGCTTTATTAGAGATTCTAGAAAGCAAGAGCGTGCTTCGTGCTCTAAAGCAGAGTGTGTTACATGGATGAGAACTGTGCTGTGTGTTTCCCTTCAGAAATGGAGTTAAATCCCAGGCTCTGTGTCTTCCTACAAGCTAGACTTCAGTTCAGGTAAACTCAGTCACCTTTCAGCTCCAACAAATCTACATCGTTCTAGGCTCACACGTCTCTTGCTCTTAACTGAAATGCATTGGATGTTAGATGACCTGTGGTTTGTATCAGTTTCAGAAGCAGAGTTGAACTACCAATAGTCCGTATGTGTAGGAAACACCGGTCTTTTTTTCTGAGTACACTCAAGTTTCTGGCTCTATTAGAGACTCTAGAAATCAAGAGCATGTCTCTCTCTAAAGCAGAGTGTGTTTCATGGATGAGAACTGTGCTGTGTGTTTCCCTACAGAAATGGAGTTAAATGCGAGGCACTGCGTCTTCCTACAAGCTAGACTTCGGTTCAGGTAAACTCAGACACCTTTCAGCTCAAACAAAGCTACATCGTTCTAGGCTCACACGTTTCTCGCTCTTAACTGTAAAGCATTGGATATTAGAGGACCTGTGGTTCATATCAGTTTCAGAAGCAGAGTTGAACTAGATATGGTCTGTATGTGTAGGAAACACCGTTCTTTTCTTCTGACCACACTCAGGTTTCCTGCTTTATTAGATATTCTAGAAAGCAAGAGCGTGCTTCGTGCTCTAAGGCAGAGTGTGTTTCATGGATGACAACTGTGCTGTGTGTTTCCCCTCACAAATGGAGTTAAATCCCAGGCTCTGTGTCTTCCTACAAGCTAGACTTCAGTTCAGGTAAACTCAGTCACCTTTCAGCTCCAACAAATCTACATTGTTCTAGGCTCACACGTCTCTTGCTCTTAACTGAAATGCATTGGATGTTAGAGGACCTGTGGTTTGTATCAGTTTCAGAAGCAGAGTTGACATCCCAATGGTCCGTATGTGTAGGAAACACCGTTCTTTTTTTCTGAGTACACTCAAGTTTCTGGCTCTATTAGAGATTCTAGAAATCAAGAACGTGCTTCTCGCTCTAAAGCAGAGTGTATTTCATGGATGAGAACTGTGCTTTGTGTTTACCTTCAGAAATGGAGTTAAATCCCAGGCTCTGTGTCTTCCTACAAGCTAGACTTCGGTTTAGGTAAATCAGTCACCTTTCAGCTCAAACAAAGCTACATCGTTCTAGGCTCACACGTTTCTCGCTCTTAACTGTAAAGCATTGGATATTAGAGGACCTGTGGTTCATATCAGTTTCAGAAGCAGAGTTGAACTAGATATGGTCTGTATGTGTAGGAAACACCGTTCTTTTCTTCTGACCACACTCAGGTTTCCTGCTTTATTAGATATTCTAGAAAGCAAGAGCGTGCTTCGTGCTCTAAGGCAGAGTGTGTTTCATGGATGACAACTGTGCTGTGTGTTTCCCCTCACAAATGGAGTTAAATCCCAGGCTCTGTGTCTTCCTACAAGCTAGACTTCAGTTCAGGTAAACTCAGTCACCTTTCAGCTCCAACAAATCTACATTGTTCTAGGCTCACACGTCTCTTGCTCTTAACTGAAATGCATTGGATGTTAGAGGACCTGTGGTTTGTATCAGTTTCAGAAGCCGAGTTGAACTACCAATGGTCCGCATGTGTAGGAAACACCGTTCTTTTTTTCTGAGTACACTCAAGTTTCTGGCTCTATTAGAGAATCTAGAAATCAAGAGTGTGCTTCTTGCTCTAAAGCAGAGTTTGTTTCATGGATGAGAACTGTGCTGTGTGTTTCCCTTCAGAAATGGAGTTAAATGCCAGGCTCTGTGTCTTCCTACAAGCCTGACTTCGGTTCAGGTAAACTCAGTCACCTTTCAGCTCCAAAAAAGCTACATCGTTCTAGGTTCACACGTTTCTCTCTCTTAACTGAAAAGCATTGGATGTTAGGGGACCTGTGGTTTGTATCAGTTTCAGAAGCAGAGTTGATTTAGCCATGGTCCGTATGTCTAGGAAACACCGTTCTTTTTTAATGAGCACACTCAAGTTTCCGGCTCTATTAGAGACTCTAGAGACTCTAGAAATCAAGAGTGTGCTTCTTGCTCTAAAGCAGACTGTGTTTCATGGATGAGAACTGTGCTGTGTTTTTCCCTTCAGAAATGGAGTTAAATCCCAGGCTCTGTGTCTTCCTACAAGCTAGACTTCGGTTCAGGTAAACTCAGTCACCTTTCAGCTCCAACAAAGCTACATCGTTCTAGGCTCACACATTTCTCGCTCTTAACTGAAAAGCATTGGATGTTAGAGGACCTGTGGTTCGTATCAGTTTCAGAAGCAGATTTGAACTAGATATGGTCCGTATGTCTAGGAAACACTGTACTTTTTTAATGAGCACACTCATGTTTCTGGCTCTATTAGAGACCCTAGAAATCAAGAGCGTGCTTCTTGCTCTAAAGCAGACTGTGTTTCATGGATGAGAACTATGCTGAGTGTTTCCCTTAAGAAATGGAGTTAAATCGCAGGCTTTGTGTCTTCCTACAAGCAAGACTTCGTTTAAGGTAAACTCAGTCACCTTTCGGCTCAAACAATGCTACATCGTTCTAGGCTCACATGATTCTTGCTCTTAAATGTAAAGCATTGGATGTTAGAGGAACTGTGGTTTCTATCAGTTTCAGAAGCAGAGTTGAACAAGATATGGTCTGTATATGTAGGAACCACCGTTCTTTTGTTTTGAGCACACGCAAGTTTCCTGCTGTATTAGAGACTCTAGAAATCAAGAGCATGCTTCTTGCTCTAAAGCAGACTGTGTTTCATGGATGAGAACTGTGCTGTGTTTTTCCCTTCAAAAATGGAGTTAAATCCCAGGCTCTGTGTCTTCCTACAAGCTAGACTTCAGTTCAGGTATACTCAGTCACCTTTCAGCTCCAACAAATCTACATCGTTCTAGGCTCACACGTCTCTTGCTCTTAACTGAAATGCATTAGATGTTAGAGGACCTGTGGTTTGTATCAGTTTCAGAAGCAGAGTTGAACTACCAATGGTCCGTATGTGTAGGAAACACCGTTCTTTTTTTCTGAGTACACTCAAGTTTCTGGCTCTATTAGAGACTCTAGAAATCAAGAGCATGTCTCTCTCTAAAGCAGAGTGTGTTTCATGGATGAGAACTGTGCTGTGTGTTTCCCTACAGAAATGGAGTTAAATCCCAGGCACTGTGTCTTCCTACAAGGTAGACTTCGGTTCAGGTAAACTCAGACACCTTTCAGCTCAAAAAAAGCTACATCATTCTAGGATCACACGTTTCTCGCTCTTAACTGTAAAGCATTGGATATTAGAGGACCTGAGATTCGTATCAGTTTCAGAAGCAGAGTTGAACTAGATATGGTCTGTATGTGTAGGAAGCACCGTTCTTTTCTTCTGACCACACTCAGGTTTCCTGCTTTATTAGAGATTCTAGAAATCAAGAGCATGCTTCGTGCTCTAAAGCAGAGTGTGCTTCATGGATGAAAACTGGGCTGTGTGTTTCCCTTCAGAAATGGAGTTAAATCCCAAGCTCTGTGTCTTCCTGCAAGCTAGACTTCGATTCAGGTAAACTCAGTCACCTTTCAGCTCCAACAAAGCTACATCTTTCTAGGCTCACACGTTTCTCGCTCTTTACTGTAAAGCATTGGATATTAGAGGACTTGTGGTTCATATCAGTTTCAGAAGAAGAGTTGAACTAGATATGGTCTGTTTGTCTAGGAAACACCGTTCTTTTTTAATGAGCACACTCATGTTTCTGGCTCTATTAGAGACTCTAGAAATCAAGAGCGTGCTTCTTGGTCTAAAGCAGAGTTTGTTTCATGGATGAGAACTGTGCTGTGTGTTTCCCTTCAGAAATGGTGTTAAATCCCAGGCTCTTTGTCTTCCTACAAGCTAGAATTCGGTTCAGGAAAACTCAGTCACCTTTCAGCTCGAACAAAACTACATCGTTCTAGGCTCACACGTTTCTCGCTCTTAACTGAAAGTATTGGATGTTAGACGACCTGTGGTTTGTATCAGTTTCAGAAGCAGAGTTGATTTAGACATGGTCCGTATGTCTAGGAAACACCGTTCTTTTTTAATGAGCACACTCAAGTTTCCGGCTCTATTAGAGACTCTAGAGACTCTAGAAATCCAGAGTGTGCTTCTTGCTCTAAAGCAGACTGTGTTTCATGGATGAGAACTGTGCTGTGTTTTTCCCTTCCGAAATGGAGTTAAATCCGAGGCTCTGTGTCTTCCTACAAGCTAGACTTCGGTTCAGGTAAACTCAGTCACCTTTCAACTCCAACAAAGCTACATCGTTCTAGGCTCACACATTTCTCGCTCTTAACTGAAAAGCATTGGATGTTAGAGGACCTGTGGTTCGTATCAGTTTCAGAAGCAGATTTGAACTAGATATGGTCCGTATGTCTAGGAAACACTGTACTTTTTTAATGAGCACACTCAAGTTTCTGGCTCTATTAGGGACTCTAGAAATCAAGAGCGTGCTTCTTGCTCTAAAGCAGACTGTGTTTCATGGATGAGAACTATGCTGAGTGTTTCCCTTAAGAAATGGAGTTAAATCCCAGGCTTTGTGTCTTCCTACAAGCAAGACTTTGTTTAAGGTAAACTCAGTCACCTTTCGGCTCAAACAATGCTACATCATTCTAGGCTCACACGATTCTTGCTCTTAAATGTAAAGCATTGGATGTTAGAGGAACTGTGGTTTCTATCAGTTTCAGAAGCAGAGTTGAACAAGATATGGTCTGTATATGTAGGAACCACCGTTCTTTTGTTTTGAGCACACGCAAGTTTCCTGCTGTATTAGAGACTCTAGAAATCAAGAGCGTGCTTCTTGCTCTAAAGCAGACAGTGTTTCATGGATGAGAACTGTGCTGTGTTTTTCCCTTCAAAAATGGAGTTAAATCCCAGGCTCTGTGTCTTCCTAGAAGCTAGACTTCGGTTCAGGTAAACTCAATCACCTTAATCTCCAACAAAGCTACATTGTTCTAGGCTCACACGTATTTCGCTCTTAACTGTAAAGCATTGGATGTTAGAGGACCTGTGGTTTGTATCAGTTTCAGAAGCAGAGTTGACATCCCAATGGTCCGTATGTGTAGGAAACACCGTACTTTTTTAATGAGCACACTCAAGTTTCTGGCTCTATTAGAGACTCTAGATATCAAGAGCGTGCTTCTCGCTCTAAAGCAGAGTTCGTTTTATGGATGAGACCTGTGCTGTGTGTTTCCCTTCTGAAATGGAGTTAAATCCCAGGCTCTGTGTCTTCCTACAAGGTACACTTCGGTTCAGGTAAACTCAGTCACGTTTGAGCTCCAACAAAGCTACATCGTTTTAGGCTCACACATTTCTCGCTCTTAACTGAAAAGCATTGGATGTTAGAGGGCCTGTGGTTTGTATCAGTTTCAGAAGCAGAGTTGAACTAGATATGGTCCGTACGTCTAGGAAACACCCTTTATTTTTTAATGAGCACACTCAAGTTTCTGGCTGTATTAGAGACTCTAGAAATCAAGAGCGTGCTTCTCGATCTAAAGCAGAGTGTGTTTCAGGGATGAGAACTGTGCTGAGTGTTTCCCTTAAGAAATGGAGTTAAATCCCAGGCTCTGTGTCTTCCTACATGCAAGACAACTTTTCAGGTAAACTCAGTCACCTTTCAGCTCAAACAAAGGTAGATCATTCACGAAGCTTACATGTTTCTCGCTCTTAACTGTAAAGCATTGGATATTAGAGGACCTGTGGTTCATATCAGTTTCAGAAGCAGAGTTGAACTAGATATGGTCTGTGTGTGTAGGAAACACCGTTCATTTCTTCTGACCACACTCAGGTTTCCTGCTTTATTAGAGATTCTAGAAAGCAAGAGCGTGCTTCGTGCTCTAAAGCAGAGTGTGTTACATGGATGAGAACTGTGCTGTGTGTTTCCCTTCAGAAATGGAGTTAAATCCCAGGCTCTGTGTCTTCCTACAAGCTAGACTTCAGTTCAGGTAAACTCAGTCACCTTTCAGCTCCAACAAATCTACATCGTTCTAGGCTCACACGTCTCTTGCTCTTAACTGAAATGCATTGGATGTTAGATGACCTGTGGTTTGTATCAGTTTCAGAAGCAGAGTTGAACTACCAATAGTCCGTATGTGTAGGAAACACCGGTCTTTTTTTCTGAGTACACTCAAGTTTCTGGCTCTATTAGAGACTCTAGAAATCAAGAGCATGTCTCTCTCTAAAGCAGAGTGTGTTTCATGGATGAGAACTGTGCTGTGTGTTTCCCTTCAGAAATGGAGTTAAATCCCAAGCTCTGTGTCTTCCTGCAAGCTAGACTTCGATTCAGGTAAACTCAGTCACCTTTCAGCTCCAACAAAGCTACATCTTTCTAGGCTCACACGTTTCTCGCTCTTTACTGTAAAGCATTGGATATTAGAGGACTTGTGGTTCATATCAGTTTCAGAAGAAGAGTTGAACTAGATATGGTCTGTTTGTCTAGGAAACACCGTTCTTTTTTAATGAGCACACTCATGTTTCTGGCTCTATTAGAGACTCTAGAAATCAAGAGCGTGCTTCTTGGTCTAAAGCAGAGTTTGTTTCATGGATGAGAACTGTGCTGTGTGTTTCCCTTCAGAAATGGTGTTAAATCCCAGGCTCTTTGTCTTCCTACAAGCTAGAATTCGGTTCAGGAAAACTCAGTCACCTTTCAGCTCGAACAAAACTACATCGTTCTAGGCTCACACGTTTCTCGCTCTTAACTGAAAGTATTGGATGTTAGACGACCTGTGGTTTGTATCAGTTTCAGAAGCAGAGTTGATTTAGACATGGTCCGTATGTCTAGGAAACACCGTTCTTTTTTAATGAGCACACTCAAGTTTCCGGCTCTATTAGAGACTCTAGAGACTCTAGAAATCCAGAGTGTGCTTCTTGCTCTAAAGCAGACTGTGTTTCATGGATGAGAACTGTGCTGTGTTTTTCCCTTCCGAAATGGAGTTAAATCCGAGGCTCTGTGTCTTCCTACAAGCTAGACTTCGGTTCAGGTAAACTCAGTCACCTTTCAACTCCAACAAAGCTACATCGTTCTAGGCTCACACATTTCTCGCTCTTAACTGAAAAGCATTGGATGTTAGAGGACCTGTGGTTCGTATCAGTTTCAGAAGCAGATTTGAACTAGATATGGTCCGTATGTCTAGGAAACACTGTACTTTTTTAATGAGCACACTCAAGTTTCTGGCTCTATTAGGGACTCTAGAAATCAAGAGCGTGCTTCTTGCTCTAAAGCAGACTGTGTTTCATGGATGAGAACTATGCTGAGTGTTTCCCTTAAGAAATGGAGTTAAATCCCAGGCTTTGTGTCTTCCTACAAGCAAGACTTTGTTTAAGGTAAACTCAGTCACCTTTCGGCTCAAACAATGCTACATCATTCTAGGCTCACACGATTCTTGCTCTTAAATGTAAAGCATTGGATGTTAGAGGAACTGTGGTTTCTATCAGTTTCAGAAGCAGAGTTGAACAAGATATGGTCTGTATATGTAGGAACCACCGTTCTTTTGTTTTGAGCACACGCAAGTTTCCTGCTGTATTAGAGACTCTAGAAATCAAGAGCGTGCTTCTTGCTCTAAAGCAGACAGTGTTTCATGGATGAGAACTGTGCTGTGTTTTTCCCTTCAAAAATGGAGTTAAATCCCAGGCTCTGTGTCTTCCTAGAAGCTAGACTTCGGTTCAGGTAAACTCAATCACCTTAATCTCCAACAAAGCTACATTGTTCTAGGCTCACACGTATTTCGCTCTTAACTGTAAAGCATTGGATGTTAGAGGACCTGTGGTTTGTATCAGTTTCAGAAGCAGAGTTGACATCCCAATGGTCCGTATGTGTAGGAAACACCGTACTTTTTTAATGAGCACACTCAAGTTTCTGGCTCTATTAGAGACTCTAGATATCAAGAGCGTGCTTCTCGCTCTAAAGCAGAGTTCGTTTTATGGATGAGACCTGTGCTGTGTGTTTCCCTTCTGAAATGGAGTTAAATCCCAGGCTCTGTGTCTTCCTACAAGGTACACTTCGGTTCAGGTAAACTCAGTCACGTTTGAGCTCCAACAAAGCTACATCGTTTTAGGCTCACACATTTCTCGCTCTTAACTGAAAAGCATTGGATGTTAGAGGGCCTGTGGTTTGTATCAGTTTCAGAAGCAGAGTTGAACTAGATATGGTCCGTACGTCTAGGAAACACCCTTTATTTTTTAATGAGCACACTCAAGTTTCTGGCTGTATTAGAGACTCTAGAAATCAAGAGCGTGCTTCTCGATCTAAAGCAGAGTGTGTTTCAGGGATGAGAACTGTGCTGAGTGTTTCCCTTAAGAAATGGAGTTAAATCCCAGGCTCTGTGTCTTCCTACATGCAAGACAACTTTTCAGGTAAACTCAGTCACCTTTCAGCTCAAACAAAGGTAGATCATTCACGAAGCTTACATGTTTCTCGCTCTTAACTGTAAAGCATTGGATATTAGAGGACCTGTGGTTCATATCAGTTTCAGAAGCAGAGTTGAACTAGATATGGTCTGTGTGTGTAGGAAACACCGTTCATTTCTTCTGACCACACTCAGGTTTCCTGCTTTATTAGAGATTCTAGAAAGCAAGAGCGTGCTTCGTGCTCTAAAGCAGAGTGTGTTACATGGATGAGAACTGTGCTGTGTGTTTCCCTTCAGAAATGGAGTTAAATCCCAGGCTCTGTGTCTTCCTACAAGCTAGACTTCAGTTCAGGTAAACTCAGTCACCTTTCAGCTCCAACAAATCTACATCGTTCTAGGCTCACACGTCTCTTGCTCTTAACTGAAATGCATTGGATGTTAGATGACCTGTGGTTTGTATCAGTTTCAGAAGCAGAGTTGAACTACCAATAGTCCGTATGTGTAGGAAACACCGGTCTTTTTTTCTGAGTACACTCAAGTTTCTGGCTCTATTAGAGACTCTAGAAATCAAGAGCATGTCTCTCTCTAAAGCAGAGTGTGTTTCATGGATGAGAACTGTGCTGTGTGTTTCCCTTCAGAAATGGAGTTAAATCCCAAGCTCTGTGTCTTCCTGCAAGCTAGACTTCGATTCAGGTAAACTCAGTCACCTTTCAGCTCCAACAAAGCTACATCTTTCTAGGCTCACACGTTTCTCGCTCTTTACTGTAAAGCATTGGATATTAGAGGACTTGTGGTTCATATCAGTTTCAGAAGAAGAGTTGAACTAGATATGGTCTGTTTGTCTAGGAAACACCGTTCTTTTTTAATGAGCACACTCATGTTTCTGGCTCTATTAGAGACTCTAGAAATCAAGAGCGTGCTTCTTGGTCTAAAGCAGAGTTTGTTTCATGGATGAGAACTGTGCTGTGTGTTTCCCTTCAGAAATGGTGTTAAATCCCAGGCTCTTTGTCTTCCTACAAGCTAGAATTCGGTTCAGGAAAACTCAGTCAACTTTCAGCTCGAACAAAACTACATCGTTCTAGGCTCACACGTTTCTCGCTCTTAACTGAAAGTATTGGATGTTAGACGACCTGTGGTTTGTATCAGTTTCAGAAGCAGAGTTGATTTAGACATGGTCCGTATGTCTAGGAAACACCGTTCTTTTTTAATGAGCACACTCAAGTTTCCGGCTCTATTAGAGACTCTAGAGACTCTAGAAATCCAGAGTGTGCTTCTTGCTCTAAAGCAGACTGTGTTTCATGGATGAGAACTGTGCTGTGTTTTTCCCTTCCGAAATGGAGTTAAATCCGAGGCTCTGTGTCTTCCTACAAGCTAGACTTCGGTTCAGGTAAACTCAGTCACCTTTCAACTCCAACAAAGCTACATCGTTCTAGGCTCACACATTTCTCGCTCTTAACTGAAAAGCATTGGATGTTAGAGGACCTGTGGTTCGTATCAGTTTCAGATGCAGATTTGAACTAGATATGGTCCGTATGTCTAGGAAACACTGTACTTTTTTAATGAGCACACTCAAGTTTCTGGCTCTATTAGGGACTCTAGAAATCAAGAGCGTGCTTCTTGCTCTAAAGCAGACTGTGTTTCATGGATGAGAACTATGCTGAGTGTTTCCCTTAAGAAATGGAGTTAAATCCCAGGCTTTGTGTCTTCCTACAAGCAAGACTTTGTTTAAGGTAAACTCAGTCACCTTTCGGCTCAAACAATGCTACATCATTCTAGGCTCACACGATTCTTGCTCTTAAATGTAAAGCATTGGATGTTAGAGGAACTGTGGTTTCTATCAGTTTCAGAAGCAGAGTTGAACAAGATATGGTCTGTATATGTAGGAACCACCGTTCTTTTGTTTTGAGCACACGCAAGTTTCCTGCTGTATTAGAGACTCTAGAAATCAAGAGCGTACTTCTTGCTCTAAAGCAGACAGTGTTTCATGGATGAGAACTGTGCTGTGTTTTTCCCTTCAAAAATGGAGTTAAATCCCAGGCTCTGTGTCTTCCTAGAAGCTAGACTTCGGTTCAGGTAAACTCAATCACCTTAATCTCCAACAAAGCTACATTGTTCTAGGCTCACACGTATTTCGCTCTTAACTGTAAAGCATTGGATGTTAGAGGACCTGTGGTTTGTATCAGTTTCAGAAGCAGAGTTGACATCCCAATGGTCCGTATGTGTAGGAAACACCGTACTTTTTTAATGAGCACACTCAAGTTTCTGGCTCTATTAGAGACTCTAGATATCAAGAGCGTGCTTCTCGCTCTAAAGCAGAGTTCGTTTTATGGATGAGACCTGTGCTGTGTGTTTCCCTTCTGAAATGGAGTTAAATCCCAGGCTCTGTGTCTTCCTACAAGGTACACTTCGGTTCAGGTAAACTCAGTCACGTTTGAGCTCCAACAAAGCTACATCGTTTTAGGCTCACACATTTCTCGCTCTTAACTGAAAAGCATTGGATGTTAGAGGGCCTGTGGTTTGTATCAGTTTCAGAAGCAGAGTTGAACTAGATATGGTCCGTACGTCTAGGAAACACCCTTTATTTTTTAATGAGCACACTCAAGTTTCTGGCTGTATTAGAGACTCTAGAAATCAAGAGCGTGCTTCTCGATCTAAAGCAGAGTGTGTTTCAGGGATGAGAACTGTGCTGAGTGTTTCCCTTAAGAAATGGAGTTAAATCCCAGGCTCTGTGTCTTCCTACATGCAAGACAACTTTTCAGGTAAACTCAGTCACCTTTCAGCTCAAACAAAGGTAGATCATTCACGAAGCTTACATGTTTCTCGCTCTTAACTGTAAAGCATTGGATATTAGAGGACCTGTGGTTCATATCAGTTTCAGAAGCAGAGTTGAACTAGATATGGTCTGTGTGTGTAGGAAACACCGTTCATTTCTTCTGACCACACTCAGGTTTCCTGCTTTATTAGAGATTCTAGAAAGCAAGAGCGTGCTTCGTGCTCTAAAGCAGAGTGTGTTACATGGATGAGAACTGTGCTGTGTGTTTCCCTTCAGAAATGGAGTTAAATCCCAGGCTCTGTGTCTTCCTACAAGCTAGACTTCAGTTCAGGTAAACTCAGTCACCTTTCAGCTCCAACAAATCTACATCGTTCTAGGCTCACACGTCTCTTGCTCTTAACTGAAATGCATTGGATGTTAGATGACCTGTGGTTTGTATCAGTTTCAGAAGCAGAGTTGAACTACCAATAGTCCGTATGTGTAGGAAACACCGGTCTTTTTTTCTGAGTACACTCAAGTTTCTGGCTCTATTAGAGACTCTAGAAATCAAGAGCATGTCTCTCTCTAAAGCAGAGTGTGTTTCATGGATGAGAACTGTGCTGTGTGTTTCCCTACAGAAATGGAGTTAAATGCGAGGCACTGCGTCTTCCTACAAGCTAGACTTCGGTTCAGGTAAACTCAGACTCCTTTCAGCTCAAACAAAGCTACATCGTTCTAGGCTCACACGTTTCTCGCTCTTAACTGTAAAGCATTGGATATTAGAGGACCTGTGGTTCATATCAGTTTCAGAAGCAGAGTTGAACTAGATATGGTCTGTATGTGTAGGAAACACCGTTCTTTTCTTCTGACCACACTCAGGTTTCCTGCTTTATTAGATATTCTAGAAAGCAAGAGCGTGCTTCGTGCTCTAAGGCAGAGTGTGTTTCATGGATGACAACTGTGCTGTGTGTTTCCCCTCACAAATGGAGTTAAATCCCAGGCTCTGTGTCTTCCTACAAGCTAGACTTCAGTTCAGGTAAACTCAGTCACCTTTCAGCTCCAACAAATCTACATCGTTCTAGGCTCACACGTCTCTTGCTCTTAACTGAAATGCATTGGATGTTAGATGACCTGTGGTTTGTATCAGTTTCAGAAGCAGAGTTGACATCCCAATGGTCCGTATGTGTAGGAAACACCGTTCTTTTTTTCTGAGTACACTCAAGTTTCTGGCTCTATTAGAGATTCTAGAAATCAAGAACGTGCTTCTCGCTCTAAAGCAGAGTGTATTTCATGGATGAGAACTGTGCTTTGTGTTTACCTTCAGAAATGGAGTTAAATCCCAGGCTCTGTGTCTTCCTACAAGCTAGACTTCGGTTTAGGTAAATCAGTCACCTTTCAGCTCAAACAAAGCTACATCGTTCTAGGCTCACACGTTTCTCGCTCTTAACTGTAAAGCATTGGATATTAGAGGACCTGTGGTTCATATCAGTTTCAGAAGCAGAGTTGAACTAGATATGGTCTGTATGTGTAGGAAACACCGTTCTTTTCTTCTGACCACACTCAGGTTTCCTGCTTTATTAGATATTCTAGAAAGCAAGAGCGTGCTTCGTGCTCTAAGGCAGAGTGTGTTTCATGGATGACAACTGTGCTGTGTGTTTCCCCTCACAAATGGAGTTAAATCCCAGGCTCTGTGTCTTCCTACAAGCTAGACTTCAGTTCAGGTAAACTCAGTCACCTTTCAGCTCCAACAAATCTACATTGTTCTAGGCTCACACGTCTCTTGCTCTTAACTGAAATGCATTGGATGTTAGAGGACCTGTGGTTTGTATCAGTTTCAGAAGCCGAGTTGAACTACCAATGGTCCGTATGTGTAGGAAACACCGTTCTTTTTTTCTGAGTACACTCAAGTTTCTGGCTCTATTAGAGAATCTAGAAATCAAGAGTGTGCTTCTTGCTCTAAAGCAGAGTTTGTTTCATGGATGAGAACTGTGCTGTGTGTTTCCCTTCAGAAATGGAGTTAAATGCCAGGCTCT
This sequence comes from Onychomys leucogaster, assembly GCA_949786385.1. Taxonomy (NCBI): domain Eukaryota; kingdom Metazoa; phylum Chordata; class Mammalia; order Rodentia; family Cricetidae; genus Onychomys; species Onychomys leucogaster. The sequence goes on along the minus strand of CATKUP010000038.1, from coordinate 1,206,423 downwards.
GTGTCTTCCTACAAGCCTGACTTCGGTTCAGGTAAACTCAGTCACCTTTCAGCTCCAAAAAAGCTACATCGTTCTAGGTTCACACGTTTCTCTCTCTTAACTGAAAAGCATTGGATGTTAGGGGACCTGTGGTTTGTATCAGTTTCAGAAGCAGAGTTGATTTAGCCATGGTCCGTATGTCTAGGAAACACCGTTCTTTTTTAATGAGCACACTCAAGTTTCCGGCACTATTAGAGACTCTAGAGACTCTAGAAATCAAGAGTGTGCTTCTTGCTCTAAAGCAGACTGTGTTTCATGGATGAGAACTGTGCTGTGTTTTTCCCTTCAGAAATGGAGTTAAATCCCAGGCTCTGTGTCTTCCTACAAGCTAGACTTCGGTTCAGGTAAACTCAGTCACCTTTCAGCTCCAACAAAGCTACATCGTTCTAGGCTCACACATTTCTCGCTCTTAACTGAAAAGCATTGGATGTTAGAGGACCTGTGGTTCGTATCAGTTTCAGAAGCAGATTTGAACTAGATATGGTCCGTATGTCTAGGAAACACTGTACTTTTTTAATGAGCACACTCATGTTTCTGGCTCTATTAGAGACCCTAGAAATCAAGAGCGTGCTTCTTGCTCTAAAGCAGACTGTGTTTCATGGATGAGAACTATGCTGAGTGTTTCCCTTAAGAAATGGAGTTAAATCGCAGGCTTTGTGTCTTCCTACAAGCAAGACTTCGTTTAAGGTAAACTCAGTCACCTTTCGGCTCAAACAATGCTACATCGTTCTAGGCTCACATGATTCTTGCTCTTAAATGTAAAGCATTGGATGTTAGAGGAACTGTGGTTTCTATCAGTTTCAGAAGCAGAGTTGAACAAGATATGGTCTGTATATGTAGGAACCACCGTTCTTTTGTTTTGAGCACACGCAAGTTTCCTGCTGTATTAGAGACTCTAGAAATCAAGAGCATGCTTCTTGCTCTAAAGCAGACTGTGTTTCATGGATGAGAACTGTGCTGTGTTTTTCCCTTCAAAAATGGAGTTAAATCCCAGGCTCTGTGTCTTCCTACAAGCTAGACTTCAGTTCAGGTATACTCAGTCACCTTTCAGCTCCAACAAATCTACATCGTTCTAGGCTCACACGTCTCTTGCTCTTAACTGAAATGCATTAGATGTTAGAGGACCTGTGGTTTGTATCAGTTTCAGAAGCAGAGTTGAACTACCAATGGTCCGTATGTGTAGGAAACACCGTTCTTTTTTTCTGAGTACACTCAAGTTTCTGGCTCTATTAGAGACTCTAGAAATCAAGAGCATGTCTCTCTCTAAAGCAGAGTGTGTTTCATGGATGAGAACTGTGCTGTGTGTTTCCCTACAGAAATGGAGTTAAATCCCAGGCACTGTGTCTTCCTACAAGGTAGACTTCGGTTCAGGTAAACTCAGACACCTTTCAGCTCAAAAAAAGCTACATCATTCTAGGATCACACGTTTCTCGCTCTTAACTGTAAAGCATTGGATATTAGAGGACCTGAGATTCGTATCAGTTTCAGAAGCAGAGTTGAACTAGATATGGTCTGTATGTGTAGGAAGCACCGTTCTTTTCTTCTGACCACACTCAGGTTTCCTGCTTTATTAGAGATTCTAGAAATCAAGAGCATGCTTCGTGCTCTAAAGCAGAGTGTGCTTCATGGATGAAAACTGGGCTGTGTGTTTCCCTTCAGAAATGGAGTTAAATCCCAAGCTCTGTGTCTTCCTACAAGCTAGACCTCGGTTCAGGTAAACTCAGTCACCTTTCAGCTCCAACAAAGCTACATCTTTCTAGGCTCACACGTTTCTCGCTCTTTACTGTAAAGCATTGGATATTAGAGGACTTGTGGTTCATATCAGTTTCAGAAGCAGAGTTGAACCAGACATGGTCTGTTTGTCTAGGAAACACCGTTCTTTTTTAATGAGCACACTCATGTTTCTGGCTCTATTAGAGACTCTAGAAATCAAGAGCGTGCTTCTTGGTCTAAAGCAGAGTTTGTTTCATGGATGAGAACTGTACTGTGTGTTTCCCTTCAGAAATGGTGTTAAATCCCAGGCTCTTTGTCTTCCTACAAGCTAGAATTCGGTTCAGGAAAACTCAGTCACCTTTCTGCTCGAACAAATCTACATCGTTCTAGGCTCACACGTTTCTCGCTCTTAACTGAAAGTATTGGATGTTAGACGACCTGTGGTTTGTATCAGTTTCAGAAGCAGAGTTGATTTAGACATGGTCCGTATGTCTAGGAAACACCATTCTTTTTTAATGAGCACACTCAAGTTTCCGGCTCTATTAGAGACTCTAGAAATCAAGAGCTTGCTTCTTGCTCTAAAGCAGACTGTGTTTCATGGATGAGAACTGTGCTGTGTTTTTCCCTTCTGAAATGGAGTTAAATGCGAGGCTCTGTGTCTTCCTACAAGCTAGACTTCGGTTCAGGTAAACTCAGTCACCTTCTGGCTCCAAGAAAGCTACATCATTCTAGGCTCACACATTTCTCGCTCTTAACTGAGAAGCATTGGATGTTAGAGGACCTGTGGTTCGTATCAGTTTCAGAAGCAGATTTGAACTAGATATGGTCCGTATGTCTAGGAAACACTGTACTTTTTTAATGAGCACACTCAAGTTTCTGGCTCTAATAGAGACTCTAGAAATCAAGAGCGTGCTTCTTGCTCTAAAGCAGACTATGTTTCATGGATGAGAACTATGCTGAGTGTTTCCCGTAAGAAATGGAGTTAAATCCCAGGCTTTGTGTCTTCCTACAAGCAAGACTTCGTTTAAGGTAAACTCAGTCACCTTTCGGCTCAAACAATGCTACATCGTTCTAGGCTCACACGATTCTTGCTCTTAAATGTAAAGCATTGGATGTTAGAGGAACTGTGGTTTCTATCAGTTTCAGAAGCAGAGTTGAACAAGATATGGTCTGTATATGTAGGAACCACCGTTCTTTTGTTTTGAGCACACGCATGTTTCCTGCTGTATAGAGACTCTAGAAATCAAGAGCGTGCTTCGTGCTTTAAAGCAGAGTGTGCTTCATGGATGAAAACTGGGCCGTGTGTTTCCCTTCAGAAATGGAGTTAAATCCCAGCTCTGTGTCTTCCTACAAGCTATACTTCGATTCAGGTAAACTCAGTCACCTTTCAGCTCCAACAAAGCTACATCTTTATAGGCTCACACGTTACTCGCTCTTTACTGTAAAGCATTGGATATTAGAGGACTTGTGGTTCATATCAGTTTCAGAAGCAGATTTGAACTAGATATGGTCTGTATTTCTAGGAAACACCGTACTTTTTTAATGAGCACACTCAAGTTTCTGGCTCTATTAGAGACTCTAGATATCAAGAGCGTGCTTCTCGCTCTAAAGCAGAGTTCGTTTTATGGATGAGACCTGTGCTGTGTGTTTCCCTTCTGAAATGGAGTTAAATCCCAGGCTCTGTGTCTTCCTACAAGGTACACTTCGGTTCAGGTAAACTCAGTCACGTTTGAGCTCCAACAAAGCTACATCGTTTTAGGCTCACACATTTCTCGCTCTTAACTGAAAAGCATTGGATGTTAGAGGGCCTGTGGTTTGTATCAGTTTCAGAAGCAGAGTTGAACTAGATATGGTCCGTACGTCTAGGAAACACCCTTTATTTTTTAATGAGCACACTCAAGTTTCTGGCTGTATTAGAGACTCTAGAAATCAAGAGCGTGCTTCTCGATCTAAAGCAGAGTGTGTTTCAGGGATGAGAACTGTGCTGAGTGTTTCCCTTAAGAAATGGAGTTAAATCCCAGGCTCTGTGTCTTCCTACATGCAAGACAACTTTTCAGGTAAACTCAGTCACCTTTCAGCTCAAACAAAGGTAGATCATTCACGAAGCTTACATGTTTCTCGCTCTTAACTGTAAAGCATTGGATATTAGAGGACCTGTGGTTCATATCAGTTTCAGAAGCAGAGTTGAACTAGATATGGTCTGTGCGTGTAGGAAACACCGTTCATTTCTTCTGACCACACTCAGGTTTCCTGCTTTATTAGAGATTCTAGAAAGCAAGAGCGTGCTTCGTGCTCTAAAGCAGAGTGTGTTACATGGATGAGAACTGTGCTGTGTGTTTCCCTTCAGAAATGGAGTTAAATCCCAGGCTCTGTGTCTTCCTACAAGCTAGACTTCAGTTCAGGTAAACTCAGTCACCTTTCAGCTCCAACAAATCTACATCGTTCTAGGCTCACACGTCTCTTGCTCTTAACTGAAATGCATTGGATGTTAGATGACCTGTGGTTTGTATCAGTTTCAGAAGCAGAGTTGAACTACCAATAGTCCGTATGTGTAGGAAACACCGTTCTTTTTTTCTGAGTACACTCAAGTTTCTGGCTCTATTAGAGACTCTAGAAATCAAGAGCATGTCTCTCTCTAAAGCAGAGTGTGTTTCATGGATGAGAACTTGCTGTGTGTTTCCCTACAGAAATGGAGTTAAAACCCAGGCACTGCGTCTTCCTACAAGCTAGACTTCGGTTCAGGTAAACTCAGACACCTTTCAGCTCAAACAAAGCTACATCATTCTAGGATCACACGTTTCTCGCTCTTAACTGTAAAGCATTGGATATTAGAGGACCTGTGGTTCGTATCAGTTTCAGAAGCAGAGTTGAACTAGATATGGTCTGTATGTGTAGGAAGCACCGTTCTTTTCTTCTGACCACACTCAGGTTTCCTGCTTTATTAGAGATTCTAGAAATCAAGAGCATGCTTCGTGCTCTAAAGCAGAGTGTGCTTCATGGATGAAAACTGGGCTGTGTGTTTCCCTTCAGAAATGGAGTTAAATCCCAAGCTCTGTGTCTTCCTACAAGCTAGACTTCGATTCAGGTAAACTCAGTCACCTTTCAGCTCCAACAAAGCTACATCTTTCTAGGCTCACATGTTTCTCGCTCTTTACTGTAAAGCATTGGATATTAGAGGACTTGTGGTTCATATCAGTTTCAGAAGCAGAGTTGAACCAGATATGGTCTGTTTGTCTAGGAAACACCGTTCTTTTTTAATGAGCACACTCATGTTTCTGGCTCTATTAGAGACTCTAGAAATCAAGAGCGTGCTTCTTGGTCTAAAGCAGAGTTTGTTTCATGGATGAGAACTGTACTGTGTGTTTCCCTTCAGAAATGGTGTTAAATCCCAGGCTCTTTGTCTTCCTACAAGCTAGAATTCGGTTCAGGAAAACTCAGTCAACTTTCTGCTCGAACAAATCTACATCGTTCTAGGCTCACACGTTTCTCGCTCTTAACTGAAAGTATTGGATGTTAGACGACCTGTGGTTTGTATCAGTTTCAGAAGCAGAGTTGATTTAGACATGGTCCGTATGTCTAGGAAACACCATTCTTTTTTAATGAGCACACTCAAGTTTCCGGCTCTATTAGAGACTCTAGAAATCAAGAGCGTGCTTCTTGCTCTAAAGCAGACTGTGTTTCATGGATGAGAACTGTGCTGTGTTTTTCCCTTCTGAAATGGAGTTAAATGCGAGGCTCTGTGTCTTCCTACAAGCTAGACTTCGGTTCAGGTAAACTCAGTCACCTTCTGGCTCCAACAAAGCTACATCGTTCTAGGCTCACACATTTCTCGCTCTTAACTGAGAAGCATTGGATGTTAGAGGACCTGTGGTTCGTATCAGTTTCAGAAGCAGATTTGAACTAGATATGGTCCGTATGTCTAGGAAACACTGTACTTTTTTAATGAGCACACTCAAGTTTCTGGCTCTAATAGAGACTCTAGAAATCAAGAGCGTGCTTCTTGCTCTAAAGCAGACTATGTTTCATGGATGAGAACTATGCTGAGTGTTTCCCGTAAGAAATGGAGTTAAATCCCAGGCTTTGTGTCTTCCTACAAGCAAGACTTCGTTTAAGGTAAACTCAGTCACCTTTCGGCTCAAACAATGCTACATCGTTCTAGGCTCACACGATTCTTGCTCTTAAATGTAAAGCATTGGATGTTAGAGGAACTGTGGTTTCTATCAGTTTCAGAAGCAGAGTTGAACAAGATATGGTCTGTATATGTAGGAACCACCGTTCTTTTGTTTTGAGCACACGCATGTTTCCTGCTGTATAGAGACTCTAGAAATCAAGAGCGTGCTTCGTGCTCTAAAGCAGAGTGTGCTTCATGGATGAAAACTGGGCCTTGTGTTTCCCTTCAGAAATGGAGTTAAATCCCAGCTCTGTGTCTTCCTACAAGCTATACTTCGATTCAGGTAAACTCAGTCACCTTTCAGCTCCAACAAAGCTACATCTTTATAGGCTCACACGTTACTCGCTCTTTACTGTAAAGCATTGGATATTAGAGGACTTGTGGTTCATATCAGTTTCAGAAGCAGATTTGAACTAGATATGGTCTGTATTTCTAGGAAACACCGTACTTTTTTAATGAGCACACTCAAGTTTCTGGCTCTATTCGAGACTCTAGATATCAAGAGCGTGCTTCTCGCTCTAAAGCAGAGTTCGTTTTATGGATGAGACCTGTGCTGTGCGTTTCCCTTCTGAAATGGAGTTAAATCCCAGGCTCTGTGTCTTCCTACAAGGTACACTTCGGTTCAGGTAAACTCAGTCACGTTTGAGCTCCAACAAAGCTACATCGTTTTAGGCTCACACATTTCTCCCTCTTAACTGAAAAGCATTGGATGTTAGAGGGCCTGTGGTTTGTATCAGTTTCAGAAGCAGAGTTGAACTAGATATGGTCCGTACGTCTAGGAAACACCCTTTATTTTTTAATGAGCACACTCAAGTTTCTGGCTGTATTAGAGACTCTAGAAATCAAGAGCGTGCTTCTCGATCTAAAGCAGAGTGTGTTTCAGGGATGAGAACTGTGCTGAGTGTTTCCCTTAAGAAATGGAGTTAAATCCCAGGCTCTGTGTCTTCCTACATGCAAGACAACTTTTCAGGTAAACTCAGTCACCTTTCAGCTCAAACAAAGGTAGATCATTCACAAAGCTTACATGTTTCTCGCTCTTAACTGTAAAGCATTGGATATTAGAGGACCTGTGGTTCATATCAGTTTCAGAAGCAGATTTGAACTAGATATGGTCTGTATTTCTAGGAAACACCGTACTTTTTTAATGAGCACACTCAAGTTTCTGGCACTATTAGAGACTCTAGAAATCAAGAGCGTGCTTCTCGATCTAAAGCAGAGTGTGTTTCAGGGATGAGAACTGTGCTGAGTGTTTCCCTTAAGAAATGGAGTTAAATCCCAGGCTCTGTGTCTTCCTACATGCAAGACAACTTTTCAGGTAAACTCAGTCACCTTTCAGCTCAAACAAAGGTAGATCATTCACGAAGCTTACATGTTTCTCGCTCTTAACTGTAAAGCATTGGATATTAGAGGACCTGTGGTTCATATCAGTTTCAGAAGCAGAGTTGAACTAGATATGGTCTGTGTGTGTAGGAAACACCGTTCATTTCTTCTGACCACACTCAGGTTTCCTGCTTTATTAGAGATTCTAGAAAGCAAGAGCGTGCTTCGTGCTCTAAAGCAGAGTGTGTTACATGGATGAGAACTGTGCTGTGTGTTTCCCTTCAGAAATGGAGTTAAATCCCAGGCTCTGTGTCTTCCTACAAGCTAGACTTCAGTTCAGGTAAACTCAGTCACCTTTCAGCTCCAACAAATCTACATCGTTCTAGGCTCACACGTCTCTTGCTCTTAACTGAAATGCATTGGATGTTAGATGACCTGTGGTTTGTATCAGTTTCAGAAGCAGAGTTGAACTACCAATAGTCCGTATGTGTAGGAAACACCGTTCTTTTTTTCTGAGTACACTCAAGTTTCTGGCTCTATTAGAGACTCTAGAAATCAAGAGCATGTCTCTCTCTAAAGCAGAGTGTGTTTCATGGATGAGAACTTGCTGTGTGTTTCCCTACAGAAATGGAGTTAAAACCCAGGCACTGCGTCTTCCTACAAGCTAGACTTCGGTTCAGGTAAACTCAGACACCTTTCAGCTCAAACAAAGCTACATCATTCTAGGATCACACGTTTCTCGCTCTTAACTGTAAAGCATTGGATATTAGAGGACCTGTGGTTCGTATCAGTTTCAGAAGCAGAGTTGAACTAGATATGGTCTGTATGTGTAGGAAGCACCGTTCTTTTCTTCTGACCACACTCAGGTTTCCTGCTTTATTAGAGATTCTAGAAATCAAGAGCATGCTTCGTGCTCTAAAGCAGAGTGTGCTTCATGGATGAAAACTGGGCTGTGTGTTTCCCTTCAGAAATGGAGTTAAATCCCAAGCTCTGTGTCTTCCTACAAGCTAGACTTCGATTCAGGTAAACTCAGTCACCTTTCAGCTCCAACAAAGCTACATCTTTCTAGGCTCACATGTTTCTCGCTCTTTACTGTAAAGCATTGGATATTAGAGGACTTGTGGTTCATATCAGTTTCAGAAGCAGAGTTGAACCAGATATGGTCTGTTTGTCTAGGAAACACCGTTCTTTTTTAATGAGCACACTCATGTTTCTGGCTCTATTAGAGACTCTAGAAATCAAGAGCGTGCTTCTTGGTCTAAAGCAGAGTTTGTTTCATGGATGAGAACTGTACTGTGTGTTTCCCTTCAGAAATGGTGTTAAATCCCAGGCTCTTTGTCTTCCTACAAGCTAGAATTCGGTTCAGGAAAACTCAGTCAACTTTCTGCTCGAACAAATCTACATCGTTCTAGGCTCACACGTTTCTCGCTCTTAACTGAAAGTATTGGATGTTAGACGACCTGTGGTTTGTATCAGTTTCAGAAGCAGAGTTGATTTAGACATGGTCCGTATGTCTAGGAAACACCATTCTTTTTTAATGAGCACACTCAAGTTTCCGGCTCTATTAGAGACTCTAGAAATCAAGAGCGTGCTTCTTGCTCTAAAGCAGACTGTGTTTCATGGATGAGAACTGTGCTGTGTTTTTCCCTTCTGAAATGGAGTTAAATGCGAGGCTCTGTGTCTTCCTACAAGCTAGACTTCGGTTCAGGTAAACTCAGTCACCTTCTGGCTCCAACAAAGCTACATCGTTCTAGGCTCACACATTTCTCGCTCTTAACTGAGAAGCATTGGATGTTAGAGGACCTGTGGTTCGTATCAGTTTCAGAAGCAGATTTGAACTAGATATGGTCCGTATGTCTAGGAAACACTGTACTTTTTTAATGAGCACACTCAAGTTTCTGGCTCTAATAGAGACTCTAGAAATCAAGAGCGTGCTTCTTGCTCTAAAGCAGACTATGTTTCATGGATGAGAACTATGCTGAGTGTTTCCCGTAAGAAATGGAGTTAAATCCCAGGCTTTGTGTCTTCCTACAAGCAAGACTTCGTTTAAGGTAAACTCAGTCACCTTTCGGCTCAAACAATGCTACATCGTTCTAGGCTCACACGATTCTTGCTCTTAAATGTAAAGCATTGGATGTTAGAGGAACTGTGGTTTCTATCAGTTTCAGAAGCAGAGTTGAACAAGATATGGTCTGTATATGTAGGAACCACCGTTCTTTTGTTTTGAGCACACGCATGTTTCCTGCTGTATAGAGACTCTAGAAATCAAGAGCGTGCTTCGTGCTCTAAAGCAGAGTGTGCTTCATGGATGAAAACTGGGCCTTGTGTTTCCCTTCAGAAATGGAGTTAAATCCCAGCTCTGTGTCTTCCTACAAGCTATACTTCGATTCAGGTAAACTCAGTCACCTTTCAGCTCCAACAAAGCTACATCTTTATAGGCTCACACGTTACTCGCTCTTTACTGTAAAGCATTGGATATTAGAGGACTTGTGGTTCATATCAGTTTCAGAAGCAGATTTGAACTAGATATGGTCTGTATTTCTAGGAAACACCGTACTTTTTTAATGAGCACACTCAAGTTTCTGGCTCTATTCGAGACTCTAGATATCAAGAGCGTGCTTCTCGCTCTAAAGCAGAGTTCGTTTTATGGATGAGACCTGTGCTGTGCGTTTCCCTTCTGAAATGGAGTTAAATCCCAGGCTCTGTGTCTTCCTACAAGGTACACTTCGGTTCAGGTAAACTCAGTCACGTTTGAGCTCCAACAAAGCTACATCGTTTTAGGCTCACACATTTCTCCCTCTTAACTGAAAAGCATTGGATGTTAGAGGGCCTGTGGTTTGTATCAGTTTCAGAAGCAGAGTTGAACTAGATATGGTCCGTACGTCTAGGAAACACCCTTTATTTTTTAATGAGCACACTCAAGTTTCTGGCTGTATTAGAGACTCTAGAAATCAAGAGCGTGCTTCTCGATCTAAAGCAGAGTGTGTTTCAGGGATGAGAACTGTGCTGAGTGTTTCCCTTAAGAAATGGAGTTAAATCCCAGGCTCTGTGTCTTCCTACATGCAAGACAACTTTTCAGGTAAACTCAGTCACCTTTCAGCTCAAACAAAGGTAGATCATTCACGAAGCTTACATGTTTCTCGCTCTTAACTGTAAAGCATTGGATATTAGAGGACCTGTGGTTCATATCAGTTTCAGAAGCAGATTTGAACTAGATATGGTCTGTATTTCTAGGAAACACCGTACTTTTTTAATGAGCACACTCAAGTTTCTGGCACTATTAGAGACTCTAGAAATCAAGAGCGTGCTTCTCGATCTAAAGCAGAGTGTGTTTCAGGGATGAGAACTGTGCTGAGTGTTTCCATTAAGAAATGGAGTTAAATCCCAGGCTCTGTGTCTTCCTACAAGCAAGACTTCATTTAAGGTATACTCAGTCACCTTTCAGCTCAAACAAAGCTACATCGTTCTAGGCTCACACGATTCTTGCTCTTAAATGTAAAGCATTGGATGTTAGAGGACCTGTGGTTTGTATCAGTTTCAGAAGCGGAGTTGAACTAGAGATGGCCTGTATGTGTAGGAACCACCGTTCTTGTGTTCTGAATACACTCAAGTTTCTGGCTCTATTAGAGATTCTAGAAATCAAGAGCGTGCTTCTCGCAATAAAGCAGAACGTGTTTCATGGATGAGAACTGTGCTGTGTGTTTCCCTTCAGAAATGGAGTTAAATCCCAGGCTCTGTTTCTTCCCACAAGCTAGATGTCGGTTCAGGTAAACTCAGTCACCTTTCAGCTCCAACAAAGCTACATCATTCTAGGCTCACACGTCTCTTGCTCTTTACTGTAAAGCAGTGGATATTAGAGGACCTGTGGTTTGTATCAGTTTCAGAAGCAGAGTTGAACTAGATATGGTCTGTATGTGTAGGAAACACCGTTCTTTTTTTCTGACCACACTCATTTTTCCTGCTTTATTAGAGATTCTAGAAAGCAAGAGCGTGCTTCGGGCTCTAAAGCAGAGTGTTTTTCATGGATGAGAACTGTGCTGAGTGTTTTCCTTCAGAAATGGAGTTAAATCCCAGGTTCTGTGTCTTCCTACAAGGAAGACTTCGTTTAAGGTAAACTCAGTCACTTTTCAGCTCAAAGAAATCTACATCGTTCTATGGTCACATGATTCATGCTCTTAAATGTAAAGCATTGGATGTTGGAGGAACTGTGGTTTCTATCAGTTTCAGAAGCAGAGTTGAACTAGATATGGTCTGTATGTGTAGGAAACACCGTTCTTTTCTTCTGACCACAGTCAGGTTTCCTGATTTATTAGAGAATCTAGAAAGCAAGAGCGTGCTTCGTGCTCTAAAGCAGACTGTGTTTCATGGATGAGAACTGTGCTGTGTGTTTCCCTTCAGAATGGAGTTACATCCCTGGCTCTGTGTCTTCCTACAAGCTAGACTTCAGTTCAGGTAAACTCAGTCACCTTTCAGCTCCAACAAAACTACATCGTTCTAGGCTCACACGTTTCTTGCTCTTAACTGAAAAGCATTGGATGTTAGAGGACCTGTGGTTTGTATCAGTGTCAGTAACAGAGTTGAACTAGATTTGGTCCCTATGTCTAGGAAACACCATTCATTTTTAATGAGCACACTCACGTTTACGGCTGTATTAGAGACTGTAGAAATCAAGAGCGTGCTTCTTGCTCTAAAGCAGACTGTGTTTCATGGATGAGAACTGTGCTGAGTGTTTCCCTTCAGAAATGGAGTTAAATCCCAGGCTCTGTTTCTTCCCACAAGCTAGATGTCGGTTCAGGTAAACTCAGTCACCTTTCAGCTCCAACAAAGCTACATCATTCTAGGCTCACACGTTTCTTGCTCTTTACTGTAAAGCAGTGGATATTAGAGGACCTGTGGTTTGTATCAGTTTCAGAAGCAGAGTTGAACTAGATATGGTCTGTATGTGTAGGAAACACCGTTCTTTTTTTCTGACCACACTCATTTTTCCTGCTTTATTAGAGATTCTAGAAAGCAAGAGCGTGCTTCGGGCTCTAAAGCAGAGTGTTTTTCATGGATGAGAACTGTGCTGAGTGTTTCCCTTCAGAAATGGAGTTAAATCCCAGGCTCTGTGTCTTCCTACAAGGAAGATTTCATTTAGGGTAAACTCAGTCACCTTTCAGCTCAAACAAATCTACATCGTTCTATGCTCACATGATTCATGCTCTTAAATGTAAAGCATTGGATGTTGGAGGAACTGTGGTTTCTATCAGTTTCCGAAGCAGAGTTGAACTAGTTATGGTCTGTTTGTGTAGGAAACACCATTCTTTTTTTCTGAGCTCACTCAAGTTACTGGCTCTATTAGAGACTCTAGTAAGCAAGAGCGTGCTTCTCGCTCTAAAGCAGACTGTGTTTCATGGATGAGAACTGTGCTGTGTGTTTCCCTTCAGAAATGTAGTTAAATCCCAGGCTCTGTGTCTTCCCACAAGCTAGACGTCGGTTCACGTAAACTCACTCACCATTCAGCTCCAACAAAGCTACATCATTCTAGGCACACACGTTTCTTGCTCTTTACTGTAAAGCATTGGATATTAGAGGACCTGTGGTTTGTATCAGTTTCAGAAGCAGAGTTGAACTAGATATGGTCCGTATATCAAGGAAACACCATTCAATTTTCTGAGCACACTAAATTTTCTGGCTCTATTAGAGACTCTAGAAATCAAGAGCGTGCTTCTTGCTCTAAAGCAGAGTGTGTTTCATGGATGAGAACTGTGCTGAGTATTTCCCTTAAGAAATGGAGTTAAATCCCAGGCTCTGTGTCTTCCTACAAGCAAGACTTCATTTAAGGTAAACTCAGTCACCTTTCAGCTCAAACAAAGCTACATCGTTCTAGGCTCACACGATTCTTGCTCTTAAATGTAAAGCATTGGATGTTAGAGGACCTGTGGTTTCTATCAGTTTCAGTAACAGAGTTGAACTAGATATGGTCTGTATGTGTAGGAACCACCGTTCTTTTCTTCTGAGCACACTCACGTTTCTTGCTGTATTAGAGACTCTAGAAATCAAGAGCGTGCTTCTTGCTATAAAGCAGACTGTGTTTCATGGATGAGAACTGTGCTGTGTTTTTCCATTCAGAAAAGGAGTTAAATCCCAAGTTCTGTGTCTTCCTACAAGCTACACTTCGGTTCAGGTAAACTCAGTCACCTTTAAGCTCCAACAAACTACATCGTTCTAGGCTCACACGTTTCTCGCTCTTAAGTGTAAAGCATTGGATGTTAGAGGACTTGTGTTTTTTATCAGTTTCAGAAGCAGAGTTGAACTACCAGTGGTCTGTATGTGCAGGAAACACCATTCTTTTTTTCTGAGTACACTCAAGTTTCTGGCTCTATTAGAAACTCTAGAAATCAAGAGCGTGCTTCACGCTCTAAAGCAGAGTGTGTTTCATGGATGAGAACTGTGCTGTGTGTTTCCCTACAGAAATGGAGTTAAATCCCAGGCTCTGTGTCTTCCTACAAGCTAGACTTCGGTTTAGGTAAATCAGTCACCTTTCAGCTCAAACAAAGATACATCGTTCTAGGCTCACACGTTTCTCGCTCTTAACTGTAAAGCATTGGATATTAGAGGACCTGTGGTTTGTATCAGTTTCAGAAGCAGAGTTGAACTACCAATTGTCCATATGTGTAGGAAACAGCATTCTTTATTTCTGAGCACACTCATGTTTCTGGCTCTATTAGAGACTCTTGAAATCAAGAGCTTGCTTCTTGCTCTAAAGCAGAGTGTGTTTCAAGGAGGAGAACTGTGCTGTGTGTTTCCCTTCAGAAATGGAGTTAAATCCCAGGCTCTGTGTCTTCCTACATGCAAGACTTCATTTAAGGTATACTCAGTCACCTTTCAGCTCAAACAAAGCTACATCGTTCTAGGCTCACATGATTCTTCTCTTAAATGTAAAGCATTGGATGTTAGAGGACCTGTGGTTTCTATCAGTTTCAGAAGCAGAGTTGAACTAGATATGGTCTGTATGTGTAGGAACCACAGTTCTTTTGTTCTGAATACACTCAAGTTTCTGCCTCTATTAGAGATTCTAGAAATCAAGAGCGTGCTTCTCGCTCTAAAGCAGAGTGTGTTTCATGGATGAGAACTGTGCTGTGTGTTTCCCTTCAGAAATGGAGTTAAATCCCAGGCTCTGTGTCTTCCTACAAGCTAGACTTCGGTTTAGGTAAATCAGTCACCTGTCAGCTCAAACAAAGCTACATCGTTCGGGGCTCACACGTTTCTCGCTCTGAACTGTAAATCATTGGATATTAGAGGACCTGTAGTTTGGATCAGTTTCAGAAACAGAGTTGAACTGCCAATGGTCCATATGTGTAGGAAACACAATTCTTTATTTCTGAGCACACTCATGTTTCTGGGTCTATTATTGACTCTAGAAATCAAGAGCTTGCTTCTTGCTCTAAAGCAGAGTGTGTTTCATGGATGAGAACTGTGCTGTTTGTTTCCCTTCAGAAATGGAGTTAAATCCCAGGATCTGTGTCTTCGTACATGCAAGACAACTTTTCAGGTAAACTCGGTCACCTTTGAGCTCAAACAAAGGTAGATCATTCACGAACCTCACACATTTCTCGCTCTTAACTGTAAAGCACTGGATATTAGAGGACCTGTAGTTCATTTCAGTTTCAGAAGCAGAGTTGAACTAGATATGGTCTGTATGTGTAGGAAACACCGTTCTTTTCTTCTGACCACACTCAGGTTTCTTGCTTTATTAGAGATTCTAGAAAGCAAGAGTGTGCTTCGTGCTCTAAAGCAGAGTGTGTTTCAAGGATGAGAACTGTGCTGTGTGTTTCCGTTCAGAATTGGAGTTAAATCCCAGGCTCTGTGTCTTCCTACAAGCAAGACTTCATTTAAGGTAAACTCAGTCACCTTTCAGCTCAAACAAAGCTACATCGTTCTAGACTCATTCGTTTCTTGCTCTTAAATGCAAAGCATTGGATGTTAGAGGAACTGTGGTTTCTATCAGTTTCAGAAGCACAGTTGAACTAGATATCGTCTGTATGTGTAGGAACCACCGTTCTTTTGTTCTGAGCACACTCAAGTTTCATGCTGTATTAGAGAATCTAGAAATCAAGAGCGTGCTTCTCGCTCTAATGCAGACTGTGTTTCATGGATGAGAACTGTGCTGTGTGTTTCCCTTCAGAAATGTAGTTAAATCCCAGGCTCTGTGTCTTCCCACAAGCTAGACGTCGGTTCACGTAAACTCACTCACCATTCAGCTCCAACAAAGCTACATCATTCTAGGCACACACGTTTCTTGCTCTTTACTGTAAAGCATTGGATATTAGAGGACCTGTGGTTTGTATCAGTTTCAGAAGCAGAGTTGAACTAGATATGGTCCGTATATCAAGGAAACACCATTCAATTTTCTGAGCACACTAAATTTTCTGGCTCTATTAGAGACTCTAGAAATCAAGAGCGTGCTTCTTGCTCTAAAGCAGAGTGTGTTTCATGGATGAGAACTGTGCTGAGTATTTCCCTTAAGAAATGGAGTTAAATCCCAGGCTCTGTGTCTTCCTACAAGCAAGACTTCATTTAAGGTAAACTCAGTCACCTTTCAGCTCAAACAAAGCTACATCGTTCTAGGCTCACACGATTCTTGCTCTTAAATGTAAAGCATTGGATGTTAGAGGACCTGTGGTTTCTATCAGTTTCAGTAACAGAGTTGAACTAGATATGGTCTGTATGTGTAGGAACCACCGTTCTTTTCTTCTGAGCACACTCACGTTTCTTGCTGTATTAGAGACTCTAGAAATCAAGAGCGTGCTTCTTGCTATAAAGCAGACTGTGTTTCATGGATGAGAACTGTGCTGTGTTTTTCCGTTCAGACAAGGAGTTAAATCCCAAGTTCTGTGTCTTCCTACAAGCTACACTTCGGTTCAGGTAAACTCAGTCACCTTTAAGCTCCAACAAACTACATCGTTCTAGGCTCACACGTTTCTCGCTCTTAAGTGTAAAGCATTGGATGTTAGAGGACTTGTGTTTTTTATCAGTTTCAGAAGCAGAGTTGAACTACCAGTGGTCTGTATGTGCAGGAAACACCATTCTTTTTTTCTGAGTACACTCAAGTTTCTGGCTCTATTAGAAACTCTAGAAATCAAGAGCGTGCTTCACGCTCTAAAGCAGAGTGTGTTTCATGGATGAGAACTGTGCTGTGTGTTTCCCTACAGAAATGGAGTTAAATCCCAGGCTCTGTGTCTTCCTACAAGCTAGACTTCGGTTTAGGTAAATCAGTCACCTTTCAGCTCAAACAAAGATACATCGTTCTAGGCTCACACGTTTCTCGCTCTTAACTGTAAAGCATTGGATATTAGAGGACCTGTGGTTTGTATCAGTTTCAGAAGCAGAGTTGAACTACCAATTGTCCATATGTGTAGGAAACAGCATTCTTTATTTCTGAGCACACTCATGTTTCTGGCTCTATTAGAGACTCTTGAAATCAAGAGCTTGCTTCTTGCTCTAAAGCAGAGTGTGTTTCAAGGAGGAGAACTGTGCTGTGTGTTTCCCTTCAGAAATGGAGTTAAATCCCAGGCTCTGTGTCTTCCTACATGCAAGACTTCATTTAAGGTATACTCAGTCACCTTTCAGCTCAAACAAAGCTACATCGTTCTAGGCTCACATGATTCTTCTCTTAAATGTAAAGCATTGGATGTTAGAGGACCTGTGGTTTCTATCAGTTTCAGAAGCAGAGTTGAACTAGATATGGTCTGTATGTGTAGGAACCACAGTTCTTTTGTTCTGAATACACTCAAGTTTCTGCCTCTATTAGAGATTCTAGAAATCAAGAGCGTGCTTCTCGCTCTAAAGCAGAGTGTGTTTCATGGATGAGAACTGTGCTGTGTGTTTCCCTTCAGAAATGGAGTTAAATCCCAGGCTCTGTGTCTTCCTACAAGCTAGACTTCGGTTTAGGTAAATCAGTCACCTGTCAGCTCAAACAAAGCTACATCGTTCGGGGCTCACACGTTTCTCGCTCTGAACTGTAAATCATTGGATATTAGAGGACCTGTAGTTTGGATCAGTTTCAGAAACAGAGTTGAACTGCCAATGGTCCATATGTGTAGGAAACACAATCCTTTATTTCTGAGCACACTCATGTTTCTGGGTCTATTATTGACTCTAGAAATCAAGAGCTTGCTTCTTGCTCTAAAGCAGAGTGTGTTTCATGGATGAGAACTGTGCTGTTTGTTTCCCTTCAGAAATGGAGTTAAATCCCAGGATCTGTGTCTTCGTACATGCAAGACAACTTTTCAGGTAAACTCGGTCACCTTTGAGCTCAAACAAAGGTAGATCATTCACGAAGCTCACACATTTCTCGCTCTTAACTGTAAAGCACTGGATATTAGAGGACCTGTAGTTCATTTCAGTTTCAGAAGCAGAGTTGAACTAGATATGGTCTGTATGTGTAGGAAACACCGTTCTTTTCTTCTGACCACACTCAGGTTTCTTGCTTTATTAGAGATTCTAGAAAGCAAGAGTGTGCTTCGTGCTCTAAAGCAGAGTGTGTTTCAAGGATGAGAACTGTGCTGTGTGTTTCCGTTCAGAATTGGAGTTAAATCCCAGGCTCTGTGTCTTCCTACAAGCAAGACTTCATTTAAGGTAAACTCAGTCACCTTTCAGCTCAAACAAAGCTACATCGTTCTAGACTCATTCGTTTCTTGCTCTTAAATGCAAAGCATTGGATGTTAGAGGAACTGTGGTTTCTATCAGTTTCAGAAGCACAGTTGAACTAGATATCGTCTGTATGTGTAGGAACCACCGTTCTTTTGTTCTGAGCACACTCAAGTTTCATGCTGTATTAGAGAATCTAGAAATCAAGAGCGTGCTTCTCGCTCTAATGCAGACTGTGTTTCATGGATGAGAACTGTGGTGTGTGTTTCCCTTCAGAAGTGGAGTTAAATCCCAGGCTCTGTGTCTTCCCACAAGCTAGATGTCGGTTCAGGTAAACTCACTCACCATTCAGCTCCAACAAAGCTACATCATTCTAGGCACACACGTTTCTCGCTCTTTACTGTAAAGCATTGGATATTAGAGGACCTGTGGTTTGTATCAGTTTCAGAAGCAGAGTTGAACTAGATATGGTCGGTATATCTAGGAAACACCATTCAATTTTCTGAGCACACTAAATTTTCTGGCTCTTTTAGAGACTCTAGAAATCAAGAGCGTTCTTCTTGCTCTAAAGCAGAGTGTGTTTCATGGATGAGAACTGTGCTGAGTGTTTCACTTAAGAAATGGAGTTAAATCCCAGGCTCTGTGTCTTCCTACAAGCAAGACTTCATTTAAGGTAAACTCAGGCACCTTTCAGCTTAAACAAAGCTACATCGTTCTAGGCTCACACGATTCTTGCTCTTAAATGTAAAGCATTGGATGTTAGAGGACCTGTGGTTTCTATCAGTTTCAGAAGCAGTGTTGAACTAGATATGGTCTGTATGTGTAGGAACCACCGTTCTTTTCTTCTGAGCACACTCAAGTTTCTGGCTCTATTAGAGATTCTAGAAATCAAGAGCGTGCTTCTTGCACTAAAGCAGAACGTGTTTCATGGATGAGAACTGTGCTGTGTGTTTCCCTTCAGAAATGGAGTTAAATCCCAGGCTCTGTTTCTTCCCACAAGCTAGATGTCGGTTCAGGTAAACTCAGTCACCTTTCAGCTCCAACAAAGCTACATCATTCTAGGCTCACACGTTTCTTGCTCTTTACTGTAAAGCAGTGGATATTAGAGGACCTGTGGTTTGTATCAGTTTCAGAAGCAGAGTTGAACTAGATATGGTCTGTATGTGTAGGAAACACCGTTCTTTTTTTCTGACCACACTCATTTTTCCTGCTTTATTAGAGATTCTAGAAAGCAAGAGCGTGCTTCGGATCTAAAGCAGAGTGTTTTTCATGGATGAGAACTGTGCTGTGTGTTTCCCTTCAGAAATGGAGTTAAATCCCAGGCTCTGTGTCTTCCTACAAGGAAGACTTCGTTTAAGGTAAACTCAGTCACCTTTTAGCTCAAACAAATCTACATCGTTCTATGCTCACATGATTCATGCTCTTAAATGTAAAGCATTGGATGTTGGAGGAACTGTGGTTTCTATCAGTTTCAGAAGCAGAGTTGAACTAGTTATGGTCTGTTTGTGTAGGAAACACCGTTCTTTTCTTCTGACAACACTCAGGTTTCCTTCTTTATTAGAGATTCTAGAAAGCAAGAGCGTGCTTCATGCTCTAAAGCAGTGTGTGTTTCATGGATGAGAACTGTGCTGTGTGTTTCCCTTCAGAAATGGAGTTAAATCCCAGGCTCTGTGTCTTCCTATAATCTAGACTTCGGTTCAGGTAAACTCAGTCACCTTTCAGCTCCAACAAAGCTACATCGTTCAAGGCTCACACATTTCTCGCTCTTTATTGTAATGCTTTGGATATTAGAGTACCTTAGGTTCGTATCATTTTCAGAAGCAGAGTTGAACTAGATATGGTCCGTATATCTAGGAAACACCATTCTTTTTTTCTGAGCTCACTCAAGTTACTGGCTCTATTAGAGACTCTAGTAAGCAAGAGCGTGCTTCTCGCTCTAAAGCAGACTGTGTTTCATGGATGAGAACTGTGCTGTGTGTTTCCCTTCAGAAATGGAGTTAAATCCCAGGCTCTGTGTCTTCCCACAAGCTAGACGTCGGTTCACGTAAACTCACTCACCATTCAGCTCCAACAAAGCTACATCATTCTAGGCACACACGTTTCTCGCTCTTTACTGTAAAGCATTGGATATTAGAGGACCTGTGGTTTGTATCAGTTTCAGAAGCAGAGTTGAACTAGATATGGTCGGTATATCTAGGAAACACCATTCAATTTTCTGAGCACACTAAATTTTCTGGCTCTTTTAGAGACTCTAGAAATCAAGAGCGTTCTTCTTGCTCTAAAGCAGAGTGTGTTTCATGGATGAGAACTGTGCTGAGTGTTTCACTTAAGAAATGGAGTTAAATCCCAGGCTCTGTGTCTTCCTACAAGCAAGACTTCATTTAAGGTAAACTCAGTCACCTTTCAGCACAAACAAAGCTACATCGTTCTAGGCTCACACGATTCTTGCTCTTAAATGTAAAGCATTGGATGTTAGAGGACCTGTGGTTTGTATCAGTTTCAGAAGCAGAGTTGAACTAGAGATGGTCTGTATGTGTAGGAACCACCGTTCTTGTGTTCTGAATACACTCAAGTTTCTGGCTCTATTAGAGATTCTAGAAATCAAGAGCGTGCTTCTCGCACTAAAGCAGAACGTGTTTCATGGATGAGAACTGTGCTGTGTGTTTCCCTTCAGAAATGGAGTTAAATCCCAGGCTCTGTTTCTTCCCACAAGCTAGATGTCGGTTCAGGTAAACTCAGTCACCTTTCAGCTCCAACAAAGCTACATCATTCTAGGCTCACACGTTTCTTGCTCTTTACTGTAAAGCAGTGGATATTAGAGGACCTGTGGTTTGTATCAGTTTCAGAAGCAGAGTTGAACTAGATATGGTCTGTATGTGTAGGAAACACCGTTCTTTTTTTCTGACCACACTCATTTTTCCTGCTTTATTAGAGATTCTAGAAAGCAAGAGCGTGCTTCGGATCTAAAGCAGAGTGTTTTTCATGGATGAGAACTGTGCTGTGTGTTTCCCTTCAGAAATGGAGTTAAATCCCAGGCTCTGTGTCTTCCTACAAGGAAGACTTCGTTTAAGGTAAACTCAGTCACCTTTCAGCTCAAACAAATCTACATCGTTCTATGCTCACATGATTCATGCTCTTAAATGTAAAGTATTGGATGTTGGAGGAACTGTGGTTTCTATCAGTTTCAGAAGCAGAGTTGAACTAGTTATGGTCTGTTTGTGTAGGAAACACCGTTCTTTTCTTCTGACAACACTCAGGTTTCCTTCTTTATTAGAGATTCTAGAAAGCAAGAGCGTGCTTCGTGCTCTAAAGCAGTGTGTGTTTCATGGATGAGAACTGTGCTGTGTGTTTCCCTTCAGAAATGGAGTTAAATCCCAGGCTCTGTGTCTTCCTATAATCTAGACTTCGGTTCAGGTAAACTCAGTCACCTTTCAGCTCCAACAAAGCTACATCGTTCAAGGCTCACACATTTCTCGCTCTTTATTGTAATGCTTTGGATATTAGAGTACCTTAGGTTCGTATCATTTTCAGAAGCAGAGTTGAACTAGATATGGTCCGTATATCTAGGAAACACCATTCTTTTTTTCTGAGCTCACTCAAGTTACTGGCTCTATTAGAGACTCTAGTAAGCAAGAGCGTGCTTCTCGCTCTAAAGCAGACTGTGTTTCATGGATGAGAACTGTGCTGTGTGTTTCCCTTCAGAAATGGAGTTAAATCCCAGGCTCTGTGTCTTCCCACAAGCTAGACGTCGGTTCACGTAAACTCACTCACCATTCAGCTCCAACAAAGCTACATCATTCTAGGCACACACGTTTCTCGCTCTTTACTGTAAAGCATTGGATATAAGAGGACCTGTGGTTTGTATCAGTTTCAGAAGCAGAGTTGAACTAGATATGGTCGGTATATCTAGGAAACACCATTCAATTTTCTGAGCACACTAAATTTTCTGGCTCTTTTAGAGACTCTAGAAATCAAGAGCGTTCTTCTTGCTCTAAAGCAGAGTGTGTTTCATGGATGAGAACTGTGCTGAGTGTTTCACTTAAGAAATGGAGTTAAATCCCAGGCTCTGTGTCTTCCTACAAGCAAGACTTCATTTAAGGTAAATTCAGTCACCTTTCAGCAAAAACAAAGCTACATCGTTCTAGGCTCACACGATTCTTGCTCTTAAATGTAAAGCATTGGATGTTAGAGGACCTGTGGTTTGTATCAGTTTCAGAAGCAGAGTTGAACTAGAGATGGTCTGTATGTGTAGGAACCACCGTTCTTGTGTTCTGAATACACTCAAGTTTCTGGCTCTATTAGAGATTCTAGAAATCAAGAGCGTGCTTCTCGCACTAAAGCAGAACGTGTTTCATGGATGAGAACTGTGCTGTGTGTTTCCCTTCAGAAATGGAGTTAAATCCCAGGCTCTGTTTCTTCCCACAAGCTAGATGTCGGTTCAGGTAAACTCAGTCACCTTTCAGCTCCAACAAAGCTACATCATTCTAGGCTCACACGTTTCTTGCTCTTTACTGTAAAGCAGTGGATATTAGAGGACCTGTGGTTTGTATCAGTTTCAGAAGCAGAGTTGAACTAGATATGGTCTGTATGTGTAGGAAACACCGTTCTTTTTTTCTGACCACACTCATTTTTCCTGCTTTATTAGAGATTCTAGAAAGCAAGAGCGTGCTTCGGATCTAAAGCAGAGTGTTTTTCATGGATGAGAACTGTGCTGTGTGTTTCCCTTCAGAAATGGAGTTAAATCCCAGGCTCTGTGTCTTCCTACAAGGAAGACTTCGTTTAAGGTAAACTCAGTCACCTTTCAGCTCAAACAAATCTACATCGTTCTATGCTCACATGATTCATGCTCTTAAATGTAAAGTATTGGATGTTGGAGGAACTGTGGTTTCTATCAGTTTCAGAAGCAGAGTTGAACTAGTTATGGTCTGTTTGTGTAGGAAACACCGTTCTTTTCTTCTGACAACACTCAGGTTTCCTTCTTTATTAGAGATTCTAGAAAGCAAGAGCGTGCTTCGTGCTCTAAAGCAGTGTGTGTTTCATGGATGAGAACTGTGCTGTGTGTTTCCCTTCAGAAATGGAGTTAAATCCCAGGCTCTGTGTCTTCCTATAATCTAGACTTCGGTTCAGGTAAACTCAGTCACCTTTCAGCTCCAACAAAGCTACATCGTTCAAGGCTCACACATTTCTCGCTCTTTATTGTAATGCTTTGGATATTAGAGTACCTTAGGTTCGTATCATTTTCAGAAGCAGAGTTGAACTAGATATGGTCCGTATATCTAGGAAACACCATTCTTTTTTTCTGAGCTCACTCAAGTTACTGGCTCTATTAGAGACTCTAGTAAGCAAGAGCGTGCTTCTCGCTCTAAAGCAGACTGTGTTTCATGGATGAGAACTGTGCTGTGTGTTTCCCTTCAGAAATGGAGTTAAATCCCAGGCTCTGTGTCTTCCCACAAGCTAGACGTCGGTTCACGTAAACTCACTCACCATTCAGCTCCAACAAAGCTACATCATTCTAGGCACACACGTTTCTCGCTCTTTACTGTAAAGCATTGGATATAAGAGGACCTGTGGTTTGTATCAGTTTCAGAAGCAGAGTTGAACTAGATATGGTCGGTATATCTAGGAAACACCATTCAATTTTCTGAGCACACTAAATTTTCTGGCTCTTTTAGAGACTCTAGAAATCAAGAGCGTTCTTCTTGCTCTAAAGCAGAGTGTGTTTCATGGATGAGAACTGTGCTGAGTGTTTCACTTAAGAAATGGAGTTAAATCCCAGGCTCTGTGTCTTCCTACAAGCAAGACTTCATTTAAGGTAAATTCAGTCACCTTTCAGCAAAAACAAAGCTACATCGTTCTAGGCTCACACGATTCTTGCTCTTAAATGTAAAGCATTGGATGTTAGAGGACCTGTGGTTTGTATCAGTTTCAGAAGCAGAGTTGAACTAGAGATGGTCTGTATGTGTAGGAACCACCGTTCTTGTGTTCTGAATACACTCAAGTTTCTGGCTCTATTAGAGATTCTAGAAATCAAGAGCGTGCTTCTCGCACTAAAGCAGAACGTGTTTCATGGATGAGAACTGTGCTGTGTGTTTCCCTTCAGAAATGGAGTTAAATCCCAGGCTCTGTTTCTTCCCACAAGCTAGATGTCGGTTCAGGTAAACTCAGTCACCTTTCAGCTCCAACAAAGCTACATCATTCTAGGCTCACACGTTTCTTGCTCTTTACTGTAAAGCAGTGGATATTAGAGGACCTGTGGTTTGTATCAGTTTCAGAAGCAGAGTTGAACTAGATATGGTCTGTATGTGTAGGAAACACCGTTCTTTTTTTCTGACCACACTCATTTTTCCTGCTTTATTAGAGATTCTAGAAAGCAAGAGCGTGCTTCGGATCTAAAGCAGAGTGTTTTTCATGGATGAGAACTGTGCTGTGTGTTTCCCTTCAGAAATGGAGTTAAATCCCAGGCTCTGTGTCTTTCTACAAGGAAGACTTCGTTTAAGGTAAACTCAGTCACCTTTCAGCTCAAACAAATCTACATCGTTCTATGCTCACATGATTCATGCTCTTAAATGTAAAGCATTGGATGTTGGAGGAACTGTGGTTTCTATCAGTTTCAGAAGCAGAGTTGAACTAGTTATGGTCTGTTTGTGTAGGAAACACCGTTCTTTTCTTCTGACAACACTCAGGTTTCCTTCTTTATTAGAGATTCTAGAAAGCAAGAGCGTGCTTCGTGCTCTAAAGCAGTGTGTGTTTCATGGATGAGAACTGTGCTGTGTGTTTCCCTTCAGAAATGGAGTTAAATCCCAGGCTCTGTGTCTTCCTATAATCTAGACTTCGGTTCAGGTAAACTCAGTCACCTTTCAGCTCCAACAAAGCTACATCGTTCAAGGCTCACACATTTCTCGCTCTTTATTGTAATGCTTTGGATATTAGAGTACCTTAGGTTCGTATCATTTTCAGAAGCAGAGTTGAACTAGATATGGTCCGTATATCTAGGAAACACCATTCTTTTTTTCTGAGCTCACTCAAGTTACTGGCTCTATTAGAGACTCTAGTAAGCAAGAGCGTGCTTCTCGCTCTAAAGCAGACTGTGTTTCATGGATGAGAACTGTGCTGTGTGTTTCCCTTCAGAAATGGAGTTAAATCCCAGGCTCTGTGTCTTCCCACAAGCTAGACGTCGGTTCACGTAAACTCACTCACCATTCAGCTCCAACAAAGCTACATCATTCTAGGCACACACGTTTCTTGCTCTTTACTGTAAAGCATTGGATATAAGAGGACCTGTGGTTTGTATCAGTTTCAGAAGCAGAGTTGAACTAGATATGGTCCGTATATCAAGGAAACACCATTCAATTTTCTGAGCACACTAAATTTTCTGGCTCTATTAGAGACTCTAGAAATCAAGAGCGTGCTTCTTGCTCTAAAGGAGAGTGTGTTTCATGGATGAGAACTGTGCTGAGTGTTTCCCTTAAGAAATGGAGTTAAATCCCAAGTTCTGTGTCTTCCTACAAGCTAGACTTCGGTTTAGGTAAATCAGTCACCTTTCAGCTCAAACAAAGATACATCGTTCTAGGCTCACACGTTTCTCGCTCTTAACTGTAAAGCATTGGATATTAGAGGACCTGTGGTTTGTATCAGTTTCAGAAGCAGAGTTGAACTACCAATTGTCCATATGTGTAGGAAACAGCATTCTTTATTTCTGAGCACACTCATGTTTCTGGCTCTATTAGAGACTCTTGAAATCAAGAGCTTGCTTCTTGCTCTAAAGCAGAGTGTGTTTCAAGGATGAGAACTGTGCTGTGTGTTTCCCTTCAGAAATGGAGTTAAATCCCAGGCTCTGTGTCTTCCTACATGCAAGACTTCATTTAAGGTATACTCAGTCACCTTTCAGCTCAAACAAAGCTACATCGTTCTAGGCTCACATGATTCTTCTCTTAAATGTAAAGCATTGGATGTTAGAGGACCTGTGGTTTCTATCAGTTTCAGTAGCAGAGTTGAACTAGATATGGTCTGTATGTGTAGGAACCACCGTTCTTTTCTTCTGAGCACACTCACGTTTCTTGCTGTATTAGAGACTCTAGAAATCAAGAGCGTGCTTCTTGCTCTAAAGCAGACTGTGTTTCATGGATGAGAACTGTGCTGTGTGTTTCCCTTCAGAAATGGAGTTAAATCCCAAGTTCTGTGTCTTCCTACAAGCTACACTTCGGTTCAGGTAAACTCAGTCACCTTTAAGCTCCAACAAACTACATCGTTCTAGGCTCACACGTTTCTCGCTCTTAACTGTAAAGCATTGGATGTTAGAGGACTTGTGTTTTTTATCAGTTTCAGAAGCAGAGTTGAACTACCAATGGTCTGTATGTGCAGGAAACACCATTCTTTTTTTCTGAGTACACTCAAGTTTCTGGCTCTATTAGAAACACTAGAAATCAAGAGCATGCTTCTCGCTCTAAAGCAGAGTGTGTTTCATGGATGAGAACTGTGCTGTGTGTTTCCCTTCAGAAATGGAGTTAAATCCCAGGCTCTGTGTCTTCCTACAAGCTAGACTTCGGTTTAGGTAAATCAGTCACCTGTCAGCTCAAACAAAGCTACATTGTTCTGGGCTCACACGTTTCTCGCTCTGAACTGTAAATCATTGGATATTAGAGGACCTATAGTTTGGATCAGTTTCAGAAACAGAGTTGAACTACCAATGGTACATATGTGTAGGAAACACAATTCTTTATTTCTGAGCACACTCATGTTTCTGGGTCTATTATTGACTCTAGAAATCAAGAGCTTGCTTCTTGCTCTAAAGTAGAGTGTGTTTCATGGATGAGAACTGTGCTGTTTGTTTCCCTTCAGAAATGGAGTTAAATCCCAGGATCTGTGTCTTCGTACATGCAAGACAACTTTTCAGGTAAACTCGGTCACCTTTGAGCTCAAACAAAGGTAGATCATTCACGAAGCTCACACGTTTCTCGCTCTTAACTGTAAAGCACTGGATATTAGAGGACCTGTAGTTCATTTCAGTTTCAGAAGCAGAGTTGAACTAGATATGGTCTGTATGTGTAGGAAACACCGTTCTTTTCTTCTGACCACACTCAGGTTTCTTGCTTTATTAGAGATTCTAGAAAGCAAGAGTGTGCTTCGTGCTCTAAAGCAGAGTGTGTTTCAAGGATGAGAACTGTGCTGTGTGTTTCCGTTCAGAATTGGAGTTAAATCCCAGGTTCTGTGTCTTCCTACAAGCAAGACTTCATTTAAGGTAAACTCAGTCACCTTTCAGCTCAAACAAAGCTACATCGTTCTAGACTCATTCGTTTCTTGCTCTTAAATGCAAAGCATTGGATGTTAGAGGAACTGTGGTTTCTATCAGTTTCAGAAGCACAGTTGAACTAGATATCGTCTGTATGTGTAGGAACCACCGTTCTTTTGTTCTGAGCACACTCAAGTTTCATGCTGTATTAGAGAATCTAGAAATCAAGAGCGTGCTTCTCGCTCTAATGCAGACTGTGTTTCATGGATGAGAACTGTGGTGTGTGTTTCCCTTCAGAAATGGAGTTAAATCCCAGGCTCTGTGTCTTCCCACAAGCTAGACGTCGGTTCAGGTAAACTCACTCACCATTCAGCTCCAACAAAGCTACATCATTCTAGGCACACACGTTTCTCGCTCTTTACTGTAAAGCATTGGATATTAGAGGACCTGTGGTTTGTATCAGTTTCAGAAGCAGAGTTGAACTAGATATGGTCGGTATATCTAGGAAACACCATTCAATTTTCTGAGCACACTAAATTTTCTGGCTCTTTTAGAGACTCTAGAAATCAAGAGCGTTCTTCTTGCTCTAAAGCAGAGTGTGTTTCATGGATGAGAACTGTGCTGAGTGTTTCACTTAAGAAATGGAGTTAAATCCCAGGCTCTGTGTCTTCCTACAAGCAAGACTTCATTTAAGGTAAACTCAGTCACCTTTCAGCTCAAACAAAGCTACATCGTTCTAGGCTCACACGATTCTTGCTCTTAAATGTAAAGCATTGGATGTTAGAGGACCTGTGGTTTGTATCAGTTTCAGAAGCAGAGTTGAACTAGAGATGGTCTGTATGTGTAGGAACCACCGTTCTTGTGTTCTGAATACACTCAAGTTTCTGGCTCTATTAGAGATTCTAGAAATCAAGAGCGTGCTTCTCGCACTAAAGCAGAACGTGTTTCATGGATGAGAACTGTGCTGTGTGTTTCCCTTCAGAAATGGAGTTAAATCCCAGGCTCTGTTTCTTCCCACAAGCTAGATGTCGGTTCAGGTAAACTCAGTCACCTTTCAGCTCCAACAAAGCTACATCATTCTAGGCTCACACGTTTCTTGCTCTTTACTGTAAAGCAGTGGATATTAGAGGACCTGTGGTTTGTATCAGTTTCAGAAGCAGAGTTGAACTAGATATGGTCTGTATGTGTAGGAAACACCGTTCTTTTTTTCTGACCACACTCATTTTTCCTGCTTTATTAGAGATTCTAGAAAGCAAGAGCGTGCTTCGGGCTCTAAAGCAGAGTGTTTTTCATGGATGAGAACTGTGCTGTGTGTTTCCCTTCAGAAATGGAGTTAAATCCCAGGCTCTGTGTCTTCCTACAAGGAAGACTTCGTTTAAGGTAAACTCAGTCACCTTTCAGCTCAAACAAATCTACATCGTTCTAGACTCATTCGTTTCTTGCTCTTAAATGCAAAGCATTGGATGTTAGAGGAACTGTGGTTTCTATCAGTTTCAGAAGCACAGTTGAACTAGATATCGTCTGTATGTGTAAGAACCACCGTTCTTTTGTTCTGAGCACACTCAAGTTTCATGCTGTATTAGAGATTCTAGAAATCAAGAGCGTGCTTCTCGCTCTAATGCAGACTGTGTTTCATGGATGAGAACTGTGGTGTGTGTTTCCCTTCAGAAATGGAGTTAAATCCCAGGCTCTGTGTCTTCCCACAAGCTAGACGTCGGTTCAGGTAAACTCACTCACCATTCAGCTCCAACAAAGCTACATCATTCTAGGCACACACGTTTCTCGCTCTTTACTGTAAAGCATTGGATATTAGAGGACCTGTGGTTTGTATCAGTTTCAGAAGCAGAGTTGAACTAGATATGGTCGGTATATCTAGGAAACACCATTCAATTTTCTGAGCACACTAAATTTTCTGGCTCTTTTAGAGACTCTAGAAATCAAGAGCGTTCTTCTTGCTCTAAAGCAGAGTGTGTTTCATGGATGAGAACTGTGCTGAGTGTTTCACTTAAGAAATGGAGTTAAATCCCAGGCTCTGTGTCTTCCTACAAGCAAGACTTCATTTAAGGTAAACTCAGTCACCTTTCAGCTCAAACAAAGCTACATCGTTCTAGGCTCACACGATTCTTGCTCTTAAATGTAAAGCATTGGATGTTAGAGGACCTGTGGTTTGTATCAGTTTCAGAAGCAGAGTTGAACTAGAGATGGTCTGTATGTGTAGGAACCACCATTCTTGTGTTCTGAATACACTCAAGTTTCTGGCTCTATTAGAGATTCTAGAAATCAAGAGCGTGCTTCTCGCACTAAAGCAGAACGTGTTTCATGGATGAGAACTGTGCTGTGTGTTTCCCTTCAGAAATGGAGTTAAATCCCAGGCTCTGTTTCTTCCCACAAGCTAGATGTCGGTTCAGGTAAACTCAGTCACCTTTCAGCTCCAACAAAGCTACATCATTCTAGGCTCACACGTTTCTTGCTCTTTACTGTAAAGCAGTGGATATTAGAGGACCTGTGGTTTGTATCAGTTTCAGAAGCAGAGTTGAACTAGATATGGTCTGTATGTGTAGGAAACACCGTTCTTTTTTTCGGACCACACTCATTTTTCCTGCTTTATTAGAGATTCTAGAAAGCAAGAGCGTGCTTCGGGCTCTAAAGCAGAGTGTTTTTCATGGATGAGAACTGTGCTGTGTGTTTCCCTTCAGAAATGGAGTTAAATCCCAGGCTCTGTGTCTTCCTACAAGGAAGACTTCGTTTAAGGTAAACTCAGTCACCTTTCAGCTCAAACAAATCTACATCGTTCTATGCTCACATGATTCATGCTCTTAAATGTAAAGCATTGGATGTTGGAGGAACTGTGGTTTCTATAGTTTCAGAAGCAGAGTTGAACTAGTTATGGTCTGTTTGTGTAGGAAACACCGTTCTTTTCTTCTGACAACACTCAGGTTTCCTTCTTTATTAGAGAATCTAGAAATCAAGAGCGTGCTTCTCGCTCTAATGCAGACTGTGTTTCATGGATGAGAACTGTGGTGTGTGTTTCCCTTCAGAAATGGAGTTAAATCCCAGGCTCTGTGTCTTCCCACAAGCTAGACGTCGGTTCAGGTAAACACACTCACCATTCAGCTCCAACAAAGCTACATCATTCTAGGCACACACGTTTCTCGCTCTTTACTGTAAAGCATTGGATATTAGAGGACCTGTGGTTTGTATCAGTTTCAGAAGCAGAGTTGAACTAGATATGGTCGGTATATCTAGGAAACACCATTCAATTTTCTGAGCACACTAAATTTTCTGGCTCTTTTAGAGACTCTAGAAATCAAGAGCGTTCTTCTTGCTCTAAAGCAGAGTGTGTTTCATGGATGAGAACTGTGCTGAGTGTTTCACTTAAGAAATGGAGTTAAATCCCAGGCTCTGTGTCTTCCTACAAGCAAGACTTCATTTAAGGTAAACTCAGGCACCTTTCAGCTCAAACAAAGCTACATCGTTCTAGGCTCACACGATTCTTGCTCTTAAATGTAAAGCATTGGATGTTAGAGGACCTGTGGTTTCTATCAGTTTCAGAAGCAGAGTTGAACTAGATATGGTCTGTATGTGTAGGAACCACCGTTCTTTTCTTCTGAGCACACTCACGTTTCTTGCTGTATTAGAGACTCTAGAAATCAAGAGCGTGCTTCTTGCTCTAAAGCAGACTGTGTTTCATGGATGAGAACTGTGCTGTGTGTTTCCCTTCAGAAATGGAGTTAAATCCCAACTTCTGTGTCTTCCTACAAGCTACACTTCGGTTCAGGTAAACTCAGTCACCTTTAAGCTCCAACAAACTACATCGTTCTAGGCTCACACGTTTCTCGCTCTTAATTGTAAAGCATTGGATGTTAGAGGACTTGTGTTTTTTATCAGTTTCAGAAGCAGAGTTGAACTACCAATGGTCTGTATGTGCAGGAAACACCATTCTTTTTTTCTGAGTACACTCAAGTTTCTGGCTCTATTAGAAACACTAGAAATCAAGAGCATGCTTCTCGCTCTAAAGCAGAGTGTGTTTCATGGATGAGAACTGTGCTGTGTGTTTCCCTTCAGAAATGGAGTTAAATCCCAGGCTCTGTGTCTTCCTACAAGCTAGACTTCGGTTTAGGTAAATCAGTCACCTGTCAGCTCAAACAAAGCTACATTGTTCTGGGCTCACACGTTTCTCGCTCTGAACTGTAAGTCATTGGATATTAGAGGACCTATAGTTTGGATCAGTTTCAGAAACAGAGTTGAACTACCAATGGTACATATGTGTAGGAAACACAATTCTTTATTTCTGAGCACACTCATGTTTCTGGGTCTATTATTGACTCTAGAAATCAAGAGCTTGCTTCTTGCTCTAAAGTAGAGTGTGTTTCATGGATGAGAACTGTGCTGTTTGTTTCCCTTCAGAAATGGAGTTAAATCCCAGGATCTGTGTCTTCGTACATGCAAGACAACTTTTCAGGTAAACTCGGTCACCTTTGAGCTCAAACAAAGGTAGATCATTCACGAAGCTCACACGTTTCTCGCTCTTAACTGTAAAGCACTGGATATTAGAGGACCTGTAGTTCATTTCAGTTTCAGAAGCAGAGTTGAACTAGATATGGTCTGTATGTGTAGGAAACACCATTCTTTTCTTCTGACCACACTCAGGTTTCTTGCTTTATTAGAGATTCTAGAAAGCAAGAGTGTGCTTCGTGCTCTAAAGCAGAGTGTGTTTCAAGGATGAGAACTGTGCTGTGTGTTTCCGTTCAGAATTGGAGTTAAATCCCAGGCTCTGTGTCTTCCTACAAGCAAGACTTCATTTAAGGTAAACTCAGTCACCTTTCAGCTCAAACAAAGCTACATCGTTCTAGACTCATTCGTTTCTTACTCTTAAATGCAAAGCATTGGATGTTAGAGGAACTGTGGTTTCTATCAGTTTCAGAAGCACAGTTGAACTAGATATCGTCTGTATGTGTAGGAACCACCGTTCTTTTGTTCTGAGCACACTCAAGTTTCATGCTGTATTAGAGAATCTAGAAATCAAGAGCGTGCTTCTCGCTCTAATGCAGACTGTGTTTCATGGATGAGAACTGTGGTGTGTGTTTCCCTTCAGAAATGGAGTTAAATCCCAGGCTCTGTGTCTTCCCACAAGCTAGACGTCGGTTCAGGTAAACTCACTCACCATTCAGCTCCAACAAAGCTACATCATTCTAGGCACACACGTTTCTCGCTCTTTACTGTAAAGCATTGGATATTAGAGGACCTGTGGTTTGTATCAGTTTCAGAAGCAGAGTTGAACTAGATATGGTCGGTATATCTAGGAAACACCATTCAATTTTCTGAGCACACTAAATTTTCTGGCTCTTTTAGAGACTCTAGAAATCAAGAGCGTTCTTCTTGCTCTAAAGCAGAGTGTGTTTCATGGATGAGAACTGTGCTGAGTGTTTCACTTAAGAAATGGAGTTAAATCCCAGGCTCTGTGTCTTCCTACAAGCAAGACTTCATTTAAGGTAAACTCAGTCACCTTTCAGCTCAAACAAAGCTACATCGTTCTAGGCTCACACGATTCTTGCTCTTAAATGTAAAGCATTGGATGTTAGAGGACCTGTGGTTTGTATCAGTTTCAGAAGCAGAGTTGAACTAGAGATGGTCTGTATGTGTAGGAACCACCGTTCTTGTGTTCTGAATACACTCAAGTTTCTGGCTCTATTAGAGATTCTAGAAATCAAGAGCGTGCTTCTCGCACTAAAGCAGAACGTGTTTCATGGATGAGAACTGTGCTGTGTGTTTCCCTTCAGAAATGGAGTTAAATCCCAGGCTCTGTTTCTTCCCACAAGCTAGATGTCGGTTCAGGTAAACTCAGTCACCTTTCAGCTCCAACAAAGCTACATCATTCTAGGCTCACACGTTTCTTGCTCTTTACTGTAAAGCAGTGGATATTAGAGGACCTGTGGTTTGTATCAGTTTCAGAAGCAGAGTTGAACTAGATATGGTCTGTATGTGTAGGAAACACCGTTCTTTTTTTCTGACCACACTCATTTTTCCTGCTTTATTAGAGATTCTAGAAAGCAAGAGCGTGCTTCGGGCTCTAAAGCAGAGTGTTTTTCATGGATGAGAACTGTGCTGTGTGTTTCCCTTCAGAAATGGAGTTAAATCCCAGGCTCTGTGTCTTCCTACAAGGAAGACTTCGTTTAAGGTAAACTCAGTCACCTTTCAGCTCAAACAAATCTACATCGTTCTATGCTCACATGATTCATGCTCTTAAATGTAAAGCATTGGATGTTGGAGGAACTGTGGTTTCTATCAGTTTCAGAAGCAGAGTTGAACTAGTTATGGTCTGTTTGTGTAGGAAACACCGTTCTTTTCTTCTGACAACACTCAGGTTTCCTTCTTTATTAGAGATTCTAGAAAGCAAGAGCGTGCTTCGTGCTCTAAAGCAGTGTGTGTTTCATGGATGAGAACTGTGCTGTGTGTTTCCCTTCAGAAATGGAGTTAAATCCCAGGCTCTGTGTCTTCCTATAATCTAGACTTCGGTTCAGGTAAACTCAGTCACCTTTCAGCTCCAACAAAGCTACATCGTTCAAGGCTTACACATTTCTCGCTCTTTATTGTAATGCTTTGGATATTAGAGTACCTTTGGTTCGTATCATTTTCAGAAGCAGAGTTGAACTAGATATGGTCCGTATGTCTAGGAAACACCATTCTTTTTTTCTGAGCTCACTCAAGTTACTGGCTCTATTAGAGACTCTAGTAAGCAAGAGCGTGCTTCTCGCTCTAAAGCAGACTGTGTTTCATGGATGAGAACTGTGCTGTGTGTTTCCCTTCAGAAATGGAGTTAAATCCCAGGCTCTGTGTCTTCCCACAAGCTAGACGTCGGTTCACGTAAACTCACTCACCATTCAGCTCCAACAAAGTTACATCATTCTAGGCACACACGTTTCTTGCTCTTTACTGTAAAGCATTGGATATAAGAGGACCTGTGGTTTGTATCAGTATCAGAAGCAGAGTTGAACTAGATATGGTCCGTATATCAAGGAAACACCATTCAATTTTCTGAGCACACTAAATTTTCTGGCTCTATTAGAGACTCTAGAAATCAAGAGCGTGCTTCTTGCTCTAAAGCAGAGTGTGTTTCATGGATGAGAACTGTGCTGAGTGTTTCCCTTAAGAAATGGAGTTAAATCCCAGGCTCTGTGTCTTCCTACAAGCAAGACTTCATTTAAGGTAAACTCAGTCACCTTTCAGCTCAAACAAAGCTACATCGTTCTAAGCTCACACGATTCTTGCTCTTAAATGTAAAGCATTGGATGTTAGAGGACCTGTGGTTTCTATCAGTTTCAGTAACAGAGTTGAACTAGATATGGTCTGTATGTGTAGGAACCACCGTTCTTTTCTTCTGAGCACACTCACGTTTCTTGCTGTATTAGAGACTCTAGAAATCAAGAGCGTGCTTCTTGCTATAAAGCAGACTGTGTTTCATGGATGAGAACTGTGCTGTGTGTTTCCCTCCAGAAATGGAGTTAAATCCCAGGCTCTGTGTCTTCCTACAAGCTAGACTTCGGTTTAGGTAAACTCAGTCACCTTTAAGCTCCAACAAACTACATCGTTCTAGGCTCACACGTTTCTCGCTCTTAATTGTAAAGCATTGGATGTTAGAGGACTTGTGTTTTTTATCAGTTTCAGAAGCAGAGTTGAACTACCAGTGGTCTGTATGTGCAGGAAACACCATTCTTTTTTTCTGAGTACACTCAAGTTTCTGGCTCTATTAGAAACTCTAGAAATCAAGAGCGTGCTTCTCGCTCTAAAGCAGAGTGTGTTTCATGGATGAGAACTGTGCTGTGTGTTTCCCTCCAGAAATGGAGTTAAATCCCAGGCTCTGTGTCTTCCTACAAGCTAGACTTCGGTTTAGGTAAATCAGTCACCTTTCAGCTCAAACAAAGATACATCGTTCTAGGCTCACACGTTTCTCGCTCTTAACTGTAAAGCATTGGATATTAGAGGACCTGTGGTTTGTATCAGTTTCAGAAGCAGAGTTGAACTACCAATTGTCCATATGTGTAGGAAACAGCATTCTTTATTTCTGAGCACACTCATGTTTCTGGCTCTATTAGAGACTCTTGAAATCAAGAGCTTGCTTCTTGCTCTAAAGCAGAGTGTGTTTCAAGGATGAGAACTGTGCTGTGTGTTTCCCTTCAGAAATGGAGTTAAATCCCAGGCTCTGTGTCTTCCTACATGCAAGACTTCATTTAAGGTATACTCAGTCACCTTTCAGCTCAAACAAAGCTACATCGTTCTAGGCTCTCATGATTCTTCTCTTAAATGTAAAGCATTGGATGTTACAGGACCTGTGGTTTCTATCAGTTTCAGAAGCAGAGTTGAACTAGATATGGTCTGTATGTGTAGGAACCACAGTTCTTTTGTTCTGAATACACTCAAGTTTCTGCCTCTATTAGAGATTCTAGAAATCAATAGCGTGCTTCTCGCTCTAAAGCAGAGTGTGTTTCATGGATGAGAACTGTGCTGTGTGTTTCCCTTCAGAAATGGAGTTAAATCCCAGGCTCTGTGTCTTCCTACAAGCTAGATTTCGGTTTAGGTAAATCAGTCACCTGTCAGCTCAAACAAAGCTACATCGTTCTGGGCTCACACGTTTCTCGCCCTGAACTGTAAATCATTGGATATTAGAGGACCTGTAGTTTGGATCAGTTTCAGAAACAGAGTTGAACTACCAATGGTCCATATGTGTAGGAAACACAATTCTTTATTTCTGAGCACACTCATGTTTCTGGGTCTATTATTGACTCTAGAAATCAAGAGCTTGCTTCTTGCTCTAAAGCAGAGTGTGTTTCATGGATGAGAACTGTGCTGTTTGTTTCCCTTCAGTAATGGAGTTAAATCCCAGGATCTGTGTCTTCCTACATGCAAGACAAATTTTCAGGTAAACTCAGTCACCTTTGAGCTCAAACAAAGGTAGATCAGTCACGAAGCTCACACGTTTCTCGCTCTTAAATGTAAAGCAATGGATATTAGAGGACCTGTGGTTCATATCAGTTTCAGAAGCAGAGTTGAACTAGATATGGTCTGTATGTGTAGGAACCACCGTTCTTTTGTTCTGAGCACACTCAAGTTTCCTGCTGTATTAGAGACTCAAGTAATCAAGAGCGTGCTTCTCGCTCTAAAGCAGACTGTGTTTCATGGATGAGAACTGTGCTGTGTGTTTCCCTTCAGAAATGCTGTTAAATCCCAGGCTCTGTGTCTTCCCACAAGCTAGACGTCGGTTCACGTAAACTCACTCACCATTCAGCTCCAACAAAGCTACATCATTCTAGGCACAAACGTTTCTTGCTCTTTACTGTAAAGCATTGGATATTAGAGGACCTGTGGTTTGTATCAGTTTCAGAAGCAGAGTTGAACTAGATATGGTCCGTATATCAAGGAAACACCATTCAATTTTCTGAGCACACTAAATTTTCTGGCTCTATTAGAGACTCTAGAAATCAAGAGCGTGCTTCTTGCTCTAAAGCAGAGTGTGTTTCATGGATGAGAACTGTGCTGAGTGTTTCCCTTAAGAAATGGAGTTAAATCCCAGGCTCTGTGTCTTCCTACAAGCAAGACTTCATTTAAAGTAAACTCAGTCACCTTTCAGCTCAAACAAAGCTACATCGTTCTAGGCTCACACGATTCTTGCTCTTAAATGTAAAGCATTGGATGTTAGAGGACCTGTGGTTTCTATCAGTTTCAGTAACAGAGTTGAACTAGATATGGTCTGTATGTGTAGGAACCACCGTTCTTTTCTTCTGAGCACACTCACGTTTCTTGCTGTATTAGAGACTCTAGAAATCAAGAGCGTGCTTCTTGCTCTAAAGCAGACTGTGTTTCATGGATGAGAACTGTGCTGTGTGTTTCCCTTCAGAAATGGAGTTAAATCCCAAGTTCTGTGTCTTCCTACAAGCTACACTTCGGTTCAGGTAAACTCAGTCACCTTTAAACTCCAACAAACTACATCGTTCTAGGCTCACACGTTTCTTGCTCTTAACTGTAAAGCATTGGATGTTAGAGGACTTGTGTTTTTTATCAGTTTCAGAAGCAGAGTTGAACTACCAATGGTCTGTGTGTGCAGGAAACACCATTCTTTTTTTCTGAGTACACTCAAGTTTCTGGTTCTATTAGAGACTCTTGAAATCAAGAGCTTGCTTCTTGCTCTAAAGCAGAGTGTGTTTCAAGGATGAGAACTGTGCTTTGTGTTTCCCTTCAGAAATGGAGTTAAATCCCAGGCTCTGTGTCTTCCTACAAGCAAGACTTCATTTAACGTATACTCAGTCACCTTTCAGCTCAAACAAAGCTATATCGTTCTAGGCTCACATGATTCTTCTCTTAAATGTAAAGCATTGGATGTTAGAGGACCTGTGGTTTCTATCAGTTTCAGAAGCAGAGTTGAACTAGATATGGTCTGTATGTGTAGGAACCACAGTTCTTTTGTTCTGAATACACTCAAGTTTCTGCCTCTATTAGAGATTCTAGAAATCAAGAGCGTGCTTCTTGCTCTAAAGCAGAGTGTGTTTCATGGATGAGAACTGTGCTGTGTGTTTCCCTTCAGAAATGGAGTTAAATCCCAGGCTCTGTGTCTTCCTACAAGCTAGACTTCGGTTTAGGTAAATCAGTCACCTGTCAGCTCAAACAAAGCTACATCGTTCTGGGCTCACACGTTTCTCGCTCTGAACTGTAAATCATTGGATATTAGAGGACCTGTAGTTTGGATCAGTTTCAGAAACAGAGTTGAACTACCAATGGTCCATATGTGTAGGAAACACAATTCTTTATTTCTAAGCACTCTCATGTTTCTGGGTCTATTATTGACTCTAGAAATCAAGAGCTTGCTTCTTGCTCTAAAGCAGAGTGTGTTTCATGGATGAGAACTGTGCTGTTTGTTTCCCTTCAGAAATGGAGTTAAATCCCAGGATCTGTGTCTTCGTACATGCAAGACAACTTTTCAGGTAAACTCGGTCACCTTTGAGCTCAAACAAAGGTAGATCATTCACGAAGCTCACACGTTTCTCGCTCTTAACTGTAAAGCACTGGATATTAGAGGACCTGTAGTTCATTTCAGTTTCAGAAGCAGAGTTGAACTAGATATGGTCTGTATGTGTAGGAAACACCGTTCTTTTCTTCTGACCACACTCAGGTTTCTTGCTTTATTAGAGATTCTAGAAAGCAAGAGTGTGCTTCGTGCTCTAAAGCAGAGTGTGTTTCAAGGATGAGAACTGTGCTGTGTGTTTCCGTTCAGAATTGGAGTTAAATCCCAGGCTCTGTATCTTCCTACAAGCAAGACTTCATTTAAGGTAAACTCAGTCACCTTTCAGCTCAAACAAAGCTACATCGTTCTAGACTCATTCGTTTCTTGCTCTTAAATGCAAAGCATTGGATGTTAGAGGAACTGTGGTTTCTATCAGTTTCAGAAGCAGAGTTGAACTAGATATCGTCTGTATGTGTAGGAACCACCGTTCTTTTGTTTGAGCACACTCAAGTTTCATGCTGTATTAGAGAATCTAGAAATCAAGAGCGTGCTTCTCGCTCTAATGCAGACTGTGTTTCATGGAAGAGAACTGTGGTGTGTGTTTCCCTTCAGAAATGGAGTTAAATCCCAGGCTCTGTGTCTTCCCACAAGCTAGACGTCGGTTCAGGTAAACTCACTCACCATTCAGCTCCAACAAAGCTACATCATTCTAGGCACACACGTTTCTCGCTCTTTACTGTAAAGCATTGGATATTAGAGGACCTGTGGTTTGTATCAGTTTCAGAAGCAGAGTTGAACTAGATATGGTCGGTATATCTAGGAAACACCATTCAATTTTCTGAGCACACTAAATTTTCTGGCTCTTTTAGAGACTCTAGAAATCAAGAGCGTTCTTCTTGCTCTAAAGCAGAGTGTGTTTCATGGATGAGAACTGTGCTGAGTGTTTCACTTAAGAAATGGAGTTAAATCCCAGGCTCTGTGTCTTCCTACAAGCAAGACTTCATTTAAGGTAAACTCAGTCACCTTTCAGCTCAAACAAAGCTACATCGTTCTAGGCTCACACGATTCTTGCTCTTAAATGTAAAGCATTGGATGTTAGAGGACCTGTGGTTTCTATCAGTTTCAGAAGCAGAGTTGAACTAGATATGGTCTGTATGTGTAGGAACCACCGTTCTTTTCTTCTGAGCACACTCACGTTTCTTGCTGTATTAGAGACTCTAGAAATCAAGAGCGTGCTTCTTGCTCTAAAGCAGACTGTGTTTCATGGATGAGAACTGTGCTGTGTGTTTCCCTTCAGAAATGGAGTTAAATCCCAAGTTCTGTGTCTTCCTACAAGCTACACTTCGGTTCAGGTAAACTCAGTCACCTTTAAGCTCCAACAAACTACATCGTTCTAGGCTCACACGTTTCTCGCTCTTAACTGTAAAGCATTGGATGTTAGAGGACTTGTGTTTTTTATCAGTTTCAGAAGCAGAGTTGAACTACCAATGGTCTGTATGTGCAGGAAACACCATTCTTTTTTTCTGAGTACACTCAAGTTTCTGGCTCTATTAGAAACACTAGAAATCAAGAGCATGCTTCTCGCTCTAAAGCAGAGTGTGTTTCATGGATGAGAACTGTGCTGTGTGTTTCCCTTCAGAAATGGAGTTAAATCCCAGGCTCTGTGTCTTCCTACAAGCTAGACTTCGGTTTAGGTAAATCAGTCACCTTTCAGCTCAAACAAAGCTACATTGTTCTAGGCTCACACGTTTCTCGCTCTTAACTGTAAAGCATTGGATATTAGAGGACCTGTGGTTTACATCAGTTTCAGAAGCAGAGTTGAACTACCAATTGTTCATATGTGTAGGAAACAGCATTCGTTATTTCTGAGCACACTCATGTTTCTGGCTCTATTAGAGACTCTTGAAATCAAGAGCTTGCTTCTTGCTCTAAAGCAGAGTGTGTTTCTTGGATGAGAACTGTGCTGTGTGTTTCCATTCAGAAATGGAGTTAAATCCCAGGCTCTGTGTCTTCCTACATGCAAGACAACTTTTCAGGTAAACTCAGTCACCTTTCAGATCAAACAAAGCTAGATCATTCACGAAACTCTCAAGTTTCTCGCTCTTAACTGTAAAGCATTGGATATTAGAGGACCTGTGGTTTGTATTAGTTTCAGAAGCAGAGTTGAACTAGATATGGTCTGTATGTGTAGGAAACACAGTTCTTTTCTTCTGACCACACTCAGGTTTCCTGCTTTATTAGAGACTCTAGAAAGCAACAGCATGCTTCGTGCTCTAAAGCAGAGTGTGTTTCATGGATGAGAACTGTGCTGTGTGGTTCCCTTCAGAAATGGAGTTAAATCCCAGGCTCTGTGTCATCCTACAAGCAAGACTTCGTTTAAGGTAAACTCCGTCACCTTTCAGCTCATACAAAGCTACATCGTTCTAGGCTCACACGTTTCTTGCTCTTTAATGTAAAGCATTGGATGTTAGAGGACCGGTTTTTTGTATCAGTTTCATAAGCAGAGTTGAACTAGATATGTTCCATGTGTCTAGGAAACACCGTTCTTTTTTAATGAGCACACTCAAGTTTCTGGCTCTATTAGAGACTCTAGAAATCAAGAGCGTGCTTCTTGCTGTAAAGCAGAGTTTGTTTCAGGGATGAGAACTGTGCTGTGTGTTTCCCTTCAGAAATGGAGTTAAATCCCAGGCTGTGTGTCTTCCCACAAGCTAGACGTCGGTTCAGGTAAATTCAGTCACCTTTCAGCTCCAACAAAGCTACATCATTCAAGGCTCACACGTTTCTTGCTCTTTACTGTAAAGCATTGGATATTAGAGGACCTGTGGTTTGTATCAGTTTCAGAAGCAGAGTTGAACTAGATATGGTCCGTATATTTAGGAAACACCATTCAATTTTCTGAGCACACTAAATTTTCTGGCTCTATTAGAGACTCTAGAAATCAAGAGCGTGCTTCTTGCTCTAAAGCAGAGTGTGTTTCATCGATGAGAACTGTGCTGAGTGTTTCCTTTAAGAAATGGAGTTAAATCCCAGGATCTGTGTCTTCCTACAAGCTAGACTTTGGTTCAGGTAAATTCAATCACCTTTCAGCTCCAACAAAGCTACATCGTTCTATGCTCACATGATTCATGCTCTTAAATGTAAAGCATTGGATGTTGGAGGAACTGTGGTTTCTATCAGTTTCAGAAGCAGAGTTGAACTAGATATGGTCTGTATGTGTAGGAAACACCGTTCTTTTCTTCTGAACACAGTCAGGTTTCCTGATTTATTAGAGAATCTAGAAAGCAAGAGCGTGCTTCGTGCTCTAAAGCAGACTGTGTTTCATGGATGAGAACTGTGCTGTGTGTTTCCCTTCAGAATGGAGTTACATCCCTGGCTCTGTGTCTTCCTACAAGCTAGACTTCAGTTCAGGTAAACTCAGTCACCTTTCAGCTCCAACAAAACTACATCGTTCTAGGCTCACACGTTTCTTGCTCTTAACTGAAAAGCATTGGATGTTAGAGGACCTGTGGTTTGTATCAGTTTCAGTAACAGAGTTGAACTAGATTTGGTCCCTATGTCTAGGAAACACCATTCGTTTTTAATGAGCACACTCACGTTTACGGCTGTATTAGAGACTGTAGAAATCAAGAGCGTGCTTCTTGCTCTAAAGCAGACTGTGTTTCATGGATGAGAACTGTGCTGTGTGTTTCCCTTCAGAAATGGAGTTAAATCCCAGGATCTGTGTCTTCCTACAAGCTAGACTTTGGTTCAGGTAAATTCAATCACCTTTCAGCTCCAACAAAGCTACATCGTTCTAGGCTCATATGTTTCTCGCTCTTAACTGAAAAGCATTGCATATTAGAGGACCTGTGGTTCATATCAGTTTCAGAAGCAGAGTTGAACTAGTTATGTTCTGTTTGTGTAGGAAACACCATTCTTTTCTTCTGACAACACTCAGGTTTCCTTCTTTATTAGAGATTCTAGAAAGCAAGAGCGTGCTTCGTGCTCTAAAGCAGTGTGTGTTTCATGGATGAGAACTGTGCTGTGTGTTTCCCTTCAGAAATGGAGTTAAATCCCAGGCTCTGTGTCTTCCTATAATCTAGACTTCGGTTCAGGTAAACTCAGTCACCTTTCAGCTCCAACAAAGCTACATCGTTCAAGGCTCACACATTTCTCGCTCTTTATTGTAATGCTTTGGATATTAGAGTACCTTTGGTTCGTATCATTTTCAGAAGCAGAGTTGAACTAGATATGGTCCGTATGTCTAGGAAACACCATTCTTTTTTTCTGAGCTCACTCAAGTTACTGGCTCTATTAGAGACACTAGAAATCAAGAGCGTGCTTCTTGCTCTAAAGCAGAGTGTGTTTCATGGATGAGAACTGTGCTGAGTGTTTCCCTTAAGAAATGGAGTTAAATCCCAGGCTCTGTGTCTTCCTACAAGCAAGACTTCATTTAAGGTAAACTCAGGCACCTTTCAGCTCAAACAAAGCTACATCGTTCTAGGCTCACACGATTCTTGCTCTAAAATGTAAAGCATTGGATGTTAGAGGACCTGTGGTTTCTATCAGTTTCAGTAGCAGAGTTGA
The DNA here is from genome assembly GCA_949786385.1 of Onychomys leucogaster. Lineage (NCBI taxonomy): Eukaryota > Metazoa > Chordata > Mammalia > Rodentia > Cricetidae > Onychomys > Onychomys leucogaster. The sequence goes on along the minus strand of CATKUP010000038.1, from coordinate 1,163,760 downwards.
ACTAGATATGGTCTGTATGTGTAGGAACCACCGTTCTTTTCTTCTGAGCACACTCACGTTTCTTGCTGTATTAGAGACTCTAGAAATCAAGAGCGTGCTTCTTGCTCTAAAGCAGACTGTGTTTCATGGATGAGAACTGTGCTGTTTGTTTCCCTTCAGAAATGGAGTTAAATCCCAGGATCTGTGTCTTCCTACAAGCTACACTTCGGTTCAGGTAAACTCAGTCACCTTTAAGCTCCAACAAACTACATCGTTCTAGGCTCACACGTTTCTCGCTCTTAAGTGTAAAGCATTGGATGTTAGAGGACTTGTGTTTTTTATCAGTTTCAGAAGCAGAGTTGAACTACCAGTGGTCTGTATGTGCAGGAAACACCATTCTTTTTTTCTGAGTACACTCAAGTTTCTGGCTCTATTAGAAACTCTAGAAATCAAGAGCGTGCTTCTCGCTCTAAAGCAGAGTGTGTTTCATGGATGAGAACTGTGCTGTGTGTTTCCCTTCAGAAATGGAGTTAAATCCCAGGCTCTGTGTCTTCCTACAAGCTAGACTTCGGTTTAGGTAAATCAGTCACCTGTCAGCTCAAACAAAGCTACATCGTTCTGGGCTCACACGTTTCTCGCTCTGAACTGTAAATCATTGGATATTAGAGGACCTGTAGTTTGGATCAGTTTCAGAAACAGAGTTGAACTACCAATGGTCCATATGTGTAGGAAACACAATTCTTTATTTCTGAGAACACTCATGTTTCTGGGTCTATTATTGACTCTAGAAATCAAGAGCTTGCTTCTTGCTCTAAAGCAGAGTGTGTTTCATGGATGAGAACTGTGCTGTTTGTTTCCCTTCAGAAATGGAGTTAAATCCCAGGATCTGTGTCTTCCTACATGCAAGACAACTTTTCAGGTAAACTCGGTCACCTTTGAGCTCAAACAAAGGTAGATCATTCACGAAGCTCACACGTTTCTCGCTCTTAACTGTAAAGCACTGGATATTAGAGGACCTGTAGTTCATTTCAGTTTCAGAAGCAGAGTTGAACTAGATATGGTCTGTATGTGTAGGAAACACCGTTCTTTTCTTCTGACCACACTCAGGTTTCTTGCTTTATTAGAGATTCTAGAAAGCAAGAGTGTGCTTCGTGCTCTAAAGCAGAGTGTGTTTCAAGGATGAGAACTGTGCTGTGTGTTTCCGTTCAGAATTGGAGTTAAATCCCAGGCTCTGTGTCTTCCTACAAGCAAGACTTCATTTAAGGTAAACTCAGTCACCTTTCAGCTCAAACAAAGCTACATCGTTCTAGACTCATTCGTTTCTTGCTCTTAAATACAAAGCATTGGATGTTAGAGGAACTGTGGTTTCTATCAGTTTCAGAAGCACAGTTGAACTAGATATCGTCTGTATGTGTAGGAACCACCGTTCTTTTGTTCTGAGCACACTCAAGTTTCATGCTGTATTAGAGAATCTAGAAATCAAGAGCGTGCTTCTCGCTCTAATGCAGACTGTGTTTCATGGATGAGAACTGTGGTGTGTGTTTCCCTTCAGAAATGGAGTTAAATCCCAGGCTCTGTGTCTTCCCACAAGCTAGACGTCGGTTCAGGTAAACTCACTCACCATTCAGCTCCAACAAAGCTACATCATTCTAGGCACACACGTTTCTCGCTCTTTACTGTAAAGCATTGGATATTAGAGGACCTGTGGTTGGTATCAGTTTCAGAAGCAGAGTTGAACTAGATATGGTCGGTATATCTAGGAAACACCATTCAATTTTCTGAGCACACTAAAATTTCTGGCTCTTTTAGAGACTCTAGAAATCAAGAGCGTTCTTCTTGATCTAAAGCAGAGTGTGTTTCATGGATGAGAACTTTGCTGAGTGTTTCACTTAAGAAATGGAGTTAAATCCCAGGCTCTGTGTCTTCCTACAAGCAAGACTTCATTTAAGGTAAACTCAGTCACCTTTCAGCTCAAACAAAGCTACATCGTTCTAGGCTCACACGATTCTTGCTCTTAAATGTAAAGCATTGGATGTTAGAGGACCTGTGGTTTCTATCAGTTTCAGAAGCAGAGTTGAACTAGATATGGTCTGTATGTGTAGGAACCACCGTTCTTTTCTTCTGAGCACACTCACGTTTCTTGCTGTATTAGAGACTCTAGAAATCAAGAGCGTGCTTCTTGCTATAAAGCAGACTGTGTTTCATGGATGAGAACTGTGCTGTGTGTTTCCCTTCAGAAATGGAGTTAAATCCCAAGTTCTGTGTCTTCGTACAAGCTAGAGTTCGGTTCAGGTAAACTCAGTCACCTTTAAGCTCCAACAAACTACATCGTTCTAGGCTCACAGGTTTCTCGCTTTTAACTGTAAAGCATTGGATGTTAGAGGACTTGTGTTTTTTATCAGTTTCAGAAGCAGAGTTGAACTACCAATGGTCTGTATGTGCAGGAAACACCATTCTTTTTTTCTGAGTACACTCAAGTTTCTGGCTCTATTAGAAACACTAGAAATCAAGAGCATGCTTCTCGCTCTAAAGCAGAGTGTGTTTCATGGATGAGAACTGTGCTGTGTGTTTCCCTTCAGAAATGGAGTTAAATCCCAGGCTCTGTGTCTTCCTACAAGCTAGACTTCGGTTTAGGTAAATCAGTCACCTGTCAGCTCAAACAAATCTACATTGTTCTGGGCTCGCACGTTTCTCGCTCTGAACTGTAAATCATTGGATATTAGAGGACCTGTAGTTTGGATCAGTTTCAGAAACAGAGTTGAACTACCAATGGTACATATGTGTAGGAAACACAATTCTTTATTTCTGAGCACACTCATGTTTCTGGGTCTATTATTGACTCTAGAAATCAAGAGCTTGCTTCTTGCTCTAAAGCAGAGTGTGTTTCATGGATGAGAACTGTGCTGTTTGTTTCCCTTCAGTAATGGAGTTAAATCCCAGGATCTGTGTCTTCCTACATGCAAGACAACTTTTCAGGTAAACTCAGTCACCTTTGAGCTCAAACAAAGGTAGATCAGTCATGAAGCTCACACGTTTCTCGCTCTTAAATGTAAAGCAATGGATATTAGAGGACCTGTGGTTCATATCAGTTTCAGAAGCAGAGTTGAACTACATATGGTCTGTATGTGTAGGAACCACCGTTCTTTTGTTCTGAGCACACTCAAGTTTCCTGCTGTATTAGAGACTCAAGTAATCAAGAGCGTGCTTCTCGCTCTAAAGCAGACTGTGTTTCATGGATGAGAACTGTGCTGTGTGTTTCCCTTCAGAAATGCTGTTAAATCCCAGGCTCTGTGTCTTCCCACAAGCTAGACGTCGGTTCACGTAAACTCACTCACCATTCAGCTCCAACAAAGCTACATCATTCTAGGCACAAACGTTTCTTGCTCTTTACTGTAAAGCATTGGATATTAGAGGACCTGTGGTTTGTATCAGTTTCAGAAGCAGAGTTGAACTAGATATGGTCCGTATATCAAGGAAACACCATTCAATTTTCTGAGCACACTAAATTTTCTGGCTCTATTAGAGACTCTAGAAATCAAGAGCGTGCTTCTTGCTCTAAAGCAGAGTGTGTTTCATGGATGAGAACTGTGCTGAGTGTTTCCCTTAAGAAATGGAGTTAAATCCCAGGCTCTGTGTCTTCCTACAAGCAAGACTTCATTTAAAGTAAACTCAGTCACCTTTCAGCTCAAACAAAGCTACATCGTTCTAGGCTCACACGATTCTTGCTCTTAAATGTAAAGCATTGGATGTTAGAGGACCTGTGGTTTCTATCAGTTTCAGTAACAGAGTTGAACTAGATATGGTCTGTATGTGTAGGAACCACCGTTCTTTTCTTCTGAGCACACTCACGTTTCTTGCTGTATTAGAGACTCTAGAAATCAAGAGCGTGCTTCTTGCTCTAAAGCAGACTGTGTTTCATGGATGAGAACTGTGCTGTGTGTTTCCCTTCAGAAATGGAGTTAAATCCCAAGTTCTGTGTCTTCCTACAAGCTACACTTCGGTTCAGGTAAACTCAGTCACCTTTAAACTCCAACAAACTACATCGTTCTAGGCTCACACGTTTCTTGCTCTTAACTGTAAAGCATTGGATGTTAGAGGACTTGTGTTTTTTATCAGTTTCAGAAGCAGAGTTGAACTACCAATGGTCTGTGTGTGCAGGAAACACCATTCTTTTTTTCTGAGTACACTCAAGTTTCTGGTTCTATTAGAGACTCTTGAAATCAAGAGCTTGCTTCTTGCTCTAAAGCAGAGTGTGTTTCAAGGATGAGAACTGTGCTTTGTGTTTCCCTTCAGAAATGGAGTTAAATCCCAGGCTCTGTGTCTTCCTACAAGCAAGACTTCATTTAACGTATACTCAGTCACCTTTCAGCTCAAACAAAGCTATATCGTTCTAGGCTCACATGATTCTTCTCTTAAATGTAAAGCATTGGATGTTAGAGGACCTGTGGTTTCTATCAGTTTCAGAAGCAGAGTTGAACTAGATATGGTCTGTATGTGTAGGAACCACAGTTCTTTTGTTCTGAATACACTCAAGTTTCTGCCTCTATTAGAGATTCTAGAAATCAAGAGCGTGCTTCTCGCTCTAAAGCAGAGTGTGTTTCATGGATGAGAACTGTGCTGTGTGTTTCCCTTCAGAAATGGAGTTAAATCCCAGGCTCTGTGTCTTCCTACAAGCTAGACTTCGGTTTAGGTAAATCAGTCACCTGTCAGCTCAAACAAAGCTACATCGTTCTGGGCTCACACGTTTCTCGCTCTGAACTGTAAATCATTGGATATTAGAGGACCTGTAGTTTGGATCAGTTTCAGAAACAGAGTTGAACTACCAATGGTCCATATGTGTAGGAAACACAATTCTTTATTTCTAAGCACTCTCATGTTTCTGGGTCTATTATTGACTCTAGAAATCAAGAGCTTGCTTCTTGCTCTAAAGCAGAGTGTGTTTCATGGATGAGAACTGTGCTGTTTGTTTCCCTTCAGAAATGGAGTTAAATCCCAGGATCTGTGTCTTCGTACATGCAAGACAACTTTTCAGGTAAACTCGGTCACCTTTGAGCTCAAACAAAGGTAGATCATTCACGAAGCTCACACGTTTCTCGCTCTTAACTGTAAAGCACTGGATATTAGAGGACCTGTAGTTCATTTCAGTTTCAGAAGCAGAGTTGAACTAGATATGGTCTGTATGTGTAGGAAACACCGTTCTTTTCTTCTGACCACACTCAGGTTTCTTGCTTTATTAGAGATTCTAGAAAGCAAGAGTGTGCTTCGTGCTCTAAAGCAGAGTGTGTTTCAAGGATGAGAACTGTGCTGTGTGTTTCCGTTCAGAATTGGAGTTAAATCCCAGGCTCTGTATCTTCCTACAAGCAAGACTTCATTTAAGGTAAACTCAGTCACCTTTCAGCTCAAACAAAGCTACATCGTTCTAGACTCATTCGTTTCTTGCTCTTAAATGCAAAGCATTGGATGTTAGAGGAACTGTGGTTTCTATCAGTTTCAGAAGCAGAGTTGAACTAGATATCGTCTGTATGTGTAGGAACCACCGTTCTTTTGTTTGAGCACACTCAAGTTTCATGCTGTATTAGAGAATCTAGAAATCAAGAGCGTGCTTCTCGCTCTAATGCAGACTGTGTTTCATGGAAGAGAACTGTGGTGTGTGTTTCCCTTCAGAAATGGAGTTAAATCCCAGGCTCTGTGTCTTCCCACAAGCTAGACGTCGGTTCAGGTAAACTCACTCACCATTCAGCTCCAACAAAGCTACATCATTCTAGGCACACACGTTTCTCGCTCTTTACTGTAAAGCATTGGATATTAGAGGACCTGTGGTTTGTATCAGTTTCAGAAGCAGAGTTGAACTAGATATGGTCGGTATATCTAGGAAACACCATTCAATTTTCTGAGCACACTAAATTTTCTGGCTCTTTTAGAGACTCTAGAAATCAAGAGCGTTCTTCTTGCTCTAAAGCAGAGTGTGTTTCATGGATGAGAACTGTGCTGAGTGTTTCACTTAAGAAATGGAGTTAAATCCCAGGCTCTGTGTCTTCCTACAAGCAAGACTTCATTTAAGGTAAACTCAGTCACCTTTCAGCTCAAACAAAGCTACATCGTTCTAGGCTCACACGATTCTTGCTCTTAAATGTAAAGCATTGGATGTTAGAGGACCTGTGGTTTCTATCAGTTTCAGAAGCAGAGTTGAACTAGATATGGTCTGTATGTGTAGGAACCACCGTTCTTTTCTTCTGAGCACACTCACGTTTCTTGCTGTATTAGAGACTCTAGAAATCAAGAGCGTGCTTCTTGCTCTAAAGCAGACTGTGTTTCATGGATGAGAACTGTGCTGTGTGTTTCCCTTCAGAAATGGAGTTAAATCCCAAGTTCTGTGTCTTCCTACAAGCTACAGTTCGGTTCAGGTAAACTCAGTCACCTTTAAGCTCCAACAAACTACATCGTTCTAGGCTCACACGTTTCTCGCTCTTAACTGTAAAGCATTGGATGTTAGAGGACTTGTGTTTTTTATCAGTTTCAGAAGCAGAGTTGAACTACCAATGGTCTGTATGTGCAGGAAACACCATTCTTTTTTTCTGAGTACACTCAAGTTTCTGGCTCTATTAGAAACACTAGAAATCAAGAGCATGCTTCTCGCTCTAAAGCAGAGTGTGTTTCATGGATGAGAACTGTGCTGTGTGTTTCCCTTCAGAAATGGAGTTAAATCCCAGGCTCTGTGTCTTCCTACAAGCTAGACTTCGGTTTAGGTAAATCAGTCACCTTTCAGCTCAAACAAAGCTACATTGTTCTAGGCTCACACGTTTCTCGCTCTTAACTGTAAAGCATTGGATATTAGAGGACCTGTGGTTTATATCAGTTTCAGAAGCAGAGTTGAACTACCAATTGTTCATATGTGTAGGAAACAGCATTCGTTATTTCTGAGCACACTCATGTTTCTGGCTCTATTAGAGACTCTTGAAATCAAGAGCTTGCTTCTTGCTCTAAAGCAGAGTGTGTTTCTTGGATGAGAACTGTGCTGTGTGTTTCCATTCAGAAATGGAGTTAAATCCCAGGCTCTGTGTCTTCCTACATGCAAGACAACTTTTCAGGTAAACTCAGTCACCTTTCAGATCAAACAAAGCTAGATCATTCACGAAACTCTCAAGTTTCTCGCTCTTAACTGTAAAGCATTGGATATTAGAGGACCTGTGGTTTGTATTAGTTTCAGAAGCAGAGTTGAACTAGATATGGTCTGTATGTGTAGGAAACACAGTTCTTTTCTTCTGACCACACTCAGGTTTCCTGCTTTATTAGAGACTCTAGAAAGCAACAGCATGCTTCGTGCTCTAAAGCAGAGTGTGTTTCATGGATGAGAACTGTGCTGTGTGGTTCCCTTCAGAAATGGAGTTAAATCCCAGGCTCTGTGTCATCCTACAAGCAAGACTTCGTTTAAGGTAAACTCCGTCACCTTTCAGCTCATACAAAGCTACATCGTTCTAGGCTCACACGTTTCTTGCTCTTTAATGTAAAGCATTGGATGTTAGAGGACCGGTTTTTTGTATCAGTTTCATAAGCAGAGTTGAACTAGATATGTTCCATGTGTCTAGGAAACACCGTTCTTTTTTAATGAGCACACTCAAGTTTCTGGCTCTATTAGAGACTCTAGAAATCAAGAGCGTGCTTCTTGCTGTAAAGCAGAGTTTGTTTCAGGGATGAGAACTGTGCTGTGTGTTTCCCTTCAGAAATGGAGTTAAATCCCAGGCTGTGTGTCTTCCCACAAGCTAGACGTCGGTTCAGGTAAATTCAGTCACCTTTCAGCTCCAACAAAGCTACATCATTCAAGGCTCACACGTTTCTTGCTCTTTACTGTAAAGCATTGGATATTAGAGGACCTGTGGTTTGTATCAGTTTCAGAAGCAGAGTTGAACTAGATATGGTCCGTATATTTAGGAAACACCATTCAATTTTCTGAGCACACTAAATTTTCTGGCTCTATTAGAGACTCTAGAAATCAAGAGCGTGCTTCTTGCTCTAAAGCAGAGTGTGTTTCATCGATGAGAACTGTGCTGAGTGTTTCCTTTAAGAAATGGAGTTAAATCCCAGGATCTGTGTCTTCCTACAAGCTAGACTTTGGTTCAGGTAAATTCAATCACCTTTCAGCTCCAACAAAGCTACATCGTTCTATGCTCACATGATTCATGCTCTTAAATGTAAAGCATTGGATGTTGGAGGAACTGTGGTTTCTATCAGTTTCAGAAGCAGAGTTGAACTAGATATGGTCTGTATGTGTAGGAAACACCGTTCTTTTCTTCTGAACACAGTCAGGTTTCCTGATTTATTAGAGAATCTAGAAAGCAAGAGCGTGCTTCGTGCTCTAAAGCAGACTGTGTTTCATGGATGAGAACTGTGCTGTGTGTTTCCCTTCAGAATGGAGTTACATCCCTGGCTCTGTGTCTTCCTACAAGCTAGAATTCAGTTCAGGTAAACTCAGTCACCTTTCAGCTCCAACAAAACTACATCATTCTAGGCTCACACGTTTCTTGCTCTTAACTGAAAAGCATTGGATGTTAGAGGACCTGTGGTTTGTATCAGTTTCAGTAACAGAGTTGAACTAGATTTGGTCCCTATGTCTAGGACACACCATTCGTTTTTAATGAGCACACTCACGTTTACGGCTGTATTAGAGACTGTAGAAATCAAGAGCGTGCTTCTTGCTCTAAAGCAGACTGTGTTTCATGGATGAGAACTGTGCTGTGTGTTTCCCTTCAGAAATGGAGTTAAATCCCAGGATCTGTGTCTTCCTACAAGCTAGACTTTGGTTCAGGTAAATTCAATCACCTTTCAGCTCCAACAAAGCTACATCGTTCTAGGCTCATATGTTTCTCGCTCTTAACTGAAAAGCATTGCATATTAGAGGACCTGTGGTTCATATCAGTTTCAGAAGCAGAGTTGAACTAGTTATGTTCTGTTTGTGTAGGAAACACCATTCTTTTCTTCTGACAACACTCAGGTTTCCTTCTTTATTAGAGATTCTAGAAAGCAAGAGCGTGCTTCGTGCTCTAAAGCAGTGTGTGTTTCATGGATGAGAACTGTGCTGTGTGTTTCCCTTCAGAAATGGAGTTAAATCCCAGGCTCTGTGTCTTCCTATAATCTAGACTTCGGTTCAGGTAAACTCAGTCACCTTTCAGCTCCAACAAAGCTACATCGTTCAAGGCTCACACATTTCTCGCTCTTTATTGTAATGCTTTGGATATTAGAGTACCTTTGGTTCGTATCATTTTCAGAAGCAGAGTTGAACTAGATATGGTCCGTATGTCTAGGAAACACCATTCTTTTTTTCTGAGCTCACTCAAGTTACTGGCTCTATTAGAGACACTAGAAATCAAGAGCGTGCTTCTTGCTCTAAAGCAGAGTGTGTTTCATGGATGAGAACTGTGCTGAGTGTTTCCCTTAAGAAATGGAGTTAAATCCCAGGCTCTGTGTCTTCCTACAAGCAAGACTTCATTTAAGGTAAACTCAGGCACCTTTCAGCTCAAACAAAGCTACATCGTTCTAGGCTCACACGATTCTTGCTCTAAAATGTAAAGCATTGGATGTTAGAGGACCTGTGGTTTCTATCAGTTTCAGTAGCAGAGTTGAACTAGATATGGTCTGTATGTGTAGGAACCACCGTTCTTTTCTTCTGAACACACTCACGTTTCTTGCTGTATTAGAGACTCTAGAAATCAAGAGCGTGCTTCTTGCTCTAAAGCAGACTGTGTTTCATGGATGAGAACTGTGCTGTTTGTTTCCCTTCAGAAATGGAGTTAAATCCCAGGATCTGTGTCTTCCTACAAGCTACACTTCGGTTCAGGTAAACTCAGTCACCTTTAAGCTCCAACAAACTACATCGTTCTAGGCTCACACGTTTCTCGCTCTTAAGTGTAAAGCATTGGATGTTAGAGGACTTGTGTTTTTTATCAGTTTCAGAAGCAGAGTTGAACTACCAGTGGTCTGTATGTGCAGGAAACACCATTCTTTTTTTCTGAGTACACTCAAGTTTCTGGCTCTATTAGAAACTCTAGAAATCAAGAGCGTGCTTCTCGCTCTAAAGCAGAGTGTGTTTCATGGATGAGAACTGTGCTGTGTGTTTCCCTTCAGAAATGGAGTTAAATCCCAGGCTCTGTGTCTTCCTACAAGCTAGACTTCGGTTTAGGTAAATCAGTCACCTGTCAGCTCAAACAAAGCTACATCGTTCTGGGCTCACACGTTTCTCGCTCTGAACTGTAAATCATTGGATATTAGAGGACCTGTAGTTTGGATCAGTTTCAGAAACAGAGTTGAACTACCAATGGTCCATATGTGTAGGAAACACAATTCTTTATTTCTGAGAACACTCATGTTTCTGGGTCTATTATTGACTCTAGAAATCAAGAGCTTGCTTCTTGCTCTAAAGCAGAGTGTGTTTCATGGATGAGAACTGTGCTGTTTGTTTCCCTTCAGAAATGGAGTTAAATCCCAGGATCTGTGTCTTCCTACATGCAAGACAACTTTTCAGGTAAACTCGGTCACCTTTGAGCTCAAACAAAGGTAGATCATTCACGAAGCTCACACGTTTCTCGCTCTTAACTGTAAAGCACTGGATATTAGAGGACCTGTAGTTCATTTCAGTTTCAGAAGCAGAGTTGAACTAGATATGGTCTGTATGTGTAGGAAACACCGTTCTTTTCTTCTGACCACACTCAGGTTTCTTGCTTTATTAGAGATTCTAGAAAGCAAGAGTGTGCTTCGTGCTCTAAAGCAGAGTGTGTTTCAAGGATGAGAACTGTGCTGTGTGTTTCCGTTCAGAATTGGAGTTAAATCCCAGGCTCTGTGTCTTCCTACAAGCAAGACTTCATTTAAGGTAAACTCAGTCACCTTTCAGCTCAAACAAAGCTACATCGTTCTAGACTCATTCGTTTCTTGCTCTTAAATACAAAGCATTGGATGTTAGAGGAACTGTGGTTTCTATCAGTTTCAGAAGCACAGTTGAACTAGATATCGTCTGTATGTGTAGGAACCACCGTTCTTTTGTTCTGAGCACACTCAAGTTTCATGCTGTATTAGAGAATCTAGAAATCAAGAGCGTGCTTCTCGCTCTAATGCAGACTGTGTTTCATGGATGAGAACTGTGGTGTGTGTTTCCCTTCAGAAATGGAGTTAAATCCCAGGCTCTGTGTCTTCCCACAAGCTAGACGTCGGTTCAGGTAAACTCACTCACCATTCAGCTCCAACAAAGCTACATCATTCTAGGCACACACGTTTCTCGCTCTTTACTGTAAAGCATTGGATATTAGAGGACCTGTGGTTGGTATCAGTTTCAGAAGCAGAGTTGAACTAGATATGGTCGGTATATCTAGGAAACACCATTCAATTTTCTGAGCACACTAAAATTTCTGGCTCTTTTAGAGACTCTAGAAATCAAGAGCGTTCTTCTTGATCTAAAGCAGAGTGTGTTTCATGGATGAGAACTGTGCTGAGTGTTTCACTTAAGAAATGGAGTTAAATCCCAGGCTCTGTGTCTTCCTACAAGCAAGACTTCATTTAAGGTAAACTCAGTCACCTTTCAGCTCAAACAAAGCTACATCGTTCTAGGCTCACACGATTCTTGCTCTTAAATGTAAAGCATTGGATGTTAGAGGACCTGTGGTTTCTATCAGTTTCAGAAGCAGAGTTGAACTAGATATGGTCTGTATGTGTAGGAACCACCGTTCTTTTCTTCTGAGCACACTCACGTTTCTTGCTGTATTAGAGACTCTAGAAATCAAGAGCGTGCTTCTCGCTCTAAAGCAGAGTGTGTTTCATGGATGAGAACTGTGCTGTGTGTTTCCCTTCAGAAATGGAGTTAAATCCCAGGCTCTGTGTCTTCCTACAAGCTAGACTTCGGTTTAGGTAAATCAGTCACCTGTCAGCTCAAACAAATCTACATTGTTCTGGGCTCACACGTTTCTCGCTCTGAACTGTAAATCATTGGATATTAGAGGACCTGTAGTTTGGATCAGTTTCAGAAACAGAGTTGAACTACCAATGGTACATATGTGTAGGAAACACAATTCTTTATTTCTGAGCACACTCATGTTTCTGGGTCTATTATTGACTCTAGAAATCAAGAGCTTGCTTCTTGCTCTAAAGCAGAGTGTGTTTCATGGATGAGAACTGTGCTGTTTGTTTCCCTTCAGTAATGGAGTTAAATCCCAGGATCTGTGTCTTCCTACATGCAAGACAACTTTTCAGGTAAACTCAGTCACCTTTGAGCTCAAACAAAGGTAGATCAGTCATGAAGCTCACACGTTTCTCGCTCTTAAATGTAAAGCAATGGATATTAGAGGACCTGTGGTTCATATCAGTTTCAGAAGCAGAGTTGAACTACATATGGTCTGTATGTGTAGGAACCACCGTTCTTTTGTTCTGAGCACACTCAAGTTTCCTGCTGTATTAGAGACTCTAGTAATCAAGAGCGTGCTTCTCGCTCTAAAGCAGACTGTGTTTCATGGATGAGAACTGTGCTGTGTGTTTCCCTTCAGAAATGCTGTTAAATCCCAGGCTCTGTGTCTTCCCACAAGCTAGACGTCGGTTCACGTAAACTCACTCACCATTCAGCTCCAACAAAGCTACATCATTCTAGGCACACACGTTTCTTGCTCTTTACTGTAAAGCATTGGATATTAGAGGACCTGTGGTTTGTATCTGTTTCAGAAGCAGAGTTGAACTAGATATGGTCCGTATATCAAGGAAACACCATTCAATTTTCTGAGCACACTAAATTTTCTGGCTCTATTAGAGACTCTAGAAATCAAGAGCGTGCTTCTTGCTCTAAAGCAGACTGTGTTTCATGGATGAGAACTGTGCTGTGTGTTTCCCTTCAGAAATGGAGTTAAATCCCAAGTTCTGTGTCTTCCTACAAGCTACACTTCGGTTCAGGTAAACTCAGTCACCTTTAAGCTCCAACAAACTACATCGTTCTAGGCTCACACGTTTCTCGCTCTTAACTGTAAAGCATTGGATGTTAGAGGACTTGTGTTTTTTATAAGTTTCAGAAGCAGAGTTGAACTACCAATGGTCTGTATGTGCAGGAAACACCATTCTTTTTTTCTGAGTACACTCAAGTTTCTGGCTCTATTAGAAACACTAGAAATAAAGAGCATGCTTCTCGCTCTAAATCAGAGTGTGTTTCATGGATGAGAACTGTGCTGTGTGTTTCCCTTCAGAAATGGAGTTAAATCCCAGGCTCTGTGTCTTCCTACAAGCTAGACTTCGGTTTAGGTAAATCAGTCACCTGTCAGCTCAAACAAAGCTACATCGTTCTAGGCTCACACGTTTCTCGCTCTTAACTGTAAAGCATTGGATATTAGAGGACCTGTGGTTTGTATCAGTTTCAGAAGCAGAGTTGAACTACCAATTGTCCATATGTGTAGGAAACAGCATTCTTTATTTCTGAGCACACTCATGTTTCTGGCTCTATTAGAGACTCTTGAAATCAAGAGCTTGCTTCTTGCTCTAAAGCAGAGTGTGTTTCTTGGATGAGAACTGTGCTGTGTGTTTCCATTCAGAAATGGAGTTAAATCCCAGGCTCTGTGTCTTCCTACATGCAAGACAACTTTTCAGGTAAACTCAGTCACCTTTCAGATCAAACAAAGCTAGATCATTCACGAAACTCTCACGTTTCTCGCTCTTAACTGTAAAGCATTGGATATTAGAGGACCTGTGGTTCATTTCAGCTTCAGAAGCAGAGTTGAAGTAGATATGGTCTGTATGTGTAGGAAACACCGTTCTTTTCTTCTGACCACACTCAGGTTTCCTACTTTATTAGAGATTCTAGAAAGCAAGAGTGTGCTTCGTGCTCTAAAGCAGAGTGTGTTTCAAGGATGAGAACTGTGCTGTGTGTTTCCCTTCAGAAATGGAGTAAAATCCCAGGCTCTGTGTCTTCCTACAAGCAAGACTTCGTTTAAGGTAAACTCAGTAACCTTTCAGCTCAAGCAAAGCTACATCGTTCTAGACTCATACATTTCTTGCTCTTAAATGTAAAGCATTGGATGTTAGAGGACCTGTGGTTTCTATCAGTTTCAGAAGCAGAGTTGAACTAGGTATCGTCTGTATGTGTAGGAACCACCATTCTTTGTTCTGAGCACACTCACATTTCCTGCTGTATTAGAGACTCTAGAAATCAAGAGCTTGCTTCTTGCTCTAAAGCAGACTGTGTTTCATGGATGAGAACTGTGCTGTGTGTTTCCCTTCAGCAATGGAGTTAAATCCCAGGCTCTGTGTCTTCCTACAAGCTAGATTTAGGTTCAGGTAAACTCAGTCACCTTTCAGCTCAAACAAATCTACCTCGTTCTAGGCTCACACATTTCTCGCTCTTAACTGAAAAGTATTGGATATTAGAGGACATGTGGTTTGTATTGGTTTCAGAAGCAGAGTTGAACTAGATATGGTCTGTATGTGTATGAAACACCGTTCTTTTCTTCTGACCACACTCAGGTTTCCTGCTTTATTAGAGACTCTAGAAAGCAACAGCGTGCTTCGTGCTCTAAAGCAGAGTGTGTTTCATGGATGAGAACTGTGCTGTGTGGTTCCCTTCAGAAATGGAGTTAAATCCCAGGCTCTGTGTCATCCTACAAGCAAGACTTCGTTTAAGGTAAACTCTGTCACCTTTCAGCTCATACAAAGCTACATCGTTCTAGGCTCACACGTTTCTTTCTCTTTAATGTAAAGCATTGGATGTTAGAGGACCTGTGGTTTGTATCAGTTTCAGAAGCAGAGTTGAACTAGATATGGTCCGTATATCTAGGAAACACCATTCAATTTTCTGAGCACACTAAATTTTCTGGCTCTATTAGAGACTCTAGAAATCAAGAGCGTGCTTCTTGCTCTAAAGCAGAGTGTGTTTCATCGATGAGAACTGTGCTGAGTGTTTCCTTTAAGAAATGGAGTTAAATCCCAGGCTCTGTGTCTTCCTACAAGCAAGACTTCATTTTAGGTAAACTCAGTCACCTTTCAGCTCAAACAAAGCTACTTCGTTCTAGGCTCACACGATTCTTGCTCTTAAATGTAAAGCATTGGATGTTAGAGGACCTGTGGTTTCTATCAGTTTCAGAAGCAGAGTTGAACTAGATATGGTCTGTATGTGTAGGAACCACCGTTCTTTTGTTCTGAGCACACTCACGTTTCTTGCTGTATTAGAGACTCTAGAAATCAAGAGTGTGCTTCTTGCTCTAAAGCAGACTGTGTTTCATGGATGAGAACTGTGCTGTGTTTTTCCGTTCAGAAATGGAGTTAAATCCCAAGTTCTGTGTCTTCCTACAAGCTACACTTCGGTTCAGGTAAAGTCCGTCACCTTTAAGCTCCAACAAAGCTACATCGTTCTAGGCTCACACGTTTCTCGCTCTTAACTCTAAAGCATTGGATGTTAGAGGACCTGTGGTTTGTATCAGTTTCAGAAGCAGAGTTGAACTACCAATTGTCCATATGTGTAGGAAACACCATTCTTTATTTCTGAGCACACTCATGTTTCTGGCTCTATTAGAGACTCTAGAAATCAAGAGCTTGCTTCTTGCTCTAAAGCAGAGTGTGTTTCATGCATGAGAACTGTGCTGTGTGTTTCCCTTCAGAAATGGAGTTAAATCCCAGGCTCTGTGTCTTCCTACATGCAAGACAACTTTTCAGGTAAACTCAGTCACCTTTCAGCTCAAACAAAGGTAGATCATTCACGAAGCTCACACGTTTCTCGCTCTTAAATGTAAAGCATTGGATATTAGAGGACCTGTGGTTCATTTCAGTTTCAGAAGCAGAGTTGAACTAGATATGGTCTGTATGTGTAGGAAACACCGTTCTTTTCTTCTGACCACACTCAGGTTTCCTGCTTTTTTAAAGATTCTAGAAAGCAAGAGTGTGCTTCGTGCTCTAAAGCAGAGTGTGTTTCAAGGATGAGAACTGTGCTGTGTGTTTCCCTTCAGAAATGGAGTTAAATCCCAGGCTCTGCGTCTTACTACAAGCAAGACTTCGTTTAAGGTAAACTCAGTCACCTTTCAGCTCAAACAAAGCTACATCATTCTAGACTCATACGTTTCTTGCTCTTAAATGTAAAGCATTGGACTTTAGAGGAACTGTGGTTTCTATCAGTTTCAGAAGCAGAGTTGAACTAGATATCGTCTGTATGTGTAGGAACCACCGTTCTTTTGTTCTGAGCACACTCACGTTTCCTGCTGTATTAGACACTCTAGAAATCAAGAACGTGCTTCTTGCTCTAAAGCAGACTGTGTTTCATGGATGAGAACTGTGCTGTGTGTTTCCCTTTTGAAATGGAGTTAAATCCCAGGCTCTGTGTCTTCCTACAAGCTAGACTTAGGTTCAGGTAAACTCAGTCACCTTTCAGCTCCAACAAAGCTACATCGTTCTAGGCTCACACGTTTCTCGCTCTTTACTGTAAAGCTTTGGATGTTAGAGGACCTGTGGTTTTTATCAGTTTCAGAAGAAGAGTTGAACTACCAATAGTCCATATGTGTAGGAAACACTGTTCTTTTTTTCTGAGTACACTCAAGTTTCTGGCCTTATTACAGATTCTAGAAATCAAGAGCATGCTTCTCGCTCTAAAGCAGAGTGTATTTCATTGATGAGAACTGTGCTGTGTGTTTCCCTTCAGAAATGGAGTTAAATCCCAGGCTCTGTGTCTTCCTACAAGATAGCCTTCGGTTCAGGTAAACTCAGTCACCTTTCAGCTCAAACAAAGGTAGATCATTCACGAAGCTCACACGTTTCTCGCTCTTAAATGTAAAGCATTGGATATTAGAGGACCTGTGGTTCATTTCAGTTTCAGAAGCAGAGTTGAACTAGATATGGTCTGTATGTGTAGGAAACACCGTTCTTTTCTTCTGACCACACTCAGGTTTCCTGCTTTATTAAAGATTCTAGAAAGCAAGAGTGTGCTTCGTGCTCTAAAGCAGAGTGTGTTTCAAGGATGAGAACTGTGCTGTGTGTTTCCCTTCAGAAATGGAGTTAAATCCCAGGCTCTGTGTCTTACTACAAGCAAGACTTCGTTTAAGGTAAACTCAGTCACCTTTCAGCTCAAACAAAGCTACATCGTTCTAGACTCATACGTTTCTTGCTCTTAAATGTAAAGCATTGGATGTTAGAGGAACTGTGGTTTCTATCAGTTTCAGAAGCAGAGTTGAACTAGATATCGTCTGTATGTGTAGGAACCACCGTTCTTTTGTTCTGAGCACACTCACGTTTCCTGCTGTATTAGACACTCTAGAAATCAAGAACGTGCTTCTTGCTCTAAAGCAGACTGTGTTTCATGGATGAGAACTGTGCTGTGTGTTTCCCTTTTGAAATGGAGTTAAATCCCAGGCTCTGTGTCTTCCTACAAGCTAGACTTAGGTTCAGGTAAACTCAGTCACCTTTCAGCTCCAACAAAGCTACATCGTTCTAGGCTCACACGTTTCTCGCTCTTTACTGTAAAGCTTTGGATGTTAGAGGACCTGTGGTTTTTATCAGTTTCAGAAGAAGAGTTGAACTACCAATAGTCCATATGTGTAGGAAACACTGTTCTTTTTTTCTGAGTACACTCAAGTTTCTGGCCTTATTACAGATTCTAGAAATCAAGAGCATGCTTCTCGCTCTAAAGCAGAGTGTATTTCATTGATGAGAACTGTGCTGTGTGTTTCCCTTCAGAAATGGAGTTAAATCCCAGGCTCTGTGTCTTCCTACAAGATAGCCTTCGGTTCAGGTAAACTCAGTCACCTTTCAGCTCAAAAAAATGCTACATCGTTGTAGGCTCACACGTTTCTCGCTCTTAAATGTAAAGCATTGGATGTTAGAGGACCGGTTTTTTGTATCAGTTTCATAAGCAGAGTTGAACTAGATATGTTCCATGTGTCTAGGAAACACCGTTCTTTTTTAATGAGCACACTCAAGTTTCTGGCTCTATTAGAGACTCTAGAAATCAAGAGCATGCTTCTTGCTGTAAAGCAGAGTTTGTTTCAGGGATGAGAACTGTGCTGTGTGTTTCCCTTCAGAAATGGAGTTAAATCCCAGGCTCTGTGTCTTCCCACAAGCTAGACGTCGGTTCAGGTAAACTCCGTCACCTTTAAGCTCCAACAAAGCTACATCGTTCTAGGCTCACACGTTTCTCGCTCTTAACTGTAAAGCATTGCATGTTAGAGGACCTGTGGTTTGTATCAGTTTCAGAAGAAGAGTTGAACTACCAATAGTCCATATGTGTAGGAAACACTGTTCTTTTTTTCTGAGTACACTCAAGTTTCTGGCCTTATTACAGATTCTAGAAATCAAGAGCATGCTTCTCGCTCTAAAGCAGAGTGTATTTCATTGATGAGAACTGTGCTGTGTGTTTCCCTTCAGAAATGGAGTTAAATCCCAGGCTCTGTGTCTTCCTACAAGATAGCCTTCGGTTCAGGTAAACTCAGTCACCTTTCAGCTCAAAAAAATGCTACATCGTTGTAGGCTCACACGTTTCTCGCTCTTAAATGTAAAGCATTGGATGTTAGAGGACCGGTTTTTTGTATCAGTTTCATAAGCAGAGTTGAACTAGATATGTTCCATGTGTCTAGGAAACACCGTTCTTTTTTAATGAGCACACTCAAGTTTCTGGCTCTATTAGAGACTCTAGAAATCAAGAGCTTGCTTCTTGCTCTAAAGCAGAGTGTGTTTCATGCATGAGAACTGTGCTGTGTGTTTCCCTTCAGAAATGGAGTTAAATCCCAGGCTCTGTGTCTTCCTACATGCAAGACAACTTTTCAGGTAAACTCAGTCACCTTTCAGCTCAAACAAAGGTAGATCATTCACGAAGCTCACACGTTTCTCGCTCTTAAATGTAAAGCATTGGATGTTAGAGGACCAGTTTTTTGTATCAGTTTCATAAGCAGAGTTGAACTAGATATGTTCCATGTGTCTAGGAAACACCGTTCTTTTTTAATGAGCACACTCAAGTTTCTGGCTCTATTAGAGACTCTAGAAATCAAGAGCGTGCTTCTTGCTGTAAAGCAGAGTTTGTTTCAGGGATGAGAACTGTGCTGTGTGTTTCCCTTCAGAAATGGAGTTAAATCCCAGGCTCTGTGTCTTCCCACAAGCTAGACGTCGGTTCAGGTAAATTCAGTCACCTTTCAGCTCCAACAAAGCTACATCATTCAAGGCTCACACGTTTCTTGCTCTTTACTGTAAAGCATTGGATATTAGAGGACCTGTGGTTTGTATCAGTTTCAGAAGCAGAGTTGAACTAGATATGGTCCGTATATCTAGGAAACACCATTCAATTTTCTGAGCACACTAAATTTTCTGGCTCTATTAGAGACTCTAGAAATCAAGAGCGTGCTTCTTGCTCTAAAGCAGAGTGTGTTTCATCGATGAGAACTGTGCTGAGTGTTTCCTTTAAGAAATGGAGTTAAATCACAGGCTCTGTGTCTTCCTACAAGCAAGACTTCATTTTAGGTAAACTCAGTCACCTTTCAGCTCAAACAAAGCTACATCGTTCTAGGCTCACACGATTCTTGCTCTTAAATGTAAAGCATTGGATGTTAGAGGACCTGTGGTTTCTATCAGTTTCAGAAGCAGAGTTGAACTAGATATGGTCTGTATGTGTAGGAACCACCGTTCTTTTGTTCTGAGCACACTCACGTTTCTTGCTGTATTAGAGACTCTAGAAATCAAGAGCGTGCTTCTTGCTCTAAAGCAGACTGTGTTTCATGGATGAGAACTGTGCTGTGTGTTTCCGTTCAGAAATGGAGTTAAATCCCAAGTTCTGTGTCTTCCTACAAGCTACACTTCGGTTCAGGTAAACTCCGTCACCTTTAAGCTGCAACAAAGCTACATCGTTCTAGGCTCACACGTTTCTCGCTCTTAACTCTAAAGCATTGGATGTTAGAGGACCTGTGGTTTGTATCAGTTTCAGAAGCAGAGTTGAACTACCAATTGTCCATATGTGTAGGAAACACCATTTTTTATTTCTGAGCACACTCATGTTTCTGGCTCTATTAGAGACTCTAGAAATCAAGAGCTTGCTTCTTGCTCTAAAGCAGAGTGTGTTTCATGCATGAGAACTGTGCTGTGTGTTTCCCTTCAGAAATGGAGTTAAATCCCAGGCTCTGTGTCTTCCTACATGCAAGACAACTTTTCAGGTAAACTCAGTCACCTTTCAGCTCAAACAAAGGTAGATCATTCACGAAGCTCACACGTTTCTCGCTCTTAAATGTAAAGCATTGGATATTAGAGGACCTGTGGTTCATTTCAGTTTCAGAAGCAGAGTTGAACTAGATATGGTCTGTATGTGTAGGAAACACCGTTCTTTTCTTCTGACCACACTCAGGTTTCCTGCTTTATTAAAGATTCTAGAAAGCAAGAGTGTGCTTCGTGCTCTAAAGCAGAGTGTGTTTCAAGGATGAGAACTGTGCTGTGTGTTTCCCTTCAGAAATGGAGTTAAATCCCAGGCTCTGTGTCTTACTACAAGCAAGACTTCGTTTAAGGTAAACTCAGTCACCTTTCAGCTCAAACAAAGCTACATCGTTCTAGACTCATACGTTTCTTGCTCTTAAATGTAAAGCATTGGATGTTAGAGGAACTGTGGTTTCTATCAGTTTCAGAAGCAGAGTTGAACTAGATATCGTCTGTATGTGTAGGAACCACCGTTCTTTTGTTCTGAGCACACTCACGTTTCCTGCTGTATTAGACACTCTAGAAATCAAGAACGTGCTTCTTGCTCTAAAGCAGACTGTGTTTCATGGATGAGAACTGTGCTGTGTGTTTCCCTTTTGAAATGGAGTTAAATCCCAGGCTCTGTGTCTTCCTACAAGCTAGACTTAGGTTCAGGTAAACTCAGTCACCTTTCAGCTCCAACAAAGCTACATCGTTCTAGGCTCACACGTTTCTCGCTCTTTACTGTAAAGCTTTGGATGTTAGAGGACCTGTGGTTTTTATCAGTTTCAGAAGAAGAGTTGAACTACCAATAGTCCATATGTGTAGGAAACACTGTTCTTTTTTTCTGAGTACACTCAAGTTTCTGGCCTTATTACAGATTCTAGAAATCAAGAGCATGCTTCTCGCTCTAAAGCAGAGTGTATTTCATTGATGAGAACTGTGCTGTGTGTTTCCCTTCAGAAATGGAGTTAAATCCCAGGCTCTGTGTCTTCCTACAAGATAGCCTTCGGTTCAGGTAAACTCAGTCACCTTTCAGCTCAAAAAAATGCTACATCGTTGTAGGCTCACACGTTTCTCGCTCTTAAATGTAAAGCATTGGATGTTAGAGGACCGGTTTTTTGTATCAGTTTCATAAGCAGAGTTGAACTAGATATGTTCCATGTGTCTAGGAAACACCGTTCTTTTTTAATGAGCACACTCAAGTTTCTGGCTCTATTAGAGACTCTAGAAATCAAGAGCGTGCTTCTCGCTCTAAAGCAGAGTGTGTTTCATGGATGCGATCTGTGCTGTGTGTTTCCCTTCAGAAATGGAGTTAAATCCCAGGCTCTGTGTCTTCCTACAAGCTAGACTTCGGTTTAGGTAAATCAGTCACCTTTCAGCTCAAACAAAGCTACATCGTTCTAGGCTCACACGTTTCTCGCTCTTAACTGTAAAGCATTGGATATTAGAGGACCTGTGGTTTGTATCAGTTTCAGAAGCAGAGTTGAACTACCAATTGTCCATATGTGTAGGAAACACCATTCTTTATTTCTGAGCACACTCATGTTTCTGGCTCTATTAGAGACTCTAGAAATCAAGAGCTTGCTTCTTGCTCTAAAGCAGAGTGTGTTTCATGCATGAGAACTGTGCTGTGTGTTTCCCTTCAGAAATGGAGTTAAATGCCAGGCTCTGTGTCTTCCTACATGCAAGACAACTTTTCAGGTAAACTCAGTCACCTTTCAGCTCAAACAAAGGTAGATCATTCACGAAGCTCACACGTTTCTCGCTCTTAACTGTAAAGCATTGGATATTAGAGGACCTGTGGTTCATTTCAGTTTCAGAAGCAGAGTTGAACTAGATATGGTCTGTATGTGTAGGAAACACCGTTCTTTTCTTCTGACCACACTCAGGTTTCCTGCTTCATTAAAGATTCTAGAAAGCAAGAGTGTGCTTCGTGCTCTAAAGCAGAGTGTGTTTCAAGGATGAGAACTGTGCTGTGTGTTTCCCTTCAGAAATGGAGTTAAATCCCAGGCTCTGTGTCTTGCTACAAGCAAGACTTCGTTTAAGGTAAACTCAGTCAATTTCAGCTCAAACAAAGCTACATCGTTCTAGACTCATACGTTTCTTGCTCTTAAATGTAAAGCATTGGATGTTAGAGGAACTGTGGTTTCTATCAGTTTCAGAAGCAGAGTTGAACTAGATATTGTCTGTATGTGTAGGAACCACTGTTCTTTTGTTCTGAGCACACTCACGTTTCCTGCTGTATTAGAGACTCTAGAAATCAAGAGCGTGCTTCTTGCTCTAAAGCAGACTGTGTTTCATGGATGAGAACTGTGCTGTGTGTTTTCCTTTTAAAATGGAGTTAAATCCCAGGCTCTGTGTCTTCCTACAAGCTAGACTTAGGTTCAGGTAACCTCAGTCATCTTTCAGCTCCAACAAAGCTACATCGGTCTAGCCTCACACGTTTCTCGCTCTTTACTGTAAAGCATTGGATATTAGAGGACCTGTGGTTTGTATCAGTTTCAGAAGCAGAGTTGAACTAGATATGGTCCGTATGTCTTGGAAACACCTTTCTTTTTATCTGAGCACACTCATGTTTCTGGCTCTTTTAGAGACTCTAGAAAGCAAGAGCGTGCTTCTTGCTATAAAGCAGAGTGTGTTTCATGGATGAGAACTGTGCTGTGTGTTTCCCTTCAGCAATGGAGTTAAATCCCAGGCTCTGTGTCTTCCTACAAGCTAGACTTCAGTTCAGTTAAACTCAGTCATCTTTCAGCTCAAACAAAGCTACATCGTTCTAGGCTCACACCTTTCTTGCGATTAAATGTAAAGCATTGGATGATAGAGGAACAGTGGTTTCTTTCAGTTTCAGAAGCAGAGTTGAACTAGATATCGTCTGTAAGTCTAGGAACCAACGTTTTTGGTTCTGAGCACACTCATGTTTCCTGCTGTATTAGAGACTCTAGAAATCAAGAGCGTGCTTCTTGCTCTAAAGCAGACTGTGTTTCATGGATGAGAACTGTGCTGTGTGTTTCCCTTCAGAAATGGAGTTAAATCCCAGGCTCTGTGTCTTCCTACAAGCAAGACTTCATTTAAGGTAAACTCAGTCACCTTTCAGCTCAAACAAATCTACATCGTTCTAGGCTCACACGTTTCTCGCTCTTTACTGTAAAGCATTGGATATTAGAGGACCTGTGGTTTGTATCAGTTTCAGAAGCAGAGTTGAACTAGATATGGTCCGTATATCTAGGAAACACCATTCAATTTTCTGAGCACAATAAATTTTCTGGCTCTATTAGAGACTCTAGAAATCAAGAGCGTGCTTCTTGCTCTAAAGCAGACTGTGTTTCATGGATGAGAACTGTGCTGTGTTTTTCCGTTCAGAAATGGAGTTAAATCCCAAGTTCTGTGTCTTCCTACAAGCTACACATCGGTTCAGGTAAACTCTGTAACCTTTAAGCTCCAACAAAGCTACATCGTTCTAGGCTCACACGTTTCTCGCTCTTAACTCTAAAGCATTGGATGTTAGAGGACCTGTGGTTTGTATCAGTTTCAGAAGCAGAGTTGAACTAGATATGGTCCATATGTCTAGGAAACACCGTTCTTTTTTAATGAGCACACTCATGTTTCTGGCTCTATTAGAAACTCTAGAAATCAGAGCGTGCTTCTCGCTCTAAAGCAGAGTGTGTTTCATGGATGAGAACTGTGCTGTGTGTTTCCCTTCAGAAATGGAGTTAAATCCCAGGCTCTGTGTCTTCCTACAAGCTAGACTTCGGTTTAGGTAAATCAGTCACCTTTCAGCTCAAACAAAGGTACATCTTTCTAGGCTCACACGTTTCTGGCTCTTAACTGTAAAGCATTGGATATTAGAGGACCTGTGGTTTGTATCAGTTTCAGAAGCAGAGTTGAACTACCAATTGTCCATATGTGTAGGAAACACCATTCTTTATTTCTGAGCACACTCATGTTTCTGGCTCTATTAGAGAATCTAGAAATCAAGAGCTTGCTTCTAGCTCTAAAGCAGAGTGTGTTTCATGCATGAGAACTGTGCTGTGTGTTTCCCTTCAGAAATGGAGTTAAATCCCAGGCTCTGTGTCTTCCTACATGCAAGACAACTTTTCAGGAAACTCAGTCACCTTTCAGCTCAAACAAAGGTAGATCATTCACAAAGCTCACACGTTTCTCGCTCTTAACTGTAAAGCATTGGATATTAGAGGACCTGTAGTTCATTTCAGTTTCAGAAGCACAGTTGAACTAGATATGGTCTGTATGTGTAGGAAACACCGTTCTTATCTTCTGACCACACTCAGGTTTCTTGCTTTATTAGAGATTCTATAAAGCAAGAGTGTACTTCGTGCTCTAAAGCAGAGTGTGTTTCAAGGATGAGATCTGTGCTGTGTGTTTCCCTTCAGAAATGGAGTTAAATCCCAGGCTCTGTGTCTTCTTACAAGCAAGACTTCGTTTAAGGTAAACTCAGTCACCTTTCAGCTCAAACAAAGCTACATCGTTCTAGACTCATAGGTTTCTTGCTCTTAAATGTAAAGCATTGGATGTTAGAGGAACTGTGGTTTCTATCAGTTTCAGAAGCAGAGTTGAACTAGATATCGTCTGTATGTGTAGGACCCACCGTTCTTTTGTTCTGAGCACACTCACGTTTCCTGCTGTATTAGATACTCTAGAAATCAAGAGCATGCTTCTTGCTCTAAAGCAGACTGTGTTTCATGGATGAGAACTGTGCTGTGTGTTTCCCTTTTGAAATGGAGTTAAATCCCAGGCTCTGTGTCTTCCTACAAGCTAGACTTAGTTTCAGGTAAACTCAGTCACCTTTCAGCTCCAACAAGTCTACATCGTTCTAGGCTCACACATTTCTTGCTCTTTACTGTAAAGCATTGGATATTAGACTACCTGTGGTTTGTATCAGTTACAGAAGCAGAGTTGAACTAGATATGGTCCGTATGTCTTGGAAACACCTTTCTTTTTATCTGAGCACACTCATGTTTCTGGCTCTATTAGAGACTCTAGAAAGAAAGAGAGTGCTTCTTGCTCTAAAGCAGAGTTTGTTTCATGGAAGAGAACTGTGCTGTGTGTTTCCCTTCAGCAATGGAGTTAAATCCCAGGCTCTGTGTCTTCCTACAAGCTAGACTTCAGATCAGTTAAACTCAGTCATCTTTCAGATCAAACAAAGCTACATCGTTCTAGGCTCACACGTTTCTTGCTCTTAAATGTAAAGCATTGGATGTTAGAGTACCTGTGGTTTGTATCAGTTTCAGAAGCAGGGTTGAACTGGATATGGTCCATATGTCTAGGAAACACCGTTCTTTTTTAATGAGCACACTCAAGTTTCTGGCTCTATTAGAGACTCTACAAATCAATAGCGTGCTTCTTGCTCTAAAGCAGAGTGTGTTTCATGGATGAGAACTGTGCTGAGTGTTTCCCTTAAGAAATGGAGTTAAATCCCAGTCTCTGTGTCTTCCTACAAGGAAGAATTCGTTTAAGGAAAACTCAGTCACCTTTCAGCTCAAACAAATCTACATCGTTCTATGCTCACACGATTCTTGCTCTTAAATGTAAAGCATTGGATGTTGGAGGAACTGTGGTTTCTATCAGTTTCAGAAGCAGAGTTGAACTAGATACGGTCTGTATGTATAGGATCCACCGATCTTTTGTTCTGAGCACACTCACATTTCCTGCTTTATTAGAGACTCTAGAAATCAAGAGCGTGCTTCTTGCTCTAAAGCAGACTGTGTTTCTTGGATGAGAACTGTGCTGTGTTTTTCCCTTCAGAAATGGAGTTAAATCCCAGGCTCTGTGTCTTCCTACAACCTAGATTTAGGTTCAGGTAAACTCAGTCACCTTTCAGCTCCAACAAAGCTACATCGTTCCAGGCTCACAAGTTTCTCGCTCTTAACTGTAAAGTATTGGATACTAGAGGACTGGGGTTCATATTAGTTTCAGAAGCAGAGTTGAACTAGATATGTTCTGTATGTGTAGGAAACACCGTTCTTTTCTTCTGACCACACTCAGGTTTCCTGCTTTATTAGAGACTCTAGAAAGCAACAGCATGATTCGTGCTCTAAAGCAGAGTGTGTTTCATGGATGAGAACTGTGCTGTGTGGTTCCCTTCAGAAATGGAGTTAAATCCCAGGCTCTGTGTTCCTACAAGCAAGACTTCATTTAAGGTAAACTCAGTCACCTTTCAGCTCAAACAAAGCTACATCGATCTAGGCTCACACGTTTCTTGCTCTTAAATGTAAAGCATTGGATGATAGAGGACCTGTGGTTTGTATCAGTTTCAGAAGCAGAGTTGAACTAGATATGGTCCATATGTCTAGGAAACACCGTTCTTTTTTAATGAGCACACTCATGTTTCTGGCTCTATTAGAAACTCTAGAAATCAAGAGCGTGCTTCTTGCTCTAAAGCAGAGTGTGTTTCATGGATGAGAACTGTGCTGTGTTTTTCCCTTCAGAAATGGAGTTAAATCCCAGGCTCTGTGTCTTCCTACAAGCTAGACTTCGGTTTAGGTAAATCAGTCACCTTTCAGCTCAAACAAAGCTACATCGTTCTAGGCTCACACGTTTCTCGCTCTTACCTGTAAAGCATTGGATATTAGAGGACCTGTGGTTTGTATCAGTTTCAGAAGCAGAGTTGAACTACCAATTGTCCATATGTGTAGGAAACACCATTCTTTATTTCTGAGCACACTCATGTTTCTGGCTCTATTAGAGACTCTAGAAATCAAGAGCTTGCTTCTTGCTCTAAAGCAGAGTGTGTTTCATGCATGAGAACTGTGCTGTGTGTTTCCCTTCAGAAATGGAGTTAAATCTCAGGCTGTGTGTCTTCCTACATGCAAGACAACTTTTCAGGTAAACTCAGTCACCTTTCAGCTCAAACAAAGGTAGATCATTCACGAAGCTCACACATATCTCGCTCTTAAGTGTAAAGCATTGGATATTAGAGGACCTGTGGTTCATTTCAATTTCAGAAGC
This sequence comes from Onychomys leucogaster, assembly GCA_949786385.1. Lineage (NCBI taxonomy): Eukaryota > Metazoa > Chordata > Mammalia > Rodentia > Cricetidae > Onychomys > Onychomys leucogaster. The sequence goes on along the minus strand of CATKUP010000038.1, from coordinate 1,136,676 downwards.
AGAGTTGAACTAGATATGGTCTGTATGTGTAGGAAACACCGTTCTTTTCTTCTGTCCACACTCAGGTTTCCTGCTTTATTAGAAATTCTAGAAAGCAAGAGTGTGCTTCGTGCTCTAAAGCAGAGTGTGTTTCAAGGATGAGAACTGTGCTGTGTGTTTCCCTTCAGAAATGGAGTTAAATCCCAGGCTCTGTGTCTTCCTACAAGCAAGACTTCGTTTAAGGTAAACTCAGTCAATTTCAGCTCAAACAAAGCTACATCGTTCTAGACTCATACGTTTCTTGCTCTTAAATGTAAAGCATTGGATGTTAGAGGAACTGTGGTTTCTATCAGTTTCAGAAGCAGAGTTGAACTAGATATCGTCTTTATGTGTAGGAACAACCATTCTTTTGTTCTGAGCACACTCACGTTTCCTGCTGTATTAGAGACTCTAGAAATCAAGAGCGTGCTTCTTGCTCTAAAGCAGACTGTGTTTCATGGATGAGAACTGTGCTGTGTGTTTCCCTTTTGAAATGGAGTTATATCCCAGGCTCTGTGTCTTCCTACAAGCTAGACTTAGGTTCAGGTAAACTCAGTCACCTTACAGCTCCAACAAAGCTACATCGTTCTAGGCTCACACGTTTCTCGCTCTTTACTGTAAAGCATTGTATATTTGAGGACCTGTGGTTTGTATCAGTTCAAGAAGCAGAATTGAAGTAGATATGGTCCATATGTCTAGGAAACACCGTTCTTTTTTAATGAGCACACTCAAGTTTCTGGCTCTATTAGAGACTCTACAAATCAAGAGCGTGCTTCTTGTTCTAAAGCAGAGTTTGTTTCATGGATGAGAACTGTGCTGTGAGTTTCCCTTCAGAAATGGAGTTAAATCCCAGGCTCTGTGTCTCCCTCAAGCTAGACTTAGTTCAGGTAAACTCAGTCACCTTTCAGCTCCAACAAAGCTACATCGTTCTAGGCTCACATGTTTCTCGCTCTTAACTGTAAAGTATTGGATATTAGAGGACCTGTGGTTCGTATTAGTTTCAGAAGCAGAGTTGAACTAGATATGTTCTGTATGTGTAGGAAACACCGTTCTTTTCTTCTGACCACACTCAGGTTTCCTGCTTTATTAGAGACTCTAGAAAGCAACAGCGTGATTCGTGCTCTAAAGCAGAGTGTGTTTCATGGATGAGAACTGTACTGTGTGATTCCCTTCAGAAATGGAGTTAAATCCCAGGCTCTGTGTCTTCCTACATACAGACTTCGTTTCAGGTAAACTCAGTCACCTTTCAGCTCCAACAAAGCTACATCATTCTAGGCTCACACGTTTCTCGCTCTTTACTGTAAAGCATTGGATATTAGAGGACCTGTGGTGTGTATCAGTTTCGAAGCAGAGTTGAACTAGATATGGTCTGTATATCTAGGAAACACCATTCAATTTTCTGAGCACACTAAATTTTCTGGCTCTATTAGAGACTCTAGAAATCAAGAGCGTGCTTCTTGCTCTAAAGCAGAGTGTGTTTCATGGATGAGAACTGTGCTGAGTGTTTCCCTTAAGAAATGGAGTTAAATCCCAGGCTCTGTGTCTTCCTACAAGCAAGACTTCATTTGAAGTAATCTCAGTCACCTTTCAGCTCAAACAAAGCTACATCGTTCTAGGCTCACACGATTCTTGCTCTTAAATGTAAAGCATTGGATGTTAGAGGAACTGTGGTTTCTATCAGTTTCAGAAGCAGAGTTGAACTAGATATGGTCCATATGTCTAGGAAACACCGTTCTTTTTTAATGAGCACACTCATGTTTCTGGCTCTATTAGAAACTCTAGAAATCAAGAGCGTGATTCTCGCTCTAAAGCAGAGTGTGGTTCATGGATGAGAACTGTGCTGTGTGTTTCCCTTCAGAAATGGAGTTAAATCCCAGGCTCTGTGTCTTCCTACAAGCTAGACTTCGGTTTAGGTAAATAAGTCACCTTTCAGCTCAAACAAAGCTACATCGTTCTAGGCTTACACGTTTCTCGCTCTTAACTGTAAAGCATTGGATATTAGAGGACCTGTGGTTTGTATCAGTTTCAGAAGCAGAGTTGAACTACCAATTGTCCATATGTGTAGGAAACACCATTCTTTATTTCTGAACACACTCATGTTTCTGGCTCTATTAGAGACTCTAGAAATCAAGAGCTTGCTTCTTGCTCTAAAGCAGAGTGTGTTTCATGCATGAGAACTGTGCTGTGTGTTTCCCTTCAGAAATGGAGTTAAATCTCAGGCTCTGTGTCTTCCTACATGCAAGACAACTTTTCAGGTAAACTCAGTCACCTTTCAGCTCAAACAAAGGTAGATCATTCACGAAGCTCACACGTTTCTCGCTCTTAACTGTAAAGCATTGGATATTAGAGGACCTGTGGTTCATTTCAGTTTCAGAAGAAGAGTTGAACTAGATATGGTCTGTATGTGTAGGAAACACCCTTCTTTTCTTCTGACCACACTCAGGTTTCCTGCTTTATTAGAGATTCTAGAAAGCAAGAGTGTGCTTTGTGCTCTAAAGCAGAGTGTGTTTCAAGGATGAGAACTGTGCTGTGTGTTTCCCTTCAGAAATGGAGTTAAATCCCAGGCTCTGTGTCTTCCTACAAGCAAGACTTCGTTTAAGGTAAACTCAGTCACCTTTCAGCTCAAACAAAGCTACATCGTTCTAGACTCATACGTTTCTTGCTCTTAAATGTAAAGCATTGGATGTTAGAGGAACTGTGGTTTCTATCAGTTTCAGAACCAGAGTTGAACTAGATATCGTCTGTATGTGTAGGAACAACCATTCTTTTGTTCTGAGCACACTCACGTTTCCTGCTGTATTAGAGACTCTAGAAATCAAGAGCGTGCTTCTTGCTCTAAAGCAGACTGTGTTTCATGGATGAGAACTGTGCTGTGTGTTTCCCTTTTGAAATGGAGTTATATCCCAGGCTCTGTGTCTTCCTACAAGCTAGACTTAGGTTCAGGTAAACTCAGTCACCTTACAGCTCCAACAAAGCTACATCGTTCTAGGCTCACACGTTTCTCGCTCTTTACTGTAAAGCATTGTATATTAGAGGACCTGTGGTTTGTATCAGTTCAAGAAGCAGAGTTGAAGTAGATATGGTCCATATGTCTAGGAAACACCGTTCTTTTTTAATGAGCACACTCAAGTTTCTGGCTCTATTAGAGACTCTACAAATCAAGAGCGTGCTTCTTGTTCTAAAGCAGAGTTTGTTTCATGGATGAGAACTGTGCTGTGCGTTTCCCTTCAGAAATGGAGTTAAATCCCAGGCTCTGTGTCTCCCTCAAGCTAGACTTAGTTCAGGTAAACTCAGTCACCTTTCAGCTCCAACAAAGCTACATCGTTCTAGGCTCACATGTTTCTCGCCCTTAACTGTAAAGTATTGGATATTAGAGGACCTGTGGTTCGTATTAGTTTCAGAAGCCGAGATGAACTAGATATGTTCTGTATGTGTAGGAAACACCGTTCTTTTCTTCTGACCACACTCAGGTTTCCTGCTTTATTAGAGACTCTAGAAAGCAACAGCGTGCTTCGTGCTCTAAAGCAGAGTGTGTTTCATGGATGAGAACTGTGCTGTGTGTTTCCCTTCAGAAATGGAGTTAAATCCCAGGCTCTGTGTCTTCCTACAAGAAAGACTTGGTTTAAGGTAAACTCCGTCACCTTTCAGCTCAAACAAAGCTACATCGTTCTAGGCTCACACCTTTCTTGCGATTAAATGTAAAGCATTGGATGTTAGAGGAACAGTGGTTTCTATCAGTTTCAGAAGCAGAGTTGAACTAGATATCGTCTGTAAGTCTAGGAACCAACGTTCTTTTGTTCTGAGCACACTCATGTTTCCTGCTGTATTAGAGACTCTAGAAATCAAGAACGTGCTTCTTGCTCTAAAGCAGACTGTGTTTCATGGATGAGAACTGTGCTGTGTGTTTCCCTTCAGAAATGGAGTTAAATCCCAGGCTCTGTGTCTTCCTACAAGCCAGACTTCATTTAAGGTAAACTCAGTCACCTTTCAGCTCAAACAAATCTACATCGTTCTAGGCTCACACGTTTCTCGCTCTTTACTGTAAAGCATTGGATATTAGAGGACCTGTGGTTTGTATCAGTTTCAGAAGCAGAGTTGAACTAGATATGGTCCGTATATCTAGGAAACACCATTTAATTTTCTGAGCACACTAAATTTTCTGGCTCTATTAGAGACTCTAGAAATCAAGAGCGTGCTTCTTGCTCTAAAGCAGAGTGTGTTTCATGGATGAGAACTGTGCTGAGTGTTTCCCTTAAGAAATGGAGTTAAATCGCAGGCTCTGTGTCTTCCTACAAGCAAGACTTCATTTAAGGTAAACTCAGTCACCTTTCAGCTCAAACAAAGCTACATCGTTCTAGGCTCACACGATTCTTGCTCTTAAATGTTAAGCATTGGAATTTAGAGGACCTGTGGTTTCTATCAGTTTCAGAAGCAGAGTTGAACTAGATATGGTCTGTATGTGTAGGAACCACCGTTCTTTTATAATGAGCACACTCACGTTTCTTGCTGTATTAGAGACTCTAGAAATCAAGAGCGTGCTTCTTGCTCTAAAGCAGACTGTGTTTCATGGATGAGAACTGTGCTGTGTTTTTCCGTTCAGAAATGGAGTTAAATCCCAAGTTCTGTGTCTTCCTACAAGCTACACTTCGGTTCAGGTAAACTCCGTCACCTTTAAGCTCCAACAAAGCTACATCGTTCTAGGCTCACACGTTTCTCGCTCTTAACTGTAAAGCATTGCATGTTAGAGGACCTGTGGTTTGTATCAGTTTCAGAAGCAGAATTGAACTACCAATGGTCTGTATGTGTAGGAAACACCGTTCTTTTTTTCTGAGTAAACTCAAGTTTCTGGCTCTATTAGAAACTCTAGAAATCAAGAGCGTGCTTCTCGCTCTAAAGCAGAGTGTGTTTCATGGATGCGATCTGTGCTGTGTGTTTCCCTTCAGAAATGGAGTTAAATCCCAGGCTCTGTGTCTTCCTACAAGCTAGACTTCGGTTTAGGTAAATCAGTCACCTTTCAGCTCCAACAAAGCTACATCGTTCTAGGCTCACACGTTTCTCGCTCTTAACTGTAAAGCATTGGATATTAGAGGACCTGTGGTTTGTATCAGTTTCAGAAGCAGAGTTGAACTACCAATTGTCCATATGTGTAGGAAACACCATTCTTTATTTCTGAGCACACTCATGTTTCTGGCTCTATTAGAGACTCCAGAAATCAAGAGCTTGCTTCTTGCTCTAAAGCAGAGTGTGTTTCATGCATGAGAACTGTGCTGTGTGTTTCCCTTCAGAAATGGAGTTAAATCCCAGGCTCTGTGTCTTCCTACATGCAAGACAACTTTTCAGGTAAACTCAGTCACCTTTCAGCTCAAACAAAGGTAGATCATTCACGAAGCTCACACGTTTCTCGCTCTTAAATGTAAAGCATTGGATGTTAGAGGACCGGTTTTTTGTATCAGTTTCATAAGCAGAGTTGAACTAGATATGTTCCATGTGTCTAGGAAACACCGTTCTTTTTTAATGAGTACACTCAAGTTTCTGGCTCTATTAGAGACTCTAGAAATCAAGAGCGTGCTTCTTGCTGTAAAGCAGAGTTTGTTTCAGGGATGAGAACTGTGCTGTGTGTTTCCCTTCAGAAATGGAGTTAAATCCCAGGCTCTGTGTCTTCCCACAAGCTAGACGTCGGTTCCGGTAAATTCAGTCACCTTTCAGCTCCAACAAAGCTACATCATTCAAGGCTCACACGTTTCTTGCTCTTTACTGTAAAGCATTGGATATTAGAGGACCTGTGGTTTGTATCAGTTTCAGAAGCAGAGTTGAACTAGATATGGTCCGTATATCTAGGAAACACCATTCAATTTTCTGAGCACACTAAATTTTCTGGCTCTATTAGAGACTCTAGAAATCAAGAGCGTGCTTCTTGCTCTAAAGCAGAGTGTGTTTCATCGATGAGAACTGTGCTGAGTGTTTCCTTTAAGAAATGGAGTTAAATCCCAGGCTCTGTGTCTTCCTACAAGCAAGACTTCATTTTAGGTAAACTCAGTCACCTTTCAGCTCAAACAAAGCTACATCGTTCTAGGCTCACACGATTCTTGCTCTTAAATGTAAAGCATTGGATGTTAGAGGACCTGTGGTTTCTATCAGTTTCAGAAGCAGAGTTGAACTAGATATGGTCTGTATGTGTAGGAACCACCGTTCTTTTGTTCTGAGCACACTCACGTTTCTTGCTGTATTAGAGACTCTAGAAATCAAGAGCGTGCTTCTTGCTCTAAAGCAGACTGTGTTTCATGGATGAGAACTGTGCTGTGTTTTTCCGTTCAGAAATGGAGTTAAATCCCAAGTTCTGTGTCTTCCTACAAGCTACACTTCGGTTCAGGTAAACTCCGTCACCTTTAAGCTCCAACAAAGCTACATCGTTCTAGGCTCACACGTTTCTCGCTCTTAACTCTAAAGCATTGGATGTTAGAGGACCTGTGGTTTGTATCAGTTTCAGAAGCAGAGTTGAACTACCAATTGTCCATATGTGTAGGAAACACCATTCTTTATTTCTGAGCACACTCATGTTTCTGGCTCTATTAGAGACTCTAGAAATCAAGAGCTTGCTTCTTGCTCTAAAGCAGAGTGTGTTTCATGCATGAGAACTGTGCTGTGTGTTTCCCTTCAGAAATGGAGTTAAATCCCAGGCTCTGTGTCTTCCTACATGCAAGACAACTTTTCAGGTAAACTCAGTCACCTTTCAGCTCAAACAAAGGTAGATCATTCACGAAGCTCACACGTTTCTCGCTCTTAAATGTAAAGCATTGGATATTAGAGGACCTGTGGTTCATTTCAGTTTCAGAAGCAGAGTTGAACTAGATATGGTCTGTATGTGTAGGAAACACCGTTCTTTTCTTCTGACCACACTCAGGTTTCCTGCTTTATTAAAGATTCTAGAAAGCAAGAGTGTGCTTCGTGCTCTAAAGCAGAGTGTGTTTCAAGGATGAGAACTGTGCTGTGTGTTTCCCTTCAGAAATGGAGTTAAATCCCAGGCTCTGTGTCTTACTACAAGCAAGACTTCGTTTAAGGTAAACTCAGTCACCTTTCAGCTCAAACAAAGCTACATCGTTCTAGACTCATACGTTTCTTGCTCTTAAATGTAAAGCATTGGATGTTAGAGGAACTGTGGTTTCTATCATTTTCAGAAGCAGAGTTGAACTAGATATCGTCTGTATGTGTAGGAACCACCGTTCTTTTGTTCTGAGCACACTCACGTTTCCTGCTGTATTAGACACTCTAGAAATCAAGAACGTGCTTCTTGCTGTAAAGCAGAGTTTGTTTCAGGGATGAGAACTGTGCTGTGTGTTTCCCTTTTGAAATGGAGTTAAATCCCAGGCTCTGTGTCTTCCTACAAGCTAGACTTATGTTCAGGTAAACTCAGTCACCTTTCAGCTCCAACAAAGCTACATCGTTCTAGGCTCACACGTTTCTTGCTCTTTACTGTAAAGCATTGGATATTAGAGGACCTGTGGTTTGTATCAGTTTCAGAAGCATAGTTGAACTACCAATGGTCCATATGTGTAAGAAACACCGTTCTTTTTTTCTGAGCACACTCAGGTTTCCTGCTTTATTAGAGACTCTAGAAAGCATCAGCTTGCTTCGTGCTCTAAAGCAGAGTTTGTTTCATGGATGAGAACTGTGCTGTGTGTTTCCCTTCTGAAATGGAGTTAAATCCCAGGATCTGTGTCTTCCCACAAGCTAGACGTCGGTTCAGGTGAACTCAGTCACCTTTCAGCTCCAACAAATCTAAATCATTTCAGGCTCACACGTTTCTCGCTCTTTACTGTAAAGCATTGGATGTTAGAGGACCTGTGGTTTGTGTCAGTTTCAGAAGAAGAGTTGAACTACCAATGGTCCATATGTGTAGGAAACACTGTTCTTTTTTTCTGAGTACACTCAAGTTTCTGGCCTTATTACAGATTCTAGAAATGAAGAGCATGCTTCTCGCTCTAAAGCAGAGTGTATTTATTTGATGAGAACTGTGATGTGTGTTTCCCTTCAGAAATGGAGTTAAATCCCAGGCTCTGTGTCTTCCTACAAGATAGCCTTCGGTTCAGGTAAACTCAGTCACCTTTCAGCTCAAAAAAATGCTACATCGTTCTAGGCTCACACGTTTCTCGCTCTTAAATGTAAAGCATTGGATATTAGAGGACCTGTGGTTTGTATCAGTTTCAGAAGCAGAGTTGAACTACCAATGGTCCATATGTGTAAGAAACACCGTTCTTTTTTTCTGAGCACACTCATGTTTCCTGCTTTATTAGAGACTCTAGAAAGCAACAGCGTGCTTCGTGCTCTAAAGCAGAGTGTGTTTCATGGATGAGAACTGTGCTGTGTGTTTCCCTTCAGAAATGGAGTTAAATCCCAGGCTCTGTGTCTTCCTACAAGAAAGACTTGGTTTAAGGTAAACTCAGTCACCTTTCAGCTCAAACAAAGCTACATCGTTCTAGGCTCACACCTTTCTTGTGATTAAATGTAAAGCATTGGATGTTAGAGGAACAGTGGTTTCTATCAGTTTCAGAAGCAGAGTTGAACTAGATATCGTCTGTAAGTCTAGGAACCAACGTTCTTTTGTTCTGAGCACACTCATTTTTCCTGCTGTATTAGAGACTCTAGAAATCAAGAACGTGCTTCTTGCTCTAAAGCAGACTGTGTTTCATGGATGAGAACTGTGCTGTGTGTTTCCCTTCAGAAATGGAGTTAAATCCCAGGCTCTGTGTCTTCCTACAAGCAAGACTTCATTTAAGGTAAACTCAGTCACCTTTCAGCTCAAACAAATCTACATCGTTCTAGGCTCACACGTTTCTCGCTCTTTACTGTAAAGCATTGGATATTAGAGGACCTGTGGTTTGTATCAGTTTCAGAAGCAGAGTTGAACTAGATATGGTCCGTATATCTAGGAAACACCATTTAATTTTCTGAGCACACTAAATTTTCTGGCTCTATTAGAGACTCTAGAAATCAAGAGCGTGCTTCTTGCTCTAAAGCAGAGTGTGTTTCATGGATGAGAACTGTGCTGAGTGTTTCCCTTAAGAAATGGAGTTAAATCGCAGGCTCTGTGTCTTCCTACAAGCAAGACTTCATTTAAGGTAAACTCAGTCACCTTTCAGCTCAAACAAAGCTACATCGTTCTAGGCTCACACGATTCTTGCTCTTAAATGTTAAGCATTGGAATTTAGATTACCTGTGGTTTCTATCAGTTTCAGAAGCAGAGTTGAACTAGATATGGTCTGTATGTGTAGGAACCACCGTTCTTTTATTCTGAGCACACTCACGTTTCTTGCTGTATTAGAGACTCTAGAAATCAAGAGCGTGCTTCTTGCTCTAAAGCAGACTGTGTTTCATGGATGAGAACTGTGCTGTGTTTTTCCGTTCAGAAATGGAGTTAAATCCCAAGTTCTGTGTCTTCCTACAAGCTACACTTCGGTTCAGGTAAACTCCGTCACCTTTAAGCTCCAACAAAGCTACATCGTTCTAGGCTCACACGTTTCTCGCTCTTAACTGTAAAGCATTGCATGTTAGAGGACCTGTGGTTTGTATCAGTTTCAGAAACAGAATTGAACTACCAATGGTCTGTATGTGTAGGAAACACCGTTCTTTTTTTCTGAGTAAACTCAAGTTTCTGGCTCTATTAGAAACTCTAGAAATCAAGAGCGTGCTTCTCGCTCTAAAGCAGAGTGTGTTTCATGGATGCGACCTGTGCTGTGTGTTTCCCTTCAGAAATGGAGTTAAATCCCAGGCTCTGTGTCTTCCTACAAGCTAGACTTCGGTTTAGGTAAATCAGTCACCTTTCAGCTCAAACAAAGCTACATCGTTCTAGGCTCACACGTTTCTCGCTCTTAACTGTAAAGCATTGGATATTAGAGGACCTGTGGTTTGTATCAGTTTCAGAAGCAGAGTTGAACTACCAATTGTCCATATGTGTAGGAAACACCATTCTTTATTTCTGAGCACACTCATGTTTCTGGCTCTATTAGAGACTCTAGAAATCAAGAGCTTGCTTCTTGCTCTAAAGCAGAGTGTGTTTCATGCATGAGAACTGTGCTGTGTGTTTCCCTTCAGAAATGGAGTTAAATGCCAGGCTCTGTGTCTTCCTACATGCAAGACAACTTTTCAGGTAAACTCAGTCACCTTTCAGCTCAAACAAAGGTAGATCATTCACGAAGCTCACACGTTTCTCGCTCTTAACTGTAAAGCATTGGATATTAGAGGACCTGTGGTTCATTTCAGTTTCAGAAGCAGAGTTGAACTAGATATGGTCTGTATGTGTAGGAAACACCGTTCTTTTCTTCTGACCACACTCAGGTTTCCTGCTTCATTAAAGATTCTAGAAAGCAAGAGTGTGCTTCGTGCTCTAAAGCAGAGTGTGTATCAAGGATGAGAACTGTGCTGTGTGTTTCCCTTCAGAAATGGAGTTAAATCCCAGGCTCTGTGTCTTCCTACAAGCAAGACTTCGTTTAAGGTAAACTCAGTCAATTTCAGCTCAAACAAAGCTACATCGTTCTAGACTCATACGTTTCTTGCTCTTAAATGTAAAGCATTGGATGTTAGAGGAACTGTGGTTTCTATCAGTTTCAGAAGCAGAGTTGAACTAGATATTGTCTGTATGTGTAGGAACCACTGTTCTTTTGTTCTGAGCACACTCACGTTTCCTGCTGTATTAGAGACTCTAGAAATCAAGAGCGTGCTTCTTGCTCTAAAGCAGACTGTGTTTCATGGATGAGAACTGTGCTGTGTGTTTTCCTTTTGAAATGGAGTTAAATCCCAGGCTCTGTGTCTTCCTACAAGCTAGACTTAGGTTCAGGTAACCTCAGTCATCTTTCAGCTCCAACAAAGCTACATCGGTCTAGGCTCACACGTTTCTCGCTCTTTACTGTAAAGCATTGGATATTAGAGGACCTGTGGTTTGTATCAGTTTCAGAAGCAGAGTTGAACTAGATATGGTCCGTATATCTTGGAAACACCTTTGTTTTTATCTGAGCACAATCATGTTTCTGGCTCTTTTAGAGACTCTAGAAAGCAAGAGCGTGCTTCTTGCTATAAAGCAGAGTGTGTTTCATGGATGAGAACTGTGCTGTGTGTTTCCCTTCAGCAATGGAGTTAAATCCCAGGCTCTGTGTCTTCCTACAAGCTAGACTTCAGTTCAGTTAAACTCAGTCATCTTTCAGCTCAAACAAAGCTACATCGTTCTAGGCTCACACCTTTCTTGCGATTAAATGTAAAGCATTGGATGATAGAGGAACAGTGGTTTCTTTCAGTTTCAGAAGCAGAGTTGAACTAGATATCGTCTGTAAGTCTAGGAACCAACGTTTTTGGTTCTGAGCACACTCATGTTTCCTGCTGTATTAGAGACTCTAGAAATCAAGAGCGTGCTTCTTGCTCTAAAGCAGACTGTGTTTCATGGATGAGAACTGTGCTTCAGTGTTTCCCTTCAGAAATGGAGTTAAATCCCAGGCTCTGTGTCTTCCTACAAGCAAGACTTCATTTAAGGTAAACTCAGTCACCTTTCAGCTCAAACAAATCTACATCGTTCTAGGCTCACACGTTTCTCGCTCTTTACTGTAAAGCATTGGATATTAGAGGACCTGTGGTTTGTATCATTTTCGGAAGCAGAGTTGAACTAGATATGGTCCGTATATCTAGGAAACACCATTCAATTTTCTGAGCACAATAAATTTTCTGGCTCTATTAGAGACTCTAGAAATCAAGAGCGTGCTTCTTGCTCTAAAGCAGACTGTGTTTCATGGATGAGAACTGTGCTGTGTTTTTCCGTTCAGAAATGGAGTTAAATCCCAAGTTCTGTGTCTTCCTACAAGCTACACATCGGTTCAGGTAAACTCTGTAACCTTTAAGCTCCAACAAAGCTACATCGTTCTAGGCTCACACGTTTCTCGCTCTTAACTCTAAAGCATTGGATGTTAGAGGACCTGTGGTTTGTATCAGTTTCAGAAGCAGAGTTGAACTAGATATGGTCCATATGTCTAGGAAACACCGTTCTTTTTTAATGAGCACACTCATGTTTCTGGCTCTATTAGAAACTCTAGAAATCAGAGCGTGCTTCTCGCTCTAAAGCAGAGTGTGTTTCATGGATGAGAACTGTGCTGTGTGTTTCCCTTCAGAAATGGAGTTAAATCCCAGGCTCTGTGTCTTCCTACAAGCTAGACTTCGGTTTAGGTAAATCAGTCACCTTTCAGCTCAAACAAAGGTACATCGTTCTAGGCTCACACGTTTCTGGCTCTTAACTGTAAAGCATTGGATATTAGAGGACCTGTGGTTTGTATCAGTTTCAGAAGCAGAGTTGAACTACCAATTGTCCATATGTGTAGGAAACACCATTCTTTATTTCTGAGCACACTCATGTTTCTGGCTCTATTAGAGAATCTAGAAATCAAGAGCTTGCTTCTAGCTCTAAAGCACAGTGTGTTTCATGCATGAGAACTGTGCTGTGTGTTTCCCTTCAGAAATGGAGTTAAATCCCAGGCTCTGTGTCTTCCTACATGCAAGACAACTTTTCAGGTAAACTCAGTCAACTTTCAGCTCAAACAAAGGTAGATCATTCACAAAGCTCACACGTTTCTCGCTCTTAACTGTAAAGCATTGGATATTAGAGGACCTGTAGTTCATTTCAGTTTCAGAAGCACAGTTGAACTAGATATGTTCTGTATGTGTAGGAAACACCGTTCTTATCTTCTGACCACACTCAGGTTTCTTGCTTTATTAGAGATTCTAGAAAGCAAGAGTGTGCTTCGTGCTCTAAAGCAGAGTGTGTTTCAAGGATGAGATCTGTGCTGTGTGTTTCCCTTCAGAAATGGAGTTAAATCCCAGGCTCTGTGTCTTCTTACAAGCAAGACTTCGTTTAAGGTAAACTCAGTCACCTTTCAGCTCAAACAAAGCTACATCGTTCTAGACTCATACGTTTCTTGCTCTTAAATGTAAAGCATTGGATGTTAGAGGAACTGTGGTTTCTATCAGTTTCAGAAGCAGAGTTGAACTAGATATCGTCTGTATGTGTAGGACCCACCGTTCTTTTGTTCTGAGCACACTCACGTTTCCTGCTGTATTAGATACTCTAGAAATCAAGAGCGTGCTTCTTGCTCTAAAGCACACTGTGTTTCATGGATGAGAACTGTGCTGTGTGTTTCCATTTTGAAATGGAGTTAAATCCCAGGCTCTGTGTCTTCCTACAAGCTAGACTTAGTTTCAGGTAAACTCAGTCAACTTTCAGCTCCAACAAATCTACATCGTTCTAGGCTCACACGTTTCTTGCTCTTTACTGTAAAGCATTGGATATTAGACTACCTGTGGTTTGTATCAGTTACAGAAGCAGAGTTGAACTAGATATGGTCCGTATGTCTTGGAAACACCTTTCTTTTTATCTGAGCACACTCATGTTTCTGGCTCTATTAGAGACTCTAGAAAGAAAGAGAGTGCTTCTTGCTCTAAAGCAGAGTTTGTTTCATGGAAGAGAACTGTGCTGTGTGTTTCCCTTCAGCAATGGAGTTAAATCCCAGGCTCTGTGTCTTCCTACAAGCTAGACTTCAGATCAGTTAAACTCAGTCATCTTTCAGATCAAACAAAGCTACATCGTTCTAGGCTCACACGTTTCTTGCTCTTAAATGTAAAGCATTGGATGTTAGAGTACCTGTGGTTTGTATCAGTTTCAGAAGCAGGGTTGAACTAGATATGGTCCATATGTCTAGGAAACACCGTTCTTTTTTAATGAGCACACTCAAGTTTCTGGCTCTATTAGAGACTCTACAAATCAATAGCGTGCTTCTTGCTCTAAAGCAGAGTGTGTTTCATGGATGAGAACTGTGCTGAGTGTTTCCCTTAAGAAATGGAGTTAAATCCCAGGCTCTGTGTCTTCCTACAAGGAAGAATTCGTTTAAGGAAAACTCAGTCACCTTTCAGCTCAAACAAATCTACATCGTTCTATGCTCACACGATTCTTGCTCTTAAATGTAAAGCATTGGATGTTGGAGGAACTGTGGTTTCTATCAGTTTCAGAAGCATAGTTGAACTAGATACGGTCTGTATGTATAGGATCCACCGATCTTTTGTTCTGAGCACACTCACATTTCCTGCTTTATTAGAGACTCTAGAAATCAAGAGCGTGCTTCTTGCTCTAAAGCAGACTGTGTTTCTTGGATGAGAACTGTGCTGTGTTTTTCCCTTCAGAAATGGAGTTAAATCCCAGGCTCTGTGTCTTCCTACAACCTAGATTTAGGTTCAGGTAAACTCAGTCACCTTTCAGCTCCAACAAATCTACATCGTTCTAGGCTCACACGTTTCTTGCTCTTTACTGTAAAGCATTGGATATTAGACTACCTGTGGTTTGTATCAGTTACAGAAGCAGAGTTGAACTAGATATGGTCCGTATGTCTTGGAAACACCTTTCTTTTTATCTGAGCACACTCATGTTTCTGGCTCTATTAGAGACTCTAGAAAGAAAGAGAGTGCTTCTTGCTCTAAAGCAGAGTTTGTTTCATGGAAGAGAACTGTGCTGTGTGTTTCCCTTCAGCAATGGAGTTAAATCCCAGGCTCTGTGTCTTCCTACAAGCTAGACTTCAGATCAGTTAAACTCAGTCATCTTTCAGATCAAACAAAGCTACATCGTTCTAGGCTCACACGTTTCTTGCTCTTAAATGTAAAGCATTGGATGTTAGAGTACCTGTGGTTTGTATCAGTTTCAGAAGCAGGGTTGAACTAGATATGGTCCATATGTCTAGGAAACACCGTTCTTTTTTAATGAGCACACTCAAGTTTCTGGCTCTATTAGAGACTCTACAAATCAATAGCGTGCTTCTTGCTCTAAAGCAGAGTGTGTTTCATGGATGAGAACTGTGCTGAGTGTTTCCCTTAAGAAATGGAGTTAAATCCCAGGCTCTGTGTCTTCCTACAAGGAAGAATTCGTTTAAGGAAAACTCAGTCACCTTTCAGCTCAAACAAATCTACATCGTTCTATGCTCACACGATTCTTGCTCTTAAATGTAAAGCATTGGATGTTGGAGGAACTGTGGTTTCTATCAGTTTCAGAAGCATAGTTGAACTAGATACGGTCTGTATGTATAGGATCCACCGATCTTTTGTTCTGAGCACACTCACATTTCCTGCTTTATTAGAGACTCTAGAAATCAAGAGCGTGCTTCTTGCTCTAAAGCAGACTGTGTTTCTTGGATGAGAACTGTGCTGTGTTTTTCCCTTCAGAAATGGAGTTAAATCCCAGGCTCTGTGTCTTCCTACAACCTAGATTTAGGTTCAGGTAAACTCAGTCACCTTTCAGCTCCAACAAAGCTACATCATTCCAGGCTCACAAGTTTCTCGCTATTAACTGTAAAGTATTGGATACTAGAGGACTGGGTTTCGTATTAGTTTCAGAAGCAGAGTTGAACTAGATATGTTCTGTATGTGTAGGAAACACCGTTCTTTTCTTCTGACCACACTCAGGTTTCCTGCTTTATTAGAGACTCTAGAAAGCAACAGCATGATTCGTGCTCTAAAGCAGAGTGTGTTTCATGGATGACAACTGTGCTGTGTGGTTCCCTTCAGAAATGGAGTTAAATCCCAGGCTCTGTGTTCCTACAAGCAAGACTTCATTTAAGGTAAACTCAGTCACCTTTCAGCTCAAACAAAGCTACATCGATCTAGGCTCACACGTTTCTTGCTCTTAAATGTAAAGCATTGGATGTTAGAGGACCTGTGGTTTGTATCAGTTTCAGAAGCAGAGTTGAACTAGATATGGTCCATATGTCTAGGAAACACCGTTCTTTTTTAATGAGCACACTCATGTTTCTGGCTCTATTAGAAACTCTAGAAATCAAGAGCGTGCTTCTTGCTCTAAAGCAGAGTGTGTTTCATGGATGAGAACTGTGCTGTGTTTTTCCCTTCAGAAATGGAGTTAAATCCCAGGCTCTGTGTCTTCCTACAAGCTAGACTTCGGTTTAGGTAAATCAGTCACCTTTCAGCTCAAACAAAGCTACATCGTTCTAGGCTCACACGTTTCTCGCTCTTACCTGTAAAGCATTGGATATTAGAGGACCTGTGGTTTGTATCAGTATCAGAAGCAGAGTTGAACTACCAATTGTCCATATGTGTAGGAAACACCATTCTTTATTTCTGAGCACACTCATGTTTCTGGCTCTATTAGAGACTCTAGAAATCAAGAGCTTGCTTCTTGCTCTAAAGCAGAGTGTGTTTCATGCATGAGAACTGTGCTGTGTGTTTCCCTTCAGAAATGGAGTTAAATCTCAGGCTGTGTGTCTTCCTACATGCAAGACAACTTTTCAGGTAAACTCAGTCACCTTTCAGCTCAAACAAAGGTAGATCATTCACGAAGCTCACACATATCTCGCTCTTAAGTGTAAAGCATTGGATATTAGAGGACCTGTGGTTCATTTCAATTTCAGAAGCAGAGTTGAACTAGATATGGTCTGTATGTGTAGGAAACACCGTTCTTTTCTTCTGTCCACACTCAGGTTTCCTGCTTTATTAGAAATTCTAGAAAGCAAGAGTGTGCTTCGTGCTCTAAAGCAGAGTGTGTTTCAAGGATGAGAACTGTGCTGTGTGTTTCCCTTCAGAAATGGAGTTAAATCCCAGGCTCTGTGTCTTCCTACAAGCAAGACTTCGTTTAAGGTAAACTCAGTCAATTTCAGCTCAAACAAAGCTACATCGTTCTAGACTCATACGTTTCTTGCTCTTAAATGTAAAGCATTGGATGTTAGAGGAACTGTGGTTTCTATCAGTTTCAGAACCACAGTTGAACTAGATATCGTCTTTATGTGTAGGAACAACCATTCTTTTGTTCTGAGCACACTCACGTTTCCTGCTGTATTAGAGACTCTAGAAATCAAGAGCGTGCTTCTTGCTCTAAAGCAGACTGTGTTTCATGGATGAGAACTGTGCTGTGTGTTTCCCTTTTGAAATGGAGTTATATCCCAGGCTCTGTGTCTTCCTACAAGCTAGACTTAGGTTCAGGTAAACTCAGTCACCTTACAGCTCCAACAAAGCTACATCGTTCTAGGCTCACACGTTTCTCGCTCTTTACTGTAAAGCATTGTATATTAGAGGACCTGTGGTTTGTATCAGTTCAAGAAGCAGAATTGAAGTAGATATGGTCCATATGTCTAGGAAACACCGTTCTTTTTTAATGAGCACACTCAAGTTTCTGGCTCTATTAGAGACTCTACAAATCAAGAGCGTGCTTCTTGTTCTAAAGCAGAGTTTGTTTCATGGATGAGAACTGTGCTGTGCGTTTCCCTTCAGAAATGGAGTTAAATCCCAGGCTCTGTGTCTCCCTCAAGCTAGACTTAGTTCAGGTAAACTCAGTCACCTTTCAGCTCCAACAAAGCTACATCGTTCTAGGCTCACATGTTTCTCGCTCTTAACTGTAAAGTATTGGATATTAGAGGACCTGTGGTTCGTATTAGTTTCAGAAGCAGAGTTGAACTAGATATGTTCTGTATGTGTAGGAAACACCGTTCTTTTCTTCTGACCACACTCAGGTTTCCTGCTTTATTAGAGACTCTAGAAAGCAACAGCGTGATTCGTGCTCTAAAGCAGAGTGTGTTTCATGGATGAGAACTGTACTGTGTGATTCCCTTCAGAAATGGAGTTAAATCCCAGGCTCTGTGTCTTCCTACATACAGACTTCGTTTCAGGTAAACTCAGTCACCTTTCAGCTCCAACAAAGCTACATCATTCTAGGCTCACACGTTTCTCGCTCTTTACTGTAAAGCATTGGAAATTAGAGGACCTGTGGTGTGTATCAGTTTCGAAGCAGAGTTGAACTAGATATGGTCTGTATATCTAGGAAACACCATTCAATTTTCTGAGCACACTAAATTTTCTGGCTCTATTAGAGACTCTAGAAATCAAGAGCGTGCTTCTTGCTCTAAAGCAGAGTGTGTTTCATGGATGAGAACTGTGCTGAGTGTTTCCCTTAAGAAATGGAGTTAAATCACAGGCTCTGTGTCTTCCTACAAGCAAGACTTCATTTGAAGTAATCTCAGTCACCTTTCAGCTCAAACAAAGCTACATCGTTCTAGGCTCACACGATTCTTGCTCTTAAATGTAAAGCATTGGATGTTAGAGGAACTGTGGTTTCTATCAGTTTCAGAAGCAGAGTTGAACTAGATATGGTCCATATGTCTAGGAAACACCGTTCTTTTTTAATGAGCACACTCATGTTTCTGGCTCTATTAGAAACTCTAGAAATCAAGAGCGTGCTTCTCGCTCTAAAGCAGAGTGTGTTTCATGGATGCGATCTGTGCTGTGTGTTTCCCTTCAGAAATGGAGTTAAATCCCAGGCTCTGTGTCTTCCTACAAGCTAGACTTCGGTTTAGGTAAATCAGTCACCTTTCAGCTCAAACAAAGCTACATCGTTCTAGGCTCACACGTTTCTCGCTCTTAACTGTAAAGCATTGGATATTAGAGGACCTGTGGTTTGTATCAGTTTCAGAAGCAGAGTTGAACTACCAATTGTCCATATGTGTAGGAAACACCATTCTTTATTTCTGAACACACTCATGTTTCTGGCTCTATTAGAGACTCTAGAAATCAAGAGCTTGCTTCTTGCTCTAAAGCAGAGTGTGTTTCATGCATGAGAACTGTGCTGTGTGTTTCCCTTCAGAAATGGAGTTAAATCTCAGGCTCTGTGTCTTCCTACATGCAAGACAACTTTTCAGGTAAACTCAGTCACCTTTCAGCTCAAACAAAGGTAGATCATTCACGAAGCTCACACGTTTCTCGCTCTTAACTGTAAAGCATTGGATATTAGAGGACCTGTGGTTCATTTCAGTTTCAGAAGCAGAGTTGAACTAGATATGGTCTGTATGTGTAGGAAACACCCTTCTTTTCTTCTGACCACACTCAGGTTTCCTGCTTTATTAGAGATTCTAGAAAGCAAGAGTGTGCTTTGTGCTCTAAAGCAGAGTGTGTTTCAAGGATGAGAACTGTGCTGTGTGTTTCCCTTCAGAAATGGAGTTAAATCCCAGGCTCTGTATCTTCCTACAAGCAAGACTTCGTTTAAGGTAAACTCAGTCACCTTTCAGCTCAAACAAAGCTACATCGTTCTAGACTCATACGTTTCTTGCTCTTAAATGTAAAGCATTGGATGTTAGAGGAACTGTGGTTTCTATCAGTTTCAGAACAAGAGTTGAACTAGATATCGTCTGTATGTGTAGGAACAACCATTCTTTTGTTCTGAGCACACTCACGTTTCCTGCTGTATTAGAGACTCTAGAAATCAAGAGCGTGCTCCTTGCTCTAAAGCAGACTGTGTTTCATGGATGAGAACTGTGCTGTGTGTTTCCCTTTTGAAATGGAGTTATATCCCAGGCTCTGTGTCTTCCTACAAGCTAGACTTAGGTTCAGGTAAACTCAGTCACCTTACAGCTCCAACAAAGCTACATCGTTCTAGGCTCACACGTTTCTCGCTCTTTACTGTAAAGCATTGTATATTAGAGGACCTGTGGTTTGTATCAGTTCAAGAAGCAGAGTTGAAGTAGATATGGTCCATATGTCTAGGAAACACCGTTCTTTTTTAATGAGCACACTCAAGTTTCTGGCTCTATTAGAGACTCTACAAATCAAGAGCGTGCTTCTTGTTCTAAAGCAGAGTTTGTTTCATGGATGAGAACTGTGCTGTGCGTTTCCCTTCAGAAATGGAGTTAAATCCCAGGCTCTGTGTCTCCCTCAAGCTAGACTTAGTTCAGGTAAACTCAGTCACCTTTCAGCTCCAACAAAGCTACATCGTTCTAGGCTCACATGTTTCTCGCTCTTAACTGTATAGTATTGGATATTAGAGGACCTGTGGTTCGTATTAGTTTCAGAAGCCGAGTTGAACTAGATATGTTCTGTATGTGTAGGAAACACCGTTCTTTTCTTAGGACCACACTCAGGTTTCCTGCTTTATTAGAGACTCTAGAAAGCAACAGCGTGTGTGTTTCATGGATGAGAACTGTGCTGTGTGTTTCCCTTCAGAAATGGATTTAAATTCCAGGCTTCGTGTCTTCCTACAAGCATGACTTCTTTTCAGGTAAACTCAGTCACATTTTAGCTCCAACGAAACAACATCGTTCACGTAGCTCACACGTTTCTCGCTCTTAACTGAAAATCATTGGATGTTAGAGGAACTGTGGTTTGTATCACTTTCAGAATCAGAGTTGAACTAGATATGGTCTCTATGTGTAGAAAACACCATTCTTTTGTTCTGACCACACTCACGTTTCCTGCTTTATTAGAGACTCTAGAAAGCAAGAGCGTGCTTCTTGCTCTAAAGCAGAGTGTGTTTCATAAATGAGAACTGTGCTGTGTTTTCCCCTTCAGAAATGGAGTTATACCCCAGGCTCTGTGTCTTCCTACAAGCAAGAGGTCGGTTCTGGTAAACTCAGTCAGTTTTCATCTCAAACAAAGCTACGTCGTTCACGTAGCTCACACGTTTCTCGCTCTTAACTGTAAAGCATTGTCTATTAGAGGACCAGTGGTTTGTATCAGTTTCAGAAGCAGAGTTGAACTAGAAATGGTCTGCATGTGTAGGAAACACAGTTCTTTTGTTCTGAGCACACTCACCTTTCCTGCTTTAAGAGACTCTAGCAATCCAGAGCGTGCTTCTTGCTCTAAAGAAGAGTGTGCTTCATCGATGAGAACTTTGTTGTGTGTTTCCCTTCAGAAATGGAGTTAAATCCCAGGCACTGTGTCTACCTACAAGCAAGACATCTTTTCAGGTAAACTCAGTCACCTTTCAGCTAAAACAAAGCTAGATCGTTCACAAAGCTCACTCGTTTCTCGCTCTTAACTATAAAGCATTGGATATTAGAGAACCTGTGGTTTGTATCAGTTTCAGAAGCAGAGTTGAACTAGATATGGTGTGTATGTGTAAGAAACACCGTTCTTTTTTCTGAGCAACCTCAAGTTTCTGGATCTATTAGAGACTCTAGAAATCAAGAGCGGGCTTCTTGCTCTAAAGCAGAGTGTGTTTCATGGATGATATCTGTCCTGTGTCTTTCCCTTCACAAATGGAGTTAAATCCCACGCTCTGTGTCTTCCTACATGCTAGACTTCGGTTCAGGTAATTTCAATCACCTTTCAGCTCAAACAAAGCTACATCGTTCTAGGCTCACACGTTTCTCGCTCTTAACTGTAAAGCATTGGATATTAGAGGAATTGTGGTTTGTATCACTTTCAGAATCAGAGTTGAACTAGATATGGTCTGTATGTGTAGGAAACACCGTTCTTTCTTTCTGACAACACTCACGTTTCATACTTTATTAGAGACTCTAGAAATCAAGAGCGTGCTTCTTGCTCTAAAGCAGAGTGTGTTTCATGGATGAGAACTGTGCTGTGTGTTTCCCTTCAGAAATGGAGTTAAATCCCAGGCTCTGTGTCTTCCTACAAGCAAGACATCTTTTCAGGTAAACTGAGGCACCTTTCAGCTCAAACAAAGCTAGATCATTCACGAAGCTCACACGTTTCTCGTTCTTAAGTGTAAAGCATAGGATATTAGAGGACCTGTGGTTCTTATCAGTTTCAGAAGCAGAGTTGAACTAGATATGGTCTGTATGTGTAGGAAACACCGATTTTTTTTTTCGGAGCTCCCTCAAGTTTCTGGATCTATTAGAGACTCTAGAAATCAAGAGCGGGCTTCTTGCTATAAAGCAGAGTGTGTTTCATGGATGAGAACTGTGCTGTGTGTTTCCCTTCAGAAATGGAGTTAAATCCCAGGCTCTGTGTCTTCCTACAAGCAAGACATCTTTTCAGGTAAACTCAGTCACCTTTCAGTTCCATCAAAACTACATCGTTCACGTAGGTCACACGTTTCTCGCTCTTAACTGAAAAGCATTGGATGTTAGTGGAACTGTGGTTTGTATCAGTTTCAGAAGCTGAGTTGAAGTAGATATGGTATGTATGAGTACGAACCAACATTTGTTGTTCTGAGCACACTCACATTTCCTGCATTATTAGAGACTCTAGAAAGCAAGAGCGTGCTTCTTGCTCTAAAGCAGAGTGTGTTTCATGGATGAGAACTGTGCTGTGTGTTTCCCTTCAGAAATGGAGTTAAATCCCAGGCTCTGTGTCTTCCTACAAGCAACACATCTTTTCAGGTAAACTCTGTCACCTTTCAGCTCAAACAACGCTAGTTCATTCACGAAGCTCACACGTTTCTCGTTCTTAACTGTAAAGCATTGGATATTAGAGGACCTGTGGTTTGTATCAGTTTCAGAAGCAGAGTTGAACTAGCAATGGTCCCTATGTCTAGGAAACACCGTTCTTTTTTTCTGAGCACATCCTAGTTTTTGGCTCTATTACAGACTCTAGAAATCAAGACCGTGCTTCTTGCTCTAAATCGGACTGTGTTTCATGGATGAGAACTGTGCTGTGTGTTTCCCTTCAGAAATGGATTTAAATTGCAGGCTTCGTGTCTTCCTACAAGCCTGACTTCTTTTCAGGTAAACACAGTCACATTTTAGCTCCAACGAAACAACATCGTTCACGTAGCTCACACGTTTCTCGCTCTTAACTGAAAATCATTGGATGTTAGAGGAAGTGTGGTTTGTATCACTTTCAGAATCAGAGTTGAACTAGATATGGTCTCTATGTGTAGAAAACACCATTCTTTTGTTCTGACCACACTCACGTTTCCTGCTTTATTAGAGACTCTGGAAAGCAAGAGCGTGCTTCTTGCTCTAAAACAGAGTGTGTTTCATGGATGAGAACTGTGCTGTGTGTTTCCCTTTTGAAATGGAGTTATACCCCAGGCTCTGTTTCTTCCCACAAGCAAGACTTCGTTTAAGGTAAACTCAGTCACCTTTCAGCTCAAACAAAGCTACATAGTTCTATGCTCACACGATTCTTGCTCTTAAATGTAAAGCATTGAACTTTAGAGGACCAGTGGTTTGTATCAGTTTCAGAAGCAGAGTTGCACTAGATATGGTCTCTATGTGTAGGAAACACCGTTCTTTTGTTCTGACCACACTCACCTTTCCTGCTTTATTAGAGACTCAGGAAAGCAAGAGCGTGCTTCTTGCTCTAAAGCAGAGTGTGTGTCATAAATGAGAACTGTGCTGTGTGTTCCCCTTCAGAAATGGAGTTAAATCCCAGGCTCTGTGTCTACCTACAAGCAAGACATCTTTTCAGGTAAACTCAGTCACCTTTCAGCTAAAACAAAGCTAGATCGTTCACAAAGCTCACTCGTTTCTCGCTCTTAACTGTAAAGCATTGGATATTAGAGAACCTGTGGTTTGTATCAGTTTCAGAAGCAGAGTTGAACTAGATACGGTGTGTATCTGTAAGAAACACCGTTCTTTTTTCTGAGCAACCTCAAGTTTCTGGATCTATTAGAGACTCTAGAAATCAAGAGCGGGCTTCTTGCTCTAAAGCAGAGTGTGTTTCATGGATGAGAACTGTGCTGTGTGTTTCCCTTCAGAAATGGAGTTAAATCCCAGGCTCTGTGTCTTCCTACAAGCAACACATCTTTTCAGGTAAACTCTGTCACCTTTCAGCTCAAACAAAGCTAGTTCATTCACGAAGCTCACACGTTTCTCGTTCTTAACTGTAAAGCATTGGATATTAGAGGACCTGTGGTTTGTATCAGTTTCAGAAGCAGAGTTGAACTAGCAATGGTCCCTATGTCTAGGAAACACCGTTCTTTTTTTCTGAGCACATCCTAGTTTTTGGCTCTATTACAGACTCTAGAAATCAAGACCGTGCTTCTTGCTCTAAAGCGGAGTGTGTTTCATGGATGAGAACTGTGCTGTGTGTTTCCCTTCAGAAATGGATTTAAATTCCAGGCTTCGTGTCTTCCTACAAGCATGACTTCTTTTCAGGTAAACACAGTCACATTTTAGCTCCAACGAAACAACATCGTTCACGTAGCTCACACGTTTCTCGCTCTTAACTGAAAATCATTGGATGTTAGAGGAAGTGTGGTTTGTACCACTTTCAGAATCAGAGTTGAACTAGATATGGTCTCTATGTGTAGAAAACACCATTCTTTTGTTCTGACCACACTCACGTTTCCTGCTTTATTAGAGACTCTGGAAAGCAAGAGCGTGCTTCTTGCTCTAAAACAGAGTGTGTTTCATGGATGAGAACTGTGCTGTGTGTTTCCCTTTTGAAATGGAGTTATACCCCAGGCTCTGTTTCTTCCCACAAGCAAGACTTCGTTTAAGGTAAACTCAGTCACCTTTCAGCTCAAACAAAGCTACATAGTTCTATGCTCACACGATTCTTGCTCTTAAATGTAAAGCATTGAACTTTAGAGGACCAGTGGTTTGTATCAGTTTCAGAAGCAGAGTTGCACTAGATATGGTCTCTATGTTTAGGAAACACCGTTCTTTTGTTCTGACCACACTCACCTTTCCTGCTTTATTAGAGACTCAGGAAAGCAAGAGCATGCTTCTTGCTCTAAAGCAGAGTGTGTGTCATAAATGAGAACTGTGCTGTGTGTTCCCCTTCAGAAATGGAGTTAAATCCCAGGCTCTGTGTCTACCTACAAGCAAGACATCTTTTCAGGTAAACTCAGTCACCTTTCAGCTAAAACAAAGCTAGATCGTTCACAAAGCTCACTCGTTTCTCGCTCTTAACTGTAAAGCATTGGATATTAGAGAACCTGTGGTTTGTATCAGTTTCAGAAGCAGAGTTGAACTAGATACGGTGTGTATGTGTAAGAAACACCGTTCTTTTTTCTGAGCAACCTCAAGTTTCTGGATCTATTAGAGACTCTAGAAATCAAGAGCGGGCTTCTTGCTCTAAAGCAGAGTGTGTTTCATGGATGAGAACTGTGCTGTGTGTTTCCCTTCAGAAATGGAGTTAAATCCCAGGCTCTGTGTCTTCCTACAAGCAAGACATCTTTTCAGGTAAACTCAGTCACCTTTCAGTTCCATCAAAACTACATCGTTCACGTAGGTCACACGTTTCTCGCTCTTAACTGAAAAGCATTGGATGTTAGAGGAACTGTGGTTTCTATCAGTTTCAGAAGCTGAGTTGAACTAGATATGGTATGTATGAGTAGGAACCACCATTTGTTGTTCTGAGCACACTCACATTTCCTGCATTATTAGAGACTCTAGAAAGCAAGTGCGTGCTTCTTGCTCTAAAGCAGAGTGTGTTTCATGGATGAGAACTGTGCTGTGTGTTTCCCTTCAGAAATGGAGTTAAATCCCAGGCTCTGTGTCTTCCTACAAGCAACACATCTTTTCAGGTAAACTCAGTCACCTTTCAGCTCAAACAAAGCTAGTTCATTCACGAAGCTCACACGTTTCTCGTTCTTAACTGTAAAGCATTGGATATTAGAGGACCTGTAGTTCGTATCAGTTTCAGAATCAGAGTTGAACTACATATGGTCTGTATGTGTAGGATACACCATTCTTTTGTTCTGACCACACTCACGTTTCCTGCTGTATTAGAGATTCTAAAAAGCAAGAGCGTGCTTCGTGCTCTAAAGCAGGATGTTTTCATGGATGAGAACTGTGCTGTGTGTTTCCCATCAGAAATGTAGTAAAATCCCAGGCTCTGTTTCTCCCTACAAGCAAGACTTCGTTTAAGGTAAACTGAGTCACCTTTCAGCTCAAACAAAGCTACATCGTTCTAGGCTCACACGTTTCTTGCTCTAAACTGTAAAGCATTGAATGTTAGAGGACCTGTGGTTTGTATCAGTTTCAGAAGCAGAGTTGAACTAGCAATGGTCCCTATGTCTAGGAAACACCGTTCTTTTTTTCTGAGCACATCCTAGTTTTTGGCTCTATTACAGACTCTAGAAATCAAGACCGTGCTTCTTGCTCTAAAGCAGAGTGTGTTTCATGGATGAGAACTGTGCTGTGTGTTTCCCTTCAGAAATGGATTTAAATTCCAGGCTTCGTGTCTTCCTACAAGCATGACTTCTTTTCAGGTAAACTCAGTCACATTTTAGCTCCAACAAAACAACATCGTTCACGTAGCTCACACGTTTCTCGCTCTTAACTGAAAATCATTGGATGTTAGAGGAAGTGTGGTTTGTATCACTTTCAGAATCAGAGTTGAACTAGATATGGTCTCTATGTGTAGAAAACACCATTCTTTTGTTCTGACCACACTCACGTTTCCTGCTTTATTAGAGATTCTAGAAAGCAAGAGCGTGCTTCTTGCTCTAAAGAAGAGAGTGTTTCATAAATGAGAACTGTGCTGTGTTTTCCCCTTCAGAAATGGAGTTATACCCCAGGCTCTGTGTCTTCCTACAAGCAAGACGTCGGTTCTGGTAAACTCAGTCAGTTTTCATCTCAAACAAAGCTACGTCGTTCACGTAGCTCACACGTTTCTCGCTCTTAACTGTAAAGCATTGTCTATTAGAGGACCAGTGGTTTGTATCAGTTTCAGAAGCAGAGTTGAAGTAGCAATGGTCTGCATGTGTAGGAAACACAGTTCTTTTGTTCTGAGCACACTCACCTTTCCTGCTTTAAGAGACTCTAGCAATCCAGAGCGTGCTTATTGCTCTAAAGAAGAGTGTGCTTCATCGATGAGAACTTTGTTGTGTGTTTCCCTTCAGAAATGGAGTTAAATCCCAGGCTCTGTGTCTTCCTACAAGCAAGACTTCGTTTCCGGTAAACTCAGTCAGCTTTCAGCTCAAAAAAAGCTACATATTCAGGGCTCACAGGTTCCTTGCTCTTAAAGGTAAAGCATTGGATGTTAGAGGACCTGTGCTTCGTATCAGTTTCAGAAGAAGAGTTGAACTAGATATGCTCCGTATATCTAGGAAACACCGTTCTTTTTTTCTGAGCACACTCAAGTTTCTGGCTGTATTAGAGACTCTAGAAATCAAGAGCGTGCTTCTTGCTCTAAAGCAGAGTGTGTTTCATGGATGAGAACTGTGCTGTGTGTTTCCCTTCAGAAATGGAGTTAAATCCCAGGCTCTGTGTCTTCCTACAAGCAAGACATCTTTTCAGGTAAACTCAGTCACCTTTCAGCTCCAACAAAACTACATCGTTCACGTAGCTCACACGTTTCTCGCTCTTAACTGAAAAGCATTGGATGTTAGAGGAACTGTGGTTTCTATCAATTTCAGAAGCTGAGTTGAACTAGATATTGTATGTATGAGTAGGAACCACCGTTTTTTGTTCTGAGCACTCTCACGTTTCCTGCTGTACTAGAGACTCTATAAATCCAGAGCGTGCTTCTTGCTCTAAAACTTAGTGTGTTTCATGGATGAGAACTGTGCTGTGTGTTTCCCTTCAGAAATGGAGTTAAATTCCAGGCTTCCTGTCTTCCTACAAGCATGACTTCTTTTCAGGTAAACTCAGTCAGATTTCAGCTCCAACTAAACAACATCGTTCACTTAGCTCACACGTTTCTCGCTCTTAACTAAAAATCATTGGATATTAGAGGAAGTGTGGTTTGTATCACTTTCAGAATCAGAGTTGAACTAGATATGGTCTCTATGTGTAGAAAACACCGTTCTTTTGTTCTGACCACACTCATCTTTCCTGCTTTATTAGAGACTCAGGAAAGCAAGAGCGTGCTTCTTGCTCTAAAGCAGAGTGTGTTTCATAAATGAGAACTGTGCTGTGTGTTCCCCTTCAGAAATGTAGTTAAATCCCAGGCTCTGTGTCTTCCTACAAGCAGACTTCGTTTCAGGTATACTCAGTCAGTTTTCGGCTCAAACAAAGCTCCATCGTTCACGTATCTCACACGTTTCTCGCTCTAAACTGTAAAGCATTGTCTATTAGAGGAACAGTGGTTTGTATCAGTTTCAGAAGGAGAGTTGAACTACCAATGGTCCGTATGAGTAGGAACCACCGTTCTTTTTTTCTGAGCACACTCAAGTTTCTGGCTCTATTAGAGACTCTAGAAATCAAGAGCGTGCTTCTTGCTCTAAAGCAGAGTGTGTTTCATGGATGAGAACTGTGCTGTGTGTTTCCCTTCAGAAATGGAGTTAAATACCAGGCTCTGTGTCTTCCTACAAGCAAGACATCTTTTCAGGTAAACTGAGGCACCTTTCAGCTCAAACAAAGCTAGATCATTCACGAAGCTCACACGTTTCTCGTTCTTAAGTGTAAAGCATTGGATGTTAGAGGACCTGTGGTTTGTATCAGTTACAGAAGCAGAGTTGAACTAGATATGATCTGTATGTGTAGGAAACACCGTTTTTTTTTTCTGAGCACCCTCAAGTTTCTGGATCTATTAGAGACTCTAGAAATCAAGAGCGGGCTTCTTGATATAAAGCAGAGTGTGTTTCATGGATGAGAACTGTGCTGTGTGTTTCCCTTCAGAAATGGAGTTAAATCCCAGGCTCTGTGTCTTCCTACAAGCAAGACATCTTTTCAGGTAAACTCAGTCACCTTTCAGTTCCATCAAAACTACATCGTTCACGTAGGTCACACGTTTCTCGCTCTTAACTGAAAAGCATTGGATGTTAGAGGAACTGTGGTTTCTATCAGTTTCAGAAGCTGAGTTGAACTAGATATGGTATGTATGAGTAGGAACCACCATTTGTTGTTCTGAGCACACTCACATTTCCTGCATTATTAGAGACTCTAGAAAGCAAGAGCGTGCTTTTGCTCTAAAGCAGAGTGTGTTTCATGGATGAGAACTGTGCTGTGTGTTTCCCTTCAGAAATGGAGTTAAATCCCAGGCTCTGTGTCTTCCTACAAGCAACACATCTTTTCAGGTAAACTCAGTCACCTTTCAGCTCAAACAAAGCTAGTTCATTCACGAAGCTCACACGTTTCTCGTTCTTAACTGTAAAGCATTGGATGTTAGAGGACCTGTGGTTCGTATCAGTTTCAGAAGCAGAGTTGAACTAGCAATGGTCCCTATGTCTAGGAAACACCGTTCTTTTTTTCTGAGCACATCCTAGTTTTTGGCTCTATTACAGACTCTAGAAATCAAGACCGTGCTTCTTGCTCTAAAGCGGAGTGTGTTTCATGGATGAGAACTGTGCTGTGTGTTTCCCTTCAGAAATGGATTTAAATTCCAGGCTTCGTGTCTTCCTACAAGCATGACTTCTTTTCAGGTAAACTCAGTCACATTTTAGCTCCAACGAAACAACATCGTTCACGTAGCTCACACGTTTCTCGCTCTTAACTGAAAATCATTGGATGTTAGAGGAAGTGTGGTTTGTATCACTTTCAGAATCAGAGTTGAAGTAGATATGGTCTCTATGTGTTGAAAACACCATTCTTTTGTTCTGACCACACTCACGTTTCCTGCTTTATTAGAGACTCTGGAAAGCAAGAGCGTGCTTCTTGCTCTAAAACAGAGTGTGTTTCATGGATGAGAACTGTGCTGTGTGTTTCCCTTTTGAAATGGAGTTATACCCCAGGCTCTGTTTCTTCCCACAAGCAAGACTTCGTTTAAGGTAAACTCAGTCACCTTTCAGCTCAAACAAAGCTACATAGTTCTATACTCACACGTTTCTTGCTCTTAACTGTAAAGCATTGAACTTTAGAGGACCAGTGGTTTGTATCAGTTTCAGAAGCAGAGTTGCACTAGATATGGTCTCTATGTGTAGGAAACACCGTTCTTTTGTTCTGACCACACTCACCTTTCCTGCTTTATTAGAGACTCAGGAAAGCAAGAGCGTGCTTCTTGCTCTAAAGCAGAGTGTGTTTCATAAATGAGAACTGTGCTGTGTGTTCCCCTTCAGAAATGGAGTTAAATCCCAGGCTCTGTGTCTTCCTACAAGCAAGACATCTTTTCAGGTAAACTCAGTCAGTTTTCGGCTCAAACAAAGCTAGATCGTTCACGAAGCTCATACGTTTCTCGTTCTTAAGTGTAAAGCATTGGATATTAGAGGACCTGTGGTTCGTATCAGTTTCAGAAGAAGAGTTGAACTAGATATGGTCTGTATGTGTAGGAACCACCGTTCTTTTTTTCTGAGCACACTCAAGTTTCTGGATCTATTAGAGACACTAAGAAATCAAGAGCGGGCTTCTTGCTATAAAGCAGAGTGTGTTTCATGGATGAGAACTGTGCTGTGTGTTTCCCTTCAGAAATGGAGTTAAATCCCAGGCTCTGTGTCTTCCTACAAGCAAGACATCTTTTCAGGTAAACTCAGTCACCTTTCAGTTCCATCAAAACTACATCGTTCACGTAGGTCACACGTTTCTCGCTCTTAACTGAAAAGCATTGGATGTTAGAGGAACTGTGGTTTCTATCAGTTTCAGAAGCTGAGTTGAACTAGATATGGTATGTATGAGTAGGAACCACCATTTATTGTTCTGAGCACACTCACATTTCCTGCATTATTAGAGACTCTAGAAAGCAAGAGCATGCTTCTTGATCTAAAGCAGAGTGTGTTTCATGGATGAGAACTGTGCTGTGTGTTTCCCTTCAGAAATGGAGTTAAATCCCAGGCTCTGTGTCTTCCTACAAGCAACACATCTTTTCAGGTAAACTCAGTCACCTTTCAGCTCAAACAAAGCTAGTTCATTCACGAAGCTCACACGTTTCTAGTTCTTAACTGTAAAGCATTGGATATTAGTGGACCTGTAGTTCGTATCAGTTTCAGAAGCAGAGTTGAACTACATATGGTCTGTATGTGTAGGATACACCATTCTTTTGTTCTGACCACACTCACGTTTCCTGCTGTATTAGAGATTCTAAAAAGCAAGAGCGTGCTTCGTGCTCTAAAGCAGGATGTTTTCATGGATGAGAACTGTGCTGTGTGTTTCCCATCAGAAATGTAGTAAAATCCCAGGCTCTGTTTCTCCCTACAAGCAAGACTTCGTTTAAGGTAAACTGAGTCACCTTTCAGCTCAAACACAGCTACATCGTTCTAGGCTCACACGTTTCTTGCTCTAAACTGTAAAGCATTGAATGTTAGAGGACCTGTGGTTTGTATCAGTTTCAGAAGCAGAGTTGAACTAGCAATGGTCCCTATGTCTAGGAAACACCGTTCTTTTTTTCTGAGCACATCCTAGTTTTTGGCTCTATTACAGACTCTAGAAATCAAGACCGTGCTTCTTGCTCTAAAGCAGAGTGTGTTTCATGGATGAGAACTGTGCTGTGTGTTTCCCTTCAGAAATGGATTTAAATTCCAGGCTTCGTGTCTTCCTACAAGCATGACTTCTTTTCAGGTAAACTCAGTCACATTTTAGCTCCAACAAAACAACATCGTTCACGTAGCTCACACGTTTCTCGCTCTTAACTGAAAATCATTGGATGTTAGAGGAAGTGTGGTTTGTATCACTTTCAGAATCAGTTGAACTAGATATGGTCTCTATGTGTAGAAAACACCATTCTTTTGTTCTGACCACACTCACGTTTCCTGCTTTATTAGAGACTCTAGAAAGCAAGAGCGTGCTTCTTGCTCTAAAGAAGAGTGTGTTTCATAAATGAGAACTGTGCTGTGTTTTCCCCTTCAGAAATGGAGTTATACCCCAGGCTCTGTGTCTTCCTACATGCAAGACGTCGTTTCAGGTAAACTCACTCAGTTTTCATCTCAAACAAAGCTACGTCATTCACGTAGCTTACATGTTTCTCGCTCTTAACTGAAAAGCATTGTCTATTAGAGGACCAGTGGTTTGTATCAGTTTCAGAAGCAGAGTTGAACTAGCAATGGGCTGCATGTGTAGGAAACACAGTTCTTTTGTTCTGAGCACACTCACCTTTCCTGCTTTAAGAGACTCTAGAAATCAAGAGCGTGCTTCTTGCTCTAAAGAAGAGTGTGCTTCATCGATGAGAACTTTGTTGTGTGTTTCCCCTCAGAAATGGAGTTAAATCCCAGGAACTGTTTCTACCTACAAGCAAGACATCTTTTCAGGTAAACTCAGTCACCTTTCAGCTAAAACAAAGCTAGATCGTTCACAAAGCTCACTCGTTTCTCGCCCTTAACTGTAAAGCATTGGATATTAGAGGACCTGTGGTTTGTATCAGCTTCAGAAACAAAGTTGAACTAGATATGTTCCGTATCTTTAGGAAACACCGTTCTTTTTTTCTGACCAAACTGACGTTTCCTACTTTATTAGAGACTCTGGAAAGCAAGAGCGTGCTTCTTGCTCTAAAACAGAGTGTGTTTCATGGATGAGAACTGTGCTGTGTGTTTCCCTTTTGAAATGGAGTTAAATACCAGGCTCTGTTTCTTCCTACAAGCAAGACTTCGTTTAAGGTAAACTCAGTCACCTTTCACCTCAAACAAAGCTTCATAGTTCTATGCTCACACGTTTCTTGCTCTTAACTGTAAAGCATTGAACTTTAGAGGACCAGTGGTTTGTATCAGTTTCAGAAGCAGAGTTGCACTAGCAATGGTCCCTATGTCTAGGAAACACCATTCTATTTTTCTGAGCACACTCTAGTTTTTGGCACTATTAGAGACTCTAGAAATCAAGAGCGTGCTTCTTGCTCTAAAGCAGAGTGTGTTTCATGGATGAGAAGTGTGCTGAGTGTTTCCCTTAAGAAATGGAGTTAAATCCCAGGCTCTGTGTCTTCCTACAAGCAAGACGTCGTTTAAGGTAAACTCAGTCACCTCTCGGCTCAAACAATGCTACATCGTTCTAGGCTCACACGATTCTTGCTCTTAAATGTAAAGCATTGGATGATAGAGGAACTGTGGTTTCTATCAGTTTCAGAAGCAGAGTTGAACAAGATATGGTCTGTATATGTAGGAACCACCGTTCTTTTGTTTTGAGCACACGCATGTTTCCTGCTGTATTAGAGACTCTAGAAATCAAGAGCGTGCTTCTTGCTCTAAAGCAGACTGTGTTTCATGGATGGGAAATGCGCTGTGTGTTTCCCTTCAGAAGTGGGGTTAAATTCCAGGCTATGTGTCTTTCTACAAGCAAGACTTCGTTTCAGGTAAACGCAGTCACTTTTCAGCTCAAAGGAAGCTACATCGTTTAGGAAGCTCACACGTTTCTCGCTCTTAACGGAAAAGCATTGGATGGTCAGGACCTGTGGTTTGTATCAGTTACAGAAGCAGAGTTGAAATAAATGTGGTCCTTATGTGTAGGAAACTCCGTTCATTTGTTCTGAGCACACTCACGTTTCTGGATGTTTTAGAGAATCTATAAAGCAAGAGCATGCTTCTTGCTCTAAAGCAGGGTGTGTCATGGATGAGAACTGTGCTGTGTGTTTCTCTTCAGAAATGGAGTTAAATCCAAGGCTCTGTGTCTTCCTACAAGCAAGACCTCATTTCAGGTAAACGCAGTCACTTTTCAGGTCAAAGGAAGCTACATCGTTCACAAAGCTCACACGTTTCTCACTCTTAACTGAAAAGCATTGGATGTTAGAGGACCTGTGGTTTGTATCAGTTTCAGAAGCATATTTGAACTAGATGCGGTCTGTATGTGTATGAACCTCCGTCCTTCTGTTCTGCGCACACTCACGTCAAGCTATATTAGAGATTCTAGAAAGCAAGAGCATGCTTCTTGCTCTAAAGCAGAGTGTGTTTCATGGATGAGAACTGCGCTGTGTGTTTCCCTTCAGAAGTGGAATTAAATTCCAGGCTATGTGTCTGTCTACAAGCAAGACTTCGTTTCAGGTAAACACAGTCACTTTTCAGCTCAAAGGAAGCTACATTATTCAGGAAGCACACACGTTTCTCGCTCTTAACTGAAAAGCATTGGATGTTAATGGGCCTGTGGTTTGTATCAGTTTCAGAATCAGATTTGAACTAGATGTGGTGTGTATGTGTAGGAAACACCGTTCTTTTGTTCTGAACACACTCACATTTTTTGCTTTTTAGAGACTCCAGAAAAAAAGAGCGTGCTTCTTGCTCTAAAGCAGAGGTTGTTTCATGGATGAGAACTGCGCTGTGTGTTTCCCTTCAGAAGTGGAGTTAAATCCCATGCTCTGTGTCTTTCTCCAAGTAAGACTTCATTGCAGGTAAACGCAGTCACTTTTCAGCTCAAAGGAAGCTACATCGTTCACGAAGCTCACACGTTTCTCGCTCTTAACTGAAAAGCATTGGATGTTAGAAGACCTGTGGTTTGTATCATTTTCGAAGCAGAGTTGAACTAGATATGGTCCGTGTGTGTAGGAAACACCGTTCTTTTTTTCTGAGCACACTCACGTTTCCTGCTGTATTAGAGACTCTAGAAATCAAGAGCATGATTCTTGCTCTAAAGCAGAGTGTGTTTCATGTATGAGAACTGTGCAGTGTGTTTCCCTTCAGCAATGGAGTTACATTCCAGGCTCTGTGTCTTCCTACAAGCAAGACCTCATTTCAGGTAAACGCAGTCCCTTTTCAGCTCCAAGGAAGCTACATCGTTCACAAAGCTCACATGTTTCTCACTCTTAACTGAAAAGCATTGGATGTTAGAGGACCTGTGGTTTGTATCATTTTCAGAAGCATATTTGAACTAGATGGGGTCTGTATGTGTATGAACCTCCGTCCTTCTGTTCTGAGCACACTCACGTCTCAAGCTATATTAGAGATTCTAGAAAGCAAGAGCATGCTTCTTGCTCTAAAGCAGAGTGTGTTTCATGGATGAGAACTGCCCTGTGTATTTCCCTTCAGAAGTGGAGGTAAATTCCAGGCTATGTGTCTTTCTACAAGCAAGACTTGGTTGCAGGTAAACGCAGTCACTTTTCAGCTCAAAGGAAGCTACATCGTTCAGGAAGCTCACACGTTTCTCGCTCTTAACTGAAAAGCATTGGATGTTCAGGAACTGTGGTTTGTATCAGTTACAGAAGCAGAGTTGAACTAAATGTGGTCCTTATGTGTAGGAACCTCCTTTCTTTTGTTCTGAGCACACTCAAGTTTCCTGCTGTATTAGAGACCCTAGAAAGCAAGAGCATGATTCTTGCTTTAAAGCAGAGTGTGTCATGGATAAGAACAGTGCTGTGTGTTTCTCTTCAGAAATGGAGTTAAATCCAAGGCTCTGTGTCTTTCCACAAGTAAGACTTCGTTGCAGGTAAACGCAGTCACTTTTCAGCTCAAAGGAAGCTAATTCTTTCACTAAGCTCACACGTTTCTCACTCTTAACTGAAAAGCATTGGATGTTAGAGGACCTGTGGTTTGTATCAGTTTCAGAAGCATAGTTGAAGTAGATGTTGTCTGTATGTGTAGGAAACTCCATCCTTCTGTTCTGCGCACACTCACGTTTCAAGCTATATTAGAGATTCTAGAAAGCAATAGCATGCTTCTTGCTCTAAAGCAGAGTGTTTTTCTTGGATGAGAACTGTGCCGTGTGTTTCCCTTCAGAAATGGAGTTAAATCCCAGGCTCTGTGTCTTCCTACAAGCAAGACTTCCTTTCAGGTAAACGCAGTCACTTTTCAGCTGAAAGAATCTACATCATTCAGGAAGCTGACACGTTTCTCGCTCTTAACTGAAAAGCATTGGATGTTAGAGGTCCTGTGGTTTTTATCAGTTTCAGAAGCAGAGTTGAACTAGATATGATCCGTATGTGTAGGAAACACCGTTCTTTTGTTCTGAGAACACTCATGTTTCCTGCTGTATTAGAGACTCTAGAAAGCAAGAGCATGCTTCTTGCTCTAAAGCAGAGTGTGTTTAATGGATGAGAACTGTGCTATGTGTTTCCCTTCAGAAATGGAGTTTAATCCCAGGCTCTGTGTCTTTCTACAAGTAAGAATTTGTTGCAGGTATACACAGTCACTTTTCAGCTCAAAGGAAGCTACATCGTTCACGAAGCTCACACGTTTCTCGCTCTTAACTGAAAGGCATTGGATGTTATAGGCCGTGTTGTTTGTATCAGTTTCCAAAGCATAGTTGAAGTAGATGTTGTCTGTATGTGTAGGAAACTCCGTACTTCTGTTTTGTGCACACTCACGTTTCAAGCTATATTAGAGATTCTAGAAAGGAAGAGCATATTTCTTGCTCTAAAGCAGAGTGTTTTTCTTGGATGAGAACTGTGCTGTGTGTTTCCCTTCAGAAATGGAGTTAAATCCCAGGCTCTGTGTCTTCCTACAAGCAAGACTTCCTTTCAGGTAAACGCAGTCACTTTTCAGCTGAAAGAATCTACATCATTCAGGAAGCTGACACGTTTCTCGCTCTTAACTGAAAAGCATTGGATGTTAGAGGCCCTGTGGTTTGTATCAGTTTCAGAAGCAGAGTTGAACTAGATATGATCCGTATGTGTAGGAAACACCGTTCTTTTTTTGCTGAGCACACTCATGTTTCCTGCTGTATTAGTGACTCCAGAAAGCAAGAGCGTGCTTCTTGCTCTAAAGCAGAGTGTGTTTCTTGGATGAGAACTATGATGTGTGTTTCCTTTCAGAAATGGAGTTACATCCCAGCCTCTGTGTCTTCCTACAAGCAAGGCTTCGTTTCAGGTAAACACAGTCAATTTTCAGCTCAAAGAATCTACATCGTTCAGGAAGCTCACATGTTTCTCGCTCTTAATTGAAAAGCATGGGATGTTAGAGGCCCTGTGGTTTGTATAAGTTTCAGAATCAGATTTGAACTAGATGTGGCCTTATGTGTAGGAAACACCGTTCTTTTGTTCTGAGCACACTCACGTTTCTGGCTGTTTTAGAGAATCTATAAAGCAAGAGCATGCTTCTTGCTCTAATGCAGCGTGTGTCATGTATGAGAACTGTGCTGTGTGTTTCTCTTCAGAAATGGAATTAAATCACAGGCTCTGTGTCTTTCTACAAGTAAGAATTCATTGCAGGTAAACGCAGTCACTTTTCAGCTCAAAGGAAGCTACATCGTTCACGAAGCACACACGTTTCTCGCTCTTAACTGAAAAGCATTGGATGTTAGAAGACCTGTGGTTTGTATCATTTTCAAAGCAGAGTTGAACTAGATATGGTCCGTGTGTGTAGGAAACACCGTTCTTTTTTTCTGAGCACACTCACGTTTCCTGCTGTATTAGAGACTCTAGAAATCAAGAGCATGATTCTTGCTCTAAAGCAGAGTGTGTTTCATGTATGAGAACTGTGCAGTGTGTTTCCCTTCAGCAATGGAGTTACATTCCAGGCTCTGTGTCTTCCTACAAGCAAGACCTCATTTCAGGTAAACGCAGTCCCTTTTCACCTCCAAGGAAGCTACATCGTTCACAAAGCTCACATGTTTCTCACTCTTAACTGAAAAGCATTGGATGTTAGAGGACCTGTGGTTTGTATCAGTTTCAGAATCATATTTGAACTAGATGTGGTCTGTATGTGAAGGAAACACCGTTCTTTTGTTCTGAGCACACTCAAGTTTCCTGCTGTATTAGAGACTCTAGAAAGCAAGAGCATGCTTCTTGCTCTAAAGCAGAGGTTGTTTCATGGATGAGAACTGTGCTGTGTGTTTCTCTTCAGAAGTGGAGTTAAATCCCAGGCTCTGTGTCTTTCTACAAGTAAGACTTTGTTGCAGGTAAACGCAGTCACTTTTCAGCTCAAAGGAAGCTACATCTTTCACTAAGCTGACACGTTTCTCACTCTTAACTGAAAATCCCTGGATATTAGAGGACCTGTTGTTTGTATCAGTTTCAGAAGCAGAGTTGAACTAGATATGATCCGTATGTGTAGGAAACACCGTTCTTTTGTTCTGAGAACACTCACGTTTCCTGCTGTATTAGAGACTCTAGAAAGCAAGAGCGTGCTTCTTGCTCTAAAGCAGAGTGTGTTTAATGGATGAGAACTGTGCTATGTGTTTCCCTTCAGAAATGGAGCTTAATCCCAGGCTCTGTGTCTTTCTACAAGTAAGAATTTGTTGGAGGTATACACAGTCACTTTTCAGCTCAAAGAAAGCTACATCGTTCACGAAGTTCACCCGTTTCTCGCTCTTAACTGAAAGGCATTGGATGTTATAGGCCCTGTTGTTTGTATCAGTTTCCAAAGCATAGTTGAAGTAGATGTTGTCTGTATGTGTAGGAAACTCCGTCCTTCTGTTCTGCACACACTCACGTTTCAAGCTATATTAGAGATTCTAGAAAGGAAGAGCATGCTTCTTGCTCTAAAGCAGAGTGTTTTTCTTGGATGAGAACTGTGCTGTGTATTTCCCTTCAGAAATGGAGTTAAATCCCAGGATCTGTGTCTTCCTACAAGCAAGACTTCGTTTCATGTAAACGCAGTCACTTTTCAGCTGAAAGAATCTACATCGTTCAGGAAGCTCACACGTTTTTCGCTCTTAACTGAAAATAATTGGACGATAGAAGACCTGTGGTTTGTATCAGTTTCAGAAGCAGAGTTGAACTAGATATGATCCGTATGTGTAGGAAACACCGTTCTTTTGTTCTGAGAACACTCACGTTTCCTGCTGTATTAGAGACTCTAGAAAGCTAGAGCGTGGTTCTTGCTCTAAAGCCGAGTGTGTCATGGATAAGAACTGTGCCGTGTGTTTCTCTTCAGAAATGGAGTTTAATCCCAGGCTCTGTGTCTTTCTACAAGTAAGAATTTGTTGCAGGTATACACAGTCTCTTTTCAGCTAAAAGGAAGCTACATCGTTCATGAAGCTCACACGTTTCTCCCTCTTAACTGAAAGGCATTGGATGTTAGAGGCCCTGTGGTTTGTATCAGTTTCCGAAGCATAGTTGAAGTAGATGTTGTCTGTATGTGTAGGAAACTACGTCCTTCTGTTCGGCGCACACTCACGTTTTAAGCTATATTAGAGATTCTAGAAAGCAAGAGCATGCTTCTTGCTCTAAAGCAGAGTGTTTTTCTTGGATGAGAACTGTGCTGTGTGTTTCCCTTCAGAAATGGTGTTAAACCCCAGGCTCTCTGTGTTCCTACAAGCAAGACTTCATTTCAGCTCAACGCAGTCCCTTTTCAGCTCAAACGAAGCTACATCTTTCAGGAAGCTCACACGTTTCTCGCTCTTAACTGAAAGGCATTGGATGTTAGAGGCCCTGTGGTTTGTATCAGTTTCAGAAGCATAGTTGAACTAGATGTGGTCTGTATGTGTAGGAAACTCCGTCCTTCTGTTCTGTGCACACTCACGTTTCAAGCTATATTAGAGACTCTAGAAAGAAAAAGCATGCTTCTTGTTCTAAAGCAGAGTGTGTTTCTTGGATGAGAACTGTGCTGTGTGTTTTTCTTCAAAAATGGAGTTAAATCCAAGGCTCTGACTCTTTCTACAAGTAAGACATCAAACAGGTAAAGGCAGACACTTTTCAGCTCCAAGGAAGCTATATCGTTCACGAAGCTCACACGTTTCTCACTATTAACTGAAAATCATTGGATATTATAGGACCTGTGGTTTGTATCAGTTTCAGAAGCAGAGTTGAACTAGATATGATCCGTATGTGTAGGAAACTCCCTACTTTTGTTCTGATCACACTCACGTTTCCTGCTGTATTAGAGACTCTAGAAAGCAAGAGCCTGCTTCTTGCTCTAAAGAAGAGTTTGTTTCAAGGATGAGAACTGTGCTGTGTGTTTCACTTCTGAAATGGAGTTAAATACCAGGCTCTGTGTGTTCCTACAAGCAAGACTTCATTTCAGGTAATCACAGTCACTTTTCAGCTCAAAGGAAGATACATCGTTCACGAAGCTCACACGTTTCTCACTCTTAACAGAAATTCATTGGATATTACAGGTCTTGTGGTTTGTATCAGTTTCCGAAGCAGAGTTGAACTAGATGTGATATGTATGTGTAGGAAATACCGTTCTTTTGTTCTGTGCACAGTCACGTTTCCTGCTGTATTAGAGACTCTAGAAAGCAAGAGCGTGCTTGTTGCTCTAAAGAAGAGTGTGTCATGGATGAGAACTGTGCTGTGTGTTTTGCTTAAATAATGGAATTAAATCCCAGGCTCTGTGACTATCTACAAGTAAAACATTGTTGCAGGTAAACACAGTCACATTTTAGCTCAAAGGAAGCTACATTGTTCATGAATCTCACACGTTTCTCACTCCTAACTGAAAATCATTGGATGTTAGAGGCCCTGTGGTTTGTATCAGTTTCAGAAGCATAGGTATATTAGATGTG
This sequence comes from Onychomys leucogaster, assembly GCA_949786385.1. NCBI lineage: Eukaryota > Metazoa > Chordata > Mammalia > Rodentia > Cricetidae > Onychomys > Onychomys leucogaster. The sequence goes on along the minus strand of CATKUP010000038.1, from coordinate 1,096,849 downwards.
GTCTGTATCTGTAGGAAACTCCGTAATTCTTTTCTGCCCACACTCACGTTTCAAGCTGTATTAGAGACTCTAGAAAGCAAGAGCATGCTTCTTGATCTAAAGAAGAGTGTGTTTCATGGATGAGAACTGTGCTGTGTGTTTCCCTTCAGAAATGGAGTTAAATCCCAGGCTCTGTGTCTTCCTACAAGCAAGACTTCGTTTCAGGTAAACGCAGTCACTTTTCAGGTCAAAGAGTCTACATCGTTAGGAAGCTCACACGTTTCTCGCTCTTAACTGAAAAGCATTGGATGTTAGAGGCCCAGTGGTTTGTATCAGTTTCAGAATCAGATTTGAACTAGATGTGGCCTGCATGTGTAGGAAACACCATTCATTTGTTCTGAACGCACTCACCTTAACTGCTGTATTAGAGATTCAAGCAAGCAAGAGCGTGCTTCTTGCTCTAAAGCAGAGTGTGTTTCATGGATGGGAACTGCGCTGTGTGTTTCCCTTCAGAAGTGGAGTTAAATTCCAGGCTATGTGTCTTTCTACAAGCAAGACTTCGTTTCAGGTAAACGCAGTCACTTTTCCGCTTAAAGGAAGCTACGTCGTTCATAAACATCACACGTTTCTCACTATTATCTGAAAATAATTGGATGATAGAGGACCTGTGGTTTGTATCAGTTACAGAAGCAGAGTTGAACTAAATGTGGTCCTTATGTGTAGGAAACTCCGTTCTTTTGTTCTGAGCACACTCACATTTCTGGCTGTTTTAGAGACTCTATAAAGCAAGAGCATGCTTCTTGCTCTAAAGCAGAGTGTGTCATGGATGAGAACTGTGCTGTGTGTTTCTCTTCAGAAATGGAGTTAAATCCCAGGCTCTGTGTCTTCCTACAAGCAAGAATTCGTTTCAGGTAAACGCATTCACTTCAGCTGAAAGAATCTACATCGTTCAGGAAGCTCACACGTTTCTCGCTCTTAACTGAAAAGCATTGGATGTTAGAGGCCCTGTGGTTTGTATCCGTTTCAGAAGCAGAGTTGAACTAGATATGATCCGTGTGTGTAGGAAACACCGTTCTTTTTTGCTGAGCACACTCATGTTTCCTGCTGTATTAGAGACTCTAGAAAGCAAGAGCATGCTTCTTGCTCTAAAGCAGAGTGTGTTTAATGGATGAGAATTGTGCTGTGTGTTTCCCTTCAGAAATGGAGTTTAATCCCAGGCTCTGTGTCTTTCTACAAGTAAGAATTTGTTGCAGGTATACACAGTCACTTTTCAGCTCAAAGGAAGCTACATCATTCACGAAGCTCACACGTTTCTCCCTCTTAACTGAAAGGCATTGGATGTTAGAGGCCCTGTGGTTTGTATCAGTTTCCGAAGCATAGTTGAAGTAGATGTTGTCTGTATGTGTAGGAAACTCCGTCCATCTGTTCTGCGCACACTCACGTTTCAAGCTATATTAGAGATTCTAGAAAGCAAGAGCATGCTTCTTGCTCTAAAGCAGAGTGTTTTTCTTGGATGAGAACTGTGCTGTGTGTTTCCCTTCAGAAATGGAGTTAAACCCCAGGCTCTCTGTGTTCCTACAAGCAAGACTTCATTTCAGCTCAACGCAGGCCCTTTTCAGCTCAAACGAAGCTACATCTTTCAGGAAGCTCACACGTTTCTTGCTCTTAACTGAAAGGCATTGGATTTTAGAGGCCCTGTGGTTTGTATCAGTTTCAGAAGCATAGTTGAACTAGATGTGGTCTGTATGTGTAGGAAACTCCGTCCTTCTGTTCTGTGTACACTCAAGTTTCAAGCTATATTAGAGACTCTAGAAAGCAAAAGCATACTTCTTGTTCTAAAGCAGAGTGTGTTTCTTGGATGAGAACTGTGCTGTGTGTCTTTCTTCAAAAATGGAGTTAAATCCAAGGCTCTGACTCTTTCTACAAGTAAGACATCAAACAGGTAAACGCAGACACTTTTCAGCTCAAAGGATGCTATATCGTTCACAAAGCTCACACGTTTCTCACTATTAACTGAAAATCATTGGATATTATAGGACCTGTGGTTTGTATCAGTTTCAGAAGCAGAGTTGAACTAGATATGATCCGTATGTGTAGTAAACTCCCTACTTTTGTTCTGATCACACTCATGTTTCCTGCTGTATTATAGACTCTAGAAAGCAAGAGCCTGCTTCTTGCTCTAAAGAAGAGTTTGTTTCAAGGATGAGAACTGTGCTGTATGTTTCACTTCTGAAATGGAGTTAAATCCCAGGCTCTGTGTGTTCCTACAAGCAAGACTTCATTTCAGGTAAACGCAGTCACTTTTCAGCTCAAACGATGGTACATTGTTCAGGAAGCTCACACTTTTCTCGCTCTTAACTGAAAGGCATTGGATGTTAGAGGCCCTGTGGTTTGTATCAGTTTCAGAAGCATAGTTGAACTAGATGTGGTGTGTATGTGTAGGAAACTCCGTCCTTCTGTTCTGAGCACAGTCACGTTTCCTGCTGTATTAGAGACTCTAGAAAGAAAGAGCGTGCTTGTTGCTCTAAAGCAGAGTGTGTTTCACGGATGAGAACTGTGCTCTGTGTTTCCCTTCAGAAATGGAGTTAAATCACAGGCTCTGTGTCTTTCTACAAGCAATACTTCATTTCAGGTAAACGCAGTCACTTTTCAGCTCAAACGAAGCTACGGCGTTCATGAAGCTCACACTTTTCTCGCTTTTAACTAAAAACCATTGGATGTTAGAGGAACTGTGGTTTGTATCAGTTCCATAAGCAGAGTTGAACGAAATGTGGTCCTTATGTGTAGGAAATACTGTTCATTTGTTCTGAGCATACTCACGTTTACGGCTATTTTAGAGACTTTAGAAAGAAAGATCGTGCTTCTTGCTCTAAAGAAGAGTGTGTCATGGATGAGAACTGTGCTGTGTGTTTTGCTTAAATAATGGAGTTAAATCCCAGGCTCTGTGACTATCTACAAGTAAAACATTGTTGCAGGTAAACACAGTCACATTTTAGCTCAAAGGAAGCTACATTGTTCATGAATCTCACACGTTTCTCACTCTTAACTGAAAATCATTGGATGTTAGAGGCCCTGTGGTTTGTATCAGTTTCAGAAGCATAGGTGAATTAGATGTGGTCTGTATCTGTAGGAAACTCCGTAATTCTTTTCTGCCCACACTCACGTTTCAAGCTGTATTAGAGACTCTAGAAAGCAAGAGCATGCTTCTTGCTCTAAAGCAGAGTGTGTTTCTTGGATGAGAACTGTGCTGTGTGTTTCCCTTCAGAAATAGAGTTAAATCCCAGGCTCTGTGTCTTTCTATAAGCAAGACTTCGCTTCAGGTGTACGCAGTCACTTTTCCGCTCAAACAAAGCTAAGTCGTTCATGAAGCTCACGCGTTTCTCGCTCTTATCTGAAAAGAAGTGGATGATAGAGGACCTGTGGTTTGTATTAGTTTCAGAATCAGATTTGAACTAGATGTGGTCTGTATGTGAAGGAAACACCGTTCTTTTTTTCTGAACGCACACACATATCCTGCTTGTTAGAGACTCCAGAAAAAAAGGGCATGCTTCTTGCTCTAAAGCAGAGGTTGTTTCATGGATGAGAACTGCGCTGTGTGTTTCCCTTCAGAAGTGGAGTTAAATCCCAGGCTCTGTGACTATCTACAAGTAAGACTTTGTTGCAGGTAAACGCAGTCACTTTTTAGCTCAAAGGAAGCTACATCGTTCACGAAGCTCACACGTTTCTCACTCTTAACTGAAAATCACTGGATATTAGAGTACCTGTTGTTTGTATCAGTTTCAGAAGCAGAGTTGAAGTAGATGTTGTCTGTATGTGTAGGAAACTCCATCCTTCTGTTCTGTGCACACTCATGTTTCCTGCTGTATCAGAGACTCTAGAAAGCAAGAGCGTGTTTCTTGCTCTAAAGCAGAGTCTGTTTCTTGGATGAGAACTGTGCTGTTTGTTTCCTTTCAGAAATGGAGTTACATCCCAGGCTCTGTGTCTTCCTACAAGCAAGTCTTCGTTTCAGGTAAACACAGTCAATTTTCAGCTCAAAGAATCTACATCGTTCAGGAAGCTCACATGTTTCTCGCTCTTAATAGAAAAGAATTGGATGTTAGAGGCCCTGTGGTTTGTATCAGTTTCAGAATCAGATTTGAACTAGATGTGGCCTTATGTGTAGGAAACACTGTTGTTTTGTTCTGAACGTTCTCATATTTCCTGCTTGTTAGAGACTCCAGAAAAAAAGAGCATGATTCTTGCTCAAGCAGAGGTTGTTTCATGTATGAGAACTGTGCTGTATGTTTCCCTTCAGAATTGGAGTTAAATCCCAGGCTCTGTGTCTTTCTACAAGTAAGACTTTGTTGCAGGTAAACGCAGTCACTTTTTAGCTCAAAGGAAGCTACATCGTTCACGAAGCTCACACGTTTCTCGCTCTTAACGGAAAAGCATTGGATAGTCAGGACCTGTGGTTTGTATCATTTTCAGAAGCAGAGTTGAACTAGATATGGTCCGTGTGTGTAGGAAACACCGTTCTTTTTTTCTGAGCACACTCACGTTTCCTGCTGTATTAGAGACTCTAGAAATCAAGAGCGTGCTTCTAGCTCTAAAGCAGAGTGTTTTTCATGGATGAGAAAAGTGCAGTGTGTTTCCATTCAGAAATGGAGTTACATTCCAGGCTCTGTGTCTTCCTACAAGCAAGACCTCATTTCAGGGAAACACAGTCACTTTTCAGCTAAAAGGAAGCTACATCATTCACAAAGCTCACACGTTTCTCACTCTTAACTGAAAAGCATTGGATGTTAGAGGACCTGTGGTTTGTATCAGTTTCAGAAGCATAGTGGAACTAGATGTTGTCTGTATGTGTATGAACCTCCGTCCTTCTGTTCTGCGCACACTCACATCTCAAGCTATATTAGAGATTCTAGAAAGCAAGAGCCTGCTTCTTGCTCTAAAGAAGAGTTTGTTTCAAGAATGGGAACTGTGCTGTGTGTTTCACTTCTGAAATGGAGTTAAATACCAGGCTCTGTGTGTTCCTACAAGCAAGACTTCATTTCAGGTAAACGCAGTCACTTTTCATCTCAAAGGAAGGTACATTGTTCAGGAAGCTCACACGTTTCTTGCTCTTAACTAAAAAGCATTGGATGTTAGAGGCCCTGTAGTTTGTATCAGTTTCAGAAGCATAGTTGAACTAGATGTGGTCTGTATGTGTAGAAAACTCCGTCTTTCTGTTCTGTTCACACTCACGTTTCAAGCTATATTAGAGACTCTAGAAAGCAAAAGCATGCTTCTTGTTCTAAAACAGAGTGTGTTTCTTGGATGAGAACTGTGCTGTGTGTTTTTCTTCAAAAATGGAGTTAAAACCAAGGCTCTGACTCTTTCTACAAGTAAGACATCAAACAGGAAAACTCAGACACCTTTCAGCTCAAAGGAAGCTATATCGTTCACAAAGCTCACACGTTTCTCACTATTAACTGAAAATCATTGGATATTATAGGACCTGTGGTTTGTATCAGTTTCAGAAGCAGAGTTGAACTAGATATGATCCGTAAGTGTAGGAAACTCCCTACTTTTGTTCTGATCACACTCACGTTTCCTGCTGTATTAGAGACTCTAGAAAGCAAGAGCCTGCTTCTTGCTCTAAAGAAGAGTTTGTTTCAAGGATGAGAACTGTGCTGTGTGTTTCACTTCTGAAATGGAGTTAAATCACAGGCTCTGTGTGTTCCTACAAGCAAGACTTCATTTCAGGTAAACGCAGTCACTTTTCAGCTCAAAGGAAGGTCCATTGTTCAGGAAGATCACACGTTTCTCGCTCTTAACTGAAAAGCATTGGATGTTAGAGGCCCTGTAGTTTGTATCAGTTTCAGAAGCATAGTTGAACTAGATTTGGTCTGTACGTGTAGGAAACTCCGTCCTTCTGTTCTGCGCACACTCACGTTTCAAGCTATGTTAGAGACTCTAGAAAGCAAGAGCATGCTTCTTCTTCTAAAGCAGAATGTGTTTCTTAGATGAGAACTGTGCTGTGTGTTTCCCTTCAGAAATGGAGTTAAATCCCAGGCTCTGTGTCTTCCTACAAGCAAGACTTCGTTTCAGGTAAACGCAGTCACTTTTCAGGTCAAAGAATCTACATTGTTAGGAAGCTCACACGTTTCTTGCTCTTAACTGAAAAGCATTGGATGTTAGAGGCCCAGTGGTTTGTATCAGTTTCAGAATCAGATTTGAACTAGATGTGTTCTGCATGTGTATGAAACACCGTTCATTTGTTCTGAACGCACTCACGTTAACTGCTGTATTAGAGATTCAAGCAAGCAAGAGCGTGCTTCTTGCTCTAAAGCAGAGTGTGTTTCATGGATGGGAACTGCGCTGTGTGTTTCCCTTCAGAAGTGGAGTAAAATTCCAGGCTATGTGTCTTTCTACAAGCAAGACTTCGTTTCAGGTAAACGCACTCACTTTTCCGCTTAAAGGAAGCTACGTCGTTCATGAACATCACACGTTTCTCCCTAATATCTGAAAATAATTGGATGATAGAGGACCTGTGGTTTGTATCAGTTACAGATGCAGAGTTGAACTAAATGTGGTTCTTATGTGTAGGAAACTCCGTTCTTTTGTTCTGAGCACACTCACGTTTCTGGCTGTTTAAGAAGACTCTATAAAGCAAGAGCATGCTTCTTGCTCTAAAGCAGAGTGTGTCATTGATGAGAACTGTGCTGTGTGTTTCTCTTCAGAAATGGAGTTAAATCCCAGGCTCTGTGTCTTCCTACAAGCAAGACTTCGTTTCAGGTAAACGCAGTCACTTTTCAGCTGAAAGAATCTACATCGTTCAGGAAGCTCACACGTTTCTTGCTCTTACATGAAAAGCATTGGATGTTTGAGGCCCTGTGGTTTGTATCAGTTTCCGAAGCAGATTTGAACTAGATGTGGTCTGTATGTGTAGGAAACACCGTTCTTTTTGCGGAGCACACTCATGTTTCCTGCTGTATTAGAGACTCTATAAAGCAAGAGCGTGCTTCTTGCTCTAAAGCAGAGTGTGTTTAATGGATGAGAACTGTGCTGTGTGTTTCCCTTCAGAAATGGAGTTTAATCCCAGGCTCTGTGTCTTTCTACAAGTAAGAATTTGTTGCAGGTATACACAGTCACTTTTCAGCTCAAAGGAAGCTACATCGTTCACGAAGCTCACACGTTTCTCCCTCTTAACTGAAAGGCATTGGATGTTAGAGGCCCTGTGGTTTGTATCAGTTTCCGAAGCATAGTTGAAGTAGATGTTGTCTGTATGTGTAGGAAACTCCGTCCTTCTGTTCTGCGCACAATCACGTTTCAAGCTATATTAGAGATTCTAGAAAGCAAGAGCATGCTTCTTGCTCTAAAGCAGAGTGTTTTTCTTGGATGAGAACTGTGCTGTGTGTTTCCCTTCAGAAATGGAGTTAATCCCCAGGCTCTCTGTGTTCCTACAAGCAAGACTTCATTTCAGCTCAACGCAGTCCTTTTCAGCTCAAATGAAGCTACATCTTTCAGGAAGCTCACACGTTTCTCGCTCTTTACTGAAAGGCATTGGATGTTAGAGGCCCTGTGGTTTGTATCAGTTTCAGAAGCATAGTTGAACTAGATTTGATCTGTACGTGTAGGAAACTCCGTCCTTCTGTTCTGCGCACACTCACGTTTCAAGCTATGTTAGAGACTCTAGAAAGCAAGAGCATGCTTCTTCTTCTAAAGCAGAATGTGTTTCTTAGATGACAACTGTGCTGTGTGTTTCCCTTCAGAAATGGAGTTAAATCCCAGGCTCTGTGTCTTCCTACAAGCAATACTTCATTTCAGATAAACGCAGTCACTTTTCAGCTCAAACGAAGCTACGTCGTTCATGAAGCTCACACGTTTCTTGCTCATAATTGAAAAGTATTGGATGTTAGAGGACTTGTTGTTTGTATCAGTTACAGAAGCAGAGTTGAACTAAATGTAGTCCTTATGTGAAGGAACCTCCGTTCTTTTTTTACTGAGCACACTCTCATTTCCGGCTTTTTTAGAGACTCTAGAAAGCAGGAACGTGCTTCTTGCTCTAAAGCAGAGTGTGTCATGGATGAGAACTGTGCTGTGTGTTTGTCTTCACAAATGGAGTTAAATCCAAGGCTCTGTGTGTTTCTACAAGTAAGACATCATTGCAGGTAAACGCAGTCACTTTTCAGCTCAAAGGAAGATACATCGTTCACGAAGCTCACACGTTTCTCACTCTTAACAGAAATTCATTGGATATTACAGGACTTGTGATTTGTATCAGTTTCTGAAGCAGAGTTGAACTAGATATGATATGTATGTGTAGGAAATACCGTTCTTTAGTTCTGAGCACAGTCACGTTTCCTGCTGTATTAGAGACTCTAGAAAGCAAGAGCGTGCTTGTTGCTCTAAAGCAGAGTGTGTTTCACGGATGAGAACTGTGCTGTGTGTTTCCCTTCACAAATGGAGTTAAATCCCAGGCTCTGTGTCTTTCTACAAGTAAGACATCGTTGCTGGTATATGCAGTCAATTTTCAGCTCAAACGAAGCTACGTTGTTCATGAAGCTCACACGATTCTCACTCTTAAGTGAAGGGCATTCCATATTAGAGGAACTTTCGTTTGTATCAGTATCAGAAGCAGAGTTGAACTAGTTGTCGTCTGTATGTGTAGCAAACACAGTCTTTTGTTCTAAGCACACTCACCTTTCAAGCTATATTAGATACTCTAGAAAGCAATAGCGTGCTTCTTGCTCTAAAGCAGAGTGTGTTTCATGGATGAGAACTCTGCTGTGTGTTTCCCTTCAGAACTGGAGTTAAATCACAGGCTCTGTGTCTTCCTACCATGGAAGACATCATTTGAGGTAAACACAGTCACTTTTCAGCTCAAAGACTCTACATTGTTCAGGAGCTCACACGTTTCTAGCGCTTAACTGAAAATCATTGGATGTTAGAGTACCTGTTGTTTGTATCAGTTTCAGAAGCAGAGTTGAACTAGATATGATCTGTATGTGTAGGAAACATCGTTCTTTTGTTCTGAGCACACTCAGGTTTCCTTCTCTATTAGAGACTGTAGAAAGCAAGTGCATGCTTCTTGCTCTAAAGCAGAGCGTGTTTGATGGATGAGAACTGTGCTGTGTGTTCCCCTTTAGAAATTGAGATAAATCCCAGGATCTGTGTCTTCCTACAAGCAAGACTTCATTTCAGGTAAACACAGTCAATTTTCAACTCAAACGAAGATATGTTGTTCATGAAGCTCACACGTTTCTCACTCTTAACTGAAGAGCATTGGATATTAGAGGTACTTGGGTTTGTATCAGTATCAGAAGCAGAGTTGAACTAGATGTGGCCTGTATGTGTAGGAAACACAGTTCATTTGTTCTGAGCACACTCACGTTTCCTGCTGTATTAGAGGCTGTAGAAATAAAGTGCGTGCTTCTTACTCTAAAGCATATATGTGTCATGGATGAGAACTGTGCTGTGTGTTTCCCTTCAGAAATTGAGTTAAATCCCAGGCTCTGTGTCTTCCTACAAGCAAGACTTCATTTAAGGTAAACGCAGTCATTTTTCATCTCAAAGGAAGTGACATCATTCACGAAGCTCACACGTTCTCCTTCTTAATTGAAAAGCATTGTATGTTAGAGGACCTATGGTTTGTATCAGTTTCAGAAGCAGAGTTGAACTAGATGTGGTCTGTATGTTTAGGAAACTCCCCTGATTTGTTCTGATCACACTCTCCTTTCCTGCTGTCTTAGAGATTCTAGAAAGCAAGAGCATGCTTCTTGCTCTAAAGCAGACTGTGTTTCATGGATGAGAACTGTGCTGTGGTTTTCCCTTAAGAACTGGAGTTAAATCCCAGCCTCTGTGTCTTTCTACAAGTAAGACATCGTTGCAGGAAAACGCACCCACTGTTCAGCTCAAAGGAAGCTACATTGTTCACGAAGCTCACAAGATTCCCACTCTTAACTGAAAAGCATTGGATGTTAGAGGACCTGTGGTTTGTATCTGTTTCAAAGCAGAGTTTATATAGATATGGTCCATATGTGTAGGAAACTCCATCTTTTGTTCTGAGCACACTCACGTTTCATGCTATATTAGAGATTCTAGAAAGCAAGACCGTGCTTCTTGCTCTAAAGCAGATTGTGTTTCATGGATGAGAACTGTGCTGTGAGTTTCCCTTCAGAAATGGAGTTAAATTCGTGGCTCTGTGTCTTCCTACAAGCAAGACTTCACTTCAGGTCAACACAGTCCCTTTTCAGCTCAAAGGAAGCTACATCGTTCAAGAAGCTCACACGTTTATCGCGCTTAACTAAAAAGCATTGGATGTTAGAGGACCAGTGCTTTGTATCAGATTCGGTAGCAGAGTTGAACTAGATATAATCCGTATTTGTAGGAAACACCTTTCTTTTGATCTGAGCACACTCACGTTTCCTGCTGTATTAGAGACCTTAGAAAGCAAGAGCGTGCTTCTTGCTCTAAAGCAGAGTGTGTTCCATGGATGAGAACTGTGCAGTGTGTTTCACTTCAGAAATGGAGTTGAATCCCAGGCTCTGTGTCTTCCTACAAGCAAGACTTCGTTTCAGGTAAACACAGTCACTTTTCAGCTCAAATGAAGCTACATCGTTCACGAAGCTCACATGTATCTCACACGTAACTGAAAAGCACTTGATGCTAGTGGACCTGTGGTTTGTATCAGTTTCAGAAGCAGAGTTGAACTAGATGTTTTACATATGGGAAGGAAACACCGTTCTTTTGTTTTGAGCACACTCACATTTCCTGATGTGTTAGAGACTCTAGAGAGCAAGAGCGAGCTTCTTGCTCTAAAGCAGAGTTTGTTTCACGCTTGAAAACTGTGCTGTGTGTTCCCTTTCTGAATTGGAGTTAAATCCCAGGCTCTGTGTCTTCCTGCAAGCAAGACTTTGTTTCAGGTAAACGCTGTCACTTTTCAGCTCAATGAAGCTACATTGTGCTCGAAGCTCACATGTTTATCGTGCTTAACTAAAAAACATTGGATGTTAGAGGACCTGTGCTTTGTATCAGATTCCGAAGCAGAGTTGAACTAGATATCGTCCGTATTCGTAGGAAACACTGTTCTTTTGATCTGAGCACACTCAAGTATCCTGCTCTAGTAGAGACTTTAGAAAGCAAGAACGTGCTTCTTGTTCTAAAGCAGAGTGTGTTTAATGGATGAGAACTGTGCAGTGTGTTTCACTTCAGAAATGGAGGTAAATCCCAGGTTCCCTGTCTTCCTACATGCAAGACATCGTTTCAGGTAAACGCACTCGCTTTTCAGCTCAGAAGAAGCTACATTTTTCACGAAGAACATACTGTTCGCGCTCTTAACTGAGAAGCATTGGATGTTAGAGGACCTGTGGTGTGTATGAGTTTCAGAAGCAGAGTTGAAGTAGATGTTGTCCATATGGGTAGGAAACACCGTTCTTTTTTTTTTTTTTTAGCACAAGCATTTCCTGCTATGTTAGAGACTCTAGAATGCAAGAGCGTGCTTCTTGCTCTAAAGCAGAGTGTGTTTCATGGATGAGAACTGTGCTGTGTGTGTCCCCTCAGAAATGGAGTTAAATCCCAGGTTCTGTGTCTTCCTACAAGCAAGACTTTGTTTCAGGTAAACACAGTCACTTTTCAGCTCAATGAAGCTACATCGTTCACGAAGCTCACACGTTTATCACGCTTAACTGAAAAGCATTTGATGCTAGATGACCTGTGGTTTGTATAGTTTCAGAAGCAGAGTTGAACTAGATATGGTCCATAAGTGTAGAAAAAACAGTCCTTTGGATATGATCACACTCACATTTCTTGCTGTATTAGAGACATTAGAGAGCAAGAGCGTGCTTCTTGCTCTAAAGCAGAGTGTGTTTCATGGATGGGAACTGTGCTGAGTGTTGCCCTTCAGAAATGGAGTTAAATCCCAGGCTCTGTGTCTGCCTGCAAGCAAGAATTTGTTACAGGTAAACACAGTCACTTTTCAGAACAATGAAGCTACATCCTTCCACAAGCTCACATGTTTATCACGCTTAAATGAGAAGCATTGGATGTTAGAAGACCTGTAGTGTGTATCAGTTTCAGAAGCAGAGTTCGACTAGATGATGTCCATATGGGTAGGAAACACCGTTCTTTTGTTTAGAGCACACTCACATTTCCTGCATTGTTAGAGAGTCTAGAAAGCAAGAGCGTGCTTCTTGCTCTAATGCAAATTGTGTTTCATGGATGAGAACTGTGCAGTGTGTTTCACTTCAGAAATGGAGTTAAATCCCCGGCTCTTTGTCTTCCTACAAGCAAGACTTCATTTCATGTAAATGCAGTCCCTTTCCAGCTCAAATGAAGCTACATTGTTCACGAAGCTCACATGTTTCGCGCTCTTAACTGAAAAGCACTTGATGCTAGTGGACCTGTGGTTTGTATCAGTTTCAGAAGCAGAGTTGAACTAGATGTTGTCCATATGTGTAGGAAACACCATTCTTTTGTTTTGAGCACACTCACATTTCCTGCTTTGTTAGAGACTCTAGAAAGCAAGAGTGTGCTTCTTGCCCTAAAGCAGAGTGTGTTTCATGGATGAGAACTATGCAGTGTGTTTCCCTTTAGAAATGGAGTTATATCCCTGGCACTGTGTCTTCCTAATAGCAAGACATCGTTTCAGGTAAACACAGTCCCTTTTCAGCTCAAACGAAGCTACATCGTTCACGAACCTCACTCGTTTCACTCTCGTAACTGAAAAGCATTTGATGCTAGAGGACCTGTGGTTTGTATCAGTTTCAGAAGCAGAGTTGAACTAGGATGGTCCATATGTGTAAGAAAATCAGATCTTTTGTTCTGAGCACACTCATGTTTCCTGCAGTATTAGAGACTCTAGAAAGCAAGAACGTGCTTCTTGCTCTTAATCAGAATGTATTTCATGGGTGGGAACTGTGCTGAGTGTTGCCCTTCAGAAATGGAGTTAAATCCCAGGCTATGTGTCTTCCTACAAGCAAGACTTCGTTTCAGGTAAACACAGTCACTTTTCAGCTCAAATGAAGCTACATTGTTCACGAAGCTCACATATATCTCACGCTTAACTGAAAAGCACTTGATGCTAGTGGACCTGTGGTTTGTATCAGTTTCAGAAGCAGAGTTGAACTAGATGTTTTACATATGGGAAGGAAACACCGTTCTTTTGTTTTGAGCACACTCACATTTCCTGATGTGTTAGAGACTCTAGAGAGCAAGAGCGAGCTTCTTGCTCTAAAGCAGTGTTTGTTTCATGCTTGAAAACTGTGCTGTGTGTTCCCTTTCAGAATTGGAGTTAAATCCCAGGCTCTGTGTCTTCCTGCAAGCAAGACTTTGTTTCAGGTAAACGCTGTCACTTTACAGCTCAATGAAGCTACATTGTGCTTGAAGCTCACATGTTTATCGTGCTTAACTAAAAATCATTGGATATTAGAGGACCTGTGCTTTGTATCAGATTCCGAAGCAGAGTTGAACTAGATATCGTCCGTATTTGTAGGAAACACTGTTCTTTTGATCTGAGCACACTCAAGTATCCTGCTCTATTAGAGACTTTAGAAAGCAAGAACGTGCTTCTTGTTCTAAAGCAGAGTGTGTTTAATGGATGAGAACTGTGCAGTGTGTTTCACTTCAGAAATGGAGGTAAATCCCAGGTTCCCTGTCTTCCTACATGCAAGACATCGTTTCAGGTAAACGCACTCGCTTTTCAGCTCAGAAGAAGCTACATTTTTCACGAAGAACATACTGTTCGCGCTCTTAACTGAGAAGCATTGGATGTTAGAGGACCTGTGGTGTGTATGAGTTTCAGAAGCAGAGTTGAAGTAGATGTTGTCCATATGGGTAGGAAACACCGTTCTTTTTTTTTTTTTAGCACAAGCATTTCCTGCTATGTTAGAGACTCTAGAATGCAAGAGCATGCTTCTTGCTCTAAAGCAGAGTGTGTTTCATGGATGAGAACTGTGCTGTGTGTGTCCCTTCAGAAATGGAGTTAAATCCCAGGTTCTGTGTCTTCCTACAAGCAAGACTTTGTTTCAGGTAAACACAGTCACTTTTCAGCTCAATGAAGCTACATCGTTCACGAAGCTCACACGTTTATCACGCTTAACTGAAAAGCATTTGATGCTAGATGACCTGTGGTTTGTATAGTTTCAGAAGCAGAGTTGAACTAGATATGGTCCATAAGTGTAGAAAAAACAGTCCTTTGGATATGATCACACTCACATTTCTTGCTGTATTAGAGACATTAGAGAGCAAGAGCGTGCTTCTTGCTCTAAAGCAGAGTGTGTTTCATGGATGGGAACTGTGCTGAGTGTTGCCCTTCAGAAATGGAGTTAAATCCCAGGCTCTGTGTCTGCCTGCAAGCAAGAATTTGTTACAGGTAAACACAGTCACTTTTCAGAACAATGAAGCTACATCCTTCCACAAGCTCACATGTTTATCACGCTTAAATGAGAAGCATTGGATGTTAGAAGACCTGTAGTGTGTATCAGTTTCAGAAGCAGAGTTCGACTAGATGATGTCCATATGGGTAGGAAACACCGTTCTTTTGTTTAGAGCACACTCACATTTCCTGCATTGTTAGAGAGTCTAGAAAGCAAGAGCGTGCTTCTTGCTCTAATGCAAATTGTGTTTCATGGATGAGAACTGTGCAGTGTGTTTCACTTCAGAAATGGAGTTAAATCCCCGGCTCTTTGTCTTCCTACAAGCAAGACTTCATTTCATGTAAATGCAGTCCCTTTCCAGCTCAAATGAAGCTACATTGTTCACGAAGCTCACATGTTTCGCGCTCTTAACTGAAAAGCACTTGATGCTAGTGGACCTGTGGTTTGTATCAGTTTCAGAAGCAGAGTTGAACTAGATGTTGTCCATATGGGTAGGAAACACCATTCTTTTGTTTTGAGCACACTCACATTTCCTGCTTTGTTAGAGACTCTAGAAAGCAAGAGTGTGCTTCTTGCCCTAAAGCAGAGTGTGTTTCATGGATGAGAACTATGCAGTGTGTTTCCCTTTAGAAATGGAGTTATATCCCTGGCACTGTGTCTTCCTAATAGCAAGACATCGTTTCAGGTAAACACAGTCCCTTTTCAGCTCAAACGAAGCTACATCGTTCACGAACCTCACTCGTTTCACTCTCGTAACTGAAAAGCATTTGATGCTAGAGGACCTGTGGTTTGTATCAGTTTCAGAAGCAGAGTTGAACTAGGATGGTCCATATGTGTAAGAAAATCAGATCTTTTGTTCTGAGCACACTCACGTTTCCTGCAGTATTAGAGACTCTAGAAAGCAAGAACGTGCTTCTTGCTCTTAATCAGAGTGTATTTCATGGGTGGGAACTGTGCTGAGTGTTGCCCTTCAGAAATGGAGTTAAATCCCAGGCTATGTGTCTTCCTACAAGCAAGACTTCGTTTCAGGTAAACACAGTCACTTTTCAGCTCAAATGAAGCTACATTGTTCACGAAGCTCACATATATCTCACGCTTAACTGAAAAGCACTTGATGCTAGTGGACCTGTGGTTTGTATCAGTTTCAGAAGCAGAGTTGAACTAGATGTTTTACATATGGGAAGGAAACACCGTTCTTTTGTTTTGAGCACACTCACATTTCCTGATGTGTTAGAGACTCTAGAGAGCAAGAGCGAGCTTCTTGCTCTAAAGCAGAGTTTGTTTCATGCTTGAAAACTGTGCTGTGTGTTCCCTTTCAGAATTGGAGTTAAATCCCAGGCTCTGTGTCTTCCTGCAAGCAAGACTTTGTTTCAGGTAAACGCTATCACTTTACAGCTCAATGAAGCTACATTGTGCTTGAAGCTCACATGTTTATCGTGCTTAACTAAAAAACATTGGATATTAGAGGACCTGTGCTTTGTATCAGATTCCGAAGCAGAGTTGAACTAGATATCGTCCGTATTTGTAGGAAACACTGTTCTTTTGATCTGAGCACACTCAAGTATCCTGCTCTATTAGAGACTTTAGAAAGCAAGAACGTGCTTCTTGTTCTAAAGCAGAGTGTGTTTAATGGATGAGAACTGTGCAGTGTGTTTCACTTCAGAAATGGAGGTAAATCCCAGGTTCCCTGTCTTCCTACATGCAAGACATCGTTTCAGGTAAACGCACTCGCTTTTCAGCTCAGAAGAAGCTACATTTTTCATGAAGAACATACTGTTCGCGCTCTTAACTGAGAAGCATTGGATGTTAGAGGACCTGTGGTGTGTATGAGTTTCAGAAGCAGAGTTGAAGTAGATGTTGTCCATATGGGTAGGAAACACCGTTCTTTTTTTTTTTTAGCACAAGCATTTCCTGCTATGTTAGAGACTCTAGAATGCAAGAGCATGCTTCTTGCTCTAAAGCAGAGTGTGTTTCATGGATGAGAACTGTGCTGTGTGTGTCCCTTCAGAAATGGAGTTAAATCCCAGGTTCTGTGTCTTCCTACAAGCAAGACTTTGTTTCAGGTAAACACAGTCACTTTTCAGCTCAATGAAGCTACATCGTTCACGAAGCTCACACGTTTATCACGCTTAACTGAAAAGCATTTGATGCTAGATGACCTGTGGTTTGTATAGTTTCAGAAGCAGAGTTGAACTAGATATGGTCCATAAGTGTAGAAAAAACAGTCCTTTGGATATGATCACACTCACATTTCTTGCTGTATTAGAGACATTAGAGAGCAAGAGCGTGCTTCTTGCTCTAAAGCAGAGTGTGTTTCATGGATGGGAACTGTGCTGAGTGTTGCCCTTCAGAAATGGAGTTAAATCCCAGGCTCTGTGTCTGCCTGCAAGCAAGAATTTGTTACAGGTAAACACAGTCACTTTTCAGAACAATGAAGCTACATCCTTCCACAAGCTCACATGTTTATCACGCTTAAATGAGAAGCATTGGATGTTAGAAGACCTGTAGTGTGTATCAGTTTCAGAAGCAGAGTTCGACTAGATGATGTCCATATGGGTAGGAAACACCGTTCTTTTGTTTAGAGCACACTCACATTTCCTGCATTGTTAGAGAGTCTAGAAAGCAAGAGCGTGCTTCTTGCTCTAATGCAAATTGTGTTTCATGGATGAGAACTGTGCAGTGTGTTTCACTTCAGAAATGGAGTTAAATCCCCGGCTCTTTGTCTTCCTACAAGCAAGACTTCATTTCATGTAAATGCAGTCCCTTTCCAGCTCAAATGAAGCTACATTGTTCACGAAGCTCACATGTTTCGCGCTCTTAACTGAAAAGCACTTGATGCTAGTGGACCTGTGGTTTGTATCAGTTTCAGAAGCAGAGTTGAACTAGATGTTGTCCATATGGGTAGGAAACACCATTCTTTTGTTTTGAGCACACTCACATTTCCTGCTTTGTTAGAGACTCTAGAAAGCAAGAGTGTGCTTCTTGCCCTAAAGCAGAGTGTGTTTCATGGATGAGAACTATGCAGTGTGTTTCCCTTTAGAAATGGAGTTATATCCCTGGCACTGTGTCTTCCTAATAGCAAGACATCGTTTCAGGTAAACACAGTCCCTTTTCAGCTCAAACGAAGCTACATTGTTCACGAAGCTCACATGTATCTCACACTTAACTGAAAAGCACTTGATGCTAGTGGACCTGTGGTTTGTATCAGTTTCAGAAGCAGAGTTGAACTAGATGTTTTACATATGGGAAGGAAACACCGTTCTTTTGTTTTGAGCACACTCACATTTCCTGATGTGTTAGAGACGCTAGAGAGCAAGAGCGAGCTTCTTGCTCTAAAGCAGAGTTTGTTTCACGCTTGAAAACTGTGCTGTGTGTTCCCTTTCAGAATTGGAGTTAAATCCCAGGCTCTGTGTCTTCCTGCAAGCAAGACTTTGTTTCAGGTAAACGCTGTCACTTTTCAGCTCAATGAAGCTACATTGTGCTTGAAGCTCACATGTTTATCGTGCTTAACTAAAAAACATTGGATGTTAGAGGACCTGTGCTTTGTATCAGATTCCGAAGCAGAGTTGAACTAGATATCGTCCGTATTTGTAGGAAACACTGTTCTTTTGATCTGAGCACACTCAAGTATCCTGCTCTATTAGAGACTTTAGAAAGCAAGAACGTGCTTCTTGTTCTAAAGCAGAGTGTGTTTAATGGATGAGAACTGTGCAGTGTGTTTCACTTCAGAAATGGAGGTAAATCCCAGGTTCCCTGTCTTCCTACATGCAAGACATCGTTTCAGGTAAACGCACTCGCTTTTCAGCTCAGAAGAAGCTACATTTTTCACGAAGAACATACTGTTCGCGCTCTTAACTGAGAAGCATTGGATGTTAGAGGACCTGTGGTGTGTATGAGTTTCAGAAGCAGAGTTGAAGTAGATGTTGTCCATATGGGTAGGAAACACCGTTCTTTTTTTTTTTTTTTAGCACAAGCATTTCCTGCTATGTTAGAGACTCTAGAATGCAAGAGCGTGCTTCTTGCTCTAAAGCAGAGTGTGTTTCATGGATGAGAACTGTGCTGTGTGTGTCCCTTCAGAAATGGAGTTAAATCCCAGGTTCTGTGTCTTCCTACAAGCAAGACTTTGTTTCAGATAAACACAGTCACTTTTCAGCTCAATGAAGCTACATCGTTCACGAAGCTCACACGTTTATCACGCTTAACTGAAAAGCATTTGATGCTAGATGACCTGTGGTTTGTATAGTTTCAGAAGCAGAGTTGAACTAGATATGGTCCATAAGTGTAGAAAAAACAGTCCTTTGGATATGATCACACTCACATTTCTTGCTGTATTAGAGACATTAGAGAGCAAGAGCGTGCTTCTTGCTCTAAAGCAGAGTGTGTTTCATGGATGGGAACTGTGCTGAGTGTTGCCCTTCAGAAATGGAGTTAAATCCCAGGCTCTGTGTCTGCCTACAAGCAAGAATTTGTTACAGGTAAACACAGTCACTTTTCAGAACAATGAAGCTACATCCTTCCACAAGCTCACATGTTTATCACGCTTAAATGAGAAGCATTGGATGTTAGAAGACCTGTAGTGTGTATCAGTTTCAGAAGCAGAGTTCGACTAGATGATGTCCATATGGGTAGGAAACACCGTTCTTTTGTTTAGAGCACACTCACATTTCCTGCATTGTTAGAGAGTCTAGAAAGCAAGAGCGTGCTTCTTGCTCTAATGCAAATTGTGTTTCATGGATGAGAACTGTGCAGTGTGTTTCACTTCAGAAATGGATTAAATCACCGGCTCTTTGTCTTCCTACAAGCAAGACTTCATTTCATGTAAATGCAGTCCCTTTCCAGCTCAAATGAAGCTACATTGTTCACGAAGCTCACATGTTTCGTGCTCTTAACTGAAAAGCACTTGATGCTAGTGGACCCGTGGTTTGTATCAGTTTCAGAAGCAGAGTTGAACTAGACATGGTCCATATGTGTAAGAAAATCAGATCTTTTGTTCTGAGCACACTCACGTTTCCTGCAGTATTAGAGACTCTAGAAAGCAAGAACGTGCTTCTTGCTCTTAAGCAGAGTGTATTTCATGGGTGGGAACTCTGCTAAGTGTTGCCCTTCAGAAATGGAATTAAATCCCAGGCTATGTGTCTTCCTACAAGCAAGACTTCGTTTCAGGTAAACACAGTCACTTTTCAGCTCAAATGAAGCTACATTGTTCACGAAGCTCACATGTATCTCACACTTAACTGAAAAGCACTTGATGCTAGTGGACCTGTGGTTTGTATCAGTTTCAGAAGCAGAGTTGAACTAGATGTTTTACATATGGGAAGGAAACACCGTTCTTTTGTTTTGAGCACACTCACATTTCCTGATGTGTTAGAGACTCTAGAGAGCAAGAGCGAGCTTCTTGCTCTAAAGCAGAGTTTGTTTCACGCTTGAAAACTGTGCTGTGTGTTCCCTTTCAGAATTGGAGTTAAATCCCAGGCTCTGTGTCTTCCTGCAAGCAAGACTTTGTTTCAGGTAAACACAGTCACTTTTCAGCTCAATGAAGCTACATCGTTCACGAAGCTCACACGTTTATCACGCTTAACTGAAAAGCATTTGATGCTAGATGACCTGTGGTTTGTATAGTTTCAGAAGCAGAGTTGAACTAGATATGGTCCATAAGTGTAGAAAAAACAGTCCTTTGGATATGATCACATTCACATTTCTTGCTGTATTAGAGACATTAGAGAGCAAGAGCGTGCTTCTTGCTCTAAAGCAGAGTGTGTTTAATGGATGAGAACTCTGCTGTGTGTTTCACTTCAGAAATGGAGGTAAATCCCAGGTTCCGTGTCTTCCTACATGCAAGACATCGTTTCAGGTAAACGCACTCGCTTTTCAGCTCAGAAGAAGCTACATTTTTCACGAAGAACATACTGTTCGCGCTCTTAACTGAGAAGCATTGGATGTTAGAGGACCTGTGGTGTGTATGAGTTTCAGAAGCAGAGTTGAAGTAGATGTTGTCCATATGGGTAGGAAACACCGTTCTTTTTTTTTTTTTTTAGCACGAGCATTTCCTGCTATGTTAGAGACTCTAGAATGCAAGAGCGTGCTTCTTGCTCTAAAGCAGAGTGTGTTTCATGGATGAGAACTGTGCTGTGTGTGTCCCTTCAGAAATGGAGTTAAATCCCAGGTTCTGTGTCTTCCTACAAGCAAGACTTTGTTTCAGGTAAACACAGTCACTTTTCAGCTCAATGAAGCTACATCGTTCACGAAGCTCACACGTTTATCACGCTTAACTGAAAAGCATTTGATGCTAGATGACCTGTGGTTTGTATAGTTTCAGAAGCAGAGTTGAACTAGATATGGTCCATAAGTGTAGAAAAAACAGTCCTTTGGATATGATCACATTCACATTTCTTGCTGTATTAGAGACATTAGAGAGCAAGAGCGTGCTTCTTGCTCTAAAGCAGAGTGTGTTTCATGGATGGGAACTGTGCTGAGTGTTGCCCTTCAGAAATGGAGTTAAATCCCAGGCTCTGTGTCTGCCTACAAGCAAGAATTTGTTACAGGTAAACACAGTCACTTTTCAGAACAATGAAGCTACACCCTTCCACAAGCTCACATGTTTATCACGCTTAAATGAGAAGCATTGGATGTTAGAAGACCTGTAGTGTGTATCAGTTTCAGAAGCAGAGTTCGACTAGATGATGTCCATATGGGTAGGAAACACCGTTCTTTTGTTTAGAGCACACTCACATTTCCTGCATTGTTAGAGAGTCTAGAAAGCAAGAGCGTGCTTCTTGCTCTAATGCAAATTGTGTTTCATGGATGAGAACTGTGCAGTGTGTTTCACTTCAGAAATGGAGTTAAATCCCCGGCTCTTTGTCTTCCTACAAGCAAGACTTCATTTCATGTAAATGCAGTCCCTTTCCAGCTCAAATGAAGCTACATTGTTCACGAAGCTCACATGTTTCGCGCTCTTAACTGAAAAGCACTTGATGCTAGTGGACCTGTGGTTTGTATCAGTTTCAGAAGCAGAGTTGAACTAGATGTTGTCCATATGGGTAGGAAACACCGTTCTTTTGTTTTGAGCACACTCACATTTCCTGCTTTGTTAGAGAATCTAGAAAGCAAGAGTGTGCTTCTTGCCCTAAAGCAGAGTGTGTTTCATGGATGAGGACTATGCAGTGTGTTTCCCTTTAGAAATGGAGTTATATCCCTGCCACTGTGTCTTCCTAATAGCAAGACATCGTTTCAGGTAAACACAGTCCCTTTTCAGCTCAAACGAAGCTACATCGTTCACGAACCTCACTCGTTTCACTCTCGTAACTGAAAAGCATTTGATGCTAGAGGACCTGTGGTTTGTATCAGTTTCAGAAGCAGAGTTGAACTAGACATGGTCCATATGTGTAAGAAAATCAGATCTTTTGTTCTGAGCACACTCACGTTTCTTGCAGTATTAGAGACTCTAGAAAGCAATAACGTGCTTCTTGCTCTTAAGCAGAGTGTATTTCATGGGTGGGAACTCTGCTGAGTGTTGCCCATCAGAAATGGAGTTAAATCCCAGGCTATTATCTTCCTACAAGCAAGACTTCGTTTCAGGAAAACACAGTCACTTTTCAGCTCAAATGAAGCTACATTGTTCACGAAGCTCACATGTATCTCAAACTTAACTGAAAAGCACTTGATGCTAGTGGACCTGTGGTTTGTATCAGTTTCAGAAGCAGAGTTGAACTAGATGTTTTACATATGGGAAGGAAACACTGTTCTTTTGTTTTGAGCACACTCACATTTCCTGATGTGTTAGATACTCTAGAGAGCAAGAGCGAGCTTCTTGCTCTCAAGCAGAGTTTGTTTCACGCTTGAAAACTGTGCTGTGTGTTCCCTTTCAGAATTGGAGTTAAATCCCAGGCTCTGTGTCTTCCTGCAAGCAAGACTTTGTTTCAGGTAAACGCTGTCACTTTTCAGCTCAATGAAGCTACATTGTGCTCGAAGCTCACATGTTTATCGGGCTTAACTAAAAAACATTGGATGTTAGAGGACCTGTGCTTTGTATCAGATTCTGAAGCAGAGTTGAACTAGATATCGTCCGTATTTGTAGGAAACACTGTTCTTTTGATCTGAGCACACTCAAGTATCCTGCTCTATTAGAGAATTTAGAAAGCAAGAACGTGCTTCTTGCTCTAAAGCAGAGTGTGTTTAATGGATGAGAACTGTGCAGTGTGTTTCACTTCAGAAATGGAGGTAAATCCCAGGTTCCCTGTCTTCCTACATGCAAGACATCGTTTCAGGTAAACGCACTCGCTTTTCAGCTCAGAAGAAGCTACATTTTTCACGAAGAACATACTGTTCGCGCTCTTAACTGAGAAGCATTGGATGTTATAGGACCTGTGGTGTGTATGAGTTTCAAAAGCAGAGTTGAAGTAGATGTTGTCCATATGGGTAGGAAACACCGTTCTTTTTTTTTTTTTAGCACAAGCATTTCCTGCTATGTTAGAGACTCTAGAATGCAAGAGCGTGCTTCTTGCTCTAAAGCAGAGTGTGTTTCATGGATGAGAACTGTGTTGTGTGTGTCCCTTCAGAAATGGAGTTAAATCCCAGGTTCTGTGTCTTCCTACAAGCAAGACTTTGTTTCAGGTAAACACAGTCACTTTTCAGCTCAATGAAGCTACATCGTTCACGAAGCTCACACGTTTATCACGCTTAACTGAAAAGCATTTGATGCTAGATGACCTGTGGTTTGTATAGTTTGAGAAGCAGAGTTGAACTAGATATGGTCCATAAGTGTAGAAAAAACAGTCCTTTGGATATGATCACACTCACATTTCTTGCTGTATTAGAGACATTAGAGAGCAAGAGCGTGCTTCTTGCTCTAAAGCAGAGTGTGTTTCATGGATGGGAACTGTGCTGAGTGTTGCCCTTCAGAAATGGAGTTAAATCCCAGGCTCTGTGTCTGCCTGCAAGCAAGAATTTGTTACAGGTAAACACAGTCACTTTTCAGAACAATGAAGCTACATCCTTCCACAAGCTCACATGTTTATCACGCTTAAATGAGAAGCATTGGATGTTAGAAGACCTGTAGTGTGTATCAGTTTCAGAAGCAGAGTTCGACTAGATGATGTCCATATGGGTAGGAAACACCGTTCTTTTGTTTAGAGCACACTCACATTTCCTGCATTGTTAGAGAGTCTAGAAAGCAAGAGCGTGCTTCTTGCTCTAATGCAAATTGTGTTTCATGGATGAGAACTGTGCAGTGTGTTTCACTTCAGAAATGGAGTTAAATCCCCGGCTCTTTGTCTTCCTACAAGCAAGACTTCATTTCATGTAAATGCAGTCCCTTTTCAGCTCAAATGAAGCTACATTGTTCACGAAGCTCACATGTTTCGCGCTCTTAACTGAAAAGCACTTGATGCTAGTGGACCTGTGGTTTGTATCAGTTTCAGAAGCAGAGTTGAACTAGATGTTGTCCATATGGGTAGGAAACACCGTTCTTTTGTTTTGAGCACACTCACATTTCCTGCTTTGTTAGAGACTCTAGAAAGCAAGAGTGTGCTTCTTGCCCTAAAGCAGAGTGTGTTTCATGCATGAGAACTATGCAGTGTGTTTCCCTTTAGAAATGGAGTTATATCCCTGGCACTGTGTCTTCCTAATAGCAAGACATCGTTTCAGGTAAACACAGTCCCTTTTCAGCACAAACGAAGCTACATCGTTCACGAACCTCACTCGTTTCACTCTCGTAACTGAAAAGCATTTGATGCTACAGGACCTGTGGTTTGTATCAGTTTCAGAAGCAGAGTTGAACTAGACATGGTCCATATGTGTAAGAAAATCAGATCTTTTGTTCTGAGCACACTCACGTTTCCTGCAGTATTAGAGACTCTAGAAAGCAAGAACGTGCTTCTTGCTCTTAAGCAGAGTGTATTTCATGGGTGGGAACTGTGCTGAGTGTTGCCCTTCAGAAATGGAGTTAAATCCCAGGCTATGTGTCTTCCTACAAGCAAGACTTCGTTTCAGGTAAACACAGTCACTTTTCAGCTCAAATGAAGCTACATTGTTCACGAAGCTCACATGTATCTAACGCTTAACTGAAAAGCACTTGATGCTAGTGGACCTGTGGTTTGTATCAGTTTCAGAAGCAGAGTTGAACTAGATGTTTTACATATGGGAAGGAAACACCGTTCTTTTGTTTTGAGCACACTCACATTTCCTGATGTGTTAGAGACTCTAGAGAGCAAGAGCGAGCTTCTTGCTCTAAAGCAGAGTTTGTTTCACGCTTGAAAACTGTGCTGTGTGTTCCCTTTCAGAATTGGAGTTAAATCCCATGCTCTGTGTCTTCCTACTAGCAAGACATCGTTTCAGGTAAACACTGTCACTTTTCAGCTCATAGGAAGCTACATCGTTCACGAACCTCACTCGTTTCACTCTCATAACTGAAAAGCATTTGATGCTAGAGGACCTGTGGTTTGTATCAGTTTCAGAAGCAGAGTTGAACTAGACATGGTCCATATGTGTAAGAAAATCAGATCTTTTGTTCTGAGCACACTCACGTTTCCTGCTGTATTAGACACTCTAGAAAGTAAGAACGTGCTTCTTGCTCTTAAGCAGAGTATATTTCATGGGTGGGAACTGTGCTGAGTGTTGCCATTCAGAAATGGAGTTAAATCCCAGGCTATTATCTTCCTACAAGCAAGACTTCGTTTCAGGTAAACACAGTCACTTTTCAGCTCAAATGAAGCTACATTGTTCACGAAGCTCACATGTATCTCGCTCTTATCTGAAAAGCACTTGATGCTAATGTACCTGTGGTTTGTATCAGTTTCAGAAGTAGAGTTGAACTAGATGTTTTCCATATGGGTAGGAAACACCGTACTTTTTTTTTTTTAGCACAATTACATTTCCTGCTTTGTTAGAGACTCTAGAATGCAAGAGCGTGCTTCTTGCTCTAATGCAGAGTGTGTTTCATGGATGAGAACTGTTCAGTGTGTTTCCCTTCAGAAATGGAGTTAAATCCCAGGCTCTGTGTCTTCCTACTAGAAAGACATCATTTCAGGTAAACGCAGTCCGTTTTCAGCTCAAACGAAACTACATCGTTCATGAAGCTCACTCGTTCACTCTCTTAATTGAAAAGCATTTGATGCTAGAAGACCTGTGGTTTGTATAAGTTTCAGAAGCAGAGTTGAACTAGACATGGTCCATATGTGTAAGAAAAACAGTGCTTTGATTATGATCACACTCACGTTTCCTGTTGTATTAGAGACTCTAGAAAGCAAGAGTGTGCTTCTTGCTCTAAAGCAGAGTGTGTTTCATGGATGGGAACTGTCCTGAGTCTTGCGCTTCAGAAATGGAGTTAAATCCTAGGCCCTGTTTCTTTCTACAAGCATGAATTCGTTTCAGGTAACAGCAGTCCCTTTTCAGCTCAAAAGAAGCTACATGGTTCACGAAGCATACAGTGTTCTCGCTCTTAACTGAGAAGCATTGGATGATAGAGGACCTGTGGTTTGTATCAGTTTCAGAAGCAGAGTTGAACTAGACATGGTCCTTATGTGTAAGAAAATCAGTCCGTTGGTTATGATCACACTCACGTTTCCTGCTGTATTAGAGACTCTAGAAAGCAAGAATGTGCTTCTTGCTCTAAAGCAGAGTGTTTGTCATGGGTGGGAACTGTGCTGAGTGTTGCCCTTCAGAAATGAAGTTAAATCCCAGGCTATGTGTCTTCCTACAAGTAAGACTTCTATTCAGGTAAACGCAGTCCCTTTTCAGCTCAAATGAAGCTACATTGTTCACGAAGCTCACACTGTTCTCGCTTTTAACTGAGAAGCATTGGATGTTAGAAGACCTGTAGTGTGTATCAGTTTCAGAAGCAGAGTTCGACTAGATGTTGTCCATATGGGTAGAAAACACCGTTCTTTTGTTTAGAGCACACTCACATTTCCTGCAATGTTAGAGAGTCTAGAAAGCAAGAGCATGCTTCTTGCTCTAAAGCAGAGTGTGTATCATGAATGAGAACATTGCAGTGTGTTTCAATTCAGAAATGGAGTTAAATCCCAGGCTCTTTGTCTTCCTACAAGCAAGACTTCATTTCAGGTAAATGCAGTCCCTTTTCAGCTCAAATGAAACTACATTGTTCACGAAGCTCACTCGTTTCTCGCTCTTAACTGAAAAGCACTTGATGCTAGTGGACCTGTGGTTTGTATCAGTTTCAGAAGCAGAGTTGAACTAGATGTTGTCCATATGGGTAGGAAACACCGTTCTTTTGTTTTGAGCACACTCACATTTCCTGCTTTGTTAGAGACTCTAGAAAGCAAGAGCATGCTTCTTGCCCTAAAGCAGAGTGTGTTTCATGGATGAGAACAGTGCAGTGTGTTTCACTTCAGAAATGGAGTTAAATCCCAGGCTCTTTGTCTTCCTACAAGCAAGACTTCATTTCAGGTAAATGCAGTCCCTTTTCAGCTCAAATGAAGTTACATTGTTCACGAAGCTCACATGTTTCTCGCTCTTAACTGAAAAGCACTTGATGCTAGTGGACCTGTGGTTTGTATCACTTTCAGAAGCAGAGTTGAACTAGTTGTTGTCCATATGGGTAGGAAACACCGTTCTTTTGTTTTGAGAACACTCACATTTCCTGCTTTGTTAGAGACTCTAGAAAGCAAGAGCGTGCTTCTTGCTCTAAAGCAGAGTGTGTTTCAGGGAAGAGAACGGTGCTATGAGTTTCCCTTCAGAAATGGAGTTAAATCCCAGGATCTGTGTCTGCTACAAGCAAGACTTTGTTTCATGTAAACGCTGTCACTATTCATCTCAATGAAGCTACATTGTTCACGAAGCTCACAAGTTTATCGCACTTAACTGAAAAGCATTGGATGTTAGAGGATGTGTACTTTGTATCAGATTCTGAAGCAGATTTGAACTAGATATTGTCCGTATTTGTAGGAAACACCGTTCTTTTGATCTGAGCACACTCACTTTTCCTGCTGTATTAGAGACTTTAGAAAGCAAGAGCCTGATTCTTGCTCTAAAGCAGAGAGTGTTTCATGGATGAGAACTGTGCAGTGTGTTTCCCTTTAGAAATGGAATTAAATCCCAGGCTCTGTGTCTTCCTACTAGCAAGACATCGTTTCAGGTAAACACAGTCCGTATTCAGCTCAAAGGAAACTACATCGTTCACGAAGCTCACTTGTTCACTCTCTTAATTGAAAAGCATTTGATGCTAGAGGATCTGTGGTTTGTATAAGTTTCAGAAGCAGAGTTGAACTAGACATGGTCCATTTGTGTAAGAAAAACAGTGCTTTGATTATGATCACACTCACGTTTCCTGTTGTATTAGAGACTCTAGAAAGCAATAGGGAGCTTCTTGCTCTAAAGCAGAGTGTGTTTCATGGATGGGAACTGTCCTGAGTCTTGCGCTTCAGAAATGGAGTTAAATCCTAGGCCCTGTTTCTTTCTACAAGCATGAATTCGTTTCAGGTAACAGCAGTCCCTTTTCAGCTCAAAAGAAGCTACATGGTTCTCGAAGCATACAGTGTTCTCGCTCTTAACTGAGAAGCATTGGATGATAGAGGACCTGTGTTTTCTATCAGTTTCAGAAGCAGAGTTGAACCAGATGATATCCATAAGGGTAGGAAACACCTTTCATTTGTTTTGTGCACACTCACATTTCCTGCTTTGTTAGAGACTCTAGAAAGCAAGAGCGTGCTTCTTGCCCTAAAGCAGAGTGTGTTTCATGGATGAGAACTATGCAGTGTGTTTCCCTTTAGAAATGGAGTTATATCCCAGGCTCTGTGTCTTCCTACTAGCAAGACATCTTTTCAGGTAAACGCAGTCACTTTTCAGCTCAAACGAAGCTAAATTGTTCACGAAGCTCACACGTTTATTGCACTTAACTGAAAAGCATTGGATGTTAGAGGAGTGTGCTTTGTATCAGATTCCGAAGCAGATTTGAACTAGATATCGTCCGTATTTGTAGGAAACACCGTTCTTTTGATCTGAGCACACTCGCGTTTCAAGCTGTATTAGAGACTTTAGAAAGCAAGAGCGTGCTTCTTGCTCTAAAGCAGAGTGTGTTTCATGGATGAGAAATGTGCAGTGTGTTTCCCGTTAGAAGTGGAGTTAAATCCCTGGCTCTGTGTCTTCCTACTAGCAAGACATCGTTTCAGGTAAACGCAGTCCGTTTTCAGCTCAAATGAAGCTACATCATTCACGAAGCTCACTCGTTTCACTCTCTTAACTGAAAAGCATTTGATGCTAGAGGACCTGTGGTTTGTATCAGTTTAAGAAGCGGAGTTGAACTAGACATGGTCCATATGTGTAAGAAAAACAGTGCTTTGATTATGATCACACTCACGTTTCCTGTTGTATTAGAGACTCAAGAAAGCAAGAGCGTGCTTGTTGCTC
Organism: Onychomys leucogaster; assembly: GCA_949786385.1. NCBI lineage: Eukaryota > Metazoa > Chordata > Mammalia > Rodentia > Cricetidae > Onychomys > Onychomys leucogaster. The sequence continues at coordinate 1,068,170 of CATKUP010000038.1, read as the reverse complement.
TAATGCAGAGTGTGTTTCATGGATGGGATCTGTGCTGAGTCTTGTGCTTCAGAAATGGAGTTAAATCCTAGGCCCTGTTTCTTTCTACAAGCATGAATTCATTTCAGGTAACAGCAGTCCCTTTTCAGCTCAAAAGAAGCTACATGGTTCACGAAGCATACAGTGTTCTCGCTCTTAACTGAGAAGCATTGGATGATAGAGGACCTGTGGTTTGTATCAGTTTCAGAAGCAGAGTTGAACTAGACAAGGTCCTTATGTGTAAGAAAATCAGTCCGTTGGTTATGATCACACTCACGTTTCCTGCTGTATTAGAGACTCTAGAAAGCAAGAATGTGCTTCTTGCTCTAAAGCAGAGTGTTTGTCATGGATGGGAACTGTGCTGAGTGTTGCCCTTCAGAAATGGAGTTAAATCCCAGGCTATGTGTCTTCCTACAAGTAAGACTTCGTTTCAGGTAAACGCAGTCCCTTTTCAGCTCAAATGAAGCTACATAGTTCAAGAAGCTCACACTGTTCTCGCTTTTAACTGAGAAGCATTGGATGTTAGAAGACCTGTAGTGTGTATCAGTTTCAGAAGCAGAGTTCGACTAGATGTTGTCCACATGGGTAGAAAACACCTTTCTTTTGTTTAGAGCACACTCACATTTCCTGCATTGTTAGAGAGTGTAGAAAGCAAGAGCGTGCTTCTTGCTCTAAAGCAGAGTGTGTATCATGAATGAGAACATTGCAGTGTGTTTCATTTCAGAAATGGAGTTAAATCCCAGGCTCTTTGTCTTCCTACAAGCAAGACTTCATTTCAGGTAAATGCAGTCCCTTTTCAGCTCAAATGAAGCTACATTGTTCACGAAGCTCACATGTTTCTCGCTCTTAACTGAAAAGCACTTGATGCTAGTGGACCTGTGGTTTGTATCACTTTCAGAAGCAGAGTTGAACTAGTTGTTGTCCATATGGGTAGGAAACACCGTTCTTTTGTTTTGAGAACACTCACATTTCCTGCTTTGTTAGAGACTCTAGAAAGCAAGAGCGTGCTTCTTGCTCTAAAGCAGAGTGTGTTTCAGGGAAGAGAACGGTGCTGTGTGTTTCCCTTCAGAAATGGAGTAAAATCCCAGGATCTGTGTCTGCCTACAAGCAAGACTTTGTTTCATGTAAACGCTGTCCCCATTCATCTCAATGAAGCTACATTGTTCACGAAGCTCACAAGTTTATCGCAATTAACTGAAAAGCATTGGATGTTAGAGGACGTGTGCTTTGTATCAGATTCTGAAGCAGATTTGAACTAGATATCGTCCGTATTTGTAGGAAACACCGTTCTTTTGATCTGAGCACACTCACTTTTCCTGCTGTATTAGAGACTTTAGAAAGCAAGAGCCTGCTTCTTGCTCTAAAGCAGAGAGTGTTTCATGGATGAGAACTGTGCAGTGTGTTTCCCTTTAGAAATGGAGTTAAATCCAGGCTCTGTGTCTTCCTACTAGCAAGACATCGTTTCAGGTAAACGCAGTCCTTTTTCAGCTCAAACGAAACTACATCGTTCACGAAGCTCACTCGTTCACTCTCTTAATTGAAAAGCATTTGATGCTAGAGGACCTGTGGTTTGTATAAGTTTCAGAAGCAGAGTTGAACTAGACATGGTCCATTTGTGTAAGAAAAACAGTGCTTTGATTATGATCACACTCACGTTTCCTGTTGTATTAGAGACTCTAGAAAGCAAGAGGGAGCTTCTTGCTCTAAAGCAGAGTGTGTTTCATGGATGGGAACTGTCCTGAGTCTTGTGCTTCAGAAATGGAGTTAAATCCTAGGTCCTGTTTCTTTCTACAAGCATGAATTCGTTTCAGGTAACAGCAATCCCTTTTCAGCTCAAAAGAAGCTACATGGTTCTCGAAGCATACAGTGTTCTCGCTCTTAACTGAGAAGCATTGGATGATAGAGGACCTGTGTTTTCTATCAGTTTCAGAAGCAGAGTTGAAGCAGATGATATCCATATGGGTGGGAAACACCGTTGTTTTGTTTTGAGCACACTCACAGTTCCTGTTGTGTTAGAGACTCTAGAAAGCAAGAGCGTGCTTCTTGCTCTAAAGCAGAGTTTGTTTCATGGTTGAGAACTGTGCTGTGTGTTCCCCTTCAGAAATGTAGTTAAATCCCAGGCTCTGTGTCTTCCTACAAGCAAGACTTTGTTTCAGGTAAACACTGTCACTTTTCAGCTCAGTGAAGCTACATTGTTCTCCAAGCTCACACGTTTATCGTGCTTAACTGACAAACATTGGATCTTAGAAGACCTGTGCTTTGTATCAGATTCCGAAGCAGAGTTGAACTAGATATCGTCCGTATTTGTAGGAAACACCGTTTTTTGATCTGAGCACACTCACTTTTCCTGCTGTATTAGAGACTTTAGAAAGCAATAGCGTGATTCTTGATCTAAAGCAGAGTGTGTTTCATGGATGAGAACTGTGCAGTGTGTTTCCCTTTAGAAATGGAGTTAAATCCCAGGCTCTGTGTCTTCCTACTAGCAAGACATCGTTTCAGGTAAACGCAGTCCGTTTTCAGCTCAAAGGAAACTACATCGTTCACAAAGCTCACTCGTTTCACTCTCTTAACTGAAAAGCATTTGATGCTAGAGGACCTGTGGTTTGTATCAGTTTCAGAAGCAGAGTTGAACTAGACATGGTCCATATGTGTAAGAAAAACAGTGCTTTGATTATGATCACACTCACGTTTCCTGTTGTATTAGAGACTCAAGAAAGCAAGAGCGTGCTTGTTGCTCTAAAGCAGAGTGTGTTTCATGGATGGGATCTGTGCTGAGTCTTGTGCTTCAGAAATGGAGTTAAATCCTAGGCCCTGTTTCTTTCTACAAGCATGAATTCGTTTCAGGTAACAGCAGTCCCTTTTCAGCTCAAAAGAAGCTACATGGTTCACGAAGCATACAGTGTTCTTGCTCTTAACTGAGAAGCATTGGATGATAGAGTACCTGTGGTTTGTATCAGTTTCAGAAGCAGAGTTGAACTAGACATGGTCCTTATGTGTAAGAAAATCAGTCCGTTGGTTATGATCACACTCACGTTTCCTGCTGTATTAGAGACTCTAGAAAGCAAGAATGTGCTTCTTGCTCTAAAGCAGAGTGCTTTTCATGGATGGGAACTGTGCTGAGTGTTGCCCTTCAGAAATGGAGTTAAATCCCAGGCTATGTGTCTTCCTACAAGTAAGACTTCGTTTCAGGTAAACGCAGTCCCTTTTCAGCTCAAATGAAGCTACATTGTTCACGAAGCTCACATGTTTCTCGCTCTTAAATGAAAAGTACTTGATGCTAGTGGACCTGCGGTTTGTATCAATTTCAGAAGCAGAGTTGAACTAGTTGTTGTCCATATGGGTAGGAAACACCGTTCTTTTGTATTGAGAACACTCACATTTCTTGCTTAGTTAGAGACTCTAGAAAGCAAGAGCGTGATTCTAGCTCTAAAGCAGAGTGTATTTCCTGGATGAGAACTACGCTGTGTGTTTCCCTTCAGAAATGGAGTTAAATCCCAGGCTCTGTTTCTTCCTACAAGCTAGACTTCGTTTCAGGTAAACGGAGTCCCTTTATAGCTGAGAGAAGCTACATTGTTCACGAAGCTCACACTGTTCTCGCTTTTAACTGAGAAGCATTGGATGTTAGAAGACCTGTAGTGTGTGTCAGTTTCAGAAGCAGAGTTCGACTAGATGTTGTCTATATGCTTAGGAAACACCGTTCTTTTGTTTAGAGCACACTCAGATTTCCTGCATTGTTAGAGAGTCTAGAAAGCAAGAGTGTGCTTCTTGCTCTAAAGCAGAGTGTGTATCATGAATGAGAACAGTGCAGTGTGTTTCATTTCAGAAATGGAGTTAAATCCCAGGCTCTTTGTCTTCCTACAAGCAAGACTTCATTTCAGGTAAATGCAGTCCCTTTTCAGCTCAAATGAAGCTACATTGTTCACGAAGCTCACATGTTTCTCGCTCTTAACTGAAAAGCACTTGATGCTAGTGGACCTGTGGTTTGTATCAGTTTCAGAAGCAGAGTTGAACTAGATGTTGTCCATATGGGTAGGAAACACCGTTCTTTGTTTTGAGAAAATTCACATTTCCTGCTTTGTTAGAGACTCTAGAAAGCAAGAGCATGCTTCTTGCTCTAAAGCAGACTGTGTTTCAGGGAAGAGAACGGTGTATGAGTTTCCCTTCAGAAATGGAGTTAAATCCCAGGATCTGTGTCTGCCTACAAGCAAGACTTTGTTTCATGTAAACGCTGTCACTATTCATCTCAATGAAGCTACATTGTTCACGAAGCTCACAAGTTTATCGTACTTAACTGAACAGCATTGGATGTTAGAGGTCGTGTGCTTTGTATCAGATTCTGAAGCAGATTTGAACTAGATATTGTCCGTATTTGTAGGAAACACCGTTCTTTTGATCTGAGCACACTCACTTTTCCTGCTGTATTAGAGACTTTAGAAAGCAAGAGCCTGCTTCTTGCTCTAAAGCAGAGAGTGTTTCATGGATGAGAACTGTGCAGTGTGTTTCCCTTTAGAAATGGAGTTAAATCCAGGCTCTGTGTCTTCCTACTAGCAAGACATCGTTTCAGGTAAACGCAGTCCGTTTTCAGCTCAAACGAAACTACATCGTTCACGAAGCTCACTCGTTCACTCTCTTAATTGAAAAGCATTTGATTCTAGAGGACCTGTGGTTTGTATAAGTTTCAGAAGCAGAGTTGAACTAGACATGGTCCATTTGTGTAAGAAAAACAGTGCTTTGATTATGATCAAACTCACGTTTCCTGTTGTATTAGAGACTCTAGAAAGCAAGAGGGTGCTTCTTGCTCTAAAGCAGAGTGTGTTTCATGGATGGGAACTGTCCTGAGTCTTGCGCTTCAGAAATGGAGTTAAATCCTAGGCCCTGTTTCTTTCTACAAGCATGAATTCGTTTCAGGTAACAGCAGTCCCTTTTCAGCTCAAAAGAAGCTACATGGTTCTCGAAGCATACAGTGTTCTCGCTCTTAACTGAGAAGCATTGGATGATAGAGGACCTGTGTTTTCTATCAGTTTCAGAAGCAGAGTTGAAGCAGATGATATCCATATGGGTGGGAAACACCGTTGTTTTGTTTTGAGCTCACTCACAGTTCCTGTTGTGTTAGAGACTCTAGAAAGCAAGAGCTTGCTTCTTGCTCTAAAGCAGAGTTTGTTTCATGGTTGAGAACTGTGCTGTGTGTTCCCCTTCAGAAATGTAGTTAAATCCCAGGCTCTGTGTCTTCCTACAAGCAAGACTTTGTTTCAGGTAAACACTGTCACTTTTCAGCTCAGTGAAGCTACATTGTTCTCCAAGCTCACACGTTTATCGTGCTTAACTGAAAAACATTGGATCTTAGAAGACCTGTGCTTTGTATCAGATTCCGAAGCAGATTTGAACTAGATATCGTCCGTATTTGTAGGAAACACCGTTTTTTGATCTGAGCACACTCACTTTACCTGCTGTATTAGAGACTTTAGAAAGCAATAACGTGATTCTTGATCTAAAGCAGAGTGTGTTTCATGGATGAGAACTGTGCAGTGTGTTTCCCGTTAGAAATGGAGTTAAATCCCAGGCTCTGTGTCTTCCTACTAGCAGGACATCGTTTCAGGTAAACGCAGTCCCTTTTCAGCTCAAACGAAGCTACATCTTTGACGAAGCTCACTCGTTTCACTCTCTTAACTGAAAATCATTTGATGCTAGAGGACCTGTGGTTTGTATCAGTTTCAGAAGCACAGTTGAACTAGACATGGTCCATATGTGTAAGAAAAACAGTCCTTTGGTTTTGATCACATTCACTTTTCTTGCTGTATTAGAGACTCTAGAGAACAAGAGCGTGCTTCTTGCTCTAAAGCAGAGTGTGTTTCATGGATGGGAACTGTGCTGAGTGTTGCCCTTCAGAAATGGAGTTAAATCCCAGGCTCTGTGTCTGCCTACAAGCAAGACTTTGTTACAGGTAAACACAGGCACTTTTCAGCTCAATGAAGATACATCGTTCACGAAGCTCACACGTTTATCACGCTGAACTGAGAAGCATTGGATGTTAGAAGACCTGTAGTGTGTATCAGTTTCAGAAGCAGAGTTCGACTAGATGATATCCATATGGGTAGGAAACACCGTTCTTTTGTTTAGAGCACACTCACATTTCCTGCATTGTTAGAGAGTCTAGAAAGCAAGAGCGTGCTTCTTGCCCTAATGCAGAGTGTGTTTCATGGATGAGAACTGTGCAGTGTGTTTCACTTCAGAAATGGAGTTAAATCCCAGGCTCTGTGTCTTCCTACTAGCAAGAAATCGTTTCAGGTAAACACAGTGCCTTTTCAGCTCAAACGAAGCTACATCGTTCACGAACCTCACTCGTTTCACTCTCATAACTGAAAAGCATTTGATGCTAGAGGACCTGTGGTTTGTATCAGTTTCAGAAGCAGAGTTGAACTAGACATGGTCCATATGTGTAAGAAAAACAGATCTTTTGTTCTGAGCACACTCACGTTTCCTGCTGTATTAGAGACTCTAGAAAGCAAGAGGGTGCTTCTTGCTCTAATGCAGAGTGTGTTTCATGGATGGGAACTGTCCTGAGTCTTGCGCTTCAGAAATGGAGTTAAATCCTAGGCCCTGTTTCTTTCTACAAGCATGAATTCGTTTCAGGTAACAGCAGTCCCTTTTCAGCTCAAAAGAAGCTACACGGTTCTCGAAGCATACAGTGTTCTCGCTCTTAAATGAGAAGCATTGGATGATAGAGGACCTGTGTTTTCTATCAGTTTCAGAAGCAGAGTTGAAGCAGATGATATCCATATGGGTGGGAAACACCGTTGTTTTGTTTTGAGCACACTCACAGTTCCTGCTGTGTTAGAGACTCTAGAAAGCAAGAGCGTGCTTCTTGCTCTAAAGCAGAGTTTGTTTCATGGTTGAGAACTGTGCTGTGTGTTCCCCTTCAGAAATGTAGTTAAATCCCAGGCTCTGTGTCTTCCTACAAGCAAGACTTTGTTTCAGGTAAACGCTGTCACTTTTCAGCTCAATGAAGCTACATTGTTCTCGAAGCTCACACGTTTATCGTGCTTAACTGAAAAACATTGGATCTTAGAAGACCTGTGCTTTGTATCAGATTCCGAAGCAGAGTTGAACTAGATATCGTCCGTATTTGTAGGAAACACCGTTTTTTGATCTGAGCACACTCACTTTTCCTGCTGTATTAGAGACTTTAGAAAGCAATAGCGTGATTCTTGATCTAAAGCAGAGTGTGTTTCATGGATGAGAACTGTGCAGTGTGTTTCCCTTTAGAAATGGAGTTAAATCCCAGGCTCTGTGTCTTCCTACTAGCAAGACATCATTTCAGGTAAATGCAGTCCGTTTTCAGCTCAAAGGAAAATATATCATTCAAGAAGCTCACTCGTTTCACTCTCTTAACTGAAAAGCATTTGATGCTAGAGGACCTGTGGTTTGTATCAGTTTCAGAAGCAGAGTTGAACTAGACATGGTCCATATGTGTAAGAAAAACAGTGCTTTGATTATGATCACACTCACGTTTCCTGTTGTATTAGAGACTCTAGAAAGCAAGAGCGTGCTTGTTGCTCTAAAGCAGAGTGTGTTTCATGGATGGGATCTGTGCTGAGTCTTGTGCTTCAGAAATGGTCTTAAATCCTAGGCCCTGTTTCTTTCTACAAGCATGAATTCATTTCAGGTAACAGCAGTCCCTTTTCAGCTCAAAAGAAGCTACATGGTTCACGAAGCATACAGTGTTCTCGCTCTTAACTGAGAAGCATTGGATGATAGAGGACCTGTGGTTTGTATCAGTTTCAGAAGCAGAGTTGAACTAGACATGGTCCTTATGTGTAAGAAAATCTGTCCGTTGGTTATGATCACACTCACGTTTCCTGCTGTATTAGAGACTTTAGAAAGCAAGAATGTGCTTCTTGCTCTAAAGCAGAGTGTTTGTCATGGATGGGAACTGTGCTGAGTGTTGCCCTTCAGAAATGGAGTTAAATCCCAGGCTATGTGTCTTCCTACAAGTAAGACTTCGTTTCAGGTAAACGCAGTCCCTTTTCAGCTCAAATGAAGCTACATTGTTCACGAAGCTCACATGTTTTACGCTCTTAAATGAAAAGTACTTGATGCTAGTGGACCTGCGGTTTGTATCAATTTCAGAAGCAGAGTTGAACTAGTTGTTGTCCATATGGGTAGGAAACACCGTTCTTTTGTTTTGAGAACACTCACATTTCTTGCTTAGTTAGAGACTCTAGAAAGCAAGAGCGTGATTCTAGCTCTAAAGCAGAGTGTGTTTCCTGGATGAGAACTACGCTGTGTGTTTCCCTTCAGAAATGGAGTTAAATCCCAGGCTCTGTTTCTTCCTACAAGCTAGACTTCGTTTCAGGTAAACGGAGTCCCTTTATAGCTGAGAGAAGCTACATTGTTCACGAAGCTCACACTGTTCTCGCTTTTAACTGAGAAGCATTGGATGTTAGAAGACCTCTAGTGTGTGTCAGTTTCAGAAGCAGAGTTCGACTAGATGTTGTCCATATGCTTAGGAAACACCGTTCTTTTGTTTAGAGCACACTCAGATTTCCTGCATTGTTAGAGAGTCTAGAAAGCAAGAGCGTGCTTCTTACTCTTAAGCAGAGTGTGTATCATGAATGAGAACAGTGCAGTGTGTTTCATTTCAGAAATGGAGTTAAATCCCAGGCTCTTTGTCTTCCTACAAGCAAGACTTCATTTCAGGTAAATGCAGTCCCTTTTCAGTTCAAATGAAGCTACATTGTTCACGAAGCTCACATGTTTCTCGCTCTTAACTGAAACGCACTTGATGCTAGTGGACCTGTGGTTTGTATCAGTTTCAGAAGCAGAGTTGAACTAGATGTTGTCCATATGGGTAGGAAACACCGTTCTTTTGTTTTGAGCACACTCACATTTCCTGCTTTGTTAGAGACTCTAGAAAGCAAGAGCGTGCTTCTTGCCCTAAAGCAGAGTGTGTTTCATGGATGAGAACTATGCAGTGTGTTTCCCTTTAGAAATGGAGTTATATCCCAGGCTCTGTGTCTTCCTACTAACAAGACATCGTTTCAGGTAAACACAGTCACTTTTCAGCTCAAATGAAGCTACATTGTTCACGAAGCTCACATGTATCTCGCTCTTAACTGAAAAGCACTTGATGCTAATGGACCTGTGGTTTGTATCAGTTTCAGAAGCAGAGTTGAACTAGACATGGTCCATATGTGTAAGAAAATCAGATCTTTGGTTATGATCACAGTCACGTTTCCTGCTGTAGTAGAGAATCTAGAAAGCAAGAATGTGCTTCTTGCTCTAAAGCAGAGTGTAGTTCATGGGTGGGAACTGTGCTGAGTGTTGCTCTTCAGAAATGGAGTTAAATCCCAGGCTATGTGTCTTCCGACAAGCAAGACTTTGTTTCAGGTAAACGCAGTCCCTTTTCAGCTCAAATGAAGCTACATTGTTCTCGAAGCTCACATGTATCTCGCTCTTAACTGAAAAGCACTTGATGCTAGTGGACCTGTGGTTTGTATCAGTTTCAGAAGCAGAGTTGAACTAGATGTTTTCCATATGGGTAGGGAACACCGTTCTTTTGTTTTGAGCACACTCACATTTCCTGATTTGTTAGAGACCTACAAAGCAAGAGCGTGCTTCTTGCTCTAAAGCAGAGTGTGTTTCATGGAAGAGAACGGTGCTGTGTGTGTCCCTTCAGAAATGGAGTTAAATCCCAGGCTCTGTGTCTGCCTACATGCAAGAATTTGTTTCAGGTAAACGCTGTCACTTTTCAGCTCAATGAAGCTACATTGTTCACGAAGCTCACAAGTTTATCGCACTTAACTGAAAAGCATTGGATGTTAGAGGACGTGTGCTTTGTATCAGATTCCGAAGCAGATTTGAACTAGATATCATCCGTATTTGTAGGAAACACCGTTCTTTTGATCTGAGCACAATCACATTTCCTGCTGTATTAGAGACTTTACAAAGCAAGAGCGATCTTCTTGCTCTAAAGCATAGTGTGTTTCATGGATGCGAACTGTGCAGTGTGTTTCCCTTTAGAAATGGAGTTAAATCCCAGGCTCAGTGTCTTCCTACTAGCAGGACATCGTTTCAGGTAAACGCAGTCCCTTTTCAGCTCAAACGAAACTACATCTTTGACGAAGCTCACTCGTTTCACTCTCTTAACTGAAAATCATTTGATGCTAGAGGACCTGTGGTTTGTATCAGTTTCAGAAGCACAGTTGAACTAGACATGGTCCATATGTGTAAGAAAAACAGTCCTTTGGTTTTGATCACATTCACTTTTCTTGCTGTATTAGAGACTCTAGAGAGCAAGAGCGTGCTTCTTGCTCTAAAGCAGAGTGTGTTTCATGGATGGGAACTGTGCTGAGTGTTGCCCTTCAGAAATGGAGTTAAATCCCAGGCTCTGTGTCTGCCTACAAGCAAGAATTTGTTACAGGTAAACACAGTCACTTTTCAGCTCAATGAAGCTACATCGTTCACGAAGCTCACACGTTTATCACGCTGAACTGAGAAGCATTGGATGTTAGAAGACCTGTAGTGTGTATCAGTTTCAGAAGCAGAGTTCGACTAGATGATGTCCATAGGGGTAGGAAACACCGTTCTTTTGTTTAGAGCACACTCACATTTCCTGCATTGTTAGAGAGTCTAGAAAGCAAGAGCGTGCTTCTTGCTCTAATGCAGAGTGTGTTTCATGGATGAGAACTGTTCAGTGTGTTTCACTTCAGAAATGGAGTTAAATCCCAGGCTCTGTGTCTTCCTACTAGCAAGAAATCGTTTCAGGTAAACACAGTGCCTTTTCAGCTCAAACGAAGCTACATCGTTCACGAACCTCACTCGTTTCACTCTCATAACTGAAAAGCATTTGATGCTAGAGGACCTGTGGTTTGTATCAGTTTCAGAAGCAGAGTTGAACTAGACATGGTCCATATGTGTAAGAAAATCAGTCCTTTGGTTTTGATCACACTCACGTTTCCTGCTGTATTAGAGACTCTAGAAAGCAAGAACGTGCTTCTTGCTCTTAAGCAGAGTGTATTTCATGGGTGGGAACTGTGCTGAGTGTTGCCCTTCAGAAATGGAGTTAAATCCCAGGCTATTATCTTCCTACAAGCAAGACTTCGTTTCAGGTAAACACAGTCACTTTTCAGCTCAAATGAAGCTACATTGTTCACGAAGCTCACATGTATCTCGCTCTTAACTGAAAAGCACTTGATGCTAATGGACCTGTGGTTTGTATCAGTTTCAGAAGCAGAGTTGAACTAGACATGGTCCATATGTGTAAGAAAATCAGATCTTTGGTTATGATCACAGTCACGTTTCCTGCTGTAGTAGAGAATCTAGAAAGCAAGAATATGCTTCTTGCTCTAAAGCAGAGTGTATTTCATGGGTGGGAACTGTGCTGAGTGTTGCTCTTCAGAAATGGAGTTAAATCCCAGGCTATGTGTCTTCCGACAAGCAAGACTTTGTTTCAGGTAAACGCAGTCCCTTTTCAGCTCAAATGAAGCTACATTGTTCTCGAAGCTCACATGTATCTCGCTCTTAACTGAAAAGCACTTGATGCTAGTGGACCTGTGGTTTGTATCAGTTTCAGAAGCAGAGTTGAACTAGATGTTTTCCATATGGGTAGGGAACACCGTTCTTTTGTTTTGAGCACACTCACATTTCCTGATTTGTTAGAGACCCTACAAAGCAAGAGCGTGCTTCTTGCTCTAAAGCAGAGTGTGTTTCATGGAAGACAATGGTGCTGTGTGTGTCCCTTCAGAAATGGAGTTAAATCCCAGGCTCTGTGTCTGCCTGCATGCAAGAATTTGTTTCAGGTAAACGCTGTCACTTTTCAGCTCAATGAAGCTACATTGTTCACGAAGCTCACAAGTTTATCGCACTTAACTGAAAAGCATTGGATGTTAGAGGACGTGTGCTTTGTATCACATTCCGAAGCAGATTTGAACTAGATATCGTCCGTATTTGTAGGAAACACCGTTCTTTTGATCTGAGCACAATCACATTTCCTGCTGTATTAGAGACTTTACAAAGCAAGAGCGATCTTCTTGCTCTAAAGCATAGTGTGTTTCATGGATGCGAACTGTGCAGTGTGTTTCCCTTTAGAAATGGAGTTAAATCCCAGGCTCTGTGTCTTCCTACTAGCAGGACATCGTTTCAGGTAAACGCAGTCCCTTTTCAGCTCAAACGAAGCTACATCTTTGACGAAGCTCACTCGTTTCACTCTCTTAACTGAAAATCATTTGATGCTAGAGGACCTGTGGTTTGTATCAGTTTCAGAAGCACAGTTGAACTAGACATGGTCCATATGTGTAAGAAAAACAGTCCTTTGGTTTTGATCACATTCACTTTTCTTGCTGTATTAGAGACTCTAGAGAGCAAGAGCGTGCTTCTTGCTCTAAAGCAGAGTGTGTTTCATGGATGGGAACTGTGCTGAGTGTTGCCCTTCAGAAACGGAGTTAAATCCCAGGCTCTGTGTCTGCCTACAAGCAAGACTTTGTTACAGGTAAACACAGGCACTTTTCAGCTCAATGAAGATACATCGTTCACGAAGCTCACACGTTTATCACGCTGAACTGAGAAGCATTGGATGTTAGAAGACCTGTAGTGTGTATCAGTTTCAGAAGCAGAGTTCGACTAGATGATATCCATATGGGTAGGAAACACCGTTCTTTTGTTTAGAGCACACTCACATTTCCTGCATTGTTAGAGAGTCTAGAAAGCAAGAGCGTGCTTCTTGCCCTAATGCAGAGTGTGTTTCATGGATGAGAACTGTGCAGTGTGTTTCACTTCAGAAATGGAGTTAAATCCCAGGCTCTGTGTCTTCCTACTAGCAAGAAATCGTTTCAGGTAAACACAGTGCCTTTTCAGCTCAAACGAAGCTACATCGTTCACGAACCTCACTCGTTTCACTCTCATAACTGAAAAGCATTTGATGCTAGAGGACCTGTGGTTTGTATCAGTTTCAGAAGCAGAGTTGAACTAGACATGGTCCATATGTGTAAGAAAAACAGATCTTTTGTTCTGAGCACACTCACGTTTCCTGCTGTATTAGAGACTCTAGAAAGCAAGAGGGTGCTTCTTGCTCTAATGCAGAGTGTGTTTCATGGATGGGAACTGTCCTGAGTCTTGCGCTTCAGAAATGGAGTTAAATCCTAGGCCCTGTTTCTTTCTACAAGCATGAATTCGTTTCAGGTAACAGCAGTCCCTTTTCAGCTCAAAAGAAGCTACACGGTTCTCGAAGCATACAGTGTTCTCGCTCTTAAATGAGAAGCATTGGATGATAGAGGACCTGTGTTTTCTATCAGTTTCAGAAGCAGAGTTGAAGCAGATGATATCCATATGGGTGGGAAACACCGTTGTTTTGTTTTGAGCACACTCACAGTTCCTGCTGTGTTAGAGACTCTAGAAAGCAAGAGCGTGCTTCTTGCTCTAAAGCAGAGTTTGTTTCATGGTTGAGAACTGTGCTGTGTGTTCCCCTTCAGAAATGTAGTTAAATCCCAGGCTCTGTGTCTTCCTACAAGCAAGACTTTGTTTCAGGTAAACGCTGTCACTTTTCAGCTCAATGAAGCTACATTGTTCTCGAAGCTCACACGTTTATCGTGCTTAACTGAAAAACATTGGATCTTAGAAGACCTGTGCTTTGTATCAGATTCCGAAGCAGAGTTGAACTAGATATCGTCCGTATTTGTAGGAAACACCGTTTTTTGATCTGAGCACACTCACTTTTCCTGCTGTATTAGAGACTTTAGAAAGCAATAGCGTGATTCTTGATCTAAAGCAGAGTGTGTTTCATGGATGAGAACTGTGCAGTGTGTTTCCCTTTAGAAATGGAGTTAAATCCCAGGCTCTGTGTCTTCCTACTAGCAAGACATCATTTCAGGTAAATGCAGTCCGTTTTCAGCTCAAAGGAAAATATATCGTTCACGAAGCTCACTCGTTTCACTCTCTTAACTGAAAAGCATTTGATGCTAGAGGACCTGTGGTTTGTATCAGTTTCAGAAGCAGAGTTGAACTAGACATGGTCCATATGTGTAAGAAAAACAGTGCTTTGATTATGATCACACTCACGTTTCCTGTTGTATTAGAGACTCTAGAAAGCAAGAGCGTGCTTGTTGCTCTAAAGCAGAGTGTGTTTCATGGATGGGATCTGTCCTGAGTCTTGTGCTTCAGAAATGGTCTTAAATCCTAGGCCCTGTTTCTTTCTACAAGCATGAATTCATTTCAGGTAACAGCAGTCCCTTTTCAGCTCAAAAGAAGCTACATGGTTCACGAAGCATACAGTGTTCTCGCTCTTAACTGAGAAGCATTGGATGATAGAGGACCTGTGGTTTGTATCAGTTTCAGAAGCAGAGTTGAACTAGACATGGTCCTTATGTGTAAGAAAATCTGTCCGTTGGTTATGATCACACTCACGTTTCCTGCTGTATTAGAGACTTTAGAAAGCAAGAATGTGCTTCTTGCTCTAAAGCAGAGTGTTTGTCATGGATGGGAACTGTGCTGAGTGTTGCCCTTCAGAAATGGAGTTAAATCCCAGGCTATGTGTCTTCCTACAAGTAAGACTTCGTTTCAGGTAAACGCAGTCCCTTTTCAGCTCAAATGAAGCTACATTGTTCACGAAGCTCACATGTTTCTCGCTCTTAAATGAAAAGTACTTGATGCTAGTGGACCTGCGGTTTGTATCAATTTCAGAAGCAGAGTTGAACTAGTTGTTGTCCATATGGGTAGGAAACACCGTTCTTTTGTTTTGAGAACACTCACATTTCTTGCTTAGTTAGAGACTCTAGAAAGCAAGAGCGTGATTCTAGCTCTAAAGCAGAGTGTGTTTCCTGGATGAGAACTACGCTGTGTGTTTCCCTTCAGAAATGGAGTTAAATCCCAGGCTCTGTTTCTTCCTACAAGCTAGACTTCGTTTCAGGTAAACGGAGTCCCTTTATAGCTGAGAGAAGCTACATTGTTCACGAAGCTCACACTGTTCTCGCTTTTAACTGAGAAGCATTGGATGTTAGAAGACCTCTAGTGTGTGTCAGTTTCAGAAGCAGAGTTCGACTAGATGTTGTCCATATGCTTAGGAAACACCGTTCTTTTGTTTAGAGCACACTCAGATTTCCTGCATTGTTAGAGAGTCTAGAAAGCAAGAGCGTGCTTCTTACTCTTAAGCAGAGTGTGTATCATGAATGAGAACAGTGCAGTGTGTTTCATTTCAGAAATGGAGTTAAATCCCAGGCTCTTTGTCTTCCTACAAGCAAGACTTCATTTCAGGTAAATGCAGTCCCTTTTCAGTTCAAATGAAGCTACATTGTTCACGAAGCTCACATGTTTCTCGCTCTTAACTGAAACGCACTTGATGCTAGTGGACCTGTGGTTTGTATCAGTTTCAGAAGCAGAGTTGAACTAGATGTTGTCCATATGGGTAGGAAACACCGTTCTTTTGTTTTGAGCACACTCACATTTCCTGATTTGTTAGAGACCTACAAAGCAAGAGCGTGCTTCTTGCTCTAAAGCAGAGTGTGTTTCATGGAAGAGAACGGTGCTGTGTGTGTCCCTTCAGAAATGGAGTTAAATCCCAGGCTCTGTGTCTGCCTACATGCAAGAATTTGTTTCAGGTAAACGCTGTCACTTTTCAGCTCAATGAAGCTACATTGTTCACGAAGCTCACAAGTTTATCGCACTTAACTGAAAAGCATTGGATGTTAGAGGACGTGTGCTTTGTATCAGATTCCGAAGCAGATTTGAACTAGATATCATCCGTATTTGTAGGAAACACCGTTCTTTTGATCTGAGCACAATCACATTTCCTGCTGTATTAGAGACTTTACAAAGCAAGAGCGATCTTCTTGCTCTAAAGCATAGTGTGTTTCATGGATGCGAACTGTGCAGTGTGTTTCCCTTTAGAAATGGAGTTAAATCCCAGGCTCAGTGTCTTCCTACTAGCAGGACATCGTTTCAGGTAAACGCAGTCCCTTTTCAGCTCAAACGAAACTACATCTTTGACGAAGCTCACTCGTTTCACTCTCTTAACTGAAAATCATTTGATGCTAGAGGACCTGTGGTTTGTATCAGTTTCAGAAGCACAGTTGAACTAGACATGGTCCATATGTGTAAGAAAAACAGTCCTTTGGTTTTGATCACATTCACTTTTCTTGCTGTATTAGAGACTCTAGAGAGCAAGAGCGTGCTTCTTGCTCTAAAGCAGAGTGTGTTTCATGGATGGGAACTGTGCTGAGTGTTGCCCTTCAGAAATGGAGTTAAATCCCAGGCTCTGTGTCTGCCTACAAGCAAGAATTTGTTACAGGTAAACACAGTCACTTTTCAGCTCAATGAAGCTACATCGTTCACGAAGCTCACACGTTTATCACGCTGAACTGAGAAGCATTGGATGTTAGAAGACCTGTAGTGTGTATCAGTTTCAGAAGCAGAGTTCGACTAGATGATGTCCATAGGGGTAGGAAACACCGTTCTTTTGTTTAGAGCACACTCACATTTCCTGCATTGTTAGAGAGTCTAGAAAGCAAGAGCGTGCTTCTTGCTCTAATGCAGAGTGTGTTTCATGGATGAGAACTGTTCAGTGTGTTTCACTTCAGAAATGGAGTTAAATCCCAGGCTCTGTGTCTTCCTACTAGCAAGAAATCGTTTCAGGTAAACACAGTGCCTTTTCAGCTCAAACGAAGCTACATCGTTCACGAACCTCACTCGTTTCACTCTCATAACTGAAAAGCATTTGATGCTAGAGGACCTGTGGTTTGTATCAGTTTCAGAAGCAGAGTTGAACTAGACATGGTCCATATGTGTAAGAAAATCAGTCCTTTGGTTTTGATCACACTCACGTTTCCTGCTGTATTAGAGACTCTAGAAAGCAAGAACGTGCTTCTTGCTCTTAAGCAGAGTGTATTTCATGGGTGGGAACTGTGCTGAGTGTTGCCCTTCAGAAATGGAGTTAAATCCCAGGCTATTATCTTCCTACAAGCAAGACTTCGTTTCAGGTAAACACAGTCACTTTTCAGCTCAAATGAAGCTACATTGTTCACGAAGCTCACATGTATCTCGCTCTTAACTGAAAAGCACTTGATGCTAATGGACCTGTGGTTTGTATCAGTTTCAGAAGCAGAGTTGAACTAGACATGGTCCATATGTGTAAGAAAATCAGATCTTTGGTTATGATCACAGTCACGTTTCCTGCTGTAGTAGAGAATCTAGAAAGCAAGAATATGCTTCTTGCTCTAAAGCAGAGTGTATTTCATGGGTGGGAACTGTGCTGAGTGTTGCTCTTCAGAAATGGAGTTAAATCCCAGGCTATGTGTCTTCCGACAAGCAAGACTTTGTTTCAGGTAAACGCAGTCCCTTTTCAGCTCAAATGAAGCTACATTGTTCTCGAAGCTCACATGTATCTCGCTCTTAACTGAAAAGCACTTGATGCTAGTGGACCTGTGGTTTGTATCAGTTTCAGAAGCAGAGTTGAACTAGATGTTTTCCATATGGGTAGGGAACACCGTTCTTTTGTTTTGAGCACACTCACATTTCCTGATTTGTTAGAGACCCTACAAAGCAAGAGCGTGCTTCTTGCTCTAAAGCAGAGTGTGTTTCATGGAAGACAATGGTGCTGTGTGTGTCCCTTCAGAAATGGAGTTAAATCCCAGGCTCTGTGTCTGCCTGCATGCAAGAATTTGTTTCAGGTAAACGCTGTCACTTTTCAGCTCAATGAAGCTACATTGTTCACGAAGCTCACAAGTTTATCGCACTTAACTGAAAAGCATTGGATGTTAGAGGACGTGTGCTTTGTATCACATTCCGAAGCAGATTTGAACTAGATATCGTCCGTATTTGTAGGAAACACCGTTCTTTTGATCTGAGCACAATCACATTTCCTGCTGTATTAGAGACTTTACAAAGCAAGAGCGATCTTCTTGCTCTAAAGCATAGTGTGTTTCATGGATGCGAACTGTGCAGTGTGTTTCCCTTTAGAAATGGAGTTAAATCCCAGGCTCTGTGTCTTCCTACTAGCAGGACATCGTTTCAGGTAAACGCAGTCCCTTTTCAGCTCAAACGAAGCTACATCTTTGACGAAGCTCACTCGTTTCACTCTCTTAACTGAAAATCATTTGATGCTAGAGGACCTGTGGTTTGTATCAGTTTCAGAAGCACAGTTGAACTAGACATGGTCCATATGTGTAAGAAAAACAGTCCTTTGGTTTTGATCACATTCACTTTTCTTGCTGTATTAGAGACTCTAGAGAGCAAGAGCGTGCTTCTTGCTCTAAAGCAGAGTGTGTTTCATGGATGGGAACTGTGCTGAGTGTTGCCCTTCAGAAACGGAGTTAAATCCCAGGCTCTGTGTCTGCCTACAAGCAAGACTTTGTTACAGGTAAACACAGGCACTTTTCAGCTCAATGAAGATACATCGTTCACGAAGCTCACACGTTTATCACGCTGAACTGAGAAGCATTGGATGTTAGAAGACCTGTAGTGTGTATCAGTTTCAGAAGCAGAGTTCGACTAGATGATATCCATATGGGTAGGAAACACCGTTCTTTTGTTTAGAGCACACTCACATTTCCTGCATTGTTAGAGAGTCTAGAAAGCAAGAGCGTGCTTCTTGCCCTAATGCAGAGTGTGTTTCATGGATGAGAACTGTGCAGTGTGTTTCACTTCAGAAATGGAGTTAAATCCCAGGCTCTGTGTCTTCCTACTAGCAAGAAATCGTTTCAGGTAAACACAGTGCCTTTTCAGCTCAAACGAAGCTACATCGTTCACGAACCTCACTCGTTTCACTCTCATAACTGAAAAGCATTTGATGCTAGAGGACCTGTGGTTTGTATCAGTTTCAGAAGCAGAGTTGAACTAGACATGGTCCATATGTGTAAGAAAAACAGATCTTTTGTTCTGAGCACACTCACGTTTCCTGCTGTATTAGAGACTCTAGAAAGCAAGAGGGTGCTTCTTGCTCTAATGCAGAGTGTGTTTCATGGATGGGAACTGTCCTGAGTCTTGCGCTTCAGAAATGGAGTTAAATCCTAGGCCCTGTTTCTTTCTACAAGCATGAATTCGTTTCAGGTAACAGCAGTCCCTTTTCAGCTCAAAAGAAGCTACACGGTTCTCGAAGCATACAGTGTTCTCGCTCTTAAATGAGAAGCATTGGATGATAGAGGACCTGTGTTTTCTATCAGTTTCAGAAGCAGAGTTGAAGCAGATGATATCCATATGGGTGGGAAACACCGTTGTTTTGTTTTGAGCACACTCACAGTTCCTGCTGTGTTAGAGACTCTAGAAAGCAAGAGCGTGCTTCTTGCTCTAAAGCAGAGTTTGTTTCATGGTTGAGAACTGTGCTGTGTGTTCCCCTTCAGAAATGTAGTTAAATCCCAGGCTCTGTGTCTTCCTACAAGCAAGACTTTGTTTCAGGTAAACGCTGTCACTTTTCAGCTCAATGAAGCTACATTGTTCTCGAAGCTCACACGTTTATCGTGCTTAACTGAAAAACATTGGATCTTAGAAGACCTGTGCTTTGTATCAGATTCCGAAGCAGAGTTGAACTAGATATCGTCCGTATTTGTAGGAAACACCGTTTTTTGATCTGAGC
Source organism: Onychomys leucogaster (assembly GCA_949786385.1). Classification (NCBI taxonomy): domain Eukaryota; kingdom Metazoa; phylum Chordata; class Mammalia; order Rodentia; family Cricetidae; genus Onychomys; species Onychomys leucogaster. Next base: position 1,048,597 of record CATKUP010000038.1, on the reverse strand, counting down.
ACACTCACTTTTCCTGCTGTATTAGAGACTTTAGAAAGCAATAGCGTGATTCTTGATCTAAAGCAGAGTGTGTTTCATGGATGAGAACTGTGCAGTGTGTTTCCCTTTAGAAATGGAGTTAAATCCCAGGCTCTGTGTCTTCCTACTAGCAAGACATCATTTCAGGTAAATGCAGTCCGTTTTCAGCTCAAAGGAAAATATATCATTCAAGAAGCTCACTCGTTTCACTCTCTTAACTGAAAAGCATTTGATGCTAGAGGACCTGTGGTTTGTATCAGTTTCAGAAGCAGAGTTGAACTAGACATGGTCCATATGTGTAAGAAAAACAGTGCTTTGATTATGATCACACTCACGTTTCCTGTTGTATTAGAGACTCTAGAAAGCAAGAGCGTGCTTGTTGCTCTAAAGCAGAGTGTGTTTCATGGATGGGATCTGTGCTGAGTCTTGTGCTTCAGAAATGGTCTTAAATCCTAGGCCCTGTTTCTTTCTACAAGCATGAATTCATTTCAGGTAACAGCAGTCCCTTTTCAGCTCAAAAGAAGCTACATGGTTCACGAAGCATACAGTGTTCTCGCTCTTAACTGAGAAGCATTGGATGATAGAGGACCTGTGGTTTGTATCAGTTTCAGAAGCAGAGTTGAACTAGACATGGTCCTTATGTGTAAGAAAATCTGTCCGTTGGTTATGATCACACTCACGTTTCCTGCTGTATTAGAGACTTTAGAAAGCAAGAATGTGCTTCTTGCTCTAAAGCAGAGTGTTTGTCATGGATGGGAACTGTGCTGAGTGTTGCCCTTCAGAAATGGAGTTAAATCCCAGGCTATGTGTCTTCCTACAAGTAAGACTTCGTTTCAGGTAAACGCAGTCCCTTTTCAGCTCAAATGAAGCTACATTGTTCACGAAGCTCACATGTTTTACGCTCTTAAATGAAAAGTACTTGATGCTAGTGGACCTGCGGTTTGTATCAATTTCAGAAGCAGAGTTGAACTAGTTGTTGTCCATATGGGTAGGAAACACCGTTCTTTTGTTTTGAGAACACTCACATTTCTTGCTTAGTTAGAGACTCTAGAAAGCAAGAGCGTGATTCTAGCTCTAAAGCAGAGTGTGTTTCCTGGATGAGAACTACGCTGTGTGTTTCCCTTCAGAAATGGAGTTAAATCCCAGGCTCTGTTTCTTCCTACAAGCTAGACTTCGTTTCAGGTAAACGGAGTCCCTTTATAGCTGAGAGAAGCTACATTGTTCACGAAGCTCACACTGTTCTCGCTTTTAACTGAGAAGCATTGGATGTTAGAAGACCTCTAGTGTGTGTCAGTTTCAGAAGCAGAGTTCGACTAGATGTTGTCCATATGCTTAGGAAACACCGTTCTTTTGTTTAGAGCACACTCAGATTTCCTGCATTGTTAGAGAGTCTAGAAAGCAAGAGCGTGCTTCTTACTCTTAAGCAGAGTGTGTATCATGAATGAGAACAGTGCAGTGTGTTTCATTTCAGAAATGGAGTTAAATCCCAGGCTCTTTGTCTTCCTACAAGCAAGACTTCATTTCAGGTAAATGCAGTCCCTTTTCAGTTCAAATGAAGCTACATTGTTCACGAAGCTCACATGTTTCTCGCTCTTAACTGAAACGCACTTGATGCTAGTGGACCTGTGGTTTGTATCAGTTTCAGAAGCAGAGTTGAACTAGATGTTGTCCATATGGGTAGGAAACACCGTTCTTTTGTTTTGAGCACACTCACATTTCCTGCTTTGTTAGAGACTCTAGAAAGCAAGAGCGTGCTTCTTGCCCTAAAGCAGAGTGTGTTTCATGGATGAGAACTATGCAGTGTGTTTCCCTTTAGAAATGGAGTTATATCCCAGGCTCTGTGTCTTCCTACTAACAAGACATCGTTTCAGGTAAACACAGTCACTTTTCAGCTCAAATGAAGCTACATTGTTCACGAAGCTCACATGTATCTCGCTCTTAACTGAAAAGCACTTGATGCTAATGGACCTGTGGTTTGTATCAGTTTCAGAAGCAGAGTTGAACTAGACATGGTCCATATGTGTAAGAAAATCAGATCTTTGGTTATGATCACAGTCACGTTTCCTGCTGTAGTAGAGAATCTAGAAAGCAAGAATGTGCTTCTTGCTCTAAAGCAGAGTGTAGTTCATGGGTGGGAACTGTGCTGAGTGTTGCTCTTCAGAAATGGAGTTAAATCCCAGGCTATGTGTCTTCCGACAAGCAAGACTTTGTTTCAGGTAAACGCAGTCCCTTTTCAGCTCAAATGAAGCTACATTGTTCTCGAAGCTCACATGTATCTCGCTCTTAACTGAAAAGCACTTGATGCTAGTGGACCTGTGGTTTGTATCAGTTTCAGAAGCAGAGTTGAACTAGATGTTTTCCATATGGGTAGGGAACACCGTTCTTTTGTTTTGAGCACACTCACATTTCCTGATTTGTTAGAGACCTACAAAGCAAGAGCGTGCTTCTTGCTCTAAAGCAGAGTGTGTTTCATGGAAGAGAACGGTGCTGTGTGTGTCCCTTCAGAAATGGAGTTAAATCCCAGGCTCTGTGTCTGCCTACATGCAAGAATTTGTTTCAGGTAAACGCTGTCACTTTTCAGCTCAATGAAGCTACATTGTTCACGAAGCTCACAAGTTTATCGCACTTAACTGAAAAGCATTGGATGTTAGAGGACGTGTGCTTTGTATCAGATTCCGAAGCAGATTTGAACTAGATATCATCCGTATTTGTAGGAAACACCGTTCTTTTGATCTGAGCACAATCACATTTCCTGCTGTATTAGAGACTTTACAAAGCAAGAGCGATCTTCTTGCTCTAAAGCATAGTGTGTTTCATGGATGCGAACTGTGCAGTGTGTTTCCCTTTAGAAATGGAGTTAAATCCCAGGCTCAGTGTCTTCCTACTAGCAGGACATCGTTTCAGGTAAACGCAGTCCCTTTTCAGCTCAAACGAAACTACATCTTTGACGAAGCTCACTCGTTTCACTCTCTTAACTGAAAATCATTTGATGCTAGAGGACCTGTGGTTTGTATCAGTTTCAGAAGCACAGTTGAACTAGACATGGTCCATATGTGTAAGAAAAACAGTCCTTTGGTTTTGATCACATTCACTTTTCTTGCTGTATTAGAGACTCTAGAGAACAAGAGCGTGCTTCTTGCTCTAAAGCAGAGTGTGTTTCATGGATGGGAACTGTGCTGAGTGTTGCCCTTCAGAAACGGAGTTAAATCCCAGGCTCTGTGTCTGCCTACAAGCAAGACTTTGTTACAGGTAAACACAGGCACTTTTCAGCTCAATGAAGATACATCGTTCACGAAGCTCACACGTTTATCACGCTGAACTGAGAAGCATTGGATGTTAGAAGACCTGTAGTGTGTATCAGTTTCAGAAGCAGAGTTCGACTAGATGATATCCATATGGGTAGGAAACACCGTTCTTTTGTTTAGAGCACACTCACATTTCCTGCATTGTTAGAGAGTCTAGAAAGCAAGAGCGTGCTTCTTGCCCTAATGCAGAGTGTGTTTCATGGATGAGAACTGTGCAGTGTGTTTCACTTCAGAAATGGAGTTAAATCCCAGGCTCTGTGTCTTCCTACTAGCAAGAAATCGTTTCAGGTAAACACAGTGCCTTTTCAGCTCAAACGAAGCTACATCGTTCACGAACCTCACTCGTTTCACTCTCATAACTGAAAAGCATTTGATGCTAGAGGACCTGTGGTTTGTATCAGTTTCAGAAGCAGAGTTGAACTAGACATGGTCCATATGTGTAAGAAAAACAGATCTTTTGTTCTGAGCACACTCACGTTTCCTGCTGTATTAGAGACTCTAGAAAGCAAGAGGGTGCTTCTTGCTCTAATGCAGAGTGTGTTTCATGGATGGGAACTGTCCTGAGTCTTGCGCTTCAGAAATGGAGTTAAATCCTAGGCCCTGTTTCTTTCTACAAGCATGAATTCGTTTCAGGTAACAGCAGTCCCTTTTCAGCTCAAAAGAAGCTACACGGTTCTCGAAGCATACAGTGTTCTCGCTCTTAAATGAGAAGCATTGGATGATAGAGGACCTGTGTTTTCTATCAGTTTCAGAAGCAGAGTTGAAGCAGATGATATCCATATGGGTGGGAAACACCGTTGTTTTGTTTTGAGCACACTCACAGTTCCTGCTGTGTTAGAGACTCTAGAAAGCAAGAGCGTGCTTCTTGCTCTAAAGCAGAGTTTGTTTCATGGTTGAGAACTGTGCTGTGTGTTCCCCTTCAGAAATGTAGTTAAATCCCAGGCTCTGTGTCTTCCTACAAGCAAGACTTTGTTTCAGGTAAACGCTGTCACTTTTCAGCTCAATGAAGCTACATTGTTCTCGAAGCTCACACGTTTATCGTGCTTAACTGAAAAACATTGGATCTTAGAAGACCTGTGCTTTGTATCAGATTCCGAAGCAGAGTTGAACTAGATATCGTCCGTATTTGTAGGAAACACCGTTTTTTGATCTGAGCACACTCACTTTTCCTGCTGTATTAGAGACTTTAGAAAGCAATAGCGTGATTCTTGATCTAAAGCAGAGTGTGTTTCATGGATGAGAACTGTGCAGTGTGTTTCCCTTTAGAAATGGAGTTAAATCCCAGGCTCTGTGTCTTCCTACTAGCAAGACATCATTTCAGGTAAATGCAGTCCGTTTTCAGCTCAAAGGAAAATATATCATTCACGAAGCTCACTCGTTTCACTCTCTTAACTGAAAAGCATTTGATGCTAGAGGACCTGTGGTTTGTATCAGTTTCAGAAGCAGAGTTGAACTAGACATGGTCCATATGTGTAAGAAAAACAGTGCTTTGATTATGATCACACTCACGTTTCCTGTTGTATTAGAGACTCTAGAAAGCAAGAGCGTGCTTGTTGCTCTAAAGCAGAGTGTGTTTCATGGATGGGATCTGTCCTGAGTCTTGTGCTTCAGAAATGGTCTTAAATCCTAGGCCCTGTTTCTTTCTACAAGCATGAATTCATTTCAGGTAACAGCAGTCCCTTTTCAGCTCAAAAGAAGCTACATGGTTCACGAAGCATACAGTGTTCTCGCTCTTAACTGAGAAGCATTGGATGATAGAGGACCTGTGGTTTGTATCAGTTTCAGAAGCAGAGTTGAACTAGACATGGTCCTTATGTGTAAGAAAATCTGTCCGTTGGTTATGATCACACTCACGTTTCCTGCTGTATTAGAGACTTTAGAAAGCAAGAATGTGCTTCTTGCTCTAAAGCAGAGTGTTTGTCATGGATGGGAACTGTGCTGAGTGTTGCCCTTCAGAAATGGAGTTAAATCCCAGGCTATGTGTCTTCCTACAAGTAAGACTTCGTTTCAGGTAAACGCAGTCCCTTTTCAGCTCAAATGAAGCTACATTGTTCACGAAGCTCACATGTTTCTCGCTCTTAAATGAAAAGTACTTGATGCTAGTGGACCTGCGGTTTGTATCAATTTCAGAAGCAGAGTTGAACTAGTTGTTGTCCATATGGGTAGGAAACACCGTTCTTTTGTTTTGAGAACACTCACATTTCTTGCTTAGTTAGAGACTCTAGAAAGCAAGAGCGTGATTCTAGCTCTAAAGCAGAGTGTGTTTCCTGGATGAGAACTACGCTGTGTGTTTCCCTTCAGAAATGGAGTTAAATCCCAGGCTCTGTTTCTTCCTACAAGCTAGACTTCGTTTCAGGTAAACGGAGTCCCTTTATAGCTGAGAGAAGCTACATTGTTCACGAAGCTCACACTGTTCTCGCTTTTAACTGAGAAGCATTGGATGTTAGAAGACCTCTAGTGTGTGTCAGTTTCAGAAGCAGAGTTCGACTAGATGTTGTCCATATGCTTAGGAAACACCGTTCTTTTGTTTAGAGCACACTCAGATTTCCTGCATTGTTAGAGAGTCTAGAAAGCAAGAGCGTGCTTCTTACTCTTAAGCAGAGTGTGTATCATGAATGAGAACAGTGCAGTGTGTTTCATTTCAGAAATGGAGTTAAATCCCAGGCTCTTTGTCTTCCTACAAGCAAGACTTCATTTCAGGTAAATGCAGTCCCTTTTCAGTTCAAATGAAGCTACATTGTTCACGAAGCTCACATGTTTCTCGCTCTTAACTGAAACGCACTTGATGCTAGTGGACCTGTGGTTTGTATCAGTTTCAGAAGCAGAGTTGAACTAGATGTTGTCCATATGGGTAGGAAACACCGTTCTTTTGATCTGAGCACACTCACTTTTCCTGCTGTATTAGAGACTTTAGAAAGCAAGAGCCTGATTCTTGCTCTAAAGCAGAGAGTGTTTCATGGATGAGAACTGTGCAGTGTGTTTCCCTTTAGAAATGGAATTAAATCCCAGGCTCTGTGTCTTCCTACTAGCAAGACATCGTTTCAGGTAAACACAGTCCGTATTCAGCTCAAAGGAAACTACATCGTTCACGAAGCTCACTTGTTCACTCTCTTAATTGAAAAGCATTTGATGCTAGAGGATCTGTGGTTTGTATAAGTTTCAGAAGCAGAGTTGAACTAGACATGGTCCATTTGTGTAAGAAAAACAGTGCTTTGATTATGATCACACTCACGTTTCCTGTTGTATTAGAGACTCTAGAAAGCAATAGGGAGCTTCTTGCTCTAAAGCAGAGTGTGTTTCATGGATGGGAACTGTCCTGAGTCTTGCGCTTCAGAAATGGAGTTAAATCCTAGGCCCTGTTTCTTTCTACAAGCATGAATTCGTTTCAGGTAACAGCAGTCCCTTTTCAGCTCAAAAGAAGCTACATGGTTCTCGAAGCATACAGTGTTCTCGCTCTTAACTGAGAAGCATTGGATGATAGAGGACCTGTGTTTTCTATCAGTTTCAGAAGCAGAGTTGAACCAGATGATATCCATAAGGGTAGGAAACACCTTTCATTTGTTTTGTGCACACTCACATTTCCTGCTTTGTTAGAGACTCTAGAAAGCAAGAGCGTGCTTCTTGCCCTAAAGCAGAGTGTGTTTCATGGATGAGAACTATGCAGTGTGTTTCCCTTTAGAAATGGAGTTATATCCCAGGCTCTGTGTCTTCCTACTAGCAAGACATCTTTTCAGGTAAACGCAGTCACTTTTCAGCTCAAACGAAGCTAAATTGTTCACGAAGCTCACACGTTTATTGCACTTAACTGAAAAGCATTGGATGTTAGAGGAGTGTGCTTTGTATCAGATTCCGAAGCAGATTTGAACTAGATATCGTCCGTATTTGTAGGAAACACCGTTCTTTTGATCTGAGCACACTCGCGTTTCAAGCTGTATTAGAGACTTTAGAAAGCAAGAGCGTGCTTCTTGCTCTAAAGCAGAGTGTGTTTCATGGATGAGAAATGTGCAGTGTGTTTCCCGTTAGAAGTGGAGTTAAATCCCTGGCTCTGTGTCTTCCTACTAGCAAGACATCGTTTCAGGTAAACGCAGTCCGTTTTCAGCTCAAATGAAGCTACATCATTCACGAAGCTCACTCGTTTCACTCTCTTAACTGAAAAGCATTTGATGCTAGAGGACCTGTGGTTTGTATCAGTTTAAGAAGCGGAGTTGAACTAGACATGGTCCATATGTGTAAGAAAAACAGTGCTTTGATTATGATCACACTCACGTTTCCTGTTGTATTAGAGACTCAAGAAAGCAAGAGCGTGCTTGTTGCTCTAATGCAGAGTGTGTTTCATGGATGGGATCTGTGCTGAGTCTTGTGCTTCAGAAATGGAGTTAAATCCTAGGCCCTGTTTCTTTCTACAAGCATGAATTCATTTCAGGTAACAGCAGTCCCTTTTCAGCTCAAAAGAAGCTACATGGTTCACGAAGCATACAGTGTTCTCGCTCTTAACTGAGAAGCATTGGATGATAGAGGACCTGTGGTTTGTATCAGTTTCAGAAGCAGAGTTGAACTAGACAAGGTCCTTATGTGTAAGAAAATCAGTCCGTTGGTTATGATCACACTCACGTTTCCTGCTGTATTAGAGACTCTAGAAAGCAAGAATGTGCTTCTTGCTCTAAAGCAGAGTGTTTGTCATGGATGGGAACTGTGCTGAGTGTTGCCCTTCAGAAATGGAGTTAAATCCCAGGCTATGTGTCTTCCTACAAGTAAGACTTCGTTTCAGGTAAACGCAGTCCCTTTTCAGCTCAAATGAAGCTACATAGTTCAAGAAGCTCACACTGTTCTCGCTTTTAACTGAGAAGCATTGGATGTTAGAAGACCTGTAGTGTGTATCAGTTTCAGAAGCAGAGTTCGACTAGATGTTGTCCACATGGGTAGAAAACACCTTTCTTTTGTTTAGAGCACACTCACATTTCCTGCATTGTTAGAGAGTGTAGAAAGCAAGAGCGTGCTTCTTGCTCTAAAGCAGAGTGTGTATCATGAATGAGAACATTGCAGTGTGTTTCATTTCAGAAATGGAGTTAAATCCCAGGCTCTTTGTCTTCCTACAAGCAAGACTTCATTTCAGGTAAATGCAGTCCCTTTTCAGCTCAAATGAAGCTACATTGTTCACGAAGCTCACATGTTTCTCGCTCTTAACTGAAAAGCACTTGATGCTAGTGGACCTGTGGTTTGTATCACTTTCAGAAGCAGAGTTGAACTAGTTGTTGTCCATATGGGTAGGAAACACCGTTCTTTTGTTTTGAGAACACTCACATTTCCTGCTTTGTTAGAGACTCTAGAAAGCAAGAGCGTGCTTCTTGCTCTAAAGCAGAGTGTGTTTCAGGGAAGAGAACGGTGCTGTGTGTTTCCCTTCAGAAATGGAGTAAAATCCCAGGATCTGTGTCTGCCTACAAGCAAGACTTTGTTTCATGTAAACGCTGTCCCCATTCATCTCAATGAAGCTACATTGTTCACGAAGCTCACAAGTTTATCGCAATTAACTGAAAAGCATTGGATGTTAGAGGACGTGTGCTTTGTATCAGATTCTGAAGCAGATTTGAACTAGATATCGTCCGTATTTGTAGGAAACACCGTTCTTTTGATCTGAGCACACTCACTTTTCCTGCTGTATTAGAGACTTTAGAAAGCAAGAGCCTGCTTCTTGCTCTAAAGCAGAGAGTGTTTCATGGATGAGAACTGTGCAGTGTGTTTCCCTTTAGAAATGGAGTTAAATCCAGGCTCTGTGTCTTCCTACTAGCAAGACATCGTTTCAGGTAAACGCAGTCCTTTTTCAGCTCAAACGAAACTACATCGTTCACGAAGCTCACTCGTTCACTCTCTTAATTGAAAAGCATTTGATGCTAGAGGACCTGTGGTTTGTATAAGTTTCAGAAGCAGAGTTGAACTAGACATGGTCCATTTGTGTAAGAAAAACAGTGCTTTGATTATGATCACACTCACGTTTCCTGTTGTATTAGAGACTCTAGAAAGCAAGAGGGAGCTTCTTGCTCTAAAGCAGAGTGTGTTTCATGGATGGGAACTGTCCTGAGTCTTGTGCTTCAGAAATGGAGTTAAATCCTAGGTCCTGTTTCTTTCTACAAGCATGAATTCGTTTCAGGTAACAGCAATCCCTTTTCAGCTCAAAAGAAGCTACATGGTTCTCGAAGCATACAGTGTTCTCGCTCTTAACTGAGAAGCATTGGATGATAGAGGACCTGTGTTTTCTATCAGTTTCAGAAGCAGAGTTGAAGCAGATGATATCCATATGGGTGGGAAACACCGTTGTTTTGTTTTGAGCACACTCACAGTTCCTGTTGTGTTAGAGACTCTAGAAAGCAAGAGCGTGCTTCTTGCTCTAAAGCAGAGTTTGTTTCATGGTTGAGAACTGTGCTGTGTGTTCCCCTTCAGAAATGTAGTTAAATCCCAGGCTCTGTGTCTTCCTACAAGCAAGACTTTGTTTCAGGTAAACACTGTCACTTTTCAGCTCAGTGAAGCTACATTGTTCTCCAAGCTCACACGTTTATCGTGCTTAACTGACAAACATTGGATCTTAGAAGACCTGTGCTTTGTATCAGATTCCGAAGCAGAGTTGAACTAGATATCGTCCGTATTTGTAGGAAACACCGTTTTTTGATCTGAGCACACTCACTTTTCCTGCTGTATTAGAGACTTTAGAAAGCAATAGCGTGATTCTTGATCTAAAGCAGAGTGTGTTTCATGGATGAGAACTGTGCAGTGTGTTTCCCTTTAGAAATGGAGTTAAATCCCAGGCTCTGTGTCTTCCTACTAGCAAGACATCGTTTCAGGTAAACGCAGTCCGTTTTCAGCTCAAAGGAAACTACATCGTTCACAAAGCTCACTCGTTTCACTCTCTTAACTGAAAAGCATTTGATGCTAGAGGACCTGTGGTTTGTATCAGTTTCAGAAGCAGAGTTGAACTAGACATGGTCCATATGTGTAAGAAAAACAGTGCTTTGATTATGATCACACTCACGTTTCCTGTTGTATTAGAGACTCAAGAAAGCAAGAGCGTGCTTGTTGCTCTAAAGCAGAGTGTGTTTCATGGATGGGATCTGTGCTGAGTCTTGTGCTTCAGAAATGGAGTTAAATCCTAGGCCCTGTTTCTTTCTACAAGCATGAATTCGTTTCAGGTAACAGCAGTCCCTTTTCAGCTCAAAAGAAGCTACATGGTTCACGAAGCATACAGTGTTCTTGCTCTTAACTGAGAAGCATTGGATGATAGAGTACCTGTGGTTTGTATCAGTTTCAGAAGCAGAGTTGAACTAGACATGGTCCTTATGTGTAAGAAAATCAGTCCGTTGGTTATGATCACACTCACGTTTCCTGCTGTATTAGAGACTCTAGAAAGCAAGAATGTGCTTCTTGCTCTAAAGCAGAGTGCTTTTCATGGATGGGAACTGTGCTGAGTGTTGCCCTTCAGAAATGGAGTTAAATCCCAGGCTATGTGTCTTCCTACAAGTAAGACTTCGTTTCAGGTAAACGCAGTCCCTTTTCAGCTCAAATGAAGCTACATTGTTCACGAAGCTCACATGTTTCTCGCTCTTAAATGAAAAGTACTTGATGCTAGTGGACCTGCGGTTTGTATCAATTTCAGAAGCAGAGTTGAACTAGTTGTTGTCCATATGGGTAGGAAACACCGTTCTTTTGTATTGAGAACACTCACATTTCTTGCTTAGTTAGAGACTCTAGAAAGCAAGAGCGTGATTCTAGCTCTAAAGCAGAGTGTATTTCCTGGATGAGAACTACGCTGTGTGTTTCCCTTCAGAAATGGAGTTAAATCCCAGGCTCTGTTTCTTCCTACAAGCTAGACTTCGTTTCAGGTAAACGGAGTCCCTTTATAGCTGAGAGAAGCTACATTGTTCACGAAGCTCACACTGTTCTCGCTTTTAACTGAGAAGCATTGGATGTTAGAAGACCTGTAGTGTGTGTCAGTTTCAGAAGCAGAGTTCGACTAGATGTTGTCTATATGCTTAGGAAACACCGTTCTTTTGTTTAGAGCACACTCAGATTTCCTGCATTGTTAGAGAGTCTAGAAAGCAAGAGTGTGCTTCTTGCTCTAAAGCAGAGTGTGTATCATGAATGAGAACAGTGCAGTGTGTTTCATTTCAGAAATGGAGTTAAATCCCAGGCTCTTTGTCTTCCTACAAGCAAGACTTCATTTCAGGTAAATGCAGTCCCTTTTCAGCTCAAATGAAGCTACATTGTTCACGAAGCTCACATGTTTCTCGCTCTTAACTGAAAAGCACTTGATGCTAGTGGACCTGTGGTTTGTATCAGTTTCAGAAGCAGAGTTGAACTAGATGTTGTCCATATGGGTAGGAAACACCGTTCTTTGTTTTGAGAACATTCACATTTCCTGCTTTGTTAGAGACTCTAGAAAGCAAGAGCATGCTTCTTGCTCTAAAGCAGACTGTGTTTCAGGGAAGAGAACGGTGTATGAGTTTCCCTTCAGAAATGGAGTTAAATCCCAGGATCTGTGTCTGCCTACAAGCAAGACTTTGTTTCATGTAAACGCTGTCACTATTCATCTCAATGAAGCTACATTGTTCACGAAGCTCACAAGTTTATCGTACTTAACTGAACAGCATTGGATGTTAGAGGTCGTGTGCTTTGTATCAGATTCTGAAGCAGATTTGAACTAGATATTGTCCGTATTTGTAGGAAACACCGTTCTTTTGATCTGAGCACACTCACTTTTCCTGCTGTATTAGAGACTTTAGAAAGCAAGAGCCTGCTTCTTGCTCTAAAGCAGAGAGTGTTTCATGGATGAGAACTGTGCAGTGTGTTTCCCTTTAGAAATGGAGTTAAATCCAGGCTCTGTGTCTTCCTACTAGCAAGACATCGTTTCAGGTAAACGCAGTCCGTTTTCAGCTCAAACGAAACTACATCGTTCACGAAGCTCACTCGTTCACTCTCTTAATTGAAAAGCATTTGATTCTAGAGGACCTGTGGTTTGTATAAGTTTCAGAAGCAGAGTTGAACTAGACATGGTCCATTTGTGTAAGAAAAACAGTGCTTTGATTATGATCAAACTCACGTTTCCTGTTGTATTAGAGACTCTAGAAAGCAAGAGGGTGCTTCTTGCTCTAAAGCAGAGTGTGTTTCATGGATGGGAACTGTCCTGAGTCTTGCGCTTCAGAAATGGAGTTAAATCCTAGGCCCTGTTTCTTTCTACAAGCATGAATTCGTTTCAGGTAACAGCAGTCCCTTTTCAGCTCAAAAGAAGCTACATGGTTCTCGAAGCATACAGTGTTCTCGCTCTTAACTGAGAAGCATTGGATGATAGAGGACCTGTGTTTTCTATCAGTTTCAGAAGCAGAGTTGAAGCAGATGATATCCATATGGGTGGGAAACACCGTTGTTTTGTTTTGAGCTCACTCACAGTTCCTGTTGTGTTAGAGACTCTAGAAAGCAAGAGCTTGCTTCTTGCTCTAAAGCAGAGTTTGTTTCATGGTTGAGAACTGTGCTGTGTGTTCCCCTTCAGAAATGTAGTTAAATCCCAGGCTCTGTGTCTTCCTACAAGCAAGACTTTGTTTCAGGTAAACACTGTCACTTTTCAGCTCAGTGAAGCTACATTGTTCTCCAAGCTCACACGTTTATCGTGCTTAACTGAAAAACATTGGATCTTAGAAGACCTGTGCTTTGTATCAGATTCCGAAGCAGATTTGAACTAGATATCGTCCGTATTTGTAGGAAACACCGTTTTTTGATCTGAGCACACTCACTTTACCTGCTGTATTAGAGACTTTAGAAAGCAATAACGTGATTCTTGATCTAAAGCAGAGTGTGTTTCATGGATGAGAACTGTGCAGTGTGTTTCCCGTTAGAAATGGAGTTAAATCCCAGGCTCTGTGTCTTCCTACTAGCAGGACATCGTTTCAGGTAAACGCAGTCCCTTTTCAGCTCAAACGAAGCTACATCTTTGACGAAGCTCACTCGTTTCACTCTCTTAACTGAAAATCATTTGATGCTAGAGGACCTGTGGTTTGTATCAGTTTCAGAAGCACAGTTGAACTAGACATGGTCCATATGTGTAAGAAAAACAGTCCTTTGGTTTTGATCACATTCACTTTTCTTGCTGTATTAGAGACTCTAGAGAACAAGAGCGTGCTTCTTGCTCTAAAGCAGAGTGTGTTTCATGGATGGGAACTGTGCTGAGTGTTGCCCTTCAGAAACGGAGTTAAATCCCAGGCTCTGTGTCTGCCTACAAGCAAGACTTTGTTACAGGTAAACACAGGCACTTTTCAGCTCAATGAAGATACATCGTTCACGAAGCTCACACGTTTATCACGCTGAACTGAGAAGCATTGGATGTTAGAAGACCTGTAGTGTGTATCAGTTTCAGAAGCAGAGTTCGACTAGATGATATCCATATGGGTAGGAAACACCGTTCTTTTGTTTAGAGCACACTCACATTTCCTGCATTGTTAGAGAGTCTAGAAAGCAAGAGCGTGCTTCTTGCCCTAATGCAGAGTGTGTTTCATGGATGAGAACTGTGCAGTGTGTTTCACTTCAGAAATGGAGTTAAATCCCAGGCTCTGTGTCTTCCTACTAGCAAGAAATCGTTTCAGGTAAACACAGTGCCTTTTCAGCTCAAACGAAGCTACATCGTTCACGAACCTCACTCGTTTCACTCTCATAACTGAAAAGCATTTGATGCTAGAGGACCTGTGGTTTGTATCAGTTTCAGAAGCAGAGTTGAACTAGACATGGTCCATATGTGTAAGAAAAACAGATCTTTTGTTCTGAGCACACTCACGTTTCCTGCTGTATTAGAGACTCTAGAAAGCAAGAGGGTGCTTCTTGCTCTAATGCAGAGTGTGTTTCATGGATGGGAACTGTCCTGAGTCTTGCGCTTCAGAAATGGAGTTAAATCCTAGGCCCTGTTTCTTTCTACAAGCATGAATTCGTTTCAGGTAACAGCAGTCCCTTTTCAGCTCAAAAGAAGCTACACGGTTCTCGAAGCATACAGTGTTCTCGCTCTTAAATGAGAAGCATTGGATGATAGAGGACCTGTGTTTTCTATCAGTTTCAGAAGCAGAGTTGAAGCAGATGATATCCATATGGGTGGGAAACACCGTTGTTTTGTTTTGAGCACACTCACAGTTCCTGCTGTGTTAGAGACTCTAGAAAGCAAGAGCGTGCTTCTTGCTCTAAAGCAGAGTTTGTTTCATGGTTGAGAACTGTGCTGTGTGTTCCCCTTCAGAAATGTAGTTAAATCCCAGGCTCTGTGTCTTCCTACAAGCAAGACTTTGTTTCAGGTAAACGCTGTCACTTTTCAGCTCAATGAAGCTACATTGTTCTCGAAGCTCACACGTTTATCGTGCTTAACTGAAAAACATTGGATCTTAGAAGACCTGTGCTTTGTATCAGATTCCGAAGCAGAGTTGAACTAGATATCGTCCGTATTTGTAGGAAACACCGTTTTTTGATCTGAGCACACTCACTTTTCCTGCTGTATTAGAGACTTTAGAAAGCAATAGCGTGATTCTTGATCTAAAGCAGAGTGTGTTTCATGGATGAGAACTGTGCAGTGTGTTTCCCTTTAGAAATGGAGTTAAATCCCAGGCTCTGTGTCTTCCTACTAGCAAGACATCATTTCAGGTAAATGCAGTCCGTTTTCAGCTCAAAGGAAAATATATCATTCAAGAAGCTCACTCGTTTCACTCTCTTAACTGAAAAGCATTTGATGCTAGAGGACCTGTGGTTTGTATCAGTTTCAGAAGCAGAGTTGAACTAGACATGGTCCATATGTGTAAGAAAATCAGTGCTTTGATTATGATCACACTCACGTTTCCTGTTGTATTAGAGACTCTAGAAAGCAAGAGCGTGCTTGTTGCTCTAAAGCAGAGTGTGTTTCATGGATGGGATCTGTGCTGAGTCTTGTGCTTCAGAAATGGTCTTAAATCCTAGGCCCTGTTTCTTTCTACAAGCATGAATTCATTTCAGGTAACAGCAGTCCCTTTTCAGCTCAAAAGAAGCTACATGGTTCACGAAGCATACAGTGTTCTCGCTCTTAACTGAGAAGCATTGGATGATAGAGGACCTGTGGTTTGTATCAGTTTCAGAAGCAGAGTTGAACTAGACATGGTCCTTATGTGTAAGAAAATCTGTCCGTTGGTTATGATCACACTCACGTTTCCTGCTGTATTAGAGACTTTAGAAAGCAAGAATGTGCTTCTTGCTCTAAAGCAGAGTGTTTGTCATGGATGGGAACTGTGCTGAGTGTTGCCCTTCAGAAATGGAGTTAAATCCCAGGCTATGTGTCTTCCTACAAGTAAGACTTCGTTTCAGGTAAACGCAGTCCCTTTTCAGCTCAAATGAAGCTACATTGTTCACGAAGCTCACATGTTTTACGCTCTTAAATGAAAAGTACTTGATGCTAGTGGACCTGCGGTTTGTATCAATTTCAGAAGCAGAGTTGAACTAGTTGTTGTCCATATGGGTAGGAAACACCGTTCTTTTGTTTTGAGAACACTCACATTTCTTGCTTAGTTAGAGACTCTAGAAAGCAAGAGCGTGATTCTAGCTCTAAAGCAGAGTGTGTTTCCTGGATGAGAACTACGCTGTGTGTTTCCCTTCAGAAATGGAGTTAAATCCCAGGCTCTGTTTCTTCCTACAAGCTAGACTTCGTTTCAGGTAAACGGAGTCCCTTTATAGCTGAGAGAAGCTACATTGTTCACGAAGCTCACACTGTTCTCGCTTTTAACTGAGAAGCATTGGATGTTAGAAGACCTCTAGTGTGTGTCAGTTTCAGAAGCAGAGTTCGACTAGATGTTGTCCATATGCTTAGGAAACACCGTTCTTTTGTTTAGAGCACACTCAGATTTCCTGCATTGTTAGAGAGTCTAGAAAGCAAGAGCGTGCTTCTTACTCTTAAGCAGAGTGTGTATCATGAATGAGAACAGTGCAGTGTGTTTCATTTCAGAAATGGAGTTAAATCCCAGGCTCTTTGTCTTCCTACAAGCAAGACTTCATTTCAGGTAAATGCAGTCCCTTTTCAGTTCAAATGAAGCTACATTGTTCACGAAGCTCACATGTTTCTCGCTCTTAACTGAAACGCACTTGATGCTAGTGGACCTGTGGTTTGTATCAGTTTCAGAAGCAGAGTTGAACTAGATGTTGTCCATATGGGTAGGAAACACCGTTCTTTTGTTTTGAGCACACTCACATTTCCTGCTTTGTTAGAGACTCTAGAAAGCAAGAGCGTGCTTCTTGCCCTAAAGCAGAGTGTGTTTCATGGATGAGAACTATGCAGTGTGTTTCCCTTTAGAAATGGAGTTATATCCCAGGCTCTGTGTCTTCCTACTAACAAGACATCGTTTCAGGTAAACACAGTCACTTTTCAGCTCAAATGAAGCTACATTGTTCACGAAGCTCACATGTATCTCGCTCTTAACTGAAAAGCACTTGATGCTAATGGACCTGTGGTTTGTATCAGTTTCAGAAGCAGAGTTGAACTAGACATGGTCCATATGTGTAAGAAAATCAGATCTTTGGTTATGATCACAGTCACGTTTCCTGCTGTAGTAGAGAATCTAGAAAGCAAGAATGTGCTTCTTGCTCTAAAGCAGAGTGTAGTTCATGGGTGGGAACTGTGCTGAGTGTTGCTCTTCAGAAATGGAGTTAAATCCCAGGCTATGTGTCTTCCGACAAGCAAGACTTTGTTTCAGGTAAACGCAGTCCCTTTTCAGCTCAAATGAAGCTACATTGTTCTCGAAGCTCACATGTATCTCGCTCTTAACTGAAAAGCACTTGATGCTAGTGGACCTGTGGTTTGTATCAGTTTCAGAAGCAGAGTTGAACTAGATGTTTTCCATATGGGTAGGGAACACCGTTCTTTTGTTTTGAGCACACTCACATTTCCTGATTTGTTAGAGACCTACAAAGCAAGAGCGTGCTTCTTGCTCTAAAGCAGAGTGTGTTTCATGGAAGAGAACGGTGCTGTGTGTGTCCCTTCAGAAATGGAGTTAAATCCCAGGCTCTGTGTCTGCCTACATGCAAGAATTTGTTTCAGGTAAACGCTGTCACTTTTCAGCTCAATGAAGCTACATTGTTCACGAAGCTCACAAGTTTATCGCACTTAACTGAAAAGCATTGGATGTTAGAGGACGTGTGCTTTGTATCAGATTCCGAAGCAGATTTGAACTAGATATCATCCGTATTTGTAGGAAACACCGTTCTTTTGATCTGAGCACAATCACATTTCCTGCTGTATTAGAGACTTTACAAAGCAAGAGCGATCTTCTTGCTCTAAAGCATAGTGTGTTTCATGGATGCGAACTGTGCAGTGTGTTTCCCTTTAGAAATGGAGTTAAATCCCAGGCTCAGTGTCTTCCTACTAGCAGGACATCGTTTCAGGTAAACGCAGTCCCTTTTCAGCTCAAACGAAACTACATCTTTGACGAAGCTCACTCGTTTCACTCTCTTAACTGAAAATCATTTGATGCTAGAGGACCTGTGGTTTGTATCAGTTTCAGAAGCACAGTTGAACTAGACATGGTCCATATGTGTAAGAAAAACAGTCCTTTGGTTTTGATCACATTCACTTTTCTTGCTGTATTAGAGACTCTAGAGAGCAAGAGCGTGCTTCTTGCTCTAAAGCAGAGTGTGTTTCATGGATGGGAACTGTGCTGAGTGTTGCCCTTCAGAAATGGAGTTAAATCCCAGGCTCTGTGTCTGCCTACAAGCAAGAATTTGTTACAGGTAAACACAGTCACTTTTCAGCTCAATGAAGCTACATCGTTCACGAAGCTCACACGTTTATCACGCTGAACTGAGAAGCATTGGATGTTAGAAGACCTGTAGTGTGTATCAGTTTCAGAAGCAGAGTTCGACTAGATGATGTCCATAGGGGTAGGAAACACCGTTCTTTTGTTTAGAGCACACTCACATTTCCTGCATTGTTAGAGAGTCTAGAAAGCAAGAGCGTGCTTCTTGCTCTAATGCAGAGTGTGTTTCATGGATGAGAACTGTTCAGTGTGTTTCACTTCAGAAATGGAGTTAAATCCCAGGCTCTGTGTCTTCCTACTAGCAAGAAATCGTTTCAGGTAAACACAGTGCCTTTTCAGCTCAAACGAAGCTACATCGTTCACGAACCTCACTCGTTTCACTCTCATAACTGAAAAGCATTTGATGCTAGAGGACCTGTGGTTTGTATCAGTTTCAGAAGCAGAGTTGAACTAGACATGGTCCATATGTGTAAGAAAATCAGTCCTTTGGTTTTGATCACACTCACGTTTCCTGCTGTATTAGAGACTCTAGAAAGCAAGAACGTGCTTCTTGCTCTTAAGCAGAGTGTATTTCATGGGTGGGAACTGTGCTGAGTGTTGCCCTTCAGAAATGGAGTTAAATCCCAGGCTATTATCTTCCTACAAGCAAGACTTCGTTTCAGGTAAACACAGTCACTTTTCAGCTCAAATGAAGCTACATTGTTCACGAAGCTCACATGTATCTCGCTCTTAACTGAAAAGCACTTGATGCTAATGGACCTGTGGTTTGTATCAGTTTCAGAAGCAGAGTTGAACTAGACATGGTCCATATGTGTAAGAAAATCAGATCTTTGGTTATGATCACAGTCACGTTTCCTGCTGTAGTAGAGAATCTAGAAAGCAAGAATATGCTTCTTGCTCTAAAGCAGAGTGTATTTCATGGGTGGGAACTGTGCTGAGTGTTGCTCTTCAGAAATGGAGTTAAATCCCAGGCTATGTGTCTTCCGACAAGCAAGACTTTGTTTCAGGTAAACGCAGTCCCTTTTCAGCTCAAATGAAGCTACATTGTTCTCGAAGCTCACATGTATCTCGCTCTTAACTGAAAAGCACTTGATGCTAGTGGACCTGTGGTTTGTATCAGTTTCAGAAGCAGAGTTGAACTAGATGTTTTCCATATGGGTAGGGAACACCGTTCTTTTGTTTTGAGCACACTCACATTTCCTGATTTGTTAGAGACCCTACAAAGCAAGAGCGTGCTTCTTGCTCTAAAGCAGAGTGTGTTTCATGGAAGACAATGGTGCTGTGTGTGTCCCTTCAGAAATGGAGTTAAATCCCAGGCTCTGTGTCTGCCTGCATGCAAGAATTTGTTTCAGGTAAACGCTGTCACTTTTCAGCTCAATGAAGCTACATTGTTCACGAAGCTCACAAGTTTATCGCACTTAACTGAAAAGCATTGGATGTTAGAGGACGTGTGCTTTGTATCACATTCCGAAGCAGATTTGAACTAGATATCGTCCGTATTTGTAGGAAACACCGTTCTTTTGATCTGAGCACAATCACATTTCCTGCTGTATTAGAGACTTTACAAAGCAAGAGCGATCTTCTTGCTCTAAAGCATAGTGTGTTTCATGGATGCGAACTGTGCAGTGTGTTTCCCTTTAGAAATGGAGTTAAATCCCAGGCTCTGTGTCTTCCTACTAGCAGGACATCGTTTCAGGTAAACGCAGTCCCTTTTCAGCTCAAACGAAGCTACATCTTTGACGAAGCTCACTCGTTTCACTCTCTTAACTGAAAATCATTTGATGCTAGAGGACCTGTGGTTTGTATCAGTTTCAGAAGCACAGTTGAACTAGACATGGTCCATATGTGTAAGAAAAACAGTCCTTTGGTTTTGATCACATTCACTTTTCTTGCTGTATTAGAGACTCTAGAGAGCAAGAGCGTGCTTCTTGCTCTAAAGCAGAGTGTGTTTCATGGATGGGAACTGTGCTGAGTGTTGCCCTTCAGAAACGGAGTTAAATCCCAGGCTCTGTGTCTGCCTACAAGCAAGACTTTGTTACAGGTAAACACAGGCACTTTTCAGCTCAATGAAGATACATCGTTCACGAAGCTCACACGTTTATCACGCTGAACTGAGAAGCATTGGATGTTAGAAGACCTGTAGTGTGTATCAGTTTCAGAAGCAGAGTTCGACTAGATGATATCCATATGGGTAGGAAACACCGTTCTTTTGTTTAGAGCACACTCACATTTCCTGCATTGTTAGAGAGTCTAGAAAGCAAGAGCGTGCTTCTTGCCCTAATGCAGAGTGTGTTTCATGGATGAGAACTGTGCAGTGTGTTTCACTTCAGAAATGGAGTTAAATCCCAGGCTCTGTGTCTTCCTACTAGCAAGAAATCGTTTCAGGTAAACACAGTGCCTTTTCAGCTCAAACGAAGCTACATCGTTCACGAACCTCACTCGTTTCACTCTCATAACTGAAAAGCATTTGATGCTAGAGGACCTGTGGTTTGTATCAGTTTCAGAAGCAGAGTTGAACTAGACATGGTCCATATGTGTAAGAAAAACAGATCTTTTGTTCTGAGCACACTCACGTTTCCTGCTGTATTAGAGACTCTAGAAAGCAAGAGGGTGCTTCTTGCTCTAATGCAGAGTGTGTTTCATGGATGGGAACTGTCCTGAGTCTTGCGCTTCAGAAATGGAGTTAAATCCTAGGCCCTGTTTCTTTCTACAAGCATGAATTCGTTTCAGGTAACAGCAGTCCCTTTTCAGCTCAAAAGAAGCTACACGGTTCTCGAAGCATACAGTGTTCTCGCTCTTAAATGAGAAGCATTGGATGATAGAGGACCTGTGTTTTCTATCAGTTTCAGAAGCAGAGTTGAAGCAGATGATATCCATATGGGTGGGAAACACCGTTGTTTTGTTTTGAGCACACTCACAGTTCCTGCTGTGTTAGAGACTCTAGAAAGCAAGAGCGTGCTTCTTGCTCTAAAGCAGAGTTTGTTTCATGGTTGAGAACTGTGCTGTGTGTTCCCCTTCAGAAATGTAGTTAAATCCCAGGCTCTGTGTCTTCCTACAAGCAAGACTTTGTTTCAGGTAAACGCTGTCACTTTTCAGCTCAATGAAGCTACATTGTTCTCGAAGCTCACACGTTTATCGTGCTTAACTGAAAAACATTGGATCTTAGAAGACCTGTGCTTTGTATCAGATTCCGAAGCAGAGTTGAACTAGATATCGTCCGTATTTGTAGGAAACACCGTTTTTTGATCTGAGCACACTCACTTTTCCTGCTGTATTAGAGACTTTAGAAAGCAATAGCGTGATTCTTGATCTAAAGCAGAGTGTGTTTCATGGATGAGAACTGTGCAGTGTGTTTCCCTTTAGAAATGGAGTTAAATCCCAGGCTCTGTGTCTTCCTACTAGCAAGACATCATTTCAGGTAAATGCAGTCCGTTTTCAGCTCAAAGGAAAATATATCGTTCACGAAGCTCACTCGTTTCACTCTCTTAACTGAAAAGCATTTGATGCTAGAGGACCTGTGGTTTGTATCAGTTTCAGAAGCAGAGTTGAACTAGACATGGTCCATATGTGTAAGAAAAACAGTGCTTTGATTATGATCACACTCACGTTTCCTGTTGTATTAGAGACTCTAGAAAGCAAGAGCGTGCTTGTTGCTCTAAAGCAGAGTGTGTTTCATGGATGGGATCTGTCCTGAGTCTTGTGCTTCAGAAATGGTCTTAAATCCTAGGCCCTGTTTCTTTCTACAAGCATGAATTCATTTCAGGTAACAGCAGTCCCTTTTCAGCTCAAAAGAAGCTACATGGTTCACGAAGCATACAGTGTTCTCGCTCTTAACTGAGAAGCATTGGATGATAGAGGACCTGTGGTTTGTATCAGTTTCAGAAGCAGAGTTGAACTAGACATGGTCCTTATGTGTAAGAAAATCTGTCCGTTGGTTATGATCACACTCACGTTTCCTGCTGTATTAGAGACTTTAGAAAGCAAGAATGTGCTTCTTGCTCTAAAGCAGAGTGTTTGTCATGGATGGGAACTGTGCTGAGTGTTGCCCTTCAGAAATGGAGTTAAATCCCAGGCTATGTGTCTTCCTACAAGTAAGACTTCGTTTCAGGTAAACGCAGTCCCTTTTCAGCTCAAATGAAGCTACATTGTTCACGAAGCTCACATGTTTCTCGCTCTTAAATGAAAAGTACTTGATGCTAGTGGACCTGCGGTTTGTATCAATTTCAGAAGCAGAGTTGAACTAGTTGTTGTCCATATGGGTAGGAAACACCGTTCTTTTGTTTTGAGAACACTCACATTTCTTGCTTAGTTAGAGACTCTAGAAAGCAAGAGCGTGATTCTAGCTCTAAAGCAGAGTGTGTTTCCTGGATGAGAACTACGCTGTGTGTTTCCCTTCAGAAATGGAGTTAAATCCCAGGCTCTGTTTCTTCCTACAAGCTAGACTTCGTTTCAGGTAAACGGAGTCCCTTTATAGCTGAGAGAAGCTACATTGTTCACGAAGCTCACACTGTTCTCGCTTTTAACTGAGAAGCATTGGATGTTAGAAGACCTCTAGTGTGTGTCAGTTTCAGAAGCAGAGTTCGACTAGATGTTGTCCATATGCTTAGGAAACACCGTTCTTTTGTTTAGAGCACACTCAGATTTCCTGCATTGTTAGAGAGTCTAGAAAGCAAGAGCGTGCTTCTTACTCTTAAGCAGAGTGTGTATCATGAATGAGAACAGTGCAGTGTGTTTCATTTCAGAAATGGAGTTAAATCCCAGGCTCTTTGTCTTCCTACAAGCAAGACTTCATTTCAGGTAAATGCAGTCCCTTTTCAGTTCAAATGAAGCTACATTGTTCACGAAGCTCACATGTTTCTCGCTCTTAACTGAAACGCACTTGATGCTAGTGGACCTGTGGTTTGTATCAGTTTCAGAAGCAGAGTTGAACTAGATGTTGTCCATATGGGTAGGAAACACCGTTCTTTTGTTTTGAGCACACTCACATTTCCTGATTTGTTAGAGACCTACAAAGCAAGAGCGTGCTTCTTGCTCTAAAGCAGAGTGTGTTTCATGGAAGAGAACGGTGCTGTGTGTGTCCCTTCAGAAATGGAGTTAAATCCCAGGCTCTGTGTCTGCCTACATGCAAGAATTTGTTTCAGGTAAACGCTGTCACTTTTCAGCTCAATGAAGCTACATTGTTCACGAAGCTCACAAGTTTATCGCACTTAACTGAAAAGCATTGGATGTTAGAGGACGTGTGCTTTGTATCAGATTCCGAAGCAGATTTGAACTAGATATCATCCGTATTTGTAGGAAACACCGTTCTTTTGATCTGAGCACAATCACATTTCCTGCTGTATTAGAGACTTTACAAAGCAAGAGCGATCTTCTTGCTCTAAAGCATAGTGTGTTTCATGGATGCGAACTGTGCAGTGTGTTTCCCTTTAGAAATGGAGTTAAATCCCAGGCTCAGTGTCTTCCTACTAGCAGGACATCGTTTCAGGTAAACGCAGTCCCTTTTCAGCTCAAACGAAACTACATCTTTGACGAAGCTCACTCGTTTCACTCTCTTAACTGAAAATCATTTGATGCTAGAGGACCTGTGGTTTGTATCAGTTTCAGAAGCACAGTTGAACTAGACATGGTCCATATGTGTAAGAAAAACAGTCCTTTGGTTTTGATCACATTCACTTTTCTTGCTGTATTAGAGACTCTAGAGAGCAAGAGCGTGCTTCTTGCTCTAAAGCAGAGTGTGTTTCATGGATGGGAACTGTGCTGAGTGTTGCCCTTCAGAAATGGAGTTAAATCCCAGGCTCTGTGTCTGCCTACAAGCAAGAATTTGTTACAGGTAAACACAGTCACTTTTCAGCTCAATGAAGCTACATCGTTCACGAAGCTCACACGTTTATCACGCTGAACTGAGAAGCATTGGATGTTAGAAGACCTGTAGTGTGTATCAGTTTCAGAAGCAGAGTTCGACTAGATGATGTCCATAGGGGTAGGAAACACCGTTCTTTTGTTTAGAGCACACTCACATTTCCTGCATTGTTAGAGAGTCTAGAAAGCAAGAGCGTGCTTCTTGCTCTAATGCAGAGTGTGTTTCATGGATGAGAACTGTTCAGTGTGTTTCACTTCAGAAATGGAGTTAAATCCCAGGCTCTGTGTCTTCCTACTAGCAAGAAATCGTTTCAGGTAAACACAGTGCCTTTTCAGCTCAAACGAAGCTACATCGTTCACGAACCTCACTCGTTTCACTCTCATAACTGAAAAGCATTTGATGCTAGAGGACCTGTGGTTTGTATCAGTTTCAGAAGCAGAGTTGAACTAGACATGGTCCATATGTGTAAGAAAATCAGTCCTTTGGTTTTGATCACACTCACGTTTCCTGCTGTATTAGAGACTCTAGAAAGCAAGAACGTGCTTCTTGCTCTTAAGCAGAGTGTATTTCATGGGTGGGAACTGTGCTGAGTGTTGCCCTTCAGAAATGGAGTTAAATCCCAGGCTATTATCTTCCTACAAGCAAGACTTCGTTTCAGGTAAACACAGTCACTTTTCAGCTCAAATGAAGCTACATTGTTCACGAAGCTCACATGTATCTCGCTCTTAACTGAAAAGCACTTGATGCTAATGGACCTGTGGTTTGTATCAGTTTCAGAAGCAGAGTTGAACTAGACATGGTCCATATGTGTAAGAAAATCAGATCTTTGGTTATGATCACAGTCACGTTTCCTGCTGTAGTAGAGAATCTAGAAAGCAAGAATATGCTTCTTGCTCTAAAGCAGAGTGTATTTCATGGGTGGGAACTGTGCTGAGTGTTGCTCTTCAGAAATGGAGTTAAATCCCAGGCTATGTGTCTTCCGACAAGCAAGACTTTGTTTCAGGTAAACGCAGTCCCTTTTCAGCTCAAATGAAGCTACATTGTTCTCGAAGCTCACATGTATCTCGCTCTTAAC
Source organism: Onychomys leucogaster (assembly GCA_949786385.1). Lineage (NCBI taxonomy): Eukaryota > Metazoa > Chordata > Mammalia > Rodentia > Cricetidae > Onychomys > Onychomys leucogaster. The sequence goes on along the minus strand of CATKUP010000038.1, from coordinate 1,023,559 downwards.
TGAAAAGCACTTGATGCTAGTGGACCTGTGGTTTGTATCAGTTTCAGAAGCAGAGTTGAACTAGATGTTTTCCATATGGGTAGGGAACACCGTTCTTTTGTTTTGAGCACACTCACATTTCCTGATTTGTTAGAGACCCTACAAAGCAAGAGCGTGCTTCTTGCTCTAAAGCAGAGTGTGTTTCATGGAAGACAATGGTGCTGTGTGTGTCCCTTCAGAAATGGAGTTAAATCCCAGGCTCTGTGTCTGCCTGCATGCAAGAATTTGTTTCAGGTAAACGCTGTCACTTTTCAGCTCAATGAAGCTACATTGTTCACGAAGCTCACAAGTTTATCGCACTTAACTGAAAAGCATTGGATGTTAGAGGACGTGTGCTTTGTATCACATTCCGAAGCAGATTTGAACTAGATATCGTCCGTATTTGTAGGAAACACCGTTCTTTTGATCTGAGCACAATCACATTTCCTGCTGTATTAGAGACTTTACAAAGCAAGAGCGATCTTCTTGCTCTAAAGCATAGTGTGTTTCATGGATGCGAACTGTGCAGTGTGTTTCCCTTTAGAAATGGAGTTAAATCCCAGGCTCTGTGTCTTCCTACTAGCAGGACATCGTTTCAGGTAAACGCAGTCCCTTTTCAGCTCAAACGAAGCTACATCTTTGACGAAGCTCACTCGTTTCACTCTCTTAACTGAAAATCATTTGATGCTAGAGGACCTGTGGTTTGTATCAGTTTCAGAAGCACAGTTGAACTAGACATGGTCCATATGTGTAAGAAAAACAGTCCTTTGGTTTTGATCACATTCACTTTTCTTGCTGTATTAGAGACTCTAGAGAGCAAGAGCGTGCTTCTTGCTCTAAAGCAGAGTGTGTTTCATGGATGGGAACTGTGCTGAGTGTTGCCCTTCAGAAACGGAGTTAAATCCCAGGCTCTGTGTCTGCCTACAAGCAAGACTTTGTTACAGGTAAACACAGGCACTTTTCAGCTCAATGAAGATACATCGTTCACGAAGCTCACACGTTTATCACGCTGAACTGAGAAGCATTGGATGTTAGAAGACCTGTAGTGTGTATCAGTTTCAGAAGCAGAGTTCGACTAGATGATATCCATATGGGTAGGAAACACCGTTCTTTTGTTTAGAGCACACTCACATTTCCTGCATTGTTAGAGAGTCTAGAAAGCAAGAGCGTGCTTCTTGCCCTAATGCAGAGTGTGTTTCATGGATGAGAACTGTGCAGTGTGTTTCACTTCAGAAATGGAGTTAAATCCCAGGCTCTGTGTCTTCCTACTAGCAAGAAATCGTTTCAGGTAAACACAGTGCCTTTTCAGCTCAAACGAAGCTACATCGTTCACGAACCTCACTCGTTTCACTCTCATAACTGAAAAGCATTTGATGCTAGAGGACCTGTGGTTTGTATCAGTTTCAGAAGCAGAGTTGAACTAGACATGGTCCATATGTGTAAGAAAAACAGATCTTTTGTTCTGAGCACACTCACGTTTCCTGCTGTATTAGAGACTCTAGAAAGCAAGAGGGTGCTTCTTGCTCTAATGCAGAGTGTGTTTCATGGATGGGAACTGTCCTGAGTCTTGCGCTTCAGAAATGGAGTTAAATCCTAGGCCCTGTTTCTTTCTACAAGCATGAATTCGTTTCAGGTAACAGCAGTCCCTTTTCAGCTCAAAAGAAGCTACACGGTTCTCGAAGCATACAGTGTTCTCGCTCTTAAATGAGAAGCATTGGATGATAGAGGACCTGTGTTTTCTATCAGTTTCAGAAGCAGAGTTGAAGCAGATGATATCCATATGGGTGGGAAACACCGTTGTTTTGTTTTGAGCACACTCACAGTTCCTGCTGTGTTAGAGACTCTAGAAAGCAAGAGCGTGCTTCTTGCTCTAAAGCAGAGTTTGTTTCATGGTTGAGAACTGTGCTGTGTGTTCCCCTTCAGAAATGTAGTTAAATCCCAGGCTCTGTGTCTTCCTACAAGCAAGACTTTGTTTCAGGTAAACGCTGTCACTTTTCAGCTCAATGAAGCTACATTGTTCTCGAAGCTCACACGTTTATCGTGCTTAACTGAAAAACATTGGATCTTAGAAGACCTGTGCTTTGTATCAGATTCCGAAGCAGAGTTGAACTAGATATCGTCCGTATTTGTAGGAAACACCGTTTTTTGATCTGAGCACACTCACTTTTCCTGCTGTATTAGAGACTTTAGAAAGCAATAGCGTGATTCTTGATCTAAAGCAGAGTGTGTTTCATGGATGAGAACTGTGCAGTGTGTTTCCCTTTAGAAATGGAGTTAAATCCCAGGCTCTGTGTCTTCCTACTAGCAAGACATCATTTCAGGTAAATGCAGTCCGTTTTCAGCTCAAAGGAAAATATATCATTCAAGAAGCTCACTCGTTTCACTCTCTTAACTGAAAAGCATTTGATGCTAGAGGACCTGTGGTTTGTATCAGTTTCAGAAGCAGAGTTGAACTAGACATGGTCCATATGTGTAAGAAAAACAGTGCTTTGATTATGATCACACTCACGTTTCCTGTTGTATTAGAGACTCTAGAAAGCAAGAGCGTGCTTGTTGCTCTAAAGCAGAGTGTGTTTCATGGATGGGATCTGTGCTGAGTCTTGTGCTTCAGAAATGGTCTTAAATCCTAGGCCCTGTTTCTTTCTACAAGCATGAATTCATTTCAGGTAACAGCAGTCCCTTTTCAGCTCAAAAGAAGCTACATGGTTCACGAAGCATACAGTGTTCTCGCTCTTAACTGAGAAGCATTGGATGATAGAGGACCTGTGGTTTGTATCAGTTTCAGAAGCAGAGTTGAACTAGACATGGTCCTTATGTGTAAGAAAATCTGTCCGTTGGTTATGATCACACTCACGTTTCCTGCTGTATTAGAGACTTTAGAAAGCAAGAATGTGCTTCTTGCTCTAAAGCAGAGTGTTTGTCATGGATGGGAACTGTGCTGAGTGTTGCCCTTCAGAAATGGAGTTAAATCCCAGGCTATGTGTCTTCCTACAAGTAAGACTTCGTTTCAGGTAAACGCAGTCCCTTTTCAGCTCAAATGAAGCTACATTGTTCACGAAGCTCACATGTTTTACGCTCTTAAATGAAAAGTACTTGATGCTAGTGGACCTGCGGTTTGTATCAATTTCAGAAGCAGAGTTGAACTAGTTGTTGTCCATATGGGTAGGAAACACCGTTCTTTTGTTTTGAGAACACTCACATTTCTTGCTTAGTTAGAGACTCTAGAAAGCAAGAGCGTGATTCTAGCTCTAAAGCAGAGTGTGTTTCCTGGATGAGAACTACGCTGTGTGTTTCCCTTCAGAAATGGAGTTAAATCCCAGGCTCTGTTTCTTCCTACAAGCTAGACTTCGTTTCAGGTAAACGGAGTCCCTTTATAGCTGAGAGAAGCTACATTGTTCACGAAGCTCACACTGTTCTCGCTTTTAACTGAGAAGCATTGGATGTTAGAAGACCTCTAGTGTGTGTCAGTTTCAGAAGCAGAGTTCGACTAGATGTTGTCCATATGCTTAGGAAACACCGTTCTTTTGTTTAGAGCACACTCAGATTTCCTGCATTGTTAGAGAGTCTAGAAAGCAAGAGCGTGCTTCTTACTCTTAAGCAGAGTGTGTATCATGAATGAGAACAGTGCAGTGTGTTTCATTTCAGAAATGGAGTTAAATCCCAGGCTCTTTGTCTTCCTACAAGCAAGACTTCATTTCAGGTAAATGCAGTCCCTTTTCAGTTCAAATGAAGCTACATTGTTCACGAAGCTCACATGTTTCTCGCTCTTAACTGAAACGCACTTGATGCTAGTGGACCTGTGGTTTGTATCAGTTTCAGAAGCAGAGTTGAACTAGATGTTGTCCATATGGGTAGGAAACACCGTTCTTTTGTTTTGAGCACACTCACATTTCCTGCTTTGTTAGAGACTCTAGAAAGCAAGAGCGTGCTTCTTGCCCTAAAGCAGAGTGTGTTTCATGGATGAGAACTATGCAGTGTGTTTCCCTTTAGAAATGGAGTTATATCCCAGGCTCTGTGTCTTCCTACTAACAAGACATCGTTTCAGGTAAACACAGTCACTTTTCAGCTCAAATGAAGCTACATTGTTCACGAAGCTCACATGTATCTCGCTCTTAACTGAAAAGCACTTGATGCTAATGGACCTGTGGTTTGTATCAGTTTCAGAAGCAGAGTTGAACTAGACATGGTCCATATGTGTAAGAAAATCAGATCTTTGGTTATGATCACAGTCACGTTTCCTGCTGTAGTAGAGAATCTAGAAAGCAAGAATGTGCTTCTTGCTCTAAAGCAGAGTGTAGTTCATGGGTGGGAACTGTGCTGAGTGTTGCTCTTCAGAAATGGAGTTAAATCCCAGGCTATGTGTCTTCCGACAAGCAAGACTTTGTTTCAGGTAAACGCAGTCCCTTTTCAGCTCAAATGAAGCTACATTGTTCTCGAAGCTCACATGTATCTCGCTCTTAACTGAAAAGCACTTGATGCTAGTGGACCTGTGGTTTGTATCAGTTTCAGAAGCAGAGTTGAACTAGATGTTTTCCATATGGGTAGGGAACACCGTTCTTTTGTTTTGAGCACACTCACATTTCCTGATTTGTTAGAGACCTACAAAGCAAGAGCGTGCTTCTTGCTCTAAAGCAGAGTGTGTTTCATGGAAGAGAACGGTGCTGTGTGTGTCCCTTCAGAAATGGAGTTAAATCCCAGGCTCTGTGTCTGCCTACATGCAAGAATTTGTTTCAGGTAAACGCTGTCACTTTTCAGCTCAATGAAGCTACATTGTTCACGAAGCTCACAAGTTTATCGCACTTAACTGAAAAGCATTGGATGTTAGAGGACGTGTGCTTTGTATCAGATTCCGAAGCAGATTTGAACTAGATATCATCCGTATTTGTAGGAAACACCGTTCTTTTGATCTGAGCACAATCACATTTCCTGCTGTATTAGAGACTTTACAAAGCAAGAGCGATCTTCTTGCTCTAAAGCATAGTGTGTTTCATGGATGCGAACTGTGCAGTGTGTTTCCCTTTAGAAATGGAGTTAAATCCCAGGCTCAGTGTCTTCCTACTAGCAGGACATCGTTTCAGGTAAACGCAGTCCCTTTTCAGCTCAAACGAAACTACATCTTTGACGAAGCTCACTCGTTTCACTCTCTTAACTGAAAATCATTTGATGCTAGAGGACCTGTGGTTTGTATCAGTTTCAGAAGCACAGTTGAACTAGACATGGTCCATATGTGTAAGAAAAACAGTCCTTTGGTTTTGATCACATTCACTTTTCTTGCTGTATTAGAGACTCTAGAGAACAAGAGCGTGCTTCTTGCTCTAAAGCAGAGTGTGTTTCATGGATGGGAACTGTGCTGAGTGTTGCCCTTCAGAAACGGAGTTAAATCCCAGGCTCTGTGTCTGCCTACAAGCAAGACTTTGTTACAGGTAAACACAGGCACTTTTCAGCTCAATGAAGATACATCGTTCACGAAGCTCACACGTTTATCACGCTGAACTGAGAAGCATTGGATGTTAGAAGACCTGTAGTGTGTATCAGTTTCAGAAGCAGAGTTCGACTAGATGATATCCATATGGGTAGGAAACACCGTTCTTTTGTTTAGAGCACACTCACATTTCCTGCATTGTTAGAGAGTCTAGAAAGCAAGAGCGTGCTTCTTGCCCTAATGCAGAGTGTGTTTCATGGATGAGAACTGTGCAGTGTGTTTCACTTCAGAAATGGAGTTAAATCCCAGGCTCTGTGTCTTCCTACTAGCAAGAAATCGTTTCAGGTAAACACAGTGCCTTTTCAGCTCAAACGAAGCTACATCGTTCACGAACCTCACTCGTTTCACTCTCATAACTGAAAAGCATTTGATGCTAGAGGACCTGTGGTTTGTATCAGTTTCAGAAGCAGAGTTGAACTAGACATGGTCCATATGTGTAAGAAAAACAGATCTTTTGTTCTGAGCACACTCACGTTTCCTGCTGTATTAGAGACTCTAGAAAGCAAGAGGGTGCTTCTTGCTCTAATGCAGAGTGTGTTTCATGGATGGGAACTGTCCTGAGTCTTGCGCTTCAGAAATGGAGTTAAATCCTAGGCCCTGTTTCTTTCTACAAGCATGAATTCGTTTCAGGTAACAGCAGTCCCTTTTCAGCTCAAAAGAAGCTACACGGTTCTCGAAGCATACAGTGTTCTCGCTCTTAAATGAGAAGCATTGGATGATAGAGGACCTGTGTTTTCTATCAGTTTCAGAAGCAGAGTTGAAGCAGATGATATCCATATGGGTGGGAAACACCGTTGTTTTGTTTTGAGCACACTCACAGTTCCTGCTGTGTTAGAGACTCTAGAAAGCAAGAGCGTGCTTCTTGCTCTAAAGCAGAGTTTGTTTCATGGTTGAGAACTGTGCTGTGTGTTCCCCTTCAGAAATGTAGTTAAATCCCAGGCTCTGTGTCTTCCTACAAGCAAGACTTTGTTTCAGGTAAACGCTGTCACTTTTCAGCTCAATGAAGCTACATTGTTCTCGAAGCTCACACGTTTATCGTGCTTAACTGAAAAACATTGGATCTTAGAAGACCTGTGCTTTGTATCAGATTCCGAAGCAGAGTTGAACTAGATATCGTCCGTATTTGTAGGAAACACCGTTTTTTGATCTGAGCACACTCACTTTTCCTGCTGTATTAGAGACTTTAGAAAGCAATAGCGTGATTCTTGATCTAAAGCAGAGTGTGTTTCATGGATGAGAACTGTGCAGTGTGTTTCCCTTTAGAAATGGAGTTAAATCCCAGGCTCTGTGTCTTCCTACTAGCAAGACATCATTTCAGGTAAATGCAGTCCGTTTTCAGCTCAAAGGAAAATATATCATTCACGAAGCTCACTCGTTTCACTCTCTTAACTGAAAAGCATTTGATGCTAGAGGACCTGTGGTTTGTATCAGTTTCAGAAGCAGAGTTGAACTAGACATGGTCCATATGTGTAAGAAAAACAGTGCTTTGATTATGATCACACTCACGTTTCCTGTTGTATTAGAGACTCTAGAAAGCAAGAGCGTGCTTGTTGCTCTAAAGCAGAGTGTGTTTCATGGATGGGATCTGTCCTGAGTCTTGTGCTTCAGAAATGGTCTTAAATCCTAGGCCCTGTTTCTTTCTACAAGCATGAATTCATTTCAGGTAACAGCAGTCCCTTTTCAGCTCAAAAGAAGCTACATGGTTCACGAAGCATACAGTGTTCTCGCTCTTAACTGAGAAGCATTGGATGATAGAGGACCTGTGGTTTGTATCAGTTTCAGAAGCAGAGTTGAACTAGACATGGTCCTTATGTGTAAGAAAATCTGTCCGTTGGTTATGATCACACTCACGTTTCCTGCTGTATTAGAGACTTTAGAAAGCAAGAATGTGCTTCTTGCTCTAAAGCAGAGTGTTTGTCATGGATGGGAACTGTGCTGAGTGTTGCCCTTCAGAAATGGAGTTAAATCCCAGGCTATGTGTCTTCCTACAAGTAAGACTTCGTTTCAGGTAAACGCAGTCCCTTTTCAGCTCAAATGAAGCTACATTGTTCACGAAGCTCACATGTTTCTCGCTCTTAAATGAAAAGTACTTGATGCTAGTGGACCTGCGGTTTGTATCAATTTCAGAAGCAGAGTTGAACTAGTTGTTGTCCATATGGGTAGGAAACACCGTTCTTTTGTTTTGAGAACACTCACATTTCTTGCTTAGTTAGAGACTCTAGAAAGCAAGAGCGTGATTCTAGCTCTAAAGCAGAGTGTGTTTCCTGGATGAGAACTACGCTGTGTGTTTCCCTTCAGAAATGGAGTTAAATCCCAGGCTCTGTTTCTTCCTACAAGCTAGACTTCGTTTCAGGTAAACGGAGTCCCTTTATAGCTGAGAGAAGCTACATTGTTCACGAAGCTCACACTGTTCTCGCTTTTAACTGAGAAGCATTGGATGTTAGAAGACCTCTAGTGTGTGTCAGTTTCAGAAGCAGAGTTCGACTAGATGTTGTCCATATGCTTAGGAAACACCGTTCTTTTGTTTAGAGCACACTCAGATTTCCTGCATTGTTAGAGAGTCTAGAAAGCAAGAGCGTGCTTCTTACTCTTAAGCAGAGTGTGTATCATGAATGAGAACAGTGCAGTGTGTTTCATTTCAGAAATGGAGTTAAATCCCAGGCTCTTTGTCTTCCTACAAGCAAGACTTCATTTCAGGTAAATGCAGTCCCTTTTCAGTTCAAATGAAGCTACATTGTTCACGAAGCTCACATGATTCTCGCTCTTAACTGAAACGCACTTGATGCTAGTGGACCTGTGGTTTGTATCAGTTTCAGAAGCAGAGTTGAACTAGATGTTGTCCATATGGGTAGGAAACACCGTTCTTTTGTTTTGAGCACACTCACATTTCCTGCTTTGTTAGAGACTCTAGAAAGCAAGAGCGTGCTTCTTGCCCTAAAGCAGAGTGTGTTTCATGGATGAGAACTATGCAGTGTGTTTCCCTTTAGAAATGGAGTTATATCCCAGGCTCTGTGTCTTCCTACTAACAAGACATCGTTTCAGGTAAACACAGTCACTTTTCAGCTCAAATGAAGCTACATTGTTCACGAAGCTCACATGTATCTCGCTCTTAACTGAAAAGCACTTGATGCTAATGGACCTGTGGTTTGTATCAGTTTCAGAAGCAGAGTTGAACTAGACATGGTCCATATGTGTAAGAAAATCAGATCTTTGGTTATGATCACAGTCACGTTTCCTGCTGTAGTAGAGAATCTAGAAAGCAAGAATGTGCTTCTTGCTCTAAAGCAGAGTGTAGTTCATGGGTGGGAACTGTGCTGAGTGTTGCTCTTCAGAAATGGAGTTAAATCCCAGGCTATGTGTCTTCCGACAAGCAAGACTTTGTTTCAGGTAAACGCAGTCCCTTTTCAGCTCAAATGAAGCTACATTGTTCTCGAAGCTCACATGTATCTCGCTCTTAACTGAAAAGCACTTGATGCTAGTGGACCTGTGGTTTGTATCAGTTTCAGAAGCAGAGTTGAACTAGATGTTTTCCATATGGGTAGGGAACACCGTTCTTTTGTTTTGAGCACACTCACATTTCCTGATTTGTTAGAGACCTACAAAGCAAGAGCGTGCTTCTTGCTCTAAAGCAGAGTGTGTTTCATGGAAGAGAACGGTGCTGTGTGTGTCCCTTCAGAAATGGAGTTAAATCCCAGGCTCTGTGTCTGCCTACATGCAAGAATTTGTTTCAGGTAAACGCTGTCACTTTTCAGCTCAATGAAGCTACATTGTTCACGAAGCTCACAAGTTTATCGCACTTAACTGAAAAGCATTGGATGTTAGAGGACGTGTGCTTTGTATCAGATTCCGAAGCAGATTTGAACTAGATATCATCCGTATTTGTAGGAAACACCGTTCTTTTGATCTGAGCACAATCACATTTCCTGCTGTATTAGAGACTTTACAAAGCAAGAGCGATCTTCTTGCTCTAAAGCATAGTGTGTTTCATGGATGCGAACTGTGCAGTGTGTTTCCCTTTAGAAATGGAGTTAAATCCCAGGCTCAGTGTCTTCCTACTAGCAGGACATCGTTTCAGGTAAACGCAGTCCCTTTTCAGCTCAAACGAAACTACATCTTTGACGAAGCTCACTCGTTTCACTCTCTTAACTGAAAATCATTTGATGCTAGAGGACCTGTGGTTTGTATCAGTTTCAGAAGCACAGTTGAACTAGACATGGTCCATATGTGTAAGAAAAACAGTCCTTTGGTTTTGATCACATTCACTTTTCTTGCTGTATTAGAGACTCTAGAGAGCAAGAGCGTGCTTCTTGCTCTAAAGCAGAGTGTGTTTCATGGATGGGAACTGTGCTGAGTGTTGCCCTTCAGAAATGGAGTTAAATCCCAGGCTCTGTGTCTGCCTACAAGCAAGACTTTGTTACAGGTAAACACAGGCACTTTTCAGCTCAATGAAGATACATCGTTCACGAAGCTCACACGTTTATCACGCTGAACTGAGAAGCATTGGATGTTAGAAGACCTGTAGTGTGTATCAGTTTCAGAAGCAGAGTTCGACTAGATGATATCCATATGGGTAGGAAACACCGTTCTTTTGTTTAGAGCACACTCACATTTCCTGCATTGTTAGAGAGTCTAGAAAGCAAGAGCGTGCTTCTTGCCCTAATGCAGAGTGTGTTTCATGGATGAGAACTGTGCAGTGTGTTTCACTTCAGAAATGGAGTTAAATCCCAGGCTCTGTGTCTTCCTACTAGCAAGAAATCGTTTCAGGTAAACACAGTGCCTTTTCAGCTCAAACGAAGCTACATCGTTCACGAACCTCACTCGTTTCACTCTCATAACTGAAAAGCATTTGATGCTAGAGGACCTGTGGTTTGTATCAGTTTCAGAAGCAGAGTTGAACTAGACATGATCCATATGTGTAAGAAAAACAGATCTTTTGTTCTGAGCACACTCACGTTTCCTGCTGTATTAGAGACTCTAGAAAGCAAGAGGGTGCTTCTTGCTCTAATGCAGAGTGTGTTTCATGGATGGGAACTGTCCTGAGTCTTGCGCTTCAGAAATGGAGTTAAATCCTAGGCCCTGTTTCTTTCTACAAGCATGAATTCGTTTCAGGTAACAGCAGTCCCTTTTCAGCTCAAAAGAAGCTACACGGTTCTCGAAGCATACAGTGTTCTCGCTCTTAAATGAGAAGCATTGGATGATAGAGGACCTGTGTTTTCTATCAGTTTCAGAAGCAGAGTTGAAGCAGATGATATCCATATGGGTGGGAAACACCGTTGTTTTGTTTTGAGCACACTCACAGTTCCTGCTGTGTTAGAGACTCTAGAAAGCAAGAGCGTGCTTCTTGCTCTAAAGCAGAGTTTGTTTCATGGTTGAGAACTGTGCTGTGTGTTCCCCTTCAGAAATGTAGTTAAATCCCAGGCTCTGTGTCTTCCTACAAGCAAGACTTTGTTTCAGGTAAACGCTGTCACTTTTCAGCTCAATGAAGCTACATTGTTCTCGAAGCTCACACGTTTATCGTGCTTAACTGAAAAACATTGGATCTTAGAAGACCTGTGCTTTGTATCAGATTCCGAAGCAGAGTTGAACTAGATATCGTCCGTATTTGTAGGAAACACCGTTTTTTGATCTGAGCACACTCACTTTTCCTGCTGTATTAGAGACTTTAGAAAGCAATAGCGCGATTCTTGATCTAAAGCAGAGTGTGTTTCATGGATGAGAACTGTGCAGTGTGTTTCCCTTTAGAAATGGAGTTAAATCCCAGGCTCTGTGTCTTCCTACTAGCAAGACATCATTTCAGGTAAATGCAGTCCGTTTTCAGCTCAAAGGAAAATATATCATTCACGAAGCTCACTCGTTTCACTCTCTTAACTGAAAAGCATTTGATGCTAGAGGACCTGTGGTTTGTATCAGTTTCAGAAGCAGAGTTGAACTAGACATGGTCCATATGTGTAAGAAAAACAGTGCTTTGATTATGATCACACTCACGTTTCCTGTTGTATTAGAGACTCTAGAAAGCAAGAGCGTGCTTGTTGCTCTAAAGCAGAGTGTGTTTCATGGATGGGATCTGTCCTGAGTCTTGTGCTTCAGAAATGGTCTTAAATCCTAGGCCCTGTTTCTTTCTACAAGCATGAATTCATTTCAGGTAACAGCAGTCCCTTTTCAGCTCAAAAGAAGCTACATGGTTCACGAAGCATACAGTGTTCTCGCTCTTAACTGAGAAGCATTGGATGATAGAGGACCTGTGGTTTGTATCAGTTTCAGAAGCAGAGTTGAACTAGACATGGTCCTTATGTGTAAGAAAATCTGTCCGTTGGTTATGATCACACTCACGTTTCCTGCTGTATTAGAGACTTTAGAAAGCAAGAATGTGCTTCTTGCTCTAAAGCAGAGTGTTTGTCATGGATGGGAACTGTGCTGAGTGTTGCCCTTCAGAAATGGAGTTAAATCCCAGGCTATGTGTCTTCCTACAAGTAAGACTTCGTTTCAGGTAAACGCAGTCCCTTTTCAGCTCAAATGAAGCTACATTGTTCACGAAGCTCACATGTTTCTCGCTCTTAAATGAAAAGTACTTGATGCTAGTGGACCTGCGGTTTGTATCAATTTCAGAAGCAGAGTTGAACTAGTTGTTGTCCATATGGGTAGGAAACACCGTTCTTTTGTTTTGAGAACACTCACATTTCTTGCTTAGTTAGAGACTCTAGAAAGCAAGAGCGTGATTCTAGCTCTAAAGCAGAGTGTGTTTCCTGGATGAGAACTACGCTGTGTGTTTCCCTTCAGAAATGGAGTTAAATCCCAGGCTCTGTTTCTTCCTACAAGCTAGACTTCGTTTCAGGTAAACGGAGTCCCTTTATAGCTGAGAGAAGCTACATTGTTCACGAAGCTCACACTGTTCTCGCTTTTAACTGAGAAGCATTGGATGTTAGAAGACCTCTAGTGTGTGTCAGTTTCAGAAGCAGAGTTCGACTAGATGTTGTCCATATGCTTAGGAAACACCGTTCTTTTGTTTAGAGCACACTCAGATTTCCTGCATTGTTAGAGAGTCTAGAAAGCAAGAGCGTGCTTCTTACTCTTAAGCAGAGTGTGTATCATGAATGAGAACAGTGCAGTGTGTTTCATTTCAGAAATGGAGTTAAATCCCAGGCTCTTTGTCTTCCTACAAGCAAGACTTCATTTCAGGTAAATGCAGTCCCTTTTCAGTTCAAATGAAGCTACATTGTTCACGAAGCTCACATGTTTCTCGCTCTTAACTGAAACGCACTTGATGCTAGTGGACCTGTGGTTTGTATCAGTTTCAGAAGCAGAGTTGAACTAGATGTTGTCCATATGGGTAGGAAACACCGTTCTTTTGTTTTGAGCACACTCACATTTCCTGCTTTGTTAGAGACTCTAGAAAGCAAGAGCGTGCTTCTTGCCCTAAAGCAGAGTGTGTTTCATGGATGAGAACTATGCAGTGTGTTTCCCTTTAGAAATGGAGTTATATCCCAGGCTCTGTGTCTTCCTACTAACAAGACATCGTTTCAGGTAAACACAGTCACTTTTCAGCTCAAATGAAGCTACATTGTTCACGAAGCTCACATGTATCTCGCTCTTCACTGAAAAGCACTTGATGCTAATGGACCTGTGGTTTGTATCAGTTTCAGAAGCAGAGTTGAACTAGACATGGTCCATATGTGTAAGAAAATCAGATCTTTGGTTATGATCACAGTCACGTTTCCTGCTGTAGTAGAGAATCTAGAAAGCAAGAATGTGCTTCTTGCTCTAAAGCAGAGTGTAGTTCATGGGTGGGAACTGTGCTGAGTGTTGCTCTTCAGAAATGGAGTTAAATCCCAGGCTATGTGTCTTCCGACAAGCAAGACTTTGTTTCAGGTAAACGCAGTCCCTTTTCAGCTCAAATGAAGCTACATTGTTCTCGAAGCTCACATGTATCTCGCTCTTAACTGAAAAGCACTTGATGCTAGTGGACCTGTGGTTTGTATCAGTTTCAGAAGCAGAGTTGAACTAGATGTTTTCCATATGGGTAGGGAACACCGTTCTTTTGTTTTGAGCACACTCACATTTCCTGATTTGTTAGAGACCTACAAAGCAAGAGCGTGCTTCTTGCTCTAAAGCAGAGTGTGTTTCATGGAAGAGAACGGTGCTGTGTGTGTCCCTTCAGAAATGGAGTTAAATCCCAGGCTCTGTGTCTGCCTACATGCAAGAATTTGTTTCAGGTAAACGCTGTCACTTTTCAGCTCAATGAAGCTACATTGTTCACGAAGCTCACAAGTTTATCGCACTTAACTGAAAAGCATTGGATGTTAGAGGACGTGTGCTTTGTATCAGATTCCGAAGCAGATTTGAACTAGATATCATCCGTATTTGTAGGAAACACCGTTCTTTTGATCTGAGCACAATCACATTTCCTGCTGTATTAGAGACTTTACAAAGCAAGAGCGATCTTCTTGCTCTAAAGCATAGTGTGTTTCATGGATGCGAACTGTGCAGTGTGTTTCCCTTTAGAAATGGAGTTAAATCCCAGGCTCAGTGTCTTCCTACTAGCAGGACATCGTTTCAGGTAAACGCAGTCCCTTTTCAGCTCAAACGAAACTACATCTTTGACGAAGCTCACTCGTTTCACTCTCTTAACTGAAAATCATTTGATGCTAGAGGACCTGTGGTTTGTATCAGTTTCAGAAGCACAGTTGAACTAGACATGGTCCATATGTGTAAGAAAAACAGTCCTTTGGTTTTGATCACATTCACTTTTCTTGCTGTATTAGAGACTCTAGAGAGCAAGAGCGTGCTTCTTGCTCTAAAGCAGAGTGTGTTTCATGGATGGGAACTGTGCTGAGTGTTGCCCTTCAGAAATGGAGTTAAATCCCAGGCTCTGTGTCTGCCTACAAGCAAGAATTTGTTACAGGTAAACACAGTCACTTTTCAGCTCAATGAAGCTACATCATTCACGAAGCTCACACGTTTATCACGCTGAAATGAGAAGCATTGGATGTTAGAAGACCTGTAGTGTGTATCAGTTTCAGAAGCAGAGTTCGACTAGATGATGTCCATAGGGGTAGGAAACACCGTTCTTTTGTTTAGAGCACACTCACATTTCCTGCATTGTTAGAGAGTCTAGAAAGCAAGAGCGTGCTTCTTGCTCTAATGCAGAGTGTGTTTCATGGATGAGAACTGTTCAGTGTGTTTCACTTCAGAAATGGAGTTAAATCCCAGGCTCTGTGTCTTCCTACTAGCAAGAAATCGTTTCAGGTAAACACAGTGCCTTTTCAGCTCAAACGAAGCTACATCGTTCACGAACCTCACTCGTTTCACTCTCATAACTGAAAAGCATTTGATGCTAGAGGACCTGTGGTTTGTATCAGTTTCAGAAGCAGAGTTGAACTAGACATGGTCCATATGTGTAAGAAAATCAGTCCTTTGGTTTTGATCACACTCACGTTTCCTGCTGTATTAGAGACTCTAGAAAGCAAGAACGTGCTTCTTGCTCTTAAGCAGAGTGTATTTCATGGGTGGGAACTGTGCTGAGTGTTGCCCTTCAGAAATGGAGTTAAATCCCAGGCTATTATCTTCCTACAAGCAAGACTTCGTTTCAGGAAAACACAGTCACTTTTCAGCTCAAATGAAGCTACATTGTTCACGAAGCTCACATGTATCTCGCTCTTAACTGAAAAGCACTTGATGCTAATGGACCTGTGGTTTGTATCAGTTTCAGAAGCAGAGTTGAACTAGACATGGTCCATATGTGTAAGAAAATCAGATCTTTGGTTATGATCACAGTCACGTTTCCTGCTGTAGTAGAGAATCTAGAAAGCAAGAATATGCTTCTTGCTCTAAAGCAGAGTGTATTTCATGGGTGGGAACTGTGCTGAGTGTTGCTCTTCAGAAATGGAGTTAAATCCCAGGCTATGTGTCTTCCGACAAGCAAGACTTTGTTTCAGGTAAACGCAGTCCCTTTTCAGCTCAAATGAAGCTACATTGTTCTCGAAGCTCACATGTTTCTCGCTCTTAACTGAAAAGCACTTGATGGTAGTGGACCTGTGGTTTGTATCAGTTTCAGAAGCAGAGTTGAACTAGATGTTTTCCATATGGGTAGGGAACACCGTTCTTTTGTTTTGAGCACACTCACATTTCCTGATTTGTTAGAGACCCTACAAAGCAAGAGCGTGCTTCTTGCTCTAAAGCAGAGTGTGTTTCATGGAAGACAATGGTGCTGTGTGTGTCCCTTCAGAAATGGAGTTAAATCCCAGGCTCTGTGTCTGCCTGCATGCAAGAATTTGTTTCAGGTAAACGCTGTCACTTTTCAGCTCAATGAAGCTACATTGTTCACGAAGCTCACAAGTTTATCGCACTTAACTGAAAAGCATTGGATGTTAGAGGACGTGTGCTTTGTATCACATTCCGAAGCAGATTTGAACTAGATATCGTCCGTATTTGTAGGAAACACCGTTCTTTCGATCTGAGCACAATCACATTTCCTGCTGTATTAGAGACTTTACAAAGCAAGAGCGATCTTCTTGCTCTAAAGCATAGTGTGTTTCATGGATGCGAACTGTGCAGTGTGTTTCCCTTTAGAAATGGAGTTAAATCCCAGGCTCTGTGTCTTCCTACTAGCAGGACATCGTTTCAGGTAAACGCAGTTCCTTTTCAGCTCAAACGAAGCTACATCTTTGACGAAGCTCACTCGTTTCACTCTCTTAACTGAAAATCATTTGATGCTAGAGGACCTGTGGTTTGTATCAGTTTCAGAAGCACAGTTGAACTAGACATGGTCCATATGTGTAAGAAAAACAGTCCTTTGGTTTTGATCACATTCACTTTTCTTGCTGTAATAGAGACTCTAGAGAACAAGAGCGTGCTTCTTGCTCTAAAGCAGAGTGTGTTTCATGGATGGGAACTGTGCTGAGTGTTGCCCTTCAGAAATGGAGTTAAATCCCAGGCTCTGTGTCTGCCTACAAGCAAGACTTTGTTACAGGTAAACACAGGCACTTTTCAGCTCAATGAAGATACATCGTTCACGAAGCTCACACGTTTATCATGCTGAACTGAGAAGCATTGGATGTTAGAAGACCTGTAGTGTGTATAAGTTTCAGAAGCAGAGTTCGACTAGATGATATCCATATGGGTAGGAAACACCGTTCTTTTGTTTAGAGCACACTCACATTTCCTGCATTGTTAGAGAGTCTAGAAAGCAAGAGCGTGCTTCTTGCTCTAATGCAGAGTGTGTTTCATGGATGAGAACTGTGCAGTGTGTTTCACTTCAGAAATGGAGTTAAATCCCAGGCTCTGTGTCTTCCTACTAGCAAGAAATCGTTTCAGGTAAACACAGTGCCTTTTCAGCTCAAACGAAGCTACATCGTTCACGAACCTCACTCGTTTCACTCTCATAACTGAAAAGCATTTGATGCTAGAGGACCTGTGGTTTGTATCAGTTTCAGAAGCAGAGTTGAACTAGACATGGTCCATATGTGTAAGAAAAACAGATCTTTTGTTCTGAGCACACTCACGTTTCCTGCTGTATTAGAGACTCTAGAAAGCAAGAGGGTGCTTCTTGCTCTAAAGCAGAGTGTGTTTCATGGATGGGAACTGTCCTGAGTCTTGCGCTTCAGAAATGGAGTTAAATCCTAGGCCCTGTTTCTTTCTACAAGCATGAATTCGTTTCAGGTAACAGCAGTCCCTTTTCAGCTCAAAAGAAGCTACACGGTTCTCGAAGCATACAGTGTTCTCGCTCTTAAATGAGAAGCATTGCATGATAGAGGACCTGTGTTTTCTATCAGTTTCAGAAGCAGAGTTGAAGCAGATGATATCCATATGGGTGGGAAACACCGTTGTTTTGTTTTGAGCACACTCACAGTTCCTGCTGTGTTAGAGACTCTAGAAAGCAAGAGCGTGCTTCTTGCTCTAAAGCAGAGTTTGTTTCATGGTTGAGAACTGTGCTGTGTGTTCCCCTTCAGAAATGTAGTTAAATCCCAGGCTCTGTGTCTTCCTACAAGCAAGACTTTGTTTCAGGTAAACGCTGTCACTTTTCAGCTCAATGAAGCTACATTGTTCTCGAAGCTCACACGTTTATCGTGCTTAACTGAAAAACATTGGATCTTAGAAGACCTGTGCTTTGTATAAGATTCCGAAGCAGAGTTGAACTAGATATCGTCCGTATTTGTAGGAAACACCGTTTTTTGATCTGAGCACACTCACTTTTCCTGCTGTATTAGAGACTTTAGAAAGCAATAGCGTGATTCTTGATCTAAAGCAGAGTGTGTTTCATGGATGAGAACTGTGCAGTGTGTTTCCCTTTAGAAATGGAGTTAAATCCCAGGCTCTGTGTCTTCCTACTAGCAAGACATCATTTCAGGTAAATGCAGTCCGTTTTCAGCTCAAAGGAAAATATATCATTCACGAAGCTCACTCGTTTCACTCTCTTAACTGAAAAGCATTTGATGCTAGAGGACCTGTGGTTTGTATCAGTTTCAGAAGCAGAGTTGAACTAGACATGGTCCAATGTGTAAGAAAAACAGTGCTTTGATTATGATCACACTCACGTTTCCTGTTGTATTAGAGACTCTAGAAAGCAAGAGCGTGCTTGTTGCTCTAAAGCAGAGTGTGTTTCATGGATGGGATCTGTCCTGAGTCGTGTGCTTCAGAAATGGTCTTAAATCCTAGGCCCTGTTTCTTTCTACAAGCATGAATTCGTTTCAGGTAACAGCAGTCCCTTTTCAGCTCAAAAGAAGCTACATGGTTCACGAAGCATACAGTGTTCTCGCTCTTAACTGAGAAGCATTGGATGATAGAGGACCTGTGGTTTGTATCAGTTTCAGAAGCAGAGTTGAACTAGACATGGTCCTTATGTGTAAGAAAATCAGTCCGTTGGTTATGATCACACTCACGTTTCCTGCTGTATTAGAGACTCTAGAAAGCAAGAATGTGCTTCTTGCTCTAAAGCAGAGTGTTTGCCATGGATGGGAACTGTGCTGAGTGTTGCCCTTCAGAAATGGAGATAAATCCCAGGCTATGTGTCTTCCTACAAGTAAGATTCGTTTCAGGAAAACGCAGTCCCTTTTCAGCTCAAATGAAGCTACCTTGTTCACGAAGCTCACATGTTTCTCGCTCTTAAATGAAAAGTACTTGATGCTAGTGGACCTGCGGTTTGTATCAATTTCAGAAGCAGAGTTGAACTAGTTGTTGTCCATATGGGTAGGAAACACCGTTCTTTTGTTTTGAGAACACTCACATTTCTTGCTTAGTTAGAGACTCTAGAAAGCAAGAGCGTGATTCTAGCTCTAAAGCAGAGTGTGTTTCATGGATGAGAACTACGCTGTGTGTTTCCATTCAGAAATGGAGTTAAATCCCAGGCTCTGTTTCTTCCTACAAGCTAGACTTCGTTTCAGGTAAACGCAGTCCCTTTATAGCTCAGAGAAGCTACATTGTTCACGAAGCTCACACTGTTCTCGCTTTTAACTGAGAAGCATTGGATGTTAGAAGACCTGTAGTGTGTGTCAGTTTCAGAAGCAGAGTTCGACTAGATGTTGTCCATATGCTTAGGAAACACCGTTCTTTTGTTTAGAGCACACTCAGATTTCCTGCATTGTTAGAGAGTCTAGAAAGCAAGAGCGTGCTTCTTGCTCTAAAGCAGAGTGTGTATCATGAATGAGAACAGTGCAGTGTGTTTCATTTCAGAAATGGAGTTAAATCCCAGGCTCTTTGTCTTCCTACAAGCAAGACTTCATTTCAGGTAAATGCAGTCCCTTTTCAGCTCAAATGAAGCTACATTGTTCACGAAGCTCACATGTTTCTCGCTCTTAACTGAAAAGCACTTGATGCTAGTGGACCTGTGGTTTGTATCAGTTTCAGAAGCAGAGTTGAACTAGATGTTGTCCATATGGGTAGGAAACACCGTTCTTTTGTTTTGAGCACACTCACATTTCCTGCTTTGTAGAGACTCTAGAAAGCAAGAGCGTGATTCTAGCTCTAAAGCAGAGTGTGTTTCATGGATGAGAACTACGCTGTGTGTTTCCATTCAGAAATGGAGTTAAATCCCAGGCTCTGTTTCTTCCTACAAGCTAGACTTCGTTTCAGGTAAACGCAGTCCCTTTATAGCTCAGAGAAGCTACATTGTTCACGAAGCTCACACTGTTCTCGCTTTTAACTGAGAAGCATTGGATGTTAGAAGACCTGTAGTGTGTGTCAGTTTCAGAAGCAGAGTTCGACTAGATGTTGTCCATATGCTTAGGAAACACCGTTCTTTTGTTTAGAGCACACTCAGATTTCCTGCATTGTTAGAGAGTCTAGAAAGCAAGAGCGTGCTTCTTGCTCTAAAGCAGAGTGTGTATCATGAATGAGAACAGTGCAGTGTGTTTCATTTCAGAAATGGAGTTAAATCCCAGGCTCTTTGTCTTCCTACAAGCAAGACTTCATTTCAGGTAAATGCAGTCCCTTTTCAGCTCAAATGAAGCTACATTGTTCACGAAGCTCACATGTTTCTCGCTCTTAACTGAAAAGCACTTGATGCTAGTGGACCTGTGGTTTGTATCAGTTTCAGAAGCAGAGTTGAACTAGATGTTGTCCATATGGGTAGGAAACACCGTTCTTTTGTTTTGAGCACACTCACATTTCCTGCTTTGTTAGAGACTCTAGAAAGCAAGAGCGTGCTTCTTGCCCTAAAGCAGAGTGTGTTTCATGGATGAGAATTATGCAGTGTGTTTCCCTTTAGAAATGGAGTTATATCCCAGGCTCTGTGTCTTCCTATTAACAAGACATCGTTTCAGGTAAACACAGTCACTTTTCAGCTCAAATGAAGCTACATTGGTCACGAAGCTCACATGTATCTCGCTCTTAACTGAAAAGCACTTGATGCTAATGGACCTGTGGTTTGTATCAGTTTCAGAAGCAGAGTTGAACTAGACATGGTCCATATGTGTAAGAAAATCAGATCTTTGGTTATGATCACAGTCACGTTTCCTGCTGTAGTAGAGAATCTAGAAAGCAGGAATATGCTTCTTGCTCTAAAGCAGAGTGTATTTCATGGGTGGGAACTGTGCTGAGTGTTGCTCTTCAGAAATGGAGTTAAATCCCAGGCTATGTGTCTTCCGACAAGCAAGACTTTGTTTCAGGTAAACGCAGTCCCTTTTCAGCTCAAATGAAGCTACATTGTTCTCGAAGCTCACAGGTATCTCGCTCTTAACTGAAAAGCACTTGATGCTAGTGGACCTGTGGTTTGTATCAGTTTCAGAAGCAGAGTTGAACTAGATGTTTTCCATATGGGTAGGGAACACCGTTCTTTTGTTTTGAGCACACTCACATTTCCTGATTTGTTAGAGACCCTACAAAGCAAGAGTGTGCTTCTTGCTCTAACGCAGAGTGTGTTTCATGGATGGGATCTGTCCTGAGTCTTGTGCTTCAGAAATGGTCTTAAATCCTAGGCCCTGTTTCTTTCTACAAGCATGAATTCGTTTCAGGTAACAGCAGTCCCTTTTCAGCTAAAAAGAAGCTACATGGTTCACGAAGCATACAGTGTTCTCGCTCTTAACTGAGAAGCATTGGATGATAGAGGACCTGTGGTTTGTATCAGTTTCAGAAGCAGAGTTGAACTAGACATGGTCCTCATGTGTAAGAAAATCAGTCCGTTGGTTATGATCACACTAACGTTTCCTGCTGTATTAGAGACGCTAGAAAGCAAGAATGTGCTTCTTGCTCTAAAGCAGAGTGTTTGTCATGGATGGGAACTGTGCTGAGTGTTGCCCTTCAGAAATGGAGATAAATCCCAGGCTATGTGTCTTCCGAATAGCAAGACTTTGTTTCAGGTAAACGCAGTCCCTTTTCAGCTCAAATGAAGCTACATTGTTCTCGAAGCTCACATGAATCTCGCTCTTAACTGAAAAGCACTTGATGCTAGTGGACCTGTGGTTTGTATCAGTTTCAGAAGCAGAGTTGAACTAGATGTTGTCCATATGGGTAGGAAACACCGTTCTTTTGTTTTGAGCACACTCACATTTCCTGATTTGTTAGAGACCCTACAAAGCAAGAGCGTGCTTCTTGCTCTAAAGCAGAGTGTGTTTCATGGAATAGAACGGTGCTGTGTTTGTCCCTTCAGAAATGGAGTTAAATCCCAGGCTCTGTGTCTGCCTACATGCAAGAATTTGTTTCAGGTAAACGCTGTCACTTTTCAGCTCAATGAAGCTACATTGTTCACGAAGCTCACAAGTTTATCACACTTAACTGAAAAGCATTGGATGTTAGAGGACGTGTGCTTTTTATCAGATTCCGAAGCAGATTTGAACTAGATATCGTCCGTATTTGTAGGAAACACCGTTCTTTTGATCTGAGCACAATCACATTTCCTGCTGTATTAGAGACTTTACAAAGCAAGAGCGATCTTCTTGCTCTAAAGCATAGTGTGTTTCATGGATGCGAACTGTGCAGTGTGTTTCCCTTTAGAAATGGAGTTAAATCCCAGGCTCTGTGTCTTCCTACTAGCAGGACATCGTTTCAGGTAAACGCAGTCCCTTTTCAGCTCAAACGAAGCTACATCTTTGACGAAGCTCACTCGTTTCACTCTCTTAACTGAAAATCATTTGATGCTAGAGGACCTGTGGTTTGTATCAGTTTCAGAAGCACAGTTGAACTAGACATGGTCCATATGTGTAAGAAAAACAGTCCTTTGGTTTTGATCACATTCACTTTTCTTGCTGTATTAGAGACTCTAGAGAGCAAGAGCGTGCTTCTTGCTCTAAAGCAGAATGTGTTTCATGGATGGGAACTGTGCTGAGTGTTGCCCTTCAGAAATGGAGTTAAATCCCAGGCTCTGTGTCTGCCTACAAGCAAGACTTTGTTACAGGTAAACACAGTCACTTTTCAGCTCAATGAAGATACATCGTTCACGAAGCTCACACGTTTATCACGCTGAACTGAGAAGCATTGGATGTTAGAAGACCTGTAGTGTGTATCAGTTTCAGAAGCAGAGTTCGACTAGATGATGTCCATATGGGTAGGAAACATCGTTCTTTTGTTTAGAGCACACTCACATTTCCTGCATTGTTAGAGAGTCTAGAAAGCAAGAGTGTGCTTCTTGCTCTAATGCAGAGTGTGTTTCATGGATGAGAACTATGCAGTGTGTTTCACTTCAGAAATGGAGTTAAATCCCAGGCTCTGTGTCTTCCTACTAGCAAGAAATCGTTTCAGGTAAACACAGTCCCTTTTCAGCTCAAACGAAGATACATCGTTCACGAACCTCACTCGTTTCACTCTCATAACTGAAAAGCATTTGATGCTAGAGGACCTGTGGTTTGTATCAGTTTCAGAAGCAGAGTTGAACTAGACATGGTCCATATGTGTAAGAAAATCAGATCTTTTGTTCTGAGCACACTCACGTTTCCTGCTGTATTAGAGACTCTAGAAAGCAAGAACGTGCTTCTTGCTCTTAAGCAGAGTGTATTTCATGGGTGGGAACTGTGCTGAGTGTTGCCCTTCAGAAATGGAGTTAAATCCCAGGCTATTATCTTCCTACAAGCAAGACTTCGTTTCAGGTAAACACAGTCACTTTTCAGCTCAAATGAAGCTACATTGTTCAGGAAGCTCACATGTATCTCGCTCTTAACTGAAAAGCACTTGATGCTAATGGACCTGTGGTTTGTATCAGTTTCAGAAGCAGAGTTGAACTAGTTGTTGTCCATATGGGTAGGAAACACCGTTCTTTTGTTTTGAGAACACTCACATTTCCTGCTTTGTTAGAGACTCTAGAAAGCAAGAGCGTGCTTCTTGCTCTAAAGCAGAGTGTGTTTCAGGGAAGAGAACGGTGCTATGAGTTTCCCTTCAGAAATGGAGTTAAATCCCAGGATCTGTGTCTGCCTACAACAAGACTTTGTTTCATGTAAACGCTGTCACTATTCATCTCAATGAAGCTACATTGTTCACGAAGCTCACAAGTTTATCGTACTTAACCCAAAGCATTGGATGTTAGAGGACGTGTGCTTTGTATCAGATTCTGAAGCAGATTTGAACTAGATATCGTCCGTATTTGTAGGAAACACCGTTCTTTTGATCTGAGCACACTCACTTTTCCTGCTGTATTAGAGACTTTAGAAAGCAAGAGCCTGCTTCTTGCTCTAAAGCAGAGAGTGTTTCATGGATGAGAACTGTGCAGTGTGTTTCCCTTTAGAAATGGAGTTAAATCCCAGGCTCTGTGTCTTACTACTAGAAAGACATCGTTTCAGGTAAACGCAGTCCGTTTTCAGCTCAAACGAAACTACATCGTTCACGAAGCTCACTCGTTCACTCTCTTAATTGAAAAGCATTTGATGCTAGAAGACCTGTGGTTTGTATAAGTTTCAGAAGCAGAGTTGAACTAGACATGGTCCATATGTGTAAGAAAAACAGTTTTTTGATTATGATCACACTCACGTTTCCTGTTGTATTAGAGACTCTAGAAAGCAAGAGGGTGCTTCTTGCTCTAAAGCAGAGTGTGTTTCATGGATGGGAACTGTCCTGAGTCTTGCGCTTCCGAAATGGAGTTAAATCCTAGGCCCTGTTTCTTTCTACAAGCATGAATTCGTTTCAGGTAACAGCAGTCCCTTTTCAGCTCAGAAGAAGCTACATGGTTCTCGAAGCATACAGTGTTCTCGCTCTTAACTGAGAAGCATTGGATGATAGAGGACCTGTGTTTTCTATCAGTTTCAGAAGCAGAGTTGAAGCAGATGATATCCATATGGGTAGGAAACACCGTTGTTTTGTTTTGAGCACACTCACAGTTCCTGCTGTGTTAGAGAATTTAGAAAGCAATAGCGTGCTTCTTGCTCTAAAGCAGATTTTGTTTCATGGTTGAGAACTGTGCTGTGTGTTCCCCTTCAGAAATGTAGTTAAATCCCAGGCTCTGTGTCTTCCTACAAGCAAGACTTTGTTTCAGGTAAATGCAGTCCCTTTTCAGCTCAAATGAAGCTACATTGTTCACGAAGCTCACATGTTTCTCGCTCTTAACTGAAAAGTACTTGATGCTAGTGGACCTGTGGTTTGTATAAGTTTCAGAAGCAGAGTTGAACTAGATGTTGTCCATATGGGTAGGAAACACCGTTCTTTTGTTTTGAGCACACTCACATTTCCTGATTTGTTAGAGACCCTACAAAGCAAGAGCGTGCTTCTTGCTCTAAAGCAGAGTTTGTTTCATGGTTGAGAACTGTGCTGTGTGTTCCCCTTCAGAAATGTAGTTAAATCCCAGGCTCTGTGTCTTCCTACAAGCAAGACTTTGTTTCAGGTAAACGCTGTCACTTTTCAGCTCAATGAAGCTACATTGTTCTCGAAGCTCACACGTTTATCGTGCTTAACTGAAAAACATTGGATCTTAGAAGACCTGTGCTTTGTATCAGATTCCGAAGCAGAGTTGAACTAGATATCGTCCGTATTTGTAGGAAACACCGTTTTTTGATCTGAGCACACTCACTTTTCCTGCTGTATTAGAGAATTTAGAAAGCAATAGCGTGATTCTTGATCTAAAGCAGAGTGTGTTTCATGGATGAGAACTGTGCAGTGTGTTTCCCTTCAGAAATGGAGTTAAATCCCAGGCTCTGTTTCTTCCTACAAGCTAGACTTCGTTTCAGGTAAACGCAGTCCCTTTATTGCTCAGAGAAGCTACATTGTTCACGAAGCTCACACTGTTCTCGCTTTTAACTGAGAAGCATTGGATGTTAGAAGACCTGTAGTGTGTGTCAGTTTCAGAAGCAGAGTTCGACTAGATGTTGTCCATATGGTTAGGAAACACCGTTCTTTTGTTTAGAGCCCACTCAGATTTCCTGCATTGTTAGAGAGTCTAGAAAGCAAGAGCGTGCTTCTTGCTCTAAAGCAGAGTGTGTATCATGAATGAGAACAGTGCAGTGTGTTTCATTTCAGAAATGGAGTTAAATCCCAGGCTCTTTGTCTTCTTACAAGCAAGACTTCATTTCAGGTAAATGCAGTCCCTTTTCAGCTCAAATGAAGCTACATTGTTCACGAAGCTCACATGTTTCTCGCTCTTAACTGAAAAGTACTTGATGCTAGTGGACATGTGGTTTGTATAAGTTTCAGAAGCAGAGTTGAACTAGATGTTGTCCATATGGGTAGGAAACACCGTTCTTTTGTTTTGAGCACACTCACATTTCCTGCTTTGTTAGAGATTCTAGAAAGCAAGAGCATGCTTCTTGCCCTAAAGCAGAGTGTGTTTCATGGATGAGAACTATGCAGTGTGTTTCCCTTTAGAAATGGAGTTATATCCCAGGCTCTGTGTCTTCCTACTATCAAGACATCGTTTCAGTTAAACACAGTCCCTTTTCAGCTCAAACGAAGCTACATCGTTCACGAAGCTCACTCGTTTCACTCTCGTAACTAAAAAGCATTTGGTGCTAGAGGACCTGTGGTTTTTATCAGTTTCAGAAGCAGAGTTGAACTAGACATGGTCCATATGTGTAAGAAAATCAGATCTTTGGTTATGATCACAGTCACGTTTCCTGCTGTAGTAGAGAATCTAGAAAACAAGAATGTGCTTCTTGCTCTAAAGCAGAGTGTATTTCATGGGTGGGAACTGTGCTGAGTGTTGCTCTTCAGAAATGGAGTTAAATCCCAGGCTATGTGTATTCCTACTAGAAGGACATCGTTTCAGGTAAACGCAGTCCCTTTTCAGCTCAAACGAAGGTACATCTTTGACGAAGCTCACTCGTTTCACTCTCTTAACTGAAAATCATTTGATGCTAGAGGACCTGTGGTTTGTATCATTTTCAGAGGCACAGTTGAACTAGACATGTTCCATATGTGTAAGAAAAACAGTCCTTTGGTTTTGATCACACTCAGGAAAACTGCTATATTAGAGACTCTAGAAAGCAAGAATGTGCTTCTTGCTCTAAAGCAGAGTGTATTTCATGGGTGGGAACTGTGCTGAGTGTTGCCCTTAAGAAATGGAGTTGAATCCCAGGCTATGTGTCTTCCTACAAGCAAGATTTTGTTTCAGGTAAACGCTGTCACTTTTCAGCTCAATGAAGCTACATTGTTCACGAAGTTCACATGTTTTTTCGCTCTTAACTGAAAAGCACATGATGCTAGTGGACCTGTGGTTTATATCAGTTTCAGAAGCAGAGTTGAAATAGATGTTGTCCATATGGGTAGGAAATACCGTTCTTTTGTTTTGAGCACAATCACATTTCCTGCTTTGTTTGAGACTCTAGAATGCAAGAGCGTTCTTCTTGCTCTAGAGCAGAGTGTGTTTCATGGATGAGAACTGTGCTGTGTGTTCCCCTTCAGAAATGGAGTTAAATCCCAGGCTCTGTTTCTTCCTACAAGCAAGACTTTGTTTCAGGTAAATGCAGTCACTTTTCAGCTCAATGAAGCTACATCATTCACGAAGCTCACACTTTTATCGTGCTTAACTGAATAGCATTGGATGTTAGAGCACCTGTGGTTTGTATCAGTTTCAGAAGCAGAGTTGAACTAGATGTTGTCCATATGGGTAGGAAACACCGTTCTTTTGTTTTGAGCACAATAACATTTCATGCTTTGTTAGAGTATCTAGAAAGCAAGAACGTACTTCTTACTCTAAAGCAGAGTGTGTTTAATGGAAGAGAACTGTGCTGTGGGTTTCCCTTCAGAATTGGAGTTAAATCCCAGGTTCTGTGTTTTCCTACTAGCAAGACATCTTTTCAGGTAAACGGAGTCCCTTTTCAGCTCAAATGAAGCTACATCGTTCACGTTGTTCACTCGTATCACTCTCTTAACTGAAAAGCATTTGATGCTAGAGGACCTGTGGTTTATATCAGTTTCAAAAGCAGAGTTGAACTAGACATGGTCCATATGTGTAAGAAAATCAGTCCTTTGGTTTTGATCACACTCACGTTTCCTGCTGTATTAGAGACTCTAGAAAGCAAGAATGTGCTTCTTGCTCTAAAGCAGAGTGTTTTTCGTGGGTGGGAACTATGCTGAGTGTTGCCCTTTAGAAATGGAGTTAAATCCCAGGCTACGTCTTCCTACAAGCAAGACTTCGTTTCAGGTAAACGCAGCCCCTTTTCAGCTCAAATGAAGCTACTTTGTTCACGAAGCTCACATGTTTCTCGCTCTTAACTGAAACGCACTTGATACTAGTGGACCTGTGGTTTGTATCAGTTTCAGAAGCAGAGTTGAACTAGATGTTGTCCATATGGGTAGGAAACACCGTTTTTTTGTTTTGAGCACACTCATATTTCCTGCTTTGTTAGAGACTCTAGAAAGCAAGAGCGTGCTTCTTGCCCTAAAGCAGAGTGTGTCATGGATGAGAACGATGCAGTGTGTTTCCCTTTAGAAATGGAGTTATATCCCAGGCTCTGTGTCTTCCTACTAGCAAGACATCGTTTCAGGTAAACGCAGTCACTTTTCAGCTCAAACCAAGCTACATTGTTCAGGAAGGTCACACGTTTATAGCACTTAACTGAAAAGCATTGGAAGTTAGAGGACTGTGCTTTGTATCAGATTCCGAAGCAGATTTGAACTAGATATCGTCCGTAATTGTAGGAAACACCGTTCTTTTGATACGAGCACACTCACGTTTCAAGCTGTATTAGAGACTTTATAAAGCAAGACCGTGCTTCTTGCTCTAAAGCAGAGTGTGTTTCATGGATGAGAACTATGCAGTGTGTTTCCCTTTAGAAATGGAGTTATACCCAGGCTCTGTGTCTTCCTACTAGCAAGACATCGTTTCAGGTAAACACAGTCATTTTTCAGCTCAAACGAAGCTACATTGTTCACGAAGCTCACACGTTTATCGCACTTAACTAAAAGGATTGGAAGTTAGAGGACGTGTGCTTTGTATCAGATTCTGAAGCAGATTTGAACTAGATATCGTCCGAATTTGTAGGAAACACCGTTCTTTTGATCTGAGCACACTCACGTTTCCTGCTGTATTAGAAATTTTTGAAAGCAAGAGCGTGCTTCTTGCTCTAAAGCAGAGTGTGATTCATGGATGAGAACTGTGCAGTGTGTTTCCCTTTAGAAATGGAGTTAAATCCCAGGCTCTGTGTCTTACTACTAGCAAGACATCGTTTCAGGTAAATGCATTCTGTTTTCAGCTCAAACGAAACTACATCGTTCACGAAGCTCACTCGTTTCACTCTCTTAACTGAAAAGCATTTGATGCTAGAGGACCTGTGGTTTGTATCAGTTTCAGAAGCAGAGTTGAACTAGACTTGGTCCATATTTGTAAGAAAATCAGTCCTTTGGTTTTGATCACACTCATGTTTCCTGCTGTATTAGAGACTCTAGAAAGCAAGAATGTGCTTCTTGCTCTAAAGCAGAGTGTTTTTCATGGGTGGGAACTGTGTTGAGTGTTGCCCTTATGAAATG
The DNA here is from genome assembly GCA_949786385.1 of Onychomys leucogaster. Lineage (NCBI taxonomy): Eukaryota > Metazoa > Chordata > Mammalia > Rodentia > Cricetidae > Onychomys > Onychomys leucogaster. Next base: position 994,749 of record CATKUP010000038.1, on the reverse strand, counting down.
GATTTAAATCCTAGGCTACGTGTCTTCCTACAAGCAAGACTTCATTTCAGGTAAACACAGTCCCTTTTCAGCTCAAATGAAGCTACTTTGTTCACGAAGCTCACATGTTTCTCGCTCTTAACTGAAACGCACTTGATACTAGTGGACCTGTGGTTTGTATCAGTTTCAGAAGCAGAGTTGCACTGGACATGGTCCATATGTGTAAGAAAATCAGTCCTTTGGTTTTGATCACACTCACGTTTCCTGCTGTATTAGAGACTCTAGAAAGCAAGAATGTGCTTCTTGCTCTAAAGCAGAGTGTTTTTCGTGGGTGGGAACTGTGCTGAGTGTTGCCCTTAAGAAATGGAGTTAAATCCCAGGCTATGTGTCTTCCTACAAGGAAGACTTTGTTTCAGGTAAACGCAGCCCCTTTTCAGCTCAAATGAAGCTACTTTGTTCACGAAGCTCACATGTTTCTCGCTCTTAACTGAAACGCACTTGATACTAGTGGACCTGTGGTTTGTATCAGTTTCAGAAGCAGAGTTGAACTAGATGTTGTCCATATGGGTAGGAAACACCGTTCTTTTGTTTTGAGCACACTCATATTTCCTGCTTTGTTAGAGACTCTAGAAAGCAAGAGCGTGCTTCTTGCCCTAAAGCAGAGTGTGTCATGGATGAGAACTATGCAGTGTGTTTCCCTTTAGAAATGGAGTTATATCCCAGGCTCTGTGTCTTCCTACTAGCAAGACATCGTTTCAGGTAAACGCAGTCACTTTTCAGCTCAAACGAAGCTACATTTTTCAGGAAGGTCACACGTTTATAGCACTTAACTGAAAAGCATTGGAAGTTAGAGGAGTGTGCTTTGTATCAGATTCCGAAGCAGATTTGAACTAGATATCGTCCGTAATTGTAGGAAACACCGTTCTTTTGATCTGAGCACACTCACGTTTCAAGCTGTATTAGAGACTTTATAAAGCAAGACCGTGCTTCTTGCTCTAAAGCAGAGTGTGTTTCATGGATGAGAACTATGCAGTGTGTTTCCCTTTAGAAATGGAGTTATACCCACGCTCTGTGTCTTCGTACTAGCAAGACATCGTTTCAGGTAAACACAGTCACTTTTCAGCTCAAACGAAGCTACATTGTTCACGAAGCTCACACGTTTATCGCACTTAACTAAAAGGATTGGATGTTAGAGGACGTGTGCTTTGTATCAGATTCTGAAGCAGATTTGAACTAGATATCGTCCGAATTTGTAGGAAACACCGTTCTTTTGATCTGAGCACACTCACGTTTCCTGCTGTATTAGAAATTTTTGAAAGCAAGAGCGTGCTTCTTGCTCTAAAGCAGAGTGTGATTCATGGATGAGAACTGTGCAGTGTGTTTCCCTTTAGAAATGGAGTTAAATCCCAGGCTCTGTGTCTTACTACTAGCAAGAAATCGTTTCAGGTAAACACAATCCCTTGTCAGCTCAAACGAAGCTACATCGTTCACGAAGCTCACTCATTTCACTCTCTTAACTGAAAAGCATTTGACGCTAGAGGACCTGTGGTTTGTATCAGTTTCAGATGCAAAGTTGAACTAGACATGGTCCATATGTGTAAGAAAATCAGTCCTTTGGTTTTGATCACACTCACGTTTCCTGCTGTATTAGAGACTCTAGAAAGCAAGAATGTGCTTCTTGCTCTAAAGCAGAGTGTTTTTCATGGGTGGGAAATGTGCTGAGTGTTGCCCTTAAGAAATGGAGTTGAATCCCAGGCTATGTGTCTTCCTACAAGCAAGACTTTGTTTCAGGTAAACGCAGTCCCTTTTCAGCTCAAATGAAGCTACTTTGTTCACGAAGCACACATGTTTCTCGCTCTTAACTGAAACGCACTTGATACTAGTGGACCTGTGGTTTGTATCAGTTTCAGAAGCAGAGTTGAACTAGATGTTGTCCATATGGGTAGGAAACTCCGTTCTTTTGTTTTGAACACACTCACATTTCGTGCATGGTTAGAGACTCTAGAAAGCAAGAGCGAGCTTCTTGCTCTAAAGCAGAGTGTGTTTCATGGATGAGAACTACGCTGTGTGTTCCCCTTCAGAAATGGAGTTAAATCCCAGGCTCTGTGTCTTCCTACAAGCAAGACTTTGTTTCAGGTAAATGCAGTCACTTTTCAGCTCAATGAAGCTACAACGTTCACGAAGCTCACACTTTTATCGCGCTTAACTGAATAGCATTGGATGTAAGAGCACCTGTGTTTTGTATCAGTTTCAGAAGCAGAGTTGAACTAGATGTTGTTCATATGGGTAGGAAACACCGTTCTTTTGTTTTGAGCACACTCACATTTCCTGCTTTGTTAGAGACTCTAGAAAGCAAGAGCATGCTTCTTGCTCTAAAGAAGAGTGTGTTTCAGGGATGAGAACTGTGCTGTGTGTTCCCCTTCAGAAATGGAGTTAAATCCCAGGCTCTGTTTCTTCCTACAAGCAAGACTTTATTTCGGGTAAATGCAGTCACTTTTCAGCTCAATGAAGCTACAACGTTCACGAAGCTCACACTTTTATCGTGCTTAACTGAATAGCATTGGATGTAAGAGCACCTGTGGTTTGTATCAGTTTCAGAAGCAGAGTTGAACTAGATGTTAGCCAAATGGGTAGGAAACACCGTTCTTTTGTTTTGAGCACACTTACATTTGCTGATTTGTTAGAGACTCTAGAAAGCGAGAGCGTGCTTCTTGCCCTAAAGCAGAGTGTGTTTCATGGATGAGAACAGTGCAGTGTGTTTCCCTTTAGAAATGGAGTTATATCCCATGCTTTGTGTCTTCCTACTAGCAAGACATCTTTTCAGATAAACGCAGTCACTTTTCAGCTCAAACGAAGCTACATTGTTAACGAAGCTCACACGTTTATCGCACTTAACTGAAAAGCATTGGATGTTAGAGGACTGTGCTATGTATCAGATTCCGAAGCAGAATTGAACTAGATATCGTCCGTATTTGTAGGAAACACCGTTCTTTTGATATGAGCATACTGATGTTTCCTGCTGTATTAGAGACTTTAGAAAGCAAGAGCGTGCTTCTTGCTCTAAAGCAGAATGTGTTTTATGGATGAGAACTGTGCTGTGTGTTTCCCTTTAGAAATGGAGTTAAATCCCTGGCTCTGTGTCTTCCTACTAGCAAGACATCTTTTCAGGTAAACGCAGTCCGTTTTCAGCTCAAACGAAGCTACATCATTCACGAAGATCAATCGTTTCACTCTCTTAACTGCAAAGCATTTGATGGTCGAGGACCTGTGGTTTGTATCAGTTTCAGAAGCAGAGTTAAACTAGACATGATCCATATGTGTAAGAAAATCAGTCCTTTGGTTTTGATCACACTCACGTTTCCTGCTGTATTAGAGACTCTAGAAAGCAAGAATGTGCGTCTTGCTCTAAAGCAGAGTGTTTTCCCTGGGTGGGAACTGTGCTGAGTGTTGCCCTTAAGAAATGGAGTTAAGTCCCAGGCTATGTGTCTTCCTACAAGCAAGACTTTGTTTCAGGTAAACGCTGTCACTTTTCAGCTCAATGAAGCTACATTGTTCACCAAGCTCACATGTTTTTTCGCTCTTAACTGAAAAGCACTTGATGCTAGTGGTACTGTGGTTTGTATCAGTTTCAGAAGCAGAGTTCGACTAGATGTTGTTCATATGGGTAGGAAACACCGTTCTTTTGTTTAGAGCACACTCACATTGCCTGCATTGTTAGAGAGTCTAGAAAGCAAGAGCGTGCTTCTTGCCCTAAAGCAGATTGTGTTTCATGGATGAGAACTATGCAGTGTGTTTCCCTTTAGAAATGGAGTTATATCCCAGGCTCTGTGTCTTCCTACTAGCAGGACATCGTTTCAGGTAAACACAGTCCCTTTTCAGCTCAAACGAAGCTACATCGTTCACGAAGCTCACTCGTTTCACTCTCGTAACTGAAAAGCATTTGATGCTAGAGGACCTGTGGTTTGTATCAGTTTCAGAAGTAGAGTTGAACTAGACATGGTCCATATGTGTAATAAAATCAGATCTTTGGTTATGATCACACTCACGTTTCCTGCTGTATTAGAGAATCTAGAAAGCAAGAATGTGCTTCTTGCTCTAAAGCTGAATGTATTTCATGGGTGGGAAATGTGCTGAGTGTTGCCCTTCAGAAATGGAGTTAAGTCCCAGGCTATGTGTCTTCCTACAAGCAAGACTTCGTTTCAGGTAAACACAGTCCCTTTTCAGCTCAAATGAAGCTACATTGTTCACGAAGCTCACATGTTTTTTCGCTCTTAACTGAAATGCACTTGATGCTAGTGGACCTGTGGTTTGTATCAGTTTCAGAAGCAGAGTTGAACTAGATGTTGTCCATATGGGTAGGAAACACCGTTCTTTTGTTTTGAGCACACTCACATTTCCTGCTTTGTTAGAGACTCTAGAAAGCAAGAGCGTGCTTCTTGCCCTAAAGCAGAGTGTGCTTCATGGATGAGAACTGTGCTGTGTGTTCCCCTTCAGAAATGCAGTTAAATCCCAGGCTCTGTTTCTTCCTACAAGCAAGACTTTGTTTCAGGTAAATGCAGTCACTTTTCAGCTCAATGAAGCTATATTGTTCTCGAAGATTACATGTGTATCGCGCTTAACTGAAAAGCATTTGATGCTAGATGACCTGTGGTTTGTATCATTTTCAGAAGCAGAGTTGAACTAGATATGGTCCATATGTGTAGGAAAAACAGTCATTTGGTTATGATCACACTCACTTTTCTTGTTGTGTTAGAGACTCTAGAGAGCAAGAGCGTGCTTCTTGCTCTAAAGCAGAGTGAGTTTCATGGATGAAACTGTGCTGAGTTTTGCCCTTCAGAAATGGAATTAAATCCCAGGCTCTGTTTCTTACTACAAGCAAGACTTCGTTTCAGGTAAACGCAGTCCCTTTACAGCTCAGAGAAGCTACATCGTGCACGAAGCTCACACTGTTCTCGCTCTTAACTGAGAAGCATTGGATGTGAGAAGACCTGTAGTGTGTATCAGTTTCAGAAGCAGAGTTCGACTAGATGTTGTCCATATGGGTAGGAAACACCGTTCTTTTGTTTAGAGCACAGTCACATTTCCTGCATTGTTCGAGAGTCTAGAAAGCAAGAGCGTGCTTCTTGCTCTAAAGCAGAGTGTGTTTCATGGATGAGAACTGTGCAGTTGTTTCACTTCAGAAATGGAGTTAAATCCCAGGCTCTTTGTCTTCCTACAAGCAAGACTTCATTTCAGGTAATTGCAGTCCCTTTTCAGCTCAAATGAAGCTAAATTGTTCACGAAGCTCACATGTTTCACGCACTTAACTGAAAAGCATTGGATGTTACAGGACGTGTGCTTTGTATCAGATTCTGAAGCAGATTTGAACTAGATATCGTCCATATTTGTAGGAAATACCGTTATTTTGATCTGAGCACACTCAGGTTTCCTGCTGTATTAGAGACTTTAGAAAGCAAGAGCCTGCTTCTGGCTCTAAAGCAGAGTGTGTTTCATGGATGAGAACTGTGCAGTGTGTTTCCCTTTAGAAATGGAGTTAAAACCCAGGCTCTGTGTCTTCCTACTAGCAAGACATCGTTTCAGGTAAACACAGTCCGTTTTCAGCTCAAACGAAGCTACATCGTTCACGAAGCTCACTCGTTTCTGTCTCTTAACTGAAAAGCATTTGATGCTAGAGGACCTGTGGTTTGTATCAGTTTCAGAAGCAGAGTTGCACTGGACATGGTCCATATGTGTAAGAAAATCAGTCCTTTTGTTTTGATCATACACACGTTTCCTGCTGTATTAGAGACTCTAGAAAGCAAGAATGTGCTTCTTGCTCTAAAGCAGAGTGTTTTTCATGGGTGGAAACTGTGCTGAGTGTTGTCCTTAAGAAATGGAGTTAAATCCCAGGCTATGTGTCTTCCTACAAGCAAGAATTCGTTTCAGGTATTTGCAGTCCCTTTTCAGCTCATATGAAGCTTCATTTTTCACGAAGCTTACATGATTCTCGCTCTTAAATGAAAAGCACTTGATGCTAGTGAACCTGAGGTTTGTATCAGTTTCAGAAGCAGAGTTGAACTAGATGTTGTCCATACGGGTAGGAAACACCGTTCATTTGTTTTGAGCACACTCACATTTCCTGTTTTGTTGCAGAATCTGGAAAGCAAGAGCGTGCTTCTTGCCCTAAAGCAGAGTGTGTTTCATGGATGAGAACTATGCAGTGTGTTTCCCTTTAGAAATGGAGTTATATCCCAGGCTCTTTGTCTTCTTACAAGCAAGACTTTGTTTCAGGTAAATGTAGTCACTTTTCAGCTCAATGAAGCTACATCGTTCACAAAGCTCACACTTTTATCGTGCTTAACTGAATTGCATTGGATGTTAGAGCACCTGTGGTTTGTATCAGTTTCAGAAGCAGAGTTGAACTAGATGTTGTCCATATGGGTAGGAAAAACCGTTCTTTTGTTTTGAGCACACTCATATTTCCTGCTTTGTTAGAGACTCTAGAAAGCAAGAGCGTACTTCTTGCTCTAAAGCAGAGTGTGTTTAATGGAAGAGAACTGTGCTGTGTGTTTCCCTTCAGAAATAGAGTTAAATCCCAGGTTCTATGTCTGCCTACAAGCAAGACTTTGTTTCAGGTAAAGGCTGTCACTTTTCAGCTCAATGAAGCTACATTGTTCTCGAAGATTACATGTTTATCGCGCTTAACTGAAAAGCATTTGATGCTAGATGACCTGTGGTTTGTATCAGTTTCAGAAGCAGAGTTGAACTAGATAGGGTCCATATGTGTAGGAAAAACAGTCATTTGGTTATGATCACACTCTCTTCTCTTGATGTGTTAGAGACTCTAGAGAGCAAGAGCTTATTTCTTGCTCTAAAACAGAGTGAGTTTCATGGATGGGAACTGTGCTGAGTGTTGCCCTTAAGAAATGGAGTTAAATCCCAGGCTCTGTTTCTTCCTACATGCAAGAGTTCGTTTTAGGTAAACGCAGTCCCTTTACAGCTCAGAGAAGCTACATCGTTCAAGAAGCTCACACTGTTCTCGCTCTTAACTGAGAAGCATTGGATGTTAGAAGACCTGTAGTGTGTATCAGTTTCAGAAGCAGAGTTCGACTAGATGTTATTCATATGGGTAGGAAACACCGTTCTTTTGTTTAGAGCACACTCACATTTCTTGCATTGTTAGAGAGTGTAGAAAGCAAGAGCGTGCTTCTTGCTCTAAAGCAGAGTGTTTTTCATGGATGAGAACTGTGCAGTTGTTTCACTTCAGAAATGGAGTTAAATGCCATGCTCTTTGTCTTCCTATAAGCAAGACTTCATTTCAGGTAATTGCAGTCCCTTTTCAGCTCCAATGAAGCTACATTGTTCACGAAGCTCACATGTTTCATGCACTTAACTGAAAAGCATTGGATGTTACAGGACGCGTGCTTTGTATCAGATTCCGAAGCAGATTTGAACTAGATATCGTCCGTATTTGTAGGAAACACCGTTCTTTTGATCTGAGCACACTCAGGTTTCCTGCTGTATTAGAGACTTTAGAAAGCAAGAGCCTGCTTCTTGCTCTAAAGCAGAGTGTGTTTCATGGATGAGAACTGTGCAGTGTGTTTCCCTTTAGAAATGGAGTTAAAACCCAGGCTCTGTGTCTTCCTACTAGCAAGACATCGTTTCAGGTATATGCAGTCCCTTTTTAGCTCATATGAAGCTTCAGTGTTCACGAAGCTTACATGTTTCTCGCTCTGAAATGAAAAGCACTTGATGCTAGTGAACCTGAGGTTTGTGTCAGTTTCAGAAGCAGAGTTGAACTAGATGATGTCCATATGGGTAGGAAACACCGTCCATTTGTTTTGAGCACACTCACATTTGCTGCTTTGTTACAGACTCTAGAAAGCAAGAGCGTGCTTCTTGCCCTAAAGCAGAGTGTGTTTCATGGATGAGAACTATGCAGTGTGTTTCCCTTTAGAAATGGAGTTATATCCCAGGCTCTGTGTCTTCGTACTAGCAGGACATCGTTTCAGGTAAACACAGTCCCTTTTCAGCTCAAACGAAGCTACATCGTTCACGAAGCTCACTCGTTTCTGTCTCTTAACAGAAAAGCATTTGATGCTAGAGGCCCTGTGGTTTGTATCAGTTTCAGAAGCAGAGTTGAACTAGACATGGTCCATATGTGTAAGAAAATCAGTCCTTTGATTTTGATCACACTCATGTTTCCTGCTGTATTAGAGACTCTAGAAAGCAAGAATGTGCTTCTTGCTCTAAAGCAGAGTGTTTTTCATGGGTGGGAACTGTGCTGTTTGTTGCCCTTAAGAAATGGAGTTAAATCCCAGACTATGTGTCTTCCTACAAGCAAGAATTCGTTTCAGGTATTTGCAGTCCCTTTTCAGCTCATATGAAGCTTCATTGTTCACGAAGCTTACATGTTTCTCGCTCTTAAATGAAAAGCACTTGATGCTAGTGAACCTGAGGTTTGTATCAGTTTCAGAAGCAGAGTTGAACTAGATGTTGTCCATATGGGTAGGAAACACCGTTCATTTGTTTTGAGCACACTCACATTTCCTGTTTTGTTGCAGACTCTGGAAAGCAAGAGCGTGCTTCTTGCCCTAAAGCAGAGTGTGTTTCAAGGATGAGAACTATGCAGTGTGTTTCCCTTTAGAAATGGAGTTATATCCCAGGCTCTGTGTCTTCCTACTAGCAGGACATCGTTTCAGGTAAACACAGTCCCTTTTCAGCTCAAACGAAGCTACATCGTTCACGAAGCTCACTCATTTCACTCTCATAACTGAAAAGCATTTGATGCTAGAGGACCTGTGGTTTGTATCATTTTCAGAAGCAGAGTTGAACTAGATATGGTCCATATGTGTAAGAAAATCAGATCTTTGGTTATGATCAAACTCAGGTTTCCTGCTGTATTAGAGAATCTAGAAAGCAAGAATGTGCTTCTTGCTCTAAAGCAGAGTGTATTTCATGGGTGGGAACTGTGCTGAGTGTTGCCTTTCAGAAATGGAGTTAAATCCCAGGCTATGTGTCTTCCTACAAGCAAGACTTCATTTCAGGTAATTGCAGTCCCTTTTCAGCTCAAATGAAGCTACATTGTTCACGAAGCTCACATGTTTCACGCACTTAACTGAAAAGCATTGGATATTACAGGACGTGTGCTTTGTATCAGATTCTGAAGCAGATTTGAACTAGATATCGTCCGTATTTGTAGGAAACACCATTGTTTTGATCTGAGCACACTCAGGTTTCCTGCTGTATTAGAGACTTTAGAAAGCAAGAGCCTGCTTCTTGCTCTAAAGCAGAGTGTGTTTCATGGATGAGAACTGTGCAGTGTGTTTCCCTTTAGAAATGGAGTTAAAACCCAGGCTCTGTGTCTTCCTACTAGCAAGACATCGTTTCAGGTAAACACAGTCCGTTTTCAGCTCAAACAAAGCTACATCGTTCACGAAGCTCACTTGTTTCTGTCTCTTAACTGAAAAGCATTTGATGCTAGAGGACCTGTGGTTTGTATCAGTTTCAGAAGCAGGCACTGGACATGGTCCATATGTGTAAGAAAATCAGTCCTTTGGTTTTGATCACACTCACGTTTCCTGCTGTATTAGAGACTCTAGAAAGCAAGAATGCGCTTCTTGCTCTAAAGCAGAGTGTTTTTCATGGGTGGAAACTGTGCTGAGTGTTGCCCTTAAGAAATGGAGTTAAATCCCAGGCTATGTGTCTTTCCTACAAGCAAGACTTCATTTCAGGTATTTGCAGTCCCTTTTCAGCTCATATGAAGCTTCATTGTTCACGAAGCTTACATGTTTCTCACTCTTAAATGAAAAGCACTTGATGCTAGTGAACCTGAGGTTTGTATCAGTTTCAGAAGCAGAGTTGAACTAGATGTTGTCCATATGGGTAGGAAACACCGTTCATTTGTTTTGAGCACACTCACATTTCCTGCTTTGTTGCAGACTCTGGAAAGCAAGAGCGTGCTTCTTGCCCTAAAGCAGAGTGTGTTTCATGGATGAGAACTATGCAGTGTGTTTCCCTTTAGACATGGAGTTATATCCCAGGCTCTGTGTCTTCCTACTTGCAGGACATCATTTCAGGTAAACGCAGTCCCTTTACAGCTCAAACGAAGCTACATAGTTCACGAAGCTCACTCATTTCACTCTCGTAACTGAAAAGCATTTGATGCTAGAGGACCTGTGGTTTGTATCAGTTTCAGAAGCAGAGTTGAACTAGACATGGTCCATATGTGTAAGAAAATCAGATCTTTGGTTATGATCACACTCACGTTTCCTGCTGTATTAGAGAATCTAGAAAGCAAGAATGTGCTTCTTGCTCTAAAGCTGAATGTATTTCGTGGGTGGGAACTGTGCTGAGTGTTGCCCTTCAGAAATGGAGTTACGTCCCAGGCTATGTGTCTTCCTACAAGCAAGACTTCGTTTCAGGTAAACACAGTCCCTTTTCAGCTCAAATGAAGCTACATTGTTCACGAAGCTCACATGTTTTTTCGCTCTTAACTGAAATGCACTTGATGCTAGTGGACCTGTGGTTTGTATCAGTTTCAGAAGCAGAGTTGAACTAGATTTTGTCCATATGGGTAGGAAACACCGTTCTTTTGTTTTGAGCACACTCACATTTCCTGCTTTGTTAGAGACTCTAGAAAGCAAGAGCGTGCTTCTTGCCCTAAAGCAGAGTGTGTTTCATGGATGAGAACTGTGCTGTGTGTTCCCCTTCAGAAATGCAGTTAAATCCCAGGCTCTGTTTCTTCCTACAAGCAAGACTTCATTTCAGGTAATTGCAGTCCCTTTTCAGCTCAAATGAAGCTACATTGTTCACGAAGCTCACATGTTTCACGCACTTAACTGAAAAGCATTGGATATTACAGGACGTGTGCTTTGTATCAGATTCCGAAGCAGATTTGAACTAGATATCGTCCGTATTTGTAGGAAACACCATTATTTTGATCTGAGCACACTCAGGTTTCCTGCTGTGTTAGAGACTTTAGAAAGCAAGAGCCTGCTTCTGGCTCTAAAGCAGAGTGTGTTTCATAGATGAGAACTGTGCAGTGAGTTTCCCTTTAGAAATGGAGTTAAAACCCAGGCTCTGTGTCTTCCTACTAGCAAGACATCGTTTCAGGTAAACACAGTCCGTTTTCAGCTCAAACGAAGCTACATCGTTCACGAAGCTCACTCGTTTCTGTCTCTTAACTGAAAAGCATTTGATGCTAGAGGACCTGTGGTTTGTATCAGTTTCAGAAGCAGAGTTGCACTGGACATGGTCCATATGTGTAAGAAAATCAGTCCTTTGGTTTTGATCACACACACGATTCCTGCTGTATTAGAGACTCTAGAAAGCAAGAATGTACTTCTTGCTCTAAAGCAGAGTGTTTTTCATGGGTGGAAATTGTGCTGAGTGTTGCCCTTAAGAAATGGAGTTAAATCCCAGGCTATGTGTCTTCCTACAAGCAAGATTTCGTTTCAGGTATTTGCAGTCCCTTTTCAGCTCATATGAAGCTTCATTGTTCACGAAGCTTACATGTTTCTCGCTCTTAAATGAAAAGCACTTGATGCTAGTGAACCTGAGGTTTGTATCAGTTTCAGAAGCAGAGTTGAACTAGATGTTGTCCATATGGGTAGGAAACACCGTTCATTTGTTTTGAGCACACTCACATTTCATGCTTTGTTGCAGACTCTGGAAAGCAAGAGCGTGCTTCTTGCCCTAAAGCAGAGTGTGTTTCATGGATGAGAACTATGCAGTGTGTTTCCCTTTAGAAATGGAGTTATATCCCAGGCTCTGTGTCTTCCTACAAGCAAGACTTTGTTTCAGGTAAATGTAGTCACTTTTCAGCTCAATGAAGCTACATCGTTCACAAAGCTCACACTTTTATCGTGCTTAACTGAATTGCATTGGATGTTAGAGCACCTGTGGTTTGTATCAGTTTCAGAAGCAGAGTTGAACTAGATGTTGTCCATATGGGTAGGAAAAACCGTTCTTTTGTTTTGAGCACACTCATATTTCCTGCTTTGTTAGAGACTCTAGAAAGCAAGAGCGTACTTCTTGCTCTAAAGCAGAGTGTGTTCAATGGAAGAGAACTGTGCTGTGTGTTTCCCTTCAGAAATAGAGTTAAATCCCAGGTTCTATGTCTGCCTACAAGCAAGACTTTGTTTCAGGTAAAGGCTGTCACTTTTCAGCTCAATGAAGCTACATTGTTCTCGAAGATTACATGTTTATCGTGCTTAACTGAAAAGCATTGGATGTAAGAGGTCCTGTGGTTTTTATCAGTTTAAGATAGAGTTCAACTAGATATGGTCCGTGTGTGTAGGAAACACAGTTCTTTTGTTCTGAGCACACTCACGTTTCCCTCTGTATTAGAGACTCTAGAAAGCAAGAGCATGCTTCGCGCTCTAAAGCAGAGTGTGTTTCATGGATGAGAACAGTGCAGTGTGTTTCCCTTTCGAAATGGAGTTATATCCCAGGCTCTGTGTCTTCCTACTAGCAAGACATCGTTTCAGGTAAACGCAGTCACTTTTCAGCTCAAACGAAGCTACATTGTTCACGAAGCTCTCACGTTTATCGCACTTAACTGAAAAGCATTGGATGTTAGAGGACTGTGCTATGTATCAGATTCCGAAGCAGATTTGAACTAGATATCGTCCATATTTGTAGGAAACACCGTTCTTTTGATATGAGCATACTGATATTTCCTGCTGTATTAGAGACTTTAGAAAGCAAGAGCGTGCTTCTTGCTCTAAAACAGAATGTGTTTTATGGATGAGAACTGTGCAGTGTGTTTCTCTTTAGAAATGGAGTTAAATCCCTGGCTCTGTGTCTTCCTACTAGCAAGACATCGTTTCAGGTAAACGCAGTCCGTTTTCAGCTCAAACGATGCTACATCATTCACGAAGCTCAATCGTTTCACTCTCTTAACTTCAAAGCATTTGATGGTCGAGGACCTGTGGTTTGTATCAGTTTCAGAAGCAGAGTTAAACTAGACATGATCCATGTGTGTAAGAAAATCAGTCCTTTGGTTTTGATCACACTCACGTTTCCTGCTGTATTAGAGACTCTAGAAAGCAAAAATGTGCTTCTTGCTCTAAAGCAGAGTGTTTTTCGTGGGTGGAAACTGTGCTGAGTGTTGCCCTTAAGAAATGGAGTTAAGTCCCAGGCTATGTGTCTTCCTACAAGCAAGACTTTGTTTCAGGTAAACGCTGTCACTTTTCAGCTCAATGAAGCTACATTGTTCACCAAGCTCACATGTTTTTTCGCTCTTAACTGAAAAGCACTTGATGCTAGTGGAACTGTGGTTTGTATCAGTTTCAGAAGCAGAGTTCGACTAGATGTTGTTCATATGGGTAGGAAACACCATTCTTTTGTTTAGATCACACTCACATTGCCTGCATTGTTAGAGAGTCTAGAAAGCAAGAGCGTGCTTCTTGCCCTAAAGCAGATTGTGTTTCATGGATGAGAACTATGCAGTGTGTTTCCCTTTAGAAATGGAGTTATATCCCAGGCTCTGTGTCTTCCTACTAGCAGGACATCGTTTCAGGTAAACACAGTCCCTTTTCAGCTCAAACGAAGCTACATCGTTCACGAAGCTCACTCGTTTCACTCTCGTAACTGAAAAGCATTTGATGCTAGAGGACCTGTGGTTTGTATCAGTTTCAGAAGCAGAGTTGAACTAGACATGGTCCATATGTGTAAGAAAATCAGATCTTTGGTTATGATCACGCTCACGTTTCCTGCTGTATTAGAGAATCTAGAAAGCAAGAATGTGCTTCTTGCTCTAAAGCTGAATGTATTTCATGGGTGGGAACTGTGGTGAGTGTTGCCCTTCAGAAATGGAGTTAAGTCCCAGGCTCTGTTTCTTCCTACATGCAAGACTTCGTTTCAGGTAAACGCAGTCCCTTTACAGCTCAGAGAAGCTACATCTTTCAAGAAGCTCACACTGTTCTCGCTCTTAACTGAGAAGCATTGGATGTTAGAAGACCTGTAGTTTGTATCAGTTTCAGAAGCAGAGTTCGACTAGATGTTGTTCATATGTGTAGGAAACACCGTTCTTTTGTTTAGAGCACACTCACATTTCTTGCATTGTTAGAGAGTGTAGAAAGCAAGAGCGTGCTTCTTGCTCTAAAGCAGAGTGTTTTTCATGGATGAGAACTGTGCAGTTGTTTCACTTCAGAAATGGAGTTAAATGCCATGCTCTTTGTCTTCCTATAAGCAAGACTTCATTTCAGGTAATTGCAGTCCCTTTTCAGCTCCAATGAAGCTACATTGTTCACGAAGCTCACATGTTTCACGCACTTAACTGAAAAGCATTGGATGTTACATGACGCGTGCTTTGTATCAGATTCCGAAGCAAATTTGAACTAGATATCGTCCGTATTTGTAGGAAACACCGTTATTTTGATCAGAGCACACTCAGGTTTCCTGCTGTATTAGAGACTTTAGAAAGCAAGAGCCTGCTTCTTGCTCTAAAGCAGAGTGTGTTTCATGGATGAGAACTGTGCAGTGTGTTTCCCTTTAGAAATGGAGTTAAAACCCAGGCTCTGTGTCTTCCTACTAGCATGACATCGTTTCAGGTATATGCAGTCCCTTTTTAGCTCATATGAAGCTTCAGTGTTCACGAAGCTTACATGTTTCTCGCTCTTAAATGAAAAGCACTTGATGCTAGTGAACCTGAGGTTTGTGTCAGTTTCAGAAGCAGAGTTGAACTAGATGATGTCCATATGGGTAGGAAACACCGTTCATTTGTTTTGAGCACACTCACATTTGCTGCTTTGTTACAGACTCTAGAAAGCAAGAGCGTGCTTCTTGCCCTAAAGCAGAGTGTGTTTCATGGATGAGAACTATGCAGTGTGTTTCCCTTTAGAAATGGAGTTATATCCCAGGCTCTGTGTCTTCGTACTAGCAGGACATCGTTTCAGGTAAACACAGTCCTTTTTCAGCTCAAACGAAGCTATATGGTTCACGAAGCTCACTCGTTTCTGTCTCTTAACAGAAAAGCATTTGATGCTAGAGGCCCTGTGGTTTGTATCAGTTTCAGAAGCAGAGTTGAACTAGACATGGTCCATATGTGTAAGAAAATCAGTCCTTTGGTTTTGATCACACTCATGTTTCCTGCTGTATTAGAGACTCTAGAAAGCAAGAATGTGCTTCTTGCTCTAAAGCAGAGTGTTTTTCATGGGTGGGAACTGTGCTGTTTGTTGCCCTTAAGAAATGGAGTTAAATCCCAGACTATGTGTCTTCCTACAAGCAAGAATTCGTTTCAGGTATTTGCAGTCCCTTTTCAGCTCATATGAAGCTTCATTGTTCACGAAGCTTACATGTTTCTCGCTCTTAAATGAAAAGCACTTGATGCTAGTGAACCTGAGGTTTGTATCAGTTTCAGAAGCAGAGTTGAACTAGATGTTGTCCATATGGGTAGGAAACACCGTTCATTTGTTTTGAGCACACTCACATTTCCTGCTTTGTTGCAGACTCTGGAAAACAAGAGCGTGCTTCATGCCCTAAAGCAGAGTGTGTTTCATGGATGAGAACTATGCAGTGTGTTTCCCTTTAGAAATGGAGTTATATCCCAGGCTCTGTGTCTTCCTACTAGCAGGACATCGTTTCAGGTAAACACAGTCCCTTTTCAGCTCAAACGAAGCTACATCGTTCACGAAGCTCACTCATTTCACTCTCGTAACTGAAAAGCATTTGATGCTAGAGGACCTGTGGTTTGTATCAGTTTCAGAAGCAGAGTTGAACTAGACATGGTCCATATGTGTAAGAAAATCAGATCTTTGGTTATGATCACACTCAGGTTTCCTGCTGTATTAGAGAATCTAGAAAGCAAGAATGTGCTTCTTGCTCTAAAGCAGAGTGTATTTCATGGGTGGGAACTGTGCTGAGTGTTGCCCTTCAGAAATGGAGTTAAATCCCAGGCTATGTGTCTTCCTACAAGCAAGACTTCATTTCAGGTAAACACAGTCCCTTTTCAGATCAAATGAATCTACATTGTTCACAAAGCTCACATGTTTTTTCGCTCTTAACTGAAAAGCACTTGATGCTAGTGGACCTGTGGTCTGTATCAGTTTCAGAAGCGGATTAGAACTAGATGTTGTCCATATGGGTAGGAAACACCGTTCATTGTTTTGAGCACACTCACATTACCTGCTTTGTTAGAGACTCTAGAAAGCAAGAGCGTTCTTCTTGCTCTAAAGCAGAGTGTGTTTCATGGATGAGAACTGTGCTGTGTGTTCCCCTTCAGAAATGGAGTTAAATCCCAGGCTCTGTTTCTTCCTTCAAGCAAGACTTTGTTTCAGGTAAATGTAGTCACTTTTCAGCTCAATGAAGCTACATCGTTCACAAAGCTCACACTTTTATCGTGCTTAACTGAATTGCATTGGATGTTAGAGCACCTGTGGTTTGTATCAGTTTCAGAAGCAGAGTTGAACTAGATGTTGTCCATATGGGTAGGAAAAACCGTTCTTTTGTTTTGAGCACACTCATATTTCCTGCTTTGTTAGAGACTCTAGAATGCAAGAGCGTACTTCTTGCTCTAAAGCAGAGTGTGTTTAATGGAAGAGAACTGTGCTGTGTGTTTCCCCTCAGAAATACAGTTAAATCCCAGGTTCTATGTCTGCCTACAAGCAAGACTTTGTTTCAGGTAACGGCCGTCACTTTTCAGCTCAATGAATCTACATTGTTCTCGAAGGTTACATGTTTATCGCGCTTAACTGAAAAGCATTTGATGCTAGATGACCTGTGGTTTGTAGCAGTTTCAGAAGCAGAGTTGAACTAGATATGGTCCATATGTGTAGGAAAAACAGTCATTTGGTTATGATCACACTCACTTCCCTTGATGTGTTAGAGACTCTAGAGAGCAAGAGCGTATTTCTTGCTCTAAAGCAGAGTGAGTTTCATGGATGGGAACTGTGCTGAGTGTTGCCCTTAAGAAATGGAGTTAAATCCCAGGCTCTGTTTCTTCCTACAAGCAAGACTTCGTTTCAGGTAAACGCAGTCCCTTTACAGCTCAGAGAAGCTACATCGTTCAAGAAGCTCACACTGTTCTCGCTCTTAACTGAGAAGCATTGGATGTTAGAAGACCTGTAGTGTGTATCAGTTTCAGAAGCAGAGTTCGACTAGATGTTGTTCATATGGGTAGGAAACACCGTTCTTTTGTTTAGAGCACACTCACATTTCTTGCATTGTTAGAGAGTGTAGAAAGCAAGAGCGTGCTTCTTGCTCTAGAGCAGAGTGTGTTTCATGGATGAGAACTGTGCAGTTGTTTCACTTCAGAAATGGAGTTAAATCCCAGGCTCTTTGTCTTCCTATAAGCAAGACTTCATTTCAGGTAATTGCAGTCCCTTTTCAGCTCCAATGAAGATACATTGTTCACGAAGCTCACATGTTTCTCGCTCTTAACTGAAAAGCATTTCATGTGAGAGCACCTGTGGTTTGTATCAGTTTCAGAAGCAGAGTTGAACTAGATGTTATCCATATGGGTAGGAAACACCGTTCTTTTGTTTTGAGCACACTCATATTTCCTGCTTTGTTAGAGACTCTAGAAAGCAAGAGCATACTTCTTGCTCTAAAGCAGAGTGTGTTTCAGGGAAGAGAACGGTGCTGTGTGTTTCCCTTCAGAAATGGAGTTAAATCCCAGGTTCTGTGTCTGCCTAGAAGCAAGAGATTGTTTCAGGTAAAGGCTGTCACTTTTCAGCTCAATGAAGCTATATTGTTCTCGAAGCTTACATGTTTATCGCGCTTAACTGAAAAGCATTTGATACTAGATGACCTGTGGTTTGTATCAGTTTCAGAAGCAGAGATTAACTTGATATGTTCCATATGTGTAGGAAAAACAGTCCTTTGGTTATGATCACACTCACATTTCTTGCTGTATTAGAGACCCTAGAGAGCAAGAGCATGAGTCTTGCTCTAAAGCAGAGTGTGTTTCATGGATGGGAACTGTGCTGAGTGTTTCCCTTCAGAAATGGAGTTAAATCCCAAGCTCTGTTTCTTCCTACAAGCAAGATTTCATTTCAGGTAAACGCAGTCCCTTTACAGCTCAGAGAAGCTACATCGTTCACGAAGCTCACACTGTTCTCGCTCTTAACTGAGAAGCATTGGATGTTAGAAGACCTGTAGTGTGTATCAGTTTCAGAAGCAGAGTTCGACTAGATGTTGTTCATATGGGTAGGAAACACTGTTATTTTGTTTAGAGCACACTCACATTTCTTGCATTGTTAGAGAGTGTAGAAAGCAAGAGCGTGCTTCTTGCTCTAAAGCAGAGTGTGTTTCATGGATGAGAACTGTGCAGTTGTTTCACTTGAGAAATGGAGTTAAATCCCAGGCTCTTTGTCTTCCTATAAGCAAGACTTCATTTCAGGTAATTGCAGTCCCTTTTCAGCTCCAATGAAGCTACATTGTTCACGAAGCTCACATGTTTCACACACTTAACTGAAAAGCATTGGATGTTACAGGACGTGTGCTTTGTATCAGATTCCGAAGCAGATTTGAACTAGATATCGTCCGTATTTGTAGGCAACACCGTTCTTTTGATCTGAGCACAGTCACGTTTCCTGCTGTATTAGAGACTTTAGAAAGCAAGAGCGTGCTTCTTGCACTAAAGCAGAGTGTGTTTCATGGATGAGAACTGTGCAGTGTGTTTCCCTTTAGAAATGGAGTTAAATCCCTGGCTCTGTGTCTTCCTACTAGCAAGACATCGTTTCAGGTAAACGCAGTCCGTTTTCAGCTCAAATGAAGCTACATCGTTCACGAAGCTCACTCGTTTCACTCTCTTAACTGAAAAGCATTTGATGCTAGAGGACCTGTGGTTTTTATCAGTTTCAGAACCAGAGTTAAACTAGACATGGTCCATATGTGTAAGAAAATTAGTCCTTTGGTTTTGATCACACTCACGTTTACTGCTGTATTAGAGACTCTAGAAAGCAAGAATGTGCTTCTTGCACTAAAGCAGAGTGTTTTTCATGGGTGGGAACTGTGCTGAGTGTTGCCCTTAAGAAATGGAATTAAGTCCCAGGCTATGTGTCTTCCTACAAGCAAGACTTTGTTTCAGGTAAACGCTGTCACTTCTCAGCTCAATGAAGCTACATTGTTCACGAAGCTCACATGTTTTTTCGCTCTTAACTGAAAAGCACTTGATACTAGTGGACCTGTGGTTTGTATCAGTTTCAGAAGCAGAGTTGAACTAGATGTTGTCCATATGTGTAGGAAACACCGTTCTTTTGTTTTGAGCACACTCACATTTCCTGCTTTGTTAGAGACTCTGGAAAGCAAGAGCCTTCTTCATGCTCTAAAGCAGAGTGTGTTTCATGGATGAGAACTGTGCTGTGTGTTCCCCTTCAGAAATGGAGTTAAATCCCAGGCTCTGTTTCTTCCTACAAGCAAGACTTTGTTTCAGGTAAATGCAGTCAATTTTCAACTCAATGAAGCTACATTGTTCTCGAAGATTACATGTTTATCACGCTTAAATTAAAAGCATTGGATGCTAGATGACCTGTGGTTTGTATCAGTTTCAGAAGCAGAGTTGAACTAGATATGTTCCATATGTGTAGGAAAAACAGTCATTTGGTTATGATCACACTCAATTTTCTTGATGTGTTAGAGACTCTAGAGAGCAAGAGCGTGCTTCTTGGTCTAAAGCAGAGTGAGTTTCATGGATGGGAACTGTGCTGAGTGTTGCCCTTAAGAAATGGAGTTAAATCCCAGGCTATGTGTCTTCCTACAAGCAAGACTTCATTTCAGGTAAACACCGTCCCTTTTCAGATCAAATGAATCTACATTGTTCACAAAGCTCACATGTTTTTTCCCTCTTAACTGAAAAGCACTTGATGCTAGTGGACCTGTGGTCTGTATCAGTTTCAGAAGCGGATTTGAACTAGATGTTGTCCATATGGGTAGGAAACACTGTTCTTTTGTTTTGAGCACACTCACATTACCTGCTTTGTTAGAGATTCTAGAAAGCAAGAGCGTTCTTCTTGCTCTAAAGCAGAGTGTGTTTCATGGATGAGAACTGTGCTGTGTGTTCCCCTTCAGAAATGGAGTTAAATCCCAGGCTCTGTTTCTTCCTACAAGCAAGACTTTGTTTCAGGTAAATGTAGTCACTTTTCAGCTCAATGAAACTACATCGTTCACAAAGCTCACACTTTTATCGTGCTTAACTGAATTGCATTGGATGTTAGAGCACCTGTGGTTTGTATCAGTTTCAGAAGCAGAGTTGAACTAGATGTTGTCCATATGGGTAGGAAAAACCGTTCTTTTGTTTTGAGCACACTCATATTTCCTGCTTTGTTAGAGACTCTAGAAAGCAAGAGCGTACTTCTTGCTCTAAAGCAGAGTGTGTTTAATGGAAGAGAACTGTGCTGTGTGTTTCCCTTCAGAAATAGAGTTAAATCCCAGGTTCTATGTCTGCCTACAAGCAAGACTTTGTTTCAGGTAAAGGCTGTCACTTTTCAGCTCAATGAAGCTACATTGTTCTCGAAGATTACATGTTTATCGCGCTTAACTGAAAAGCATTTGATGCTAGATGACCTGTGATTTGTATCAGTTTCAGAAGCAGAGTTGAACTAGATATGGTCCATATGTGTAGGAAAAACAGTCATTTGGTTATGATCACACTCACTTCTCATGATGTGTTAGAGACTCTAGAGAGCAAGAGCATATTTCTTGCTCTAAAGCAGAGTGAGTTTCATGGATGGGAACTGTGCTGAGTGTTGCCCTTCAGAAATGGAGTTAAATCCCAGGCTCTGTTTCTTCCTACAAGCAAGACTTTGTTTCAGGTAAACGCAGTCCCTTTACAGCTCAGAGAAGCTACATCGTTCAAGAAGCTCACACTGTTCTCGCTCTTAACTGAGAAGCATTGGATGTTAGAAGACCTGTAGTGTGTATCAGTTTCAGAAGCAGAGTTCGACTAGATGTTGTTCATATGGGTAGGAAACACCGTTCTTTTGTTTAGAGCACACTCACATTTCTTGCATTGTTAGAGAGTGTAGAAAGCAAGAGCGTGCTTCTTGCTCTAAAGCAGAGTGTGTTTCATGGATGAGAACTGTGCAGTTGTTTCACTTAAGAAATGGAGTTAAATCCCAGGCTCTTTGTCTTCCTATAAGCAAGACTTCATTTCAGGTAATTGCAGTCCCTTTTCAGCTCCAATGAAGCCACATTGTTCACGAAGCTCACATGGTTCACGCACTTAACTGAAAAGCATTGGATGTTACAGGACGTGTGCTTTGTATCAGATTCCAAAGCAGATTTGAACTAGATATCGTCCGTATTTGTAGGCAGCACCGTTCTTTTGATCTGAGCACAGTCACGTTTCCTGCTGTATTAGAGACTTTAGAAAGCAAGAGCGTGCTTCTTGCACTAAAGCAGAGTGTGTTTCATGGATGAGAACTGTGCAGTGTGTTTCCCTTTAGAAATGGAGTTAAATCCCTGGCTCTGTGTCTTCCTACTAGCAAGACATCTTTTCAGGTAAACGCAGTCCGTTTTCAGCTCAAATGAAGCTACATCGTTCACGAAGCTCACTCGTTTCACTCTCTTAACTGAAAAGCATTTGATGCTAGAGGACCTGTGGTTTTTATCAGTTTCAGAACCAGAGTTAAACTAGACATGGTCCATATGTGTAAGAAAATTAGTCCTTTGGTTTTGATCACACTCACGTTTACTGCTGTATTAGAGACTCTAGAAAGCAAGAATGTGCTTCTTGCACTAAAGCAGAGTGTTTTTCATGGGTGGGAACTGTGCTGAGTGTTGCCCTTAAGAAATGGAATTAAGTCCCAGGCTATGTGTCTTCCTACAAGCAAGACTTTGTTTCAGGTAAACGCTGTCACTTCTCAGCTCAATGAAGCTACATTGTTCACGAAGCTCACATGTTTTTTCGCTCTTAACTGAAAAGCACTTGATACTAGTGGACCTGTGGTTTGTATCAGTTTCAGAAGCAGAGTTGAACTAGATGTTGTCCATATGTGTAGGAAACACCGTTCTTTTGTTTTGAGCACACTCACATTTCCTGCTTTGTTAGAGACTCTGGAAAGCAAGAGCCTTCTTCATGCTCTAAAGCAGAGTGTGTTTCATGGATGAGAACTGTGCTGTGTGTTCCCCTTCAGAAATGGAGTTAAATCCCAGGCTCTGTTTCTTCCTACAAGCAAGACTTTGTTTCAGGTAAATGCAGTCAATTTTCAACTCAATGAAGCTACATTGTTCTCGAAGATTACATGTTTATCGCGCTTAAATTAAAAGCATTGGATGCTAGATGACCTGTGGTTTGTATCAGTTTCAGAAGCAGAGTTGAACTAGATATGTTCCATATGTGTAGGAAAAACAGTCATTTGGTTATGATCACACTCAATTTTCTTGATGTGTTAGAGACTCTAGAGAGCAAGAGCGTGCTTCTTGGTCTAAAGCAGAGTGAGTTTCATGGATGGGAACTGTGCTGAGTGTTGCCCTTAAGAAATGGAGTTAAATCCCAGGCTATGTGTCTTCCTACAAGCAAGACTTCATTTCAGGTAAACACCGTCCCTTTTCAGATCAAATGAATCTACATTGTTCACAAAGCTCACATGTTTTTTCCCTCTTAACTGAAAAGCACTTGATGCTAGTGGACCTGTGGTCTGTATCAGTTTCAGAAGCGGATTTGAACTAGATGTTGTCCATATGGGTAGGAAACACTGTTCTTTTGTTTTGAGCACACTCACATTACCTGCTTTGTTAGAGATTCTAGAAAGCAAGAGCGTTCTTCTTGCTCTAAAGCAGAGTGTGTTTCATGGATGAGAACTGTGCTGTGTGTTCCCCTTCAGAAATGGAGTTAAATCCCAGGCTCTGTTTCTTCCTACAAGCAAGACTTTGTTTCAGGTAAATGTAGTCACTTTTCAGCTCAATGAAACTACATCGTTCACAAAGCTCACACTTTTATCGTGCTTAACTGAATTGCATTGGATGTTAGAGCACCTGTGGTTTGTATCAGTTTCAGAAGCAGAGTTGAACTAGATGTTGTCCATATGGGTAGGAAAAACCGTTCTTTTGTTTTGAGCACACTCATATTTCCTGCTTTGTTAGAGACTCTAGAAAGCAAGAGCGTACTTCTTGCTCTAAAGCAGAGTGTGTTTAATGGAAGAGAACTGTGCTGTGTGTTTCCCTTCAGAAATAGAGTTAAATCCCAGGTTCTATGTCTGCCTACAAGCAAGACTTTGTTTCAGGTAAAGGCTGTCACTTTTCAGCTCAATGAAGCTACATTGTTCTCGAAGATTACATGTTTATCGCGCTTAACTGAAAAGCATTTGATGCTAGATGACCTGTGATTTGTATCAGTTTCAGAAGCAGAGTTGAACTAGATATGGTCCATATGTGTAGGAAAAACAGTCATTTGGTTATGATCACACTCACTTCTCATGATGTGTTAGAGACTCTAGAGAGCAAGAGCATATTTCTTGCTCTAAAGCAGAGTGAGTTTCATGGATGGGAACTGTGCTGAGTGTTGCCCTTCAGAAATGGAGTTAAATCCCAGGCTCTGTTTCTTCCTACAAGCAAGACTTTGTTTCAGGTAAACGCAGTCCCTTTACAGCTCAGAGAAGCTACATCGTTCAAGAAGCTCACACTGTTCTCGCTCTTAACTGAGAAGCATTGGATGTTAGAAGACCTGTAGTGTGTATCAGTTTCAGAAGCAGAGTTCGACTAGATGTTGTTCATATGGGTAGGAAACACCGTTCTTTTGTTTAGAGCACACTCACATTTCTTGCATTGTTAGAGAGTGTAGAAAGCAAGAGCGTGCTTCTTGCTCTAAAGCAGAGTGTGTTTCATGGATGAGAACTGTGCAGTTGTTTCACTTAAGAAATGGAGTTAAATCCCAGGCTCTTTGTCTTCCTATAAGCAAGACTTCATTTCAGGTAATTGCAGTCCCTTTTCAGCTCCAATGAAGCCACATTGTTCACGAAGCTCACATGGTTCACGCACTTAACTGAAAAGCATTGGATGTTACAGGACGTGTGCTTTGTATCAGATTCCAAAGCAGATTTGAACTAGATATCGTCCGTATTTGTAGGCAGCACCATTCTTTTGATCTGAGCACAGTCACGTTTCCTGCTGTATTAGAGACTTTAGAAAGCAAGAGCGTGCTTCTTGCACTAAAGCAGAGTGTGTTTCATGGATGAGAACTGTGCAGTGTGTTTCCCTTTAGAAATGGAGTTAAATCCCTGGCTCTGTGTCTTCCTACTAGCAAGACATCTTTTCAGGTAAACGCAGTCCGTTTTCAGCTCAAATGAAGCTACATCGTTCACAAAGCTCACTCGTTTCACTCTCTTAACTGAAAAGCATTTGATGCTAGAGGACCTGTGGTTTGTATCAGTTTCAGAACCAGAGTTAAACTAGACATGGTCCATATGTGTAAGAAAATTTGTCCTTTGGTTTTGATCACACTCACGTTTACTGCTGTATTAGAGACTCTAGAAAGCAAGAATGTGCTTCTTGCACTAAAGCAGAGTGTTTTTCATGGGTGGGAACTGTGCTGAGTGTTGCCCTTAAGAAATGGAGTTAAGTCCCAGGCTATGTGTCTTCCTACAAGCAAGACTTTGTTTCAGGTAAACGCTGTCACTTTTCAGCTCAATGAAGCTACATTGTTCACGAAGCTCACATGTTTTTTCGCTCTTAACTGAAAAGCACTTGATGCTAGTGGACCTGTGGTTTGTATCAGTTTCAGAAGCAGAGTTGAACTAGATGTTGTCCATATGGGTAGGAAACACTGTTCTTTTGTTTTGAGCACACTCATATTTCCTGCTTTGTTAGAGACACTAGAAAGCAAGAGGGTACTTCTTGCTCTAAAGCAGAGTGTGTTTAATGGAAGAGAACTGTGCTGTGTGTTTCCCTTCAGAAATGGAGTTAAATCCCAGGTTCTATGTCTGCCTACAAGCAAGACTTTGTTTCAGGCAAAGGCTGTCTCTTTTCAGCTCAATGAGCTAAATTGTTCTCGAAGCTTACGTGTTTATCGCGCTTAACTGAAAAGCATTTGATGCTAGATGACCTGTAGTTTGTATCAGTTTCAGAAGCAGAGTTGAACTAGATATGTTCCATATGTGTAGGAAAAACAGTCCTTTGGTTATGATCACATTCACTTTTCTTGCTGTATTAGAGACTCTAGAGAGCAAGAGCCTGCTTCTTGCTCTAAAGCAGAGTGAGTTTCATGGATGGGAACTGTGCTGAGTGTTGCCCTTCAGAAATGGAGTTAAATCCCAGGCTCTGTTTCTTCCTACAAGCAAGACTTCGTTTCAGGTAAACGCAGTCCCTTTACAGCTCAGAGAAGCTACATCGTTCATGAAGCTCACACTGTTCTCGCTCTTAACTGAGAATCATTGGATGTTAGAAGACCTGTAGTGTGTATCAGTTTCAGAAGCAGAGTTCGACTAGATGTTGTTCATATGGGTAGGAAACACCGTTTTTTGTTTAGAGCACACTCACATTTCCTGCACTGTTAGAGATTCTAGAAAGCAAGAGCATGCTTCTTGCTCTAAAGCAGAGTGTGTTTCATGGATGAGAACTGAGCAGTTGTTTCACCTCAGAAATGGAGTTAAATCCCAGGCTCTTTGTCTTCCTACAAGCAAGACTTCATTTCAGGTAATTGCAGTCCCTTTTCAGCACAAATGAAGCTACATTGTTCACGAAGCTCACATGTTTCACGCACTTAACTGAAAAGCATTGGATGTTACAGGACAGGTGCTTTGTATCAGATTCCGAAGCAGATTTGAACTAGATATCGTCCGTATTTGTAGGAAACACTGTTATTTTGATCTGAGCACACTCACGTTTCCTGCTGTATTAGAGACTTTAGAAAGCAAGAGCCTGCTTTTTGCTCTAAAGCAGAGTGTGTTTCATGGATGAGAACTGTGCAGTGTGTTTCCCTTTAGAAATGGAGTTAAATCCCAGGCTCTGTGTCTTCCTACTAGCAAGACATCGTTTCAGGTAAACGCAGTCCGTTTTCAGCTCAAATGAAGCTACATCGTTCATGAAGCTCACTCGTTTCTTTCTCTTAACAGAAAAGCACTTGATGCTAGAGGACCTGTGGTTTGTATCAGTTTCAGAAGCAGAGTTGAACTGCACATGGTCCATATGTTTAAGAAAATCAGTCCTCTTGTTTTGATCACACTCACGTTTCCTGCTGTATTAGAGACTCTAGAATGCAAGAATTTGCTTCTTGCTCTAAAGCAGAGTGTTTTTCATCGGTGGGAACTGTGCTGAGTGTTGCCCTTAAGAAATGGAGTTAAATCCCAGGCTATGTGTCTTCCTACAAGCAAGACATCGTTTCAGGTAAACGCAGTCCGTTTTCAGCTCAAATGAAGCTACATCGTTCCCGAAGCTCACTCGTTTCTGTCTCTTAACAGAAAAGCATTTCATGTTAGAGCACCTGTGGTTTGTATCAGTTTCAGAAGCAGAGTTGAACTAGATGTTGCCCATATGGGTAAGAAACAATGTTCTTTTGTTTTGAGCACACTCATATTTCCTGCTTTGTTAGAGACTCTACAAAGCAAGAGCATTCTTCTTGCTCTAAAGCAGAGTGTGTTTCAGGCAAGAGAACGGTGCTGTGTGTTTCCGTTCAGAAATGGAGTTAAATCCCAGGCTATGTGTCTAACTACAAGCAAGACTTCGTTTCAGGTAAACGCAATCCCTTTTCAGCTCAAATGAAGCTACATTGTTCACGAAGCTCACATGTTTCTCGCTCTTAACTGAAAAGCATTTCATGTGAGAGCACCTGTGGTTTGTATCAGTTTCAGAAGCAGAGTTGAACTAGATGTTATCCATATGGGTAGGAAACACCGTTCTTTTGTTTTGAGCACACTCATATTTCCTGCTTTGTTAGAGACTCTAGAAAGCAAGAGCATACTTCTTGCTCTAAAGCAGAGTGTGTTTCAGGGAAGAGAACGGTGCTGTGTGTTTCCCTTCAGAAATGGAGTTAAATCCCAGGTTCTGTGTCTGCCTAGAAGCAAGAGATTGTTTCAGGTAAAGGCTGTCACTTTTCAGCTCAATGAAGCTATATTGTTCTCGAAGCTTACATGTTTATCGCGCTTAACTGAAAAGCATTTGATACTAGATGACCTGTGGTTTGTATCAGTTTCAGAAGCAGAGATTAACTTGATATGTTCCATATGTGTAGGAAAAACAGTCCTTTGGTTATGATCACACTCACATTTCTTGCTGTATTAGAGACCCTAGAGAGCAAGAGCATGAGTCTTGCTCTAAAGCAGAGTGTGTTTCATGGATGGGAACTGTGCTGAGTGTTTCCCTTCAGAAATGGAGTTAAATCCCAAGCTCTGTTTCTTCCAACAAGCAAGATTTCATTTCAGGTAAACGCAGTCCCTTTATTGCTCAGAGAAGCTACATCGTTCACGAAGCTCACACTGTTCTCGCTCTTAACTGAGAAGCATTGGATGTTAGAAGACCTGTAGTGTGTATCAGTTTCAGAAGCAGAGTTCGACTAGATGTTGTTCATATGGGTAGGAAACACCGTTCTTTTGTTTAGAGCACACTCACATTTCTTGCATTGTTAGAGAGTGTAGAAAGCAAGAGCGTGCTTCTTGCTCTAAAGCAGAGTGTGTTTCATGGATGAGAACTGTGCAGTTGTTTCACTTCAGAAATGGAGTTAAATCCCAGGCTCTTTGTCTTCCTATAAGCAAGACTTCATTTCAGGTAATTGAAGTCCCTTTTCAGCTCCAATGAAGCTACATTGTTCACGAAGCTCACATGTTTCACACACTTAACTGAAAAGCATTGGATGTTACAGGACGTGTGCTTTGTATCAGATTCCAAAGCAGATTTGAACTAGATATCGTCCGTATTTGTAGGCAACACCGTTCTTTTGATCTGAGCACAGTCACGTTTCCTGCTGTATTAGAGACTTTAGAAAGCAAGAGCGTGCTTCTTGCACTAAAGCAGAGTGTGTTTCATGGATGAGAAGTGTGCAGTGTGTTTCCCTTTAGAAATGGAGTTAAATCCCTGGCTCTGTGTCTTCCTACTAGCAAGACATCATTTCAGGTAAACGCAGTCCGTTTTCAGCTCAAATGAAGCTACATCGTTCACGAAGCTCACTCGTTTCACTCTCTTAACTGAAAAGCATTTGATGCTAGAGGACCTGTGGTTTTTATCAGTTTCAGAACCAGAGTTAAACTAGACATGGTCCATATGTGTAAGAAAATTAGTCCTTTGGTTTTGATCACACTCACGTTTACTGCTGTATTAGAGACTCTAGAAAGCAAGAATGTGCTTCTTGCACTAAAGCAGAGTGTTTTTCATGGGTGGGAACTGTGCTGAGTGTTGCCCTTAAGAAATGGAATTAAGTCCCAGGCTATGTGTCTTCCTACAAGCAAGACTTTGTTTCAGGTAAACGCTGTCACTTCTCAGCTCAATGAAGCTACATTGTTCACGAAGCTCACATGTTTTTTCGCTCTTAACTGAAAAGCACTTGATACTAGTGGACCTGTGGTTTGTATCAGTTTCAGAAGCAGAGTTGAACTAGATGTTGTCCATATGTGTAGGAAACACCGTTCTTTTGTTTTGAGCACACTCATATTTCCTGCTTTGTTAGAGACTCTGGAAAGCAAGAGCATTCTTCATGCTCTAAAGCAGAGTGTGTTTCATGGATGAGAACTGTGCTGTGTGTTCCCCTTCAGAAATGGAGTTAAATCCCAGGCTCTGTTTCTTCCTACAAGCAAGACTTCGTTTCAGGTAAACGCAGTCCCTTTACAGCTCAGAGAAGCTACATCGTTCACGAAGCTCACACTGTTCTCGCTCTTAAGTGAGAAGCATTGGATGTTAGAAGACCTGTAGTGTGTATCAGTTTCAGAAGCAGAGTTCAACTAGATGTTGTTCATATGGGTAGGAAACACCGTTCTTTTGTTTGGAGCACACTCACATTTCCTGCATTGTTAGAGAGTCTAGAAAGCAAGAGCGTGCTTCTTGCTCTAAAGCAGAGTGTGTTTCATGGATGAGAACTGTGCAGTTGTTTCACTTCAGAAATGGAGTTAAATCCCAGGCTCTTTGTCTTCCTACAAGCAAGACTTCATTTCAGGTAATTGCAGTCCCTTTTCAGCTCAAATGAAGCTACATTGTTCACGAAGCTCACATGTTTCACGCACTTAACTGAAAAGCATTGGATGTTACAGAACGTGTGCTTTGTATCAGATTCCGAAGCAGATTTGAACTAGATATCGTCCGTATTTGTAGGCAGCACCGTTCTTTTGATCTGAGCCCACTCACGTTTCCTGCTGTATTAGAGACTTTAGAAAGCAAGAGCGTGCTTTTTGCTCTAAAGCAGAGTGTTTTCCATGGGTGGAAACTGTGCTGAGTGTTGCCCTTAAGAAATGGAGTTAAATCCCAGGCTATGTGTCTTCCTACAAGCAAGACTTCATTTCAGGTATATGCAGTCCCTTTTTAGCACATATGAAGCTTCAGTGTTCACGAAGCTTACATGTTTCTCGCTCTTAAATGAAAAGCACTTGATGCTAGTGAACCTGAGGTTTGTGTCAGTTTCAGAAGCAGAGTTGAACTAGATGATGTCCATATGGTAGGAAACACCGTTCATTTGTTTTGAGCACACTCACATTTGCTGCTTTGTTACAGACTCCAGAAAGCAAGAGCGTGCTTCTTGCCCTAAAGCAGAGTGTGTTTCATGGATGAGAACTATGCAGTGTGTTTCCCTTTAGAAATGGAGTTATATCCCAGGCTCTGTGTCTTCATACTAGCAGGACATCGTTTCAGGTAAACACAGTCCCTTTTCAGCTCAAACGAAGCTACATCGTTCACGAAGCTCACTCGTTTCTGTCTCTTAACAGAAAAGCATTTGATGCTAGAGGCCCTGTGGTTTGTATCAGTTTCAGAAGCAGAGTTGAACTAGACATGGTCCATATGTGTAAGAAAATCAGTCCTTTGGTTTTGATCACACTCATGTTTCCTGCTGTATTAGAGACTCTAGAAAGCAAGAATGTGCTTCTTGCTCTAAAGCAGAGTGTATTTCATGGGTGCGAACTGTGCTGAGTGTTGCCCTTCAAAAATGGAGTTAAATCCCAGGCTATGTGTCTTCCTACAAGCAAGACTTCGTTTCAGGTAAACACAGTCCCTTTTCAGCTCAAATGAAGCTACATCGTTCACGAAGCTCACGTGATTTTTCGCTCATAACTGAAAAGCACTTGATGCTAGTGGACCTGTGGTTTGTATCAGTTTCAGAAGCAGAGTTGAACTAGATGTTGTCCATATGTGTAGGAAACACCGTTCTTTTGTTTTGAGCACACTCATATTTCCTGCTTTGTTAGAGACTCTAGAAAGCAAGAGCGTACTTCTTGCTCTAAAGCAGAGTGTGTTTAATGGAAGAGAACTGTGCTGTGTGTTTCCCTTCAGAAATAGAGTTAAATCCCAGGTTCTATGTCTGCCTACAAGCAAGACTTTGTTTCAGGTAAGGCTGTCACTTTTCAGCTCAATGAAGGTACATTGTTCTCGAAGATTACATGTTTATCGCGCTTAACTGAAAAGCATTTGATGCTAGATGACCTGTAGTTTGTATCAGTTTCAGAAGCAGAGTTGAACTAGATATGTTCCATATGTGTAGGAAAAACAGTCCTTTGGTTATGATCACATTCACTTTTCTTGCTGTATTGGAGACTCTAGAGAGCAAGAGCCTGCTTCTTGCTCTAAAGCAGAGTGAGTTTCATGGATGGGAACTGTGCTGAGTGTTGCCCTTCAGAAATGGAGTTAAATCCCAGGCTCTGTTTCTTCCTACAAGCAAGACTTCGTTTCAGGTAAACGCAGTCCCTTTACAGCTCAGAGAAGCTCCATCGTTCACGAAGCTCACACTGTTCTCGCTCTTAACTGAGAATCATTGGATGTTAGAAGACCTGTCGTGTGTATCAGTTTCAGAAGCAGAGTTCGACTAGATGTTGTTCATATGGGTAGGAAACACCGTTCTTTTGTTTAGAGCACACTCACATTTCCTGCACTGTTAGAGATTCTAGAAAGCAAGAGCATGCTTCTTGCTCTAAAGCAGAGTGTGTTTCATGGATGAGAACTGAGCAGTTGTTTCACCTCAGAAATGGAGTTAAATCCCAGGCTCTTTGTCTTCCTACAAGCAAGACTTCATTTCAGGTAATTGCAGTCCCTTTTCAGCACAAATGAAGCTACATTGTTCACGAAGCTCACATGTTTCACGCACTTAACTGAAAAGCATTGGATGTTACAGGACAGGTGCTTTGTATCAGATTCCGAAGCAGATTTGAACTAGATATCGTCCGTATTTGTAGGAAACACTGTTATTTTGATCTGAGCACACTCACGTTTCCTGCTGTATTAGAGACTTTAGAAAGCAAGAGCCTGCTTTTTGCTCTAAAGCAGAGTGTGTTTCATGGATGAGAACTGTGCAGTGTGTTTCCCTTTAGAAATGGAGTTAAATCCCAGGCTCTGTGTATTCCTACTAGCAAGACATCGTTTCAGGTAAACACAGTCCGTTTTCAGCTCAAATGAAGCTACATCGTTCATGAAGCTCACTCGTTTCTGTCTCTTAACAGAAAAGCACTTGATGCTAGAGGACCTGTGGTTTGTATCAGTTTCAGAAGCAGAGTTAAACTGCACATGGTCCATATGTTTAAGAAAATCAGTCCTCTTGTTTTGATCACACTCACGTTTCCTGCTGTATTAGAGACTCTAGAATGCAAGAATTTGCTTCTTGCTCTAAAGCAAAGTGTTTTTCATCGGTGGGAACTGTGCTGAGTGTTGCCCTTAAGAAATGGAGTTAAATCCCAGGCTATGTGTCTTCCTACAAGCAAGACATCGTTTCAGGTAAACGCAGTCCGTTTTCAGCTCAAATGAAGCTACATCGTTCAAGAAGCTCACTCGTTTCTGTCTCTTAACAGAAAAGCATTTCATGTTAGAGCACCTGTGGTTTGTATCAGTTTCAGAAGCAGGGTTGAACTAGATGTTGCCCATATGGGTAAGAAACAATGATCTTTTGTTTTGAGCACACTCATATTTCCTGCTTTGTTAGAGACTCTACAAAGCAAGAGCATTCTTCTTGCTCTAAAGCAGAGTGTGTTTCAGGGAAGAGATCGTTGCTGTGTGTTTCCGTTCAGAAATGGAGTTAAATCCCAGGCTATGTGTCTAACTACAAGCAAGACTTCGTTTCAGGTAAACGCAATCCCTTTTCAGCTCAAATGAAGCTACATTGTTCACGAAGCTCACATGTTTCTCGCTCTTAACTGAAAAGCATTTCATGTGAGAGCACCTGTGGTTTTTATCAGTTTCAGAAGCAGAGTTGAACTAGATGTTGTCCATATGGGTAGGAAACACTGTTCTTTTGTTTTGAGCACACTCATATTTCCTGCTTTGTTAGAGACTCTAGAAAGCAAGAGCATGTTTCTTGCTCTAAAGCAGAGTGTGTTTCATGGATGAGAACAGTGCAGTTGTTTCACTTCAGAAATGGAGTTAAATCCCAGGCTCTTTGTCTTCCTACAAGCAAGACTTCATTTCAGGTAATTGCAGTCCCTTTTCAGCTCAAATGAAGCTAAATTGTTCTCGAAGCTCACATGTTTCACGCACTTAACTGAAAAGCATTGGATGTTACAGGACGTGTGCTTTGTATCAGATTCCAAAGCAGATTAGAACTAGATATCGTCCGTATTTGTAGGAAACACCGTTCTTTGATCTGAGCACACTCACGATTCCTGCTGTATTAGAGACTTTAGAAAGCAAGAGCCTGCTTCTTGCTCTAAAGCAGAGTGGGTTTCATGGATGAGAACTGTGCAGTGTGTTTCCCTTTAGAAATGGAGTTAAATCCCAGGCTCTGTGTCTTCTTACTAGCAAGACATCGTTTCAGGTAAACACAGTCCGTTTTCAGCTCAAACGAAGCTACATCGTTCACGAAGCTCACTCGTTTCTGTCTCTTAACTGAAAAGCATTTGATGCTAGAGGACCTGTGGGTTGTATCAGTTTCAGAAGCAGAGTTGAAGTAGACATGGTCCATATGTGTAAGAAAATCAGTCCTTTGGTTTTGATCACAGTCATGTTTCCTTCTGTATTAGAGACTCTAGAAAGCAAGAATGTGCTTCTTGCTCTAAAGCAGAGTGTTTTTCATGGGTGGGAACTGTGCTGAATGTTGCCCTTAAGAAATGGAGTCAAATCCCAGGCTATGTGTCTTCCTACAAGCAAGACTTCGTTTCAGGTAAACGCAATCCCTTTTCAGCTCAAATGAAGCTACATTGTTCACGAAGCTCACATGTTTCTTGCTCTTAACTGAAAAGCCTTTCATGTGAGAGCACCTGTGGTTTGTATCAGTTTCAGAAGCAGAGTTGAACTAGATGTTGTACATATGGGTAGGAAACACTGTTCTTTTGTTTTGAGCACACTCACATTTCCTGCATTGTTAGAGAGTGTAGAAAGCAAGAGCGTGCTTCTTGCTCTAAAGCAGAGTGTGTTTCATGGATGAGAACTGTGCAGTTGTTGCACTTCAGAAATGGAGTTAAATCCCAGGCTCTTTGTCATCCTACAAGCAAGACTTCATTTCAGGTAATTGCAGTCCCTTTTCAGCTCAAATGAAGCTACATTGTTCACGAAGCTCACGTGTTTCACGCACTTAACTGAAAAGCATTGGATGTTACAGGACGTGTGCTTTGTATCAGATTCCGAAGCAGATGTGAACTAGATATCGTCCGTATTTGTAGGAAACACCTCCATTTTGACCTGAACACACTCACGTTTCCTGCTGTATTAGAGACTTTTGAAAGCAAGAGCGTGCTTCTTGCTCTAAAGCAGGCTGTTTTTCATGGGTGGAAACTGTGCTGAGTGTTGCCCTTAAGAAATGGAGTTAAATCCCAGGCTATGTGTCTTCCTACAAGCAAGACTTCATTTCAGGTATATGCAGCCCCTTTTCAGCTCATATGAAGCTTCATTGTTCACGAAGCTTACATGTTTCTCGCTCTTAAATGAAAAGCTCTTGATGCTAGTGAACCTGAGGTTTGTGTCAGTTTCAGAAGCAGAGTTGAACTAGATGTTGTCCATATGGGTAGGAAACACCGTTCATTTGCTTTGAGCACACTCACATTTGCTGCTTTGTTACAGACTCTAGAAAGCAAGAGTGTGCTTCTTGCCCTAAAGCAGAGTGTGTTTCATGGATGAGAACTATGCAGTGTGTTTCCCTTTAGAAATGGAGTTATATCCCAGGCTCTGTGTCTTCCTACTAGCAGGACATCGTTTCAGGTAAACACAGTCCCTTTTCAGCTCAAACGAAGCTACATCGTTCACGAAGCTCACTCGTTTCACTCTCGTAACTGAAAAGCATTTGATGCTAGAGGACCTGTGGTTTGTATCAGTTTCAGAAGCAGAGTTGAACTAGACATGGTCCATATGTGTAAGAAAATCAGATCTTTGGTTATGATCACACTCAAGTTTCCTGCTGTATTAGAGATTCTAGAAAGCAAGAATGTGCTTCTTGCTCTAAAGCAGAGTGTATTTCATGGGTGCGAACTATGCTGAGTGTTGCCCTTCAAAAATGGAGTTAAATCCCAGGCTATGTGTCTTCCTACATGCAAGACTTCGTTTCAGGTAAACACAGTCCGTTTTCAGCTCAAACAAAGCTACATCATTCACGAAGCTCACTCGTTTCTGTCTCTTAACAGAAAAGCATTTGATGCTAGAGGACCTGTGGTTTGTATCAGTTTCAGAAGCAGAGTTGAACTAGATGTTGTCCATATGGGTAGGAAACACAGTTCTTTTGTTTTGAGCACACTCATATTTCCTGCTTTGTTAGAGACTCTAGAAAGCAAGAGCGTACTTCTTGCTCTAAAGGAGAGTGTATTTAATGGAAGAGAACTGTGCTGTGTGTTTCCCTTCAGAAATGGAGTTAAATCCCAGGTTCTGTGTCTGCCTACAAGCAAGACTTTCTTTCAGATAAAGGCTGTCACTTTTCAGCTCAATGAAGCTACATTGTTCTCGAAGCTTACATGTTTATCGCGCTTAACTGAAAAGCATTTGATGCTAGATGACCTGTAGTTTGTATCAGTTTCAGAAGCAGAGTTGAACTAGATATGATCCATATGTGTAGGAAAAACAGTCCTTTGGTTATGATCACATTCACTTTTCTTGCTGTATTAGAGACTCTAGAGAGCAACAGCATGAGTCTTGCTCTAAAGCAGAGTGTGTTTCATGGATGGGAACTGTGCTGAGTGTTGCCCTTCAGAAATGGAGCTAAATCCAAGGCTCTGTTTCTTCCAACAAGCAAGACTTCGTTTCAGGTAAACGCAGTCCCTTTACAGCTCAGAGAAGCTACATCGTTCATGAAGCTCACACTGTTCTCGTACTTAACTGAGAAGCATTGGTTGTTAAAAGACTTGTAGTGTGTAACAGTTTCAGAAGCAGATTTCAACTAGATGTTGTCCATATGGGTAGAAAACACCGTTCTTTTGTTTAGAGCCCACTCATATTTCCTGCATTGTTAGAGAGTCTAGAAAGCAAGAGCGTGCTTCTTGCTATAAAGCAGAGTGTGCTTCATGGATGAGAACTGTACAGTGTGTTTCACTTCAGAAATGTAGTTAAATCCCAGGCTCTTTGTCTTCCTACAATCAAGACTTCATTTCAGGTAATTGCAGTCCCTTTTCAGCTCAAATGAAGCTACATTGTTCACGAAGCTTACATGTTTCTTGCTCTTAACTGAAAAGCACTTGATGCTAGTGAACCTGTGGTTTGTATCAGTTCCAGAAGCAGAGTTGAACTAGATATGGTCCATAAGTGTAGGAAAAACGGTCATTTGGTTATGATCACACTCACTTTTCTTGCTGTGTTAGAGACTCTAGAGAGCAAGAGAGTGCTTCTTGCTCTAAAGCAGAGTGAGTTTCATGGATAGGAACTGTGCTGAGTGTTGCCCTTCAGAAATGGAGTTAAATCCCAGGCTCTGTTTCTTCCTACAAGCAAGACTTCGTTTCAGGTAAACGCAGTCCCTTTACAGCTCAGAGAAGCTACATCGTTCACGAAGCTCACACTGTTCTCGCTCTTAACTGAGAAGCATTGGATGTTAGAAGACCTGTAGTGTGTATCAGTTTCAGAAGCAGAGTTCGACTTGATGTTGTCCATATGGGTAGGAAACACTGTCTTTTGTTTAGAGCACACTCACATTTCCTGCATTGTTAGAGAGTCTAGAAAGCAAGAGCATGCTTCTTGCACTAAAGCAGAGTGTGTTTCATAGATGAGAACTGTGCAGATGTTTCACTTCAGAAATGGAGTTAAATCCCAGGCTCTTTGTCATCCTACAAGCAAGACTTCATTTCAGGTAATTGCAGGCCCTTTTCAGCTCGAATGAAGCTAAATTCTTCACGAAGCTCACATGTTTCACGCACTTAACTGAAAAGCATTGGATGTTACAGGACGTGTGCTTTGTATCAGATTCTGAAGCAGATTTGAACTAGATATCGTCCGTATTTGTAGGAAACACCGTTATTTTGATCTGAGCACACTCACGTTTCCTGCTGTATTAGAGACTTTAGAAAGCAAGAGCCTGCTTCTTGCTCTAAAGCAGAGTGTGTTTGAGGGAAGAGAACGGTGCTGTGTGTTTCCGTTCAGAAATGGAGTTAAATCCCAGGCTATGTGTCTTCCTACAAGCAAGACTTCGTTTCAGGTAAACGCAATCCCTTTTCAGCTCAAATGATGCTACATTGTTCACGAAGCTCACATGTTTCTCGCTCTTAACTGAAAAGCATTTCATGTGAGAGCACCTGTGGTTTGTATCAGTTTCAGAAGCAGAGTTGAACTAGATGTTGTCCATATGGGTAGGAAACACTGTTCTTTTGTTTTGAGCACACTCATATTTCCTGCTTTGTTAGAGACTCTAGAAAGCAAGAGCATGTTTCTTGCTCTAAAGCAGAGTGTGTTTCAGGGAAGAGAATGGTGCTGTGTGTTTCCCTTCAGAAATGGAGTTAAATCCCAGGTTCTGTGTCTGCCTAGAAGCAAGACTTTGTTTCAGGTAAAGGCTGTCACTTTTCAGCTCAATGAAGCTACATTGTTCTCGAAGATTACATGTTTATCGCGCTTAACTGAAAAGCATTTGATGCTAGATGACCTGTGGTTTGTATGAGTTTCAGAAGCAGAGTTTAACTAGATATGTTCCATATGTGTAGGAAAAACAGTCCTTTGGTTATGATCACCCTCACTTTTCTTGCGGTATTAGAGACTCTAGAGAGCAAGAGCATGAGTCTTGCTCTAAAGCAGAGTGTGTTTCATGGATGGGAACTGTGCTGAGTGTTGCCCTTCAGAAATGGAGTTAAATCCCAAGCTCTGTTTCTTACTACAAGCAAGACTTCGTTTCAGGTAAACGCAGTCCCTTTACAGCTCAGAGAAGCTACATCGTTCACGAAGCTCACACTGTTCTCGCTCTTAACTGAGAATCATTGGATGTTAGAAGACCAGTAGTGTGTATCAGTTTCAGAAGCAGAGTTCGACTAGATGTTGTTCATATGGGTAGGAAACACCGTTCTTTTGTTTGGAGCACACTCACATTTCCTGCATTGTTAGAGAGTCTAGAAAGCAAGAGCATGTTTCTTGCTCTAAAGCAGAGTGTGTTTCATGGATGAGAACTGTGCAGTTGTTTCACTTCAGAAATGGAGTTAAATCCCAGGCTCTTTGTCTTCCTACAAGCAAGACTTCATTTCAGGTAATTGCAGTCCCTTTTCAGCTCAAATGAAGCTAAATTGTTCTCGAAGCTCACGTGTTTCTCGCACTTAACTGAAAAGCATTGGATGTTAGAGGACGTGTGCTTTGTATCAGATTCCAAAGCAGATTTGAACTAGATATCGTCCGTATTTGTAGGCAGCACCGTTCTTTTGATCTGAGCACAGTCACGTTTCCTGCTGTATTAATGACTTTAGAAAGCAAGAGCCTGCTTCTTGCTCTAAAGCAGAGTGTGTTTCATGGATGAGAACTGTGCAGTTGTTTCACTTCAGAAATGGAGTTAAATCCCAGGCTCTTTGTCTTCCTACAAGCAAGACTTCATTTCAGGTAATTGCAGTCCCTTTTCAGCTCAAATGAAGCTACATTGTTCACGAAGCTCACATGTTTCACGAACTAAACTGAAAAGCATTGGATGTTACAGGACGTGTGCTTTGTATCAGATTCCGAAGCAGATTTGAACTAGATATCGTCCGTATTTGTAGGAAACACCGCTATTTTGATCTGAACACACTCACGTTTCCTGCTATATTAGAGACTTTAGAAAGCAAGAGCGTGCTTCTTGCTCTAAAGCAGAGTGTATTTCATGGGTGGAAACTGTGCTGAGTGTTACCCTTAAGAAATGGAGTTAAATCCCAGGCTATGTGTCTTCCTACAAGCAAGACTTCCTTTCTGGTAAACGCAATCCCTTTTCAGCTCAAATGAAGCTACATTGTTCACGAAGCTTACATGTTTCTTGCTCTTAACTGAAAAGCACTTGATGCTAGTGAACCTGTGGTTTGTGTCAGTTTCAGAAGCATAGTTGAACTAGACATGGTCCATATGTGTAGGAAAAACAGTCCTTTGGTTATGATCACATTCACTTTTCTTGCTGTATTAGAGACTCTAGAAAGCAAGAGCATGAGTCTTGCTCTAAAGCAGAGTGTGTTTCATGGATGAGAACAATGCAGTGTGTTTCCCTTCAGAAATGGAGTTAAATCCCAGGTTCTGTGTTTGCTTACAAGCAAGACATTGTTTCAGGTAAAGGCTGTCACTTTTCACCTCAATGAAGCTACATTGTTCTGGAATCTTACATGTTTATCGCGCTTAACTGAAAAGCATTTGATGCTAGATGACCTGTGGTTTGTATCAGTTCCAGAAGCAGAGTTGAACTAGATATGTTCCATATGTGTAGGAAAAACAGTCCTTTGGTTATGATCACATTCACTTTTCTTGCTGTATTTGTGACTCTAGAGAGCAAGAGCATGAGTCTTGCTCTAAAGCAGAGTGTGTTTCATGGATGGGAACTGTGCTGAATGTTTCCCTTCAGAAATGGAGTTAAATCCCAGGCTCTGTTTCTTCCTACAAGCAAGACTTCGTTTCAGGTA
This sequence comes from Onychomys leucogaster, assembly GCA_949786385.1. Taxonomy (NCBI): domain Eukaryota; kingdom Metazoa; phylum Chordata; class Mammalia; order Rodentia; family Cricetidae; genus Onychomys; species Onychomys leucogaster. The sequence continues at coordinate 955,777 of CATKUP010000038.1, read as the reverse complement.
AACGCAGTCCCTTTACAGCTCAGAGAAGCTACATCGTTCACGAAGCTCACACTGTTCACGCTCTTAACTGAGAAGCATTGGTTGTTAGAAGACCTGTAGTGTGTATCAGTTTCAGAAACAGAGTTCGACCTGATGTTGTCCATATGGGTAGAAAACATCGTTCTTTTGTTTAGAGCACACTCACGTTTCCTGCATTGTTAGAGAGTCTAGAAAGCAAGAGCGTGCTTCTTGCTCTAAAGCAGAGTGTGTTTCATGGATGAGAACTGTGCAGTGTGTTTCACTTCAGAAATGGAGTTAAATCCCAGGCTCTTTGTCTTCCTACAAGCAAGACTTCATTTCAGGTATATGCAGTCCCTTTTCACCTCAAATGAAGCTACATTGTTCACGAAGCTTACATGTTTCTCGCACTTAACTGAAAAGCACTTCATGCTAGTGAACCTGTGGTTTGTATCAGTTTCAGAAGCAGAGTTGAACTAGATTTTGTCCATATGGGTAGGAGACACCGTTCATATGTTTTGAGCTCACTCACATTTCCTGCTTTGTTAGAGACTCTAGAAAGCAAGAGCTTGCTTTTTTGCCCTAAAGCAGAGTGTGTTTCATGGATGAGAACTATGCAGTGTGTTTCCCATTACAAATGGAGTTATATCCCAGGCTCTGTGTCTTCCTACTAGCAAGACATCGTTTCTGGTAAACACATTCACAATTCAGCTCAAACGAAGCTACATCGTTCACAAAGCTCACTCGTTTCACTCTCGTAACTGAAAAGCATTTGATGCTAGAGGACCTGTGGTTTGTATCAGTTTCAGAAGCAGAGTTGAACTAGACATGGTCCGTATGGGTAAGAAAATCAGGTCTTTGGTTATGATCTCATTCAAGTTTCCTGCTGTTTTATAGATTCTAGAGAGCAAGAGCGTGCTTCTTGCTCTAAATCAGAGTGACTTTTATGGATGGGAACTGTGCTGAGTGTTGCCCTTCAGAAATGGAGTTAAGTCCCAGGCTCTGTTTCTTCCTACAAGCAAGACTTCATTTCAGGTAAACGCAGTCCCTTTACAGCTCAGAGAAGCTACATAGTTAACGAAGCTCACACTGTTCTCGCTCTTAACTGAGAAGCATTGGATGTTAGAAGACCAGTAGTGTGTATCAGTTTCAGAAGCAGAGTTCGACTAGATGTTGTTCATATGGGTAGGAAACACCGTTATTTTGTTTAGAGCACACTCACATTTCCTGCATTGTTAGAGAGTCTAGAAAGCAAGAGCATGTTTCTTGCTCTAAAGCAGGGTGTGTTTCATGGATGAGAACTGTGCAGTTGTTTCACTTCAGAAATGGAGTTAAATCCCAGGCTCTTTGTCTTCCTACTAGCAAGACTTCATTTCAGGAAATTGCAGTCCCTTTTCAGCTCAAATGAAGCTACATTGTTCTCGAAGCTCACATGTTTCTCGCACTTAACTGAAAAGCATTGGATGTTAGAGGACGTGTGCTTTGTATCAGATTCCGAAGCAGATTTGAACTAGATATCATCCGTATTTGTAGGAAACACCGTTCTTTTGATCTGAGCACACTCACGTTTCCTGCTGTATTAGAGACTTAATAAAGCAAGAGCCTGCTTCTTGCTCTAAAGCAGAGTGTGTTTCATGGATGAGAACTGTGCAGGTGTTTTCCTTTAGAAATGGAGTTAAATCCCAGGCTCTGTGTCTTCCTACTAGCAAGACATCGTTTCAGGTAAACGCAGTCCATTGTCAGCTCAAACGAACCTACATCGTTCACAAAGCTCACTCGTTTCTGTCTCTTAACTTAAAAGCATTTGATGCTAGAGGACCTGTGGTTTGTGTCAGTTTCAGAAGCAGAGTTGAACTAGACATGGTCCATATGTGTAAGAAAATCAGTCCTTTGGTTTTGATCACACTCACATTTCCTGCTGTATTAGAGACTCTAGAAATCAAGAATGTGCTTCTTGCTCTAAAGCAGAGTGTTTTTCATGGGTGGGAACTCTGCTGAGTGTTGCCCTTAAGAAATGGAATTAAATCCCAGGCTATGTGTCTTCCTACAGCAAGACTTCGTTTCAGGTAAACGCAATCCCTTTTCAGCTCAAATGAAGCTACATTGTTCACGAAGCTCACATGTTTCTCGCTCTTAACTGAAAAGCATTTCATGTTAGAGCACCTGTGGTTTGTATCAGTTTCAGAAGCAGAGTTGAACTAGATGTTGTCCATATGGGTAGGAAACACTGTTCTTTTGTTTTGAGCACACTCATATTTCCTGCTTTGTTAGAGACTCTAGAAAGCAAGAGCATACTTCTTGCTCTAAAGCAGAGTGTGTTTCAGGGAAGAGAACGGTGCTGTGTGTTTCCCTTCAGAAATGGAGTTAAATCCCAGGTTCTGTTTCTGCCTACAAGCACGACTTTGTTTCAGGTAAAGGCTGTCACTTTTCATCTCAATGAAGCTACATTGTTCTCGAAGCTTACATGCTTATCGCGCTTATCTGAAAAGCATTTGATGCTAGATGACCTGTAGTTTGTATCAGTTTCAGAAGCAGAGTTGAACTAGATATGTTCCATATGTGTAGGAAAAACTGTCCTTTGGTTATGATCACATTCATTTTTCTTGCTGTATTAGAGACTCTAGAGAGCAAGAGCATGAGTCTTGCTCTAAAGCAGAGTGTGTTTCATGGATGGGACTGTGCTGAGTGTTGCCCTTCAGAAATGGAGTTAAACCCCAGTCTTTTTTTTTTTCCTACAAGCAAGACTTCGTTTCAGGTAAACGCAGTCCCTTTACAGCTCAGAAACTACATCATTCACGAAGCTCACACTGTTCACGCTCTTAACTGAGAATCATTGGATGTTAGAAGACCTGTAGTGTGTATCAGTTTCAGAAGCAGAGTTCGACTAGATGTTGTCCATATGAGTATTAAACACCGTTCTTTTGTTTAGAGCACACTCACATTTCCTGCATTGTTAGAGAGTCTAGAAAGCAAGAGCGTGCTTCTTGCTCTAAAGCAGAGTGTGTTTCATGGATGAGAACTGTGCAGTGTGTTTCACTTCAGAAATGGAGTTAAATCCCAGGCTCTTTGTCTTCCTGCAAGCAAGACTTCATTTCAGGTATATGCAGTCCCTTTTCAGCTCAAATGAAGCTACATTGTTCACGAAGCTTACATGTTTCTCGCACTTAACTGAAAAGCACTTGATGCTAGTGAACCTGTGGTTTGTATCAGTTTCAGAAGCAGAGTTGAACTAGATATGGTCCATATGTGTAGGATAAACAGTCCTTTGGTTATGATCACACTAACTTTTTTTGCTGTGTTAGAGACTCTAGAGAGCAAGAGCGTGCTTCTTGCTCTAAATCAGAGTGTGTATCATGGATGAGAAATATGCAGTGTGTTTCCCTTTAGAAATGGAGTTATATCCCAGGCTCTGTGTCTTCCTACTAGCAAGACATCGTTTCTGGTGATCACAGTCCCTTTTCAGCTCAAACGAAGTTACATCGTTCACAAAGCTCACTCGTTTCACTCTCGTAACTGAAAAGCATTTGAAGCTAGAGGACCTGTGGTTTGTATCAGTTTCAGAAGCAGAGTTGAACTAGACATGGTCCATATGTGTAGGAAAAACAGTCCTTTGGTTATGATCACATTCACTTTTCTTGCTGTATTAGAGTCTCTAGAGAGCAAGAGCATGAGTCTTGCTCTAAAGCAGAGTGTGTTTCATGGATGAGAACTATGCAGTGTGTTTCCCTTCAGAAATGGAGTTAAATCCCAGGTTCTGTGTCGGCCTAAAAGCAAGACTTTGTTTCAGGTAAAGGCTGTCACTTTTCAGCTCAATGAAGCTACATTGTTCTCGAAGCTTACATGTTTATCGCACTTAACTGAAAAGCATTTGATGCTAGATGACCTGTGGTTTGTATCATTTTCAGAAGCAGAGTTGAACTAGATGTTGTCCATATGGGTAGGAAACACCATTCTTTTGTTTTGAGCACACTCATATTTCCTGCTTTGTTAGAGAATCTAGAAAGCAAGAGCGTACTTCTTGCTCTAAAGCAGAGTGTGTTTAATGGAAGAGAACTGTGCTGTGTGTTTCCCTTCAGAAATGGATTTAAATCCCAGGTTCTATGTCTGCCTACAAGCAAGACTTTGTTTCAGGTAAAGGCTGTCACTTTTCAGCTCAATGAAGCTACATTGTTCTCGAAGCTTGCATGTTTATCGCGCTTAACTGAAAAGCATTTGATGCTAGATGAACTGTGGTTTGTATCAGTTTCAGAAGCAGAGTTGAACTAGATATGGTCCATATGTGTAGGAAAAACAGTCCTTTGGTTATGATCACACTAACTTTTCTTGCTGTGTTAGAGACTCTAGAGAGCAAGAGCGTGCTTCTTGCTCTAAAGCAGAGTGAGTTTCATGGATGGGAACTGTGCTGAGTGTTGCCCTTCAGAAATGGAGTTAAATCCCAGGCTCTGTTTCTTCCTACAAGCAAGACTTCGTTTCAGGTAAACCCAGTCCCTTTACAGCTCAGAGAAGCTACATCGTTCACAAAGCTCACACTGTTCTCGCTGTTAACTGAGAAGCATTGGATGTTAGAAGACCTGTAGTGTGTATCAGTTTCAGAAGCAGAGTTCGACTAGATGTTGTCCATATGGGTAGGAAACACCGTTCTTTTGTTTAGAGCACACTCACATTTCCTGCATTGTTAGAGAGTCTAGAAAGTAAGAGCGTGTTTCTTGTTCTAAAGCATAGTGTGTTTCATGGATGAGAACTGTGCAATTGTTTCACTTCAGAAATGGAGTTAAATCCCAGGCTCTTTGTCTTCCTACAAGCAAGACTTCATTTCAGGTAATAGCAGTCCCTTTTCAGCTCAAATGAAGCTACATTGTTCTCGAAGCTCACATGTTTCTCGCACTTAACTGAAAAGCATTGGATGTTAGAGGACGTGTGCTTTGTAGTAGTTTCAGAAGCAGAGTTGAACTAGATGTTGTCCATATGTGTAGGAAACACTGTTCTTTTGTTTTGAGCACACTCATATTTCCTGCTTTGTTAGAGACACTAGAAAGCAAGAGCGTACTTCTTGCTCTAAAGCAGAGTGTGTTTAATGGAAGAGAACTGTGCTGTGTGTTTCCCTTCAGAAATGGAGTTAAATCCCAAGTTATTTGTCTGCCTACAAGCAAGACTTTGTTTCAGGTAAAGGCTGTCATTTTTCAGCTCAATGAAGCTACATTCTTCTCGAAGCTTACATGTTTATCACACTTAACTGAAAAGCATTTGATGCTAGATGACCTGTGGTTTGTATCAGTTTCAGAAGCAGAGTTGAACTAGATATGTTCCATATGTGTAGGAAAAACAGTCCTTTGGTTATGATCACACTCACTTTTCTTGATGTATTTGAGACTCTAGAGAGCAAGAGCATGAGTCTTGCTCTAAAGCAGAGTGTGTTTCATGGATGAGAACTGTGCAGTGTGTTTCCCTTCAGAAATGGAGTTAAATCCCAGGCTATGTGTCTTCCTAAAAGCAAGACTTCATTTCAGGTAAACGCAGTCCCTTTTTAGATCAAATGAAGCTACATTGTTCACGAAGCTCACATGTTTCTTGCTCTTAACTGAAAAGCACTTGATGCTAGTGGTCCTGTGGTTTGTATCAGTTTCAGAAGCAGAGTTGAACTAGATGTTGTCCATATGGGTAGGAAACACCGCTCTTTTGTTTTGAGCACACTCACATTTCCTGCTTTGTTAGAGACTCTAGAAAGCAACAACGGGCTTCTTGCACTAAAGCAGAGTGTGTTTCAGGGAAGAGAACAGTTCTGTGTGTTTCCCTTCAGAAATGGAGTTAAATCCCAGGCTCTGTGTCTGCCTATAAGCAAGACTTTGTTTCAGGTAAACGCTGTCACTTTTCAGCTCAATGAAGCTACATTGTTCACGAAGCTCACACGTTTATCGCACTTAAATGAAAAGCATTGGATGTTAGAGGACCAGTGCTTTGTGTGAGATTCCGAAGCAGATTTGAACTAGATATCGTCCGTATTTGTTGGAAACACCGTTCTTTTGATCTGAGCACACTCACGTTTCCTGCTGTATTGGAGACTTTAGAAAGCAAGAGGGTGCCTCTTCCTCTAAAGCAGAGTGTGTTTCATGGATGAGAACTGTGCAGTGTGTTTCCTTTCAGAAATGGAGTTAAATACCAGGCTCTGAGTCTTACTAATAGCAAGAAATCGTTTCAGGTAAACACAGTCCCTTTTCAGCTCAAACGAAGCTACATCGTTCACGAAGCTCACTCGTTTCACTCTCTTAAGTGAAAAGCATTTGATGCTAGAGGACCTGTGGCTTGTATCAGTTTCAGAAGCAGAGTTGAACTAGGTATGGTCCATAAGTGTAGGAAAAACAGTCCTTTGTTTATGATCACACTCACTTTTCTTGCTGTATTAGAGACTATAGAGAGCAAGAGCGTGCTTCTTGCTCTAAAGCAGAGTGTGTTTCATGGATGGGAACTGTGCTGAGTGTTGCCCTTCAGAAATGGAGTTAAATCCCAGGCTCTGTTTCTTCCTACAAGCAAGACTTCGTTTCAGGTAAACGCAGTCCCTTTACAGCTCAGAGAAGCTACATCGTTCACGAAGCTCACACTGTTCTCGCTCTTAACTGAGAAGCATTGGATGTTAGAAGACCTGTAGTGTGTATCAGTTTCAGAAGCAGAGTTCGACTTGATGTTGTCCATATGGGTAGGAAACACTGTCTTTTGTTTAGAGCACACTCACATTTCCTGCATTGTTAGAGATTCTAGAAAGCAAGAGCGTGTTTCTTGCTCTAAAGCAGAGTGTGTTTCATGGATGAGAACTGTGCAGGTGTTTCACTTCAGAAATGGAGTTAAATCCCAGGCTCTTTGTCTTCCTACAAGCAAGACTTCATTTCAGGTAATAGCAGTCCCTTTTCAGCTCAAATGAAGCTACATTGTTCTCAAAGCTCACATGTTTCTCGCACTTAACTGAAAAGCATTGGATGTTAGAGGACGTGTGCTTTGTATCAGAATCTGAAGCAGATTTGAACTAGATATCATCCGTATTTGTAGGAAACACCGTTCTTTTGATCTGAGCACACTCATGTTTCCTGCTGTATTAGAGACTTTAGAAAGCAAGAGCCTGCTTCTTGCTCTAAAGCAGAGTGTGTTTCATGGATGAGAACTGTGCAGTTTGTTTCCATTTAGAAATGGAGTTAAATCCCAGGCTCTGTGTCTTCCTACAAGCAAGACTTCGTTTCAGGTAAACGCAGTCCCTTTACAGCTCAGAGAAGCTACATCGTTCACGAAGCTCACACTGTTCACGCTCTTAACTGAGAAGCATTGGTTGTTAGAAGACCTGTAGTGTGTATCAGTTTCAGAAGCAGAGTTCGACTAGATGTTGTCCATATGGGTAGAAAACATCGTTCTTTTGTTTAGAGCACACTCACGTTTCCTGCATTGTTAGAGAGTCTAGAAAGCAAGAGCGTGCTTCTTGCTCTAAAGCAGAGTGTGTTTCATGGATGAGAACTGTGCAGTGTGTTTCACTTCAGAAATGGAGTTAAATCCCAGGCTCTTTGTCTTCCTACAAGCAAGACTTCATTTCAGGTATATGCAGTCCCTTTTCACCTCAAATGAAGCTACATTGTTCACGAAGCTTACATGTTTCTCGCTCTTAACTGAAAAGCACTTGATGCTAGTGAACCTGTGGTTTTTATCAGTTTCAGAAGCAGAGTTGAACTAGATTTTGTCCATATGGGTAGGAGACACCGTTCATATGTTTTGAGCTCACTCACATTTCCTGCTTTGTTAGAGACTCTAGAAAGCAAGAGCTTGCTTTTTTGCCCTAAAGCAGAGTGTGTTTCATGGATGAGAACTATGCAGTGTGTTTCCCATTACAAATGGAGTTATATCCCAGGCTCTGGGTCTTCCTACTAGCAAGACATCGTTTCTGGTAAACACATTCACAATTCAGCTCAAACGAAGCTACATCGTTCACAAAGCTCACTCGTTTCACTCTCGTAACTGAAAAGCATTTGATGCTAGAGGACCTGTGGTTTGTATCAGTTTCAGAAGCAGAGTTGAACTAGACATGGTCCGTATGGGTAAGAAAATCAGGTCTTTGGTTATGATCTCATTCAAGTTTCCTGCTGTTTTAGAGATTCTAGAGAGCAAGAGCGTGCTTCTTGCTCTAAATCAGAGTGAGTTTTATGGATGGGAACTGTGCTGAGTGTTGCCCTTCAGAAATGGAGTTAAGTCCCAGGCTCTGTTTCTTCCTACAAGCAAGACTTCATTTCAGGTAAACGCAGTCCCTTTACAGCTCAGAGAAGCTACATCGTTCACGAAGCTCACACTGTTCTCGCTCTTAACTGAGAAGCATTGGATATTAGAAGACCAGTAGTGTGTATCAGTTTCAGAAGCAGAGTTCGACTAGATGTTGTTCATATGGGTAGGAAACACCGTTATTGTGTTTAGAGCACACTCACATTTCCTGCATTGTTAGAGAGTCTAGAAAGCAAGAGCATGTTTCTTGCTCTAAAGCAGGGTGTGTTTCATGGATGAGAACTGTGCAGTTGTTTCACTTCAGAAATGGAGTTAAATCCCAGGCTCTTTGTCTTCCTACTAGCAAGACTTCATTTCAGGAAATTGCAGTCCCTTTTCAGCTCAAATGAAGCTACATTGTTCTCGAAGCTCACATGTTTCTCGCACTTAACTGAAAAGCATTGGATGTTAGAGGACGTGTGCTTTGTATCAGATTCCGAAGCAGATTTGAACTAGATATCATCCGTATTTGTAGGAAACACCGTTCTTTTGATCTGAGCACACTCACTTTTCCTGCTGTATTAAAGACTTTATAAAGCAAGAGCCTGCTTCTTGCTCTAAAGCAGAGTGTGTTTCATGGATGAGAACTGTGCAGGTGTTTTCCTTTAGAAATGGAGTTAAATCCCAGGCTCTGTGTCTTCCTACTAGCAAGACATCGTTTCAGGTAAACGCAGTCCATTGTCAGCTCAAACGAACCTACATCGTTCACAAAGCTCACTCGTTTCTGTCTCTTAACTTAAAAGCATTTGATGCTAGAGGACCTGTGGTTTGTGTCAGTTTCAGAAGCAGAGTTGAACTAGACATGGTCCATATGTGTAAGAAAATCAGTCCTTTGGTTTTGATCACACTCACATTTCCTGCTGTATTAGAGACTCTAGAAATCAAGAATGTGCTTCTTGCTCTAAAGCAGAGTGTTTTTCATGGGTGGGAACTGTGCTGAGTGTTGCCCTTAAGAAATGGAATTAAATCCCAGGCTATGTGTCTTCCTACAAGCAAGACTTCGTTTCAGGTAAACGCAATCCCTTTTCAGCTCAAATGAAGCTACATTGTTCACGAAGCTCACATGTTTCTCGCTCTTAACTGAAAAGCATTTCATGTTAGAGCACCTGTGGTTTGTATCAGTTTCAGAAGCAGAGTTGAACTAGATGTTGTCCATATGGGTAGGAAACACTGTTCTTTTGTTTTGAGCACACTCATATTTCCTGCTTTGTTAGAGACTCTAGAAAGCAAGAGCATACTTCTTGCTCTAAAGCAGAGTGTGTTTCAGGGAAGAGAACGGTGCTGTGTGTTTCCCTTCAGAAATGGAGTTAAATCCCAGGTTCTGTTTCTGCCTACAAGCACGACTTTGTTTCAGGTAAAGGCTGTCACTTTTCATCTCAATGAAGCTACATTGTTCTCGAAGCTTACATGCTTATCGCGCTTATCTGAAAAGCATTTGATGCTAGATGACCTGTAGTTTGTATCAGTTTCAGAAGCAGAGTTGAACTAGATATGTTCCATATGTGTAGGAAAAACTGTCCTTTGGTTATGATCACATTCATTTTTCTTGCTTTATTAGAGACTCTAGAGAGCAAGAGCATGAGTCTTGCTCTAAAGCAGAGTGTGTTTCATGGATGGGACTGTGCTGAGTGTTGCCCTTCAGAAATGGAGTTAAACCCCAGTCTTTTTTTTTTTCCTACAAGCAAGACTTCGTTTCAGGTAAACGCAGTCCCTTTACAGCTCAGAAACTACATCATTCACGAAGCTCACACTGTTCTTGCTCTTAACTGAGAATCATTGGATGTTAGAAGACCTGTAGTGTGTATCAGTTTCAGAAGCAGAGTTCGACTAGATGTTGTCCATATGAGTATTAAACATCGTTCTTTTGTTTAGAGCACACTCACATTTCCTGCATTGTTAGAGAGTCTAGAAAGCAAGAGCGTGCTTCTTGCTCTAAAGCAGAGTGTGTTTCATGGATGAGAACTGTGCAGTGTGTTTCACTTCAGAAATGGAGTTAAATCCCAGGCTCTTTGTCTTCCTGCAAGCAAGACTTCATTTCAGGTATATGCAGTCCCTTTTCAGCTCAAATGAAGCTACATTGTTCACGAAGCTTACATGTTTCTCGCACTTAACTGAAAAGCACTTGATGCTAGTGAACCTGTGGTTTGTATCAGTTTCAGAAGCAGAGTTGAACTAGATATGGTCCATATGTGTAGGATAAACAGTCCTTTGGTTATGATCACACTAACTTTTTTTGCTGTGTTAGAGAATCTAGAGAGCAAGAGCGTGCTTCTTGCTCTAAATCAGAGTGTGTATCATGGAAGAGAAATATGCAGTGTGTTTCCCTTTAGAAATGGAGTTATATCCCAGGCTCTGTGTCTTCCTACTAGCAAGACATCGTTTCTGGTGATCACAGTCCCTTTTCAGCTCAAACGAAGCTACATCATTCACAAAGTTCACTCGTTTCACTCTCGTAACTGAAAACCATTTGAAGCTAGAGGACCTGTGGTTTGTATCAGTTTCAGAAGCAGAGTTGAACTAGACATGGTCCATATGTGTAGGAAAAACAGTCCTTTGGTTATGATCACATTCACTTTTCTTGCTGTATTAGAGATTCTAGAGAGCAAGAGCATGAGTCTTGCTCTAAAGCAGAGTGTGTTTCATGGATGAGAACTATGCAGTGTGTTTCCCTTCAGAAATGGAGTTAAATCCCAGGTTCTGTGTCTGCCTAAAATCAAGACTTTGTTTCAGGTAAAGGCTGTCACTTTTCAGCTCAATGAAGCTACATTGTTCTCGAAGCTTACATGTTTATCGCACTTAACTGAAAAGCATTTGATGCTAGATGACCTGTGGTTTGTATCATTTTCAGAAGCAGAGTTGAACTAGATGTTGTCCATATGGGTAGGAAACACCATTCTTTTGTTTTGAGCACACTCATATTTCCTGCTTTGTTAGAGAATCTAGAAAGCAAGAGCGTACTTCTTGCTCTAAAGCAGAGTGTGTTTAATGGAAGAGAACTGTGCTGTGTGTTTCCCTTCAGAAATGGATTTAAATCCCAGGTTCTATGTCTGCCTACAAGCAAGACTTTGTTTCAGGTAAAGGCTGTCACTTTTCAGCTCAATGAAGCTACATTGTTCTCGAAGCTTACATGTTTATCGCGCTTGACTGAAAAGCATTTGATGCTAGATGACCTGTAGTTTGTATCAGTTTCAGAAGCAGAGTTGAACTAGATATGGTCCATATGTGTAGGAAAAACAGTCCTTTGTTTATGATCACACTAACTTTTCTTGCTGTGTTAGAGACTCTAGAGAGCAAGAGCGTGCTTCTTGCTCTAAAGCAGAGTGAGTTTCATGGATGGGAACAGTGCTGAGTGTTGCCCTTCAGAAATGGAGTTAAATCCCAGGCTCTGTTTCTTCCTACAAGCAAGACTTCGTTTCAGGTAAACCCAGTCCCTTTACAGCTCAGAGAAGCTACATCGTTCACAAAGCTCACACTGTTCTCGCTGTTAACTGAGAAGCATTGGATGTTAGAAGACCTGTAGTGTGTATCAGTTTCAGAAGCAGAGTTCGACTAGATGTTGTCCATATGGGTAGGAAACACCGTTCTTTTGTTTAGAGCACACTCACATTTCCTGCATTGTTAGAGAGTCTAGAAAGCAAGAGCGTGTTTCTTGTTCTAAAGCAGAGTGTGTTTCATGGATGAGAACTGTGCAATTGTTTCACTTCAGAAATGGAGTTAAATCCCAGGCTCTTTGTCTTCCTACAAGCAAGACTTCATTTGAGGTAATAGCAGTCCCTTTTCAGCTCAAATGAAGCTACATTGTTCTCGAAGCTCACATGTTTCTCGCAGTTAACTGAAAAGCATTGGATGTTAGAGGACGTGTGCTTTGTAGTAGTTTCAGAAGCAGAGTTGAACTAGATGTTGTCCATATGGGTAGGAAACACTGTTCTTTTGTTTTGAGCACACTCATATTTCCTGCTTTTTTAGAGACTCTAGAAAGCAAGAGCGTACTTCTTGCTCTAAAGCAGAGTGTGTTTAATGGAAGAGAACTGTGCTGTGTGTTTCCCTTCGGAAATGGAGTTAAATCCCAAGTTATTTGTCTGCCTACAAGCAAGACTTTGTTTCAGGTAAAGGCTGTCACTTTTCAGCTCAATGAAGCTACATTGTTCTCGAAGCTTACATGTTTATCACGCTTAACTGAAAAGCATTTGATGCTAGATGACCTGTGGTTTGTATCAGTTTCAGAAGCAGAGTTGAACTAGATATGTTCCATATGTGTAGGAAAAACAGTCCTTTGGTTATGATCACACTCACTTTTCTTGATGTATTTGAGACTCTAGAGAGCAAGAGCATGAGTCTTGCTCTAAAGCAGAGTGTGTTTCATGGATGAGAACTGTGCAGTGTGTTTCCCTTCAGAAATGGAGTTAAATCCCAGGCTATGTGTCTTCCTAAAAGCAAGACTTCATTTCAGGTAAACGCAGTCCCTTTTTAGATCAAATGAAGCTACATTGTTCACGAAGCTCACATGTTTCTTGCTCTTAACTGAAAAGCACTTGATGCTAGTGGTCCTGTGGTTTGTATCAGTTTCAGAAGCAGAGTTGAACTAGATATCGTCCGTATTTGTAGGAAACACCGTTCTTTTGATCTGAGCACACTCACGTTTCCTGCTGTATTGGAGACTTTAGAAAGCAAGAGGGTGCCTCTTCCTCTAAAGCAGAGTGTGTTTCATGGATGAGAACTGTGCAGTGTGTTTCCTTTCAGAAATGGAGTTAAATACCAGGCTCTGAGTCTTACTAATAGCAAGAAATCATTTCAGGTAAACACAGTCCCTTTTCAGCTCAAACGAAGCTACATCGTTCACGAAGCTCACTCGTTTCACTCTCTTAAGTGAAAAGCATTTGATGCTAGAGGACCTGTGGTTTGTATCAGTTTCAGAAGCAGAGTTGAACTAGGTATGGTCCATAAGTGTAGGAAAAACAGTCCTTTGTTTATGATCACACTCACTTTTCTTGCTGTATTAGAGACTATAGAGAGCAAGAGCATGCTTCTTGCTCTAAAGCAGAGTGTGTTTCATGGATGGGAACTGTGCTGAGTGTTGCCCTTCAGAAATGGAGTTAAATCCCAGGCTCTGTTTCTTCCTACAAGCAAGACTTCGTTTCAGGTAAACGCAGTCCCTTTACAGCTCAGAGAAGCTACATCGTTCACGAAGCTCACACTGTTCTCGCTCTTAACTGAGAAGCATTGGATGTTAGAAGACCTGTAGTGTGTATCAGTTTCAGAAGCAGAGTTCGACTTGATGTTGTCCATATGGGTAGGAAACACTGTCTTTTGTTTAGAGCACACTCACATTTCCTGCATTGTTAGAGATTCTAGAAAGCAAGAGCGTGTTTCTTGCTCTAAAGCAGAGTGTGTTTCATGGATGAGAACTGTGCAGGTGTTTCACTTCAGAAATGGAGTTAAATCCCAGGCTCTTTGTCTTCCTACAAGCAAGACTTCATTTCAGGTAATAGCAGTCCCTTTTCAGCTCAAATGAAGCTACATTGTTCTCAAAGCTCACATGTTTCTCGCACTTAACTGAAAAGCATTGGATGTTAGAGGACGTGTGCTTTGTATCAGAATCTGAAGCAGATTTGAACTAGATATCATCCGTATTTGTAGGAAACACCGTTCTTTTGATCTGAGCACACTCATGTTTCCTGCTGTATTAGAGACTTTAGAAAGCAAGAGCCTGCTTCTTGCTCTAAAGCAGAGTGTGTTTCATGGATGAGAACTGTGCAGTTTGTTTCCCTTTAGAAATGGAGTTAAATCCCAGGCTCTGTGTCTTCCTACAAGCAAGACTTCGTTTCAGGTAAACACAATACATTTTCAGCTCAAATGAAGCTACATTGTTCACGAAGCTCACATGTTTCTCGCTCTTAACTGAAAAGCATTTCATGTTAGAGCACCTGTGGTTTGTATCAGTTTCAGAAGCAGAGTTGAACTAGATGTTGTCCATATGGGTAGGAAACACTGTTCTTTTGTTTTGAGCACACTCATATTTCCTGCTTTTTTAGAGACTCTAGAAAGCAAGAGCGTACTTCTTGCTCTAAAGCAGAGTGTGTTTAATGGAAGAGAACTGTGCTGTGTGTTTCCCTTCGGAAATGGAGTTAAATCCCAAGTTATTTGTCTGCCTACAAGCAAGACTTTGTTTCAGGTAAAGGCTGTCACTTTTCAGCTCAATGAAGCTACATTGTTCTCGAAGCTTACATGTTTATCACGCTTAACTGAAAAGCATTTGATGCTAGATGACCTGTGGTTTGTATCAGTTTCAGAAGCAGAGTTGAACTAGATATGTTCCATATGTGTAGGAAAAACAGTCCTTTGGTTATGATCACACACACTTTTCTTGATGTATTTGAGACTCTAGAGAGCAAGAGCATGAGTCTTGCTCTAAAGCAGAGTGTGTTTCATGGATGAGAACTGTGCAGTGTGTTTCCCTTCAGAAATGGAGTTAAATCCCAGGCTATGTGTCTTCCTAAAAGCAAGACTTCATTTCAGGTAAACGCAGTCCCTTTTTAGATCAAATGAAGCTACATTGTTCACGAAGCTCACATGTTTCTTGCTCTTAACTGAAAAGCACTTGATGCTAGTGGTCCTGTGGTTTGTATCAGTTTCAGAAGCAGAGTTGAACTAGATGTTGTCCATATGGGTAGGAAACACCGCTCTTTTGTTTTGAGCACACTCGCATTTCCTGCTTTGTTAGAGACTCTAGAAAGCAACAACGGGCTTCTTGCACTGAAGCAGAGTGTGTTTCAGGGAAGAGAACAGTTCTGTGTGTTTCCCTTCAGAAATGGAGTTAAATCCCAGGCTCTGTGTCTGCCTATAAGCAAGACTTTGTTTCAGGTAAACGCTGTCACTTTTCAGCTCAATGAAGCTACATTGTTCACGAAGCTCACACGTTTATCGCACTTAAATGAAAAGCATTGGATGTTAGAGGACCAGTGCTTTGTGTGAGATTCCGAAGCAGATTTGAACTAGATATCGTCCGTATTTGTAGGAAACACCGTTCTTTTGATCTGAGCACACTCACGTTTCCTGCTGTATTGGAGACTTTAGAAAGCAAGAGGTTGCCTCTTCCTCTAAAGCAGAGTGTGTTTCATGGATGAGAACTGTGCAGTGTGTTTCCTTTCAGAAATGGAGTTAAATACCAGGCTCTGAGTCTTACTAATAGCAAGAAATCGTTTCAGGTAAACACAGTCCCTTTTCAGCTCAAACGAAGCTACATCGTTCACGAAGCTCACTCGTTTCACTCTCTTAAGTGAAAAGCATTTGATGCTAGAGGACCTGTGGTTTGTATCAGTTTCAGAAGCAGAGTTGAACTAGGTATGGTCCATAAGTGTAGGAAAAACAGTCCTTTGTTTATGATCACACTCACTTTTCTTGCTGTATTAGAGACTATAGAGAGCAAGAGCATGCTTCTTGCTCTAAAGCAGAGTGTGTTTCATGGATGGGAACTGTGCTGAGTGTTGCCCTTCAGAAATGGAGTTAAATCCCAGGCTCTGTTTCTTCCTACAAGCAAGACTTCGTTTCAGGTAAACGCAGTCCCTTTACAGCTCAGAGAAGCTACATCGTTCACGAAGCTCACACTGTTCTCGCTGTTAACTGAGAAGCATTGGATGTTAGAAGACCTGTAGTGTGTATCAGTTTCAGAAGCAGAGTTCGACTTGATGTTGTCCATATGGGTAGGAAACACTGTCTTTTGTTTAGAGCACACTCACATTTCCTGCATTGTTAGAGATTCTAGAAAGCAAGAGCGTGTTTCTTGCTCTAAAGCAGAGTGTGTTTCATGGATGAGAACTGTGCAGGTGTTTCACTTCAGAAATGGAGTTAAATCCCAGGCTCTTTGTCTTCCTACAAGCAAGACTTCATTTCAGGTAATAGCAGTCCCTTTTCAGCTCAAATGAAGCTACATTGTTCTCAAAGCTCACATGTTTCTCGCACTTAACTGAAAAGCATTGGATGTTAGAGGACGTGTGCTTTGTATCAGAATCTGAAGCAGATTTGAACTAGATATCATCTGTATTTGTAGGAAACACCGTTCTTTTGATCTGAGCACACTCATGTTTCCTGCTGTATTAGAGACTTTAGAAAGCAAGAGCCTGCTTCTTGCTCTAAAGCAGAGTGTGTTTCATGGATGAGAACTGTGCAGTTTGTTTCCCTTTAGAAATGGAGTTAAATCCCAGGCTCTGTGTCTTCCTACAAGCAAGACTTCGTTTCAGGTAAACACAATACATTTTCAGCTCAAATGAAGCTACATTGTTCACGAAGCTCACATGTTTCTCGCTCTTAACTGAAAAGCATTTCATGTTAGAGCACCTGTGGTTTGTATCAGTTTCAGAAGCAGAGTTGAACTAGATGTTGTCCATATGGGTAGGAAACACTGTTCTTTTGTTTTGAGCACACTCATATTTCCTGCTTTGTTAGAGACTCTAGAAAGCAAGAGGGTTCTTCTTGCTCTAAAGCAGAGTGTGTTTTATGGAAGAGAACTGTGCTGTGTGTTTCCCTTCAGAAATGGAGTTAAAACCCAGGTTCTGTGTCTGCCTACAAGCACGACTTTGTTTCAGGTAAAGGCTGTCACTTTTCAGCTCAATGAAGCTACATTGTTCTCGAAGCTTACATGCTTATCGCGCTTGACTGAAAAGCATTTGATGCTAGATGACCTGTGGTTTGTATCAGTTTCAGAAGCAGAGTTGAACTAGATATGTTCCATATGTGTAGGAAAAACAGTCCTTTGGTTATGATCACACTCACTTTTCTTGCTGTATTAGAGACTCTAGAGAGCAAGAGCATGAGTCTTGCTCTAAAGCAGAGTGTGTTACATGGATGAGAACTGTGCAGTGTGTTTCCCTTCAGAAATGGAGTTAAATCCCAGGATATGTGTCTTCCTAAAAGCAAGACTTCGTTTCAGGTAAACGCAGTCCCTTTTCAGATCAAATGAAGCTACATTGTTCACGAAGCTCACATGTTTCTTGCTCTTAACTGAAAAGCACTTGATGCTAGTGGTCCTGTGGTTTGTATCAGTTTCAGAAGCAGAGTTGAACTAGATGTTGTCCATATGGGTAGGAAACACTGTTCTTTTGTTTTGAGCACACTCACATTTCCTGCATTGTTAGAGAGTCTAGAAAGCAAGAGCGTGCTTCTTGCTCTAAAGCAGAGTGTGTTTCATGGATGAGAACTGTGCAGTGTGTTTCACTTCAGAAATGGAGTTAAATCCCAGGCTCTTTGTCTTCCTGCAAGCAAGACTTCATTTCAGGTATATGCAGTCCCTTTTCAGCTCAAATGAAGCTACATTGTTCACGAAGCTTACATGTTTCTCGCTCTTAACTGAAAAGCACTTCATGCTAGTGAACCTGTGGTTTGTATCAGTTTCAGAAGCAGAGTTGAACTAGATATGGTCCATATGTGTAGGAAAATCAGTCCTTTGGTTATGATCACACTAACTTTTCTTGCTGTGTTAGAGACTCTAGAGAGCAAGAGCGTGCTTCTTGCTCTAAATCAGAGTGTGTTTCATGGATGAGAACTATGCAGTGTGTTTCCCTTTAGAAATGGAGTTATATCCCAGGCTCTGTGTCTTCCTACTAGCAAGACATCGTTTCTGGTGATCACAGTCCCTTTTCAGCTCAAACGAAGCTACATCGTTCACAAAGCTCACTCGTTTCACTCTCGTAACTGAAAAGCATTTGAAGCTAGAGGACCTGTGGTTTGTATCAGTTTCAGAAGCACAGTTGAACTAGACATGGTCCATTTGTGTAGGAAAAACAGTCCTTTGGTTATGATCACATTCACTTTTCTTGCTGTATTAGAGACTCTAGAGAGCAAGAGCATGAGTCTTGCTCTAAAGCAGAGTGTGTTTCATGGATGAGAACTATGCAGTGTGTTTCCCTTCAGAAATGGAGTTAAATCCCAGGTTCTGTGTCTGCCTACAAGCAAGACTTTGTTTCAGGTAAAGGCTGTCACTTTTCAGCTCAATGAAGCTACATTGTTCTCGATGCTTACATGTTTATCGCGCTTAACTGAAAAGCATTTGATGCTAGATGACCTGTGGTTTGTATCATTTTTAGAAGCAGAGTTCAACTAGATGTTGTCCATATGGGTAGGAAACACCATTCTTTTGTTTTGAGCACACTCATATTTCCTGCTTTGTTAGAGACTCTAGAAAGCAAGAGCGTACTTCTTGCTCTAAAGCAGAGTGTGTTTAATGGAAGAGAACTGTGCTGTGTGTTTCCCTTCAGAAATGGAGTTAAATCCCAGGTTCTGTGTCTGCCTACAAGCAAGACTTTGTTTCAGGTAAAGGCTGTCACTTTTCAGCTCAATGAAGCTACATTGTTCTCGAAGCTTACATGTTTATCGCGCTTAACTGAAAAGCATTTGATGCTAGATGACCTGTGGTTTGTATCAGTTTCAGAAGCAGAGTTGAACTAGATATGGTCCATATGTGTAGGAAAAACAGTCCTTTGGTTATGATCACACTCACTTTTCTTGATGTATTAGAGACTCTAGAGAGCAAGAGCATGAGTCTTGCTCTAAAGCAGAGTGTGTTTTATGGATGAGAACTGTGCAGTGTGTTTCCCTTCAGAAATGGAGTTAAATCCCAGGCTATGTGTCTTCCTAAAAGCAAGACTTCGTTTCAGGTAAATGCAGTCCCTTTTCAGATCAAATGAAACTACATTGTTCACGAAGCTCACATGTTTCTTGCTCTTAACTGAAAAGCAGTTGATGCTAGTGGTCCTGTGGTTTGTATCAGTTTCAGAAGCAGAGTTGAACTAGATGTTGTCCATATGGGTAGGAAACACCGTTCTTTTGTTTTGAGCACACTCACATTTCCTGCTTTGTTAGAGACTCTAGAAAGCAACAACGTGCTTCTTGCACTAAAGCAGAGTGTGTTTCAGGGAAGAGAACAGTTCTGTGTGTTTCCCTTCAGAAATGGAGTTAAATCCCAGGCTCTGTGTCTGCCTATAAGCAAGACTTTGTTTCAGGTAAACGCTGTCACTTTTCAGCTCAATGAAGCTACATTGTTCACGAAGCTCACACGTTTATCGCACTTAAATGAAAAGCATTGGATGTTAGAGGACCAGTGCTTTGTGTGAGATTCCGAAGCAGATTTGAACTAGATATCGTCCGTATTTGTAGGAAACACCGTTCTTTTGATCTGAGCACACTCAATTTTCCTGCTGTATTAGAGACTTTAGAAAGCAAGAGGGTGCCTCTTCCTCTAAAGCAGAGTGTGTTTCATGGATGAGAACTGTGCAGTGTGTTTCCCTTCAGAAATGGTGTTAAATACCAGGCTCTGAGTCTTACTAATAGCAAGAAATCGTTTCAGTAAACACAGTCCCTTTTCAGCTCAAACGAAGCTACATCTTTCACGAAGCTCACTCGTTTCACTCTCTTAAGTGAAAAGCATTTGATGCTGGAGGACCTGTGGTTTGTATCAGTTTCAGAAGCAGAGTTGAACTAGGTATGGTCCATAAGTGTAGGAAAAACAGTCCTTTGTTTATGATCACACTCACTATTCTTGCTGTATTAGAGACTATAGAGAGCAAGAGCGTGCTTCTAGCTCTAAAGCAGAGTGTGTTTCATGGATGGGAACTGTGCTGAGTGTTGCCCTTCAGAAATGGAGTTAAATCCCAGGCTCTGTTTCTTCCTACAAGCAAGACTTCGTTTCAGGTAAACGCAGTCCCTTTTCAGATCAAATGAAGCTACATTGTTCACGAAGCCCACATGTTTCTCGCTCTTAACTGAAAAGCATTTCATGTTAGAGCACCTGTGGTTTGTATCAGTTTCAGAAGCAGAGTTGAACTAGATGTTGTCCATATGGGTAGGAAACACTGTTCTTTTGTTTTGAGCACACTCATATTTCCTGCTTAGATAGAGACTCTAGAAAGCAAGAGCGTTCTTCTTGCTCTAAAGCAGAGTGTGTTTTATGGAAGAGAACTGTGCTGTGTGTTTCCCTTCAGAAATGGAGTTAAAACCCAGGTTCTGTGTCTGCCTACAAGCAAGACTTTGTTTCAGGTAAAGGCTGACACTTTTCGACACAATGAAGCTACATTGTTCTCAAAGCTTACAAGTTTATCGCGCTTGACTGAAAAGCATTTGATGCTAGATGACCTGTGGTTTGTATCAGTTTCAGAAGCAGAGTTGAACTAGATATGTTCCATATGTGTAGGAAAAACAGTCCTTTGGTTATGATCACACTCACTTTTCTTGCTGTATTAGAGACTCTAGAGAGCAAGAGCATGAGTCTTGCTCTAAAGCAGAGTGTGTTACATGGATGAGAACTGTGCAGTGTGTTTCCCTTCAGAAATGGAGTTAAATCCCAGGCTATGTGTCTTCCTAAAAGCAAGACTTCGTTTCAGGTAAACGCAGTCCCTTTTCAGATCAAATGAAGCTACATTGTTCACGAAGCTCACATGTTTCTTGCTCTTAACTGAAAAGCACTTGATGCTAGTGGTCCTGTGGTTTGTGTCAGTTTCAGAAGCAGAGTTGAACTAGATGTTGTCCATATGGGTAGGAAACACCGTTCTTTTGCTTTGAGCACACTCACATTTCCTGCATTGTTAGAGAGTGTAGAAAGCAAGAGCGTGCTTCTTGCACTAAAGCAGAGTGTGTTTCATGGATGAGAACTGTGCAGTGTGTTTCACTTCAGAAATGGAGTTAAATCCCAGGCTCTTTGTCTTCCTGCAAGCAAGACTTCATTTCAGGTGTATGCAGTCCCTTTTCAGCTCAAATGAAGCTACATTGTTCACGAAGCTTACATGTTTCTCACTCTTAAATGAAAAGCACTTCATGCTAGTGAACCTGTGGTTTGTATCAGTTCAGAAGCAGAGTTGAACTAGATATGGTCCATATGTGTAGGAAAAACAGTCCTTTGGTTATGATCACACTAACTTTTCTTGCTGTGTTAGAGACTCTAGAGAGCAAGAGCGTGCTTCTTGCTCTAAATCAGAGTGTGTTTCATGGATGAGAACTATGCAGTGTGTTTCCCTTTAGAAATGGAGTTATATCCCAGGCTCTGTGTCTTCCTACTAGCAAGACATCGTTTCTGGTGATCACAGTCCCTTTTCAGCTCAAACGAAGCTACATCGTTCACAAAGCTCACTCGTTTAACTCTCTTAAGTGAAAAGCATTTGATGCTAGAGGACCTGTGGTTTGTATCAGTTTCAGAAGCAGAGTTGAACTAGACATGGTCCATATGTGTAGGAAAAACAGTCCTTTGGTTATGATCACATTCACTTTTCTTGATGTATTAGAGACTCTAGAGAGCAAGAGCATGAGTCTTGCTCTAAAGCAGAGTGTGTTTCATGGATGAGAACTATGCAGTGTGTTTCCATTTAGAAATGGAGTCAAATCCCAGGCTCTGTGTCTTCCTACTAGCAAGATATCGTTTCAGGTAAACACAGTCCCTTTTCAGCTCAAACGAAGCTACATCTCTCACGAAGCTCACTCGTTTAACTCTCTTAAGTGAAAAGCATTTGATGCTAGAGGACCTGTGGTTTGTATCAGTTTCAGAAGCAGAGTTGAACTAGACATGGTCCATATGTGTAAGAATATCAGTCCTTTGGTTATGATCACACTCACGTTTCCTCCTGTATTAGAGACTCTAGAAAGGAAGAATGTGCTTCTTGCTCTAAAGCAGTGTGTGTTTCATGGGTGGGAACTGTGCTGAGTGTTGCCCTTCAGAAATGGAGTTAAATCCCAGGCTCTGTGTCTTCCTACATGCAAGACTTTGTTTCAGGTAAACGCTGTCACTTTTCAGCTCAATGAAGCTACATTGTTCTCGAAGCTTACACGTTTATCGCGCTTAACTGAAAAGCATTGGATGTTAGAGGACCTGTGCTTTGTATCAGATTCCGAAACAAAGTTGAACTAGATATCGTCCGTATTTGTAGGAAACACCTTTCTTTTGATCTGAGCACACTCAGGTTTCCTGCTGTATAAGCGCTTTTAGAAAGCAAGAGCGTGCTTCTTGCTCTAAAGCAGAGTGTGTTTCATGGATGAGAACTCTGCAGTGTGTTTCCCTTCAGAAATGTAGTTAAATCCCTGGCTCTGTGTCTTCCTACTAGCAAGACATCGTTTCAGGTAAACGCAGTCCCTTTTCAGCTCAAAGGAAGCTAAATGGTTCACGAAGCTCACGCTTTTCTCACTTTTAACTGAAAAGAATTGGAAGATAGACCACCTGTGGTGTGTATCTGCCACGCCCATGATGGTGTCGCCCACGTGACAAATGCCTTGGATGAGGTAGTTACATGGAAAGGGGGGCTCGCGGCCCTTGGGTCTATGCCCCCGGCGACCCCTCATCAATCTGTCCGAATCAAGGTGCCAGGCTACACGGAACCACGCAGATCTGCTTGCAGAGGCTGGCTGGCACTCTGCCTTCTTCTCTTTGCAGCTGTAATTATTGCTGTTTCCTTGTGTATTAATTCCAAGTAGTTAACTCTTAATGTTCCTGATGTGCCCCATTAAGAGAGTAATGATTTCTCAAAAGTGGCTTCAATACCCCCACCTATGATTCAAGCTTTTAGGCCAACAGTTCAAGAGGGTCTCTAAAGTTTGTAGGAATTCATGAATGATTTAGAGCAGAAAGAACTTATGATTCAGAAGGACAAATACTCTAGCGAAGAGAGAATGAAAGTAAAGGTACAGGCACTCATAGGCAATTCACACGCACAGCCGACAGCAGCTGTGAGGAACCAGTTACAGGAATTAGCCATTCCTACAAGAATTATCCAGGGACAAATAGAGTTTCTCATCAAGGGTCGATGGTGGCAACCCCCTAACTTTAATCTTAGATACAATAATTATTTAGAGCCATTACCTTTTACAGGAGCTTATGACATACATGGGAACTGATGTGTGAATCATAATGGTATGAAAACAGAATGGCATAAGTTACAGTTCATGGAAAGATTAGCTAGGTAACGACCCCCCTGGTGCCTTCTCACCCACAGGCAAAGGTTAAAATATTTTCACACAAATGAAACCATGGTTAGAACAATGATGGAAAGGGTTTAATTTTGATACAGAACAAAGGTGTAGAAGGAGAACTACAGCTAGGGCCGTAATGTTCTCTGTCCGGATGAGGAACCACGAAAGAAAAATTAAAGGCTATACTCATGAGATCTGTTAATCATTCTGAAAAAACTGTGTGACTACATTGTTGATTCTATGTCTATCACCCTACTGGCCGATTGCCGTGTTTCCCAAAGTAACTGTATAAAATTCACTGCTTCATCTGAGTAAAATTGCAGCAGCTTCACAACATACTCTCGTGTCTGTGGCTGTCTGTCATTCGCCGAATCCCACTTATCCTGAGTACCTTCACCCTGTTTTCCCTCCGTCTGGTGGTCTAGCTGAGATCCAGTCCGCGGCATGTATCAGTTTCCGAAGCAGAGTTGAACTAGATATGGTCCGTATGTGTAGGAAACACCGCTCTTTTGTTCTGAGCACACTCACGTTTCTTGCTGTATTAGAGACTCTAGAAAGCCAGAGCGTGCTTCTTGCGCTAAAGCAGAGTGTGTTTCATTGATGAGAACTGTGCAGTGTATTTCCCTTCAGAAATGGAGTTAAAGCCCAGGCTCTGTGTCTTCCTACAAACAAGATTTTGTTTCAGGTAAAAGCTGTCCCTTTTGAGCTGAAAGGAAGCTAAATAGTTCACGAAGCTCACACTTTTCTCACTCTTAACTGAAAAGCTTTGGATGTTAGACGACCTGTGGTGTGTATCAGTTTCATAAGCAGAGTTGAACTAGATATGGTCTGTATGTGTAGGAAAAACAGTCCTTTGGTTATGATCACACTCAAGTTTCCTGCTGTATTAGAGACTCTAGAAAGCAAGAGCGTAACTCTTGCACTAAAGCAGAGTGTGTTTCATGAATAGCAACTGTGCTGAGTGTTGCACTTCAGAAATGGAGTTAAATCCCAGGTTCTGTGTCATCCTACAAGCAAGACATCATTTCAGGTAAACGCAGTCCCTTTTCAGCTCAAACGATGCTACATCGTTCAGGAAGCTCACACGTATATCGTGCTTAACTGAAAAGCATTGGATGTTAGAGCACCTTTGGTTTGTATCAGTTTCAGAAGCAGAGTTGAAGGAGATACGTTACTTATTTGTAGTAAACACTGTTCTTTGTTCTGAGCACACTCACGTTTCCTGCTGTATTAGAGACTCTAGAAAGCAAGAGCGTGCTTCTTGCTCTAAAGCAGAGTGTGTTTCATTGATGAGAACTGTGCAGTGTGTTTCCCTTCAGAAAGGGAATTAAATTCCAGGCTCTGTGTCTTCCTACAAGCAAGACTTCGTTTCAGGTAAACGCAGTCCCTTTTCAGCTCAAAGGAAGCTACATGGTTCACTAAGCTCACAGTGTTCTCGTTCTTAACTGAGAAGCATTGGATAATAGAGGACCTGTGGTTTCTATCAGTTTCAGAAGCAGAGTTGAACCAGATGTTGTCCATATGGGTAGGAAACACCGGTCGTTTTTTCTGAGCACACTCACATTTCCTGCTGTGTTAGAGACTCGAGCAAGCAAGAGCGTGCTTCTTGCTCTAAAGCAGAGTGTGTTTCATGGATGAGAACTGTGCGGTGTGTTTCACTTCAGAAATCGAGGTAAATCCCACGCCCTGTGTCTTCCTACAAACAAGACATCGTTTTAGGTAAACGCAGTCCTTTTTCAGCTCAAACGAAGCTACATCGATCACGAAGCTCACTCGTTTCTCTCTCTTAACTGAAAAGCATTTGATGCTAGAGGACCTATGGTTTGTACCAGTTTCAGAAGCAGAGTTGAACTTGATATGGTCCATATGTGTAAGAAAAACAATCATTTGCTTATGATCAGACTCACGTTTCTTGCTGTATTAGAGACTCTAGAACTCAAGAGTGTGCTTCTTGCTCTAAAGCAGAGTGGGTTTCATGGGTGGAAACTGCGCTGAATGTTGCCCTTCCGAAATGGAGTTAAATCCCAGGCTTTGCGTCTTCCTACAAGCAAGACTTCTATTCAGGTAAACACAGTCCTTTTTCAGCTCAAAGAAGCTACATCGTTCACGAAGCTCACACGTTTATCATGCTTAATTGAAAAGCATTGGATATTAGAACACATGTGGTTTGTATCAGTTTCAGGAGCAGAGTTGAACTAGATATGGTCTGTATGTGTAGGAAACACCGTTCTTTTGTTCTGAGCACACTCACTTTTCCTGCTGTATTACAGACTCTAGAAAGCAAGAGCGTGCTTCTTGCTCTAAAGCAGAGTGTGTTCCATGGATGGGAACTGTACAGTGTGTATCTCTTCAGATATGGAGATAAATCCCAGGCTCTGTGTCTTCCTACAAGCAAGACTTCTTTTCAGGTAAACGCAGTTACTTTTCAGCTCAAATGAAGCTACATTTTTCACGAAGCTCACATGTTTCTTGCTAATAAGTGAAGAGCTTTGATGCTAGAGGACCTGTGGTTTGTATGAGTTTCAGAAGCATTGTTGAACTAGATATGGTCCATGTGTGTAGGAAACACAGTCTTTTGGTTATCAACACACTCACGTTTCCTGCTGTATTAGAGACTCTCGAAAGCCAGAGAGTGCTTCTTGCTCTAAAGCAGAGTGTGTTTCATGGAACAGAGCTGTGCAGTGTGTTACCCTTCAGAAATGGAGTTAAATCCCAGGCTCTGTGTCTTCCTAAAAGCAAGACTTCGTTTCAGGTAAATGCAGTCCCTTTTCAGCTCATAGGACACTACATCGTTCAGGAAGCTCACACAATTATCGCGCTTAACTGAAAAGCATTGGATGTTAGAAGACCTGTGGTTTTGATCAGTTTCAGAAGGAGAGTTGAACTAGATATTGTCCATATGTGTACGAAAAACATTCCTTTGGTTATGATCACTCTCACTTTTCCTGCTGTATTAGACACTCGAGAAAGCAAGAGCATGCTTCTTGCTCTAAAGCAGATTGTGTTTCATGGATGGGAACTGTGCTGAATGTTTCCCTTCAGAAATGGAGTTAAATCCCAGGCTCTGTGTCTTCCTATAAGCAAGACTTCGTTTCAGGTAAAAGCAGTCACTTTTCAGCTCAATGAAGCTACATCGTTCACGAAGCTCACACTCTTCTAACTCTTAACTGAAAAGCATTGGATGTTAGGGGACCTGTGGTGTGTATCAGATTCAGAAGCAGAGTTGAACTAGATATGGTCCATATGTGTAGGAAACACAGTCCTTTGGTTATGATCACACACATGTTTCCTGCTATATTAGAGACTCTCGAAAGCAAGAGCTTGCTTCTTGCTCAAAAGCAGAGTGTGTTTCATGGATAAGAACTCTACAGTGTGTTTCCCTTCAGAAATGGAGTTAAATCCCAGGCTCTGTGTCTTCCTACAACCAAGATTTTGTTTCACGTACAAGCAGTGCCTTTTCAGCTCAAAGGAAGCTACAATGTTCACGAAGCTCACACTTTTCTCACTCTTAACTAAAAAGCATTGGATGTTAGACGACCTGTGGTGTGTATCAGTTTCAGAAGCAGAGTTGACCTAGATATGGTGTGTATGTGTAGGAAATACAGTCCTTTGGTTATGATCACACTCACGTTTCCTGCTGTATTAGAGTCTCTAGAAAGCAAGAGCGTGCTTCTTGCTCTAAAGCAGAGTTTGTTTCATGGATGAGAACTGTGCAGTGTGTGTCTCCTCAAAAATGGAGTTAAATCCCAGGCTCTGTGTCTTCCTACAAGCAAGACTTCATTTCAGTTAAACGCAGTCACTTTTCAGCTCAAACAAAGCTACATTGTTCACGAAGCTCCAACGTTTCTCGCTAATAACTGAAAAGCATTTTATGCTAAAGGACCTGTGGTTTGAATAGTTTCAGAATCAGAGTTGAACTAGATATGGTCCATATGTGTAGGAAACACATTCCATTGGTTATGATCTCACTCACGTTTACTGGTGTATTAGAGACTCTTGAAAGCAAGAGTGTGCTTCTTGCTCTAAAGCAGAGTGTGTTTCATGGTTGAGAACTGTGCAGTGTGTTTCCCTTCAGAAAGGGAGTTAAATCTCAGGCTCTGTGTCTTCCTACAAGCAAGACTTTGTAAACGCAGTCCCTTTTCAGCTCAAAGGAAGCTACATCGTTCACGAAGCTCACACTTTTCTCACTCTTAACTGAAAAGCACTGAATGTTAGACGACCTGTGGTGTGTATCAGTTTCAGAAGCAGAGTTGAACTAGGTATGGTCCATATATGTAGGAACCACAGTCCTTTGGTTATCATCACACTCACGTTTCCTGCTGTATTAGAGACTCTAGAAAGCAAGAACGTGCTTCTTGCTCTAAAGCAGAGTGTGTTTCATGGATGAGAACTCTGCAGTGTGTATCTCTTCATAAAGGGAGTTAAATCCCAGGCTCTGTGTCTTCCTACAAGCAAGACTTCTTTTCAGGTAAACGCAGTTACTTTTCAGCTCAAACGAAGCTACATTGTTCACGAAGCTCACATGTTTCTTGCTCTTAAGTGAAGAGCATTTGATGCTAGAGGACCTGTGGTTTGTATCAGATTCAGAAGCAGAGTTCTACTAGATATGGTCCCTATATGTAGGAAACACAGTCCTTTGGTTATGATCACACTCACGTTTTCTTCTCTATTAGAGACTCTAGAAAGCAAGAGCGTGCTACTTGCTCTAAAGCAGAGTGTGTTTCATGGATGAGAAATGTGCAGTGTGATTCCCTTCAGAAGGGGAGTTAAATCCCAGGCTCTGTGTCTTCCTATAAGAAAGAGTTCGTTTCAGGTAAACGCAGTCCCTTTAAAGCTCAATGAATCTACATCGTTCATGAAGCTCACACGTTTATCATGCTTAATTGAAAAGCATTGGATGTTAGAGCACCTGTGGTTTGTATCAGTTTCAGGAGCAGAGTTGAACTAGATATGGTCCGTATGTGTAGGAACACTGTTCTTTTGTTCTGAGCACACTCATGTTTCCTGCTGTATTAGAGACTTTAGAAAGCAAGAGCATGCTTCTTACTCTAAAGCAGCATGTGTTTCACGGATGAGAACTGTGCAGGGTGTTTCCCTTCAAAAATGGAGTTAAATCCCAGACTCTGTGTCTTCCTAGAAGAAAAACTTCGTTTTACGTAAACGCAGTCCCTTTTCAGGTGAAACGATGCTACATCATTCACGAAGCTCACACGTTTATTGTGCTTTACTGAAAAGCATTGGATGGTAGAGGACCTGTGGTTTGTATCAGTTTCAGAAGCAGAGTTAAACTTGATATGGTCCATGTGTGTAGGAAACACAGTCCTTTGGTTATGATCACACTCACGTTTCCTGCTGTATTAGATTCTCTAGAAAGCAAGAGCGTGCTTCTTGCTCTAAAGCAGAGTGTGTTTCATGGATGAGAACTGTGCAGTGTGTGTCTCCTCAAAAATGGAGTTAAATCCCAGGCTCTGTGTCTTCCTACAAGCAAGAATTCATTTCAGTTAAACGCAGTCACTTTTCAGCTCAAACAAAGCTACATTGTTCACGAAGCTCCAACGTTTCTCGCTAATAACTGAAAAGCATTTTATGCTAAAGGACCTGTGGTTTGAATAGTTTCAGAATCAGAGTTGAACTAGATATGGTCCATATGTGTAGGAAACACAGTCCTTTGGTTATGATCTCACTCACGTTTACTGGTGTATTAGAGACTCTCGAAAGCAAGAGTGTGCTTCTTGCTCTAAAGCAGAGTGTGTTTCATGGTTGAGAACTGTCCAGTGTGTTTCCCTTCAGAAAGGGAGTTAAATCTCAGGCTCTGTGCCTTCCTACAAGCAAGACTTTGTAAACGCAGTCCCTTTTCAGCTCAAAGGAAGCTACATCGTTCACGAAGCTCACACTTTTCTCAGTCTTAACTGAAAAGCATTGAATGTTAGACGACCTGTGGTGTGTATCAGTTTCAGAAGCAGAGTTGAACTAGGTGTGGTCCATATGTGTAGGAAACACCGCTCTTTTGTTCTGAGCACACTCACTTTTCCTCCTGTATTACAGACTCTAGAAAGCAAGAGCGTGCTTCTTGCTCTAAAGCAGAATGTGTTCCATGGATGAGAACAGTACAGTGTGTATCTCTTCAGATATGGAGATAAATCCCAGGCTCTGTGTCTTCCTACAAGCAAGACTTTGTTTCAGGTAAACACATTACATTTTCAGCTCAAAGGAAGCTACATCGTTCACCAAGCTCAAACTTTTCTCACTCTTATCTGAAAAGCATTGGATGTTAGAGGACCTGTGGTGTGTATCAGTTTCAGAAGCAGAGTTGAACTAGATATGGTCTGTATGTGTAGGAAAAACAGTCCTTTGGTTATGATCACACTCACGTTTCCTGCGGTATTAGAGACTCTAGAAAGCAAGAGCGTACCTCTTGCACTAAAGCAGAGTGTGTTTCATCAATGGGAACTGTGCTGAGTGTTGCCCTTCCAATATGGAGTTAAATCGCAGGATCTGTGTCTTCCTACAAGCAAGACTTCGTTTCAGGTAAACGCAGTCCCTTTTCAGCTCAAATGATGCTACTTCGATCAGGAAGCTCAAACGTTTATTGCTCTTAACTGAAAAGCATTGGATGTTAGAGCACCTGTGGTTTGTATCAGTTTCAGAAGCAGAGTCGAAGTAGATACGGTCCTTATGTGTAGGAAACACCGTTCTTTTGTTCTGAACACACTCACGTTTTCTGCTGTATTAGAGACTCTAGAAAGCAAGAACGTGCTTCTTGCTCTAAAGCAGAGTGTGTTTCATGGATGAGAACTCTGCAGTGTGTATCTCTTCAGAAAGGGAGTTAAATCCCAGGCTCTGTGTCTTCCTACAAGCAAGACTTCGTTTCAGGTAAACGCAGTCATTTTCAGCTCAATGAAGCTACATCGATCACAAAGCTCACACTCTTCTAACTCTTAAATGAAAAGCATTGGATGTTAGGGGAACTGTGGTGTGTATCAGATTCAGAAGCAGAGTTGTACTAGATATGGTCCATATGTGTAGGAAATACAGTGCTTTGGTTATGGTCACACTCATGTTTCCTGCTATATTAGAGACTCTCGAAAGCAAGAGCGTGCTTCTGGCTTTAAAGCAGAGTGTGTTTCATGGATGAGAACTGTTCAGTGTGTTTCTCTTCGGAAATGGAGTTAAATCCCATGTTCGGTGTCTTCCTACAAGCAAGATTTTTTTCAGGTAAAAGCAGTCCCTTTTCAGCTCAAAGGAAACTCCATCATTCACGAAGCTCACACTTTTCTCACTCTTAACTGAAAAGCATAGGATGTTAGACGACGTGTGGTGTGTATCAGTTTCAGAAGCAGAGTTGAACTAGATATGGTCTGTATGTGTAGGAGAAACAGTCCTTTGGTTATGATCACACTCACGTTTTCTTCTCTATTAGAGACTCTAGAAAGCAAGAGCGTGCTACTTGCTCTAAAGCAGAGTGTGTTTCATGGATGAGAAATGTGCAGTGTGTTTCCCTTCAGAAAGGGAGTTAAATCCCAGGCTCTGTGTCTTCCTACAAGCAAGACTTCGTTTCAGGTAAACGCAGTCCCTTTAAAGCTCAATGAATCTACATCGTTCATGAAGCTCACACGTTTATCATGCTTAATTGAAAAGCATTGGATGTTAGAGCACCTGTGGTGTGTATCAGTTTCAGGAGCAGACTTGAACTAGATATGGTCCGTATGTGTAGGAAACACCGTTCTTTTGTTCTGAGCACACTCATGTTTCCTGCTGTATTAGAGAATTTAGAAAGCAAGAGCATGCTTCTTACTCTAAAGCAGCATGTGTTTCATGGATGAGAACTGTGCAGTGTGTTTCCCTTCAAAAATGGAGTTAAATCCCAGAATCTGTGTCTTCCTAGAAGAAAAACTTCGTTTTACGTAAACGCAGTCCCTTTTCAGGTGAAACGATGCTACATCATTCACAAAGCTCATACGTTTATTGTGCTTTACTGAAAAGCATTGGATGGTAGAGGACCTGTGGTTTGTATCAGTTTCAGAAGCAGAGTTAAACTAGATATGGACCATGTGTGTAGGAAACACAGTCCTTTGGTTATGATCACACTCACGTTTCCTGCTGAATTAGAGTCTCTAGAAAGCAAGAGCGTGCTTCTTGCTCTAAAGCAGAGTGTGTTTCATGGATGAGAACTGTGCAGTGTGTGTCTCCTCAAAAATGGAGTAAAATCTCAGGCTCTGTGTCTTCCTACAAGCAAGACTTCATTTCAGTTAAACGCAGTCACTTTTCAGCTCAAACAAAGCTACATTGTTCACGAAGCTCCAACGTTTCTCGCTAATAACTGAAAAGCATTTTATGCTAAAGGACCTGTGGTTTGAATAGCTTCAGAATCACAGTTGAACTAGATATGGTCCATATGTGTAGGAAACACAGTCCTTTGGTTATGATGTCACTCACGTTTACTGGTGTATTAGAGACTCTTGAAAGCAAGAGTGTGCTTCTTGCTCTAAAGCAGAGTGTGTTTCATGGTTGAGAACTGTGCAGTGTGTTTCCCTTCAGAAAGGGAGTTAAATCTCAGGCTCTGTGTCTTCCTACAAGCAAGACTTTGTAAACGCAGTCCCTTTTCAGCATAAAGGAAGCTACATCGTTCACGAAGCTCACACTTTTCTCACTCTTAACTGAAAAGCACTGAATGTTAGACGACCTGTGGTGTGTATCAGTTTCAGAAGCAGAGTTGAACTAGGTATGGTCCATATATGTAGGAACCACAGTCCTTTGGTTATCATCACACTCACGTTTCCTGCTGTATTAGAGACTCTAGAAAGCAAGAACGTGCTTCTTGCTCTAAAGCAGAGTGTGTTTCATGGATGAGAACTCTGCAGTGTGTATCTCTTCATAAAGGGAGTTAAATCCCAGGCTCTGTGTCTTCCTACAAGCAAGACTTCTTTTCAGGTAAACGCAGTTACTTTTCAGCTCAAACGAAGCTACATTGTTCACGAAGCTCACATGTTTCTTGCTCTTAAGTGAAGAGCATTTGATGCTAGAGGACCTGTGGTTTGTATCAGATTCAGAAGCAGAGTTCTACTAGATATGGTCCCTATAGGTAGGAAACACAGTCCTTTGGTTATCATCACACTCACGTTTCCGGCTGCTTTAGAGACTCTAGAAAGCCAGAGCGTGCTTCTTGCTTTAAAGCAGAGTGTGTTTCATGGATGAGAACTCTGCAGTGTGTATCTCTTCAGAAAGGGAGTTAAATCCCAGGCTCTGTGTCTTCCTACAAGCAAGACTTCGTTTCAGGTAAACACAGTCACTTTTCAGCTCAATGAAGCTACATCGTTCAGGAAGCTCACACTTTTCTCACTCTTAACTGAAAAGCATAGGATGTTAGACGACGTGTGGTGTGTATCAGTTTCAGAAGCAGAGTTGAACTTGATATGTTCTCTATGTGTAGGAAAAACAGTCCTTTGGTTATGATCACACTCACGTTTTCTTCTCTATTAGAGACTCTAGAAAGCAAGAGCGCGCTACTTGCTCTAAAGCAGAGTGTGTTTCATGGATGAGAAATGTGCAGTGTGTTTCCCTTCAGAAAGGGAGTTAAATCCCAGGCTCTGTGTCTTCCTACAAGCAAGAGTTCGTTTCAGGTAAACGCAGTCCCTTTAAAGCTCAATGAATCTACATCGTTCATGAAGCTCACACGTTTATCATGCTTAATTGAAAAGCATTGGATGTTAGAGCACCTGTGGTTTGTATCAGTTTCCGGAGCAGAGTTGAACTAGATATGGTCCGTATGTGTAGGAACACTGTTCTTTTGTTCTGAGCACACTCATGTTTCCTGCTGTATTAGAGACTTTAGAAAGCAAGAGCATGCTTCTTACTCTAAAGCAGCATGTGTTTCATGGATGAGAACTGTGCAGGGTGTTTCCCTTCAAAAATGGAGTTAAATCCCAGACTCTGTGTCTTCCTAGAAGAAAAACTTCGTTTTACATAAACGCAGTCCCTTTTCAGGTGAAACGATGCTACATCATTCACGAAGCTCACACGTTTATTGTGCTTTACTGAAAAGCATTGGATGGTAGAGGACCTGTGGTTTGTATCAGTTTCAGAAGCAGAGTTAAACTTGATATGGCCCATGTGTGTAGGAAACACAGTCCTTTGGTTATGATCACACTCACGTTTCCTGCTGTATTAGAGTCTCTAGAAAGCAAGAGCGTGCTTCTTGCTCTAAAGCAGAGTGTGTTTCATGGATGAGAACTGTGCAGTGTGTGTCTCCTCAAAAATGGAGTAAAATCCCAGGCTCTGTGTCTTCCTACAAGCAAGACTTCATTTCAGTTAAACGCAGTCACTTTTCAGCTCAAACAAAGCTACATTGTTCACGAAGCTCCAACGTTTCTCGCTAATAACTGAAAAGCATTTTATGCTAAAGGACCTGTGGTTTGAATAGTTTCAGAATCAGAGTTGAACTAGATATGGTCCATATGTGTAGGAAACACAGTCCTTTGGTTATGATCTCACTCACGTTTACTGGTGTATTAGAGACTCTCGAAAGCAAGAGTGTGCTTCTTGCTCTAAAGCAGAGTGTGTTTCATGGTTGAGAACTGTCCAGTGTGTTTCCCTTCAGAAAGGGAGTTAAATCTCAGGCTCTGTGCCTTCCTACAAGCAAGACTTTGTAAACGCAGTCCCTTTTCAGCTCAAAGGAAGCTACATCGTTCA
Organism: Onychomys leucogaster; assembly: GCA_949786385.1. Taxonomy (NCBI): domain Eukaryota; kingdom Metazoa; phylum Chordata; class Mammalia; order Rodentia; family Cricetidae; genus Onychomys; species Onychomys leucogaster. Next base: position 921,865 of record CATKUP010000038.1, on the reverse strand, counting down.
CGAAGCTCACACTTTTCTCAGTCTTAACTGAAAAGCATTGAATGTTAGACGACCTGTGGTGTGTATCAGTTTCAGAAGCAGAGTTGAACTAGGTGTGGTCCATATGTGTAGGAAACACCGCTCTTTTGTTCTGAGCACACTCACTTTTCCTCCTGTATTACAGACTCTAGAAAGCAAGAGCGTGCTTCTTGCTCTAAAGCAGAATGTGTTCCATGGATGAGAACAGTACAGTGTGTATCTCTTCAGATATGGAGATAAATCCCAGGCTCTGTGTCTTCCTACAAGCAAGACTTTGTTTCAGGTAAACACATTACATTTTCAGCTCAAAGGAAGCTACATCGTTCACCAAGCTCAAACTTTTCTCACTCTTATCTGAAAAGCATTGGATGTTAGAGGACCTGTGGTGTGTATCAGTTTCAGAAGCAGAGTTGAACTAGATATGGTCTGTATGTGTAGGAAAAACAGTCCTTTGGTTATGATCACACTCACGTTTCCTGCGGTATTAGAGACTCTAGAAAGCAAGAGCGTACCTCTTGCACTAAAGCAGAGTGTGTTTCATCAATGGGAACTGTGCTGAGTGTTGCCCTTCCAATATGGAGTTAAATCGCAGGATCTGTGTCTTCCTACAAGCAAGACTTCGTTTCAGGTAAACGCAGTCCCTTTTCAGCTCAAATGATGCTACTTCGATCAGGAAGCTCAAACGTTTATTGCTCTTAACTGAAAAGCATTGGATGTTAGAGCACCTGTGGTTTGTATCAGTTTCAGAAGCAGAGTCGAAGTAGATACGGTCCTTATGTGTAGGAAACACCGTTCTTTTGTTCTGAACACACTCACGTTTTCTGCTGTATTAGAGACTCTAGAAAGCAAGAACGTGCTTCTTGCTCTAAAGCAGAGTGTGTTTCATGGATGAGAACTCTGCAGTGTGTATCTCTTCAGAAAGGGAGTTAAATCCCAGGCTCTGTGTCTTCCTACAAGCAAGACTTCGTTTCAGGTAAACGCAGTCATTTTCAGCTCAATGAAGCTACATCGATCACAAAGCTCACACTCTTCTAACTCTTAAATGAAAAGCATTGGATGTTAGGGGAACTGTGGTGTGTATCAGATTCAGAAGCAGAGTTGTACTAGATATGGTCCATATGTGTAGGAAATACAGTGCTTTGGTTATGGTCACACTCATGTTTCCTGCTATATTAGAGACTCTCGAAAGCAAGAGCGTGCTTCTGGCTTTAAAGCAGAGTGTGTTTCATGGATGAGAACTGTTCAGTGTGTTTCTCTTCGGAAATGGAGTTAAATCCCATGTTCGGTGTCTTCCTACAAGCAAGATTTTTTTCAGGTAAAAGCAGTCCCTTTTCAGCTCAAAGGAAACTCCATCATTCACGAAGCTCACACTTTTCTCACTCTTAACTGAAAAGCATAGGATGTTAGACGACGTGTGGTGTGTATCAGTTTCAGAAGCAGAGTTGAACTAGATATGGTCTGTATGTGTAGGAGAAACAGTCCTTTGGTTATGATCACACTCACGTTTTCTTCTCTATTAGAGACTCTAGAAAGCAAGAGCGTGCTACTTGCTCTAAAGCAGAGTGTGTTTCATGGATGAGAAATGTGCAGTGTGTTTCCCTTCAGAAAGGGAGTTAAATCCCAGGCTCTGTGTCTTCCTACAAGCAAGACTTCGTTTCAGGTAAACGCAGTCCCTTTAAAGCTCAATGAATCTACATCGTTCATGAAGCTCACACGTTTATCATGCTTAATTGAAAAGCATTGGATGTTAGAGCACCTGTGGTGTGTATCAGTTTCAGGAGCAGACTTGAACTAGATATGGTCCGTATGTGTAGGAAACACCGTTCTTTTGTTCTGAGCACACTCATGTTTCCTGCTGTATTAGAGAATTTAGAAAGCAAGAGCATGCTTCTTACTCTAAAGCAGCATGTGTTTCATGGATGAGAACTGTGCAGTGTGTTTCCCTTCAAAAATGGAGTTAAATCCCAGAATCTGTGTCTTCCTAGAAGAAAAACTTCGTTTTACGTAAACGCAGTCCCTTTTCAGGTGAAACGATGCTACATCATTCACAAAGCTCATACGTTTATTGTGCTTTACTGAAAAGCATTGGATGGTAGAGGACCTGTGGTTTGTATCAGTTTCAGAAGCAGAGTTAAACTAGATATGGACCATGTGTGTAGGAAACACAGTCCTTTGGTTATGATCACACTCACGTTTCCTGCTGAATTAGAGTCTCTAGAAAGCAAGAGCGTGCTTCTTGCTCTAAAGCAGAGTGTGTTTCATGGATGAGAACTGTGCAGTGTGTGTCTCCTCAAAAATGGAGTAAAATCTCAGGCTCTGTGTCTTCCTACAAGCAAGACTTCATTTCAGTTAAACGCAGTCACTTTTCAGCTCAAACAAAGCTACATTGTTCACGAAGCTCCAACGTTTCTCGCTAATAACTGAAAAGCATTTTATGCTAAAGGACCTGTGGTTTGAATAGCTTCAGAATCACAGTTGAACTAGATATGGTCCATATGTGTAGGAAACACAGTCCTTTGGTTATGATGTCACTCACGTTTACTGGTGTATTAGAGACTCTTGAAAGCAAGAGTGTGCTTCTTGCTCTAAAGCAGAGTGTGTTTCATGGTTGAGAACTGTGCAGTGTGTTTCCCTTCAGAAAGGGAGTTAAATCTCAGGCTCTGTGTCTTCCTACAAGCAAGACTTTGTAAACGCAGTCCCTTTTCAGCATAAAGGAAGCTACATCGTTCACGAAGCTCACACTTTTCTCACTCTTAACTGAAAAGCACTGAATGTTAGACGACCTGTGGTGTGTATCAGTTTCAGAAGCAGAGTTGAACTAGGTATGGTCCATATATGTAGGAACCACAGTCCTTTGGTTATCATCACACTCACGTTTCCTGCTGTATTAGAGACTCTAGAAAGCAAGAACGTGCTTCTTGCTCTAAAGCAGAGTGTGTTTCATGGATGAGAACTCTGCAGTGTGTATCTCTTCATAAAGGGAGTTAAATCCCAGGCTCTGTGTCTTCCTACAAGCAAGACTTCTTTTCAGGTAAACGCAGTTACTTTTCAGCTCAAACGAAGCTACATTGTTCACGAAGCTCACATGTTTCTTGCTCTTAAGTGAAGAGCATTTGATGCTAGAGGACCTGTGGTTTGTATCAGATTCAGAAGCAGAGTTCTACTAGATATGGTCCCTATAGGTAGGAAACACAGTCCTTTGGTTATCATCACACTCACGTTTCCGGCTGCTTTAGAGACTCTAGAAAGCCAGAGCGTGCTTCTTGCTTTAAAGCAGAGTGTGTTTCATGGATGAGAACTCTGCAGTGTGTATCTCTTCAGAAAGGGAGTTAAATCCCAGGCTCTGTGTCTTCCTACAAGCAAGACTTCGTTTCAGGTAAACACAGTCACTTTTCAGCTCAATGAAGCTACATCGTTCAGGAAGCTCACACTTTTCTCACTCTTAACTGAAAAGCATAGGATGTTAGACGACGTGTGGTGTGTATCAGTTTCAGAAGCAGAGTTGAACTTGATATGTTCTCTATGTGTAGGAAAAACAGTCCTTTGGTTATGATCACACTCACGTTTTCTTCTCTATTAGAGACTCTAGAAAGCAAGAGCGCGCTACTTGCTCTAAAGCAGAGTGTGTTTCATGGATGAGAAATGTGCAGTGTGTTTCCCTTCAGAAAGGGAGTTAAATCCCAGGCTCTGTGTCTTCCTACAAGCAAGAGTTCGTTTCAGGTAAACGCAGTCCCTTTAAAGCTCAATGAATCTACATCGTTCATGAAGCTCACACGTTTATCATGCTTAATTGAAAAGCATTGGATGTTAGAGCACCTGTGGTTTGTATCAGTTTCCGGAGCAGAGTTGAACTAGATATGGTCCGTATGTGTAGGAACACTGTTCTTTTGTTCTGAGCACACTCATGTTTCCTGCTGTATTAGAGACTTTAGAAAGCAAGAGCATGCTTCTTACTCTAAAGCAGCATGTGTTTCATGGATGAGAACTGTGCAGGGTGTTTCCCTTCAAAAATGGAGTTAAATCCCAGACTCTGTGTCTTCCTAGAAGAAAAACTTCGTTTTACATAAACGCAGTCCCTTTTCAGGTGAAACGATGCTACATCATTCACGAAGCTCACACGTTTATTGTGCTTTACTGAAAAGCATTGGATGGTAGAGGACCTGTGGTTTGTATCAGTTTCAGAAGCAGAGTTAAACTTGATATGGCCCATGTGTGTAGGAAACACAGTCCTTTGGTTATGATCACACTCACGTTTCCTGCTGTATTAGAGTCTCTAGAAAGCAAGAGCGTGCTTCTTGCTCTAAAGCAGAGTGTGTTTCATGGATGAGAACTGTGCAGTGTGTGTCTCCTCAAAAATGGAGTAAAATCCCAGGCTCTGTGTCTTCCTACAAGCAAGACTTCATTTCAGTTAAACGCAGTCACTTTTCAGCTCAAACAAAGCTACATTGTTCACGAAGCTCCAACGTTTCTCGCTAATAACTGAAAAGCATTTTATGCTAAAGGACCTGTGGTTTGAATAGCTTCAGAATCAGAGTTGAACTAGATATGGTCCATATGTGTAGGAAACACAGTCCTTTGTTTATGATCTCACTCACGTTTACTGGTGTATTAGAGACTCTCGAAAGCAAGAGTGTGCTTCTTGCTCTAAAGCAGAGTGTGTTTCATGGTTGAGAACTGTGCAGTGTGTTTCCCTTCAGAAAGGGAGTTAAATCTCAGGCTCTGTATCTTCCTACAAGCAAGACTTTGTAAACACAGTCCCTTTTCAGCTCAAAGGAAGCTACATCGTTCACGAAGCTCACACTTTTCTCACTCTTAACTGAAAAGCATTGAATGTTAGACGGCCTGTGGTGTGTATCAGTTTCAGAAGCAGAGTTGAACTAGGTGTGGTCCATATGTGTAGGAAACACCGCTCATTTGTTATGAGCACACTCACTTTTCCTGCTGTATTACAGATTCTAGAAAGCAAGAGCGTGCTTCTTGCTCTAAAGCAGAATGTGTTCCATGGATGAGAACAGTACAGTGTGTATCTCTTCAGATATGGAGATAAATGCCAGGCTCTGTGTCTTCCTACAAGCAAGAATTAGTTTCAGGTAAACACATGCCCTTTTCAGCTCAAAGGAAGCTACATCATTCACCAAGCTCAAACTTTTCTCACTCTTATCTGAAAAGCATTGGATGTTAGAGGACCTGTGGTGTGTATCAGTTTCAGAAGCAGAGTTGAACTAGATATGGTCTCTATGTGTAGGAAAAACAGTCCTTTAGTTATGATCACACTCACGTTTCCTGTGGTATTAGATACTCTTGAAAGCAAGAGCATACCTCTTGCACTAAAGCAGAGTGTGTTTCATCAATGGGAACTGTGCTGAGTGTTGCCCTTCCGATATGGAGTTAAATCGCAGGCTCTGTGTCTTCCTACAAGCAAGACTTCGTTTCAGGTAAACACAGCCCCTTTTCAGCTCAAATGATGCTACATCGATCAGGAAGCTCAAACGTTTATTGCTCTTAACTGAAAAGCATTGGATGTTAGAGCACCTGTGGTTTGTATCAGTTTCAGAAGCAGAGTCGAAGTAGATACGGTCCTTATGTTTAGGAAACACCGTTCTTTTGTTCTGAACACACTCACGTTTTCTGCTGTATTAGAGACTCTAGAAAGCAAGAACGTGCTTCTTGCTCTAAAGCAGAGTGTGTTTCATGGATGAGAACTCTGCAGTGTGTATCTCTTCAGAAAGGGAGTTAAATCCCAGGCTCTGTGTCTTCCTACAAGCAAGACTTTGTTTCAGGTAAACGCAGTCACTTTTCAGCTCAATGATGCTACATCGTTCACAAAGCTCACATGTTTCTTGCGCTTAAGTGAAGAGCATTTGATGCTAGAGAACCTGTGGTTTGTATCAGTTTCAGTAGCAGAGTTGTACTAGATATGGTCCATGTGTGTAGGAAACACAGTGCTTTGGTTATGATCACACTCACGTTTCCTGCTGTATTAGAGACTCTTGAAAGCAAGAGCGTGCTTCTGGCTCTAAAGCAGAGTGTGTTTCATGGATGAGAACTGTTCAGTGTGTTTCTCTTCAGAAATGGAGTTAAATCCCAGGCTCTGTGTCTTCCTACAAGCAAGACTTCGTTTCAGGTAAACGCAGTCACTTTTCAGCTCAATGAAGCTACATCGTTCACAAAGCTCACACTCATTTAACTCTTAACTGAAAAGCATTGGATGTTAGGGGACCTGTGGTGTGTATCAGATTCAGAAGCAGAGTTGTACTAGATATGGTCCATATGAGTAGGAAACACAGTGCTTTGGTTATGATCACACTCATATTTCCTGCTATATTAGAGACTCTCGAAAGCAAGAGCGTGCTTCTGGCTCTAAAGCAGAGTGTGTTTCATGGATGAGAACTGTTCAGTGTGTTCCTCTTCAGAAATGGAGTTAAATCCCAGGCTCTGTGTCTTCCTACAAGCAAGATTTTGTTTCAGGTAAAAGCAGTCCCTTTTCAGCTCAAAGGAAACTCCATCGTTCACGAAGTTCACACTTTTCTCACTCTTAACTGAAAAGCATAGGATGTTAGACGACGTGTGGTGTGTATCAGTTTCAGAAGCAGAGTTGAAGTAGTTATGGTCTGTATGTGTAGGAGAAACAGTCCTTTGGTTATGATCTCACTCACGTTTTCTTCTCTATTAGAGACTCTAGAAAGCAAGAGCGTGCTACTTGCTCTAAAGCAGAGTGTATTTCCTGGATGAGAAATGTGCAGTGTGTTTCCCTTCAGAAAGGGAGTTAAATCCCAGGATCTGTGTCTTCCTACAAGCAAGACTTCATTTCAGGTAAACACAGTCCCTTTAAAGCTCAATGAATCTACATCGTTCACGAAGCTCACACGTTTATCATGCTTAATTGAAAAGCATTGGATGTTAGAGCACCTATGGTTTGTATCAGTTTCAGGAGCACAGTTGAACAAGATATGGTCCGTATGTGTAGGAAACACCGTTCTTTAGTTCAGAGCACACTCATGTTTCCTGCTGTATTAGAGACTTTAGAAAGCAAGAGCATGCTTCTTACTCTAAAGCAGCATGTGTTTCATGGATGAGAACTGTGCAGTGTGTTTCCCTTCAGAAAGGGAGTTTAATCCCAGACTCTGTGTCTTCCCTGAAGAAAAACTTCGTTTTAGGTAAACGCAGTCCCTTTTCAGGTTAAACGATGCTACATCATTCACGAAGCTCACACGTTTATTGTGCTTTACTGAAAACCATTGGAGGGTAGAGGACATGTGGTTTGTATCAGTTTCAGAAGCAGAGTTGAACTAGATATGGTGCATGTGTGTAGGAAACACAGTCCTTTGGTTATGATCACACTCACGTTTCCTGCTGTATTAGAGTCTCTAGAAAGCAAGAGCGTGCTTCTTGCTCTAAAGCAGAGTGTGTTTCATGGATGAGAACTGTGCAGTGTGTATCTCCTCAAAAATGGAGTTAAATCCCAGGCTCTGTGTCTTCCTACAAGCAAGACTTCATTTCAGTTAAACGCAGTCACTTTTCAGCTCAAACAAAGCTACAATGTTCACGAAGCTCCAAAGTTTCTCGCTAATAACTGAAAAGCATTTCATGCTAAAGGACCTTTGGTTTGAATAGTTTCAGAATCACAGTTGAACTAGATATGGTCCATATGTGTAGGAAACACAGTCCTTTGGTTATGATCTCACTCACGTTTACTGGTGTATTAGAGACTCTCGAAAGCATGAGTGTGCTTCTTGCTCTAAAGCAGAGTGTGTTTCATGGATGAGAACTGTGCAGTGTGGTTCCCTTCAGAAAGGGAGTTAAATCTCAGGCTCTGTGTCTTCCTACAAGCAAGACTTTGTAAACGCAGTCCCTTTTCAGCACAAAGGAAGCTACATTGTTCACGAAGCTCACACTTTTCTCACTCTTAAATGAAAAGCATTGAATGTTAGATGACCTGTGGTGTGTATCAGTTTCAGGAGCAGAGTTGAACTAGGTATGGTCCATATGTGTAGGAAACGCTGCTCTTTTGTTCTGAGCACACTCACTTTTCCTGCTGTATTACAGACTCTAGAAAGCAAGAGCGTGCTTCTTGCTCTAAACCAGAATGTGTTCCATGGATGAGAACAGTACAGTGTGTATCTCTTCAGATATAGAGATAAATCCCAGGCTCTGTGTCTTCCTACAAGCAAGAATTAGTTTCAGGTAAACACATTCCCTTTTCAGCTCAAAGGAAGCTACATCGTTCCCGAAGCTCAAACTTTTCTCACTCTTATCTGAAAAGCATTGGATGTTAGAGGACCCGTGGTGTGTATCAGTTTCAGAAGCAGAGTTGAACTAGATATGGTCTGTATGTGTAGGAAAAACAGTCCTTTGGTTATGATCACACTCACGTTTCCTGCGGTATTAGAGACTCTAGAAAGCAAGAGCGTACCTCTTGCACTAAAGCAGAGTGTGTTTCATGAATGGGAACTGTGCTGAGTGTTGCCCTTCCAATATGGAGTTAAATTGCAGGCTCTGTGTCTTCCTACAAGCAAGACTTCGTTTCAGGTAAACGCAGCCCCTTTTCAGCTCAAATGATGCTACATCGATCAGGAAGCTCAAACGTTTATTGCTCTTAACTGAAAAGCATTGGATGTTAGAGCACCTATGGTTTGTATCAGTTTCAGGAGCACAGTTGAACAAGATACAGTCCTTATGTGTAGGAAACACCGTTCTTTAGTTCAGAGCACACTCATGTTTCCTGCTGTATTAGAGACTTAGAAAGCAAGAGCATGCTTCTTACTCTAAAGCAGCATGTGTTTCATGGATGAGAACTGTGCAGTGTGTTTACCTTCAGAAAGGGAGTTTAATCCCAGACTCTGTGTCTTCCCTGAAGAAAAACTTCGTTTTAGGTAAACGCAGTCCCTTTTCAGGTTAAACGATGCTACATCATTCACGAAGCTCACACGTTTATTGTGCTTTACTGAAAACCATTGGAGGGTAGAGGACATGTGGTTTGTATCAGTTTCAGAAGCAGAGTTGAACTAGATATGGTGCATGTGTGTAGGAAACACAGTCCTTTGGTTATGATCACACTCACGTTTCCTGCTGTATTAGAGTCTCTAGAAAGCAAGAGCGTGCTTCTTGCTCTAAAGCAGAGTGTGTTTCATGGATGAGAACTGTGCAGTGTGTATCTCCTCAAAAATGGAGTTAAATCCCAGGCTCTGTGTCTTCCTACAAGCAAGACTTCATTTCAGTTAAACGCAGTCACTTTTCAGCTCAAACAAAGCTACAATGTTCACGAAGCTCCAAAGTTTCTCGCTAATAACTGAAAAGCATTTCATGCTAAAGGACCTTTGGTTTGAATAGTTTCAGAATCACAGTTGAACTAGATATGGTCCATATGTGTAGGAAACACAGTCCTTTGGTTATGATCTCACTCACGTTTACTGGTGTATTAGAGACTCTCGAAAGCATGAGTGTGCTTCTTGCTCTAAAGCAGAGTGTGTTTCATGGATGAGAACTGTGCAGTGTGGTTCCCTTCAGAAAGGGAGTTAAATCTCAGGCTCTGTGTCTTCCTACAAGCAAGACTTTGTAAACGCAGTCCCTTTTCAGCACAAAGGAAGCTACATTGTTCACGAAGCTCACACTTTTCTCACTCTTAAATGAAAAGCATTGAATGTTAGATGACCTGTGGTGTGTATCAGTTTCAGGAGCAGAGTTGAACTAGGTATGGTCCATATGTGTAGGAAACGCTGCTCTTTTGTTCTGAGCACACTCACTTTTCCTGCTGTATTACAGACTCTAGAAAGCAAGAGCGTGCTTCTTGCTCTAAACCAGAATGTGTTCCATGGATGAGAACAGTACAGTGTGTATCTCTTCAGATATAGAGATAAATCCCAGGCTCTGTGTCTTCCTACAAGCAAGAATTAGTTTCAGGTAAACACATTCCCTTTTCAGCTCAAAGGAAGCTACATCGTTCCCGAAGCTCAAACTTTTCTCACTCTTATCTGAAAAGCATTGGATGTTAGAGGACCCGTGGTGTGTATCAGTTTCAGAAGCAGAGTTGAACTAGATATGGTCTGTATGTGTAGGAAAAACAGTCCTTTGGTTATGATCACACTCACGTTTCCTGCGGTATTAGAGACTCTAGAAAGCAAGAGCGTACCTCTTGCACTAAAGCAGAGTGTGTTTCATGAATGGGAACTGTGCTGAGTGTTGCCCTTCCAATATGGAGTTAAATTGCAGGCTCTGTGTCTTCCTACAAGCAAGACTTCGTTTCAGGTAAACGCAGCCCCTTTTCAGCTCAAATGATGCTACATCGATCAGGAAGCTCAAACGTTTATTGCTCTTAACTGAAAAGCATTGGATGTTAGAGCACCTATGGTTTGTATCAGTTTCAGGAGCACAGTTGAACAAGATACAGTCCTTATGTGTAGGAAACACCGTTCTTTAGTTCAGAGCACACTCATGTTTCCTGCTGTATTAGAGACTTAGAAAGCAAGAGCATGCTTCTTACTCTAAAGCAGCATGTGTTTCATGGATGAGAACTGTGCAGTGTGTTTACCTTCAGAAAGGGAGTTTAATCCCAGACTCTGTGTCTTCCCTGAAGAAAAACTTCGTTTTAGGTAAACGCAGTCCCTTTTCAGGTTAAACGATGCTACATCATTCACGAAGCTCACACGTTTATTGTGCTTTACTGAAAACCATTGGAGGGTAGAGGACATGTGGTTTGTATCAGTTTCAGAAGCAGAGTTGAACTAGATATGGTGCATGTGTGTAGGAAACACAGTCCTTTGGTTATGATCACACTCACGTTTCCTGCTGTATTAGAGTCTCTAGAAAGCAAGAGCGTGCTTCTTGCTCTAAAGCAGAGTGTGTTTCATGGATGAGAACTGTGCAGTGTGTATCTCCTCAAAAATGGAGTTAAATCCCAGGCTCTGTGTCTTCCTACAAGCAAGACTTCATTTCAGTTAAACGCAGTCACTTTTCAGCTCAAACAAAGCTACAATGTTCACGAAGCTCCAAAGTTTCTCGCTAATAACTGAAAAGCATTTCATGCTAAAGGACCTTTGGTTTGAATAGTTTCAGAATCACAGTTGAACTAGATATGGTCCATATGTGTAGGAAACACAGTCCTTTGGTTATGATCTCACTCACGTTTACTGGTGTATTAGAGACTCTCGAAAGCAAGAGTGTGCTTCTTGCTCTAAAGCAGAGTGTGTTTCATGGATGAGAACTGTGCAGTGTGGTTCCCTTCAGAAAGGGAGTTAAATCTCAGGCTCTGTGTCTTCCTACAAGCAAGACTTTGTAAACGCAGTCCCTTTTCAGCACAAAGGAAGCTACATTGTTCACGAAGCTCACACTTTTCTCACTCTTAAATGAAAAGCATTGAATGTTAGACGACCTGTGGTATGTATCAGTTTCAGGAGCAGAGTTGAACTAGGTATGGTCCATATGTGTAGGAAACGCCGCTCTTTTGTTCTGAGCACACTCACTTTTCCTGCTGTATTACAGACTCTAGAAAGCAAGAGCGTGCTTCTTGCTCTAAACCAGAATGTGTTCCATGGATGAGAACAGTACAGTGTGTATCTCTTCAGATATAGAGATAAATCCCAGGCTCTGTGTCTTCCTACAAGCAAGAATTAGTTTCAGGTAAACACATTCCCTTTTCAGCTCAAAGGAAGCTACATCGTTCCCGAAGCTCAAACTTTTCTCACTCTTATCTGAAAAGCATTGGATGTTAGAGGACCCGTGGTGTGTATCAGTTTCAGAAGCAGAGTTGAACTAGATATGGTCTGTATGTGTAGGAAAAACAGTCCTTTGGTTATGATCACACTCACGTTTCCTGTGGTATTAGAGACTCTAGAAAGCAAGAGCATACCTCTTGCACTAAAGCAGAGTGTGTTTCATGAATGGGAACTGTGCTGAGTGTTGCCCTTCCAATATGGAGTTAAATTGCAGGCTCTGTGTCTTCCTACAAGCAAGACTTCGTTTCAGGTAAACGCAGTCCCTTTTCAGCTCAATTGATGCTACATCGTTCAGGAAGCTCAAACGTTTATTGCTCTTAACTGAAAAGCATTGGATGTTAGAGCACCTGTGGTTTGTGTCAGTTTCAGAAGCAGAGTTGAAGTAGATACAGTCCGTATGTGTAGGAAACACCGTTCTTTAGTTCTGAGCACAATCACGTTTCCTGCTATATTAGAGACTGTAGAAAGCAAGAGCATGCTTCTTAGTCTAAAGCAGAGTGTGTTTCATTGATGAGAACTGTGCAGTGTGTATCTCTTCAGAAATGGAGTTAAATCCCAGGCTCTGTGTCTTCCTACAAGCAAGACTTTGTTTCAGGTAAACACATTCCCTTTTCAGCTCAAAGGAAGCTACATCGTTCACCAAGCTCAAAGTTTCTCACTCTTATCTGACCAGCATGGGATGTTAGAGGACCTGTGGCGTGTATCAGTTTCAGAAGCAGAGTTGAACTAGATATCGTCAGTATGTGTAGGAAACACTGCTCTTTTATTCTGAGCACACTCACGTTTCCTGCTGTATTAGAGACTCTAGAAAGGAAGAGCGTGCTTCTTGCTCTAAAGCAGAGTGTGTTTCATGGATGAGAACTGTGCAGTGTTTATCTCTTCAGAAATGGAGTTAAATAACAGGCTCTGTGTCTTCCTACAAGCAAGACTTCATTTCAGGTAAACGCAGTCCCTTTTCAGCTCAAAGGAAGCAACATCTTTCACGGATCTCACATGTTTCTCGCTCTTAACTGAAAAGCATTTGATAATAGAGGACCTGTGGTTTCTATCAGTTTGAGAAGCAGAGTTGAACTAGATATGGTCCATATGTGTAGGAAAAACACTCCTTTGTTTATGATCAGCCTCACGTTTCATGTGTATTAGAGACTCTAGAAAGGAATCGCATGCTTCTTGCTCTAAAGCAGATTGAGTTTCATGAATGGTTACTGTGCTGAGTGTTGCCCTTCACAAATGGAGTTAAATGCCAGGCTCTGTGTCTTCCTACAAGCAAGACTTCGATTCAGGTAAACGCAGTTCTTTTCAGCTCAATGAAGCTACATCGTTCACGAAGCTCACACTTTTCTAACTCTTAACTGAAAAGCATTGGATGTTAGGGGACCTGTGGTGTGTATCAGTTTCAGAAGCAGAGTTGAACTAGATATGGTCCATATGTGTAGGAAACACAGTCCTTTGGTTATGATCACACTCATGTTTCCTGTTGTATTAGAGAGTGTAGAAAGCAAGAGCGTGCTTCTTGCTCTAAAGCAGAATGGGATCCATGGATGAGAACTATGCTGTGTGTTTCCCTTCAGAAATGGAGTTAAATCCCAGGCTCTGCGTCTTCCTACAAGCAAGACTTCATTTCAGGTAAACACATTCCCTTTTCAGCTCAAAGGAAGCTACATCGTTCACCAAGCTCAAACTTTTCTCACTCTTATCTGAAAAGCATTGGATGTTAGAGGACCAGTGCGTTGTATCGGTTTCAGAAGCAGTGTTGGACTAGATATGGTCCGTATGTGTAGGAAACACCGATCTTTTGTTCTCAGCACACTCACGTTTCCTGCTGTCTTAGAGAATCTAGAAAGCAAGAGCGTGCTTCTTGCTCTAAAGCAGAGTGTGATCTATGGATGGGAACTCTGCTGTGTGTTTCACTTCAGAAATGAAGTTAAATCCCTGGCTCTGAGTCTTCCTACAAGCAAGACTTCATTTCAGGTAAGGGCAGTTACTTTACAGCTCAAACGAACTACATCATTTACGAAGCTCACACGTTTGTCATCTTAACTGACAAGCATTGGTTGTTAGAGGACCGGTAGTTGGTTTCAGTTTCAGAAGCAGAGTTGAAGTAGATATGGTCTGTATGTGTAGGAAACTCCGTACTTTTGTTCTGAGCACACTCATGTTTCCTGTTGTAATAGAGACTCTAGAAAGCAAGAGCGTGCTTCTTCCTCTAAAGCAGAATGGGAACCATGGATGAGAACTATGCTGTGTGTTTCCCTTCAGAAATGGAGACAAATCCCAGGCTCTGAGTCTTCCTACAAGTAAGACCTCATTTCAGTAAGGGCAGGTACTTTACACCTCAAACGAACTACATTGTTTACGAAGCTCACACGTTTCTCATCTTAACTGACAAGCATTGGATGTTAGAGGACCTGTAGTTGGTTTCAGTTTCAGAAGCACAGTTGAACTAGATATGGTCCGTATGTGTAGGAAACTCCGTTCTTTTGTTCTGAGCACACTCATGTTTCCTGTTGTAATAGAGACTCTAGAAAGCAAGAGCGTGCTTCTTGCTCTAAAGCAGAATGGGATCCATGGATGAGAACTATGCTGTGTGTTTCCCTTCAGATATGGAGTTAAATCCCAGGCTCTGAGTCTTCCTACAAGCAAGATTTCGTTTCAGGGAAGGGCAGTCACTTTTCAGCTAAAATGAACTACATCGTTCACGAGGCTAACATGTTTCTCCTCTTAACTGACAAGCATTGGATGTTCGAGGACCAGTGCTTTGTATCAGTTTCAGAAGCAGAGTTGGATATGATATGGTCCGTATGTGTAGGAAACACCGTTCCTTTGTTCTTAGCACACTCACGTTTCCTGCTGTCTTAGAGATTCTAGAAAGCAAGAGCGTGCTTCTTGCTCTAAAGCAGAGTGTGATCAATGGATGAGAACTCTGCTGTGTGTTTCTCATCAGAAATGGAGTTAAATCCCAGGCTCGGAGTCTTCCTACAAGTAAGACTTCATTTCAGGTAAGGGCAGGTACTTTACAGCTCAAACGAACTACATCGAACACGAAGCTCACACGTTTCTCGGTCTTAATTGAAAAGCATTGGATTTTACAGGACCTGTGCTTTGTGTCAGTTTCAGAATAAGAGTTGAACTAGATATGGTCCATATGTGGAGGAAACACACTTCTTTTGTTCTGAGCACAATCACATTTCCTGCTGTATTAGAGACTCTAGAAAGGAAGAGCGTGGTTCTTGCTCTAAAGCAGAGTGCGATCAATGGATGAGACCTCTGCTGTGTGTTTCACATCATAAATGGAGTCAAATCCCAGGCTCTGAGTCTTCCTACAAGCAAGACTTCGTTTCAGGTAAGGGCAGATACTTTACAGCTCAAACAAACTACATTGTACACAAAGCTCACACGTTTCTTGGTCTTAATTGAAAAGCATTGGATGTTACAGGAGCTGTGCTTTGTGTCAGTTTCAGAAGAAGTGTTGAACTAGATATGGTCGGTATGTTTAGGAAACACAGTTCTTTGCTCTGAGCACAATCATGTTTCCTAGAGTATTAGAGACTCTCGAAAGGAAAAGCGTGGTTCTTGCTCTAAAGCAGAGTGTGATTCATAGTTGAGAACTGTGCTGTGTGTTTCCCTTCAGAAATGGAGTTAAATCCCAGGCTCTGTGTCTTCCTACAAGCAAGACTTCGTTTCAGGTAAGGGCACTCACTTTTCAGCTCAAAAAACTACATCGTTCACGAAGCTAACAAGTTTCCCATATTACCTGACAAGCATTGGATGTTAGAGGACCAGTGAGTTGTATCAGTTTCAGAAGCAGTGTTGGACTAGATATGGTCCGTATGTGTAGGAAAAACCGATCTTTTGTTCTCAGCACACTCACGTTTCCTGCTGTCTTAGAGAATCTAGAAAGCAAGAGCATGCTTCTTGCTCTAAAGCAGAGTGTGATCAATGGATGAGACCTCTGCTGTGTGTTTCACATCAGAAATGGAGTTAAATCCCAGGCTCTGAGTCTTCCTACAAGCAAGACTTCGTTTGAGGTAAGGGCAGGTACTTTACAGCTCAAAAATCTACATCGTTCACTAAGCTAACAAGTTTCCCATATTACCTGAAAAGCATTGGATGTTAGAGGACCAGTGCGTTGTATCAGTTTCAGAAGCAGTGTTGGACTAGATATGGTCCGTATGTGTAGGAAGCACTGTTCTTTTGTTCTTAGCACACTCATGTTTCCTGCTGTCTTAGAGACTCTAGAAAGGAAGAGCGTAGTTCTTGCTCTAATGCAGAGTGTGATTCATGGATGAGAACTGTGCTGTGTGTTTCCCTTCAGAAATGGTGTTAAATCCCAGGCTATTAGTCTTCCAAGAAGCAAGACTTCACTTCAGGTAAGGGCAGTTACTTTACAGCTCAAACGAACTGCATCGTTCAAGAAGCTTCCACGTTTCTCATATTAAATGACAAGCTTTGGATGTTAGGGGACCTATGCTTTGTATCAATTTCAGAGGCAGAGTTGTACTAGTTATGGTCCATATGTGTAGAAAACACCGTTCTTTTGTTCTCAGCACTCTCACGTTTCCTGCTGTCTTAGAGACTCTAGAAAGCAAGAGCGTGCTTCTTGCTCTAAAGCAGAGTGTGATCAATGGATGAGAACTCTGCTGTTTGTTCCACTTCAGAAATGGTGTTAAATCCCAGGCTCTGAGTCTTCCTACAATCAAGACTTTGTTTCAGGTAAGGGCAGTTACTTTACAGCTCAAACGAACTACATTGTACACGAAGCTCACACGTTTCTCGGTCTTAATTGAAAAGCATTGGATGTTACAGGACATGTGCTTTGTGTCAGTTTCAGAATAAGTGTTGAACTAGATATGTTCTGTTTGTGTAGGTAACATAGTTCTTTTGTTCTGAGCACAAACACGTTTCCTAGAGTATTAGAGACTCTAGAAAGCAAGAGCGTGCTTCTTGCTCTAAAGCAGAGTGTGATCTATGGATGAGAACTATGATGTGTGTTTCCCTTCAGAAATGGAGTCAAATCCCAGGCTATGAGTCTTCCTACAAGCAAGATTTCGTTTCAGGTAAGGGAGTCATTTTCAGCTCAAAGGAACTACATCTTTCAAGCAGCTAACACGTTTCTCATCTTAACTGACAAGCATTGGATGTTAGAGGAACAGTGCTTTGTATCAGTTTCAGAAGCAGAGGTGGATTAGGTATGGTCCGTATGTGTAGGAAACACCGTTCTTTTGTTCCTAGCACACTCACGTTTCCTGCTGTCTTAGAGATTCTAGAAAGGAAGAGCATAGTTCTTGCTCTAATGCAGACTGTGATTCATGGATAAGAACTGTGCTGTGTGTTTCCCTTCAGAAATGGAGTTAAATCCCAGGCTCTGTGTCTTCCTACAAGCAAGACTTCGTTTCAGGTAAGGGCACTCACTTTTCAGCTCAAACGAAATACATCGTTCACGAAGCTAACACGTTTCTCATTTAAACTGACAAGCATTGGATATTAGAGGAACTGTGGTTTGTATCAGTGTCAGAAGCAGAGTGGACTAGATATGGTCCGTATGTGTAAGAAACACCATTCTTTTCTTCTCATCACACTCACGTTTCCTTCTGTCTTAGAGACTCTAGAAAGCCAGAGCGTGCTTCTTGCTCTAAAGCAGAGTGTGATCTATGGATGAGAACTCTGCTGTGTGTTTCCCTTCAGAAATGGAGTTAAATCCCAGGCTCTGAGTCTTCCTACAAGTAAGACTTCCTTTCAGCTCAAACGAACTGCATCGTTCAAGACGCTTCCACGTTTCTCATATTAAATGACAAGCTTTGGATGTTAGAGGACCTGTGCTTAGTATCAATGTCAGAGGCAGAGTTGGACCAGTTATGGTCCATATGTGTAGAAAACACCGTTCTTTTGTTCTCAGCACTCTCACGTTTCCTGCTGTCTTAGAGACTCTAGAAAGCAAGAGCGTGCTTCTTGCTCTAAAGGAGAGTGTGATCTATGGATGAGAACTATGATGTGTGTTTCCCTTCAGAAATGGAGTCAAATCCCTGGCTATCAGTCTTCCTACAAGCAAGATTTCGTTTCAGGTAAGGGCAGTCACTTTTCAGCTCAAACGAACTACATCGTTCACGAAGCTAACACGTTTCTCAGTCTTAATTCAAAAGCATTGGATGTTACAGGACATGTGCTTTGTGTTTGTTTCAGAAGAAGTGTTGAACTAGATATGGTCGGTATGTTTAGGAAACACAGTTCTTTTGTTATGAGCACAATCATGTTTCCTGCTGTATTAGATTCTCTGGAAAGGAAGAGCGTGGTTCTTGCTCTAAAGCAGAGTGTGATTCATGGATGAGAACTGTGCTGTGTGTTTCCCTTCAGAAATGGAGTTAAATCCCAGGCTCTGTGACTTCCTACAAGCAAGACTTCGTTTGAGGTAAGGGCAGTTACTTTACAGCTCAAACGAACTACATCGTTCACGAAGCTAACACGTTTCCCATATTACCTGACAAGCATTGGATGTTAGAGGACCAGTGCGTTGTATCGGTTTCAGAAGCAGTGTTGGACTAGATATGGTCCGTATGTGTAGGAAACACCGATCTTTTGTTCTCAGCACACTCACGTTTCCTGCTGTCTTAGAGAATCTAGAAAGCAAGAGCGTGCTTCTTGCTCTAAAGCAGAGTGTGATCTATGGATGGGAACTCTGCAGTGTGTTTCACTTCAGAAATGAAGTTAAATCCCAGGCTCTGAGTCTTCCTACAAGCAAGACTTCATTTCAGGTAAGGGCAGTTACTTTACAGCTCAAACGAACTACATCATTTACGAAGCTCACACGTTTCTCATCTTAACTGACAAGCATTGGTTGTTAGAGGACCTGTAGTTGGTTTCAGTTTCAGAAGCAGAGTTGAAGTAGATATGGTCTGTATGTGTAGGAAACTCCGTACTTTTGTTCTGAGCACACTCATGTTTCCTGTTGTAATAGAGACTCTAGAAAGCAAGAGCGTGCTTCTTCCTCTAAAGCAGAATGGGAACCATGGATGAGAACTATGCTGTGTGTTTCCCTTCAGAAATGGAGACAAATCCCAGGCTCTGAGTCTTCCTACAAGTAAGACCTCATTTCAGTAAGGGCAGGTACTTTACACCTCAAATGAACTACATCGTTTACGAAGCTCACACGTTTCTCATCTTAACTGACAAGCATTGGATGTTAGAGGACCTGTAGTTGGTTTCAGTTTCAGAAGCACAGTTGAACTAGATATGGTCCGTATGTGTAGGAAACTCCGTTCTTTTGTTCTGAGCACACTCATGTTTCCTGTTGTAATAGAGACTCTAGAAAGCAAGAGCGTGCTTCTTGCTCTAAAGCAGAATGGGATCCATGGATGAGAACTATGCTGTGTGTTTCCCTTCAGATATGGAGTTAAATCCCAGGCTCTGAGTCTTCCTACAAGCAAGATTTCGTTTCAGGGAAGGGCAGTCACTTTTCAGCTAAAATGAACTACATCGTTCACGAGGCTAACACGTTTCTCATCTTAACTGACAAGCATTGGATGTTCGAGGACCAGTGCTTTGTATCAGTTTCAGAAGCAGAGTTGGATTAGATATGGTCCGTATGTGTAGGAAACACCGTTCATTTGTTCTTAGCACACTCACGTTTCCTGCTGTCTTAGAGATTCTAGAAAGGAAGAGCGTAGTTCTTGCTCTAATGCAGAGTGTGATTCATGGAAGAGAACTGTGCTCTGTGTTTCCCTTCAGAAATGGTGTCAAATCCCAGGCTCTGTGACTTCCTACAAGCAAGACTTCGTTTCAGGTAAGGGCAGTCACTTTTCAGCTCAAACGAACTACATCTTTCACGAAGCTAACACGTTTCTCGTTCTTAATTGAAAAGCATTGGATGTTACAGGACATGTGCTTTGTGTCAGTTTCAAAAGAAGTGTTGAACTAGATATGGTCGGTATGTTTAGTAAACACAGTTCTTTTCTTATGAGCACAATCATGTTTCCTGCTGTATTAGAGACTCTAGAAAGGAAGAGCATGGTTCTTGCTCTAAAGCAGAGTGTGATTCATGGATGAGAACTGTGCTGTGTGTTTCCCTTCACAAATGGAGTTAAATTCCAGGCTCTGTGACTTCCTACAAGCAAGACTTCGTTTGAGGTAAGAGCAGTCACTTTTCAGCTCAAACGAACTACATCGTTCACGAAGCTAACACGTTTCCCATATTACCTGACAAGCATTGGATGTTAGAGGACCAGTGCGTTGGATCAGTCTCAGAAGCAGAGTTGGACTAGATATGGTCCGTATGTGTAGGAAACACCGATCTTTTGTTCTCAGCACACTCACGTTTCCTGCTGTCTTAGAGAATCTAGAAAGCAACAACGTGCTTCTTGCTCTAACGCAAAGTGTGATCAATGGATGAGACCTCTGCTGTGTGTTTCACATCAGAAATGGAGTTAAATCCCAGGCTTTGAGTCTTCCTACAAGCAAGACTTCGTTTCAGGTAAGGGCAGTTACTTTACACCTCAAACGAACTACATCGATCACAAAGCTCACACGTTTCTCATGTAAACTGACAAGCATTGGATGTTAGAGGACCTGTGGTTTGTATGAGTTTCAGAAGCAGAGTTGGACTAGATATGGTCTGTATGTGTAGGAAACACCATTCTTTTTTTCTCAGCACACTCACGTTTCCTGCTCTCTTAGAGACTCTAGAAAGCAAGAGCGTGCTTCTTGATCTAAAGCAGAGTGTGATCTATGGATGAGAACTATGATGTGGGTTACCCTTCAGAAATGGAGTCAAATCCCAGGCTCTGAGTCTTCCTACAAGCAGGATTTCGTTTCAGGTAACGGCAGTCACTTTTCAGCTCAAACGAACTACATCGTTCACGAAGCTAACACGTTTCCCATCTTACCTGACAAGCCTTGGATGTTTGAGGACCAGTGCTTTGTATCAGTTTCAGAAGCAGAGTTGGACAAGATTTGGTCCGTGTGTGTAGGAAACACCATTCTTTTGTTCTCAGCACACTCACGTTTCCTGGTGAATTAGGGAATCTAGAAAGCAAGAGAGTGCTTCATTGTCTAAAGCAGAGTGTGATCTATGGATGAGAACTCTGCTGTGTGTTTCACTTCAGAAATGGAGTTAAATCCCAGGCTCTTAGTCTTCCAAGAAGCAAGACTTCACTTCAGGTAAGGGCAGTAACTTTACGGCTCAAACGAACTACATTGTTCATGAAGCTCACACGTTTCTCAACTAAACTGACAAGCATTGGATGTTAGAGGACTTGTGGTTTGTATGAGTTTCAGAAGCAGAGTTGGACTAGATATGGTCCGCATGTGTAGGAAACACCATTCTTCTTTTCTCAGCACACTCAAGTTTCCTGCTGTCTTAGAGACTCTAGAAAGCAAGAACGTGCTTCTTGCTCTAAAGCAGAGTGCGATCTATGGATGAGAACTATGATGTGTGTTTCCCTTCAGAAATGGAGTCAAATCCCAGGCTCTCATTCTTCCTACAAACAAGATTTCGTTTCAGGTAAGGGCAGTCACTTTTCCGCTCAAACGAACTACATCTTTCATGAAGCTAACACGTTTCTCGTTCTTAATTGAAAAGCATTGGATGTTACAGGACATGTGCTTTGTGTCAGTTTCAAAAGAAGTGTTGAACTAGATATGGTCGGTATGTTTAGGAAACACAGTTCTTTTCTTATGAGCACAATCATGTTTCCTGCTGTCTTAGAGATTCTAGAAAGGAAGAGCGTAGTTCTTGCTCTAATGCAGAGTGTGATTCATGGATAAGAACTGTGCTGTGTGTTTCCCTTCAGAAATGGAGTTAAATCCCAGGCTCTGTGTCTTGCTACAAGCAAGACTTCGTTTGAGGTAAGGGCAGTCACTTTTCAGCTCAAACGAACTACATCGTTCACGAAGCTGACACGTTTCCCATCTTACATGACAAGCCTTGGATGTTTGAGGACCAGTGCTTTGTATCAGTTTCAGAAGCAGAGTTGGACAAGATTTGGTCCGTGTGTGTAGGAAACACCATTCTTTTGTTCTCAGCACACTCACGTTTCCTGGTGAATTAGAGAATCTAGAAAGCAAGAGAGTGCTTCATTGTCTAAAGTAGAGTGTGATCTATGGATGAGAACTCTGCTGTGTGTTTCACTTCAGAAATGGAGTTAAATCCCAGGCTCTTAGTCTTCCAAGAAGCAAGACTTCACTTCAGGTAAGGGCAGTTACTTTACAGCTCAAACGAACTACATCGTTCATGAAGCTCACACGTTTCTCAACTAAACTGACAAGCATTGGATGTTAGAGGACCTGTGGTTTGTATGAGTTTCAGAAGGAGAGTTGGACTAGATATTGTCTGTATGTGTAGGAAACTCCGTACTTTTGTTCTGAGCACACTCATGTTTCCTGTTGTAATAGAGATTCTAGAAAGCCAGACCGTGCTTCTTGCTCTAAAGCAGAATGGGATCCATGGATGAGAACTATGCTGTGTGTTTCCCTTCAGATATGGAGTTATATCCCAGGCTCTGAGTCTCCCTACAAGCAAGATATCGTTTCAGGTAAGGGCAGTCAGTTTTCATCTCAAATGAACTACATCTTTCACGAAGCTCACACGTTTCCCATATTACCTGACAAGCATTGGATGTTAGAGGACCAGTGCGTTGTATCAGTCTCAGAAGCAGAGTTGGACTAGATATGGTCCGTATGTGTAGGAAACACCGATCATTTGATCTCAGCACACTCACGTTTGCTGCTGTCTTAGAGAATGTAGAAGGCAACAGCGTGCTTCTTGCTCTAAAGCAGAGTGTGATCAATGGATGAGACCTCTGCTGTGTGTTTCACATCAGAAATGGAGTTAAATCCCAGGCTTTGAGTCTTCCTACAAGCAAGACTTCGTTTCAGGTAAGGGCAGTTACTTTACACCTCAAACGAACTACATCGATCACAAAGCTCACACGTTTCTCATGTAAACTGACAAGCATTGGATGTTAGAGGACCTGTGGTTTGTATGAGTTTCAGAAGCAGAGTTGGACTAGATATGGTCTGTATGTGTAGGAAACACCATTCTTTTTTTCTCAGCACACTCACGTTTCCTGCTCTCTTAGAGACTCTAGAAAGCAAGAGCGTGCTTCTTGATCTAAAGCAGAGTGTGATCTATGGATGAGAACTATGATGTGGGTTACCCTTCAGAAATGGAGTCAAATCCCAGGCTCTGAGTCTTCCTACAAGCAGGATTTCGTTTCAGGTAACGGCAGTCACTTTTCAGCTCAAACGAACTACATCGTTCACGAAGCTAACACGTTTCCCATCTTACCTGACAAGCCTTGGATGTTTGAGGACCAGTGCTTTGTATCAGTTTCAGAAGCAGAGTTGGACAAGATTTGGTCCGTGTGTGTAGGAAACACCATTCTTTTGTTCTCAGCACACTCACGTTTCCTGGTGAATTATGGAATCTAGAAAGCAAGAGAGTGCTTCATTGTCTAAAGCAGAGTGTGATCTATGGATGAGAACTCTGCTGTGTGTTTCACTTCAGAAATGGAGTTAAATCCCAGGCTCTTAGTCTTCCAAGAAGCAAGACTTCACTTCAGGTAAGGGCAGTAACTTTACGGCTCAAACGAACTACATTGTTCATGAAGCTCACACGTTTCTCAACTAAACTGACAAGCATTGGATGTTAGAGGACTTGTGGTTTGTATGAGTTTCAGAAGCAGAGTTGGACTAGATATGGTCCGCATGTGTAGGAAACACCATTCTTCTTTTCTCAGCACACTCAAGTTTCCTGCTGTCTTAGAGACTCTAGAAAGCAAGAACGTGCTTCTTGCTCTAAAGCAGAGTGCGATCTATGGATGAGAACTATGATGTGTGTTTCCCTTCAGAAATGGAGTCAAATCCCAGGCTCTCATTCTTCCTACAAACAAGATTTCGTTTCAGGTAAGGGCAGTCACTTTTCCGCTCAAACGAACTACATCTTTCATGAAGCTAACACGTTTCTCGTTCTTAATTGAAAAGCATTGGATGTTACAGGACATGTGCTTTGTGTCAGTTTCAAAAGAAGTGTTGAACTAGATATGGTCGGTATGTTTAGGAAACACAGTTCTTTTCTTATGAGCACAATCATGTTTCCTGCTGTCTTAGAGATTCTAGAAAGGAAGAGCGTAGTTCTTGCTCTAATGCAGAGTGTGATTCATGGATAAGAACTGTGCTGTGTGTTTCCCTTCAGAAATGGAGTTAAATCCCAGGCTCTGTGTCTTGCTACAAGCAAGACTTCGTTTGAGGTAAGGGCAGTCACTTTTCAGCTCAAACGAACTACATCGTTCACGAAGCTGACACGTTTCCCATCTTACCTGACAAGCCTTGGATGTTTGAGGACCAGTGCTTTGTATCAGTTTCAGAAGCAGAGTTGGACAAGATTTGGTCCGTGTGTGTAGGAAACACCATTCTTTTGTTCTCAGCACACTCACGTTTCCTGGTGAATTAGAGAATCTAGAAAGCAAGAGAGTGCTTCATTGTCTAAAGTAGAGTGTGATCTATGGATGAGAACTCTGCTGTGTGTTTCACTTCAGAAATGGAGTTAAATCCCAGGCTCTTAGTCTTCCAAGAAGCAAGACTTCACTTCAGGTAAGGGCAGTTACTTTACAGCTCAAACGAACTACATCGTTCATGAAGCTCACACGTTTCTCAACTAAACTGACAAGCATTGGATGTTAGAGGACCTGTGGTTTGTATGAGTTTCAGAAGCAGAGTTGGACTAGATATTGTCCGTATGTGTAGGAAACTCCGTACTTTTGTTCTGAGCACACTCATGTTTCCTGTTGTAATAGAGATTCTAGAAAGCCAGACCGTGCTTCTTGCTCTAAAGCAGAATGGGATCCATGGATGAGAACTATGCTGTGTGTTTCCCTTCAGATATGGAGTTATATCCCAGGCTCTGAGTCTCCCTACAAGCAAGATATCGTTTCAGGTAAGGGCAGTCAGTTTTCATCTCAAATGAACTACATCTTTCACGAAGCTCACACGTTTCCCATATTACCTGACAAGCATTGGATGTTAGAGGACCAGTGCGTTGTATCAGTCTCAGAAGCAGAGTTGGACTAGATATGGTCCGTATGTGTAGGAAACACCGATCATTTGATCTCAGCACACTCACGTTTGCTGCTGTCTTAGAGAATGTAGAAGGCAACAGCGTGCTTCTTGCTCTAAAGCAGAGTGTGATCAATGGATGAGACCTCTGCTGTGTGTTTCACATCAGAAATGGAGTTAAATCCCAGGCTTTGAGTCTTCCTACAAGCAAGACTTCGTTTCAGGTAAGGGCAGTTACTTTACACCTCAAACGAACTACATCGATCACAAAGCTCACACGTTTCTCATGTAAACTGACAAGCATTGGATGTTAGAGGACCTGTGGTTTGTATGAGTTTCAGAAGCAGAGTTGGACTAGATATGGTCTGTATGTGTAGGAAACACCATTCTTTTTTTCTCAGCACACTCACGTTTCCTGCTCTCTTAGAGACTCTAGAAAGCAAGAGCGTGCTTCTTGATCTAAAGCAGAGTGTGATCTATGGATGAGAACTATGATGTGGGTTACCCTTCAGAAATGGAGTCAAATCCCAGGCTCTGAGTCTTCCTACAAGCAGGATTTCGTTTCAGGTAACGGCAGTCACTTTTCAGCTCAAACGAACTACATCGTTCACGAAGCTAACACGTTTCCCATCTTACCTGACAAGCCTTGGATGTTTGAGGACCAGTGCTTTGTATCAGTTTCAGAAGCAGAGTTGGACAAGATTTGGTCCGTGTGTGTAGGAAACACCATTCTTTTGTTCTCAGCACACTCACGTTTCCTGGTGAATTATGGAATCTAGAAAGCAAGAGAGTGCTTCATTGTCTAAAGCAGAGTGTGATCTATGGATGAGAACTCTGCTGTGTGTTTCACTTCAGAAATGGAGTTAAATCCCAGGCTCTTAGTCTTCCAAGAAGCAAGACTTCACTTCAGGTAAGGGCAGTAACTTTACGGCTCAAACGAACTACATTGTTCATGAAGCTCACACGTTTCTCAACTAAACTGACAAGCATTGGATGTTAGAGGACTTGTGGTTTGTATGAGTTTCAGAAGCAGAGTTGGACTAGATATGGTCCGCATGTGTAGGAAACACCATTCTTCTTTTCTCAGCACACTCAAGTTTCCTGCTGTCTTAGAGACTCTAGAAAGCAAGAACGTGCTTCTTGCTCTAAAGCAGAGTGCGATCTATGGATGAGAACTATGATGTGTGTTTCCCTTCAGAAATGGAGTCAAATCCCAGGCTCTCATTCTTCCTACAAACAAGATTTCGTTTCAGGTAAGGGCAGTCACTTTTCCGCTCAAACGAACTACATCTTTCATGAAGCTAACACGTTTCTCGTTCTTAATTGAAAAGCATTGGATGTTACAGGACATGTGCTTTGTGTCAGTTTCAAAAGAAGTGTTGAACTAGATATGGTCGGTATGTTTAGGAAACACAGTTCTTTTCTTATGAGCACAATCATGTTTCCTGCTGTCTTAGAGATTCTAGAAAGGAAGAGCGTAGTTCTTGCTCTAATGCAGAGTGTGATTCATGGATAAGAACTGTGCTGTGTGTTTCCCTTCAGAAATGGAGTTAAATCCCAGGCTCTGTGTCTTGCTACAAGCAAGACTTCGTTTGAGGTAAGGGCAGTCACTTTTCAGCTCAAACGAACTACATCGTTCACGAAGCTGACACGTTTCCCATCTTACCTGACAAGCCTTGGATGTTTGAGGACCAGTGCTTTGTATCAGTTTCAGAAGCAGAGTTGGACAAGATTTGGTCCGTGTGTGTAGGAAACACCATTCTTTTGTTCTCAGCACACTCACGTTTCCTGGTGAATTAGAGAATCTAGAAAGCAAGAGAGTGCTTCATTGTCTAAAGTAGAGTGTGATCTATGGATGAGAACTCTGCTGTGTGTTTCACTTCAGAAATGGAGTTAAATCCCAGGCTCTTAGTCTTCCAAGAAGCAAGACTTCACTTCAGGTAAGGGCAGTTACTTTACAGCTCAAACGAACTACATCGTTCATGAAGCTCACACGTTTCTCAACTAAACTGACAAGCATTGGATGTTAGAGGACCTGTGGTTTGTATGAGTTTCAGAAGCAGAGTTGGACTAGATATTGTCCGTATGTGTAGGAAACTCCGTACTTTTGTTCTGAGCACACTCATGTTTCCTGTTGTAATAGAGATTCTAGAAAGCCAGACCGTGCTTCTTGCTCTAAAGCAGAATGGGATCCATGGATGAGAACTATGCTGTGTGTTTCCCTTCAGATATGGAGTTATATCCCAGGCTCTGAGTCTCCCTACAAGCAAGATATCGTTTCAGGTAAGGGCAGTCAGTTTTCATCTCAAATGAACTACATCTTTCACGAAGCTCACACGTTTCCCATATTACCTGACAAGCATTGGATGTTAGAGGACCAGTGCGTTGTATCAGTCTCAGAAGCAGAGTTGGACTAGATATGGTCCGTATGTGTAGGAAACACCGATCATTTGATCTCAGCACACTCACGTTTGCTGCTGTCTTAGAGAATGTAGAAGGCAACAGCGTGCTTCTTGCTCTAAAGCAGAGTGTGATCAATGGATGAGACCTCTGCTGTGTGTTTCACATCAGAAATGGAGTTAAATCCCAGGCTTTGAGTCTTCCTACAAGCAAGACTTCGTTTCAGTTAAGGGCAGTTACTTTACACCTCAAACGAACTACATCGATCACAAAGCTCACACGTTTCTCATATAAACTGACAAGCATTGGATGTTAGAGGACCTGTGGTTTGTATGAGTTTCATAAGCAGAGTTGGACTAGATATGGTCTGTATGTGTAGGAAACACCATTCATTTTTTCTCAGCACACTCACGTTTCCTGCTCTCTTAGAGACTCTAGAAAGCAAGAGCGTGCTTCTTGATCTAAAGCAGAGTGTGATCTATGGATGAGAACTATGATGTCGGTTACCCTTCAGAAATGGAGTCAAATCCCAGGCTCTGAGTCTTCCTACAAGCAAGATTTCGTTTCAGGTAACAGCAGTCACTTTTCAGCTCAAATGAACTACATCTTTCACGAAGCTAACACGTTTCTCATCTTAACTGACAAGCATTGGATGTTAGAGGACCAGTGCTTTGTATCAGTTTCAGAAGCAGAGTTGGATTAGATATGGTCCGTATGTGTAGGAAACACCGTTCTTTTGTTCTTAGCACACTCACGTTTCCTGCTGTCTTAGAGATTCTAGAAAGCAAGAGCGTGCTTCTTGCTCTAAAGCAAAGTGTGATCAATGGATGAGACCTCTGCTGTGTGTTTCACATCAGAAATGGAGTTAAATCCCAGGCTCTGAGTCTTCCTACAAGCAAGACTTCGTTTCAGGTAAGGGCAGTTACTTCACAGATCAAACGAACTGCGTCGTTCATGAAGCTCCCACGTTTCTCATCTTAAATGACAAGCTTTGGATGTTAGAGGACCTGTGCTTTGTATGAGTTTCAGAAGCAGAGTTGGACTAGATATGGTCCGCATGTGTAGGAAACACCATTCTTCTTTTCTCAGCACACTCAAGTTTCCTGCTGTCTTAGAGACTCTAGAAAGCAAGAACGTGCTTCTTGCTCTAAAGCAGAGTGCGATCTATGGATGAGAACTATGATGTGTGTTTCCCTTCAGAAATGGAGTCAAATCCCAGGCTCTCATTCTTCCTACAAACAAGATTTCGTTTCAGGTAAGGACAGTCACTTTTCCGCTCAAACGAACTACATCTTTCACGAAGCTAACACGTTTCTCGTTCTTAATTGAAAAGCATTGGATGTTACAGGACATGTGCTTTGTGTCAGTTTCAAAAGAAGTGTTGAACTAGATATGGTCGGTATGTTTAGGAAACACCGTTCTTTTCTTATGAGCACAATCATGTTTCCTGCTGTCTTAGAGATTCTAGAAAGGAAGAGGGTAGTTCTTGCTCTAATGCAGAGTGTGATTCATGGATGAGAACTGTGCTGTGTGTTTCCCTTCAGATATGGAGTTAAATCCCAGGCTCTGAGTCTCCCTACAAGCAAGATATCGTTTCAGGTAAGGGCCGTCACTTTTCATCTCAAATGAACTACATCTTTCACGAAGCTCACTCGTTTCCCATATTACCTGACAAGCATTGGATGTAAGAGGACCAGTGCGTTGTATCAGTCTCAGAAGCAGAGTTGGACTAGATATGGTCCGTATGTGTAGGAAACACCGATCATTTGATCTCAGCACACTCAGGTTTCCTGCTGTCTTAGAGAATCTAGAAGGCAACAGCGTGCTTCTTGCTCTAAAGCAGAGTGTGATCAATGGATGAGACCTCTGCTGTGTGTTTCACATCAGAAATGGAGTTAAATCCCAGGATTTGCGTCTTCCTACAAGCAAGACTTCGTTTCAGTTAAGGGCAGTTACTTTACACCTCAAACGAACTACATCGATCACAAAGCTCACACGTTTCTCATATAAACTGACAAGCATTGGATGTAAGAGGACCTGTGGTTTGTATGAGTTTCAGAAGCAGAGTTGGACTAGATATTGTCTGTATGTGTAGGAAACACCGTTCTTTTGTTCTTAGCACACTCACGTTTCCTGCTGTCTTAGAGAATCTAGAAAGCAAGAGCGTGCTTCTTGCTCTAAAGCAGTGTGTGATCAATGGATGAGACCTCTGCTGTGTGTTTCACATCAGAAATGGAGTTAAATCCCAGGCTCTGAGTCTTCCTACAAGCAAGACTTCGTTTCAGGTAAGGTCAGTTACTTTACAGCTCAAATGAACTGCGTCGTTCAAGAAGCTCCCACGTTTCTCATCTTAAATGAGAAGCTTTGGTTGTTAGAGGACCTGAGCTTTATATGAGTTTCAGAAGCAGAGTTGGACTAGATATGGTCCGCATGTGTAGGAAACACCATTCTTCTTTTCTCACCACACTCAATTTTCCTGCTGTCTTAGAGACTCTAGAAAGCAGGAACGTGCTTCTTGCTCTAAAGCAGAGTGCGATCTATGGATGAGAACTATGATGTGTGTTTCCCTTCAGAAATGGAGTCAATTCCCAGGCTCTCATTCTTCCTACAAACAAGATTTCGTTTCAGGTAAGTGCAGTCACTTTTCCGCTCAAAGGAACTACATCTTTCACGAAGCTAACACGTTTCTCGTTCTTAATTGAAAAGCATTGGATGTTACAGGACATGTGCTTTGTGTCAGTTTCAAAAGAAGTGTTGAACTAGATATGGTCGGTATGTTTAGGAAACACAGTTCTTTTCTTATGAGCACAATCATGTTTCCTGCTGTATTAGAGACTCTAGAAAGGAAGAGCATGGTTCTTGCTCTAAAGCAGAGTGTGATTCATGGATGAGAACTGTGCTTTATGTTTCCCTTCACAAATGGAGTTAAATCCCAGGCTCTGTGACTTCCTACAAGCAAGACTTCGTTTGAGGTAAGAGCAGTCACTTTTCAGCTCAAACGAACTACATTGTTCACGAAGCTAACACGTTTCCCATATTACCTGACAAGCATTGGATGTTAGAGGACCAGTGCGTTGTATCAGTTTCAGAAGCAGAGTTGGATTAGATATGGTCCGTATGTGTAGGAAACACCGTTCTTTTGTTCTTAGCACACTCACGTTTCCTGCTGTCTTAGATATTCTAGAAAGGAAGAGGGTAGTTCTTGCTCTAATGCAGAGTGTGATTCATGGATGAGAACTGTGCTGTGTGTTTCCCTTCAGATATGGAGTTAAATCCCAGGCTCTGAGTCTCCCTACAAGCAAGATATCGTTTCAGGTAAGGGCCGTCACTTTTCATCTCAAATGAACTACATCTTTCACGAAGCTCACTCGTTTCCCATATTACCTGACAAGCATTGGATGTAAGAGGACCAGTGCGTTGTATCAGTCTCAGAAGCAGAGTTGGACTAGATATGGTCCGTATGTGTAGGAAACACCGATCATTTGATCTCAGCACACTCAGGTTTCCTGCTGTCTTAGAGAATCTAGAAGGCAACAGCGTGCTTCTTGCTCTAAAGCAGAGTGTGATCAATGGATGAGACCTCTGCTGTGTGTTTCACATCAGAAATGGAGTTAAATCCCAGGCTTTGAGTCTTCCTACAAGCAAGACTTCGTTTCAGAAAGGGCAGTTACTTTACACCTCAAACGAACTACATCGATCACAAAGCTCACACGTTTCTCATATAAACTGACAAGCATTGGATGTAAGAGGACCTGTGGTTTGTATGAGTTTCAGAAGCAGAGTTGGACTAGATATTGTCTGTATGTGTAGGAAACACCGTTCTTTTGTTCTTAGCACACTCACGTTTCCTGCTGTCTTAGAGAATCTAGAAAGCAAGAGCGTGCTTCTTGCTCTAAAGCAGTGGGTGATCAATGGATGAGACCTCTGCTGTGTGTTTCACATCAGAAATGGAGTGAAATCCCAGGCTCTGAGTCTTCCTACAAGCAAGACTTCGTTTCAGGTAAGGTCAGTTACTTTACAGCTCAAATGAACTGCGTCGTGCAAGAAGCTCCCACGTTTCTCATCTTAAATGAGAAGCTTTGGTTGTTAGAGGACCTGAGCTTTATATGAGTTTCAGAAGCAGAGTTGGACTAGATATGGTCCGCATGTGTAGGAAACACCATTCTTCTTTTCTCACCACACTCAATTTTCCAGCTGTCTTAGAGACTGTAGAAAGCAGGAACGTGCTTCTTGCTCTAAAGCAGAGTGCGATCTATGGATGAGAACTATGATGTGTGTTTCCCTTCAGAAATGGAGTCAAATCCCAGGCTCTCATTCTTCCTACAAACAAGATTTCGTTTCAGGTAAGGGCAGTCACTTTTCCGCTCAAAGGAACTACATCTTTCACGAAGCTAACACGTTTCTCATTCTTAATTGATAAGCATTGGATGTTACAGGACATGTGCTATGTGTCAGTTTCAAAAGAAGTGTTGAACTAGATATGGTCGGTAGGTTTAGGAAACACAGTTCTTTTCTTATGAGCACAATCATGTTTCCTGCTGTATTAGAGACTCTAGAAAGGAAGAGCATGGTTCTTGCTCTAAAGCAGAGTGTGATTCATGGATGAGAACTGTGCTGTGAGTTTCCCTTCAGAAATGGAGTTAAATCCCAGGCTCTGTGACTTCCTACAAGCAAGACTTCGTTTGAGGTATGGGCAGTCACTTTTCACCTCAAACGAACTACATTGTTCACGAAGCTAGCACGTTTCCCATATTACTGACAAGCATTGGATGTTAGAGGACCAGTGCGTTGGATCAGTCTCAGAAGCAGAGTTGGACTAGATATGGTCTGTATGTGTAGGAAACACCGATGTTTTGTTATCAGCACACTCACGTTTCCTGCTGTCTTAGAGAATCTAGAAAGCAACACCGTGCTTCTAGCTCTAAAGAGGAGTGTGATCAATGGATGAGACCTCTGCTGTGTGTTTCACATCAGAAATGGAGTTAAATCCCAGGCTTTGAGTCTTCCTACAAGCAAGACTTCGTTTCAGGTAAGGGCAGTTACTTTACACCTCAAACGAACTACATCGATCACAAAGCTCACACGTTTCTCATATAAACTGACAAGCATTGGATGTTAGAGGACCTGTGGTTTGTATGAGTTTCAGAAGCAGAGTTGGACTAGATATGGTCTGTATGTGTAGGAAAGAGCATTCTTTTTTTCTCAGCACACTCACGTTTCCTGCTGTCTTAGAGAATCTAGAAAGCAAGAGCGTGCTTCTTGCTCTAAAGCAGAGTGTGATCTATGGATGAGAACTATGATGTGTGTTTCCCTTCAGAAATCGAGTCAAATCCCAGGCTCTGAGTCTTCCTACAAGCAAGATTTCGTTTCAGGTAAGGGCAGTCACTTTTCAGCTCAAACGAACTACATCATTCACGAAGCTAACACGTTTCCCATCTTACCTGACAAGCCTTGGATGTTTGAGGACCAGTGCTTTGTATCAGTTTCAGAAGCAGAGTTGGACAAGATATGGTCCGTATGTGTAGGAAACACCGTTCTTTTGTTCTTAGCACACTCACGTTTCCTGCTGTCTTAGAGATTCTAGAAAGGAAGAGCGTAGTTCTTGCTCTAATGCAGGGTGTGATTCATGGATGAGAACTGTGCTGTGTGTTTCCCTTCAGAAATGGAGTTAAATCCCAGGCTCTGTGTCTTGCTACAAGCAAGACTTCGTTTCAGGTAAGGGCAGTCACTTTTCAGCTCAAACGAACTACATCGTTCACGAAGCTAACACGTTTCCCATCTTACCTGACAAGCCTTGGATGTTTGAGGATCAGTGCTTTGTATCAGTTTCAAAAGCAGAGTTGGACAAGATTTGGTCCGTGTGTGTAGGAAACACCATTCTTTTGTTCTCAGCACACTCACGTTTCCTGGTGAATTAGGGAATCTAGAAAGCAAGAGAGTGCTTCATTGTCTAAAGCAGAGTGTGATCTATGGATGAGAACTCTGCTGTGTGTTTCACTTCAGAAATGGAGTTAAATCCCAGGCTCTTAGTCTTCCAAGAAGCAAGACTTCACTTCAGGTAAGGGCAGTAAATTTACAGCTCAAACAAACTACATCGTTCATGAAGCTCACACGTTTCTCAACTAAACTGACAAGCATTGGATGTTAGAGGACCTGTGGTTTGTATGAGTTTCAGAAGCAGAGTTGGACTAGATATGGTCCGTATGTGTAGGAAACTCCGTACTATTGTTCTGAGCACACTCAAGTTTCCTGTTGTAATAGAGACTCTAGAAAGCCAGACCGTGCTTCTTGCTCTAAAGCAGAATGGGATCCATGGATGAGAACTATGCTGTGTGTTTACCTTCAGATATGGAGTTAAATCCCATGCTCTGAGTTTCCCTACAAGCAAGATATCGTTTCAGGTAAGTGCAGTCAGTTTTCATCTCAAATGAACTACATCTTTCACGAAGCTCACACGTTTCCCATATTACCTGACAAGCATTGGATGTTAGAGGACCAGTGCGTTGTATCAGTCTCAGAAGCAGAGTTGGACTAGATATGGTCCGTATGTGTTGGAAACACCGATCATTTGATCTCAGCACACTCACGTTTCCTGCTGTCTTAGAGAATCTAGAAGGCAACAGCGTGCTTCTTGCTCTAAAGCAGAGTATGATCAATGGATGAGACCTCTGCTGTGTGTTTCACATCAGAAATGGTGTTAAATCCCAGGCTTTGAGTCTTCCTACAAGCAAGACTTCGTTTCAGTTAAGGGCAGTTACTTTACACCTCAAACGAACTACATCGATCACAAAGCTCACACGTTTCTCATATAAACTGACAAGCATTGGATGTAAGAGGACCTGTGGTTTGTATGAGTTTCAGAAGCAGAGTTGGACTAGATATTGTCTGTATGTGTAGGAAACACCGTTCTTTTGTTCTTAGCACACTCAAGTTTCCTGCTGTCTTAGAGAATCTAGAAAGCAAGAGCGTGCTTCTTGCTCTAAAGCAGTGTGTGATCAATGGATGAGACCTCTGCTGTGTGTTTCACATCAGAAATGGAGTTAAATCCCAGGCTATGAGTCTTCCTACAAGCAAGACTTCGTTTCAGGTAAGGGCAGTTACTTTACAGCTCAAACGAACTGTGTCATTCAAGAAGCTCCCACGTTTCTCATCTTAAATGACAAGCTTTGGATGTTAGAGGACCTGTGCTTTGTATGAGTTTCAGAAGCAGAGTTGGACTAGATATGGTCCGCATGTGTAGGAAACACCATTCTTCTTTTCTCAGCACACTCAAGTTTCCTGCTGCCTTAGAGACTCTAGAAAGCAAGAACGTGCTTCTTGCTCTAAAGCAGAGTGCGATCTATGGATGAGAACTATGATGTGTGTTTCCCTTCAGAAATGGAGTCAAATCCCAGGCTCTCATTCTTCCTACAAACAAGATTTCGTTTCAGGTAAGGGCAGTCACTTTTCCGCTCAAAGGAACTACATCTTTCACGAAGCTAACACGTTTCTCATTCTTAATTGATAAGCATTGGATGTTACAGGACATGTGCTATGTGTCAGTTTCAAAAGAAGTGTTGAACTAGATATGGTCGGTAGGTTTAGGAAACACAGTTCTTTTCTTATGAGCACAATCATGTTTCCTGCTGTATTAGAGACTCTAGAAAGGAAGAGCATGGTTCTTGCTCTAAAGCAGAGTGTGATTCATGGATGAGAACTGTGCTGTGAGTTTCCCTTCAGAAATGGAGTTAAATCCCAGGCTCTGTGACTTCCTACAAGCAAGACTTCGTTTGAGGTATGGGCAGTCACTTTTCACCTCAAACGAACTACATTGTTCACGAAGCTAGCACGTTTCCCATATTACTGACAAGCATTGGATGTTAGAGGACCAGTGCGTTGGATCAGTCTCAGAAGCAGAGTTGGACTAGATATGGTCTGTATGTGTAGGAAACACCGATGTTTTGTTATCAGCACACTCACGTTTCCTGCTGTCTTAGAGAATCTAGAAAGCAACACCGTGCTTCTTGCTCTAAAGAGGAGTGTGATCAATGGATGAGACCTCTGCTGTGTGTTTCACATCAGAAATGGAGTTAAATCCCAGGCTTTGAGTCTTCCTACAAGCAAGACTTCGTTTCAGGTAAGGGCAGTTACTTTACACCTCAAACGAACTACATCGATCACAAAGCTCACACGTTTCTCATATAAACTGACAAGCATTGGATGTTAGAGGACCTGTGGTTTGTATGAGTTTCAGAAGCAGAGTTGGACTAGATATGGTCTGTATGTGTAGGAAAGAGCATTCTTTTTTTCTCAGCACACTCACGTTTCCTGCTGTCTTAGAGAATCTAGAAAGCAAGAGCGTGCTTCTTGCTCTAAAGCAGAGTGTGATCTATGGATGAGAACTATGATGTGTGTTTCCCTTCAGAAATCGAGTCAAATCCCAGGCTCTGAGTCTTCCTACAAGCAAGATTTCGTTTCAGGTAAGGGCAGTCACTTTTCAGCTCAAACGAACTACATCATTCACGAAGCTAACACGTTTCCCATCTTACCTGACAAGCCTTGGATGTTTGAGGACCAGTGCTTTGTATCAGTTTCAGAAGCAGAGTTGGACAAGATATGGTCCGTATGTGTAGGAAACACCGTTCTTTTGTTCTTAGCACACTCACGTTTCCTGCTGTCTTAGAGATTCTAGAAAGGAAGAGCGTAGTTCTTGCTCTAATGCAGGGTGTGATTCATGGATGAGAACTGTGCTGTGTGTTTCCCTTCAGAAATGGAGTTAAATCCCAGGCTCTGTGTCTTGCTACAAGCAAGACTTCGTTTCAGGTAAGGGCAGTCACTTTTCAGCTCAAACGAACTACATCGTTCACGAAGCTAACACGTTTCCCATCTTACCTGACAAGCCTTGGATGTTTGAGGATCAGTGCTTTGTATCAGTTTCAAAAGCAGAGTTGGACAAGATTTGGTCCGTGTGTGTAGGAAACACCATTCTTTTGTTCTCAGCACACTCACGTTTCCTGGTGAATTAGGGAATCTAGAAAGCAAGAGAGTGCTTCATTGTCTAAAGCAGAGTGTGATCTATGGATGAGAACTCTGCTGTGTGTTTCACTTCAGAAATGGAGTTAAATCCCAGGCTCTTAGTCTTCCAAGAAGCAAGACTTCACTTCAGGTAAGGGCAGTAAATTTACAGCTCAAACAAACTACATCGTTCATGAAGCTCACACGTTTCTCAACTAAACTGACAAGCATTGGATGTTAGAGGACCTGTGGTTTGTATGAGTTTCAGAAGCAGAGTTGGACTAGATATGGTCCGTATGTGTAGGAAACTCCGTACTATTGTTCTGAGCACACTCAAGTTTCCTGTTGTAATAGAGACTCTAGAAAGCCAGACCGTGCTTCTTGCTCTAAAGCAGAATGGGATCCATGGATGAGAACTATGCTGTGTGTTTACCTTCAGATATGGAGTTAAATCCCATGCTCTGAGTTTCCCTACAAGCAAGATATCGTTTCAGGTAAGTGCAGTCAGTTTTCATCTCAAATGAACTACATCTTTCACGAAGCTCACACGTTTCCCATATTACCTGACAAGCATTGGATGTTAGAGGACCAGTGCGTTGTATCAGTCTCAGAAGCAGAGTTGGACTAGATATGGTCCGTATGTGTTGGAAACACCGATCATTTGATCTCAGCACACTCACGTTTCCTGCTGTCTTAGAGAATCTAGAAGGCAACAGCGTGCTTCTTGCTCTAAAGCAGAGTATGATCAATGGATGAGACCTCTGCTGTGTGTTTCACATCAGAAATGGTGTTAAATCCCAGGCTTTGAGTCTTCCTACAAGCAAGACTTCGTTTCAGTTAAGGGCAGTTACTTTACACCTCAAACGAACTACATCGATCACAAAGCTCACACGTTTCTCATATAAACTGACAAGCATTGGATGTAAGAGGACCTGTGGTTTGTATGAGTTTCAGAAGCAGAGTTGGACTAGATATTGTCTGTATGTGTAGGAAACACCGTTCTTTTCTTCTTAGCACACTCAAGTTTCCTGCTGTCTTAGAGAATCTAGAAAGCAAGAGCGTGCTTCTTGCTCTAAAGCAGTGTGTGATCAATGGATGAGACCTCTGCTGTGTGTTTCACATCAGAAATGGAGTTAAATCCCAGGCTATGAGTCTTCCTACAAGCAAGACTTCGTTTCAGGTAAGGGCAGTTACTTTACAGCTCAAACGAACTGTGTCATTCAAGAAGCTCCCACGTTTCTCATCTTAAATGACAAGCTTTGGATGTTAGAGGACCTGTGCTTTGTATGAGTTTCAGAAGCAGAGTTGGACTAGATATGGTCCGCATGTGTAGGAAACACCATTCTTCTTTTCTCAGCACACTCAAGTTTCCTGCTGCCTTAGAGACTCTAGAAAGCAAGAACGTGCTTCTTGCTCTAAAGCAGAGTGCGATCTATGGATGAGAACTATGATGTGTGTTTCCCTTCAGAAATGGAGTCAAATCCCAGGCTCTCATTCTTCCTAGAAACAAGATTTCATTTCAGGTAAGGGCAGTAACTTTTCCGCTCAAAGGAACTACATCTTTCACGAAGCTAACACGTTTCCCGTTCTTAATTGAAAACCATTGGATGTTACAGGACATGTGCTTTGTGTCAGTTTCAAAAGAAGTGTTGAACTAGATATGGTCGGTATGTTTAGGAAACACAGTTCTTTTCTTATGAGCACAATCATGTTTCCTGCTGTATTAGAGACTCTAGAAAGTAAGAGCATGGTTCTTGCTCTAAAGCAGAGTGTGATTCATGGATGAGAACTGTGCTGTGTGTTTCCCTTCACAAATGGAGTTAAATCCCAGGCTCTGTGACTTCCTACAAGCAAGACTTCGTTTGAGGTAAGGGCAGTCACTTTTCAGCTCAAACGAACTACATCGTTCACGAAGCTAATACGTTTCCCATATTACCTGACAAGCATTGAATGTTAGAGGACCAGTGCGTTGGATCAGTCTCAGAAGCAGAG
Organism: Onychomys leucogaster; assembly: GCA_949786385.1. NCBI lineage: Eukaryota > Metazoa > Chordata > Mammalia > Rodentia > Cricetidae > Onychomys > Onychomys leucogaster. The sequence goes on along the minus strand of CATKUP010000038.1, from coordinate 883,706 downwards.
TTGGACTAGATATGGTCCGTATGTGTAGGAAACACCGATCTTTTGTTCTCAGCACACTCACGTTTCCTGCTGTCTTAGAGAATCTAGAAAGCAACAACGTGCTTCTTGCTCTAAAGCAAATTGTGATCAATGGATGAGACCTCTGCTGTGTGTTTCACATCAGAAATGGAGTTAAATCCCAGGATTTGAGTCTTCCTACAAGCAAGACTTCGTTTCAGGTAAGGGCAGTTACTTTACACCTCAAACGAACTACATCGATCACAACGGTCACACGTTTCTCATGTAAACTGACAAGCATTGGATGTTAGAGGACCTTTGGTTTGTATGAGTTTCAGAAGCAGAGTTGGACTAGATATGGTCTGCATGTGTAGGAAACACCATTCTTTTTTTCTCAGCACACTCACGTTTCCTGCTGTCTTAGAGACTCTAGAAAGCAAGAGCGTGCTTCTTGCTCTAAAGCAGAGTGTGATCTATGGATGAGAACTATGATGTGTGTTTCCCTTCAGAAATGGAGTCAAATCCCAGGCTCTGAGTCTTCCTACAAGCAAGACTTCGTTTCAGGTAAGGGCAGTTACTTTACAGCTCAAATGAACTGCGTCGTTCAAGAAGCTCCCACGTTTCTCATCTTAAATGAGAAGCTTTGGTTGTTAGAGGACCTGAGCTTTATATGAGTTTCAGAAGCAGAGTTGGACTAGATATGGTCCGCATGTGTAGGAAACACCATTCTTCTTTTCTCACCACACTCAATTTTCCTGCTGTCTTAGAGACTCTAGAAAGCAGGAACGTGCTTCTTGCTCTAAAGCAGAGTGCGATCTATGGATGAGAACTATGATGTGTGTTTCCCTTCAGAAATGGAGTCAAATCCCAGGCTCTCATTCTTCCTAGAAACAAGATTTCGTTTCAGGTAAGGGCAGTCACTTTTCCGCTCAAAGAACTACATCTTTCACGAAGCTAACACTTTTCTCATTCTTAATTGATAAGCATTGGATGTTACAGGACATGTGCTATGTGTCAGTTTCAAAAGAAGTGTTGAACTAGATATGGTCGGTATGTTTAGGAAACACAGTTCTTTTCTTATGAGCACAATCATGTTTCCTGCTGTATTAGAGACTCTAGAAAGGAAGAGCATGGTTCTTGCTCTAAAGCAGAGTGTGATTCATGGATGAGAACTGGGCTGTGAGTTTCCCTTCAGAAATGGAGTTAAATCCCAGGCTCTGTGACTTCCTACAAGCAAGACTTCGTTTGAGGTATGGGCAGTCACTTTTCACCTCAAACGAACTACATTGTTCACGAAGCTAGCACGTTTCCCATGTTACTGACAAGCATTGGATGTTAGAGGACCAGTGCGTTGTATCAGTCTCAGAAGCAGAGTTGGACTAGATATGGTCCGTATGTGTAGGAAACCCCGATGTTTTGTTCTCAGCACACTCACGTTTCCTGCTGTCTTAGAGAATCTAGAAAGCAACACCGTGCTTCTTGCTATAAAGAGGAGTGTGATCAATGGATGAGACCTCTGCTGTGTGTTTCACATCAGAAATGGAGTTAAATCCCAGGCTTTGAGTCTTCCTACAAGCAAGACTTCGTTTCAGGTAAGGGCAGTTACTTTACACCTCAAACGAACTACATCGATCACAAAGCTCACACGTTTCGCATATAAACTGACAAGCATTGAATGTTAGAGGACCTGTGGTTTGTATGAGTTTCAGAAGCAGAGTTGGACTAGATATGGTCTGTATGTGTAGGAAAGAGCATTCGTTTTTTCTCAGCACACTCACGTTTCCTGCTGTCTTAGAGACTCTAGAAAGCAAGAGCGTGCTTCTTGCTCTAAAGCAGAGTGTGATCTATGGATGAGAACTATGATGTGTGTTTCACTTCGGAAATCGAGTCAAATCCCAGACTCTGAGTCTTCCTACAAGCAAGACTTCGTTTCAGGTAAGGGCAGTCACTTTTCAGCTCAAACGAACTACATCGTTCACGAAGCTAACACGTTTCCCATCTTACCTGACAAGCCTTGGATGTTTGAGGACCAGTGCTTTGTATCAGTTTCAGAAGCAGAGTTGGACAAGATATGGTCCGTATGTGTAGGAAATACCGTTCTTTTGTTCTTAGCACACTCACGTTTCCTGCTGTCTTAGAGATTCTAGAAAGGAAGAGCGTAGTTCTTGCTCTAATGCAGGGTGTGATTCATGGATGAGAACTGTGCTGTGTGTTTCCCTTCAGAAATGGAGTTAAATCCCAGGCTCTGTGTCTTGCTACAAGCAAGACTTCGTTTCAGGTAAGGGCAGTCACTTTTCAGCTCAAACGAACTACATCGTTCACGAAGCTAACACGTTTCCCATCTTACCTGACAAGCCTTGGATGTTTGAGGATCAGTGCTTTGTATCAGTTTCAGAAGCAGAGTTGGACAAGATTTGGTCCGTGTGTGTAGGAAACACCATTCTTTTGTTCTCAGCACACTCACGTTTCCTGGTGAATTAGGGAATCTAGAAAGCAAGAGAGTGCTTCATTGTCTAAAGCAGAGTGTGATCTATGGATGAGAACTCTGCTGTGTGTTTCACTTCAGAAATGGAGTTAAATCCCAGGCTCTTAGTCTTCCAAGAAGCAAGACTTCACTTCAGGTAAGGGCAGTAACTTTACAGCTCAAACGAACTACATCGTTCATGAAGCTCACACGTTTCTCAACTAAACTGACAAGCATTGGATGTTAGAGGACCTGTGGTTTGTATGAGTTTCAGAAGCAGAGTTGGACTAGATATGGTCCGTATGTGTAGGAAACTCCGTACTATTGTTCTGAGCACACTCATGTTTCCTGTTGTAATAGAGACTCTAGAAAGCCAGACCGTGCTTCTTGCTCTAAAGCAGAATGGGATCCATGGATGAGAACTATGCTGTGTGTTTACCTTCAGATATGGAGTTAAATCCCAGGCTCTGAGTTTCCCTACAAGCAAGATATCGTTTCAGGTAAGGGCAGTCACTTTTCATCTCAAATGAACTACATCTTTCACGAAGCTCACACGTTTCCCATATTACCTGACAAGCATTGGATGTTAGAGGACCAGTGCATTGTATCAGTCTCAGAAGCAGAGTTGGACTAGATATGGTCCGTATGTGTTGGAAACACCGATCATTTGATCTCAGCACACTCACGTTTCCTGCTGTCTTAGAGAATCTAGAAGGCAACAGCGTGCTTCTTGCTCTAAAGCAGTGTGTGATCAATGGATGAGACCTCTGCTGTGTGTTTCACATCAGAAATGGAGTTAAATCCCAGGCTCTGAGTCTTCCTACAAGCAAGACTTCGTTTCAGGTAAGGGCAGTTACTTTACAGCTCAAACGAACTGTGTCGTTCAAGAAGCTCCCACGTTTCTCATCTTAAATGACAAGCTTTGGATGTTAGAGGACCTGTGCTTTGTATGAGTTTCAGAAGCAGAGTTGGACTAGATATGGTCCTCATGTGTAGGAAACACCGATCTTTGGTCTCAGCACACTCACGTTTCCTGCTGTCTTAGAGAATCTAGAAAGCAACAACGTGCTTCTTGCTCTAAAGCAAATTGTGATCAATGGATGAGACCTCTGCTGTGTGTTTCACATCAGAAATGGAGTTAAATCCCAGGATTTGAGTCTTCCTACAAGCAAGACTTCGTTTCAGGTAAGGGCAGTTACTTTACACCTCAAACGAACTACATCGATCACAAAGGTCACACGTTTCTCATGTAAACTGACAAGCATTGGATGTTAGAGGACCTTTGGTTTGTATGAGTTTCAGAAGCAGAGTTGGACTAGATATGGTCTGTATGTGTAGGAAACACCATTCTTTTTTTCTCAGCACACTCACGTTTCCTGCTGTCTTAGAGACTCTAGAAAGCAAGAGCGTGCTTCTTGCTCTAAAGCAGAGTGTGATTTATGGATGAGAACTATGATGTGTGTTTCCCTTCAGAAATGGAGTCAAATCCCAGGCTCTGAGTCTTCCTACAAGCAAGATTTCGTTTCAGGTAACGGCAGTCACTTTTCAGCTCAAATGAACTACATCTTTCACGAAGCTAACACGTTTCTCATCTTAACTGACAAGCATTGGATGTTAGAGGACCAGTGCTTTGTATCAGTTTCAGAAGCAGAGTTGGACAAGATTTGGTCCGTGTGTGTAGGAAACACCATTCTTTTGTTCTCAGCACACTCACTTTTCCTTGTGAATTAGAGAATCTAGAAAGCAAGAGAGTGCTTCATTGTCTAAAGCAGAGTGTGATCTATGGATGAGACCTCTGCTGTGTGTTTCACATCAGAAATGGAGTTAAATCCCAGGCTCTGAGTCTTCCTACAAGCAAGACTTCGTTTCAGGTAAGGCAGTTACTTTACAGCTCAAACGAACTGAGTCGTTCAAGAAGCTCCCACGTTTCTCATCTTAAATGACAAGCTTTGGATGTTAGAGGACCTGTGCTTTGTATGAGTTTCAGAAGCAGAGTTGGACTAGATATGGTCCGCATGTGTAGGAAACACCATTCTGTTTTTCTCAGCACACACAAGTTTCCTGCTGTCTTAGAGACTCTAGAAAGCAAGAACGTGCTTCTTGCTCTAAAGCAGAGTGCGATCTATGGATGAGAACTATGATGTGTGTTTCTCTTCAGAAATGGAGTCAAATCCCAGGCTCTGAGTCTTCCTACAAGCAAGATTTGGTTTCAGGTAAGGGCAGTCACTTTTCAGCTCAAATGAACTACATCTTTCACGAAGCTAACACGTTTCTCATCTTAACTGACAAGCATTGGATGTTAGAGGACCAGTGGTTTGTATCAGTTTCAGAAGCAGAGTTGGATTAGATATGGTCCGTATGTGTAGGAAACACCGTTCTTTTGTTCTTAGCACACTCAGGTTTCCTGCTGTCTTAGAGATTCTAGAAAGGAAGAGCGTAGTTCTTGCTATAATGCAGAGTGTGATTCATGGATGAGAACTGTGCTGTGTGTTTCCCTTCAGAAATGGAGTTAAATCCCAGGCTCTGTGACTTCCAAGAAGCAAGACTTCACTTAAGGTAAGGGCAGATACTTTACAGCTCAAACGAACTACATCGTTCATGAAGCTCACACGTTTCTTAACTAAACTGACAAGCATTGGATGTTAGAGGACCTGTGGTTTGTATGAGTTTCAGAAGCAGAGTTGGACTAGATATGGTCCCTATGTGTAGGAAACTCCGTACTTTTGTTCTGAGCACACTCATGTTTCCTGTTTTAATAGAGACTCTAGAAAGCCAGACCGTGCTTCTTGCTCTAAAGCAGAATGGGATCCATTGTTGAGAACTATGCTGTGTGTTTCCCTTCAGATATGTAGTTAAATCCCAGGCTCTGAGTCTCCCTACAAGCAAGATTTCGTTTCAGGTAAGGGCAGTCACTTTTCATCTCAAATGAACTACATCTTTCACGAAGCTCACACGTTTCCCATATTACCTGACAAGCATTGGATGTTAGAGGACCAGTGCGTTGTATCAGTCTCAGAAGCAGAGTTGGACTAGATATGGTCCGTATGTGTAGGAAACACCGATCTTTTGTTCTCAGCACACTCACGTTTCCTGCTATCTTAGAGAATCTAGAAAGCAACACCGTGCTTCTTGCTCTAAAGCAGAGTGTGATCAATGGATGAGACCTCTGCTGTGTGTTTCACATCAGAAATGGAGTTAAATCCCAGACTTTGAGTCTTCCTACAAGCAAGACTTCGTTTCAGGTAAGGGCAGTTACTTTACACCTCAAACGAACTACATCGATCACAAAGCTCACACGTTTCTCATATAAACTGACAAGCATTGGATGTTAGAGGACCTGTGGTTTGTATGAGTTTCAGAAGCAGAGTTGGACTAGATATGGTCTGTATGTGTAGGAAACACCATTCTTTTTTTCTCAGCACACTCACGTTTCCTGCTGTCTTAGAGACTCTAGAAAGCAAGAGCGTGCTTCTTGCTCTAAAGCAGAGTGTGATCTATGGATGAGAACTATGATGTGTGTTTCCCTTCAGAAATGGAGTCAAATCCCAGGCTCTGAGTCTTCCTACAAGCAAGATTGCGTTTCAGGTAAGGGCAGTCACTTTTCAGCTTAAATGAACTACATCTTTCACGAAGCTAACATGTTTCTCATCTTAACTGACAAGCATTGGATGTTAGAGGACCAGTGCTTAGTATTAGTTTCAGAAGCAGATTTGGACTAGATATGGTCCGTATGTGTAGGAAACTCCGTACTTTTGTCCTGAGCACACTCATGTTTCCTGTTGTAATAGAGACTCTAGAAAGCCAGACCGTGCTTCTTGCTCTAAAGCAGAATGGGATCCATAGATGAGAACTATGCTGTGTGTTTCCCTTCAGAAATGGAGTCAAATCATAGGCTCTCATTCTTCCTACAAACAAGATTTCGTTTCAGGTAAGGGCAGTCACTTTTCCGCTCAAACGAACTACATCTTTCATGAAGCTAACACGTTTCTCGTTCTTAATTGAAAAGCATTGGATGTTACAGGACATGTGCTTTGTGTCAGTTTCAAAAGAAGTGTTGAACTAGATATGGTCGGTATGTTTAGGAAACACAGTTCTTTTCTTATGAGCACAATCATGTTTCCTGCTGTATTAGAGACTCTAGAAAGGAAGAGCATGGTTCTTGCTCTAAAGCAGAGTGTGATTCATGGATGAGAACTGTGCTGTGTGTTTCCCTTCACAAATGGAGTTAAATCCCAGGCTCTGTGACTTCCTACAAGCAAGACTTCGTTTGAGATAAGGGCAGTCACTTTTCAGCTCAAACGAACTACATCGTTCACGAAGCTAACACGTTTCCCATATTACCTGACAAGCATTGGATGTTAGAGGACCAGTGCGTTGGATCAGTCTCAGAAGCAGAGTTGGACTAGATATGGTCTGTATGTGTAGGAAACACCGATCTTTTGTTCTCAGCACACACACGTTTCCTACTGTCTTAGAGAATCTAGAAAGCAACAGCGTGCTTCTTGCTCTAAAGCAGAGTGTGATCAATGGATGAGACCTCTGCTGTGTGTTTCACATCAGAAATGGAGTTAAATCCCAGGCTTTGAGTATTCCTACAAGCAAGACTTCGTTTCAGGTAAGGGCAGTTACTTTACACCTCAAACGAACTACATCGATCAAAAAGCTCACACGTTTCTCATATAAACTGACAAGCATTGGATGTTAGAGGACCTGTGGTTTGTATGAGTTTCAGAAGCAGAGTTGGACTAGATATGGTCTGTATGTGTAGGAAACACCATTCATTTTTTCTCAGCACACTCACGTTTCCTGCTGTCTTAGAGACTCTAGAAAGCAAGAGCGTGCTTCTTGCTCTAAAGCAGGGTGTGATCTATGGATGAGAACTATGATGTGTGTTTCCCTTCAGAAATGGAGTCAAATCCCAGGCTCTGAGTCTTCGTACAAGCAAGATTTCTTTTCAGGTAACGGCAGTCACTTTTCAGCTCAAATGAACTACATCTTTCACGAAGCTAACACGTTTCTCATCTTAACTGACAAGCATTGGATGTTAGAGGACCAGTGCTTTTTATTAGTTTCAGAAGCAGAGTTGGATTAGATATGGTCCGTATGTGTAGGAAACACCGTTCTTTTGTACTTAGCACACTCACGTTTCCTGCTGTCTTAGAGATTCTAGAAAGGAAGAGCGTAGTTCTTGCTCTAATGCAGAGTGTGATTCATGGATGAGAACTGTGCTGTGTGTTTCCCTTCAGAAATGGAGTTAAATCCCAGGCTCTGTGTCTTGCTACAAGCAAGACTTCGTTTGAGGTAAGGGCAGTCACTTTTCAGCTCAAACGAACTACATCGTTCACGAAGCTAACACGTTTCCCATATTACCTGACAAGCATTGGATGTTAGAGGACCAGTGCCTTGTATCAGTCTCAGAAGCAGAGTTGGACTAGATATGGTCCGTATGTGTAGGAAACACCGATCATTTGTTCTCAGCACACTCACGTTTCCTGCTGTCTTAGAGAATCTAGAAGGCAACAGAGTGCTTCTTGCTCTAAAGCAGAGTGTGATCAGTGGATGAGACCTCTGCTGTGTGTTTCACTTCAGAAATGGAGTTAAATCCCAGGCTTTGAGTCTTCCTACAAGCAAGACTTCGTTTCAGGTAAGGGCAGTTACTTTACACCTCAAACGAACTACATCGATCACAAAGCTCACACGTTTCTCATATAAACTGACAAGCATTGGATGTAAGAGGACCTGTGGTTTGTATGAGTTTCAGAAGCAGAGTTGGACTAGATATTGTCTGTAGGTGTAGGAAACACCGTTCTTTGTTCTTAGCACACTCACGTTTCCTGCTGTCTTAGAGAATCTAGAAAGCAAGAGCGTGCTTCTTGCTCTAAAGCAGAGTGTGATCAATGGATGAGACCTCTGCTGTGTGTTTCACATCAGAAATGGAGTTAAATCCCAGGCTCTGAGTCTTCCTACAAGCAAGACTTCATTTCAGGTAAGGGCAGTTACTTTACAGCTCAAACAAACTGCGTCATTCAAGAAGCTCCCACGTTTCTCATCTTAAATGACAAGATTTGGATGTTAGAGGACCTGTGCTTTGTATGAGTTTCAGAAGCAGAGTTGGACTAGATATGGTCCACATGTGTAGGAAACACCATTCTTTTTTTCTCAGCACACTCAAGTTTCCTGTTGTCTTAGAGACTCTAGAAAGCAAGAACGTGCTTTTTGCTCTAAAGCTGAGTGCGATCTATGGATGAGAACTATGATGTGTGTTTCCCTTCAGAAATGGAGTCAAATCATAGGCTCTCATTCTTCCTACAAACAAGATTTCGTTTCAGGTAAGGGCAGTCACTTTTCCGCTCAAACAAACTACATCTTTCACGAAGCTAACACGTTTCTCGTTCTTAATTGAAAAGCATTGGATGTTACAGGACATGTGCTTTGTGTCAGTTTCAAAAGAAGTGTTGAACTAGATATGGTCGGTATGTTTAGGAAACACAGTTCTTTTCTTATGAGCACAATCATGTTTCCTGCTGTATTAGAGACTCTAGAAAGGAAGAGCATGGTTCTTGCTCTAAAGCAGAGTGTGACTCATGGATGAGAACTGTGCTGTGTGTTTCCCTTCACAAATGGAGTTAAATCCCAGGCTCTGTGACTTCCTACAAGCAAGACTTCTTTTGAGGTAAGGGCAGTCACTTTTCAGCTCAAATGAACTACATCGTTCACAAAGCTAACACGTTTCCCATATTACATGACAAGCATTGGATGTTAGAGGACCAGTGCTTTGTATCAGTTTCAGAAGCAGAGTTGGATTAGATATGGTCCGTATGTGTAGGAAACACCGTTCTTTTGTTCTTAGCACACTCACGTTTCCTGCTGTCTTAGAGATTCTAGAAAGGAAGAGCGTAGTTCTTGCTCTAATGCAGAGTGTGATTCATGGATGAGAACTGTGCTGTGTATTTCCCTTCAGAAATGGAGTGAAATCCCAGGCTCTGTGTCTTCCTACAAGCAAGACTCCGTTTGAGGTAAGGGCAGTCACTTTTCAGCTCAAACGAACTACATCGTTCACGAAGCTAACACGTTTCCCATCTTACCTGACAAGCCTTGGATGTTTGAGGACCAGTGCTTTGTATCAGTTTCAGAAGCAGAGTTGGACAAGATATGGTCTGTATGTGTAGGAAACACCGTTCTTTTGTTCTCAGCACACTCACGTTTCCTGGTGAATTAGAGAATCTAGAAAGCAAGAGAGTGCTTCATGCTCTAAAGCAGAGTGAAATATGGATGAGAACTCTGCTGTGTGTTTCACTTCAGAAATGGAGTTAAATCCCAGGCTCTTAGTCTTCCAAGAAGCAAGACTTCACTTCAGGTAAGGGCAGTTACTTTACAGCTCAAACGAACTACATCGTTCATGAAGCTCACACGTTTCTCAACTAAACTGACAAGCATTGGATGTTAGAGGACCTGTGGTTTGTATGAGTTTCAGAAGCAGAGTTGGACTAGGTATGGTCTGCATGTGTAGGAAACTCCGTACTTTTGTTCTGAGCACACTCATGTTTCCAGTTGTAATAGAGACTCTAGAAATCCAGACCGTTCTTCTTGCTCAAAGCAGAATGGGATCCATGGATGAGAACTATGCTGTGTGTTTCCCTTGAGATATGGAGTTAAATCCCAGGCTCTGAGTCTTCCTACAAGCAAGATTTCGTTTCAGGTAAGGGCAGTCACTTTTCACCTCAAATGAACTACATCTTTCACGAAGCTAACACGTTTCTCATCTTAACTGACAAGCATTGGATGTTAGAGGACCAGTGCTTTGTATCAGTTTCAGAAGCAGAGTTGGATTAGATATGGTCCGTATGAGTAGGAAACACCGTTCTTTTTTCTTAGCACACTCATGTTTCCTGCTGACTTAGAGATTCTAGAAAGGAAGAGCATAGTTCTTGCTCTAATGCAGAGTGTGATTCATGGATGAGAACTGTGCTGTGTGTTTCCTTTCAGAAATGGAGTTAAATCCCAGGCTCTGTGTCTTCCTACAAGCAAGACTTCGTTTCAGGTAAGAGCAGTCACTTTTCAGCTCCAACGAACTACATCGTTCACGAAGCTAACACGTTTCCTATCTTACCTGACAAGCCTTGGATGTTTGAGGACCAGTGCTTTGTATCAGTTTCAGAAGCAGAGTTGGACAAGATATGGTCCGTATGTGTAGGAAACACCGTTCTTTTGTTCTCAGCACACTCACGTTTCATGGTGAATTAGAGATTCTAGAAAGCAAGAGAGTGCTTCATGCTCTAAAGCAGAGTGGGATCTATGGATGAGAACTCTGCTGTGTGTTTCACTTCAGAAATGGAGTTAAATCCCAGGCTCTTAGTCTTCCAAGAAGCAAGACTTCACTTCAGGTAAGGGCAGTTACTTTACAGCTCAAACGAACTACATCGTTCATGAAGCTCACACGTTTCTCAACTAAACTTACAAGCATTGGATGTTAGAGGACCTGTGGTTTGTATGAGTTTCAGAAGCAGAGTTGGACTAGATATGGTCCGTATGTGTAGGAAACTCCCTACATTTGTTCTGAGCACACTCATGTTTCCTGTTGTAATAGAGACTCTAGAAAGCCAGACCGTGCTTCTTGCTCAAAAGCAGAATGGGATCCATGGATGAGAACTATGCTGTGTGTTTCCCTTGAGATATGGAGTCAAATCCCAGGCTCTGAGTCTCCCTACAAGCAAGATTTCATTTCAGGTAAGGGCAGTCACTTTTCATCTCAAATGAACTACATCTTTCACGAAGCTCACACGTTTACCATATTACCTGACAAGCATTGGATGTTAGAGGACCACTGCGTTGTATCAGTCTCAGAAGCAGAGTTGGACTAGATATGGTCCGTATGTGTAGGAAACACCGATCTTTTGTTCTCAGCACACTCACTTTTCCTGCTGTCTTAGAGAATCTAGAAAGCAACAGCGTGCTTCTTGCTCTAAAGCAGAGTGTGATCAATGGATGAGACCTCTGCTGTGTGTTTCACATCAGAAATGGAGTTAAATCCCAGGCTTTGAGTCTTCCTACAAGCAAGACTTCGTTTGAGGTAAGGGCAGTTACTTTACACCTCAAACGAACTACATCGTTCACGAAGCTCACACGTTTCTCATATAAACTGACAAGCATTGGATGTTAGAGGACCTGTGGTTTGTATGAGTTTCATAAGCAGAGTTGTACTAGATATGGTCTGTATGTGTAGGAAACACCATTCATTTTTCCTCAGCACACTCACGTTTCCTGCTGTCTTAGACACTCTAGAAGGCAACAGCGTGCTTCTTGCTCTAAAGCAGAGTGTGATCAGTGGATGAGACCTCTGCTGTGTGTTTCACTTCAGAAATGGAGTTAAATCCCAGGCTTTGAGTCTTCCTATAAGCAAGACTTCGTTTCAGGTAAGGGCAGTTACTTTACACCTCAAACAAACTACATCGATCACAAAGCTCACACGTTTCTCATATAAACTGACAAGCATTGGATGTAAGAGGACCTGTGGTTTGTATGAGTTTCAGAAGCAGAGTTGGACTAGATATGGTCCGCATGTGTAGGAAACACCATTCTTTTTTTCTCAGCTCACTCAAGTTTCCTGCTGTCTTAGAGACTCTAGAAAGCAAGAACGTGCTTTTTGCTCTAAAGCAGAGTGCGATCTATGGATGAGAACTATGATGTGTGTTTCCCTTCAGAAATGGAGTCAAATCATAGGCTCTCATTCTTCCTACAAACAAGATTTCGTTTCAGGTAAGGGCAGTCACTTTTCCGCTCAAACGAACTACATCTTTCATGAAGCTAACACGTTTCTCGTTCTTAATTGAAAAGCATTGCATGTTACAGGACATGTGCTTTGTGTCAGTTTCAAAAGAAGTGTTGAACTAGATATGGTCGGTATGTTTAGGAAACACAGTTCTTTTCTTATGAGCACAATCATGTTTCCTGCTGTATTAGAGACTCTAGAAAGGAAGAGCATGGTTCTTGCTCTAAAGCAGAGTGTGATTCATGGATGAGAACTGTGCTGTGTGTTGCCCTTCACAAATGGAGTTAAATCCCAGGCTCTGTGACTTCCTACAAGCAAGACTTCGTTTGAGGTAAGGGCAGTCACTTTTCAGCTCAAACGAACTACATCGTTCACGAAGCTAACACGTTTCCCATATTACCTGACAAGCATTGGATGTTAGAGGACCAGTGCGTTGGATCAGTCTCAGAAGCAGAGTTGGACTAGATATGGTTTGTATGTGTAGGAAACACCGATCTTTTGTTCTCAGCACACTCACTTTTCCTGCTGTCTTAGAGAATCTAGAAAGCAACAGCGTGCTTCTTGCTCTAAAGCAGAGTGTGATCAATGGATGAGACCTCTGCTGTGTGTTTCACATCAGAAATGGAGTTAAATCCCAGGCTTTGAGTCTTCCTACAAGCAAGACTTCGTTTCAGGTAAGGGCAGTTACTTTACACCTCAAACGAACTACATCGATCAAAAAGCTCACACGTTTCTCATATAAACTGACAAGCATTGGATGTTAGAGGACCTGTGGTTTGTATGAGTTTCATAAGCAGAGTTGTACTAGATATGGTCTGTATGTGTAGGAAACACCATTCATTTTTCCTCAGCACACTCACGTTTCCTGCTGTCTTAGACACTCTAGAAAGCAAGAGCGTGCTTCGTGCTCTAAAGCAGGGTGTGATCTATGGATGAGAACTATGATGTGTGTTTCCCTTCAGAAATGGAGTCAAATCCCAGGCTCTGAGTCTTCCTACAAGCAAGATTTCGTTTCAGGTAACGGCAGTCACTTTTCAGCTCAAATGAACTACATCTTTCACGAAGCTAACACGTTTCTCATCTTAACTGACAAGCATTGGATGTTAGAGGACCAGTGCTTTGTATCAGTTTCAGAAGCAGAGTTGGATTAGATATGGTCCGTATGTGTAGGAAACACCGTTCTTTTGTTCTTATCCCACTCACGTTTCCTGCTGTCTTAGAGATTCTAGAAAGGAAGAGCGTAGTTCTTGCTCTAATGCAGAGTGTGATTCATGGATGAGAACTGTGCTGTGTGTTTCCCTTCAGAAATGGAGTTAAATCCCAGGCTCTGTGACTTCCTAAAAGCAAGACTTCGTTTGAGGTAAGGGCAGTCACTTTTCAGCTCAAAGGAACTACATCGTTCACGAAGCTAACACGTTTCCCATATTACCTGACAAGCATTGGATGTTAGAGGACCAGTGCCTTGTATCAGTCTCAGAAGCAGAGTTGGACTAGATATCGTCCGTATGTGTAGGAAACACCGATCATTTGTTCTCAGCACACTCACGTTTCCTGCTGTCTTAGAGAATCTAGAAGGCAACAGCGTGCTTCTTGCTCTAAAGCAGAGTGTGATCAGTGGATGAGACCTCTGCTGTGTGTTTCACTTCAGAAATGGAGTTAAATCCCAGGCTTGTGTCTTCCTACAAGCAAGACTTCGTTTCAGGTAAGGGCAGTTACTTTACACCTCAAACGAACTACATCGATCACAAAGCTCACACGTTTCTCATATAAACTGACAAGCATTGGATGTAAGAGGACCTGTGGTTTGTATGAGTTTCAGAAGCAGAGTTGGACTAGATATTGTCTGTATGTGTAGGAAACACCGTTCTTTGTTCTTAGCACACTCACGTTTCCTGCTGTCTTAGAGAATCTATAAAGCAAGAGCGTGCTTCTTGCTCTAAAGCAGAGTGTGATCAATGGATGAGACCTCTGCTGTGTGTTTCACATCAGAAATGGAGTTAAATCCCAGGCTTTGAGTCTTCCTACAAGCAAGACTTCGTTTCAGGTAAGGGCAGTTACTTTACAGCTCAAACAAACTGCGTCGTTCACGAAGCTCCCACGTTTCTCATCTTAAATGACACCTTTGGATGTTAGAGGACCTGTGCTTTGTATGAGTTTCAGAAGCAGAGTTGGACTAGATATGGTCCGCATGTGTAGGAAACACCATTCTTTTTTTCTCAGCACACTCAAGTTTCCTGCTGTCTTAGAGACTCTAGAAAGCAAGAACGTGCTTTTTGCTCTAAAGCTGAGTACGATCTATGGATGAGAACTATGATGTGTGTTTCCCTTCAGAAATGGAGTCAAATCATAGGCTCTCATTCTTCCTACAAACAAGATTTCGTTTCAGGTAAGGGCAGTCACTTTTCCGCTCAAACGAACTACATCTTTCACGAAGCTAACACGTTTCTCGTTCTTAATTGAAAAGCATTGGATGTTACAGGACATATGCTTTGTGTCAGTTTCAAAAGAAGTGTTGAACTACATATGTTCGGTATGTTTAGGAAACACAGTTCTTTTCTTATGAGCACAATCATGTTTCCTGCTGTATTAGAGACTCTAGAAAGGAAGAGCATGGTTCTTGCTCTAAAGCAGAGTGTGATTCATGGATGAGAACTGTGCTGTGTGTTTCCCTTCACAAATGGAGTTAAATCCCAGGCTCTGTGACTTCCTACAAGCAAGACTTCGTTTGAGGTAAGGGCAGTCACTTTTCAGCTCAAACGAACTACATCGTTCACGAAGCTAACACGTTTCCCATATTACCTGACAAGCATTGGATGTTAGAGGACCAGGGCGTTGGATCAGTCTCAGAAGCAGAGTTGGACTAGATATGGTCTGTATGTGTAGGAAACACCGATCTTTTGTTCTCAGCACACTCACGTTTCCTACTGTCTTAGAGAATCTAGAAAGCAACAGCGTGCTTCTTGCTTTAAAGCAGAGTGTGATCAATGGATGAGACCTCTGCTGTGTGTTTCACATCAGAAATGGAGTTAAATCCCAGGCTTTGTGTCTTCCTACAAGCAAGACTTCGTTTCAGGTAAGGGCAGTTACTTTACACCTCAAACGAACTACATCGATTACAAAGCTCACACGTTTCTCATATAAACTGACAAGCATTGGATGTTAGAGGACCTGTGGATTGTATGAGTTTCAGAAGCAGAGTTGGACTAGATATGGTCTGTATGTGTAGGAAAGAGCATTCTTTTTTTCTCAGCACACTCACGTTTCCTGCTGTCTTAGAGACTCTAGAAAGCAAGAGCGTGCTTCTTGCTCTAAAGCAGAGTGTGATCTATGGATGAGAACTATGATGTGTGTTTCCCTTCAGAAATGGAGTCAAATCCCAGGCTCTGAGTCTTCCTACAAGCAAGATTTCGTTTCAGGTAACGGCAGTCACTTTTCAGCTCAAATGAACTACATCTTTCACGAAGCTAACACGTTTCTCATCTTAACTGACAAGCATTGGATGTTAGAGGACCAGTGCTTTGTATCAGTTTCAGAAGCAGAGTTGGATTAGATATGGTCCGTATATGTAGGAAACACCGTTCTTTTGTTCTTAGCACACTCACGTTTCCTGCTGTCTTAGAGATTCTAGAAAGGAAGAGCGTAGTTCTTGCTCTAATGCAGAGTATGATTCATGGATGAGAACTGTGCTGTGTGTTTCCCTTCAGAAATGGAGTTAAATCCCAGGCTCTGTGTCTTCCTACAAGCAAGACTCCCTTTGAGGTAAGGGCAGTCACTTTTCAGCTCAAACGAACTACATCGTTCACGAAGCTAACACGTTTCCTATCTTACCTGACAAGCCTTGGATGTTTGAGGACCAGTGCTTTGTATCAGTTTCAGAAGCAGAGTTGGACAAGATATGGTCCGTATGTGTAGGAAACACCGTTCTTTTGTTCTCAGCACACTCACGTTTCATGGTGAATTAGAGAATCTAGAAAGCAAGAGAGTGCTTCATGCTCTAAAGCAGAGTGTGATCTATGGATGAGAACTCTGCTGTGTGTTTCACTTCAGAAATGGAGTTAAATGCCAGGCTCTCATTCTACCTACAAACAAGATTTCTTTTCAGGTAAGGGCAGTCACTTTTCAGCTCAAACGAACTACATCGTTCATGAAGCTCACACGTTTCTGAATTAAACTTACAAGCATTGGATGTTAGAGGACCTGTGGTTTGTATGAGTTTCAGAAGCAGAGTTGGACTAGATATGGTCCGTATGTGTAGGAAACTCCGTACATTTGTTCTGAGCACACTCATGTTTCCTGTTGTAATAGAGCCTCTAGAAAGCCAGACCGTGCTTCTTGCTCAAAAGCAGAATGGGATCCATGGATGAGAACTATGCTGTGTGTTTCCCTTCAGATATGGAGTTAAATACCAGGCTCTAAGTCTCCCTACATGCAAGATTTCATTTCAGGTAATGGCAGTCACTTTTCATCTCAAATGAACTACATCTTTCACGAAGCTCACACGTTTTCCATATTACCTGACAAGCATTGGATGTTATAGGACCAGTGCGTTGTATCAGTCTCAGAAGCAGAGTTGGCCTAGATATGGTCTGTATGTGTAGGAAACTCCGATCTTTTGTTCTCAGCACACTCACGTTTCCTGCTGTCTTAGAGAATCTAGAAAGCAACAGCGTGCTTCTTGCTCTAAAGCAGAGTGTGATCAATGGATGAGACCTCTGCTGTGTGTTTCACATCAGAAATGGAGTTAAATCCCAGGCTTTGAGTCTTCCTACAAGCAAGACTTCGTTTCAGGTAAGGGCAGTTACTTTACACCTCAAACGAACTACATCGATCAAAAAGCTCACACGTTTCTCATATAAACTGACAAGCATTGGATGTTAGAGGACCTGTGGTTTGTAAGAGTCATAAGCAGAGTTGTACTAGATATGGTCTGTATGTGTAGGAAACACCATTCATTTTTTCTCAGCACACTCACATTTCCTGCTGTCTTAGACACTCTAGAAAGCAAGAGCGTGCTTCTTGCTCTAAAGCAGGGTGTGATCTATGGATGAGAACTATGATGTGTGTTTCCCTTCAGAAATGGAGTCAAATCCCAGGCTCTGAGTCTTCCTACAAGCAAGGTTTCATTTCAGGTAAGGGCAGTCACTTTTCAGCTCAAAGGAACTACATCGTTCACGAAGCTTACACGTTTCTCATCTTAACTGACAAGCATTGGATGTTAGACGACCAGTGCTTTGTATCAGTTTCAGAAGCAGAGTTGGATTAGATATGGTCCGTATGTGTAGGAAACACCGTTCTTTTGTTCTTAGCACACTCACGTTTCCTGCTGTCTTAGAGATTCTAGAAAGGAAGAGCGTAGTTCTTGCTCTAATGCAGAGTGTGATTCACGGATGAGAACTGTGCTGTGTGTTTCCCTTCAGAAATGGAGTTAAATCCCAGGCTCTGTGACTTCCTAAAAGCAAGATTTCGTTTGAGGTAAGGGCAGTCACTTTTCAGCTCAAACGAACTACATCGTTCACGAAGCTAACACGTTTCCCATATTAACTGACAAGCATTGGATGTTAGAGGACCAGTGCCTTGTATCAGTCTCAGAAGCAGAGTTGGACTAGATATGGTCCGTATGTGTAGGAAACACCGATCATTTGTTCTCAGCACACTCTCGTTTCCTGCTGTCTTAGAGAATCTAGAAGGCAACAGCGTGCTTCTTGCTCTAAAGCAGAGTGTGATCAGTGGATGAGACCTCTGCTGTGTGTTTCACATCAGAAATGGAGTTAAATCCCAGGCTTTGAGTCTTCCTACAAGCAAGACTTCGTTTCAGGTAAGGGCAGTTACTTTACACCTCAAACGAACTACATCGATCACAAAGCTCACACGTTTCTCATATAAACTGACAAGCATTGGATGTAAGAGGACCTGTGGTTTGTATGAGTTTCAGAAGCAGAGTTGGACTAGATATTGTCTGTATGTGTAGGAAACACCGTTCTTTTGTTCTTAGCACACTCACATTTCCTGCTGTCTTAGAGATTCTAGAAAGGAAGAGCGTAGTTCTTGCTCTAATGCAGAGTGTGATTCATGGATGAGAACTGTGCTGTGTGTTTCCCTTCAGAAATGGAGTTAAATCCCAGGCTCTGTGTCTTGCTACAAGCAAGACTTCGTTTGAGGTAAGGGCAGTCACTTTTCAGCTCAAACGAACTACATCGTTCACGAAGCTAACACGTTTCCCATCTTACCTGACAAGTCTTGGATGTTTGAGGACCAGTGCTTTGTATCAGTTTCAGAAGCAGAGTTGGACAAGATTTGGTCCGAGTGTGTAGGAAACACCATTCTTTTGTTCTCAGCACACTCACGTTTCCTGGTGAATTAGAGAATCTAGAAAGCAAGAGAGTGCTTCATTGTCTAAAGCAGAGTGTGATCTATGGATGAGAACTCTGCTGTGTGTTTCACTTCAGAAATGGAGTTAAATCCCAGGCTCTTAGTCTTCCAAGAAGCAACACTTCACTTCAGGTAAGGGCAGTTACTTTACAGCTCAAACGAACTACATCAATCATGAAGCTCACACGTTTCTCATATAAACTGACAAGCATTGGATGTTAGAGGACCTGTGGTTTTTATGAGTTTCATAAGCAGAGTTGGACTAGATATGGTCTGTATGTGTAGGTAACACCATTCTTTTGTTCTCAGCACACTCACGTTTCCTGCTGTCTTAGAGACTCTAGAAAGCAAGAGCGTGCTTCTTGCTCTAAAGCAGAGTGTGATATATGGATGAGAACTATGATGTGTGTTTCCCTTCAGAAATGGAGTCAAATCCCAGGCTCTGAGTCTTCCTACAAGCAAGATTTCGTTTCAGGTAACGGCAGTCACTTTTCAGCTCAAATGAACTACATGTTTCACGAAGCTAACACGTTTCTCATCTTAACTGACAAGCATTGGATGTTAGAGGACCAGTGCTTTGTATCAGTTTCAGAAGCAGAGTTGGATTAGATATGGTCCGTATGTGTAGGAAACACCGTTCTTTTGTTCTTAGCACACTCACGTTTCCTGCTGTCTTAGAGATTCTAGAAAGGAAGAGCGTAGTTCTTGCTCTAATGCAGAGTGTGATTCATGGATGAGAACTGTGCTGTGTGTTTCCCTTCAGAAATGGAGTTAAATCCCAGGCTCTGTGTCTTCCTACAAGCAAGACTCCCGTTGAGGTAAGGGCAGTCACTTTTCAGCTCAAACGAACTACATCGTTCACGAAGCTAACACGTTTCCCATCTTACCTGACAAGCCTTGGATGTTTGAGGACCAGTGCTTTGTATCAGTTTCAGAAGCAGAGTTGGACAAGATATGGTCTGTATGTGTAGGAAACACCGTTCTTTTGTTCTCAGCACACTCACCTTTCCTGGTGAATTAGAGAATCTAGAAAGCAAAAGAGTGCTTCATGCTCTAAAGCAGAGTGTGATCTATGGATGAGAACTCTGCTGTGTGTTTCACTTCAGAAATGGAGTTAAATCCCAGGCTCTTAGTCTTCCAAGAAGCAAGACTTCACTTCAGGTAAGGGCAGTTACTTTACAGCTCAAACGAACTACATCGTTCATGAAGCTCACACGTTTCTCAACTAAACTGACAAGCATTGGATGTTAGAGGACCTGTGGTTTGTATGAGTTTCAGAAGCAGAGTTGGATTAGATATGATCCGTATGAGTAGGAAACACCGTTTTTTTTGTTCTTAGCACACTCACGTTTCCTGCTGCCTTAGAGATTCTAGAAAGGAAGAGCATAGTTCTTGCTCTAATGCAGAGTGTGATTCATGGATGAGAACTGTGCTGTGTGTTTCCTTTCAGAAATGGAGTTAAATCCCAGGCTCTGTGTCTTCCTACAAGCAAGACTTCGTTTCAGGTATGGGCAGTCACTTTTCAGCTCCAACGAACTACATCGTTCACGAAGCTAACACGTTTCCTATCTTACCTGACAAGCCTTGGATGTTTGAGGACCAGTGCTTTGTATCAGTTTCAGAAGCAGAGTTGGACAAGATATGGTCCGTATGTGTAGGAAACACCGTTCTTTTGTTCTCAGCACACTCACGTTTCATGGTGAATTAGAGAATCTAGAAAGCAAGAGAGTGCTTCATGCTCTAAAGCAGAGTGTGATCTATGGATGAGAACTCTGCTGTGTGTTTCACTTCAGAAATGGAGTTAAATGCCAGGCTCTCATTCTACCTACAAACAAGATTTCGTTTCAGGTAAGGGCAGTTACTTTTCAGCACAAACGAACTACATCGTTCATGAAGCTCACACGTTTCTCAACTAAACTGACAAGCATTGTATGTTAGAGGACCTGTGGTTTGTATGAGTTTCAGAAGCAGAGTTGGACTAGATATGGTCTGTGTGTGTAGGAAACTCTGTACTTTTGTTCTGAGCACACTCATGTTTCCTGTTGTAATAGAGACTCTAGAAAGCCAGACCGTTCTTCTTGCTCTAAAGCAGAATGGGATCCATGGATGAGAACTATGCTGTGTGTTTCCCTTCAGATATGGAGTTAAATCCCAGGCTCTGAGTCTCCCTACAAGCAAGATTTCGTTTCAGGTAAGGGCAGTCACTTTTCACCTCAAATGAACTACATCTTTCACGAAGCTAACACGTTTCTCATCTTAACTGACAAGCATTGGATGTTAGAGGACCAGTGCTTTGTATCAGTTTCAGAAGCAGAGTTGGATTAGATATGGTCCGTATGTGTAGGAAACACCGTTCTTTTGTTCTTAGCACACTCACGTTTCCTGCTGTCTTAGAGATTCTAGAAAGGAAGAGCATAGTTCTTGCTCTAATGCAGAGTGTGATTCACGGATGAGAACTGTGCTGTGTGTTTCCCTTCAGAAATGGAGTTAAATCCCAGGCTCTGTGACTTCCTAAAAGCAAGACTTCGTTTGAGGTAAGGGCAGTCACTTTTCAGCTCAAACGAACTACATCGTTCACGAAGCTAACACGTTTCCCATATTAACTGACAAGCATTGGATGTTAGAGGACCAGTGCCTTGTATCAGTCTCAGAAGCAGAGTTGGACTAGATATGGTCCGTATGTGTAGGAAACACCGATCATTTGTTCTCAGCACACTCTCGTTTCCTGCTGTCTTAGAGAATCTAGAAGGCAACAGCGTGCTTCTTGCTCTAAAGCAGAGTGTGATCAGTGGATGAGACCTCTGCTGTGTGTTTCACATCAGAAATGGAGTTAAATCCCAGGCTTTGAGTCTTCCTACAAGCAAGACTTCGTTTCAGGTAAGGGCAGTTACTTTACACCTCAAACGAACTACATCGATCACAAAGCTCACACGTTTCTCATATAAACTGACAAGCATTGGATGTAAGAGGACCTGTGGTTTGTATGAGTTTCAGAAGCAGAGTTGGACTAGATATTGTCTGTATGTGTAGGAAACACCGTTCTTTTGTTCTTAGCACACTCACATTTCCTGCTGTCTTAGAGATTCTAGAAAGGAAGAGCATAGTTCTTGCTCTAATGCAGAGTGTGATTCATGGATGAGAACTGTGCTGTGTGTTTCCCTTCAGAAATGGAGTTAAATCCCAGGCTCTGTGTCTTGCTACAAGCAAGACTTCGTTTGAGGTAAGGGCAGTCACTTTTCAGCTCAAACGAACTACATCGTTCCCGAAGCTAACACGTTTCCCATCTTACCTGACAAGTCTTGGATGTTTGAGGACCAGTGCTTTGTATCAGTTTCAGAAGCAGAGTTGGACAAGATTTGGTCCGAGTGTGTAGGAAACACCATTCTTTTGTTCTCAGCACACTCACGTTTCCTGGTGAATTAGAGAATCTAGAAAGCAAGAGAGTGCTTCATTGTCTAAAACAGAGTGTGATCTATGGATGAGAACTCTGCTGTGTGTTTCACTTCAGAAATGGAGTTAAATCCCAGGCTCTTAGTCTTCCAAGAAGCAACACTTCACTTCAGGTAAGGGCAGTTACTTTACAGCTCAAACGAACTACATCAATCATGAAGCTCACACGTTTCTCAACTAAACTGACAAGCATTGGATGTTAGAGGACCTGTGGTTTGTATGAGTTTCAGAAGCAGAGTTGGACTAGATATGGTCCGTATGTGTAGGAAACTCCGTACTTTTGTTCTGAGCACACTCATGTTTCCTGTTGTAATAGAGACTGTAGAAAGCCAGACCGTGCTTCTTGCTCTAAAGCAGAATGGCATCCATGGATGAGAACTATGCTGTGTGATTCCCTTCAGATATGGAGTTAAATCCCAGGCTCTGAGTCTCCCTACAAGCAAGATATCGTTTCAGGTAAGGGCAGTCACTTTTCATCTCAAATGAACTACATCTTTCACGAAGCTCACACGTTTCCCATATTACCTGACAAGCATTGGATGTTAGAGGACCAGTGCGTTGTATCAGTCTCAGAAGCAGAGTTGGTATAGATATGGTCTGTATGTGTAGGAAACACCGATCTTTTGTTCTCAGCACACTCACGTTTCCTGCTGTCTTAGAGAATCTAGAAAGCAACAGCGTGCTTCTTGCTCTAAAGCAGAGTGTGATCAATGGATGAGACCTCTGCTGTGTGTTTCACATCAGAAATGGAGTTAAATCCCAGGCTTTGAGTCTTCCTACAAGCAAGACTTCGTTTCAGGTAAGGGCCGTTACTTTACACCTCAAACGAACTACATCGATCAAAAAGCTCACACGTTTCTCATATAAACTGACAAGCATTGGATGTTAGAGGACCTGTGGTTTGTATGAGTTTCATAAGCAGAGTTGGACTAGATATGGTCTGTATGTGTAGGAAACACCATTCTTTTGTTCTCAGCACACTCACGTTTCTTGCTGTCTTAGAGACTCTAGAAAGCAAGAGCGTGCTTCTTGCTCTAAAGCAGAGTGTGATATATGGATGAGAACTATGATGTGTGTTTCCCTTCAGAAATGGAGTCAAATCCCAGGCTCTGAGTCTTCCTACAAGCAAGATTTCGTTTCAGGTAAAGGCAGTCACTTTTCAGCTCAAATGAACTACATGTTTCACGAAGCTAACACGTTTCTCATCTTAACTGACAAGCATTGGATGTTAGAGGACCAGTGCTTTGTATCAGTTTCAGAAGCAGAGTTGGATTAGATATGGTCCGTATGTGTAGGAAACACCGTTCTTTTGTTCTTAGCACACTCACGTTTCCTGCTGTCTTAGAGATTCTAGAAAGGAAGAGCGTAGTTCTTGCTCTAATGCAGAGTGTGATTCATGGATGAGAACTGTGCTGTGTGTTTCCCTTCAGAAATGGAGTTAAATCCCAGGCTCTGTGTCTTCCTACAAGCAAGACTCCCGTTGAGGTAAGGGCAGTCACTTTTCAGCTCAAACGAACTACATCGTTCACGAAGCTAACACGTTTCCCATCTTACCTGACAAGCCTTGGATGTTTGAGGACCAGTGCTTTGTATCAGTTTCAGAAGCAGAGTTGGACAAGATATGGTCTGTATGTGTAGGAAACACCGTTCTTTTGTTCTCAGCACACTCACCTTTCCTGGTGAATTAGAGAATCTAGAAAGCAAAAGAGTGCTTCATGCTCTAAAGCAGAGTGTGATCTATGGATGAGAACTCTGCTGTGTGTTTCACTCCAGAAATGGAGTTAAATCCCAGGCTCTTAGTCTTCCAAGAAGCAAGACTTCACTTCAGGTAAGGGCAGTTACTTTACAGCTCAAACGAACTACATCGTTCATGAAGCTCACACGTTTCTCAACTAAACTGACAAGCATTGGATGTTAGAGGACCTGTGGTTTGTATGAGTTTCAGAAGCAGAGTTGGACTAGATATGGTCTGCAGGTGTAGGAAACTCCATACTTTTGTTCTGAGCACACTCATGTTTCCTGTTGTAATAGAGACTCTAGAAAGCCAGACCGAGGTTCTTGCTCTAAAGCAGAATGGGATCCATGGATGAGAACTATGCTGTGTGTTTCCCTTCAGATATGGAGTTAAATCCCAGGCTCTGAGTCTCCCTACAAGCAAGATTTCGTTTCAGGTAAGGGCAGTCACTTTTCACCTAAAATGAACTACATCTTTCACGAAGCTAACACGTTTCTCATCTTAACTGACAAGCATTGGATGTTAGAGGACCAGTGCTTTGTATCAGTTTCAGAATGGTCCGTATGAGTAGGAAACACCATTTTTTTGTTCTTAGCACACTCACGTTTCCTGCTGCCTTAGAGATTCTAGAAAGGAAGAGCATAGTTCTTGCTCTAATGCAGAGTGTGATTCATGGATGAGAACTGTGCTGTGTGTTTCCTTTCAGAAATGGAGTTAAATCCCAGGCTCTGTGTCTTCCTACAAGCAAGACTTCGTTTCAGGTATGGGCAGTCACTTTTCAGCTCCAACGAACTACATCGTTCACGAAGCTAACACGTTTCCTATCTTACCTGACAAGCCTTGGATGTTTGAGGACCAGTGCTTTGTATCAGTTTCAGAAGCAGAGTTGGACAAGATATGGTCCGTATGTGTAGGAAACACCGTTCTTTTGTTCTCAGCACACTCACGTTTCATGGTGAATTAGAGAATCTAGAAAGCAAGGGAGTGCTTCATGCTCTAAAGCAGAGTGTGATCTATGGATGAGAACTCTGCTGTGTGTTTCACTTCAGAAATGGAGTTAAATGCCAGGCTCTCATTCTACCTACAAACAAGATTTCGTTTCAGGTAAGGGCAGTCACTTTTCAGCTCAAACGAACTACATCGTTCATGAAGCTCACACGTTTCTCAACTAAACTGACAAGCATTGTATGTTAGAGGACCTGTGGTTTGTATGAGTTTCAAAAGCAGAGTTGGACTAGATATGGTCTGTGTGTGTAGGAAACTCTGTACTTTTGTTCTGAGCACACTCATGTTTCCTGTTGTAATAGAGACTCTAGAAAGCCAGACCGTTCTTCTTGCTCTAAAGCAGAATGGGATCCATGGATGAGAACTATGCTGTGTGTTTCCCTTCAGATATGGAGTTAAATCCCAGGCTCTGAGTCTCCCTACAAGCAAGATTTCGTTTCAGGTAAGGGCAGTCACTTTTCACCTCAAATGAACTACATCTTTCACGAACCTAACACGTTTCTCATCTTAACTGACAAGCATTGGATGTTAGAGGACCAGTGCTTTGTATCAGTTTCAGAAGCAGAGTTGGATTAGATATGGTCCGTATGAGTAGGAAACACCGTTCTTTTGTTCTTAGCACACTCACGTTTCCTGCTGCCTTAGAGATTCTAGAAAGGAAGAGCGTAGTTCTTGCTCTAATGCAGAGTGTGATTCATGGATAAGAACTGTGCTGTGTGTTTCCTTTCAGAAATGGAGTTAAATCCCAGGCTCTGTGTCTTCCTACAAGCAAGACTTCGTTTCAATTAAGGGCAGTCACTTTTCAGCTCAAACGAACTACATCGTTCACGAAGCTAACACGTTTCCCATCTTACCTGACAAGCCTTGGATGTTTGAGGACCAGTGCTTTGTATCAGTTTCAGAAGCAGAGTTGGACAAGATATGGTCTGTATGTGTAGGAAACACCGTTCTTTTGTTCTCAGCACACTCACCTTTCCTGGTGAATTAGAGAATCTAGAAAGCAAGAGAGTGCTTCATGCTCTAAAGCAGAGTGTGATCTATGGATGAGAACTCTGCTGTGTGTTTCACTTAAGAAATGGAGTTAAATCCCAGGCTCTTAGTCTTCCAAGAAGCAAGACTTCACTTCAGGTAAGGGCAGTTACTTTACAGCTCAAACGAACTACATCGTTCATGAAGCTCACACGTTTCTCAACTAAACTGACAAGCATTGGATGTTAGAGGACCTGTGGTTTGTATGAGTTTCAGAAGCAGAGTTGGACTAGATATGGTCTGTATGTGTAGGAAACTCCATACTTTTGTTCTGAGCACACTCATGTTTCCTGTTGTAATAGAGACTCTAGAAAGCCAGACCGAGGTTCTTGCTCTAAAGCAGAATGGGATCCATGGATGAGAACTATGCTGTGTGTTTCCCTTCAGATATGGAGTTAAATCCCAGGCTCTGAGTCTCCCTACAAGCAAGATTTCGTTTCAGGTAAGGGCAGTCACTTTTCACCTAAAATGAACTACATCTTTCACGAAGCTAACACGTTTCTCATCTTAACTGACAAGCATTGGATGTTAGAGGACCAGTGCTTTGTATCAGTTTCAGAATGGTCCGTATGAGTAGGAAACACCGTTTTTTTGTTCTTAGCACACTCACGTTTCCTGCTGCCTTAGAGATTCTAGAAAGGAAGAGCATAGTTCTTGCTCTAATGCAGAATGTGATTCATGGATGAGAACTGTGCTGTGTGTTTCCTTTCAGAAATGGAGTTAAATCCCAGGCTCTGTGTCTTCCTACAAGCAAGACTTCGTTTCAGGTATGGGCAGTCACTTTTCAGCTCAAACGAACTACATCGTTCACGAAGCTAACACGTTTCCTATCTTACCTGACAAGCCTTGGATGTTTGAGGACCAGTGCTTTGTATCAGTTTCAGAAGCAGAGTTGGACAAGATATGTTCCGTATGTGTAGGAAACACCGTTCTTTTGTTCTCAGCACACTCACGTTTCATGGTGAATTAGAGAATCTAGAAAGCAAGAGAGTGCTTCATGCTCTAAAGCAGAGTGTGATCTATGGATGAGAACTCTGCTGTGTGTTTCACTTCAGAAATGGAGTTAAATGCCAGGCTCTCATTCTACCTACAAACAAGATTTTGTTTCAGGTAAGGGCAGTCACTTTTCAGCTCAAACGAAGTACATCGTTCATGAAGCTCACACGTTTCTCAACTAAACTGACAAGCATTGTATGTTAGAGGACCTGTGGTTTGTATGAGTTTCAGAAGCAGAGTTGGACTAGATATGGTCTGTGTGTGTAGGAAACTCTGTACTTTTGTTCTGAGCACACTCATGTTTCCTGTTGTAATAGAGACTCTAGAAAGCCAGACCGTTCTTCTTGCTCTAAAGCAGAATGGGATCCATGGATGAGAACTATGCTGTGTGTTTCCCTTCAGATATGGAGTTAAATCCCAGGCTCTGAGTCTCCCTACAAGCAAGATTTCGTTTCAGGTAAGGGCAGTCACTTTTCACCTCAAATGAACTACATCTTTCACGAAGCTAACACGTTTCTCATCTTAACTGACAAGCATTGGATGTTAGAGGACCAGTGCTTTGTATCAGTTTCAGAAGCAGAGTTGGATTAGATATGGTCCGTATGAGTAGGAAACACCGTTCTTTTGTTCTTAGCACACTCACGTTTCCTGCTGACTTAGAGATTCTAGAAAGGAAGAGCGTAGTTCTTGCTCTAATGCAGAGTGTGATTCATGGATGAGAACTGTGCTGTGTGTTTCCTTTCAGAAATGGAGTTAAATCCCAGGCTCTGTGTCTTCCTACAAGCAAGACTTCGTTTCAGGTAAGGGCAGTCACTTTTCAGCTCAAACGAACTACATCGTTCACGAAGCGAACACGTTTCCTATCTTACCTGACAAGCCTTGGATGTTTGAGGACCAGTGCTTTGTATCAGTTTGAAGCAGAGTTGGACAAAATATGGTCCGTATGTGTAGGAAACACCGTTCTTTTGTTCTCAGCACACTCACGTTTCATGGTGAATTAGAGAATCTAGAAAGCAAGAGAGTGCTTCATGCTCTAAAGCAGAGTGTGATCTATGGATGAAAACTCTGCTGTGTGTTTCACTTCAGAAATGGAGTTAAATCCCTGGCTCTCATTCTACCTACAAACAAGATTTCGTTTCAGGTAAGGGCAGTCACTTTTCAGCTCAAAGGAACTACATCGTTCATGAAGCTCACACGTTTATCAACTAAACTGACAAGCATTCGAAGTTCGAGGACCTGTGGTTTGTATGAGTTTCAGAAGCAGAGTTGGACTAGATATGGTCCGTATGTGTAGGAAACTCCGTACTTTTGTTCTGAGCAAACTCATGTTTCCTGTTGTAATAGAGACTCTAGAAAGCCAGACCATGGTTCTTGCTCTAAAGCAGAATGGGATCCATGGATGAGAACTATGCTGTGTGTTTCCCTTCAGATATGGAGTTAAATCCCAGGCTCTGAGTCTCCCTACAAGCAAGATTTCGTTTCAGGTAAGGGCAGTCACTTTTCAGCTCAAATGAACTACATCGTTCACGAAGCTAACACTTTTCCCATGTTACCTGACAAGTATTGGATGTTAGAGGACCAGTGCGTTGTATCAGTCTGAGAAGCAGAGTTGGACTAGATATGGTCCATATGTGTAGGAAACACCGATCTTTTGTTCTAGGCACACTCACATTTCCTGCTGTCTTATAGAATCTGGAAAGCAACAGTGTGCTTCTTGCTCTAAAGCAGAGTGTGATCAATGGATGAGACCTCTGCTGTGTGTTTCACATCAGAAATGGAGTTAAATCCCAGGCTTTGAGTCTTCCTACAAGCAAGACTTCATTTCAGGTAAGGGCAGTTACTTTACACCTCAAACGAACTACATCGATCAAAAAGCTCACACGTTTCTCATATAAACTGACAAGCATTGGATGTTAGAGGACCTGTGGTTTGTATGAGTTTCAGAAGCAGAGATGGACTAGATATGGTCTGTATGTGTAGGAAACACCATTCTTTTTTTCTCAACACACTCACGTTTCCTGCTGTCTTAGAGACTCTAGAAAGCAAGAGCGTGCTTCTTGCTCTAAAGCAGAGTGTGATCTATGGAAGAGAACTATGATGTGTATTTCCCTTCAGAAATGGAGTCAAATCCCAGGCTCTCTGTCTTCCTACAAGCAAGATTTCGTTTCAGGTAACGGCAGTCACTTTTCAGCTCAAATGAACTACATCTTTCACGAAGATAACCCGTTTCTCATCTTAACTGACAAGCATTGGATGTTAGAGGACCAGTGCTTTGTATCAGTTTCAGAAGCAGAGTTGGATTAGATATGGACCGTATGTGTAGGAAACACCGTTCTTTTGTTCTTAGCACACTCACGTTTCCTGCTGTCTTAGAGATTCTAGAAAGGAAGAGCGTAGTTCTTGCTCTAATGCAGAGTGTGATTCATGGATGAGAACTGTGCTGTGTGTTTCCCTTCAGAAATGGAGTTAAATCCCAGGCTCTGTGTCTTCCTACAAGCAAGACTTCGTTTCAGGTAAGGGCAGTTACTTTACAGCTCAAACGAACTGCGTCGTTCAAGAAGCTCCCACGTTTCTCATCTTAAATGACAAGCTTTGGATGTTAGAGGACCTGTGCTTTGTATGAGTTTCAGAAGCAGAGTTGGACTAGATATGGTCCGTATGTGTAGGAAACACCATTCTTTTTTTCTCAGCACACTCAAGTTTCCTCTTGTCTTAGAGACTCTAGAAAGCAAGAACGTGCTTCTTGCTCTAAAGCAGAGTGTGATCAATGGATGAGACCTCTGCTGTGTGTTTCACATCCGAAATGGAGTTAAATCCCAGGCTTTGAGTCTTCCTACAAGCAAGACTTCGTTTCAGGTAAGGGCAGTTACTTTACACCTCAAACGAACTACATCGATCACAAAGCTCACATGTTTCTCATATAAACTGACAAGCATTGGATGTTAGAGGACCTGTGGTTTGTATGAGTTTCAGAAGCAGAGTTGGACTAGATATTGTCTGTATGTGTAGGAAACACCATTCTTTTTTTCTCAGCACACTCACGTTTCCTGCTGTCTTAGAGACTCTAAAAAGCAAGAGCGTGCTTCTTGCTCTAAAGCAGAGTGTGATCTATGGATGAGAACTATGCTGTGTGTTTCCCTTCAGAAATGGAGTCAAATCCCAGGCTCTCATTCTTCCTACAAACAAGGTTTCGTTTCAGGTAAGGGCAGTCACTTTTCCGCTCAAACGAACTACATCGTTCACGAAGCTAACACGTTTCTCAGTCTTAATTGAAAAGCATTGGATGTTACAGGACATGTGCTTTGTGTCTGTTTCAAAAGAAGTGTTGAACTAGATATGGTCGGTATGTTTAGGAAACACAGTTCTTTTGTTATGAGCACAATCATGTTTCCTGCTGTATTAGAGACTCTAGAAAGGAAGAGCATGGTTCTTGCTCTAAAGCAGACTGTGATTCATGGATGAGAACTGTGCTGTGTGTTTCCCTTCAGAAATGGAGTTAAATCCCAGGCTCTGTGACTCCCTACAAGCAAGACTTCATTTGAGGTAAGGGCAGTCACTTTTCAGCTCAAACGAACTACATTGTTCACGAAGCTAACACGTTTCCCATATTACCTGACAAGCATTGGATGTTAGAGGACCAGTGCGTTGTATCAGTCTCAGAAGCAGAGTTGGACTAGATATGGTCCGTATGTGTAGGAAACTCCGTACTTTTGTTCTGAGCACACTCACGTTTCATGGTGAATTAGAGAATCTAGAAAGCAAGAGAGTGCTTCATGCTCTAAAGCAGAGTGTGATCTATGGATGAGAACTCTGCTGTGTGTTTCACTTCAGAAATGGAGTTAAATGCCAGGCTCTCATTCTACCTACAAACAAGATTTTGTTTCAGGTAAGGGCAGTCACTTTTCAGCTCAAACGAAGTACATCGTTCATGAAGCTCACACGTTTCTCAACTAAACTGACAAGCATTGTATGTTAGAGGACCTGTGGTTTGTATGAGTTTCAGAAGCAGAGTTGGACTAGATATGGTCTGTGTGTGTAGGAAACTCTGTACTTTTGTTCTGAGCACACTCATGTTTCCTGTTGTAATAGAGACTGTAGAAAGCCAGACCGTGCTTCTTGCTCTAAAGCAGAATGGGATCCATGGATGAGAAATATGCTGTGTGTTTCCCTTCAGATATGGAGTTAAATCCCAGGCTCTGAGTCTCCCTACAAGCAAGATATCATTTCAGGTAAGGGCAGTCACTTTTCATCTCAAATGAACTACATCTTTCACGAAGCTCATACGTTTCCCATATTACCTGACAAGCATTGGATGTTAGAGGACCAGTGCGTTGGATCAGTCTCAGAAGCAGAGTTGGACTAGATATGGTCTGTATGTGTAGGAAACACCGATCTTTTGTTCTCAGCCCACTCACGTTTCCTGCTGTCTTGGAGAATCTAGAAAGCAACAGCGTGCTTCTTGCTCTAAAGCAGAGTGTGATCAATGGATGAGACCTCTGCTGTGTGTTTCACATCAGAAATGGAGTTAAATCCCAGGCTTTGAGTCTTCCTACAAGCAAGACTTCGTTTCAGGTAAGGGCAGTTACTTTACACCTCAAACGAACTACATCGATCACAAAGCTCACACGTTTCTCATATAAACTGACAAGCATTGGATGTTAGAGGACCTGTGGTTTGTATGAGTTTCATAAGCAGAGTTGGACTAGATATGGTTCTTATGTGTAGGAAACACCGAACTTTTGTTCTCAGCACACTCACGTTTCCTGCTTTCTTAGAGAATCTAGAAAGCCAGAGCGAGCTTCTTGCTCTAAAGCAGAGTGTGATCAATGGATGAGACCTCTGCTGTGTGTTTCACTTCAGAAATGGAGTTAAATCCCAGGCTCTTAGTCTTCCAAGAAGCAAGACTTCACTTCAGGTAAGGGCAGTTACTTTACAGCTCAAACGAACTGCATCGTTCAAGAAGCTCCCACGTTTCTCATCTTAAATGACAAGCTTTAGATGTTAGAAGACCTGTGCTTTGTTTCAATTTCAGAGGCAGAGTTGGACTAGATATGGTCCGTATGTGTAGAAAACACCGTTCTTTTGTTCTCAGCACACTCTTGTTTCCTGCTGTCTTAGAGTCTCCAGAAAGCAAGAGCTTGCTGCTTGCTCTAAAGCAGAGTGTGATCAATGGATGAGAACTCTGCTGTGTGTTCCAATTCAGAAATGGATTTAAATCCCAGGCTCTGAGTCTTCCTACAAGCAAGACTTCGTTTCAGGTAAGGGCAGTTACTTTACAGCTCAATTGAACTACATTGTACAAGAAGCTCACTCGTTTCTCGGTCTTAATTGAAAAGCATTGGTTGTTACAGGACCTGTGCTTTGTGTCAGTTTCAGAAGAAGTGTTGAACTAGATATGGTCCGTATGTTTCGGAAACACAGTTATTTTGTAATGAGCACAATCATGTTTCCTGCTGTATTAGAGACTCTAGAAAGGAAGAGCGT
This sequence comes from Onychomys leucogaster, assembly GCA_949786385.1. NCBI lineage: Eukaryota > Metazoa > Chordata > Mammalia > Rodentia > Cricetidae > Onychomys > Onychomys leucogaster. The sequence goes on along the minus strand of CATKUP010000038.1, from coordinate 851,408 downwards.
GGTTCTTGCTCTAAAGCAGAGTGTGATTCATGGTTGAGAACTGTGCTGTGTGTTTCCCTTCAGAAATGGAGTTAAATCCCAGGCTCTGTGTCTTCCTACAAGCAAGACTTCGTTTCAGGTAAGGGCAGTCACTTTAGAGCTCAAACGAACTACATCGTTCACGAAGCTAACATGTTTCCCATATTACCTGACAAGCATTGGATGTTAGAGGACCAGTGCGTTTTATCAGTTTCAGAAGCAGAGTTGGACTAGATATGGTTCCTATGAGTAGGAAACACCGATCTTTTGTTCTCAGCACACTCACGTTTCCTGCTGTCTTAGAGAATCTAGAAAGCCAGAGCGAGCTTCTTGCTCTAAAGCAGAGTGTGATCAATGGATGAGACCTCTGCTGGGTTTTTCACATCAGAAATGGAGTTAAATCCCAGGCTCTGAGTCTTCCTACAAGCAAGACTTCGTTTCAGGTAAGGGTAGTTACTTTACAGCTCAAACGAACTGCATCGTTCAAGAAGTTCCCACGTTTCTAATCTTAAATGAAAAGCTTGGGATGTTAGAGGACCTGTGCTTTGTATCAATTTCAGAGGCAGAGTTGTACTAGATATGGTCCGTAGGTGTAGGAAACACCGTTCTTTTGTTCTCAGCACACTCTCGTTTCCTGCTGTCTTAGAGTCTCTAGAAAGTAAGAGCTTGCTGCTTGCTCTAAAGCAGAGTGTGATCAATGGATGAGAACTCTGCTGCGTGTTCCAATTCAGAAATGGATTTAAATCCCAGGCTCTGAGTCTTCCTACAAGCAAGACTTCGTTTCAGGTAAGGGCAGTTACTTTACAGCTCAAATGAACTACATTGTACAAGAAGCTCACTCGTTTCTCGGTCTTAATTGAAAACCATTGGATGTTACAGGACCTGTGCTTTGTGTCAGTTTCAGAAGAAGTGTTGAACTAGATATGGTCCGTATGTTTAGGAAACACAGTTCTTTTGTTCTGAGCACAATCATGTTTCCTGCTGTATTAGAGACTCTAGAAAGTAAGAGCGTGCTTCTTGCTCTACAGCAGAGTGTGATTCATGGATGAGAACTGTGCTGTGTGTTTCGCTTCAGAAATGGAGTTAAATCCCTGGCTCTGTGTCTTCCTACAAGCAAGACTTCGTTTCAGGTAAGGGCAGTTACTTTACAGCTCAAACGAACTACATTGTACACGAAGCTCACATGTTTCTCGGTCTTAATTGAAAGGCATTGGATGTTACAGGACCTGTGCTTTTTGTCAGTTTCAGAATAAGAGTTGAACTAGATATGGTCCTTATGTGTAGGAAACACAGTTCTTTTGTTCTGAGCACAATCATGTTTCCTGCTGTATTAGAGACTCTAGAAAGGAAGAGCGTGCATCTTGCTCTACAGCAGAGTTTGATTAATAGATGAGAACTGTGCTGTGTGTTTTGCTTCAGAAATGGAGTTAAATCCCTGGCTCTGTGTCTTCCTACAAGCAAGACTTCACTTCAGGTACGGGCAGTCACTTTACAGCTCAAACGAACTACATTGTTCAAGAAGCTAACACGTTTCCCATGTTACCTGACAAGCATTGGATGTTAGAGGTCATGTGGTTTATATCAGTTTCAGAGGCAGAGTTGGATTAGATATGGTCCGTATGTGTAGGAAACACGGTTTTTTTGTTCTCAGCACACTCACGTTACCTGCTGTCTTAGAGAATCTATGAAGCAAGAGCGTGCTTCTTGCTCTAAAGCAGAGTGTGATCTATGGATGAGAACTCTGCGGTGTGTTTCACTTCAGAAATGGAGTTAAATCCCAGGCTCTGAGTCTTCCTACAAGTAAGACTTCATTTCAGGTAAGGGCAGGTACTTTACAGCTCAAACGATCTACATCGTTCACAAAGCTAACACGTTTCCCAAATTACCTGACAAGCATTGGATGTTAGAGGACCAGTGCGTTGTATCAGTTTCAGAAGCAGAGTTGGACTAGATATGGTCTGTATGTGTAGAAAACACCGTTCTTTTGTCCTCAGCACACTCACGTTTCCTACTGTCTTAGAGACTCTAGAAAGCAAGAGCGTGCTTCTTGCTCTAAAGCAGAGTGTGATCAATGGATGAGAACTCTGCTGTGTGTTCCACTTCAGAAATGGTGTTAAATCCCAGGCTCTGAGTCTTCCTACAAGCAAGTCTTCGTTTCAGGTAAGGGCAGTTACTTTACACCTCAAACGAACTACATTGTACACGAAGCTCACACGTTTCTCGGTCTTAATTGAAAAGCATTGGATGTTAGAGGACCTGTGCTTTGTGTCAGTTTCAGAATAAGAGTTGAACTAGATATTGTCCGTATGTGTAGGAAACAAAGTTCTTTTGTTCTGAGCACAATCACGTTTCCTGCTGTATAAGAGACTCAAGAAAGTAAGAGTGTGGTTCTTGCTCTAAAGCGGAGTGTGATCCATGGTTGAGAACTGTGCTGTGTGTTTCCCTTCAGAAATGGAGTTAAATCCCACGCTCTGTGTCTTCCTACAAGCAAGACTTCGTTTCAGGTAAGGGCAGTCACTTTACGGCTCAAACGAACTACATCGTTCACGAAGCTAACATGTTTCCCATATTACCTGACAAGCATTGGATGTTAGAGGACCAGTGCGTTTTATGAGTTTCAGAAGCAGAGTTGGACTAGATATGGTTCGTATGTGTAGGAAACACTGATATTTTGTACTCAGCACACTCACGTTTCCTGCTGTCTTAGAGAATCTAGAAAGCCAGAGCGAGCTTCTTGCTCTAAAGCAGAGTGTGATCAATGGATGAGACCTCTGCTGGGTGTTTCACATCAGAAATGGAGTTAAATCCCAGGCGCTGAGTCTTCCTACAAGCAAGACTTCGTTTCAGGTAAGGGTAGTTACTTTACAGCTCAAACGAACTGCATCGTTCAAGAAGTTCCCACGTTTCTAATCTAAAATGAAAAGCTTGGGATGTTAGAGGACCTGTGCTTTGTATCAATTTCAGAGGCAGAGTTGGACTAGATATGGTCCGTATGTGTAGGAAACACCGTTCTTTTGTTCTTAGCACACTCACGTTTCCTGCTGTCTTACAGAATCTAGAAAGCAAGAGTGGGCTTCTTGCTCTAAAGCAGAGTGTGATCAATGGATGAGACCTCTGCTGTGTGTTTCACATCAGAAATGGAGTTAAATCCCAGGCTATGGGTCTTCCTACAAGCAAGACTTCGTTTCAGGTAAGGGCAGTTACTTTACAGCTCAAACGAACTGCATCGTTCAAGAAGCGCCCACGTTTCTCATCTTAAATGTCAAGCTTTGGATGTTAGAAGACCTGTGCTTTGTTTCAATTTCAGAGGCAGAGTTGGACTAGATATGGTCCGTATGTGTAGAAAACACCGTTCTTTTGTTCTCAGCACACTCACGTTTCCTGCTGTCTTAGAGACTCTAAAAAGCAAGAGCGTGCTTCTTGCTCTAAAGCAGAGTGTGATCAATGGATGAGAACTCTGCTGTGTGTTCCACTTCAGAAATGGTATTAAATCCCAGGCTCTGAGTCTTCCTACAAGCAAGTCTTCGTTTCAGGTAAGGGCAGTTACTTTACACCTCAAACGAACTACATTGTACAAGAAGCTCACTCGTTTCTCTGTCTTAATTGAAAAGCATTGGATGTTACAGGACCTGTGCTTTGTGTCAGTTTCAGAAGAAGTGTTGAACTAGATATGGTCCGTATGTTTAGGAAACACAGTTCTTTTGTTATGAGCACAATCATGTTTCCTGCTGTATTAGAGACTCTAGAAAGGAAGAGCGTGGTTCTTGCTCTAAAGCAGAGTGTGATCTATTGATGAGAACTCTGCTGTGTGTTTCACTTCAGAAATGGAGTTAAATCCCAGGCTCTTAGTCTTCCAAGAAGCAAGACTTCACTTCAGGTAAGGGCAGTTACTTTACAGCTCAAACGAACTACATAGTTCATGAAGCTCACACGTTTCTCATCTAAACTGACAAGCATTGGATGTTAGAGGGCCTGTGGTTTGTATCAGTTTCAGAAGCAGAGTTGGATTAGATATGGTCCGTATGTGTAGGAAACACCGTTCTTTTGTTCTTAGCACACTCACGTTTCCTGCTGTCTTAGAGAATCTACAAAGCAAGAGTGTGCTTCTTGCTCTAAAGCAGAGTGTGATCAATGGATGAGACCTCTGCTGGGTGTTTCACATCAGAAATGCAGTTAAATAAAAGGCTCTGAGTCTTCCTACAAGCAAGACTTCGTTTCAGGTAAGGGCAGTTACTTTACACCTCAAACGATCTACATCGTTCACGAAACTCACACGTTTCTCATATAAACTGACAATCATTGGATGTTAGAGGATCTGTGTATTGTATGAGTTTCAGAAGCAGAGTTGGATTTGATATGGTCTGTATGTGTAGGAAAGACCATTCTTTTTTTCTCAGTACACTCACGTTTCCTGCTGTCTTAGAGACTCTGGAAAGCAAGAACGTGCTTCTTGCTCTAAAGCAGAGTGTGATTCATGGATGAAAACTGTGCTGTGTGTTTCCCTTCTGAAATGGAGTTAAATCCCAGGCTCTGTTTTATCCTACAAGCAAGACTTCGTTTCAGGTAAGGGCAGTCACCTTTCAGCTCAAATGAAATACATCGTTCACGAAGCTAACACGTTTCCCATCTTACTTGACAAGCATTGGATGTTAGAGGACATGTGGATTATATCAGTTTCAGAAGCAGAGTTGGATTAGATATGGTCCGTATGTGTAGGAAACACCGTTTTTTTGTTCTCAGCACACTCACGTTTCCTGCTGTCTTAGAGAATCTAGAAAGCAAGAGCGTGCTTCTTGCTCTAAAGCAGAGTGTGATCTATGGATGAGAACTCTGCGGTGTGTTTCACTTCAGAAATGGAGTTAAATCCCAGGCTCTGAGTCTTCCTACAAGTAAGACTTCATTTCAGGTAAGGGCAGGTACTTTACAGCTCAAACGATCTACATCGTTCACAAAGCTAACACGTTTCCCATATTACCTGACAAGCATTGGATGTTAGAGTACCAGTGCGTTGTACCAGTTTCAGAAGCAGAGTTGGACTAGATATGGTCTGTATGTGTAGAAAACACCGTTCTTTTGTTCTCAGCACACTTACGTTTCCTGCTGTCTTAGAGACTCTAGAAAGCAAGAGCGTGCTTCTTGCTCTAAAGCAAGTGTGATCAATGGATGAGAACGCTGCTGTGTGTTCCACTTCAGAAATGGTGTTAAATCCCAGGCTCTGAGTCTTCCTACAAGCAAGTCTTCGTTTCAGGTAAGGGCAGTTACTTTACACCTCAAACGAACTACATTGTACACGAAGCTCACACGTTTCTCGGTCTTAATTGAAAAGCATTGGATGTTACAGGACCTGTGCTTTGTGTCAGTTTCAGAATAAGAGTTGAACTAGATATTGTCCGTATGTGTGGGAAACACAGTTCTTTTGTTCTGAGCACAATCATGTTTCCTGCTGTATTAGAGACTCTGGAAAGTAAGAGCGTGCTTCTTGCTTTACAGCAGAGTGTGATTCATGGATGAGAACTGTGCTGTGTGTTTCGCTTCAGAAATGGAGTTAAATCCCTGGCTCTGTGTCTTCCTACAAGCAAGACTTCCATTCAGGTACGGGCAGTCACTTTACAGCTCAAACGAACTACATCGTTCAAGAAGCTAACACGTTCCCCATCTTACCTGACAAGCATTGGATGTTAGAGGACATGTGGTTTATTTCAGTTTCAGAAGCAGAGTTGGATTAGATATGGTCCGTATGTGTAGGAAACACCGTTTTTTGTTCTCAGCACACTCACGTTTCCTGCTGTCTTAGAGACTCTAGAAAGCAAGAGCGTGCTTCTTGCTCTAAAGCAGAGTGTGATCAATGGATGAGAACTCTGCTGTGTGTTCCACTTCAGTAATGTATTTAAATCCCAAGCTCTGAGTCTTCCTACAAGTAAGACTTCATTACAGGTAAGGGCAGGTACTTTACAGCTCAAACGAACTACATCATTCACAAAGCTAACACGTTTCCCATATTACCTGACAAGCATTGTATGTTACAGGACCTGTGCTTTGTGTCAGTTTCAGAATAAGAGTTGAACTAGATATTGTCCGTATGTGTAGGAAACACAGTTCTTTTGTTCAGAGCACAATCACGTTTCCTGCTGTATTAGATTCTCTAGAAAGGAAGAGCGTGGTTCTTGCTCTAAAGCAGAGTGTGATTCATGGTTGAGAACTGTGCTGTGTGTTTCCCTTCAGAAATGGAGTTAAATCCCATGCTCTGTGTCTTCCTACAAGCAAGACTTCGTTTCAGGTAAGGGCAGTCACTTTATGGCTCAAACGAACTACATCGTTCACGAAGCTAACATGTTTCCAATATTACGTGACAAGCATTGGATGTTAGAGGACCAGTGCGTTTTATCAGTTTCAGAAGCAGACTTAGACTAGATATGGTTCGTATGTGTAGGAAACACCGAACTTTTGTTCTCAGCACACTCACGTTTCCTGGTCTCTTAGAGAATCTAGAAAGCCAGAGCGAGCTTCTTGCTCTAAAGCAGAGTGTGATCAATTGATGAGACCTCTGCTGTGTGTTTCACTTCAGAAATGGAGTTAAATCCCAGGCTCTTAGTCTTCCAAGAAGCAAGACTTCACTTCAGTTAAGGGTAGTTACTTTACAGCTCAAACGAACTGCATCGTTCAAGAAGTTCCCACGTTTCTCATCTTAAATGAAAAGCATGGGATGTTAGAGGACCTGTGCTTTGTATCAATTTCGGAGGCAGAGTTGGACTAGATATGGTCCGTATGTGTAGGAAACACAGTTCTTATGTTCTTAGCACACTCACGTTTCCTGCTGTCTTACAGAATCTAGAAAGCAAGAGTGGGCTTCTTGCTCTAAAACAGTGTGTGATCAATGGATGAGACCTCTGCTGTGCGTTTCACATCAGAAATTGAGTTAAATCCCAGGCTATGGGTCTTCCTACAAGCAAGACTTCGTATCAGGTAAGGGCAGTTACTTTACAGCTCAAACGAACTGCATCGTTCAAGAAGCTCCCACGTTTCTCATCTTAAATGACAAGCTTTGGATGTTAGAAGACCTGTGCTTTGTTTCAATTTCAGAGGCAGAGTTGGACTAGATATGGTCCGTATGTGTAGAAAACACCGTTCTTTTGTTCTCAGCACACTCACGTTTCCTGCTGTCTTAGAGACTCTAAAAAGCAAGAGCGTGCTTCTTGCTCTAATGCAGAGTGTGATCAATGGATGAGAACTCTGCTGTGTGTTCCACTTCAGAAATGGTGTTAAATCCCAGGCTCTGAGTCTTCCTACAAACAAGTCTTTGTTTCAGGTAAGGGCAGTTACTTTACACCTCAAACGAACTACATTGTACAAGAAGCTCACTCGTTTCTCTGTCTTAATTGAAAAGCATTGGATGTTAAAGGACCTGTGCTTTGTGTTAGTTTCAGAAGAAGTGTTGAACTAGATATGGTCCATATGTTTAGGAAACACAGTTCTTTTGTAATGAGCACATTCATGTTTCCTGCTCTATTAGAGACTCTAGAAAGGAAGATCGTGGTTCTTGCTCTAAAGCAGAGTGTGATCAATGGATGAGACCTCTGCTGTGTGTTTCACATCAGAAATGGAGTTAAATCCCAGGCTATGGGTCTTCCTACAAGCAAGACTTCGTTTCAGGTAAGGGCAGTCACTTTACGGCTCAAACGAACTAGATTGTTCACGAAGCTAACACGATTCCCATCTTACCTGACAAGCATTGGATGTTAGAGGACCAGTGCGTTTTATCTGTTTCAGAAGCAGAGTTGGACTAGATATGGTTCGTATGTGTAGGAAACACTGATATTTTGTACTCAGCACACTCACGTTTCCTGCTGTCTTAGAGAATCTAGAAAGCCAGAGCGAGCTTCTTGCTCTAAAGCAGAGTGTGATCAATGGATGAGACCTCTGCTGGGTGTTTCACATCAGAAATGGAGTTAAATCCCAGTCTCTGAGTCTTCCTACAAGCAAGACTTCGTTACAGGTAAGGGTAGTTACTTTACAGCTCAAACGAACTACATCGTTCATGAATCTCACACGTTTCTCATCTAAAAAGACAAGCATTGGATGTTAGAGGACCTGTGGTTTGTATCAGTTTCAGAAGCAGAGTTGGATTAGATATGGTCCGTATGTGTAGGAAACACCATTCTTTTGTTCTTAGCACACTCACGTTTCCTGCTCTCTTAGAGAATCTAGAAATCAAGAGTGTGCTTCTTGCTCTAAAGCAGAGTGTGATCAATGGATGAGACCTCTGCTGTGTGTTTCACATCAGAAATGCAGTTAAATCCCACGCTCTGAGTCTTCCTACAAGCAAGACTTCGTTTCAGGTAAGGGCAGTTATTTTACACCTCAAACGAACTACATCGTTCAAGAAGCTCACACATTTCTCATATAAACTGACAAGCATTGGATGTTAGAGGATCTGTGGATTGTATGAGTTTCAGAAGCAGAGTTGGATTTGATATGGTCTGTATGTGTAGGAAACACCATTCTTTTTTTCTCAGCACACTCACGTTTCCTGCTGTCTTAGAGACTCTAGAAAGCAAGAACGTGCTTCTTGCTCTAAAGCAGAGTGTGATTCATGGATGAGAACTGTGCTGTGTGTTTCCATTCTGAAATGGAGTTAAATCCCAGGCTCTGTGTCTTCCTACAAGCAAAACTTCGTTTCAGGTAAGGGCAGTCACTTTTCAGCTCAAACTAACTACATTGTTCACAATGCTAACACGTTTCCCATCTTACCTGACAAGAATTGGATGATAGAGTACATGTGGTTTATATCAGTTTCAGAGGCAGAGTTGGATTAGATATGGTCCGTATGTGTAGGAAACACCGTTCTTTTGTTCTCAGCACACTCACGTTTCCTGCTGTCTTAGAGAATCTAGAAAGCAAGAGCGTGCTTCTTGCTCTAAAGCAGAGTGTGGTCAATGGATGAGAACTCTGCTGTGTGTTCCACTTCAGAAATGGTGTTAAATCCCAGGCTCTGAGTCTTCCTACAAGCAAAACTTCTTTTCAGGTAAGGGCAGTTACTTTACAGCTCAAACGAACTACATTGTACACGAAGCTCACATGTTTCTCGGTCTTAATTGAAAAGCATTGGATGTTAGAGGACATGTGGTTTATATCAGTTTCACAGGCAGAGTTGGATTGGATATGGTCCGTATGTGTAGGAAACACTGTTTTTTTGTTCTCAGCACACTCACGTTTCCTGCTGTCTTAGAGAATCTAGAAAGCAAGAGCGTGCTTCCTGCTCTAAAGCAGAGTGTGATCTATGGATGAGAACTCTGCGGTGTGTTTCACTTCAGAAATGGAGTTAAATCCCAGGCTCTGAGTCTTCGTACAAGTAAGACTTCATTTCAGGTAAGGGCAGGTACTTTACAGCTCAAACGAACTACATCGTTCACAAAGCTAACACGTTTCCCAAATTACCTGACAAGAATTGGATGTTAGAGGACCAGTGCGTTGTATCAGTTTCAGAAGCAGAGGTGGACTAGATATGGTCTGTATGTGTAGAAAACACCGTTCTTTTGTTCTCAGCACACTCACGTTTCCTACTGTCTTAGAGACTCTAGAAAGCAAGAGCGTGCTTCTTGCTCTAAAGCAGAGTGTGATCAATGGATGAGAACTCTGCTGTGTGTTCCACTTCAGAAATGGTGTTAAATCCCAGACTCTGAGTCTTCCTACAAGCAAGTCTTCGTTTCAGGTAAGGGCAGTTACTTTACACCTCAAACGAACTACATTGTACACGAAGCTCACACGTTTCTCGGTCTTAATTGAAAAGCATTGGATGTTAGAGGACCTGTGCTTTGTGTCAGTTTCAGAATAAGAGTTGAACTAGATATTGTCCGTATGTGTAGGAAACACAGTTCTTTAGTTCTGAGCACGATCACGTTTCCTGCTGTATTACAGACTCTAGAAAGGAAAAGCGTGGTTCTTGCTCTAAAGCAGAGCGTGATTCATGGTTGAGAACTGTGCTGTGTGTTTCCCTTCAGAAATGGAGTTAAATCCCAGGCTCTGTGTCTTCCTACAAGCAAGACTTCGTTTCAGGTAAGGGCAGTCACTTTACGGCTCAAACGAACTACATCGTTCACGAAGCTAACATGTTTCCCATCTTACCTGACAAGCATTGGATGTTAGAGGACCAGTGCGTTTTATCAGTTTCAGAAGCAGAGTTGGACTAGATATGGTTCGTATGTGTAGGAAACACTGATATTTTGTACTCAGCACACTCACGTTTCATGCTGTCTTAGAGAATCTAGAAAGCCAGAGCGAGCTTCTTGCTCTAAAGCAGAGTGTGATCAATGGATGAGACCTCTGCTGGGTGTTTCACATCAGAAATGGAGTTAAATCCCAGGCTCTGAGTCTTCCTACAAGCAAGACTTCGTTTCAGGTAAGGGTAGTTACTTTACAGCTCAAACGACCTGCATCATTCAAGAAGTTCCCACGTTTCTAATCTTAAATGAAAAGCTTGGGATGTTAGAGGACCTGTGCTTTGTATCAATTTCAGAGGCAGAGTTGGACTAGATATGGTCCGTATGTGTAGGAAACACCGCTCTTTTGTTCTTAGCACACTCAAGTTTCCTGCTGTCTTACAGAATCTAGAAAGCAAGAGTGGGCTTCTTGCTCTAAAGCAGAGTGTGATCAATGGATGAGACCTCTGCTGTGTGTTTCACATCAGAAATGGAGTTAAATCCCAGGCTATGGGTCTTCCTACAAGCAAGACTTCGTTTCAGGTAAGGGCAGTTACTTTACAGCTCAAACGAACTGCATCGTTCAAGAAGCTCCCACGTTTCTCATCTTAAATGACAAGCTTTGGATGTTACAAGACCTGTGCTTTGTTTCAATTTCAGAGGCAGAGTTGGACTAGATATGGTCCGTATGTGTAGAAAACACCGTTCTTTTGTTCTCAGCACACTCACGTTTCCTGCTGTCTTAGAGACTCTAAAAAGCAAGAGCGTGCTTCTTGCTCTAATGCAGAGTGTGATCAATGGATGAGAACTCTGCTGTGTGTTCCACTTCAGAAATGGTGTTAAATCCCAGGCTCTGAGTCTTCCTACAAACAAGTCTTCGTTTCAGGTAAGGGCAGTTACTTTACACCTCAAACGAACTACATTGTACAAGAAGCTCACTCGTTTCTCTGTCTTAATTGAAAAGCATTGGATGTTAAAGGACCTGTGCTTTGTGTTAGTTTCAGAAGAAGTGTTGAACTAGATATGGTCCGTATGTTTAGGAAACACAGTTCTTTTGTAATGAGCACAATCATGTTTCCTGCTGTATTAGAGACTCTAGAAAGGAAGATCGTGGTTCTTGCTCTAAAGCAGAGTGTGATCAATGGATGAGACCTCTGCTGTGTGTTTCACATCAGAAATGGAGTTAAATCCCAGGCTATGGGTCTTCCTACAAGCAAGACTTCGTTTCAGGTAAGGGCAGTCACTTTACAGCTCAAACGAACTAGATTGTTCACGAAGCTAACACGATTCCCATCTTACCTGACAAGCATTGGATGTTAGAGGACCAGTGCGTTTTATCTGTTTCAGAAGCAGAGTTGGACTAGATATGGTTCGTATGTGTAGGAAACACTGATATTTTGTACTCAGCACACTCACGTTTCCTGCTGTCTTAGAGAATCTAGAAAGCCAGAGCGAGCTTCTTGCTCTAAAGCAGAGTGTGATCAATGGATGAGACCTCTGCTGGGTGTTTCACATCAGAAATGGAGTTAAATCCCAGTCTCTGAGTCTTCCTACAAGCAAGACTTCGTTTCAGGTAAGGGTAGTTACTTTACAGCTCAAACGAACTGCATCATTCAAGAAGTTCCCCCGTTTCTAATCTTAAATTAAAAGCTTGGGATGTTAGAGGACCTGTGCTTTGTATCAATTTCAGAGGCAGAGTTGGACTAGATATGGTCCGTATGTGTAGGAAACACTGTTCTTTTGTTCTTAGCACACTCACGTTTCCTGCTGTCTTAGAGAATCTAGAAAGCAAGAGTGGGCTTCTTGCTCTAAAGCAGAGTGTGATCAATGGATGAGACCTCTGCTGTGTGTTTCACATCTGAAATGGAGTTAAATCCCAGGCTATGGGTCTTCCTACAAGCAAGACTTCGTTTCAGGTAAGGGCAGTTACTTTACAGCTCAAACGAACTGCATCATTCAAGAAGCTCCCACGTTTCTCATCTTAAATGACAAGCTTTGGATGTTAGAAGACCTGTGCTTTGTTTCAATTTCAGAGGCAGAGTTGGACTAGATATGGTCCGTATGTGTAGAAAACACCGTTCTTTTGTTCTGAGCACAATAACGTTTCCTGCTGTATTAGAGACTCTAGAAAGGAAGAGCGTGGTTCTTGCTCTAAAGCAGAGTGTGATTCATGGTTGAAAACTCTGCTGTGTGTTTACCTTCAGAAATGGAGTTAAATACCAGGCTCTGTGTCTTCCTACAAGCAAGACTTCGTTTCAGGTAAGGGCAGTCACTTTACGGCTCAAACGAACTAGATCGTTCACGAAGCTAACACGATTCGCATCTTACCTGACAAGCATTGGATGTTAGATGACCAGTGCTTTGTATCAGTTTCAAAAGCAGAGTTGGACTAGATATACTCCCTTTGTGTAGGAAACACCGTTCTTTTGTTCTGAGCACACTCACGTTTCCTGCTGTCTTAGAGAATCTAGAAAGCAAGAGCGTGCTTCTTGCTATAAAGAAGAGTGTGATCTATGGATGAGAACAGTGCTGTGTGGTTCACTTCAGAAATGGAGTTATATCCCAGGCTCTGAGTCTTCCTACAAGCAGGATTACGTTTCAGGTAAGGGCAGTCACTTTTCAGCTCAAATGAACTACATCATTCACGAAGCTAAAGCGTTTCTCATCTTAACTGACAAGCATTGGATGTTAGAGGACCAGTGCTTTGTATCAGTTTGAGAAGCAGATTTGGATTAGATATGATCCGTATTGTAGGAAACACCATTCTTTGTTCTTAGCACACTCACGTTTCCTGCTGTCTTAGAGACTCTAGAAAGCAAGAGCGTGCTTCTTGCTCTAAAGCAGAGTGTGATCTATGGATGAGAACTCCGCTGTGTGTTTCACTTCAGAAATGGGGTTAAATCCCAGGCTCTGAGTCTTCCTACAAGCAAGACTTCGTTTCAGGTAAGGGCAGTTACTTTACAGCTCAAACTAAGTACATCGTTCACGAAGCTCACACAGTTCTCCTCTTAACTGACAAGAATTGGATGTTAGAGGACCTGTGGTTTGTTTCTCTTTTAGAAGAGGTGTTGAACTAGATATGGTCCGTATGTTTAGGAAACACAGTTCTTTTGTTATGAGTACAATCATGTTTCCTGCTGTATTAGAGACTCTAGAAAGGAAGAGCGTGGTTCTTGCTCTAAAGCAGAGTGTTATCTATGGATGAGAACTCTGCTGTGTGTTTCACTTCAGAAATGGAGTTAAATCCCAGGCTCTGAGTCTTCCTACAAGTGACACTTCATTTCAGGTAAGGGCAGTTACTTTACAGCTCAAACGAACTACATCGTTCACGAAGCTCCCACGTTTCTCATCTTAAATGACAAGCTTTGGATGTTAGAGGACCTGTGCTTTGTACCAATTTCAGAGGCAGAGTTGGCCTAGATATGGTCCGTATGTGTAGGAAACCCCGTTCTTTGGTCTCAGCACACTCACGTTTCCTGCTGTCTTAGAGACTCTAGAATGCCAGAGCGTTCTTCTTGCTCTAAAGCAGAATGGGATCCATGGATGAGAACTGTGCTGTGTGTTTCCCTTCAGAAATGGAGTTAAATCCCAGGCTCTGAGTCTTCCTACAAGCAAGACTTCATTTCAGGTAAGGGCAGTCACTTTTAGGCTCATACTAACTACATCGTTCACGAAGCTCACTCGTTTCTCATCTTAAATGACAAGCATTGGATGTTAGAGGACCTGTGGTTTGTTTCTCTTTCAGAAGAAGTGTTAAACTAGATATGGTCCGTATTTTTAGGAAACACAATTCTTTTGTTATGAGCACAATCATGTTTCCTGCTTTATTAGAGACTCTAGAAAGGAAAAGCGTGGTTCTTACTCTAAAGCAGAGTGTGATTCATGGATGAGAAGTGTGCTGTGTGTTTCCCTTCAGAAATGAAGTTAAATCCCAGGTTCTGTATCTTCGTACAAGCAATACTTCGGTTCAGGTAAGGGCAGTAACTTTTCAGCTCAAACGAACTACATCGTTCACGAAGCTAAAACGATTCCCATCTTACCTGACAAGCATTTGATGTTAGAGGACCAGTGCTTTGTATCAGTTTCAGAAGCAGAGTTGGAATAGATATGCTCCCTTTGTGTAGGAAACACCGTTCTTTTGTTCTGAGCACACTCACGTTTCCTGCTGTCTTAGAGAATCTAGAAAGCAAGAGCGTGCTTCTTGCTCTAAAGCACAGTGTGATCTATGGATGAGAACATTGCTGTGTGTTTCACTTCAGACATGGAGTTAAATCCCAGGCTCTGAGTCTTCCTACAAGCAAGATTTCGTTTCAGGTAAGGGCAGTCACATTTCAGCTCAAATGAACTACACTATTCACGAAGCTAAAGCGTTTCTCATCTTAACTGACAAGCATTGGATGTTAGAGGACCATTGCTTTGTATCAGTTTCAGAGGCAGATTTGGATTAGATATGATCCGTATTGTAGGAAACACCATTCTTTGTTCTTAGCACACTCACGTTTCCTGCTATCTTAGAGACTCTAGAAAGCAAGAGCGTGCTTCTTGCTCTAAAGCAGAGTTTGTTTCATGGATGAGAACTGTGCTGTGTGTTTCCCTTCAGAAATGGAGTTAAATCCCAGGCTCTGAGTCTTCCTACAAGCAAGGTTTCGTTTCAGGTAAGGGCAGTCACTTTTCAGCTCAAACGAAATACATCGTTCACGAAGCTCACACGTTTCTCATCTTAACTGACAAGCATTGTATGTTAGAGTACCTGTGGTTTCTTTCTCTTTCAGAAGAAGTGTTAAACTAGGTATGGTCCGTATTTTTAGGAAACACAACTCTTTTGTTCTGAGCACAATCATGTTTCCTGCTGTATTAGAGACTCTAGAAAGAAAGAGCGTGGTTCTTGCTCTAAAGCAGAGTGTTATCTATGGATGAGAACTCTGCTGTGTGTTTCACTTCAGAAATGGAGTTAAATCCCAGGCTCTGAGTCTTCCTACAAGCAAGACTTCATTTCAGGTAAGTGCAGTCACTTTTCAGCTCATGCTAACTACATCGTTCACGAAGCCCACTCGTTTCTCATCTTAAATGACAAGCATTGGATGTTAGAGGACCTGTGCTTTGTGTCAGTTTCAGAATAAGAGATGAACTAGATATGGTCCAAATGGGTAGGAAACACCGTTCTTTTGTTCTCAGCACACTCAAGTTTCCTGCAGTCTTAGAGAATCTAGAAAGCAAGAGCGTGCTTCTTGCTCTAAAGCAGAGTGTGATCTATGGATGAGAACTCTGCTATGTGTTTCACTTCAGAAATGGGGTTAAATCCCAGGCTCTGAGTCTTACTACAAGCAAGACTTCGTTTCAGGTAAGGGCAGTTACTTTACAGCTCAAACTAACTACATCGTTCACGAAGCTCACACGGTTCTCATCTTAACTGACAAGAATTGGATGTTAGAGGACCTGTGGTTTGATTCTCTTTTAGAAGAGGTTTTGAACTAGATATGGTCCGTATGTTTAGGAAACACAGTTCTTTTGTTATGAGCACAATCATGTTTCCTGCTGTATTAGAGACTCTAGAAAGGAAGAGCGTGGTTCTTGCTCTAAAGCAGAGTGTTATCTATGGATGAGAACTCTGCTGTGTGTTTCACTTCAGAAATGGAGTTAAATCCCAGGCTCTGAGTCTTCCTACAAGTGACACTTCATTTCAGGTAAGGGCAGTTACTTTACAGCTCAAACGAACTACATCATTCACGAAGCTCCCACGTTTCTCATCTTAAACGACAAGCTTTGGATGTTAGAGGACCTGTGCTTTGTACCAATTTCAGAGGAAGAGTTGGCCTAGATATGGTCCGTATGTGTAGGAAACCCCGTTCTTTTGTTCTCAGCACACTTACGTTTCCTGCTGTCTTAGAGACTCTAGAATGCCAGAGCGTTCTTCTTGCTCTAAAGCAGAATTGGATCCATGGATGAGAACTGTGCTGTGTGTTTCCCTTCAGAAATGGAGTTAAATCCCAGGCTCTGAATCTTCCTACATGCAAGACTTCATTTCAGGTAAGGGCAGTCACTTTTAGGCTCATACTAACTACATCATTCACGAAGCTCACTCGTTTCTCATCTTAAATGACAAGCATTGGATGTTAGAGGACCTGTGGTTTGTTTCTCTTTCAGAAGAAGTGTTAAACTAGATATGGTCCGTATTTTTAGGAAACACAATTCTTTTGTTATGAGCACAATCATGTTTCCTGCTTTATTAGAGACTCTAGAAAGGAAAAGCGTGGTTCTTACTCTAAAGCAGAGTGTGATTCATGGATGAGAAGTGTGCTGTGTGTTTCCCTTCAGAAATGAAGTTAAATCCCAGGTTCTGTATCTTCGTACAAGCAATACTTCGGTTCAGGTAAGGGCAGTAACTTTTCAGCTCAAACGAACTACATCGTTCACGAAGCTAAAACGATTCCCATCTTACCTGACAAGCATTTGATGTTAGAGGACCAGTGCTTTGTATCAGTTTCAGAAGCAGAGTTGGAATAGATATGCTCCCTTTGTGTAGGAAACACCGTTCTTTTGTTCTGAGCACACTCACGTTTCCTGCTGTCTTAGAGAATCTAGAAAGCAAGAGCGTGCTTCTTGCTCTAAAGCACAGTGTGATCTATGGATGAGAACATTGCTGTGTGTTTCACTTCAGACATGGAGTTAAATCCCAGGCTCTGAGTCTTCCTACAAGCAAGATTTCGTTTCAGGTAAGGGCAGTCACATTTCAGCTCAAATGAACTACACTATTCACGAAGCTAAAGCGTTTCTCATCTTAACTGACAAGCATTGGATGTTAGAGGACCATTGCTTTGTATCAGTTTCAGAGGCAGATTTGGATTAGATATGATCCGTATTGTAGGAAACACCATTCTTTGTTCTTAGCACACTCACGTTTCCTGCTATCTTAGAGACTCTAGAAAGCAAGAGCGTGCTTCTTGCTCTAAAGCAGAGTTTGTTTCATGGATGAGAACTGTGCTGTGTGTTTCCCTTCAGAAATGGAGTTAAATCCCAGGCTCTGAGTCTTCCTACAAGCAAGGTTTCGTTTCAGGTAAGGGCAGTCACTTTTCAGCTCAAACGAAATACATCGTTCACGAAGCTCACACGTTTCTCATCTTAACTGACAAGCATTGTATGTTAGAGTACCTGTGGTTTCTTTCTCTTTCAGAAGAAGTGTTAAACTAGGTATGGTCCGTATTTTTAGGAAACACAACTCTTTTGTTCTGAGCACAATCATGTTTCCTGCTGTATTAGAGACTCTAGAAAGAAAGAGCGTGGTTCTTGCTCTAAAGCAGAGTGTTATCTATGGATGAGAACTCTGCTGTGTGTTTCACTTCAGAAATGGAGTTAAATCCCAGGCTCTGAGTCTTCCTACAAGCAAGACTTCATTTCAGGTAAGTGCAGTCACTTTTCAGCTCATGCTAACTACATCGTTCACGAAGCCCACTCGTTTCTCATCTTAAATGACAAGCATTGGATGTTAGAGGACCTGTGCTTTGTGTCAGTTTCAGAATAAGAGATGAACTAGATATGGTCCAAATGGGTAGGAAACACCGTTCTTTTGTTCTCAGCACACTCAAGTTTCCTGCAGTCTTAGAGAATCTAGAAAGCAAGAGCGTGCTTCTTGCTCTAAAGCAGAGTGTGATCTATGGATGAGAACTCTGCTATGTGTTTCACTTCAGAAATGGGGTTAAATCCCAGGCTCTGAGTCTTACTACAAGCAAGACTTCGTTTCAGGTAAGGGCAGTTACTTTACAGCTCAAACTAACTACATCGTTCACGAAGCTCACACGGTTCTCATCTTAACTGACAAGAATTGGATGTTAGAGGACCTGTGGTTTGATTCTCTTTTAGAAGAGGTTTTGAACTAGATATGGTCCGTATGTTTAGGAAACACAGTTCTTTTGTTATGAGCACAATCATGTTTCCTGCTGTATTAGAGACTCTAGAAAGGAAGAGCGTGGTTCTTGCTCTAAAGCAGAGTGTTATCTATGGATGAGAACTCTGCTGTGTGTTTCACTTCAGAAATGGAGTTAAATCCCAGGCTCTGAGTCTTCCTACAAGTGACACTTCATTTCAGGTAAGGGCAGTTACTTTACAGCTCAAACGAACTACATCGTTCACGAAGCTCCCACGTTTCTCATCTTAAATGACAAGCTTTGGATGTTAGAGGACCTGTGCTTTGTACCAATTTCAGAGTCAGAGTTGGCCTAGATATGGTCCGTATGTGTAGGGAACACCGTTCTCTTGTTCTCAGCACACTCATGTTTCCTGCTCTATTAGAGACTCTAGAAAGCAAGAGCGTGCTTCTTGCTCTAAAGCACAGTGTGATCTATGGATGAGAACTCTGCTATGTGTTTCACTTCAGAAATGGAGTTAAATCCCAGGCTCTGAGTCTTCCTACAAGCAAGACTTCATTTCAGGTAAGGGCAGTCACTTTTCAGCTCATACTAACTACATCGTTCAAGAAGCCCACTCGTTTCTCATCTTAAATGACAAGCATTGGATGTTAGAGGACCTGTGCTAGTATCAATACCAGAAGCAGAGTTGGACTAGATATGGTCTGTATGTGTAGGAAACACCGTTCTTTTGTTCTCAGCACACTCACGTTTCCTGCTGTCTTAGAGACTCTAGAAAGCAAGAGCATGCTTCTTGCTCTAAAGCAGAGTGTGATCAATGAATGAGAACTCTGCTGTGTGTTTCACTTCAGAAATGGAGTTAAATCCCAGGCTCTGAGTCTTCCTACAAGTGACACTTCATTTCAGGTAAGGGCAGTTACTTTACAGCTCAAACGAACTAAATCGTTCATGAAGCTCCCACGTTTCTCATCTTAAATGACAAGCTTTGGATGTTAGAGGACCTGTGCTTTGTAACAATTTCATAGGCAGAGTTGGCCTAGATATGGTCCGTATGTGTAGGGAACACCGTTCTCTTGTTCTCAGCACACTCATGTTTCCTGCTGTATTAGAGACTCTAAAAAGCAAGAGCGTGCTTCTTGCTCTAAAGCACAGTGTGATCTATGGATGAGAACTCTGCTATGTGTTTCACTTCAGAAATGGAGTTAAATCCCAGCCTCTGTGTCTACCTACAAGCAAGACTTCATTTCAGGTAAGGGCAGTCACTTTTCAGCTCATACTAACTACATCATTCACGAAGCTCACTCATTTCTCATCTTAAATGACAAGCATTGGATGTTAAAGGACCTGTGCTTGTATCAATACCTAGAAGCAGAGTTGGACTAGATATGGGCCGTATGTGTGGGAAACACCGTTCTTTTGTTCTGAGCACACTCAAGTTTCCTGCTGTCTTAGAGAATCTAGAAAGCAAGAGCGTGCTTCTTGCTCTAAAGCAGAGTGTGATCTATGAATGAGAACTCTGCTGTGTGTTTCACTTCAGAAATGGAGTTAAATCCCAGGCTCTGAGTCTTCCTACAAGCAAGACTTCATTTCAGGTAAGGGCAGTCACTTTTCAGCTCATAATAACTACATCGTTCACGAAGCTCACTCGTTTCTCATCTTAAATGACAAGCATTGGATGTTAGAGGACATGTGCTTTTATCAATACCAGAAGCAGAGCTGGACTAGGTATGGTCCGTATGTGTAGGGAACACCGTTCTCTTGTTCTCAGCACACTCATGTTTCCTGCTGTATTAGAGACTCTAGAAAGCAAGAGCGTGCTTCTTGCTCTAAAGCACAGTGTGATCTATGGATGAGAACTCTGCTATGTGTTTCACTTCAGAAATGGAGTTAACTCCCAGGCTCTGAGTTTTCCTACAAGAAAGACTTCACTTCAGGTAAGGGCAGTTACTTTACAACTCAAACGATCTAAATCATTCATGAAGCTCACACGTTTCTCGGTTTTAATTGAAAAGCATTGGATGTTTCAGGACCTGTGCTTTGTGTCAGTTTCAGGATAAGTGTTGAACTAGATATGGTCCGTATGTGTAGGAAAAACAGTTCTTTTTTCTGGGATCAATCACGTTTCCTGCTTTATTAGAGACTCTAGAAAGGAAGAGCATGGTTCTTGCTCTAAAGCAGAGTGAGATTCATGGATGAGAACTGTGCTGTGTGTTTCCCTTCAGAAATGGAGTTAAATCCCAGGCTCTGTGTCTTCCTACAAGCAAGACTTCACTTCAGGTAAGGGAAGTTACTTTACAGCTCAAACGAACTACATCGTTCACGAAGCTCACACGTTTCTCATTTTAAGTGACAATCATTGGATGTCAGAGGACCTGTGTTTGTTTCTCTTTCAGAAGCAGAGTTGAACTAGATATGGTCTGTATGTGTAGGAAACACAGTTCTTTTGTTCTGAACACAATCACGTTTCCTGATGTATTAGAGACTCTAGAAAGCAAGAGCGTGCTTCTTGCTCTAAAGCAGAGTGTGATCAATGAATGAGAACTCTGCTGTGTGTTTCCCTTCAGAAATGGAGTTAAATCCCAGGTTCTGTATCTTCGTACAAGCAATACTTCGGTTCAGGTAAGGGCAGTAACTTTTCAGCTCAAACGAACTACATCGTTCACGAAGCTAAAACGATTCCCATCTTACCTGACAAGCATTTGATGTTAGAGGACCAGTGCTTTGTATCAGTTTCAGAAGCAGAGTTGGAATAGATATGCTCCCTTTGTGTAGGAAACACCGTTCTTTTGTTCTGAGCACACTCACGTTTCCTGCTGTCTTAGAGAATCTAGAAAGCAAGAGCGTGCTTCTTGCTCTAAAGCACAGTGTGATCTATGGATGAGAACATTGCTGTGTGTTTCACTTCAGACATGGAGTTAAATCCCAGGCTCTGAGTCTTCCTACAAGCAAGATTTCGTTTCAGGTAAGGGCAGTCACATTTCAGCTCAAATGAACTACACTATTCACGAAGCTAAAGCGTTTCTCATCTTAACTGACAAGCATTGGATGTTAGAGGACCATTGCTTTGTATCAGTTTCAGAGGCAGATTTGGATTAGATATGATCCGTATTGTAGGAAACACCATTCTTTGTTCTTAGCACACTCACGTTTCCTGCTATCTTAGAGACTCTAGAAAGCAAGAGCGTGCTTCTTGCTCTAAAGCAGAGTTTGTTTCATGGATGAGAACTGTGCTGTGTGTTTCCCTTCAGAAATGGAGTTAAATCCCAGGCTCTGAGTCTTCCTACAAGCAAGGTTTCGTTTCAGGTAAGGGCAGTCACTTTTCAGCTCAAACGAAATACATCGTTCACGAAGCTCACACGTTTCTCATCTTAACTGACAAGCATTGTATGTTAGAGTACCTGTGGTTTCTTTCTCTTTCAGAAGAAGTGTTAAACTAGGTATGGTCCGTATTTTTAGGAAACACAACTCTTTTGTTCTGAGCACAATCATGTTTCCTGCTGTATTAGAGACTCTAGAAAGAAAGAGCGTGGTTCTTGCTCTAAAGCAGAGTGTTATCTATGGATGAGAACTCTGCTGTGTGTTTCACTTCAGAAATGGAGTTAAATCCCAGGCTCTGAGTCTTCCTACAAGCAAGACTTCATTTCAGGTAAGTGCAGTCACTTTTCAGCTCATGCTAACTACATCGTTCACGAAGCCCACTCGTTTCTCATCTTAAATGACAAGCATTGGATGTTAGAGGACCTGTGCTTTGTGTCAGTTTCAGAATAAGAGATGAACTAGATATGGTCCAAATGGGTAGGAAACACCGTTCTTTTGTTCTCAGCACACTCAAGTTTCCTGCAGTCTTAGAGAATCTAGAAAGCAAGAGCGTGCTTCTTGCTCTAAAGCAGAGTGTGATCTATGGATGAGAACTCTGCTATGTGTTTCACTTCAGAAATGGGGTTAAATCCCAGGCTCTGAGTCTTACTACAAGCAAGACTTCGTTTCAGGTAAGGGCAGTTACTTTACAGCTCAAACTAACTACATCGTTCACGAAGCTCACACGGTTCTCATCTTAACTGACAAGAATTGGATGTTAGAGGACCTGTGGTTTGATTCTCTTTTAGAAGAGGTTTTGAACTAGATATGGTCCGTATGTTTAGGAAACACAGTTCTTTTGTTATGAGCACAATCATGTTTCCTGCTGTATTAGAGACTCTAGAAAGGAAGAGCGTGGTTCTTGCTCTAAAGCAGAGTGTTATCTATGGATGAGAACTCTGCTGTGTGTTTCACTTCAGAAATGGAGTTAAATCCCAGGCTCTGAGTCTTCCTACAAGTGACACTTCATTTCAGGTAAGGGCAGTTACTTTACAGCTCAAACGAACTACATCGTTCACGAAGCTCCCACGTTTCTCATCTTAAATGACAAGCTTTGGATGTTAGAGGACCTGTGCTTTGTACCAATTTCAGAGTCAGAGTTGGCCTAGATATGGTCCGTATGTGTAGGGAACACCGTTCTCTTGTTCTCAGCACACTCATGTTTCCTGCTCTATTAGAGACTCTAGAAAGCAAGAGCGTGCTTCTTGCTCTAAAGCACAGTGTGATCTATGGATGAGAACTCTGCTATGTGTTTCACTTCAGAAATGGAGTTAAATCCCAGGCTCTGAGTCTTCCTACAAGCAAGACTTCATTTCAGGTAAGGGCAGTCACTTTTCAGCTCATACTAACTACATCGTTCAAGAAGCCCACTCGTTTCTCATCTTAAATGACAAGCATTGGATGTTAGAGGACCAGTGCTAGTATCAATACCAGAAGCAGAGTTGGACTAGATATGGTCTGTATGTGTAGGAAACACCGTTCTTTTGTTCTCAGCACACTCACGTTTCCTGCTGTCTTAGAGACTCTAGAAAGCAAGAGCATGCTTCTTGCTCTAAAGCAGAGTGTGATCAATGAATGAGAACTCTGCTGTGTGTTTCACTTCAGAAATGGAGTTAAATCCCAGGCTCTGAGTCTTCCTACAAGTGACACTTCATTTCAGGTAAGGGCAGTTACTTTACAGCTCAAACGAACTAAATCGTTCATGAAGCTCCCACGTTTCTCATCTTAAATGACAAGCTTTGGATGTTAGAGGACCTGTGCTTTGTAACAATTTCATAGGCAGAGTTGGCCTAGATATGGTCCGTATGTGTAGGGAACACCGTTCTCTTGTTCTCAGCACACTCATGTTTCCTGCTGTATTAGAGACTCTAAAAAGCAAGAGCGTGCTTCTTGCTCTAAAGCACAGTGTGATCTATGGATGAGAACTCTGCTATGTGTTTCACTTCAGAAATGGAGTTAAATCCCAGCCTCTGTGTCTACCTACAAGCAAGACTTCATTTCAGGTAAGGGCAGTCACTTTTCAGCTCATACTAACTACATCATTCACGAAGCTCACTCATTTCTCATCTTAAATGACAAGCATTGGATGTTAGAGGACCTGTGCTTGTATCAATACCTAGAAGCAGAGTTGGACTAGATATGGGCCGTATGTGTGGGAAACACCGTTCTTTTGTTCTGAGCACACTCAAGTTTCCTGCTGTCTTAGAGAATCTAGAAAGCAAGAGCGTGCTTCTTGCTCTAAAGCAGAGTGTGATCTATGAATGAGAACTCTGCTGTGTGTTTCACTTCAGAAATGGAGTTAAATCCCAGGCTCTGAGTCTTCCTACAAGCAAGACTTCATTTCAGGTAAGGGCAGTCACTTTTTAGCTCATAATAACTACATCGTTCACGAAGCTCACTCGTTTCTCATCTTAAATGACAAGCATTGGATGTTAGAGGACATGTGCTTTTATCAATACCAGAAGCAGAGCTGGACTAGGTATGGTCCGTATGTGTAGGGAACACCGTTCTCTTGTTCTCAGCACACTCATGTTTCCTGCTGTATTAGAGACTCTAGAAAGCAAGAGCGTGCTTCTTGCTCTAAAGCACAGTGTGATCTATGGATGAGAACTCTGCTATGTGTTTCACTTCAGAAATGGAGTTAACTCCCAGGCTCTGAGTTTTCCTACAAGAAAGACTTCACTTCAGGTAAGGGCAGTTACTTTACAACTCAAACGATCTAAATCATTCATGAAGCTCACACGTTTCTCGGTTTTAATTGAAAAGCATTGGATGTTTCAGGACCTGTGCTTTGTGTCAGTTTCAGGATAAGTGTTGAACTAGATATGGTCCGTATGTGTAGGAAAAACAGTTCTTTTTTCTGGGATCAATCACGTTTCCTGCTTTATTAGAGACTCTAGAAAGGAAGAGCATGGTTCTTGCTCTAAAGCAGAGTGAGATTCATGGATGAGAACTGTGCTGTGTGTTTCCCTTCAGAAATGGAGTTAAATCCCAGGCTCTGTGTCTTCCTACAAGCAAGACTTCACTTCAGGTAAGGGAAGTTACTTTACAGCTCAAACGAACTACATCGTTCACGAAGCTCACACGTTTCTCATTTTAAGTGACAATCATTGGATGTCAGAGGACCTGTGTTTGTTTCTCTTTCAGAAGCAGAGTTGAACTAGATATGGTCTGTATGTGTAGGAAACACAGTTCTTTTGTTCTGAACACAATCACGTTTCCTGATGTATTAGAGACTCTAGAAAGCAAGAGCGTGCTTCTTGCTCTAAAGCAGAGTGTGATCAATGAATGAGAACTCTGCTGTGTGTTTCCCTTCAGAAATGGAGTTAAATCCCAGGTTCTGTATCTTCGTACAAGCAATACTTCGGTTCAGGTAAGGGCAGTAACTTTTCAGCTCAAACGAACTACATCGTTCACGAAGCTAAAACGATTCCCATCTTACCTGACAAGCATTTGATGTTAGAGGACCAGTGCTTTGTATCAGTTTCAGAAGCAGAGTTGGAATAGATATGCTCCCTTTGTGTAGGAAACACCGTTCTTTTGTTCTGAGCACACTCACGTTTCCTGCTGTCTTAGAGAATCTAGAAAGCAAGAGCGTGCTTCTTGCTCTAAAGCACAGTGTGATCTATGGATGAGAACATTGCTGTGTGTTTCACTTCAGACATGGAGTTAAATCCCAGGCTCTGAGTCTTCCTACAAGCAAGATTTCGTTTCAGGTAAGGGCAGTCACATTTCAGCTCAAATGAACTACACTATTCACGAAGCTAAAGCGTTTCTCATCTTAACTGACAAGCATTGGATGTTAGAGGACCATTGCTTTGTATCAGTTTCAGAGGCAGATTTGGATTAGATATGATCCGTATTGTAGGAAACACCATTCTTTGTTCTTAGCACACTCACGTTTCCTGCTATCTTAGAGACTCTAGAAAGCAAGAGCGTGCTTCTTGCTCTAAAGCAGAGTTTGTTTCATGGATGAGAACTGTGCTGTGTGTTTCCCTTCAGAAATGGAGTTAAATCCCAGGCTCTGAGTCTTCCTACAAGCAAGGTTTCGTTTCAGGTAAGGGCAGTCACTTTTCAGCTCAAACGAAATACATCGTTCACGAAGCTCACACGTTTCTCATCTTAACTGACAAGCATTGTATGTTAGAGTACCTGTGGTTTCTTTCTCTTTCAGAAGAAGTGTTAAACTAGGTATGGTCCGTATTTTTAGGAAACACAACTCTTTTGTTCTGAGCACAATCATGTTTCCTGCTGTATTAGAGACTCTAGAAAGAAAGAGCGTGGTTCTTGCTCTAAAGCAGAGTGTTATCTATGGATGAGAACTCTGCTGTGTGTTTCACTTCAGAAATGGAGTTAAATCCCAGGCTCTGAGTCTTCCTACAAGCAAGACTTCATTTCAGGTAAGTGCAGTCACTTTTCAGCTCATGCTAACTACATCGTTCACGAAGCCCACTCGTTTCTCATCTTAAATGACAAGCATTGGATGTTAGAGGACCTGTGCTTTGTGTCAGTTTCAGAATAAGAGATGAACTAGATATGGTCCAAATGGGTAGGAAACACCGTTCTTTTGTTCTCAGCACACTCAAGTTTCCTGCAGTCTTAGAGAATCTAGAAAGCAAGAGCGTGCTTCTTGCTCTAAAGCAGAGTGTGATCTATGGATGAGAACTCTGCTATGTGTTTCACTTCAGAAATGGGGTTAAATCCCAGGCTCTGAGTCTTACTACAAGCAAGACTTCGTTTCAGGTAAGGGCAGTTACTTTACAGCTCAAACTAACTACATCGTTCACGAAGCTCACACGGTTCTCATCTTAACTGACAAGAATTGGATGTTAGAGGACCTGTGGTTTGATTCTCTTTTAGAAGAGGTTTTGAACTAGATATGGTCCGTATGTTTAGGAAACACAGTTCTTTTGTTATGAGCACAATCATGTTTCCTGCTGTATTAGAGACTCTAGAAAGGAAGAGCGTGGTTCTTGCTCTAAAGCAGAGTGTTATCTATGGATGAGAACTCTGCTGTGTGTTTCACTTCAGAAATGGAGTTAAATCCCAGGCTCTGAGTCTTCCTACAAGTGACACTTCATTTCAGGTAAGGGCAGTTACTTTACAGCTCAAACGAACTACATCGTTCACGAAGCTCCCACGTTTCTCATCTTAAATGACAAGCTTTGGATGTTAGAGGACCTGTGCTTTGTACCAATTTCAGAGTCAGAGTTGGCCTAGATATGGTCCGTATGTGTAGGGAACACCGTTCTCTTGTTCTCAGCACACTCATGTTTCCTGCTCTATTAGAGACTCTAGAAAGCAAGAGCGTGCTTCTTGCTCTAAAGCACAGTGTGATCTATGGATGAGAACTCTGCTATGTGTTTCACTTCAGAAATGGAGTTAAATCCCAGGCTCTGAGTCTTCCTACAAGCAAGACTTCATTTCAGGTAAGGGCAGTCACTTTTCAGCTCATACTAACTACATCGTTCAAGAAGCCCACTCGTTTCTCATCTTAAATGACAAGCATTGGATGTTAGAGGACCTGTGCTAGTATCAATACCAGAAGCAGAGTTGGACTAGATATGGTCTGTATGTGTAGGAAACACCGTTCTTTTGTTCTCAGCACACTCACGTTTCCTGCTGTCTTAGAGACTCTAGAAAGCAAGAGCATGCTTCTTGCTCTAAAGCAGAGTGTGATCAATGAATGAGAACTCTGTTGTGTGTTTCACTTCAGAAATGGAGTTAAATCCCAGGCTCTGAGTCTTCCTACAAGTGACACTTCATTTCAGGTAAGGGCAGTTACTTTACAGCTCAAACGAACTAAATCGTTCATGAAGCTCCCACGTTTCTCATCTTAAATGACAAGCTTTGGATGTTAGAGGACCTGTGCTTTGTAACAATTTCATAGGCAGAGTTGGCCTAGATATGGTCCGTATGTGTAGGGAACACCGTTCTCTTGTTCTCAGTACACTCATGTTTCCTGCTGTATTAGAGACTCTAAAAAGCAAGAGCGTGCTTCTTGCTCTAAAGCAGACTGTGATCTATGAATGAGAACTCTGCTGTGTGTTTCACTTCAGAAATGGAGTTAAATCCCAGGCTCTGAGTCTTCCTACAAGCAAGACTTCATTTCAGGTAAGGGCAGTCACTTTTCAGCTCATAATAACTACATCGTTCACGAAGCTCACTCTTTTCTCATCTTAAATGACAAGCATTGGATGTTAGAGGACATGTGCTTTTATCAATACCAGAAGCAGAGCTGGACTAGGTATGGTCCGTATGTGTAGGGAACACCGTTCTCTTGTTCTCAGCACACTCCTGTTTCCTGCTGTATTAGAGACTCTAGAAAGCAAGAGCGTGCTTCTTGCTCTAAAGCACAGTGTGATCTATGGATGAGAACTCTGCTATGTGTTTCACTTCAGAAATGGAGTTAACTCCCAGGCTCTGAGTTTTCCTACAAGAAAGACTTCACTTCAGGTAAGGGCAGTTACTTTACAACTCAAACGATCTAAATCATTCATGAAGCTCACACGTTTCTCGGTTTTAATTGAAAAGCATTGGATGTTTCAGGACCTGTGCTTTGTGTCAGTTTCAGGATAAGTGTTGAACTAGATATGGTCCGTATGTGTAGGAAAAACAGTTCTTTTTTCTGAGATCAATCACGTTTCCTGCTTTATTAGAGACTCTAGAAAGGAAGAGCATGGTTCTTGCTCTAAAGCAGAGTGAGATTCATGGATGAGAACTGTGCTGTGTGTTTCCCTTCAGAAATGGAGTTAAATCCCAGGCTCTGTGTCTTCCTACAAGCAAGACTTCACTTCAGGTAAGGGAAGTTACTTTACAGCTCAAACGAACTACATCGTTCACGAAGCTCACACGTTTCTCATTTTAAGTGA
The DNA here is from genome assembly GCA_949786385.1 of Onychomys leucogaster. Classification (NCBI taxonomy): domain Eukaryota; kingdom Metazoa; phylum Chordata; class Mammalia; order Rodentia; family Cricetidae; genus Onychomys; species Onychomys leucogaster. The sequence continues at coordinate 823,103 of CATKUP010000038.1, read as the reverse complement.
CAATCATTGGATGTCAGAGGACCTGTGTTTGTTTCTCTTTCAGAAGCAGAGTTGAACTAGATATGGTCTGTATGTGTAGGAAACACAGTTCTTTTGTTCTGAACACAATCACGTTTCCTGATGTATTAGAGACTCTAGAAAGCAAGAGCGTGCTTCTTGCTCTAAAGCAGAGTGTGATCAATGAATGAGAACTCTGCTGTGAGTTTCTCTTCAGAAATGGAGTTGAATCCCAGGCTCTGTGTCTTCCTACAAGCAAGACTTCTTTTCAGGTAAGGGCAGTCACTTTTCAGCTCAAAAGAACTACATCGTTCACGAAGCTCACACGTTTCTCATCTTAACTGACAAGCATTGGATGTTAGAGGACCTGTGGTTTGTTTCTCTTTCAGAAGAAGTGTTAAACTAGACATGGTCCGTATTTTTAGGAAACACAATTCTTTTGTTATGAGCACAATCATGTTTCCTGCTTTATTAGAGACTGTAGAAAGGAAGAGCGTGGTTCTTACTCTAAAGCAGAGTGTGATTCATGGATGAGAAGTGTGCTGTGTGTTTCCCTTCAGAAATGGAGTTAAATCCCAGGTTCTGTGTCTTCGTACAAGCAAGACTTCGTTTCCTGTAAGGGCAGTCACTTCTCTGCTCAAACGAACAACATCGTTCACGAAGCTAACACGATTCCCATCTACCTGACAAGCATTGGATGTTAGAGGACCAGTGCTTTGTATCAGTTTCAGAAGCAGAGTTGTACTATATATGCTCCCTTTGTGTAGGAAACACCGTTCTTTTGTTCTGAGCACACTCACGTTTCCTGCTGACTTAGAGAATCTAGAAAGCAAGAGCGTGCTTCTTGCTCTAAAGCAGAGTGTGATCTATGGATGAGAACACTGCTGTGTGTTTCACTTCAGACATGGAGTTAAATCCCAGGCTCTGAGTCTTCCTACAAGCAAGATTTCGTTTCACGTAAGGGCAGTCACATTTCAGCTCAAATGAACTACACTATTCACGAAGCTAAAGCGTTTCTCATCTTAACTGACAAGCATTGGATGTTAGAGGACCATTGCTTTGTATCAGTTTCAGAGGCAGATTTGGATTAGATATGATCCGTATTGTAGGAAACACCATTCTTTGTTCTTAGCACACTCACGTTTCCTGCTATCTTAGAGACTCTAGAAAGCAAGAGCGTGCTTCTTGCTCTAAAGCAGAGTGTGATCAATGGATGAGAACTCTGCTGTCTGTTCCACTTCAGAAATGGTGTTGAATCCCAGGCTCTAAGTCTTCCTACAAGCAAGGTTTCGTTTCAGGTAAGGGCAGTCACTTTTCAGCTCAAACGAAATACATCGTTCACGAAGCTCACACGTTTCTCATCTTAACTGACAAGCATTGTATGTTAGAGTACCTGTGGTTTCTTTCTCTTTCAGAAGAAGTGTTAAACTAGGTATGGTCCGTATTTTTAGGAAACACAACTCTTTTGTTCTGAGCACAATCATGTTTCCTGCTGTATTAGAGACTCTAGAAAGAAAGAGCGTGGTTCTTGCTCTAAAGCAGAGTGTTATCTATGGATGAGAACTCTGCTGTGTGTTTCACTTCAGAAATGGAGTTAAATCCCAGGCTCTGAGTCTTCCTACAAGCAAGACTTCATTTCAGGTAAGTGCAGTCACTTTTCAGCTCATGCTAACTACATCGTTCACGAAGCCCACTCGTTTCTCATCTTAAATGACAAGCATTGGATGTTAGAGGACCTGTGCTTTGTGTCAGTTTCAGAATAAGAGATGAACTAGATATGGTCCAAATGTGTAGGAAACACCGTTCTTTTGTTCTCAGCACACTCAAGTTTCCTGCAGTCTTAGAGAATCTAGAAAGCAAGAGCGTGCTTCTTGCTCTAAAGCAGAGTGTGATCTATGGATGAGAACTCTGCTATGTGTTTCACTTCAGAAATGGGGTTAAATCCCAGGCTCTGAGTCTTACTACAAGCAAGACTTCGTTTCAGGTAAGGGCAGTTACTTTACAGCTCAAACTAACTACATCGTTCACGAAGCTCACACGGTTCTCATCTTAACTGACAAGAATTGGATGTTAGAGGACCTGTGGTTTGATTCTCTTTTAGAAGAGGTTTTGAACTAGATATGGTCCGTATGTTTAGGAAACACAGTTCTTTTGTTATGAGCACAATCATGTTTCCTGCTGTATTAGAGACTCTAGAAAGGAAGAGCGTGGTTCTTGCTCTAAAGCAGAGTGTTATCTATGGATGAGAACTCTGCTGTGTGTTTCACTTCAGAAATGGAGTTAAATCCCAGGCTCTGAGTCTTCCTACAAGTGACACTTCATTTCAGGTAAGGGCAGTTACTTTACAGCTCAAACGAACTACATCGTTCACGAAGCTCCCACGTTTCTCATCTTAAATGACAAGCTTTGGATGTTAGAGGACCTGTGCTTTGTACCAATTTCAGAGTCAGAGTTGGCCTAGATATGGTCCGTATGTGTAGGGAACACCGTTCTCTTGTTCTCAGCACACTCATGTTTCCTGCTCTATTAGAGACTCTAGAAAGCAAGAGCGTGCTTCTTGCTCTAAAGCACAGTGTGATCTATGGATGAGAACTCTGCTATGTGTTTCACTTCAGAAATGGAGTTAAATCCCAGGCTCTGAGTCTTCCTACAAGCAAGACTTCATTTCAGGTAAGGGCAGTCACTTTTCAGCTCATACTAACTACATCGTTCAAGAAGCCCACTCGTTTCTCATCTTAAATGACAAGCATTGGATGTTAGAGGACCAGTGCTAGTATCAATACCAGAAGCAGAGTTGGACTAGATATGGTCTGTATGTGTAGGAAACACCGTTCTTTTGTTCTCAGCACACTCACGTTTCCTGCTGTCTTAGAGACTCTAGAAAGCAAGAGCATGCTTCTTGCTCTAAAGCAGAGTGTGATCAATGAATGAGAACTCTGCTGTGTGTTTCACTTCAGAAATGGAGTTAAATCCCAGGCTCTGAGTCTTCCTACAAGTGACACTTCATTTCAGGTAAGGGCAGTTACTTTACAGCTCAAACGAACTAAATCGTTCATGAAGCTCCCACGTTTCTCATCTTAAATGACAAGCTTTGGATGTTAGAGGACCTGTGCTTTGTAACAATTTCATAGGCAGAGTTGGCCTAGATATGGTCCGTATGTGTAGGGAACACCGTTCTCTTGTTCTCAGCACACTCATGTTTCCTGCTGTATTAGAGACTCTAAAAAGCAAGAGCGTGCTTCTTGCTCTAAAGCACAGTGTGATCTATGGATGAGAACTCTGCTATGTGTTTCACTTCAGAAATGGAGTTAAATCCCAGCCTCTGTGTCTACCTACAAGCAAGACTTCATTTCAGGTAAGGGCAGTCACTTTTCAGCTCATACTAACTACATCATTCACGAAGCTCACTCATTTCTCATCTTAAATGACAAGCATTGGATGTTAGAGGACCTGTGCTTGTATCAATACCTAGAAGCAGAGTTGGACTAGATATGGGCCGTATGTGTGGGAAACACCGTTCTTTTGTTCTGAGCACACTCAAGTTTCCTGCTGTCTTAGAGAATCTAGAAAGCAAGAGCGTGCTTCTTGCTCTAAAGCAGAGTGTGATCTATGAATGAGAACTCTGCTGTGTGTTTCACTTCAGAAATGGAGTTAAATCCCAGGCTCTGAGTCTTCCTACAAGCAAGACTTCATTTCAGGTAAGGGCAGTCACTTTTTAGCTCATAATAACTACATCGTTCACGAAGCTCACTCGTTTCTCATCTTAAATGACAAGCATTGGATGTTAGAGGACATGTGCTTTTATCAATACCAGAAGCAGAGCTGGACTAGGTATGGTCCGTATGTGTAGGGAACACCGTTCTCTTGTTCTCAGCACACTCATGTTTCCTGCTGTATTAGAGACTCTAGAAAGCAAGAGCGTGCTTCTTGCTCTAAAGCACAGTGTGATCTATGGATGAGAACTCTGCTATGTGTTTCACTTCAGAAATGGAGTTAACTCCCAGGCTCTGAGTTTTCCTACAAGAAAGACTTCACTTCAGGTAAGGGCAGTTACTTTACAACTCAAACGATCTAAATCATTCATGAAGCTCACACGTTTCTCGGTTTTAATTGAAAAGCATTGGATGTTTCAGGACCTGTGCTTTGTGTCAGTTTCAGGATAAGTGTTGAACTAGATATGGTCCGTATGTGTAGGAAAAACAGTTCTTTTTTCTGGGATCAATCACGTTTCCTGCTTTATTAGAGACTCTAGAAAGGAAGAGCATGGTTCTTGCTCTAAAGCAGAGTGAGATTCATGGATGAGAACTGTGCTGTGTGTTTCCCTTCAGAAATGGAGTTAAATCCCAGGCTCTGTGTCTTCCTACAAGCAAGACTTCACTTCAGGTAAGGGAAGTTACTTTACAGCTCAAACGAACTACATCGTTCACGAAGCTCACACGTTTCTCATTTTAAGTGACAATCATTGGATGTCAGAGGACCTGTGTTTGTTTCTCTTTCAGAAGCAGAGTTGAACTAGATATGGTCTGTATGTGTAGGAAACACAGTTCTTTTGTTCTGAACACAATCACGTTTCCTGATGTATTAGAGACTCTAGAAAGCAAGAGCGTGCTTCTTGCTCTAAAGCAGAGTGTGATCAATGAATGAGAACTCTGCTGTGTGTTTCCCTTCAGAAATGGAGTTAAATCCCAGGTTCTGTGTCTTCGTACAAGCAGGACTTCGTTTCCTGTAAGGGCAGTCACTTTTCTGCTCAAATGAACTACATCGTTCACGAAGCTAACACGATTCCCATCTTACCTGACAAGCATTGGATGTTAGAGGACCAGTGCTTTGTATCAGTTTCAGAAGCAGAGTTGTACTATATATGCTCCCTTTGTGTAGGAAACACCGTTCTTTTGTTCTAAGCACACTCACGTTTCCTGCTGACTTAGAGAATCTAGAAAGCAAGAGCGTGCTTCTTGCTCTAAAGCAGAGTGTGATCTATGGATGAGAACACTGCTGTGTGTTTCACTTCAGAAATGGAGTTAAATCCCAGGCTCTGAGTCTTCCTACAAGAAAGACTTCGTTTCAGATAAGGGCATTTACTTTACAGCTCAAACTAGCTACATCGTTCAAGACGCTCACACGTTTCTCATCTTAACTGACAAGCATTGGATGTTAGAGTACCTGTGGTTTGTTTCTCTTTTAGAAGAGGTGTTGAACTAGACATGATCCGTATGGTTAGGAAACACAGTTCTTTTGTTAGGAGCACAGTCATGTTTCCTGCTGTATTAGAGATTGTAGAAAGAAAGAGCGTGGTTCTTGCTCTAAAGCAGAGTGTTATCTATGGATGAGAACTCTGCTGTGTGTTTCACTTCAGAAATGGAGTTAAATCCCAGGCTCTGAGTCTTCCTACAAGTGACACTTCATTTCAGGTAAGGGCACTTACTTTACAGCTCAAACGAACTAAATCGTTCACGAAGCTCCCACGTTTTTCATCTTAAATGACAAGCTTTGGATGTTAGAGGACCTGTGCTTTGTACCAATTTCAGAGGCAGAGGTGGCCTAGATATGGTCCGTATGTGTAGGGAACACCGTTCTCTTGTTCTCAGCACACTCATGTTTCCTGCTGTATTAGAGACTCTAGAAAGCAAGAGCGTGCTTCTTGCTCTAAAGCACAGTGTGATCTATGGATGAGAACTCTGCTATGTGTTTCACTTCAGAAATGGAGTTAAATCCCAGGCTCTGAGTCTTCCTACAAGAAAGACTTCATTTCAGGTAAAGGCAGTCACTTTTCAGCTCATACTAACTACATCGTTCACAAAGCTCACTCATTTCTCATCTTAAACGACAAGCATTGGATGTTAGAGGACCTGTGGTTTTATCAATACCTAGAAGCGGAGTTGGACTAGATATGGTCCGTATGTGTAGGAAACACCGTTCTTTTGTTCTCAGCACACTCAAGTTTCCTGCTGTCTTAGAGAATCTAGAAAGCAAGAGCGTGCTTCTTGCTCTAAAGCAGAGTGTGATCTATGAATGAGAACTCTGCTGTGTGTTTCACTTCAGAAACGGAGTTAAATCCCAGGCTCTGAGTCTTCCTACAAGCAAGACTTCAGTTCAGGTACGGGCAGTCACTTTTCAGCTCATACTAACTACATCTTTCACGAAGCTCACTCGTTTCTCATCTTAAATGACAAGCATTGGATGTTAGAGGTCCTGTGCTTGTATCAATACCAGAAGCAGAGTTGGACTAGATATGGTCTGTATGTGTAGGAAACACCGTTCTTTTGTTCTCAGCACACTCACGTTTCCTGCTGTCTTAGAGACTCTAGAAAGCAAGAGCGTGCTTCTTGCTCTAAAGCATAGTGTGATCAATGAATGAGAACTCTGCTGTGTTTTTCACTTCAGATATGGAGTTAAATCCCAGGCTCTGAGTCTTCCTACTAGAAAGACTTCACTGCAGGTAAGGGCAGTTACTTTACAACTCAAACGAACTACATCATTCATGAAGCTCACACGTTTCTCATTTTAAGTGACAATCATTGGATGTTAGAGGACCTGTGTTTGTTTCTTTTTCAGAAGCAGAGTTGAACTAGATATGGTCCGTATTTTTAGGAAACACAATTCTTTTGTTATGAGGACAATTATGTTTCCTGCTGTAATAGAGACTCTAGAAAGCAAGAGCATGCTTCTTGCTCTAAAGCAGAATGGGATCCATGGATGCGAACTATGGTGTGTGTTTCCCTTCAGATATGGAGTTAAATCCCAGGCTCTGAGTCTTCCTACAAGCAAGGTTTCGTTTCAGGTAAGGGCAGTCACTTTTCAGCTCAAACAAACTACATCGTTCACGAAGCTCACACGTTTCTAATCTTAACTGACAAGCATTGTATGTTAGAGTACCTGTGGTTTGTTTCTCTTACAGAAGAAGTGTTAAACTAGGTATGGTCCGTATTTTTAGGAAACACAACTCTTTTGTTCTGAGCACACTCATGTTTCGTGCTGTATTAGAGACTCTAGAAAGAAATAGCGTGGTTCTTGCTCTAAAGCAGAGTGTTATCTATGGATGAGAACTCTGCTGTATGTTTCACTTCAAAAATGGAGTTAAATCCCAGGCTCTGAGTCTTCCTACAAGTGACACTTCATTTCAGGTAAGGGCAGTTACTTTACAGCTCAAATGAACTACATCGTTCACGAAGCTCCCACGTTTCTCATCTTAAATGACAAGCTTTGGATGTTAGAGGACCTGTGCTTTGTACCAATTTCAGAGGCAGAGTTGGCCTAGATATGGTCCGTATATGTAGGGAACACCGTTCTCTTGTTCTCAGCACACTCATGTTTCCTGCTGTATTAGAGAATCTAGAAAGCAAGAGCGTGCTTCTTGCTCTAAAGCAAAGTGTGATCTATGGATGAGAACTCTGCTATGTGTTTCACTTCAGAAATGGAGTTAAATCCCAGGCTCTGAGTCTTCCTACAAGCAAGACTTCATTTCAGGTAAGGGCAGTCACTTTTCAGCTCATACTAACTACATCGTTCACGAAGCCCACTCGTTTCTCATCTTAAATGACAAGCATTGGATGTTAGAGGACCTGTGCTTGTATCAATACCAGAAGCAGAGTTGGACTAGATATGGTCTGTATGTGTAGGAAACGCCGTTCTATTGTTCTCAGCACACTCACGTTTCCTGCTGTCTTAGAGACTCTAGAAAGCAAGAGCGTGCTTCTTGCTCTAAAGCATAGTGTGATCAATGAATGAGAACTCTGCTGTGTGTTTCACTTCAGAAATGGAGTTAAATCCCAGGCTCTGAGTCTTCCTACTAGAAAGAATTCACTTCAGGTAAGGGCAGTAACTTTACAACTCAAACGAACTACATCTTTCACGAAGCTCACTCGTTTCTCATCTTAAATGACAAGCATTGGATGTTAGAGGTCCTGTGCTTGTATCAATACCAGAAGCAGAGTTGGACTAGATATGGTCTGTATGTGTAGGAAACACCGTTCTTTTGTTCTCAGCACACTCACGTTTCCTGCTGTCTTAGAGACTCTAGAAAGCAAGAGCGTGCTTCTTGCTCTAAAGCATAGTGTGATCAATGAATGAGAACTCTGCTGTGTTTTTCACATCAGATATGGAGTTAAATCCCAGGCTCTGAGTCTTCCTACTAGAAAGACTTCACTGCAGGTAAGGGCAGTTACTTTACAACTCAAACGAACTACATCATTCATGAAGCTCACACGTTTCTCATTTTAAGTGACAATCATTGGATGTTAGCGGACCTGTGTTTGTTTCTTTTTCAGAAGCAGAGTTGAACTAGATATGGTCCGTATTTTTAGGAAACACAATTCTTTTGTTATTAGGACAATTATGTTTCCTGCTGTAATAGAGACTCTAGAAAGCAAGAGCATGCTTCTTGCTCTAAAGCAGAATGGGATCCATGGATGCGAACTATGGTGTGTGTTTCCCTTCAGATATGGAGTTAAATCCCAGGCTCTGAGTCTTCCTACAAGCAAGGTTTCGTTTCAGGTAAGGGCAGTCACTTTTCAGCTCAAACAAACTACATCGTTCACGAAGCTCACACGTTTCTAATCTTAACTGACAAGCATTGTATGTTAGAGTACCTGTGGTTTGTTTCTCTTTCAGAAGAAGTGTTAAACTAGGTATGGTCCGTATTTTTAGGAAACACAACTCTTTTGTTCTGAGCACACTCATGTTTCGTGCTGTATTAGAGACTCTAGAAAGAAATAGCGTGGTTCTTGCTCTAAAGCAGAGTGTTATCTATGGATGAGAACTCTGCTGTATGTTTCACTTCAAAAATGGAGTTAAATCCCAGGCTCTGAGTCTTCCTACAAGTGACACTTCATTTCAGGTAAGGGCAGTTACTTTACAGCTCAAATGAACTACATCGTTCACGAAGCTCCCACGTTTCTCATCTTAAATGACAAGCTTTGGATGTTAGAGGACCTGTGCTTTGTACCAATTTCAGAGGCAGAGTTGGCCTAGATATGGTCCGTATGTGTAGGGAACACCGTTCTCTTGTTCTCAGCACACTCATGTTTCCTGCTGTATTAGAGACTCTAGAAAGCAAGAGCGTGCTTCTTGCTCTAAAGCAAAGTGTGATCTATGGATGAGAACTCTGCTATGTGTTTCACTTCAGAAATGGAGTTAAATCCCAGGCTCTGAGTCTTCCTACAAGCAAGACTTCATTTCAGGTAAGGGCAGTCACTTTTCAGCTCATACTAACTACATCGTTCACGAAGCCCACTCGTTTCTCATCTTAAATGACAAGCATTGGATGTTAGAGGACCTGTGCTTGTATCAATACCAGAAGCAGAGTTGGACTAGATATGGTCTGTATGTGTAGGAAACGCCGTTCTATTGTTCTCAGCACACTCACGTTTCCTGCTGTCTTAGAGACTCTAGAAAGCAAAAGCGTGCTTCTTGCTCTAAAGCATAGTGTGATCAATGAATGAGAACTCTGCTGTGTGTTTCACTTCAGAAATGGAGTTAAATCCCAGGCTCTGAGTCTTCCTACTAGAAAGAATTCACTTCAGGTAAGGGCAGTAACTTTACAACTCAAACGAACTACATCATTCATGAAGCTCACACGTTTCTCGGTTTTAATTGAAAAGCATTGGATGTTTCAGGACCTGTGCTTTGTGTCAGTTTCAGGATAAGAGTTGAACTAGATATGATCCGTATGTGTAGGAAAAACAGTTCTTTTTTCTGAGAACAATCATGTTTCCTGCTTTATTAGAGACTCAAGAAAGGAAGAGCATGGTTCATGCTCTAAAGCAGAGTGAGATTCATGGATGAGAACTGTGCTGTGTGTTTCCCTTCAGAAATGGAGTTAAATCCCAGGCTCTGTGTCTTCCTACAAGCAAGACTTCACTTCAGGTAAGGGAAGTTACTATACAGCTCAAACGAACTACATCGTTCACGAAGCTCACAAGTTTCTCATTTTAAGTGACAATCATTGGATGTTAGAGGACCTGTGTTTGTTTCTCTTTCAGAAGCAGAGTTGAACTAGATATGGTCCGTATTTTTAGGAAACACAATTCTTTCGTTATGAGGACAATTATGTTTCCTGCTGTAATAGAGACTCTAGAAAGCAAGAGCATGCTTCTTGCTCTAAAGCAGAATGGGATCCATGGATGCGAACTATGGTGTGTGTTTCCCTTCAGATATGGAGTTAAATCCCAGGCTCTGAGTCTTCCTACAAGCAAGGTTTCGTTTCAGGTAAGGGCAGTCACTTTTCAGCTCAAACAAACTACATCGTTCACGAAGCTCACACGTTTCTAATCTTAACTGACAAGCATTGTATGTTAGAGTACCTGTGGTTTGTTTCTCTTTCAGAAGAAGTGTTAAACTAGGTATGGTCCGTATTTTTAGGAAACACAACTCTTTTGTTCTGAGCACACTCATGTTTCGTGCTGTATTAGAGACTCTAGAAAGAAATAGCGTGGTTCTTGCTCTAAAGCAGAGTGTTATCTATGGATGAGAACTCTGCTGTATGTTTCACTTCAAAAATGGAGTTAAATCCCAGGCTCTGAGTCTTCCTACAAGTGACACTTCATTTCAGGTAAGGGCAGTTACTTTACAGCTCAAATGAACTACATCGTTCACGAAGCTCCCACGTTTCTCATCTTAAATGACAAGCTTTGGATGTTAGAGGACCTGTGCTTTGTACCAATTTCAGAGGCAGAGTTGGCCTAGATATGGTCCGTATGTGTAGGGAACACCGTTCTCTTGTTCTCAGCACACTCATGTTTCCTGCTGTATTAGAGACTCTAGAAAGCAAGAGCATGCTTCTTGCTCTAAAGCACAGTGGGATCTATGGATGAGAACTCTGCTATGTGTTTCACTTCAGAAATGGAGTTAAATCCCAGGCTCTGAGTCTTCCTACAAGCAAGACTTCATTTCAGGTAAGGGCAGTCACTTTTCAGCTCATACTAACTACATCGTTCACGAAGCCCACTCGTTTCTCATCTTAAATGACAAGCATTGGATGTTAGAGGACCTGTGCTTGTATCAATACCAGAAGCAGAGTTGGACTAGATATGGTCTGTATGTGTAGGAAACGCTGTTCTATTGTTCTCAGCACACTCACGTTTCCTGCTGTCTTAGAGACTCTAGAAAGCAAGAGCGTGCTTCTTGCTCTAAAGCAGAGTGTGATCAATGAATGAGAACTCTGCTGTGTGTTTCACTTCAGAAATGGAGTTAAATTCCAGGCTCTGAGTCTTCCTACTAGAAAGAATTCACTTCAGGTAAGGGCAGTAACTTTACAACTCAAACGAACTACATCATTCATGAAGCTCACACGTTTCTCGGTTTTAATTGAAAAGCATTGGATGTTTCAGGACCTGTGCTTTGTGTCAGTTTCAGGATAAGAGTTGAACTAGATATGATCCGTATGTGTAGGAAAAACAGTTCTTTTTTCTGAGAACAATCATTTTTCCTGCTTTATTAGAGACTCAAGAAAGGAAGAGCATGGTTCTTGCTCTAAAGCAGAGTGAGATTCATGGATGAGAACTGTGCTGTGTGTTTCCCTTCAGAAATGGAGTTAAATCCCAGGCTCTGTGTCTTCCTACAAGCAAGACTTCACTTCAGGTAAGGGAAGTTACTTTACAGCTCAAACGAACTACATCGTTCACGAAGCTCACAAGTTTCTCATTTTAAGTGACAATCATTGGATGTTAGAGGACATGTGTTTGTTTCTCTTTCAGAAGCAGAGTTGAACTAGATATGGTCCGTATTTTTAGGAAACACAATTCTTTTGTTATGAGGACAATTATGTTTCCTGCTGTAATAGAGACTCTAGAAAGCAAGAGCATGCTTCTTGCTCTAAAGCAGAATGGGATCCATGGATGCGAACTATGGTGTGTGTTTCCCTTCAGATATGGAGTTAAATCCCAGGCTCTGAGTCTTCCTACAAGCAAGGTTTCGTTTCAGGTAAGGGCAGTCACTTTTCAGTTCAAAGGAACTACATCATTCTCAAAGCTCACACGTTTCTCATCTTAACTGACAAGCATTGGATGGTAGAGGACCAGTGCTTTGTATCAGTTTAAGATGGAGAGTTGGACTAGATATGGTCCGTATGTGTAGGAAACACCGTTCTTTTGTTCTCAGCACACTCATGTTTCCTGCTGTCTTAGAGACTCTAGAAAGCAAGAGCGTGCTTCTTGTTCTAAAGCAGAGTGTGATCAATGGATGAGAACACTGCTGTGTGTTTCACTTCAGAAATGGAGTTAAATCCCAGGCTCTGAGTCTTCCTACAAGCAAGACTTCGTTACAGGCAAGGGCAGTCACTTTTCAGTTCAAAGGAACTACATCATTCTCAAAGGTCACACGTTTCTCATCTTAACTGACAAGCATTGGATGTTAGAGGACCAGTGCTTTGTATCAGTTTCAGAAGCAGAGTTGGACTAGATATGGTCTGTATGTGTAGGAAACACCGTTCTTTTGTTCTGGGCACACTCAGATTACCTGCTATATTAGAGAATGTAAAAGCAAGAGCGTGCTTCTCGCTCTAAAGCAGAGTGTGATGCGTGGATTAGAACTATGCTGTGTGTTTCCCTTCAGAAATGGAGTTAAATCCCAGTCTCTGTGTCTTCCTACAAGAAAGACTAGGTTTCAGTTAAGGGCAGTCACTTTTCAGCTCAAACGAACTACATCGTTCACGGAGCTCACACGTTTCTCATCTTAACAGATAAGCATTGGATGTTAGAGGACCAGTGCTTTGTATCAGTTTAAGAAGCAGAGTTGGACTAGATATGGTCCGTATGTGTAGGAAACACCGTTCTTTTGTTCTCAGCAAAATCACGTTTCCTGCTGTGTTAGAGATTCTAGAAAGCAAGAGCGTGCTTCTTGTTCTAAAGCAGAGCATGATCAATGGATGAGAACACTGCTGTGTGTTTCACTTCAGAAATGGAGTTAAATCCCAGGCTCTGAGTCTTCCTACAAGCAGGACTTCGATTCAGGTAAGGACAGTCACTTTTCTGCTGAAACGAACTACATCGTTCACGAAGCTCACACGTTTCTCATCTTAACAGACAAGCATGGATGTTAGAGGGTCAGTGCTTTGTATCAGTTTCAGAAGTAGATTTGGACTACATATGGTCTGTATGTGTAGGAAACACCGTTCTTTTGTTCTGGGCACACTCAGATTACCTGCTATATTAGAGACTCTAAAAGCAAGAGCGTGCTTCTCGCTCTAAAGCAGAGTGTGTTCCATGGATGAGAAAAATGCTGTGTGTTTCCTTTCAGAAATGGAGTTAAATCCCAGGCTCTGAGTCTTCCTACAAGCAAGACTTCGTTACAGGTAAGGCCAGTCACTTTTCAGTTCAAACGAACTGCATCATTCTCAAAACTCACACGTTTCTCATCTTAACTGACAAGCATTGGATGTTAGAGGACCAGTGCTTTTTATCAGTTTCAGAAGCAGATTTGGACTACATATGGTCTGTATGTGTAGGAAACACCGTTCTTTTGTTCTGGGCACACTCAGATTACCTGCTGTATTAGAGACTCTAGAAAGCAAGAGCATGCTTCTTGCTCTAAAGCAGAGTGTGATCCATGGATGAGAACTATGCTGTATGTTTCCATTCAGAAATGGAGTTAAATCCCAGGCTCTGTGTCTTCCTACAAGCAAGACTTCGTTTCAGGTAAGGGCAGTCACTTTTCAGCTCAAACGAACTGCATCGTTCACGAAGCTCACACGTTTCTCATCTTAACTGACAAGCATTGGATGTTAGAGGACCAGTGCTTTGTATCAGTTTCAGAAGCAGAGTTGAACTAGATATGGTCTGTATGTGTATGAAACAACTTTTTTGTGTTCTCAGCACACACACGTTTCCTGCTGTCTTAGAGACTCTAGAAAGCAAGAGCGTGCTTCTTGTTCTAAAGAAGAATGTGATCAATGGATGATTACACTGCTGTGTGTTTTACTTCAGAAATGGAGTTAAATCCCAGGCTCTGAGTCTTCCTACAAGCAGGACTTCGATTCAGGTAAGGACAGTCACTTTTCTGCTGAAACGAACTACATCGTTCACGAAGCTCACACGTTTCTCATCTTAACAGACAAGCATGGATGTTAGAGGGTCAGTGCTTTGTATCAGTTTCAGAAGTAGATTTGGACTACATATGGTCTGTATGTGTAGGACACATCGTTCTTTTGTTCTGGGCACACTCATATTACCTGCTATATTAGAGACTCTAAAAGCAAGAGCGTGCTTCTCGCTCTAAAGCAGAGTGTGTTCCATGGATGAGAAAAATGCTGTGTGTTTCCTTTCAGAAATGGAGTTAAATCCCAGGCTCTGTGTCTTACTACAAGCAAGACTTCGTTTCAGGTATGGGCAGACACTTTTCAGTTCAAAAGAACTACATCATTCACAAAGCTCACACGTTTCTCATCTTAACTGACAAGCATAGGATGTTAGATGACCAGTGCTCTGTATCAGTTTCAGAAGCAGAGTTGTACTAGATATGGTCCGTATGTGTAGGAAACATCGTTCTTTTGTTCTCAGCACACTCACGTTTCCTGCTGTCTTAGAGACTTTAGAAAGCAGGAGCGTGCTTCTCGCTCTAAAGCAGAGTGTGATCCATGGATGAGAACTATGCTGTGTGTTTCCCTTCAGAAATGGAGTTAAATCCCAGGCTCTGTGTCTTCCTACAAGCAAGACTTCGTTTCAGGTAAGGGCAGTCACATTTCAGCTCAAACGAACTACATCGTTCACTGACCTCACACATTTCTCTTCTTAACAGACAAGCATTGGATGTTAGAGGACCAGTGCTTTGTATCAGTTTAAGAAAGAGAGTTGGACTAGATATGGTCCGTATGTGTAGGAAACACCGTTCTTTTGTTCTCAGCACACTCACTTTTCCTGCTGTCTTAGAGACTCTAAAAAACAAGAGCGTGCTTCTTGTTCTAAAGCAGAGTGTGATCAATGGATGAGAACACTGCTGTGTGTTTCACTTCAGAAATGGAGTTAAATCCCAGGCGCTGAGTCTTCCTACAAGCAAGACTTCGTTACAGGTAAGGGCAGTCACTTTTCAGTTCAAAGAAACTACACCATTCTCAAAGCTCACGCGTTTCTCATCTTAACTGACAAGCATTGGATGTTAGAGGACCAGTGCTTTGTGTCAGTTTCAGAAACAGAGTTCGACTAGATATGGTCCATATGTGTAGGAAACACCGTTCTTTTGTTCTCAGCGCACTCACGTTTCCTGCTGTCTTAGAGACTTTAGAAAGCAAGAGCGTGCTTCTCGCTCTAAAGCAGAGTGTGATCCATGGATGAGAACTATGCTGTGTGTTTCCCTTCAGAAATGGAGTTAAATCACAGACTGTGTGTCTTCCTACAATCAAGACTTCGTTTAAGGTAAGGGCGGTCACTTTTCTGCTCAAACGAACTAAATCGTTCATGAAGCTCACACGTTTCCCATCTTAACTGACAAGCATTGGATGTTAGAGGACCAGTGCTTTGTATCAGTTTCAGGAGAAGAGTTGGACTACATATGGTCCGTATGGTTAGGAAACTCCGTTCTTTTGTTCTGGGCACACTCAGATTTCCTGCTGTATTAGAGACTCTAGAAAGCAAGAGCATGCTTCTTGCTCTAAAGCAGAGTGTGATCCATGGATGAGAAATATGCTGTGTGTTTCCATTCAGAAATGGAGTTAAATCCCAGGCTCTGTGTCTTCCTACAAGCAAGACTTCGTTTCAGGTAAGGGCAGTCACTTTTCAGCTCAAAGGAACTACATCGTTCACGAAGCTCACACGTTTCTCATCTTAACAGACAAGCATTGGATGTTAGAGGACCAGTGCTTTGTATCAGTTTCAGAAGCAGAGTTGGACTAGATATGGTCTGTATGTGTAGGAAACACCGTTCTTTTGTTCTGGGCACACTCAGATTACCTGCTATATTAGAGAATGTAAAAGCAAGAGCGTGCTTCTCGCTCTAAAGCAGAGTGTGATGCGTGGATTAGAACTATGCTGTGTGTTTCCCTTCAGAAATGGAGTTAAATCCCAGTCTCTGTGTCTTCCTACAAGAAAGACTAGGTTTCAGTTAAGGGCAGTCACTTTTCAGCTCAAACGAACTACATCGTTCACGGAGCTCACACGTTTCTCATCTTAACAGATAAGCATTGGATGTTAGAGGACCAGTGCTTTGTATCAGTTTAAGAAGCAGAGTTGGACTAGATATGGTCCGTATGTGTAGGAAACACCGTTCTTTTGTTCTCAGCAAAATCACGTTTCCTGCTGTGTTAGAGATTCTAGAAAGCAAGAGCGTGCTTCTTGTTCTAAAGCAGAGCATGATCAATGGATGAGAACACTGCTGTGTGTTTCACTTCAGAAATGGAGTTAAATCCCAGGCTCTGAGTCTTCCTACAAGCAGGACTTCGATTCAGGTAAGGACAGTCACTTTTCTGCTGAAACGAACTACATCGTTCACGAAGCTCACACGTTTCTCATCTTAACAGACAAGCATGGATGTTAGAGGGTCAGTGCTTTGTATCAGTTTCAGAAGTAGATTTGGACTACATATGGTCTGTATGTGTAGGAAACACCGTTCTTTTGTTCTGGGCACACTCAGATTACCTGCTATATTAGAGACTCTAAAAGCAAGAGCGTGCTTCTCGCTCTAAAGCAGAGTGTGTTCCATGGATGAGAAAAATGCTGTGTGTTTCCTTTCAGAAATGGAGTTAAATCCCAGGCTCTGAGTCTTCCTACAAGCAAGACTTCGTTACAGGTAAGGCCAGTCACTTTTCAGTTCAAACGAACTGCATCATTCTCAAAACTCACACGTTTCTCATCTTAACTGACAAGCATTGGATGTTAGAGGACCAGTGCTTTTTATCAGTTTCAGAAGCAGATTTGGACTACATATGGTCTGTATGTGTAGGAAACACCGTTCTTTTGTTCTGGGCACACTCAGATTACCTGCTGTATTAGAGACTCTAGAAAGCAAGAGCATGCTTCTTGCTCTAAAGCAGAGTGTGATCCATGGATGAGAACTATGCTGTATGTTTCCATTCAGAAATGGAGTTAAATCCCAGGCTCTGTGTCTTCCTACAAGCAAGACTTCGTTTCAGGTAAGGGCAGTCACTTTTCAGCTCAAACGAACTGCATCGTTCACGAAGCTCACACGTTTCTCATCTTAACTGACAAGCATTGGATGTTAGAGGACCAGTGCTTTGTATCAGTTTCAGAAGCAGAGTTGAACTAGATATGGTCTGTATGTGTATGAAACAACTTTTTTGTGTTCTCAGCACACACACGTTTCCTGCTGTCTTAGAGAATCTAGAAAGCAAGAGCGTGCTTCTTGTTCTAAAGAAGAATGTGATCAATGGATGATTACACTGCTGTGTGTTTTACTTCAGAAATGGAGTTAAATCCCAGGCTCTGAGTCTTCCTACAAGCAGGACTTCGATTCAGGTAAGGACAGTCACTTTTCTGCTGAAACGAACTACATCGTTCACGAAGCTCACACGTTTCTCATCTTAACAGACAAGCATGGATGTTAGAGGGTCAGTGCTTTGTATCAGTTTCAGAAGTAGATTTGGACTACATATGGTCTGTATGTGTAGGACACATCGTTCTTTTGTTCTGGGCACACTCATATTACCTGCTATATTAGAGACTCTAAAAGCAAGAGCGTGCTTCTCGCTCTAAAGCAGAGTGTGTTCCATGGATGAGAAAAATGCTGTGTGTTTCCTTTCAGAAATGGAGTTAAATCCCAGGCTCTGTGTCTTACTACAAGCAAGACTTCGTTTCAGGTATGGGCAGACACTTTTCAGTTCAAAAGAACTACATCATTCACAAAGCTCACACGTTTCTCATCTTAACTGACAAGCATAGGATGTTAGATGACCAGTGCTCTGTATCAGTTTCAGAAGCAGAGTTGTACTAGATATGGTCCGTATGTGTAGGAAACATCGTTCTTTTGTTCTCAGCACACTCACGTTTCCTGCTGTCTTAGAGACTTTAGAAAGCAGGAGCGTGCTTCTCGCTCTAAAGCAGAGTGTGATCCATGGATGAGAACTATGCTGTGTGTTTCCCTTCAGAAATGGAGTTAAATCCCAGGCTCTGTGTCTTCCTACAAGCAAGACTTCGTTTCAGGTAAGGGCAGTCACATTTCAGCTCAAACGAACTACATCGTTCACTGACCTCACACATTTCTCTTCTTAACAGACAAGCATTGGATGTTAGAGGACCAGTGCTTTGTATCAGTTTAAGAAAGAGAGTTGGACTAGATATGGTCCGTATGTGTAGGAAACACCGTTCTTTTGTTCTCAGCACACTCACTTTTCCTGCTGTCTTAGAGACTCTAAAAAACAAGAGCGTGCTTCTTGTTCTAAAGCAGAGTGTGATCAATGGATGAGAACACTGCTGTGTGTTTCACTTCAGAAATGGAGTTAAATCCCAGGCGCTGAGTCTTCCTACAAGCAAGACTTCGTTACAGGTAAGGGCAGTCACTTTTCAGTTCAAAGAAACTACACCATTCTCAAAGCTCACGCGTTTCTCATCTTAACTGACAAGCATTGGATGTTAGAGGACCAGTGCTTTGTGTCAGTTTCAGAAACAGAGTTCGACTAGATATGGTCCATATGTGTAGGAAACACCGTTCTTTTGTTCTCAGCGCACTCACGTTTCCTGCTGTCTTAGAGACTTTAGAAAGCAAGAGCGTGCTTCTCGCTCTAAAGCAGAGTGTGATCCATGGATGAGAACTATGCTGTGTGTTTCCCTTCAGAAATGGAGTTAAATCACAGACTGTGTGTCTTCCTACAATCAAGACTTCGTTTAAGGTAAGGGCGGTCACTTTTCTGCTCAAACGAACTAAATCGTTCATGAAGCTCACACGTTTCCCATCTTAACTGACAAGCATTGGATGTTAGAGGACCAGTGCTTTGTATCAGTTTCAGGAGAAGAGTTGGACTACATATGGTCCGTATGGTTAGGAAACTCCGTTCTTTTGTTCTGGGCACACTCAGATTTCCTGCTGTATTAGAGACTCTAGAAAGCAAGAGCATGCTTCTTGCTCTAAAGCAGAGTGTGATCCATGGATGAGAAATATGCTGTGTGTTTCCATTCAGAAATGGAGTTAAATCCCAGGCTCTGTGTCTTCCTACAAGCAAGACTTCGTTTCAGGTAAGGGCAGTCACTTTTCAGCTCAAAGGAACTACATCGTTCACGAAGCTCACACGTTTCTCATCTTAACAGACAAGCATTGGATGTTAGAGGACCAGTGCTTTGTATCAGTTTCAGAAGCAGAGTTGGACTAGATATGGTCTGTATGTGTAGGAAACACCGTTCTTTTGTTCTGGGCACACTCAGATTACCTGCTATATTAGAGAATGTAAAAGCAAGAGCGTGCTTCTCGCTCTAAAGCAGAGTGTGATGCGTGGATTAGAACTATGCTGTGTGTTTCCCTTCAGAAATGGAGTTAAATCCCAGTCTCTGTGTCTTCCTACAAGAAAGACTTCGTTTCAGTTAAGGGCAGTCACTTTTCAGCTCAAACGAACTACATCGTTCACGGAGCTCACACGTTTCTCATCTTAACAGATAAGCATTGGATGTTAGAGGACCAGTGCTTTGTATCAGTTTAAGAAGCAGAGTTGGACTAGATATGGTCCGTATGTGTAGGAAACACCGTTCTTTTGTTCTCAGCAAAATCACGTTTCCTGCTGTGTTAGAGATTCTAGAAAGCAAGAGCGTGCTTCTTGTTCTAAAGCAGAGCATGATCAATGGATGAGAACACTGCTGTGTGTTTCACTTCAGAAATGGAGTTAAATCCCAGGCTCTGAGTCTTCCTACAAGCAGGACTTCGATTCAGGTAAGGACAGTCACTTTTCTGCTGAAACGAACTACATCGTTCACGAAGCTCACACGTTTCTCATCTTAACAGACAAGCATGGATGTTAGAGGGTCAGTGCTTTGTATCAGTTTCAGAAGTAGATTTGGACTACATATGGTCTGTATGTGTAGGAAACACCGTTCTTTTGTTCTGGGCACACTCAGATTACCTGCTATATTAGAGACTCTAAAAGCAAGAGCGTGCTTCTCGCTCTAAAGCAGAGTGTGTTCCATGGATGAGAAAAATGCTGTGTGTTTCCTTTCAGAAATGGAGTTAAATCCCAGGCTCTGAGTCTTCCTACAAGCAAGACTTCGTTACAGGTAAGGCCAGTCACTTTTCAGTTCAAACGAACTGCATCATTCTCAAAACTCACACGTTTCTCATCTTAACTGACAAGCATTGGATGTTAGAGGACCAGTGCTTTTTATCAGTTTCAGAAGCAGATTTGGACTACATATGGTCTGTATGTGTAGGAAACACCGTTCTTTTGTTCTGGGCACACTCAGATTACCTGCTGTATTAGAGACTCTAGAAAGCAAGAGCATGCTTCTTGCTCTAAAGCAGAGTGTGATCCATGGATGAGAACTATGCTGTATGTTTCCATTCAGAAATGGAGTTAAATCCCAGGCTCTGTGTCTTCCTACAAGCAAGACTTCGTTTCAGGTAAGGGCAGTCACTTTTCAGCTCAAACGAACTGCATCGTTCACGAAGCTCACACGTTTCTCATCTTAACTGACAAGCATTGGATGTTAGAGGACCAGTGCTTTGTATCAGTTTCAGAAGCAGAGTTGAACTAGATATGGTCTGTATGTGTATGAAACAACTTTTTTGTGTTCTCAGCACACACACGTTTCCTGCTGTCTTAGAGAATCTAGAAAGCAAGAGCGTGCTTCTTGTTCTAAAGAAGAATGTGATCAATGGATGATTACACTGCTGTGTGTTTTACTTCAGAAATGGAGTTAAATCCCAGGCTCTGAGTCTTCCTACAAGCAGGACTTCGATTCAGGTAAGGACAGTCACTTTTCTGCTGAAACGAACTACATCGTTCACGAAGCTCACACGTTTCTCATCTTAACAGACAAGCATGGATGTTAGAGGGTCAGTGCTTTGTATCAGTTTCAGAAGTAGATTTGGACTACATATGGTCTGTATGTGTAGGACACATCGTTCTTTTGTTCTGGGCACACTCATATTACCTGCTATATTAGAGACTCTAAAAGCAAGAGCGTGCTTCTCGCTCTAAAGCAGAGTGTGTTCCATGGATGAGAAAAATGCTGTGTGTTTCCTTTCAGAAATGGAGTTAAATCCCAGGCTCTGTGTCTTACTACAAGCAAGACTTCGTTTCAGGTATGGGCAGACACTTTTCAGTTCAAAAGAACTACATCATTCACAAAGCTCACACGTTTCTCATCTTAACTGACAAGCATAGGATGTTAGATGACCAGTGCTCTGTATCAGTTTCAGAAGCAGAGTTGTACTAGATATGGTCCGTATGTGTAGGAAACATCGTTCTTTTGTTCTCAGCACACTCACGTTTCCTGCTGTCTTAGAGACTTTAGAAAGCAGGAGCGTGCTTCTCGCTCTAAAGCAGAGTGTGATCCATGGATGAGAACTATGCTGTGTGTTTCCCTTCAGAAATGGAGTTAAATCCCAGGCTCTGTGTCTTCCTACAAGCAAGACTTCGTTTCAGGTAAGGGCAGTCACATTTCAGCTCAAACGAACTACATCGTTCACTGACCTCACACATTTCTCTTCTTAACAGACAAGCATTGGATGTTAGAGGACCAGTGCTTTGTATCAGTTTAAGAAAGAGAGTTGGACTAGATATGGTCCGTATGTGTAGGAAACACCGTTCTTTTGTTCTCAGCACACTCACTTTTCCTGCTGTCTTAGAGACTCTAAAAAACAAGAGCGTGCTTCTTGTTCTAAAGCAGAGTGTGATCAATGGATGAGAACACTGCTGTGTGTTTCACTTCAGAAATGGAGTTAAATCCCAGGCGCTGAGTCTTCCTACAAGCAAGACTTCGTTACAGGTAAGGGCAGTCACTTTTCAGTTCAAAGAAACTACACCATTCTCAAAGCTCACGCGTTTCTCATCTTAACTGACAAGCATTGGATGTTAGAGGACCAGTGCTTTGTGTCAGTTTCAGAAACAGAGTTCGACTAGATATGGTCCATATGTGTAGGAAACACCGTTCTTTTGTTCTCAGCGCACTCACGTTTCCTGCTGTCTTAGAGACTTTAGAAAGCAAGAGCGTGCTTCTCGCTCTAAAGCAGAGTGTGATCCATGGATGAGAACTATGCTGTGTGTTTCCCTTCAGAAATGGAGTTAAATCACAGACTGTGTGTCTTCCTACAATCAAGACTTCGTTTAAGGTAAGGGCGGTCACTTTTCTGCTCAAACGAACTAAATCGTTCATGAAGCTCACACGTTTCCCATCTTAACTGACAAGCATTGGATGTTAGAGGACCAGTGCTTTGTATCAGTTTCAGGAGAAGAGTTGGACTACATATGGTCCGTATGGTTAGGAAACTCCGTTCTTTTGTTCTGGGCACACTCAGATTTCCTGCTGTATTAGAGACTCTAGAAAGCAAGAGCATGCTTCTTGCTCTAAAGCAGAGTGTGATCCATGGATGAGAAATATGCTGTGTGTTTCCATTCAGAAATGGAGTTAAATCCCAGGCTCTGTGTCTTCCTACAAGCAAGACTTCGTTTCAGGTAAGGGCAGTCACTTTTCAGCTCAAAGGAACTACATCGTTCACGAAGCTCACACGTTTCTCATCTTAACAGACAAGCATTGGATGTTAGAGGACCAGTGCTTTGTATCAGTTTCAGAAGCAGAGTTGAACTAGATATGGTCAGTATGTGTAGGAAACACCGTTCTTTTGTTCTCAGCACACACGTTTCCTGCTGTCTTAGAGACTCTAGAAAGCAAGAGCGTGCTTCTTGTTCTAAAGCAGAGTGTGATCAATGGATGATTACACTGCTGTGTGTTTCACTTCAGAAATGGAGTTAAATCCCAGGCTCTGAATCTTTCTACAAGCAAGACTTCAATTCAGGTAAGGGCAGTCACTTTTCTGCTCAAAGGAACTACATCATTCACAAAGCTCACACGTTTCTCATCTTAACTGACAAGCATAGGATGTTAGAGAACCAGTGCTTTGTATCAGTTTCAGAAGCAGAGTTGGACTAGATATGGTCCCTATGTTTAGGAAACACCGTTCTTTTGTTCTCAGCAAAATCACGTTTCCTGCTGTGTTAGAGACTCTAGAAAGCAAGAGCGTGCTTCTTGTTCTAAAGCAGAGCATGATCAATGGATGAGAACACTGCTGTGTGTTTCACTTCAGAAATGGACTTATATCCCAGGCTCTGAGTCTTCCTACAAGCAAGACTTCCTTTAAGGTAAGGGCAGTCACTTTTCTGCTCAAACGAACTACATCGTTCATGAAGCTCACACGTTTCCCATCTTAACTTACAAGCATAGGATGTGAGAGGACCAGTGCTTTGTATCAATTTCAGAAGCAGAGTTGGACTAGATATGTTCCGTATGGGTAGGAGACACCGTTCTTTTGTTCTCAGCACACTCACGTTTCCTGCTGTCTTAGAGACTTTAGAAAGCAAGAGCGTGCTTCTCGCTCTAAAGCAGAGTGTGATCCATAGATGAGAACTATTCTGTGTGTTTCCCTTCAGAAATGGAGTTAAATCCAAGGCTCGGTGTCTTCCTACAAGCAGGACTTCGATTCAGGTAAGGACAGTCACTTTTCTGCTCAAACGAACTACATCGTTCACGAAGCTCACACGTTTCTCCTCTTAACAGACAAGCATTGGATGTTAGAGGACCAGTGCTTTGTATCAGTTTCAGAAGAAGAGTTGGACTACATATGGTCCGTATGGTTAGGAAACTCCGTTCTTTTGTTCTGGGCACACTCAGATTTCCTGCTGTATTAGAGACTCTAGAAAGCAAGAGCATGCTTCTTGCTCTAAAGCAGAGTGTGATCCGTGGATGAGAACTATGCTGTGTGTTTCCATTCAGAAATGGAGTTAAATCCCAGGCTCTGTGTCTTCCTACAAGCAAGACTTCGTTTCAGGTAAGGGCAGTCACATTTCAGCTCAAACGAACTACATCGTTCACTGACCTCACACATTTCTCTTCTTAACAGACAAGCATTGGATGTTAGAGGACCAGTGCTTTGTATCAGTTTAAGAAAGAGAGTTGGACTAGATATGGTCCGTATGTGTAGGAAACACCGTTCTTTTGTTCTCAGCACACTCACTTTTCCTGCTGTCTTAGAGACTCTAAAAAACAAGAGCGTGCTTCTTGTTCTAAAGCAGAGTGTGATCAATGGATGAGAACACTGCTGTGTGTTTCACTTCAGAAATGGAGTTAAATCCCAGGCGCTGAGTCTTCCTACAAGCAAGACTTCGTTACAGGTAAGGGCAGTCACTTTTCAGTTCAAAGAAACTACACCATTCTCAAAGCTCACGCGTTTCTCATCTTAACTGACAAGCATTGGATGTTAGAGGACCAGTGCTTTGTGTCAGTTTCAGAAACAGAGTTCGACTAGATATGGTCCATATGTGTAGGAAACACCGTTCTTTTGTTCTCAGCGCACTCACGTTTCCTGCTGTCTTAGAGACTTTAGAAAGCAAGAGCGTGCTTCTCGCTCTAAAGCAGAGTGTGATCCATGGATGAGAACTATGCTGTGTGTTTCCCTTCAGAAATGGAGTTAAATCACAGACTGTGTGTCTTCCTACAATCAAGACTTCGTTTAAGGTAAGGGCGGTCACTTTTCTGCTCAAACGAACTAAATCGTTCATGAAGCTCACACGTTTCCCATCTTAACTGACAAGCATTGGATGTTAGAGGACCAGTGCTTTGTATCAGTTTCAGGAGAAGAGTTGGACTACATATGGTCCGTATGGTTAGGAAACTCCGTTCTTTTGTTCTGGGCACACTCAGATTTCCTGCTGTATTAGAGACTCTAGAAAGCAAGAGCATGCTTCTTGCTCTAAAGCAGAGTGTGATCCATGGATGAGAAATATGCTGTGTGTTTCCATTCAGAAATGGAGTTAAATCCCAGGCTCTGTGTCTTCCTACAAGCAAGACTTCGTTTCAGGTAAGGGCAGTCACTTTTCAGCTCAAAGGAACTACATCGTTCACGAAGCTCACACGTTTCTCATCTTAACAGACAAGCATTGGATGTTAGAGGACCAGTGCTTTGTATCAGTTTCAGAAGCAGAGTTGAACTAGATATGGTCAGTATGTGTAGGAAACACCGTTCTTTTGTTCTCAGCACACACGTTTCCTGCTGTCTTAGAGACTCTAGAAAGCAAGAGCGTGCTTCTTGTTCTAAAGCAGAGTGTGATCAATGGATGATTACACTGCTGTGTGTTTCACTTCAGAAATGGAGTTAAATCCCAGGCTCTGAATCTTTCTACAAGCAAGACTTCAATTCAGGTAAGGGCAGTCACTTTTCTGCTCAAAGGAACTACATCATTCACAAAGCTCACACGTTTCTCATCTTAACTGACAAGCATAGGATGTTAGAGAACCAGTGCTTTGTATCAGTTTCAGAAGCAGAGTTGGACTAGATATGGTCCCTATGTTTAGGAAACACCGTTCTTTTGTTCTCAGCAAAATCACGTTTCCTGCTGTGTTAGAGACCCTAGAAAGCAAGAGCGTGCTTCTTGTTCTAAAGCAGAGCATGATCAATGGATGAGAACACTGCTGTGTGTTTCACTTCAGAAATGGACTTAAATCCCAGGCTCTGAGTCTTCCTACAAGCAAGACTTCCTTTAAGGTAAGGGCAGTCACTTTTCTGCTCAAACGAACTACATCGTTCATGAAGCTCACACGTTTCCCATCTTAACTTACAAGCATAGGATGTGAGAGGACCAGTGCTTTGTATCAATTTCAGAAGCAGAGTTGGACTAGATATGTTCCGTATGGGTAGGAGACACCGTTCTTTTGTTCTCAGCACACTCACGTTTCCTGCTGTCTTAGAGACTTTAGAAAGCAAGAGCGTGCTTCTCGCTCTAAAGCAGAGTGTGATCCATAGATGAGAACTATTCTGTGTGTTTCCCTTCAGAAATGGAGTTAAATCCAAGGCTCGGTGTCTTCCTACAAGCAGGACTTCGATTCAGGTAAGGACAGTCACTTTTCTGCTCAAACGAACTACATCGTTCACGAAGCTCACACGTTTCTCCTCTTAACAGACAAGCATTGGATGTTAGAGGACCAGTGCTTTGTATCAGTTTCAGAAGAAGAGTTGGACTACATATGGTCCGTATGGTTAGGAAACTCCGTTCTTTTGTTCTGGGCACACTCAGATTTCCTGCTGTATTAGAGACTCTAGAAAGCAAGAGCATGCTTCTTGCTCTAAAGCAGAGTGTGATCCGTGGATGAGAACTATGCTGTGTGTTTCCATTCAGAAATGGAGTTAAATCCCAGGCTCTGTGTCTTCCTACAAGCAAGACTTCGTTTCAGGTAAGGGCAGTCACTTTTCAGCTCAAACGAACTGCATCGTTCACGAAGCTCACACGTTTCTCATCTTAACTGACAAGCATTGGATGTTAGAGGACCAGTGCTTTGTATCAGTTTCAGAAGCAGAGTTGAACTCGATATGGTCTGTATGTGTAGGAAACACCGTTCTTTTGTTCTCAGCACACACACGTTTCCTGCTGTCTTAGAGACTCTAGAAAGCAAGAGCGTGCTTCTTGTTCTAAAGCAGAGTGTGATCAATGGATGATTACACTGCTGTGTGTTTCACTTCAGAAATGGAGATAAATCCCAGGCTCTGAGTCTTCCTACTAGCAAGACTTAGTTTCAGGTAACGGCAGTCACTTTTCAGCTCAAACGAACTACATCTTTCACTGAGCTCACACATTTCTCTTCTTAACAGACAAGCATTGGATGTTAGAGGACCAGTGCTTTGTATCAGTTTAAGAAGGAGAGTTGGACTAGATATGGTCCGTATGTGTAGGAAACACCGTTCTTTTGTTCTCAGCACACTCACGTTTCCTGCTGTCTTAGAGACTCTAGAAAGCAAGAGCGTGCTTCTTGTTCTAAAGCAGAGTGTGATCAATGGATGAGAACACTGCTGTGTGTTTCACTTCAGAAATGGAGTTAAATCCCAGGCTCTGAGTCTTCCTACAAGCAAGACTTCGTTACAGGTAAGGGCAATCACTTTTCAGTTCAAACGAACTACATCATTCTCAAAACTCACACGTTTCTCATCTTAACTGACAAGCATTGGATGTTAGAGGACCAGTGCTTTGTATCAGTTTCAGAAGCAGAGTTGTACTAGATATGGTCCGTATGTGTAGGAAACACCGTTCTTTTGTTCTCAGCACACTCACGTTTCCTGCTGTCTTAGAGACTCTAGAAAGCAAGAGCGTGCTTCTTGTTCTAAAGCAGAGTGTTATCCATGGATGAGAACACTGCTGTGTGTTTCACTTCAGAAATGGAGTTAAATCCCAGGCTCTGAGTCTTCCTACAAGCAAGACTTCGTTACAGGTAAGGGCAGTCACTTTTCAGTTCAAACGAACTGCATCATTCTCAAAACTCACACGTTTCTCATCTTAACTGACAAGCATTGGATGTTAGAAGACCAGTGCTTTGTATCATTTTCAGAAGCAGATTTGGACTACATATGGTCTGTATGTGTAGGAAACACCGTTCTTTTGTTCTGGGCACACTCAGATTACCTGCTGTATTAGAGACTCTAGAAAGCAAGAGCATGCTTCTTGCTCTAAAGCAGAGTGTGATCCATGGATGAGAACTATGCTGTGTGTTTCCATTCAGAAATGGAGTTAAATCCCAGGCTCTGTGTCTTCCTACAAGCAAGACTTCGTTTCAGGTAAGGGCAGTCACTTTTCAGCTCAAATGAACTGCATCGTTCACGAAGCTCACACGTTTCTCATCTTAACTGACAAGCATTGGATGTTAGAGGACCAGTGCTTTGTATCAGTTTCAGAAGCAGAGTTGAACTAGATATGGTCTGTATGTGTAGGAAACACCGTTCTTTTGTTCTCAGCACACTCACGTTTCCTGCTGTCTTAGAGACTCTAGAAAGCAAGAGTGTGCTTCTTGTTCTAAAGCAGAGTGTGATCAATGGATGAGAACACTGCTGTGTGTTTCACTTCAGAAATGGAGTTAAATCCCAGGCTCTGAGTCTTCCTACAAGCAGGACTTCGATTCAGGTAAGGACAGTCACTTTTCTGCTGAAACGAACTACATCGTTCACGAAGCTCACACGTTTCTCATCTTAACAGACAAGCATGGATGTTAGAGGGTCAGTGCTTTGTATCAGTTTCAGAAGTAGATTTGGACTACATATGGTCTGTATGTGTAGGAAACACCGTTCTTTTGTTCGGGGCACACTCAGATTACCTGCTATATTAGAGACTCTAAAAGCAAGAGCGTGCTTCTCGCTCTAAAGCAGAGTGTGTTCCATGGATGAGAAAAATGCTGTGTGTTTCCTTTCAGAAATGGAGTTAAATCCCAGGCTCTGAGTCTTCCTACAAGCAAGACTTCGTTACAGGTAAGGGCAGTCACTTTTCAGTTCAAACGAACTGCATCATTCTCAAAACTCACACGTTTCTCATCTTAACTGACAAGCATTGGATGTTAGAGGACCAGTGCTTTGTATCAGTTTCAGAAGCAGATTTGGACTACATATGGTCTGTATGTGTAGGAAACACCGTTCTTTTGTTCTGGGCACACTCAGATTACCTGCTGTATTAGAGACTCTAGAAAGCAAGAGCATGCTTCTTGCTCTAAAGCAGAGTGTGATCCATGGATGAGAACTATGCTGTATGTTTCCATTCAGAAATGGAGTTAAATCCCAGGCTCTGTGTCTTCCTACAAGCAAGACTTCGTTTCAGGTAAGGGCAGTCACTTTTCAGCTCAAACGAACTGCATCGTTCACGAAGCTCACACGTTTCTCATCTTAACTGACAAGCATTGGATGTTAGAGGACCAGTGCTTTGTATCAGTTTCAGAAGCAGAGTTGAACTAGATATGGTCTGTATGTGTAGGAAACAACTTTTTTGTGTTCTCAGCACACACACGTTTCCTGCTGTCTTAGAGAATCTAGAAAGCAAGAGCGTGCTTCTTGTTCTAAAGAAGAATGTGATCAATGGATGATTACACTGCTGTGTGTTTTACTTCAGAAATGGAGTTAAATCCCAGGCTCTGAGTCTTCCTACAAGCAGGACTTCGATTCAGGTAAGGACAGTCACTTTTCTGCTGAAACGAACTACATCGTTCACTAAGCTCACACGTTTCTCATCTTAACAGACAAGCATGGATGTTAGAGGGTCACTGCTTTGTATCAGTTTCAGAAGTAGATTTGGACTACATATGGTCTGTATGTGTAGGACACATCGTTCTTTTGTTCTGGGCACACTCATATTACCTGCTATATTAGAGACTCTAAAAGCAAGAGCGTGCTTCTCGCTCTAAAGCAGAGTGTGTTCCATGGATGAGAAAAATGCTGTGTGTTTCCTTTCAGAAATGGAGTTAAATCCCAGGCTCTGTGTCTTACTACAAGCAAGACTTCGTTTCAGGTATGGGCAGACACTTTTCAGTTCAAAAGAACTACATCATTCACAAAGCTCACACGTTTCTCATCTTAACTGACAAGCATAGGATGTTAGATGACCAGTGCTCTGTATCAGTTTCAGAAGCAGAGTTGTACTTGATATGGTCCGTATGTGTAGGAAACATCGTTCTTTTGTTCTCAGCACACTCACGTTTCCTGCTGTCTTAGAGACTTTAGAAAGCAAGAGCGTGCTTCTCGCTCTAAAGCAGAGTGTGATCCATGGATGAGAACTATGCTGTGTGTTTCCCTTCAGAAATGGAGTTAAATCACAGACTGTGTGTCTTCCTACAAGCAAGACTTCGTTTAAGGTAAGGGCGGTCACTTTTCTGCTCAAACGAACTAAATCGTTCATGAAGCTCACACGTTTCCCATCTTAACTGACAAGCATTGGATGTTAGAGGACCAGTGCTTTGTATCAGTTTCAGAAGAAGAGTTGGACTACATATGGTCCGTATGGTTAGGAAACTCCGTTCTTTTGTTCTGGGCACACTCAGATTTCCTGCTGTATTAGAGACTCTAGAAAGCAAGAGCATGCTTCTTGCTCTAAAGCAGAGTGTGATCCATGGATGAGAAATATGCTGTGTGTTTCCATTCAGAAATGGAGTTAAATCCCAGGCTCTGTGTCTTCCTACAAGCAAGACTTCGTTTCAGGTAAGGGCAGTCACTTTTCAGCTCAAAGGAACTACATCGTTCATGAAGCTCACACGTTTCTCATCTTAACAGACAAGCATTGGATGTTAGAGGACCAGTGCTTTGTATCAGTTTCAGAAGCAGAGTTGAACTAGATATGGTCAGTATGTGTAGGAAACACCGTTCTTTTGTTCTCAGCACACACGTTTCCTGCTGTCTTAGAGACTCTAGAAAGCAAGAGCGTGCTTCTTGTTCTAAAGCAGAGTGTGATCAATGGATGATTACACTGCTGTGTGTTTCACTTCAGAAATGGAGTTAAATCCCAGGCTCTGAATCTTTCTACAAGCAAGACTTCAATTCAGGTAAGGGCAGTCACTTTTCTGCTCAAACGATCTACATTGTTCACAAAGCTCACATGTTTCTCATCTTAACTGACAAGCATTGGATGTTAGAGGTACAGTGCTTTGTATCAGTTTCAGAAGCAGATTTGGACTACATATGGTCTGTATGTGTAGGAAACACCGTTCTTTTGTTCTGGGCACACTCAGATTACCTGCTATATTAGAGACTCTAAAAGCAAGAGCGTGCTTCTCGCTCCAAAGCAGAGTGTGATCCATGGATGAGAAAAATGCTGTGTGTTTCCCTTCAGAAATGGAGTTAAATCCCAGGCTCTGTGTCTTCCTACAAGCAAGACTTCGTTTCAGGTAAGGGCAGTCAATTTTCAGTTCAAAGGAACTACATCATTCACAAAGCTCACACGTTTCTCATCTTAACTGACAAGCATAGGATGTTAGAGAACCAGTGCTTTGTATCAGTTTCAGAAGCAGAGTTGGACTAGATATGGTCCCTATGTTTAGGAAACACCGTTCTTTTGTTCTCAGCAAAATCACGTTTCCTGCTGTGTTAGAGACTCTAGAAAGCAAGAGCGTGCTTCTTGTTCTAAAGCAGAGCATGATCAATGGATGAGAACACTGCTGTGTGTTTCACTTCAGAAATGGACTTAAATCCCAGGCTCTGAGTCTTCCTACAAGCAAGACTTCCTTTAAGGTAAGGGCAGTCACTTTTCTGCTCAAACGAACTACATCGTTCATGAAGCTCACACGTTTCCCATCTTAACTTACAAGCATAGGATGTGAGAGGACCAGTGCTTTGTATCAATTTCAGAAGCAGAGTTGGACTAGATATGTTCCGTATGGGTAGGAGACACCGTTCTTTTGTTCTCAGCACACTCACGTTTCCTGCTGTCTTAGAGACTTTAGAAAGCAAGAGCGTGCTTCTCGCTCTAAAGCAGAGTGTGATCCATAGATGAGAACTATGCTGTGTGTTTCCCTTCAGAAATGGAGTTAAATCCAAGGCTCGGTGTCTTCCTACAAGCAGGACTTCGATTCAGGTAAGGACAGTCACTTTTCTGCTCAAACGAACTACATCGTTCACGAAGCTCACACGTTTCTCCTCTTAACAGACAAGCATTGGATGTTAGAGGACCAGTGCTTTGTATCAGTTTCAGAAGAAGAGTTGGACTACATATGGTCCGTATGGTTAGGAAACTCCGTTCTTTTGTTCTGGGCACACTCAGATTTCCTGCTGTATTAGAGACTCTAGAAAGCAAGAGCATGCTTCTTGCTCTAAAGCAGAGTGTGATCCGTGGATGAGAACTATG
The DNA here is from genome assembly GCA_949786385.1 of Onychomys leucogaster. NCBI lineage: Eukaryota > Metazoa > Chordata > Mammalia > Rodentia > Cricetidae > Onychomys > Onychomys leucogaster. The sequence goes on along the minus strand of CATKUP010000038.1, from coordinate 791,392 downwards.
CTGTGTGTTTCCATTCAGAAATGGAGTTAAATCCCAGGCTCTGTGTCTTCCTACAAGCAAGACTTCGTTTCAGGTAAGGGCAGTCACTTTTCAGCTCAAACGAACTGCATCGTTCACGAAGCTCACACGTTTCTCATCTTAACTGACAAGCATTGGATGTTAGAGGACCAGTGCTTTGTATCAGTTTCAGAAGCAGAGTTGAACTCGATATGGTCTGTATGTGTAGGAAACACCGTTCTTTTGTTCTCAGCACACACACGTTTCCTGCTGTCTTAGAGACTCTAGAAAGCAAGAGCGTGCTTCTTGTTCTAAAGCAGAGTGTGATCAATGGATGATTACACTGCTGTGTGTTTCACTTCAGAAATGGAGATAAATCCCAGGCTCTGAGTCTTCCTACTAGCAAGACTTAGTTTCAGGTAACGGCAGTCACTTTTCAGCTCAAACGAACTACATCTTTCACTGAGCTCACACATTTCTCTTCTTAACAGACAAGCATTGGATGTTAGAGGACCAGTGCTTTGTATCAGTTTAAGAAGGAGAGTTGGACTAGATATGGTCCGTATGTGTAGGAAACACCGTTCTTTTGTTCTCAGCACACTCACGTTTCCTGCTGTCTTAGAGACTCTAGAAAGCAAGAGCGTGCTTCTTGTTCTAAAGCAGAGTGTGATCAATGGATGAGAACACTGCTGTGTGTTTCACTTCAGAAATGGAGTTAAATCCCAGGCTCTAAGTCTTCCTACAAGCAAGACTTCGTTACAGGTAAGGGCAATCACTTTTCAGTTCAAACGAACTACATCATTCTCAAAACTCACACGTTTCTCATCTTAACTGACAAGTATTGGATGTTAGAGGACCAGTGCTTTGTATCAGTTTCAGAAGCAGAGTTTGACTAGATATGGTCCGTATGGGTAGGAAACACCGTTCTTTTGTTCTCAGCACACTCACGTTTCCTGCTGTCTTAGAGACTTTAGAAAGCAAGAGCGTGCTTCTCGCTCTAAAGCAGAGTGTGATCCATGGATGAGAACTATGCTGTGTGTTTCCCTTCTGAAATGGAGTTAAATCCCAGGCTCTGTGTCTTCTTACAAGGAAGACTTCGTTTCAGGTAAGGGCAGTCACTTTTCAGCTCAAACAAACTACATCGTTCACGGAGCTCACACGTTTCTCATCTTATCTGACAAGCATTGGATGTTAGAGGGTCAGTGCTTTGTATCAGTTTCAGAAGCAGATTTGGACTACATATGGTCTGTATGTGTAGGAAACACCGTTCTTTTGTTCTGGGCACACTCAGATTACCTGCTGTATTAGAGACTCTAGAAAGCAAGAGCATGCTTCTTGCTCTAAAGCAGAGTGTGATCCATGGATGAGAACTATGCTGTGTGTTTCCATTCAGAAATGGAGTTAAATCCCAGGCTCTGTGTCTTCCTACAAGCAAGACTTCGTTTCAGGTAAGGGCAGTCACTTTTCAGCTCAAACGAACTGCATCGTTCACAAAGCTCACACGTTTCTCATCTTAACTGACAAGCATTGGATGTTAGAGGACCAGTGCTTTGTATCAGTTTCAGAAGCAGAGTTGAACTAGATATGGTCTGTATGTGTAGGAAACACCGTTCTTTTGTTCTCAGCACACACACGTTTCCTGCTGTCTTAGAGACTCTAGAAAGCAAGAGCGTGCTTCTTGTTCTAAAGCAGAGTGTGATCAATGGATGATTACACTGCTGTGTGTTTCACTTCAGAAATGGAGTTAAACCCCAGGCTCTGAGTCTTCCTACAAGCAGGACTTCGATTCAGGTAAGGACAGTCACTTATCTGCTGAAACGAACTACATCGTTCACGAAGCTCACACGTTTCTCATCTTAACAGACAAGCATGGATGTTAGAGGGTCAGTGCTTTGTATCAGTTTCAGAAGTAGATTTGGACTATATATGGTCTGTATGTGTAGGAAACACCGTTCTTTTGTTCTGGGCACACTCAGATTACCTGCTATATTCGAGACTCTAAAAGCAAGAGCGTGCTTCTCGCTCTAAAGCAGAGTGTGTTCCATGAATGAGAAAAATGCTGTGTGTTTCCTTTCAGAAATGGAGTTAAATCCCAGGCTCTGTGTCTTACTACAAGCAAGACTTCGTTTCAGGTATGGGCAGACACTTTTCAGTTCAAAAGAACTACATCATTCACAAAGCTCACACGTTTCTCATCTTAACTGACAAGCATAGGATGTTAGATGACCAGTGCTCTGTATCAGTTTCAGAAGCAGAGTTGTACTAGATATGGTCCGTATGTGTAGGAAACACCGTTCTTTTGTTCTCAGCACACTCACGTTTCCTGCTGTCTTAGAGACATTAGAAAGCAAGAGCGTGCTTCTTGTTCTAAAGCAGAGTGTGATCAATGGATGAGAACACTGCTGTGTGTTTCACTTCAGAAATGGAGTTAAATCCCAGGCTCTGAGTCTTCCTACAAGCAAGACTTCGTTACAGGTAAGGGCAGTCACTTTTCAGTTCAAACGAACTGCATCATTCTCAAAACTCACACGTTTCTCATCTTAACTGACAAACATTGGATGTTAGAGGACCAGTGCTTTGTATGAGTTTCAGAAGCAGATTTGGACTACATATGGTCTGTATGTGTAGGAAACACCGTTCTTTTGTTCTGGGCACACTCAGATTACCAGCTGTATTAGAGACTCTAGAAAGCAAGAGCATGCTTCTTGCTCTAAAGCAGAGTGTGATCCATGGATGAGAACTATGCTGTGTGTTTCCATTCAGAAATGGAGTTAAAACCCAGGCTCTGTGTCTTCCTACAAGCAAGACTTCGTTTCAGGTAAGGGCAGTCACTTTTCAGCTCAAACGAACTGCATCGTTCACGAAGCTCACATGTTTCTCATCTTAACTGACAAGCATTGGATGTTAGAGGACCAGTGCTTTGTATCAGTTTCAGAAGCAGAGTTGAACTAGATATGGTCTGTATGTGTAGGAAACACCGTTCTTTTGTTCTCAGCACACACGTTTCCTGCTCTCTTAGAGACTCTAGAAAGCAAGAGCGTGCTTCTTGTTCTAAAGCAGAGTGTGATCAATGGATGATTACACTGCTGTGTGTTTCACTTCAGAAATGGAGTTAAATCCCAGGCTCTGAGTCTTCCTACAAGCAGGACTTCGATTCAGGTAAGGACAGTCACTTTTCTGCTGAAACGAACTACATCGTTCACGAAGCTCACACGTTTCTCATCTTAACAGACAAGCATGGATGTTAGAGGGTCAGTGCTTTGTATCAGTTTCAGAAGTAGATTTGGACTACATATGGTCTGTATGTGTAGGACACATCGTTCTTTTGTTCTGGGCACACTCATATTACCTGCTATATTAGAGACTCTAAAAGCAAGAGCGTGCTTCTCGCTCTAAAGCAGAGTGTGTTCCATGGATGAGAAAAATGCTGTGTGTTTCCTTTCAGAAATGGAGTTAAATCCCAGGCTCTGTGTCTTACTACAAGCAAGACTTCGTTTCAGGTATGGGCAGACACTTTTCAGTTCAAAAGAACTACATCATTCACAAAGCTCACACGTTTCTCATCTTAACTGACAAGCATAGGATGTTAGATGACCAGTGCTCTGTATCAGTTTCAGAAGCAGAGTTGTACTAGATATGGTCCGTATGTGTAGGAAACATCGTTCTTTTGTTCTCAGCACACTCACGTTTCCTGCTGTCTTAGAGACTTTAGAAAGCAAGAGCGTGCTTCTCGCTCTAAAGCAGAGTGTGATCCATGGATGAGAACTATGCTGTGTGTTTCCCTTCAGAAATGGAGTTAAATCCCAGGCTCTGTGTCTTCCTACAAGCAAGACTTCGTTTCAGGTAAGGGCAGTCACATTTCAGCTCAAACGAACTACATCGTTCACTGAGCTCACACATTTCTCTTCTTAACAGACAAGCATTGGATGTTAGAGGACCAGTGCTTTGTATCAGTTTAAGAAAGAGAGTTGGACTAGATATGGTCCGTATGTGTAGGAAACACCGTTCTTTTGTTCTCAGCACACTCACTTTTCCTGCTGTCTTAGAGACTCTAAAAAACAAGAGCGTGCTTCTTGTTCTAAAGCAGAGTGTGATCAATGGATGAGAACACTGCTGTGTGTTTCACTTCAGAAATGGAGTTAAATCCCAGGCTCTGAGTCTTCCTACAAGCAAGACTTCATTACAGGTAAGGGCAGTCACTTTTCAGTTCAAAGAAACTACACCATTCTCAAAGCTCACGCGTTTCTCATCTTAACTGACAAGCTTTGGATGTTAGAGGACCAGTGCTTTGTGTCAGTTTCAGAAACAGAGTTGGACTAGATATGGTCCATATGTGTAGGAAACACCGTTCTTTTGTTCTCAGCGCACTCACGTTTCCTGCTGTCTTAGAGACTTTAGAAAGCAAGAGCGTGCTTCTCGCTCTAAAGCAGAGTGTGATCCATAGATGAGAACTATGCTGTGTGTTTCCCTTCAGAAATGGAGTTAAATCCAAGGCTCGGTGTCTTCCTACAAGCAGGACTTCGATTCAGGTAAGGACAGTCACTTTTCTGCTCAAACGAACTACATCGTTCACGAAGCTCACACGTTTCTCATCTTAACAGACAAGCATGGATGTTAGAGGGTCAGTGCTTTGTATCAGTTTCAGAAGCAGATTTGGACTACATATGGTCTGTATGTGTAGGAAACACCGTTCTTTTGTTCTGGGCACACTCAGATTACCTGCTGTATTAGAGACTCTAGAAAGCAAGAGCATGCTTCTTGCTCTAAAGCAGAGTGTGATCCGTGGATGAGAACTATGCTGTGTGTTTCCATTCAGAAATGGAGTTAAATCCCAGGCTCTGTGTCTTCCTACAAGCAAGACTTCGTTTCAGGTAACGGCAGTCACTTTTCAGCTCAAACGAACTACATCATTCTCAAAACTCACACGTTTCTCATCTTAACTGACAAGCATTGGATGTTAGAGGACCAGTGCTTTGTATCAGTTTCAGAAGCAGAGTTTGACTAGATATGGTCCGTATGGGTAGGAAACACCGTTCTTTTGTTCTCAGCATTCTCACGTTTCCTGCTGTCTTAGAGACTTTAGAAAGCAAGAGCGTGCTTCTCGCTCTAAAGCAGAGTGTTATCCATGGATGAGAACTATGCTGTGTGTTTCCCTTCTGAAATGGAGTTAAATCCCAGGCTCTGTGTCTTCTTACAAGGAAGACTTCGTTTCAGGTAAGGGCAGTCACTTTTCAGCTCAAACAAACTACATCGTTCACGGAGCTCACACGTTTCTCATCTTATCTGACAAGCATTGGATGTTAGAGGGTCAGTGCTTTGTATCAGTTTCAGAAGCAGATTTGGACTACATATGGTCTGTATGTGTAGGAAACACCGTTCTTTTGTTCTGGGCACACTCAGATTACCTGCTGTATTAGAGACTCTAGAATGCAAGAGCATGCTTCTTGCTCTAAAGCAGAGTGTGATCCATGGATGAGAACTATGCTGTGTGTTTCCATTCAGAAATGGAGTTAAATCCCAGGCTCTGTGTCTTCCTACAAGCAAGACTTCGTTTCAGGTAAGGGCAGTCACTTTTCAGCTCAAACGAACTGCATCGTTCACAAAGCTCACACGTTTCTCATCTTAACTGACAAGCATTGGATGTTAGAGGACCAGTGCTTTGTATCAGTTTCAGAAGCAGAGTTGAACTAGATATGGTCTGTATGTGTAGGAAACACCGTTCTTTTGTTCTCAGCACACACACGTTTCCTGCTGTCTTAGAGACTCTAGAAAGCAAGAGCGTGCTTCTTGTTCTAAAGCAGAGTGTGATCAATGGATGATTACACTGCTGTGTGTTTCACTTCAGAAATGGAGTTAAACCACAGGCTCTGAGTCTTCCTACAAGCAGGACTTCGATTCAGGTAAGGACAGTCACTTATCTGCTGAAACGAACTACATCGTTCACGAAGCTCACACGTTTCTCATCTTAACAGACAAGCATGGATGTTAGAGGGTCAGTGCTTTGTATCAGTTTCAGAAGTAGATTTGGACTATATATGGTCTGTATGTGTAGGAAACACCGTTCTTTTGTTCTGGGCACACTCAGATTACCTGCTATATTCGAGACTCTAAAAGCAAGAGCGTGCTTCTCGCTCTAAAGCAGAGTGTGTTCCATGAATGAGAAAAATGCTGTGTGTTTCCTTTCAGAAATGGAGTTAAATCCCAGGCTCTGTGTCTTACTACAAGCAAGACTTCGTTTCAGGTATGGGCAGACACTTTTCAGTTCAAAAGAACTACATCATTCACAAAGCTCACACGTTTCTCATCTTAACTGACAAGCATAGGATGTTAGATGACCAGTGCTCTGTATCAGTTTCAGAAGCAGAGTTGTACTAGATATGGTCCGTATGTGTAGGAAACATCGTTCTTTTGTTCTCAGCACACTCACGTTTCCTGCTGTCTTAGAGACTTTAGAAAGCAAGAGCGTGCTTCTCGCTCTAAAGCAGAGTGTGATCCATGGATGAGAACTATGCTGTGTGTTTCCCTTCAGAAATGGAGTTAAATCCCAGGCTCTGTGTCTTCCTACAAGCAAGACTTCGTTTCAGGTAAGGGCAGTCACATTTCAGCTCAAACGAACTACATCGTTCACTGAGCTCACACATTTCTCTTCTTAACAGACAAGCATTGGATGTTAGAGGACCAGTGCTTTGTATCAGTTTAAGAAAGAGAGTTGGACTAGATATGTTCCGTATGTGTAGGAAACACCGTTCTTTTGTTCTCAGCACACTCACTTTTCCTGCTGTCTTAGAGACTCTAAAAAACAAGAGCGTGCTTCTTGTTCTAAAGCAGAGTGTGATCAATGGATGAGAACACTGCTGTGTGTTTCACTTCAGAAATGGAGTTAAATCCCAGGCTCTGAGTCTTCCTACAAGCAAGACTTCGTTACAGGTAAGGGCAGTCACTTTTCAGTTCAAAGAAACTACACCATTCTCAAAGCTCACGCGTTTCTCATCTTAACTGACAAGCATTGGATGTTAGAGGACCAGTGCTTTGTGTCAGTTTCAGAAACAGAGTTGGACTAGATATGGTCCATATGTGTAGGAAACACCGTTCTTTTGTTCTCAGCGCACTCACGTTTCCTGCTGTCTTAGAGACTTTAGAAAGCAAGAGCGTGCTTCTCGCTCTAAAGCAGAGTGTGATCCATGGATGAGAACTATGCTGTGTGTTTCCCTTCAGAAATGGAGTTAAATCACAGACTGTGTGTCTTCCTACAAGCAAGACTTCGTTTAAGGTAAGGGCGGTCACTTTTCTGCTCAAACGAACTAAATCGTTCATGAAGCTCACACGTTTCCCATCTTAACTGACAAGCATTGGATGTTAGAGGACCAGTGCTTTGTATCAGTTTCAGAAGAAGAGTTGGACTACATATGGTCCGTATGGTTAGGAAACTCCGTTCTTTTGTTCTGGGCACACTCAGATTTCCTGCTGTATTAGAGACTCTAGAAAGCAAGAGCATGCTTCTTGCTCTAAAGCAGAGTGTGATCCATGGATGAGAAATATGCTGTGTGTTTCCATTCAGAAATGGAGTTAAATCCCAGGCTCTGTGTCTTCCTACAAGCAAGACTTCGTTTCAGGTAAGGGCAGTCACTTTTCAGCTCAAAGGAACTACATCGTTCACGAAGCTCACACGTTTCTCATCTTAACAGACAAGCATTGGATGTTAGAGGACCAGTGCTTTGTATCAGTTTCAGAAGCAGAGTTGAACTAGATATGGTCAGTATGTGTAGGAAACACCGTTCTTTTGTTCTCAGCACACACGTTTCCTGCTGTCTTAGAGACTCTAGAAAGCAAGAGCATGCTTCTTGTTCTAAAGCAGAGTGTGATCAATGGATGATTACACTGCTGTGTGTTTCACTTCAGAAATGGAGTTAAATCCCAGGCTCTGAATCTTTCTACAAGCAAGACTTCAATTCAGGTAAGGGCAGTCACTTTTCTGCTCAAACGATCTTCATTGTTCACAAAGCTCACACGTTTCTCATCTTAACTGACAAGCATTGGATGTTAGAGGTACAGTGCTTTGTATCAGTTTCAGAAGCAGATTTGGACTACATATGGTCTGTATGTGTAGGAAACACCGTTCTTTTGTTCTGGGCACACTCAGATTACCTGCTATATTAGAGACTCTAAAAGCAAGAGCGTGCTTCTCGCTCCAAAGCAGAGTGTGATCCATGGATGAGAAAAATGATGTGTGTTTCCCTTCAGAAATGGAGTTAAATCCCAGGCTCTGTGTCTTCCTACAAGCAAGACTTCGTTTCAGGTAAGGGCAGTCAATTTTCAGTTCAAAGGAACTACATCATTCACAAAACTCACACGTTTCTCATCTTAACTGACAAGCATAGGATGTTAGAGAACCAGTGCTTTGTATCAGTTTCAGAAGCAGAGTTGGACTAGATATGGTCCCTATGTTTAGGAAACACCGTTCTTTTGTTCTCAGCAAAATCACGTTTCCTGCTGTGTTAGAGACTCTAGAAAGCAAGAGCGTGCTTCTTGTTCTAAAGCAGAGCATGATCAATGGATGAGAACACTGCTGTGTGTTTCACTTCAGAAATGGACTTAAATCCCAGGCTCTGAGTCTTCCTACAAGCAAGACTTCCTTTAAGGTAAGGGCAGTCACTTTTCTGCTCAAACGAACTACATCGTTCATGAAGCTCACACGTTTCCCATCTTAACTTACAAGCATAGGATGTGAGAGGACCAGTGCTTTGGATCAATTTCAGAAGCAGAGTTGGACTAGATATGTTCCGTATGGGTAGGAGACACCGTTCTTTTGTTCTCAGCACACTCACGTTTCCTGCTGTCTTAGAGACTTTAGAAAGCAAGAGCGTGCTTCTCGCTCTAAAGCAGAGTGTGATCCATAGATGAGAACTATGCTGTGTGTTTCCCTTCAGAAATGGAGTTAAATCCAAGGCTCGGTGTCTTCCTACAAGCAGGACTTCGATTCAGGTAAGGACAGTCACTGTTCTGCTCAAACGAACTACATCGTTCACGAAGCTCACACGTTTCTCCTCTTAACAGACAAGCATTGGATGTTAGAGGACCAGTGCTTTGTATCAGTTTCAGAAGAAGAGTTGGACGACATATGGTCCGTATGGTTAGGAAACTCCGTTCTTTTGTTCTGGGCACACTCAGATTTCCTGCTGTATTAGAGACTCTAGAAAGCAAGAGCATGCTTCTTGCTCTAAAGCAGAGTGTGATCCGTGGATGAGAACTATGCTGTGTGTTTCCATTCAGAAATGGAGTTAAATCCCAGGCTCTGTGTCTTCCTACAAGCAAGACTTCGTTTCAGGTAAGGGCAGTCACTTTTCAGCTCAAACGAACTGCATCGTTCACGAAGCTCACACGTTTCTCATCTTAACTGACAAGCATTGGATGTTAGAGGACCAGTGCTTTGTATCAGTTTCAGAAGCAGAGTTGAACTCGATATGGTCTGTATGTGTAGGAAACACCGTTCTTTTGTTCTCAGCACACACACGTTTCCTGCTGTCTTAGAGACTCTAGAGAGCAAGATCGTGCTTCTTGTTCAAAAGCAGAGTGTGATCAATGGATGATTACACTGCTGTGTGTTTCACTTCAGAAATGGAGATAAATCCCAGGCTCTGAGTCTTCCTACTAGCAAGACTTAGTTTCAGGTAACGGCAGTCACTTTTCAGCTCAAACGAACTACATCTTTCACTGAGCTCACACATTTCTCTTCTTAACAGACAAGCATTGGATGTTAGAGGACCAGTGCTTTGTATCAGTTTAAGAAGGAGAGTTGGACTAGATATGGTCCGTATGTGTAGGAAACACCGTTCTTTTGTTCTCAGCACACTCACGTTTCCTGCTGTCTTAGAGACTCTAGAAAGCAAGAGCGTGCTTCTTGTTCTAAAGCAGAGTGTGATCAATGGATGAGAACACTGCTGTGTGTTTCACTTCAGAAATGGAGTTAAATCCCAGGCTCTGAGTCTTCCTACAAGCAAGACTTCGTTACAGGTATGGGCAATCACTTTTCAGTTCAAACGAACTACATCATTCTCAAAACTCACACGTTTCTCATCTTAACTGACAAGCATTGGATGTTAGAGGACCAGTGCTTTGTATCAGTTTCAGAAGCAGAGTTTGACTAGATATGGTCCGTATGGGTAGGAAACACCGTTCTTTTGTTCTCAGCACACTCACGTTTCCTGCTGTCTTAGAGACTTTAGAAAGCAAGAGCGTGCTTCTCGCTCTAAAGCAGAGTGTGATCCATGGATGAGAACTATGCTGTGTGTTTCCCTTCTGAAATGGAGTTAAATCCCAGGCTCTGTGTCTTCTTACAAGGAAGACTTCGTTTCAGGTAAGGGCAGTCACTTTTCAGCTCAAACAAACTATATCGTTCACGGAGCTCACAAGTTTCTCATCTTATCTGACAAGCATTGGATGTTAGAGGGTCAGTGCTTTGTATCAGTTTCAGAAGCAGATTTGGACTACATATGGTCTGTATGTGTAGGAAACACCGTTCTTTTGTTCTGGGCACACTCAGATTACCTGCTGTATTAGAGACTCTAGAAAGCAAGAGCATGCTTCTTGCTCTAAAGCAGAGTGTGATCCATGGATGAGAACTATGCTGTGTGTTTCCATTCAGAAATGGAGTTAAATCCCAGGCTCTGTGTCTTCCTACAAGCAAGACTTCGTTTCAGGTAAGGGCAGTCACTTTTCAGCTCAAACGAACTGCATCGTTCACAAAGCTCACACGTTTCTCATCTTAACTGACAAGCGTTGGATGTTAGAGGACCAGTGCTTTGTATCAGTTTCAGAAGCAGAGTTGAACTAGATATGGTCTGTATGTGTAGGAAACACCGTTCTTTTGTTCTCAGCACACACACGTTTCCTGCTGTCTTAGAGACTCTAGAAAGCAAGAGCGTGCTTCTTGTTCTAAAGCAGAGTGTGATCAATGGATGATTACACTGCTGTGTGTTTCACTTCAGAAATGGAGTTAAACCCCAGGCTCTGAGTCTTCCTACAAGCAGGACTTCGATTCAGGTAAGGACAGTCACTTATCTGCTGAAACGAACTACATCGTTCACGAAGCTCACACGTTTCTCATCTTAACAGACAAGCATGGATGTTAGAGGGTCAGTGCTTTGTATCAGTTTCAGAAGTAGATTTGGACTATATATGGTCTGTATGTGTAGGAAACACCGTTCTTTTGTTCTGGGCACACTCAGATTACCTGCTATATTCGAGACTCTAAAAGCAAGAGCGTGCTTCTCGCTCTAAAGCAGAGTGTGTTCCATGAATGAGAAAAATGCTGTGTGTTTCCTTTCAGAAATGGAGTTAAATCCCAGGCTCTGTGTCTTACTACAAGCAAGACTTCGTTTCAGGTATGGGCAGACACTTTTCAGTTCAAAAGAACTACATCATTCACAAAGCTCACAAGTTTCTCATCTTAACTGACAAGCATAGGATGTTAGATGACCAGTGCTCTGTATCAGTTTCAGAAGCAGAGTTGTACTAGATATGGTCCGTATGTGTAGGAAACACCGTTCTTTTGTTCTCAGCACACTCACGTTTCCTGCTGTCTTAGAGACATTAGAAAGCAAGAGCGTGCTTCTTGTTCTAAAGCAGAGTGTGATCAATGGATGAGAACACTGCTGTGTGTTTCACTTCAGAAATGGAGTTAAATCCCAGGCTCTGAGTCTTCCTACAAGCAAGACTTCGTTACAGGTAAGGGCAGTCACTTTTCAGTTCAAACGAACTGCATCATTCTCAAAACACACACGTTTCTCATCTTAACTGACAAGCATTGGATGTTAGAGGACCAGTGCTTTGTATCAGTTTCAGAAGCAGATTTGGACTACATATGGTCTGTATGTGTAGGAAACACCGTTCTTTTGTTCTGGGCACACTCAGATTACCTGCTGTATTAGAGACTCTAGAAAGCAAGAGCATGCTTCTTGCTCTAAAGCAGAGTGTGATCCATGGATGAGAACTATGCTGTGTGTTTCCATTCAGAAATGGAGTTAAATCCCAGGGTCTGTGTCTTCCTACAAGCAAGACTTCGTTTCAGGTAAGGGCAGTCACTTTTCAGCTCAAACGAACTGCATCGTTCACGAAGCTCACATGTTTCTCATCTTAACTGACAAGCATTGGATGTTAGAGGACCAGTGCTTTGTATCAGTTTCAGAAGCAGAGTTGAACTAGATATGGTCTGTATGTGTAGGAAACACCGTTCTTTTGTTCTCAGCACACACACGTTTCCTGCTCTCTTAGAGACTCTAGAAAGCAAGAGCGTGCTTCTTGTTCTAAAGCAGAGTGTGATCAATGGATGATTACACTGCTGTGTGTTTCACTTCAGAAATGGAGTTAAATCCCAGGCTCTGAGTCTTCCTACAAGCAGGACTTCGATTCAGGTAAGGACAGTCACTTTTCTGCTGAAACGAACTACATTGTTCACGAAGCTCACACGTTTCTCATCTTAACAGACAAGCATGGATGTTAGAGGGTCAGTGCTTTGCATCAGTTTCAGAAGTAGATTTGGACTATATATGGTCTGTATGTGTAGGAAACACCGTTCTTTTGTTCTGGGCACACTCAGATTACCTGCTATATTCGAGACTCTAAAAGCAAGAGCGTGCTTCTCGCTCTAAAGCAGAGTGTGTTCCATGAATGAGAAAAATGCTGTGTGTTTCCTTTCAGAAATGGAGTTAAATCCCAGGCTCTGTGTCTTACTACAAGCAAGACTTCGTTTCAGGTATGGGCAGACACTTTTCAGTTCAAAAGAACTACATCATTCACAAAGCTCACACGTTTCTCATCTTAACTGACAAGCATAGGATGTTAGATGACCAGTGCTCTGTATCAGTTTCAGAAGCAGAGTTGTACTAGATATGGTCCGTATGTGTAGGAAACACCGTTCTTTTGTTCTCAGCACACTCACGTTTCCTGCTGTCTTAGAGACATTAGAAAGCAAGAGCGTGCTTCTTGTTCTAAAGCAGAGTGTGATCAATGGATGAGAACACTGCTGTGTGTTTCACTTCAGAAATGGAGTTAAATCCCAGGCTCTGAGTCTTCCTACAAGCAAGACTTCGTTACAGGTAAGGGCAGTCACTTTTCAGTTCAAACGAACTGCATCATTCTCAAAACTCACACGTTTCTCATCTTAACTGACAAACATTGGATGTTAGAGGACCAGTGCTTTGTATGAGTTTCAGAAGCAGATTTGGACTACATATGGTCTGTATGTGTAGGAAACACCGTTCTTTTGTTCTGGGCACACTCAGATTACCAGCTGTATTAGAGACTCTAGAAAGCAAGAGCATGCTTCTTGCTCTAAAGCAGAGTGTGATCCATGGATGAGAACTATGCTGTGTGTTTCCATTCAGAAATGGAGTTAAATCCCAGGCTCTGAGTCTTCCTACAAGGAAGACTTCGTTTCAGGTAAGGGCAGTCACTTTTCAGCTCAAACGAACTGCATCGTTCACGAAGCTCACATGTTTCTCATCTTAACTGACAAGCATTGGATGTTAGAGGACCAGTGCTTTGTATCAGTTTCAGAAGCAGAGTTGAACTAGATATGGTCTGTATGTGTAGGAAACACCGTTCTTTTGTTCTCAGCACACACACGTTTCCTGCTCTCTTAGAGACTCTAGAAAGCAAGAGCGTGCTTCTTGTTCTAAAGCAGAGTGTGATCAATGGATGATTACACTGCTGTGTGTTTCACTTCAGAAATGGAGTTAAATCCCAGGCTCTGAGTCTTCCTACAAGCAGGACTTCGATTCAGGTAAGGACAGTCACTTTTCTGCTGAAACGAACTACATCGTTCACGAAGCTCACACGTTTCTCATCTTAACAGACAAGCATGGATGTTAGAGGGTCAGTGCTTTGTATCAGTTTCAGAAGTAGATTTGGACTACATATGGTCTGTATGTGTAGGACACATCGTTCTTTTGTTCTGGGCACACTCATATTACCTGCTATATTAGAGACTCTAAAAGCAAGAGCGTGCTTCTCGCTCTAAAGCAGAGTGTGTTCCATGGATGAGAAAAATGCTGTGTGTTTCCTTTCAGAAATGGAGTTAAATCCCAGGCTCTGTGTCTTACTACAAGCAAGACTTCGTTTCAGGTATGGGCAGACACTTTTCAGTTCAAAAGAACTACATCATTCACAAAGCTCACACGTTTCTCATCTTAACTGACAAGCATAGGATGTTAGATGACCAGTGCTCTGTATCAGTTTCAGAAGCAGAGTTGTACTAGATATGGTCCGTATGTGTAGGAAACATCGTTCTTTTGTTCTCAGCACACTCACGTTTCCTGCTGTCTTAGAGACTTTAGAAAGCAAGAGCGTGCTTCTCGCTCTAAAGCAGAGTGTGATCCATGGATGAGAACTATGCTGTGTGTTTCCCTTCAGAAATGGAGTTAAATCCCAGGCTCTGTGTCTTCCTACAAGCAAGACTTCGTTTCAGGTAAGGGCAGTCACATTTCAGCTCAAACGAACTACATCGTTCACTGAGCTCACACATTTCTCTTCTTAACAGACAAGCATTGGATGTTAGAGGACCAGTGCTTTGTATCAGTTTAAGAAAGAGAGTTGGACTAGATATGTTCCGTATGTGTAGGAAACACCGTTCTTTTGTTCTCAGCACACTCACTTTTCCTGCTGTCTTAGAGACTCTAAAAAACAAGAGCGTGCTTCTTGTTCTAAAGCAGAGTGTGATCAATGGATGAGAACACTGCTGTGTGTTTCACTTCAGAAATGGAGTTAAATCCCAGGCTCTGAGTCTTCCTACAAGCAAGACTTCGTTACAGGTAAGGGCAGTCACTTTTCAGTTCAAAGAAACTACACCATTCTCAAAGCTCACGCGTTTCTCATCTTAACTGACAAGCATTGGATGTTAGAGGACCAGTGCTTTGTGTCAGTTTCAGAAACAGAGTTGGACTAGATATGGTCCATATGTGTAGGAAACACCGTTCTTTTGTTCTCAGCGCACTCACGTTTCCTGCTGTCTTAGAGACTTTAGAAAGCAAGAGCGTGCTTCTCGCTCTAAAGCAGAGTGTGATCCATAGATGAGAACTATGCTGTGTGTTTCCCTTCAGAAATGGAGTTAAATCCAAGGCTCGGTGTCTTCCTACAAGCAGGACTTCGATTCAGGTAAGGACAGTCACTTTTCTGCTCAAACGAACTACATCGTTCACGAAGCTCACACGTTTCTCATCTTAACAGACAAGCATGGATGTTAGAGGGTCAGTGCTTTGTATCAGTTTCAGAAGCAGATTTGGACTACATATGGTCTGTATGTGTAGGAAACACCGTTCTTTTGTTCTGGGCACACTCAGATTACCTGCTATATTAGAGACTCTAAAAGCAAGAGCGTGCTTCTCGCTCCAAAGCAGAGTGTGATCCATGGATGAGAAAAATGATGTGTGTTTCCCTTCAGAAATGGAGTTAAATCCCAGGCTCTGTGTCTTCCTACAAGCAAGACTTCGTTTCAGGTAAGGGCAGTCAATTTTCAGTTCAAAGGAACTACATCATTCACAAAACTCACACGTTTCTCATCTTAACTGACAAGCATAGGATGTTAGAGAACCAGTGCTTTGTATCAGTTTCAGAAGCAGAGTTGGACTAGATATGGTCCCTATGTTTAGGAAACACCGTTCTTTTGTTCTCAGCAAAATCACGTTTCCTGCTGTGTTAGAGACTCTAGAAAGCAAGAGCGTGCTTCTTGTTCTAAAGCAGAGCATGATCAATGGATGAGAACACTGCTGTGTGTTTCACTTCAGAAATGGACTTAAATCCCAGGCTCTGAGTCTTCCTACAAGCAAGACTTCCTTTAAGGTAAGGGCAGTCACTTTTCTGCTCAAACGAACTACATCGTTCATGAAGCTCACACGTTTCCCATCTTAACTTACAAGCATAGGATGTGAGAGGACCAGTGCTTTGTATCAATTTCAGAAGCAGAGTTGGACTAGATATGTTCCGTATGGGTAGGAGACACCGTTCTTTTGTTCTCAGCACACTCACGTTTCCTGCTGTCTTAGAGACTTTAGAAAGCAAGAGCGTGCTTCTCGCTCTAAAGCAGAGTGTGATCCATAGATGAGAACTATGCTGTGTGTTTCCCTTCAGAAATGGAGTTAAATCCAAGGCTCGGTGTCTTTCTACAAGCAGGACTTCGATTCAGGTAAGGACAGTCACTGTTCTGCTCAAACGAACTACATCGTTCACGAAGCTCACACGTTTCTCCTCTTAACAGACAAGCATTGGATGTTAGAGGACCAGTGCTTTGTATCAGTTTCAGAAGAAGAGTTGGACGACATATGGTCCGTATGGTTAGGAAACTCCGTTCTTTTGTTCTGGGCACACTCAGATTTCCTGCTGTATTAGAGACTCTAGAAAGCAAGAGCATGCTTCTTGCTCTAAAGCAGAGTGTGATCCGTGGATGAGAACTATGCTGTGTGTTTCCATTCAGAAATGGAGTGAAATCCCAGGCTCTGTGTCTTCCTACAAGCAAGACTTCGTTTCAGGTAAGGGCAGTCACTTTTCAGCTCAAACGAACTGCATCGTTCACGAAGCTCACACGTTTCTCATCTTAACTGACAAGCATTGGATGTTAGAGGACCAGTGCTTTGTATCAGTTTCAGAAGCAGAGTTGAACTCGATATGGTCTGTATGTGTAGGAAACACCGTTCTTTTGTTCTCAGCACACACACGTTTCCTGCTGTCTTAGAGACTCTAGAGAGCAAGATCGTGCTTCTTGTTCAAAAGCAGAGTGTGATCAATGGATGATTACACTGCTGTGTGTTTCACTTCAGAAATGGAGATAAATCCCAGGCTCTGAGTCTTCCTACTAGCAAGACTTAGTTTCAGGTAACGGCAGTCACTTTTCAGCTCAAACGAACTATATCTTTCACTGAGCTCACACATTTCTCTTCTTAACAGACAAGCATTGGATGTTAGAGGACCAGTGCTTTGTATCAGTTTAAGAAGGAGAGTTGGACTAGATATGGTCCGTATGTGTAGGAAACACCGTTCTTTTGTTCTCAGCACACTCACGTTTCCTGCTGTCTTAGAGACTCTAGAAAGCAAGAGCGTGCTTCTTGTTCTAAAGCAGAGTGTGATCAATGGATGAGACCACTGCTGTGTGTTTCACTTCAGAAATGGAGTTAAATCCCAGGCTCTGAGTCTTCCTACAAGCAAGACTTCGTTACAGGTATGGGCAATCACTTTTCAGTTCAAACGAACTACATCATTCTCAAAACTCACACGTTTCTCATCTTAACTGACAAGCATTGGATGTTAGAGGACCAGTGCTTTGTATCAGTTTCAGAAGCAGAGTTTGACTAGATATGGTCCGTATGGGTAGGAAACACCGTTCTTTTGTTCTCAGCACACTCACGTTTCCTGCTGTCTTAGAGACTTTAGAAAGCAAGAGCGTGCTTCTCGCTCTAAAGCAGAGTGTGATCCATGGATGAGAACTATGCTGTGTGTTTCCCTTCTGAAATGGAGTTAAATCCCAGGCTCTGTGTCTTCTTACAAGGAAGACTTCGTTTCAGGTAAGGGCAGTCACTTTTCAGCTCAAACAAACTATATCGTTCACGGAGCTCACACGTTTCTCATCTTATCTGACAAGCATTGGATGTTAGAGGGTCAGTGCTTTGTATCAGTTTCAGAAGCAGATTTGGACTACATATGGTCTGTATGTGTAGGAAACACCGTTCTTTTGTTCTGGGCACACTCAGATTACCTGCTGTATTAGAGACTCTAGAAAGCAAGAGCATGCTTCTTGCTCTAAAGCAGAGTGTGATCCATGGATGAGAACTATGCTGTGTGTTTCCATTCAGAAATGGAGTTAAATCCCAGGCTCTGTGTCTTCCTACAAGCAAGACTTCGTTTCAGGTAAGGGCAGTCACTTTTCAGCTCAAACGAACTGCATCGTTCACAAAGCTCACACGTTTCTCATCTTAACTGACAAGCATTGGATGTTAGAGGACCAGTGCTTTGTATCAGTTTCAGAAGCAGAGTTGAACTAGATATGGTCTGTATGTGTAGGAAACACCGTTCTTTTGTTCTCAGCACACACACGTTTCCTGCTGTCTTAGAGACTCTAGAAAGCAAGAGCGTGCTTCTTGTTCTAAAGCAGAGTGTGATCAATGGATGATTACACTGCTGTGTGTTTCACTTCAGAAATGGAGTTAAACCCCAGGCTCTGAGTCTTCCTACAAGCAGGACTTCGATTCAGGTAAGGACAGTCACTTATCTGCTGAAACGAACTACATCGTTCACGAAGCTCACACGTTTCTCATCTTAACAGACAAGCATGGATGTTAGAGGGTCAGTGCTTTGTATCAGTTTCAGAAGTAGATTTGGACTATATATGGTCTGTATGTGTAGGAAACACCGTTCTTTTGTTCTGGGCACACTCAGATTACCTGCTATATTCGAGACTCTAAAAGCAAGAGCGTGCTTCTCGCTCTAAAGCAGAGTGTGTTCCATGAATGAGAAAAATGCTGTGTGTTTCCTTTCAGAAATGGAGTTAAATCCCAGGCTCTGTGTCTTACTACAAGCAAGACTTCGTTTCAGGTATGGGCAGACACTTTTCAGTTCAAAAGAACTACATCATTCACAAAGCTCACAAGTTTCTCATCTTAACTGACAAGCATAGGATGTTAGATGACCAGTGCTCTGTATCAGTTTCAGAAGCAGAGTTGTACTAGATATGGTCCGTATGTGTAGGAAACACCGTTCTTTTGTTCTCAGCACACTCACGTTTCCTGCTGTCTTAGAGACATTAGAAAGCAAGAGCGTGCTTCTTGTTCTAAAGCAGAGTGTGATCAATGGATGAGAACACTGCTGTGTGTTTCACTTCAGAAATGGAGTTAAATCCCAGGCTCTGAGTCTTCCTACAAGCAAGACTTCGTTACAGGTAAGGGCAGTCACTTTTCAGTTCAAACGAACTGCATCATTCTCAAAACACACACGTTTCTCATCTTAACTGACAAGCATTGGATGTTAGAGGACCAGTGCATTGTATCAGTTTCAGAAGCAGATTTGGACTACATATGGTCTGTATGTGTAGGAAACACCGTTCTTTTGTTCTGGGCACACTCAGATTACCTGCTGTATTAGAGACTCTAGAAAGCAAGAGCATGCTTCTTGCTCTAAAGCAGAGTGTGATCCATGGATGAGAACTATGCTGTGTGTTTCCATTCAGAAATGGAGTTAAATCCCAGGGTCTGTGTCTTCCTACAAGCAAGACTTCGTTTCAGGTAAGGGCAGTCACTTTTCAGCTCAAACGAACTGCATCGTTCACGAAGCTCACATGTTTCTCATCTTAACTGACAAGCATTGGATGTTAGAGGACCAGTGCTTTGTATCAGTTTCAGAAGCAGAGTTGAACTAGATATGGTCTGTATGTGTAGGAAACACCGTTCTTTTGTTCTCAGCACACACACGTTTCCTGCTCTCTTAGAGACTCTAGAAAGCAAGAGCGTGCTTCTTGTTCTAAAGCAGAGTGTGATCAATGGATGATTACACTGCTGTGTGTTTCACTTCAGAAATGGAGTTAAATCCCAGGCTCTGAGTCTTCCTACAAGCAGGACTTCGATTCAGGTAAGGACAGTCACTTTTCTGCTGAAACGAACTACATCGTTCACGAAGCTCACACGTTTCTCATCTTAACAGACAAGCATGGATGTTAGAGGGTCAGTGCTTTGCATCAGTTTCAGAAGTAGATTTGGACTATATATGGTCTGTATGTGTAGGAAACACCGTTCTTTTGTTCTGGGCACACTCAGATTACCTGCTATATTCGAGACTCTAAAAGCAAGAGCGTGCTTCTCGCTCTAAAGCAGAGTGTGTTCCATGAATGAGAAAAATGCTGTGTGTTTCCTTTCAGAAATGGAGTTAAATCCCAGGCTCTGTGTCTTACTACAAGCAAGACTTCGTTTCAGGTATGGGCAGACACTTTTCAGTTCAAAAGAACTACATCATTCACAAAGCTCACACGTTTCTCATCTTAACTGACAAGCATAGGATGTTAGATGACCAGTGCTCTGTATCAGTTTCAGAAGCAGAGTTGTACTAGATATGGTCCGTATGTGTAGGAAACACCGTTCTTTTGTTCTCAGCACACTCACGTTTCCTGCTGTCTTAGAGACATTAGAAAGCAAGAGCGTGCTTCTTGTTCTAAAGCAGAGTGTGATCAATGGATGAGAACACTGCTGTGTGTTTCACTTCAGAAACGGAGTTAAATCCCAGGCTCTGAGTCTTCCTACAAGCAAGACTTCGTTACAGGTAAGGGCAGTCACTTTTCAGTTCAAACGAACTGCATCATTCTCAAAACTCACACGTTTCTCATCTTAACTGACAAACATTGGATGTTAGAGGACCAGTGCTTCGTATGAGTTTCAGAAGCAGATTTGGACTACATATGGTCTGTATGTGTAGGAAACACCGTTCTTTTGTTCTGGGCACACTCAGATTACCAGCTGTATTAGAGACTCTAGAAAGCAAGAGCATGCTTCTTGCTCTAAAGCAGAGTGTGATCCATGGATGAGAACTATGCTGTGTGTTTCCATTCAGAAATGGAGTTAAATCCCAGGCTCTGAGTCTTCCTACAAGGAAGACTTCGTTTCAGGTAAGGGCAGTCACTTTTCAGCTCAAACGAACTGCATCGTTCACGAAGCTCACATGTTTCTCATCTTAACTGACAAGCATTGGATGTTAGAGGACCAGTGCTTTGTATCAGTTTCAGAAGCAGAGTTGAACTAGATATGGTCTGTATGTGTAGGAAACACCGTTCTTTTGTTCTCAGCACACACACGTTTCCTGCTCTCTTAGAGACTCTAGAAAGCAAGAGCGTGCTTCTTGTTCTAAAGCAGAGTGTGATCAATGGATGATTACACTGCTGTGTGTTTCACTTCAGAAATGGAGTTAAATCCCAGGCTCTGAGTCTTCCTACAAGCAGGACTTCGATTCAGGTAAGGACAGTCACTTTTCTGCTGAAACGAACTACATCGTTCACGAAGCTCACACGTTTCTCATCTTAACAGACAAGCATGGATGTTAGAGGGTCAGTGCTTTGTATCAGTTTCAGAAGTAGATTTGGACTACATATGGTCTGTATGTGTAGGACACATCGTTCTTTTGTTCTGGGCACACTCAGATTACCTGCTATATTAGAGACTCTAAAAGCAAGAGCGTGCTTCTCGCTCTAAAGCAGAGTGTGTTCCATGGATGAGAAAAATGCTGTGTGTTTCCTTTCAGAAATGGAGTTAAATCCCAGGCTCTGTGTCTTACTACAAGCAAGACTTCGTTTCAGGTATGGGCAGACACTTTTCAGTTCAAAAGAACTACATCATTCACAAAGCTCACACGTTTCTCATCTTAACTGACAAGCATAGGATGTTAGATGACCAGTGCTCTGTATCAGTTTCAGAAGCAGAGTTGTACTAGATATGGTCCGTATGTGTAGGAAACATCGTTCTTTTGTTCTCAGCACACTCACGTTTCCTGCTGTCTTAGAGACTTTAGAAAGCAAGAGCGTGCTTCTCGCTCTAAAGCAGAGTGTGATCCATGGATGAGAACTATGCTGTGTGTTTCCCTTCAGAAATGGAGTTAAATCCCAGGCTCTGTGTCTTCCTACAAGCAAGACTTCGTTTCAGGTAAGGGCAGTCACATTTCAGCTCAAACGAACTACATCGTTCACTGAGCTCACACATTTCTCTTCTTAACAGACAAGCATTGGATGTTAGAGGACCAGTGCTTTGTATCAGTTTAAGAAAGAGAGTTGGACTAGATATGTTCCGTATGTGTAGGAAACACCGTTCTTTTGTTCTCAGCACACTCACTTTTCCTGCTGTCTTAGAGACTCTAAAAAACAAGAGCGTGCTTCTTGTTCTAAAGCAGAGTGTGATCAATGGATGAGAACACTGCTGTGTGTTTCACTTCAGAAATGGAGTTAAATCCCAGGCTCTGAGTCTTCCTACAAGCAAGACTTCGTTACAGGTAAGGGCAGTCACTTTTCAGTTCAAAGAAACTACACCATTCTCAAAGCTCACGCGTTTCTCATCTTAACTGACAAGCATTGGATGTTAGAGGACCAGTGCTTTGTGTCAGTTTCAGAAACAGAGTTGGACTAGATATGGTCCATATGTGTAGGAAACACCGTTCTTTTGTTCTCAGCGCACTCACGTTTCCTGCTGTCTTAGAGACTTTAGAAAGCAAGAGCGTGCTTCTCGCTCTAAAGCAGAGTGTGATCCATAGATGAGAACTATGCTGTGTGTTTCCCTTCAGAAATGGAGTTAAATCCAAGGCTCGGTGTCTTCCTACAAGCAGGACTTCGATTCAGGTAAGGACAGTCACTTTTCTGCTCAAACGAACTACATCGTTCACGAAGCTCACACGTTTCTCATCTTAACAGACAAGCATGGATGTTAGAGGGTCAGTGCTTTGTATCAGTTTCAGAAGCAGATTTGGACTACATATGGTCTGTATGTGTAGGAAACACCGTTCTTTTGTTCTGGGCACACTCAGATTACCTGCTATATTCGAGACTCTAAAAGCAAGAGCGTGCTTCTCGCTCTAAAGCAGAGTGTGTTCCATGAATGAGAAAAATGCTGTGTGTTTCCTTTCAGAAATGGAGTTAAATCCCAGGCTCTGTGTCTTACTACAAGCAAGACTTCGTTTCAGGTATGGGCAGACACTTTTCAGTTCAAAAGAACTACATCATTCACAAAGCTCACAAGTTTCTCATCTTAACTGACAAGCATAGGATGTTAGATGACCAGTGCTCTGTATCAGTTTCAGAAGCAGAGTTGTACTAGATATGGTCCGTATGTGTAGGAAACACCGTTCTTTTGTTCTCAGCACACTCACGTTTCCTGCTGTCTTAGAGACATTAGAAAGCAAGAGCGTGCTTCTTGTTCTAAAGCAGAGTGTGATCAATGGATGAGAACACTGCTGTGTGTTTCACTTCAGAAATGGAGTTAAATCCCAGGCTCTGAGTCTTCCTACAAGCAAGACTTCGTTACAGGTAAGGGCAGTCACTTTTCAGTTCAAACGAACTGCATCATTCTCAAAACTCACACGTTTCTCATCTTAACTGACAAACATTGGATGTTAGAGGACCAGTGCTTTGTATGAGTTTCAGAAGCAGATTTGGACTACATATGGTCTGTATGTGTAGGAAACACCGTTCTTTTGTTCTGGGCACACTCAGATTACCAGCTGTATTAGAGACTCTAGAAAGCAAGAGCATGCTTCTTGCTCTAAAGCAGAGTGTGATCCATGGATGAGAACTATGCTGTGTGTTTCCATTCAGAAATGGAGTTAAATCCCAGGCTCTGAGTCTTCCTACAAGGAAGACTTCGTTTCAGGTAAGGGCAGTCACTTTTCAGCTCAAACGAACTGCATCGTTCACGAAGCTCACATGTTTCTCATCTTAACTGACAAGCATTGGATGTTAGAGGACCAGTGCTTTGTATCAGTTTCAGAAGCAGAGTTGAACTAGATATGGTCTGTATGTGTAGGAAACACCGTTCTTTTGTTCTCAGCACACACACGTTTCCTGCTCTCTTAGAGACTCTAGAAAGCAAGAGCGTGCTTCTTGTTCTAAAGCAGAGTGTGATCAATGGATGATTACACTGCTGTGTGTTTCACTTCAGAAATGGAGTTAAATCCCAGGCTCTGAGTCTTCCTACAAGCAGGACTTCGATTCAGGTAAGGACAGTCACTTTTCTGCTGAAACGAACTACATCGTTCACGAAGCTCACACGTTTCTCATCTTAACAGACAAGCATGGATGTTAGAGGGTCAGTGCTTTGTATCAGTTTCAGAAGTAGATTTGGACTACATATGGTCTGTATGTGTAGGACACATCGTTCTTTTGTTCTGGGCACACTCATATTACCTGCTATATTAGAGACTCTAAAAGCAAGAGCGTGCTTCTCGCTCTAAAGCAGAGTGTGTTCCATGGATGAGAAAAATGCTGTGTGTTTCCTTTCAGAAATGGAGTTAAATCCCAGGCTCTGTGTCTTACTACAAGCAAGACTTCGTTTCAGGTATGGGCAGACACTTTTCAGTTCAAAAGAACTACATCATTCACAAAGCTCACACGTTTCTCATCTTAACTGACAAGCATAGGATGTTAGATGACCAGTGCTCTGTATCAGTTTCAGAAGCAGAGTTGTACTAGATATGGTCCGTATGTGTAGGAAACTTCGTTCTTTTGTTCTCAGCACACTCACGTTTCCTGCTGTCTTAGAGACTTTAGAAAGCAAGAGCGTGCTTCTCGCTCTAAAGCAGAGTGTGATCCATGGATGAGAACTATGCTGTGTGTTTCCCTTCAGAAATGGAGTTAAATCCCAGGCTCTGTGTCTTCCTACAAGCAAGACTTCGTTTCAGGTAAGGGCAGTCACATTTCAGCTCAAACGAACTACATCGTTCACTGAGCTCACACATTTCTCTTCTTAACAGACAAGCATTGGATGTTAGAGGACCAGTGCTTTGTATCAGTTTAAGAAAGAGAGTTGGACTAGATATGTTCCGTATGTGTAGGAAACACCGTTCTTTTGTTCTCAGCACACTCACTTTTCCTGCTGTCTTAGAGACTCTAAAAAACAAGAGCGTGCTTCTTGTTCTAAAGCAGAGTGTGATCAATGGATGAGAACACTGCTGTGTGTTTCACTTCAGAAATGGAGTTAAATCCCAGGCTCTGAGTCTTCCTACAAGCAAGACTTCGTTACAGGTAAGGGCAGTCACTTTTCAGTTCAAAGAAACTACACCATTCTCAAAGCTCACGCGTTTCTCATCTTAACTGACAAGCATTGGATGTTAGAGGACCAGTGCTTTGTGTCAGTTTCAGAAACAGAGTTGGACTAGATATGGTCCATATGTGTAGGAAACACCGTTCTTTTGTTCTCAGCGCACTCACGTTTCCTGCTGTCTTAGAGACTTTAGAAAGCAAGAGCGTGCTTCTCGCTCTAAAGCAGAGTGTGATCCATAGATGAGAACTATGCTGTGTGTTTCCCTTCAGAAATGGAGTTAAATCCAAGGCTCGGTGTCTTCCTACAAGCAGGACTTCGATTCAGGTAAGGACAGTCACTTTTCTGCTCAAACGAACTACATCGTTCACGAAGCTCACACGTTTCTCATCTTAACAGACAAGCATGGATGTTAGAGGGTCAGTGCTTTGTATCAGTTTCAGAAGCAGATTTGGACTACATATGGTCTGTATGTGTAGGAAACACCGTTCTTTTGTTCTGGGCACACTCAGATTACCTGCTGTATTAGAGACTCTAGAAAGCAAGAGCATGCTTCTTGCTCTAAAGCAGAGTGTGATCCGTGGATGAGAACTATGCTGTGTGTTTCCATTCAGAAATGGAGTTAAATCCCAGGCTCTGTGTCTTCCTACAAGCAAGACTTCGTTTCAGGTAACAGCAGTCACTTTTCAGCTCAAACGAACTACATCTTTCACTGAGCTCACACATTTCTCTTCTTAACAGACAAGCATTGGATGTTAGAGGACCAGTGCTTTGTATCAGTTTAAGAAGGAGAGTTGGAGTAGATATGGTCCGTATGTGTAGGAAACACCGTTCTTTTGTTCTCAGCACACTCACGTTTCCTGCTGTCTTAGAGACTCTAGAAAGAAAGAGCGTGCTTCTTGTTCTAAAGCAGAGTGTGATCAATGGATGAGAACACTGCTGTGTGTTTCACTTCAGAAATGGAGTTAAATCCCAGGCTCTGAGTCTTCCTACAAGCAAGACTTCGTTACAGGTAAGGGCAATCACTTTTCAGTTCAAACGAACTACATCATTCTCAAAACTCACACGTTTCTCATCTTAACTGACAAGCATTGGATGTTAGAGGACCAGTGCTTTGTATCAGTTTCAGAAGCAGAGTTTGACTAGATATGGTCCGTATGGGTAGGAAACACCGTTCTTTTGTTCTCAGCATTCTCACGTTTCCTGCTGTCTTAGAGACTTTAGAAAGCAAGAGCGTGCTTCTCGCTCTAAAGCAGAGTGTTATCCATGGATGAGAACTATGCTGTGTGTTTCCCTTCTGAAATGGAGTTAAATCCCAGGCTCTGTGTCTTCTTACAAGGAAGACTTCGTTTCAGGTAAGGGCAGTCACTTTTCAGCTCAAACAAACTACATCGTTCACGGAGCTCACATGTTTCTCATCTTATCTGACAAGCATTGGATGTTAGAGGGTCAGTGCTTTGTATCAGTTTCAGAAGCAGATTTGGACTACATATGGTCTGTATGTGTAGGAAACACCGTTCTTTTGTTCTGGGCACACTCAGATTACCTGCTGTATTAGAGACTCTAGAATGCAAGAGCATGCTTCTTGCTCTAAAGCAGAGTGTGATCCATGGATGAGAACTATGCTGTGTGTTTCCATTCAGAAATGGAGTTAAATCCCAGGCTCTGTGTCTTCCTACAAGCAAGACTTCGTTTCAGGTAAGGGCAGTCACTTTTCAGCTCAAACGAACTGCATCGTTCACAAAGCTCACACGTTTCTCATCTTAACTGACAAGCATTGGATGTTAGAGGACCAGTGCTTTGTATCAGTTTCAGAAGCAGAGTTGAACTAGATATGGTCTGTATGTGTAGGAAACACCGTTCTTTTGTTCTCAGCACACACACGTTTCCTGCTGTCTTAGAGACTCTAGAAAGCAAGAGCGTGCTTCTTGTTCTAAAGCAGAGTGTGATCAATGGATGATTACACTGCTGTGTGTTTCACTTCAGAAATGGATTTAAACCCCAGGCTCTGAGTCTTCCTACAAGCAGGACTTCGATTCAGGTAAGGACAGTCACTTATCTGCTGAAACGAACTACATCGTTCACGAAGCTCACACGTTTCTCATCTTAACAGACAAGCATGGATGTTAGAGGGTCAGTGCTTTGTATCAGTTTCAGAAGCAGATTTGGACTACATATGGTCTGTATGTGTAGGAAACACCGTTCTTTTGTTCTGGGCACACTCAGATTACCAGCTGTATTAGAGACTCTAGAAAGCAAGAGCATGCTTCTTGCTCTAAAGCAGAGTGTGATCCATGGATGAGAACTATGCTGTGTGTTTCCATTCAGAAATGGAGTTAAATCCCAGGCTCTGAGTCTTCCTACAAGGAAGACTTCGTTTCAGGTAAGGGCAGTCACTTTTCAGCTCAAACGAACTGCATCGTTCACGAAGCTCACATGTTTCTCATCTTAACTGACAAGCATTGGATGTTAGAGGACCAGTGCTTTGTATCAGTTTCAGAAGCAGAGTTGAACTAGATATGGTCTGTATGTGTAGGAAACACCGTTCTTTTGTTCTCAGCACACACACGTTTCCTGCTCTCTTAGAGACTCTAGAAAGCAAGAGCGTGCTTCTTGTTCTAAAGCAGAGTGTGATCAATGGATGATTACACTGCTGTGTGTTTCACTTCAGAAATGGAGTTAAATCCCAGGCTCTGAGTCTTCCTACAAGCAGGACTTCGATTCAGGTAAGGACAGTCACTTTTCTGCTGAAACGAACTACATCGTTCACGAAGCTCACACGTTTCTCATCTTAACAGACAAGCATGGATGTTAGAGGGTCAGTGCTTTGTATCAGTTTCAGAAGTAGATTTGGACTACATATGGTCTGTATGTGTAGGACACATCGTTCTTTTGTTCTGGGCACACTCATATTACCTGCTATATTAGAGACTCTAAAAGCAAGAGCGTGCTTCTCGCTCTAAAGCAGAGTGTGTTCCATGGATGAGAAAAATGCTGTGTGTTTCCTTTCAGAAATGGAGTTAAATCCCAGGCTCTGTGTCTTACTACAAGCAAGACTTCGTTTCAGGTATGGGCAGACACTTTTCAGTTCAAAAGAACTACATCATTCACAAAGCTCACACGTTTCTCATCTTAACTGACAAGCATAGGATGTTAGATGACCAGTGCTCTGTATCAGTTTCAGAAGCAGAGTTGTACTAGATATGGTCCGTATGTGTAGGAAACTTCGTTCTTTTGTTCTCAGCACACTCACGTTTCCTGCTGTCTTAGAGACTTTAGAAAGCAAGAGCGTGCTTCTCGCTCTAAAGCAGAGTGTGATCCATGGATGAGAACTATGCTGTGTGTTTCCCTTCAGAAATGGAGTTAAATCCCAGGCTCTGTGTCTTCCTACAAGCAAGACATCGTTTCAGGTAAGGGCAGTCACATTTCAGCTCAAACGAACTACATCGTTCACTGAGCTCACACATTTCTCTTCTTAACAGACAAGCATTGGATGTTAGAGGACCAGTGCTTTGTATCAGTTTAAGAAAGAGAGTTGGACTAGATATGTTCCGTATGTGTAGGAAACACCGTTCTTTTGTTCTCAGCACACTCACTTTTCCTGCTGTCTTAGAGACTCTAAAAAACAAGAGCGTGCTTCTTGTTCTAAAGCAGAGTGTGATCAATGGATGAGAACACTGCTGTGTGTTTCACTTCAGAAATGGAGTTAAATCCCAGGCTCTGAGTCTTCCTACAAGCAAGACTTCGTTACAGGTAAGGGCAGTCACTTTTCAGTTCAAAGAAACTACACCATTCTCAAAGCTCACGCGTTTCTCATCTTAACTGACAAGCATTGGATGTTAGAGGACCAGTGCTTTGTGTCAGTTTCAGAAACAGAGTTGGACTAGATATGGTCCATATGTGTAGGAAACACCGTTCTTTTGTTCTGGGCACACTCAGATTACCAGCTGTATTAGAGACTCTAGAAAGCAAGAGCATGCTTCTTGCTCTAAAGCAGAGTGTGATCCATGGATGAGAACTATGCTGTGTGTTTCCATTCAGAAATGGAGTTAAATCCCAGGCTCTGAGTCTTCCTACAAGGAAGACTTCGTTTCAGGTAAGGGCAGTCACTTTTCAGCTCAAACGAACTGCATCGTTCACGAAGCTCACATGTTTCTCATCTTAACTGACAAGCATTGGATGTTAGAGGACCAGTGCTTTGTATCAGTTTCAGAAGCAGAGTTGAACTAGATATGGTCTGTATGTGTAGGAAACACCGTTCTTTTGTTCTCAGCACACACACGTTTCCTGCTCTCTTAGAGACTCTAGAAAGCAAGAGCGTGCTTCTTGTTCTAAAGCAGAGTGTGATCAATGGATGATTACACTGCTGTGTGTTTCACTTCAGAAATGGAGTTAAATCCCAGGCTCTGAGTCTTCCTACAAGCAAGACTTCGTTACAGGTAAGGGCAGTCACTTTTCAGTTCAAACGAACTGCATCATTCTCAAAACTCACACGTTTCTCATCTTAACTGACAAACATTGGATGTTAGAGGACCAGTGCTTTGTATGAGTTTCAGAAGCAGATTTGGACTACATATGGTCTGTATGTGTAGGAAACACCGTTCTTTTGTTCTGGGCACACTCAGATTACCAGCTGTATTAGAGACTCTAGAAAGCAAGAGCATGCTTCTTGCTCTAAAGCAGAGTGTGATCCATGGATGAGAACTATGCTGTGTGTTTCCATTCAGAAATGGAGTTAAATCCCAGGCTCTGAGTCTTCCTACAAGGAAGACTTCGTTTCAGGTAAGGGCAGTCACTTTTCAGCTCAAACGAACTGCATCGTTCACGAAGCTCACATGTTTCTCATCTTAACTGACAAGCATTGGATGTTAGAGGACCAGTGCTTTGTATCAGTTTCAGAAGCAGAGTTGAACTAGATATGGTCTGTATGTGTAGGAAACACCGTTCTTTTGTTCTCAGCACACACACGTTTCCTGCTCTCTTAGAGACTCTAGAAAGCAAGAGCGTGCTTCTTGTTCTAAAGCAGAGTGTGATCAATGGATGATTACACTGCTGTGTGTTTCACTTCAGAAATGGAGTTAAATCCCAGGCTCTGAGTCTTCCTACAAGCAGGACTTCGATTCAGGTAAGGACAGTCACTTTTCTGCTGAAACGAACTACATCGTTCACGAAGCTCACACGTTTCTCATCTTAACAGACAAGCATGGATGTTAGAGGGTCAGTGCTTTGTATCAGTTTCAGAAGTAGATTTGGACTACATATGGTCTGTATGTGTAGGACACATCGTTCTTTTGTTCTGGGCACACTCATATTACCTGCTATATTAGAGACTCTAAAAGCAAGAGCGTGCTTCTCGCTCTAAAGCAGAGTGTGTTCCATGGATGAGAAAAATGCTGTGTGTTTCCTTTCAGAAATGGAGTTAAATCCCAGGCTCTGTGTCTTACTACAAGCAAGACTTCGTTTCAGGTATGGGCAGACACTTTTCAGTTCAAAAGAACTACATCATTCACAAAGCTCACACGTTTCTCATCTTAACTGACAAGCATAGGATGTTAGATGACCAGTGCTCTGTATCAGTTTCAGAAGCAGAGTTGTACTAGATATGGTCCGTATGTGTAGGAAACTTCGTTCTTTTGTTCTCAGCACACTCACGTTTCCTGCTGTCTTAGAGACTTTAGAAAGCAAGAGCGTGCTTCTCGCTCTAAAGCAGAGTGTGATCCATGGATGAGAACTATGCTGTGTGTTTCCCTTCAGAAATGGAGTTAAATCCCAGGCTCTGTGTCTTCCTACAAGCAAGACTTCGTTTCAGGTAAGGGCAGTCACATTTCAGCTCAAACGAACTACATCGTTCACTGAGCTCACACATTTCTCTTCTTAACAGACAAGCATTGGATGTTAGAGGACCAGTGCTTTGTATCAGTTTAAGAAAGAGAGTTGGACTAGATATGTTCCGTATGTGTAGGAAACACCGTTCTTTTGTTCTCAGCACACTCACTTTTCCTGCTGTCTTAGAGACTCTAAAAAACAAGAGCGTGCTTCTTGTTCTAAAGCAGAGTGTGATCAATGGATGAGAACACTGCTGTGTGTTTCACTTCAGAAATGGAGTTAAATCCCAGGCTCTGAGTCTTCCTACAAGCAAGACTTCGTTACAGGTAAGGGCAGTCACTTTTCAGTTCAAAGAAACTACACCATTCTCAAAGCTCACGCGTTTCTCATCTTAACTGACAAGCATTGGATGTTAGAGGACCAGTGCTTTGTGTCAGTTTCAGAAACAGAGTTGGACTAGATATGGTCCATATGTGTAGGAAACACCGTTCTTTTGTTCTCAGCGCACTCACGTTTCCTGCTGTCTTAGAGACTTTAGAAAGCAAGAGCGTGCTTCTCGCTCTAAAGCAGAGTGTGATCCATAGATGAGAACTATGCTGTGTGTTTCCCTTCAGAAATGGAGTTAAATCCAAGGCTCGGTGTCTTCCTACAAGCAGGACTTCGATTCAGGTAAGGACAGTCACTTTTCTGCTCAAACGAACTACATCGTTCACGAAGCTCACACGTTTCTCA
This sequence comes from Onychomys leucogaster, assembly GCA_949786385.1. Lineage (NCBI taxonomy): Eukaryota > Metazoa > Chordata > Mammalia > Rodentia > Cricetidae > Onychomys > Onychomys leucogaster. The sequence goes on along the minus strand of CATKUP010000038.1, from coordinate 760,079 downwards.
TCTTAACAGACAAGCATGGATGTTAGAGGGTCAGTGCTTTGTATCAGTTTCAGAAGCAGATTTGGACTACATATGGTCTGTATGTGTAGGAAACACCGTTCTTTTGTTCTGGGCACACTCAGATTACCTGCTGTATTAGAGACTCTAGAAAGCAAGAGCATGCTTCTTGCTCTAAAGCAGAGTGTGATCCGTGGATGAGAACTATGCTGTGTGTTTCCATTCAGAAATGGAGTTAAATCCCAGGCTCTGTGTCTTCCTACAAGCAAGACTTCGTTTCAGGTAACAGCAGTCACTTTTCAGCTCAAACGAACTACATCTTTCACTGAGCTCACACATTTCTCTTCTTAACAGACAAGCATTGGATGTTAGAGGACCAGTGCTTTGTATCAGTTTAAGAAGGAGAGTTGGAGTAGATATGGTCCGTATGTGTAGGAAACACCGTTCTTTTGTTCTCAGCACACTCACGTTTCCTGCTGTCTTAGAGACTCTAGAAAGCAAGAGCGTGCTTCTTGTTCTAAAGCAGAGTGTGATCAATGGATGAGAACACTGCTGTGTGTTTCACTTCAGAAATGGAGTTAAATCCCAGGCTCTGAGTCTTCCTACAAGCAAGACTTCGTTACAGGTAAGGGCAATCACTTTTCAGTTCAAAGGAACTACATCATTCTCAAAACTCACACGTTTCTCATCTTAACTGACAAGCATTGGATGTTAGAGGACCAGTGCTTTGTATCAGTTTCAGAAGCAGAGTTTGACTAGATATGGTCCGTATGGGTAGGAAACACCGTTCTTTTGTTCTCAGCATTCTCACGTTTCCTGCTGTCTTAGAGACTTTAGAAAGCAAGAGCGTGCTTCTCGCTCTAAAGCAGAGTGTTATCCATGGATGAGAACTATGCTGTGTGTTTCCCTTCTGAAATGGAGTTAAATCCCAGGCTCTGTGTCTTCTTACAAGGAAGACTTCGTTTCAGGTAAGGGCAGTCACTTTTCAGCTCAAACAAACTACATCGTTCACGGAGCTCACATGTTTCTCATCTTATCTGACAAGCATTGGATGTTAGAGGGTCAGTGCTTTGTATCAGTTTCAGAAGCAGATTTGGACTACATATGGTCTGTATGTGTAGGAAACACCGTTCTTTTGTTCTGGGCACACTCAGATTACCTGCTGTATTAGAGACTCTAGAATGCAAGAGCATGCTTCTTGCTCTAAAGCAGAGTGTGATCCATGGATGAGAACTATGCTGTGTGTTTCCATTCAGAAATGGAGTTAAATCCCAGGCTCTGTGTCTTCCTACAAGCAAGACTTCGTTTCAGGTAAGGGCAGTCACTTTTCAGCTCAAACGAACTGCATCGTTCACAAAGCTCACACGTTTCTCATCTTAACTGACAAGCATTGGATGTTAGAGGACCAGTGCTTTGTATCAGTTTCAGAAGCAGAGTTGAACTAGATATGGTCTGTATGTGTAGGAAACACCGTTCTTTTGTTCTCAGCACACACACGTTTCCTGCTGTCTTAGAGACTCTAGAAAGCAAGAGCGTGCTTCTTGTTCTAAAGCAGAGTGTGATCAATGGATGATTACACTGCTGTGTGTTTCACTTCAGAAATGGAGTTAAACCCCAGGCTCTGAGTCTTCCTACAAGCAGGACTTCGATTCAGGTAAGGACAGTCACTTATCTGCTGAAACGAACTACATCGTTCACGAAGCTCACACGTTTCTCATCTTAACAGACAAGCATGGATGTTAGAGGGTCAGTGCTTTGTATCAGTTTCAGAAGTAGATTTGGACTATATATGGTCTGTATGTGTAGGAAACACCGTTCTTTTGTTCTGGGCACACTCAGATTACCTGCTATATTCGAGACTCTAAAAGCAAGAGCGTGCTTCTCGCTCTAAAGCAGAGTGTGTTCCATGAATGAGAAAAATGCTGTGTGTTTCCTTTCAGAAATGGAGTTAAATCCCAGGCTCTGTGTCTTACTACAAGCAAGACTTCGTTTCAGGTATGGGCAGACACTTTTCAGTTCAAAAGAACTACATCATTCACAAAGCTCACACGTTTCTCATCTTAACTGACAAGCATAGGATGTTAGATGACCAGTGCTCTGTATCAGTTTCAGAAGCAGAGTTGTACTAGATATGGTCCGTATGTGTAGGAAACATCGTTCTTTTGTTCTCAGCACACTCACGTTTCCTGCTGTCTTAGAGACTTTAGAAAGCAAGAGCGTGCTTCTCGCTCTAAAGCAGAGTGTGATCCATGGATGAGAACTATGCTGTGTGTTTCCCTTCAGAAATGGAGTTAAATCCCAGGCTCTGTGTCTTCCTACAAGCAAGACTTCGTTTCAGGTAAGGGCAGTCACATTTCAGCTCAAACGAACTACATCGTTCACTGAGCTCACACATTTCTCTTCTTAACAGACAAGCATTGGATGTTAGAGGACCAGTGCTTTGTATCAGTTTAAGAAAGAGAGTTGGACTAGATATGTTCCGTATGTGTAGGAAACACCGTTCTTTTGTTCTCAGCACACTCACTTTTCCTGCTGTCTTAGAGACTCTAAAAAACAAGAGCGTGCTTCTTGTTCTAAAGCAGAGTGTGATCAATGGATGAGAACACTGCTGTGTGTTTCACTTCAGAAATGGAGTTAAATCCCAGGCTCTGAGTCTTCCTACAAGCAAGACTTCGTTACAGGTAAGGGCAGTCACTTTTCAGTTCAAAGAAACTACACCATTCTCAAAGCTCACGCGTTTCTCATCTTAAATGACAAGCATTGGATGTTAGAGGACCAGTGCTTTGTGTCAGTTTCAGAAACAGAGTTGGACTAGATATGGTCCATATGTGTAGGAAACACCGTTCTTTTGTTCTCAGCGCACTCACGTTTCCTGCTGTCTTAGAGACTTTAGAAAGCAAGAGCGTGCTTCTCGCTCTAAAGCAGAGTGTGATCCATGGATGAGAACTATGCTGTGTGTTTCCCTTCAGAAATGGAGTTAAATCACAGACTGTGTGTCTTCCTACAAGCAAGACTTCGTTTAAGGTAAGGGCGGTCACTTTTCTGCTCAAACGAACTAAATCGTTCATGAAGCTCACACGTTTCCCATCTTAACTGACAAGCATTGGATGTTAGAGGACCAGTGCTTTGTATCAGTTTCAGAAGAAGAGTTGGACTACATATGGTCCGTATGGTTAGGAAACTCCGTTCTTTTGTTCTGGGCACACTCAGATTTCCTGCTGTATTAGAGACTCTAGAAAGCAAGAGCATGCTTCTTGCTCTAAAGCAGAGTGTGATCCATGGATGAGAAATATGCTGTGTGTTTCCATTCAGAAATGGAGTTAAATCCCAGGCTCTGTGTCTTCCTACAAGCAAGACTTCGTTTCAGGTAAGGGCAGTCACTTTTCAGCTCAAAGGAACTACATCGTTCACGAAGCTCACACGTTTCTCATCTTAACAGACAAGCATTGGATGTTAGAGGACCAGTGCTTTGTATCAGTTTCAGAAGCAGAGTTGAACTAGATATGGTCAGTATGTGTAGGAAACACCATTCTTTTGTTCTCAGCACACACGTTTCCTGCTGTCTTAGAGACTCTAGAAAGCAAGAGCGTGCTTCTTGTTCTAAAGCAGAGTGTGATCAATGGATGATTACACTGCTGTGTGTTTCACTTCAGAAATGGAGTTAAATCCCAGGCTCTGAATCTTTCTACAAGCAAGACTTCAATTCAGGTAAGGGCAGTCACTTTTCTGCTCAAACGATCTTCATTGTTCACAAAGCTCACACGTTTCTCATCTTAACTGACAAGCATTGGATGTTAGAGGTACAGTGCTTTGTATCAGTTTCAGAAGCAGATTTGGACTACATATGGTCTGTATGTGTAGGAAACACCGTTCTTTTGTTCTGGGCACACTCAGAATACCTGCTATATTAGAGACTCTAAAAGCAAGAGCGTGCTTCTCGCTCCAAAGCAGAGTGTGATCCATGGATGAGAAAAATGATGTGTGTTTCCCTTCAGAAATGGAGTTAAATCCCAGGCTCTGTGTCTTCCTACAAGCAAGACTTCGTTTCAGGTAAGGGCAGTCAATTTTCAGTTCAAAGGAACTACATCATTCACAAAACTCACACGTTTCTCATCTTAACTGACAAGCATAGGATGTTAGAGAACCAGTGCTTTGTATCAGTTTCAGAAGCAGAGTTGGACTAGATATGGTCCCTATGTTTAGGAAACACCGTTCTTTTGTTCTCAGCAAAATCACGTTTCCTGCTGTGTTAGAGACTCTAGAAAGCAAGAGCGTGCTTCTTGTTCTAAAGCAGAGCATGATCAATGGATGAGAACACTGCTGTGTGTTTCACTTCAGAAATGGACTTAAATCCCAGGCTCTGAGTCTTCCTACAAGCAAGACTTCCTTTAAGGTAAGGGCAGTCACTTTTCTGCTCAAACGAACTACATCGTTCATGAAGCTCACACGTTTCCCATCTTAACTTACAAGCATAGGATGTGAGAGGACCAGTGCTTTGTATCAATTTCAGAAGCAGAGTTGGACTAGATATGTTCCGTATGGGTAGGAGACACCGTTCTTTTGTTCTCAGCACACTCACGTTTCCTGCTGTCTTAGAGACTTTAGAAAGCAAGAGCGTGCTTCTCGCTCTAAAGCAGAGTGTGATCCATAGATGAGAACTATGCTGTGTGTTTCCCTTCAGAAATGGAGTTAAATCCAAGGCTCGGTGTCTTCCTACAAGCAGGACTTCGATTCAGGTAAGGACAGTCACTGTTCTGCTCAAACGAACTACATCGTTCACGAAGCTCACACGTTTCTCCTCTTAACAGACAAGCATTGGATGTTAGAGGACCAGTGCTTTGTATCAGTTTCAGAAGAAGAGTTGGACGACATATGGTCCGTATGGTTAGGAAACTCCGTTCTTTTGTTCTGGGCACACTCAGATTTCCTGCTGTATTAGAGACTCTAGAAAGCAAGAGCATGCTTCTTGCTCTAAAGCAGAGTGTGATCCGTGGATGAGAACTATGCTGTGTGTTTCCATTCAGAAATGGAGTTAAATCCCAGGCTCTGTGTCTTCCTACAAGCAAGACTTCGTTTCAGGTAAGGGCAGTCACTTTTCAGCTCAAACGAACTGCATCGTTCACGAAGCTCACACATTTCTCATCTTAACTGACAAGCATTGGATGTTAGAGGACCAGTGCTTTGTATCAGTTTCAGAAGCAGAGTTGAACTCGATATGGTCTGTATGTGTAGGAAACACCGTTCTTTTGTTCTCAGCACACACACGTTTCCTGCTGTCTTAGAGACTCTAGAAAGCAAGATCGTGCTTCTTGTTCAAAAGCAGAGTGTGATCAATGGATGATTACACTGCTGTGTGTTTCACTTCAGAAATGGAGATAAATCCCAGGCTCTGAGTCTTCCTACTAGCAAGACTTAGTTTCAGGTAACGGCAGTCACTTTTCAGCTCAAACGAACTACATCTTTCACTGAGCTCACACATTTCTCTTCTTAACAGACAAGCATTGGATGTTAGAGGACCAGTGCTTTGTATCAGTTTAAGAAGGAGAGTTGGACTAGATATGGTCCGTATGTGTAGGAAACACCGTTCTTTTGTTCTCAGCACACTCACGTTTCCTGCTGTCTTAGAGACTCTAGAAAGCAAGAGCGTGCTTCTTGTTCTAAAGCAGAGTGTGATCAATGGATGAGAACACTGCTGTGTGTTTCACTTCAGAAATGGAGTTAAATCCCAGGCTCTGAGTCTTCCTACAAGCAAGACTTCGTTACAGGTATGGGCAATCACTTTTCAGTTCAAACGAACTACATCATTCTCAAAACTCACACGTTTCTCATCTTAACAGACAAGCATTGGATGTTAGAGGACCAGTGCTTTGTATCAGTTTCAGAAGCAGAGTTTGACTAGATATGGTCCGTATGGGTAGGAAACACGGTTCTTTTGTTCTCAGCACACTCACGTTTCCTGCTGTCTTAGAGACTTTAGAAAGCAAGAGCGTGCTTCTCGCTCTAAAGCAGAGTGTGATCCATGGATGAGAACTATGCTGTGTGTTTCCATTCAGAAATGGAGTTAAATCCCAGGCTCTGTGTCTTCCTACAAGCAAGACTTCGTTTCAGGTAAGGGCAGTCACTTTTCAGCTCAAACGAACTGCATCGTTCACGAAGCTCACATGTTTCTCATCTTAACTGACAAGCATTGGATGTTAGAGGACCAGTGCTTTGTATCAGTTTCAGAAGCAGAGTTGAACTAGATATGGTCTGTATGTGTAGGAAACACCGTTCTTTTGTTCTCAGCACACACACGTTTCCTGCTCTCTTAGAGACTCTAGAAAGCAAGAGCGTGCTTCTTGTTCTAAAGCAGAGTGTGATCAATGGATGATTACACTGCTGTGTGTTTCACTTCAGAAATGGAGTTAAATCCCAGGCTCTGAGTCTTCCTACAAGCAGGACTTCGATTCAGGTAAGGACAGTCACTTTTCTGCTGAAACGAACTACATCGTTCACGAAGCTCACACGTTTCTCATCTTAACAGACAAGCATGGATGTTAGAGGGTCAGTGCTTTGCATCAGTTTCAGAAGTAGATTTGGACTATATATGGTCTGTATGTGTAGGAAACACCGTTCTTTTGTTCTGGGCACACTCAGATTACCTGCTATATTAGAGACTCTAAAAGCAAGAGCGTGCTTCTCGCTCTAAAGCAGAGTGTGTTCCATGGATGAGAAAAATGCTGTGTGTTTCCTTTCAGAAATGGAGTTAAATCCCAGGCTCTGTGTCTTCCTACAAGCAAGACTTCGTTTCAGGTAAGGGCAGTCACTTTTCAGTTCAAAAGAACTACATCATTCACAAAGCTCACACGTTTCTCATCTTAACTGACAAGCATAGGATGTTAGATGACCAGTGCTCTGTATCAGTTTCAGAAGCAGAGTTGTACTAGATATGGTCCGTATGTGTAGGAAACATCGTTCTTTTGTTCTCAGCACACTCATGTTTCCTGCTGTCTTAGAGACTTTAGAAAGCAAGAGCGTGCTTCTCGCTCTAAAGCAGAGTGTGATCCATGGATGAGAACTATGCTGTGTGTTTCCCTTCAGAAATGGAGTTAAATCCCAGGCTCTGTGTCTTCCTACAAGCAAGACTTCTTTTCAGGTAAGGGCAGTCACTTTTTAGCTCAAACGAACTACATCGTTCACTGAGCTCAAACATTTCTCTTCTTAACAGACAAGCATTGGATGTTAGAGGACCAGTGCTTTGTATCAGTTTAAGAAAGAGAGTTGGACTAGATATGGTCTGTATGTGTAGGAAACACCGTTCTTTTGTTCTCAGCACACTCACTTTTCCTGCTGTCTTAGAGACTCTAGAAAGCAAGAGCGTGCTTCTTGTTCTAAAGCAGAGTGTGATCAATGGATGAGAACACTGCTGTGTGTTTCACTTCAGAAATGGAGTTAAATCCCAGGCTCTGAGTCTTCCTACAAGCAAGACTTCGTTACAGGTAAGGGCAGTCACTTTTCAGTTCAAAGGAACTACACCATTCTCAAAGCTCACGCGTTTCTCATCTTAACTGACAAGCATTGGATGTTAGAGGACCAGTGCTTCGTGTCAGTTTCAGAAACAGAGTTGGACTAGATATGGTCCATATGTGTAGGAAATACCGTTCTTTTGTTCTCAGCGCACTCACGTTTCCTGCTGTCTTAGAGACTTTAGAAAGCAAGAGCATGCTTCTCGCTCTAAAGCAGAGTGTGATCCATGGATGAGAACTATGCTGTGTGTTTCCCTTCTGAAATAGAGTTAAATCACAGACTGTGTGTCTTCCTACAAGCAAGACTTCGTTTAAGGTAAGGGCAGTCACTTTTCTGCTCAAACGAACTAAATCGTTCATGAAGCTCACACGTTTCCCATCTTAACTGACAAGCATTGGATGTTAGAGGACCAGTGCTTTGTATCAGTTTCAGAAGAAGAGTTGGACTACATATGGTCCGTATGGTTAGGAAACTCCGTTCTTTTGTTCTGGGCACACTCAGATTTCCTGCTGTATTAGAGACTCTAGAAAGCAAGAGCATGCTTCTTGCTCTAAAGCAGAGTGTGATGCGTGGATGAGAACTATGCTGTGTGTTTCCCTTCAGAAATGGAGTTAAATCCCAGTCTCTGTGTCTTCCTACAAGAAAGACTTCGTTTCAGGTAAGGGCAGTCACTTTTCAGCTCAAACGAACTACATCATTCTCAATGCTCACACGTTTCTCCTCTTAACAGACAAGCATGGATGTTAGAGGGTCAGTGCTTTGTATCAGTTTCAGAAGCAGATTTAGACTACATATGGTCTGTATGTGTAGGAAACACCGTTCTTTTGTTCTGGGCACACTCAGATTACCTGCTATATTAGAGACTGTAAAAGCAAGAGCGTGCTTCTCGCTCTAAAGCAGAGTGTGATGCGTGGATGAGAACTATGCTGTGTGTTTCCCTTCAGAAATGGAGTTAAATCCCAGTCTCTGTGTCTTCCTACAAGAAAGACTTCGTTTCAGGTAAGGGCAGTCACTTTTCAGCTCAAACGAACTACATCGTTCACGGAGCTCACACGTTTCTCATCTTAACAGATAAGCATTGGATGTTAGAGGACCAGTGCTTTGTATCAGTTTAAGAAGCAGAGTTGGACTAGATATGGTCCGTATGTGTAGGAAACACCGTTCTTTTGTTCTCAGCAAAATCACGTTTCCTGCTGTGTTAGAGATTCTAGAAAGCAAGAGCGTGCTTCTTGTTCTAAAGCAGAGCATGATAAATGGATGAGAACACTGCTGTGTGTTTCACTTCAGAAATGGAGTTAAATCCCAGGCTCTGAGTCTTCCTACAAGCAAGACTTCGTTACAGGTAAGGGCAGTCACTTTTCAGCTCAAACAAACTACATCGTTCACGGAGCTCACACGTTGCTCATCTTATCTGACAAGCATTGGATGTTAGAGGGTCAGTGCTTTGATTCAGTTTCAGAAGCAGATTTGGACTACATATGGTCTGTATGTGTAGGAAACTCCGTTCTTTTGTTCTCAGCACACACACTTTTCCTGCTGTCTTAGAGACTCTAGAAAGCAAGAGCGTGCTTCTTGTTCTAAAGCAGAGTGTGATCAATGGATGATTACACTGCTGTGTGTTTCACTTCAGAAATGGAGTTAAATCCCAGGCTCTGAGTCTTCCTACAAGCAGGACTTCGATTCAGGTAAGGACAGTCACTTTTCTGCTGAAACGAACTACATCGTTCACGAAGCTCACACGTTTCTCATCTTAACAGACAAGCATGGATGTTAGAGGGTCAGTGCTTTGTATCAGTTTCAGAAGTAGATTTGGACTATATATGGTCTGTATGTGTAGGAAACACCGTTCTTTTGTTCTGGGCACACTCAGATTACCTGCTATATTAGAGACTCTAAAAGCAAGAGCGTGCTTCTCGCTCTAAAGCAGAGTGTGTTCCATGGATGAGAAAAATGCTGTGTGTTTCCTTTCAGAAATGGAGTTAAATCCCAGGCTCTGTGTCTTACTACAAGCAAGACTTCGTTTCAGGTATGGGCAGACACTTTTCAGTTCAAAAGAACTACATCATTCACAAAGCTCACACGTTTCTCATCTTAACTGACAAGCATAGGATGTTAGATGACCAGTGCTCTGTATCAGTTTCAGAAGCAGAGTTGTACTAGATATGGTCCGTATGTGTAGGAAACATCGTTCTTTTGTTCTCAGCACACTCCTGTTTCCTGCTGTCTTAGAGACTTTAGAAAGCAAGAGCGTGCTTCTCGCTCTAAAGCAGAGTGTGATCCATGGATGAGAACTATGCTGTGTGTTTCCCTTCAGAAATGGAGTTAAATCCCAGGCTCTGTGTCTTCCTACAAGCAAGACTTCTTTTCAGGTAAGGGCAGTCACTTTTCAGCTCAAACGAACTACATCGTTCACTGAGCTCAAACATTTCTCTTCTTAACAGACAAGCATTGGATGTTAGAGGACCAGTGCTTTGTATCAGTTTAAGAAAGAGAGTTGGACTAGATATGGTCCGTATGTGTAGGAAACACCGTTCTTTTGTTCTCAGCACACTCACTTTTCCTGCTGTCTTAGAGACTCTAGAAAGCAAGAGCGTGCTTCTTGTTCTAAAGCAGAGTGTGATCAATGGATGAGAACACTGCTGTGTGTTTCACTTCAGAAATGGAGTTAAATCCCAGGCTCTGAGTCTTCCTACAAGCAAGACTTCGTTACAGGTAAGGGCAGTCACTTTTCAGTTCAAAGGAACTACACCATTCTCAAAGCTCACGCGTTTCTCATCTTAACTGACAAGCATTGGATGTTAGAGGACCAGTGCTTCGTGTCAGTTTCAGAAACAGAGTTGGACTAGATATGGTCCATATGTGTAGGAAATACCGTTCTTTTGTTCTCAGCGCACTCACGTTTCCTGCTGTCTTAGAGAATTTAGAAAGCAAGAGCGTGCTTCTCGCTCTAAAGCAGAGTGTGATCCATGGATGAGAACTATGTTGTGTGTTTCCCTTCAGAAATGGAGTTAAATCACAGACTGTGTGTCCTCCTACAAGCAAGACTTCGTTTAAGGTAAGGGCAGTCACTTTTCTGCTCAAACGAACTAAATCGTTCATGAAGCTCACACGTTTCCCATCTTAACTGACAAGCATTGGATGTTAGAGGACCAGTGCTTTGTATCAGTTTCAGAAGAAGAGTTGGACTACATATGGTCCGTATGGTTAGGAAACTCCGTTCTTTTGTTCTGGGCACACTCAGATTTCCTGCTGTATTAGAGACTCTAGAAAGCAAGAGCATGCTTCTTGCTCTAAAGCAGAGTGTGATGCGTGGATGAGAACTATGCTGTGTGTTTCCCTTCAGAAATGGAGTTAAATCCCAGTCTCTGTGTCTTCCTACAAGAAAGACTTCGTTTCAGGTAAGGGCAGTCACTTTTCAGCTCAAACGAACTACATCATTCTCAATGCTCACACGTTTCTCCTCTTAACAGACAAGCATGGATGTTAGAGGGTCAGTGCTTTGTATCAGTTTCAGAAGCAGATTTAGACTACATATGGTCTGTATGTGTAGGAAACACCGTTCTTTTGTTCTGGGCACACTCAGATTACCTGCTATATTAGAGACTGTAAAAGCAAGAGCGTGCTTCTCGCTCTAAAGCAGAGTGTGATGCGTGGATGAGAACTATGCTGTGTGTTTCCCTTCAGAAATGGAGTTAAATCCCAGTCTCTGTGTCTTCCTACAAGAAAGACTTCGTTTCAGGTAAGGGCAGTCACTTTTCAGCTCAAACGAACTACATCGTTCACGGAGCTCACACGTTTCTCATCTTAACAGATAAGCATTGGATGTTAGAGGACCAGTGCTTTGTATCAGTTTAAGAAGCAGAGTTGGACTAGATATGGTCCGTATGTGTAGGAAACACCGTTCTTTTGTTCTCAGCAAAATCACGTTTCCTGCTGTGTTAGAGATTCTAGAAAGCAAGAGCGTGCTTCTTGTTCTAAAGCAGAGCATGATAAATGGATGAGAACACTGCTGTGTGTTTCACTTCAGAAATGGAGTTAAATCCCAGGCTCTGAGTCTTCCTACAAGCAAGACTTCGTTACAGGTAAGGGCAATCACTTTTCAGTTCAAACGAACTACATCATTCTCAAAACTCACACGTTTCTCATCTTAACTGACAAGCATTGGATGTTAGAGGACCAGTGCTTTGTATCAGTTTCAGAAGCAGAGTTTGACTAGATATGGTCCGTATGGGTAGGAAACACCGTTCTTTTGTTCTCAGCACACTCACGTTTCCTGCTGTCTTAGAGACTTTAGAAAGCAAGAGCGTGCTTCTCGCTCTAAAGCAGAGTGTTATCCATGGATGAGAACTATGCTGTGTGTTTCCCTTCAGAAATGGAGTTAAATCCCAGGCTCTGTGTCTTCCTACAAGGAAGACTTCGTTTCAGGTAAGGGCAGTCACTTTTCAGCTCAAACAAACTACATCGTTCACGGAGCTCACACGTTGCTCATCTTATCTGACAAGCATTGGATGTTAGAGGGTCAGTGCTTTGATTCAGTTTCAGAAGCAGATTTGGACTACATATGGTCTGTATGTGTAGGAAACTCCGTTCTTTTGTTCTCAGCACACACACTTTTCCTGCTGTCTTAGAGACTCTAGAAAGCAAGAGCGTGCTTCTTGTTCTAAAGCAGAGTGTGATCAATGGATGATTACACTGCTGTGTGTTTCACTTCAGAAATGGAGTTAAATCCCAGGCTCTGAGTCTTCCTACAAGCAGGACTTCGATTCAGGTAAGGACAGTCACTTTTCTGCTGAAACGAACTACATCGTTCACGAAGCTCACACGTTTCTCATCTTAACAGACAAGCATGGATGTTAGAGGGTCAGTGCTTTGTATCAGTTTCAGAAGTAGATTTGGACTATATATGGTCTGTATGTGTAGGAAACACCGTTCTTTTGTTCTGGGCACACTCAGATTACCTGCTATATTAGAGACTCTAAAAGCAAGAGCGTGCTTCTCGCTCTAAAGCAGAGTGTGTTCCATGGATGAGAAAAATGCTGTGTGTTTCCTTTCAGAAATGGAGTTAAATCCCAGGCTCTGTGTCTTACTACAAGCAAGACTTCGTTTCAGGTATGGGCAGACACTTTTCAGTTCAAAAGAACTACATCATTCACAAAGCTCACACGTTTCTCATCTTAACTGACAAGCATAGGATGTTAGATGACCAGTGCTCTGTATCAGTTTCAGAAGCAGAGTTGTACTAGATATGGTCCGTATGTGTAGGAAACATCGTTCTTTTGTTCTCAGCACACTCCTGTTTCCTGCTGTCTTAGAGACTTTAGAAAGCAAGAGCGTGCTTCTCGCTCTAAAGCAGAGTGTGATCCATGGATGAGAACTATGCTGTGTGTTTCCCTTCAGAAATGGAGTTAAATCCCAGGCTCTGTGTCTTCCTACAAGCAAGACTTCTTTTCAGGTAAGGGCAGTCACTTTTCAGCTCAAACGAACTACATCGTTCACTGAGCTCAAACATTTCTCTTCTTAACAGACAAGCATTGGATGTTAGATGACCACTGCTCTGTATCAGTTTCAGAAGCAAATTTGGACTACATATGGTCTGTATGTGTAGGAAACACCGTTCTTTTGTTCTGGGCACACTCAGATTACCTGCTGTATTAGAGACTCTAGAAAGCAAGAGCATGCTTCTTGCTCTAAAGCAGAGTGTGATCCATGGATGAGAACTATGCTGTGTGTTTCCATTCAGAAATGGAGTTAAATCCCAGGCTCTGTGTCTTCCTACAAGCAAGACTTCGTTTCAGGTAAGGGCAGTCACTTTTCAGCTCAAACGAACTGCATCGTTCACGAAGCTCACACGTTTCTCATCTTAACTGACAAGCATTGGATGTTAGAGGACCAGTGCTTTGTATCAGTTTCAGAAGCAGAGTTGAACTAGATATGGTCTGTATGTGTAGGAAACACCGTTCTTTTATTCTCAGCACACACACGTTTCCTGCTGTCTTAGAGACTCTAGAAAGCAAGAGCGTGCTTCTTGTTCTAAAGCAGAGTGTGATCAATTGATGATTACACTGCTGTGTGTTTCACTTCAGAAATGGAGTTAAATCCCAGGCTCTGAGTCTTCCTACAAGCAGGACTTCGATTCAGGTAAGGACAGTCACTTTTCTGCTGAAACGAACTACATCGTTCACGAAGCTCACACGTTTCTCATCTTAACAGACAAGCATGGATGTTAGAGGGTCAGTGCTTTGTATCAGTTTCAGAAGTAGATTTGGACTATATATGGTCTGTATGTGTAGGAAACACCGTTCTTTTGTTCTGGGCACACTCAGATTACCTGCTATATTAGAGACTCTAAAAGCAAGAGCGTGCTTCTCGCTCTAAAGCAGAGTGTGTTCCATGGATGAGAAAAATGCTGTGTGTTTCCTTTCAGAAATGGAGTTAAATCCCAGGCTCTGTGTCTTACTACAAGCAAGACTTCGTTTCAGGTATGGGCAGACACTTTTCAGTTCAAAAGAACTACATCATTCACAAAGCTCACACGTTTCTCATCTTAACTGACAAGCATAGCATGTTAGACGACCAGTGCTCTGTATCAGTTTCAGAAGCAGAGTTGTACTAGATATGGTCCGTATGTGTAGGAAACACCGTTTTTTTGTTCTCAGCACACTCACGTTTCCTGCTGTCTTAGAGACTCTAGAAAGCAAGAGCGTGCTTCTTGTTCTAAAGCAGAGTGTGATCAATGGATGAGAACACTGCTGTGTGTTTCACTTCAAAAATGGAGTTAAATCCCAGGCTCTGAGTCTTCCTACAAGCAAGACTTCGTTACAGGTAAGGGCAGTCACTTTTCTGTTCAAACGAACTGCATCATTCTCAAAACTCACACGTTTCTCATCTTAACTGACAAGGATTGGATGTTAGAGGACCAGTGCTTTGTATCAGTTTCAGAAGCAGATTTGGACTACATATGGTCTGTATGTGTAGGAAACACCGTTCTTTTGTTCTGGGCACACTCAGATTACCTGCTGTATTAGAGACTCTAGAAAGCAAGAGCATGCTTCTTGCTCTAAAGCAGAGTTTGATCCATGGATGAGAACTATGCTGTGTGTTTCCATTCATAAATGGAGTTAAATCCCAGTCTCTGTGTCTTCCTACAAGAAAGAGTTCGTTTCAGGTAAGGGCAGTCACTTTTCAGCTCAAACGAACTACATCATTCTCAATGCTCACACGTTTCTCCTCTTAACAGACAAGCATGGATGTTAGAGGGTCAGTGCTTTGTATCAGTTTCAGAAGCAGATTTAGACTACATATGGTCTGTATGTGTAGGAAACACCGTTCTTTTGTTCTGGGCACACTCAGATTACCTGCTATATTAGAGACTGTAAAAGCAAGAGCGTGCTTCTCGCTCTAAAGCAGAGTGTGATGCGTGGATGAGAACTATGCTGTGTGTTTCACTTCAGAAATGGAGTTAAATCCCAGGCTCTGAGTCTTCCTACAAGCAAGACTTCAATTCAGGTAAGGGCAGTAACTTTTCTGCTCAAACGAACTAAATCGTTCATGAAGCTCACACGTTTCCCATCTTAACTGACAAGCATTGGATGTTAGAGGACCAGTGCTTTGTATTAGTTTCAGAAGAAGAGTTGGACTACATATGGTCCGTATGGTTAGGAAACTCCGTTCTTTTGTTCTGGGCACACTCAGATTTCCTGCTGTATTAGAGACTCTAGAAAGCAAGAGCATGCTTCTTGCTCTAAAGCAGAGTTTGATCCATGGATGAGAAATATGCTGTGTGTTTCCATTCAGAAATGTAGTTAAATCCCAGGCTCTGTGTCTTCCTACAAGCAAGACTTCGTTTCAGGTAAGGGCAGTCACTTTTCAGCTCAAAGGAACTACATTGTTCACGAAGCTCACACATTTCTCATCATAACAGACAAGCATTGGATGTTAGAGGACCAGTGCTTTGTATCAGTTTCAGAAGCAGAGTTGAACTAGATATGGTCAGTATGTGTAGGAAACACCGTTCTTTTGTTCTCAGCACACTCACCTTTCCTGCTCTCTTAGAGACTTTAGAAAACAAGAGCGTGCTTCTCGCTCTAAAGCAGAGTGTGATCCATAGATGAGAACTATGCTGTGTGTTTCCCTTCAGAAATGGAGTTAAATACAAGGCTCGGTGTCTTCCTACAAGCAGGACTTCGTTTCAGGTAAGGACAGTCACTTTTCTGCTCAAAAGAACTACATCGTTCACGAAGCTCACACGTTTCTCATCTTAACAGACAAGCATGGATGTTAGAGGGTCAGTGCTTTGTATCAGTTTCAGAAGCAGATTTGGACTACATATGGTCTGTATGTGTAGGAAACACCGTTCTTTTGTTCTCAGCACACTAACGTTTCCTGCTGTCTTAGAGAATCTAGAAAGCAAGAGCGTGCTTCTTGCTCTAAAGCAGAGTGTGATCAATGAATGAGAACTCTGCTGTGTGTTTCTCTTCAGAAATGGAGTTGAATCCCAGGCTCTGTGTCTTCCTACAAGCAAGACTTCTTTTCAGGTAAGGGCAGTCACTTTTCAGCTCAAAAGAACTACATCGTTCACGAAGCTCACACGTTTCTCATCTTAACTGACAAGCATTGGATGTTAGAGGACCTGTGGTTTGTTTCTCTTTCAGAAGAAGTGTTAAACTAGATATGGTCCGTATTTTTAGGAAACACAATTCTTTTGTTATGAGCACAATCATGTTTCCTGCTTTATTAGAGACTGTAGAAAGGAAGAGCGTGGTTCTTACTCTATAGCAGAGTGTGATTCATGGATGAGAAGTGTGCTGTGTGTTTCCCTTCAGAAATGGAGTTAAATCCCAGGTTCTGTGTCTTCGTACAAGCAAGACTTCGTTTCAGGTAAGGGCAGTTACTTTACAGCTCAAACGAACTACATCATTCACCAAGCTCACACGTTTGTCATCTTAACTGACAAGCATTGGATGTTAGAGGACCTGTGGTTTGTTTCTCTTTCAGAAGAAATTTTAAACTAGATATGGTCCGTATTTTTAGGAAACACAATTCTTTTGTTATGAGGACAATTATGTTTCCTGCTGTAATAGAGACTCTAGAAAGCAAGAGCATTCTTCTTGCTCTAAAGCAGAATGGGATCCATGGATGCGAACTATGGTGTGTGTTTCCCTTCAGATATGGAGTTAAATCCCAGGCTCTGAGTCTTCCTACAAGCAAGGTTTCGTTTCAGGTAAGGGCAGTCACTTTTCAGCTAAAACAAACTACATCGTTCACGAAGCTCACACGTTTCTAATCTTAACTGACAAGCATTGTATGTTAGAGTACCTGTGGTTTGTTTCTCTTACAGAAGAAGTGTTAAACTAGGTATGGTCCGTATTTTTAGGAAACACAACTCTTTTGTTCTGAGCACACTCATGTTTCGTGCTGTATTAGAGACTCTAGAAAGAAATAGCGTGGTTCTTGCTCTAAAGCAGAGTGTTATCTATGGATGAGAACTCTGCTGTATGTTTCACTTCAAAAATGGAGTTAAATCCCAGGCTCTGAGTCTTCCTACAAGTGACACTTCATTTCAGGTAAGGGCAGTTACTTTACAGCTCAAATGAACTACATCGTTCACGAAGCTCCCACGTTTCTCATCTTAAATGACAAGCTTTGGATGTTAGAGGACCTGTGCTTTGTACCAATTTCAGAGGCAGAGTTGGCCTAGATATGGTCCGTATGTGTAGGGAACACCGTTCTCTTGTTCTCTGCACACTCATGTTTCCTGCTGTATTAGAGACTCTAGAAAGCAAGAGCGTGCTTCTTGCTCTAAAGCAAAGTGTGATCTATGGATGAGAACTCTGCTATGTGTTTCACTTCAGAAATGGAGTTAAATCCCAGGCTCTGAGTCTTCCTACAAGCAAGACTTCATTTCAGGTAAGGGCAGTCACTTTTCAGCTTATACTAACTACATCGTTCACGAAGCCCACTCGTTTCTCATCTTAAATGACAAGCATTGGATGTTAGAGGACCTGTGCTTGTATCAATACCAGAAGCAGAGTTGGACTAGATATGGTCTGTATGTGTAGGAAACGCCGTTCTATTGTTCTCAGCACACTCACGTTTCCTGCTGTCTTAGAGACTCTAGAAAGCAAGAGCGTGCTTCTTGCTCTAAAGCATAGTGTGATCAATGAATGAGAACTCTGCTGTGTTTTTCACTTCAGATATGGAGTTAAATCCCAGGCTCTGAGTCTTCCTACTAGAAAGACTTCACTGCAGGTAAGGGCAGTTACTTTACAACTCAAACGAACTACATCATTCATGAAGCTCACACGTTTCTCATTTTAAGTGACAATCATTGGATGTTAGAGGACCTGTGTTTGTTTCTCTTTCAGAAGCAGAGTTGAACTAGATATGGTCCGTATTTTTAGGAAACACAATTCTTTTGTTATGAGGACAATTATGTTTCCTGCTGTAATAGAGACTCTAGAAAGCAAGAGCATGCCTCTTGCTCTAAAGCAGAATGGGATCCATGGATGCGAACTATGGTGTGTGTTTCCCTTCAGATATGGAGTTAAATCCCAGGCTCTGAGTCTTCCTACAAGCAAGGTTTCGTTTCAGGTAAGGGCAGTCACTTTTCAGCTCAAACAAACTACATCGTTCACGAAGCTCACACGTTTCTAATCTTAACTGACAAGCATTGTATGTTAGAGTACCTGTGGTTTGTTTCTCTTACAGAAGAACTGTTAAACTAGGTATGGTCCGTATTTTTAGGAAACACAACTCTTTTGTTCTGAGCACACTCATGTTTCGTGCTGTATTAGAGACTCTAGAAAGAAATAGCGTGGTTCTTGCTCTAAAGCAGAGTGTTATCTATGGATGAGAACTCTGCTGTATGTTTCACTTCAAAAATGGAGTTAAATCCCAGGCTCTGAGTCTTCCTACAAGTGACACTTCATTTCAGGTAAGGGCAGTTACTTTACAGCTCAAATGAACTACATCGTTCACGAAGCTCCCACGTTTCTCATCTTAAATGACAAGCTTTGGATGTTAGAGGACCTGTGCTTTGTACCAATTTCAGAGGCAGAGTTGGCCTAGATATGGTCCGTATGTGTAGGGAACACCGTTCTCTTGTTCTCTGCACACTCATGTTTCCTGCTGTATTAGAGACTCTAGAAAGCAAGAGCGTGCTTCTTGCTCTAAAGCAAAGTGTGATCTATGGATGAGAACTCTGCTATGTGTTTCACTTCAGAAATGGAGTTAAATCCCAGGCTCTGAGTCTTCCTACAAGCAAGACTTCATTTCAGGTAAGGGCAGTCACTTTTCAGCTCATACTAACTGCATCGTTCACGAAGCCCACTCGTTTCTCATCTTAAATGACAAGCATTGGATGTTAGAGGACCTGTGCTTGTATCAATACCAGAAGCAGAGTTGGACTAGATATGGTCTGTATGTGTAGGAAACGCCGTTCTATTGTTCTCAGCACACTCACGTTTCCTGCTGTCTTAGAGACTCTAGAAAGCAAGAGCGTGCTTCTTGCTCTAAAGCATAGTGTGATCAATGAATGAGAACTCTGCTGTGTGTTTCACTTCAGAAATGGAGTTAAATCCCAGGCTCTGAGTCTTCCTACTAGAAAGAATTCACTTCAGGTAAGGGCAGTAACTTTACAACTCAAACGAACTACATCATTCATGAAGCTCACACGTTTCTCGGTTTTAATTGAAAAGCATTGGATGTTTCAGGACCTGTGCTTTGTGTCAGTTTCAGGATAAGAGTTGAACTAGATATGATCCGTATGTGTAGGAAAAACAGTTCATTTTTCTGAGAACAATCATGTTTCCTGCTTTATTAGAGACTCAAGAAAGGAAGAGCATGGTTCTTGCTCTAAAGCAGAGTGAGATTCATGGATGAGAACTGTGCTGTGTGTTTCCCTTCAGAAATGGAGTTAAATCCCAGGCTCTGTGTCTTCCTACAAGCAAGACTTCACTTCAGGTAAGGGAAGTTACTTTACAGCTCAAACGAACTACATCGTACAGGAAGCTCACAAGTTTCTCATTTTAAGTGACAATCATTGGATGTTAGAGGACCTGTATTTGTTTCTCTTTCAGAAGCAGAGTTGAACTAGATATGGTCCGTATTTTTAGGAAACACAATTCTTTTGTTATGAGGACAATTATGTTTCCTGCTGTAATAGAGACTCTAGAAAGCAAGAGCATGCCTCTTGCTCTAAAGCAGAATGGGATCCATGGATGCGAACTATGGTGTGTGTTTCCCTTCAGATATGGAGTTAAATCCCAGGCTCTGAGTCTTCCTACAAGCAAGGTTTCGTTTCAGGTAAGGGCAGTCACTTTTCAGCTCAAACAAACTACATCGTTCACGAAGCTCACACGTTTCTAATCTTAACTGACAAGCATTGTATGTTAGAGTACCTGTGGTTTGTTTCTCTTACAGAAGAAGTATTAAACTAGGTATGGTCCGTATTTTTAGGAAACACAACTCTTTTGTTCTGAGCACACTCATGTTTCGTGCTGTATTAGAGACTCTAGAAAGAAATAGCGTGGTTCTTGCTCTAAAGCAGAGTGTTATCTATGGATGAGAACTCTGCTGTATGTTTCACTTCAAAAATGGAGTTAAATCCCAGGCTCTGAGTCTTCCTACAAGTGACACTTCATTTCAGGTAAGAGCAGTTACTTTACAGCTCAAATGAACTACATCGTTCACGAAGCTCCCACGTTTCTCATCTTAAATGACAAGCTTTGGATGTTAGAGGACCTGTGCTTTGTACCAATTTCAGAGGCAGAGTTGGCCTAGATATGGTCCGTATGTGTAGGGAACACCGTTCTCTTGTTCTCTGCACACTCATGTTTCCTGCTGTATTAGAGACTCTAGAAAGCAAGAGCGTGCTTCTTGCTCTAAAGCAAAGTGTGATCTATGGATGAGAACTCTGCTATGTGTTTCACTTCAGAAATGGAGTTAAATCCCAGGCTCTGAGTCTTCCTACAAGCAAGACTTCATTTCAGGTAAGGGCAGTCACTTTTCAGCTCATACTAACTGCATCGTTCACGAAGCCCACTCGTTTCTCATCTTAAATGACAAGCATTGGATGTTAGAGGACCTGTGCTTGTATCAATACCAGAAGCAGAGTTGGACTAGATATGGTCTGTATGTGTAGGAAACGCCGTTCTATTGTTCTCAGCACACTCACGTTTCCTGCTGTCTTAGAGACTCTAGAAAGCAAGAGCGTGCTTCTTGCTCTAAAGCATAGTGTGATCAATGAATGAGAACTCTGCTGTGTGTTTCACTTCAGAAATGGAGTTAAATCCCAGGCTCTGAGTCTTCCTACTAGAAAGAATTCACTTCAGGTAAGGGCAGTAACTTTACAACTCAAACGAACTACATCATTCATGAAGCTCACACGTTTCTCGGTTTTAATTGAAAAGCATTGGATGTTTCAGGACCTGTGCTTTGTGTCAGTTTCAGGATAAGAGTTGAACTAGATATGATCCGTATGTGTAGGAAAAACAGTTCATTTTTCTGAGAACAATCATGTTTCCTGCTTTATTAGAGACTCAAGAAAGGAAGAGCATGGTTCTTGCTCTAAAGCAGAGTGAGATTCATGGATGAGAACTGTGCTGTGTGTTTCCCTTCAGAAATGGAGTTAAATCCCAGGCTCTGTGTCTTCCTACAAGCAAGACTTCACTTCAGGTAAGGGAAGTTACTTTACAGCTCAAACGAACTACATCGTACAGGAAGCTCACAAGTTTCTCATTTTAAGTGACAATCATTGGATGTTAGAGGACCTGTATTTGTTTCTCTTTCAGAAGCAGAGTTGAACTAGATATGGTCCGTATTTTTAGGAAACACAATTCTTTTGTTATGAGGACAATTATGTTTCCTGCTGTAATAGAGACTCTAGAAAGCAAGAGCATGCTTCTTGCTCTAAAGCAGAATGGGATCCATGGATGCGAACTATGGTGTGTGTTTCCCTTCAGATATGGAGTTAAATCCCAGGCTCTGAGTCTTCCTACAAGCAAGGTTTCGTTTCAGGTAAGGGCAGTCACTTTTCAGCTCAAACAAACTACATCGTTCACGAAGCTCACACGTTTCTAATCTTAACTGACAAGCATTGTATCTTAGGGTACCTGTGGTTTGTTTCTCTTTCAGAAGAAGTGTTAAACTAGGTATGGTCCGTATTTTTAGGAAACACAACTCTTTTGTTCTGAGCACACTCATGTTTCATGCTGTATTAGAGACTCTAGAAAGAAATAGCGTGGTTCTTGCTCTAAAGCAGAGTGTTATCTATGGATGAGAACTCTGCTGTATGTTTCACTTCAAAAATGGAGTTAAATCCCAGGCTCTGAGTCTTCCTACAAGTGACACTTCATTTCAGGTAAGGGCAGTTACTTTACAGCTCAAATGAACTACATCGTTCACGAAGCTCCCACGTTTCTCATCTTAAATGACAAGCTTTGGATGTTAGAGGACCTTTGCTTTGTACCAATTTCAGAGGCAGAGTTGGCCTAGATATGGTCCGTATGTGTAGGGAACACCGTTCTCTTGTTCTCAGCACACTCATGTTTCCTGCTGTATTAGAGACTCTAGAAAGCAAAAGCGTGCTTCTTGCTCTAAAGCACAGTGTGATCTATGGATGAGAACTCTGCTATGTGTTTCACTTCAGAAATGGAGTTAAATCCCAGGCTCTGAGTCTTCCTACAAGCAAGACTTCATTTCAGGTAAGGGCAGTCACTTTTCAGCTCATACTAACTACATCGTTCACGAAGCCCACTCGTTTCTCATCTTAAATGACAAGCATTGCATGTTAGAGGACCTGTGCTTGTATCAATACCAGAAGCAGAGTTGGACTAGATATGGTCTGTATGTGTAGGAAACGCCGTTCTATTGTTCTCAGCACACTCACGTTTCCTGCTGTCTTAGAGACTCTAGAAAGCAAGAGCGTGCTTCTTGCTCTAAAGCAGAGTGTGATCAATGAATGAGAACTCTGCTGTGTGTTTCACTTCAGAAATGGAGTTAAATCCCAGGCTCTGAGTCTTCCTACTAGAAAGAATTCACTTCAGGTAAGGGCAGTAACTTTACAACTCAAACGAACTACATCATTCATGAAGCTCACACGTTTCTCGGTTTTAATTGAAAAGCATTGGATGTTTCAGGACCTGTGCTTTGTGTCAGTTTCAGGATAAGAGTTGAACTAGATATGATCCGTATGTGTAGGAAAAACAGTTCATTTTTCTGAGAACAATCATGTTTCCTGCTTTATTAGAGACTCAAGAAAGGAAGAGCATGGTTCTTGCTCTAAAGCAGAGTGAGATTCATGGATGAGAACTGTGCTGTGTGTTTCCCTTCAGAAATGGAGTTAAATCCCAGGCTCTGTGTCTTCCTACAAGCAAGACTTCACTTCAGGTAAGGGAAGTTACTTTACAGCTCAAACGAACTACATCGTACAGGAAGCTCACAAGTTTCTCATTTTAAGTGACAATCATTGGATGTTAGAGGACCTGTATTTGTTTCTCTTTCAGAAGCAGAGTTGAACTAGATATGGTCCGTATTTTTAGGAAACACAATTCTTTTGTTATGAGGACAATTATGTTTCCTGCTGTAATAGAGACTCTAGAAAGCAAGAGCATGCCTCTTGCTCTAAAGCAGAATGGGATCCATGGATGCGAACTATGGTGTGTGTTTCCCTTCAGATATGGAGTTAAATCCCAGGCTCTGAGTCTTCCTACAAGCAAGGTTTCGTTTCAGGTAAGGGCAGTCACTTTTCAGCTCAAACAAACTACATCGTTCACGAAGCTCACACGTTTCTAATCTTAACTGACAAGCATTGTATGTTAGAGTACCTGTGGTTTGTTTCTCTTACAGAAGAAGTATTAAACTAGGTATGGTCCGTATTTTTAGGAAACACAACTCTTTTGTTCTGAGCACACTCATGTTTCGTGCTGTATTAGAGACTCTAGAAAGAAATAGCGTGGTTCTTGCTCTAAAGCAGAGTGTTATCTATGGATGAGAACTCTGCTGTATGTTTCACTTCAAAAATGGAGTTAAATCCCAGGCTCTGAGTCTTCCTACAAGTGACACTTCATTTCAGGTAAGAGCAGTTACTTTACAGCTCAAATGAACTACATCGTTCACGAAGCTCCCACGTTTCTCATCTTAAATGACAAGCTTTGGATGTTAGAGGACCTGTGCTTTGTACCAATTTCAGAGGCAGAGTTGGCCTAGATATGGTCCGTATGTGTAGGGAACACCGTTCTCTTGTTCTCTGCACACTCATGTTTCCTGCTGTATTAGAGACTCTAGAAAGCAAGAGCGTGCTTCTTGCTCTAAAGCAAAGTGTGATCTATGGATGAGAACTCTGCTATGTGTTTCACTTCAGAAATGGAGTTAAATCCCAGGCTCTGAGTCTTCCTACAAGCAAGACTTCATTTCAGGTAAGGGCAGTCACTTTTCAGCTCATACTAACTGCATCGTTCACGAAGCCCACTCGTTTCTCATCTTAAATGACAAGCATTGGATGTTAGAGGACCTGTGCTTGTATCAATACCAGAAGCAGAGTTGGACTAGATATGGTCTGTATGTGTAGGAAACGCCGTTCTATTGTTCTCAGCACACTCACGTTTCCTGCTGTCTTAGAGACTCTAGAAAGCAAGAGCGTGCTTCTTGCTCTAAAGCATAGTGTGATCAATGAATGAGAACTCTGCTGTGTGTTTCACTTCAGAAATGGAGTTAAATCCCAGGCTCTGAGTCTTCCTACTAGAAAGAATTCACTTCAGGTAAGGGCAGTAACTTTACAACTCAAACGAACTACATCATTCATGAAGCTCACACGTTTCTCGGTTTTAATTGAAAAGCATTGGATGTTTCAGGACCTGTGCTTTGTGTCAGTTTCAGGATAAGAGTTGAACTAGATATGATCCGTATGTGTAGGAAAAACAGTTCATTTTTCTGAGAACAATCATGTTTCCTGCTTTATTAGAGACTCAAGAAAGGAAGAGCATGGTTCTTGCTCTAAAGCAGAGTGAGATTCATGGATGAGAACTGTGCTGTGTGTTTCCCTTCAGAAATGGAGTTAAATCCCAGGCTCTGTGTCTTCCTACAAGCAAGACTTCACTTCAGGTAAGGGAAGTTACTTTACAGCTCAAACGAACTACATCGTACAGGAAGCTCACAAGTTTCTCATTTTAAGTGACAATCATTGGATGTTAGAGGACCTGTATTTGTTTCTCTTTCAGAAGCAGAGTTGAACTAGATATGGTCCGTATTTTTAGGAAACACAATTCTTTTGTTATGAGGACAATTATGTTTCCTGCTGTAATAGAGACTCTAGAAAGCAAGAGCATGCTTCTTGCTCTAAAGCAGAATGGGATCCATGGATGCGAACTATGGTGTGTGTTTCCCTTCAGATATGGAGTTAAATCCCAGGCTCTGAGTCTTCCTACAAGCAAGGTTTCGTTTCAGGTAAGGGCAGTCACTTTTCAGCTCAAACAAACTACATCGTTCACGAAGCTCACACGTTTCTAATCTTAACTGACAAGCATTGTATCTTAGGGTACCTGTGGTTTGTTTCTCTTTCAGAAGAAGTGTTAAACTAGGTATGGTCCGTATTTTTAGGAAACACAACTCTTTTGTTCTGAGCACACTCATGTTTCATGCTGTATTAGAGACTCTAGAAAGAAATAGCGTGGTTCTTGCTCTAAAGCAGAGTGTTATCTATGGATGAGAACTCTGCTGTATGTTTCACTTCAAAAATGGAGTTAAATCCCAGGCTCTGAGTCTTCCTACAAGTGACACTTCATTTCAGGTAAGGGCAGTTACTTTACAGCTCAAATGAACTACATCGTTCACGAAGCTCCCACGTTTCTCATCTTAAATGACAAGCTTTGGATGTTAGAGGACCTTTGCTTTGTACCAATTTCAGAGGCAGAGTTGGCCTAGATATGGTCCGTATGTGTAGGGAACACCGTTCTCTTGTTCTCAGCACACTCATGTTTCCTGCTGTATTAGAGACTCTAGAAAGCAAAAGCGTGCTTCTTGCTCTAAAGCACAGTGTGATCTATGGATGAGAACTCTGCTATGTGTTTCACTTCAGAAATGGAGTTAAATCCCAGGCTCTGAGTCTTCCTACAAGCAAGACTTCATTTCAGGTAAGGGCAGTCACTTTTCAGCTCATACTAACTACATCGTTCACGAAGCCCACTCGTTTCTCATCTTAAATGACAAGCATTGCATGTTAGAGGACCTGTGCTTGTATCAATACCAGAAGCAGAGTTGGACTAGATATGGTCTGTATGTGTAGGAAACGCCGTTCTATTGTTCTCAGCACACTCACGTTTCCTGCTGTCTTAGAGACTCTAGAAAGCAAGAGCGTGCTTCTTGCTCTAAAGCAGAGTGTGATCAATGAATGAGAACTCTGCTGTGTGTTTCACTTCAGAAATGGAGTTAAATCCCAGGCTCTGAGTCTTCCTACTAGAAAGAATTCACTTCAGGTAAGGGCAGTAACTTTACAACTCAAACGAACTACATCATTCATGAAGCTCACACGTTTCTCGGTTTTAATTGAAAAGCATTGGATGTTTCAGGACCTGTGCTTTGTGTCAGTTTCAGGATAAGAGTTGAACTAGATATGATCCGTATGTGTAGGAAAAACAGTTCATTTTTCTGAGAACAATCATGTTTCCTGCTTTATTAGAGACTCAAGAAAGGAAGAGCATGGTTCTTGCTCTAAAGCAGAGTGAGATTCATGGATGAGAACTGTGCTGTGTGTTTCCCTTCAGAAATGGAGTTAAATCCCAGGCTCTGTGTCTTCCTACAAGCAAGACTTCACTTCAGGTAAGGGAAGTTACTTTACAGCTCAAACGAACTACATCGTACAGGAAGCTCACAAGTTTCTCATTTTAAGTGACAATCATTGGATGTTAGAGGACCTGTATTTGTTTCTCTTTCAGAAGCAGAGTTGAACTAGATATGGTCCGTATTTTTAGGAAACACAATTCTTTTGTTATGAGGACAATTATGTTTCCTGCTGTAATAGAGACTCTAGAAAGCAAGAGCATGCCTCTTGCTCTAAAGCAGAATGGGATCCATGGATGCGAACTATGGTGTGTGTTTCCCTTCAGATATGGAGTTAAATCCCAGGCTCTGAGTCTTCCTACAAGCAAGGTTTCGTTTCAGGTAAGGGCAGTCACTTTTCAGCTCAAACAAACTACATCGTTCACGAAGCTCACACGTTTCTAATCTTAACTGACAAGCATTGTATGTTAGAGTACCTGTGGTTTGTTTCTCTTACAGAAGAAGTATTAAACTAGGTATGGTCCGTATTTTTAGGAAACACAACTCTTTTGTTCTGAGCACACTCATGTTTCGTGCTGTATTAGAGACTCTAGAAAGAAATAGCGTGGTTCTTGCTCTAAAGCAGAGTGTTATCTATGGATGAGAACTCTGCTGTATGTTTCACTTCAAAAATGGAGTTAAATCCCAGGCTCTGAGTCTTCCTACAAGTGACACTTCATTTCAGGTAAGAGCAGTTACTTTACAGCTCAAATGAACTACATCGTTCACGAAGCTCCCACGTTTCTCATCTTAAATGACAAGCTTTGGATGTTAGAGGACCTGTGCTTTGTACCAATTTCAGAGGCAGAGTTGGCCTAGATATGGTCCGTATGTGTAGGGAACACCGTTCTCTTGTTCTCTGCACACTCATGTTTCCTGCTGTATTAGAGACTCTAGAAAGCAAGAGCGTGCTTCTTGCTCTAAAGCAAAGTGTGATCTATGGATGAGAACTCTGCTATGTGTTTCACTTCAGAAATGGAGTTAAATCCCAGGCTCTGAGTCTTCCTACAAGCAAGACTTCATTTCAGGTAAGGGCAGTCACTTTTCAGCTCATACTAACTGCATCGTTCACGAAGCCCACTCGTTTCTCATCTTAAATGACAAGCATTGGATGTTAGAGGACCTGTGCTTGTATCAATACCAGAAGCAGAGTTGGACTAGATATGGTCTGTATGTGTAGGAAACGCCGTTCTATTGTTCTCAGCACACTCACGTTTCCTGCTGTCTTAGAGACTCTAGAAAGCAAGAGCGTGCTTCTTGCTCTAAAGCATAGTGTGATCAATGAATGAGAACTCTGCTGTGTGTTTCACTTCAGAAATGGAGTTAAATCCCAGGCTCTGAGTCTTCCTACTAGAAAGAATTCACTTCAGGTAAGGGCAGTAACTTTACAACTCAAACGAACTACATCATTCATGAAGCTCACACGTTTCTCGGTTTTAATTGAAAAGCATTGGATGTTTCAGGACCTGTGCTTTGTGTCAGTTTCAGGATAAGAGTTGAACTAGATATGATCCGTATGTGTAGGAAAAACAGTTCATTTTTCTGAGAACAATCATGTTTCCTGCTTTATTAGAGACTCAAGAAAGGAAGAGCATGGTTCTTGCTCTAAAGCAGAGTGAGATTCATGGATGAGAACTGTGCTGTGTGTTTCCCTTCAGAAATGGAGTTAAATCCCAGGCTCTGTGTCTTCCTACAAGCAAGACTTCACTTCAGGTAAGGGAAGTTACTTTACAGCTCAAACGAACTACATCGTACAGGAAGCTCACAAGTTTCTCATTTTAAGTGACAATCATTGGATGTTAGAGGACCTGTATTTGTTTCTCTTTCAGAAGCAGAGTTGAACTAGATATGGTCCGTATTTTTAGGAAACACAATTCTTTTGTTATGAGGACAATTATGTTTCCTGCTGTAATAGAGACTCTAGAAAGCAAGAGCATGCTTCTTGCTCTAAAGCAGAATGGGATCCATGGATGCGAACTATGGTGTGTGTTTCCCTTCAGATATGGAGTTAAATCCCAGGCTCTGAGTCTTCCTACAAGCAAGGTTTCGTTTCAGGTAAGGGCAGTCACTTTTCAGCTCAAACAAACTACATCGTTCACGAAGCTCACACGTTTCTAATCTTAACTGACAAGCATTGTATCTTAGGGTACCTGTGGTTTGTTTCTCTTTCAGAAGAAGTGTTAAACTAGGTATGGTCCGTATTTTTAGGAAACACAACTCTTTTGTTCTGAGCACACTCATGTTTCATGCTGTATTAGAGACTCTAGAAAGAAATAGCGTGGTTCTTGCTCTAAAGCAGAGTGTTATCTATGGATGAGAACTCTGCTGTATGTTTCACTTCAAAAATGGAGTTAAATCCCAGGCTCTGAGTCTTCCTACAAGTGACACTTCATTTCAGGTAAGGGCAGTTACTTTACAGCTCAAATGAACTACATCGTTCACGAAGCTCCCACGTTTCTCATCTTAAATGACAAGCTTTGGATGTTAGAGGACCTTTGCTTTGTACCAATTTCAGAGGCAGAGTTGGCCTAGATATGGTCCGTATGTGTAGGGAACACCGTTCTCTTGTTCTCAGCACACTCATGTTTCCTGCTGTATTAGAGACTCTAGAAAGCAAAAGCGTGCTTCTTGCTCTAAAGCACAGTGTGATCTATGGATGAGAACTCTGCTATGTGTTTCACTTCAGAAATGGAGTTAAATCCCAGGCTCTGAGTCTTCCTACAAGCAAGACTTCATTTCAGGTAAGGGCAGTCACTTTTCAGCTCATACTAACTACATCGTTCACGAAGCCCACTCGTTTCTCATCTTAAATGACAAGCATTGCATGTTAGAGGACCTGTGCTTGTATCAATACCAGAAGCAGAGTTGGACTAGATATGGTCTGTATGTGTAGGAAACGCCGTTCTATTGTTCTCAGCACACTCACGTTTCCTGCTGTCTTAGAGACTCTAGAAAGCAAGAGCGTGCTTCTTGCTCTAAAGCAGAGTGTGATCAATGAATGAGAACTCTGCTGTGTGTTTCACTTCAGAAATGGAGTTAAATCCCAGGCTCTGAGTCTTCCTACTAGAAAGAATTCACTTCAGGTAAGGGCAGTAACTTTACAACTCAAACGAACTACATCATTCATGAAGCTCACACGTTTCTCGGTTTTAATTGAAAAGCATTGGATGTTTCAGGACCTGTGCTTTGTGTCAGTTTCAGGATAAGAGTTGAACTAGATATGATCCGTATGTGTAGGAAAAACAGTTCTTTTTTCTGAGAACAATCATTTTTCCTGCTTTATTAGAGACTCAAGAAAGGAAGAGCATGGTTCTTGCTCTAAAGCAGAGTGAGATTCATGGATGAGAACTGTGCTGTGTGTTTCCCTTCAGAAATGGAGTTAAATCCCAGGCTCTGTGTCTTCCTACAAGCAAGACTTCACTTCAGGTAAGGGAAGTTACTTTACAGCTCAAACGAACTACATCGTTCACAAAGCTCACAAGTTTCTCATTTTAAGTGACAATCATTGGATGTTAGAGGACCTGTGTTTGTTTCTCTTTCAGAAGCAGAGTTGAACTAGATATGGTCCGTATTTTTAGGAAACACAATTCTTTTGTTATGAGGACAATTATGTTTCCTGCTGTAATAGAGACTCTAGAAAGCAAGAGCATGCTTCTTGCTCTAAAGCAGAATGGGATCCATGGATGCGAACTATGGTGTGTGTTTCCCTTCATATATGGAGTTAAATCCCAGGCTCTGAGTCTTCCTACAAGCAAGGTTTCGTTTCAGGTAAGGGCAGTCACTTTTAAGTTCAAAGGAACTACATCATTCTCAAAGCTCACACGTTTCTCATCTTAACTGACAAGCATTGGATGGTAGAGGACCAGTGCTTTGTATCAGTTTAAGATGGAGAGTTGGACTAGATATGGTCCGTATGTGTAGGAAACACCGTTCTTTTGTTCTCAGCACACTCATGTTTCCTGCTGTCTTAGAGACTCTAGAAAGCAAGAGCGTGCTTCTTGTTCTAAAGCAGAGTGTGATCAATGGATGAGAATACTGCTGTGTGTTTCACTTCAGAAATGGAGTTAAATCCCAGGCTCTGAGTCTTCCTACAAGCAAGACTTCGTTACAGGTAAGGGCAGTCACTTTTCAGTTCAAAGGAACTACATCATTCTCAAAGGTCACACATTTCTCATCTTAACTGACAAGCATTGGATGTTAGAGGACCAGTGCTTTGTATCAGTTTCAGAAGCAGAGTTGGACTAGATATGGTCTGTATGTGTAGGAAACACCGTTCTTTTGTTCTGGGCACACTCAGATTACCTGCTGTATTAGAGACTCTAGAAAGCAAGACCATGCTTCTTGCTCTAAAGCAGAGTGTGATCCATGGATGAGAACTATGCTGTGTGTTTCCCTTCAGAAATGGAGTTAAATCCCAGTCTCTGTGTCTTCCTACAAGAAAGACTTCGTTTCAGGTAAGGGCAGTCACTTTTCAGCTCAAACGAACTACATCGTTCACGGAGCTCACACGTTTCTCATCTTAACAGATAAGCATTGGATGTTAGAGGACCAGTGCTTTCTATCAGTTTAAGAAGCAGAGTTGGAATAGATATGGTCCGTATGTGTAGGAAACACCGTTCTATTGTTCTCAGCAAAATCACGTTTCCTGCTGTGTTAGAGATTCTAGAAAGCAAGAGCGTGCTTCTTGTTCTAAAGCAGAGCATGATCAATGGATGAGAGTACTGTGGTGTCTTTCACTTCAGAAATGGAGTTAAATCCCAGGCTCTGAGTCTTCCTACAAGCAAGACTTCGTTTCAGGTAACGGCAGTCACTTTTCAGCTCAAACGAACTACATCTTTCACTGAGCTCACACATTTCTCTTCTTAACAGACAAGCATTGGATGTTAGAGGACCAGTGCTTTGTATCAGTTTAAGAAGGAGAGTTGGACTAGATATGGTCCGTATGTGTAGGAAACACCGTTCTTTTGTTCTCAGCACACTCACGTTTCCTGCTGTCTTAGAGATTCTAGAAAGCAAGAGCGTGCTTCTTGTTCTAAAGCAGAGTGTGATCAATGGATGAGAACACTGCTGTGTGTTTCACTTCAGAAATGGAGTTAAATCCCAGGCTCTGAGTCTTCCTACAAGCAAGACTTCGTTACAGGTAAGGGCAATCACTTTTCAGTTCAAACGAACTACATCATTCTCAAAACTCACACGTTTCTCATCTTAACTGACAAGCATTGGATGTTAGAGGACCAGTGCTTTGTATCAGTTTCAGAAGCAGAGTTTGACTAGATATGGTCCGTATGGGTAGGAAACACCGTTCTTTTGTTCTCAACACACTCACGTTTCCTGCTGTCTTAGAGACTCTAGAAAGCAAGAGCGTGCTTCTTGTTCTAAAGCAGAGTGTGATCAATGGATGATTACACTGCTGTGTGTTTCACTTCAGAAATGGAGTTAAATCCCAGGCTCGGAGTCTTCCTACAAGCAGGACTTCGATTCAGGTAAGGACAGTCACTTTTCTGCTGAAACGAACTACATCGTTCACGAAGCTCACACGTTTCTCATCTTAACAGACAAGCATGGATATTAGAGGGTCAGTGCTTTGTATCAGTTTCAGAAGTAGATTTGGACTACATATGGTCTGTATGTGTAGGAAACACCGTTCTTTTGTTCTGGGCACACTCAGATTACCTGCTATATTAGAGACTCTAAAAGCAAGAGCGTGCTTCTCGCTCTAAAGCAGAGTGTGTTCCATGGATGAGAAAAATGCTGTGTGTTTCCTTTCAGAAATGGAGTTAAATCCCAGGCTCTGAGTCTTCCTACAAGCAAGACTTCGTTACAGGTAAGGGCAGTCACTTTTCAGTTCAAACGAACTGCATCATTCTCAAAACTCACACGTTTCTCATCTTAACTGACAAGCATTGGATGTTAGAGGACCAGTGCTTTGTATCAGTTTCAGAAGCAGATTTGGACTACATATGGTCTGTATGTGTAGGACACATCGTTCTTTTGTTCTGGGCACACTCAGATTAACTGCTATATTAGAGACTCTAAAAGCAAGAGCGTGCTTCTCGCTCTAAAGCAGAGTGTGTTCCATGGATGAGAAAAATGCTGTGTGTTTCCTTTCAGAAATGGAGTTAAATCCCAGGCTCTGTGTCTTACTACAAGCAAGACTTCGTTTCAGGTATGGGCAGACACTTTTCAGTTCAAAAGAACTACATCATTCACAAAGCTCACACGTTTCTCATCTTAACTGACAAGCATAGGATGTTAGATGACCAGTGCTCTGTATCAGTTTCAGAAGCAGAGTTGTACTAGATATGGTCCGTATGTGTAGGAAACATCGTTCTTTTGTTCTCAGCACACTCACGTATCCTGCTGTCTTAGAGACTTTAGAAAGCAAGAGCGTGCTTCTCGCTCTAAAGCAGAGTGTGATCCATGGATGAGAACTATGCTGTGTGTTTCCCTTCAGAAATGGAGTTAAATCCCAGGCTCTGTGTCTTCCTACAAGCAAGACTTCGTTTCAGGTAAGGGCAGTCACTTTTCAGCTCAAACGAACTACATCGTTCACTGAGCTCACACATTTCTCTTCTTAACAGACAAGCATTGGATGTTAGAGGACCAGTGCTTTGTATCAGTTTAAGAAAGAGAGTTGGACTAGATATGGTCCGTATGTGTAGGAAACACCGTTCTTTTGTTCTCAGCACACTCACTTTTCCTGCTGTCTTAGAGACTCTAAAAAACAAGAGCGTGCTTCTTGTTCTAAAGCAGAGTGTGATCCATGGATGAGAACACTGCTGTGTGTTTCACTTCAGAAATGGAGTTAAATCCCAGGCTCTGAGTCTTCCTACAAGCAAGACTTCGTTACAGGTAAGGGCAGTCACTTTTCAGTTCAAAGGAACTACACCATTCTCAAAGCTCACGCGTTTCTCATCTTAACTGACAAGCATTGGATGTTAGAGGACCAGTGCTTTGTGTCAGTTTCAGAAACAGAGTTGGACTAGACATGGTCCATATGTGTAGGAAACACCGTTCTTTTGTTCTCAGCGCACTCACGTTTCCTGCTGTCTTAGAGACTTTAGAAAGCAAGAGCGTGCTTCTCGCTCTAAAGCAGAGTGTGATCCATGGATGAGAACTATGCTGTGTGTTTCCCTTCAGAAATGGAGTTAAATCACAGACTGTGTGTCTTCCTACAAGCAAGACTTCGTTTAAGGTAAGGGCAGTCACTTTTCTGCTCAAACGAACTAAATCGTTCATGAAGCTCACACGTTTCCCATCTTAACTGACAAGCATTGGATGTTAGAGGACCAGTGCTTTGTATCAGTTTCAGAAGAAGAGTTGGACTACATATGGTCCGTATGGTTAGGAAACTCCGTTCTTTTGTTCTGGGCACACTCAGATTTCCTGCTGTATTAGAGACTCTAGAAAGCAAGAGCATGCTTCTTGCTCTAAAGCAGAGTGTGATCCATGGATGAGAAATATGCTGTGTGTTTCCATTCAGAAATGGAGTTAAATCCCAGGCTCTGTGTCTTCCTACAAGCAAGACTTCGTTTCAGGTAAGGGCAGTCACTTTTCAGCTCAAAGGAACTACATCGTTCACGAAGCTCACACGTTTCTCATCTTAACAGACAAGCATTGGATGTTAGAGGACCAGTGCTCTGTATCAGTTTCAGAAGCAGAGTTGAACTAGATATGGTCAGTATGTGTAGGAAACACCGTTCTTTTGTTCTCAGCACACACACGTTTCCTGCTGTCTTAGAGACTCTAGAAAGCAAGAGCGTGCTTCTTGTTCTAAAGCAGAGTGTGATCAATGGATGATTACACTGCTGTGTGTTTCACTTCAGAAATGGAGTTAAATCCCAGGCTCTGAATCTTTCTACAAGCAAGACTTCAATTCAGGTAAGGTCAGTCACTTTTCTGCTCAAACGATCTACATTGTTCACAAAGCTCACACGTTTCTCATCTTAACTGACAAGCATTGGATGTTAGAGGTACAGTGCTTTGTATCAGTTTCAGAAGCAGATTTGGACTACATATGGTCTGTATGTGTAGGAAACACCGTTCTTTTGTTCTGGGCACACTCAGATTACCTGCTATATTAGAGACTCTAAAAGCAAGAGCGTGCTTCTCGCTCCAAAGCAGAGTGTGATCCATGGATGAGAAAAATGCTGTGTGTTTCCCTTCAGAAATGGAGTTAAATCCCAGGCTCTGTGTCTTCCTACAAGCAAGACTTCGTTTCAGGTAAGGGCAGTCAATTTTCAGTTCAAAGGAACTACATCATTCACAAAGCTCACACGTTTCTCATCTTAACTGACAAGCATAGGATGTTAGAGAACCAGTGCTTTGTATCAGTTTCAGAAGCAGAGTTGGACTAGATATGGTCCCTATGTGTAGGAAACACCGTTCTTTTGTTCTCAGCAAAATCACGTTTCCTGCTGTGTTACAGACTCTAGAAAGCAAGAGCGTGCTTCTTGTTCTAAAGAAGAGCATGATCAATGGATGAGAACACTGCTGTGTGTTTCACTTCAGAAATGGACTTAAATCCCAGTCTCTGAGTCTTCCTACAAGCAAGACTTCGTTTAAGGTAAGGGCAGTCACTTTTCTGCTCAAACGAACTACATCGTTCATGAAGCTCACACGTTTCCCATCTTAACTGACAAGCATAGGATGTTAGAAGACCAGTGCTTTGTATCAATTTCAGAAGCAGAGTTGGACTAGATATGTTCCGTATGGGTAGGAGACACCGTTCTTTTGTTCTCAGCACACTCACATTTCCTGCTGTCTTAGAGACTTTAGAAAGCAAGAGCGTGCTTCTCGCTCTAAAGCAGAGTGTGATCCATACATGAGAACTATGCTGTGTGTTTCCCCTCAGAAATGGAGTTAAATCCAAGGCTCGGTGTCTTCCTACAAGCAGGACTTCGATTCAGGTAAGGACAGTCACTTTTCTGCTCAAACGAACTACATCGTTCACGAAGCTCACACGTTTCTCATCTTAACAGACAAGCATGGATGTTAGAGGGTCAGTGCTTTGTATCAGTTTCAGAAGCAGATTTGGACTACATATGGTCTGTATGTGTAGGAAACACCGTTCTTTTGTTCTGGGCACACTCAGATTACCTGCTGTATTAGAGACCCTAGAAAGCAAGTCCATGCTTCTTGCTCTAAAGCAGAGTGTGATCCGTGGATGAGAACTATGCTGTGTGTTTCCATTCAGAAATGGAGTTAAATCCCTGGCTCTGTGTCTTCCTACAAGCAAGACTTCGTTTCAGGTAAGGGCAGTCACTTTTCAGCTCAAACGAACTACATCGTTCACGGAGCTCACACGTTTCTCATCTTAACTGACAAGCATTGGATGTTAGAGGACCAGTGCTTTGTATCAGTTTCAGAAGCAGAGTTGAACTAGATATGGTCTGTATGTGTAGGAAACACCGTTCTTTTGTTCTCAGCACACACACGTTTCCTGCTGTCTTAGAGACTCTAGAAAGCAAGAGCGTGCTTCTTGTTCTAAAGCAGAGTGTGATCAATGGATGATTACACTGCTGTGTGTTTCACTTCAGAAATGGAGTTAAATCCCAGGCTCTGAGTCTTCCTACAAGCAAGACTTTGTTTCAGGTAACGGCAGTCACTTTTCAGCTCAAACGAACTACATCTTTCACTGAGCTCACACATTTCTCTTCTTAACAGACAAGCATTGGATGTTAGAGGACCAGTGCTTTGTAGCAGTTTAAGAAGGAGAGTTGGACTAGATATGGTCCGTATGTGTAGGAAACACCGTTCTTTTGTTCTCAGCACACTCACGTTTCCTGCTGTCTTAGAGACTCTAGAAAGCAAGAGCGTGCTTCTTGTTCTAAAGCAGAGTGTGATCAATGGATGAGAACACTGCTGTGTGTTTCACTTCAGAAATGGAGTTAAATCCCAGGCTCTGAGTCTTCCTACAAGCAAGACTTCGTTACAGGTAAGGGCAATCACTTTTCAGTTCAAACGAACTACATCATTCTCAAAACTCACACGTTTCTCATCTTAACTGACAAGCATTGGATGTTAGAGGACCAGTGCTTTGTATCAGTTTCAGAAGCAGAGTTTGACTAGAAATGGTCCGTATGGGTAGGAAACACCGTTCTTTTGTTCTCAGCACACTCACGTTTCCTGCTGTCTTAGAGACTTTAGAAAGCAAGAGCGTGTTTCTCGCTCTAAAGCAGAGTGTGATCCATGGATGAGAACTATGCTGTGTGTTTCCCTTCAGAAATGGAGTTAAATCACAGACTGTGTGTCTTCCTACAAGCAAGACTTCGTTTAAGGTAAGGGCAGTCACTTTTCTGCTCAAACGAACTAAATCGTTCATGAAGCTCACACGTTTCCCATCTTAACTGACAAGCATTGGATGTTAGAGGAACAGTGCTTTGTATCAGTTTCAGAAGAAGAGTTGGACTACATATGGTCCGTATGGTTAGGAAACTCCGTTCTATTGTTCTGGGCACACTCAGATTTCCTGCTGTATTAGAGACTCTAGAAAGCAAGAGCATGATTCTTGCTCTAAAGCAGAGTGTGATGCGTGGATGAGACCTATGCTGTGTGTTTCCCTTCAGAAATGGAGTTAAATCCCAGTCTCTGTGTCTTCCTACAAGAAAGACTTCGTTTCAGGTAAGGGCAGTCACTTTTCAGCTCAAATGAACTACATCATTCTCAATGCTCACACGTTTCTCCTCTTAACAGACAAGCATGGATGTTAGAGGGTCAGTGCTTTGTATCAGTTTCAGAAGCAGATTTAGACTACATATGGTCTGTATGTGTAGGAAACACCGTTCTTTTGTTCTGGGCACACTCAGATTACCTGCTATATTAGAGACTGTAAAAGCAAGAGCGTGCTTCTCGCTCTAAAGCAGAGTGTGATGCGTGGATGAGAACTATGCTGTGTGTTTCCCTTCAGAAATGGAGTTAAATCCCAGTCTCTGTGTCTTCCACAAGAAAGACTTCGTTTCAGGTAAGGGCAGTCACTTTTCAGCTCAAACGAACTACATCGTTCACGGAGCTCACACGTTTCTCATCTTAACAGATAAGCATTGGATGTTAGAGGACCAGTGCTTTGTATCAGTTTAAGAAGCAGAGTTGGACTAGATATGGTCCGTATGTGTAGGAAACACCGTTCTTTTGTTCTCAGCAAAATCACGTTTCCTGCTGTCTTAGAGACTCTAGAAAGCAAGAGCGTGTTTCTTGTTCTAAAGCAGAGTGTGATCAATGGATGATTACACTGCTGTGTGTTTCACTTCAGAAATGGAGTTAAATCCCAGGCTCTGAGTCTTCCTACAAGCAGGACTTCGATTCAGGTAAGGACAGTCACTTTTCTGCTGAAACGAACTACATCGTTCTCGAAGCTCACACGTTTCTCATCTTAACAGACAAGCATGGATGTTAGAGGGTCAGTGCTTTGTATCAGTTTCAGAAGTAGATTTGGACTATATATGGTCTGTATGTGTAGGAAACACCGTTCTTTTGTTCTAGGCACACTCAGATTACCTGCTATATTAGAGACTCTAAAAGCAAGAGCGTGCTTCTCGCTCTAAAGCAGAGTGTGTTCCATGGATGAGAAAAATGCTGTGTGTTTCCTTTCAGAAATGGAGTTAAATCCCAGGCTCTGTGTCTTACTACAAGCAAGACTTCGTTTCAGGTATGGGCAGACACTTTTCAGTTCAAAAGAACTACATCATTCACAAAGCTCACACGTTTCTCATCTTAACTGACAAGCATAGGATGTTAGATGACCAGTGCTCTGTATCAGTTTCAGAAGCAGATTTGGACTACATATGGTCTGTATGTGTAGGAAACACCGTTCTTTGTTCTGGGCACACTCAGATTACCTGCTGTATTAGAGACTCTAGAAAGCAAGAGCGTGCTTCTCGCACCAAAGCAGAGTGTGATCCATGGATGAGAAAAATGCTGTGTGTTTCCCTTCAGAAATGGAGTAAAATCCCAGTCTCTGTGTCTTCCTACAAGCAAGACTTCGTTTCAGGTA
This sequence comes from Onychomys leucogaster, assembly GCA_949786385.1. Classification (NCBI taxonomy): domain Eukaryota; kingdom Metazoa; phylum Chordata; class Mammalia; order Rodentia; family Cricetidae; genus Onychomys; species Onychomys leucogaster. The sequence goes on along the minus strand of CATKUP010000038.1, from coordinate 721,771 downwards.
AGGGAAGTCACTTTTCAGTTCAAAGGAACTACATCATTCACAAATCTCACACGTTTCTCATCTTAACTGACAAGCATAGGTTGTTAGAGAACCAGTGCTTTGTATCAGTTTCAGAAGCAGAGTTGGACTAGATATGGTCCCTATGTGTAGGAAACACCGTTCTTTTGTTCTCAGCAAAATCACGTTTCCTGCTGTGTTAGAGACTCTAGAAAGCAAGCGCGTGCCTCTTGTTCTAAAGCAGAGCATGATCAATGTATGAGAACACTTCTGTGTGTTTCACTTCAGAAATGGTCTTAAATCCCAGGCTCTGAGTCTTCCTACAAGCAAGACTTCGTTTAAGGTAAGGGCAGTCACTTTTCTGCTCAAACGAACTACATCGTTCATGAAGCTCACACGTTTCCCATCTTAACTGACAAGCATAGGATGTTAGAGGACCAGTGCTTTGTATCAATTTCAGAAGCAGAGTTGGACTAGATATGTTCCGTATGGGTAGGAAACACCGTTCTTTTGTTCTCAGCACACTCACGTTTCCTGCTGTCTTAGAGACTTTAGAAAGCAAGAGCGTGCTTCTCGCTCTAAAGCAGAGTGTGATCCATAGATGAGAACTATGCTGTGTGTTTCCCTTCAGAAATGGAGTTAAATCCGAGGCTCGGTGTCTTCCTACAAGCAGGACTTCGATTCAGGTAAGGACAGTCACTTTTCTGCTCAAACGAACTACATCGTTCACGAAGCTCACACGTTTCTCCTCTTAACAGACAAGCATGGATGTTAGAGGGTCAGTGCTTTGTATCAGTTTCAGAAGCAGATTTGGACTACATATGGTCTGTATGTGTAGGAAACACCGTTCTTTTGTTCTGGGCACACTCAGATTACCTGCTATATTAGAGACTCTAAAAGCAAGAGCGTGCTTCTCGCTCTAAAGCAGAGTGTGTTCCATGGATGAGAAAAATGCTGTGTGTTTCCTTTCAGAAATGGAGTTAAATCCCAGGCTCTGTGTCTTACTACAAGCAAGACTTCGTTTCAGGTATGGGCAGACACTTTTCAGTTCAAAAGAACTACATCATTCACAAAGCTCACACGTTTCCCATCTTAACTGACAAGCATTGGATGTTAGAGGACCAGTGCTTTGTATCAGTTTCAGAAGCAGAGTTGAACTAGATATGGTCTGTATGTGTAGGAAACACCGTTCTTTTGTTCTCAGCACACACACGTTTCCTGCTGTCTTAGAGACTCTAGAAAGCAAGAGCGTGCTTCTTGTTCTAAAGCAGAGTGTGATCAATGGATGATTACACTGCTGTGTGTTTCACTTCAGAAATGGAGTTAAATCCCAGGCTCTGAGTCTTCCTACAAGCAGGACTTCGATTCAGGTAAGGACAGTCACTTTTCTGCTCAAACGATCTACATCGTTCACGAAGCTCACACGTTTCTCATCTTAACAGACAAGCATGGATGTTAGAGGACCAGTGCTTTGTATCAGTTTCAGAAGCAGATTTAGACTACATATGGTCTGTATGTGTAGTAAACACCGTTCTTTTGTTCTGGGCACACTCAGATTACCTGCTATATTAGAGACTGTAAAAGCAAGAGCGTGCTTCTCGCTCTAAAGCAGAGTGTGATGCGTGGATGAGACCTATGCTGTGTGTTTACCTTCAGAAATGGAGTTAAACCCCTGTCTCTGTGTCTTCCTACAAGAAAGACTTCGTTTCAGGTAAGGGCAGTCACTTTTCAGCTCAAACGAACTACATCGTTCACGGAGCTCACACGTTTCTCATCTTAACAGATAAGCATTGGATGTTAGAGGACCAGTGCTTTGTATCAGTTTAAGAAGCAGAGTTGGACTAGATATGGTCCGTATGTGTAGGAAACACCGTTCTTTTGTTCTCAGCAAAATCACGTTTCCTGCTGTGTTAGAGATTCTAGAAAGCAAGAGCGTGCTTCTTGTTCTAAAGCAGAGCATGATAAATGGATGAGAACACTGCTGTGTGTTTCACTTCAGAAATGGAGTTAAATCCCAGGCTCTGAGTCTTCCTACAAGCAAGACTTTGTTTCAGGTAACGGCAGTCACTTTTCAGCTCAAACGAACTACATCTTTCACTGAGCTCACACATTTCTCTTCTTAACAGACAAGCATTGGATGTTAGAGGACCAGTGCTTTGTATCAGTTTAAGAAGGAGAGTTGGACTAGATATGGTCCGTATGTGTAGGAAACACCGTTCTTTTGTTCTCAGCACACTCACGTTTCCTGCTGTCTTAGAGACTCTAGAAAGCAAGAGCGTGCTTCTTGTTCTAAAGCAGAGTGTGATCAATGGATGAGAACACTGCTGTGTGTTTCACTTCAGAAATGGAGTTAAATCCCAGGCTCTGAGTCTTCCTACAAGCAAGACTTCGTTACAGGTAAGGGCAATCACTTTTCAGTTCAAACGAACTACATCATTCAAAAAACTCACACGTTTCTCATCTTAACTGACAAGCATTGGATGTTAGAGGACCAGTGCTTTGTATCAGTTTCAGAAGCAGAGTTTGACTAGATATGGTCCGTATGGGTAGGAAACACCATTCTTTTGTTCTCAGCACACTCACATTTCCTTCTGTCTTAGAGATTTTAGAAAGCAAGAGCGTGCTACTCGCTCTAAAGCAGAGTGTTATCCATGGATGAGAACTCTGCTATGTGTTTCCCTTCAGAAATGGAGTTAAATCCCAGGCTCTCTGTCTTCTTATAAGGAAGACTTCGTTTCAGGTAAGGGCAATCACTTTTCAGCTCAAACAAACTACATCGTTCACGGAGCTCACACGTTTCTCATCTTATCTGACAAGCATTGGATGTTAGAGGGTCAGTGCTTTGTATCAGTTTCAGAAGCAGATTTGGACTACATATGGTCTGTATGTGTAGGAAACACCGTTCTTTTGTTCTGGGCACACTCAGATTACCTGCTGTATTAGAGACTCTAGAAAGCAAGAGCATGCTTCTTGCTCTAAAGCAGAGTGTGATCCATGGATGAGAACTATGCTGTGTGTTTCCATTCAGAAATGGAGTTAAATCCCAGGCTCTGTGTCTTCCTACAAGCAAGACTTCGTTTCAGGTAAGGGCAGTCACTTTTCAGCTCAAACGAACTGCATCATTCACGAAGCTCACACGTTTCTCATCTTAACTGACAAGCATTGGATATTAGAGGACCAGTGCTTTGTATCAGTTTCAGAAGCAGAATTGAACTAGATATGGTCTGTATGTGTAGGAAACACCGTTCTTTTGTTCTCAGCACACACACGTTTCCTGCTGTCTTAGAGACTCTAGAAAGCAAGAGCGTGCTTCCTGTTCTAAAGCAGAGTGTGATCAATGGATGATTACACTGCTGTGTGTTTCACTTCAGAAATGGAGTTAAACCCCAGGCTCTGAGTCTTCCTACAAGCAGGACTTCGATTCAGGTAAGGACAGTCACTTTTCTGCTGAAACGAACTACATCGTTCACGAAGCTCACACGTTTCTCATCTTAACAGACAAGCATGGATGTTAGAGGGTCAGTGCTTTGTATCAGTTTCAGAAGTAGATTTGGACTATATATGGTCTGTATGTGTAGGAAACACCGTTCTTTTGTTCTGGGCACACTCAGATTACCTGCTATATTAGAGACTCTAAAAGCAAGAGCGTGCTTCTCGCTCTAAAGCAGAGTGTGTTCCATGGATGAGAAAAATGCTGTGTGTTTCCTTTCAGAAATGGAGTTAAATCCCAGGCTCTGTGTCTTACTACAAGCAGGACTTCGTTTCAGGTATGGGCAGACACTTTTCAGTTCAAAGGAACTACATCATTCACAAAGCTCACACGTTTCTCATCTTAACTGACAAGCATAGGATGTTAGATGACCAGTGCTCTGTATCAGTTTCAGAAGCAGAGTTGTACTAGATATGGTCCGTATTGTAGGAAACACCGTTCTTTTGTTCTCAGCACACTCACGTTTCCTGCTGTCTTAGAGACTCTGGAAAGCAAGAGCGTGCTTCTTGTTCTAAAGCAGAGTGTGATCAAGGGATGAGAACACTGCTGTGTGTTTCACTTCAGAAATGGAGTTAAATCCCAGGCTCTGAGTCTTCCTACAAGCAAGACTTCGTTACAGGTAAAGGCAGTCACTTTTCAGTTCAAACGAACTGCATCATTCTCAAAACTCACACGTTTCTCATCTTAACTGACAAGCATTGGATGTTAGAGGACCAGTGCTTTGTATCAGTTTCAGAAGCAGATTTGGACTACATATGGTCTGTATGTGTAGGAAACACCGTTCTTTTGTTCTGGGCACACTCAGATTACCTGCTGTCTTAGAGACTCTAGAAAGCAAGAGCATGCTTCTTGCTCTAAAGCAGAGTGTGATCCATGGAAGAGAACTATGCTGTGTGTTTCCATTCAGAAATGGAGTGAAATCACAGGCTCTGTGTCTTCCTACAAGCAAGACTTCGTTTCAGGTAAGGGCAGTCACTTTTCTGCTCAAACGAACTGCATCGTTCACGAAGCTCACACGTTTCTCATCTTAACTGACAAGCATTGGATGTTAGAGGACCAGTGCTTTGTATCAGTTTCAGAAGCAGAGTTGAACTAGATATGGTCTGTATGTGTAGGAAACACCGTTCTTTTGTTCTCAGCACACACACGTTTCCTGCTGTCTTAGAGACTCTAGAAAGCAAGAGCGTGCTTCTTGTTCTAAAGCAGAGTGTGATCAATGGATGATTACACTGCTGTGTGTTTCACTTCAGAAATGGAGTTAAATCCCAGGCTCTGAGTCTTCCTACAAGCAGGACTTCGATTCAGGTAAGGACAGTCACTTTTCTGCTGAAACGAACTACATCGTTCACGAAGCTCACACGTTTCTCATCTTAACAGACAAGCATGGATGTTAGAGGGTCAGTGCTTTGTATCAGTTTCCGAAGTAGATTTGGACTATATATGGTCTGTATGTGTAGGAAACAAAGTTCTTTTGTTCTGGGAACACTCAGATTACCTGCTATATTAGAGACTCTAAAAGCAAGAGCGTGCTTCTCGCTCTAAAGCAGAGTGTGTTCCATGGATGAGAAAAATGCTGTGTGTTTCCTTTCAGAAATGGAGTTAAATCCCAGGCTCTGTGACTTACTACAAGCAAGACTTCGTTTCAGGTATGGGCAGACACTTTTCAGTTCAAAAGAACTACATCATTCACAAAGCTCACACGTTTCTCATCTTAACTGACAAGCATAGGATGTTAGATGACCAGTGCTCTGTATCAGTTTCAGAAGCAGAGTTGTACTAGATATGGTCCGTATGTGTAGGAAACACCGTTCTTTTGTTCTCAGCACACTCACGTTTCCTGCTGTCTTAGAGACTCTAGAAAGCAAGAGCGTGCTTCTTGTTCTAAAGCAGAGTGTGATCAAGGGATGAGAACACTGCTGTGTGTTTCACTTCAGAAATGGAGTTAAATCCCAGGCTCTGAGTCTTCCTACAAGCAAGACTTCGTTACAGGTAAGGGCAGTCACTTTTCAGTTCAAACGAACTGCATCATTCTCAAAACTCACACGTTTCTCATCTTAACTGACAAGCATTGGATGTTAGAGGACCAGTGCTTTGTATCAGTTTCAGAAGCGGATTTGGACTATATATGGTCTGTATGTGTAGGAAACACCGTTCTTTTGTTCTGGGCACACTCAGATTACCTGCTGTATTAGAGACTCTAGAAAGCAAGAGCATGCTTCTTGCTCTAAAGCAGAGTGTGATCCATGGATGAGAACTATGCTGTGTATTTCCATTCAGAAATGGAGTTAAATCCCAGGCTCTGTGTCTTCCTACAAGCAAGACTTCGTTTCAGGTAAGGGCAGTCACTTTTCAGCTCAAACGAACTGCATCGTTCACGAAGCTCACACGTTTCTCATCTTACCTGACAAGCATTGGATGTTAGAGGACCAGTGCTTTGTATCAGTTTCAGAAGCAGAGTTGAACTAGATATGGTCTGTATGTGTAGGAAACACCGTTCTTTTGTTCTCAGCACACACACGTTTCCTGCTGTCTTAGAGACTCTAGAAAGCAAGAGCATGCTTCTTGTTCTAAAGCAGAGTGTGATCAATGGATGATTACACTGCTGTGTGTTTCACTTCAGAAATGGAGTTAAATCCCAGGCTCTGAGTCTTCCTACAAGCAGGACTTCGATTCAGGTAAGGACAGTCACTTTTCTGCTGAAACGAACTACATCGTTCACGAAGCTCACACGTTTCTCATCTTAACAGACAAGCATGGATGTTAGAGGGTCAGTGCTTTGTATCAGTTTCAGAAGTAGATTTGGACTATATATGGTCTGTATGTGTAGGAAACACCGTTCTTTTGTTCTGGGCACACTCAGATTACCTGCTATATTAGAGACTCTAAAAGCAAGAGCGTGCTTCTCGCTCTAAAGCAGAGTGTGTTCCATGGATGAGAAAAATGCTGTGTGTTTCCTTTCAGAAATGGAGTTAAATCCCAGGCTCTGTGTCTTACTACAAGCAGGACTTCGTTTCAGGTATGGGCAGACACTTTTCAGTTCAAAAGAACTACATCATTCACAAAGCTCACACGTTTCTCATCTTAACTGACAAGCATAGGATGTTAGATGACCAGTGCTCTGTATCAGTTTCAGAAGCAGAGTTGTACTAGATATGGTCTGTATGTGTAGGAAACACCGTTCTTTTGTTCTCAGCACACTCACGTTTCCTGCTGTCTTAGAGACTCTAGAAAGCAAGAGCGTGCTTCTTGTTCTAAAGCAGAGTGTGATCAAGGGATGAGAACACTGCTGTGTGTTTCACTTCAGAAATGGAGTTAAATCCCAGGCTCTGAGTCTTCCTACAAGCAAGACTTCGTTACAGGTAAGGGCAGTCACTTTTCAGTTCAAACGAACTGCATCATTCTCAAAACTCACACGTTTCTCATCTTAACTGACAAGCATTGGATGTTAGAGGACCAGTGCTTTGTATCAGTTTCAGAAGCGGATTTGGACTACATATGGTCTGTATGTGTAGGAAACACCGTTCTTTTGTTCTGGGCACACTCAGATTACCTGCTGTATTAGAGACTCTAGAAAGCAAGAGCATGCTTCTTGCTCTAAAGCAGAGTGTGATCCATGGATGAGAACTATGCTGTGTGTTTCCATTCAGAAATGGAGTTAAATCCCAGGCTCTGTGTCTTCCTACAAGCAAGACTTCGTTTCAGGTAAGGGCAGTCACTTTTCAGCTCAAACGAACTGCATCGTTCACGAAGCTCACACGTTTCTCATCTTAACTGACAAGCATTGGATGTTAGAGGACCAGTGCTTTGTATCAGTTTCAGAAGCAGAGTTGAACTAGATATGGTCTGTATGTGTAGGAAACACCGTCCTTTTGTTCTCAGCACACACACGTTTCCTGCTGTCTTAGAGACTCTAGAAAGCAAGAGCGTGCTTCTTGTTCTAAAGCAGAGTGTGATCAATGGATGATTACACTGCTGTGTGTTTCACTTCAGAAATGGAGTTAAATCCCAGGCTCTGAGTCTTCCTACAAGCAGGACTTCGATTCAGGTAAGGACAGTCACTTTTCTGCTGAAACGAACTACATCGTTCACGAAGCTCACACGTTTCTCATCTTAACAGACAAGCATGGATGTTAGAGGGTCAGTGCTTTGTATCAGTTTCAGAAGTAGATTTGGACTATATATGGTCTGTATGTGTAGGAAACACCGTTCTTTTGTTCTGGGCACACTCAGATTACCTGCTATATTAGAGACTCTAAAAGCAAGAGCGTGCTTCTCGCTCTAAAGCAGAGTGTGTTCCATGGATGAGAAAAATGCTGTGTGTTTCCTTTCAGAAATGGAGTTAAATCCCAGGCTCTGTGTCTTACTACAAGCAGGACTTCGTTTCAGGTATGGGCAGACACTTTTCAGTTCAAAAGAACTACATCATTCACAAAGCTCACACGTTTCTCATCTTAACTGACAAGCATAGGATGTTAGATGACCAGTGCTCTGTATCAGTTTCAGAAGCAGAGTTGTACTAGATATGGTCCGTATGTGTAGGAAACACCGTTCTTTTGTTCTCAGCACACTCACGTTTCCTGCTGTCTTAGAGACTCTAGAAAGCAAGAGCGTGCTTCTTGTTCTAAAGCAGAGTGTGATCAAGGGATGAGAACACTGCTGTGTGTTTCACTTCAGAAATGGAGTTAAATCCCAGGCTCTGAGTCTTCCTACAAGCAAGACTTCGTTACAGGTAAGGGCAGTCACTTTTCAGTTCAAACGAACTGCATCATTCTCAAAACTCACACGTTTCTCATCTTAACTGACAAGCATTGGATGTTAGAGGACCAGTGCTTTGTATCAGTTTCAGAAGCAGATTTGGACTACATATGGTCTGTATGTGTAGGAAACACCGTTCTTTTGTTCTGGGCACACTCAGATTACCTGCTGTCTTAGAGACTCTAGAAAGCAAGAGCATGCTTCTTGCTCTAAAGCAGAGTGTGATCCATGGATGAGAACTATGCTGTGTGTTTCCATTCAGAAATGGAGTTAAATCCCAGGCTCTGTGTCTTCCTACAAGCAAGACTTCGTTTCAGGTAAGGGCAGTCACTTTTCAGCTCAAACGAACTGCATCGTTCACGAAGCTCACACGTTTCTCATCTTAACTGACAAGCATTGGATGTTAGAGGACCAGTGCTTTGTATCAGTTTCAGAAGCAGAGTTGAACTAGATATGGTCTGTATGTGTAGGAAACACCGTTCTTTTGTTCTCAGCACACACACGTTTCCTGCTGTCTTAGAGACTCTAGAAAGCAAGAGCGTGCTTCTTGTTCTAAAGCAGAGTGTGATCAATGGATGATTACACTGCTGTGTGTTTCACTTCAGAAATGGAGTTAAATCCCAGGCTCTGAATCTTCCTACAAGCAGGACTTCGATTCAGGTAAGGACAGTCACTTTTCTGCTGAAACGAACTACATCGTTCACGAAGCTCACACGTTTCTCATCTTAACAGACAAGCATGGATGTTAGAGGGTCAGTGCTTTGTATCAGTTTCAGAAGTAGATTTGGACTATATATGGTCTGTATGTGTAGGAAACACCGTTCTTTTGTTCTGGGCACACTCAGATTACCTGCTATATTAGAGACTCTAAAAGCAAGAGCGTGCTTCTCGCTCTAAAGCAGAGTGTGTTCCATGGATGAGAAAAATGCTGTGTGTTTCCTTTCAGAAATGGAGTTAAATCCCAGGCTCTGTGACTTACTACAAGCAAGACTTCGTTTCAGGTATGGGCAGACACTTTTCAGTTCAAAAGAACTACATCATTCACAAAGCTCACACGTTTCTCATCTTAACTGACAAGCATAGGATGTTAGATGACCAGTGCTCTGTATCAGTTACAGAAGCAGAGTTGTACTAGATATGGTCCGCATGTGTAGGAAACACCGTTCTTTTGTTCTCAGCACACTCACGTTTCCTGCTGTCTTAGAGACTCTAGAAAGCAAGAGCGTGCTTCTTGTTCTAAAGCAGAGTGTGATCAAGGGATGAGAACACTGCTGTGTGTTTCACTTCAGAAATGGAGTTAAATCCCAGGCTCTGAGTCTTCCTACAAGCAAGACTTCGTTACAGGTAAGGGCAGTCACTTTTCAGTTCAAACGAACTGCATCATTCTCAAAACTCACACGTTTCTCATCTTAACTGACAAGCATTGGATGTTAGAGGACCAGTGCTTTGTATCAGTTTCAGAAGCGGATTTGGACTACATATGGTCTGTATGTGTAGGAAACACCGTTCTTTTGTTCTGGGCACACTCAGATTACCTGCTGTATTAGAGACTCTAGAAAGCAAGAGCATGCTTCTTGCTCTAAAGCAGAGTGTGATCCATGGATGAGAACTATGCTGTGTGTTTCCATTCAGAAATGGAGTTAAATCCCAGTCTCTGTGTCTTCCTACAAGCAAGACTTCGTTTCAGGTAAGGGCAGTCACTTTTCAGCTCAAACGAACAGCATCATTCACGAAGCTCACACGTTTCTCATCTTAACTGACAAGCATTGGATGTTAGAGGACCAGTGCTTTGTATCAGTTTCAGAAGCAGAGTTGGACTAGATATGGTCCCTATGTGTAGGAAACACCGTTCTTTTGTTCTCAGCACACTCACGTTTCCTGCTGTATTATAGACTTTAGAAAGCAAGAGTGTGCTTCTTGCTCTAAACAGAGTGTGATCCATGGATGAGAACTATGCTGTGTGTTTCCCTTCAGAAATGGAGTTAAATACCAGGTTGTGTGTCTTCCTACAGGCAAGACTTCGTTTCAGGTAAGGGCAGTCACTTTTCTGCTCAAACGAACTACATTGTTCACGAAGCTCACACGTTTCTCATCTTAACAGACAAGCATGGATGTTAGAGGGTCAGTGCTTTGTATCAGTTTCAGAAGCAGATTTAGACTACATATGGTCTGTATGTGTAGGAAACATCGTTCTTTTGTTCTGGGCACACTCAGATTACCTGCTATATTAGAGACTGTAAAAGCAAGAGCGTGCTTCTCGCTCTAAAGCAGAGTGTGAGGCGTGGATGAGACCTATGCTGTGTGTTTCCCTTCAGAAATGGAGTTAAACCACTGTCTCTGTGTCTTCCTACAAGAAAGACTTCGTTTCAGGTAAGGGCAGTCACTTTTCAGCTCAAACGAACTACATCATTCACGGAGCTCACACGTTTCTCATCTTAACAGATAAGCATTGGATGTTAGAGGACCAGTGCTTTGTATCAGTTTAAGAAGCAGAGTTGGACTAGATATGGTCCGTATGTGTAGGAAACACCGTTCTTTTGTTCTCAGCAAAATCACGTTTCCTGCTGTGTTAGAGATTCTAGAAAGCAAGAGCGTGCTTCTTGTTCTAAAGCAGAGCATGATAAATGGATGAGAACACTGCTGTGTGTTTCACTTCAGAAATGGAGTTAAATCCCAGGCTCTGAGTCTTCCTACAAGCAAGACTTCGTTTCAGGTAACGGCAGTCACTTTTCAGCTCAAACGAACTACATCTTTCACTGAGCTCACACATTTCTCTTCTTAACAGACAAGCATTGGATGTTAGAGGACCAGTGCTTTGTATCAGTTTAAGAAGGAGAGTTGGACTAGATATGGTCCGTATGTGTAGGAAACACCGTTCTTTTGTTCTCAGCACACTCACGTTTCCTGCTGTCTTAGAGACTCTAGAAAGCAAGAGCGTGCTTCTTGTTCTAAAGCAGAGTGTGATCAATGGATGAGAACACTGCTGTGTGTTTCACTTCAGAAATGGAGTTAAATCCCAGGCTCTGAGTCTTCCTACAAGCAAGACTTCGTTACAGGTATGGGCAATCACTTTTCAGTTCAAACGAACTACATCATTCTCAAAACTCACACGTTTCTCATCTTAACTGACAAGCATTGGATGTTAGAGGACCAGTGCTTTGTATCAGTTTCAGAAGCAGAGTTTGACTAGATATGGTCCGTATGGGTAGGAAACACCATTCTTTTGTTCTCAGCACACTCACGTTTCCTGCTGTCTTAGAGATTTTAGAAAGCAAGAGCGTGCTTCTCGCTCTAAAGCAGAGTGTTATCCATGGATGAGAACTATGCTGTGTGTTTCCCTTCAGAAATGGAGTTAAATCCCAGGCTCTCTGTCTTCTTACAAGGAAGACTTCGTTTCAGGTAAGGGCAATCACTTTTCAGCTCAAACAAACTACATCGTTCACTGAGCTCACACGTTTGTCATCTTATCTGACAAGCATTGGATGTTAGAGGACCAGTGCTTTGTATCAGTTTCAGAAGCAGATTTGGACTACATATGGTCTGTATGTGTAGGAAACACCGTTCTTTTGTTCTGGGCACACTCAGATTACCTGCTGTCTTAGAGACTCTAGAAAGCAAGAGCATGCTTCTTGCTCTAAAGCAGAGGGTGATCCATGGATGAGAACTATGCTGTGTGTTTCCATTCAGAAATGGATTTAAATCCCAGGCTCTGTGTCTTCCTACAAGCAAGACTTCATTTCAGGTAAGGGCAGTCACTTTTCAGCTCAAACGAACTGCATCGTTCACGAAGCTCACACGTTTCTCATCTTAACTGACAAGCATTGGATGTTAGAGGACCAGTGCTTTGTATTAGTTTCAGAAGCAGAGTTGAACTAGATATGGTCTGTATGTGTAGGAAACACCGTTCTTTTGTTCTCAGCACACACACGTTTCCTGCTGTCTTAGAGACTCTAGAAAGCAAGAGCGTGCTTCTTGTTCTAAAGCAGAGTGTGATCAATGGATGATTACACTGCTGTGTGTTTCACTTCAGAAATGGAGTTAAATCCCAGGCTCTGAGTCTTCCTACAAGCAGGACTTCGATTCAGGTAAGGACAGTCACTTTTCAGCTCAAACAAACTACATCGTTCACGAAGCTCACACGTTTCTCATCTTAACAGACAAGCATGGATGTTAGAGGGTCAGTGCTTTGTATCAGTTTCAGAAATAGATTTGGACTATATATGGTCTGTATGTGTAGGAAACACCGTTCTTTTGTTCTGGGCACACTCAGATTACCTGCTATATTAGAGACTCTAAAAGCAAGAGCGTGCTTCTCGCTCTAAAGCAGAGTGTGTTCCATGGATGAGAAAAATGCTGTGTGTTTCCTTTCAGAAATGGAGTTAAATCCCAGGCTCTGTGACTTACTACAAGCAAGACTTCGTTTCAGGTATGGGCAGACACTTTTCTGTTCAAAAGAACTACATCATTCACAAAGCTCACATGTTTCTCATCTTAACTGACAAGCATAGGATGTTAGATGACCAGTGCTCTGTATCAGTTTCAGAAGCAGAGTTGTACTAGATATGGTCCGTATGTGTAGGAAACACCGTTCTTTTGTTCTCAGCACACTCACGTTTCCTGCTGTCTTAGAGACATTAGAAAGCAAGAGCGTGCTTCTTGTTCTAAAGCAGAGTGTGATCAATGGATGAGAACACTGCTGTGTGTTTCACTTCAGAAATGGAGTTAAATCCCAGGCTCTGAGTCTTCCTACAAGCAAGACTTCGTTACAGGTAAGGGCAGTCACTTTTCAGTTCAAACGAACTGCATCATTCTCAAAACTCACACGTTTCTCATCTTAACTGACAAGCATTGGATGTTAGAGGACCAGTGCTTTGTATCAGTTTCAGAAGCGGATTTGGACTACATATGGTCTGTATGTGTAGGAAACACCGTTCTTTTGTTCTGGGCACACTCAGATTACCTGCTGTATTAGAGACTCTAGAAAGCAAGAGCATGCTTCTTGCTCTAAAGCAGAGTGTGATCCATGGATGAGAACTATGCTGTGTGTTTCCATTCAGAAATGGAGTTAAATCCCAGTCTCTGTGTCTTCCTACAAGCAAGACTTCGTTTCAGGTAAGGGCAGTCACTTTTCAGCTCAAACGAACTGCATCGTTCACGAAGCTCACACGTTTCTCATCTTAACTGACAAGCATTGGATGTTAGAGGACCAGTGCTTTGTATCAGTTTCAGAAGCAGAGTTGAACTAGATATGGTCTGTATGTGTAGGAAACACCGTTCTTTTGTTCTCAGCACACACACGTTTCCTGCTGTCTTAGAGACTCTAGAAAGCAAGAGCGTGCTTCTTGTTCTAAAGCAGAGTGTGATCAATGGATGATTACACTGCTGTGTGTTTCACTTCAGAAATGGAGTTAAATCCCAGGCTCTGAGTCTTCCTACAAGCAGGACTTCGATTCAGGTAAGGACAGTCACTTTTCAGCTCAAACGAACTACATCGTTCACGAAGCTCACACGTTTCTCATCTTAACAGACAAGCATGGATGTTAGAGGGTCAGTGCTTTGTATCAGTTTCAGAAGTAGATTTGGACTATATATGGTCTGTATGTGTAGGAAACACCGTTCTTTTGTTCTGGGCACACTCAGATTACCTGCTATATTAGAGACTCTAAAAGCAAGAGCGTGCTTCTCGCTCTAAAGCAGAGTGTGTTCCATGGATGAGAAAAATGCTGTGTGTTTCCTTTCAGAAATGGAGTTAAATCCCAGGCTCTGTGACTTACTACAAGCAAGACTTCGTTTCAGGTATGGGCAGACACTTTTCTGTTCAAAAGAACTACATCATTCACAAAGCTCACACGTTTCCCATCTTAACTGACAAGCATAGGATGTTAGATGACCAGTGCTCTGTATCAGTTTCAGAAGCAGAGTTGTACTAGATATGGTCCGTATGTGTAGGAAACACCGTTCTTTTGTTCTCAGCACACTCAGGTTTCCTGCTGTCTTAGAGACTCTAGAGAGCAAGAGCGTGCTTCTTGTTCTAAAGCAGAGTGTGATCAAGGGATGAGAACACTGCTGTGTGTTTCACTTCAGAAATGGAGTTAAATCCCAGGCTCTGAGTCTTCCTACAAGCAAGACTTCGTTACAGGTAAGGGCAGTCACTTTTCAGTTCAAACGAACTGCATCATTCTCAAAACTCACACGTTTCTCATCTTAACTGACAAGCATTGGATGTTAGAGGACCAGTGCTTGGTATCAGTTTCAGAAGCGGATTTGGACTACATATGGTCTGTATGTGTAGGAAACACCGTTCTTTTGTTCTGGGCACACTCAGATTACCTGCTGCATTAGAGACTCTAGAAAGCAAGAGCATGCTTCTTGCTCTAAAGCAGAGTGTGATCCATGGATGAGAACTATGCTGTGTGTTTCCATTCAGAAATGGAGTTAAATCCCAGTCTCTGTGTCTTCCTACAAGCAAGACTTCGTTTCAGGTAAGGGCAGTCACTTTTCAGCTCAAACGAACTGCATCGTTCACGAAGCTCACACGTTTCTCATCTTAACTGACAAGCATTGGATGTTAGAGGACCAGTGCTTTGTATCAGTTTCAGAAGCAGAGTTGAACTAGATATGGTCTGTATGTGTAGGAAACACCGTTCTTTTGTTCTCAGCACACACACGTTTCCTGCTGTCTTAGAGACTCTAGAAAGCAAGAGCGTGCTTCTTGTTCTAAAGCAGAGTGTGATCAATGGATGATTACACTGCTGTGTGTTTCACTTCAGAAATGGAGTTAAATCCCAGGCTCTGAGTCTTCCTACAAGCAGGACTTCGATTCAGGTAAGGACAGTCACTTTTCTGCTCAAACGAACTACATCGTTCACGAAGCTCACACGTTTCTCATCTTAACAGACAAGCATAGATGTTAGAGGGTCAGTGCTTTGTATAAGTTTCAGAAGTAGATTTGGACTATATATGGTCTGTATGTGTATGAAACACCGTTCTTTTGTTCTGGGCACACTCAGATTACCTGCTATATTAGAGACTCTAAAAGCAAGAGCGTGCTTCTCGCTCTAAAGCAGAGTGTGTTCCATGGATGAGAAAAATGCTGTGTGTTTCCTTTCAGAAATGGAGTTAAATCCCAGGCTCTGTGTCTTACTACAAGCAAGACTTCGTTTCAGGTATGGGCAGACACTTTTCAGTTCAAAAGAACTACATCATTCACAAAGCTCACACGTTTCTCATCTTAACTGACAAGCATAGGATGTTAGATGACCATTGCTCTGTATCAGTTTCAGAAGCAGAGTTGTACTAGATATGGTCCGTATGTGTAGGAAACATCGTTCTTTTGTTCTCAGCACACTCTCGTTTCCTGCTGTCTTAGAGATTTTAGAAAGCAAGAGCGTGCTTCTCGCTCTAAAGCAGAGTGTGATCCATGGATGAGAACTACGCTGTGTGTTTCCCTTCAGAAATGGAGTTAAATCCCAGGCTCTGTGTCTTCCTACAAGCAAGACTTCGTTTCAGGTAAGGGCAGTCACTTTTCAGCTCAAACGAACTACATCGTTCACTGAGCTCACACATTTCTCTTCTTAACAGACAAGCATTGGATGTTAGAGGACCAGTGCTTTGTATCAGTTTAAGAAAGAGAGTTGGACTAGATATGGTCCATATGTGTAGGAAACACCGTTCTTTTGTTCTCAGCACACTCACTTTTCCTGCTGTCTTAGAGACTCTAGAAAGCAAGAGCGTGCTTCTTGTTCTAAAGCAGAGTGTGATCAATGGATGAGAACACTGCTGTGTGTTTCACTTCAGAAATGGAGTTAAATCCCAGGCTCTGAGTCTTCCTACAAGCAAGACTTCGTTACAGGTAAGGGCAGTCACTTTTCAGTTCAAAGGAACTACACCCTTCTCAAAGCTCACGCGTTTCCCATCTTAACTGACAAGCATTGGATGTTAGAGGACCAGTGCTTTGTGTCAGTTTCAGAAACAGAGTTGGACTAGATATGGTCCATATGTGTAGGAAACACCGTTCTTTTGTTCTCAGGGCACTCACGTTTCCTGCTGTCTTAGAGACTTTAGAAAGCAAGAGCGTGCTTCTCGCTCTAAAGCAGAGTGTGATCCATGGATGAGAACTATGCTGTGTGTTTCCCTTCAGAAATGGAGTTAAATCACAGACTGTGTGTCTTCCTACAAGCAAGACTTCGTTTAAGGTAAGGGCAGTCACTTTTCTGCTCAAACGAACTAAATCGTTCATGAAGCTCACACGTTTCCCATCTTAACTGACAAGCATTGGATGTTAGAGGACCAGTGCTTTGTATCACTTTCAGAAGAAGAGTTGAACTAGATATGGTCAGTATGTGTAGGAAACACCGTTCTTTTGTTCTCAGCACACACACGTTTCCTGCTGTCTTAGAGACTCTAGAAAGCAAGAGCGTGCTTCTTGTTCTAAAGCAGAGTGTGATCAATGGATGATTACACTGCTGTGTGTTTCACTTCAGAAATGGAGTTAAATCCCAGGCTCTGAGTCTTCCTACAAGCAGGACTTCGATTCAGGTAAGGACAGTCACTTTTCTGCTCAAACGAACTACATCGTTCGCGAAGCTCACACGTTTCTCATCTTAACAGACAAGCATGGATGTTAGAGGGTCAGTGCTTTGTATCAGTTTCAGAAGCAGATTTAGACTACATATGGTCTGTATGTGTAGGAAACACCGTTCTTTTGTTCTGGGCACACTCAGATTACCTGCTATATTAGAGACTGTAAAAGCAAGTGCGTGCTTCTCGCTCTAAAGCAGAGTGTGATGCGTGGATGAGACCTATGCTGTGTGTTTCCCTTCAGAAATGGAGTTAAACCCCTGTCTCTGTGTCTTCCTACAAGAAAGACTTCGTTTCAGGTAAGGGCAGTCACTTTTCAGCTCAAACGAACTACATCGTTCACGGAGCTCACACGTTTCTCATCTTAACAGATAAGCATTGGATGTTAGAGGACCAGTGCTTTGTATCAGTTTAAGAAGGAGAGTTGGACTAGATATGGTCCGTATGTGTAGGAAACACCGTTCTTTTGTTCTCAGCAAAATCACGTTTCCTGCTGTGTTAGAGATTCTAGAAAGCAAGAGCGTGCTTCTTGTTCTAAAGCAGAGCATGATAAATGGATGAGAACACTGCTGTGTGTTTCACTTCAGAAATGGAGTTAAATCCCAGGCTCTGAGTCTTCCTACAAGCAAGACTTCGTTTCAGGTAACGGCAGTCACTTTTCAGCTCAAACGAACTACATCTTTCACTGAGCTCACACATTTCTCTTCTTAACAGACAAGCATTGGATGTTAGAGGACCAGTGCTTTGTATCAGTTTCAGAAGCAGAGTTTGACTAGATATGGTCCGTATGGGTAGGAAACACCATTCTTTTGTTCTCAGCACACTCACGTTTCCTGCTGTCTTAGAGATTTTAGAAAGCAAGAGAGTGCTTCTCGCTCTAAAGCAGAGTGTTATCCATGGATGAGAACTATGCTGTGTGTTTCCCTTCAGAAATGGAGTTAAATCCCAGGCTCTCTGTCTTTTTACAAGGAAGACTTCGTTTCAGGTAAGGGCAATCACTTTTCAGCTCAAACAAACTACATCGTTCACGGAGCTCACACGTTTCTCATCTTATCTGACAAGCATTGGATGTTAGAGGACCAGTGCTTTGTATCACTTTCAGAAGAAGAGTTGGACTACATATGGTCCGTATGGTTAGGAAACTCCGTTCTTTTGTTCTGGGCACACTCAGATTTCCTGCTGTATTAGAGACTCTAGAAAGCAAGAGCATGCTTCTTGCTCTAAAGCAGAGTGTGATCCATGGATGAGAAATATGCTGTGTGTTTCCATTCAGAAATGTAGTTAAATCCCAGGCTCTGTGTCTTCCTACAAGCAAGACTTCGTTTCAGGTAAGGGCAGTCACTTTTCAGCTCAAAGGAACTACATTGTTCACGAAGCTCACACGTTTCTCATCTTAACAGACAAGCATTGGATGTTAGAGGACCAGTGCTTTGTATCAGTTTCAAAAGCAGATTTGAACTAGATATGGTCAGTATGTGTAGGAAACACCGTTCTTTTGTTCTCAGCACACACACGTTTCCTGCTGTCTTAGAGACTCTAGAAAGCAAGAGCGTGCTTCTTGTTCTAAAGCAGAGTGTGATCAATGGATGATTACACTGCTGTGTGTTTCCCTTCAGAAATGGAGTTAAATCCCAGGCTCTGAGTCTTCCTACAAGCAGGACTTCGATTCAGGTAAGGACAGTCACTTTTCTGCTGAAACGAACTACATCGTTCACGAAGCTCACATGTTTCTCATCTTAACAGACAAGCATGGATGTTAGAGGGTCAGTGCTTTGTATCAGTTTCAGAAGTAGATATGGACTATATATGGTCTGTATGTGTAGGAAACACCGTTCTTTTGTTCTGGGCACACTCAGATTACCTGCTATATTAGAGACTCTAAAAGCAAGAGCGTGCTTCTCGCTCTAAAGCAGAGTGTGTTCCATGGATGAGAAAAATGCTGTGTGTTTCCTTTCAGAAATGGAGTTAAATCCCAGGCTCTGTGACTTACTACAAGCAAGACTTCGTTTCAGGTATGGGCAGACACTTTTCTGTTCAAAAGAACTACATCATTCACAAAGCTCACACGTTTCTCATCTTAACTGACAAGCATAGGATGTTAGATGACCAGTGCTCTGTATCAGTTTCAGAAGCAGAGTTGTACTAGATATGGTCCGTATGTGTAGGAAACACCGTTCTTTTGTTCTCAGCACACTCACGTTTCCTGCTGTCTTAGAGACTCTAGAAAGCAAGAGCGTGCTTCTTGTTCTAAAGCAGAGTGTGATCAAGGGATGAGAACACTGCTGTGTGTTTCACTTCAGAAATGGAGTTAAATCCCAGGCTCTGAGTCTTCCTACAAGCAAGACTTCGTTACAGGTAAGGGCAGTCACTTTTCAGTTCAAACGAACTGCATCATTCTCAAAACTCACACGTTTCTCATCTTAACTGACAAGCATTGGATGTTAGAGGACCAGTGCTTTGTATCAGTTTCAGAAGCGGATTTGGACTACATATGGTCTGTATGTGTAGGAAACACCGTTCTTTTGTTCTGGGCACACTCAGATTACCTGCTGTATTAGAGACTCTAGAAAGCAAGAGCATGCTTCTTGCTCTAAAGCAGAGTGTGATCCATGGATGAGAACTATGCTGTGTGTTTCCATTCAGAAATGGAGTTAAATCCCAGTCTCTGTGTCTTCCTACAAGCAAGACTTCGTTTCAGGTAAGGGCAGTCACTTTTCAGCTCAAACGAACTGCATCGTTCACGAAGCTCACACGTTTCTCATCTTAACTGACAAGCATTGGATGTTAGAGGACCAGTGCTTTGTATCAGTTTCAGAAGCAGAGTTGAACTAGATATGGTCTGTATGTGTAGGAAACACCGTTCTTTTGTTCTCAGCACACACACGTTTCCTGCTGTCTTAGAGACTCTAGAAAGCAAGAGCGTGCTTCTTGTTCTAAAGCAGAGTGTGATCAATGGATGATTACACTGCTGTGTGTTTCACTTCAGAAATGGAGTTAAATCCCAGGCTCTGTGTCTTCCTACAAGCAAGACTTCGTTTCAGTTAAGGGTAGTCACTTTTCAGCTCAAACGAACTACATCGTTCACTGAGCTCACACATTTCTCTTCTTAACAGACAAGCATTGGATGTTAGAGGACCAGTGCTTTGTATCAGTTTAAGAAAGAGAGTTGGACTAGATATGGTCTGTATGTGTAGGAAACACCGTTCTTTTGTTCTCAGCACACTCACTTTTCCTGCTGTCTTAGAGACTCTAGAAAGCAAGAGCGTGCTTCTTGTTCTAAAGCAGAGTGTGATCAATGGATGAGAACACTGCTGTGTGTTTCACTTCAGAAATGGAGTTAAATCCCAGGCTCTGAGTCTTCCTACAAGCAAGACTTCGTTACAGGTAAGGGCAGTCACTTTTCAGTTCAAAGGAACTACACCATTCTCAAAGCTCACGCGTTTCTCATCTTAACTGACAAGCATTGGATGTTAGAGGACCAGTGCTTTGTGTCAGTTTCAGAAACAGAGTTGGACTAGATATGGTCCATATGTGTAGGAAACACCGTTCTTTTGTTCTCAGGGCACTCACGTTTACTGCTGTCTTAGAGACTTTAGAAAGCAAGAGCGTGCTTCTCGCTCTAAAGCAGAGTGTGATCCATGGATGAGAACTATGCTGTGTGTTTCCCTTCAGAAATGGAGTTAAATCACAGACTGTGTGTCTTCCTACAAGCAAGACTTCGTTTAAGGTAAGGGCAGTCACTTTTCTGCTCAAACGAACTAAATCGTTCATGAAGCTCACACGTTTCCCATCTTAACTGACAAGCATTGGATGTTAGAGGACCAGTGCTTTGTATCAGTTTCAGAAGAAGAGTTGGACTACATATGGTCCGTATGGTTAGGAAACTCCGTTCTTTTGTTCGGGGCACACTCAGATTTCCTGCTGTATTAGAGACTCTAGAAAGCAAGAGCATGCTTCTTGCTCTAAAGCAGAGTGTGATCCATGGATGAGAAATATGCTGTGTGTTTCCATTCAGAAATGTAGTTAAATCCCAGGCTCTGTGTCTTCCTACAAGCAAGACTTCGTTTCAGGTAAGGGCAGTCACTTTTCAGCTCAAAGGAACTACATTGTTCACGAAGCTCACACGTTTCTCATCTTAACAGACAAGCATTGGATGTTAGAGGACCAGTGCTTTGTATCAGTTTCAAAAGCAGATTTGAACTAGATATGGTCAGTATGTGTAGGAAACACCGTTCTTTTGTTCTCAGCACACACACGTTTCCTGCTGTCTTAGAGACTCTAGAAAGCAAGAGCGTGCTTCTTGTTCTAAAGCAGAGTGTGATCAATGGATGATTACACTGCTGTCTGTTTCCCTTCAGAAATGGAGTTAAATCCCAGGCTCTGAATCTTTCTACAAGCAAGACTTCAATTCAGGTAAGGGCAGTCACTTTTCTGCTCAAACGAACTACATTGTTCACAAAGCTCACACGTTTCTCATCTTAACTGACAAGCATTGGATGTTAGAGGGTCAGTGCTTTGTATCAGTTTCAGAAGCAGATTTGGACTACATATGGTCTGTATGTGTAGGAAACATCGTTCTTTTGTTCTGGGCACACTCAGATTACCTGCTATATTAGAGACTCTAAAAGCAAGAGCGTGCTTCTCGCACCAAAGCAGAGTGTGATCTATGGATGAGAAAAGCTGTGTGTTTCCCTTCAGAAATGGAGTTAAATCCCAGGCTCTGTGTCTTCCTACAAGCAAGACTTCGATTCAGGTAAGGGCAGTCACTTTTCAGTTCAAAGGAACTACATCATTCACAAAGCTCACACGTTTCTCATCTTAACTGACAAGCATAGGATGTTAGAGAACCAGTGCTTTGTATCAGTTTCAGAAGCAGAGTTGGACTAGATATGGTCCCTATGTGTAGGAAACACCGTTCTTTTGTTCTCAGCAAAATCACGTTTCCTGCTGTGTTAGAGACTCTAGAAAGCAAGAGCGTGCTTCTTGTTCTAAAGCAGAGCATGATCAATGGATGAGAACACTGCTGTGTGTTTCACTTCAGAAATGGAGTTAAATCCCAGTCTCTGTGTCTTCCTACAAGCAAGACTTCGTTTCAGGTAAGGGCAGTCACTTTTCAGCTCAAACGAACTACATCGTTCATGAAGCTCACACGTTTCCCATCTTAACTGACAAGCATAGGATGTTAGTGGACCAGTGCTTTGTATCAATTTCAGAAGCAGAGTTGGACTAGATATGTTCCGTATGGGTAGGAAACTCCGTTCTTTTGTTCTCAGCACACTCACGTTTCCTGCTGTCTTAGAGACTTTAGAAAGCAAGAGCGTGCTTCTCGCTCTAAAGCAGAGTGTGATCCATAGATGAGAACTATGCTGTGTGTTTCCCTTCAGAAATGGAGTTAAATCCAAGGCTCGGTGTTTTCCTACAAGCAGGACTTCGATTCAGGTAAGGACAGTCACTTTTCTGCTCAAACGAACTACATCGTTCACGAAGCTCACACGTTTCTCATCTTAACAGACAGGCATGGATGTTAGAGGGTCAGTGCTTTGTATCAGTTTCAGAAGCAGATTTGGACTACATATGGTCTGTATGTGTAGGAAGCACCGTTCTTTTGTTCTGGGCACACTCAGATTACCTGCTATATTAGAGACTCTAAAAGCAAGACCGTGCTTCTCGCTCTAAATCAGAGTGTGTTCCATGGATGAGAAAAATGCTGTGTGTTTCCTTTCAGAAATGGAGTTAAATCCCAGGCTCTGTGTCTTACTACAAGCAAGACTACGTTTCAGGTATGGGCAGACACTTTTCAGTTCAAAAGAACTACATCATTCACAAAGCTCACACGTTTCTCATCTTAACTGACAAGCATAGGATGTTAGATGACCATTGCTCTGTATCAGTTTCAGAAGCAGAGTTGTACTAGATATGGTCCGTATGTGTAGGAAACATCGTTCTTTTGTTCTCAGCACACTCACGTTTCCTGCTGTCTTAGAGATTTTAGAAAGCAAGAGCGTGCTTCTCGCTCTAAAGCAGAGTGTGATCCATGGATGAGAACTACGCTGTGTGTTTCCCTTCAGAAATGGAGTTAAATCCCAGGCTCTGTGTCTTCCTACAAGCAAGACTTCGTTTCAGGTAAGGGCAGTCACTTTTCAGCTCAAACGAACTACATCGTTCACTGAGCTCACACATTTCTCTTCTTAACAGACAAGCATTGGATGTTAGAGGACCAGTGCTTTGTATCAGTTTAAGAAAGAGAGTTGGACTAGATATGGTCTGTATGTGTAGGAAACACCGTTCTTTTGTTCTCAGCACACTCACTTTTCCTGCTGTCTTAGAGACTCTAGAAAGCAAGAGCGTGCTTCTTGTTCTAAAGCAGAGTGTGATCAATGGATGAGAACACTGCTGTGTGTTTCACTTCAGAAATGGAGTTAAATCCCAGGCTCTGAGTCTTCCTACAAGCAAGACTTCGTTACAGGTAAGGGCAGTCACTTTTCAGTTCAAAGGAACTACACCATTCTCAAAGCTCACGCGTTTCTCATCTTAACTGACAAGCATTGCATGTTAGAGGACCAGTGCTTTGTGTCAGTTTCAGAAACAGAGTTGGACTAGATATGGTCCATATGTGTAGGAAACACCGTTCTTTTGTTCTCAGGGCACTCACGTTTACTGCTGTCTTAGAGACTTTAGAAAGCAAGAGCGTGCTTCTCGCTCTAAAGCAGAGTGTGATCCATGGATGAGAACTATGCTGTGTGTTTCCCTTCAGAAATGGAGTTAAATCACAGACTGTGTGTCTTCCTACAAGCAAGACTTCGTTTAAGGTAAGGGCAGTCACTTTTCTGCTCAAACGAACTAAATCGTTCATGAAGCTCACACGTTTCCCATCTTAACTGACAAGCATTGGATGTTAGAGGACCAGTGCTTTGTATCACTTTCAGAAGAAGCGTTGGACTACATATGGTCCGTATGGTTAGGAAACTCCGTTCTTTTGTTCGGGGCACACTCAGATTTCCTGCTGTATTAGAGACTCTAGAAAGCAAGAGCATGCTTCTTGCTCTAAAGCAGAGTGTGATCCATGGATGAGAAATATGCTGTGTGTTTCCATTCAGAAATGTAGTTAAATCCCAGGCTCTGTGTCTTCCTACAAGCAAGACTTCGTTTCAGGTAAGGGCAGTCACTTTTCAGCTCAAAGGAACTACATTGTTCACGAAGCTCACACGTTTCTCATCTTAACAGACAAGCATTGGATGTTAGAGGACCAGTGCTTTGTATCAGTTTCAAAAGCAGATTTGAACTAGATATGGTCAGTATGTGTAGGAAACACCGTTCTTTTGTTCTCAGCACACACACGTTTCCTGCTGTCTTAGAGACTCTAGAAAGCAAGAGCGTGCTTCTTGTTCTAAAGCAGAGTGTGATCAATGGATGATTACACTGCTGTCTGTTTCCCTTCAGAAATGGAGTTAAATCCCAGGCTCTGAATCTTTCTACAAGCAAGACTTCAATTCAGGTAAGGGCAGTCACTTTTCTGCTCAAACGAACTACATTGTTCACAAAGCTCACACGTTTCTCATCTTAACTGACAAGCATTGGATGTTAGAGGGTCAGTGCTTTGTATCAGTTTCAGAAGCAGATTTGGACTACATATGGTCTGTATGTGTAGGAAACATCGTTCTTTTGTTCTGGGCACACTCAGATTACCTGCTATATTAGAGACTCTAAAAGCAAGAGCGTGCTTCTCGCACCAAAGCAGAGTGTGATCTATGGATGAGAAAAGCTGTGTGTTTCCCTTCAGAAATGGAGTTAAATCCCAGGCTCTGTGTCTTCCTACAAGCAAGACTTCGATTCAGGTAAGGGCAGTCACTTTTCAGTTCAAAGGAACTACATCATTCACAAAGCTCACACGTTTCTCATCTTAACTGACAAGCATAGGATGTTAGAGAACCAGTGCTTTGTATCAGTTTCAGAAGCAGAGTTGGACTAGATATGGTCCCTATGTGTAGGAAACACCGTTCTTTTGTTCTCAGCAAAATCACGTTTCCTGCTGTGTTAGAGACTCTAGAAAGCAAGAGCGTGCTTCTTGTTCTAAAGCAGAGCATGATCAATGGATGAGAACACTGCTGTGTGTTTCACTTCAGAAATGGAGTTAAATCCCAGTCTCTGTGTCTTCCTACAAGCAAGACTTCGTTTCAGGTAAGGGCAGTCACTTTTCAGCTCAAACGAACTACATCGTTCATGAAGCTCACACGTTTCCCATCTTAACTGACAAGCATAGGATGTTAGTGGACCAGTGCTTTGTATCAATTTCAGAAGCAGAGTTGGACTAGATATGTTCCGTATGGGTAGGAAACTCCGTTCTTTTGTTCTCAGCACACTCACGTTTCCTGCTGTCTTAGAGACTTTAGAAAGCAAGAGCGTGCTTCTCGCTCTAAAGCAGAGTGTGATCCATAGATGAGAACTATGCTGTGTGTTTCCCTTCAGAAATGGAGTTAAATCCAAGGCTCGGTGTTTTCCTACAAGCAGGACTTCGATTCAGGTAAGGACAGTCACTTTTCTGCTCAAACGAACTACATCGTTCACGAAGCTCACACGTTTCTCATCTTAACAGACAGGCATGGATGTTAGAGGGTCAGTGCTTTGTATCAGTTTCAGAAGCAGATTTGGACTACATATGGTCTGTATGTGTAGGAAGCACCGTTCTTTTGTTCTGGGCACACTCAGATTACCTGCTATATTAGAGACTCTAAAAGCAAGACCGTGCTTCTCGCTCTAAATCAGAGTGTGTTCCATGGATGAGAAAAATGCTGTGTGTTTCCTTTCAGAAATGGAGTTAAATCCCAGGCTCTGTGTCTTACTACAAGCAAGACTACGTTTCAGGTATGGGCAGACACTTTTCAGTTCAAAAGAACTACATCATTCACAAAGCTCACACGTTTCTCATCTTAACTGACAAGCATAGGATGTTAGATGACCAGTGCTCTGTATCAGTTTCAGAAGCAGAGTTGGACTACATATGGTCCGTATGGGTAGGAAACACCGTTCTTTTGTTCTCAGCACACTCACGTTTCCTGCTGTCTTAGAGACTTTAGAAAGCAAGAGCGTGCTTCTCGCTCTAAAGGAGAGTGTGATCCATGGATGAGAACTATGCTGTGTGTTTCCCTTCAGAAATGGAGTTAAATCCCAGTCTCTGTGTCTTCCTACAAGCAAGACTTCGTTTCAGGTAAGGGCAGTCACTTTTCAGCTCAAACGGACTACATCTTTCACGGAGCTCACACGTTTCTCATCTTAACAGACAAGCATTGGATGTTAGAGGACCAGTGCTTTGTATCAGTTTAAGAAGCAGAGTTGGACTAGATATGGCCCGTATGTGTAGGAAACACCGTTCTTTTGTTCTCAGCAAAATCACGTTTCCTGCTGTGTTAGAGATTCTAGAAAGCAAGAGCGTGCATCTTGTTCTAAAGAAGAGCATGATCAATGGATGAGAACACTGCTGTGTGTTTCACTTCAGAAATGGAGTTAAATCCCAGGCTCTGAGTCTTCCTACAAGCAAGACTTCGTTTCAGGTAACGGCAGTCACTTTTCAGCTCAAACGAACTACATCTTTCACTGAGCTCACACATTTCTCTTCTTAACAGACAAGCATTGGATGTTAGAGGACCAGTGCTTTGTATCAGTTTAAGAAGGAGAGTTGGACTAGATATGGTCCGTATGTGTAGGAAACACCGTTCTTTTGTTCTCAGCACACTCACGTTTCCTGCTGTCTTAGAGATTCTAGAAAGCAAGAGCGTGCTTCTTGTTCTAAAGCAGAGTGTGATCAATCGATGAGAACACTTCTGTGTGTTTCACTTCAGAAATGGAGTTAAATCCCAGGCTCTGAGTCTTCCTACAAGCAAGACTTCGTTACAGGTAAGGGCAATCACTTTTCAGTTCAAACGAACTACATCATTCTCAAAACTCACACGTTTCTCATCTTAACTGACAAGCATTGGATGTTAGAGGACCAGTGCTTTGTATCAGTTTCAGAAGCAGAGTTTGACTAGATATGGTCCGTATGGGTAGGAAACACCATTCTTTTGTTCTCAGCACACTCACGTTTCCTGCTGTCTTAGATAATTTAGAAAGCAAGAGCGTGCTTCTCGCTCTAAAGCAGAGTGTATCCATGGATGAGAACTATGCTGTGTGTTTCCCTTCAGAAATGGAGTTAAATCCCAGGCTCTCTGTCTTCTTACAAGGAAGACTTCGTTTCAGGTAAGGGCAGTCACTTTTCAGCTCAAACAAACTACATCGTTCACGGAGCTCACACGTTTCTCATCTTATCTGACAAGCATTGGATGTTAGAGGGTCAGTGCTTTGTATCAGTTTCAGACGCAGATTGGGACTACATATGGTCTGTATGTGTAGGAAACACCGTTCTTTTGTTCTGGGCACACTCAGATTACCTGCTGTATTAGAGACTCTAGAAAGCAAGAGCATGCTTCTTGCTCTAAAGCAGAGTGTGATCCATGGATGAGAACTATGCTGTGTGTTTCCATTCAGAAATGGAGTTAAATCCCAGGCTCTGTGTCTTCCTACAAGCAAGACTTCGTTTCAGGTAAGGGCAGTCACTTTTCAGCTCAAACGAACTGCATCGTTCACGAAGCTCACACGTTTCTCATCTTAACTGACAAGCATTGGATGTTAGAGGACGAGTGCTTTGTATCAGTTTCAGAAGCAGAGTTGGACTAGATATGGTCCGTATGTGTAGGAAACACCGTTCTTTTGTTCTCAGCAAAATCACGTTTCCTGTTGTGTTAGAGATTCTAGAAAGCAAGAGCGTGCTTCTTGTTCTAAAGCAGAGCATGATCAATGGATGAGAACACTGCTGTGTGTTTCACTTCAGAAATGGAGTTAAATCCCAGGCTCTGAGTCTTCCTACAAGCAAGACTTCGTTTCAGGTAACGGCAGTCACTTTTCAGCTCAAACGAACTACATCTTTCACTGAGCTCACACATTTCTCTTCTTAACAGACAAGCATTGGATGTTAGAGGACCAGTGCTTTGTATCAGTTTAAGAAGGAGAGTTGGACTAGATATGGTCCGTATGTGTAGGAAACACCATTCTTTTGTTCTCAGCACACTCACGTTTCCTGCTGTCTTAGAGACTCTAGAAAGCAAGAGCGTGCTTCTTGTTCTAAAGCAGAGTGTGATCAATGGATGAGAACACTTCTGTGTGTTTCACTTCAGAAATGGAGTTAAATCCCAGGCTCTGAGTCTTCCTACAAGCAAGACTTCGTTACAGGTAAGGGCAATCACTTTTCAGTTCAAACGAACTACATCATTCTCAAAACTCACACGTTTCTCATCTTAACTGACAAGCATTGGATGTTAGAGAACCAGTGCTTTGTATCAGTTTCAGAAGCAGAGTTTGACTAGATATGGTCCGTATGGGTAGGAAACACCATTCTTTTGTTCTCAGCACACTCACGTTTCCTGCTGTCTTAGAGACTTTAGAAAGCAAGAGCGTGCTTCTCGCTCTAAAGCAGAGTGTATCCATGGATGAGAACTATGCTGTGTGTTTCCCTTCAGAAATGGAGTTAAATCCCAGGCTCTCTGTCTTCTTACAAGGAAGACTTCGTTTCAGGTAAGGGCAGTCACTTTTCAGCTCAAACAAACTACATCGTTCACGGAGCTCACACGTTTCTCATCTTATCTGACAAGCATTGGATGTTAGAGGGTCAGTGCTTTGTATCAGTTTCAGAAGCAGATTGGGACTACATATGGTCTGTATGTGTAGGAAACACCGTTCTTTTGTTCTGGGCACACTCAGATTACCTGCTGTATTAGAGACTCTAGAAAGCAAGAGCATGCTTCTTGCTCTAAAGCAGAGTGTGATCCATGGATGAGAACTATGCTGTGTGTTTCCATTCAGAAATGGAGTTAAATCCCAGGCTCTGTGTCTTCCTACAAGCAAGACTTCGTTTCAGGTAAGGGCAGTCACTTTTCAGCTCAAACGAACTGCATCGTTCACGAAGCTCACACGTTTCTCATCTTAACTGACAAGCATTGGATGTTAGAGGACCAGTGCTTTGTATCAGTTTCAGAAGCAGAGTTGAACTAGATATGGTCTGTATGTGTAGGAAACACCGTTCTTTTGTTCTCAGCACACACACGTTTCCTGCTGTCTTAGAGAATCTAGAAAGCAAGAGCGTGCTTCTTGTTCTAAAGCAGAGTGTGATCAATGGATGATTACACTGCTGTGTGTTTCACTTCAGAAATGGAGTTAAACCCCAGGCTCTGAGTCTTCCTACAAGCAGGACTTCGATTCAGGTAAGGACAGTCACTTTTCTGCTGAAATGAACTACATTGTTCACGAAGCTCACACGTTTCTCATCTTAACAGACAAGCATGGATGTTAGAGGGTCAGTGCTTTGTATCAGTTTCAGAAGTAGATTTGGACTATATATGGTCTGTATGTGTAGGAAACACCGTTCTTTTGTTCTGGGCACACTCAGATTACCTGCTATATTAGAGACTCTAAAAGCAAGAGCGTGCTTCTCGCTCTAAAGCAGAGTGTGTTCCATGGATGAGAAAAATGCTGTGTGTTTCCTTTCAGAAATGGAGTTAAATCCCAGGCTCTGTGTCTTACTACAAGCAAGACTTCGTTTCAGGTATGGGCAGACACTTTTCAGTTCAAAAGAACTACATCATTCACAAAGCTCACACGTTTCTCATCTTAACTGACAAGCATAGGATGTTAGATGACCAGTGCTCTGTATCAGTTTCAGAAGCAGAGTTGTACTAGATATGGTCCGTATGTGTAGGAAACACCGTTCTTTTGTTTTCAGCACACTCACGTTTCCTGCTGTCTTAGAGAATCTAGAAAGCAAGAGCGTGCTTCTTGTTCTAAAGCAGAGTGTGATCAATGGATGATTACACTGCTGTGTGTTTCACTTCAGAAATGGAGTTAAACCCCAGGCTCTGAGTCTTCCTACAAGCAGGACTTCGATTCAGGTAAGGACAGTCACTTTTCTGCTCAAACGAACTACATCGTTCACGAAGCTCACACGTTTCTCATCTTAACAGACAAGCATGGATGTTAGAGGGTCAGTGCTTTGTATCAGTTTCAGAAGCAGATTTAGACTACATATGGTCTGTATGTGTAGGAAACACCGTTCTTTTGTTCTGGGCACACTCAGATTACCTGCTATATTAGAGACTGTAAAAGCATGAGCGTGCTTCTCGCTCTAAAGCAGAGGGTGATGCGTGGATGAGAACTATGCTGTGTGTTTCCCTTCAGAAATGGAGTTAAATCCCAGTCTCTGTGTCTTCCTACAAGCAAGACTTCGTTTCAGGTAAGGGCAGTCACTTTTCAGCTCAAACGAACTACATCGTTCACGGAGCTCACACGTTTCTCATCTTAACAGATAAGCATTGGATGTTAGAGGACCAGTGCTTTGTATCAGTTTAAGAAGCAGAGTTGGACTAGATATGGTCCGTATGTGTAGGAAACACAGTTCTTTTGTTCTCAGCAAAATCACGTTTCATGTTGTGTTAGAGATTCTAGAAAGCAAGAGCGTGCTTCTTGTTCTAAAGCAGAGCATGATCAATGGATGAGAACACTGCTGTGTGTTTCACTTCAGAAATGGAGTTAAATCCCAGGCTCTGAGTCTTCCTACAAGCAAGACTTCGTTTCAGGTAACGGCAGTCACTTTTCAGCTCAAACGAACTACATCTTTCACTGAGCTCACACATTTCTCTTCTTAACAGACAAGCATTGGATGTTAGAGGACCAGTGCTTTGTATCAGTTTAAGAAGGAGAGTTGGACTAGATATGGTCCGTATGTGTAGGAAACACCGTTCTTTTGTTCTCAGCACACTCACATTTCCTGCTGTCTTAGAGACTCTAGAAAGCAAGAGCGTGCTTCTTGTTCTAAAGCAGAGTGTGATCAATGGATGAGAACACTTCTGTGTGTTTCACTTCAGAAATGGAGTTAAATCCCAGGCTCTGAGTCTTCCTACAAGCAAGACTTCGTTTCAGGTAAGGGCAGTCACTTTTCAGCTCAAACAAACTACATCGTTCACGGAGCTCACACGTTTCTCATCTTATCTGACAAGCATTGGATGTTAGAGGGTCAGTGCTTTGTATCAGTTTCAGAAGCAGATTTGGACTACATATGGTCTGTATGTGTAGGAAACACCGTTCTTTTGTTCTGGGCACACTCAGATTACCTGCTGTATTAGAGACTCTAGAAAGCAAGAGCATGCTTCTTGCTCTAAAGCAGAGTGTGATCCATGGATGAGAACTATGCTGTGTGTTTCCATTCAGAAATGGAGTTAAATCCCAGGCTCTGTGTCTTCCTACAAGCAAGACTTCGTTTCAGGTAAGGGCAGTCACTTTTCAGCTCAAACGAACTGCATCGTTCACGAAGCTCACACTTTTCTCATCTTAACTAACAAGCATTGGATGTTAGAGGACCAGTGCTTTGTATCAGTTTAAGAAGGAGAGTTGGACTAGATATGGTCCGTATGTGTAGGAAACACCGTTCTTTTGTTCTCAGCACACTCACGTTTCCTGCTGTCTTAGAGACTCTAGAAAGCAAGAGCGTGCTTCTTGCTCTAAAGCAGATTGTGATCAATGGATGAGAACACTTCTGTGTGTTTCACTTCAGAAATGGAGTTAAATCCCAGGCTCTGAGTCTTCCTACAAGCAAGACTTCGTTTCAGGTAAGGGCAGTCACTTTTCAGCTCAAACGAACTGCATCGTTCACGAAGCTCACACGTTTCTCATCTTAACTGACAAGCATTGGATGTTAGAGGACCAGTGCTTTGTATCAGTTTCAGAAGCAGAGTTGGACTAGATATGGTCCGTATGTGTAGGAAACACCGTTCTTTTGTTCTCAGCAAAATCACGTTTCCTGTTGTGTTAGAGATTCTAGAAAGCAAGAGCGTGCTTCTTGTTCTAAAGCAGAGCATGATCAATGGATGAGAACACTGCTGTGTGTTTCACTTCAGAAATGGAGTTAAATCCCAGGCTCTGAGTCTTCCTACAAGCAAGACTTCGTTTCAGGTAACGGCAGTCACTTTTCAGCTCAAACGAACTACATCTTTCACTGAGCTCACACATTTCCCTTCTTAACAGACAAGCATTGGATGTTAGAGGACCAGTGCTCTGTGTCAGTTTCAGAAGCAGAGTTGAACTAGATATGGTCCATATGTGTAGGAAACACCGTTCTTTTGTTCTCAGCACACTCACGTTTCCTGCTGTCTTAGAGACTCTAGAAAGCAAGAGCGTGCTTCTTGTTCTAAAGCAGAGTGTGATCAATGGATGAGAACACTTCTGTGTGTTTCACTTCAGAAATGGAGTTAAATCCCAGGCTCTGAGTCTTCCTACAAGCAAGACTTCGTTACAGGTAAGGGCAATCACTTTTCCGTTCAAACGAACTACATCATTCTCAAAACTCACACGTTTCTCATCTTAACTGACAAGCATTGGATGTTAGAGGACCAGTGCTTTGTATCAGTTTCAGAAGCAGAGTTTGACTAGATATGGTCCGTATGGGTAGGAAACACCATTCTTTTGTTCTCAGCACACTCACGTTTCCTGCTGTCTTAGAGACTTTAGAAAGCAAGAGCGTGCTTCTCGCTCTAAAGCAGAGTGTATCCATGGATGAGAACTATGCTGTGTGTTTCCCTTCAGAAATGGAGTTAAATCCCAGGCTCTCTGTCTTCTTACAAGGAAGACTTCGTTTCAGGTAAGGGCAGTCACTTTTCAGCTCAAACAAACTA
Organism: Onychomys leucogaster; assembly: GCA_949786385.1. Classification (NCBI taxonomy): domain Eukaryota; kingdom Metazoa; phylum Chordata; class Mammalia; order Rodentia; family Cricetidae; genus Onychomys; species Onychomys leucogaster. The sequence goes on along the minus strand of CATKUP010000038.1, from coordinate 689,200 downwards.
CATCGTTCACGGAGCTCACACGTTTCTCATCTTATCTGACAAGCATTGGATGTTAGAGGACCAGTGCTTTGTATCAGTTTCAGAAGCAGATTTGGACTACATATGGTCTGTATGTGTAGGAAACACCGTTCTTTTGTTCTGGGCACACTCAGATTACCTTCTGTATTAGAGACTCTAGAAAGCAAGAGCATGCTTCTTGCTCTAAAGCAGAGTGTGATCCATGGATGAGAACTATGCTGTGTGTTTCCATTCAGAAATGGAGTTAAATCCCAGGCTCTGTGTCTTCCTACAAGCAAGACTTCGTTTCAGGTAAGGGCAGTCACTTTTCAGCTCAAACGAACTGCATCGTTCACGAAGCTCACACGTTTCTCATCTTAACTGACAAGCATTGGATGTTAGAGGACGAGTGCTTTGTATCAGTTTCAGAAGCAGAGTTTGACTAGATATGGTCCGTATGTGTAGGAAACACCGTTCTTTTGTTCTCAGCAAAATCACGTTTCCTGTTGTGTTAGAGATTCTAGAAAGCAAGAGCGTGCTTCTTGTTCTAAAGCAGAGCATGATCAATGGATGAGAACACTGCTGTGTGTTTCACTTCAGAAATGGAGTTAAATCCCAGGCTCTGAGTCTTCCTACAAGCAAGACTTCGTTTCAGGTAACGGCAGTCACTTTTCACCTCAAACGAACTACATCTTTCACTGAGCTCACACATTTCTCTTCTTAACAGACAAGCATTGGATGTTAGAGGACCAGTGCTTTGTATCAGTTTAAGAAGGAGAGTTGGACTAGATATGGTCCGTATGTGTAGGAAACACCGTTCTTTTGTTCTCAGCACACTCACGTTTCCTGCTGTCTTAGAGACTCTAGAAAGCAAGAGCGTGCTTCTTGTTCTAAAGCAGAGTGTGATCAATGGATGAGAACACTTCTGTGTGTTTCACTTCAGAAATGGAGTTAAATCCCAGGCTCTGAGTCTTCCTACAAGCAAGACTTCGTTACAGGTAAGGGCAATCACTTTTCAGTTCAAACGAACTACATCATTCTCAAAACTCACACGTTTCTCATCTTAACTGACAAGCATTGGATGTTAGAGGACCAGTGCTTTGTATCAGTTTCAGAAGCAGAGTTTGACTAGATATGGTCCGTATGGGTAGGAAACACCATTCTTTTGTTCTCAGCACACTCACGTTTCCTGCTGTCTTAGAGACTTTAGAAAGCAAGAGCGTGCTTCTCGCTCTAAAGCAGAGTGTATCCATGGATGAGAACTATGCTGTGTGTTTCCCTTCAGAAATGGAGTTAAATCCCAGGCTCTCTGTCTTCTTACAAGGAAGACTTCGTTTCAGGTAAGGGCAGTCACTTTTCAGCTCAAACAAACTACATCGTTCACGGAGCTCACACGTTTCTCATCTTATCTGACAAGCATTGGATGTTAGAGGGTCAGTGCTTTGTATCAGTTTCAGAAGCAGATTTGGACTACATATGGTCTGTATGTGTAGGAAACACCGTTCTTTTGTTCTGGGCACACTCAGATTACCTGCTGTATTAGAGACTCTAGAAAGCAAGAGCATGCTTCTTGCTCTAAAGCAGAGTGTGATCCATGGATGAGAACTATGCTGTGTGTTTCCATTCAGAAATGGAGTTAAATCCCAGGCTCTGTGTCTTCCTACAAGCAAGACTTCGTTTCAGGTAAGGGCAGTCACTTTTCAGCTCAAACGAACTGCATCGTTCACGAACCTCACACGATTCTCATCTTAACTGACAATCATTGGATGTTAGAGGACCAGTGCTTTGTATCAGTTTCAGAAGCAGAGTTGAACTAGATATGGTCTGTATGTGTAGGAAACACCGTTCTTTTGTTCTCAGCACACACACGTTTCCTGCTGTCTTAGAGAATCTAGAAAGCAAGAGCGTGCTTCTTGTTCTAAAGCAGAGTGTGATCAATGGATGATTACACTGCTGTGTGTTTCACTTCAGAAATGGAGTTAAACCCCAGGCTCTGAGTCTTCCTACAAGCAGGACTTCGATTCAGGTAAGGACAGTCACTTTTCTGCTGAAACGAACTACATCGTTCACGAAGCTCACACGTTTCTCATCTTAACAGACACGCATGGATGTTAGAGGGTCAGTGCTTTGTATCAGTTTCAGAAGTAGATTTGGACTATATATGGTCTGTATGTGTAGGAAACACCGTTCTTTTGTTCTGGGCACACTCAGATTACCTGCTATATTAGAGACTCTAAAAGCAAGAGCGTGCTTCTCGCTCTAAAGCAGAGTGTGTTCCATGGATGAGAAAAATGCTGTGTGTTTCCTTTCAGAAATGGAGTTAAATCCCAGGCTCTGTGTCTTACTACAAGCAAGACTTCGTTTCAGGTATGGGCAGACACTTTTCAGTTCAAAAGAACTACATCATTCACAAAGCTCACACGTTTCTCATCTTAACTGACAAGCATAGGATGTTAGATGACCAGTGCTCTGTATCAGTTTTAGAAGCAGAGTTGTACTAGATATGGTCCATATGTGTAGGAAACACCGTTCTTTTGTTCTCAGCACACTCACGTTTCCTGCTGTCTTAGAGAATCTAGAAAGCAAGAGCGTGCTTCTTGTTCTAAAGCAGAGTGTGATCAATGGATGATTACACTGCTGTGTGTTTCACTTCAGAAATGGAGTTAAACCCCAGGCTCTGAGTCTTCCTACAAGCAGGACTTCGATTCAGGTAAGGACAGTCACTTTTCTGCTCAAACGAACTACATCGTTCACGAAGCTCACACGTTTCTCATCTTAACAGACAAGCATGGATGTTAGAGGGTCAGTGCTTTGTATCAGTTTCAGAAGCAGATTTAGACTACATATGGTCTGTATGTGTAGGAAACACCGTTCTTTTGTTCTGGGCACACTCAGATTACCTGCTATATTAGAGACTGTAAAAGCACGAGCGTGCTTCTCGCTCTAAAGCAGAGTGTGATGCGTGGATGAGAACTATGCTGTGTGTTTCCCTTCAGAAATGGAGTTAAATCCCAGTCTCTGTGTCTTCCTACAAGCAAGACTTCGTTTCAGGTAAGGGCAGTCACTTTTCAGCTCAAACGAACTACATCGTTCACGGAGCTCACATGTTTCTCATCTTAACAGATAAGCATTGGATGTTAGAGGACCAGTGCTTTGTATCAGTTTAAGAAGCAGAGTTGGACTAGATATGGTCCGTCTGTGTAGGAAACACCGTTCTTTTGTTCTCAGCAAAATCACGTTTCCTGTTGTGTTAGAGATTCTAGAAAGCAAGAGCGTGCTTCTCGCTCTAAAGCAGAGTGTGTTCCATGGATGAGAAAAATGCTGTGTGTTTCCTTTCAGAAATGGAGTTAAATCCCAGGCTCTGTGTCTTACTACAAGCAGGACTTCGTTTCAGGTATGGGCAGACACTTTTCAGTTCAAAAGAACTACATCATTCACAAAGCTCACACGTTTCTCATCTTAACTGACAAGCATAGGATGTTAGATGACCAGTGCTCTGTATCAGTTTCAGAAGCAGAGTTGTACTAGATATGGTCCGTATGTGTAGGAAACACCGTTCTTTTGTTCTCAGCACACTCACGTTTCCTGCTGTCTTAGAGACTCTAGAAAGCAAGAGCGTGCTTCTTGTTCTAAAGCAGAGTGTGATCAAGGGATGAGAACACTGCTGTGTGTTTCACTTCAGAAATGGAGTTAAATCCCAGGCTCTGAGTCTTCCTACAAGCAAGACTTCGTTACAGGTAAGGGCAGTCACTTTTCAGTTCAAACGAACTGCATCATTCTCAAAACTCACACGTTTCTCATCTTAACTGACAAGCATTGGATGTTAGAGGACCAGTGCTTTGTATCAGTTTCAGAAGCAGATTTGGACTACATATGGTCTGTATGTGTAGGAAACACCGATCTTTTGTTCTGGGCACACTCAGATTACCTGCTGTCTTAGAGACTCTAGAAAGCAAGAGCATGCTTCTTGCTCTAAAGCAGAGTGTGATCCATGGATGAGAACTATGCTGTGTGTTTCCATTCAGAAATGGAGTTAAATCCCAGGCTCTGTGTCTTCCTACAAGCAAGACTTCGTTTCAGGTAAGGGCAGTCACTTTTCAGCTCAAACGAACTGCATCGTTCACGAAGCTCACACGTTTCTCATCTTAACTGACAAGCATTGGATGTTAGAGGACCAGTGCTTTGTATCAGTTTCAGAAGCAGAGTTGAACTAGATATGGTCTGTATGTGTAGGAAACACCGTTCTTTTGTTCTCAGCACACACACGTTTCCTGCTGTCTTAGAGACTCTAGAAAGCAAGAGCGTGCTTCTTGTTCTAAAGCAGAGTGTGATCAATGGATGATTACACTGCTGTGTGTTTCACTTCAGAAATGGAGTTAAATCCCAGGCTCTGAATCTTCCTACAAGCAGGACTTCGATTCAGGTAAGGACAGTCACTTTTCTGCTGAAACGAACTACATCGTTCACGAAGCTCACACGTTTCTCATCTTAACAGACAAGCATGGATGTTAGAGGGTCAGTGCTTTGTATCAGTTTCAGAAGTAGATTTGGACTATATATGGTCTGTATGTGTAGGAAACACCGTTCTTTTGTTCTGGGCACACTCAGATTACCTGCTATATTAGAGACTCTAAAAGCAAGAGCGTGCTTCTCGCTCTAAAGCAGAGTGTGTTCCATGGATGAGAAAAATGCTGTGTGTTTCCTTTCAGAAATGGAGTTAAATCCCAGGCTCTGTGACTTACTACAAGCAAGACTTCGTTTCAGGTATGGGCAGACACTTTTCAGTTCAAAAGAACTACATCATTCACAAAGCTCACACGTTTCTCATCTTAACTGACAAGCATAGGATGTTAGATGACCAGTGCTCTGTATCAGTTACAGAAGCAGAGTTGTACTAGATATGGTCCGCATGTGTAGGAAACACCGTTCTTTTGTTCTCAGCACACTCACGTTTCCTGCTGTCTTAGAGACTCTAGAAAGCAAGAGCGTGCTTCTTGTTCTAAAGCAGAGTGTGATCAAGGGATGAGAACACTGCTGTGTGTTTCACTTCAGAAATGGAGTTAAATCCCAGGCTCTGAGTCTTCCTACAAGCAAGACTTCGTTACAGGTAAGGGCAGTCACTTTTCAGTTCAAACGAACTGCATCATTCTCAAAACTCACACGTTTCTCATCTTAACTGACAAGCATTGGATGTTAGAGGACCAGTGCTTTGTATCAGTTTCAGAAGCGGATTTGGACTACATATGGTCTGTATGTGTAGGAAACACCGTTCTTTTGTTCTGGGCACACTCAGATTACCTGCTGTATTAGAGACTCTAGAAAGCAAGAGCATGCTTCTTGCTCTAAAGCAGAGTGTGATCCATGGATGAGAACTATGCTGTGTGTTTCCATTCAGAAATGGAGTTAAATCCCAGTCTCTGTGTCTTCCTACAAGCAAGACTTCGTTTCAGGTAAGGGCAGTCACTTTTCAGCTCAAACGAACAGCATCATTCACGAAGCTCACACGTTTCTCATCTTAACTGACAAGCATTGGATGTTAGAGGACCAGTGCTTTGTATCAGTTTCAGAAGCAGAGTTGGACTAGATATGGTCCCTATGTGTAGGAAACACCGTTCTTTTGTTCTCAGCACACTCACGTTTCCTGCTGTATTATAGACTTTAGAAAGCAAGAGTGTGCTTCTTGCTCTAAACAGAGTGTGATCCATGGATGAGAACTATGCTGTGTGTTTCCCTTCAGAAATGGAGTTAAATACCAGGTTGTGTGTCTTCCTACAGGCAAGACTTCGTTTCAGGTAAGGGCAGTCACTTTTCTGCTCAAACGAACTACATTGTTCACGAAGCTCACACGTTTCTCATCTTAACAGACAAGCATGGATGTTAGAGGGTCAGTGCTTTGTATCAGTTTCAGAAGCAGATTTAGACTACATATGGTCTGTATGTGTAGGAAACATCGTTCTTTTGTTCTGGGCACACTCAGATTACCTGCTATATTAGAGACTGTAAAAGCAAGAGCGTGCTTCTCGCTCTAAAGCAGAGTGTGAGGCGTGGATGAGACCTATGCTGTGTGTTTCCCTTCAGAAATGGAGTTAAACCACTGTCTCTGTGTCTTCCTACAAGAAAGACTTCGTTTCAGGTAAGGGCAGTCACTTTTCAGCTCAAACGAACTACATCATTCACGGAGCTCACACGTTTCTCATCTTAACAGATAAGCATTGGATGTTAGAGGACCAGTGCTTTGTATCAGTTTAAGAAGCAGAGTTGGACTAGATATGGTCCGTATGTGTAGGAAACACCGTTCTTTTGTTCTCAGCAAAATCACGTTTCCTGCTGTGTTAGAGATTCTAGAAAGCAAGAGCGTGCTTCTTGTTCTAAAGCAGAGCATGATAAATGGATGAGAACACTGCTGTGTGTTTCACTTCAGAAATGGAGTTAAATCCCAGGCTCTGAGTCTTCCTACAAGCAAGACTTCGTTTCAGGTAACGGCAGTCACTTTTCAGCTCAAACGAACTACATCTTTCACTGAGCTCACACATTTCTCTTCTTAACAGACAAGCATTGGATGTTAGAGGACCAGTGCTTTGTATCAGTTTAAGAAGGAGAGTTGGACTAGATATGGTCCGTATGTGTAGGAAACACCGTTCTTTTGTTCTCAGCACACTCACGTTTCCTGCTGTCTTAGAGACTCTAGAAAGCAAGAGCGTGCTTCTTGTTCTAAAGCAGAGTGTGATCAATGGATGAGAACACTGCTGTGTGTTTCACTTCAGAAATGGAGTTAAATCCCAGGCTCTGAGTCTTCCTACAAGCAAGACTTCGTTACAGGTATGGGCAATCACTTTTCAGTTCAAACGAACTACATCATTCTCAAAACTCACACGTTTCTCATCTTAACTGACAAGCATTGGATGTTAGAGGACCAGTGCTTTGTATCAGTTTCAGAAGCAGAGTTTGACTAGATATGGTCCGTATGGGTAGGAAACACCATTCTTTTGTTCTCAGCACACTCACGTTTCCTGCTGTCTTAGAGATTTTAGAAAGCAAGAGCGTGCTTCTCGCTCTAAAGCAGAGTGTTATCCATGGATGAGAACTATGCTGTGTGTTTCCCTTCAGAAATGGAGTTAAATCCCAGGCTCTCTGTCTTCTTACAAGGAAGACTTCGTTTCAGGTAAGGGCAATCACTTTTCAGCTCAAACAAACTACATCGTTCACTGAGCTCACACGTTTGTCATCTTATCTGACAAGCATTGGATGTTAGAGGACCAGTGCTTTGTATCAGTTTCAGAAGCAGATTTGGACTACATATGGTCTGTATGTGTAGGAAACACCGTTCTTTTGTTCTGGGCACACTCAGATTACCTGCTGTCTTAGAGACTCTAGAAAGCAAGAGCATGCTTCTTGCTCTAAAGCAGAGGGTGATCCATGGATGAGAACTATGCTGTGTGTTTCCATTCAGAAATGGATTTAAATCCCAGGCTCTGTGTCTTCCTACAAGCAAGACTTCATTTCAGGTAAGGGCAGTCACTTTTCAGCTCAAACGAACTGCATCGTTCACGAAGCTCACACGTTTCTCATCTTAACTGACAAGCATTGGATGTTAGAGGACCAGTGCTTTGTATTAGTTTCAGAAGCAGAGTTGAACTAGATATGGTCTGTATGTGTAGGAAACACCGTTCTTTTGTTCTCAGCACACACACGTTTCCTGCTGTCTTAGAGACTCTAGAAAGCAAGAGCGTGCTTCTTGTTCTAAAGCAGAGTGTGATCAATGGATGATTACACTGCTGTGTGTTTCACTTCAGAAATGGAGTTAAATCCCAGGCTCTGAGTCTTCCTACAAGCAGGACTTCGATTCAGGTAAGGACAGTCACTTTTCAGCTCAAACAAACTACATCGTTCACGAAGCTCACACGTTTCTCATCTTAACAGACAAGCATGGATGTTAGAGGGTCAGTGCTTTGTATCAGTTTCAGAAATAGATTTGGACTATATATGGTCTGTATGTGTAGGAAACACCGTTCTTTTGTTCTGGGCACACTCAGATTACCTGCTATATTAGAGACTCTAAAAGCAAGAGCGTGCTTCTCGCTCTAAAGCAGAGTGTGTTCCATGGATGAGAAAAATGCTGTGTGTTTCCTTTCAGAAATGGAGTTAAATCCCAGGCTCTGTGACTTACTACAAGCAAGACTTCGTTTCAGGTATGGGCAGACACTTTTCTGTTCAAAAGAACTACATCATTCACAAAGCTCACATGTTTCTCATCTTAACTGACAAGCATAGGATGTTAGATGACCAGTGCTCTGTATCAGTTTCAGAAGCAGAGTTGTACTAGATATGGTCCGTATGTGTAGGAAACACCGTTCTTTTGTTCTCAGCACACTCACGTTTCCTGCTGTCTTAGAGACATTAGAAAGCAAGAGCGTGCTTCTTGTTCTAAAGCAGAGTGTGATCAATGGATGAGAACACTGCTGTGTGTTTCACTTCAGAAATGGAGTTAAATCCCAGGCTCTGAGTCTTCCTACAAGCAAGACTTCGTTACAGGTAAGGGCAGTCACTTTTCAGTTCAAACGAACTGCATCATTCTCAAAACTCACACGTTTCTCATCTTAACTGACAAGCATTGGATGTTAGAGGACCAGTGCTTTGTATCAGTTTCAGAAGCGGATTTGGACTACATATGGTCTGTATGTGTAGGAAACACCGTTCTTTTGTTCTGGGCACACTCAGATTACCTGCTGTATTAGAGACTCTAGAAAGCAAGAGCATGCTTCTTGCTCTAAAGCAGAGTGTGATCCATGGATGAGAACTATGCTGTGTGTTTCCATTCAGAAATGGAGTTAAATCCCAGTCTCTGTGTCTTCCTACAAGCAAGACTTCGTTTCAGGTAAGGGCAGTCACTTTTCAGCTCAAACGAACTGCATCGTTCACGAAGCTCACACGTTTCTCATCTTAACTGACAAGCATTGGATGTTAGAGGACCAGTGCTTTGTATCAGTTTCAGAAGCAGAGTTGAACTAGATATGGTCTGTATGTGTAGGAAACACCGTTCTTTTGTTCTCAGCACACACACGTTTCCTGCTGTCTTAGAGACTCTAGAAAGCAAGAGCGTGCTTCTTGTTCTAAAGCAGAGTGTGATCAATGGATGATTACACTGCTGTGTGTTTCACTTCAGAAATGGAGTTAAATCCCAGGCTCTGAGTCTTCCTACAAGCAGGACTTCGATTCAGGTAAGGACAGTCACTTTTCAGCTCAAACGAACTACATCGTTCACGAAGCTCACACGTTTCTCATCTTAACAGACAAGCATGGATGTTAGAGGGTCAGTGCTTTGTATCAGTTTCAGAAGTAGATTTGGACTATATATGGTCTGTATGTGTAGGAAACACCGTTCTTTTGTTCTGGGCACACTCAGATTACCTGCTATATTAGAGACTCTAAAAGCAAGAGCGTGCTTCTCGCTCTAAAGCAGAGTGTGTTCCATGGATGAGAAAAATGCTGTGTGTTTCCTTTCAGAAATGGAGTTAAATCCCAGGCTCTGTGACTTACTACAAGCAAGACTTCGTTTCAGGTATGGGCAGACACTTTTCTGTTCAAAAGAACTACATCATTCACAAAGCTCACACGTTTCCCATCTTAACTGACAAGCATAGGATGTTAGATGACCAGTGCTCTGTATCAGTTTCAGAAGCAGAGTTGTACTAGATATGGTCCGTATGTGTAGGAAACACCGTTCTTTTGTTCTCAGCACACTCAGGTTTCCTGCTGTCTTAGAGACTCTAGAGAGCAAGAGCGTGCTTCTTGTTCTAAAGCAGAGTGTGATCAAGGGATGAGAACACTGCTGTGTGTTTCACTTCAGAAATGGAGTTAAATCCCAGGCTCTGAGTCTTCCTACAAGCAAGACTTCGTTACAGGTAAGGGCAGTCACTTTTCAGTTCAAACGAACTGCATCATTCTCAAAACTCACACGTTTCTCATCTTAACTGACAAGCATTGGATGTTAGAGGACCAGTGCTTGGTATCAGTTTCAGAAGCGGATTTGGACTACATATGGTCTGTATGTGTAGGAAACACCGTTCTTTTGTTCTGGGCACACTCAGATTACCTGCTGCATTAGAGACTCTAGAAAGCAAGAGCATGCTTCTTGCTCTAAAGCAGAGTGTGATCCATGGATGAGAACTATGCTGTGTGTTTCCATTCAGAAATGGAGTTAAATCCCAGTCTCTGTGTCTTCCTACAAGCAAGACTTCGTTTCAGGTAAGGGCAGTCACTTTTCAGCTCAAACGAACTGCATCGTTCACGAAGCTCACACGTTTCTCATCTTAACTGACAAGCATTGGATGTTAGAGGACCAGTGCTTTGTATCAGTTTCAGAAGCAGAGTTGAACTAGATATGGTCTGTATGTGTAGGAAACACCGTTCTTTTGTTCTCAGCACACACACGTTTCCTGCTGTCTTAGAGACTCTAGAAAGCAAGAGCGTGCTTCTTGTTCTAAAGCAGAGTGTGATCAATGGATGATTACACTGCTGTGTGTTTCACTTCAGAAATGGAGTTAAATCCCAGGCTCTGAGTCTTCCTACAAGCAGGACTTCGATTCAGGTAAGGACAGTCACTTTTCTGCTCAAACGAACTACATCGTTCACGAAGCTCACACGTTTCTCATCTTAACAGACAAGCATAGATGTTAGAGGGTCAGTGCTTTGTATAAGTTTCAGAAGTAGATTTGGACTATATATGGTCTGTATGTGTATGAAACACCGTTCTTTTGTTCTGGGCACACTCAGATTACCTGCTATATTAGAGACTCTAAAAGCAAGAGCGTGCTTCTCGCTCTAAAGCAGAGTGTGTTCCATGGATGAGAAAAATGCTGTGTGTTTCCTTTCAGAAATGGAGTTAAATCCCAGGCTCTGTGTCTTACTACAAGCAAGACTTCGTTTCAGGTATGGGCAGACACTTTTCAGTTCAAAAGAACTACATCATTCACAAAGCTCACACGTTTCTCATCTTAACTGACAAGCATAGGATGTTAGATGACCATTGCTCTGTATCAGTTTCAGAAGCAGAGTTGTACTAGATATGGTCCGTATGTGTAGGAAACATCGTTCTTTTGTTCTCAGCACACTCTCGTTTCCTGCTGTCTTAGAGATTTTAGAAAGCAAGAGCGTGCTTCTCGCTCTAAAGCAGAGTGTGATCCATGGATGAGAACTACGCTGTGTGTTTCCCTTCAGAAATGGAGTTAAATCCCAGGCTCTGTGTCTTCCTACAAGCAAGACTTCGTTTCAGGTAAGGGCAGTCACTTTTCAGCTCAAACGAACTACATCGTTCACTGAGCTCACACATTTCTCTTCTTAACAGACAAGCATTGGATGTTAGAGGACCAGTGCTTTGTATCAGTTTAAGAAAGAGAGTTGGACTAGATATGGTCCATATGTGTAGGAAACACCGTTCTTTTGTTCTCAGCACACTCACTTTTCCTGCTGTCTTAGAGACTCTAGAAAGCAAGAGCGTGCTTCTTGTTCTAAAGCAGAGTGTGATCAATGGATGAGAACACTGCTGTGTGTTTCACTTCAGAAATGGAGTTAAATCCCAGGCTCTGAGTCTTCCTACAAGCAAGACTTCGTTACAGGTAAGGGCAGTCACTTTTCAGTTCAAAGGAACTACACCCTTCTCAAAGCTCACGCGTTTCCCATCTTAACTGACAAGCATTGGATGTTAGAGGACCAGTGCTTTGTGTCAGTTTCAGAAACAGAGTTGGACTAGATATGGTCCATATGTGTAGGAAACACCGTTCTTTTGTTCTCAGGGCACTCACGTTTCCTGCTGTCTTAGAGACTTTAGAAAGCAAGAGCGTGCTTCTCGCTCTAAAGCAGAGTGTGATCCATGGATGAGAACTATGCTGTGTGTTTCCCTTCAGAAATGGAGTTAAATCACAGACTGTGTGTCTTCCTACAAGCAAGACTTCGTTTAAGGTAAGGGCAGTCACTTTTCTGCTCAAACGAACTAAATCGTTCATGAAGCTCACACGTTTCCCATCTTAACTGACAAGCATTGGATGTTAGAGGACCAGTGCTTTGTATCACTTTCAGAAGAAGAGTTGAACTAGATATGGTCAGTATGTGTAGGAAACACCGTTCTTTTGTTCTCAGCACACACACGTTTCCTGCTGTCTTAGAGACTCTAGAAAGCAAGAGCGTGCTTCTTGTTCTAAAGCAGAGTGTGATCAATGGATGATTACACTGCTGTGTGTTTCACTTCAGAAATGGAGTTAAATCCCAGGCTCTGAGTCTTCCTACAAGCAGGACTTCGATTCAGGTAAGGACAGTCACTTTTCTGCTCAAACGAACTACATCGTTCGCGAAGCTCACACGTTTCTCATCTTAACAGACAAGCATGGATGTTAGAGGGTCAGTGCTTTGTATCAGTTTCAGAAGCAGATTTAGACTACATATGGTCTGTATGTGTAGGAAACACCGTTCTTTTGTTCTGGGCACACTCAGATTACCTGCTATATTAGAGACTGTAAAAGCAAGTGCGTGCTTCTCGCTCTAAAGCAGAGTGTGATGCGTGGATGAGACCTATGCTGTGTGTTTCCCTTCAGAAATGGAGTTAAACCCCTGTCTCTGTGTCTTCCTACAAGAAAGACTTCGTTTCAGGTAAGGGCAGTCACTTTTCAGCTCAAACGAACTACATCGTTCACGGAGCTCACACGTTTCTCATCTTAACAGATAAGCATTGGATGTTAGAGGACCAGTGCTTTGTATCAGTTTAAGAAGGAGAGTTGGACTAGATATGGTCCGTATGTGTAGGAAACACCGTTCTTTTGTTCTCAGCAAAATCACGTTTCCTGCTGTGTTAGAGATTCTAGAAAGCAAGAGCGTGCTTCTTGTTCTAAAGCAGAGCATGATAAATGGATGAGAACACTGCTGTGTGTTTCACTTCAGAAATGGAGTTAAATCCCAGGCTCTGAGTCTTCCTACAAGCAAGACTTCGTTTCAGGTAACGGCAGTCACTTTTCAGCTCAAACGAACTACATCTTTCACTGAGCTCACACATTTCTCTTCTTAACAGACAAGCATTGGATGTTAGAGGACCAGTGCTTTGTATCAGTTTCAGAAGCAGAGTTTGACTAGATATGGTCCGTATGGGTAGGAAACACCATTCTTTTGTTCTCAGCACACTCACGTTTCCTGCTGTCTTAGAGATTTTAGAAAGCAAGAGAGTGCTTCTCGCTCTAAAGCAGAGTGTTATCCATGGATGAGAACTATGCTGTGTGTTTCCCTTCAGAAATGGAGTTAAATCCCAGGCTCTCTGTCTTTTTACAAGGAAGACTTCGTTTCAGGTAAGGGCAATCACTTTTCAGCTCAAACAAACTACATCGTTCACGGAGCTCACACGTTTCTCATCTTATCTGACAAGCATTGGATGTTAGAGGACCAGTGCTTTGTATCACTTTCAGAAGAAGAGTTGGACTACATATGGTCCGTATGGTTAGGAAACTCCGTTCTTTTGTTCTGGGCACACTCAGATTTCCTGCTGTATTAGAGACTCTAGAAAGCAAGAGCATGCTTCTTGCTCTAAAGCAGAGTGTGATCCATGGATGAGAAATATGCTGTGTGTTTCCATTCAGAAATGTAGTTAAATCCCAGGCTCTGTGTCTTCCTACAAGCAAGACTTCGTTTCAGGTAAGGGCAGTCACTTTTCAGCTCAAAGGAACTACATTGTTCACGAAGCTCACACGTTTCTCATCTTAACAGACAAGCATTGGATGTTAGAGGACCAGTGCTTTGTATCAGTTTCAAAAGCAGATTTGAACTAGATATGGTCAGTATGTGTAGGAAACACCGTTCTTTTGTTCTCAGCACACACACGTTTCCTGCTGTCTTAGAGACTCTAGAAAGCAAGAGCGTGCTTCTTGTTCTAAAGCAGAGTGTGATCAATGGATGATTACACTGCTGTGTGTTTCCCTTCAGAAATGGAGTTAAATCCCAGGCTCTGAGTCTTCCTACAAGCAGGACTTCGATTCAGGTAAGGACAGTCACTTTTCTGCTGAAACGAACTACATCGTTCACGAAGCTCACATGTTTCTCATCTTAACAGACAAGCATGGATGTTAGAGGGTCAGTGCTTTGTATCAGTTTCAGAAGTAGATATGGACTATATATGGTCTGTATGTGTAGGAAACACCGTTCTTTTGTTCTGGGCACACTCAGATTACCTGCTATATTAGAGACTCTAAAAGCAAGAGCGTGCTTCTCGCTCTAAAGCAGAGTGTGTTCCATGGATGAGAAAAATGCTGTGTGTTTCCTTTCAGAAATGGAGTTAAATCCCAGGCTCTGTGACTTACTACAAGCAAGACTTCGTTTCAGGTATGGGCAGACACTTTTCTGTTCAAAAGAACTACATCATTCACAAAGCTCACACGTTTCTCATCTTAACTGACAAGCATAGGATGTTAGATGACCAGTGCTCTGTATCAGTTTCAGAAGCAGAGTTGTACTAGATATGGTCCGTATGTGTAGGAAACACCGTTCTTTTGTTCTCAGCACACTCACGTTTCCTGCTGTCTTAGAGACTCTAGAAAGCAAGAGCGTGCTTCTTGTTCTAAAGCAGAGTGTGATCAAGGGATGAGAACACTGCTGTGTGTTTCACTTCAGAAATGGAGTTAAATCCCAGGCTCTGAGTCTTCCTACAAGCAAGACTTCGTTACAGGTAAGGGCAGTCACTTTTCAGTTCAAACGAACTGCATCATTCTCAAAACTCACACGTTTCTCATCTTAACTGACAAGCATTGGATGTTAGAGGACCAGTGCTTTGTATCAGTTTCAGAAGCGGATTTGGACTACATATGGTCTGTATGTGTAGGAAACACCGTTCTTTTGTTCTGGGCACACTCAGATTACCTGCTGTATTAGAGACTCTAGAAAGCAAGAGCATGCTTCTTGCTCTAAAGCAGAGTGTGATCCATGGATGAGAACTATGCTGTGTGTTTCCATTCAGAAATGGAGTTAAATCCCAGTCTCTGTGTCTTCCTACAAGCAAGACTTCGTTTCAGGTAAGGGCAGTCACTTTTCAGCTCAAACGAACTGCATCGTTCACGAAGCTCACACGTTTCTCATCTTAACTGACAAGCATTGGATGTTAGAGGACCAGTGCTTTGTATCAGTTTCAGAAGCAGAGTTGAACTAGATATGGTCTGTATGTGTAGGAAACACCGTTCTTTTGTTCTCAGCACACACACGTTTCCTGCTGTCTTAGAGACTCTAGAAAGCAAGAGCGTGCTTCTTGTTCTAAAGCAGAGTGTGATCAATGGATGATTACACTGCTGTGTGTTTCACTTCAGAAATGGAGTTAAATCCCAGGCTCTGTGTCTTCCTACAAGCAAGACTTCGTTTCAGTTAAGGGTAGTCACTTTTCAGCTCAAACGAACTACATCGTTCACTGAGCTCACACATTTCTCTTCTTAACAGACAAGCATTGGATGTTAGAGGACCAGTGCTTTGTATCAGTTTAAGAAAGAGAGTTGGACTAGATATGGTCTGTATGTGTAGGAAACACCGTTCTTTTGTTCTCAGCACACTCACTTTTCCTGCTGTCTTAGAGACTCTAGAAAGCAAGAGCGTGCTTCTTGTTCTAAAGCAGAGTGTGATCAATGGATGAGAACACTGCTGTGTGTTTCACTTCAGAAATGGAGTTAAATCCCAGGCTCTGAGTCTTCCTACAAGCAAGACTTCGTTACAGGTAAGGGCAGTCACTTTTCAGTTCAAAGGAACTACACCATTCTCAAAGCTCACGCGTTTCTCATCTTAACTGACAAGCATTGGATGTTAGAGGACCAGTGCTTTGTATCAGTTTCTGAAGCAGATTTGGACTACATATGGTCTGTATGTGTAGGAAACACCGTTCTTTTGTTCTGGGCACACTCAGATTACCTGCTGTATTAGAGACTCTAGAAAGCAAGAGCATGCTTCTTGCTCTAAAGCAGAGTGTGATCCGTGGATGAGAACTATGCTGTGTGTTTCCATTCAGAAATGGAGTTAAATCCCAGGCTCTGTGTCTTCCTACAAGCAAGGCTTCGTTTCAGGTAAGGGCAGTCACTTTTCAGCTCAAACGAACTGCATCGTTCACGAAGCTCACATGTTTCTCATCTTAACTGACAAGCATTGGATGTTAGAGGACCAGTGCTTTGTATCAGTTTCAGAAACAGAGTTGGACTAGATATGGTCCATATGTGTAGGAAACACCGTT
Organism: Onychomys leucogaster; assembly: GCA_949786385.1. Classification (NCBI taxonomy): domain Eukaryota; kingdom Metazoa; phylum Chordata; class Mammalia; order Rodentia; family Cricetidae; genus Onychomys; species Onychomys leucogaster. The sequence continues at coordinate 672,969 of CATKUP010000038.1, read as the reverse complement.
CTTTTGTTCTCAGGGCACTCACGTTTACTGCTGTCTTAGAGACTTTAGAAAGCAAGAGCGTGCTTCTCGCTCTAAAGCAGAGTGTGATCCATGGATGAGAACTATGCTGTGTGTTTCCCTTCAGAAATGGAGTTAAATCACAGACTGTGTGTCTTCCTACAAGCAAGACTTCGTTTAAGGTAAGGGCAGTCACTTTTCTGCTCAAACGAACTAAATCGTTCATGAAGCTCACACGTTTCCCATCTTAACTGACAAGCATTGGATGTTAGAGGACCAGTGCTTTGTATCACTTTCAGAAGAAGAGTTGGACTACATATGGTCCGTATGGTTAGGAAACTCCGTTCTTTTGTTCGGGGCACACTCAGATTTCCTGCTGTATTAGAGACTCTAGAAAGCAAGAGCATGCTTCTTGCTCTAAAGCAGAGTGTGATCCATGGATGAGAAATATGCTGTGTGTTTCCATTCAGAAATGTAGTTAAATCCCAGGCTCTGTGTCTTCCTACAAGCAAGACTTCGTTTCAGGTAAGGGCAGTCACTTTTCAGCTCAAAGGAACTACATTGTTCACGAAGCTCACACGTTTCTCATCTTAACAGACAAGCATTGGATGTTAGAGGACCAGTGCTTTGTATCAGTTTCAAAAGCAGATTTGAACTAGATATGGTCAGTATGTGTAGGAAACACCGTTCTTTTGTTCTCAGCACACACACGTTTCCTGCTGTCTTAGAGACTCTAGAAAGCAAGAGCGTGCTTCTTGTTCTAAAGCAGAGTGTGATCAATGGATGATTACACTGCTGTCTGTTTCCCTTCAGAAATGGAGTTAAATCCCAGGCTCTGAATCTTTCTACAAGCAAGACTTCAATTCAGGTAAGGGCAGTCACTTTTCTGCTCAAACGAACTACATTGTTCACAAAGCTCACACGTTTCTCATCTTAACTGACAAGCATTGGATGTTAGAGGGTCAGTGCTTTGTATCAGTTTCAGAAGCAGATTTGGACTACATATGGTCTGTATGTGTAGGAAACATCGTTCTTTTGTTCTGGGCACACTCAGATTACCTGCTATATTAGAGACTCTAAAAGCAAGAGCGTGCTTCTCGCACCAAAGCAGAGTGTGATCTATGGATGAGAAAAGCTGTGTGTTTCCCTTCAGAAATGGAGTTAAATCCCAGGCTCTGTGTCTTCCTACAAGCAAGACTTCGATTCAGGTAAGGGCAGTCACTTTTCAGTTCAAAGGAACTACATCATTCACAAAGCTCACACGTTTCTCATCTTAACTGACAAGCATAGGATGTTAGAGAACCAGTGCTTTGTATCAGTTTCAGAAGCAGAGTTGGACTAGATATGGTCCCTATGTGTAGGAAACACCGTTCTTTTGTTCTCAGCAAAATCACGTTTCCTGCTGTGTTAGAGACTCTAGAAAGCAAGAGCGTGCTTCTTGTTCTAAAGCAGAGCATGATCAATGGATGAGAACACTGCTGTGTGTTTCACTTCAGAAATGGAGTTAAATCCCAGTCTCTGTGTCTTCCTACAAGCAAGACTTCGTTTCAGGTAAGGGCAGTCACTTTTCAGCTCAAACGAACTACATCGTTCATGAAGCTCACACGTTTCCCATCTTAACTGACAAGCATAGGATGTTAGTGGACCAGTGCTTTGTATCAATTTCAGAAGCAGAGTTGGACTAGATATGTTCCGTATGGGTAGGAAACTCCGTTCTTTTGTTCTCAGCACACTCACGTTTCCTGCTGTCTTAGAGACTTTAGAAAGCAAGAGCGTGCTTCTCGCTCTAAAGCAGAGTGTGATCCATAGATGAGAACTATGCTGTGTGTTTCCCTTCAGAAATGGAGTTAAATCCAAGGCTCGGTGTTTTCCTACAAGCAGGACTTCGATTCAGGTAAGGACAGTCACTTTTCTGCTCAAACGAACTACATCGTTCACGAAGCTCACACGTTTCTCATCTTAACAGACAGGCATGGATGTTAGAGGGTCAGTGCTTTGTATCAGTTTCAGAAGCAGATTTGGACTACATATGGTCTGTATGTGTAGGAAGCACCGTTCTTTTGTTCTGGGCACACTCAGATTACCTGCTATATTAGAGACTCTAAAAGCAAGACCGTGCTTCTCGCTCTAAATCAGAGTGTGTTCCATGGATGAGAAAAATGCTGTGTGTTTCCTTTCAGAAATGGAGTTAAATCCCAGGCTCTGTGTCTTACTACAAGCAAGACTACGTTTCAGGTATGGGCAGACACTTTTCAGTTCAAAAGAACTACATCATTCACAAAGCTCACACGTTTCTCATCTTAACTGACAAGCATAGGATGTTAGATGACCATTGCTCTGTATCAGTTTCAGAAGCAGAGTTGTACTAGATATGGTCCGTATGTGTAGGAAACATCGTTCTTTTGTTCTCAGCACACTCACGTTTCCTGCTGTCTTAGAGATTTTAGAAAGCAAGAGCGTGCTTCTCGCTCTAAAGCAGAGTGTGATCCATGGATGAGAACTACGCTGTGTGTTTCCCTTCAGAAATGGAGTTAAATCCCAGGCTCTGTGTCTTCCTACAAGCAAGACTTCGTTTCAGGTAAGGGCAGTCACTTTTCAGCTCAAACGAACTACATCGTTCACTGAGCTCACACATTTCTCTTCTTAACAGACAAGCATTGGATGTTAGAGGACCAGTGCTTTGTATCAGTTTAAGAAAGAGAGTTGGACTAGATATGGTCTGTATGTGTAGGAAACACCGTTCTTTTGTTCTCAGCACACTCACTTTTCCTGCTGTCTTAGAGACTCTAGAAAGCAAGAGCGTGCTTCTTGTTCTAAAGCAGAGTGTGATCAATGGATGAGAACACTGCTGTGTGTTTCACTTCAGAAATGGAGTTAAATCCCAGGCTCTGAGTCTTCCTACAAGCAAGACTTCGTTACAGGTAAGGGCAGTCACTTTTCAGTTCAAAGGAACTACACCATTCTCAAAGCTCACGCGTTTCTCATCTTAACTGACAAGCATTGCATGTTAGAGGACCAGTGCTTTGTGTCAGTTTCAGAAACAGAGTTGGACTAGATATGGTCCATATGTGTAGGAAACACCGTTCTTTTGTTCTCAGGGCACTCACGTTTACTGCTGTCTTAGAGACTTTAGAAAGCAAGAGCGTGCTTCTCGCTCTAAAGCAGAGTGTGATCCATGGATGAGAACTATGCTGTGTGTTTCCCTTCAGAAATGGAGTTAAATCACAGACTGTGTGTCTTCCTACAAGCAAGACTTCGTTTAAGGTAAGGGCAGTCACTTTTCTGCTCAAACGAACTAAATCGTTCATGAAGCTCACACGTTTCCCATCTTAACTGACAAGCATTGGATGTTAGAGGACCAGTGCTTTGTATCACTTTCAGAAGAAGCGTTGGACTACATATGGTCCGTATGGTTAGGAAACTCCGTTCTTTTGTTCGGGGCACACTCAGATTTCCTGCTGTATTAGAGACTCTAGAAAGCAAGAGCATGCTTCTTGCTCTAAAGCAGAGTGTGATCCATGGATGAGAAATATGCTGTGTGTTTCCATTCAGAAATGTAGTTAAATCCCAGGCTCTGTGTCTTCCTACAAGCAAGACTTCGTTTCAGGTAAGGGCAGTCACTTTTCAGCTCAAAGGAACTACATTGTTCACGAAGCTCACACGTTTCTCATCTTAACAGACAAGCATTGGATGTTAGAGGACCAGTGCTTTGTATCAGTTTCAAAAGCAGATTTGAACTAGATATGGTCAGTATGTGTAGGAAACACCGTTCTTTTGTTCTCAGCACACACACGTTTCCTGCTGTCTTAGAGACTCTAGAAAGCAAGAGCGTGCTTCTTGTTCTAAAGCAGAGTGTGATCAATGGATGATTACACTGCTGTCTGTTTCCCTTCAGAAATGGAGTTAAATCCCAGGCTCTGAATCTTTCTACAAGCAAGACTTCAATTCAGGTAAGGGCAGTCACTTTTCTGCTCAAACGAACTACATTGTTCACAAAGCTCACACGTTTCTCATCTTAACTGACAAGCATTGGATGTTAGAGGGTCAGTGCTTTGTATCAGTTTCAGAAGCAGATTTGGACTACATATGGTCTGTATGTGTAGGAAACATCGTTCTTTTGTTCTGGGCACACTCAGATTACCTGCTATATTAGAGACTCTAAAAGCAAGAGCGTGCTTCTCGCACCAAAGCAGAGTGTGATCTATGGATGAGAAAAGCTGTGTGTTTCCCTTCAGAAATGGAGTTAAATCCCAGGCTCTGTGTCTTCCTACAAGCAAGACTTCGATTCAGGTAAGGGCAGTCACTTTTCAGTTCAAAGGAACTACATCATTCACAAAGCTCACACGTTTCTCATCTTAACTGACAAGCATAGGATGTTAGAGAACCAGTGCTTTGTATCAGTTTCAGAAGCAGAGTTGGACTAGATATGGTCCCTATGTGTAGGAAACACCGTTCTTTTGTTCTCAGCAAAATCACGTTTCCTGCTGTGTTAGAGACTCTAGAAAGCAAGAGCGTGCTTCTTGTTCTAAAGCAGAGCATGATCAATGGATGAGAACACTGCTGTGTGTTTCACTTCAGAAATGGAGTTAAATCCCAGTCTCTGTGTCTTCCTACAAGCAAGACTTCGTTTCAGGTAAGGGCAGTCACTTTTCAGCTCAAACGAACTACATCGTTCATGAAGCTCACACGTTTCCCATCTTAACTGACAAGCATAGGATGTTAGTGGACCAGTGCTTTGTATCAATTTCAGAAGCAGAGTTGGACTAGATATGTTCCGTATGGGTAGGAAACTCCGTTCTTTTGTTCTCAGCACACTCACGTTTCCTGCTGTCTTAGAGACTTTAGAAAGCAAGAGCGTGCTTCTCGCTCTAAAGCAGAGTGTGATCCATAGATGAGAACTATGCTGTGTGTTTCCCTTCAGAAATGGAGTTAAATCCAAGGCTCGGTGTTTTCCTACAAGCAGGACTTCGATTCAGGTAAGGACAGTCACTTTTCTGCTCAAACGAACTACATCGTTCACGAAGCTCACACGTTTCTCATCTTAACAGACAGGCATGGATGTTAGAGGGTCAGTGCTTTGTATCAGTTTCAGAAGCAGATTTGGACTACATATGGTCTGTATGTGTAGGAAGCACCGTTCTTTTGTTCTGGGCACACTCAGATTACCTGCTATATTAGAGACTCTAAAAGCAAGACCGTGCTTCTCGCTCTAAATCAGAGTGTGTTCCATGGATGAGAAAAATGCTGTGTGTTTCCTTTCAGAAATGGAGTTAAATCCCAGGCTCTGTGTCTTACTACAAGCAAGACTACGTTTCAGGTATGGGCAGACACTTTTCAGTTCAAAAGAACTACATCATTCACAAAGCTCACACGTTTCTCATCTTAACTGACAAGCATAGGATGTTAGATGACCAGTGCTCTGTATCAGTTTCAGAAGCAGAGTTGTACTAGATATGGTCCGTATGGGTAGGAAACACCGTTCTTTTGTTCTCAGCACACTCACGTTTCCTGCTGTCTTAGAGACTTTAGAAAGCAAGAGCGTGCTTCTCGCTCTAAAGGAGAGTGTGATCCATGGATGAGAACTATGCTGTGTGTTTCCCTTCAGAAATGGAGTTAAATCCCAGTCTCTGTGTCTTCCTACAAGCAAGACTTCGTTTCAGGTAAGGGCAGTCACTTTTCAGCTCAAACGGACTACATCTTTCACGGAGCTCACACGTTTCTCATCTTAACAGACAAGCATTGGATGTTAGAGGACCAGTGCTTTGTATCAGTTTAAGAAGCAGAGTTGGACTAGATATGGCCCGTATGTGTAGGAAACACCGTTCTTTTGTTCTCAGCAAAATCACGTTTCCTGCTGTGTTAGAGATTCTAGAAAGCAAGAGCGTGCATCTTGTTCTAAAGAAGAGCATGATCAATGGATGAGAACACTGCTGTGTGTTTCACTTCAGAAATGGAGTTAAATCCCAGGCTCTGAGTCTTCCTACAAGCAAGACTTCGTTTCAGGTAACGGCAGTCACTTTTCAGCTCAAACGAACTACATCTTTCACTGAGCTCACACATTTCTCTTCTTAACAGACAAGCATTGGATGTTAGAGGACCAGTGCTTTGTATCAGTTTAAGAAGGAGAGTTGGACTAGATATGGTCCGTATGTGTAGGAAACACCGTTCTTTTGTTCTCAGCACACTCACGTTTCCTGCTGTCTTAGAGATTCTAGAAAGCAAGAGCGTGCTTCTTGTTCTAAAGCAGAGTGTGATCAATCGATGAGAACACTTCTGTGTGTTTCACTTCAGAAATGGAGTTAAATCCCAGGCTCTGAGTCTTCCTACAAGCAAGACTTCGTTACAGGTAAGGGCAATCACTTTTCAGTTCAAACGAACTACATCATTCTCAAAACTCACACGTTTCTCATCTTAACTGACAAGCATTGGATGTTAGAGGACCAGTGCTTTGTATCAGTTTCAGAAGCAGAGTTTGACTAGATATGGTCCGTATGGGTAGGAAACACCATTCTTTTGTTCTCAGCACACTCACGTTTCCTGCTGTCTTAGATAATTTAGAAAGCAAGAGCGTGCTTCTCGCTCTAAAGCAGAGTGTATCCATGGATGAGAACTATGCTGTGTGTTTCCCTTCAGAAATGGAGTTAAATCCCAGGCTCTCTGTCTTCTTACAAGGAAGACTTCGTTTCAGGTAAGGGCAGTCACTTTTCAGCTCAAACAAACTACATCGTTCACGGAGCTCACACGTTTCTCATCTTATCTGACAAGCATTGGATGTTAGAGGGTCAGTGCTTTGTATCAGTTTCAGACGCAGATTGGGACTACATATGGTCTGTATGTGTAGGAAACACCGTTCTTTTGTTCTGGGCACACTCAGATTACCTGCTGTATTAGAGACTCTAGAAAGCAAGAGCATGCTTCTTGCTCTAAAGCAGAGTGTGATCCATGGATGAGAACTATGCTGTGTGTTTCCATTCAGAAATGGAGTTAAATCCCAGGCTCTGTGTCTTCCTACAAGCAAGACTTCGTTTCAGGTAAGGGCAGTCACTTTTCAGCTCAAACGAACTGCATCGTTCACGAAGCTCACACGTTTCTCATCTTAACTGACAAGCATTGGATGTTAGAGGACGAGTGCTTTGTATCAGTTTCAGAAGCAGAGTTGGACTAGATATGGTCCGTATGTGTAGGAAACACCGTTCTTTTGTTCTCAGCAAAATCACGTTTCCTGTTGTGTTAGAGATTCTAGAAAGCAAGAGCGTGCTTCTTGTTCTAAAGCAGAGCATGATCAATGGATGAGAACACTGCTGTGTGTTTCACTTCAGAAATGGAGTTAAATCCCAGGCTCTGAGTCTTCCTACAAGCAAGACTTCGTTTCAGGTAACGGCAGTCACTTTTCAGCTCAAACGAACTACATCTTTCACTGAGCTCACACATTTCTCTTCTTAACAGACAAGCATTGGATGTTAGAGGACCAGTGCTTTGTATCAGTTTAAGAAGGAGAGTTGGACTAGATATGGTCCGTATGTGTAGGAAACACCATTCTTTTGTTCTCAGCACACTCACGTTTCCTGCTGTCTTAGAGACTCTAGAAAGCAAGAGCGTGCTTCTTGTTCTAAAGCAGAGTGTGATCAATGGATGAGAACACTTCTGTGTGTTTCACTTCAGAAATGGAGTTAAATCCCAGGCTCTGAGTCTTCCTACAAGCAAGACTTCGTTACAGGTAAGGGCAATCACTTTTCAGTTCAAACGAACTACATCATTCTCAAAACTCACACGTTTCTCATCTTAACTGACAAGCATTGGATGTTAGAGAACCAGTGCTTTGTATCAGTTTCAGAAGCAGAGTTTGACTAGATATGGTCCGTATGGGTAGGAAACACCATTCTTTTGTTCTCAGCACACTCACGTTTCCTGCTGTCTTAGAGACTTTAGAAAGCAAGAGCGTGCTTCTCGCTCTAAAGCAGAGTGTATCCATGGATGAGAACTATGCTGTGTGTTTCCCTTCAGAAATGGAGTTAAATCCCAGGCTCTCTGTCTTCTTACAAGGAAGACTTCGTTTCAGGTAAGGGCAGTCACTTTTCAGCTCAAACAAACTACATCGTTCACGGAGCTCACACGTTTCTCATCTTATCTGACAAGCATTGGATGTTAGAGGGTCAGTGCTTTGTATCAGTTTCAGAAGCAGATTGGGACTACATATGGTCTGTATGTGTAGGAAACACCGTTCTTTTGTTCTGGGCACACTCAGATTACCTGCTGTATTAGAGACTCTAGAAAGCAAGAGCATGCTTCTTGCTCTAAAGCAGAGTGTGATCCATGGATGAGAACTATGCTGTGTGTTTCCATTCAGAAATGGAGTTAAATCCCAGGCTCTGTGTCTTCCTACAAGCAAGACTTCGTTTCAGGTAAGGGCAGTCACTTTTCAGCTCAAACGAACTGCATCGTTCACGAAGCTCACACGTTTCTCATCTTAACTGACAAGCATTGGATGTTAGAGGACCAGTGCTTTGTATCAGTTTCAGAAGCAGAGTTGAACTAGATATGGTCTGTATGTGTAGGAAACACCGTTCTTTTGTTCTCAGCACACACACGTTTCCTGCTGTCTTAGAGAATCTAGAAAGCAAGAGCGTGCTTCTTGTTCTAAAGCAGAGTGTGATCAATGGATGATTACACTGCTGTGTGTTTCACTTCAGAAATGGAGTTAAACCCCAGGCTCTGAGTCTTCCTACAAGCAGGACTTCGATTCAGGTAAGGACAGTCACTTTTCTGCTGAAATGAACTACATTGTTCACGAAGCTCACACGTTTCTCATCTTAACAGACAAGCATGGATGTTAGAGGGTCAGTGCTTTGTATCAGTTTCAGAAGTAGATTTGGACTATATATGGTCTGTATGTGTAGGAAACACCGTTCTTTTGTTCTGGGCACACTCAGATTACCTGCTATATTAGAGACTCTAAAAGCAAGAGCGTGCTTCTCGCTCTAAAGCAGAGTGTGTTCCATGGATGAGAAAAATGCTGTGTGTTTCCTTTCAGAAATGGAGTTAAATCCCAGGCTCTGTGTCTTACTACAAGCAAGACTTCGTTTCAGGTATGGGCAGACACTTTTCAGTTCAAAAGAACTACATCATTCACAAAGCTCACACGTTTCTCATCTTAACTGACAAGCATAGGATGTTAGATGACCAGTGCTCTGTATCAGTTTCAGAAGCAGAGTTGTACTAGATATGGTCCGTATGTGTAGGAAACACCGTTCTTTTGTTTTCAGCACACTCACGTTTCCTGCTGTCTTAGAGAATCTAGAAAGCAAGAGCGTGCTTCTTGTTCTAAAGCAGAGTGTGATCAATGGATGATTACACTGCTGTGTGTTTCACTTCAGAAATGGAGTTAAACCCCAGGCTCTGAGTCTTCCTACAAGCAGGACTTCGATTCAGGTAAGGACAGTCACTTTTCTGCTCAAACGAACTACATCGTTCACGAAGCTCACACGTTTCTCATCTTAACAGACAAGCATGGATGTTAGAGGGTCAGTGCTTTGTATCAGTTTCAGAAGCAGATTTAGACTACATATGGTCTGTATGTGTAGGAAACACCGTTCTTTTGTTCTGGGCACACTCAGATTACCTGCTATATTAGAGACTGTAAAAGCATGAGCGTGCTTCTCGCTCTAAAGCAGAGGGTGATGCGTGGATGAGAACTATGCTGTGTGTTTCCCTTCAGAAATGGAGTTAAATCCCAGTCTCTGTGTCTTCCTACAAGCAAGACTTCGTTTCAGGTAAGGGCAGTCACTTTTCAGCTCAAACGAACTACATCGTTCACGGAGCTCACACGTTTCTCATCTTAACAGATAAGCATTGGATGTTAGAGGACCAGTGCTTTGTATCAGTTTAAGAAGCAGAGTTGGACTAGATATGGTCCGTATGTGTAGGAAACACAGTTCTTTTGTTCTCAGCAAAATCACGTTTCATGTTGTGTTAGAGATTCTAGAAAGCAAGAGCGTGCTTCTTGTTCTAAAGCAGAGCATGATCAATGGATGAGAACACTGCTGTGTGTTTCACTTCAGAAATGGAGTTAAATCCCAGGCTCTGAGTCTTCCTACAAGCAAGACTTCGTTTCAGGTAACGGCAGTCACTTTTCAGCTCAAACGAACTACATCTTTCACTGAGCTCACACATTTCTCTTCTTAACAGACAAGCATTGGATGTTAGAGGACCAGTGCTTTGTATCAGTTTAAGAAGGAGAGTTGGACTAGATATGGTCCGTATGTGTAGGAAACACCGTTCTTTTGTTCTCAGCACACTCACATTTCCTGCTGTCTTAGAGACTCTAGAAAGCAAGAGCGTGCTTCTTGTTCTAAAGCAGAGTGTGATCAATGGATGAGAACACTTCTGTGTGTTTCACTTCAGAAATGGAGTTAAATCCCAGGCTCTGAGTCTTCCTACAAGCAAGACTTCGTTTCAGGTAAGGGCAGTCACTTTTCAGCTCAAACAAACTACATCGTTCACGGAGCTCACACGTTTCTCATCTTATCTGACAAGCATTGGATGTTAGAGGGTCAGTGCTTTGTATCAGTTTCAGAAGCAGATTTGGACTACATATGGTCTGTATGTGTAGGAAACACCGTTCTTTTGTTCTGGGCACACTCAGATTACCTGCTGTATTAGAGACTCTAGAAAGCAAGAGCATGCTTCTTGCTCTAAAGCAGAGTGTGATCCATGGATGAGAACTATGCTGTGTGTTTCCATTCAGAAATGGAGTTAAATCCCAGGCTCTGTGTCTTCCTACAAGCAAGACTTCGTTTCAGGTAAGGGCAGTCACTTTTCAGCTCAAACGAACTGCATCGTTCACGAAGCTCACACTTTTCTCATCTTAACTAACAAGCATTGGATGTTAGAGGACCAGTGCTTTGTATCAGTTTAAGAAGGAGAGTTGGACTAGATATGGTCCGTATGTGTAGGAAACACCGTTCTTTTGTTCTCAGCACACTCACGTTTCCTGCTGTCTTAGAGACTCTAGAAAGCAAGAGCGTGCTTCTTGCTCTAAAGCAGATTGTGATCAATGGATGAGAACACTTCTGTGTGTTTCACTTCAGAAATGGAGTTAAATCCCAGGCTCTGAGTCTTCCTACAAGCAAGACTTCGTTTCAGGTAAGGGCAGTCACTTTTCAGCTCAAACGAACTGCATCGTTCACGAAGCTCACACGTTTCTCATCTTAACTGACAAGCATTGGATGTTAGAGGACCAGTGCTTTGTATCAGTTTCAGAAGCAGAGTTGGACTAGATATGGTCCGTATGTGTAGGAAACACCGTTCTTTTGTTCTCAGCAAAATCACGTTTCCTGTTGTGTTAGAGATTCTAGAAAGCAAGAGCGTGCTTCTTGTTCTAAAGCAGAGCATGATCAATGGATGAGAACACTGCTGTGTGTTTCACTTCAGAAATGGAGTTAAATCCCAGGCTCTGAGTCTTCCTACAAGCAAGACTTCGTTTCAGGTAACGGCAGTCACTTTTCAGCTCAAACGAACTACATCTTTCACTGAGCTCACACATTTCCCTTCTTAACAGACAAGCATTGGATGTTAGAGGACCAGTGCTCTGTGTCAGTTTCAGAAGCAGAGTTGAACTAGATATGGTCCATATGTGTAGGAAACACCGTTCTTTTGTTCTCAGCACACTCACGTTTCCTGCTGTCTTAGAGACTCTAGAAAGCAAGAGCGTGCTTCTTGTTCTAAAGCAGAGTGTGATCAATGGATGAGAACACTTCTGTGTGTTTCACTTCAGAAATGGAGTTAAATCCCAGGCTCTGAGTCTTCCTACAAGCAAGACTTCGTTACAGGTAAGGGCAATCACTTTTCCGTTCAAACGAACTACATCATTCTCAAAACTCACACGTTTCTCATCTTAACTGACAAGCATTGGATGTTAGAGGACCAGTGCTTTGTATCAGTTTCAGAAGCAGAGTTTGACTAGATATGGTCCGTATGGGTAGGAAACACCATTCTTTTGTTCTCAGCACACTCACGTTTCCTGCTGTCTTAGAGACTTTAGAAAGCAAGAGCGTGCTTCTCGCTCTAAAGCAGAGTGTATCCATGGATGAGAACTATGCTGTGTGTTTCCCTTCAGAAATGGAGTTAAATCCCAGGCTCTCTGTCTTCTTACAAGGAAGACTTCGTTTCAGGTAAGGGCAGTCACTTTTCAGCTCAAACAAACTACATCGTTCACGGAGCTCACACGTTTCTCATCTTATCTGACAAGCATTGGATGTTAGAGGACCAGTGCTTTGTATCAGTTTCAGAAGCAGATTTGGACTACATATGGTCTGTATGTGTAGGAAACACCGTTCTTTTGTTCTGGGCACACTCAGATTACCTTCTGTATTAGAGACTCTAGAAAGCAAGAGCATGCTTCTTGCTCTAAAGCAGAGTGTGATCCATGGATGAGAACTATGCTGTGTGTTTCCATTCAGAAATGGAGTTAAATCCCAGGCTCTGTGTCTTCCTACAAGCAAGACTTCGTTTCAGGTAAGGGCAGTCACTTTTCAGCTCAAACGAACTGCATCGTTCACGAAGCTCACACGTTTCTCATCTTAACTGACAAGCATTGGATGTTAGAGGACGAGTGCTTTGTATCAGTTTCAGAAGCAGAGTTTGACTAGATATGGTCCGTATGTGTAGGAAACACCGTTCTTTTGTTCTCAGCAAAATCACGTTTCCTGTTGTGTTAGAGATTCTAGAAAGCAAGAGCGTGCTTCTTGTTCTAAAGCAGAGCATGATCAATGGATGAGAACACTGCTGTGTGTTTCACTTCAGAAATGGAGTTAAATCCCAGGCTCTGAGTCTTCCTACAAGCAAGACTTCGTTTCAGGTAACGGCAGTCACTTTTCACCTCAAACGAACTACATCTTTCACTGAGCTCACACATTTCTCTTCTTAACAGACAAGCATTGGATGTTAGAGGACCAGTGCTTTGTATCAGTTTAAGAAGGAGAGTTGGACTAGATATGGTCCGTATGTGTAGGAAACACCGTTCTTTTGTTCTCAGCACACTCACGTTTCCTGCTGTCTTAGAGACTCTAGAAAGCAAGAGCGTGCTTCTTGTTCTAAAGCAGAGTGTGATCAATGGATGAGAACACTTCTGTGTGTTTCACTTCAGAAATGGAGTTAAATCCCAGGCTCTGAGTCTTCCTACAAGCAAGACTTCGTTACAGGTAAGGGCAATCACTTTTCAGTTCAAACGAACTACATCATTCTCAAAACTCACACGTTTCTCATCTTAACTGACAAGCATTGGATGTTAGAGGACCAGTGCTTTGTATCAGTTTCAGAAGCAGAGTTTGACTAGATATGGTCCGTATGGGTAGGAAACACCATTCTTTTGTTCTCAGCACACTCACGTTTCCTGCTGTCTTAGAGACTTTAGAAAGCAAGAGCGTGCTTCTCGCTCTAAAGCAGAGTGTATCCATGGATGAGAACTATGCTGTGTGTTTCCCTTCAGAAATGGAGTTAAATCCCAGGCTCTCTGTCTTCTTACAAGGAAGACTTCGTTTCAGGTAAGGGCAGTCACTTTTCAGCTCAAACAAACTACATCGTTCACGGAGCTCACACGTTTCTCATCTTATCTGACAAGCATTGGATGTTAGAGGGTCAGTGCTTTGTATCAGTTTCAGAAGCAGATTTGGACTACATATGGTCTGTATGTGTAGGAAACACCGTTCTTTTGTTCTGGGCACACTCAGATTACCTGCTGTATTAGAGACTCTAGAAAGCAAGAGCATGCTTCTTGCTCTAAAGCAGAGTGTGATCCATGGATGAGAACTATGCTGTGTGTTTCCATTCAGAAATGGAGTTAAATCCCAGGCTCTGTGTCTTCCTACAAGCAAGACTTCGTTTCAGGTAAGGGCAGTCACTTTTCAGCTCAAACGAACTGCATCGTTCACGAACCTCACACGATTCTCATCTTAACTGACAATCATTGGATGTTAGAGGACCAGTGCTTTGTATCAGTTTCAGAAGCAGAGTTGAACTAGATATGGTCTGTATGTGTAGGAAACACCGTTCTTTTGTTCTCAGCACACACACGTTTCCTGCTGTCTTAGAGAATCTAGAAAGCAAGAGCGTGCTTCTTGTTCTAAAGCAGAGTGTGATCAATGGATGATTACACTGCTGTGTGTTTCACTTCAGAAATGGAGTTAAACCCCAGGCTCTGAGTCTTCCTACAAGCAGGACTTCGATTCAGGTAAGGACAGTCACTTTTCTGCTGAAACGAACTACATCGTTCACGAAGCTCACACGTTTCTCATCTTAACAGACACGCATGGATGTTAGAGGGTCAGTGCTTTGTATCAGTTTCAGAAGTAGATTTGGACTATATATGGTCTGTATGTGTAGGAAACACCGTTCTTTTGTTCTGGGCACACTCAGATTACCTGCTATATTAGAGACTCTAAAAGCAAGAGCGTGCTTCTCGCTCTAAAGCAGAGTGTGTTCCATGGATGAGAAAAATGCTGTGTGTTTCCTTTCAGAAATGGAGTTAAATCCCAGGCTCTGTGTCTTACTACAAGCAAGACTTCGTTTCAGGTATGGGCAGACACTTTTCAGTTCAAAAGAACTACATCATTCACAAAGCTCACACGTTTCTCATCTTAACTGACAAGCATAGGATGTTAGATGACCAGTGCTCTGTATCAGTTTTAGAAGCAGAGTTGTACTAGATATGGTCCATATGTGTAGGAAACACCGTTCTTTTGTTCTCAGCACACTCACGTTTCCTGCTGTCTTAGAGAATCTAGAAAGCAAGAGCGTGCTTCTTGTTCTAAAGCAGAGTGTGATCAATGGATGATTACACTGCTGTGTGTTTCACTTCAGAAATGGAGTTAAACCCCAGGCTCTGAGTCTTCCTACAAGCAGGACTTCGATTCAGGTAAGGACAGTCACTTTTCTGCTCAAACGAACTACATCGTTCACGAAGCTCACACGTTTCTCATCTTAACAGACAAGCATGGATGTTAGAGGGTCAGTGCTTTGTATCAGTTTCAGAAGCAGATTTAGACTACATATGGTCTGTATGTGTAGGAAACACCGTTCTTTTGTTCTGGGCACACTCAGATTACCTGCTATATTAGAGACTGTAAAAGCACGAGCGTGCTTCTCGCTCTAAAGCAGAGTGTGATGCGTGGATGAGAACTATGCTGTGTGTTTCCCTTCAGAAATGGAGTTAAATCCCAGTCTCTGTGTCTTCCTACAAGCAAGACTTCGTTTCAGGTAAGGGCAGTCACTTTTCAGCTCAAACGAACTACATCGTTCACGGAGCTCACATGTTTCTCATCTTAACAGATAAGCATTGGATGTTAGAGGACCAGTGCTTTGTATCAGTTTAAGAAGCAGAGTTGGACTAGATATGGTCCGTCTGTGTAGGAAACACCGTTCTTTTGTTCTCAGCAAAATCACGTTTCCTGTTGTGTTAGAGATTCTAGAAAGCAAGAGCGTGCTTCTTGTTCTAAAGCAGAGCATGATCAATGGATGAGAACACTGCTGTGTGTTTCACTTCAGAAATGGAGTTAAATCCCAGGCTCTGAGTCTTCCTACAAGCAAGACTTCGTTTCAGGTAACGGCAGTCACTTTTCAGCTCAAACGAACTACATCTTTCACTGAGCTCACACATTTCTCTTCTTAACAGACAAGCATTGGATGTTAGAGGACCAGTGCTTTGTATCAGTTTCAGAAGGAGAGTTGGACTAGATATGGTCCGTATGTGTAGGAAACACCGTTCTTTTGTTCTCAGCACACTCACGTTTCCTGCTGTCTTAGAGACTCTAGAAAGCAAGAGCGTGCTTCTTGTTCTAAAGCAGAGTGTGATCAATGGATGAGAACACTTCTGTGTGTTTCACTTCAGAAATGGAGTTAAATCCCAGGCTCTGAGTCTTCCTACAAGCAAGACTTCGTTTCAGGTAAGGGCAGTCACTTTTCAGCTCAAACAAACTACATCGTTCACGGAGCTCACACGTTTCTCATCTTATCTGACAAGCATTGGATGTTAGAGGGTCAGTGCTTTGTATCAGTTTCAGAAGCAGATTTGGACTACATATGGTCTGTATGTGTAGGAAACACCGTTCTTTTGTTCTGGGCACACTCAGATTACCTGCTGTATTAGAGACTCTAGAAAGCAAGAGCATGCTTCTTGCTCTAAAGCAGAGTGTGATCCATGGATGAGAACTATGCTGTGTGTTTCCATTCAGAAATGGAGTTAAATCCCAGGCTCTGTGTCTTCCTACAAGCAAGACTTCGTTTCAGGTAAGGGCAGTCACTTTTCAGCTCAAACGAACTGCATCGTTCACGAAGCTCACACGTTTCTCATCTTAACTGACAAGCATTGGATGTTAGAGGACCAGTGCTTTGTATCAGTTTCAGAAGCAGAGTTGGACTAGATATGGTCCGTATGTGTAGGAAACCCCGTTCTTTTGTTCTCAGCACACTCACGTTTCCTGCTGTCTTAGAGACTCTAGAAAGCAAGAGCGTGCTTCTTGTTCTAAAGCAGAGTGTGATCAATGGATGAGAACACTTCTGTGTGTTTCACTTCAGAAATGGAGTTAAATCCCAGGCTCTGAGTCTTCCTACAAGCAAGACTTCGTTACAGGTAAGGGCAATCACTTTTCAGTTCAAACGAACTACATCATTCTCAAAACTCACACGTTTCTCATCTTAACTGACAAGCATTGGATGTTAGAGGACCAGTGCTTTGTATCAGTTTCAGAAGCAGAGTTTGACTAGATATGGTCCGTATGGGTAGGAAACACCATTCTTTTGTTCTCAGCACACTAATGTTTCCTGCTGTCTTAGAGACTTTAGAAAGCAAGAGCGTGCTTCTCGCTCTAAAGCAGAGTGTATCCATGGATGAGAACTATGCTGTGTGTTTCCCTTCAGAAATGGAGTTAAATCCCAGGCTCTCTGTCTTCTTACAAGGAAGACTTCGTTTCAGGTAAGGGCAGTCACTTTTCAGCTCAAACAAACTACATCGTTCATGGAGCTCACACGTTTCTCATCTTATCTGACAAGCATTGGATGTTAGAGGACCAGTGCTTTGTATCAGTTTCAGAAGCAGAGTTGAACTAGATATGGTCTGTATGTGTAGGAAACACCGTTCTTTTGTTCTCAGCACACACACGTTTCCTGCTGTCTTAGAGAATCTAGAAAGCAAGAGCATGCTTCTTGTTCTAAAGCAGAGTGTGATCAATGGATGATTACACTGCTGTGTGTTTCACTTCAGAAATGGAGTTAAACCCCAGGCTCTGAGTCTTCCTACAAGCAGGACTTCGATTCAGGTAAGGACAGTCACTTTTCTGCTGAAACGAACTACATCGTTCACGAAGCTCACACGTTTCTCATCTTAACAGACAAGCATGGATGTTAGAGGGTCAGTGCTTTGTATCAGTTTCAGAATTAGATTTGGACTATATATGGTCTGTATGTGTAGGAAACACCGTTCTTTTGTTCTGGGCACACTCAGATTACCTGCTATATTAGAGACTCTAAAAGCAAGAGCGTGCTTCTCGCTCTAAAGCAGAGTGTGTTCCATGGATGAGAAAAATGCTGTGTGTTTCCTTTCAGAAATGGAGTTAAATCCCAGGCTCTGTGTCTTACTACAAGCAAGACTTCGTTTCAGGTATGGGCAGACACTTTTCAGTTCAAAAGAACTACATCATTCACAAAGCTCACACGTTTCTCATCTTAACTGACAAGCATAGGATGTTAGATGACCAGTGCTCTGTATCAGTTTCAGAAGCAGAGTTGTACTAGATATGGTCCGTATGTGTAGGAAACACCGTTCTTTTGTTCTCAGCACACTCACGTTTCCTGCTGTCTTAGAGAATCTAGAAAGCAAGAGCGTGCTTCTTGTTCTAAAGCAGAGTGTGATCAATGGATGATTACACTGCTGTGTGTTTCACTTCAGAAATGGAGTTAAACCCCAGGCTCTGAGTCTTCCTACAAGCAGGACTTCGATTCAGGTAAGGACAGTCACTTTTCTGCTCAAACGAACTACATCGTTCACGAAGCTCACACGTTTCTCATCTTAACAGACAAGCATGGATGTTAGAGGGTCAGTGCTTTGTATCAGTTTCAGAAGCAGATTTAGACTACATATGGTCTGTATGTGTAGGAAACACCGTTCTTTTGTTCTGGGCACACTCAGATTACCTGCTATTTTAGAGACTGTAAAAGCACGAGCGTGCTTCTCGCTCTAAAGCAGAGTGTGATGCGTGGATGAGAACTATGCTGTGTGTTTCCCTTCAGAAATGGAGTTAAATCCCAGTCTCTGTGTCTTCCTACAAGCAAGACTTCGTTTCAGGTAAGGGCAGTCACTTTTCAGCTCAAACGAACTACATCATTCACGGAGCTCACACGTTTCTCATCTTAACAGATAAGCATTGGATGTTAGAGGACCAGTGCTTTGTATCAGTTTAAGAAGCAGAGTTGGACTAGATATGGTCCGTATGTGTAGGAAACACCGTTCTTTTGTTCTCAGCAAAATCACGTTTCCTGTTGTGTTAGAGATTCTAGAAAGCAAGAGCGTGCTTCTTGTTCTAAAGCAGAGCATGATCAATGGATGAGAACACTGCTGTGTGTTTCACTTCAGAAATGGAGTTAAATCCCAGGCTCTGAGTCTTCCTACAAGCAAGACTTCGTTTCAGGTAACGGCAGTCACTTTTCAGCTCAAACGAACTACATCTTTCACTGAGCTCACACATTTCTCTTCTTAACAGACAAGCATTGGATGTTAGAGGAACAGTGCTTTGTATCAGTTTAAGAAGGAGAGTTGGACTAGATATGGTCCGTATGTGTAGGAAACACCGTTCTTTTGTTCTCAGCACACGCACGTTTCCTGCTGTCTTAGAGACTCTAGAAAGCAAGAGCGTGCTTCTTGTTCTAAAGCAGAGTGTGATCAATGGATGAGAACACTTCTGTGTGTTTCACTTCAGAAATGGAGTTAAATCCCAGGCTCTGAGTCTTCCTACAAGCAAGACTTCGTTTCAGGTAAGGGCAGTCACTTTTCAGCTCAAACAAACTACATCGTTCACGGAGCTCACACGTTTCTCATCTTATCTGACAAGCATTGGATGTTAGAGGGTCAGTGCTTTGTATCAGTTTCAGAAGCAGATTTGGACTACATATGGTCTGTATGTGTAGGAAACACCGTTCTTTTGTTCTGGGCACACTCAGATTACCTGCTGTATTAGAGACTCTAGAAAGCAAGAGCATGCTTCTTGCTCTAAAGCAGAGTGTGATCCATGGATGAGAACTATGCTGTGTGTTTCCATTCAGAAATGGAGTTAAATCCCAGGCTCTGTGTCTTCCTACAAGCAAGACTTCGTTTCAGGTAAGGGCAGTCACTTTTCAGCTCAAACGAACTGCATCGTTCACGAAGCTCACACGTTTCTCATCTTAACTGACAAGCATTGGATGTTAGAGGACCAGTGCTTTGTATCAGTTTCAGAAGCAGAGTTGGACTAGATATGGTCCGTATGTGTAGGAAACACCGTTCTTTTGTTCTCAGCACACTCACGTTTCCTGCTGTCTTAGAGACTCTAGAAAGCAAGAGCGTGCTTCTTGTTCTAAAGCAGAGTGTGATCAATGGATGAGAACACTGCTGTGTGTTTCACTTCAGAAATGGAGTTAAATCCCAGGCTCTGAGTCTTCCTACAAGCAAGACTTCTTTACACGTAAGGGCAGTCACTTTTCAGTTCAAACGAACTGCATCATTCTCAAAACTCACACGTTTCTCATCTTAACTGACAAGCATTGGATGTTAGAGGACCAGTGCTTTGTATCAGTTTCTGAAGCAGATTTGGACTACATATGGTCTGTATGTGTAGGAAACACCGTTCTTTTGTTCTGGGCACACTCAGATTACCTGCTGTATTAGAGACTCTAGAAAGCAAGAGCATGCTTCTTGCTCTAAAGCAGAGTGTGATCCGTGGATGAGAACTATGCTGTGTGTTTCCATTCAGAAATGGAGTTAAATCCCAGGCTCTGTGTCTTCCTACAAGCAAGGCTTCGTTTCAGGTAAGGGCAGTCACTTTTCAGCTCAAACGAACTGCATCGTTCACGAAGCTCACATGTTTCTCATCTTAACTGACAAGCATTGGATGTTAGAGGACCAGTGCTTTGTATCAGTTTCAGAAGCAGAGTTGAACTAGATATGGTCTGTATGTGTAGGAAACACCGTTCTTTTGTTCTCAGCACACACACGTTTCCTGCTGTCTTAGAGACTCTAGAAAGCAAGAGCGTGCTTCTTGTTCTAAGCAGAGTGTGATCAATGGATGATTACACTGCTGTGTGTTTCACTTCAGAAATGGAGTTAAATCCCAGGCTCTGAGTCTTCCTACAAGCAAGACTTCGTTTCAGGTAACGGCAGTCACTTTTCAGCTCAAACGAACTACATCTTTCACTGAGCTCACACATTTCTCTTCTTAACAGACAAGCATTGGATGTTAGAGGACCAGTGCTTTGTATCAGTTTCAGAAGCAGAGTTGAACTAGATATGGTCTGTATGTGTAGGAAACACCGTTCTTTTGTTCTCAGCACACACACGTTTCCTGCTGTCTTAGAGAATCTAGAAAGCAAGAGCGTGCTTCTTGTTCTAAAGCAGAGTGTGATCAATGGATGATTACACTGCTGTGTGTTTCACTTCAGAAATGGAGTTAAACCCCAGGCTCTGAGTCTTCCTACAAGCAGGACTTCGATTCAGGTAAGGACAGTCACTTTTCTGCTGAAACGAACTACATCGTTCACGAAGCTCACACGTTTCTCATCTTAACAGACAAGCATGGATGTTAGAGGGTCAGTGCTTTGTATCAGTTTCAGAAGTAGATTTGGACTATATATGGTCTGTATGTGTAGGAAACACCGTTCTTTTGTTCTGGGCACACTCAGATTACCTGCTATATTAGAGAGTCTAAAAGCAAGAGCGTGCTTCTCGCTCTAAAGCAGAGTGTGTTCCATGGATGAGAAAAATGCTGTGTGTTTCCTTTCAGAAATGGAGTTAAATCCCAGGCTCTATGTCTTACTACAAGCAAGACTTCGTTTCAGGTATGGGCAGACACTTTTCAGTTCAAAAGAACTACATCATTCACAAAGCTCACACGTTTCTCATCTTAACTGACAAGCATAGGATGTTAGATGACCAGTGCTCTGTATCAGTTTCAGAAGCAGAGTTGTACTAGATATGGTCTGTATGTGTAGGAAACACCGTTCTTTTGTTCTCAGCACACTCACGTTTCCTGCTGTCTTAGAGACTCTAGAAAGCAAGAGCGTGCTTCTTGTTCTAAAGCAGAGTGTGATCAATGGATGAGAACACTGCTGTGTGTTTCAATTCAGAAATGGAGTTAAATCCCAGGCTCTGAGTCTTCCTACAAGCAAGACTTCGTTACAGGTAAGGGCAGTCACTTTTCAGTTCAAAGGAACTACACCATTCTCAAAGCTCACGCGTTTCTCATCTTAACTGACAAGCACTGGATGTTAGAGGACCAGTGCTTTGTGTCAGTTTCAGAAACAGAGTTGGACTAGATATGGTCCATATGTGTAGGAAATACTGTCCTTTTGTTCTCAGCGCAATCACGTTTCCTGCTGTCTTAGAGACTTTAGAAAGCAAGAGCGTGCTTCTCGCTCTAAAGCAGAGTGTGATCCATGGATGATAACTATGCTGTGTGTTTCCCTTCAGAAATGGAGTTAAATCACAGACACTGTGTCTTCCTACAAGCAAGACTTCGTTTAAGGTAAGGGCAGTCACTTTTCTGCTCAAACGAACTAAATCGTTCATGAAGCTCACACGTTTCCCATCTTAACTGACAAGCATTGGATGTTAGAGGACCAGTGCTTTGTATCAGTTTCAGAAGAAGAGTTGGACTACATATGGTCCGTATGGTTAGGAAACTCCGTTCTTTTGTTCTGGGCACACTCACATTTCCTGCTGTATTAGAGACTCTAGAAAGCAAGAGCATGCTTCTTGCTCTAAAGCAGAGTGTGATCCATGGATGAGAAATATGCTGTGAGTTTCCATTCAGAAATGGAGTTAAATCCCAGGCTCTGTGTCTTCCTACAAGCAAGACTTCGTTTCAGGTAAGGGCAGTCACTTTTCAGCTCAAAGGAACTACATCGTTCACGAAGCTCACACGTTTCTCATCTTAACAGACAAGCATTGGATGTTAGAGGACCAGTGCTTTGTATCAGTTTCAGAAGCAGAGTTGAACTAGATATGGTCAGTATGTGTAGGAAACACCGTTCTTTTGTTCTCAGCACACACACGTTTCCTGCTGTCTTAGAGACTCTAGAAAGCAAGAGCGTGCTTCTTGTTCTAAAGCAGAGTGTGATCAATGGATGATTACACTGCTGTGTGTTTCACTTCAGAAATGGAGTTAAATCCCAGGCTCTGAAACTTTCTACAAGCAAGACTTCAATTCAGGTAAGGGCAGTCACTTTTCTGCTCAAACGAACTACATTGTTCACAAAGCTCACACGTTTCTCATCTTAACTGACAAGCATTGAATGTTAGAGGGTCAGTGCTTTGTATCAGTTTCAGAAGCAGATTTGGACTACATATGGTCTGTATGTGTAGGAAACACCGTTCTTTTGTTCTGGGCACACTCAGATTACCTGCTATATTAGAGACTCTAAAAGCAAGAGCGTGCTTCTCACTCCAAAGCAGAGTGTGAACCATGGATGAGAAAAATGCTGTGTGTTTCCCTTCAGAAATGTAGTTAAATCCCAGGCTCTGTGTCTTCCTACAAGCAAGACTTCGTTTCAGGTAAGGGCAGTCACTTTTCAGTTCAAAGGAACTACATCATTCACAAAGCTCACACGTTTCTCATCTTAACTGACAAGCATAGGATGTTAGAGAACCAGTGCTTTGTATCTTTTTCAGAAGCAGAGTTGGACTAGATATGGTCCCTATGTGTAGGAAACACCGTTCTTTTGTTCTCAGCAAAATCACGTTTCCTGCTGTGTTAGAGACTCTAGAAAGCAAGAGCGTGCTTCTTGTTCTAAAGCAGAGCATGATCAATGGATGAGAACACTGCTGTGTGTTTCACTTCAGAAATGGAGTTAAATCCCAGGCTCTGAGTCTTCCTACAAGCAAGACTTCGTTTAAGGTAAGGGCTGTCACTTTTCTGCTCAAAAGAACTACATCGTTCATGAAGCTCACACGTTTCCCATCTTAACTGACAAGCATAGGATGTTAGAGGACCAGTGCTTTGTATCAATTTCAGAAGCAGAGTTGGACTAGATATGTTCCGTATGGGTAGGAAACACCGTTCTTTTGTTCTCAGCACACTCACGTTTCCTGCTGTCTTAGAGACTTTAGAAAGCAAGAGCGTGCTTCTCGCTCTAAAGCAGAGTGTGATCCATAGATGAGAACTATGCTGTGTGTTTCCCTTCAGAAATGGAGTTAAATCCAAGGCTCGGTGTCTTCCTACAAGCAAGATTTCGTTTCAGGTAAGGGCAGTCACTTTTCAGCTCATAAAAACTACATCGTTCACGGAGCTCACACGTTTCTCATCTTAACTGACAAGCATTGGATGTTAGAGGGTCAGTGTTTTGTATCAGTTTCAGAAGCAGATTTGGACTACATGTGGTCTGTATGTGTAGGAAACACCGTTCTTTGGTTCTGGGCACACTCAGATTACCTGCTGTATTAGAGACTCTAGAAAACAAGAGCATGCTTCTTGCTCTAAAGCAGAGTGTGATCCATGGATGAGAACTATGCTGTATGTTTCCATTCAGAAATGGAGTTAAATCCCAGGCTCTGTGTCTTCCTACAAGCAAGAAATCGTTTCAGGTAAGGGCAGTCACTTTTCAGCTCAAACGAACTGCATCGTTCACGAAGCTCACACGTTTCTCATCTTAACTGAGAGGCATTGGATGTTAGAGGACCAGTGCTTTGTATCAGGTTCAGAAGCAGAGTTGAACTAGATATGGTCTGTATGTGTAGGAAACACCGTTCTTTTGTTCTCAGCACACACACGTTTCCTGCTGTCTTAGAGACTCTAGAAAGCAAGAGCGTGCTTCTTGTTCTAAAGCACATTGTGTACAATGGATGATTACAATGAAGTGTATTTTACTTCAGAAATGGAGTTAAATCCCAGGCTCTGAGTCTTCCTACAAGCAAGACTTCGTTTCAGGTAAGGGCAGTCACTTTTCTGCTCAAACGAACTACATCGTTCACGAAGCTCACACGTTTCTCATCTTAACTGACAAGCATTGGATGTTACAGGGTCAGTGCTTTGTATCTGTTTCAGAAGCAGATTTGGACTACATATGGTCCATATGTGTAGGAAACACCATTCTTTTGTTCTGGGCACACTCAGATTTCCTGTTGTATTAGAGTCTCTAGAAAGCAAGAGCGTGCTTCTTGCTCTAAACCAGAGTGTGATCCATGGATGAGAACTATGCTGTGTGTTTCCATTCAGAAATGGAGTTAAATCCCAGGCTCTGAGTCTTCCTACAAGCAAGACTTCGTTTCAGGTAACGGCAGTCACTTTTCAGCTCAAACGAACTACATCTTTCACTGAGCTCACACATTTCTCTTCTTAACAGACAAGCATTGGATGTTAGAGGAACAGTGCTTTGTATCAGTTTAAGAAGGAGAGTTGGACTAGATATGGTCCGTATGTGTAGGAAACACCGTTCTTTTGTTCTCAGCACACGCACGTTTCCTGCTGTCTTAGAGACTCTAGAAAGCAAGAGCGTGCTTCTTGTTCTAAAGCAGAGTGTGATCAATGGATGAGAACACTTCTGTGTGTTTCACTTCAGAAATGGAGTTAAATCCCAGGCTCTGAGTCTTCCTACAAGCAAGACTTCGTTTCAGGTAAGGGCAGTCACTTTTCAGCTCAAACAAACTACATCGTTCACGGAGCTCACACGTTTCTCATCTTATCTGACAAGCATTGGATGTTAGAGGGTCAGTGCTTTGTATCAGTTTCAGAAGCAGATTTGGACTACATATGGTCTGTATGTGTAGGAAACACCGTTCTTTTGTTCTGGGCACACTCAGATTACCTGCTGTATTAGAGACTCTAGAAAGCAAGAGCATGCTTCTTGCTCTAAAGCAGAGTGTGATCCATGGATGAGAACTATGCTGTGTGTTTCCATTCAGAAATGGAGTTAAATCCCAGGCTCTGTGTCTTCCTACAAGCAAGACTTCGTTTCAGGTAAGGGCAGTCACTTTTCAGCTCAAACGAACTGCATCGTTCACGAAGCTCACACGTTTCTCATCTTAACTGACAAGCATTGGATGTTAGAGGACCAGTGCTTTGTATCAGTTTCAGAAGCAGAGTTGGACTAGATATGGTCCGTATGTGTAGGAAACACCGTTCTTTTGTTCTCAGCACACTCACGTTTCCTGCTGTCTTAGAGACTCTAGAAAGCAAGAGCGTGCTTCTTGTTCTAAAGCAGAGTGTGATCAATGGATGAGAACACTGCTGTGTGTTTCACTTCAGAAATGGAGTTAAATCCCAGGCTCTGAGTCTTCCTACAAGCAAGACTTCTTTACACGTAAGGGCAGTCACTTTTCAGTTCAAACGAACTGCATCATTCTCAAAACTCACACGTTTCTCATCTTAACTGACAAGCATTGGATGTTAGAGGACCAGTGCTTTGTATCAGTTTCTGAAGCAGATTTGGACTACATATGGTCTGTATGTGTAGGAAACACCGTTCTTTTGTTCTGGGCACACTCAGATTACCTGCTGTATTAGAGACTCTAGAAAGCAAGAGCATGCTTCTTGCTCTAAAGCAGAGTGTGATCCGTGGATGAGAACTATGCTGTGTGTTTCCATTCAGAAATGGAGTTAAATCCCAGGCTCTGTGTCTTCCTACAAGCAAGGCTTCGTTTCAGGTAAGGGCAGTCACTTTTCAGCTCAAACGAACTGCATCGTTCACGAAGCTCACATGTTTCTCATCTTAACTGACAAGCATTGGATGTTAGAGGACCAGTGCTTTGTATCAGTTTCAGAAGCAGAGTTGAACTAGATATGGTCTGTATGTGTAGGAAACACCGTTCTTTTGTTCTCAGCACACACACGTTTCCTGCTGTCTTAGAGACTCTAGAAAGCAAGAGCGTGCTTCTTGTTCTAAGCAGAGTGTGATCAATGGATGATTACACTGCTGTGTGTTTCACTTCAGAAATGGAGTTAAATCCCAGGCTCTGAGTCTTCCTACAAGCAAGACTTCGTTTCAGGTAACGGCAGTCACTTTTCAGCTCAAACGAACTACATCTTTCACTGAGCTCACACATTTCTCTTCTTAACAGACAAGCATTGGATGTTAGAGGACCAGTGCTTTGTATCAGTTTCAGAAGCAGAGTTGAACTAGATATGGTCTGTATGTGTAGGAAACACCGTTCTTTTGTTCTCAGCACACACACGTTTCCTGCTGTCTTAGAGAATCTAGAAAGCAAGAGCGTGCTTCTTGTTCTAAAGCAGAGTGTGATCAATGGATGATTACACTGCTGTGTGTTTCACTTCAGAAATGGAGTTAAACCCCAGGCTCTGAGTCTTCCTACAAGCAGGACTTCGATTCAGGTAAGGACAGTCACTTTTCTGCTGAAACGAACTACATCGTTCACGAAGCTCACACGTTTCTCATCTTAACAGACAAGCATGGATGTTAGAGGGTCAGTGCTTTGTATCAGTTTCAGAAGTAGATTTGGACTATATATGGTCTGTATGTGTAGGAAACACCGTTCTTTTGTTCTGGGCACACTCAGATTACCTGCTATATTAGAGAGTCTAAAAGCAAGAGCGTGCTTCTCGCTCTAAAGCAGAGTGTGTTCCATGGATGAGAAAAATGCTGTGTGTTTCCTTTCAGAAATGGAGTTAAATCCCAGGCTCTATGTCTTACTACAAGCAAGACTTCGTTTCAGGTATGGGCAGACACTTTTCAGTTCAAAAGAACTACATCATTCACAAAGCTCACACGTTTCTCATCTTAACTGACAAGCATAGGATGTTAGATGACCAGTGCTCTGTATCAGTTTCAGAAGCAGAGTTGTACTAGATATGGTCTGTATGTGTAGGAAACACCGTTCTTTTGTTCTCAGCACACTCACGTTTCCTGCTGTCTTAGAGACTCTAGAAAGCAAGAGCGTGCTTCTTGTTCTAAAGCAGAGTGTGATCAATGGATGAGAACACTGCTGTGTGTTTCAATTCAGAAATGGAGTTAAATCCCAGGCTCTGAGTCTTCCTACAAGCAAGACTTCGTTACAGGTAAGGGCAGTCACTTTTCAGTTCAAAGGAACTACACCATTCTCAAAGCTCACGCGTTTCTCATCTTAACTGACAAGCACTGGATGTTAGAGGACCAGTGCTTTGTGTCAGTTTCAGAAACAGAGTTGGACTAGATATGGTCCATATGTGTAGGAAATACTGTCCTTTTGTTCTCAGCGCAATCACGTTTCCTGCTGTCTTAGAGACTTTAGAAAGCAAGAGCGTGCTTCTCGCTCTAAAGCAGAGTGTGATCCATGGATGATAACTATGCTGTGTGTTTCCCTTCAGAAATGGAGTTAAATCACAGACACTGTGTCTTCCTACAAGCAAGACTTCGTTTAAGGTAAGGGCAGTCACTTTTCTGCTCAAACGAACTAAATCGTTCATGAAGCTCACACGTTTCCCATCTTAACTGACAAGCATTGGATGTTAGAGGACCAGTGCTTTGTATCAGTTTCAGAAGAAGAGTTGGACTACATATGGTCCGTATGGTTAGGAAACTCCGTTCTTTTGTTCTGGGCACACTCACATTTCCTGCTGTATTAGAGACTCTAGAAAGCAAGAGCATGCTTCTTGCTCTAAAGCAGAGTGTGATCCATGGATGAGAAATATGCTGTGAGTTTCCATTCAGAAATGGAGTTAAATCCCAGGCTCTGTGTCTTCCTACAAGCAAGACTTCGTTTCAGGTAAGGGCAGTCACTTTTCAGCTCAAAGGAACTACATCGTTCACGAAGCTCACACGTTTCTCATCTTAACAGACAAGCATTGGATGTTAGAGGACCAGTGCTTTGTATCAGTTTCAGAAGCAGAGTTGAACTAGATATGGTCAGTATGTGTAGGAAACACCGTTCTTTTGTTCTCAGCACACACACGTTTCCTGCTGTCTTAGAGACTCTAGAAAGCAAGAGCGTGCTTCTTGTTCTAAAGCAGAGTGTGATCAATGGATGATTACACTGCTGTGTGTTTCACTTCAGAAATGGAGTTAAATCCCAGGCTCTGAAACTTTCTACAAGCAAGACTTCAATTCAGGTAAGGGCAGTCACTTTTCTGCTCAAACGAACTACATTGTTCACAAAGCTCACACGTTTCTCATCTTAACTGACAAGCATTGAATGTTAGAGGGTCAGTGCTTTGTATCAGTTTCAGAAGCAGATTTGGACTACATATGGTCTGTATGTGTAGGAAACACCGTTCTTTTGTTCTGGGCACACTCAGATTACCTGCTATATTAGAGACTCTAAAAGCAAGAGCGTGCTTCTCACTCCAAAGCAGAGTGTGAACCATGGATGAGAAAAATGCTGTGTGTTTCCCTTCAGAAATGTAGTTAAATCCCAGGCTCTGTGTCTTCCTACAAGCAAGACTTCGTTTCAGGTAAGGGCAGTCACTTTTCAGTTCAAAGGAACTACATCATTCACAAAGCTCACACGTTTCTCATCTTAACTGACAAGCATAGGATGTTAGAGAACCAGTGCTTTGTATCTTTTTCAGAAGCAGAGTTGGACTAGATATGGTCCCTATGTGTAGGAAACACCGTTCTTTTGTTCTCAGCAAAATCACGTTTCCTGCTGTGTTAGAGACTCTAGAAAGCAAGAGCGTGCTTCTTGTTCTAAAGCAGAGCATGATCAATGGATGAGAACACTGCTGTGTGTTTCACTTCAGAAATGGAGTTAAATCCCAGGCTCTGAGTCTTCCTACAAGCAAGACTTCGTTTAAGGTAAGGGCTGTCACTTTTCTGCTCAAACGAACTACATCGTTCATGAAGCTCACACGTTTCCCATCTTAACTGACAAGCATAGGATGTTAGAGGACCAGTGCTTTGTATCAATTTCAGAAGCAGAGTTGGACTAGATATGTTCCGTATGGGTAGGAAACACCGTTCTTTTGTTCTCAGCACACTCACGTTTCCTGCTGTCTTAGAGACTTTAGAAAGCAAGAGCGTGCTTCTCGCTCTAAAGCAGAGTGTGATCCATAGATGAGAACTATGCTGTGTGTTTCCCTTCAGAAATGGAGTTAAATCCAAGGCTCGGTGTCTTCCTACAAGCAAGATTTCGTTTCAGGTAAGGGCAGTCACTTTTCAGCTCATAAAAACTACATCGTTCACGGAGCTCACACGTTTCTCATCTTAACTGACAAGCATTGGATGTTAGAGGGTCAGTGTTTTGTATCAGTTTCAGAAGCAGATTTGGACTACATGTGGTCTGTATGTGTAGGAAACACCGTTCTTTGGTTCTGGGCACACTCAGATTACCTGCTGTATTAGAGACTCTAGAAAACAAGAGCATGCTTCTTGCTCTAAAGCAGAGTGTGATCCATGGATGAGAACTATGCTGTATGTTTCCATTCAGAAATGGAGTTAAATCCCAGGCTCTGTGTCTTCCTACAAGCAAGAAATCGTTTCAGGTAAGGGCAGTCACTTTTCAGCTCAAACGAACTGCATCGTTCACGAAGCTCACACGTTTCTCATCTTAACTGAGAGGCATTGGATGTTAGAGGACCAGTGCTTTGTATCAGGTTCAGAAGCAGAGTTGAACTAGATATGGTCTGTATGTGTAGGAAACACCGTTCTTTTGTTCTCAGCACACACACGTTTCCTGCTGTCTTAGAGACTCTAGAAAGCAAGAGCGTGCTTCTTGTTCTAAAGCACATTGTGTACAATGGATGATTACAATGAAGTGTATTTTACTTCAGAAATGGAGTTAAATCCCAGGCTCTGAGTCTTCCTACAAGCAAGACTTCGTTTCAGGTAAGGGCAGTCACTTTTCTGCTCAAACGAACTACATCGTTCACGAAGCTCACACGTTTCTCATCTTAACTGACAAGCATTGGATGTTACAGGGTCAGTGCTTTGTATCTGTTTCAGAAGCAGATTTGGACTACATATGGTCCATATGTGTAGGAAACACCATTCTTTTGTTCTGGGCACACTCAGATTTCCTGTTGTATTAGAGTCTCTAGAAAGCAAGAGCGTGCTTCTTGCTCTAAACCAGAGTGTGATCCATGGATGAGAACTATGCTGTGTGTTTCACTTCAGAAATGGAGTTAAATCCCAGGCTTTGTGTCTTCCTACAGGCAAGACTTCGTTTCAGGTAAGAGCAGGCACTTTTCTGCTCAAACGAGCTACATCGTTCACGAAGCTCACACGTTTCTCATCTTAACTGACAAGCATTGGATGTTAGAGGGTCAGTGCTTTGTATCAGTTTCAGAAGCAGATTTGGACTACATATGGTCCATATGTGTAGGAAACACCGTTCTTTTGTTCTGTGCACACTCAGATTTCCTGCTGTATTAGAGACTCTAGAAAGCAAGAGTGTGCTTCTCACTCTAAAGCAGAGTGTGATCCATCGATGAGAACTATGCTGTGTGTTTCCCTTCAGAAATGGAGTTAAATCCCAGGCTCTGTGTCTTCCTACCTGCAAGACTTCGTTTCAGGTAAGGGCAGTCACTTTTCAGCTCAAACGAACTACATCGTTCACGAAGATCACACGTTTCTCATCTTAACAGACAAGCATTGGATGTTAGAGGACCAGTGCTTTGTATCAGTTTCAGAAGCAGAGTTGGACTAGATATGGTCCATATGTGTAGGAAACACCGTTCTTTTGTTCTCAGCACACTCACGTTTCCTGCTGTCCTGAGACTCTAGAAAGCAAGAGCGTGCTTCTTGTTCTAAAGCAGATTGTGATCAATGGATGATTACACTGAAGTGTGTTTTACTTCAGAAATGGAGTTATATCCCAGGCCCTGAGTCTTCCTACAAGCAAGACTTCGTTTCACGTAAGGGCACTCACTTTTCTGCTCAAACGAACTACATAGTTCACGAAGATCACACGTTTCTCATCTTAACTGACAAGCATTGGATGTTAGAGGACCAGTGCTTTGTATCAGTTTCAGAAGCAAAGTTGGACTAGATATGGTCCGCATGTGTAGGAAACACCGTTCTTTTGTTCTCAGCACACTCACGTTTCCTGCTGTCTTAGAGACTCTAGAAAGCAAGAGCGTGCTTCTTGTTCTAAAGCAGATTGTGATCAATGGATGATTACACTGAAGTGTGTTTTACTTCAGAAATGGAGTTAAATCCCAGGCTCTGAGTCTTCCTACAAGCAAGACTTCGTTTCAGGTAAGGGCAGTCACTTTTCTGCTCAAACGAACTACATCGTTCACGAAGCTCACACTTTTCTCATCTTAACTGACAAGCATTGGATGTTAGAGGGTCAGTGCTTTGTATCAGTTTCAGAAGCAGATTTGGACTGCATATGGTCCATATGTGTAGGAAACACCGTTCTTTTGTTCTGGGCACACTCAGATTTCCTGCTGTATTAGAGTCTCTAGAAAGCAAGAGCGTGCTTCTTGCTCTAAAGCAGAGTGTGATCCATGGATGAGAACTATGCTGTGTGTTTCACTTCAGAAATGGAGTTAAATCCCAGGCGTGTGTCTTCCTTCAGGCAAGACTTCTTTCAGGTAAGGGCAGTCACTTTTCTGCTCAAATGAGCTACATCGTTCACGAAGCTCACACGTTTCTCATCTTAACTGACAAGCATTGGATGTTAGAGGGTCAGTGCTTAGTATCAGTTTCAGAAGCAGATTTGGACTACATATGGTCCATATGTGTAGGAAACACCGTACTTTTGTTCTGGGCACACTCAGATTTCCTGATGTATTAGAGACTCTAGAAAGCAAGAGCGTGCTTCTTGCTCTAAAGCAGAGTGTGATCCATGGATGAGAACTATGCTGTGTGTTTCCCTTCAGAAATGGAGTTAAATCCCAGGCTGTGTGTATTCCTACAGGCAAGACTTCGTTTCAGGTAAGGGCAGTCACTTTTCTGCTCAAACGAACTACATCGTTCACTGAGCTCACACGTTTCTCATCTTAACGGACAAGCATTGGATGTTAGAGGGTCAGTGCTTTGTATCAGTTTCAGAAGCAGATTTGGACTACATATGGTCCATATGTGTAGGAAACACCGTAATTTTGTTCTGGGCACACTCAGATTTCCTGCTGTATTAGAGACTCTAGAAAGCAAGAGTGTGCTTCTCGCTCTAAAGCAGAGTGTGATCCATGGATGAGAACTATGCTGTGTGTTTCCCTTCAGAAATGGACTTAAATCCCAGGCTCTGTGTCTTACTACAAGCAAGACTTCGTTTCAGGTAAGGGCAGTCACTTTTCAGTTCAAAGGAACTACATCATTCACAAAGCTCACACGTTTCTCATCTTAACCACAAGCATTGGATGTTAGAGGAACAGTGCTTTGTATCAGTTTCAGAAGAAGAGTTGGACTAGATATGGTCCGTATGTGTAGGAAACACGGTTCTTTGTTCTCAGCACACTCATGTTTCCTGCGTCTTAGAAACTTTAGAAAGAAAGAGCGTGCTTCTCGCTCTAAAGCAGAGTGTGATCCATGGATGAGAACTATGCTGTGTGTTTCCCTTCAGAAAAGGAGTTAAATCCCAGGCTCTGTGTCTTCCTACAAGCAAGACTTCGTTTCAGGTAAGGGCAGTCACTTTTCTGCTCAAACGAACTACATTGTTCACGAAGCTCACACGTTTCTCATCTTAACTGACAAGCATTGTATGTAAGAGGACCAGTGGATTGTATCAGTTTCAGAAGCAGATTTGGACTACATATGGTCCGCATGTGTAATAAACGCCGTTCCTTTGTTCTGGGCACACTCAGATTTCCTGCTGTATTAGAGACTCTAGAAAGCAAGAGCGTGCTTCTTGCTCTAAAGCAGAGTGTGATCCATGGATGAGAACTATGCTGTGAGTTTCCCTTCAGAAATGGAGTCAAATCCCAGGCTCTGTGTCTTCCTACAGGCAAGACTTCGTTTCATGTAAGGGCAGTCACTTTTCTGTTAAACGAACTACATCGTTCACTAAGCTCACAAGTTTCTCATCTTAACAGACAAGCATTGGATGTTAGAGGACCAGTGCTTTGTATCAGTTTCAGAAGCAGATTTGGACTACATATGGTCCATATGTGTAGGAAAGACCGTTCTTCTGTTCTGGGCACACTCAGATTTCCTGCTGTATTAGAGTCTCTAGAAAGCAAGAGCGTGCTTCTTGCTCTAAAGCAAAGTGTGATCCATGGATGAGAACTATGCTGTGTGTTTCACTTCAGAAATGGAGTTAAATCCCAGGCTCTGTGTCTTCCTACAGGCAAGACTTCGTTTCAGGTAAGGGCAGTCACTTTTCTGCTCAAACGAACTACATTGTTCACGAAGCTCACACGTTTCTCATCTTAACTGACAAGCATTGGATGTAAGAGGACCAGTGGATTGTATCAGTTTCAGAAGCAGATTTGGACTACATATGGTCCGTATGTGTAATAAACGCCGTTCCTTTGTTCTGGGCACACTCAGATTTCCTGCTTTATTAGAGACGCTAGAAAGCAAGAGCGTGCTTCTTGCTCTAAAGGAGAGTGTGATCCATGGATGAGAACTATGCTGTGTGTTTCCCTTCAGAAAAGGAGTTAAATCCCAGGCTCTGTGTCTTCCTACAAGCAAGACTTCGTTTCAGGTAAGGGCAGTCACTTTTCTGCTCAAACGAACTACATTGTTCACGAAGCTCACACGTTTCTCATCTTAACTGACAAGCATTGGATGTAAGAGAACCAGTGCATTGTATCAGTTTCAGAAGCAGATTTGGACTACATATGGTCCGTATGTGTAATAAACGCCGTTCCTTTGTTCTGGGCACACTCAGATTTCCTGCTGTATTAGTGACGCTAGAAAGCAAGAGCGTGCTTCTTGCTCTAAAGCAGAGTGTGATCCATGGATGAGAACTATGCTGTGTGTTTCCCTTCAGAAATGGAGTCAAATACCAGGCTCTGTGTCTTCCTACAGGCAAGACTTCGTTTCAGGTAAGGGCAGTCACTTTTCAGTTCAAAGGACCTACATCATTCACAAAGCTCACATGTTTCTCACCTTAAGTGACAAGCATTGGATGTTAGAGGACCAGTGCTTTGTGTCAGTTTCAGAAGCAGAGTTGGACTAGATATGGTCTGTATGTGTAGGAAACAACGTTCTTTTGTTCTCAGCACACTCACGTTTCCTGCGTCTTAGAGTCTTTAGAAAGCAAGAGCGTGCTTCTCGCTCTAAAGCAGAGTGTGATCCATGGATGAGAACTATGCTGTGTGTTTCCCTTCAGAAAAGGAGTTAAATCCCAGGCTCTGTGTCTTCCTACAAGCAAGACTTCGTTTCAGGTAAGGGCAGTCACTTTTCTGCTCAAACGAACTACATTGTTCACGAAGCTCACACGTTTCTCATCTTAACTGACAAGCATTGTATGTAAGAGGACCAGTGGATTGTATCAGTT
The DNA here is from genome assembly GCA_949786385.1 of Onychomys leucogaster. Taxonomy (NCBI): domain Eukaryota; kingdom Metazoa; phylum Chordata; class Mammalia; order Rodentia; family Cricetidae; genus Onychomys; species Onychomys leucogaster. The sequence goes on along the minus strand of CATKUP010000038.1, from coordinate 638,420 downwards.
TCAGAAGCAGATTTGGACTACATATGGTCCGCATGTGTAATAAACGCCGTTCCTTTGTTCTGGGCACACTCAGATTTCCTGCTGTATTAGAGACGCTAGAAAGCAAGAGCGTGCTTCTTGCTCTAAAGCAGAGTGTGATCCATGGATGAGAACTATGCTGTGAGTTTCCCTTCAGAAATGGAGTCAAATCCCAGGCTCTGTGTCTTCCTACAGGGAAGACTTCGTTTCAGGTAAGGGCAGTCACTTTTCTGTTAAACGAACTACATCGTTCACTAAGCTCACAAGTTTCTCATCTTAACAGACAAGCATTGGATGTTAGAGGACCAGTGCTTTGTATCAGTTTCAGAAGCAGATTTGGACTACATATGGTCCATATGTGTAGGAAAGACCGTTCTTCTGTTCTGGGCACACTCAGATTTCCTGCTGTATTAGAGTCTCTAGAAAGCAAGAGCGTGCTTCTTGCTCTAAAGCAGAGTGTGATCCATGGATGAGAACTATGCTGTGTGTTTCACTTCAGAAATGGAGTTAAATCCCAGGCTCTGTGTCTTCCTACAGGCAAGATTTCGTTTCAGGTAAGGGCAGTCACTTTTCTGCTCAAACGAACTACATTGTTCACGAAGCTCACACGTTTCTCATCTTAACTGACAAGCATTGGATGTAAGAGGACCAGTGGATTGTATCAGTTTCAGAAGCAGATTTGGACTACATATGGTCCGTATGTGTAATAAACGCCGTTCCTTTGTTCTGGGCACACTCAGATTTCCTGCTTTATTAGAGACGCTAGAAAGCAAGAGCGTGCTTCTTGCTCTAAAGCAGAGTGTGATCCATGGATGAGAACTATGCTGTGTGTTTCCCTTCAGAAAAGGAGTTAAATCCCAGGCTCTGTGTCTTCCTACAAGCAAGACTTCGTTTCAGGTAAGGGCAGTCACTTTTCTGCTCAAACGAACTACATTGTTCACGAAGCTCACACGTTTCTCATCTTAACTGACAAGCATTGTATGTAAGAGGACCAGTGGATTGTATCAGTTTCAGAAGCAGATTTGGACTACATATGGTCCGCATGTGTAATAAACGCCGTTCCTTTGTTCTGGGCACACTCAGATTTCCTGCTGTATTAGAGACGCTAGAAAGCAAGAGCGTGCTTCTTGCTCTAAAGCAGAGTGTGACCCATGGATGAGAACTATGCTGTGAGTTTCCCTTCAGAAATGGAGTCAAATCCCAGGCTCTGTGTCTTCCTACAGGCAAGACTTCGTTTCAGGTAAGGGCAGTCACTTTTCTGTTAAACGAACTACATCGTTCACTAAGCTCACAAGTTTCTCATCTTAACAGACAAGCATTGGATGTTAGAGGACCAGTGCTTTGTATCAGTTTCAGAAGCAGATTTGGACTACATATGGTCCATATGTGTAGGAAAGACCGTTCTTCTGTTCTGGGCACACTCAGATTTCCTGCTGTATTAGAGTCTCTAGAAAGCAAGAGCGTGCTTCTTGCTCTAAAGCAGAGTGTGATCCATGGATGAGAACTATGCTGTGTGTTTCACTTCAGAAATAGAGTTAAATCCCAGGCTCTGTGTCTTCCTACAGGCAAGATTTCGTTTCAGGTTAGGGCAGTCACTTTTCTGCTCAAACGAACTACATTGTTCACGAAGCTCACACGTTTCTCATCTTAACTGACAAGCATTGGATGTAAGAGGACCAGTGGATTGTATCAGTTTCAGAAGCAGATTTGGACTACATATGGTCCGTATGTGTAATAAACGCCGTTCCTTTGTTCTGGGCACACTCAGATTTCCTGCTTTATTAGAGACGCTAGAAAGCAAGAGCGTGCTTCTTGCTCTAAAGCAGAGTGTGATCCATGGATGAGAACTATGCTGTGTGTTTCCCTTCAGAAAAGGAGTTAAATCCCAGGCTCTGTGTCTTCCTACAAGCAAGACTTCGTTTCAGGTAAGGGCAGTCACTTTTCTGCTCAAACGAACTACATTGTTCACGAAGCTCACACGTTTCTCATCTTAACTGACAAGCATTGGATGTAAGAGAACCAGTGCATTGTATCAGTTTCAGAAGCAGATTTGGACTACATATGGTCCGTATGTGTAATAAACGCCGTTCCTTTGTTCTGGGCACACTCAGATTTCCTGCTGTATTAGTGACGCTAGAAAGCAAGAGCGTGCTTCTTGCTCTAAAGCAGAGTGTGATCCATGGATGAGAACTATGCTGTGTGTTTCCCTTCAGAAATGGAGTCAAATACCAGGCTCTGTGTCTTCCTACAGGCAAGACTTCGTTTCAGGTAAGGGCAGTCACTTTTCAGTTCAAAGGACCTACATCATTCACAAAGCTCACATGTTTCTCACCTTAAGTGACAAGCATTGGATGTTAGAGGACCAGTGCTTTGTATCAGTTTCAGAAGCAGAGTTGGACTAGATATGGTCTGTATGTGTAGGAAACACCGTTCTTTTGTTCTCAGCACACTCACGTTTCCTGCGTCTTAGAGTCTTTAGAAAGCAAGAGCGTGCTTCTCGCTCTAAAGCAGAGTGTGATCCATGGATGAGAACTATGCTGTGTGTTTCCCTTCAGAAAAGGAGTTAAATCCCAGGCTCTGTGTCTTCCTATAAGCAAGACTTCGTTTCAGGTAAGGGCAGTCACTTTATAGCTCAAACGAACTACATCGTTCACGAAGCTCACACGTTTCTCATCTTACCTGACAAGCATTGGATGTAAGAGGATCAGTGCATTGTATCAGTTTCAGCAGCAGATTTGGACTACATATGGTCCGTATGTGTAGTAAACACCGTTCTTTTGTTCTGGGCACCCTCAGATTTCCTGCTGTATTAGAGACTCTAGAAAGCAAGAGCGTGCTTCTTGCTCTAAAGCAGAATGTGATCCATGGATGAGAACTATCCTATGTGTTTCCCTTCAGAAATGGAGTTAAATCCCAGGCTCTGTGTCTTCCTGCAGGCAAGACTTCGTTTCAGGTAAGGGCAGTCACTTTTCTGTTAAACGAACTACATCGCTCACTAAGCTCACACGTTTCTCATCTTAACAGAGAAGCATTGGATGATAGAGGACCAGTGCATTGTATCAGTTTCAGAAGCAGAGTTGGACTATATAATGTCCGTATGTGTAGTAAACACCGTTCTTTTGTTCTGGGCACCCTCAGATTTCATGCTGTATTAGAGACTCTAGAAAGCAAGAGCGTGCTTCTTGCTCTAAAGCAGAGTGTGATCCATGGATGAGAACTATCCTATGTGTTTCCCTTCAGAAATGGAGTTAAATCCCAGGCTCTGTGTCTTCCTACAGGCAAGACTTCGTTTCAGGTAAGGGCAGTCACTTTTCTGTTAAACGAACTACATCGTTCACTAAGCTCACACGGTTCTCATCTTAACAGAGAAGCATTGGATTTTAGAGGACCAGTGCCTTGTATCAGTTTAAGAAGCAGAGTTGGACTATATAATGTCCGTATGGGTAGGAAACACCGTTCTTTTGTTCTCAGCACACTCACGTTTCCTGCGTCTTAGAGTCTTTAGAAAGCAAGAGCGTGCTTCTCGCTCTAAAGCAGAGTGTGATCCATGGATGAGAACTATGCTGTGTGTTTCCCTTCAGAAAAGGAGTTAAATCCCAGGCTCTGTGTCTTCCTACAAGCAAGACATCGTTTCAGGTAAGGGCAGTCACTTTTCTGCTCAAACGAACTACATTGTTCACGAAGCTCACACGTTTCTCATCTTAACTGACAAGCATTGTATGTAAGAGGACCAGTGGATTGTATCAGTTTCAGAAGCAGATTTGGACTACATATGGTCCGCATGTGTAATAAACGCCGTTCCTTTGTTCTGGGCACACTCAGATTTCCTGCTGTATTAGAGACGCTAGAAAGCAAGAGCGTGCTTCTTGCTCTAAAGCAGAGTGTGATCCATGGATGAGAACTATGCTGTGAGTTTCCCTTCAGAAATGGAGTCAAATCCCAGGCTCTGTGTCTTCCTACAGGCAAGACTTCGTTTCAGGTAAGGGCAGTCACTTTTCTGTTAAACGAACTACATCGTTCACTAAGCTCACAAGTTTCTCATCTTAACAGACAAGCATTGGATGTTAGAGGACCAGTGCTTTGTATCAGTTTCAGAAGCAGATTTGGACTACATATGGTCCATATGTGTAGGAAAGACCGTTCTTCTGTTCTGGGCACACTCAGATTTCCTGCTGTATTAGAGTCTCTAGAAAGCAAGAGCGTGCTTCTTGCTCTAAAGCAGAGTGTGATCCATGGATGAGAACTATGCTGTGTGTTTCACTTCAGAAATGGAGTTAAATCCCAGGCTCTGTGTCTTCCTACAGGCAAGATTTCGTTTCAGGTAAGGGCAGTCACTTTTCTGCTCAAACGAACTACATTGTTCACGAAGCTCACACGTTTCTCATCTTAACTGACAAGCATTGGATGTAAGAGGACCAGTGGATTGTATCAGTTTCAGAAGCAGATTTGGACTACATATGGTCCGTATGTGTAATAAACGCCGTTCCTTTGTTCTGGGCACACTCAGATTTCCTGCTTTATTAGAGTCGCTAGAAAGCAAGAGCGTGCTTCTTGCTCTAAAGCAGAGTGTGATCCATGGATGAGAACTATGCTGTGTGTTTCCCTTCAGAAAAGGAGTTAAATCCCAGGCTCTGTGTCTTCCTACAAGCAAGACTTCATTTCAGGTAAGGGCAGTCACTTTTCTGCTCAAACGAACTACATTGTTCACGAAGCTCACACGTTTCTCATCTTAACTGACAAGCATTGGATGTAAGAGAACCAGTGCATTGTATCAGTTTCAGAAGCAGATTTGGACTACATATGGTCCGTATGTGTAATAAACGCCGTTCCTTTGTTCTGGGCACACTCAGATTTCCTGCTGTATTAGTGACGCTAGAAAGCAAGAGCGTGCTTCTTGCTCTAAAGCAGAGTGTGATCCATGGATGAGAACTATGCTGTGTGTTTCCCTTCAGAAATGGAGTCAAATACCAGGCTCTGTGTCTTCCTACAGGCAAGACTTCGTTTCAGGTAAGTGCAGTCACTTTTCAGTTCAAAGGACCTACATCATTCACAAAGCTCACATGTTTCTCATCTTAAGTGACAAGCATTGGATGTTAGAGGACCAGTGCTTTGTATCAGTTTCAGAAGCAGAGTTGGACTAGATATGGTCCATATGTGTAGGAAACACCGTTCTTTTGTTCTCAGCACACTCATGTTTCCTGTGTCTTAGAAACTTTAGAAAGCAAGAGCGTGCTTCTCGCTCTAAAGCAGAGTGTGATCCATGGATGAGAACTATGCTGTGTGTTTTCCTTCAGAAAAAGAGTTAAATCCCAGGCTCTGTGTCTTCCTACAAGCAAGACTTCGTTTCAGGTAAGGACAGTCACTTTTCAGCTCAAACGAACTACATCGTTCACGGAGCTCACACATTTCTCATCTTAACAGACAAGCATTGGATGGTAGAGGACCAGTGCTTTGTATCAGTTTCAGAAGCAGAGTTGGACTAGATATGGTCCGTATGTGTAGGAAACACCGTTATTTTGTTTTCTGCAAACTCACGTTTCCTGCTGTCTTAGAAACTCTAGAAAGCAAGTTCGTGCTTCTTGTTCTAAAGCAGAGTGTGATCAATGGATGAGAACTATGCTGTGTGTTTCACTTCAGGAATGGAGTTAAATCCCAGACTCTGAGTCTTCCTACAAGCAAGACTTCGTTTCAGGTAAGGGCAGTGACTTTTCTGCTCAAACGAACTACATCGTTCACGAAGCTCACACGTTTCTCATCTTAACTGACAAGCATTGGATGTTAGAGGGTCAGTGCTTTGTATCAGTTTCAGAAGCAGATTTGGACTACATATGGTCCATATGTGTAGGAAACACCGTTCTTTTGTTCTGGGCACACTCAGATTTCCTGCTGTATTAGAGACTCTAGAAAGCAAGAGCGTGCTTCTTGCTCTAAAGCAGAGTGTGATCCATGGATGAGAACTATGCTGTGTGTTTCCCTTCAGAAGTGGAGTTAAATCCCAGGCTGTGTGTCTTCCTACAAGCAAGACTTCGTTTCAGTTAAGGGCAGTCACTTTTCAGTTCAAAGGAACTTCATCATTCACAAAGCTCACACGTTTCTCATCTTAACTGACAAGCATTGGATGTTAGAGGAACAGTGCTTTGTATCAGTTTCAGAAGAAGAGTTGGACTAGATATGGTCTGTACGTGTAGGAAACACCGTTCTTTTGTTCTCAGCACACTCATGTTTCCTGTGTCTTAGAAAGTTTAGAAAGCAAGAGCGTGCTTCTCGCTCTAAAGCAGAGTGTGATACATGGATGAGAACTATGCTGTGTGTTTCCCTTCAGAAAAGGAGTTAAATCCCAGGCTCTGTGTCTTCCTACAAGCAAGACTTCGTTTCAGGTAAGGACAGTCACTTTTCAGCTCAAACGAACTACATCGTTCACGGAGCTCACACGTTTCTCATCTTAACAGACAAGCATTGGATGGTAGAGGACCAGTGCTTTGTATCAGTTTCAGAAGCAGAGTTGGACTAGATATGGTCGGTATGTGTAGGAAACACCGTTATTTTGTTCTCTGCAAACTCACGTTTCCTGCTGTCTTAGAAACTCTAGAAAGCAAGATCGTGCTTCTTGTTCTAAAGCAGAGTGTGATCAATGGATGAGAACACTGCTGTGTGTTTCACTTCAGGAATGGAGTTAAATCCCAGACTCTGAGTCTTCCTACAAGCAAGACTTCGTTTCAGGTAAGGGCAGTCACTTTTCAGTTCAAAGGAACTACATCATTCACAAAGCTCACACGATTCTCATCTTAACTGACAAGCATTGGATGTTAGAGGACCAGTGCTTTGTATCAGTTTCAGAAGCAGAGTTGGACTAGATATGGTCCGTATGTGTAGGAAACACCGTTATTTTGTTTTCTGCAAACTCACGTTTCCTGCTGCCTTAGAAACTCTAGAAAGCAAGATCGTGCTTCTTGTTCTAAAGCAGAGTGTGATCAATGGATGAGAACACTGCTGTGTGTTTCACTTCAGGAATGGAGTTAAATCCCAGACTCTGAGTCTTCCTACAAGCAAGACTTCGTTTCAGGTAAGGGCAGTCACTTTTCTGCTCAAAGAACTACATCGTTCACGAAGCTCACACGTTTCTCATCTTAACTGACAAGCATTGGATGTTAGAGGGTCAGTGCTTTGTATCAGTTTCAGAAGCAGATTTGGACTACATATGGTCCATATGTGTAGGAAACACCGTTCTTTTGTTCTGGGCACACTCAGATTTCCTGCTGTATTAGAGACTGTAGAAAGCAAGAGCGTGCTTCTTGCTCTAAAGCAGAGTGTGATCCATGGATGAGAACTATGCTGTGTGTTTCCCTTCAGAAATGGACTTAAATCCCAGGCTCTGTGTCTTACTACAAGCAAGACTTCGTTTCAGGTCAGGGCAGTCACTTTTCAGTTCAAAGGAACTACATCATTCACAAAGCTCACTCGTTTCTCATCTTAACTGACAAGCATTGGATGTTAGAGGACCAGTGCTTTGTATCAGTTTCAGAAGCAGAGTTGGACTAGATATGGTCCGTATGTGTAGGAAACACCGTTCTTTTGTTCTGGGCACACTCAGATTTCCTGCTGTATTAGAGACTCTAGAAAGCAAGAGCGTGCTTCTTGCTCTAAAGCAGAGTGTGATCCATGGATGAGAACTATGCTGTGTGTTTCCCTTCAGAAGTGGAGTTAAATCCCAGGCTGTGTGTCTTCCTACAAGCAAGACTTCGTTTCAGGTAAGGGCAGTCACTTTTCTGCTCAAACGAGCTACATCGCTCACGAAGCTCACACGTTTCTCATCTTAACTGACAAGCATTGGATGTTAGAGGGTCAGTTCTTTGTATCCGTTTCAGAAGCAGATTTGGACTACATATGGTCCATATGTGTAGGAAACACCGTTCTTTTGTTCTGGGCACACTCACATTTCCTGCTGTATTAGAGACTCTAGAAAGCAAGAGTGTGCTTCTCGCTCTAAAGCAGAGTGTGATCCATGGATGAGAACTATGCTGTGTGTTTCCCTTCAGAAATGGACTTAAATCCCAGGCTCTGTGTGTTACTACAAGCAAGAATTCGTTTCAGGTAAGGGCAGTCACTTTTCAGTTCAAAGGAACTACATCATTCACAAAGCTCACTCCTTTCTCATCTTAACTGACAAGCATTGGATGGTAGAGGACCAGTGCTTTGTATCAGTTTCAGAAGCAGAGTTGGACTAGATATGGTCCGTATGTGTGGGAAACACCGTTATTTTGTTCTATGCAAACTCACGTTTCCTGCTGTCTTAGAAACTCTAGAAAGCAAGATCGTGCTTCTTGTTCTAAAGCAGAGTGTGATCAATGGATGAGAACACTGCTGTGTGTTTCACTTCAGGAATGGAGTTAAATCCCAGACTCTGAGTCTTCCTACAAGCAAGACTTCGTTTCAGGTAAGGGCAGTCACTTTTCTGCTCAAACGAACTACATCGGTCAGGAAGCTCACACGTTTCTCATCTTAACTGACAAGCATTGGATGTTAGAGGACCAATGCTTTGTATCAGTTTCAGAAGCAGAGTTGGACTAGATATGGTCGTATGTGTAGGAAACACCGTTCTTTTGTTCTCAGCACACTCATGTTTCCTGTGTCTTAGAAACTTTAGAAAGCAAGAGTGTGCTTCTCGCTCTAAAGCAGAGTGTGATCCATGGATGAGAACTATGCTGTGTGTTTCCCTTCAGAAAAGTAGTTAAATCCCAGGCTCTGTGTCTTCCTACAAGCAAGACTTCGTTTCAGGTAAGGACAGTCACTTTTCAGCTCAAACGAACTACATCGTTCACGGAGCTCACACATTTCTCATCTTAACAGACAAGCATTGGATGGTAGAGGACCAGTGCTTTGTATCAGTTTCAGAAGCAGAGTTGGACTAGATATGGTCGGTATGTGTAGGAAACACCGTTATTTTGTTCTCTGCAAACTCACGTTTCCTGCTGTCTTAGAAACTCTAGAAAGCAAGATCGTGCTTCTTGTTCTAAAGCAGAGTGTGATCAATGGATGAGAACACTGCTGTGTGTTTCACTTCAGGAATGGAGTTAAATCCCAGACTCTGAGTCTTCCTACAAGCAAGACTTCGTTTCAGGTAAGTGCAGTCACTTTTCAGTTCAAAGGAACTACATCATTCACAAAGCTCACACGATTCTCATCTTAACTGACAAGCATTGGATGTTAGAGGACCAGTGCTTTGTATCAGTTTCAGAAGCAGAGTTGGACTAGATATGGTCCGTATGTGTAGGAAACACCGTTATTTTGTTTTCTGCAAACTCACGTTTCCTGCTGTCTTAGAAACTCTAGAAAGCAAGATCGTGCTTCTTGTTCTAAAGCAGAGTGTGATCAATGGATGAGAACACTGCTGTGTGTTTCACTTCAGGAATGGAGTTAAATCCCAGACTCTGAGTCTTCCTACAAGCAAGACTTCGTTTCAGGTAAGGGCAGTCACTTTTCTGCTCAAAGAACTACATCGTTCACGAAGCTCACACGTTTCTCATCTTAACTGACAAGCATTGGATGTTAGAGGGTCAGTGCTTTGTATCAGTTTCAGAAGCAGATTTGGACTACATATGGTCCATATGTGTAGGAAACACCGTTCTTTTGTTCTGGGCACACTCAGATTTCCTGCTGTATTAGAGACTGTAGAAAGCAAGAGCGTGCTTCTTGCTCTAAAGCAGAGTGTGATCCATGGATGAGAACTATGCTGTGTGTTTCCCTTCAGAAATGGACATAAATCCCAGGCTCTGTGTCTTACTACAAGCAAGACTTCGTTTCAGGTCAGGGCAGTCACTTTTCAGTTCAAAGGAACTACATCATTCACAAAGCTCACTCGTTTCTCATCTTAACTGACAAGCATTGGATGTTAGAGGACCAGTGCTTTGTATCAGTTTCAGAAGCAGAGTTGGACTAGATATGGTCCGTATGTGTAGGAAACACCGTTCTTTTGTTCTGGGCACACTCAGATTTCCTGCTGTATTAGAGACTCTAGAAAGCAAGAGCGTGCTTCTTGCTCTAAAGCAGAGTGTGATCCATGGATGAGAACTATGCTGTGTGTTTCCCTTCAGAAGTGGAGTTAAATCCCAGGCTGTGTGTCTTCCTACAAGCAAGACTTCGTTTCAGGTAAGGGCAGTCACTTTTCTGCTCAAACGAGCTACATCGCTCACGAAGCTCACACGTTTCTCATCTTAACTGACAAGCATTGGATGTTAGAGGGTCAGTTCTTTGTATCCGTTTCAGAAGCAGATTTGGACTACATATGGTCCATATGTGTAGGAAACACCGTTCTTTTGTTCTGGGCACACTCACATTTCCTGCTGTATTAGAGACTCTAGAAAGCAAGAGTGTGCTTCTCGCTCTAAAGCAGAGTGTGATCCATGGATGAGAACTATGCTGTGTGTTTCCCTTCAGAAATGGACTTAAATCCCAGGCTCTGTGTGTTACTACAAGCAAGAATTCGTTTCAGGTCAGGGCAGTCACTTTTCAGTTCAAAGGAACTACATCATTCACAAAGCTCACTCCTTTCTCATCTTAACTGACAAGCATTGGATGGTAGAGGACCAGTGCTTTGTATCAGTTTCAGAAGCAGAGTTGGACTAGATATGGTCCGTATGTGTGGGAAACACCGTTATTTTGTTCTATGCAAACTCACGTTTCCTGCTGTCTTAGAAACTCTAGAAAGCAAGATCGTGCTTCTTGTTCTAAAGCAGAGTGTGATCAATGGATGAGAACACTGCTGTGTGTTTCACTTCAGGAATGGAGTTAAATCCCAGACTCTGAGTCTTCCTACAAGCAAGACTTCGTTTCAGGTAAGGGCAGTCACTTTTCTGCTCAAACGAACTACATCGGTCAGGAAGCTCACACGTTTCTCATCTTAACTGACAAGCATTGGATGTTAGAGGACCAATGCTTTGTATCAGTTTCAGAAGCAGAGTTGGACTAGATATGGTCGTATGTGTAGGAAACACCGTTCTTTTGTTCTCAGCACACTCATGTTTCCTGTGTCTTAGAAACTTTAGAAAGCAAGAGTGTGCTTCTCGCTCTAAAGCAGAGTGTGATCCATGGATGAGAACTATGCTGTGTGTTTCCCTTCAGAAAAGTAGTTAAATCCCAGGCTCTGTGTCTTCCTACAAGCAAGACTTCGTTTCAGGTAAGGACAGTCACTTTTCAGCTCAAACGAACTACATCGTTCACGGAGCTCACACATTTCTCATCTTAACAGACAAGCATTGGATGGTAGAGGACCAGTGCTTTGTATCAGTTTCAGAAGCAGAGTTGGACTAGATATGGTCCGTATGTGTAGGAAACACCGTTATTTTGTTTTCTGCAAACTCACGTTTCCTGCTGTCTTAGAAACTCTAGAAAGCAAGATCGTGCTTCTTGTTCTAAAGCAGAGTGTGATCAATGGATGAGAACACTGCTGTGTGTTTCACTTCAGGAATGGAGTTAAATCCCAGACTCTGAGTCTTCCTACAAGCAAGACTTCGTTTCAGGTAAGGGCAGTCACTTTTCTGCTCAAACGAACTACATCGTTCACAAAGCTCACACGTTTCTCATCTAAACTGACAAGCATTGGATGTTAGAGGGTCAGTGCTTTGTATCAGTTTCAGAAGCAGATTTGGACTACATATGGTCAATATGTGTAGGAAACACCGTTCTTTTGTTCTGGGCACACTCAGATTTCCTGCTGTATTAGAGACTGTAGAAAGCAAGAGCGTGCTTCTTGCTCTAAAGCAGAGTGTGATCCATGGATGAGAACTATGCTGTGTGTTTCCCTTCAGAAATGGACTTAAATCCCATGCTCTGTGTCTTACTACAAGCAAGACTTCGTTTCAGGTCAGGGCAGTCACTTTTCAGTTCAAAGGAACTACATCATTCACAAAGCTCACTCGTTTCTCATCTTAACTGACAAGCATTGGATGTTAGAGGACCAGTGCTTTGTATCAGTTTCAGAAGCAGAGTTGGACTAGATATGGTCCGTATGTGTAGGAAACACCGTTCTTTTTTTCCTCAGCACACTCATGTTTCCTGCTGTCTTAGAGACTTTAGAAAGCAAGAGCTTGCTTCTCGCTCTAAAGCAGAGTGTGATCCATGGATGAGAACTATGCTGTGTGTTTCCTTCAGAAATGTAGTTAAATCCCAGGATCTGAGTCTCCCTACAAGCAAGTCTTCGTTTCAGGTAAGGGCAGTCACTTTTCAGCTCAAACGAACTTCATCTTTTACGGAGCTCACACGTTTCTCATCTTAACAGACAAGCATTGGATGTTAGAGGACCAGTGCTTTGTATCAGTTTCAGAAGCAGATTTGGACTACATATGGTCCATATGTGTAGGAAACACCATTCTTTTGTTCTGGGCACACTCAGATTTCCTGCTGTATTAGAGTCTCTAGAAAGCAAGAGCGTGCTTCTTGCTCTAAAGCAGAGTGTGATTCATGGATGAGAACTATGCTGTGTTTTTCCCTTCAGAAAAGGAGTTAAATCCCAGGCTCTGTGTCTTCCTACAAGCAAGACTTCGTTTCAGGTAAGGGCAGTCACTTTTCAGCTCAAACGAACTACATCGTTCACGGAGCTCACACGTTTCTCATCTTAACAGACAAGCATTGGATGGTAGAGGACCAGTGCTTTGTATCAGTTTCAGAAGCAGAGTTGGACTAGATATGGTCCGTATGTGTGGGAAACACCGTTATTTTGTTCTCTGCAAACTCACGTTTCCTGCTGTCTTAGAAACTCTAGAAAGCAAGATCGTGCTTCCTGTTCTAAAGCAGAGTGTGATCAATGGATGAGAACACTGCTGTGTGTTTCACTTCAGGAATGGAGTTAAATCCCAGACTCTGAGTCTTCCTAAAAGCAAGACTTCGTTTCAGGTAAGGGCAGTCACTTTTCTGCTCAAACGGACTACATCGGTCACGAAGCTCACACGTTTCTCATCTTAACTGACAAGCATTGGATGTTAGAGGGTCATTGCTTTGTATCAGTTTCAGAAGCAGATTTGGACTACATATGGTCCATATGTGTAGGAAACACCGTTCTTTTGTTCTCAGCACACTCATGTTTCCTGTGTCTTAGAAACTTTAGAAAGCAAGAGCGTGCTTCTCGCTCTAAAGCAGAGTGTGATCAATGGATGATTACACTGAAGTGTGTTTTACTTCAAAAATGGAGTTAAATCCCAGGCTCTGAGTCTTCCTACAAGCAAGACTTCGTTTCAGGTAAGGGCAGTCACTTTTCTGCTCAAACGAACTACATCATTCACAAAGCTCACACGTTTCTCATCTTAACTGACAAGCATTGGATGTTAGAGGGTCAGTGCTTTGTATCAGTTTCAGAAGCAGATTTGGACTACATATGGTCTATATGTGTAGGAAACACCGTTCTTTTGTTCTGGGCACACTCAGATTTCCTGCTGTATTAGAGACTGTAGAAAGCAAGAGCGTGCTTCTTGCTCTAAAGCAGAGTGTGATCCATGGATGAGAACTATGCTGTGTGTTTCCCTTCAGAAATGGAGGTAAATCCCAGGCTGTGTGTCTTCCTACAGGCAAGACTTCGTTTCAGGTAAGGGCAGTCACTTTCTTGCTCAAACGAACTACATTGTTCACGAAGCTCACACGTTTCTCATCTTAACTGACAAGCATTGGATGTAAGAGGACCAGTGCATTGTATCAGTTTCAGAAGCAGATTTGGACTACATATGGTCCGTATGTGTAATAAAGGCCCTTCTTTTGTTCTGGGCACACTCAGATTTCCTGCTGTATTAGAGACGCTAGAAAGCAAGAGCGTGCTTCTTGCTCTGAAGCAGAGTGTGATCCATGGATGAGAACTATGCTGTGTGTTTCCCTTCAGAAATGGAGTTAAATCCCAGGCTCTGTGTCTTCCTACAGGCAAGACTTCGTTTCAGGTAAGGGCAGTCACTTTTCTGTTATATGAACTACATCGTTCACTAAGCTCACAAGTTTCTCATCTTATCAGACAAGCATTGGATGTTAGAGGACCAGTGCTTTGTATCAGTTTCAGAAGCAGAGTTGGACTATATAATGTCCGTATGTGTAGGAAACACTGTTCTTTTGTTCTCAGCACACTCACGTTTTTGCTGTCTTAGAGACTCTAGAAAGCAAGATCGTGCTTCTTCTTCTAAAGCAGAGTGTGATCCATGGATGAGAACTATGCTGTGTGTTTCCCTTCAGAAATGGAGTTAAATCCCAGGACCTGTGTCTTCCTACAGGCAAGACTTCATTTCAGGTAAGGGCAGTCACTTTTCAGTTCAAAGGAACTACATCATTCACAAAGCTCACACGATTCTCATCTTAACAGACAAGCATTGGATGGTAGAGGACCAGTGCTTTGTATCAGTTTCAGGAGCAGAGTTGGACTAGATATGGTCTGTATGTGTAGGAAACACCGTTATTTTTTTCTCTGCAAACTCACGTTTCCTGCTGTCTTAGAAAATCTAGAAAGTAAGATCGTGCTTCTTGTTCTAAAGCAGAGTGTGATCAATGGATGAGAACACTGCTGTGTGTTTCACTTCAGGAATGGAGTTAAATCCCAGACTCTGAGTCTTCCTACAAGCAAGAGTTCGTTTCAGGTAAGGGCAGTCACTTTTCTGCTCAAACGAACTACATCGTTCACGAAGCTCACACGTTTCTCATCTTAACTGACAAGCATTGGATGTTAGAGGGTCAGTGCTTTGTATCAGTTTCAGAAGCAGATTTGGACTACATATGGTCCGTATGTGTAATAAAGGCCCTTCTTTTGTTCTGGGCACACTCAGATTTCCTGCTGTATTAGAGACTCTAGAAAGCAAGAGAGTGCTTCTCGCTCTAAAGCAGAGTGTCATCCATGGATGAGAACTATGCTGTGTATTTCCCTTCAGAAATGGACTTAAATCCCAGGCTCTGTGTCTTACTACAAGCAAGACTTCGTTTCAGGTAAGGGCAGACACTTCTCAGTTCAAAGGAACTACATCATTCACAAAGCTCACACGTTTCTCATCTTAACTGACAAGCATTGGATGTTAGAGGAACAGAGCTTTGTATCAGTTTCAGAAGAAGAGTTGGACTAGATATGGTCTGTACGTGTAGGAAACACCGTTCTTTTGTTCTCAGCACACTCATGTTTCCTGTGTCTTAGAAACTTTAGAAAGCAAGAGCATGCTTCTCGCTCTAAAGCAGAGTGTGATCCATGGATGAGAACTATGCTGTGTGTTTCCCTTCAGAAAAGGAGTTAAATCCCAGGCTCTGTGTCTTCCTACAAGCAAGACTTCGTTTCAGGTAAGGGCAGACACTTTTCAGCTCAAACGAACTACATCGTTCACGGAGCTCACACGTTTCTCATCTTAACTGACAAGCATTGGATGGTAGAGGACCAGTGCTTTGTATCAGTTTCAGAAGCAGAGTTGGACTACATATGGTCCGCATGTGTAGGAAACACCGTTCTTTTGTTCTGAGCACACTCATGTTTCCTGCTGTCTTAGAGACACTAGAAAGCAAGAGCGTGCTTCTTGTTCTAAAGCAGATTGTGATCAATGGATGATTACACTTAAGTGTGTTTTACTTCAGAAATGGAGTTAAATCCCAGGCTCTGAGTCTTCCTACAAGCAAGACTTCGTTTCAGGTATGGGCAGTCACTTTTCTGCTCAAACGAACTACATCATTCACGAAGCTCACACGTTTCTCATCTTAACTGACAAGCATTGGATGTTAGAGGGTCAGTGCTTTGTATCAGTTTCAGAAGCAGATTTGGACTACATATGGTCCATATGTGTAGGAAACACCGTTCTATTGTTCTGGGCACACTCAGATTTCCTGCTGTATTAGAGTCTCTAGAAAGCAAGAGCGTGCTTCTTGCTCTAAAGCAGAGTGTGATCCATGGATGAGAACTATGCTGTGTGTTTCACTTCAGAAATGGAGATAAATCCCAGGCTGTGTGTCTTCCTACAGGCAAGACTTCGTTTCAGGTAAGGGCAGTCACTTTTCTGCTCAAACGAGCTACATCGTTCACGAAGCTCACACGTTTCTCATCTTAACTGACAAGCATTGGATGTTAGAGGATCAGTGCTTTGTATCAGTTTCAGAAGCAGATTTGGACTACATATGGTCCATATGTGTAGGAAACACCGTTCTTTGTTCTCAGCACACTCATGTTTCCTGCGTCTTAGAAACTTTAGAAAGAAAGAGCGTGCTTCTCGCTCTAAAGCAGAGTGTGATCCATGGATGAGAACTATGCTGTGTGTTTCCCTTCAGAAAAGGAGTTAAATCCCAGGCTCTGTGTCTTCCTACAGGCAAGACTTCGTTTCAGGTAAGGGCAGTCACGTTTCAGTTCAAAGGAACTACATCATTCACAAAGCTCACACGTTTCTCATCTTAACTGACAAGCATTGGATGTTAGAGGAACAGTGCTTTGTATCAGTTTCAGAAGAAGAGTTGGACTAGATATGGTCCGTATGTGTAGGAAACACCGTTCTTTGTTCTCAGCACATTCATGATTCCTGCGTCTTAGAAACTTGAGAAAGAAAGAGCGTGCTTCTCGCTCTAAAGCAGAGTGTGATCCATGGATGAGAACTATGCTGTGTGTTTCCCTTCAGAAAAGGAGTTAAATCCCAGGCTCTGTGTCTTCCTACAAGCAAGACTTCGTTTGAGGTAAGGGCAGTCACTTTTCTGCTCAAACGAACACATTGGTCACGAAGCTCACACGTTTCTCATCTTAACTGACAAGCATTGGATGTAAGAGGACCAGTGGATTGTATCAGTTTCAGAAGCAGATTTGGACTACATATGGTCCGTATGTGTAATAAACGCCGTTCCTTTGTTCTGGGCACACTCAGATTTCCTGCTGTATTAGAGACGCTAGAAAGCAAGAGCGTGCTTCTTGCTCTAAAGCAGAGTGTGATCCATGGATGAGAACTATGCTGTGTGTTTCCCTTCAGAAATGGAGTCAAATCCCAGGCTCTGTGTCTTTCTACTGGCAAGACTTCGTTTCAGGTAAGGGCAGTCACTTTTCTGTTAAATGAACTACATCGTTCACTAAGCTCACAAGTTTCTCATCTAAACAGACAAGCATTGGATGTTAGAGGACCAGTGCTTTGTATCAGTTTCAGAAGCAGAGTTGGACTAGATATGGTCCATATGTGTAGGAAACACCGTTCTTTTGTTCTCAGCACACTCATGTTTCCTGCGTCTTAGAAACTTTAGAAAGAAAGAGCGTGCTTCTCGCTCTAAAGCAGAGTGTGATCCATGGATGAGAACTATGCTGTGTGTTACCCTTCAGAAAAGGAGTTAAATCCCAGGCTCTGTGTCTTCCTACAAGCAATACTTCGTTTCAGGTAAGGGCAGTCACTTTTCTGCTCAAACGAACTACATTGTTCACGAAGCTCACACGTTTCTCATCTTAACTGACAAGCATTGGATGTAAGAGGACCAGTGCATTGTATCAGTTTAAGAAGCAGATTTGGACTACATATGGTCCGTATGTGTAATAAACGCCGTTCCTTTGTTCTGGGCACACTCAGATTTCCTGCTGTATTAGAGACTGTAGAAAGCAAGAGCGTGCTTCTTGTTCTAAAGCAGATTGTGATCAATGGATGATTACACTGAAGTGTGTTTTACTTCAGAAATGGAGTTAAATCCCAGGCTCTGAGTCTTCCTACAAGCAAGACTTCCTTTCAGGTAAGGGCAGTCACTCTTGTGCTCAAACGAACTACATCGTTCACGAAGCTCACACGTTTCTCATCTTAACAGACAAGCATTGGATGTTAGAGGACCAGTGCTTTTTATCAGTTTCAGAAGAAGAGTTGGACTAGATAGGGTCCGTATGTGTAGGAAACACCGTTCTTTTGTTCTCAGCACACTCACGTTAACTGCTGTCTTAGAGAATCTAGAAAGCAAGAGCGTGCTTCTCGCTCTAAAGCAGAGTGTGATCCATGGATGAGAACTATGCTGTGTGTTTCCTTCAGAAATGGAGTTAAATCCTAGGCTCTGTGTCTTCCTAAAAGCAAGACTTCCTTTCAGGTAAGGGCAGTCACTTTTCAGCTCAAACGAACTACATCGTACACTGAGCTCACAAGTTTCTCATCTTAACAGACAAGCATTGGATGTTAGAGGACCAGTGCTTTGTATCAGTTTAAGAAGCAGAGTTGGACTAGATATGGTCCATATATGTAGAAAACACCGTTCTTTTGTTCTCAGCACACTTACGTTTCCTGCTGTCTTAGAGACTCTAGAAAGCAAGAGCGTTCTTATTGTTCTAAAGCAGAGTGTGATCAATGGATGAGAACACTGCTGTGGGTTTCACTTCAGAAATGGAGTTAAATCCCAGGCTCTGAGTCTTCCTATAAGAAAGGCTTCGTTTCACGTAAGGGCAGTCACTTTATAGCTCAAACGAACTACATCATTCACGAAGGTCACACGTTTCTCATCTTAACTGACAAGCATTGGATGTAAGAGGACCAGTGCATTGTATCAGTTTCAGCAGCAGATTTGGACTACATATGGTCCGTATGTGTAGTAAACACCGTTCTTTTGTTCTGGGCACCCTCAGATTTCCTGCTGTATTAGAGACTCTAGAGAGCAAGAGCGTGCTTCTTGCTCTAAAGCAGAGTGTGATCCATGGATGAGAACTATGCTGTGTGTTTCCCTTCAGAAATGGACTTAAATCCCAGGCTCTGTGTCTTCCTACAGGCAAGACTTCGTTTCAGGTAAGGGCAGTCACTTTTCTGTTAAACGAACTACATCGTTCACCAAGCTCACACGTTTCTCATCTTAACAGAGAAGCATTGGATGTTAGAGGACCAGTGCATTGTATCAGTTTCAGAAGCAGAGTTGGACGATATAATGTCCGTATGGGTAGGAAACACCGTTCTTTTGTTTTCAGCACACTCACGTTTCCTGCTGTCTTAGAACTCTAGAAAGCAAGATCGTGCTTCTTGTTCTAAAGCAGAGTGTGATCCATGGATGAGAACTATGCTGTGTGTTTCCCTTCAAAAATGGAGTTAAATCCCAGGCTCTGTGTCTTCCTACAGGCAAGACTTCGTTTCAGGTAAGGGCAGTCACTTTTCAGCTCAAACGAACTACATCGTTCACGAAGATCACACGTTTCTCATCTTAACAGACAAGCATTGGATGTTAGAGGACCAGTGCTTTGTATCAGTTTCAGAAGCAGAGTTGGACTAGATAGGGTCCATATGTGTAGGAAACACCGTTCTTTTGTTCTCAGCACACTCACGTTTCCTGCTGTCTTAGAGTCTCTAGAAAGCAAGAGCGTGCTTCTTGTTCTAAAGCAGATTGTGATCAATGGATGATTACACTGAAGTGTGTTTCACTTCAGCAATGGAGTTATATCCCAGGCTCTGAGTCTTCCTACAAGCCAGTCTTCGTTTCAGGTAAGGGCAGTCACTTTTCTGCTCAAACGAGCTACATCGTTCACGAAGCTCACACGTTTCTCATCTTAACTGACAAGCATTGGATGTTAGAGGGTCAGTGCTTTGTATCAGTTTCAGAAGCAGATTTGGACTACATATGGTCCATATGTGTAGGAAACACCGTTCTTTTGTTCTGGGCACACTCAGATTTCCTGCAGTATTAGAGACTCTAGAAATCAAGAGCGTGCTTCTTGCTCTAAAGCAGAGTGTGATCCATGGATGAGAACTATGCTGTGTTTCCCTTCAAAATGGACTTAAATCCCAGGCTCTGTGTCTTCCTACAAGCAAGACTTCGTTTCAGGTAAGGGCAGTCACTTTTCAGCTGAAACGAACTACATCGTTAACGGAGCTCACACATTTCTCATCTTAACAGACAAGCATTGGAGGTTAGAGGACCAGTGCTTTGTATCAGTTTCAGAAGCAGAGTTGGACTAGATATGGTCGGTATGTGTAGGAAACACCGTTCTTTTGTTCTCTGCAAACTCACGTTTCCTGCTGTCATAGAGACTCTAGAAAGCAAGATCGTGCTTCTTGTTCTAAAGCGGAGTGTGATCAATGGATGAGAACACTGCTGTGTGTTTCACTTCAGGAATGGAGTTAAATCCCAGACTCTGAGTCTTCCTACAAGCAAGACTTCGTTTCAGGTAAGGGCAGTCACTTTTCTGCTCAAACGAACTACATCGGTCACGAAGCTCACACGTTTCTCATCTTAACTGACAAGCATTGGATGTTAGAGGGTCAGTGCTTTGTATCAGTTTCAGAAGCAGATTTGGACTACATATGGTCCATATGTGTAGGAAACACCGTTCTTTTGTTCTGGGCACACTCAGATTTCATGCTGTATTAGAGACTCTAGAAAGCAAGAGCGTGCTTCTTGCTCTAAAGCAGAGTGTGATCCATGGATGAGAACTATGCTGTGTGTTTCCCTTCAGAAGTGGAGTTAAATCCCAGGCTGTGTGTCTTCCTACAAGCAAGACTTCGTTTCAGGTAAGGGCAGTCACTTTTCTGCTCAAACGAGCTACATCGCTCACGAAGCTCACACGTTTCTCATCTTAACTGACAAGCATTGGATGTTAGAGGGTCAGTGCTTTGTATCTGTTTCAGCAGCAGATTTGGACTACATATGGTCCATATGTGTAGGAAACACCGTTCTTTTGTTCTGGGCACACTCAGATTTCCTGCTGTATTAGAGACTCTAGAAAGCAAGAGAGTGCTTCTCGCTCTAAAGCAGAGTGTCATCCATGGATGAGAACTATGCTGTGTATTTCCCTTCAGAAATGGACTTAAATCCCAGGCTCTGTGTCTTACTACAAGCAAGACTTCGTTTCAGGTAAGGGCAATCACTTCTCAGTTCAAAGGAACTACATCATTCACAAAGCTCACACGTTTCTCATCTTAACTGACAAGCATTGGATGTTAGAGGAACAGAGCTTTGTATCAGTTTCAGAAGAAGAGTTGGACTAGATATGGTCTGTACGTGTAGGAAACACCGTTCTTTTGTTCTCAGCACACTCATGTTTCCTGTGTCTTAGAAACTTTAGAAAGCAAGAGCATGCTTCTCGCTCTAAAGCAGAGTGTGATCCATGGATGAGAACTATGCTGTGTGTTTCCCTTCAGAAAAGGAGTTAAATCCCAGGCTCTGTGTCTTCCTACAAGCAAGACTTCGTTTCAGGTAAGGGCAGACACTTTTCAGCTCAAAGAACTACATCGTTCACGGAGCTCACACGTTTCTCATCTTAACTGACAAGCATTGGATGGTAGAGGACCAGTGCTTTGTATCAGTTTCAGAAGCAGAGTTGGACTAGATAAGGTCCGTATGTGTAGGAAACACCGTTCTTTTGTTCTCTGCAAACTCACGTTTCCTGCTGTCTTAGAAACTCTAGAAAGCAAGATCGTGCTTCTTGTTCTAAAGCAGAGTGTGATCAATGGATGAGAACACTGCTGTGTGTTCCACTTCAGGAATGGAGTTAAATCCCAGACTCTGAGTCTTCCTACAAGCAAGACTTCGTTTCAGGTAAGGGCAGTCACTTTTCTGCTCAAACGAACTACATCGTTCACGAAGCTCACACGTTTCTCATCTTAACTGACAAGCATTGGATGTTAGAGGGTCAGTGCTTTGTATCAGTTTCAGAAGCAGATTTGGACTACATATGGTCCATATGTGTAGGAAACACCGTTCTTTTGTTCTGGGCACACTCAGATTTCCTGCTGTATTAGAGACTGTAGAAAGCAAGAGCGTGCTTCTTGCTCTAAAGCAGAGTGTGATCCATGGATGAGAACTATGCTGTGTGTTTCCCTTCAGAAATGGACTTAAATCCCAGGCGCTGTGTCTTACTACAAGCAAGATTTCGTTTCAGGTCAGGGCAGTCACTTTTCAGTTCAAAGGAACTACATCATTCACAAAGCTCACTCGTTTCTCATCTTAACTGACAAGCATTGGATGTTAGAGGAACAGTGCTTTGTATCAGTTTCAGAAGAAGAGTTGGACTAGATATGGTCTGTACGTGTAGGAAACACCGTTCTTTTGTTCTCAGCACACTCAGGTTTCCTGTGTCTTAGAAACTTTAGAAAGCAAGAGCGTGCTTCTCGCTCTAAAGCAGAGTGTGATCCATGGATGAGAACTATGCTGTGTGTTTCCCTTCAGAAAAGGAGTTAAATCCCAGGCTCTGTGTCTTCCTACAAGCAAGACTTCGTTTCAGGTAAGGGCAGTCACTTTTCAGCTCAAACGAACTACATCGTTCACGGAGCTCACACGTTTCTCATCTTAACAGACAAGCATTGGATGGTAGAGGACCAGTGCTTTGTATCAGTTTCAGAAGCAGAGTTGGACTAGATATGGTCGGTATGTGTAGGAAACACCGTTATTTTGTTCTCTGCAAACTCACGTTTCCTGCTGTCTTAGAAACTCTAGAAAGCAAGATCATGCTTCTTGTTCTAAAGCAGAGTGTGATCAATGGATGAGAACACTGCTGTGTGTTTCACTTCAGGAATGGAGTTAAATCCCAGACTCTGAGTCTTCCTACAAGCAAGACTTCGTTTCAGGTAAGGGCAGTCACTTTTCAGTTCAAAGGAACTACATCATTCACAAAGCTCACACGATTCTCATCTTAACTGACAAGCATTGGATGTTAGAGGACCAGTGCTTTGTATCAGTTTCAGAAGCAGAGTTGGACTAGATATGGTCCGTATGTGTAGGAAACACCGTTCTTTTGTTCTCAGCACACTCATGTTTCCTGTGTCTTAGAAACTTTAGAAAGCAAGAGCGTGCTTCTCGCTCTAAAGCAGAGTGTGATCCATGGATGAGAACTATGCTGTGTGTTTTCCTTCAGAAAAGGAGTTAAATCCCAGGCTCTGTGTCTTCCTACAAGCAAGACTTCGTTTCAGGTAAGGACAGTCACTTTTCAGCTCAAACGAACTACATCGTTCACGGAGCTCACACATTTCTCATCTTAACAGACAAGCATTGGATGGTAGAGGACCAGTGCTTTGTATCAGTTTCAGAAGCAGAGTTGGACTAGATATGGTCCGTATGTGTAGGAAACACCGTTATTTTGTTTTCTGCAAACTCACGTTTCCTGCTGTCTTAGAAACTCTAGAAAGCAAGTTCGTGCTTCTTGTTCTAAAGCAGAGTGTGATCAATGGATGAGAACTATGCTGTGTGTTTCACTTCAGGAATGGAGTTAAATCCCAGACTCTGAGTCTTCCTACAAGCAAGACTTCGTTTCAGGTAAGGGCAGTGACTTTTCTGCTCAAACGAACTACATCGTTCACGAAGCTCACACGTTTCTCATCTTAACTGACAAGCATTGGATGTTAGAGGGTCAGTGCTTTGTATCAGTTTCAGAAGCAGATTTGGACTACATATGGTCCATATGTGTAGGAAACACCGTTCTTTTGTTCTGGGCACACTCAGATTTCCTGCTGTATTAGAGACTCTAGAAAGCAAGAGCGTGCTTCTTGCTCTAAAGCAGAGTGTGATCCATGGATGAGAACTATGCTGTGTGTTTCCCTTCAGAAGTGGAGTTAAATCCCAGGCTGTGTGTCTTCCTACAAGCAAGACTTCGTTTCAGTTAAGGGCAGTCACTTTTCAGTTCAAAGGAACTTCATCATTCACAAAGCTCACACGTTTCTCATCTTAACTGACAAGCATTGGATGTTAGAGGAACAGTGCTTTGTATCAGTTTCAGAAGAAGAGTTGGACTAGATATGGTCTGTACGTGTAGGAAACACCGTTCTTTTGTTCTCAGCACACTCATGTTTCCTGTGTCTTAGAAAGTTTAGAAAGCAAGAGCGTGCTTCTCGCTCTAAAGCAGAGTGTGATACATGGATGAGAACTATGCTGTGTGTTTCCCTTCAGAAAAGGAGTTAAATCCCAGGCTCTGTGTCTTCCTACAAGCAAGACTTCGTTTCAGGTAAGGACAGTCACTTTTCAGCTCAAACGAACTACATCGTTCACGGAGCTCACACGTTTCTCATCTTAACAGACAAGCATTGGATGGTAGAGGACCAGTGCTTTGTATCAGTTTCAGAAGCAGAGTTGGACTAGATATGGTCGGTATGTGTAGGAAACACCGTTATTTTGTTCTCTGCAAACTCACGTTTCCTGCTGTCTTAGAAACTCTAGAAAGCAAGATCGTGCTTCTTGTTCTAAAGCAGAGTGTGATCAATGGATGAGAACACTGCTGTGTGTTTCACTTCAGGAATGGAGTTAAATCCCAGACTCTGAGTCTTCCTACAAGCAAGACTTCGTTTCAGGTAAGGGCAGTCACTTTTCAGTTCAAAGGAACTACATCATTCACAAAGCTCACACGATTCTCATCTTAACTGACAAGCATTGGATGTTAGAGGACCAGTGCTTTGTATCAGTTTCAGAAGCAGAGTTGGACTAGATATGGTCCGTATGTGTAGGAAACACCGTTATTTTGTTTTCTGCAAACTCACGTTTCCTGCTGTCTTAGAAACTCTAGAAAGCAAGATCGTGCTTCTTGTTCTAAAGCAGAGTGTGATCAATGGATGAGAACACTGCTGTGTGTTTCACTTCAGGAATGGAGTTAAATCCCAGACTCTGAGTCTTCCTACAAGCAAGACTTCGTTTCAGGTAAGGGCAGTCACTTTTCTGCTCAAAGAACTACATCGTTCACGAAGCTCACACGTTTCTCATCTTAACTGACAAGCATTGGATGTTAGAGGGTCAGTGCTTTGTATCAGTTTCAGAAGCAGATTTGGACTACATATGGTCCATATGTGTAGGAAACACCGTTCTTTTGTTCTGGGCACACTCAGATTTCCTGCTGTATTAGAGACTGTAGAAAGCAAGAGCGTGCTTCTTGCTCTAAAGCAGAGTGTGATCCATGGATGAGAACTATGCTGTGTGTTTCCCTTCAGAAATGGACTTAAATCCCAGGCTCTGTGTCTTACTACAAGCAAGACTTCGTTTCAGGTCAGGGCAGTCACTTTTCAGTTCAAAGGAACTACATTATTCACAAAGCTCACTCGTTTCTCATCTTAACTGACAAGCATTGGATGTTAGAGGACCAGTGCTTTGTATCAGTTTCAGAAGCAGAGTTGGACTAGATATGGTCCGTATGTGTAGGAAACACCGTTCTTTTGTTCTGGGCACACTCAGATTTCCTGCTGTATTAGAGACTCTAGAAAGCAAGAGCGTGCTTCTTGCTCTAAAGCAGAGTGTGATCCATGGATGAGAACTATGCTGTGTGTTTCCCTTCAGAAGTGGAGTTAAATCCCAGGCTGTGTGTCTTCCTACAAGCAAGACTTCGTTTCAGGTAAGGGCAGTCACTTTTCTGCTCAAACGAGCTACATCGCTCACGAAGCTCACACGTTTCTCATCTTAACTGACAAGCATTGGATGTTAGAGGGTCAGTTCTTTGTATCCGTTTCAGAAGCAGATTTGGACTACATATGGTCCATATGTGTAGGAAACACCGTTCTTTTGTTCTGGGCACACTCACATTTCCTGCTGTATTAGAGACTCTAGAAAGCAAGAGTGTGCTTCTCGCTCTAAAGCAGAGTGTGATCCATGGATGAGAACTATGCTGTGTGTTTCCCTTCAGAAATGGACTTAAATCCCAGGCTCTGTGTGTTACTACAAGCAAGAATTCGTTTCAGGTCAGGGCAGTCACTTTTCAGTTCAAAGGAACTACATCATTCACAAAGCTCACTCCTTTCTCATCTTAACTGACAAGCATTGGATGGTAGAGGACCAGTGCTTTGTATCAGTTTCAGAAGCAGAGTTGGACTAGATATGGTCCGTATGTGTGGGAAACACCGTTATTTTGTTCTATGCAAACTCACGTTTCCTGCTGTCTTAGAAACTCTAGAAAGCAAGATCGTGCTTCTTGTTCTAAAGCAGAGTGTGATCAATGGATGAGAACACTGCTGTGTGTTTCACTTCAGGAATGGAGTTAAATCCCAGACTCTGAGTCTTCCTACAAGCAAGACTTCGTTTCAGGTAAGGGCAGTCACTTTTCTGCTCAAACGAACTACATCGGTCAGGAAGCTCACACGTTTCTCATCTTAACTGACAAGCATTGGATGTTAGAGGACCAATGCTTTGTATCAGTTTCAGAAGCAGAGTTGGACTAGATATGGTCGTATGTGTAGGAAACACCGTTCTTTTGTTCTCAGCACACTCATGTTTCCTGTGTCTTAGAAACTTTAGAAAGCAAGAGTGTGCTTCTCGCTCTAAAGCAGAGTGTGATCCATGGATGAGAACTATGCTGTGTGTTTCCCTTCAGAAAAGTAGTTAAATCCCAGGCTCTGTGTCTTCCTACAAGCAAGACTTCGTTTCAGGTAAGGACAGTCACTTTTCAGCTCAAACGAACTACATCGTTCACGGAGCTCACACATTTCTCATCTTAACAGACAAGCATTGGATGGTAGAGGACCAGTGCTTTGTATCAGTTTCAGAAGCAGAGTTGGACTAGATATGGTCCGTATGTGTAGGAAACACCGTTATTTTGTTTTCTGCAAACTCACGTTTCCTGCTGTCTTAGAAACTCTAGAAAGCAAGATCGTGCTTCTTGTTCTAAAGCAGAGTGTGATCAATGGATGAGAACACTGCTGTGTGTTTCACTTCAGGAATGGAGTTAAATCCCAGACTCTGAGTCTTCCTACAAGCAAGACTTCGTTTCAGGTAAGGGCAGTCACTTTTCTGCTCAAACGAACTACATCGTTCACAAAGCTCACACGTTTCTCATCTAAACTGACAAGCATTGGATGTTAGAGGGTCAGTGCTTTGTATCAGTTTCAGAAGCAGATTTGGACTACATATGGTCAATATGTGTAGGAAACACCGTTCTTTTGTTCTGGGCACACTCAGATTTCCTGCTGTATTAGAGACTGTAGAAAGCAAGAGCGTGCTTCTTGCTCTAAAGCAGAGTGTGATCCATGGATGAGAACTATGCTGTGTGTTTCCCTTCAGAAATGGACTTAAATCCCATGCTCTGTGTCTTACTACAAGCAAGACTTCGTTTCAGGTCAGGGCAGTCACTTTTCAGTTCAAAGGAACTACATCATTCACAAAGCTCACTCGTTTCTCATCTTAACTGACAAGCATTGGATGTTAGAGGACCAGTGCTTTGTATCAGTTTCAGAAGCAGAGTTGGACTAGATATGGTCCGTATGTGTAGGAAACACCGTTCTTTTTTTCCTCAGCACACTCATGTTTCCTGCTGTCTTAGAGACTTTAGAAAGCAAGAGCTTGCTTCTCGCTCTAAAGCAGAGTGTGATCCATGGATGAGAACTATGCTGTGTGTTTCCTTCAGAAATGTAGTTAAATCCCAGGATCTGAGTCTCCCTACAAGCAAGTCTTCGTTTCAGGTAAGGGCAGTCACTTTTCAGCTCAAACGAACTTCATCTTTTACGGAGCTCACACGTTTCTCATCTTAACAGACAAGCATTGGATGTTAGAGGACCAGTGCTTTGTATCAGTTTCAGAAGCAGATTTGGACTACATATGGTCCATATGTGTAGGAAACACCATTCTTTTGTTCTGGGCACACTCAGATTTCCTGCTGTATTAGAGTCTCTAGAAAGCAAGAGCGTGCTTCTTGCTCTAAAGCAGAGTGTGATTCATGGATGAGAACTATGCTGTGTTTTTCCCTTCAGAAAAGGAGTTAAATCCCAGGCTCTGTGTCTTCCTACAAGCAAGACTTCGTTTCAGGTAAGGGCAGTCACTTTTCAGCTCAAACGAACTACATCGTTCACGGAGCTCACACGTTTCTCATCTTAACAGACAAGCATTGGATGGTAGAGGACCAGTGCTTTGTATCAGTTTCAGAAGCAGAGTTGGACTAGATATGGTCCGTATGTGTGGGAAACACCGTTATTTTGTTCTCTGCAAACTCACGTTTCCTGCTGTCTTAGAAACTCTAGAAAGCAAGATCGTGCTTCCTGTTCTAAAGCAGAGTGTGATCAATGGATGAGAACACTGCTGTGTGTTTCACTTCAGGAATGGAGTTAAATCCCAGACTCTGAGTCTTCCTACAAGCAAGACTTCGTTTCAGGTAAGGGCAGTCACTTTTCTGCTCAAACGGACTACATCGGTCACGAAGCTCACACGTTTCTCATCTTAACTGACAAGCATTGGATGTTAGAGGGTCATTGCTTTGTATCAGTTTCAGAAGCAGATTTGGACTACATATGGTCCATATGTGTAGGAAACACCGTTCTTTTGTTCTCAGCACACTCATGTTTCCTGTGTCTTAGAAACTTTAGAAAGCAAGAGCGTGCTTCTCGCTCTAAAGCAGAGTGTGATCAATGGATGATTACACTGAAGTGTGTTTTACTTCAAAAATGGAGTTAAATCCCAGGCTCTGAGTCTTCCTACAAGCAAGACTTCGTTTCAGGTAAGGGCAGTCACTTTTCTGCTCAAACGAACTACATCATTCACAAAGCTCACACGTTTCTCATCTTAACTGACAAGCATTGGATGTTAGAGGGTCAGTGCTTTGTATCAGTTTCAGAAGCAGATTTGGACTACATATGGTCTATATGTGTAGGAAACACCGTTCTTTTGTTCTGGGCACACTCAGATTTCCTGCTGTATTAGAGACTGTAGAAAGCAAGAGCGTGCTTCTTGCTCTAAAGCAGAGTGTGATCCATGGATGAGAACTATGCTGTGTGTTTCCCTTCAGAAATGGAGGTAAATCCCAGGCTGTGTGTCTTCCTACAGGCAAGACTTCGTTTCAGGTAAGGGCAGTCACTTTCTTGCTCAAACGAACTACATTGTTCACGAAGCTCACACGTTTCTCATCTTAACTGACAAGCATTGGATGTAAGAGGACCAGTGCATTGTATCAGTTTCAGAAGCAGATTTGGACTACATATGGTCCGTATGTGTAATAAAGGCCCTTCTTTTGTTCTGGGCACACTCAGATTTCCTGCTGTATTAGAGACGCTAGAAAGCAAGAGCGTGCTTCTTGCTCTGAAGCAGAGTGTGATCCATGGATGAGAACTATGCTGTGTGTTTCCCTTCAGAAATGGAGTTAAATCCCAGGCTCTGTGTCTTCCTACAGGCAAGACTTCGTTTCAGGTAAGGGCAGTCACTTTTCTGTTATATGAACTACATCGTTCACTAAGCTCACAAGTTTCTCATCTTATCAGACAAGCATTGGATGTTAGAGGACCAGTGCTTTGTATCAGTTTCAGAAGCAGAGTTGGACTATATAATGTCCGTATGTGTAGGAAACACTGTTCTTTTGTTCTCAGCACACTCACGTTTTTGCTGTCTTAGAGACTCTAGAAAGCAAGATCGTGCTTCTTCTTCTAAAGCAGAGTGTGATCCATGGATGAGAACTATGCTGTGTGTTTCCCTTCAGAAATGGAGTTAAATCCCAGGACCTGTGTCTTCCTACAGGCAAGACTTCATTTCAGGTAAGGGCAGTCATTTTTCAGTTCAAAGGAACTACATCATTCACAAAGCTCACACGATTCTCATCTTAACAGACAAGCATTGGATGGTAGAGGACCAGTGCTTTGTATCAGTTTCAGGAGCAGAGTTGGACTAGATATGGTCTGTATGTGTAGGAAACACCGTTATTTTTTTCTCTGCAAACTCACGTTTCCTGCTGTCTTAGAAAATCTAGAAAGTAAGATCGTGCTTCTTGTTCTAAAGCAGAGTGTGATCAATGGATGAGAACACTGCTGTGTGTTTCACTTCAGGAATGGAGTTAAATCCCAGACTCTGAGTCTTCCTACAAGCAAGAGTTCGTTTCAGGTAAGGGCAGTCACTTTTCTGCTCAAACGAACTACATCGTTCACGAAGCTCACACGTTTCTCATCTTAACTGACAAGCATTGGATGTTAGAGGGTCAGTGCTTTGTATCAGTTTCAGAAGCAGATTTGGACTACATATGGTCCGTATGTGTAATAAAGGCCCTTCTTTTGTTCTGGGCACACTCAGATTTCCTGCTGTATTAGAGACTCTAGAAAGCAAGAGCATGCTTCTTGCTCTAAAGCGGAGTGTGATCCATGGATGAGAACTATGCTGTGTGTTTCACTTCAGGAATGGAGTTAAATCCAGGGTCTGAGTCTTCCTAAAAGCAAGACTTCGTTTCAGGTAAGGGCAGTCACTTTTCTGCTCAAATGAACTACATCGTTCACAAAGCTCACACGTTTCTCATCTAATTGTCAAGCATTGGATATTAGAGGACCAGTGCTTTGTATCAGTTTCAGAAACAGAGTTGGACTATATAATGTCCGTATGTGTAGGAAACACCGTTCTTTTGTTCTCAGCACACTCACGTTTCCTGCTGTCTTAGAGACTCTAGAAAGCAAGAGCGTGCTTCTTGTTCTAAAACAGAGTGTGATCCATGGATGAGAACTATGCTGTGTGTCCCTTCAGAAATGGAATTAAATCCCAGGATCTGTGTCTTCCTACAGGCAAGACTTCGTTTCAGGTAAGGGCAGTCACTTTTCAGTTCAAAGGAACTACATCACTCACAAAGCTCACACGATTCTCATCTTAACTGACAAGCATTGGATGTTAGAGGACCAGTGCTTTGTATCAGTTTCAGAAGCAGAGTTGGACTAGATATGGTCCGTATGTGTAGGAAACACCGTTATTTTGTTCCCTGCAAACTCACGTTTCCTGCTGTCTTAGAAACTCTAGAAAGTAAGATCGTGCTTCTTGTTCTAAAGCAGAGTGTGATCAATGGATGAGAACACTGCTGTGTGTTTCACTTCAGGAATGGAGTTAAATCCCAGACTCTGAGTCTTCCTACAAGCAAGACTTCGTTTCAGGTAAGGGCAGTCACTTTTCGGCTCAAACGAACTACATCGTTCACGAAGCTCACACGTTTCTCATCTTAACTGACAATCATTGGATGTTAGAGGGTCAGTGCTTTGTATCAGTTTCAGAAGCAGATTTGGACTACATATGGTCCATATGTGTAGGAAACACCGTTCTTTTGTTCTGGGCACACTCAGATTTCCTGCCATATTAGAGACTCTAGAAAGCTAG
Source organism: Onychomys leucogaster (assembly GCA_949786385.1). NCBI lineage: Eukaryota > Metazoa > Chordata > Mammalia > Rodentia > Cricetidae > Onychomys > Onychomys leucogaster. The sequence goes on along the minus strand of CATKUP010000038.1, from coordinate 607,490 downwards.
AGCGTGCTTCTTCCTCTAAAGCAGAGTGTGATCCATGGATGAGAACTATGCTGTGTGTTTCCCTTCAGAAATGGAGTTAAATCCCAGGATCTGTGTCTTCCTACAGGCAAGACTTCGTTTCAGGTAAGGGCAGTCACTTTTCAGTTCAAAGGAACTACATCATTCACAAAGCTCACACGATTCTCATCTTAACTGTCAAGCATTGGATATTAGAGGACGAGTGCTTTGTATCAGTTTCAGAAGCAGAGTTGGACTAGATATGGTCCGTATGTGTAGGATACACCGTTCTTTTTTTCTCAGCACACTCACCTTTCCTGCTGTCTTAGAGACTTTAGAAAGCAAGAGCGTGATTCTCACTCTAAAGCAGAGTGTCATCCATGAATGAAAACTATGCTGTGTGTTTCCCTTCAGAAAAGGAGTTAAATCCCATGCTCCATGTCTTACTACAAGCAAGACTTCGTTTCAGGTAAGGGCAGTCACTCTTCAGCTCAAACGAACTACATCTTTCACGGAGCTCACACGTTTTTCATCTTAACAGATAAGCATTGGATGTTAGAGGACCAGTGCTTTGTATCAGTTTCAGAAGCAGAGTTGGACTAGATAGGGTCCGTATGTGTAGGAAACACCGTTATTTTGTTCTCTGCAAACTCACGTTTCCTGCTGTCTTAGAAACTCTAGAAAGCAAGATCGTGCTTCTTGTTCTAAAGCAGAGTGTGATCAATGGATGAGAACACTGCTATGTGTTTCACTTCAGGAATGGAGTTAAATCCCAGACTCTGAGTCTTCCTACAAGCAAGACTTCTTTTCTGGTAAGGGCAGTCACTTTTCTGCTCAAACGAGCTACATCGTTCATGAAGCTCACACGTTTCTCTTCTTAAATGACAAGCATTGGATGTTAGAGGTTCAGTGCTTTGTATCAGTTTCAGAAGCAGATTTGGACTACATATGGTCCATATGTGTAGGAAACACCGTACTTTTGTTCTCAGCACACTCACGTTTCCTGCGTCTTAGAAACTTTAGAAAGAAAGAGCGTGCTTCTCACTCTAAAGCGGAGTGTGATCCATGGATGAGAACTATGCTGTGTGTTTCCCTTCAGAAAAGGAGTTAAATCCCAGGCTCTGTGTCTTCCTACAAGCAAGACTTCGTTTCAGGTAAGGGCAGTCACTTTTCAGCTCAAACGAACTACATCGTTCACGGAGCTCACACGTTTCTCATCTTAACAGACAAGCATTGGATGGTAGAGGACCAGTGCTTTGTATCAGTTTCAGAAGCAGAGTTGGACTACATATGGTCCGTATGTGTAGGAAACACCGTTATTTTGTTCTCTGCAAACTCACGTTTCCTGCTGTCTTAGAAACTCTAGAAAGTAAGATCATGATTCTTGTTCATCAGCAGAGTGTGATCAATGGATGAGAACACTGCTGTGTGTTTCACTTCAGGAATGGAGTGAATTCCCAGACTCTGAGTCTTCCTATAAGCAAGACTTCGTTTCAGGTAAGGGCAGTCACTTTTCTGCTCAAATGAACTACATCATTCGCGAAGCTCACACGTTTCTCATCTTAACTGACAAGCATTGGATGTTAGAGGGTCAGTGCTTTGTATCAGTTTCAGAAGCAGATTTGGACTACATGTGGTCCATATGTGTAGGAAACACCGTTCTTTTGTTCTGGGCACACTCAGATTTCCTGCCATATTAGAGACTCTAGAAAGCAAGAGCGTGCTTCTTGCTCTAAAGCAGAGTGTGATCCATGGATGAGAACTATGCTGTGTGTTTCACTTCAGGAATGGAGTTAAATCCCAGACTCTGAGTCTTCCTACAAGCAAGACTTCGTTTCAGGTAAGGGCAGTCACTTTTCTGCTCAAATGAACTACATCATTCACAAAGCTCACACGTTTCTCATCTAATTGACAAGCATTGGATGTTTGAGGACCAGTGCTTTGTATCAGTTTCAGAAGCAGAGTTGGACTAGATATGGTCCGTATGTGTAGGAAACACCGTTCTTTTGTTCTCAGCACACTCACGTTTCCTGCTGTCTTAGAGACTCTAGAAAGCAAGAGCGTGCTTCTCGCTCTAAAGCAGAGTGTGATCCATGGATGAGAACAATGCTGTGTGTTTCCCTTCAGAAATGGAGTTAAATCCCAGGCTCTGTGTGTTCCTACAAGCAAGACTTCGTTTCAGGTAAGGGCAGTCACTTTTCAGCTCAAACGAACTACATCGTTCACGGAGCTCACACGTTTGTCATCTTAACAGACAAGCATTGGATGGTAGATGACCAGTGCTTTGTATCAGTTTCAGGAGCAGATTTGGACTACATGTGGTCCATATGTGTAGGAAACACCGTTCTTTTGTTCTGGGCAACTCAGATTTCCTGCCATATTAGAGACTCTAGAAAGCTAGAGCGTGCTTCTTCCTCTAAAGCAGAGTGTGATCCATGGATGAGAACTATGCTGTGTGTTTCACTTCAGGAATGGAGTTAAATCCCAGGCTCTGAGTCTTCCTAAAAGCAAGACTTCGTTTCAGGTAAGGGCAGTCAGTTATCTGATCAAATGAACTACATCGTTCACAAAGCTCACACGTTTCTCATCTAATTGACAAGCATTGGATGTTAGAGGACCAGTGCTTTGTATCAGTTTCAGAAGTAGAGTTGGACTAGCTAGGGTCCGTATGTGTAGGAAACACCATTCTTTTGTTCTCAGCACACTCACGTTTCCTGATGTCTTAGAGACTCTAGAAAGCAAGAGCGTGCTTCTTGTTCTAAAGCAGAGTGTGATCCATGGATGAGAACTATGCTGTGTGTTTCCCTTCAGAAATGGAGTTAAATCCCAGGATCTGTGTCTTCCTACAGGCAAGACTTCGTTTCAGGTAAGGGCAGTCACTTTTCAGTTCAAAGGAACTACATCATTCACAAAGCTCACACGTTTCTCATCTTAACTGACAAGCATTGGATGTTAGAGGGTCAGTGCTTTGTATCAGTTTAAGAAGCAGATTTGGACTACATATGGTCCATATGTGTAGGAAACACCGTACTTTTGTTCTCAGCACACTCACGTTTCCTGCGTCTTAGAAACTTTAGAAAGCAAGAGCGTGCTTCTCACTCTAAAGCGGAGTGTGATCCATGGATGAGAACTATGCTGTGTGTTTCCCTTCAGAAAAGGAGTTAAATCCCAGGCTCTGTGTCTTCCTACAAGCAAGACTTCGTTTCAGGTAAGGGCAGTCACTTTTCAGCTCAAACGAACTACATCGTTCACGGAGCTCACACGTTTCTCATCTTAACAGACAAGCATTGGATGGTAGAGGACCAGTGCTTTGTATCAGTTTCAGAAGCAGAGTTGGACTAGATATGGTCCGTATGTGTAGGAAACACCGTTATTTTGTTCTCTGCAAACTCACGTTTCCTGCTGTCTTAGAAACTCTAGAAAGTAAGATCATGCTTCTTGTTCATAAGCAGAGTGTGATCAATGGATGAGAACACTGCTGTGTGTTTCACTTCAGGAATGGAGTGAATTCCCAGACTCTGAGTCTTCCTACAAGCAAGACTTCGTTTCAGGTATGGGCAGTCACTTTTCTGCTCAAATGAACTACATCATTCGCGAAGCTCACACTTTTCTCATCTTAACTGACAAGCATTGGATGTTAGAGGGTCAGTGCTTTGTATCAGTTTCAGAAGCAGATTTGGACTACATATGGTCCGTATGTGTAATAAAGGCCCTTCTTTTGTTCTGGGCACACTCAGATTTCCTGCTGCATTAGAGACTCTAGAAAGCAAGAGCATGCTTCTTGCTCTAAAGCAGAGTGTGATCCATGGATGAGAACTATGCTGTGTGTTTCACTTCTGGAATGGAGTTAAATCCAGGGTCTGAGTCTTCCTACAAGCAAGACTTCGTTTCAGGTAAGGGCAGTCAGTTATCTGATCAAATGAACTACATCGTTCACAAAGCTCACACGTTTCTCATCTAATTGACAAGCATTGGATGTTAGAGGACCAGTGCTTTGTATCAGTTTCAGAAGTAGAGTTGGACTAGCTAGGGTCCGTATGTGTAGGAAACACCATTCTTTTGTTCTCAGCACACTCACGTTTCCTGATGTCTTAGAGACTCTAGAAAGCAAGAGCGTGCTTCTTGTTCTAAAGCAGAGTGTGATCCATGGATGAGAACTATGCTGTGTGTTTCCCTTCAGAAATGGAGTTAAATCCCAGGATCTGTGTCTTCCTACAGGCAAGACTTCGTTTCAGGTAAGGGCAGTCACTTTTCAGTTCAAAGGAACTACATCATTCACAAAGCTCACACGTTTCTCATCTTAACTGACAAGCATTGGATGTTAGAGGGTCAGTGCTTTGTATCAGTTTAAGAAGCAGATTTGGACTACATATGGTCCATATGTGTAGGAAACACCGTACTTTTGTTCTCAGCACACTCACGTTTCCTGCGTCTTAGAAACTTTAGAAAGCAAGAGCGTGCTTCTCACTCTAAAGCGGAGTGTGATCCATGGATGAGAACTATGCTGTGTGTTTCCCTTCAGAAAAGGAGTTAAATCCCAGGCTCTGTGTCTTCCTACAAGCAAGACTTCGTTTCAGGTAAGGGCAGTCACTTTTCAGCTCAAACGAACTACATCGTTCACGGAGCTCACACGTTTCTCATCTTAACAGACAAGCATTGGATGGTAGAGGACCAGTGCTTTGTATCAGTTTCAGAAGCAGAGTTGGACTAGATATGGTCCGTATGTGTAGGAAACACCGTTATTTTGTTCTCTGCAAACTCACGTTTCCTGCTGTCTTAGAAACTCTAGAAAGTAAGATCATGCTTCTTGTTCATAAGCAGAGTGTGATCAATGGATGAGAACACTGCTGTGTGTTTCACTTCAGGAATGGAGTGAATTCCCAGACTCTGAGTCTTCCTACAAGCAAGACTTCGTTTCAGGTATGGGCAGTCACTTTTCTGCTCAAATGAACTACATCTTTCGCGAAGCTCACACTTTTCTCATCTTAACTGACAAGCATTGGATGTTAGAGGGTCAGTGCTTTGTATCAGTTTCAGAAGCAGATTTGGACTACATATGGTCCGTATGTGTAATAAAGGCCCTTCTTTTGTTCTGGGCACACTCAGATTTCCTGCTGTATTAGAGACTCTAGAAAGCAAGAGCATGCTTCTTGCTCTAAAGCAGAGTGTGATCCATGGATGAGAACTATGCTGTGTGTTTCACTTCTGGAATGGAGTTAAATCCAGGGTCTGAGTCTTCCTACAAGCAAGACTTCGTTTCAGGTAAGGGCAGTCAGTTAACTGCTCAAATGAACTACATCGTTCACAAAGCACACACGTTTCTCATCTAACTGACAAGCATTGGATGTTAGAGGACCAGTGCTTTGTATCAGTTTCAGAAGCAGAGTTGGACTAGATATGGTCCGTATGTGTAGGAAACACCGTTCTTTTGTTCTCAGCACACTCACGTTTCCTGCTGTCTTAGAGACTCTAGAAAGCAAGAGCGTGCTTCTCGCTCTAAAGCAGAGTGTGATCCATGGATGAGAACAATGCTGTGTGTTTCCCTTCAGAAATGGAGTTAAATCCCAGGCTCTGTGTGTTCCTACAAGCAAGACTTCGTTTCAGGTAAGGGCAGTCACTTTTCAGCTCAAACGAACTACATCGTTCACGGAGCTCACACGTTTGTCATCTTAACAGACAAGCATTGGATGGTAGATGACCAGTGCTTTGTATCAGTTTCAGGAGCAGAGTTGTACTAGATATGGTCCGTATGTGTCGGAAACACCGTTATTTTGTTCCCTGCAAACTCACGTTTCCTGCTGTCTTAGAAACTCTAGAAAGTAAGATCGTGCTTCTTGTTCTAAAGCAGAGTGTGATCAATGGATGAGAACACTGCTGTGTGTTTCACTTCAGGAATGGAGTTAAATCCCAGACTCTGAGTCTTCCTGCAAGCAAGACTTCGTTTCAGGTAAGGGCAGTCACTTTTCTGCTCAAACGAACTACATCGTTCACGAAGCTCACACGTTTCTCATCTTAACTGACAAGCATTGGATGTTAGAGGGTCAGTGCTTTGTATCAGTTTCAGAAGCAGATTTGGACTACATATGGTCCATATGTGTAGGAAACACCGTTCTTTTGTTCTGGGCACACTCAGATTTCCTGCCATATTAGAGACTCTAGAAAGCAAGAGCATGCTTCTTGCTCTAAAGCAGAGTGTGATCCATGGATGAGAACTATGCTGTGTGTTTCACTTCAGGAATGGAGTTAAATCACAGGCTCTGAGTCTTCCTAAAAGCAAGACTTCGTTTCAGGTAAGGGCAGTCAGTTATCTGATCAAATGAACTACATCATTCACAAAGCTCACACGTTTCTCATCTAATTGACAAGCATTGGATGTTAGAGGACCAGTGCTTTGTATCAGTTTCAGAAGTAGAGTTGGACTAGATAGGGGCCGTATGTGTAGGAAACACCATTCTTTTGTTCTCAGCACACTCACTTTTCCTGCTGTCTTAGAGACTCTAGAAAGCAAGAGCGTGCTTCTCGCTCTAAAGCAGAGTGTCACCATGAATGAAAACTATGCTGTGTGTTTCCCTTCAGAAAAGGAGTTAAATCCCATGCTCCATGTCTTACTACAAGCAAGACTTCGTTTCAGGTAAGGGCAGTCACTTTTCAGCTCAAACGAACTACATCTTTCACGGAGCTCACACGTTTTTCATCTTAACAGATAAGCATTGGATGTTAGAGGACCAGTGCTTTGTATCAGTTTCAGAAGCAGAGTTGGACTAGATAGGGTCCGTATGTGTAGGAAACACCGTTATTTTGTTCTCTGCAAACTCACGTTTCCTGCTGTCTTAGAAACTCTAGAAAGCAAGATCGTGCTTCTTGTTCTAAAGCAGAGTGTGATCAATGGATGAGAACACTGCTATGTGTTTCACTTCAGGAATGGAGTTAAATCCCAGACTCTGAGTCTTCCTACAAGCAAGACTTCTTTTCTGGTAAGGGCAGTCACTTTTCTGCTCAAACGAGCTACATCGTTCATGAAGCTCACACGTTTCTCTTCTTAAATGACAAGCATTGGATGTTAGAGGTTCAGTGCTTTGTATCAGTTTCAGAAGCAGATTTGGACTACATATGGTCCATATGTGTAGGAAACACCGTACTTTTGTTCTCAGCACACTCACGTTTCCTGCGTCTTAGAAACTTTAGAAAGAAAGAGCGTGCTTCTCACTCTAAAGCGGAGTGTGATCCATGGATGAGAACTATGCTGTGTGTTTCCCTTCAGAAAAGGAGTTAAATCCCAGGCTCTGTGTCTTCCTACAAGCAAGACTTCGTTTCAGGTAAGGGCAGTCACTTTTCAGCTCAAACGAACTACATCGTTCACGGAGCTCACACGTTTCTCATCTTAACAGACAAGCATTGGATGGTAGAGGACCAGTGCTTTGTATCAGTTTCAGAAGCAGAGTTGGACTATATATGGTCCGTATGTGTAGGAAACACCGTTATTTTGTTCTCTGCAAACTCACGTTTCCTGCTGTCTTAGAAACTCTAGAAAGTAAGATCATGATTCTTGTTCATCAGCAGAGTGTGATCAATGGATGAGAACACTGCTGTGTGTTTCACTTCAGGAATGGAGTGAATTCCCAGACTCTGAGTCTTCCTACAAGCAAGACTTCGTTTCAGGTAAGGGCAGTCACTTTTCTGCTCAAATGAACTACATCATTCGCGAAGCTCACACGTTTCTCATCTTAACTGACAAGCATTGGATGTTAGAGGGTCAGTGCTTTGTATCAGTTTCAGAAGCAGATTTGGACTACATGTGGTCCATATGTGTAGGAAACACCGTTCTTTTGTTCTGGGCACACTCAGATTTCCTGCCATATTAGAGACTCTAGAAAGTAAGAGCGTGCTTCTTGCTCTAAAGCAGAGTGTGATCCATGGATGAGAACTATGCTGTGTGTTTCACTTCAGGAATGGAGTTAAATCCCAGACTCTGAGTCTTCCTACAAGCAAGACTTCGTTTCAGGTAAGGGCAGTCACTTTTCTGCTCAAATGAACTACATCATTCACAAAGCTCACACGTTTCTCATCTAATTGACAAGCATTGGATGTTTGAGGACCAGTGCTTTGTATCAGTTTCAGAAGCAGAGTTGGACTAGATATGGTCCGTATGTGTAGGAAACACCGTTCTTTTGTTCTCAGCACACTCACGTTTCCTGCTGTCTTAGAGACTCTAGAAAGCAAGAGCGTGCTTCTCGCTCTAAAGCAGAGTGTGATCCATGGATGAGAACAATGCTGTGTGTTTCCCTTCAGAAATGGAGTTAAATCCCAGGCTCTGTGTGTTCCTACAAGCAAGACTTCGTTTCAGGTAAGGGCAGTCACTTTTCAGCTCAAACGAACTACATCGTTCACGGAGCTCACACGTTTGTCATCTTAACAGACAAGCATTGGATGGTAGATGACCAGTGCTTTGTATCAGTTTCAGGAGCAGATTTGGACTACATGTGGTCCATATGTGTAGGAAACACCGTTCTTTTGTTCTGGGCAACTCAGATTTCCTGCCATATTAGAGACTCTAGAAAGCTAGAGCGTGCTTCTTCCTCTAAAGCAGAGTGTGATCCATGGATGAGAACACTGCTGTGTGTTTCACTTCAGGAATGGAGTGAATTCCCAGACTCTGAGTCTTCCTACAAGCAAGACTTCGTTTCAGGTATGGGCAGTCACTTTTCTGCTCAAATGAACTACATCATTCGCGAAGCTCACACTTTTCTCATCTTAACTGACAAGCATTGGATGTTAGAGGGTCAGTGCTTTGTATCAGTTTCAGAAGCAGATTTGGACTACATATGGTCCGTATGTGTAATAAAGGCCCTTCTTTTGTTCTGGGCACACTCAGATTTCCTGCTGCATTAGAGACTCTAGAAAGCAAGAGCATGCTTCTTGCTCTAAAGCAGAGTGTGATCCATGGATGAGAACTATGCTGTGTGTTTCACTTCTGGAATGGAGTTAAATCCAGGGTCTGAGTCTTCCTACAAGCAAGACTTCGTTTCAGGTAAGGGCAGTCAGTTATCTGATCAAATGAACTACATCGTTCACAAAGCTCACACGTTTCTCATCTAATTGACAAGCATTGGATGTTAGAGGACCAGTGCTTTGTATCAGTTTCAGAAGTAGAGTTGGACTAGCTAGGGTCCGTATGTGTAGGAAACACCATTCTTTTGTTCTCAGCACACTCACGTTTCCTGATGTCTTAGAGACTCTAGAAAGCAAGAGCGTGCTTCTTGTTCTAAAGCAGAGTGTGATCCATGGATGAGAACTATGCTGTGTGTTTCCCTTCAGAAATGGAGTTAAATCCCAGGATCTGTGTCTTCCTACAGGCAAGACTTCGTTTCAGGTAAGGGCAGTCACTTTTCAGTTCAAAGGAACTACATCATTCACAAAGCTCACACGTTTCTCATCTTAACTGACAAGCATTGGATGTTAGAGGGTCAGTGCTTTGTATCAGTTTAAGAAGCAGATTTGGACTACATATGGTCCATATGTGTAGGAAACACCGTACTTTTGTTCTCAGCACACTCACGTTTCCTGCGTCTTAGAAACTTTAGAAAGCAAGAGCGTGCTTCTCACTCTAAAGCGGAGTGTGATCCATGGATGAGAACTATGCTGTGTGTTTCCCTTCAGAAAAGGAGTTAAATCCCAGGCTCTGTGTCTTCCTACAAGCAAGACTTCGTTTCAGGTAAGGGCAGTCACTTTTCAGCTCAAACGAACTACATCGTTCACGGAGCTCACACGTTTCTCATCTTAACAGACAAGCATTGGATGGTAGAGGACCAGTGCTTTGTATCAGTTTCAGAAGCAGAGTTGGACTAGATATGGTCCGTATGTGTAGGAAACACCGTTATTTTGTTCTCTGCAAACTCACGTTTCCTGCTGTCTTAGAAACTCTAGAAAGTAAGATCATGCTTCTTGTTCATAAGCAGAGTGTGATCAATGGATGAGAACACTGCTGTGTGTTTCACTTCAGGAATGGAGTGAATTCCCAGACTCTGAGTCTTCCTACAAGCAAGACTTCGTTTCAGGTATGGGCAGTCACTTTTCTGCTCAAATGAACTACATCTTTCGCGAAGCTCACACTTTTCTCATCTTAACTGACAAGCATTGGATGTTAGAGGGTCAGTGCTTTGTATCAGTTTCAGAAGCAGATTTGGACTACATATGGTCCGTATGTGTAATAAAGGCCCTTCTTTTGTTCTGGGCACACTCAGATTTCCTGCTGTATTAGAGACTCTAGAAAGCAAGAGCATGCTTCTTGCTCTAAAGCAGAGTGTGATCCATGGATGAGAACTATGCTGTGTGTTTCACTTCTGGAATGGAGTTAAATCCAGGGTCTGAGTCTTCCTACAAGCAAGACTTCGTTTCAGGTAAGGGCAGTCAGTTAACTGCTCAAATGAACTACATCGTTCACAAAGCACACACGTTTCTCATCTAACTGACAAGCATTGGATGTTAGAGGACCAGTGCTTTGTATCAGTTTCAGAAGCAGAGTTGGACTAGATATGGTCCGTATGTGTAGGAAACACCGTTCTTTTGTTCTCAGCACACTCACGTTTCCTGCTGTCTTAGAGACTCTAGAAAGCAAGAGCGTGCTTCTCGCTCTAAAGCAGAGTGTGATCCATGGATGAGAACAATGCTGTGTGTTTCCCTTCAGAAATGGAGTTAAATCCCAGGCTCTGTGTGTTCCTACAAGCAAGACTTCGTTTCAGGTAAGGGCAGTCACTTTTCAGCTCAAACGAACTACATCGTTCACGGAGCTCACACGTTTGTCATCTTAACAGACAAGCATTGGATGGTAGATGACCAGTGCTTTGTATCAGTTTCAGGAGCAGAGTTGTACTAGATATGGTCCGTATGTGTCGGAAACACCGTTATTTTGTTCCCTGCAAACTCACGTTTCCTGCTGTCTTAGAAACTCTAGAAAGTAAGATCGTGCTTCTTGTTCTAAAGCAGAGTGTGATCAATGGATGAGAACACTGCTGTGTGTTTCACTTCAGGAATGGAGTTAAATCCCAGACTCTGAGTCTTCCTGCAAGCAAGACTTCGTTTCAGGTAAGGGCAGTCACTTTTCTGCTCAAACGAACTACATCGTTCACGAAGCTCACACGTTTCTCATCTTAACTGACAAGCATTGGATGTTAGAGGGTCAGTGCTTTGTATCAGTTTCAGAAGCAGATTTGGACTACATATGGTCCATATGTGTAGGAAACACCGTTCTTTTGTTCTGGGCACACTCAGATTTCCTGCCATATTAGAGACTCTAGAAAGCAAGAGCATGCTTCTTGCTCTAAAGCAGAGTGTGATCCATGGATGAGAACTATGCTGTGTGTTTCACTTCAGGAATGGAGTTAAATCACAGGCTCTGAGTCTTCCTAAAAGCAAGACTTCGTTTCAGGTAAGGGCAGTCAGTTATCTGATCAAATGAACTACATCATTCACAAAGCTCACACGTTTCTCATCTAATTGACAAGCATTGGATGTTAGAGGACCAGTGCTTTGTATCAGTTTCAGAAGTAGAGTTGGACTAGATAGGGGCCGTATGTGTAGGAAACACCATTCTTTTGTTCTCAGCACACTCACTTTTCCTGCTGTCTTAGAGACTCTAGAAAGCAAGAGCGTGCTTCTCGCTCTAAAGCAGAGTGTCACCATGAATGAAAACTATGCTGTGTGTTTCCCTTCAGAAAAGGAGTTAAATCCCATGCTCCATGTCTTACTACAAGCAAGACTTCGTTTCAGGTAAGGGCAGTCACTTTTCAGCTCAAACGAACTACATCTTTCACGGAGCTCACACGTTTTTCATCTTAACAGATAAGCATTGGATGTTAGAGGACCAGTGCTTTGTATCAGTTTCAGAAGCAGAGTTGGACTAGATAGGGTCCGTATGTGTAGGAAACACCGTTATTTTGTTCTCTGCAAACTCACGTTTCCTGCTGTCTTAGAAACTCTAGAAAGCAAGATCGTGCTTCTTGTTCTAAAGCAGAGTGTGATCAATGGATGAGAACACTGCTATGTGTTTCACTTCAGGAATGGAGTTAAATCCCAGACTCTGAGTCTTCCTACAAGCAAGACTTCTTTTCTGGTAAGGGCAGTCACTTTTCTGCTCAAACGAGCTACATCGTTCATGAAGCTCACACGTTTCTCTTCTTAAATGACAAGCATTGGATGTTAGAGGTTCAGTGCTTTGTATCAGTTTCAGAAGCAGATTTGGACTACATATGGTCCATATGTGTAGGAAACACCGTACTTTTGTTCTCAGCACACTCACGTTTCCTGCGTCTTAGAAACTTTAGAAAGAAAGAGCGTGCTTCTCACTCTAAAGCGGAGTGTGATCCATGGATGAGAACTATGCTGTGTGTTTCCCTTCAGAAAAGGAGTTAAATCCCAGGCTCTGTGTCTTCCTACAAGCAAGACTTCGTTTCAGGTAAGGGCAGTCACTTTTCAGCTCAAACGAACTACATCGTTCACGGAGCTCACACGTTTCTCATCTTAACAGACAAGCATTGGATGGTAGAGGACCAGTGCTTTGTATCAGTTTCAGAAGCAGAGTTGGACTATATATGGTCCGTATGTGTAGGAAACACCGTTATTTTGTTCTCTGCAAACTCACGTTTCCTGCTGTCTTAGAAACTCTAGAAAGTAAGATCATGATTCTTGTTCATCAGCAGAGTGTGATCAATGGATGAGAACACTGCTGTGTGTTTCACTTCAGGAATGGAGTGAATTCCCAGACTCTGAGTCTTCCTACAAGCAAGACTTCGTTTCAGGTAAGGGCAGTCACTTTTCTGCTCAAATGAACTACATCATTCGCGAAGCTCACACGTTTCTCATCTTAACTGACAAGCATTGGATGTTAGAGGGTCAGTGCTTTGTATCAGTTTCAGAAGCAGATTTGGACTACATGTGGTCCATATGTGTAGGAAACACCGTTCTTTTGTTCTGGGCACACTCAGATTTCCTGCCATATTAGAGACTCTAGAAAGTAAGAGCGTGCTTCTTGCTCTAAAGCAGAGTGTGATCCATGGATGAGAACTATGCTGTGTGTTTCACTTCAGGAATGGAGTTAAATCCCAGACTCTGAGTCTTCCTACAAGCAAGACTTCGTTTCAGGTAAGGGCAGTCACTTTTCTGCTCAAATGAACTACATCATTCACAAAGCTCACACGTTTCTCATCTAATTGACAAGCATTGGATGTTTGAGGACCAGTGCTTTGTATCAGTTTCAGAAGCAGAGTTGGACTAGATATGGTCCGTATGTGTAGGAAACACCGTTCTTTTGTTCTCAGCACACTCACGTTTCCTGCTGTCTTAGAGACTCTAGAAAGCAAGAGCGTGCTTCTCGCTCTAAAGCAGAGTGTGATCCATGGATGAGAACAATGCTGTGTGTTTCCCTTCAGAAATGGAGTTAAATCCCAGGCTCTGTGTGTTCCTACAAGCAAGACTTCGTTTCAGGTAAGGGCAGTCACTTTTCAGCTCAAACGAACTACATCGTTCACGGAGCTCACACGTTTGTCATCTTAACAGACAAGCATTGGATGGTAGATGACCAGTGCTTTGTATCAGTTTCAGGAGCAGATTTGGACTACATGTGGTCCATATGTGTAGGAAACACCGTTCTTTTGTTCTGGGCAACTCAGATTTCCTGCCATATTAGAGACTCTAGAAAGCTAGAGCGTGCTTCTTCCTCTAAAGCAGAGTGTGATCCATGGATGAGAACTATGCTGTGTGTTTCACTTCAGGAATGGAGTTAAATCCCAGGCTCTGAGTCTTCCTAAAAGCAAGACTTCGTTTCAGGTAAGGGCAGTCAGTTATCTGATCAAATGAACTACATCGTTCACAAAGCTCACACGTTTCTCATCTAATTGACAAGCATTGGATGTTAGAGGACCAGTGCTTTGTATCAGTTTCAGAAGTAGAGTTGGACTAGCTAGGGTCCGTATGTGTAGGAAACACCATTCTTTTGTTCTCAGCACACTCACGTTTCCTGATGTCTTAGAGACTCTAGAAAGCAAGAGCGTGCTTCTTGTTCTAAAGCAGAGTGTGATCCATGGATGAGAACTATGCTGTGTGTTTCCCTTCAGAAATGGAGTTAAATCCCAGGATCTGTGTCTTCCTACAGGCAAGACTTCGTTTCAGGTAAGGGCAGTCACTTTTCAGTTCAAAGGAACTACATCATTCACAAAGCTCACACGTTTCTCATCTTAACTGACAAGCATTGGATGTTAGAGGGTCAGTGCTTTGTATCAGTTTAAGAAGCAGATTTGGACTACATATGGTCCATATGTGTAGGAAACACCGTACTTTTGTTCTCAGCACACTCACGTTTCCTGCGTCTTAGAAACTATAGAAAGCAAGAGCGTGCTTCTCACTCTAAAGCGGAGTGTGATCCATGGATGAGAACTATGCTGTGTGTTTCCCTTCAGAAAAGGAGTTAAATCCCAGGCTCTGTGTCTTCCTACAAGCAAGACTTCGTTTCAGGTAAGGGCAGTCACTTTTCAGCTCAAACGAACTACATCGTTCACGGAGCTCACACGTTTCTCATCTTAACAGACAAGCATTGGATGGTAGAGGACCAGTGCTTTGTATCAGTTTCAGAAGCAGAGTTGGACTAGATATGGTCCGTATGTGTAGGAAACACCGTTATTTTGTTCTCTGCAAACTCACGTTTCCTGCTGTCTTAGAAACTCTAGAAAGTGAGATCATGCTTCTTGTTCTTAAGCAGAGTGTGATCAATGGATGAGAACACTGCTGTGTGTTTCACTTCAGGAATGGAGTGAATTCCCAGACTCTGAGTCTTCCTACAAGCAAGACTTCGTTTCAGGTAAGGGCAGTCACTTATCTGCTCAAACGAACTACATCATTCGCGAAGCTCACACGTTTCTCATCTTAACTGACAAGCATTGGATGTTAGAGGGTCAGTGCTTTGTATCAGTTTCAGAAGCAGATTTGGACTACATATGCTCCATATGTGTAGGAAACACCGTTCTTTTGTTCTGGGCACACTCAGATTTCCTTCCATATTAGAGACTCTAGAAAGCAAGAGCGTGCTTCTTGCTCTAAAGCAGAGTGTGATCCATGGATGAGAACTATGCTGTGTGTTTCACTTCAGGAATGGAATTAAATCCCAGGCTCTGAGTCTTCCTACAAGCTAGACTTCGTTTCAGGTAAGGGCAGTCAGTTATGTAATCAAATGAACTACATCATTCACAAAGCTCACACGTTTCTCATCTAATTGACAAGCATTGGATGTTAGAGGACCAGTGCTTTGTATCAGTTTCAGAAGTAGAGTTGGACTAGATAGGGGCCGTATGTGTAGGAAACACCATTCTTTTGTTCTCAGCACACTCACGTTTCCTGCTGTCTTAGAGACTCTAGAAAGCAAGAGCGTGCTTCTTGTTCTAAAGCAGAGTGTGATCCATGGATGAGAACTATGCTGTGTGTTTCCCTTCAGAAATGGAGTTAAATCCCAGGATCTGTGTCTTCCTACAGGCAAGACTTCGTTTCAGGTAAGGGCAGTCACTTTTCAGTTCAAAGGAACTACATCATTCACAAAGCTCACACGATTCTCATCTTAACTGACAAGCATTGGATATTAGAGGACCAGTGCTTTGTATCAGTTTCAGAAGCAGAGTTGGACTAGATATGGTCCGTATGTGTAGGAAACACCGTTCTTTTTTTCTCAGCACACTCACCTTTCCTGCTGTCTTAGAGACTTTAGAAAGCAAGAGCGTGATTCTCGCTCTAAAGCAGAGTGTCATCCATGAATGAAAACTATGCTGTGTGTTTCCCTTCAGAAAAGGAGTTAAATCCCATGCTCCATGTCTTACTACAAGCAAGACTTCGTTTCAGGTAAGGGCAGTCACTTTTCAGCTCAAACGAACTACATCTTTCACGGAGCTCACACGTTTTTCATCTTAACAGATAAGCATTGGATGTTAGAGGACCAGTGCTTTGTATCAGTTTCAGAAGCAGAGTTGGACTAGATAGGGTCCGTATGTGTAGGAAACACCGTTATTTTGTTCTCTGCAAACTCACGTTTCCTGCTGTCTTAGAAACTCTAGAAAGCAAGATCGTGCTTCTTGTTCTAAAGCAGAGTGTGATCAATGGATGAGAACACTGCTATGTGTTTCACTTCAGGAATGGAGTTAAATCCCAGACTCTGAGTCTTCCTACAAGCAAGACTTCTTTTCTGGTAAGGGCAGTCACTTTTCTGCTCAAACGAGCTACATCGTTCATGAAGCTCACACGTTTCTCTTCTTAAATGACAAGCATTGGATGTTAGAGGTTCAGTGCTTTGTATCAGTTTCAGAAGCAGATTTGGACTACATATGGTCCATATGTGTAGGAAACACCGTACTTTTGTTCTCAGCACACTCACGTTTCCTGCGTCTTAGAAACTTTAGAAAGAAAGAGCGTGCTTCTCACTCTAAAGCGGAGTGTGATCCATGGATGAGAACTATGCTATGTGTTTCCCTTCAGAAAAGGAGTTAAATCCCAGGCTCTGTGTCTTCCTACAAGCAAGACTTCGTTTCAGGTAAGGGCAGTCACTTTTCAGCTCAAACGAACTACATCGTTCACGGAGCTCACACGTTTCTCATCTTAACAGACAAGCATTGGATGGTAGAGGACCAGTGCTTTGTATCAGTTTCAGAAGCAGAGTTGGACTATATATGGTCCGTATGTGTAGGAAACACCGTTATTTTGTTCTCTGCAAACTCACGTTTCCTGCTGTCTTAGAAACTCTAGAAAGTAAGATCATGCTTCTTGTTCATAAGCAGAGTGTGATCAATGGATGAGAACACTGCTGTGTGTTTCACTTCAGGAATGGAGTGAATTCCCAGACTCTGAGTCTTCCTACAAGCAAGACTTCGTTTCAGGTATGGGCAGTCACTTTTCTGCTCAAATGAACTACATCATTCGCGAACCTCACACGTTTCTCATCTTAACTGACAAGCATTGGATGTTAGAGGGTCAGTGCTTTGTATCAGTTTCAGAAGCAGATTTGGACTACATGTGGTCCATATGTGTAGGAAACACCGTTCTTTTGTTCTGGGCACACTCAGATTTCCTGCCATATTAGAGACTCTAGAAAGCAAGAGCGTGCTTCTTGCTCTAAAGCAGAGTGTGATCCATGGATGAGAACTATGCTGTGTGTTTCACTTCAGGAATGGAGTTAAATCCCAGACTCTGAGTCTTCCTACAAGCAAGACTTCGTTTCAGGTAAGGGCAGTCACTTTTCTGCTCAAATGAACTACATCATTCACAAAGCTCACACGTTTCTCATCTAATTGACAAGCATTGGATGTTTGAGGACCAGTGCTTTGTATCAGTTTCAGAAGTAGAGTTGGACTAGATAGGGTCCGTATGTGTAGGAAACACCATTCTTTTGTTCTCAGCACACTCACGTTTCCTGCTGTCTTAGAGACTCTAGTAAGCAAGAGCGTGCTTCTTGTTCTAAAGCAGAGTGTGATCCATGGATGAGAACTATGCTGTGTGTTTCCCTTCAGAAATGGAGTTAAATCCCAGGATCTGTGTCTTCCTACAGGCAAGACTTCGTTTCAGGTAAGGGCAGTCACTTTTCAGTTCAAAGGAACTACATCATTCACAAAGCTCACACGATTCTCATCTTAACTGACAAGCATTGGATATTAGAGGACCAGTGCTTTGTATCAGTTTCAGAAGCAGAGTTGGACTAGATATGGTCTGTATGTGTAGGAAACACCGTTCTTTTTTTCTCAGCACACTCACGTTTCCTGCTGTCTTAGAGACTTTAGAAAGCAAGAGCGTGCTTCTCGCTATAACGCAGAGTGTCATCCATGAGAGAAAACTATGCTGTGTGTTTCCCTTCAGAAAAGGAGTTAAATCCCATGCTCCATGTCTTCCTACAAGCAAGACTTCGTTTCAGGTAAGGGCAGTCACTTTTCAGCTCAAACGAACTACATCTTTCACGGAGCTCACACGTTTTTCATCTTAACAGATAAGCATTGGATGTTAGAGGACCAGTGCTTTGTATCAGTTTCAGAAGCAGAGTTGGACTAGATAGGGTCCGTATGTGTAGGAAACACCGTTATTTTGTTCTCTGCAAACTCACGTTTCCTGCTGTCTTAGAAACTCTAGAAAGCAAGATCGTGCTTCTTGTTCTAAAGCAGAGTGTGATCAATGGATGAGAACACTGCTATGTGTTTCACTTCAGGAATGGAGTTAAATCCCAGACTCTGAGTCTTCCTACAAGCAAGACTTCTTCTCTGGTAAGGGCAGTCACTTTTCTGCTCAAACGAGCTACATCGTTCATGAAGCTCACACGTTTCTCTTCTTAAATGACAAGCATTGGATGTTAGAGGTTCAGTGCTTTGTATCAGTTTCAGAAGCAGATTTGGACTACATATGGTCCATATGTGTAGGAAACACCGTACTTTTGTTCTCAGCACACTCACGTTTCCTGCGTCTTAGAAACTTTAGAAAGAAAGAGCGTGCTTCTCACTGTAAAGCGGAGTGTGATCCATGGATGAGAACTATGCTGTGTGTTTCCCTTCAGAAAAGGAGTTAAATCCCAGGCTCTGTGTCTTCCTACAAGCAAGACTTCGTTTCAGGTAAGGGCAGTCACTTTTCAGCTCAAACGAACTACATCGTTCACGGAGCTCACACGTTTCTCATCTTAACAGACAAGCATTGGATGGTAGAGGACCAGTGCTTTGTATCAGTTTCAGAAGCAGAGTTGGACTATATATGGTCCGTATGTGTAGGAAACACCGTTATTTTGTTCTCTGCAAACTCACGTTTCCTGCTGTCTTAGAAACTCTAGAAAGTAAGATCATGATTCTTGTTCATCAGCAGAGTGTGATCAATGGATGAGAACACTGCTGTGTGTTTCACTTCAGGAATGGAGTGAATTCCCAGACTCTGAGTCTTCCTACAAGCAAGACTTCGTTTCAGGTAAGGGCAGTCACTTTTCTGCTCAAATGAACTACATCATTCGCGAAGCTCACACGTTTCTCATCTTAACTGACAAGCATTGGATGTTAGAGGGTCAGTGCTTTGTATCAGTTTCAGAAGCAGATTTGGACTACATGTGGTCCATATGTGTAGGAAACACCGTTCTTTTGTTCTGGGCACACTCAGATTTCCTGCCATATTAGAGACTCTAGAAAGTAAGAGCGTGCTTCTTGCTCTAAAGCAGAGTGTGATCCATGGATGAGAACTATGCTGTGTGTTTCACTTCAGGAATGGAGTTAAATCCCAGACTCTGAGTCTTCCTACAAGCAAGACTTCGTTTCAGGTAAGGGCAGTCACTTTTCTGCTCAAATGAACTACATCATTCACAAAGCTCACACGTTTCTCATCTAATTGACAAGCATTGGATGTTTGAGGACCAGTGCTTTGTATCAGTTTCAGAAGCAGAGTTGGACTAGATATGGTCCGTATGTGTAGGAAACACCGTTCTTTTGTTCTCAGCACACTCACGTTTCCTGCTGTCTTAGAGACTCTAGAAAGCAAGAGCGTGCTTCTCGCTCTAAAGCAGAGTGTGATCCATGGATGAGAACAATGCTGTGTGTTTCCCTTCAGAAATGGAGTTAAATCCCAGGCTCTGTGTGTTCCTACAAGCAAGACTTCGTTTCAGGTAAGGGCAGTCACTTTTCAGCTCAAACGAACTACATCGTTCACGGAGCTCACACGTTTGTCATCTTAACAGACAAGCATTGGATGGTAGATGACCAGTGCTTTGTATCAGTTTCAGGAGCAGATTTGGACTACATGTGGTCCATATGTGTAGGAAACACCGTTCTTTTGTTCTGGGCAACTCAGATTTCCTGCCATATTAGAGACTCTAGAAAGCTAGAGCGTGCTTCTTCCTCTAAAGCAGAGTGTGATCCATGGATGAGAACTATGCTGTGTGTTTCACTTCAGGAATGGAGTTAAATCCCAGGCTCTGAGTCTTCCTAAAAGCAAGACTTCGTTTCAGGTAAGGGCAGTCAGTTATCTGATCAAATGAACTACATCGTTCACAAAGCTCACACGTTTCTCATCTAATTGACAAGCATTGGATGTTAGAGGACCAGTGCTTTGTATCAGTTTCAGAAGTAGAGTTGGACTAGCTAGGGTCCGTATGTGTAGGAAACACCATTCTTTTGTTCTCAGCACACTCACGTTTCCTGATGTCTTAGAGACTCTAGAAAGCAAGAGCGTGCTTCTTGTTCTAAAGCAGAGTGTGATCCATGGATGAGAACTATGCTGTGTGTTTCCCTTCAGAAATGGAGTTAAATCCCAGGATCTGTGTCTTCCTACAGGCAAGACTTCGTTTCAGGTAAGGGCAGTCACTTTTCAGTTCAAAGGAACTACATCATTCACAAAGCTCACACGTTTCTCATCTTAACTGACAAGCATTGGATGTTAGAGGGTCAGTGCTTTGTATCAGTTTAAGAAGCAGATTTGGACTACATATGGTCCATATGTGTAGGAAACACCGTACTTTTGTTCTCAGCACACTCACGTTTCCTGCGTCTTAGAAACTATAGAAAGCAAGAGCGTGCTTCTCACTCTAAAGCGGAGTGTGATCCATGGATGAGAACTATGCTGTGTGTTTCCCTTCAGAAAAGGAGTTAAATCCCAGGCTCTGTGTCTTCCTACAAGCAAGACTTCGTTTCAGGTAAGGGCAGTCACTTTTCAGCTCAAACGAACTACATCGTTCACGGAGCTCACACGTTTCTCATCTTAACAGACAAGCATTGGATGGTAGAGGACCAGTGCTTTGTATCAGTTTCAGAAGCAGAGTTGGACTAGATATGGTCCGTATGTGTAGGAAACACCGTTATTTTGTTCTCTGCAAACTCACGTTTCCTGCTGTCTTAGAAACTCTAGAAAGTGAGATCATGCTTCTTGTTCTTAAGCAGAGTGTGATCAATGGATGAGAACACTGCTGTGTGTTTCACTTCAGGACTGGAGTGAATTCCCAGACTCTGAGTCTTCCTACAAGCAAGACTTCGTTTCAGGTAAGGGCAGTCACTTATCTGCTCAAACGAACTACATCATTCGCGAAGCTCACACGTTTCTCATCTTAACTGACAAGCATTGGATGTTAGAGGGTCAGTGCTTTGTATCAGTTTCAGAAGCAGATTTGGACTACATATGCTCCATATGTGTAGGAAACACCGTTCTTTTGTTCTGGGCACACTCAGATTTCCTTCCATATTAGAGACTCTAGAAAGCAAGAGCGTGCTTCTTGCTCTAAAGCAGAGTGTGATCCATGGATGAGAACTATGCTGTGTGTTTCACTTCAGGAATGGAGTTAAATCCCAGGCTCTGAGTCTTCCTACAAGCTAGACTTCGTTTCAGGTAAGGGCAGTCAGTTATGTAATCAAATGAACTACATCATTCACAAAGCTCACACGTTTCTCATCTAATTGACAAGCATTGGATGTTAGAGGACCAGTGCTTTGTATCAGTTTCAGAAGTAGAGTTGGACTAGATAGGGGCCGTATGTGTAGGAAACACCATTCTTTTGTTCTCAGCACACTCACGTTTCCTGCTGTCTTAGAGACTCTAGAAAGCAAGAGCGTGCTTCTTGTTCTAAAGCAGAGTGTGATCCATGGATGAGAACTATGCTGTGTGTTTCCCTTCAGAAATGGAGTTAAATCCCAGGATCTGTGTCTTCCTACAGGCAAGACTTCGTTTCAGGTAAGGGCAGTCACTTTTCAGTTCAAAGGAACTACATCATTCACAAAGCTCACACGATTCTCATCTTAACTGACAAGCATTGGATATTAGAGGACCAGTGCTTTGTATCAGTTTCAGAAGCAGAGTTGGACTAGATATGGTCCGTATGTGTAGGAAACACCGTTCTTTTTTTCTCAGCACACTCACCTTTCCTGCTGTCTTAGAGACTTTAGAAAGCAAGAGCGTGATTCTCGCTCTAAAGCAGAGTGTCATCCATGAATGAAAACTATGCTGTGTGTTTCCCTTCAGAAAAGGAGTTAAATCCCATGCTCCATGTCTTACTACAAGCAAGACTTCGTTTCAGGTAAGGGCAGTCACTTTTCAGCTCAAACGAACTACATCTTTCACGGAGCTCACACGTTTTTCATCTTAACAGATAAGCATTGGATGTTAGAGGACCAGTGCTTTGTATCAGTTTCAGAAGCAGAGTTGGACTAGATAGGGTCCGTATGTGTAGGAAACACCGTTATTTTGTTCTCTGCAAACTCACGTTTCCTGCTGTCTTAGAAACTCTAGAAAGCAAGATCGTGCTTCTTGTTCTAAAGCAGAGTGTGATCAATGGATGAGAACACTGCTATGTGTTTCACTTCAGGATTGGAGTTAAATCCCAGACTCTGAGTCTTCCTACAAGCAAGACTTCTTTTCTGGTAAGGGCAGTCACTTTTCTGCTCAAACGAGCTACATCGTTCATGAAGCTCACACGTTTCTCTTCTTAAATGACAAGCATTGGATGTTAGAGGTTCAGTGCTTTGTATCAGTTTCAGAAGCAGATTTGGACTACATATGGTCCATATGTGTAGGAAACACCGTACTTTTGTTCTCAGCACACTCACGTTTCCTGCGTCTTAGAAACTTTAGAAAGAAAGAGCGTGCTTCTCACTCTAAAGCGGAGTGTGATCCATGGATGAGAACTATGCTATGTGTTTCCCTTCAGAAAAGGAGTTAAATCCCAGGCTCTGTGTCTTCCTACAAGCAAGACTTCGTTTCAGGTAAGGGCAGTCACTTTTCAGCTCAAACGAACTACATCGTTCACGGAGCTCACACGTTTCTCATCTTAACAGACAAGCATTGGATGGTAGAGGACCAGTGCTTTGTATCAGTTTCAGAAGCAGAGTTGGACTATATATGGTCCGTATGTGTAGGAAACACCGTTATTTTGTTCTCTGCAAACTCACGTTTCCTGCTGTCTTAGAAACTCTAGAAAGTAAGATCATGCTTCTTGTTCATAAGCAGAGTGTGATCAATGGATGAGAACACTGCTGTGTGTTTCACTTCAGGAATGGAGTGAATTCCCAGACTCTGAGTCTTCCTACAAGCAAGACTTCGTTTCAGGTATGGGCAGTCACTTTTCTGCTCAAATGAACTACATCATTCGCGAACCTCACACGTTTCTCATCTTAACTGACAAGCATTGGATGTTAGAGGGTCAGTGCTTTGTATCAGTTTCAGAAGCAGATTTGGACTACATGTGGTCCATATGTGTAGGAAACACCGTTCTTTTGTTCTGGGCACACTCAGATTTCCTGCCATATTAGAGACTCTAGAAAGCAAGAGCGTGCTTCTTGCTCTAAAGCAGAGTGTGATCCATGGATGAGAACTATGCTGTGTGTTTCACTTCAGGAATGGAGTTAAATCCCAGACTCTGAGTCTTCCTACAAGCAAGACTTCGTTTCAGGTAAGGGCAGTCACTTTTCTGCTCAAATGAACTACATCATTCACAAAGCTCACACGTTTCTCATCTAATTGACAAGCATTGGATGTTTGAGGACCAGTGCTTTGTATCAGTTTCAGAAGTAGAGTTGGACTAGATAGGGTCCGTATGTGTAGGAAACACCATTCTTTTGTTCTCAGCACACTCACGTTTCCTGCTGTCTTAGAGACTCTAGAAAGCAAGAGCGTGCTTCTTGTTCTAAAGCAGAGTGTGATCCATGGATGAGAACTATGCTGTGTGTTTCCCTTCAGAAATGGAGTTAAATCCCAGGATCTGTGTCTTCCTACAGGCAAGACTTCGTTTCAGGTAAGGGCAGTCACTTTTCAGTTCAAAGGAACTACATCATTCACAAAGCTCACACGATTCTCATCTTAACTGACAAGCATTGGATATTAGAGGACCAGTGCTTTGTATCAGTTTCAGAAGCAGAGTTGGACTAGATATGGTCTGTATGTGTAGGAAACACCGTTCTTTTTTTCTCAGCACACTCACGTTTCCTGCTGTCTTAGAGACTTTAGAAAGCAAGAGCGTGCTTCTCGCTCTAAAGCAGAGTGTCATCCATGAGAGAAAACTATGCTGTGTGTTTCCCTTCAGAAAAGGAGTTAAATCCCATGCTCCATGTCTTCCTACAAGCAAGACTTCGTTTCAGGTAAGGGCAGTCACTTTTCAGCTCAAACGAACTACATCTTTCACGGAGCTCACACGTTTTTCATCTTAACAGATAAGCATTGGATGTTAGAGGACCAGTGCTTTGTATCAGTTTCAGAAGCAGAGTTGGACTAGATAGGGTCCGTATGTGTAGGAAACACCGTTATTTTGTTCTCTGCAAACTCACGTTTCCTGCTGTCTTAGAAACTCTAGAAAGTAAGATCGTGCTTCTTGTTCTAAAGCAGAGTGTGATCAATGGATGAGAACACTGCTGTGTGTTTCCCTTCAGAAATGGAGTTAAATCCCAGGATCTGTGTCTTCCTACAGGCAACACTTCGTTTCAGGTAAGGGCAGTCACTTTTCAGTTCAAAGGAACTACATCATTCACAAAGCTCACACGTTTCTCATCTTAACTGACAAGCATTGGATGTTAGAGGGTCAGTGCTTTGTATCAGTTTAAGAAGCAGATTTGGACTACATATGGTCCATATGTGTAGGAAACACCGTACTTTTGTTCTCAGCACACTCACGTTTCCTGCGTCTTAGAAACTTTAGAAAGCAAGAGCGTGCTTCTCACTCTAAAGCGGAGTGTGATCCATGGATGAGAACTATGCTGTGTGTTTCCTTCAGAGAAGGAGTTAAATCCCAGGCTCTGTGGCTTCCTACAAGCAAGACTTCGTTTCAGGTAAGGGCAGTCACTTTTCAGCTCAAACGAACCACATCGTTCACGGAGCTCACACGTTTCTCATCTTAACAGACAAGCATTGGATGTTAGAGGACCAGTGCTTTGTATCAGTTTCAGAAGCAGAGTTGGACTATATATGGTCCGTATGTGTAGGAAACACCGTTATTTTGTTCTCTGCAAACTCACGTTTCCTGCTGTCTTAGAAACTCTAGAAAGTGAGATCATGCTTCTTGTTCTTAAGCAGAGTGTGATCAATGGATGAGAACACTGCTATGTGTTTCACTTCAGGAATGGAGTTAAATCCCAGACTCTGAGTCTTCCTACAAGCAAGACTTCTTTTCTGGTAAGGGCAGTCCCTTTTCTGCTCAAACGAGCTACATCGTTCATGAAGCTCACACGTTTCTCTTCTTAAATGACAAGCATTGGATGTTAGAGGTTCAGTGCTTTGTATCAGTTTCAGAAGCAGATTTGGACTACATATGGTCCATATGTGTAGGAAACACCGTACTTTTGTTCTCAGCACACTCACGTTTCCTGCGTCTTAGAAACTTTAGAAAGAAAGAGCGTGCTTCTCACTCTAAAGCGGAGTGTGATCCATGGATGAGAACTATGCTGTGTGTTTCCCTTCAGAAAAGGAGTTAAATCCCAGGCTCTGTGTCTTCCTACAAGCAAGACTTCGTTTCAGGTAAGGGCAGTCACTTTTCAGCTCAAACGAACTACATCGTTCACGGAGCTCACACGTTTCTCATCTTAACAGACAAGCATTGGATGGTAGAGGACCAGTGCTTTGTATCAGTTTCAGAAGCAGAGTTGGACTATATATGGTCCGTATGTGTAGGAAACACCGTTATTTTGTTCTCTGCAAACTCACGTTTCCTGCTGTCTTAGAAACTCTAGAAAGTAAGATCATGCTTCTTGTTCATAAGCAGAGTGTGATCAATGGATGAGAACACTGCTGTGTGTTTCACTTCAGGAATGGAGTGAATTCCCAGACTCTGAGTCTTCCTACAAGCAAGACTTCGTTTCAGGTAAGGGCAGTCACTTTTCTGCTCAAATGAACTACATCATTCGCGAAGCTCACACGTTTCTCATCTTAACTGACAAGCATTGGATGTTAGAGGGTCAGTGCTTTGTATCAGTTTCAGAAGCAGATTTGGACTACATGTGGTCCATATGTGTAGGAAACACCGTTCTTTTGTTCTGGGCACACTCAGATTTCCTGCCATATTAGAGACTCTAGAAAGCAAGAGCGTGCTTCTTGCTCTAAAGCAGAGTGTGATCCATGGATGAGAACTATGCTGTGTGTTTCACTTCAGGAATGGAGTTAAATCCCAGACTCTGAGTCTTCCTACAAGCAAGACTTCGTTTCAGGTAAGGGCAGTCACTTTTCTGCTCAAATGAACTACATCATTCACAAAGCTCACACGTTTCTCATCTAATTGACAAGCATTGGATGTTTGAGGACCAGTGCTTTGTATCAGTTTCAGAAGTAGAGTTGGACTAGATAGGGTCCATATGTGTAGGAAACACCATTCTTTTGTTCTCAGCTCACTCACGTTTCCTGCTGTCTTAGAGACTCTAGAAAGCAAGAGCGTGCTTCTTGTTCTAAAGCAGAGTGTGATCCATGGATGAGAACTATGCTGTGTGTTTCCCTTCAGAAATGGAGTTAAATCCCAGGATCTGTGTCTTCCTACAGGCAAGACTTCGTTTCAGGTAAGGGCAGTCACTTTTCAGTTCAAAGGAACTACATCATTCACAAAGCTCACACGATTCTCATCTTAACTGACAAGCATTGGATATTAGAGGACCAGTGCTTTGTATCAGTTTCAGAAGCAGAGTTGGATTAGATATGGTCTGTATGTGTAGGAAACACCGTTCTTTTTTTCTCAGCACACTCACGTTTCCTGCTGTCTTAGAGACTTTAGAAAGCAAGAGCGTGCTTCTCGCTCTAAAGCAGAGTGTCATCCATGAGAGAAAACTATGCTGTGTGTTTCCCTTCAGAAAAGGAGTTAAATCCCATGCTCCATGTCTTCCTACAAGCAAGACTTCATTTCAGGTAAGGGCAGTCACTTTTCAGCTCAAACGAACTACATCTTTCACGGAGCTCACACGTTTTTCATCTTAACAGATAAGCATTGGATGTTAGAGGGTCACTGCTTTGTATCAGTTTCAGAAGCAGATTTGGACTACATATGGTCCATAAATGTAAGAAACACCGTACTTTTGTTCTCAGCACACTCACGTTTCCTGCGTCTTAGAAACTTTAGAAAGAAAGAG
The DNA here is from genome assembly GCA_949786385.1 of Onychomys leucogaster. Lineage (NCBI taxonomy): Eukaryota > Metazoa > Chordata > Mammalia > Rodentia > Cricetidae > Onychomys > Onychomys leucogaster. The sequence continues at coordinate 580,434 of CATKUP010000038.1, read as the reverse complement.
CGTGCTTCTCGCTCTAAAGCAGAGTGTGATCCATCGATGAGAACTATGCTGTGTTTTTCCCTTCAGAAAAGGAGTTGAATCCCAGGCTCTCTGTCTTCCTACAAGCAACACTTCATTTCAGGTAAGGGGAGTCACTTTTCAGCTCAAACGAACTACATCGTTCACGGAGCTCACACGTTTCTCATCTTAACAGACAAGCATTGGATGTTAGAGGACCAGTGCTTTGTATCAGTTTCAGAAGCAGAGTTGGACTAGATATGGTCCGTATCTGTAGGAAACACCGTTATTTTGTTCTCTGCAAACTCAAGTTTCCTGCTGTCTTAGAAACTCTAGAAAGCAAGATCGTGCTTCTTGTTCTAAAGCAGAGTGTGATCAATGGATGAGAACACTGTTGTGTGTTTCACTTCAGGAATGGAGTTAAATCCCAGACTCTGAGTCTTCCTACAAGCAAGACTTCGTTTCAGGTAAGGGCAGTCACTTTTCTGCTCAAACGAACTACATCGTTCACGGAGCTCACACGTTTCTCATCTTAACAGACAAGCATTGGATGGTAGATGACCAGTGCTTTGTATCAGTTTCAAAGCAGAGTTGGACTATATATGGTCCGTATGTGTAGGAAACACCGTTATTTTAGTCTCTGCAAACTCACGTTTCCTGCTGTCTTAGAAACTCTAGAAAGTAAGATCATGCTTCTTGTTCTTAAGCAGAGTGTGATCAATGGATGAGAACACTGCTGTGTGTTTCACTTCAGGAATGGAGTGAATTCCCAGACTCTGAGTCTTCCTACAAGCAAGACTTCGTTTCAGGTAAGGGCAGTCACTTTTCTGCTCAAACGAACTACATCATTCGCGAAGCTCACACGGTTCTCATCTTAAATGACAAGCATTGGATGTTAGAGGGTCAGTGCTTTGTATCAGTTTCAGAAGCAGATTTGGACTACATGTGGTCCATATGTGTAGGAAACACCGTTCTTTTGTTCTGGGCACACTCAGATTTCCTGCTGTATTAGAGACTCTAGAAAGCAAGAGCGTGCTTCTTGCTCTATAACAGAGTGTGATCCATGGATGAGAACTATGCTGTGTGTTTCACTTCAGGAATGGAGTTAAATCCCAGGCTCTGAGTCTTCCTACAAGCAAGACTTCGTTTCAGGTAAGGGCAGTCAGTTATCTAATCAAAGGAACTACGTCGTTCACAAAGCTCATACGTTTCTCATCTAATTAACAAGCATTGGATGTTTGAGGACCAGTGCTTTGTATCAGTTTCAGAAGTAGAGTTGGACTAGATAGGGTCCGTATGTGTAGGAAACACCATTCTTTTGTTCTCAGCACACTCACGTTTCCTGCTGTCTTAGAGACTCTAGAAAGCAAGAGCGTGCTTCTTGTTCTAAAGCAGAGTGTGATCCATGGATGAGAACTATGCTGTGTGTTTCCCTTCAGAAATGGAGTTAAATCCCAGGATCTGTGTCTTCCTACAGGCAAGACTTCGTTTCAGGTAAGGGCAGTCACTTTTCAGTTCAAAGGAACTACATCATTCACAAAGCTCACACGATTCTCATCTTAACTGACAAGCATTGGATATTAGAGGACCAGTGCTTTGTATCAGTTTCAGAAGCAGAGTTGGACTAGATATGGTCCGTATGTGTAGGAAACACCGTTCTTTTTTTCTCAGCACACTCACCTTTCCTGCTGTCTTAGAGACTTTAGAAAGCAAGAGCGTGCTTCTCGCTCTAAAGCAGAGTGTCATCCATGAATGAAAACTATGCTGTGTGTTTCCCTTCAGAAAAGGAGTTAAATCCCATGCTCCATGTCTTCCTACAAGCAAGACTTCGTTTCAGGTAAGGGCAGTCACTTTTCAGCTCAAACGAACTACATCTTTCACGGAGCTCACACGTTTTTCATCTTAACAGATAAGCATTGGATGTTAGAGGACCAGTGCTTTGTATCAGTTTCAGAAGCAGAGTTGGACTAGATAGGGTCCGTATGTGTAGGAAACACCGTTATTTTGTTCTCTGCAAACTCACGTTTCCTGCTGTCTTAGAAACTCTAGAAAGCAAGATCGTGCTTCTTGTTCTAAAGCAGAGTGTGATCAATGGATGAGAACACTGCTATGTGTTTCACTTCAGGAATGGAGTTAAATCCCAGACTCTGAGTCTTCCTACAAGCAAGACTTCTTTTCTGGTAAGGGCAGTCACTTTTCTGCTCAAGCGAGCTACATCGTTCATGAAGCTCACACGTTTCTCATCTTAACTGACAAGAATTGGATGTTAGAGGGTCAGTGCTTTGTATCAGTTTCAGAAGCAGATTTGGACTACATATGGTCCATAAATGTAGGAAACACCGTACTTTTGTTCTCAGCACACTCACGTTTCCTGCGTCTTAGAAACTTTAGAAAGAAAGAGCGTGCTTCTCGTTCTAAAGCAGAGTGTGATCCATCGATGAGAACTATGCTGTGTTTTTCCCTTCAGAAAAGGAGTTGAATCCCAGGCTCTCTGTCTTCCTACAAGCAACACTTCATTTCAGGTAATGGCAGTCACTTTTCAGCTCAAACGAACTACATCGTTCACGGAGCTCACACGTTTCTCATCTTAACAGACAAGCATTGGATGGTAGAGGACCAGTGCTTTGTATCAGTTTCAGAAGCAGAGTTGGACTATATATGGTCCGTATGTGTAGGAAACACCGTTATTTTGTTCTCTGCAAACTCACGTTTCCTGCTGTCTTAGAAACTCTAGAAAGCAAGATCGTGCTTCTTGTTCTAAAGCAGAGTGTGATCAATGGATGAGAACACTGCTGTGTGTTTCACTTCAGGAATGGAGTTAAATCCCAGACTCTGCGTCTTCCTACAAGCAAGACTTCGTTTCAGGTAAGGGCAGTCACTTTTCTGCTCAAACGAACTACATCGTTCACAGAGCTCACACGTTTCTCATCTTAACAGACAAGCATTGGATGGTAGATGACCAGTGCTTTGTATCAGTTTCAGAAGCAGAGTTGGACTATATATGGTCCGTATGTGTAGGAAACACCGTTATTTTAGTCTCTGCAAACTCACGTTTCCTGCTGTCTTAGAAACTCTAGAAAGAAAGATCATGCTTCTTGTTCTTAAGCAGAGTGTGATCAATGGATGAGAACACTGCTGTGTGTTTCACTTCAGGAATGGAGTGAATTCCCAGACTCTGAGTCTTCCTACAAGCAAGACTTCGTTTCAGGTAAGGGCAGTCACTTTTCTGCTCAAACGAACTACATAATTCGCGAAGCTCACACGTTTCTCACCTTAACTGACAAGCATTGGATGTTAGAGGGTCAGTGCTTTGTATCAGTTTCAGAAGCAGATTTGGACTACATGTGGTCCATATGTGTAGGAAACACCGTTCTTTTGTTCTGGGCACACTCAGATTTCCTGCCATATTAGAGACTCTAGAAAGCAAGAGCGTGCTTCTTGCTCTATAGCATAGTGTGATCCATGGATGAGAACTATGCTGTGTGTTTCACTTCAGGAATGGAGTTAAATCCCAGGCTCTGAGTCTTCCTACAAGCAAGACTTCGTTTCAGGTAAGGGCAGTCAGTTATCTGATCAAATGAACTACATCGTTCACAAAGCTCATATGTTTCTCATCTAATTAACAAGCATTGGATGTTTGAGGACCAGTGCTTTGTATCAGTTTCAGAAGTAGAGTTGGACTAGATAGGGTCCGTATGTGTAGGAAACACCATTCTTTTTTTCTCAGCACACTCACGTTTCCTGCTGTCTTAGAGACTCTAGAAAGCAAGAGCGTGCTTCTTGCTCTAAAGCAGAGTGTGATCCATTGATGAGAACTATGCTGTGTGTTTCCCTTCAGAAATGGAGGTAAATCCCAGGCTGTGTGTCTTCCTACAGGCAAGACTTCGTTTCAGGTAAGGGCAGTCACTTTTCTGCTCAAACGAACTACATTGTTCACGAAGATCACACGTTTCTCATCTTAACTGACAAGCATTGGATGTAAGAGGACCAGTGCATTGTATCAGTTTCAGAAGCAGATTTGGACTACATATGGTCTGTATGTGTAATAAAGGCCGTTCTTTTGTTCTGGGCACACTCAGATTTCCTGCTGTATTAGAGACGCTAGAAAGCAAGAGCGTGCTTCTTGCTCTAAAGCAGAGTGTGATCCATGGATGAGAACTATGCTGTGTGTTTCCCTTCAGAAATGGAGTTAAATCCCAGGCTCTGTGTCTTCCTACAGGCAAGACTTCGTTTCAGGTAAGGGCAGTCACTTTTCTGTTAAATGAACTACATCGTTCACTAAGCTCACAAGTTTCTCATCTTAACAAAAAAGCATTGGATGTTAGAGGGTCAGTGCTTTGTATCAGTTTCTGAAACAGATTTGGACTACATATGGTCCATATGTGTAGGAAACACCGTAATTTTTTTCTCAGCACTCTCACGTTTCCTGCTGTCTTAGAGACTTTAGAAAGCAAGAGCGTGCTTCTTGTTCTAAAGCAGAGTGTGATCCATGGATGAGAACTATGCTGTGTGTTTCCCTTCAGAAAGGAGTTAAATCCCAGGCTCTGTGTCTTCCTAAAAGCAAGACTTCGTTTCAGGTAAGGGCAGTCACTTTTCAGCTCAAACGAACTACATCGTTCACGGAGCTCACACGTTTCTCATCTTAACAGACAAGCATTGGATTTTAGAGGACCAGTGCTTTGTATCAGTTTCAGAAGCAGAGTTGGACTAGATATGGTCCGTATGTGTAGGAAACACCGTTCTTTTGTTCTCAGCACACTCACGTTACCTGCTGTCTTAGAGACTCTAGAAAGCAAGATCGTGCTTCTTGTTCTAAAGCAGAGTGTGATCAATGGATGAGAACACTGCTGTGTGTTTCCCTTCAGTAATGGAGTTAAATCCCAGGCTCTGTGTCTTCCTACAAGCAAGACTTCGTTTCAGGTAAGGGCAGTCAGTTATCTGATCAAATGAACTACATCGTTCACAAAGCTCATACGTTTCTCATCTAATTAACAAGCATTGGATGTTTGAGGACCAGTGCTTTGTATCAGTTTCAGAAGTAGAGTTGGACTAGATAGGGTCCGTATGTGTAGGAAACACCATTCTTTTGTTCTCAGCACACTCACGTTTCCTGCTGTCTTAGAGACTCTAGAAAGCAAGAGCGTGCTTCTTGTTCTAAAGCAGAGTGTGATCCATGGATGAGAACTATGCTGTGTGTTTCCCTTCAGAAATGGAGTTAAATCCCAGGATCTGTGTCTTCCTACAGGCAAGACTTCGTTTCAGGTAAGGGCAGTCACTTTTCAGTTCAAAGGAACTACATCATTCACAAAGCTCACACGATTCTCATCTTAACTGACAAGCATTGGATGTTAGAGGACCAGTGCTTTGTATCAGTTTCAGAAGTAGAGTTGGACTAGATAGGGTCCGTATGTGTAGGAAACACCATTCTTTTGTTCTCAGCACACTCAAGTTTCCTGCTGTCTTAGAGACTTTAGAAAGCAAGAGCGTGCTTTTCGCTCTAAAGCAGAGTGTCATCCATGAATGAAAACTATGCTGTGTGTTTCCCTTCAGAAAAGGAGTTAAATCCCATGCTCCATGTCTTCCTACAAGCAAGACTTCGTTTCAGGTAAGGGCAGTCACTTTTCAGCTCAAACGAACTACATCTTTCACGGAGCTCACACGTTTTTCATCTTAACAGATAAGCATTGGATGTTAGAGGACCAGTGCTTTGTATCAGTTTCAGAAGCAGAGTTGCACTAGATAGGGTCCGTATGTGTAGGAAACACCGTTATTTTGTTCTCTGCAAACTCACGTTTCCTGCTGTCTTAGAAACTCTAGAAAGCAAGATCGTGCTTCTTGTTCTAAAGCAGAGTGTGATCAATGGATGAGAACACTGCTATGTGTTTCACTTCAGGAATGGAGTTAAATCCCAGACTCTGAGTCTTCCTACAAGCAAGACTTCGTTTCAGGTAAGGGCAGTCAGTTTTCTGCTCAAAGGAACTACATCGTTCACAAAGCCCACACGTTTCTCATCTATATGACAAGCATTGGATGTTAGAGGACCAGTGCTTTGTATCAGTTTCAGAAGAAGAGTTGGACTAGATAGGGTCTGTATGTATAGGAAACGCCGTACTTTTGTTCTCAGCACACTCACGTTTCCTGCGTCTTATAAACTTTAGAAAGCAAGAGCATGCTTCTCGCTCTAAAGCAGAGTGTGATCCATGGATGAGAACTATGCTGTGTGTTTCCCTTCAGAAAAGGAGTTAAATCCCAGGCTCTGTGTCTTCCTACAAGCAAGACTTCATTTCAGGTAAGGGCAGTCACTTTTCAGCTCAAACGAACTACATCGTTCACGGAGCTCACACGTTTCTCATCTTAACAGACAAGCATTGGATGTTAGAGGACCAGTGCTTTGTATCAGTTTCAGAAGCAGAGTTGGACTATATATGGTCCGTATGTGTAGGAAACACCGTTATTTTGTTCTCTGCAAACTCACGTTTCCTGCTGTCTTAGAAACTCTAGAAAGCAAGATCGTGCTTCTTGTTCTAAAGCAGAGTGTGATCAATGGATGAGAACACTGCTGTGTGTTTCACTTCAGGAATGGAGTTAAATCCCAGACTCTGAGTCTTCCTACAAGCAAGACTTCGTTTCAGGTAAGGGCAGTCACTTTTCTGCTCAAACGAACTACATCGTTCACAGAGCTCACACGTATCTCATCTTAACAGACAAGCATTGTATGGTAGATGACCAGTGCTTTGTATCAGTTTCAGAAGCAGAGTTGGACTATATATGGTCCGTATGTGTAGGAAACACCGTTATTTTAGTCTCTGCAAACTCACGTTTCCTGCTGTCTTAGAAACTCTAGAAAGAAAGATCATGCTTCTTGTTCTTAAGCAGAGTGTGATCAATGGATGAGAACACTGCTGTGTGTTTCACTTCAGGAATGGAGTGAATTCCCAGACTCTGAGTCTTCCTACAAGCAAGACTTCGTTTCAGGTAAGGGCAGTCACTTTTCTGCTCAAACGAACTACATAATTCGCGAAGCTCACACGTTTCTCACCTTAACTGACAAGCATTGGATGTTAGAGGGTCAGTGCTTTGTATCAGTTTCAGAAGCAGATTTGGACTACATGTGGTCCATATGTGTAGGAAACACCGTTCTTTTGTTCTGGGCACACTCAGATTTCCTGCCATATTAGAGACTCTAGAAAGCAAGAGCGTGCTTCTTGCTCTATAGCAGAGTGTGATCCATGGATGAGAACTATGCTGTGTGTTTCACTTCAGGAATGGAGTTAAATCCCAGGCTCTGAGTCTTCCTACAAGCAAGACTTCGTTTCAGGTAAGGGCAGTCAGTTATCTGATCAAATGAACTACATCGTTCACAAAGCTCATACGTTTCTCATCTAATTAACAAGCATTGGATGTTTGAGGACCAGTGCTTTGTATCAGTTTCAGAAGTAGAGTTGGACTAGATAGGGTCCGTATGTGTAGGAAACACCATTCTTTTTTTCTCAGCACACTCACGTTTCCTGCTGTCTTAGAGACTCTAGAAAGCAAGAGCGTGCTTCTTGCTCTAAAGCAGAGTGTGATCCATTGATGAGAACTATGCTGTGTGTTTCCCTTCAGAAATGGAGGTAAATCCCAGGCTGTGTGTCTTCCTACAGGCAAGACTTCGTTTCAGGTAAGGGCAGTCACTTTTCTGCTCAAACGAACTACATTGTTCACGAAGATCACACGTTTCTCATCTTAACTGACAAGCATTGGATGTAAGAGGACCAGTGCATTGTATCAGTTTCAGAAGCAGATTTGGACTACATATGGTCTGTATGTGTAATAAAGGCCGTTCTTTTGTTCTGGGCACACTCAGATTTCCTGCTGTATTAGAGACGCTAGAAAGCAAGAGCGTGCTTCTTGCTCTAAAGCAGAGTGTGATCCATGGATGAGAACTATGCTGTGTGTTTCCCTTCAGAAATGGAGTTAAATCCCAGGCTCTGTGTCTTCCTACAGGCAAGACTTCGTTTCAGGTAAGGGCAGTCACTTTTCTGTTAAATGAACTACATCGTTCACTAAGCTCACAAGTTTCTCATCTTAACAAAAAAGCATTGGATGTTAGAGGGTCAGTGCTTTGTATCAGTTTCTGAAGCAGATTTGGACTACATATGGTCCATATGTGTAGGAAACACCGTAATTTTTTTCTCAGCACTCTCACGTTTCCTGCTGTCTTAGAGACTTTAGAAAGCAAGAGCGTGCTTCTTGTTCTAAAGCAGAGTGTGATCCATGGATGAGAACTATGCTGTGTGTTTCCCTTCAGAAAGGAGTTAAATCCCAGGCTTTGTGTCTTCCTAAAAGCAAGACTTCGTTTCAGGTAAGGGCAGTCACTTTTCAGCTCAAACGAACTACATCGTTCACGGAGCTCACACGTTTCTCATCTTAACAGACAAGCATTGGATTTTAGAGGACCAGTGCTTTGTATCAGTTTCAGAAGCAGAGTTGGACTAGATATGGTCCGTATGTGTAGGAAACACCGTTCTTTTGTTCTCAGCACACTCACGTTACCTGCTGTCTTAGAGACTCTAGAAAGCAAGATCGTGCTTCTTGTTCTAAAGCAGAGTGTGATCAATGGATGAGAACACTGCTGTGTGTTTCCCTTCAGGAATGGAGTTAAATCCCAGGCTCTGTGTCTTCCTACAAGCAAGACTTCGTTTCAGGTAAGGGCAGTCAGTTATCTGATCAAATGAACTACATCGTTCACAAAGCTCATACGTTTCTCATCTAATTAACAAGCATTGGATGTTTGAGGACCAGTGCTTTGTATCAGTTTCAGAAGTAGAGTTGGACTAGATAGGGTCCGTATGTGTAGGAAACACCATTCTTTTGTTCTCAGCACACTCACGTTTCCTGCTGTCTTAGAGACTCTAGAAAGCAAGAGCGTGCTTCTTGTTCTAAAGCAGAGTGTGATCCATGGATGAGAACTATGCTGTGTGTTTCCCTTCAGAAATGGAGTTAAATCCCAGGATCTGTGTCTTCCTACAGGCAAGACTTCGTTTCAGATAAGGGCAGTCACTTTTCAGTTCAAAGGAACTACATCATTCACAAAGCTCACACGATTCTCATCTTAACTGACAAGCATTGGATGTTAGAGGACCAGTGCTTTGTATCAGTTTCAGAAGTAGAGTTGGACTAGATAGGGTCCGTATGTGTAGGAAACACCATTCTTTTGTTCTCAGCACACTCAAGTTTCCTGCTGTCTTAGAGACTTTAGAAAGCAAGAGCGTGCTTTTCGCTCTAAAGCAGAGTGTCATCCATGAATGAAAACTATGCTGTGTGTTTCCCTTCAGAAAAGGAGTTAAATCCCATGCTCCATGTCTTCCTACAAGCAAGACTTCGTTTCAGGTAAGGGCAGTCACTTTTCAGCTCAAACGAACTACATCTTTCACGGAGCTCACACGTTTTTCATCTTAACAGATAAGCATTGGATGTTAGAGGACCAGTGCTTTGTATCAGTTTCAGAAGCAGAGTTGCACTAGATAGGGTCCGTATGTGTAGGAAACACCGTTATTTTGTTCTCTGCAAACTCACGTTTCCTGCTGTCTTAGAAACTCTAGAAAGCAAGATCGTGCTTCTTGTTCTAAAGCAGAGTGTGATCAATGGATGAGAACACTGCTATGTGTTTCACTTCAGGAATGGAGTTAAATCCCAGACTCTGAGTCTTCCTACAAGCAAGACTTCGTTTCAGGTAAGGGCAGTCAGTTTTCTGCTCAAAGGAACTACATCGTTCACAAAGCCCACACGTTTCTCATCTATATGACAAGCATTGGATGTTAGAGGACCAGTGCTTTGTATCAGTTTCAGAAGAAGAGTTGGACTAGATAGGGTCTGTATGTATAGGAAACGCCGTACTTTTGTTCTCAGCACACTCACGTTTCCTGCGTCTTATAAACTTTAGAAAGCAAGAGCATGCTTCTCGCTCTAAAGCAGAGTGTGATCCATGGATGAGAACTATGCTGTGTGTTTCCCTTCAGAAAAGGAGTTAAATCCCAGGCTCTGTGTCTTCCTACAAGCAAGACTTCATTTCAGGTAAGGGCAGTCACTTTTCAGCTCAAACGAACTACATCGTTCACGGAGCTCACACGTTTCTCATCTTAACAGACAAGCATTGGATGTTAGAGGACCAGTGCTTTGTATCAGTTTCAGAAGCAGAGTTGGACTAGATATGCTCCGTATGTGTAGGAAACACCGTTATTTTGTTCTCTGCAAACTCAGGTTTCCTGCTGTCTTAGAAACTCTAGAAAGCAAGATCGTGCTTTTTGTTCTAAAGCAGAGTGTGATCAATGGATGAGAACAATGCTTTGTGTTTCACTTCAGGAATGGAGTTAAATCCCAGACTCTGAGTCTTCCTACAAGCAAGACTTCGATTCAGGTAAGGGCAGTCACTTTTCTGCTCAAACGAACTACATCATTCACGAAGCTCACACGTTTCTCATCTTAACTGACAAGCATTGGATGTTAGAGGGTCTGTGCTTTGTATCAGTTTCAGAAGCAGATTTGGACTACATATGGTCTATATGTGTAGGAAACACCGTTCTTTTGTTCTGGGCACACTCAGATTTCCTGCTGTATTAGAGACTCTAGAAAGCAAGAGCGTGCTTCTTGCTCTAAAGCAGAGTGTGATCCATTGATGAGAACTATGCTGTGTGTTTCCCTTCAGAAATGGAGGTAAATCCCAGGCTGTGTGTCTTCCTACAGGCAAGACTTCGTTTCAGGTAAGGGCAGTCACTTTTCTGCTCAAACGAACTACATTGTTCACGAAGCTCACACGTTTCTCATCTTAACTGACAAGCATTGGATGTAAGAGGACCAGTGCATTGTATCAGTTTCAGAAGCAGATTTGGACTACATATGGTCTGTATGTGTAATAAAGGCCGTTCTTTTGTTCTGGGCACACTCAGATTTCCTGCTGTATTAGAGACGCTAGAAAGCAAGAGCGTGCTTCTTGCTCTAAAGCAGAGTGTGATCCATGGATGAGAACTATGCTGTGTGTTTCCCTTCAGAAATGGAGTTAAATCCCAGGCTCTGTGTCTTCCTACAGGCAAGACTTCGTTTCAGGTAAGGGCAGTCACTTTTCTGTTAAATGAACTACATCGTTCACTAAGCTCACAAGTTTCTCATCTTAACAAAAAAGCATTGGATGTTAGAGGGTCAGTGCTTTGTATCAGTTTCTGAAGCAGATTTGGACTACATATGGTCCATATGTGTAGGAAACACCGTAATTTTTTTCTCAGCACTCTCACGTTTCCTGCTGTCTTAGAGACTTTAGAAAGCAAGAGCGTGCTTCTTGTTCTAAAGCAGAGTGTGATCCATGGATGAGAACTATGCTGTGTGTTTCCCTTCAGAAAGGAGTTAAATCCCAGGCTCTGTGTCTTCCTAAAAGCAAGACTTCGTTTCAGGTAAGGGCAGTCACTTTTCAGCTCAAACGAACTACATCGTTCACGGAGCTCACACGTTTCTCATCTTAACAGACAAGCATTGGATTTTAGAGGACCAGTGCTTTGTATCAGTTTCAGAAGCAGAGTTGGACTAGATATGGTCCGTATGTGTAGGAAACACCGTTCTTTTGTTCTCAGCACACTCACGTTACCTGCTGTCTTAGAGACTCTAGAAAGCAAGATCGTGCTTCTTGTTCTAAAGCAGAGTGTGATCAATGGATGAGAACACTGCTGTGTGTTTCCCTTCAGGAATGGAGTTAAATCCCAGGCTCTGTGTCTTCCTACAAGCAAGACTTCATTTCAGGTAAGGGCAGTCAGTTATCTGATCAAATGAACTACATCGTTCACAAAGCTCACACGTTTCTAGTCTTAACTGACAAGCATTGGATGTCAGAGTACCAGTGCTTTGTATCAGTTTCAGTAGCAGACTTGGACTAGATATGGTCCGTATGTGTAAGAAACACCGTTCTTTTGTTCTCAGCACACTCACATTTCCTGCTGTCTTAGAGACTCTAGAAAGCAAGAGCGTGCTTCTTGTTCTAAAGCAGAGTGTGATCAATGGATGATTACACTGTAGTGTGTTTTACTTCAGAAATGGAGTTAAATCCCAGGCTGTGTGTCTTCCTACAGACAATTCTTCGTTTCAGGTAAGGGCAGTCACTTTTCTGCTCAAACGAACTACATCGTTCACGAAGCTCACACGTTTCTCATCTTAACGGACAAGCATTGGATGTTAGAGGGTCAGTGCTTTGTATCAGTTTCTGAAGCAGATTTGGACTACATATGGTCCATATGTGTAGGAAACACCGTAATTTTGTTCTGGGCACACTCAGATTTCCTGCTGTATTATAGACTCTAGAAAGCAAGAGTGTGCTTCTCGCTCTAAAGCAGAGTGTGATCCATGGATGAGAACTATGCTATGTGTTTCCCTTCAGAAATGGACTTAAATCCCAGGCTCTGTGTCTTACTACAAGCAAGACTTCGTTTCAGGTAAGGGCTGTCACTTTTCAGTTCAAAGGAACTACATCATTCCCAAAGCTCACACGTTTCTCATCTTAACTGACAAGCATTGGATTTTAGAGGACCAGTGCTTTGTATCAGTTTCAGAAGCAGAGTTGGACTAGATTGGTCTGTATGTGTAGGAAAAAGCATTCTTTTTTTCTCAGCACACTCACGTTTCCTGCTGTCTTAGAGACTTTAGAAAGCAAGAGCGTGCTTCTCGCTCTAAAGCAGAGTGTGATCCATGGATGAGAACTATGCTGTGTGTTTCCCTTCAGAAAGGGAGTTAAATCCCAGGCTCAGTGTCTTCCTACAGGCAAGACTTCGTTTTAGGTAAGGGCAGTCACTTTTCAGCTCAAACGAACTACATCGTTCACGAAGCTCACATGTTTCTCATCTTAACAGACAAGCATTGGATGTCAGAGTACCAGTGCTTTGTATCAGTTTCAGAAGCAGAGTTGGACTAGATATGGTCTGTATGTGTAGGAAACACCATTCTTTTGTTCTCAGCAAACTCACGTTTCCTGCTGTCTTAGGGAGTCTAGAAAGCAAGATCGTGCTTCTTGTTCTAAAGCAGAGTGTGATCAATGGATGAGAACACTGCTGTGTGTTTCACTTCAGGAATGGACATAAATCACAGGCTCTGTGTCTTACTACGAGCAAGACTTCGTTTCAGGTAAGGGCAGTCACTTTTCAGTTCAAAGGAACTACATCATTCACAAAGCTCACACGTTTCTCATCTTAACTGACAAGCATTGGATGTTAGAGGAACAGTGCTTTGTATCAGTTTCAGAAGCAGAGTTGGATTAGATATGGTCCGTATGTGTAGGAAACACCGTTCTTTTGTTCTCAGCACTCTCACGTTTCCTGCTGTCTTAGAGACTTTAGAAAGCAAGAGCGTGCTTCTCGCTCTAAAGCAGAGTGTGATCCATGGATGAGAACTATGCTGTGTGTTTCCCTTCAGAAATGGAGTTAAATCCCAGGCTGTGTATTCCTACAGGCAAGACTTCGTTTCAGGTAAGGGCAGTCACTTTTCTGCTCAAACGAACTACATCGTTCACTGAGCTCACACGTTTCTCATCTTAACTGACAAGCATTGGATGTTAGAGGGTCAGTGCTTTGTATCAGTTTCAGAAGCAGATTTGGACTACCTATGGTCCATATGTGTAGGAAACACCGTTCTTTGTTCTGGGCACACTCAGATTTCTTGCTGTATTAGAGACTCTAGAAAGCAAGAGTGTGCTTCTCGCTCTAAAGCAGAGTGTGATCCATGGATGAGAACTATGCTGTGTGTCTTTTTCCTTCAGAAATGGACTTAAATCCCAGGCTTTGTGTCTTACTACAAGCAAGACTTCGTTTCAGGTAAGGGCAGTCACTTTTCAGTTCAAAGGAACTACATCATTCACAGAGCTCACACGTTTTTCATCTTAAGTGACAAGCATTGGATGTTAGAGGACCAGTGCTTTGAATCAGTTTCAGAAGTAGAGTTGGATTAGATATGGTCTGTATGTGTAGGAAACACCGTTCTTTTGTTCTCAGCACACTCACGTTTCCTGCTGTCTTAGAGACTCTAGAAAGCAAGATCGTGCTTCTTGTTCTAAAGGAGAGTGTGATCAATGGATGAGAACACTGATCTGTGTTTCACTTCAGGAATGGAGTTAAATCCCAGGCTCTGAGTCTTCCTACAAGCAAGACTTCGTTTCAGGTAAGGGCAGTCATTATCTGCTCAAACGAACTACATCTTTCACGGAGCTCACACGTTTTTCATCTTAACAGATAAGCATTGGATGTTAGAGGACCAGTGCTTTGTATCAGTTTCAGAAGTAGAGTTGGACTAGATAGGGTCCGTATGTGTAGGAAACACCATTCTTTTTTTCTCAGCACACTCACGTTTCCTGCTGTCTTAGAGACTCTAGAAAGCAAGAGCGTGCTTCTTGCTCTAAAGCAGAGTGTGATCCATTGATGAGAACTATGCTGTGTGTTTCCCTTCAGAAATGGAGGTAAATCCCAGGCTGTGTGTCTTCCTACAGGCAAGACTTCGTTTCAGGTAAGGGCAGTCACTTTTCTGCTCAAACGAACTACATTGTTCACGAAGATCACACGTTTCTCATCTTAACTGACAAGCATTGGATGTAAGAGGACCAGTGCATTGTATCAGTTTCAGAAGCAGATTTGGACTACATATGGTCTGTATGTGTAATAAAGGCCGTTCTTTTGTTCTGGGCACACTCAGATTTCCTGCTGTATTAGAGACGCTAGAAAGCAAGAGCGTGCTTCTTGCTCTAAAGCAGAGTGTGATCCATGGATGAGAACTATGCTGTGTGTTTCCCTTCAGAAATGGAGTTAAATCCCAGGCTCTGTGTCTTCCTACAGGCAAGACTTCGTTTCAGGTAAGGGCAGTCACTTTTCTGTTAAATGAACTACATCGTTCACTAAGCTCACAAGTTTCTCATCTTAACAAAAAAGCATTGGATGTTAGAGGGTCAGTGCTTTGTATCAGTTTCTGAAGCAGATTTGGACTACATATGGTCCATATGTGTAGGAAACACCGTAATTTTTTTCTCAGCACTCTCACGTTTCCTGCTGTCTTAGAGACTTTAGAAAGCAAGAGCGTGCTTCTTGTTCTAAAGCAGAGTGTGATCCATGGATGAGAACTATGCTGTGTGTTTCCCTTCAGAAAGGAGTTAAATCCCAGGCTCTGTGTCTTCCTAAAAGCAAGACTTCGTTTCAGGTAAGGGCAGTCACTTTTCAGCTCAAACGAACTACATCGTTCACGGAGCTCACACGTTTCTCATCTTAACAGACAAGCATTGGATTTTAGAGGACCAGTGCTTTGTATCAGTTTCAGAAGCAGAGTTGGACTAGATATGGTCCGTATGTGTAGGAAACACCGTTCTTTTGTTCTCAGCACACTCACGTTACCTGCTGTCTTAGAGACTCTAGAAAGCAAGATCGTGCTTCTTGTTCTAAAGCAGAGTGTGATCAATGGATGAGAACACTGCTGTGTGTTTCCCTTCAGGAATGGAGTTAAATCCCAGGCTCTGTGTCTTCCTACAAGCAAGACTTCGTTTCAGGTAAGGGCAGTCAGTTATCTGATCAAATGAACTACATCGTTCACAAAGCTCATACGTTTCTCATCTAATTAACAAGCATTGGATGTTTGAGGACCAGTGCTTTGTATCAGTTTCAGAAGTAGAGTTGGACTAGATAGGGTCCGTATGTGTAGGAAACACCATTCTTTTGTTCTCAGCACACTCACGTTTCCTGCTGTCTTAGAGACTCTAGAAAGCAAGAGCGTGCTTCTTGTTCTAAAGCAGAGTGTGATCCATGGATGAGAACTATGCTGTGTGTTTCCCTTCAGAAATGGAGTTAAATCCCAGGATCTGTGTCTTCCTACAGGCAAGACTTCGTTTCAGGTAAGGGCAGTCACTTTTCAGTTCAAAGGAACTACATCATTCACAAAGCTCACACGATTCTCATCTTAGCTGACAAGCATTGGATGTTAGAGGACCAGTGCTTTGTATCAGTTTCAGAAGTAGAGTTGGACTAGATAGGGTCCGTATGTGTAGGAAACACCATTCTTTTGTTCTCAGCACACTCAAGTTTCCTGCTGTCTTAGAGACTTTAGAAAGCAAGAGCGTGCTTTTCGCTCTAAAGCAGAGTGTCATCCATGAATGAAAACTATGCTGTGTGTTTCCCTTCAGAAAAGGAGTTAAATCCCATGCTCCATGTCTTCCTACAAGCAAGACTTCGTTTCAGGTAAGGGCAGTCACTTTTCAGCTCAAACGAACTACATCTTTCACGGAGCTCACACGTTTTTCATCTTAACAGATAAGCATTGGATGTTAGAGGACCAGTGCTTTGTATCAGTTTCAGAAGCAGAGTTGCACTAGATAGGGTCCGTATGTGTAGGAAACACCGTTATTTTGTTCTCTGCAAACTCACGTTTCCTGCTGTCTTAGAAACTCTAGAAAGCAAGATCGTGCTTCTTGTTCTAAAGCAGAGTGTGATCAATGGATGAGAACACTGCTATGTGTTTCACTTCAGGAATGGAGTTAAATCCCAGACTCTGAGTCTTCCTACAAGCAAGACTTCGTTTCAGGTAAGGGCAGTCAGTTTTCTGCTCAAAGGAACTACATCGTTCACAAAGCCCACACGTTTCTCATCTATATGACAAGCATTGGATGTTAGAGGACCAGTGCTTTGTATCAGTTTCAGAAGAAGAGTTGGACTAGATAGGGTCTGTATGTATAGGAAACGCCGTACTTTTGTTCTCAGCACACTCACGTTTCCTGCGTCTTATAAACTTTAGAAAGCAAGAGCATGCTTCTCGCTCTAAAGCAGAGTGTGATCCATGGATGAGAACTATGCTGTGTGTTTCCCTTCAGAAAAGGAGTTAAATCCCAGGCTCTGTGTCTTCCTACAAGCAAGACTTCATTTCAGGTAAGGGCAGTCACTTTTCAGCTCAAACGAACTACATCGTTCA
The DNA here is from genome assembly GCA_949786385.1 of Onychomys leucogaster. Lineage (NCBI taxonomy): Eukaryota > Metazoa > Chordata > Mammalia > Rodentia > Cricetidae > Onychomys > Onychomys leucogaster. Next base: position 563,487 of record CATKUP010000038.1, on the reverse strand, counting down.
CGGAGCTCACACGTTTCTCATCTTAACAGACAAGCATTGGATGTTAGAGGACCAGTGCTTTGTATCAGTTTCAGAAGCAGAGTTGGACTAGATATGGTCCGTATGTGTAGGAAACACCGTTATTTTGTTCTCTGCAAACTCAGGTTTCCTGCTGTCTTAGAAACTCTAGAAAGCAAGATCGTGCTTTTTGTTCTAAAGCAGAGTGTGATCAATGGATGAGAACAATGCTTTGTGTTTCACTTCAGGAATGGAGTTAAATCCCAGACTCTGAGTCTTCCTACAAGCAAGACTTCGATTCAGGTAAGGGCAGTCACTTTTCTGCTCAAACGAACTACATCATTCACGAAGCTCACACGTTTCTCATCTTAACTGACAAGCATTGGATGTTAGAGGGTCTGTGCTTTGTATCAGTTTCAGAAGCAGATTTGGACTACATATGGTCTATATGTGTAGGAAACACCGTTCTTTTGTTCTGGGCACACTCAGATTTCCTGCTGTATTAGAGACTCTAGAAAGCAAGAGCGTGCTTCTTGCTCTAAAGCAGAGTGTGTTCCATTGATGAGAACTATGCTGTGTGTTTCCCTTCAGAAATGGAGGTAAATCCCAGGCTGTGTGTCTTCCTAAAGGCAAGACTTCGTTTCAGGTAAGGGCAGTCACTTTTCTGCTCAAACGAACTACATTGTTCACGAAGCTCACACGTTTCTCATCTTAACTGACAAGCATTGGATGTAAGAGGACCAGTGCATTGTATCAGTTTCAGAAGCAGATTTGGACTACATATGGTCTGTATGTGTAATAAAGGCCGTTCTTTTGTTCTGGGCACACTCAGATTTCCTGCTGTATTAGAGACGCTAGAAAGCAAGAGCGTGCTTCTTGCTCTAAAGCAGAGTGTGATCCATGGATGAGAACTATGCTGTGTATTTCCCTTCAGAAATGGAGTTAAATCCCAGGCTCTGTGTCTTCCTACAGGCAAGACTTCGTTTCAGGTAAGGGCAGTCACTTTTCTGTTAAATGAACTACATCGTTCACTAAGCTCACAAGTTTCTCATCTTAACAAACAAGCATTGGATGTTAGAGGGTCAGTGCTTTGTATCAGTTTCTGAAGCAGATTTGGACTACATATGGTCCATATGTGTAGGAAACACCGTAATTTTTTTCACAGCACTCTCACGTTTCCTGCTGTCTTAGAGACTTTAGAAAGCAAGAGCGTGCTTCTTGTTCTAAAGCAGAGTGTGATCCATGGATGAGAACTATGCTGTGTGTTTCCCTTCAGAAAGGAGTTAAATCCCAGGCTCTGTGTCTTCCTAAAAGCAAGACTTCGTTTCAGGTAAGGGCAGTCACTTTTCAGCTCAAACGAACTACATCGTTCACGGAGCTCACACGTTTCTCATCTTAACAGACAAGCATTGGATTTTAGAGGACCAGTGCTTTGTATCAGTTTCAGAAGCAGAGTTGGACTAGATATGGTCCGTATGTGTAGGAAACACCGTTCTTTTGTTCTCAGCAAACTCACGTTTCCTGCTGTCTTAGAGACTCTAGAAAGCATGATCGTGCTTCTTGTTCTAAAGCAGAGTGTGATCAATGGATGAGAACACTGCTGTGTGTTTCACTTCAGGAATGGACATAAATCACAGGCTCTGTGTCTTACTACGAGCAAGACTTCGTTTCAGGTAAGGGCAGTCACTTTTCAGTTCAAAGGAACTACATCATTCACAAAGCTCACACGTTTCTCATCTTAACTGACAAGCATTGGATGTTAGAGGAACAGTGCTTTGTATCAGTTTCAGAAGCAGAGTTGGATTAGATATGGTCCGTATGTGTAGGAAACACCGTTCTTTTGTTCTCAGCACTCTCACGTTTCCTGCTGTCTTAGAGACTTTAGAAAGCAAGAGCGTGCTTCTCGCTCTAAAGCAGAGTGTGATCCATGGATGAGAACTATGCTGTGTGTTTCCCTTCAGAAATGGAGTTAAATCCCAGGCTGTGTATTCCTACAGGCAAGACTTCGTTTCAGGTAAGGGCAGTCACTTTTCTGCTCAAACGAACTACATCGTTCACTGAGCTCACACGTTTCTCATCTTAACTGACAAGCATTGGATGTTAGAGGGTCAGTGCTTTGTATCAGTTTCAGAAGCAGATTTGGACTACCTATGGTCCATATGTGTAGGAAACACCGTTCTTTGTTCTGGGCACACTCAGATTTCTTGCTGTATTAGAGACTCTAGAAAGCAAGAGTGTGCTTCTCGCTCTAAAGCAGAGTGTGATCCATGGATGAGAACTATGCTGTGTGTCTTTTTCCTTCAGAAATGGACTTAAATCCCAGGCTTTGTGTCTTACTACAAGCAAGACTTCGTTTCAGGTAAGGGCAGTCACTTTTCAGTTCAAAGGAACTACATCATTCACAGAGCTCACACGTTTTTCATCTTAAGTGACAAGCATTGGATGTTAGAGGACCAGTGCTTTGAATCAGTTTCAGAAGTAGAGTTGGATTAGATATGGTCTGTATGTGTAGGAAACACCGTTCTTTTGTTCTCAGCACACTCACGTTTCCTGCTGTCTTAGAGACTCTAGAAAGCAAGATCGTGCTTCTTGTTCTAAAGGAGAGTGTGATCAATGGATGAGAACACTGATCTGTGTTTCACTTCAGGAATGGAGTTAAATCCCAGGCTCTGAGTCTTCCTACAAGCAAGACTTCGTTTCAGGTAAGGGCAGTCATTATCTGCTCAAACGAACTACATCTTTCACGGAGCTCACACGTTTTTCATCTTAACAGATAAGCATTGGATGTTAGAGGACCAGTGCTTTGTATCAGTTTCAGAAGTAGAGTTGGACTAGATAGGGTCCGTATGTGTAGGAAACACCATTCTTTTTTTCTCAGCACACTCACGTTTCCTGCTGTCTTAGAGACTCTAGAAAGCAAGAGCGTGCTTCTTGCTCTAAAGCAGAGTGTGATCCATTGATGAGAACTATGCTGTGTGTTTCCCTTCAGAAATGGAGGTAAATCCCAGGCTGTGTGTCTTCCTACAGGCAAGACTTCGTTTCAGGTAAGGGCAGTCACTTTTCTGCTCAAACGAACTACATTGTTCACGAAGATCACACGTTTCTCATCTTAACTGACAAGCATTGGATGTAAGAGGACCAGTGCATTGTATCAGTTTCAGAAGCAGATTTGGACTACATATGGTCTGTATGTGTAATAAAGGCCGTTCTTTTGTTCTGGGCACACTCAGATTTCCTGCTGTATTAGAGACGCTAGAAAGCAAGAGCGTGCTTCTTGCTCTAAAGCAGAGTGTGATCCATGGATGAGAACTATGCTGTGTGTTTCCCTTCAGAAATGGAGTTAAATCCCAGGCTCTGTGTCTTCCTACAGGCAAGACTTCGTTTCAGGTAAGGGCAGTCACTTTTCTGTTAAATGAACTACATCGTTCACTAAGCTCACAAGTTTCTCATCTTAACAAAAAAGCATTGGATGTTAGAGGGTCAGTGCTTTGTATCAGTTTCTGAAGCAGATTTGGACTACATATGGTCCATATGTGTAGGAAACACCGTAATTTTTTTCTCAGCACTCTCACGTTTCCTGCTGTCTTAGAGACTTTAGAAAGCAAGAGCGTGCTTCTTGTTCTAAAGCAGAGTGTGATCCATGGATGAGAACTATGCTGTGTGTTTCCCTTCAGAAAGGAGTTAAATCCCAGGCTCTGTGTCTTCCTAAAAGCAAGACTTCGTTTCAGGTAAGGGCAGTCACTTTTCAGCTCAAACGAACTACATCGTTCACGGAGCTCACACGTTTCTCATCTTAACAGACAAGCATTGGATTTTAGAGGACCAGTGCTTTGTATCAGTTTCAGAAGCAGAGTTGGACTAGATATGGTCCGTATGTGTAGGAAACACCGTTCTTTTGTTCTCAGCACACTCACGTTACCTGCTGTCTTAGAGACTCTAGAAAGCAAGATCGTGCTTCTTGTTCTAAAGCAGAGTGTGATCAATGGATGAGAACACTGCTGTGTGTTTCCCTTCAGGAATGGAGTTAAATCCCAGGCTCTGTGTCTTCCTACAAGCAAGACTTCGTTTCAGGTAAGGGCAGTCAGTTATCTGATCAAATGAACTACATCGTTCACAAAGCTCATACGTTTCTCATCTAATTAACAAGCATTGGATGTTTGAGGACCAGTGCTTTGTATCAGTTTCAGAAGTAGAGTTGGACTAGATAGGGTCCGTATGTGTAGGAAACACCATTCTTTTGTTCTCAGCACACTCACGTTTCCTGCTGTCTTAGAGACTCTAGAAAGCAAGAGCGTGCTTCTTGTTCTAAAGCAGAGTGTGATCCATGGATGAGAACTATGCTGTGTGTTTCCCTTCAGAAATGGAGTTAAATCCCAGGATCTGTGTCTTCCTACAGGCAAGACTTCGTTTCAGGTAAGGGCAGTCACTTTTCAGTTCAAAGGAACTACATCATTCACAAAGCTCACACGATTCTCATCTTAACTGACAAGCATTGGATGTTAGAGGACCAGTGCTTTGTATCAGTTTCAGAAGTAGAGTTGGACTAGATAGGGTCCGTATGTGTAGGAAACACCATTCTTTTGTTCTCAGCACACTCAAGTTTCCTGCTGTCTTAGAGACTTTAGAAAGCAAGAGCGTGCTTTTCGCTCTAAAGCAGAGTGTCATCCATGAATGAAAACTATGCTGTGTGTTTCCCTTCAGAAAAGGAGTTAAATCCCATGCTCCATGTCTTCCTACAAGCAAGACTTCGTTTCAGGTAAGGGCAGTCACTTTTCAGCTCAAACGAACTACATCTTTCACGGAGCTCACACGTTTTTCATCTTAACAGATAAGCATTGGATGTTAGAGGACCAGTGCTTTGTATCAGTTTCAGAAGCAGAGTTGCACTAGATAGGGTCCGTATGTGTAGGAAACACCGTTATTTTGTTCTCTGCAAACTCACGTTTCCTGCTGTCTTAGAAACTCTAGAAAGCAAGATCGTGCTTCTTGTTCTAAAGCAGAGTGTGATCAATGGATGAGAACACTGCTATGTGTTTCACTTCAGGAATGGAGTTAAATCCGAGACTCTGAGTCTTCCTACAAGCAAGACTTTGTTTCTGGTAAGGGCAGTCAGTTTTCTGCTCAAAGGAACTACATCGTTCACAAAGCCCACACGTTTCTCATCTATATGACAAGCATTGGATGTTAGAGGACCAGTGCTTTGTATAGGTTTCAGAAGAAGAGTTGGACTAGATAGGGTCTGTATGTATAGGAAACGCCGTACTTTTGTTCTCAGCACACTCACGTTTCCTGCGTCTTATAAACTTTAGAAAGCAAGAGCATGCTTCTCGCTCTAAAGCAGAGTGTGATCCATGGATGAGAACTATGCTGTGTGTTTCCCTTCAGAAAAGGAGTTAAATCCCAGGCTCTGTGTCTTCCTACAAGCAAGACTTCATTTCAGGTAAGGGCAGTCACTTTTCAGCTCAAACGAACTACATCGTTCACGGAGCTCACACGTTTCTCATCTTAACAGACAAGCATTGGATGTTAGAGGACCAGTGCTTTGTATCAGTTTCAGAAGCAGACTTGGACAAGATATGGTCCGTATGTGTAGGAAACACCGTTATTTTGTTCTCTGCAAACTCAGGATTCCTGCTGTCTTAGAAACTCTAGAAAGCAAGATCGTGCTTTTTGTTCTAAAGCAGAGTGTGATCAATGGATGAGAACAATGCTTTGTGTTTCACTTCAGGAATGGAGTTAAATCCCAGACTCTGAGTCTTCCTACAAGCAAGACTTCGATTCAGGTAAGGGCAGTCACTTTTCTGCTCAAACGAACTACATCATTCACGAAGCTCACACGTTTCTCATCTTAACTGACAAGCATTGGATGTTAGAGGGTCTGTGCTTTGTATCAGTTTCAGAAGCAGATTTGGACTACATATGGTCTATATGTGTAGGAAACACCGTTCTTTTGTTCTGGGCACACTCAGATTTCCTGCTGTATTAGAGACTCTAGAAAGCAAGAGCGTGCTTCTTGCTCTAAAGCAGAGTGTGATCCATTGATGAGAACTATGCTGTGTGTTTCCCTTCAGAAATGGAGGTAAATCCCAGGCTGTGTGTCTTCCTAAAGGCAAGACTTCGTTTCAGGTAAGGGCAGTCACTTTTCTGCTCAAACGAACTACATTGTTCACGAAGCTCACACGTTTCTCATCTTAACTGACAAGCATTGGATGTAAGAGGACCAGTGCATTGTATCAGTTTCAGAAGCAGATTTGGACTACATATGGTCTGTATGTGTAATAAAGGCCGTTCTTTTGTTCTAGGCACACTCACATTTCCTGCTGTCTTAGAGACTTTAGAAAGCAAGAGCGTGCTTCTTGCTCTAAAGCAGAGTGTGATCCATGGATGAGAACTATGCTGTGTGTTTCCCTTCAGAAATGGAGTTAAATCCCAGGCTCTGTGTCTTCCTACAGGCAAGACTTCGTTTCAGGTAAGGGCAGTCACTTTTCTGTTAAATGAACTACATCGTTCACTAAGCTCACAAGTTTCTCATCTTAACAAACAAGCATTGGATGTTAGAGGGTCAGTGCTTTGTACCAGTTTCTGAAGCAGATTTGGACTACATATGGTCCATATGTGTAGGAAACACCGTAATTTTTTTCTCAGCACTCTCACGTTTCCTGCTGTCTTAGAGACTTTAGAAAGCAAGAGCGTGCTTCTTGTTCTAAAGCAGAGTGTGATCCATGGATGAGAACTATGCTGTGTGTTTCCCTTCAGAAAGGAGTTAAATCCCAGGCTCTGTGTCTTCCTAAAAGCAAGACTTCATTTCAGGTAAGGGCAGTCACTTTTCAGCTCAAACGAACTACATCGTTCACGGAGCTCACACGTTTCTCATCTTAACAGACAAGCATTGGATTTTAGAGGACCAGTGCTTTGTATCAGTTTCAGAAGAAGAGTTGGACTAGATATGGTCCGTATGTGTAGGAAACACCGTTCTTTTGTTCTCAGCACACTCACGTTACCTGCTGTCTTAGAGACTCTAGAAAGCAAGATCGTGCTTCTTGTTCTAAAGCAGAGTGTGATCAATGGATGAGAACACTGCTGTGTGTTTCCCTTCAGGAATGGAGTTAAATCCCAGGCTCTGTGTCTTCCTACAAGCAAGACTTCATTTCAGGTAAGGGCAGTCAGTTATCTGATCAAATGAACTACATCGTTCACAAAGCTCACACGTTTCTAGTCTTAACTGACAAGCATTGGATGTTAGAGGGTCAGTGCTTTGTATCAGTTTCAGAAGAAGATTTGGACTACATATGGTCCGTATGTGTAATAAAGGCCGTTCTTTTGTTCTGGGCACACTCACGTTTCCTGCTGTCTTAGAGACTTTAGAAAGCAAGAGCGTGCTTCTCACTCTAAAGCAGAGTGTGATCATTGGATGAGAACTATGCTGTGTGTTTCCCTTCAGAAAGAGAGTTAAATCCCAGGCTCTGTATCTTCCTACAGGCAAGACTTCGTTTCAGGTAAGGGCAGTCACTTTTCAGCTCAAACGAACTACATCGTTCACGAAGCTCACACGTTTCTCATCTTAACAGACAAGCATTGGATGTCAGAGTACCAGTGCTTTGTATCAGTTTCAGTAGCAGACTTGGACTAGATATGGTCCGTATGTGTAAGAAACACCGTTCTTTTGTTCTCAGCACACTCACATTTCCTGCTGTCTTAGAGACTCTAGAAAGCAAGAGCGTGCTTCTTGTTCTAAAGCAGAGTGTGATCAATGGATGATTACACTGAAGTGTGTTTTACTTCAGAAATGGAGTTAAATCCCAGGCTGTGTGTCTTCCTACAGACAATTCTTCGTTTCAGGTAAGGGCAGTCACTTTTCTGCTAAAACGAACTACATCGTTCACGAAGCTCACACGTTTCTCATCTTAACGGACAAGCATTGGATGTTAGAGGGTCAGTGCTTTGTATCAGTTTCTGAAGCAGATTTGGACTACATATGGTCCATATGTGTAGGAAACACCGTAATTTTGTTCTGGGCACACTCAGATTTCCTGCTGTATTATAGACTCTAGAAAGCAAGAGTGTGCTTCTCGCTCTAAAGCAGAGTGTGATCCATGGATGAGAACTATGCTATGTGTTTCCCTTCAGAAATGGACTTAAATCCCAGGCTCTGTGTCTTACTACAAGCAAGACTTCGTTTCAGGTAAGGGCTGTCACTTTTCAGTTCAAAGGAACTACATCATTCCCAAAGCTCACACGTTTCTCATCTTAACTGACAAGCATTGGATTTTAGAGGACCAGTGCTTTGTATCAGTTTCAGAAGCAGAGTTGGACTAGATTGGTCTGTATGTGTAGGAAAAACCATTCTTTTTTTCTCAGCACACTCACGTTTCCTGCTGTCTTAGAGACTTTAGAAAGCAAGAGCGTGCTTCTCGCTCTAAAGCAGAGTGTGATCCATGGATGAGAACTATGCTGTGTGTTTCCCTTCAGAAAGGGAGTTAAATCCCAGGCTCAGTGTCTTCCTACAGGCAAGACTTCGTTTTAGGTAAGGGCAGTCACTTTTCAGCTCAAACGAACTACATCGTTCACGAAGCTCACATGTTTCTCATCTTAACAGACAAGCATTGGATGTCAGAGTACCAGTGCTTTGTATCAGTTTCAGAAGCAGAGTTGGACTAGATATGGTCTGTATGTGTAGGAAACACCATTCTTTTGTTCTCAGCAAACTCACGTTTCCTGCTGTCTTAGAGAGTCTAGAAAGCAAGATCGTGCTTCTTGTTCTAAAGCAGAGTGTGATCAATGGATGAGAACACTGCTGTGTGTTTCACTTCAGGAACGGACATAAATCACAGGCTCTGTGTCTTACTACGAGCAAGACTTCGTTTCAGGTAAGGGCAGTCACTTTTCAGTTCAAAGGAACTACATCATTCACAAAGCTCACACGTTTCTCATCTTAACTGACAAGCATTGGATGTTAGAGGAACAGTGCTTTGTATCAGTTTCAGAAGCAGAGTTGGACTAGATATGGTCCGTATGTGTAGGAAACACCGTTCTTTTGTTCTCAGCACTCTCACGTTTCCTGCTGTCTTAGAGACTTTAGAAAGCAAGAGCGTGCTTCTCGCTCTAAAGCAGAGTGTGATCCATGGATGAGAACTATGCTGTGTGTCTTTTTCCTTCAGAAATGGACTTAAATCCCAGGCTTTGTGTCTTCCTACAAGCAAGACTTCGTTTCAGGTAAGGGCAGTCACTTTTCAGTTCAAAGGAACTACATCATTCACAGAGCTCACACGTTTTTCATCTTAAGTGACAAGCATTGGATGTTAGAGGACCAGTGCTTTGAATCAGTTTCAGAAGTAGAGTTGGATTAGATATGGTCTGTATGTGTAGGAAACACCGTTCTTTTGTTCTCAGCACACTCACGTTTCCTGCTGTCTTAGAGACTCTAGAAAGCAAGATCGTGCTTCTTGTTCTAAAGGAGAGTGTGATCAATGGATGAGAACACTGATCTGTGTTTCACTTCAGGAATGGAGTTAAATCCCAGGCTCTGAGTCTTCCTACAAGCAAGACTTCGTTTCAGGTAAGGGCAGTCATTATCTGCTCAAATGAACTACATCGTTCACAAAGCTCACACGTTTCTCATCTTAACTGACAAGCATTGGATGTTAGAGGACCAGTGCTTTGTATCAGTTTCAGAAGAAGAGTTGGACTAGATAGGGCACGTATGTGTAGGAAACAAAGTTCTTTTGTTCTCTGCACACTCACGTTTCCTGCTGTCTTAGAGAATCTAGAAAGCAAGAGCGTGTTTCTCGCTCTAGAGCAGAGTGTGATCCATGGATGAGAACTATGCTGTGTGTTTCCTTCAGAAATGGAGTTAAATCCCTGGCTCTGTGTCTTCCTACAAGCAAGACTTCGTTTCAGGTAAGGGCAGTCACTTTTCAGCTCAAACGAACTACATCGTTCACTGAGCTCACACGTTTCTCATCTTAACAGACAAGCATTGGATGTTAGAGGACCAGTGCTTTGTATCATTTTAAGAAGCAGAGTTTTACTAGATATGGTCCATATGTGTAGAAAACACCGTTCTTTTGTTCTCAGCACACTTACGTTTCCTGCTGTCTTAGAGACTCTAGAAAGCAAGAGCGTGCTTCTTGTACTAAAGCACAGTGTGATCAATGGATGAGAACACTGCTGTGTGTTTCACTTCAGAAATGGAGTTAAATCCCAGGCTCTGAGTCTTCCTACAAGCAAGACTTCATTTCAGGTAAGGGCAGTCAGTTTTCAGCTCAAAAGAACTACATCGTTTACGAAGCTCACGCGTTTCTCATCTTAACAGACAAGCATTGGATGTAAGAGGACCAGTGCATTGTATCAGTTTCAGAAGCAGATTTGGACTACATATGGTCCGTATGTGTATTAAACACCGTTCTTTTGTTCTGGGCACACTCAGATTTCCTGCAGTATTAGAGTCTCTAGAAAGCAAGAGCATGCTTCTTGCTCTAAAGCAGAGTGTGATCCATGGATGAGAACTATGCTGTGTGTTTCCCTTCAGAAATGGAGTTAAATCCCAGGCTCTGTGTCTTCCTACAGGCAAGACTTCGTTTCAGGTAAGGGCAGTCACTTTTCTGTTAAACGAACTACATCGTTCACTAAGCTCACAAGTTTCTCATCTTAACAGACAAGCATTGGATGTTAGAGGACCAGTGCTTTGTATCAGTTTCAGAAGCAGAGTTGGACTATATAATGTCCGTATGTGTAGGAAACACCGTTCTTTTGTTCTGAGCACACTCACGTTTCCTGCTGTCTTAGAGACTCTAGAAAGCAAGAGCGTGCTTCTTGTTCTAAAGCAGGGTGTGATCCATGGATGAGAACTATGCTGTGTGTTTCCCTTCAGAAATGGAGTTAAATCCCAGGCTCTGTGTCTTCCTACAGGCAAGACTTCGTTTCAGGTAAGGGCAGTCACTTTTCAGTTCAAAGGAACTACATCATTCAGAAAGCTCACACGTTTCTCATCTTAACTGACAAGCATTGGATGTTAGAGGACCAGTGCTTTGTATCAGTTTCAGAAGCTTAGTTGGACTAGATATGGTCCATATGTGTAGGAAACACCGTTCTTTTGTTCCCAGCACACTCATGTTTCCTGATGTACTAGAGACTCTAGAAAGCAACAGCGTGTTTCTCGCTCTAAAGCAGAGTGTGATCCATGGGTGAGAACTATGCTGTGTGTTTCCCTTCAGAAATGGAGTTAAATCCCAGGCTCTGTGTCTTCCTACAAGCAAGACTTCGTTTCAGGTAAGGGCAGTCACTTTTCGGCTCAAACGAACTACATCGTTCACGAAGCTTACACGTTTCTCATTTTAAAAGACAAGCATTGGATTTTAGAGGACCATTGCTTTGTATCAGTTTCAGAAGCAGATTTGGACTACATATGGTCTATATGTGTAGGAAACACCGTTCTTTTGTTCTGGGCACACTCAGATTTCCTGCTGTATTAGAGACTCTAGAAAGCAAGAGCGTGCTTCTTGCTCTAAAGCAGAGTGTGATCCATTGATGAGAACTATGCTGTGTGTTTCCCTTCAGAAATGGAGGTAAATCCCAGGCTGTGTGTCTTCCTAAAGGCAAGACTTCGTTTCAGGTAAGGGCAGTCACTTTTCTGCTCAAACGAACTACATTGTTCACGATGCTCACACGTTTCTCATCTTAACTGACAAGCATTGGATGTAAGAGGACCAGTGCATTGTATCAGTTTCAGAAGCAGATTTGGACTACATATGGTCTGTATGTGTAATAAAGGCCGTTCTTTTGTTCTGGGCACACTCACATTTCCTGCTGTCTTAGAGACTTTAGAAAGCAAGAGCGTGCTTCTTGCTCTAAAGCAGAGTGTGATCCATGGATGAGAACTATGCTGTGTGTTTCCCTTCAGAAATGGAGTTAAATCCCAGGCTCTGTGTCTTCCTACAGGCAAGACTTCGTTTCAGGTAAGGGCAGTCACTTTTCTGTTAAATGAACTACATCGTTCACTAAGCTCACAAGTTTCTCATCTTAACAAACAAGCATTGGATGTTAGAGGGTCAGTGCTTTGTACCAGTTTCTGAAGCAGATTTGGACTACATATGGTCCATATGTGTAGGAAACACCGTAATTTTTTTCTCAGCACTCTCACGTTTCCTGCTGTCTTAGAGACTTTAGAAAGCAAGAGCGTGCTTCTTGTTCTAAAGCAGAGTGTGATCCATGGATGAGAACTATGCTGTGTGTTTCCCTTCAGAAAGGAGTTAAATCCCAGGCTCTGTGTCTTCCTAAAAGCAAGACTTCGTTTCAGGTAAGGGCAGTCACTTTTCAGCTCAAACGAACTACATCGTTCACGGAGCTCACACGTTTCTCATCTTAACAGACAAGCATTGGATTTTAGAGGACCAGTGCTTTGTATCAGTTTCAGAAGAAGAGTTGGACTAGATATGGTCCGTATGTGTAGGAAACACCGTTCTTTTGTTCTCAGCACACTCACGTTACCTGCTGTCTTAGAGACTCTAGAAAGCAAGATCGTGCTTCTTGTTCTAAAGCAGAGTGTGATCAATGGATGAGAACACTGCTGTGTGTTTCCCTTCAGGAATGGAGTTAAATCCCAGGCTCTGTGTCTTCCTACAAGCAAGACTTCATTTCAGGTAAGGGCAGTCAGTTATCTGATCAAATGAACTACATCGTTCACAAAGCTCACACGTTTCTAGTCTTAACTGACAAGCATTGGATGTTAGAGGGTCAGTGCTTTGTATCAGTTTCAGAAGAAGATTTGGACTACATATGGTCCGTATGTGTAATAAAGGCCGTTCTTTTGTTCTGGGCACACTCACGTTTCCTGCTGTCTTAGAGACTTTAGAAAGCAAGAGCGTGCTTCTCACTCTAAAGCAGAGTGTGATCATTGGATGAGAACTATGCTGTGTGTTTCCCTTCAGAAAGAGAGTTAAATCCCGGGCTCTGTATCTTCCTACAGGCAAGACTTCGTTTCAGGTAAGGGCAGTCACTTTTCAGCTCAAACGAACTACATCGTTCTCGAAGCTCACACGTTTCTCATCTTAACAGACAAGCATTGGATGTCAGAGTACCAGTGCTTTGTATCAGTTTCAGTAGCAGACTTGGACTAGATATGGTCCGTATGTGTAAGAAACACCGTTCTTTTGTTCTCAGCACACTCACATTTCCTGCTGTCTTAGAGACTCTAGAAAGCAAGAGCGTGCTTCTTGTTCTAAAGCAGAGTGTGATCAATGGATGATTACACTGAAGTGTGTTTTACTTCAGAAATGGAGTTAAATCCCAGGCTGTGTGTCTTCCTACAGACAATTCTTCGTTTCAGGTAAGGGCAGTCACTTTTCTGCTAAAACGAACTACATCGTTCACGAAGCTCACACGTTTCTCATCTTAACGGACAAGCATTGGATGTTAGAGGGTCAGTGCTTTGTATCAGTTTCTGAAGCAGATTTGGACTACATATGGTCCATATGTGTAGGAAACACCGTAATTTTGTTCTGGGCACACTCAGATTTCCTGCTGTATTATAGACTCTAGAAAGCAAGAGTGTGCTTCTCGCTCTAAAGCAGAGTGTGATCCATGGATGAGAACTATGCTATGTGTTTCCCTTCAGAAATGGACTTAAATCCCAGGCTCTGTGTCTTACTACAAGCAAGACTTCGTTTCAGGTAAGGGCTGTCACTTTTCAGTTCAAAGGAACTACATCATTCCCAAAGCTCACACGTTTCTCATCTTAACTGACAAGCATTGGATTTTAGAGGACCAGTGCTTTGTATCAGTTTCAGAAGCAGAGTTGGACTAGATTGGTCTGTATGTGTAGGAAAAACCATTCTTTTTTTCTCAGCACACTCACGTTTCCTGCTGTCTTAGAGACTTTAGAAAGCAAGAGCGTGCTTCTCGCTCTAAAGCAGAGTGTGATCCATGGATGAGAACTATGCTGTGTGTTTCCCTTCAGAAAGGGAGTTAAATCCCAGGCTCAGTGTCTTCCTACAGGCAAGACTTCGTTTTAGGTAAGGGCAGTCACTTTTCAGCTCAAACGAACTACATCGTTCACGAAGCTCACATGTTTCTCATCTTAACAGACAAGCATTGGATGTCAGAGTACCAGTGCTTTGTATCAGTTTCAGAAGCAGAGTTGGACTAGATATGGTCTGTATGTGTAGGAAACACCATTCTTTTGTTCTCAGCAAACTCACGTTTCCTGCTGTCTTAGAGAGTCTAGAAAGCAAGATCGTGCTTCTTGTTCTAAAGCAGAGTGTGATCAATGGATGAGAACACTGCTGTGTGTTTCACTTCAGGAACGGACATAAATCACAGGCTCTGTGTCTTACTACGAGCAAGACTTCGTTTCAGGTAAGGGCAGTCACTTTTCAGTTCAAAGGAACTACATCATTCACAAAGCTCACACGTTTCTCATCTTAACTGACAAGCATTGGATGTTAGAGGAACAGTGCTTTGTATCAGTTTCAGAAGCAGAGTTGGACTAGATATGGTCCGTATGTGTAGGAAACACCGTTCTTTTGTTCTCAGCACTCTCACGTTTCCTGCTGTCTTAGAGACTTTAGAAAGCAAGAGCGTGCTTCTCGCTCTAAAGCAGAGTGTGATCCATGGATGAGAACTATGCTGTGTGTTTCCCTTCAGAAATGGAGTTAAATCCCAGGCTGTGTATTCCTACAGGCAAGACTTCGTTTCAGGTAAGGGCAGTCACTTTTCTGCTCAAACGAACTACATCGTTCACTGAGCTCACACGTTTCTCATCTTAACTGACAAGCATTGGATGTTAGAGGGTCAGTGCTTTGTATCAGTTTCAGAAGCAGATTTGGACTGCCTATGGTCCATATGTGTAGGAAACACCGTTCTTTGTTCTGGGCACACTCAGATTTCTTGCTGTATTAGAGACTCTAGAAAGCAAGAGTGTGCTTCTCGCTCTAAAGCAGAGTGTGATCCATGGATGAGAACTATGCTGTGTGTCTTTTTCCTTCAGAAATGGACTTAAATCCCAGGCTTTGTGTCTTCCTACAAGCAAGACTTCGTTTCAGGTAAGGGCAGTCACTTTTCAGTTCAAAGGAACTACATCATTCACAGAGCTCACACGTTTTTCATCTTAAGTGACAAGCATTGGATGTTAGAGGACCAGTGCTTTGAATCAGTTTCAGAAGTAGAGTTGGATTAGATATGGTCTGTATGTGTAGGAAACACCGTTCTTTTGTTCTCAGCACACTCACGTTTCCTGCTGTCTTAGAGACTCTAGAAAGCAAGATCGTGCTTCTTGTTCTAAAGGAGAGTGTGATCAATGGATGAGAACACTGATCTGTGTTTCACTTCAGGAATGGAGTTAAATCCCAGGCTCTGAGTCTTCCTACAAGCAAGACTTCGTTTCAGGTAAGGGCAGTCATTATCTGCTCAAATGAACTACATCGTTCACAAAGCTCACACGTTTCTCATCTTAACTGACAAGCATTGGATGTTAGAGGACCAGTGCTTTGTATCAGTTTCAGAAGAAGAGTTGGACTAGATAGGGCACGTATGTGTAGGAAACAAAGTTCTTTTGTTCTCTGCACACTCACGTTTCCTGCTGTCTTAGAGAATCTAGAAAGCAAGAGCGTGTTTCTCGCTCTAGAGCAGAGTGTGATCCATGGATGAGAACTATGCTGTGTGTTTCCTTCAGAAATGGAGTTAAATCCCTGGCTCTGTGTCTTCCTACAAGCAAGACTTCGTTTCAGGTAAGGGCAGTCACTTTTCAGCTCAAACGAACTACATCGTTCACTGAGCTCACACGTTTCTCATCTTAACAGACAAGCATTGGATGTTAGAGGACCAGTGCTTTGTATCATTTTAAGAAGCAGAGTTTTACTAGATATGGTCCATATGTGTAGAAAACACCGTTCTTTTGTTCTCAGCACACTTACGTTTCCTGCTGTCTTAGAGACTCTAGAAAGCAAGAGCGTGCTTCTTGTACTAAAGCACAGTGTGATCAATGGATGAGAACACTGCTGTGTGTTTCACTTCAGAAATGGAGTTAAATCCCAGGCTCTGAGTCTTCCTACAAGCAAGACTTCGTTTCAGGTAAGGGCAGTCAGTTTTCAGCTCAAAAGAACTACATCGTTTACAAAGCTCACGCGTTTCTCATCTTAACAGACAAGCATTGGATGTAAGAGGACCAGTGCATTGTATCAGTTTCAGAAGCAGATTTGGACTACATATGGTCCGTATGTGTATTAAACACCGTTCTTTTGTTCTGGGCACACTCAGATTTCCTGCAGTATTAGAGTCTCTAGAAAGCAAGAGCATGCTTCTTGCTCTAAAGCAGAGTGTGATCCATGGATGAGAACTATGCTGTGTGTTTCCCTTCAGAAATGGAGTTAAATCCCAGGCTCTGTGTCTTCCTACAGGCAAGACTTCGTTTCAGGTAAGGGCAGTCACTTTTCTGTTAAACGAACTACATCGTTCACTAAGCTCACAAGTTTCTCATCTTAACAGACAAGCATTGGATGTTAGAGGACCAGTGCTTTGTATCAGTTTCAGAAGCAGAGTTGGACTATATAATGTCCGTATGTGTAGGAAACACCGTTCTTTTGTTCTGAGCACACTCACGTTTCCTGCTGTCTTAGAGACTCTAGAAAGCAAGAGCGTGCTTCTTGTTCTAAAGCAGGGTGTGATCCATGGATGAGAACTATGCTGTGTGTTTCCCTTCAGAAATGGAGTTAAATCCCAGGCTCTGTGTCTTCCTACAGGCAAGACTTCGTTTCAGGTAAGGGCAGTCACTTTTCAGTTCAAAGGAACTACATCATTCAGAAAGCTCACACGTTTCTCATCTTAACTGACAAGCATTGGATGTTAGAGGACCAGTGCTTTGTATCAGTTTCAGAAGCTTAGTTGGACTAGATATGGTCCATATGTGTAGGAAACACCGTTCTTTTGTTCCCAGCACACTCATGTTTCCTGATGTACTAGAGACTCTAGAAAGCAACAGCGTGTTTCTCGCTCTAAAGCAGAGTGTGATCCATGGGTGAGAACTATGCTGTGTGTTTCCCTTCAGAAATGGAGTTAAATCCCAGGCTCTGTGTCTTCCTACAAGCAAGACTTCGTTTCAGGTAAGGGCAGTCACTTTTCGGCTCAAACGAACTACATCGTTCACGAAGCTTACACGTTTCTCATTTTAAAAGACAAGCATTGGATTTTAGAGGACCATTGCTTTGTATCAGTTTCAGAAGCAGATTTGGACTATATAGGGTCTGTATGTGTAGGAAACACCGTTCTTTTGTTCTGGGCACACTCATATTTCCTGGTGTATTAGAGACTCTAGAAAGCAAGAGCGTGCTTCTTGCTCTAAAGCAGAGTGCGATCCATGGATGAGAACTATGCTGTGTGTTTCCCTTCAGAAATGGAGTTAAATCCCAGGCTGTGTGTCTTCCTACAGACAATTCTTCGTTTCAGGTAAAGGCAGTCACTTTTCTGCTCAAACGAACTACATCGTTCACGAAGCTCACACGTTTCTCATCTTAACGGACAAGCATTGGATGTTAGAGGGTCAGTGCTTTTTATAAGTTTCTGAAGCAGATTTGGACTACATATGGTCCATATGTGTAGGAAACACCGTAATTTTGTTCTGGGCACACTCAGTTTTCCTGCTGTATTAGAGACTCTAGAAAGCAAGAGTGTGCTTCTCGCTCTAAAGCAGAGTGTGATCCATGGATGAGAACTATGCTATGTGTTTCACTTCAGAAATGGACTTAAATCCCAGGCTCTGTGTCTTACTACAAGCAAGACTTCGTTTCAGGCAAGGGCTGTCACTTTTCAGTTCAAAGGAACTACATCATTCCCAAAGCTCACACGTTTCTCATCTTAACTGACAAGCATTGGATTTTAGAGGACCAGTGCTTTGTATCAGTTTCAGAAGCAGAGTTGGACTAGATTGGTCTGTATGTGTAGGAAAAACCATTCTTTTTTTCCCAGCACACTCACGTTTCCTGCTGTCTTAGAGACTTTAGAAAGCAAGAGCGTGCTTCTCGCTCTAAAGCAGAGTGTGATCCATGGATGAGAACTATGCTGTGTGTTTCCCTTCAGAAAGGGAGTTAAATCCCAGGCTCTGTGTCTTCCTACAGGCAAGACTTCGTTTCAGGTAAGGGCAGTCACTATTCAGCTCAAACGAACTACATCGTTCACGAAGCTCACATGTTTCTCATCTTAACAGACAAGCATTGGATGTCACAGTACCAGTGCTTTGTATCAGTTTCAGAAGCAGAGTTGGACTAGATATGGTCCATATGTGTAGGAAACACCGTTCATTTGTTCTCAGCACACTCACATTTCCTGCTGTCTTAGAGACTCTAGAAAGCAAGAGCGTGCTTCTTGTTCTAAAGCAGAGTGTGATCAATGGATGAATACACTGAAGTGTGTTTTACTTCAGAAATGGAGTTAAATCCCAGGCTCTGAGTCTTCCTACAAGCAAGACTTCGTTTCAGGTAAGGGCTGTCACTTTTCTGCTCAAACGAACTACATCGTTCACAGAGCTCACACGTTTCTCATCTTAACTGACAAGCATTGGATGTTAGAGGGTCAGTGCTTTGTATCAGTTTCAGAAGCAGATTTGGACTACATATGGTCCATATGTGTAGGAAACACCGTTCTTTTGTTCTGGGCACACTCATATTTCCTGCTGTATTAGAGACTCTAGAAAGCAAGAGCGTGCTTCTTGCTCTAAAGCAGAGTGTGATCCATGGATGAGAACTATGCTCTGTGTTTCCCTTCAGAAATGGAGTTAAATCCCAGGCTCTGTGTCTTCCTAAAAGCAAGACTTCGTTTCAGGTAAGGGCAGTCACTTTTCAGCTCAAACGAACTACATCATTCTTGGAGATCACACGTTTCTCATCTTAACAGACAAGCATTGGATGTTAGAGGACCAGTGCTTTGTATCAGTTTCAGAAGCAGAGTTGGACTAGATATGGTCTGTATGTGTAGGAAACACCATTCTTTTCTTCTCAGCAAACTCACGTTTCCTGCTGTCTTAGAGAGTCTAGAAAGCAAGATCATGCTTCTTGTTCTAAAGCAGAGTGTGATCAATGAATGAGAACACTGCTGTGTGTTTCACTACAGGAATGGACATAAATCCCAGGCTCTGTGTCTTACTACTAGCAAGACTTCGTTTCAGGTAAGGGCAGTCACTTTTCAGTTCAAAGGAACTACATCATTCACAAAGCTCACACGTTTCTCATCTTAACTGACAAGCATTGGATGTTAGAGGAACAGTGCTTTGTATCAGTTTCAGAAGCAGAGTTGGATTAGATATGGTCCGTATGTGTAGGAAACACCGTTCTTTTGTTCTCAGCACTCTCACGTTTCCTGCTGTCTTAGAGACTTTAGAAAGCAAGAGCGTGCTTCTCGCTCTAAAGCAGAGTGTGATCCATGGATGAGAACTATGCTGTGTGTTTCCCTTCAGAAATGGAGTTAAATCCCAGGCTGTGTATTCCTACAGGCAAGACTTCATTTCAGGTAAGGGCAGTCACTTTTCTGCTCAAACGAACTACATCGTTCACTGAGCTCACACGTTTCTCATCTTAACTGACAAGCATTGGATGTTAGAGGGTCAGTGCTTTGTATCAGTTTCAGAAGCAGATTTGGACTACCTATGGTCCATATGTGTAGGAAACACCGTTCTTTGTTCTGGGCACACTCAGATTTCCTGCTGTATTAGAGACTCTAGAAAGCAAGAGTGTGCTTCTCGCTCTAAAGCAGAGTGTGATCCATGGATGAGAACTATGCTGTGTGTTTCCCTTTAGAAATGGAGTTAAATCCCAGGCTGTGTGTCTTCCTACAGACAATTCTTCGTTTCAGGTAAGGGCAGTCACTTTTCTCCTCAAACGAACTACATCGTTCACGAAGCTCACACGTTTCTCATCTTAACAGACAAGCATTGGATGTTAGAGGGTCAGTGCTTTGTATAAGTTTCAGAAGCAGATTTGGACTACATATGGTCCATATGTGTAGGAAACACTGTAATTTTGTTCTGGGCACACTCAGATTTCCTGCTGTATTAGAGACTCTAGGAAGCAAGAGTGTGCTTCTCGCTCTAAAGCAGAGTGTGATCCATGCATGAGAACTATGCTATGTGTTTCCCTTCAGAAATGGAGTTAAATTCCAGGCTCTGTGTCTTCCTAAAAGCAAGACTTCGTTTCAGGTAAGGGCAGGCACTTTTCAGCTCAAATGAACTACATCATTCTTGGAGATCACACGTTTCTCATCTTAACAGACAAGCATTGGATGTTAGAGGACCAGTGCTTTGTATCAGTTTCAGAAGCAGAGTTGGACTAGATATGGTCTGTATGTGTAGGAAACACCATTCTTTTGTTCTCAGCAAACTCACGTTTCCTGCTGTCTTAGAGACTCTAGAAAGCAAGAGTGTGCTTCTCGCTCTAAAGCAGAGTGTGATCCATGGATGAGAACTATGCTGTGTGTCTTTTTCCTTCAGAAATGGACTTACATCCCAGGCTTTGTGTCTTACTACAAGCAAGACTTCGTTTCAGGTAAGGGCAGTCACTTTTCAGTTCAAAGGAACTACATCATTCACAGAGCTCACACGTTTCTCATCTTAAGTGACAAGCATTGGATGTGAGAGGACCAGTGCTTTGAATCAGTTTCAGAAGCAGAGTTGGACTAGACATGGTCTGTATGTGTAGGAAACACCGTTCTTTTGTTCTCAGCACACTCACGTTTCCTGCTGTCTTAGAGACTCTAGAAAGCAAGAGCGTGCTTCTTGTTCTAAAGGAGAGTGTGATCAATGGATGAGAACACTGATCTGTGTTTCACTTCAGAAATGGAGTTAAATCCCTGGCTCTGTGTCTTCCTACAAGCAAGACTTCGTTTCAGGTAAGGGCAGTCACTTTTCGGCTCAAACGAACTACATCTTTCACGAAGCTTACACGTTTCTCATGTTAAAAGACAAGCATTGGATTTTAGAGGACCATTGCTTTGTATCAGTTTCAGAAGCAGATTTGGACTATATATGGTCTGTATGTGTAGGAAACACCGTTCTTTTGTTCTGGGCACACTCAGATTACCTGCTGTATTAGAGACTCTAGAAAGAAAGAGTGTGCTTCTCGCTCTAAAGCAGAGTGTGATCCATGGATGAGAACTATGCTGTGTGTTTCCCTTCAGAAATGGAGTTAAATCCCAGGCTCTGTGTCTTACTACAAGCAAGACTTCGTTTCAGGTAAGGGCAGTCACTTTTCAGTTCAAAGGAACTACATCATTCCCAAAGCTCACACGTTTCTCATCTTAACTGACAAGCATTGGAATTTTTAGGACCAGTGCTTTGTATCAGTTTCAGAAGCAGAGTTGGACTAGATATGGTCCGTATGTGTAGGAAAAACCATTCTTTTTTTCTCAGCACACTCACGTTTCCTGCTGTCTTAGAGACTTTAGAAAGCAAGAGCGTGCTTCTCGCTCTAAAGCAGAGTGTGATCCATGGATGAGAACTATGCTGTGTGATTCCCTTCCGAAATGGAGTTAAATCCCAGGCTCTGTGTCTTCCTACAGGCAAGACTTCGTTTCAGGTAAGGGCAGTCACTTTTCAGTTCAAAGGAACTACATCGTTCAAGAAGCTCACACGTATCTCATCTTAACATACAAGCATTGGATGTCAGAGTACCAGTGCTTTGTATCAGTTTCAGAAGCAGAGTTGGACTAGATATGGTACGTATGTGTAGGAAACACCGTTCTTTTGTTCTTAACACACTCACATTTCCTGATGTCTTAGAGACTCTAGAAAGCAAGAGCGTGCTTCTTGTTCTAAAGCAGAGTGTGATCAATGGATGATTACACTGAAGTGTGTTTTACTTCAGAAATGGAGTTAAATCCCAGGCTCTGAGTCGTCCTATAAGCAAGACTTCGTTTCAGATAAGGGCTGTCACTTTTCTGCTCAAACGAACTACATCGTTCACGAAGCTCACAAGTTTCTCATCTTAACAGACAAGCATTGGATGTTAGAGGACCAGTGCTTTGTATCAGTTTCAGAAGCAGAGTTGGACTATATAATGTCCGTATGTGTAGGAAACACCGTTCTTTTGTTCTGAGCACACTCACGTTTCCTGCTGTCTTAGAGACTCTAGAAAGCAAGAGCGTGCTTCTTGTTCTAAAGCAGGGTGTGATCCATGGATGAGAACTATGCTGTGTGTTTCCCTTCAGAAATGGAGTTAAATCCCAGGCTCTGTGTCTTCCTACAGGCAAGACTTCGTTTCAGGTAAGGGCAGTCACTTTTCAGTTCAAAGGAACTACATCATTCAGAAAGCTCACACGTTTCTCATCTTAACTGACAAGCATTGGATGTTAGAGGACCAGTGCTTTGTATCAGTTTCAGAAGCTTAGTTGGACTAGATATGGTCCATATGTGTAGGAAACACCGTTCTTTTGTTCCCAGCACACTCATGTTTCCTGATGTACTAGAGACTCTAGAAAGCAACAGCGTGTTTCTCGCTCTAAAGCAGAGTGTGATCCATGGGTGAGAACTATGCTGTGTGTTTCCCTTCAGAAATGGAGTTAAATCCCAGGCTCTGTGTCTTCCTACAAGCAAGACTTCGTTTCAGGTAAGGGCAGTCACTTTTCGGCTCAAACGAACTACATCGTTCACGAAGCTTACACGTTTCTCATTTTAAAAGACAAGCATTGGATTTTAGAGGACCATTGCTTTGTATCAGTTTCAGAAGCAGATTTGGACTATATAGGGTCTGTATGTGTAGGAAACACCGTTCTTTTGTTCTGGGCACACTCATATTTCCTGGTGTATTAGAGACTCTAGAAAGCAAGAGCGTGCTTCTTGCTCTAAAGCAGAGTGCGATCCATGGATGAGAACTATGCTGTGTGTTTCCCTTCAGAAATGGAGTTAAATCCCAGGCTGTGTGTCTTCCTACAGACAATTCTTCGTTTCAGGTAAAGGCAGTCACTTTTCTGCTCAAACGAACTACATCGTTCACGAAGCTCACACGTTTCTCATCTTAACGGACAAGCATTGGATGTTAGAGGGTCAGTGCTTTGTATAAGTTTCTGAAGCAGATTTGGACTACATATGGTCCATATGTGTAGGAAACACCGTAATTTTGTTCTGGGCACACTCAGATTTCCTGCTGTATTAGAGACTCTAGAAAGCAAGAGTGTGCTTCTCGCTCTAAAGCAGAGTGTGATCCATGGATGAGAACTATGCTATGTGTTTCACTTCAGAAATGGACTTAAATCCCAGGCTCTGTGTCTTACTACAAGCAAGACTTCGTTTCAGGCAAGGGCTGTCACTTTTCAGTTCAAAGGAACTACATCATTCCCAAAGCTCACACGTTTCTCATCTTAACTGACAAGCATTGGATTTTAGAGGACCAGTGCTTTGTATCAGTTTCAGAAGCAGAGTTGGACTAGATTGGTCTGTATGTGTAGGAAAAACCATTCTTTTTTTCCCAGCACACTCACGTTTCCTGCTGTCTTAGAGACTTTAGAAAGCAAGAGCGTGCTTCTCGCTCTAAAGCAGAGTGTGATCCATGGATGAGAACTATGCTGTGTGTTTCCCTTCAGAAAGGGAGTTAAATCCCAGGCTCTGTGTCTTCCTACAGGCAAGACTTCGTTTCAGGTAAGGGCAGTCACTATTCAGCTCAAACGAACTACATCGTTCACGAAGCTCACATGTTTCTCATCTTAACAGACAAGCATTGGATGTCACAGTACCAGTGCTTTGTATCAGTTTCAGAAGCAGAGTTGGACTAGATATGGTCCGTATGTGTAGGAAACACCGTTCATTTGTTCTCAGCACACTCACATTTCCTGCTGTCTTAGAGACTCTAGAAAGCAAGAGC
This sequence comes from Onychomys leucogaster, assembly GCA_949786385.1. Taxonomy (NCBI): domain Eukaryota; kingdom Metazoa; phylum Chordata; class Mammalia; order Rodentia; family Cricetidae; genus Onychomys; species Onychomys leucogaster. The sequence goes on along the minus strand of CATKUP010000038.1, from coordinate 539,659 downwards.
GTGCTTCTTGTTCTAAAGCAGAGTGTGATCAATGGATGAATACACTGAAGTGTGTTTTACTTCAGAAATGGAGTTAAATCCCAGGCTCTGAGTCTTCCTACAAGCAAGACTTCGTTTCAGGTAAGGGCTGTCACTTTTCTGCTCAAACGAACTACATCGTTCACAGAGCTCACACGTTTCTCATCTTAACTGACAAGCATTGGATGTTAGAGGGTCAGTGCTTTGTATCAGTTTCAGAAGCAGATTTGGACTACATATGGTCCATATGTGTAGGAAACACCGTTCTTTTGTTCTGGGCACACTCATATTTCCTGCTGTATTAGAGACTCTAGAAAGCAAGAGCGTGCTTCTTGCTCTAAAGCAGAGTGTGATCCATGGATGAGAACTATGCTCTGTGTTTCCCTTCAGAAATGGAGTTAAATCCCAGGCTCTGTGTCTTCCTAAAAGCAAGACTTCGTTTCAGGTAAGGGCAGTCACTTTTCAGCTCAAATGAACTACATCATTCTTGGAGATCACACGTTTCTCATCTTAACAGACAAGCATTGGATGTTAGAGGACCAGTGCTTTGTATCAGTTTCAGAAGCAGAGTTGGACTAGATATGGTCTGTATGTGTAGGAAACACCATTCTTTTCTTCTCAGCAAACTCACGTTTCCTGCTGTCTTAGAGAGTCTAGAAAGCAAGATCATGCTTCTTGTTCTAAAGCAGAGTGTGATCAATGAATGAGAACACTGCTGTGTGTTTCACTACAGGAATGGACATAAATCCCAGGCTCTGTGTCTTACTACTAGCAAGACTTCGTTTCAGGTAAGGGCAGTCACTTTTCAGTTCAAAGGAACTACATCATTCACAAAGCTCACACGTTTCTCATCTTAACTGACAAGCATTGGATGTTAGAGGAACAGTGCTTTGTATCAGTTTCAGAAGCAGAGTTGGATTAGATATGGTCCATATGTGTAGGAAACACCGTTCTTTTGTTCTCAGCACTCTCACGTTTCCTGCTGTCTTAGAGACTTTAGAAAGCAAGAGCGTGCTTCTCGCTCTAAAGCAGAGTGTGATCCATGGATGAGAACTATGCTGTGTGTTTCCCTTCAGAAATGGAGTTAAATCCCAGGCTGTGTATTCCTACAGGCAAGACTTCATTTCAGGTAAGGGCAGTCACTTTTCTGCTCAAACGAACTACATCGTTCACTGAGCTCACACGTTTCTCATCTTAACTGACAAGCATTGGATGTTAGAGGGTCAGTGCTTTGTATCAGTTTCAGAAGCAGATTTGGACTACCTATGGTCCATATGTGTAGGAAACACCGTTCTTTGTTCTGGGCACACTCAGATTTCCTGCTGTATTAGAGACTCTAGAAAGCAAGAGTGTGCTTCTCGCTCTAAAGCAGAGTGTGATCCATGGATGAGAACTATGCTGTGTGTTTCCCTTTAGAAATGGAGTTAAATCCCAGGCTGTGTGTCTTCCTACAGACAATTCTTCGTTTCAGGTAAGGGCAGTCACTTTTCTCCTCAAACGAACTACATCGTTCACGAAGCTCACACGTTTCTCATCTTAACAGACAAGCATTGGATGTTAGAGGGTCAGTGCTTTGTATAAGTTTCAGAAGCAGATTTGGACTACATATGGTCCATATGTGTAGGAAACACTGTAATTTTGTTCTGGGCACACTCAGATTTCCTGCTGTATTAGAGACTCTAGGAAGCAAGAGTGTGCTTCTCGCTCTAAAGCAGAGTGTGATCCATGCATGAGAACTATGCTATGTGTTTCCCTTCAGAAATGGAGTTAAATTCCAGGCTCTGTGTCTTCCTAAAAGCAAGACTTCGTTTCAGGTAAGGGCAGGCACTTTTCAGCTCAAATGAACTACATCATTCTTGGAGATCACACGTTTCTCATCTTAACAGACAAGCATTGGATGTTAGAGGACCAGTGCTTTGTATCAGTTTCAGAAGCAGAGTTGGACTAGATATGGTCTGTATGTGTAGGAAACACCATTCTTTTGTTCTCAGCAAACTCACGTTTCCTGCTGTCTTAGAGACTCTAGAAAGCAAGAGTGTGCTTCTCGCTCTAAAGCAGAGTGTGATCCATGGATGAGAACTATGCTGTGTGTCTTTTTCCTTCAGAAATGGACTTACATCCCAGGCTTTGTGTCTTACTACAAGCAAGACTTCGTTTCAGGTAAGGGCAGTCACTTTTCAGTTCAAAGGAACTACATCATTCACAGAGCTCACACGTTTCTCATCTTAAGTGACAAGCATTGGATGTGAGAGGACCAGTGCTTTGAATCAGTTTCAGAAGCAGAGTTGGACTAGACATGGTCTGTATGTGTAGGAAACACCGTTCTTTTGTTCTCAGCACACTCACGTTTCCTGCTGTCTTAGAGAATCTAGAAAGCAAGAGCGTGCTTCTTGTTCTAAAGGAGAGTGTGATCAATGGATGAGAACACTGATCTGTGTTTCACTTCAGGAATGGAGTTAAATCCCAGGCTCTGAGTCTTCCTACAAGCAAGACTTCGTTTCAGGTAAGGGCACTCATTATCTGCTCAAAAGAACTACATCGTTCACAAAGCTCACACGTTTCTCATCTTAACTGACAAGCATTAGATGTTAGAGGACCAGTGCTTTGTATCAGTTTCAGAAGAAGAGTTGGAATAGATAGGGCACGTATGTGTAGGAAACACCGTTCTTTTGTTCTCAGCACACTCACGTTTCCTGCTGTCTTAGAGAATCTAGAAAGCAAGAGCGTGTTTCTCGCTCTAGAGCAGAGTGTGATCCATGGATGAGAACTATGCTGTGTGTTTCCTTCAGAAATGGAGTTAAATCCCTGGCTCTGTGTCTTCCTACAAGCAAGACTTCGTTTCAGGTAAGGGCAGTCACTTTTCGGCTCAAACGAACTACATCTTTCACGAAGCTTACACGTTTCTCATGTTAAAAGACAAGCATTGGATTTTAGAGGACCATTGCTTTGTATCAGTTTCAGAAGCAGATTTGGACTATATATGGTCTTTATGTGTAGGAAACACCGTTCTTTTGTTCTGGGCACACTCAGATTACCTGCTGTATTAGAGACTCTAGAAAGAAAGAGTGTGCTTCTCGCTCTAAAGCAGAGTGTGATCCATGGATGAGAACTATGCTGTGTGTTTCCCTTCAGAAATGGAGTTAAATCCCAGGCTCTGTGTCTTACTACAAGCAAGACTTCGTTTCAGGTAAGGGCAGTCACTTTTCAGTTCAAAGGAACTACATCATTCCCAAAGCTCACACGTTTCTCATCTTAACTGACAAGCATTGGAATTTTTAGGACCAGTGCTTTGTATCAGTTTCAGAAGCAGAGTTGGACTAGATATGGTCCGTATGTGTAGGAAAAACCATTCTTTTTTTCTCAGCACACTCACGTTTCCTGCTGTCTTAGAGACTTTAGAAAGCAAGAGCGTGCTTCTCGCTCTAAAGCAGAGTGTGATCCATGGATGAGAACTATGCTGTGTGATTCCCTTCCGAAATGGAGTTAAATCCCAGGCTCTGTGTCTTCCTACAGGCAAGACTTCGTTTCAGGTAAGGGCAGTCACTTTTCAGCTCAAATGAACTACATCGTTCAAGAAGCTCACACGTATCTCATCTTAACATACAAGCATTGGATGTCAGAGTACCAGTGCTTTGTATCAGTTTCAGAAGCAGAGTTGGACTAGATATGGTACGTATGTGTAGGAAACACCGTTCTTTTGTTCTTAACACACTCACATTTCCTGATGTCTTAGAGACTCTAGAAAGCAAGAGCGTGCTTCTTGTTCTAAAGCAGAGTGTGATCAATGGATGATTACACTGAAGTGTGTTTTACTTCAGAAATGGAGTTAAATCCCAGGCTCTGAGTCGTCCTATAAGCAAGACTTCGTTTCAGATAAGGGCTGTCACTTTTCTGCTCAAACGAACTACATCGTTCACGAAGCTCACATGTTTCTCATCTTAACAGACAAGCATTGGATGTTAGAGTACCAGTGCTTTGTATCAGTTTCAGAAGCAGAGTTGGACTAGATATGGTCCGTATGTGTAGGAAACACCGTTCATTTGTTCTCAGCACACTCACATTTCCTGCTGTCTTAGAGACTCTAGAAAGCAAGAGCGTGCTTCTTGTTCTAAAGCAGAGTGTGATCAATGGATGATTACACTGAAGTGTGTTTTACTTCAGAAATGGAGTTAAATCCCAGGCTCTGAGTCTTCCTACAAGCGAGACTTCGTTTCTGGTAAGGGCTGTCACTTTTCTGATCAAACGAACTACATCGTTCACGAAGCTCACACGTTTCTCATCTTAACTGACAAGCATTGGATGTTAGAGGGTCAGTGCTTTGTATCAGTTTCAGAAGCAGATTTGGACTACATATGGTCCATATGTGTAGGAAACACCGTTCTTTTGTTCCCAGCACACTCATGTTTCCTGATGTACTAGAGACTCTAGAAAGCAAGAGCGTGTTTCTCGCTCTAAAGCAGAGTGTGATCCATGTATGAGAACTATGCTGTGTGTTTCCCTTCAGAAATGGAGTTAAATCCCAGGCTGTGGGTCTTCCTACAGGCAAGACTTCGTTTCAGGTAAGGGCAGTCACTTTTCTGCTCAAACGAACTACATCGTTCATGGAGCTCACACGTTTCTCATGTCAACAGACAACCATTGGTTGTTAGAGGACCAGTGCTTTGTATCAGTTTCAGAAGCAGAGTTGGACTAGATATGGTCCGTATGTGTAGGACACAGTTCTTTTTTTCTCAGCACACTCACGTTTCCTGCTGTCTTAGAGACTTTAGAAAGCAAGAGCGTGCTTCTCGCTCTAAAGCAGAGTGTGATCCATGGATGAGAACTAGGCTGTGTGATTCCCTTCCGAAATGGAGTTAAATCCCAGGCTCTGTGTCTTCCTAAAAGCAAGACTTCGTTTCAGGTAAGGGCAGGCACTTTTCAGCTCAAACGAACTACATCATTCTTGGAGATCACACGTTTCTCATCTTAACAGACAAGCATTGGATGTTAGAGGACCAGTGCTTTGTATCAGTTTCAGAAGCAGAGTTGGACTAGATATGGTCTGTATGTGTAGGAAACACCATTCTTTTGTTCTCAGCAAACTCACGTTTCCTGCTGTCTTAGAGACTCTAGAAAGCAAGAGTGTGCTTCTCGCTCTAAAGCAGAGTGTGATCCATGGATGAGAACTATGCTGTGTGTCTTTTTCCTTCAGAAATGGACTTACATCCCAGGCTTTGTGTCTTACTACAAGCAAGACTTCGTTTCAGGTAAGGGCAGTCACTTTTCAGTTCAAAGGAACTACATCATTCACAGAGCTCACACGTTTCTCATCTTAAGTGACAAGCATTGGATGTGAGAGGACCAGTGCTTTGAATCAGTTTCAGAAGCAGAGTTGGACTAGACATGGTCTGTATGTGTAGGAAACACCGTTCTTTTGTTCTCAGCACACTCACGTTTCCTGCTGTCTTAGAGACTCTAGAAAGCAAGAGCGTGCTTCTTGTTCTAAAGCAGATTGTGATCAATGCATGATTACACTGAAGTGTGTTTTACTTCAGAAATGGATTTAAATCCCATGCTCTGAGTCTTCCTACATGCAAGACTTCATTTCAGGTAAGGGCTGTCACTTTTCTGCTCAAACGAACTACACTGTTCACGAAGCTCACACGTTTCTCATCTTAACTGACAAGCATTGGATGTTAGAGGGTCAGTGCTTTGTATCAATTTCAAAAGCAGATTTGGACTACATATGGTCCATATGTGTAGGAAACACCGTTCTTTTGTTCTGGGCACACTCAGATTTCCTGCTGTATTAGAGACTCTAGAAAGCAAGAGCGTGCTTCTTGCTCTAAAGCAGAGTGTGATCCATGGATGAGAACTATGCTGTGTGTTTCCCTTTAGAAATGGAGTTAAATCCCAGGCTGTGTGTCTTCCTACAGACAATTCTTCGTTTCAGGTAAGGGCAGTCACTTTTCTCCTCAAACGAACTACATCGTTCACGAAGCTCACACGTTTCTCATCTTAACAGACAAGCATTGGATGTTAGAGGACCAGTTCTTTGTATCAGTTTCAGAAGCAGAGTTGGACTAGATATGGTCCGTATGTGTAGGAAAAACCATTCTTTTTTTCTCAGCACACTCACGTTTCCTGCTGTCTTAGAGACTTTAGAAAGCAAGAGCGTGCTTCTCGCTCTAAAGCACAGTGTGATCCATGGATGAGAACTAGGCTGTGTGATTCCCTTCCGAAATGGAGTTAAATCCCAGGCTCTGTGTCTTCCTACAGGCAAGACTTCGTTTCAGGTAAGGGCAGTCACTTTTCAGCTCAAACGAACTACATCGTTCACGAAGCTCACACGTTTCTCATCTTAACATACAAGCATTGGATGTCAGAGTACCAGTGCTTTGTATCAGTTTCAGAAGCAGAGTTGGACTAGATATGGTATGTATGTGTAGGAAACAACGTTCTTTTGTTCTCAGCACACTCACATTTCCTGATGTCTTAGAGACTATAGAAAGCAAGAGCGTGCTTCTTGTTCTAAAGCAGAGTGTGATCAATGGATGATTACACTGAAGTGTGTTTTACTTCAGAAATGGAGTTATATCCCAGGCTCTGAGTCTTCCTACAAGCAAGAATTCCTTTCAGATAAGGGCTGTCACTTTTCTGCTCAAACGAACTACATCGTTCACGGAGCTCACACGTTTCTCATCTTAACTGACAAGCATTGGATGTTAGAGGGTCAGTGCTTTGTATCAGTTTCAGAAACAGATTTGGACTACATATGGTCCATATGTGTAGGAAACACCGTTCTTTTGTTCTGGGCACACTCATATTTCCTGCTGTATTAGAGACTCTAGAAAGCAAGTATGTGCTTCGTGCTCTAAAGCAGAGTGTGATCCATGGATGAGAACTATGCTGTGTGTTTCCCTTTAGAAATGGAGTTAAATACCAGGCTGTGTGTCTTCCTACAGACAATTCTTCGTTTCAGGTAAGGGCAGTCACTTTTCTCCTCAAACGAACTACATCGTTCACGAAGCTCACACGTTTCTCATCTTAACAGACAAGCATTGGATGTTAGAGGGTCAGTGCTTTGTATAAGTTTCAGAAGCAGATTTGGACTACATATGGTCCATATGTGTAGGAAACACTGTAATTTTGTTCTGGGCACACTCAGATTTCCTGGTGTATTAGAGACTCTAGGAAGCAAGAGTGTGCTTCTCGCTCTAAAGCAGAGTGTGATCCATGCATGAGAACTATGCTATGTGTTTCCCTTCAGAAATGGAGTTAAATTCCAGGCTCTGTGTCTTCCTAAAAGCAAGACTTCGTTTCAGGTAAGGGCAGGCACTTTTCAGCTCAAACGAACTACATCATTCTTGGAGATCACACGTTTCTCATCTTAACAGACAAGCATTGGATGTTAGAGGACCAGTGCTTTGTATCAGTTTCAGAAGCAGAGTTGGACTAGATATGGTCTGTATGTGTAGGAAACACCATTCTTTTGTTCTCAGCAAACTCACGTTTCCTGCTGTCTTAGAGACTCTAGAAAGCAAGATCGTGCTTCTTGTTCTAAAGCAGAGTGTGATCAATGGATGAGAACACCGCTGTGTGTTTCACTTCAGGAATGGACATAAATCCCAGGCTCTGTGTCTTACTACGAGCAAGACTTCGTTTCAGGTAAGGGCAGTCACTTTTCAGTTCAAAGGAACTACATCATTCACAAAGCTCACACGTTTCTCATCTTAACTGACAAGCATTGGATGTTAGAGGAACAGTGCTTTGTATCAGTTTCAGAAGCAGAGTTGGATTATATATGGTCCTTATGTGTAGGAAACACCGTTCTTTTGTTCTCAGCACTCTCACGTTTCCTGCTGTCTTAGAGACTTTAGAAAGCAAGAGCGTGCTTCTCGCTCTAAAGCAGAGTGTGATCCATGGATGAGAACTATGCTGTGTGTTTCCCTTCAGAAATGGAGTTAAATCCCAGGCTGTGTGTATTCCTACAGGCAAGACTTCGTTTCAGGTAAGGGCAGTCACTTTTCTGCTCAAACGAACTACATCGTTCACTGAGCTCACACGTTTCTCATCTTAACTGACAAGCATTGGATGTTAGAGGGTCAGTGCTTTGTATCAGTTTCAGAAGCAGATTTGGACTACCTATGGTCCATATGTGTAGGAAACACCGTTCTTTGTTCTGGGCACACTCAGATTTCCTGCTGCATTAGAGACTCTAGAAAGCAAGAGTGTGCTTCTCGCTCTAAAGCAGAGTGTGATCCATGGATGAGAACTGTGCTGTGTGTCTTTTTCCTTCAGAAATGGACTTAAATCCCAGGCTTTATGTCTTACTACAAGCAAGACTTCGTTTCAGGTAAGGGCAGTCACTTTTCAGTTCAAAGGAACTACATCATTCACAAAGCTCACACGTTTCTCATCTTAACTGACAAGCATTGGATGTTAGAGGAACAGTGCTTTGTATCAGTTTCAGAAGCAGAGTTGGACTAGATATGGTCTGTATGTGTAGGAAACACCATTCTTTTGTTCTCAGCAAACTCACGTTTCCTGCTGTCTTAGAGACTCTAGAAAGCAAGATCGTGCTTCTTGTTCTAAAGCAGAGTGTGATCAATGGATGAGAACACTGATCTGTGTTTCACTTCAGGAATGGAGTTAAATCCCAGGCTCTGAGTCTTCCTACAAGCAAGACTTCGTTTCAGGTAAGGGCAGTCATTATCTGCTCAAATGAACTACATCGTTCACAAAGCTCACACGTTTCTCATCTTAACTGACAAGCATTGGATGTTAGAGGACCAGTGCTTTGTGTCAGTTTCAGAAGAAGAGTTGGACTAGATAGGGCCCGTATGTGTAGGAAACACCGTTCTTTTGTTCTCAGCACACTCACGTTTCCTGCTGTCTTAGAGAATCTAGAAAGCAAGAGCGTGTTTCTCGCTCTAGAGCAGAGTGTGATACATGGATGAGAACTATGCTGTGTGTTTCACTTCAGAAATGGAGTTAAATCCCAGTCTCTGAGTCTTCCTACAATTAAGACTTCGTTTCAGGTAAGGGCAGTCAGTTTTCAGCTCAAAAGAACTACATCGTTTACGAAGCTCCCACGTTTCTCATCTTAACTGACAAGCATTGGATGTAAGAGGACCAGTGCATTGTATCAGTTTCAGAAGCAGATTTGTACTACATATGGTCCGTATGTGTAGTAAACACCGGTCTTTTGTTCTGGGCACACTCAGATTTCCTGTAGTATTAGAGTCTCTAGAAAGCAAGAGCGTGCTTCTTGCTTTAAAGCAGAGTGTGATCCATGGATGAGAACTATGCTGTGTGTTTCCCTTCAGAAATGTAGTTAAATCCCAGGCTCTGTGTCTTCCTACAGGCATGACTTCGTTTCAGGTAAGGGCAGTCACTTTTCTGTTAAACGAACTACATCGTTCACTAAGCTCACAAGTTTCTCATCTTAACAGACAAGCATTGGATGTTAGAGGACCAGTGCTTTGTATCAGTTTCAGAAGTAGAGTTGGACTATATAATGTCCGTATGTGTAGGAAACACCGTTCTTTTGTTCTGAGCACACTCACGTTTCCTGCTGTCTTAGAGACTCTAGAAAGCAAGAGCGTGCTTCTTGTTCTAAAGGAGGGTGTGATCCATGGATGAGAACTATGCTGTGTGTTTCCCTTCAGAAATGGAGTTAAATCCCAGGCTCTGTGTCTTCCTACAAGCAAGACTTCGTTTCAGGTAAGGGCAGTCACTTTTCGGCTCAAACGAACTACATCGTTCACGAAGCTGACACGTTTCTCATGTTAAAAGACAAGCATTGGATTTTAGAGGACCATTGCTTTGTATCAGTTTCAGAAGCAGATTTGGACTATATATGGTCTGTATGTGTAGGAAACACCGTTCTTTTGTTCTGGGCACACTCAGATTTCCTGCTGTCTTAGAGACTCTAGAAAGCAAGAGCGTGCTTCTTGCTCTAAAGCAGAGTGTGATCCATGGATGAGAACTATGCTGTGTGTTTCCCTTTAGAAATGGATTTAAATCCCAGGCTGTGTGTCTTCCTACAGACAATTCTTCGTTTCAGGTAAGGGCTGTCACTTTTCTCCTCAAACGAACTACATCGTTCACGAAGCTCACACGTTTCTCATCTTAACAGACAAGCATTGGATGTTAGAGGGTCAGTGCTTTGTATAAGTTTCAGAAGCAGATTTGGACTACATATGGTCCATATGTGTAGGAAACACTGTAATTTTGTTCTGGGCACACTCAGATTTCCTGCTGTATTAGAGACTCTAGGAAGCAAGAGTGTGCTTCTCGCTCTAAAGCAGAGTGTGATCCATGTATGAGAACTATGCTATGTGTTTCCCTTCAGAAATGGAGTTAAATCCCAGGCTCTGTGTCTTCCTAAAAGCAAGACTTCGTTTCAGGTAAGGGCAGGCACTTTTCAGCTCAAACGAACTACATCATTCTTGGAGATCACACGTTTCTCATCTTAACAGACAAGCATTGGATGTTAGAGGACCAGTGCTTTGTATCAGTTTCAGAAGCATAGTTGGACTAGATATGGTCTGTATGTGTATGAAACACCATTCTTTTGTTCTCAGCAAACTCACGTTTCCTGCTGTCTTAGAGACTCTAGAAAGCAAGATCGTGCTTCTTGTTCTAAAGCAGAGTGTGATCAATGGATGAGAACACTGCTGTGTGTTTCACTTCAGGAATGGACATAAATCCCAGGCTCTGTGTCTTACTACGAGCAAGACTTCGTTTCAGGTAAGGGCAGTCACTTTTCAGTTCAAAGGAACTACATCATTCACAAAGCTCACACGTTTCTCATCTTAACTGACAAGCATTGGATGTTAGAGGAACAGTGCTTTGTATCAGTTTCAGAAGCAGAGTTGGATTAGATATGGTCCTTATGTGTAGGAAACACCGTTCTTTTGTTCTTAGCACACTTACGTTTCCTGCTGTCTTAGAGACTCTAGAAAGCAAGAGCGTGCTTCTTGTACTAAAGCACAGTGTGATCAATGGATGAGAACACTGCTGTGTGTTTCACTTCAGAAATGGAGTTAAATCCCAGGCTCTGAGTCTTCCTACAATCAAGACTTCGTTTCAGGTAAGGGCAGTCAGTTTTCAGCTCAAAAGAACTACATCGTTTACGAAGCTCCCACGTTTCTCATCTTAACTAACAAGCATTGGATGTAAGAGGACCAGTGCATTGTATCAGTTTCAGAAGCAGATTTGGACTACATATGGTCCGTATGTGTAGTAAACACCGTTCTTTTGTTCTGGGCACACTCAGATTTCCTGTAGTATTAGAGTCTCTAGAAAGCAAGAGCGTGCTTCTTGCTCTAAAGCAGAGTGTGATCCATGGATGAGAACTATGCTGTGTGTTTCCCTTCAGAAATGTAGTTAAATCCCAGGCTCTGTGTCTTCCTACAGGCATGACTTCGTTTCAGGTAAGGGCAGTCACTTTTCTGTTAAACGAATTACATCGTTCACTAAGCTCACAAGTTTCTCATCTTAACAGACAAGCATTGGATGTTAGAGGACCAGTGCTTTGTATCAGTTTCAGAAGCAGAGTTGGACTATATAATGTCCGTATGTGTAGGAAACACCGTTCTTTTGTTCTGAGCACACTCACGTTTCCTGCTGTCTTAGAGACTCTAGAAAGCAAGAGCGTGCTTCTTGTTCTAAAGCAGGGTGTGATCCATGGATGAGAACTATGCTGTGTGTTTCCCTTCAGAAATGGAGTTAAATCCCAGGCTCTGTGTCTTCCTACAAGCAAGACTTCGTTTCAGGTAAGGGCAGTCACTTTTCGGCTCAAACGAACTACATCGTTCACGAAGCTGACACGTTTCTCATGTTAAAAGACAAGCATTGGATTTTAGAGGACCATTGCTTTGTATCAGTTTCAGAAGCAGATTTGGACTATATATGGTCTGTATGTGTAGGAAACACCGTTCTTTTGTTATCTGCAAACTCACGTTTCCTGCTGTCTTAGAGACTCTAGAAAGCAAGAGCGTGCTTCTTGTTCTAAAGCAGAGTGTGATCCATGGATGAGAACTATGCTGTGTGTTTCCCTTCAGAAATGGAGTTAAATCGCAGGCTCTGTGACTTCCTACAGGCAAGACTTCGTTTCAGGTAAGGGTAGTCACTTCTCAGTTCAAAGGAACTACATCATTCACAAAGCTCACACGATTCTCATCTTAACTAACAAGCGTTGGATATTAGAGGACCAGTGCTTTGTATGAGTTTCAGAAGCAGAGTTGGACCAGATATGGTCCGTATGTGTAGGACACAGTTCTTTTTTTCTCAGCACACTCACGTTTCCTGCTGTCTTAGAGACTTTAGAAAGCAAGAGCGTGCTTCTCGCTCTCAAGCAGAGTGTCATCCATGGATGAAAACTATGCTGTGTGTCTCCAATCAGAAATGGAGTTAAATCCCATGCTCTATGTCTTCCTACAAGCAAATCTTCGTTTCAGGTAAGGACAGTCAATTTTCAGCTCAAACAAACTACATCTTTCACGGAGCTCACAAGTTTCTCATCTTAACAGACAAGCATTGGATGTTAGAGGACCAGTGCTTTGTATCAGTTTCAGAAGCAGAGTTGGACTAGACATGGTCTGTATGTGTAGGAAACACCGTTCTTTTGTTCTCAGCACACTCACGTTTCCTGCTGTCTTAGAGACTCTAGAAAGCAAGAGCGTGCTTCTTGTTCTAAAGCAGATTGTGATCAATGCATGATTACACTGAAGTGTGTTTTACTTCAGAAATGGATTTAAATCCCATGCTCTGAGTCTTCCTACATGCAAGACTTCATTTCAGGTAAGGGCTGTCACTTTTCTGCTCAAACGAACTACACTGTTCACGAAGCTTACACGTTTCTCATCTTAACTGACAAGCATTGGATGTTAGAGGGTCAGTGCTTTGTATCAGTTTCAAAAGCAGATTTGGACTACATATGGTCCATATGTGTAGGAAACACCGTTCTTTTGTTCTGGGCACACTCAGATTTCCTGCTGTATTAGAGACTCTAGAAAGCAAGAGCGTGCCTCTTGCTCTAAAGCGGAGTGTGATCCATGGATGAGAACTATGCTGTGTGTTTCCCTTTAGAAATGGAGTTAAATCCCAGGCTGTGTGTCTTCCTACAGACAATTCTTCGTTTCAGGTAAGGGCAGTCACTTTTTGGCTCAAACGAACTACATCATTCACGAAGCTGACACGTTTCTCATGTTAAAAGACAAGCATTGGATTTTAGAGGACCATTGCTTTGTATCATTTCAGAAGTAGATTTGGACTATATATGGTCTGTATGTGTAGGAAACACCGTTCTTTTGTTCTGGGCACACTCAGATTTCCTGGTGTCTTAGAGACTCTAGAAAGCAAGAGCGTGCTTCTTGCTCTAAAGCAGAGTGTGATCCATGGATGAGAACTATGCTGTGTGTTTCCCTTTAGAAATGGATTTAAATCCCAGGCTGTGTGTCTTCCTACAGACAATTCTTCGTTTCAGGTAAGGGCTGTCACTTTTCTCCTCAAACGAACTACATCGTTCACGAAGCTTACACGTTTCTCATCTTAACAGACAAGCATTGGATGTTAGAGGGTCAGTGCTTTTTATAAGTTTCAGAAGCAGATTTGGACTACATATGGTCCATATGTGTAGGAAACACTGTAATTTTGTTCTGGGCACACTCAGATTTCCTGCTGTATTAGAGACTCTAGGAAGCAAGAGTGTGCTTCTCGCTCTAAAGCAGAGTGTGATCCATGCATGAGAACTATGCTATGTGTTTCCCTTCAGAAATGGAGTTAAATCCCAGGCTCTGTGTCTTCCTAAAAGCAAGACTTCGTTTCAGGTAAGGGCAGGCACTTTTCAGCTCAAACGAACTACATCATTCTTGGAGATCACACGTTTCTCATCTTAACAGACAAGCATTGGATGTTAGAGGACCAGTGCTTTGTATCAGTTTCAGAAGCAGAGTTGGACTAGATATGGTCTGTATGTGTAGGAAACACCATTCTTTTGTTCTCAGCAAACACACGTTTCCTGCTGTCTTAGAGACTCTAGAAAGCAAGGTCGTGCTTCTTGTTCTAAAGCAGAGTGTGATCAATGGATGAGAACACTGCTGTGTGTTTCACTTCAGGAATGGACATAAATCCCAGCCTCTGTGTCTTACTACGAGCAAGACTTCGTTTCAGGTAAGGGCACTCACTTTTCAGTTCAAAGGAACTACATCATTCACAAAGCTCACACGTTTCTCATCTTAACTGACAAGCATTGGATGTTAGAGGACCAGTGCTTTGTATCAGTTTCAGTAGCAGAGTTGGATTAGATATGGTCTTATGTGTAGGAAACACCGTTCTTTTGTTCTCAGCACTCTCACGTTTCCTGCTGTCTTAGAGACTTTAGAAAGCAAGAGCGTGCTTCTCGCTCTAAAGCAGAGTGTGATCCATGGATGAGAACTATGCTGTGTGTTTCCCTTCAGAAATGGAGTTAAATCCCAGGCTGTGTGTATTCCTACAGGCAAGACTTCGTTTCAGGTAAGGGCAGTCACTTTTCTGCTCAAACGAACTACATCGTTCACTGAGCTCACACGTTTCTCATCTTAACTGACAAGCATTGGATGTTAGAGGGTCAGTGCTTTGTATCAGTTTCAGAAGCAGATTTGACTACCTATGGTCCATATGTGTAGGAAACACCGTTCTTTGTTCTGGGCACACTCAGATTTCCTGCTGTATTAGAGACTCTAGAAAGCAAGAGTGTGCTTCTCGCTCTAAAGCAGAGTGAGATCCATGGATGAGAACTATGCTGTGTGTCTTTTTCCTTCAGAAATGGACTTAAATCCCAGGCTTTGTGTCTTACTACAAGCAAGACTTCGTTTCAGGTAAGGGCAGTCACTTTTCAGTTCAAAGGAACTACATCATTCACAGAGCTCACACGTTTCTCATCTTAAGTGACAAGCATTGGATGTGAGAGGACCAGTGCTTTGAATCAGTTTCAGAAGTAGAGTTGGATTAGATATGGTCCGTACGTGTAGGAAACACCGTTCTTTTGTTCTCAGCACTCTCACGTTTCCTGCTGTCTTAGAGACTTTAGAAAGCAAGAGCGTGCTTCTCGCTCTAAAGCAGAGTGTGATCCATGGATGAGAACTAGGCTGTGTGATTCCCTTCCGAAATGGAGTTAAATCCCAGGCTCTGTGTCTTCCTACAGGCAAGACTTCGTTTCAGGTAAGGGCAGTCACTTTTCAGCTCAAACGAACTACATCGTTCACGAAGCTCACACGTTTCTCATCTTAACATACAAGCATTGGATGTCAGAGTACCAGTGCTTTGTATCAGTTTCAGAAGCAGAGTTGGACTAGATATGGTATGTATGTGTAGGAAACACCGTTCTTTTGTTCTCAGCACACTCACATTTCCTGATGTCTTAGAGACTCTAGAAAGCAAGAGCGTGCTTCTTGTTCTAAAGCAGAGTGCGATCAATGGATGATTACACTGAAGTGTGTTTTACTTCAGAAATGGAGTTAAATCCCAGGCTCTGAGTCTTCCTACAAGCAAGAATTCGTTTCAGATAAGGGCTGTCACTTTTCTGCTCAAACGAACTACATCATTCACGGAGCTCACACGTTTCTCATCTTAACTGACAAGCATTGGATGTTAGAGGATCAGTGCTTTGTATCAGTTTCAGAAACAGATTTGGACTACATATGGTCCATATGTGTAGGAAACACCGTTCTTTTGTTCTGGGCACACTCATATTTCCTGCTGTATTAGAGACTCTAGAAAGCAAGTACGTGCTTCGTGCTCTAAAGCAGAGTGTGATCCATGGATGAGAACTATGCTGTGTGTTTCCCTTCAGAAATGGAGTTAAATCCCAGGCTGTGTGTCTTCCTACAGACAATTCTTCGTTTCAGGTAAGGGCAGTCACTTTTCTGCTCAAACGAACTACATCGTTCACGAAGCTCACACGTTTCTCATCTTACTGGACAAGCATTGGATGTTAGACGGTCAGTGCTTTGTATCAGTTTCAGAAGCAGATTTGTACTACATATGGTCCATATGTGTAGGAAACACCGTAATTTTGTTCTGGGCACACTCAGATTTCCTGCTGTATTAGAGACTCTAGAAAGCAAGAGTGTGCTTCTCGCTCTAAAGAAGAGTGTGATCCATGGATGAGAACTATGCTATGTGTTTCCCTTCAGAAATGGACTTAAATCCCAGGCTCTGTGTCTTACTACAAGCAAGACTTCGTTTCAGGTAAGGGCAGTAACTTTTCAGTTCAAAGGAAGTACAACATTCACAAAGCTCACACGTTTCTCATCTTAACTGACAAGCATTGGATGTTAGAGGACCAGTGCTTTGTATCAGTTTCAGAAGCAGAGTTGGACTAGATATGGTCCGTATGTGTAGGAAACACCGTTCTTTTGTTCTCAGCACACTCACGTTTCCTGCTCTCTTAGAGACTTTAGAAAGCAAGAGCGTGCTTCTCGCTCTAAAGCAGAGTGTGATCCATGGATGAGAACTATGCTGTGTGTTTCCCTTCAGAAAGTAGTTAAATCCCAGGCTCTGTGTCTTCCTAAAAGCAAGACTTTGTTTTAGGTAAGGGCAGTCACTTTTCAGCTCAAACGAACTACATCATTCACGGAGCTCACACGTTTCTCATCTTAACAGACAAGCATTGGATGTTAGAGGACCAGTGCTTTGTATCAGTTTCAGAAGCAGACTTGGACTAGATATGGTCTGTATGTGTAGGAAACACCGTTCTTTTGTTCTCAGCAAACTCATGTTTCCTGCTGTCTTAGAGACTCTAGAAAGCAAGATCATACTTCTTGTTCTAAAGCAGAGTGTGATCAAAGGATGAGAACACTGCTGTGTGTTTCACTTCAGGAATGGACTTAAATCCCAGGCTCTGTGTCTTACTACGAGCAAGACTTCGTTTCAGGTAAGGGCAGTCACTTTTCAGTTCAAAGGAACTACATCATTCCCAAAGCTCACACGTTTCTCATCTTAACTGACAAGCATTGGATTTTAGAGGACCAGTGCTTTGTAGCAGTTTCAGAAGCAGAGTTGGATTAGATATGGTTCCTATGTGTAGGAAACACCGTTCTTTTGTTCTCAGCACTCTCACGTTTCCTGCTGTCTTAGAGACTTTAGAAAGCAAGAGCGTGCTTCTCGCTCTAAAGCAGAGTGTGATCCATGGATGAGAACTATGCTGTGTGTTTCCCTTCAGAAAGGAGTTAAATCCCAGGCTCTGTGTCTTCCTAAAA
Source organism: Onychomys leucogaster (assembly GCA_949786385.1). Lineage (NCBI taxonomy): Eukaryota > Metazoa > Chordata > Mammalia > Rodentia > Cricetidae > Onychomys > Onychomys leucogaster. The sequence goes on along the minus strand of CATKUP010000038.1, from coordinate 522,413 downwards.
GCAAGACTTCGTTTCAGGTAAGGGCAGTCACTTTTCAGCTCAAACGAACTACATCGTTCACGGAGCTCACACGTTTCTCATCTTAACAGACAAGCATTGGATTTTACAGGACCAGTGCTTTGTATCAGTTTCAGGAGCAGAGTTGGACTAGATATGGTCCGTATGTGTAGGAAACACCGTTCTTTTGTTCTCAGCAAACTCAAGTTTCCTGCTTCTTAGAGACTCTAGAAAGCAAGATCATGCTTCTTGTTCTAAAGCAGAGTGTGATCAATGGATGAGAACACTGCTGTGTGTTTCACTTCAGGAATGGAGTTAAATCCCAGGCTCTGTGTCTTGCTACAAGCAAGACTTCGTTTCAGGTAAGGGCAGTCAGTTTTCTGCTCAAATGAACTACATCGTTCTCAAAGCTCACACGATTCTCATCTTAACTGACAAGCATTGGATGTTAGAGCGTCAGTGCTTTGTATCAGTTTCAGAAGCAGGTTTGGACTACATATGGTCCATATGTGTAGGAAACACTGTTCTTTTGTTCTGGGCACACTCAGATTTCCTGATGTATTAGAGACTCTAGAAAGCAAGAGCGTGCTTCTTGCTCTAAAGCAGAATGTGATCCATGGATGAGAACTATGCTGTGTGTTTCCCTTCAGAAATGGAGTTAAATCCCAGGCTGTGTGTATTCCTACAGGCAAGACTTCGTTTCAGGTAAGGGCAGTCACTTTTCAGTTCAAAGGAACTACATCATTCCCAAAGCTCACACGTTTTTCATCTTAACTGACAAGCATTGGATTTTAGAGGACCAGTGCTTTGTATCAGTTTCAGAAGCAGAGTTGGACTAGATATGGTCCGTATGTGTAGGAAACACCGTTCTTTTGTTCTCAGCACTCTCCCGTTTCCTGCTGTCTTAGAGACTTTAGAAAGCAAGAGCGTGCTTCTCGCTGTAAAGCAGAGTGTGATCCATGGATGAGAACTATGCTGTGTGTTTCCCTTCAGAAAGGAGTTAAATCCCAGGCTCTGTGTCTTCCTAAAAGCAAGACTTCGTTTCAGGTAAGGGCAGTCACTTTTCAGCTCAAACGAACTACATCGTTCACGGAGCTCACACGTTTCTCATCTTAACAGACAAGCATTGGATTTTAGAGGACCAGTGCTTTTTATCAGTTTCAGAAGCAGAGTTGGACTAGATATGGTCCGTATGTGTAGGAAACACCGTTCTTTTGTTCTCAGCAAACTCACGTTTCCTGCTGTCTTAGAGACTCTAGAAAGCAAGATCGTGCTTCTTGTTCTAAAGCAGAGTGTGATCAATGGATGAGAACCCTGCTGTGTGTTTCACTTCAGGAACGGAGTTAAATCCCAGGCTCTGTGTCTTCCTACAAGCAAGATTTCGTTTCAGGTAAGGGCAGTCAGTTTTCTGCTCAAATGAACTACATCGTTCACAAAGCTCACACGTTTCTCATCTTAACTGGCAAGCATTGGATGTTAGAGGGTCAGTGCTTTGTATCAGTTTCAGAAGCAGATTTGGACTACATATTTTCCATATGTGTAGGAAACACTGTTCTTTTGTTCTGGGCACACTCAGATTTCCTGATGTATTAGAGACTCTAGAAAGCAAGAGCGTGCTTCTTGCTCTAAAGCAGAGTGAGATCCATGGATGAGAACTATGCTGTGTGTTTCCCTTCAGAAATGGAGTTAAATCCCAGGCTGTGTGTATTCCTACAGGCAAGACTTCGTTTCAGGTAAGGGCAGTCACTTTTCTGCTCAAACGAACTACATCGTTCACTGAGCTCACACGTTTCTCATCTTAACGGACAAGAATTGGATGTTAGAGGGTCAGTGCTTTGTATCAGTTTCAGAAGCAGATATGGACTACATATGGTCCATATGTGTAGGAAACACCGTATTTTTGTTCTGGGCACACTCACATTTCCTGCTGTATTAGAGACTCTAGAAAGCAAGAGTGTGCTTCTCGCTCTAAAGCAGAGTGTGATCCATGGATGAGAACTATGCTTTGTGTTTCCCTTCAGAAATGGACTTAAATCCCAGGCTCTGTGTCTTACTACAAGCAAGACTTCGTTTCAGGTTAGGGCAGTCACTTTTCAGTTCAAAGGAACTACATCATTCACAAAGCTCACGCGTTTCTCATCTCAACTGACAAGCATTGGATGTTAGAGGACCAGTGCTTTGTATCAGTTTCAGAAGCAGAGTTGGACTAGATATGGTCTGTATGTGTAGGAAACACCGTTCTTTTGTTCTCAGCACACTCACGTTTCCTGCTGTCTTAGAGACTTTAGAAAGCAAGAGCGTGCTTCTCGCTGTAAAGCAGAGTGTGATCCATGGATGAGAACTATGCTGTGTGTTTCCCTTCAGAAAGGAGTTAAATCCCAGGCTCTGTGTCTTCCTAAAAGCAAGAATACGTTTCAGGTAAGGGCAGTCACTTTTCAGCTCAAATGAACTACATCGTTCACGGAGCTCACACGTTTCTCATCTTAACAGACAAGCATTGGATTTTAGAGGACCAGTGCTTTGTATCAGTTTCAGAAGCAGAGTTGGACTAGATATGGTCCGTATGTGTAGGAAACACCGTTCTTTTGTTCTCAGCAAACTCATGTTTCCTGCTGCCTTAGAGAGTCTAGAAAGCAAGATCGTGCTTCTTGTTCTAAAGCAGAGTGTGATCAATTGATGAGAACACTGCTGTGTGTTTCACTTCAGGATTGGACTTAAATCCCAGGCTCTGTGTCTTACTATGAGCAAGACTTCGTTTCAGGTAAGGGCAGTCACTTTTCATTTCAAAGGAACTACATCATTCCCTAAGCTCACACGTTTCTCATCTTAACTGACAAGCATTGGATTTTAGAGGACCAGTGCTTTGTATCAGTTTCAGAAGCAGAGTTGGATTAGATATGGTCCGTACGTGTAGGAAACACCGTTCTTTTGTTCTCAGCACTCTCACCTTTCCTGCTGTCTTAGAGACTTTAGAAAGCAAGAGCGAGCTTCTCGCTGTAAAGCAGAGTGTGATCCATGGATGAGAACTATGCTGTGTGTTTCCCTTCAGAAAGGTGTTAAATCCCAGGCTCTGTGTCTTCCTAAAAGCAAGACTTCGTTTCAGGTAAGGGCAGTCACTTTTCAGCTCAAATGAACTACATCGTTCACGGAGCTCACACGTTTCTCATCTTAACAGACAAGCATTGGATTTTAGAAGACCAGTGCTTTGTATCAGTTTCAGAAGCAGAGTTGGACTAGATATGGTCCGTATGTGTAGGAAACACCGTTCTTTTGTTCTCAGCAAACTCATGTTTCCTGCTGCCTTAGAGACTCTAGAAAGCAAGATCGTGCTTCTTGTTCTAAAGCAGAGTGTGATCTATGGATGAGAACACTGCTGTGTGTTTCACTTCAGGAATGGATTTAAATCCCAGGCTCTGTGTCTTCCTACAAGCAAGACTTCGTTTCAGGTAAGGGCAGTCACTTTTCAGCTCAAACGAACTACATCATTCACGGAGCTCACACGTTTCTCATCTTAACAGACAAGCATTGGATGTTAGAGGGTCAGTGCTTTGTATCAGTTTCAAAAGCAGATTTGGACTACATATGGTCCATATGTGTAGGAAACACCGTTCTTTTGTTCTGGGCACACTCATATTTCCTGCTGTATTAGAGACTCTAGAAAGCAAGAGCGTGCTTCTTGCTCTAAAGCAGAGTGTGATCCATGGATGAGAACTATGCTGTGTGTTTCCCTTCAGAAATGGAGTTAAATCCCAGGCTGTGTGTCTTCCTACAGACAATTCTTCGTTTCAGGTAAGGGCAGTCACTTTTCTCCTCAAACGAACTACATCGTTCACGAAGCTCACACGTTTCTCATCTTAACAGACAAGCATTGGATGTTAGAGGGTCAGTGCTTTGTATAAGTTTCAGAAGCAGATTTGGACTACATATGGTCCATATGTGTAGGAAACACTGTAATTTTGTTCTGGGCACACTCAGATTTCCTGCTGTATTAGAGACTCTAGAAAGCAAGAGTGTGCTTCTCGCTCTAAAGCAGAGTGTGATCCATGGATGAGAACTATGCTATGTGTTTCCCTTCAGAAATGGACTGAAATCCCAGGCTCTGTGTCTTACTACAAGCAAGACTTCGTTTCAGGTAAGGGCAGTCACTTTTCAGCTCAAACGAACTACATCATTCACGGAGCTCACACGTTTCTCATCTTAACTGACAAGCATTGGATTTTAGAGGACCAGTGCTTTGTATCAGTTTCAGAAGCAGAGTTGGATTAGATATGGTCCGTATGTGTAGGAAACACCGTTCTTTTGTTCTCAGCACTCTAAAGTTTCCTGCTGTCTTAGAGACTTTAGAAAGCAAGAGCGTGCTTCTCGCTCTAAAGCAGAGTGTGATCCATGGATGAGAACTATGCTGTGTGTTTCCCTTCAGAAAGGAGTTAAATCCCAGGCTCTGTGTCTTCCTAAAAGCAAGACTTCGTTTCAGGTAAGGGCAGTCACATTTCAGCTCAAACGAACTACATCGTTCACGGAGCTCACACGTTTCTCATCTTAACAGACAAGCATTGGATTTTAGAGGACCAGTGCTTTGTATCAGTTTCAGAAGCAGAGTTGGACTAGATATGGTCCGTATGTGTAGGAAACACCGTTCTTTTGTTCTCAGCAAACTCACGTTTCCTGCTGTCTTAGAGACTCTAGAAAGCAAGATCGTGCTTCTTGTTCTATAGCAGAGTGTGATCAATGGATGAGAACACTGCTGTGTGTTTCACTTCAGTAACGGAGTTAAATCCCAGGCTCTGTGTCTTCCTACAAGCAAGACTTCGTTTCAGGTAAGGGCAGTCAGTTTTCTGCCCAAATGAACTACATCGTTCACAAAGCTCACGCGTTTCTCATCTTAACTGAGAAGCATTGGATGTTAGAGGGTCAGTGCTTTGTATCAGTTTCAGAAGCAGATTTGGACTACATATTTTCCATATGTGTAGGAAACACTGTTCTTTTGTTCTGGGCACACTCAGATTTCCTGATGTATTAGAGACTCTAGAAAGCAAGAGCGTGCTTCTTGCTCTAAAGCAGAATGTGATCCATGGATGAGAACTATGCTGTGTGTTTCCCTTCAGAAATGGAGTTAAATCCCAGGCTGTGTGTATTCCTACAGGCAAGACTTCGTTTCAGGTAAGGGCAGTCACTTTTCAGTTCAAAGGAACTACATCATTCCCAAAGCTCACACGTTTCTCATCTTAACTGACAAGCATTGGATTTTAGAGGACCAGTGCTTTGTATCACTTTCAGAAGCAGAGTTGGACGAGATATGGTCCGTATGTGTAGGAAACACCGTTCTTTTGTTCTCAGCACTCTCACGTTTCCTGCTGTCTTAGAGACTTTAGAAAGCAAGAGCGTGCTTCTCACTGTAAAGCAGAGTGTGATCCATGGATGAGAACTATGCTGTGTGTTTCCCTTCAGAAATGGAGTTAAATCCCAGGCTGTGTGTATTCCTACAGGCAAGACTTCGTTTCAGGTAAGGGCAGTCACTTTTCAGTTCAAAGGAACTACATCATTCCCAAAGCTCACACGTTTCTCATCTTAACTGACAAGCATTGGATTTTAGAGGACCAGTGCTTTGTATCACTTTCAGAAGCAGAGTTGGACTAGATATGGTCCGTATGTGTAGGAAACACCGTTCTTTTGTTCTCAGCAAACTCACGTTTCCTGCTGTCTTAGAGAGTCTAGAAAGCAAGATCGTGCTTCTTGTTCTAAAGCAGAGTGTGATCAATGGATGAGAACACTGCTGTGTGTTTCACTTCAGGAACGGAGTTAAATCCCAGGCTCTGTGTCTTCCTACAAGCAAGACTTCGTTTCAGGTAAGGGCAGTCAGTTTTCTGCTCAAATGAACTACATCGTTCACAAAGCTCACACGTTTCTCATCTTAACTGACAAGCATTGGATGTTAGAGGGTCAGTGCTTTGTATCAGTTTCAGAAGCAGATTTGGACTACATATTTTCCATATGTGTAGGAAACACTGTTCTTTTATTCTGGGCACACTCAGATTTCCTGATGTATTAGAGACTCTAGAAAGCAAGAGCGTGCTTCTTGCTCTAAAGCAGAGTGTGATCCATGGATGAGAACTATGCTGTGTGTTTCCCTTCAGAAATGGAGTTAAATCCCAGGCTGTGTGTATTCCTACAAGCAAGACTTCGTTTCAGGTAAGGGCAGTCACTTTTCTGCTCAAACGAACTACATCATTCACAAAGCTCACGCGTTTCTCATCTCAACTGACAAGCATTGGATGTTAGAGGACCAGTGCTTTGTATCAGTTTCAGAAGCAGAGTTGGACTAGATATGGTCTGTATGTGTAGGAAACACCGTTCTTTTGTTCTCAGCACACTCACGTTTCCTGCTGTCTTAGAGACTTTAGAAAGCAAGAGCGTGCTTCTCGCTGTAAAGCAGAGTGTGATCCATGGATGAGAACTATGCTGTGTGTTTCCCTTCAGAAAGGAGTTAAATCCCAGGCTCTGTGTCTTCCTAAAAGCAAGACTTCGTTTCAGGTAAGGGCAGTCACTTTTCAGCTCAAATGAACTACATCGTTCACGGAGCTCACACGTTTCTCATCTTAACAGACAAGCATTGGATTTTAGAGGACCAGTGCTTTGTATCAGTTTCAGAAGCAGAGTTGGACTAGATATGGTCCGTATGTGTAGGAAACACCGTTCTTTTGTTCTCAGCAAACTCACGTTTCCTGCTGCCTTAGAGACTCTAGAAAGCAAGATCGTGCTTCTTGTTCTAAAGCAGAGTGTGATCTATGGATGAGAACACTGCTGTGTGTTTCACTTCAGGAATGGATTTAAATCCCAGGCTCTGTGTCTTCCTACAAGCAAGACTTCGTTTCAGGTAAGGGCAGTCACTTTTCAGCTCAAACGAACTACATCATTCACGGAGCTCACACGTTTCTCATCTTAACAGACAAGCATTGGATGTTAGAGGACCAGTTCTTTGTATCAGTTTCAGAAGCAGAGTTGGACTAGATATGGTCCGTATGTGTAGGAAAAACCATTCTTTTTTTCTCAGCACACTCATGTTTCCTGCTGTCTTAGAGACTTTAGAAAGCAAGAGCGTGCTTCTCGCTCTAAAGCAGAGTGTGATCCATGGATGAGAACTAGGCTGTGTGATTCCCTTCCGAAATGGAGTTAAATCCCAGGCTCTGTGTCTTCCTACAAGCAAGACTTCGTTTCAGGTAAGGGCAGTCAGTTTTCTGCTCAAATGAACTACATCGTTCACAAAGCTCACACGTTTCTCATCTTAACTGACAAGCATTGGATGTTAGAGGGTCAGTGCTTTGTATCAGTTTCAGAAGCAGATTTGGACTACATATTTTCCATATGTGTAGGAAACACTGTTCTTTTGTTCTGGGCACACTCAGATTTCCTGATGTATTAGAGACTCTAGAAAGCAAGAGCGTGCTTCTTGCTCTAAAGCAGAATGTGATCCATGGATGAGAACTATGCTGTGTGTTTCCCTTCAGAAATGGAGTTAAATCCCAGGCTGTGTGTATTCCTACAGGCAAGACTTCGTTTCAGGTAAGGGCAGTCACTTTTCTGCTCAAACGAACTTCATCGTTCACTGAGCTCACACGTTTCTCATCTTAACAGACAAGAATTGGATGTTAGAGGGTCAGTGCTTTGTATCAGTTTCAGAAGCAGATATGGACTACATATGGTCCATATGTGTAGGAAACACCGTAATTTTGTTCTGGGCACACTCACATTTCCTGCTGTATTAGAGACTCTAGAAAGCAAGAGTGTGCTTCTCGCTCTAAAGCAGAGTGTGATCCATGGATGAGAACTATGCTGTGTGTTTCCCTTCAGAAATGGAGTTAAATCCCAGGCTGTGTGTCTTCCTACAGACAATTCTTCGTTTCAGGTAAGGGCAGTCACTTTTCTGCTCAAACGAACTACATCGTTCACGAAGCTCACACGTTTCTCATCTTACCGGACAAGCATTGGATGTTAGACGGTCAGTGCTTTGTATCAGTTTCAGAAGCAGAGTTGGACTAGATATGGTCCGTATGTGTAGGAAACACCGTTCTTTTGTTCTCTGCACACCCATGTTTCCTGCTGTCTTAGAGACTCTAGAAAGCAAGAGCGTGCTTCTTGTTCTAAAGCAGATTGTGATCAATGCATGATTACACTGAAGTGTGTTTTACTTCAGAAATGGAGTTAAATCCCAGGCTCTGAGTCTTCCTACATGCAAGACTTCGTTTCAGGTAAGGGCTGTCACTTTTCTGCTCAAACGAACTACACTGTTCACGAAGCTCACACGTTTCTCATCTTAACTGACAAGCATTGGATGTTAGAGGGTCAGTGCTTTGTATCAGTTTCAAAAGCAGATTTGGACTACATATGGTCCATATGTGTAGGAAACACCGTTCTTTTGTTCTGGGCACACTCATATTTCCTGCTGTATTAGAGACTCTAGAAAGCAAGAGCGTGCTTCTTGCTCTAAAGCAGAGTGTGATCCATGGATGAGAACTATGCTGTGTGTTTCCCTTCAGAAATGGAGTTAAATCCCAGGCTGTGTGTCTTCCTACAGACAATTCTTCGTTTCAGGTAAGGGCAGTCACTTTTCTCCTCAAACGAACTACATCGTTCACGAAGCTCACACGTTTCTCATCTTAACAGACAAGCATTGGATGTTAGAGGGTCAGTGCTTTGTATAAGTTTCAGAAGCAGATTTGGACTACATATGGTCCATATGTGTAGGAAACACTGTAATTTTGTTCTGGGCACACTCAGATTTCCTGCTGTATTAGAGACTCTAGAAAGCAAGAGTGTGCTTCTCGCTCTAAAGCAGAGTGTGATCCATGGATGAGAACTATGCTATGTGTTTCCCTTCAGAAATGGACTGAAATCCCAGGCTCTGTGTCTTACTACAAGCAAGACTTCGTTTCAGGTAAGGGCAGTCACTTTTCAGTTCAAAGGAACTACATCATTCACAAAGCTCACACGTTTCTCATCTTAACGGACAAGCATTGGATGTTAGAGGACCAGTGATTTGTCTCAGTTTCAGAAGCAGAGTTGGACTAGACATGGTCCGTATGTGTAGGAAACACCGTTCTTTTTTTCTCAGCACACTCACGTTTCCTGCTGTCTTAGAGACTTTAGAAAGCAAGAGCGTGCATCTCGCTCTAAAGCAGAGTATGATCCATGGATGAGAACTATGCTGTGTGTTTCCCTTCAGAAAGTAGTTAAATCCCAGGCTTTGTGTCTTCCTAAAAGCAAGACTTCATTTCAGGTAAGGGCAGTCACTTTTCAGCTCAAACGAACTACATCATTCACGGAGCTCACACGTTTCTCATCTTAACTGACAAGCATTGGATTTTAGAGGACCAGTGCTTTGTATCAGTTTCAGAAGCAGAGTTGGATTAGATATGGTCTGTATGTGTAGGAAACACCGTTCTTTTGTTCTCAGCACTCTAAAGTTTCCTGCTGTCTCAGAGACTTTAGAAAGCAAGAGCGTGCTTCTCGCTCTAAAGCAGAGTGTGATCCATGGATGAGAACTATGCTGTGTGTTTCCCTTCAGAAAGGAGTTAAATCCCAGGCTCTGTGTCTTCCTAAAAGCAAGACTTCGTTTCAGGTAAGGGCAGTCACATTTCAGCTCAAACGAACTACATCGTTCACGGAGCTCACACGTTTCTCATCTTAACAGACAAGCATTGGATTTTAGAGGACCAGTGCTTTGTATCAGTTTCAGAAGCAGAGTTGGACTAGATATGGTCCGTATGTGTAGGAAACACCGTTCTTTTGTTCTCAGCAAACTCACGTTTCCTGCTGTTTTAGAGACTCTAGAAAGCAAGATCGTGCTTCTTGTTCTATAGCAGAGTGTGATCAATGGATGAGAACACTGCTGTGTGTTTCACTTCAGTAACGGAGTTAAATCCCAGGCTCTGTGTCTTCCTACAAGCAAGACTTCGTTTCAGGTAAGGGCAGTCAGTTTTCTGCCCAAATGAACTACATCGTTCACAAAGCTCACGCGTTTCTCATCTTAACTGAGAAGCATTGGATGTTAGAGGGTCAGTGCTTTGTATCAGTTTCAGAAGCAGATTTGGACTACATATTTTCCATATGTGTAGGAAACACTGTTCTTTTGTTCTGGGCACACTCAGATTTCCTGATGTATTAGAGACTCTAGAAAGCAAGAGCGTGCTTCTTGCTCTAAAGCAGAATGTGATCCATGGATGAGAACTATGCTGTGTGTTTCCCTTCAGAAATGGAGTTAAATCCCAGGCTGTGTGTATTCCTACAGGCAAGACTTCGTTTCAGGTAAGGGCAGTCACTTTTCAGTTCAAAGGAACTACATCATTCCCAAAGCTCACACGTTTCTCATCTTAACTGACAAGCATTGGATTTTAGAGGACCAGTGCTTTGTATCACTTTCAGAAGCAGAGTTGGACTAGATATGGTCTGTATGTGTAGGAAACACCGTTCTTTGTTCTCAGCACTCTCACGTTTCCTGCTGTCTTAGAGACTTTAGAATGCAAGAGCGTGCTTCTCACTGTAAAGCAGAGTGTGATCCATGGATGAGAACTATGCTGTGTGTTTCCCTTCAGAAAGGAGTTAAATCCCAGGCTCTGTGTCTTCCTAAAACAAGACTTCGTTTCAGGTAAGGGCAGTCACTTTTCAGCTCAAACGAACTACATCGTTCACGGAGCTCACACGTTTCTCATCTTAACAGACAAGCATTGGATTTTAGAGGACCAGTGCTTTGTATCAGTTTCAGAAGCAGAGTTGGACTAGATATGGTCCGTATGTGTAGGAAACACCGTTCTTTTGTTCTCAGCAAACTCACGTTTCCTGCTGTCTTAGAGACTCTAGAAAGCAAGATCGTGCTTCTTGTTCTAAAGCAGAGTGTGATCAATGGATGAGAACACTGCTGTGTGTTTCACTTCAGGAGCGGAGTTAAATCCCAGGCTCTGTGTCTTCCTACAAGCAAGACTTCGTTTCAGGTAAGGGCAGTCAGTTTTCTGCTCAAATGAACTACATCGTTCACAAAGCTCACACGTTTCTCATCTTAACTGACAAGCATTGGATGTTAGAGGGTCAGTGCTTTGTATCAGTTTCAGAAGCAGATTTGGACTACATATTTTCCATATGTGTAGGAAACACTGTTCTTTTGTTCTGGGCACACTCAGATTTCCTGATGTATTAGAGACTCTAGAAAGCAAGAGCGTGCTTCTTGCTCTAAAGCAGAGTGTGATCCATGGATGAGAACTATGCTGTGTGTTTCCCTTCAGAAATGGAGTTAAATCCCAGGCTGTGTGTATTCCTACAGGCAAGACTTCGTTTCAGGTAAGGGCAGTCACTTTTCTGCTCAAACGAACTACATCGTTCACTGAGCTCACACGTTTCTCATTTAACGGACAAGAATTGGATGTTAGAGGGTCAGTGCTTTGTATCAGTTTCAGAAGCAGATATGGACTACATATGGTCCATATGTGTAGGAAACACCGTAATTTTGTTCTGGGCACACTCACATTTCCTGCTGTATTAGAGACTCTAGAAAGCAAGAGTGTGCTTCTCGCTCTAAAGCAGAGTGTGATCCATGGATGAGAACTATGCTTTGTGTTTCCCTTCAGAAATGGACTTAAATCCCAGGCTCTGTGTCTTACTACAAGCAAGACGTCGTTTCAGGTTAGGGCAGTCACTTTTCAGTTCAAAGGAACTACATCATTCACAAAGCTCACGCGTTTCTCATCTCAACTGACAAGCATTGGATGTTAGAGGACCAGTGCTTTGTATCAGTTTCAGAAGCAGAGTTGGACTAGATATGGTCTGTATGTGTAGGAAACACCGTTCTTTTGTTCTCAGCACACTCACGTTTCCTGCTGTCTTAGAGACTTTAGAAAGCAAGAGCGTGCTTCTCGCTGTAAAGCAGAGTGTGATCCATGGATGAGAACTATGCTGTGTGTTTCCCTTCAGAAAGGAGTTAAATCCCAGGCTCTGTGTCTTCCTAAAAGCAAGACTTCGTTTCAGGTAAGGGCAGTCACTTTTCAGCTCAAATGAACTACATCGTTCACGGAGCTCACACGTTTCTCATCTTAACAGACAAGCATTGGATTTTAGAGGACCAGTGCTTTGTATCAGTTTCAGAAGCAGAGTTGGACTAGATATGGTCCGTATGTGTAGGAAACACCGTTCTTTTGTTCTCAGCAAACTCATGTTTCCTGCTGCCTTAGAGACTCTAGAAAGCAAGATCGTGCTTCTTGTTCTAAAGCAGAGTGTGATCTATGGATGAGAACACTGCTGTGTGTTTCACTTCAGGAATGGATTTAAATCCCAGGCTCTGTGTCTTCCTACAAGCAAGACTTCGTTTCAGGTAAGGGCAGTCACTTTTCAGCTCAAACGAACTACATCATTCACGGAGCTCACACGTTTCTCATCTTAACAGACAAGCATTGGATGTTAGAGGACCAGTTCTTTGTATCAGTTTCAGAAGCAGAGTTGGACTAGATATGGTCCGTATGTGTAGGAAAAACCATTCTTTTTTTCTCAGCACACTCATGTTTCCTGCTGTCTTAGAGACTTTAGAAAGCAAGAGCGTGCTTCTCGCTCTAAAGCAGAGTGTGATCCATGGATGAGAACTAGGCTGTGTGATTCCCTTCCGAAATGGAGTTAAATCCCAGGCTCTGTGTCTTCCTACAGGCAAGACTTCGTTTCAGGTAAGGGCAGTCACTTTTCAGCTCAAACGAACTACATCGTTCACGAAGCTCACACGTTTCTCATCTTAACATACAAGCATTGGATGTCAGAGTACCAGTGCTTTGTATCAGTTTCAGAAGCAGAGTTGGACTAGATATGGTATGTATGTGTAGGAAACACCGTTCTTTTGTTCTCAGCACACTCACATTTCCTGATGTCTTAGAGACTCTAGAAAGCAAGAGCGTGCTTCTTGTTCTAAATCAGAGTGTGATCAATGGATGATTACACTGAAGTGTTTTTTACTTCAGAAATGGAGTTAAATCCCAGGCTCTGAGTCTTCCTACAAGCAAGAATTCGTTTCAGATAAGGGCTGTCACTTTTCTGCTCAAACGAACTACATTGTTCACGGAGCTCACACGTTTCTCATCTTAACTGACAAGCATTGGATGTTAGAGGATCAGTGCTTTGTATCAGTTTCAGAAACAGATTTTGACCACATATGGTCCATATGTGTAGGAAACACCGTTCTTTTGTTCTGGGCACACTCATATTTCCTGCTGTATTAGAGACTCTAGAAAGCAAGTACGTGCTTCGTGCTCTAAAGCAGAGTGTGATCCATTGATGAGAACTATGCTGTGTGTTTCCCTTCAGAAATGGAGTTAAATCCCAGGCTGTGTGTCTTCCTACAGACAATTCTTCGTTTCAGGTAAGGGCAGTCACTTTTCTGCTCAAACGAACTACATTGTTCACGAAGCTCACACGTTTCTCATCTTACCGGACAAGCATTGGATGTTAGACGGCCAGTGCTTTGTATCAGTTTCAGAAGCAGATTTGTACTACATATGGTCCATATGTGTAGGAAACACCGTAATTTTGTTCTGGGCACACTCATATTTCCTGCTGTATTAGAGACTCTAGAAAGCAAGAGTGTGCTTCTCGCTCTAAAGCAGAGTGTGATCCATGGATGAGAACTATGCTATGTGTTTCCCTTCAGAAATGGAGTTAAATCCCAAGCTGTGTGTATTCCTACAGGCAAGACTTCGTTTCAGGTAAGGGCAGTCACTTTTCAGTTCAAAGGAACTACATCATTCCCAAAGCTCACACGTTTCTCATCTTAACTGACAAGCATTGGATTTTAGAGGACCAGTGCTTTGTATCACTTTCAGAAGCAGAGTTGGACTAGATATGGTCCGTATGTGTAGGAAACACCGTTCTTTTGTTCTCAGCACTCTCACGTTTCCTGCTGTCTTAGAGACTTTAGAAAGCAAGAGCGTGCTTCTCACTGTAAAGCAGAGTGTGATCCATGGATGAGAACTATGCTGTGTGTTTCCCTTCAGAAAGGAGTTAAATCCCAGGCTCTGTGTCTTCCTAAAACAAGACTTCGTTTCAGGTAAGGGCAGTCACTTTTCAGCTCAAACGAACTACATCGTTCACGGAGCTCACACGTTTCTCATCTTAACAGACAAGCATTGGATTTTAGAGGACCAGTGCTTTTTATCAGTTTCAGAAGCAGAGTTGGACTAGATATGGTCCGTATGTGTAGGAAACACCGTTCTTTTGTTCTCAGCAAACTCACGTTTCCTGCTGTCTTAGAGACTCTAGAAAGCAAGATCGTGCTTCTTGTTCTAAAGCAGAGTGTGATCAATGGATGAGAACACTGCTGTGTGTTTCACTTCAGGAACGGAGTTAAATCCCAGGCTCTGTGTCTTCCTACAAGCAAGACTTTGTTTCAGGTAAGGGCAGTCAGTTTTCTGCTCAAATGAACTACATCGTTCACAAAGCTCACACGTTTCTCATCTTAACTGACAAGCATTGGATGTTAGAGGGTCAGTGCTTTGTATCAGTTTCAGAAGCAGATTTGGACAACATATTTTCCATATGTGTAGGAAACACTGTTCTTTTGTTCTGGGCACACTCAGATTTCCTGATGTATTAGAGACTCTAGAAAGCAAGAGCGTGCTTCTTGCTCTAAAGCAGAGTGTGATCCATGGATGAGAACTATGCTGTGTGTTTCCCTTCAGAAATGGAGTTAAATCCCAGGCTGTGTGTATTCCTACAGGCAAGACTTCGTTTCAGGTAAGGGCAGTCACTTTTCTGCTCAAACGAACTACATCGTTCACTGAGCTCACACGTTTCTCATCTTAACGGACAAGAATTGGATGTTAGAGGGTCAGTGCTTTGTATCAGTTTCAGAAGCAGATATGGACTACATATGGTCCATATGTGTAGGAAACACCGTAATTTTGTTCTGGGCACACTCACATTTCCTGCTGTATTAGAGACTCTAGAAAGCAAGAGTGTGCTTCTCGCTCTAAAGCAGAGTGTGATCCATGGATGAGAATTATGCTTTGTGTTTCCCTTCGGAAATGGACTTAAATCCCAGGCTCTGTGTCTTACTACAAGCAAGACGTCGTTTCAGGTTAGGGCAGTCACTTTTCAGTTCAAAGGAACTACATCATTCACAAAGCTCACGCGTTTCTCATCTCAACTGACAAGCATTGGATGTTAGAGGACCAGTGCTTTGTATCAGTTTCAGAAGCAGAGTTGGACTAGATATGGTCTGTATGTGTAGGAAACACCGTTCTTTTGTTCTCAGCACACTCACGTTTCCTGCTGTCTTAGAGACTTTAGAAAGCAAGAGCGTGCTTCTCGCTGTAAAGCAGAGTGTGATCCATGGATGAGAACTATGCTGTGTGTTTCCCTTCAGAAAGGAGTTAAATCCCAGGCTCTGTGTCTTCCTAAAAGCAAGACTTCGTTTCAGGTAAGGGCAGTCACTTTTTAGCTCAAATGAACTACATCGTTCACGGAGCTCACACGTTTCTCATCTTAACAGACAAGCATTGGATTTTAGAGGACCAGTGCTTTGTATCAGTTTCAGAAGCAGAGTTGGACTAGATATGGTCCGTATGTGTAGGAAACACCGTTCTTTTGTTCTCAGCAAACTCATGTTTCCTGCTGCCTTAGAGACTCTAGAAAGCAAGATCGTGCTTCTTGTTCTAAAGCAGAGTGTGATCTATGGATGAGAACACTGCTGTGTGTTTCACTTCAGGAATGGATTTAAATCCCAGGCTCTGTGTCTTCCTACAAGCAAGACTTCGTTTCAGGTAAGGGCAGTCACTTTTCAGCTCAAACGAACTACATCATTCACGGAGCTCACACGTTTCTCATCTTAACAGACAAGCATTGGATGTTAGAGGACCAGTTCTTTGTATCAGTTTCAGAAGCAGAGTTGGACTAGATATGGTCCGTATGTGTAGGAAAAACCATTCTTTTTTTCTCAGCACACTCATGTTTCCTGCTGTCTTAGAGACTTTAGAAAGCAAGAGCGTGCTTCTCGCTCTAAAGCAGAGTGTGATCCATGGATGAGAACTAGGCTGTGTGATTCCCTTCCGAAATGGAGTTAAATCCCAGGCTCTGTGTCTTCCTACAGGCAAGACTTCGTTTCAGGTAAGGGCAGTCACTTTTCAGCTCAAACGAACTACATCGTTCACGAAGCTCACACGTTTCTCATCTTAACTGACAAGCATTGGATGTTAGAGGATCAGTGCTTTGTATCAGTTTCAGAAACAGATTTTGACTACATATGGTCCATATGTGTAGGAAACACCGTTCTTTTGTTCTGGGCACACTCATATTTCCTGCTGTATTAGAGACTCTAGAAAGCAAGTACGTGCTTCGTGCTCTAAAGCAGAGTGTGATCCATTGATGAGAACTATGCTGTGTGTTTCCCTTCAGAAATGGAGTTAAATCCCAGGCTGTGTGTCTTCCTACTGACAATTCTTCGTTTCAGGTAAGGGCAGTCACTTTTCTGCTCAAACGAACTACATCGTTCACGAAGCTCACACGTTTCTCATCTTACCGGACAAGCATTGGATGTTAGACGGCCAGTGCTTTGTATCAGTTTCAGAAGCAGATTTGTACTACATATGGTCCATATGTGTAGGAAACACCGTAATTTTGTTCTGGGCACACTCATATTTCCTGCTGTATTAGAGACTCTAGAAAGCAAGAGTGTGCTTCTCGCTCTAAAGCAGAGTGTGATCCATGGATGAGAACTATGCTATGTGTTTCCCTTCAGAAATGGAGTTAAATCCCAAGCTGTGTGTATTCCTACAGGCAAGACTTCGTTTCAGGTAAGGGCAGTCACTTTTCAGTTCAAAGGAACTACATCATTCCCAAAGCTCACACGTTTCTCATCTTAACTGACAAGCATTGGATTTTAGAGGACCAGTGCTTTGTATCACTTTCAGAAGCAGAGTTGGACTAGATATGGTCCGTATGTGTAGGAAACACCGTTCTTTTGTTCTCAGCACTCTCACGTTTCCTGCTGTCTTAGAGACTTTAGAAAGCAAGAGCGTGCTTCTCACTGTAAAGCAGAGTGTGATCCATGGATGAGAACTATGCTGTGTGTTTCCCTTCAGAAAGGAGTTAAATCCCAGGCTCTGTGTCTTCCTAAAACAAGACTTCGTTTCAGGTAAGGGCAGTCACTTTTCAGCTCAAACGAACTACATCGTTCACGGAGCTCACACGTTTCTCATCTTAACAGACAAGCATTGGATTTTAGACGACCAGTGCTTTTTATCAGTTTCAGAAGCAGAGTTGGACTAGATATGGTCCGTATGTGTAGGAAACACCGTTCTTTTGTTCTCAGCAAACTCACGTTTCCTGCTGTCTTAGAGACTCTAGAAAGCAAGATCGTGCTTCTTGTTCTAAAGCAGAGTGTGATCAATGGATGAGAACACTGCTGTGTGTTTCACTTCAGGAACGGAGTTAAATCCCAGGCTCTGTGTCTTCCTACAAGCAAGACTTTGTTTCAGGTAAGGGCAGTCAGTTTTCTGCTCAAATGAACTACATCGTTCACAAAGCTCACACGTTTCTCATCTTAACTGGCAAGCATTGGATGTTAGAGGGTCAGTGCTTTGTATCAGTTTCAGAAGCAGATTTGGACTACATATTTTCCATATGTGTAGGAAACACTGTTCTTTTGTTCTGGGCACACTCAGATTTCCTGATGTATTAGAGACTCTAGAAAGCAAGAGCGTGCTTCTTGCTCTAAAGCAGAGTGTGATCCATGGATGAGAACTATGCTGTGTGTTTCCCTTCAGAAATGGAGTTAAATCCCAGGCTGTGTGTATTCCTACAGGCAAGACTTCGTTTCAGGTAAGGGCAGTCACTTTTCTGCTCAAACGAACTACATCGTTCACTGAGCTCACACGTTTCTCATCTTAACGGACAAGAATTGGATGTTAGAGGGTCAGTGCTTTGTATCAGTTTCAGAAGCAGATATGGACTACATATGGTCCACATGTGTAGGAAACACCGTAATTTTGTTCTGGGCACACTCACATTTCCTGCTGTATTAGAGACTCTAGAAAGCAAGAGTGTGCTTCTCGCTCTAAAGCAGAGTGTGATCCATGGATGAGAATTATGCTTTGTGTTTCCCTTCAGAAATGGACTTAAATCCCAGGCTCTGTGTCTTACTACAAGCAAGACGTCGTTTCAGGTTAGGGCAGTCACTTTTCAGTTCAAAGGAACTACATCATTCACAAAGCTCACGCGTTTCTCATCTCAACTGACAAGCATTGGATGTTAGAGGACCAGTGCTTTGTATCAGTTTCAGAAGCAGAGTTGGACTAGATATGGTCTGTATGTGTAGGAAACACCGTTCTTTTGTTCTCAGCACACTCACGTTTCCTGCTGTCTTAGAGACTTTAGAAAGCAAGAGCGTGCTTCTCGCTGTAAAGCAGAGTGTGATCCATGGATGAGAACTATGCTGTGTGTTTCCCTTCAGAAAGGAGTTAAATCCCAGGCTCTGTGTCTTCCTAAAAGCAAGACTTCGTTTCAGGTAAGGGCAGTCACTTTTTAGCTCAAATGAACTACATCGTTCACGGAGCTCACACGTTTCTCATCTTAACAGACAAGCATTGGATTTTAGAGGACCAGTGCTTTGTATCAGTTTCAGAAGCAGAGTTGGACTAGATATGGTCCGTATGTGTAGGAAACACCGTTCTTTTGTTCTCAGCAAACTCATGTTTCCTGCTGCCTTAGAGACTCTAGAAAGCAAGATCGTGCTTCTTGTTCTAAAGCAGAGTGTGATCTATGGATGAGAACACTGCTGTGTGTTTCACTTCAGGAATGGATTTAAATCCCAGGCTCTGTGTCTTCCTACAAGCAAGACTTCGTTTCAGGTAAGGGCAGTCACTTTTCAGCTCAAACGAACTACATCATTCACGGAGCTCACACGTTTCTCATCTTAACAGACAAGCATTGGATGTTAGAGGACCAGTTCTTTGTATCAGTTTCAGAAGCAGAGTTGGACTAGATATGGTCCGTATGTGTAGGAAAAACCATTCTTTTTTTCTCAGCACACTCATGTTTCCTGCTGTCTTAGAGACTTTAGAAAGCAAGAGCGTGCTTCTCGCTCTAAAGCAGAGTGTGATCCATGGATGAGAACTAGGCTGTGTGATTCCCTTCCGAAATGGAGTTAAATCCCAGGCTCTGTGTCTTCCTACAGGCAAGACTTCGTTTCAGGTAAGGGCAGTCACTTTTCAGCTCAAACGAACTACATCGTTCACGAAGCTCACACGTTTCTCATCTTAACATACAAGCATTGGATGTCAGAGTACCAGTGCTTTGTATCAGTTTCAGAAGCAGAGTTGGACTAGATATGGTATGTATGTGTAGGAAACACCGTTCTTTTGTTCTCAGCACACTCACATTTCCTGATGTCTTAGAGACTCTAGAAAGCAAGAGCGTGCTTCTTGTTCTAAATCAGAGTGTGATCAATGGATGATTACACTGAAGTGTGTTTTACTTCAGAAATGGAGTTAAATCCCAGGCTCTGAGTCTTCCTACAAGCAAGAATTCGTTTCAGATAAGGGCTGTCACTTTTCTGCTCAAACGAACTACATTGTTCACGGAGCTCACACGTTTCTCATCTTAACTGACAAGCATTGGATGTTAGAGGATCAGTGCTTTGTATCAGTTTCAGAAACAGATTTTGACTACATATGGTCCATATGTGTAGGAAACACCGTTCTTTTGTTCTGGGCACACTCATATTTCCTGCTGTATTAGAGACTCTAGAAAGCAAGTACGTGCTTCGTGCTCTAAAGCAGAGTGTGATCCATGGATGAGAACTATGCTGTGTGTTTCCCTTCAGAAATGGAGTTAAATCCCAGGCTGTGTGTCTTCCTACAGACAATTCTTCGTTTCAGGTAAGGGCAGTCACTTTTCTGCTCAAACGAACTACATCGTTCACGGAGCTCACACGTTTCTCATCTTAACAGACAAGCATTGGATTTTAGAGGACCAGTGCTTTTTATCAGTTTCAGAAGCAGAGTTGGACTAGATATGGTCCGTATGTGTAGGAAACACCGTTCTTTTGTTCTCAGCAAACTCACGTTTCCTGCTGTCTTAGAGACTCTAGAAAGCAAGATCGTGCTTCTTGTTCTAAAGCAGAGTGTGATCAATGGATGAGAACACTGCTGTGTGTTTCACTTCAGGAGCGGAGTTAAATCCCAGGCTCTGTGTCTTCCTACAAGCAAGACTTCGTTTCAGGTAAGGGCAGTCAGTTTTCTGCTCAAATGAACTACATCGTTCACAAAGCTCACACGTTTCTCATCTTAACTGACAAGCATTGGATGTTAGAGGGTCAGTGCTTTGTATCAGTTTCAGAAGCAGATTTGGACTACATATTTTCCATATGTGTAGGAAACACTGTTCTTTTGTTCTGGGCACACTCAGATTTCCTGATGTATTAGAGACTCTAGAAAGCAAGAGCGTGCTTCTTGCTCTAAAGCAGAGTGTGATCCATGGATGAGAACTATGCTGTGTGTTTCCCTTCAGAAATGGAGTTAAATCCCAGGCTGTGTGTATTCCTACAGGCAAGACTTCGTTTCAGGTAAGGGCAGTCACTTTTCTGCTCAAACAAACTACATCGTTCACTGAGCTCACACGTTTCTCATCTTAACGGACAAGAATTGGATGTTAGAGGGTCAGTGCTTTGTATCAGTTTCAGAAGCAGATATGGACTACATATGGTCCATATGTGTAGGAAACACCGTAATTTTGTTCTGGGCACACTCACATTTCCTGCTGTATTAGAGACTCTAGAAAGCAAGAGTGTGCTTCTCGCTCTAAAGCAGAGTGTGATCCATGGATGAGAACTATGCTTTGTGTTTCCCTTCAGAAATGGACTTAAATCCCAGGCTCTGTGTCTTACTACAAGCAAGACGTCGTTTCAGGTTAGGGCAGTCACTTTTCAGTTCAAAGGAACTACATCATTCACAAAGCTCACGCGTTTCTCATCTCAACTGACAAGCATTGGATGTTAGAGGACCAGTGCTTTGTATCAGTTTCAGAAGCAGAGTTGGACTAGATATGGTCTGTATGTGTAGGAAACACCGTTCTTTTGTTCTCAGCACACTCACGTTTCCTGCTGTCTTAGAGACTTTAGAAAGCAAGAGCGTGCTTCTCGCTGTAAAGCAGAGTGTGATCCATGGATGAGAACTATGCTGTGTGTTTCCCTTCAGAAAGGAGTTAAATCCCAGGCTCTGTGTCTTCCTAAAAGCAAGACTTCGTTTCAGGTAAGGGCAGTCACTTTTCAGCTCAAATGAACTACATCGTTCACGGAGCTCACACGTTTCTCATCTTAACAGACAAGCATTGGATTTTAGAGGACCAGTGCTTTGTATCAGTTTCAGAAGCAGAGTTGGACTAGATATGGTCCGTATGTGTAGGAAACACCGTTCTTTTGTTCTCAGCAAACTCATGTTTCCTGCTGCCTTAGAGACTCTAGAAAGCAAGATCGTGCTTCTTGTTCTAAAGCAGAGTGTGATCTATGGATGAGAACACTGCTGTGTGTTTCACTTCAGGAATGGATTTAAATCCCAGGCTCTGTGTCTTCCTACAAGCAAGACTTCGTTTCAGGTTAGGGCAGTCACTTTTCAGCTCAAACGAACTACATCATTCACGGAGCTCACACGTTTCTCATCTTAACAGACAAGCATTGGATGTTAGAGGACCAGTTCTTTGTATCAGTTTCAGAAGCAGAGTTGGACTAGATATGGTCCGTATGTGTAGGAAAAACCATTCTTTTTTTCTCAGCACACTCATGTTTCCTGCTGTCTTAGAGACTTTAGAAAGCAAGAGCGTGCTTCTCGCTCTAAAGCAGAGTGTGATCCATGGATGAGAACTAGGCTGTGTGATTCCCTTCCGAAATGGAGTTAAATCCCAGGCTCTGTGTCTTCCTACAGGCAAGACTTCGTTTCAGGTAAGGGCAGTCACTTTTCAGCTCAAACGAACTACATCGTTCACGAAGCTCACACGTTTCTCATCTTAACATACAAGCATTGGATGTCAGAGTACCAGTGCTTTGTATCAGTTTCAGAAGCAGAGTTGGACTAGATATGGTATGTATGTGTAGGAAACACCGTTCTTTTGTTCTCAGCACACTCACATTTCCTGATGTCTTAGAGACTCTAGAAAGCAAGAGCGTGCTTCTTGTTCTAAATCAGAGTGTGATCAATGGATGATTACACTGAAGTGTGTTTTACTTCAGAAATGGAGTTAAATCCCAGGCTCTGAGTCTTCCTACAAGCAAGAATTCGTTTCAGATAAGGGCTGTCACTTTTCTGCTCAAACGAACTACATTGTTCACGGAGCTCACACGTTTCTCATCTTAACTGACAAGCATTGGATGTTAGAGGATCAGTGCTTTGTATCAGTTTCAGAAACAGATTTTGACTACATATGGTCCATATGTGTAGGAAACACCGTTCTTTTGTTCTGGGCACACTCATATTTCCTGCTGTATTAGAGACTCTAGAAAGCAAGTACGTGCTTCGTGCTCTAAAGCAGAGTGTGATCCATGGATGAGAACTATGCTGTGTGTTTCCCTTCAGAAATGGAGTTAAATCCCAGGCTGTGTGTCTTCCTACAGACAATTCTTCGTTTCAGGTAAGGGCAGTCACTTTTCTGCTCAAACGAACTACATCGTTCACGAAGCTCACACGTTTCTCATCTTACCGGACAAGCATTGGATGTTAGAGGACCAGTGCTTTGTATCAGTTTCAGAAGCAGATTTGTACTACATATGGTCCATATGTGTAGGAAACACCGTAATTTTGTTCTGGGCACACTCATATTTCCTGCTGTATTAGAGACTCTAGAAAGCAAGAGTGTGCTTCTCGCTCTAAAGCAGAGTGTGATCCATGGATGAGAACTATGCTATGTGTTTCCCTTCAGAAATGGACTTAAATCCCAGGCTCTTTGTCTTACTACAAGCAAGACTTCGTTTCAGGTAAGGGCAGTCACTTTTCAGTTCAAAGGAACTACATCATTCACAAAGCTCACACGTTTCTCATCTTAACTGACAAGCATTGGATGTTAGAGGACCAGTGATTTGTATCAGTTTCAGAAGCAGAGTTGGACTAGATATGGTCCGTATGTGTAGGAAACACCGTTCTTTTGTTCTCAGCACACTCACGTTTCCTGCTCTCTTAGAGACTTTAGAAAGCAAGAGCGTGCTTCTCGCTCTAAAGCAGAGTGTGATCCATGGATGAGAACTATGCTGTGTGTTTCCCTTCAGAAAGTAGTTAAATCCCAGGCTCTGTGTCTTCCTAAAAGCAAGACTTCGTTTTAGGTAAGGGCAGTCACTTTTCAGCTCAAACGAACTACATCATTCACGGAGCTCACACGTTTCTCATCTTAACAGACAAGCATTGCATGTTAGAGGACCAGTGCTTTGTATCAGTTTCAGAAGCAGAGTTGGACTAGATATGGTCTGTATGTGTAGGAAACACCGTTCTTTTGTTCTCAGCAAACTCATGTTTCCTGCTGTCTTAGAGACTCTAGAAAGCAAGACCGTGCTTCTTGTTCTAAAGCAGAGTGTGATCAATGGATGAGAACACTGCTGTGTGTTTCACTTCAGGAATGGACTTAAATCCCAGGCTCTGTGTCTTACTAGGAGCAAGACTTCGTTTCAGGTAAGGGCAGTCACTTTTCAGTTCAAAGGAACTACATCATTCCCAAAGCTCACACGTTTCTCATCTTAACTGACAAGCATTGGATTTTAGAGGACCAGTGCTTTGTAGCAGTTTCAGAAGCAGAGTTGGATTAGATATGGTTCGTATGTGTAGGAAACACCGTTCTTTTGTTCTCAGCACTCTCACGTTTCCTGCTGTCTTAGAGACTTTAGAAAGAAAGAGCGTGCTTCTCGCTCTAAAGCAGAGTGTGATCCATGGATGAGAACTATGCTGTGTGTTTCCCTTCAGAAAGGAGTTAAATCCCAGGCTCTGTGTCTTCCTAAAAGCAAGACTTCGTTTCAGGTAAGGGCAGTCACTTTTCAGCTCAAACGAACTACATCGTTCACGGAGCTCACACGTTTCTCATCTTAACAGACAAGCATTGGATTTTAGAGGACCAGTGCTTTTTATCAGTTTCAGGAGCAGAGTTGGACTAGATATGGTCCGTATGTGTAGGAAACACCGTTCTTTTGTTCTCAGCAAACTCACGTTTCCTGCTGTCTTACAGACACTAGAAAGCAAGATCGTGCTTCTTGTTCTAAAGCAGATTGTGATCAATGCATGATTACACTGAAGTGTGTTTTACTTCAGAAATGGAGTTAAATCCCAGGCTCTGAGTCTTCCTACATGCAAGACTTCGTTTCAGGTAAGGGCTGTCACTTTTCTGCTCAAACGAACTACACTGTTCACGAAGCTCACACGTTTCTCATCTTAACTGACAAGCATTGGATGTTAGCGGGTCAGTGCTTTGTATCAGTTTCAAAAGAAGATTTGGACTACATATGGTCCATATGTGTAGGAAACACCGTTCTTTTGTTCTGGGCACACTCATATTTCCTGCTGTATTAGAGACTCTAGAAAGCAAGAGCGTGCTTCTTGCTCTAAAGCAGAGTATGATCCATGGATGAGAACTATGCTGTGTGTTTCCCTTCAGAAATGGAGTTAAATCCCAGGCTGTGTGTCTTCCTACAGACAATTCTTCGTTTCAGGTAAGGGCAGTCACTTTTCTCCTCAAACGAACTACATCGTTCACGAAGCTCACACGTTTCTCATCTTAACAGACAAGCATTGGATGTTAGAGGGTCAGTGATTTGTATCAGTTTCAGAAGCAGATTTGGACTACATATGGTCCATATGTGTGGGAAACACTGTAATTTTGTTCTGGGCACACTCAGATTTCCTGCTGTATTAGAGACTCTAGAAAGCAAGAGTGTGCTTCTCGCTCTAAAGCAGAGTGTGATCCATGGATGAGAACTATGCTATGTGTTTCCCTTCAGAAATGGACTGAAATCCCAGGCTCTGTGTCTTACTACAAGCAAGACTTCGTTTCAGGTAAGGGCAGTCACTTTTCAGTTCAAAGGAACTACATCATTCACAAAGCTCACACGTTTCTCATCTTAAATGACAAGCATTGGATGTTAGAGGACCAGTGATTTGTCTCAGTTTCAGAAGCAGAGTTGGACTAGATATGGTCCGTATGTGTAGGAAACACCGTTCTTTTGTTCTCAGCACTCTCACGTTTCCTGCTGTCTTAGAGACTTTAGAAAGCAAGAGCGTGCTTCTCGCTGTAAAGCAGAGTGTGATCCATGGATGAGAACTATGCTGTGTGTTTCCCTTCAGAAAGGAGTTAAATCCCAGGCTCTGTGTCTTCCTAAAAGCAAGACTTCGTTTCAGGTAAGGGCAGTCACTTTTCAGCTCAAACAAACTACATCGTTCACGGAGCTCACACGTTTCTCATCTTAACAGACAAGCATTGGATTTTAGAGGACCAGTTCTTTTTATCAGTTTCAGAAGCAGAGTTGGACTAGATATGGTCCGTATGTGTAGGAAACACCGTTCTTTTGTTCTCAGCAAACTCACGTTTCCTGCTGTCTTAGAGACTCTAGAAAGCAAGATCGTGCTTCTTGTTCTAAAGCAGAGTGTGATCAATGGATGAGAACACTGCTGTGTGTTTCACTTCAGGAACGGAGTTAAATCCCAGGCTCTGTGTCTTCCTACAAGCAAGACTTCGTTTCAGGTAAGGGCAGTCAGTTTTCTGCTCAAATGAACTACATCGTTCACAAAGCTCACACGTTTCTCATCTTAACTGACAAGCATTGGATGTTAGAGGGTCAGTGCTTTGTATCAGTTTCAGAAGTAGATTTGGACTACATATTTTCCATATGTGTAGGAAACACTGTTCTTTTGTTCTGGGCACACTCAGATTTCCTGATGTATTAGAGACTCTAGAAAGCAAGAGCGTGCTTCTTGCTCTAAAGCAGAGTGTGATCCATGGATGAGAACTATGCTGTGTGTTTCCCTTCAGAAATGGAGTTAAATCCCAGGCTGTGTGTATTCCTACAGGCAAGACTTCGTTTCAGGTAAGGGCAGTCACTTTTCTGCTCAAACGAACTACATCGTTCACTGAGCTCACACGTTTCCCATCTTAACGGACAAGAATTGGATGTTAGAGGGTCAGTGCTTTGTATCAGTTTCAGAAGCAGATATGGACTACATATGGTCCATATGTGTAGGAAACACCGTAATTTTGTTCTGGGCACACTCACATTTCCTGCTGTATTAGAGACTCTAGAAAGCAAGAGTGTGCTTCTCGCTCTAAAGCAGAGTGTGATCCATGGATGAGAACTATGCTTTGTGTTTCCCTTCAGAAATGGACTTAAATCCCAGGCTCTGTGTCTTACTACAAGCAAGACTTCGTTTCAGGTTAGGGCAGTCACTTTTCAGTTCAAAGGAACTACATCATTCACAAAGCTCACGCGTTTCTCATCTCAACTGACAAGCATTGGATGTTAGAGGACCAGTGCTTTGTTTCAGTTTCAGAAGCAGAGTTGGACTAGATATGGTCTGTATGTGTAGGAAACACCGTTCTTTTGTTCTCAGCACACTCACGTTTCCTGCTGTCTTAGAGACTTTAGAAAGCAAGAGCGTGCTTCTCGCTGTAAAGCAGAGTGTGATCCATGGATGAGAACTATGCTGTGTGTTTCCCTTCAGAAAGGAGTTAAATCCCAGGCTCTGTGTCTTCCTAAAAGCAAGACTTCGTTTCAGGTAAGGGCAGTCACTTTTCAGCTCAAATGAACTACATCGTTCACGGAGCTCACACGTTTCTCATCTTAACAGACAAGCATTGGATTTTAGAGGACCAGTGCTTTGTATCAGTTTCAGAAGCAGAGTTGGACTAGATATGGTCCGTATGTGTAGGAAACACCGTTCTTTTGTTCTCAGCAAACTCATGTTTCCTGCTGCCTTAGAGACTCTAGAAAGCAAGATCGTGCTTCTTGTTCTAAAGCAGAGTGTGATCAATGGATGAGAACACTGCTGTGTGTTTCACTTCAGGATTGGACTTAAATCCCAGGCTCTGTGTCTTACTACGAGCAAGACTTCGTTTCAGGTAAGGGCAGACACTTTTCAGTTCAAAGGAACTACATCATTCCCTAAGCTCACACGTTTCTCATCTTAACTGACAAGCATTGGATTTTAGAGGACCAGTGCTTTGTATCAGTTTCAGAAGCAGAGTTGGATTAGATATGGTCCGTACGTGTAGGAAACACCGTTCTTTTGTTCTCAGCACTCTCACGTTTCCTGCTGTCTTAGAGACTTTAGAAAGCAAGAGCGTGCTTCTCGCTGTAAAGCAGAGTGTGATCCATGGATGAGAACTATGCTGTGTGTTTCCCTTCAGAAAGGTGTTAAATCCCAGGCTCTGTGTCTTCCTAAAAGCAAGACTTCGTTTCAGGTAAGGGCAGTCACTTTTCAGCTCAAATGAACTACATCGTTCACGGAGCTCACACGTTTCTCATCTTAACAGACAAGCATTGGATTTTAGAGGACCAGTGCTTTGTATCAGTTTCAGAAGCAGAGTTGGACTAGATATGGTCCGTATGTGTAGGAAACACCGTTCTTTTGTTCTCAGCAAACTCATGTTTCCTGCTGCCTTAGAGACTCTAGAAAGCAAGATCGTGCTTCTTGTTCTAAAGCAGAGTGTGATCTATGGATGAGAACACTGCTGTGTGTTTCACTTCAGGAATGGATTTAAATCCCAGGCTCTGTGTCTTCCTACAAGCAAGACTTCGTTTCAGGTAAGGGCAGTCACTTTTCAGCTCAAACGAACTACATCATTCACGGAGCTCACACGTTTCTCATCTTAACAGACAAGCATTGGATGTTAGAGGACCAGTTCTTTGTATCAGTTTCAGAAGCAGAGTTGGACTAGATATGGTCCGTATGTGTAGGAAAAACCATTCTTTTTTTCTCAGCACACTCTTGTTTCCTGCTGTCTTAGAGACTTTAGAAAGCAAGAGCGTGCTTCTCGCTCTAAAGCAGAGTGTGATCCATGGATGAGAACTAGGCTGTGTGATTCCCTTCCGAAATGGAGTTAAATCCCAGGCTCTGTGTCTTCCTACAGGCAAGACTTCGTTTCAGGTAAGGGCAGTCACTTTTCAGCTCAAACGAACTACATCGTTCACGAAGCTCACACGTTTCTCATCTTAACATACAAGCATTGGATGTCAGAGTACCAGTGCTTTGTATCAGTTTCAGAAGCAGAGTTGGACTAGATATGGTATGTATGTGTAGGAAACACCGTTCTTTTGTTCTCAGCACACTCACATTTCCTGATGTCTTAGAGACTCTAGAAAGCAAGAGCGTGCTTCTTGTTCTAAATCAGAGTGTGATCAATGGATGATTACACTGAAGTGTGTTTTACTTCAGAAATGGAGTTAAATCCCAGGCTCTGAGTCTTCTTACAAGCAAGAATTCGTTTCAGATAAGGGCTGTCACTTTTCTGCTCAAACGAACTACATTGTTCACGGAGCACACACGTTTCTCATCTTAACTGACAAGCATTGGATGTTAGAGGATCAGTGCTTTGTATCAGTTTCAGAAAGAGATTTTGACTACATATGGTCCATATGTGTAGGAAACACCGTTCTTTTGTTCTGGGCACACTCATATTTCCTGCTGTATTAGAGACTCTAGAAAGCAAGTACGTGCTTCGTGCTCTAAAGCAGAGTGTGATCCATGGATGAGAACTATGCTGTGTGTTTCCCTTCAGAAATGGAGTTAAATCCCAGGCTGTGTGTCTTCCTACAGACAATTCTTCGTTTCAGGTAAGGGCAGTCACTTTTCTGCTCAAACGAACTACATCGTTCACGAAGCTCACACGTTTCTCATCTTACCGGACAAGCATTGGATGTTAGACGGTCAGTGCTTTGTATCAGTTTCAGAAGCAGATTTGTACTACATATGGTCCATATGTGTAGGAAACACCATAATTTTGTTCTGGGCACACTCATATTTCCTGCTGTATTAGAGACTCTAGAAAGCAAGAGTGTGCTTCTCGCTCTAAAGCAGAGTGTGATCCATGGATGAGAACTATGCTATGTGTTTCCCTTCAGAAATGGACTTAAATCCCAGGCTCTTTGTCTTACTACAAGCAAGACTTCGTTTCAGGTAAGGGCAGTCACTTTTCAGTTCAAAGGAACTACATCATTCACAAAGCTCACACGTTTCTCATCTTAACTGACAAGCATTGGATGTTAGAGGACCAGTGCTTTGTATCAGTTTCAGAAGCAGAGTTGGACTAGATATGGTCCGTATGTGTAGGAAACACCGTTCTTTTGTTCTCAGCACACTCACGTTTCCTGCTCTCTTAGAGACTTTAGAAAGCAAGAGCGTGCTTCTCGCTCTAAAGCAGAGTGTGATCCATGGATGAGAACTATGCTGTGTGTTTCCCTTCAGAAAGTAGTTAAATCCCAGGCTCTGTGTCTTCCTAAAAGCAAGACTTCGTTTTAGGTAAGGGCAGTCACTTTTCAGCTCAAACGAACTACATCATTCACGGAGCTCACACGTTTCTCATCTTAACAGACAAGCATTGGATGTTAGAGGACCAGTGCTTTGTATCAGTTTCAGAAGCAGAGTTGGACTAGATATGGTCTGTATGTGTAGGAAACACCGTTCTTTTGTTCTCAGCAAACTCACGTTTCCTGCTTCTTAGAGACTCTAGAAAGCAAGATCGTGCTTCTTGTTCTAAAGCAGATTGTGATCAATGCATGATTACACTGAAGTGTGTTTTACTTCAGAAATGGAGTTAAATCCCAGGCTCTGAGTCTTCCTACAAGCAAGACTTCGTTTCAGGTAAGGGCTGTCACTTTTCTGCTCAAACGAACTACACTGTTCACGAAGCTCACACGTTTCTCATCTTAACTGACAAGCATTGGATGTTAGAGGGTCAGTGCTTTGTATCAGTTTCAAAAGAAGATTTGGACTACATATGGTCCATATGTGTAGGAAACACCGTTCTTTTGTTCTGGGCACACTCATATTTCCTGCTGTATTAGAGACTCTAGAAAGCAAGAGCGTGCTTCTTGCTCTAAAGCAGAGTGTGATCCATGGATGAGAACTATGCTGTGTGTTTCCCTTCAGAAATGGAGTTAAATCCCAGGCTGTGTGTCTTCCTACAGACAATTCTTCGTTTCAGGTAAGGGCAGTCACTTTTCTCCTCAAACGAACTACATCGTTCACGAAGCTCACACGTTTCTCATCTTAACAGACAAGCATTGGATGTTAGAGGGTCAGTGATTTGTATCAGTTTCAGAAGCAGATTTGGACTACATATGGTCCATATGTGTGGGAAACACTGTAATTTTGTTCTGGGCACACTCAGATTTCCTGCTGTATTAGAGACTCTAGAAAGCAATAGTGTGCTTCTCGCTCTAAAGCAGAGTGTGATCCATGGATGAGAACGATGCTATGTGTTTCCCTTCAGAAATGGACTGAAATCCCAGGCTCTGTGTCTTACTACAAGCAAGACTTCGTTTCAGGTAAGGGCAGTCACTTTTCAGTTCAAAGGAACTACATCATTCACAAAGCTCACACGTTTCTCATCTTAAATGACAAGCATTGGATGTTAGAGGACCAGTGATTTGTCTCAGTTTCAGAAGCAGAGTTGGACTAGATATGGTCCGTATGTGTAGGAAACACCGTTCTTTTGTTCTCAGCACACTCACGTTTCCTGCTGTCTTAGAGACTTTAGAAAGCAAGAGCGTGCATCTCGCTCTAAAGCAGAGTGTGATCCATGCATGAGAACTATGCTGTGTGTTTCCCTTCAGAAAGTAGTTAAATCCCAGGCTTTGTGTCTTCCTAAAAGCAAGACTTCATTTCAGGTAAGGGCAGTCACTTTTCAGCTCAAACAAACTACATCATTCACGGAGCTCACACGTTTCTCATCTTAACTGACAAGCATTGGATTTTAGAGGACCAGTGCTTTGTATCAGTTTCAGAAGCAGAGTTGGATTAGATATGGTCCGTATGTGTAGGAAACACCGTTCTTTTGTTCTCAGCACTCTAAAGTTTCCTGCTGTCTTAGAGACTTTAGAAAGCAAGAGCGTGCTTCTCGCTCTAAAGCAGAGTGTGATCCATGGATGAGAACTATTCTGTGTCTTTCACTTCAGTAACGGAGTTAAATCCCAGGCTCTGTGTCTTCCTACAAGCAAGACTTCGTTTCAGGTAAGGGCAGAAAGTTTTCTGCCCAAATGAACTACATCGTTCACAAAGCTCATGCGTTTCTCATCTTAACTGAGAAGTATTGGATGTTAGAGGGTCAGTGCTTTGTATCAGTTTCAGAAGCAGATTTGGACTACATATTTTCCATATGTGTAGGAAACACTGTTCTTTTGTTCTGGGCACACTCAGATTTCCTGATGTATTAGAGACTCTAGAAAGCAAGAGCGTGCTTCTTGCTCTAAAGCAGAGTGTGATCCATGGATGAGAACTATGCTGTGTGTTTCCCTTCAGAAATGGAGTTAAATCCCAGGCTGTGTGTATTCCTACAGGCAAGACTTCGTTTCAGGTAAGGGCAGTCACTTTTCTGCTCAAACGAACTACATCGTTCACTGAGCTCACACGTTTCTCATCTTAACGGACAAGAATTGGATGTTAGAGGGTCAGTGCTTTGTATCAGTTTCAGAAGCAGATATGGACTACATATGGTCCATATGTGTAGGAAACACCGTAATTTTGTTCTGGGCACACTCACATTTCCTGCTGTATTAGAGACTCTAGAAAGCAAGAGTGTGCTTCTCGCTCTAAAGCAGAGTGTGTCCATATATGAGAACTATGCTTTGTGTTTCCCTTCAGAAATGGACTTAAATCCCAGGCTCTGTGTCTTACTACAAGCAAGACTTCGTTTCAGGTAAGGGCAGTCACTTTTCAGTTCAAAGGAACTACATCATTCACAAAGCTCACACGTTTCTCATCTCAACTGACAAGCATTGGATGTTAGAGGACCAGTGCTTTGTATCAGTTTCAGAAGCAGAGTTGGACTAGATATGGTCCGTATGTGTAGGAAACACCGTTCTTTTGTTCTGAGCACACTCACGTTTCCTGATGTCTTAGAGACTTTAGAAAGCAAGAGCGTGCTTCTCGCTCTAAAGCAGAGTGTGATCCACGGATGAGAACTATGCTGTGTGTTTCCCTTCAGAAATGGAGTTAAATCCCAGGCTGTGTGTCTTCCTACAGACAATTCTTCGTTTCAGGTAAGGGCAGTCACTTTTCTGCTCAAACGAACTACATCGTTCACGAAGCTCACACGTTTCTAATCTTAACGGATAAGCATTGGATGTTAGAGGGTCAGTGCTTTGTATCAGTTTCAGAAGCAGGTTTGGACTACATATGGCCCATATGTGTAGGAAACACCGTAATTTTGTTCTGGACACACTCAGATTTCCTGCTGTATTAGAGACTCTAGAAAGCAAGATCGTGCTTCTTGTTCTAAAGCAGAGTGTGATCCATGGATAAGAACACTGCTTTGTGTTTCACTTCAGGATTGGACATAAATCCCAGGCTCTGTGTCTTACTACGAGCAAGACTTCGTTTCAGGTAAGGGCAGTCACTTTTCAGTTCAAAGGAACTACATCATTCACAAAGCTCACACGTTTCTCATCTTAACTGACAAGCATTGGATTTTAGAGGACCAGTGCTTTGTATAAGTTTCAGAAGCAGAGTTGGTTTAGATATGGTCCGTATGTGTAGGAAACACCGTTCTTTTGTTCTCAGCACTCTCACGTTTCCTGCTGTCTTAGAGACTTTAGAAAGCAAGAGCGTGCTTCTCGCTCTAAAGCAGAGTGTGATCCATGGATGAGAACTATGCTGTGTGTTTCCCTTCAGAAAGGAGTTAAATCCCAGGCTCTGTGTCTTCCTAAAAGCAAGACTTCGTTTCAGGTAAGGGCAGTCACTTTTCAGCTCAAATGAACTACATCGTTCACGGAGCTCACACGTTTCTCATCGTAACAGACAAGCATTGGATTTTAGAGGAGCAGTGCTTTGTATCAGTTTCAGAAGCAGAGTTGGACTAGATATGGTCCGTATGTGTAGGAAACACCGTTCTTTTGTTCTCAGCAAACTCATGTTTCCTGCTGCCTTAGAGACTCTAGAAAGCAAGATCGTGCTTCTTGTTCTAAAGCAGAGTGTGATCTATGGATGAGAACACTGCTGTGTGTTTCACTTCAGGAATGGAGTTAAATCCCAGGCTCTGAGTCTTCCTACAAGCAAGGCTTCGTTTCAGGTAAGGGCAGTCAGTTTTCTGCTCAAATGAACTACATCGTTCACAAAGCTCACACGTTTCTCATCTTAACTGACAAGCATTGGATGTTAGAGGTTCAGTGCTTTGTATCAGTTTCAGAAGCAGATTTGGACTACATATGGTCCATATGTGTAGGAAACACTGTTCTTTTGTTCTGGGCACACTCAGATTTCCTGATGTATTAGAGACTCTAGAAAGCAAGAGCGTGCTTCTTGCTCTAAAGCAGAGTGTGATCCATGGATGAGAACTATGCTGTGTGTTTCGCTTCAGAAATGGAGTTAAATCCCAGGCTGTGTGTATTCCTAGAGGCAAGACTTCGTTTCAGGTAAGGGCAGTCACTTTTCTGCTCAAACGAACTACATCGTTCACTGAGCTCACAAGTTTCTCATCTTAACTGACAAGCATTGGATGTTAGAGGGTCAGTGCTTTGTATCAGTTTCAGAAGCAGATTTGGACTACATATGGTCCATGTGTGTAGGAAACACCGTTCTTTTGTTCTGGGCACACTCATATTTCCTGCTGTATTAGAGACTCTAGAAAGCAAGTGCGTGCTTCTTGTTCTAAAGCAGAGTGTGATCCATGGATGAGAACTATGCTGTGTGTTTCCCTTCAGAAATGGAGTTAAATCCCAGGCTGTGTGTCTTCCTACAGACAATTCTTCGTTTCAGGTAAGGGCAGTCACTTTTCTGCTCAAACGAACTACATCTTTCACGAAGCTCACACGTTTCTCATCTTAACGCACAAGCATTGGATGTTAGAGGGTCAGTGCTTTGTATCAGTTTCAGAAGCAGATTTGGACTACATATGGTCCATATGTGTAGGAAGCACCGTAATTTTGTTCTGGGCACACTCAGATTTCCTGCTGTATTAGAGACTCTAGAAAGCAAGAGTGTGCTTCTCGCTCTAAAGCAGAGTGTGATCCATGGATGAGAACTATGCTATGTGTTTCCCTTCAGGAATGGACTTAAATCCCAGGCTCTGTGTCTTCCTACCAGCAAGACTTCGTTTCAGGTAAGGGCAGTCAGTTTTCTGCTCAAATGAACTACATCGTTCACAAAGCTCACACGTTTCTCATCTTAACTGACAAGCATTGGATGTTAGAGGGTCAGTGCTTTGTATCAGTTTCAGAAGCAGATTTGGACTACATATGGTCCATATGTGTAGGAAACACTGTTCTTTTGTTCTGGGCACACTCAGATTTCCTGATGTATTAGAGACTCTAGAAAGCAAGAGCGTGCTTCTTGCTCTAAAGCAGAGTGTGATCCATGGATGAGAACTATGCTGTGTGTTTCCCTTCAGAAATGGAGTTAAATCCCAGGCTGTGTGTATTCCTACAGGCAAGACTTCGTTTCAGGTAAGGGCAGTCACTTTTCTGCTCAAATGAACTACATCATTCACTGAGCTCACACGTTTCTCATCTTAACTGACAAGCATTGGATGTTAGAGGGTCAGTGCTTTGTCTCAGTTTCAGAAGCAGATTTGGACTACATATGGTCCATATGTGTAGGAAACACCGTTCTTTTGTTCTGGGCACACTCATATTTCCTGCTGTATTAGAGACTCTAGAAAGCAAGTGCGTGCTTCTTTCTCTAAAGCAGAGTGTGATCCATGGATGAGAACTATGCTGTGTGTTTCCCTTCAGAAATGGAGTTAAATCCCAGGCTGTGTGTCTTCCTACAGACAATTCTTCGTTTCAGGTAAGGGCAGTCACTTTTCTGCTCAAACGAACTACATCGTTCACGAAGCTCACACGGTTCTCATCTTAACGGACAAGCATTGGATGTTAGAGGGTCAGTGCTTTGTATCAGTTTCAGAAGCAGATTTGGACTACATATGGTCCATATGTGTAGGAAACACCGTAATTTTGTTCTGGGCACACTTACATTTCCTGCTGTATTAGAGACTCTAGAAAGCAAGAGTGTGCTTCTCGCTCTAAAGCAGAGTGTGATCCATGGATGAGAACTATGCTATTTGTTTCCCTTCAGAAATGGAGTTAAATCCCAGGCTCTGTGTCTTACTACAAGCAAGTCTTCGTTTCAGGTAAGGGCAGTCACTATTCAGTTCAAAGGAACTACATCATTCACAAAGCTCACACGTTTCTCATCGTAACAGACAAGCATTGGATTTTAGAGGACCAGTGCTTTGTATCAGTTTCAGAAGCAGAGTTGGACTAGATATGGTCCGTATGTGTAGGAAACACCGTTCTTTTGTTCTCAGCAAACTCATGTTTCCTGCTGCCTTAGAGACTCTAGAAAGCAAGATCGTGCTTCTTGTTCTAAAGCAGAGTGTGATCTATGGATGAGAACACTGCTGTGTGTTTCACTTCAGGAATGGAGTTAAATCCCAGGCTCTGAGTCTTCCTACAAGCAAGGCTTCGTTTCAGGTAAGGGCAGTCAGTTTTCTGCTCAAATGAACTACATCGTTCACAAAGCTCACACGTTTCTCATCTTAACTGACAAGCATTAGATGTTAGAGGGTCAGTGCTTTGTATCAGTTTCAGAAGCAGATTTGGACTACATATGGTCCATATGTGTAGGAAACACTGTTCTTTTGTTCTGGGCACACTCAGATTTCCTGATGTATTAGAAACTCTAGAAAGCAAGAGCGTGCTTCTTGCTCTAAAGCAGAGTGTGATCCATGGATGAGAACTATGCTGTGTGTTTCCCTTCAGAAATGGAGTTAAATCCAAGGCTGTGTGTATTCCTAGAGGCAAGACTTCGTTTCAGGTAAGGGCAGTCACTTTTCTGCTCAAACGAACTACATCGTTCACTGAGCTCACACGTTTCTCATCTTAACTGACAAGCATTGGATGTTAGAGGGTCAGTGCTTTGTATCAGTTTCAGAAGCAGATTTGGACTACATATGGTCCATATGTGTAGGAAACACCGTTCTTTTGTTCTGGGCACACTCATATTTCCTGCTGTATTAGAGACTCTAGAAAGCAAGTGCGTGCTTCTTGTTCTAAAGCAGAGTGTGATCCATGGATGAAAACTATGCTGTGTGTTTCCCTTCAGAAATGGAGTTAAATCCCAGGCTGTGTGTCTTCCTACAGACAATTCTTCGTTTCAGGTAAGGGCGGTCACTTTTCTGCTCAAACGAACTACATCATTCACGAAGCTCACACGTTTCTCATCTTTACGGACCAGCATTGGATGTTAGAGGGTCAGTGCTTTGTATCAGTTTCAGAAGCAGATTTGGACTACATATGGTCCATATGTGTAGGAAACACCGTAATTTTGTTCTGGGCACACTCAGATTTCCTGCTGTATTAGAGACTCTAGAAAGCAAGAGTGTGCTTCTCGGTCTAAACAGAGTGTGATCCATGGATGAGAACTATGCTATGTGTTTCCCTTCAGAAATGGACTTAAATCGCAGGCTCTGTGTCTTACTACAAGCAAGACTTCGTTTCAGGTAAGGGCAGTCACTTTTCAGCTCAAACGAACTACATCATTCACGGACCTCACACGTTTCTCATCTTAACAGACAAGCATTGGATGTTAGAGGACCAGTGCTTTGTATCAGTTTCAGAAGCAGAGTTGGACTAGATATGGTCTGTATGTGTAGGAAACACCGTTCTTTTGTTCTCAGCAAACTCACGTTTCCTGCTGTCTTAGAGACTCTAGAAAGCAAGATCGTGCTACTTGTTCTAAAGCAGAGT
Organism: Onychomys leucogaster; assembly: GCA_949786385.1. NCBI lineage: Eukaryota > Metazoa > Chordata > Mammalia > Rodentia > Cricetidae > Onychomys > Onychomys leucogaster. Next base: position 485,479 of record CATKUP010000038.1, on the reverse strand, counting down.
GTGATCAATGGATGAGAACACTGCTGTGTGTTTCACTTCAGGAATGGACTTAAATCCCAGGCTCTGTGTCTTACTGGAAGCAAGACTTCGTTTCAGGTAAGGGCAGTCACTTTTCAGTTCAAAGGAACTACATCATTCACAAAGCTCACACGTTTCTCATCTTAACAGACAAGCATTGGATTTTAGAGGACCAGTGCTTTGTATCAGTTTCAGAAGCAGAGTTGGATTAGATATGGTCCGTATATGTAGGAAACACCGTTCTTTTGTTCTCAGCACTCTCACGTTTCCTGCTGTCTTAGAGACTTTAGAAAGCAAGAGCGTGCTTCTCGCTCTAAAGCAGAGTGTGATCCATGGATGAGAACTATTCTGTGTCTTTCACTTCAGGAACGGAGTTAAATCCCAGGCTCTTTGTCTTCCTACAAGCAAGGCTTCGTTTCAGGTAAGGGCAATCAGTTTTCTACTCAAAGGAACTACATCGTTCACAAAGCTCACACGTTTCTCATCTTAACTGACAAGCATTGGATGTTAGAGGTTCAGTGCTTTGTATCAGTTTCAGAAGCAGATTTGGACTACATATGGTCCATATGTGTAGGAAACACTGTTCTTTTGTTCTGGGCACACTCAGATTTCCTGATGTATTAGAGACTCTAGAAAGCAAGAGCGTGCTTCTTGCTCTAAAGCAGAGTGTGATCCATGGATGAGAACTATGCTGTGTGTTTCCCTTCAGAAATGGAGTTAAATCCCAGGCTGTGTGTATTCCTAGAGGCAAGACTTCGTTTCAGGTAAGGGCAGTCACTTTTCTGCTCAAACGAACTACATCGTTCACTGAGCTCACAAGTTTCTCATCTTAACTGACAAGCATTGGATGTTAGAGGGTCAGTGCTTTGTATCAGTTTCAGAAGCAGATTTGGACTACATATGGTCCATGTGTGTAGGAAACACCGTTCTTTTGTTCTGGGCACACTCATATTTCCTGCTGTATTAGAGACTCTAGAAAGCAAGTGCGTGCTTCTTGTTCTAAAGCAGAGTGTGATCCATGGGTGAGAACTATGCTGTGTGTTTCCCTTCAGAAATGGAGTTAAATCCCAGGCTTTGTGTCTTCCTACAGACAATTCTTCGTTTCAGGTAAGGGCAGTCACTTTTCTGCTCAAATGAACTACATCGTTCACGAAGCTCACACGTTTCTCATCTTAACGCACAAGCATTGGATGTTAGAGGGTCAGTGCTTTGTATCAGTTTCAGAAGCAGATTTGGACTACATATGGTCCATATGTGTAGGAAACACCGTAATTTTGTTCTGGGCACACTCAGATTTCCTGCTGTATTAGAGACTCTAGAAAGCAAGAGTGTGCTTCTCGCTCTAAAGCAGAGTGTGATCCATGGATGAGAACTATGCTATGTGTTTCCCTTCAGAAATGGACTTAAATCCCAGGCTCTGTGTCTTACTACAAGCAAGACTTCGTTTCAGGTAAGGGCAGTCACTTTTCAGTTCAAAGGAACTACATCATTCACAAAGCTCACACGTTTCTCATCTCAACTGACAAGCATTGGATGTTAGAGGACCAGTGCTTTGTATCAGTTTCAGAAGCAGAGTTGGATTAGATATGGTCCGTATGTGTAGGAAACACCGTTCTTTTGTTCTCAGCAAACTCACGTTTCCTGCTGTCTTAGAGACTCTAGAAAGCAAGATCGTGCTTCTTGTTCTAAAGCAGAGTGTGATCAATGGATGAGAACACTGCTGTGTGTTTCACTTCAGGAATGAACTTAAATCCCAGGCTCTGTGTCTTCCTACCAGCAAGACTTCGTTTCAGGTAAGGGCAGTCAGTTTTCTGCTCAAATGAACTACATCGTTCACAAAGCTCACACGATTCTCATCTTAACTGACAAGCATTGGATGTTAGAGGGTCAGTGCTTTGTATCAGTTTCAGAAGCAGATTTGGACTACATATGGTCCATATGTGTAGGAAACACTGTTCTTTTGTTCTGGGCACACTCAGATTTCCTGATGTATTAGAGACTCTAGAAAGCAAGAGCGTGCTTCTTGCTCTAAAGCAGAGTGTGATCCATGGATGAGAACTATGCTGTGTGTTTCCCTTCAGAAATGGAGTTAAATCCCAGGCTGTGTGTATTCCTACAGGCAAGACTTCGTTTCAGGTAAGGGCAGTCACTTTTCTGCTCAAACGAACTACATCGTTCACTGAGCTCACACGTTTCTCATCTTAACGGACAAGCATTGGATGTTAGAGGGTCAGTGCTTTGTATCAGTTTCAGAAGCAGATTTGGACTACATATGGTCCATATGTGTAGGAAACACCGTAATTTTGTTCTGGGCACACTCAGATTTCCTGTTGTATTAGAGACTCTAGAAAGCAAGAGTGTGCTTCTCGCTCTAAAGCAGAGTGTGATCCATGGATGAGAACTATGCTTTGTGTTTCCCTTCAGAAATGGACTTAAATCCCAGGCTCTGTGTCTTCCTACGAGCAAGACTTCGTTTCAGGTAAGGGCAGTCAATTTTCAGTTCAAAGGAACTACATCATTCACAAAGCTCACACGTTTCTCTTCTTAACTGACAAGCATTGGATTTTAGAGGACCAGTGCTTTGTATCAGTTTCAGAAGCAGAGTTGGATTAGATATGGTCCGTATGTGTAGGAAACACCGTTCTTTTATTCTCAGCACTCTCACGTTTCCTGCTGTCTTAGAGACTTTAGAAAGCAAGAGCGTGCTTCTCGCTCTAAAGCAGAGTGTGATCCATGGATGAGAACTATGCTGTGTGTTTCCCTTCAGAAAGGAGTTAAATCCCAGGCTCTGTGTCTTCCTAAAAGCAAGACTTCCTTTCAGGTAAGGGCAGTCACTTTTCTGCTCAAACGAACTACATCGTTCACTGAGCTCACACGTTTCTCATCTTAACTGACAAGCATTGGATGTTAGAGGGTCAGTGCTTTGTATCAGTTTCAGAAGCAGATTTGGACTACATATGGTCCATAATATGTAGGAAACACCGTTCTTTTGTTCTGGGCACACTCATATTTCCTGCTGTATTAGAGACCCTAGAAAGCAAGTGCGTGCTTCTTGCTCTAAAGCAGAGTGTGATACATGGATGAGAACTATGCTGTGTGTTTCCCTTCAGAAATGGAGTTAAATCCCAGGCTGTGTGTCTTCCTACAGACAATTCTTCGTTTCAGGTAAGGGCAGTCACTTTTCTGCTCAAACGAACTACATCGTTCACGAAGCTCACACGTTTCTAATCTTAACGGACAAGCATTGGATGTTAGAGGGTCAGTGCTTTGTATCAGTTTCAGAAGCAGGTTTGGACTACATATGGTCCATATGTGTAGGAAACACCGTAATTTTGTTCTGGACACACTCAGATTTCCTGCTGTATTAGAGACTCTAGAAAGCAAGATCGTGCTTCTTGTTCTAAAGCAGAGTGTGATCCATCGATGAGAACACTGCTGTGTGTTTCACTTCAGGATTGGACATAAATCCCAGGCTCTGTGTCTTACTACGAGCAAGACTTCGTTTCAGGTAAGGGCAGTCACTTTTCAGTTCAAAGGAACTACATCATTCACAAAGCTCACACGTTTCTCATCTTAACTGACAAGCATTGGATTTTAGAGGACCAGTGCTTTGTATAAGTTTCAGAAGCAGAGTTGGTTTAGATATGGTCCGTATGTGTAGGAAACACCGTTCTTTTGTTCTCAGCACTCTCACGTTTCCTGCTGTCTTAGAGAATTTAGAAAGCAAGAGCGTGCTTCTCGCTCTAAAGCAGAGTGTGATCCATGGATGAGAACTATGCTGTGTGTTTCCCTTCAGAAAGGAGTTAAATCCCAGGCTCTGTGTCTTCCTAAAAGCAAGACTTCGTTTCAGGTAAGGGCAGTCACTTTTCAGCTCAAATGAACTACATCGTTCACGGAGCTCACACGTTTCTCATCTTAACAGACAAGCATTGGATTTTAGAGGAGCAGTGCTTTGTATCAGTTTCAGAAGCAGAGTTGGACTAGATATGGTCCGTATGTGTAGGAAACACCGTTCTTTTGTTCTCAGCAAACTCATGTTTCCTGCTGCCTTAGAGACTCTAGAAAGCAAGATCGTGCTTCTTGTTCTAAAGCAGAGTGTGATCTATGGATGAGAACACTGCTGTGTGTTTCACTTCAGGAATGGAGTTAAATCCCAGGCTCTGTGTCTTCCTACAAGCAAGGCTTCGTTTCAGGTAAGGGCAGTCAGTTTTCTGCTCAAATGAACTACATCGTTCACAAAGCTCACACGTTTCTCATCTTAACTGACAAGCATTGGATGTTAGAGGGTCAGTGCTTTGTATCAGTTTCAGAAGCAGATTTGGACTACATATGGTCCATGTGTGTAGGAAACACCGTTCTTTTGTTCTGGGCACACTCATATTTCCTGCTGTATTAGAGACTCTAGAAAGCAAGTGCGTGCTTCTTGTTCTAAAGCAGAGTGTGATCCATGGGTGAGAACTATGCTGTGTGTTTCCCTTCAGAAATGGAGTTAAATCCCAGGCTTTGTGTCTTCCTACAGACAATTCTTCGTTTCAGGTAAGGGCAGTCACTTTTCTGCTCAAATGAACTACATCGTTCACGAAGCTCACACGTTTCTCATCTTAACGCACAAGCATTGGATGTTAGAGGGTCAGTGCTTTGTATCAGTTTCAGAAGCAGATTTGGACTACATATGGTCCATATGTGTAGGAAACACCGTAATTTTGTTCTGGGCACACTCAGATTTCCTGCTGTATTAGAGACTCTAGAAAGCAAGAGTGTGCTTCTCGCTCTAAAGCAGAGTGTGATCCATGGATGAGAACTATGCTATGTGTTTCCCTTCAGAAATGGACTTAAATCCCAGGCTCTGTGTCTTACTACAAGCAAGACTTCGTTTCAGGTAAGGGCAGTCACTTTTCAGTTCAAAGGAACTACATCATTCACAAAGCTCACACGTTTCTCATCTCAACTGACAAGCATTGGATGTTAGAGGACCAGTGCTTTGTATCAGTTTCAGAAGCAGAGTTGGAGTAGATATGGTCCGTATGTGTAGGAAACACCGTTCTTTTGTTCTCAGCAAACTCACGTTTCCTGCTGTCTTAGAGACTCTAGAAAGCAAGATCGTGCTTCTTGTTCTAAAGCAGAGTGTGATCAATGGATGAGAACACTGCTGTGTGTTTCACTTCAGGAATGAACTTAAATCCCAGGCTCTGTGTCTTCCTACCAGCAAGACTTCGTTTCAGGTAAGGGCAGTCAGTTTTCTGCTCAAATGAACTACATCGTTCACAAAGCTCACACGATTCTCATCTTAACTGACAAGCATTGGATGTTAGAGGGTCAGTGCTTTGTATCAGTTTCAGAAGCAGATTTGGACTACATATGGTCCATATGTGTAGGAAACACTGTTCTTTTGTTCTGGGCACACTCAGATTTCCTGATGTATTAGAGACTCTAGAAAGCAAGAGCGTGCTTCTTGCTCTAAAGCAGAGTGTGATCCATGGATGAGAACTATGCTGTGTGTTTCCCTTCAGAAATGGAGTTAAATCCCAGGCTGTGTGTATTCCTACAGGCAAGACTTCGTTTCAGGTAAGGGCAGTCACTTTTCTGCTCAAACGAACTACATCGTTCACTGAGCTCACACGTTTCTCATCTTAACGGACAAGCATTGGATGTTAGAGGGTCAGTGCTTTGTATCAGTTTCAGAAGCAGATTTGGACTACATATGGTCCATATGTGTAGGAAACACCGTAATTTTGTTCTGGGAACACTCAGATTTCCTGTTGTATTAGAGACTCTAGAAAGCAAGAGTGTGCTTCTCGCTCTAAAGCAGAGTGTGATCCATGGATGAGAACTATGCTTTGTGTTTCCCTTCAGAAATGGACTTAAATCCCAGGCTCTGTGTCTTCCTACGAGCAAGACTTCGTTTCAGGTAAGGGCAGTCAATTTTCAGTTCAAAGGAACTACATCATTCACAAAGCTCACACGTTTCTCTTCTTAACTGACAAGCATTGGATTTTAGAGGACCAGTGCTTTGTATCAGTTTCAGAAGCAGAGTTGGATTAGATATGGTCCGTATGTGTAGGAAACACCGTTCTTTTATTCTCAGCACTCTCACGTTTCCTGCTGTCTTAGAGACTTTAGAAAGCAAGAGCGTGCTTCTCGCTCTAAAGCAGAGTGTGATCCATGGATGAGAACTATGCTGTGTGTTTCCCTTCAGAAAGGAGTTAAATCCCAGGCTCTGTGTCTTCCTAAAAGCAAGACTTCCTTTCAGGTAAGGGCAGTCACTTTTCTGCTCAAACGAACTACATCGTTCACTGAGCTCACACGTTTCTCATCTTAACTGACAAGCATTGGATGTTAGAGGGTCAGTGCTTTGTATCAGTTTCAGAAGCAGATTTGGACTACATATGGTCCATAATATGTAGGAAACACCGTTCTTTTGTTCTGGGCACACTCATATTTCCTGCTGTATTAGAGACCCTAGAAAGCAAGTGCGTGCTTCTTGCTCTAAAGCAGAGTGTGATACATGGATGAGAACTATGCTGTGTGTTTCCCTTCAGAAATGGAGTTAAATCCCAGGCTGTGTGTCTTCCTACAGACAATTCTTCGTTTCAGGTAAGGGCAGTCACTTTTCTGCTCAAACGAACTACATCGTTCACGAAGCTCACACGTTTCTAATCTTAACGGACAAGCATTGGATGTTAGAGGGTCAGTGCTTTGTATCAGTTTCAGAAGCAGGTTTGGACTACATATGGTCCATATGTGTAGGAAACACCGTAATTTTGTTCTGGACACACTCAGATTTCCTGCTGTATTAGAGACTCTAGAAAGCAAGATCGTGCTTCTTGTTCTAAAGCAGAGTGTGATCCATCGATGAGAACACTGCTGTGTGTTTCACTTCAGGATTGGACATAAATCCCAGGCTCTGTGTCTTACTACGAGCAAGACTTCGTTTCAGGTAAGGGCAGTCACTTTTCAGTTCAAAGGAACTACATCATTCACAAAGCTCACACGTTTCTCATCTTAACTGACAAGCATTGGATTTTAGAGGACCAGTGCTTTGTATAAGTTTCAGAAGCAGAGTTGGTTTAGATATGGTCCGTATGTGTAGGAAACACCGTTCTTTTGTTCTCAGCACTCTCACGTTTCCTGCTGTCTTAGAGAATTTAGAAAGCAAGAGCGTGCTTCTCGCTCTAAAGCAGAGTGTGATCCATGGATGAGAACTATGCTGTGTGTTTCCCTTCAGAAAGGAGTTAAATCCCAGGCTCTGTGTCTTCCTAAAAGCAAGACTTCGTTTCAGGTAAGGGCAGTCACTTTTCAGCTCAAATGAACTACATCGTTCACGGAGCTCACACGTTTCTCATCTTAACAGACAAGCATTGGATTTTAGAGGAGCAGTGCTTTGTATCAGTTTCAGAAGCAGAGTTGGACTAGATATGGTCCGTATGTGTAGGAAACACCGTTCTTTTGTTCTCAGCAAACTCATGTTTCCTGCTGCCTTAGAGACTCTAGAAAGCAAGATCGTGCTTCTTGTTCTAAAGCAGAGTGTGATCTATGGATGAGAACACTGCTGTGTGTTTCACTTCAGGAATGGAGTTAAATCCCAGGCTCTGTGTCTTCCTACAAGCAAGGCTTCGTTTCAGGTAAGGGCAGTCAGTTTTCTGCTCAAATGAACTACATCGTTCACAAAGCTCACACGTTTCTCATCTTAACTGACAAGCATTGGATGTTAGAGGGTCAGTGCTTTGTATCAGTTTCAGAAGCAGATTTGGACTACATATGGTCCATATGTGTAGGAAACACCGTTCTTCTGTTCTGGGCACACTCATATTTCCTGCTGTATTAGAGACTCTAGAAAGCAAGTGCGTGCCTCTTTTTCTAAAGCAGAGTGTGATCCATGGATGAGAACAATGCTGTGTGTTTCCCTTCAGAAATGGAGTTAAATCCCAGGCTGTGTGTATTCCTAGAGGCAAGACTTCGTTTCAGGTAAGGGCAGTCACTTTTCTGCTCAAACGAACTACATCGTTCACTGAGCTCACACGTTTCTCATCTTAACTGACAAGCATTGGATGTTAGAGGGTCAGTGCTTTGTATCAGTTTCAGAAGCAGATTTGGACTACATATGGTCCATATGTGTAGGAAACACCGTTCTTCTGTTCTGGGCACACTCATATTTCCTGCTGTATTAGAGACTCTAGAAAGCAAGTGCGTGCCTCTTTTTCTAAAGCAGAGTGTGATCCATGGATGAGAACAATGCTGTGTGTTTCCCTTCAGAAATGGAGTTAAATCCCAGGCTGTGTGTCTTCCTACAGACAATTCTTCGTTTCAGGTAAGGGCAGTCACTTTTCTGCTCAAACGAACTACATCGGTCACGAAGCTCACACGTTTCTCATCTTTACGGACAAGCATTGGATGTTAGAGGGTCAGTGCTTTGTATCAGTTTCAGAAGCAGATTTGGACTACATATGGTCCATATGTGTAGGAAACACCGTAATTTTGTTCTGGGCACACTCAGATTTCCTGCTGTATTAGAGACTCTAGAAAGCAAGAGTGTGCTTCTCGCTCTAAAGCAGAGTGTGATCCATGATTGAGAACTATGCTATGTGTTTCCCTTCAGAAATGGACTTAAATCGCAGGCTCTGTGTCTTACTACAAGCAAGACTTCGTTTCAGGTAAGGGCAGTCACTTTTCAGCTCAAACGAACTACATCATTCACGGACCTCACACGTTTCTCATCTTAAGAGACAAGCATTGGATGTTAGAGGACCAGTGCTTTGTATCAGTTTCAGAAGCAGAGTTGGACTAGATATGGTCTGTATGTGTAGGAAACACCGTTCTTTTGTTCTCAGCAAACTCACGTTTCCTGCTGTCTTAGAGACCCTAGAAAGCAAGATCGTGCTTCTTGTTCTAAATAGAGTGTGATCAATGGATGAGAACACTGCTGTGTGTTTCACTTCAGGAATGGACTTAAATCCCAGGCTCTGTGTCTTACTACAAGCAAGACTTCGTTTCAGGTAAGGGCAGTCACTTTTCAGTTCAAAGGAACTACATCATTCACAAAGCTCACACGTTTCTCATCTTAACAGACAAGCATTGGATTTTAGAGGACCAGTGCTTTGTATCAGTTTCAGAAGCAGAGTTGGATTAGATATGGTCCGTATATGTAGGAAACACCGTTCTTTTGTTCTCAGCACTCTCACGTTTCCTGCTGTCTTAGAGACTTTAGAAAGCAAGAGCGTGCTTCTCGCTCTAAAGCAGAGTGTGATCCATGGATGAGAACTATTCTGTGTCTTTCACTTCAGGAACGGAGTTAAATCCCAGGCTCTTTGTCTTCCTACAAGCAAGGCTTCGTTTCAGGTAAGGGCAATCAGTTTTCTACTCAAAGGAACTACATCGTTCACAAAGCTCACACGTTTCTCATCTTAACTGACAAGCATTGGATGTTAGAGGTTCAGTGCTTTGTATCAGTTTCAGAAGCAGATTTGGACTACATATGGTCCATATGTGTAGGAAACACTGTTCTTTTGTTCTGGGCACACTCAGATTTCCTGATGTATTAGAGACTCTAGAAAGCAAGAGCGTGCTTCTTGCTCTAAAGCAGAGTGTGATCCATGGATGAGAACTATGCTGTGTGTTTCCCTTCAGAAATGGAGTTAAATCCCAGGCTGTGTGTATTCCTAGAGGCAAGACTTCGTTTCAGGTAAGGGCAGTCACTTTTCTGCTCAAACGAACTACATCGTTCACTGAGCTCACAAGTTTCTCATCTTAACTGACAAGCATTGGATGTTAGACGGTCAGTGCTTTGTATCAGTTTCAGAAGCAGATTTGGACTACATATGGTCCATGTGTGTAGGAAACACCGTTCTTTTGTTCTGGGCACACTCATATTTCCTGCTGTATTAGAGACTCTAGAAAGCAAGTGCGTGCTTCTTGTTCTAAAGCAGAGTGTGATCCATGGATGAGAACTATGCTGTGTGTTTCCCTTCAGAAATGGAGTTAAATCCCAGGCTTTGTGTCTTCCTACAGACAATTCTTCGTTTCAGGTAAGGGCAGTCACTTTTCTGCTCAAATGAACTACATCGTTCACGAAGCTCACACGTTTCTCATCTTAACGCACAAGCATTGGATGTTAGAGGGTCAGTGCTTTGTATCAGTTTCAGAAGCAGATTTGGACTACATATGGTCCATATGTGTAGGAAACACCGTAATTTTGTTCTGGGCACACTCAGATTTCCTGCTGTATTAGAGACTCTAGAAAGCAAGAGTGTGCTTCTCGCTCTAAAGCAGAGTGTGATCCATGGATGAGAACTATGCTATGTGTTTCCCTTCAGAAATGGACTTAAATCCCAGGCTCTGTGTCTTACTACAAGCAAGACTTCGTTTCAGGTAAGGGCAGTCACTTTTCAGTTCAAAGGAACTACATCATTCACAAAGCTCACACGTTTCTCATCTCAACTGACAAGCATTGGATGTTAGAGGACCAGTGCTTTGTATCAGTTTCAGAAGCAGAGTTGGATTAGATATGGTCCGTATGTGTAGGAAACACCGTTCTTTTGTTCTCAGCAAACTCACGTTTCCTGCTGTCTTAGAGACTCTAGAAAGCAAGATCGTGCTTCTTGTTCTAAAGCAGAGTGTGATCAATGGATGAGAACACTGCTGTGTGTTTCACTTCAGGAATGAACTTAAATCCCAGGCTCTGTGTCTTCCTACCAGCAAGACTTCGTTTCAGGTAAGGGCAGTCAGTTTTCTGCTCAAATGAACTACATCGTTCACAAAGCTCACACGATTCTCATCTTAACTGACAAGCATTGGATGTTAGAGGGTCAGTGCTTTGTATCAGTTTCAGAAGCAGATTTGGACTACATATGGTCCATATGTGTAGGAAACACTGTTCTTTTGTTCTGGGCACACTCAGATTTCCTGATGTATTAGAGACTCTAGAAAGCAAGAGCGTGCTTCTTGCTCTAAAGCAGAGTGTGATCCATGGATGAGAACTATGCTGTGTGTTTCCCTTCAGAAATGGAGTTAAATCCCAGGCTGTGTGTATTCCTACAGGCAAGACTTCGTTTCAGGTAAGGGCAGTCACTTTTCTGCTCAAACGAACTACATCGTTCACTGAGCTCACACGTTTCTCATCTTAACGGACAAGCATTGGATGTTAGAGGGTCAGTGCTTTGTATCAGTTTCAGAAGCAGATTTGGACTACATATGGTCCATATGTGTAGGAAACACCGTAATTTTGTTCTGGGCACACTCAGATTTCCTGTTGTATTAGAGACTCTAGAAAGCAAGAGTGTGCTTCTCGCTCTAAAGCAGAGTGTGATCCATGGATGAGAACTATGCTTTGTGTTTCCCTTCAGAAATGGACTTAAATCCCAGGCTCTGTGTCTTCCTACGAGCAAGACTTCGTTTCAGGTAAGGGCAGTCAATTTTCAGTTCAAAGGAACTACATCATTCACAAAGCTCACACGTTTCTCTTCTTAACTGACAAGCATTGGATTTTAGAGGACCAGTGCTTTGTATCAGTTTCAGAAGCAGAGTTGGATTAGATATGGTCCGTATGTGTAGGAAACACCGTTCTTTTATTCTCAGCACTCTCACGTTTCCTGCTGTCTTAGAGACTTTAGAAAGCAAGAGCGTGCTTCTCGCTCTAAAGCAGAGTGTGATCCATGGATGAGAACTATGCTGTGTGTTTCCCTTCAGAAAGGAGTTAAATCCCAGGCTCTGTGTCTTCCTAAAAGCAAGACTTCCTTTCAGGTAAGGGCAGTCACTTTTCTGCTCAAACGAACTACATCGTTCACTGAGCTCACACGTTTCTCATCTTAACTGACAAGCATTGGATGTTAGAGGGTCAGTGCTTTGTATCAGTTTCAGAAGCAGATTTGGACTACATATGGTCCATATGTGTAGGAAACACCGTTCTTTTGTTCTGGGCACACTCATATTTCCTGCTGTATTAGAGACCCTAGAAAGCAAGTGCGTGCTTCTTGCTCTAAAGCAGAGTGTGATACTTGGATGAGAACTATGCTGTGTGTTTCCCTTCAGAAATGGAGTTAAATCCCAGGCTGTGTGTCTTCCTACAGACAATTCTTCGTTTCAGGTAAGGGCAGTCACTTTTCTGCTCAAACGAACTACATCGTTCACGAAGCTCACACGTTTCTAATCTTAACGGACAAGCATTGGATGTTAGAGGGTCAGTGCTTTGTATCAGTTTCAGAAGCAGGTTTGGACTACATATGGTCCATATGTGTAGGAAACACCGTAATTTTGTTCTGGACACACTCAGATTTCCTGCTGTATTAGAGACTCTAGAAAGCAAGATCGTGCTTCTTGTTCTAAAGCAGAGTGTGATCCATCGATGAGAACACTGCTGTGTGTTTCACTTCAGGATTGGACATAAATCCCAGGCTCTGTGTCTTACTACGAGCAAGACTTCGTTTCAGGTAAGGGCAGTCACTTTTCAGTTCAAAGGAACTACATCATTCACAAAGCTCACACGTTTCTCATCTTAACTGACAAGCATTGGATTTTAGAGGACCAGTGCTTTGTATAAGTTTCAGAAGCAGAGTTGGTTTAGATATGGTCCGTATGTGTAGGAAACACCGTTCTTTTGTTCTCAGCACTCTCACGTTTCCTGCTGTCTTAGAGAATTTAGAAAGCAAGAGCGTGCTTCTCGCTCTAAAGCAGAGTGTGATCCATGGATGAGAACTATGCTGTGTGTTTCCCTTCAGAAAGGAGTTAAATCCCAGGCTCTGTGTCTTCCTAAAAGCAAGACTTCGTTTCAGGTAAGGGCAGTCACTTTTCAGCTCAAATGAACTACATCGTTCACGGAGCTCACACGTTTCTCATCTTAACAGACAAGCATTGGATTTTAGAGGAGCAGTGCTTTGTATCAGTTTCAGAAGCAGAGTTGGACTAGATATGGTCCGTATGTGTAGGAAACACCGTTCTTTTGTTCTCAGCAAACTCATGTTTCCTGCTGCCTTAGAGACTCTAGAAAGCAAGATCGTGCTTCTTGTTCTAAAGCAGAGTGTGATCTATGGATGAGAACACTGCTGTGTGTTTCACTTCAGGAATGGAGTTAAATCCCAGGCTCTGTGTCTTCCTACAAGCAAGGCTTCGTTTCAGGTAAGGGCAGTCAGTTTTCTGCTCAAATGAACTACATCGTTCACAAAGCTCACACGTTTCTCATCTTAACTGACAAGCATTGGATGTTAGAGGGTCAGTGCTTTGTATCAGTTTCAGAAGCAGATTTGGACTACATATGGTCCATATGTGTAGGAAACACCGTTCTTCTGTTCTGGGCACACTCATATTTCCTGCTGTATTAGAGACTCTAGAAAGCAAGTGCGTGCCTCTTTTTCTAAAGCAGAGTGTGATCCATGGATGAGAACAATGCTGTGTGTTTCCCTTCAGAAATGGAGTTAAATCCCAGGCTGTGTGTATTCCTAGAGGCAAGACTTCGTTTCAGGTAAGGGCAGTCACTTTTCTGCTCAAACGAACTACATCGTTCACTGAGCTCACACGTTTCTCATCTTAACTGACAAGCATTGGATGTTAGAGGGTCAGTGCTTTGTATCAGTTTCAGAAGCAGATTTGGACTACATATGGTCCATATGTGTAGGAAACACCGTTCTTCTGTTCTGGGCACACTCATATTTCCTGCTGTATTAGAGACTCTAGAAAGCAAGTGCGTGCCTCTTTTTCTAAAGCAGAGTGTGATCCATGGATGAGAACAATGCTGTGTGTTTCCCTTCAGAAATGGAGTTAAATCCCAGGCTGTGTGTCTTCCTACAGACAATTCTTCGTTTCAGGTAAGGGCAGTCACTTTTCTGCTCAAACGAACTACATCGGTCACGAAGCTCACACGTTTCTCATCTTTACGGACAAGCATTGGATGTTAGAGGGTCAGTGCTTTGTATCAGTTTCAGAAGCAGATTTGGACTACATATGGTCCATATGTGTAGGAAACACCGTAATTTTGTTCTGGGCACACTCAGATTTCCTGCTGTATTAGAGACTCTAGAAAGCAAGAGTGTGCTTCTCGCTCTAAAGCAGAGTGTGATCCATGATTGAGAACTATGCTATGTGTTTCCCTTCAGAAATGGACTTAAATCGCAGGCTCTGTGTCTTACTACAAGCAAGACTTCGTTTCAGGTAAGGGCAGTCACTTTTCAGCTCAAACGAACTACATCATTCACGGACCTCACACGTTTCTCATCTTAAGAGACAAGCATTGGATGTTAGAGGACCAGTGCTTTGTATCAGTTTCAGAAGCAGAGTTGGACTAGATATGGTCTGTATGTGTAGGAAACACCGTTCTTTTGTTCTCAGCAAACTCACGTTTCCTGCTGTCTTAGAGACCCTAGAAAGCAAGATCGTGCTTCTTGTTCTAAATAGAGTGTGATCAATGGATGAGAACACTGCTGTGTGTTTCACTTCAGGAATGGACTTAAATCCCAGGCTCTGTGTCTTACTACAAGCAAGACTTCGTTTCAGGTAAGGGCAGTCACTTTTCAGTTCAAAGGAACTACATCATTCACAAAGCTCACACGTTTCTCATCTTAACTGACAAGCATTGGATTTTAGAGGACCAGTGCTTTGTATCAGTTTCAGAAGCAGAGTTGGATTAGATATGGTCCGTATGTGTAGGAAACACCGTTCTTTTGTTCTCAGCACTCTCACGTTTCCTGCTGTCTTAGAGACTTTAGAAAGCAAGAGCGTGCTTCTCGCTCTAAAGCAGAGTGTGATCCATGGATGAGAACTATTCTGTGTCTTTCACTTCAGGAACGGAGTTAAATCCCAGGCTCTGTGTCTTCCTACAAGCAAGGCTTCGTTTCAGGTAAGGGCAATCAGTTTTCTACTCAAAGGAACTACATCGTTCACAAAGCTCACACGTTTCTCATCTTAACTGACAAGCATTGGATGTTAGAGGTTCAGTGCTTTGTATCAGTTTCAGAAGCAGATTTGGACTACATATGGTCCATATGTGTAGGAAACACTGTTCTTTTGTTCTGGGCACACTCAGATTTCCTGATGTATTAGAGACTCTAGAAAGCAAGAGCGTGCTTCTTGCTCTAAAGCAGAGTGTGATCCATGGATGAGAACTATGCTGTGTGTTTCCCTTCAGAAATGGAGTTAAATCCCAGGCTGTGTGTATTCCTAGAGGCAAGACTTCGTTTCAGGTAAGGGCAGTCACTTTTCTGCTCAAACGAACTACATCGTTCACTGAGCTCACAAGTTTCTCATCTTAACTGACAAGCATTGGATGTTAGAGGGTCAGTGCTTTGTATCAGTTTCAGAAGCAGATTTGGACTACATATGGTCCATGTGTGTAGGAAACACCGTTCTTTTGTTCTGTGCACACTCATATTTCCTGCTGTATTAGAGACTCTAGAAAGCAAGTGCGTGCTTCTTGTTCTAAAGCAGAGTGTGATCCATGGATGAGAACTATGCTGTGTGTTTCCCTTCAGAAATGGAGTTAAATCCCAGGCTGTGTGTCTTCCTACAGACAATTCTTCGTTTCAGGTAAGGGCAGTCACTTTTCTGTTCAAACGAACTACATCGTTCAGGAAGCTCACACGTTTCTCATCTTAACGCACCAGCATTGGATGTTAGAGGGTCAGTGCTTTGTATCAGTTTCAGAAGCAGATTTGGACTACATATGGTCCATATGTGTAGGAAACACCGTAATTTTGTTCTGGGCACACTCAGATTTCCTGCTGTATTAGAGACTCTAGAAAGCAAGAGTGTGCTTCTCGCTCTAAAGCAGAGTGTGATCCATGGATGAGAACTATGCTATGTGTTTCCCTTCAGAAATGGACTTAAATCCCAGGCTCTGTGTCTTACTACAAGCAAGACTTCGTTTCAGGTAAGGGCAGTCACTTTTCAGTTCAAAGGAACTACATCATTCACAAAGCTCACACGTTTCTCATCTCAACTGACAAGCATTGGATGTTAGAGGACCAGTGCTTTGTATCAGTTTCAGAAGCAGAGTTGGATTAGATATGGTCCGTATGTGTAGGAAACACCGTTCTTTTGTTCTCAGCAAACTCACGTTTCCTGCTGTCTTAGAGACTCTAGAAAGCAAGATCGTGCTTCTTGTTCTAAAGCAGAGTGTGATCAATGGATGAGAACACTGCTGTGTGTTTCACTTCAGGAATGAACTTAAATCCCAGGCTCTGTGTCTTCCTACCAGCAAGACTTCGTTTCAGGTAAGGGCAGTCAGTTTTCTGCTCAAATGAACTACATCGTTCACAAAGCTCACACGATTCTCATCTTAACTGACAAGCATTGGATGTTAGAGGGTCAGTGCTTTGTATCAGTTTCAGAAGCAGATTTGGACTACATATGGTCCATATGTGTAGGAAACACTGTTCTTTTGTTCTGGGCACACTCAGATTTCCTGATGTATTAGAGACTCTAGAAAGCAAGAGCGTGCTTCTTGCTCTAAAGCAGAGTGTGATCCATGGATGAGAACTATGCTGTGTGTTTCCCTTCAGAAATGGAGTTAAATCCCAGGCTGTGTGTATTCCTACAGGCAAGACTTCGTTTCAGGTAAGGGCAGTCACTTTTCTGCTCAAACGAACTACATCGTTCACTGAGCTCACACGTTTCTCATCTTAACGGACAAGCATTGGATGTTAGAGGGTCAGTGCTTTGTATCAGTTTCAGAAGCAGATTTGGACTCCATATGGTCCATATGTGTAGGAAACACCTTAATTTTGTTCTGGGCACACTCAGATTTCCTGTTGTATTAGAGACTCTAGAAAGCAAGAGTGTGCTTCTCGCTCTAAAGCAGAGTGTGATCCATGGATGAGAACTATGCTTTGTGTTTCCCTTCAGAAATGGACTTAAATCCCAGGCTCTGTGTCTTCCTACGAGCAAGACTTCGTTTCAGGTAAGGGCAGTCAATTTTCAGTTCAAAGGAACTACATCATTCACAAAGCTCACACGTTTCTCTTCTTAACTGACAAGCATTGGATGTTAGAGGACCAGTGCTTTGTATCAGTTTCAGAAGCAGAGTTGGATTAGATATGGTCCGTATGTGTAGGAAACACCGTTCTTTTGTTCTCAGCAAACTCACGTTTCCTGCTGTCTTAGAGACTCTAGAAAGCAAGATCGTGCTTCTTGTTCTAAAGCAGAGTGTGATCAATGGATGAGAACACTGCTGTGTGTTTCACTTCAGGAATGAACTTAAATCCCAGGCTCTGTGTCTTCCTACCAGCAAGACTTCGTTTCAGGTAAGGGCAGTCAGTTTTCTGCTCAAATGAACTACATCGTTCACAAAGCTCACACGATTCTCATCTTAACTGACAAGCATTGGATGTTAGAGGGTCAGTGCTTTGTATCAGTTTCAGAAGCAGATTTGGACTACATATGGTCCATATGTGTAGGAAACACTGTTCTTTTGTTCTGGGCACACTCAGATTTCCTGATGTATTAGAGACTCTAGAAAGCAAGAGCGTGCTTCTTGCTCTAAAGCAGAGTGTGATCCATGGATGAGAACTATGCTGTGTGTTTCCCTTCAGAAATGGAGTTAAATCCCAGGCTGTGTGTATTCCTACAGGCAAGACTTCGTTTCAGGTAAGGGCAGTCACTTTTCTGCTCAAACGAACTACATCGTTCACTGAGCTCACACGTTTCTCATCTTAACGGACAAGCATTGGATGTTAGAGGGTCAGTGCTTTGTATCAGTTTCAGAAGCAGATTTGGACTACATATGGTCCATATGTGTAGGAAACACCGTAATTTTGTTCTGGGCACACTCAGATTTCCTGTTGTATTAGAGACTCTAGAAAGCAAGAGTGTGCTTCTCGCTCTAAAGCAGAGTGTGATCCATGGATGAGAACTATGCTTTGTGTTTCCCTTCAGAAATGGACTTAAATCCCAGGCTCTGTGTCTTCCTACGAGCAAGACTTCGTTTCAGGTAAGGGCAGTCAATTTTCAGTTCAAAGGAACTACATCATTCACAAAGCTCACACGTTTCTCTTCTTAACTGACAAGCATTGGATTTTAGAGGACCAGTGCTTTGTATCAGTTTCAGAAGCAGAGTTGGATTAGATATGGTCCGTATGTGTAGGAAACACCGTTCTTTTATTCTCAGCACTCTCACGTTTCCTGCTGTCTTAGAGACTTTAGAAAGCAAGAGCGTGCTTCTCGCTCTAAAGCAGAGTGTGATCCATGGATGAGAACTATGCTGTGTGTTTCCCTTCAGAAAGGACTTAAATCCCAGGCTCTGTGTCTTCCTAAAAGCAAGACTTCCTTTCAGGTAAGGGCAGTCACTTTTCTGCTCAAACGAACTACATCGTTCACTGAGCTCACACGTTTCTCATCTTAACTGACAAGCATTGGATGTTAGAGGGTCAGTGCTTTGTATCAGTTTCAGAAGCAGGTTTGGACTACATATGGTCCATATGTGTAGGAAACACCGTAATTTTGTTCTGGACACACTCAGATTTCCTGCTGTATTAGAGACTCTAGAAAGCAAGATCGTGCTTCTTGTTCTAAAGCAGAGTGTGATCCATGGATGAGAACACTGCTGTGTGTTTCACTTCAGGATTGGACATAAATCCCAGGCTCTGTGTCTTACTACGAGCAAGACTTCGTTTCAGGTAAGGGCAGTCACTTTTCAGTTCAAAGGAACTACATCATTCACAAAGCTCACACGTTTCTCATCTTAACTGACAAGCATTGGATTTTAGAGGACCAGTGCTTTGTATAAGTTTCAGAAGCAGAGTTGGTTTAGATATGGTCCGTATGTGTAGGAAACACCGTTCTTTTGTTCTCAGCACTCTCACGTTTCCTGCTGTCTTAGAGAATTTAGAAAGCAAGAGCGTGCTTCTTGCTCTAAAGCAGAGTGTGATCCATGGATGAGAACTATGCTGTGTGTTTCCCTTCAGAAAGGAGTTAAATCCCAGGCTCTGTGTCTTCCTAAAAGCAAGACTTCGTTTCAGGTAAGGGCAGTCACTTTTCAGCTCAAATGAACTACATCGTTCACGGAGCTCACACGTTTCTCATCTTAACAGACAAGCATTGGATTTTAGAGGAGCAGTGCTTTGTATCAGTTTCAGAAGCAGAGTTGGACTAGATATGGTCCGTATGTGTAGGAAACACCGTTCTTTTGTTCTCAGCAAACTCATGTTTCCTGCTGCCTTAGAGACTCTAGAAAGCAAGATCGTGCTTCTTGTTCTAAAGCAGAGTGTGATCTATGGATGAGAACACTGCTGTGTGTTTCACTTCAGGAATGGAGTTAAATCCCAGGCTCTGTGTCTTCCTACAAGCAAGGCTTCGTTTCAGGTAAGGGCAGTCAGTTTTCTGCTCAAATGAACTACATCGTTCACAAAGCTCACACGTTTCTCATCTTAACTGACAAGCATTGGATGTTAGAGGGTCAGTGCTTTGTATCAGTTTCAGAAGCAGATTTGGACTACATATGGTCCATATGTGTAGGAAACACTGTTCTTTTGTTCTGGGCACACTCAGATTTCCTGATGTATTAGAGACTCTAGAAAACAAGAGCGTGCTTCTTGCTCTAAAGCAGAGTGTGATCCATGGATGAGAACTATGCTGTGTGTTTCCCTTCAGAAATGGAGTTAAATCCCAGGCTGTGTGTATTCCTAGAGGCAAGACTTCGTTTCAGGTAAGGGCAGTCACTTTTCTGCTCAAACGAACTACATCGTTCACTGAGCTCACACGTTTCTCATCTTAACTGACAAGCATTGGATGTTAGAGGGTCAGTGCTTTGTATCAGTTTCAGAAGCAGATTTGGACTACATATGGTCCATATGTGTAGGAAACACCGTTCTTCTGTTCTGGGCACACTCATATTTCCTGCTGTATTAGAGACTATAGAAAGCAAGTGCGTGCCTCTTTTTCTAAAGCAGAGTGTGATCCATGGATGAGAACAATGCTGTGTGTTTCCCTTCAGAAATGGAGTTAAATCCCAGGCTGTGTGTCTTCCTACAGACAATTCTTCGTTTCAGGTAAGGGCAGTCACTTTTCTGCTCAAACGAACTACATCGGTCACGAAGCTCACACGTTTCTCATCTTTACGGACAAGCATTGGATGTTAGAGGGTCAGTGCTTTGTATCAGTTTCAGAAGCAGATTTGGACTACATATGGTCCATATGTGTAGGAAACACCGTAATTTTGTTCTGGGCACACTCAGATTTCCTGCTGTATTAGAGACTCTAGAAAGCAAGAGTGTGCTTCTCGCTCTAAAGCAGAGTGTGATCCATGATTGAGAACTATGCTATGTGTTTCCCTTCAGAAATGGACTTAAATCGCAGGCTCTGTGTCTTACTACAAGCAAGACTTCGTATCAGGTAAGGGCAGTCACTTTTCAGCTCAAACGAACTACATCATTCACGGACCTCACACGTTTCTCATCTTAACAGACAAGCATTGGATGTTAGAGGACCAGTGCTTTGTATCAGTTTCAGAAGCAGAGTTGGACTAGATATGGTCTGTATGTGTAGGAAACACCGTTCTTTTGTTCTCAGCAAACTCACGTTTCCTGCTGTCTTAGAGACCCTAGAAAGCAAGATCGTGCTTCTTGTTCTAAATAGAGTGTGATCAATGGATGAGAACACTGCTGTGTGTTTCACTTCAGGAATGGACTTAAATCCCAGGCTCTGTGTCTTACTACAAGCAAGACTTCGTTTCAGGTAAGGGCAGTCACTTTTCAGTTCAAAGGAACTACATCATTCACAAAGCTCACACGTTTCTCATCTTAACTGACAAGCATTGGATTTTAGAGGACCAGTGCTTTGTATCAGTTTCAGAAGCAGAGTTGGATTAGATATGGTCCGTATGTGTAGGAAACACCGTTCTTTTGTTCTCAGCACTCTCACGTTTCCTGCTGTCTTAGAGACTTTAGAAAGCAAGAGCGTGCTTCTCGCTCTAAAGCAGAGTGTGATCCATGGATGAGAACTATTCTGTGTGTTTCACTTCAGAAATGGACTTAAATCCCAGGCTCTGTGTCTTACTACAAGCAAGACTTCGTTTCAGGTAAGGGCAGTCACTTTTCAGTTCAAAGGAACTACATCATTCACAAAGCTCACACGTTTCTCATCTCAACTGACAAGCATTGGATGTTAGAGGACCAGTGCTTTGTATCAGTTTCAGAAGCAGAGTTGGATTAGATATGGTCCGTATGTGTAGGAAACACCGTTCTTTTGTTCTCAGCAAACTCACGTTTCCTGCTGTCTTAGAGACTCTAGAAAGCAAGATCGTGCTTCTTGTTCTAAAGCAGAGTGTGATCAATGGATGAGAACACTGCTGTGTGTTTCACTTCAGGAATGAACTTAAATCCCAGGCTCTGTGTCTTCCTACCAGCAAGACTTCGTTTCAGGTAAGGGCAGTCAGTTTTCTGCTCAAATGAACTACATCGTTCACAAAGCTCACACGATTCTCATCTTAACTGACAAGCATTGGATGTTAGAGGGTCAGTGCTTTGTATCAGTTTCAGAAGCAGATTTGGACTACATATGGTCCATATGTGTAGGAAACACTGTTCTTTTGTTCTGGGCACACTCAGATTTCCTGATGTATTAGAGACTCTAGAAAGCAAGAGCGTGCTTCTTGCTCTAAAGCAGAGTGTGATCCATGGATGAGAACTATGCTGTGTGTTTCCCTTCAGAAATGGAGTTAAATCCCAGGCTGTGTGTATTCCTACAGGCAAGACTTCGTTTCAGGTAAGGGCAGTCACTTTTCTGCTCAAACGAACTACATCGTTCACTGAGCTCACACGTTTCTCATCTTAACGGACAAGCATTGGATGTTAGAGGGTCAGTGCTTTGTATCAGTTTCAGAAGCAGATTTGGACTACATATGGTCCATATGTGTAGGAAACACCGTAATTTTGTTCTGGGCACACTCAGATTTCCTGTTGTATTAGAGACTCTAGAAAGCAAGAGTGTGCTTCTCGCTCTAAAGCAGAGTGTGATCCATGGATGAGAACTATGCTTTGTGTTTCCCTTCAGAAATGGACTTAAATCCCAGGCTCTGTGTCTTCCTACGAGCAAGACTTCGTTTCAGGTAAGGGCAGTCACTTTTCTGCTCAAACGAACTACATCGTTCACTGAGCTCACACGTTTCTCATCTTAACGGACAAGCATTGGATGTTAGAGGGTCAGTGCTTTGTGTCAGTTTCAGAAGCATATTTGGACTACATATGGTCCATATGTGTAGGAAACACCGTAATTTTGTTCTGGACACACTCAGATTTCCTGCTGTATTAGAGACTCTAGAAAGCAAGAGTGTGCTTCTCGCTCTAAATCAGAGTGTGATCCATGGATGAGAACTATGCTTTGTGTTTCCCTTCAGAAATGGACTTATATCCCAGGCTCTGTGTCTTACTACAAGCAAGACTTCGTTTCAGGTAAGGGCAGTCACTTTTCAGTTCAAAGGAACTACATCATTCACAAAGCTCACACGTTTCTCATCTCAACTGACAAGCATTGGATGTTAGAGGACCAGTGCTTTGTATCAGTTTCAGAAGCAGAGTTGGACTAGATATGGTCTGTATGTGTAGGAAACACCGTTCTTTTGTTCTCAGCAAACTCACGTTTCCTGCTGTCTTAGAGACTCTAGAAAGCAAGATCGTGCTTCTTGTTCTAAAGCAGAGTGTGATCCATGGATGAGAACACTGCTGTGTGTTTCACTTCAGGATTGGACATAAATCCCAGGCTCTGTGTCTTACTACGAGCAAGACTTCGTTTCAGGTAAGGGCAGTCACTTTTCAGTTCAAAGGAACTACATCATTCACAAAGCTCACACGTTTCTCATCTTAACTGACAAGCATTGGATTTTAGAGGACCAGTGCTTTGTATCAGTTTCAGAAGCAGAGTTGGATTAGATATGGTCCGTATGTGTAGGAAACACCGTAATTTTGTTCTGGGCACACTCAGATTTCCTGTTGTATTAGAGACTCTAGAAAGCAAGAGTGTGCTTCTCGCTCTAAAGCAGAGTGTGATCCATGGATGAGAACTATGCTTTGTGTTTCCCTTCAGAAATGGACTTAAATCCCAGGCTCTGTGTCTTCCTACGAGCAAGACTTCGTTTCAGGTAAGGGCAGTCAATTTTCAGTTCAAAGGAACTACATCATTCACAAAGCTCACACGTTTCTCTTCTTAACTGACAAGCATTGGATTTTAGAGGACCAGTGCTTTGTATCAGTTTCAGAAGCAGAGTTGGATTAGATATGGTCCGTATGTGTAGGAAACACCGTTCTTTTATTCTCAGCACTCTCACGTTTCCTGCTGTCTTAGAGACTTTAGAAAGCAAGAGCGTGCTTCTCGCTCTAAAGCAGAGTGTGATCCATGGATGAGAACTATGCTTTGTGTTTCCCTTCAGAAATGGACTTAAATCCCAGGCTCTGTGTCTTCCTACGAGCAAGACTTCGTTTCAGGTAAGGGCAGTCAATTTTCAGTTCAAAGGAACTACATCATTCACAAAGCTCACACGTTTCTCTTCTTAACTGACAAGCATTGGATTTTAGAGGACCAGTGCTTTGTATCAGTTTCAGAAGCAGAGTTGGATTAGATATGGTCCGTATGTGTAGGAAACACCGTTCTTTTATTCTCAGCACTCTCACGTTTCCTGCTGTCTTAGAGACTTTAGAAAGCAAGAGCGTGCTTCTCGCTCTAAAGCAGAGTGTGATCCATGGATGAGAACTATGCTGTGTGTTTCCCTTCAGAAAGGACTTAAATCCCAGGCTCTGTGTCTTCCTAAAAGCAAGACTTCCTTTCAGGTAAGGGCAGTCACTTTTCTGCTCAAACGAACTACATCGTTCACTGAGCTCACACGTTTCTCATCTTAACTGACAAGCATTGGATGTTAGAGGGTCAGTGCTTTGTATCAGTTTCAGAAGCAGATTTGGACTACATATGGTCCATATGTGTAGGAAACACCGTTCTTTTGTTCTGGGCACACTCATATTTCCTGCTGTATTAGAGACCCTAGAAAGCAAGTGCGTGCTTCTTGCTCTAAAGTAGAGTGTGATACATGGATGAGAACTATGCTGTGTGTTTCCCTTCAGAAATGGAGTTAAATCCCAGGCTGTGTGTCTTCCTACAGACAATTCTTCGTTTCAGGTAAGGGCAGTCACTTTTCTGCTCAAACGAACTACATCGTTCACGAAGCTCACACGTTTCTAATCTTAACGGACAAGCATTGGATGTTAGAGGGTCAGTGCTTTGTATCAGTTTCAGAAGCAGGTTTGGACTACATATGGTCCATATGTGTAGGAAACACCGTAATTTTGTTCTGGACACACTCAGATTTCCTGCTGTATTAGAGACTCTAGAAAGCAAGATCGTGCTTCTTGTTCTAAAGCAGAGTGTGATCCATGGATGAGAACACTGCTGTGTGTTTCACTTCAGGATTGGACATAAATCCCAGGCTCTGTGTCTTACTACGAGCAAGACTTCGTTTCAGGTAAGGGCAGTCACTTTTCAGTTCAAAGGAAATACATCATTCACAAAGCTCACACGTTTCTCATCTTAACTGACAAGCATTGGATTTTAGAGGACCAGTGCTTTGTATAAGTTTCAGAAGCAGAGTTGGTTTAGATATGGTCCGTATGTGTAGGAAACACCGTTCTTTTGTTCTCAGCACTCTCACGTTTCCTGCTGTCTTAGAGAATTTAGAAAGCAAGAGCGTGCTTCTTGCTCTAAAGCAGAGTGTGATCCATGGATGAGAACTATGCTGTGTGTTTCCCTTCAGAAAGGAGTTAAATCCCAGGCTCTGTGTCTTCCTAAAAGCAAGACTTCGTTTCAGGTAAGGGCAGTCACTTTTCAGCTCAAATGAACTACATCGTTCACGGAGCTCACACGTTTCTCATCTTAACAGACAAGCATTGGATTTTAGAGGAGCAGTGCTTTGTATCAGTTTCAGAAGCAGAGTTGGACTAGATATGGTCCGTATGTGTAGGAAACACCGTTCTTTTGTTCTCAGCAAACTCATGTTTCCTGCTGCCTTAGAGACTCTAGAAAGCAAGATCGTGCTTCTTGTTCTAAAGCAGAGTGTGATCTATGGATGAGAACACTGCTGTGTGTTTCACTTCAGGAATGGAGTTAAATCCCAGGCTCTGTGTCTTCCTACAAGCAAGGCTTCGTTTCAGGTAAGGGCAGTCAGTTTTCTGCTCAAATGAACTACATCGTTCACAAAGCTCACACGTTTCTCATCTTAACTGACAAGCATTGGATGTTAGAGGGTCAGTGCTTTGTATCAGTTTCAGAAGCAGATTTGGACTACATATGGTCCATATGTGTAGGAAACACTGTTCTTTTGTTCTGGGCACACTCAGATTTCCTGATGTATTAGAGACTCTAGAAAACAAGAGCGTGCTTCTTGCTCTAAAGCAGAGTGTGATCCATGGATGAGAACTATGCTGTGTGTTTCCCTTCAGAAATGGAGTTAAATCCCAGGCTGTGTGTATTCCTAGAGGCAAGACTTCGTTTCAGGTAAGGGCAGTCACTTTTCTGCTCAAACGAACTACATCGTTCACTGAGCTCACACGTTTCTCATCTTAACTGACAAGCATTGGATGTTAGAGGGTCAGTGCTTTGTATCAGTTTCAGAAGCAGATTTGGACTACATATGGTCCATATGTGTAGGAAACACCGTTCTTCTGTTCTGGGCACACTCATATTTCCTGCTGTATTAGAGACTATAGAAAGCAAGTGCGTGCCTCTTTTTCTAAAGCAGAGTGTGATCCATGGATGAGAACAATGCTGTGTGTTTCCCTTCAGAAATGGAGTTAAATCCCAGGCTGTGTGTCTTCCTACAGACAATTCTTCGTTTCAGGTAAGGGCAGTCACTTTTCTGCTCAAACGAACTACATCGGTCACGAAGCTCACACGTTTCTCATCTTTACGGACAAGCATTGGATGTTAGAGGGTCAGTGCTTTGTATCAGTTTCAGAAGCAGATTTGGACTACATATGGTCCATATGTGTAGGAAACACCGTAATTTTGTTCTGGGCACACTCAGATTTCCTGCTGTATTAGAGACTCTAGAAAGCAAGAGTGTGCTTCTCGCTCTAAAGCAGAGTGTGATCCATGATTGAGAACTATGCTATGTGTTTCCCTTCAGAAATGGACTTAAATCGCAGGCTCTGTGTCTTACTACAAGCAAGACTTCGTTTCAGGTAAGGGCTGTCACTTTTCAGCTCAAACGAACTACATCATTCACGGACCTCACACGTTTCTCATCTTAACAGACAAGCATTGGATGTTAGAGGACCAGTGCTTTGTATCAGTTTCAGAAGCAGAGTTGGACTAGATATGGTCTGTATGTGTAGGAAACACCGTTCTTTTGTTCTCAGCAAACTCACGTTTCCTGCTGTCTTAGAGACCCTAGAAAGCAAGATCGTGCTTCTTGTTCTAAATAGAGTGTGATCAATGGATGAGAACACTGCTGTGTGTTTCACTTCAGGAATGGACTTAAATCCCAGGCTCTGTGTCTTACTACAAGCAAGACTTCGTTTCAGGTAAGGGCAGTCACTTTTCAGTTCAAAGGAACTACATCATTCACAAAGCTCACACGTTTCTCATCTTAACTGACAAGCATTGGATTTTAGAGGACCAGTGCTTTGTATCAGTTTCAGAAGCAGAGTTGGATTAGATATGGTCCGTATGTGTAGGAAACACCGTTCTTTTGTTCTCAGCACTCTCACGTTTCCTGCTGTCTTAGAGACTTTAGAAAGCAAGAGCGTGCTTCTCGCTCTAAAGCAGAGTGTGATCCATGGATGAGAACTATTCTGTGTGTTTCACTTCAGGAACGGAGTTAAATCCCAGGCTCTGTGTCTTCCTACAAGCAAGACTTCGTTTCAGGTAAGGGCAGTCAGTTTTCTGCTCAAATGAACTACATCGTTCACAAAGCTCACACGTTTCTCATCTTAACTGACAAGCATTGGATGTTAGAGGGTCAGTGCTTTGTATCAGTTTCAGAAGCAGATTTGGACTACGTATGGTCCATATGTGTAGGCAACACTGTTCTTTTGTTCTGGGCACACTCATATTTCCTGATGTATTAGAGATTCTAGAAAGCAAGAGCGTGCTTCTTGCTCTAAAGCAGAGTGTGATCCATGGATGAGAACTATGCTGTGTGTTTCCCTTCAGAAATGGAGTTAAATCCCAGACTGTGTGTATTCCTACAGGCAAGACTTCGTTTCAGGTAAGGGCAGTCATTTTTCTGCTCAAATGAACTACATCATTCACAAAGCTCACACGTTTCTCATCTCAACTGACAAGCATTGGATGTTAGAGGACCAGTGCTTTGTATCAGTTTCAGAAGCAGAGTTGGACTAGATATGGTCTGTATGTGTAGGAAACACCGTTCTTTTGTTCTCAGCAAACTCACGTTTCCTGCTGTCTTAGAGACTCTAGAAAGCAAGATCGTGCTTCTTGTTCTAAAGCAGAGTGTGATCCATGGATGAGAACACTGCTGTGTGTTTCACTTCAGGATTGGACATAAATCCCAGGCTCTGTGTCTTACTACGAGCAAGACTTCGTTTCAGGTAAGGGCAGTCACTTTTCAGTTCAAAGGAACTACATCATTCACAAAGCTCACACGTTTCTCATCTTAACTGACAAGCATTGGATTTTAGAGGACCAGTGCTTTGTATCAGTTTCAGAAGCAGAGTTGGATTAGATATGGTCCGTATGTGTAGGAAACACCGTAATTTTGTTCTGGGCACACTCAGATTTCCTGTTGTATTAGAGACTCTAGAAAGCAAGAGTGTGCTTCTCGCTCTAAAGCAGAGTGTGATCCATGGATGAGAACTATGCTTTGTGTTTCCCTTCAGAAATGGACTTAAATCCCAGGCTCTGTGTCTTCCTACGAGCAAGACTTCGTTTCAGGTAAGGGCAGTCAATTTTCAGTTCAAAGGAACTACATCATTCACAAAGCTCACACGTTTCTCTTCTTAACTGACAAGCATTGGATTTTAGAGGACCAGTGCTTTGTATCAGTTTCAGAAGCAGAGTTGGATTAGATATGGTCCGTATGTGTAGGAAACACCGTTCTTTTATTCTCAGCACTCTCACGTTTCCTGCTGTCTTAGAGACTTTAGAAAGCAAGAGCGTGCTTCTCGCTCTAAAGCAGAGTGTGATCCATGGATGAGAACTATGCTGTGTGTTTCCCTTCAGAAAGGACTTAAATCCCAGGCTCTGTGTCTTCCTAAAAGCAAGACTTCCTTTCAGGTAAGGGCAGTCACTTTTCTGCTCAAACGAACTACATCGTTCACTGAGCTCACACGTTTCTCATCTTAACTGACAAGCATTGGATGTTAGAGGGTCAGTGCTTTGTATCAGTTTCAGAAGCAGATTTGGACTACATATGGTCCATATGTGTAGGAAACACCGTTCTTTTGTTCTGGGCACACTCATATTTCCTGCTGTATTAGAGACCCTAGAAAGCAAGTGCGTGCTTCTTGCTCTAAAGTAGAGTGTGATACATGGATGAGAACTATGCTGTGTGTTTCCCTTCAGAAATGGAGTTAAATCCCAGGCTGTGTGTCTTCCTACAGACAATTCTTCGTTTCAGGTAAGGGCAGTCACTTTTCTGCTCAAACGAACTACATCGTTCACGAAGCTCACACGTTTCTAATCTTAACGGACAAGCATTGGATGTTAGAGGGTCAGTGCTTTGTATCAGTTTCAGAAGCAGGTTTGGACTACATATGGTCCATATGTGTAGGAAACACCGTAATTTTGTTCTGGACACACTCAGATTTCCTGCTGTATTAGAGACTCTAGAAAGCAAGATCGTGCTTCTTGTTCTAAAGCAGAGTGTGATCCATGGATGAGAACACTGCTGTGTGTTTCACTTCAGGATTGGACATAAATCCCAGGCTCTGTGTCTTACTACGAGCAAGACTTCGTTTCAGGTAAGGGCAGTCACTTTTCAGTTCAAAGGAAATACATCATTCACAAAGCTCACACGTTTCTCATCTTAACTGACAAGCATTGGATTTTAGAGGACCAGTGCTTTGTATAAGTTTCAGAAGCAGAGTTGGTTTAGATATGGTCCGTATGTGTAGGAAACACCGTTCTTTTGTTCTCAGCACTCTCACGTTTCCTGCTGTCTTAGAGAATTTAGAAAGCAAGAGCGTGCTTCTTGCTCTAAAGCAGAGTGTGATCCATGGATGAGAACTATGCTGTGTGTTTCCCTTCAGAAAGGAGTTAAATCCCAGGCTCTGTGTCTTCCTAAAAGCAAGACTTCGTTTCAGGTAAGGGCAGTCACTTTTCAGCTCAAATGAACTACATCGTTCACGGAGCTCACACGTTTCTCATCTTAACAGACAAGCATTGGATTTTAGAGGAGCAGTGCTTTGTATCAGTTTCAGAAGCAGAGTTGGACTAGATATGGTCCGTATGTGTAGGAAACACCGTTCTTTTGTTCTCAGCAAACTCATGTTTCCTGCTGCCTTAGAGACTCTAGAAAGCAAGATCGTGCTTCTTGTTCTAAAGCAGAGTGTGATCTATGGATGAGAACACTGCTGTGTGTTTCACTTCAGGAATGGAGTTAAATCCCAGGCTCTGTGTCTTCCTACAAGCAAGGCTTCGTTTCAGGTAAGGGCAGTCAGTTTTCTGCTCAAATGAACTACATCGTTCACAAAGCTCACACGTTTCTCATCTTAACTGACAAGCAATGGATGTTAGAGGGTCAGTGCTTTGTATCAGTTTCAGAAGCAGATTTGGACTACATATGGTCCATATGTGTAGGAAACACTGTTCTTTTGTTCTGGGCACACTCAGATTTCCTGATGTATTAGAGACTCTAGAAAACAAGAGCGTGCTTCTTGCTCTAAAGCAGAGTGTGATCCATGGATGAGAACTATGCTGTGTGTTTCCCTTCAGAAATGGAGTTAAATCCCAGGCTGTGTGTATTCCTAGAGGCAAGACTTCGTTTCAGGTAAGGGCAGTCACTTTTCTGCTCAAACGAACTACATCGTTCACTGAGCTCACACGTTTCTCATCTTAACTGACAAGCATTGGATGTTAGAGGGTCAGTGCTTTGTATCAGTTTCAGAAGCAGATTTGGACTACATATGGTCCATATGTGTAGGAAACACCGTTCTTCTGTTCTGGGCACACTCATATTTCCTGCTGTATTAGAGACTATAGAAAGCAAGTGCGTGCCTCTTTTTCTAAAGCAGAGTGTGATCCATGGATGAGAACAATGCTGTGTGTTTCCCTTCAGAAATGGAGTTAAATCCCAGGCTGTGTGTCTTCCTACAGACAATTCTTCGTTTCAGGTAAGGGCAGTCACTTTTCTGCTCAAACGAACTACATCGGTCACGAAGCTCACACGTTTCTCATCTTTACGGACAAGCATTGGATGTTAGAGGGTCAGTGCTTTGTATCAGTTTCAGAAGCAGATTTGGACTACATATGGTCCATATGTGTAGGAAACACCGTAATTTTGTTCTGGGCACACTCAGATTTCCTGCTGTATTAGAGACTCTAGAAAGCAAGAGTGTGCTTCTCGCTCTAAAGCAGAGTGTGATCCATGATTGAGAACTATGCTATGTGTTTCCCTTCAGAAATGGACTTAAATCGCAGGCTCTGTGTCTTACTACAAGCAAGACTTCGTTTCAGGTAAGGGCTGTCACTTTTCAGCTCAAACGAACTACATCATTCCGGGCCTCACACGTTTCTCATCTTAACAGACAAGCATTGGATGTTAGAGGACCAGTGCTTTGTATCAGTTTCAGAAGCAGAGTTGGACTAGATATGGTCTGTATGTGTAGGAAACACCGTTCTTTTGTTCTCAGCAAACTCACGTTTCCTGCTGTCTTAGAGACCCTAGAAAGCAAGATCGTGCTTCTTGTTCTAAATAGAGTGTGATCAATGGATGAGAACACTGCTGTGTGTTTCACTTCAGGAATGGACTTAAATCCCAGGCTCTGTGTCTTACTACAAGCAAGACTTCGTTTCAGGTAAGGGCAGTCACTTTTCAGTTCAAAGGAACTACATCATTCACAAAGCTCACACGTTTCTCATCTTAACTGACAAGCATTGGATTTTAGAGGACCAGTGCTTTGTATCAGTTTCAGAAGCAGAGTTGGATTAGATATGGTCCGTATGTGTAGGAAACACCGTTCTTTTGTTCTCAGCACTCTCACGTTTCCTGCTGTCTTAGAGACTTTAGAAAGCAAGAGCGTGCTTCTCGCTCTAAAGCAGAGTGTGATCCATGGATGAGAACTATTCTGTGTGTTTCACTTCAGGAACGGAGTTAAATCCCAGGCTCTGTGTCTTCCTACAAGCAAGACTTCGTTTCAGGTAAGGGCAGTCAGTTTTCTGCTCAAATGAACTACATCGTTCACAAAGCTCACACGTTTATCATATTAACTGACAAGCATTGGATGTTAGAGGGTCAGTGCTTTGGATCAGTTTCAGAAGCAGATTTGGACTACGTATGGTCCATATGTGTAGGCAACACTGTTCTTTTGTTCTGGGCACACTCATATTTCCTGATGTATTAGAGATTCTAGAAAGCAAGAGCGTGCTTCTTGCTCTAAAGCAGAGTGTGATCCATGGATGAGAACTATGCTGTGTGTTTCCCTTCAGAAATGGAGTTAAATCCCAGACTGTGTGTATTCCTACAGGCAAGACTTCGTTTCAGGTAAGGGCAGTCACTTTTCTGCTCAAACGAACTACATCGTTCACTGAGCTCACACGTTTCTCATCTTAACGGACAAGCATTGGATGTTAGAGGGTCAGTGCTTTGTGTCAGTTTCAGAAGCATATTTGGACTACATATGGTCCATATGTGTAGGAAACACCGTAATTTTGTTCTGGACACACTCAGATTTCCTGCTGTATTAGAGACTCTAGAAAGCAAGAGTGTGCTTCTCGCTCTAAAGCAGAGTGTGATCCATGGATGAGAACTATGCTTTGTGTTTCCCTTCAGAAATGGACTTATATCCCAGGCTCTGTGTCTTACTACAAGCAAGACTTCGTTTCAGGTAAGGGCAGTCACTTTTCAGTTCAAAGGAACTACATCATTCACAAAGCTCACACGTTTCTCATCTCAACTGACAAGCATTGGATGTTAGAGGACCAGTGCTTTGTATCAGTTTCAGAAGCAGAGTTGGACTAGATATGGTCTGTATGTGTAGGAAACACCGTTCTTTTGTTCTCAGCAAACTCACGTTTCCTGCTGTCTTAGAGACTCTAGAAAGCAAGATCGTGCTTCTTGTTCTAAAGCAGAGTGTGATCCATGGATGAGAACACTGCTGTGTGTTTCACTTCAGGATTGGACATAAATCCCAGGCTCTGTGTCTTACTACGAGCAAGACTTCGTTTCAGGTAAGGGCAGTCACTTTTCAGTTCAAAGGAACTACATCATTCACAAAGCTCACACGTTTCTCATCTTAACTGACAAGCATTGGATTTTAGAGGACCAGTGCTTTGTATCAGTTTCAGAAGCAGAGTTGGATTAGATATGGTCCGTATGTGTAGGAAACACCGTTCTTTTGTTCTCAGCAAACTCATGTTTCCTGCTGCCTTAGAGACTCTAGAAAGCAAGATCCTGCTTCTTGTTCTAAAGCAGAGTGTGATCTATGGATGAGAACACTGCTGTGTGTTTCACTTCAGGAATGGAGTTAAATCCCAGGCTCTGTGTCTTCCTACAAGCAAGACTTCGTTTCAGGTAAGGGCAGTCAGTTTTCTGCTCAAATGAACTACATCGTTCACAAAGCTCACACGATTCTCATCTTTACTGACAAGCATTGGATGTTAGAGGGTCAGTGATTTGTATCAGTTTCAGAAGCAGATTGGGACTACATATGGTCCATATGTGTAGGAAACACTGTTCTTTTGTTCTGGGCACACTCAGATTTCCTGATGTATTAGAGACTCTAGAAAGCAAGAGCGTGCTTCTTGCTCTAAAGCAGAGTGTGATCCATGGATGAGAACTATGCTGTGTGTTTCCCTTCAGAAATGGAGTTAAATCCCAGGCTGTGTGTAGACCTACAGGCAAGACTTCGTTTCAGGTAAGGGCAGTCAGTTTTCTGCTCAAATGAACTACATCATTCACTGAGCTCACACGTTTCTCATCTTAACTGACAAGCATTGGATGTTAGAGGGTCAGTGCTTTGTCTCAGTTTCAGAAGCAGATTTGGACTACATATGGTCCATATGTGTAGGAAACACCGTTCTTTTGTTCTGGGCACACTCATATTTCCTGCTGTATTAGAGACTCTAGAAAGCAAGTGCGTGCTTCTTGCTCTAAAGCAGAGTGTGATCCGTGGATGAGAACTATGCTGTGTGTTTCCCTTCAGAAATGGAGTTAAATCCCAGGCTGTGTGTCTTCCTACAGACAATTCTTCGTTTCAGGTAAGGGCAGTCACTTTTCTGCTCAAACGAACTACATCGTTCACGAAGCTCACACGGTTCTCATCTTAACGGACAAGCATTGGATGTTAGAGGGTCAGTGCTTTGTATCAGTTTCAGAACCAGATTTGGACTACATATGGTCCATATGTGTAGGAAACACCGTAATTTTGTTCTGGGCACACTCACATTTCCTGCTGTATTACAGACTCTAGAAAGCAAGAGTGTGCTTCTCGCTCTAAAGCAGAGTGTGATCCATGGATGAGAACTATGCTATGTGTTTCCCTTCAGAAATGGACTTAAATCCCAGGCTCTGTGTCTTACTACAAGCAAGACTTCGTTTCAGTTAAGGGCAGTCACTTTTCAGTTCAAAGGAACTACATCATTCACAAAGCTCACACGTTTCTCATCTTAACTGACAAGCATTGGATGTTAGAGGACCAGTGCTTTGTATCAGTTTCAGAAGCAGAGTTGGACTAGATATGGTCTGTATGTGTAGGAAACACCGTTATTTTGTTCTCAGCACACTCACGTTTCCTGCTGTCTTAGAGAATTTAGAAAGCAAGAGAGTGCTTCTCGCTCTAAAGCAGAGTGTGATCCATGGATGAGAACTATGCTGTGTGTTTCCCTTCAGAAAGTAGTTAAATCCCAGGCTCTGTGTCTTCCTAAAAGCAAGACTTAGTTTCAGGTAAGGGCAGTCACTTTTCAGCTCAAATGAACTACATCATTCACGGAGCTCACACGTTTCTCATCTTAACAGACAAGCATTGGATGTTAGAGGACCAGTGCTTTGTATCAGTTTCAGAAGCAGAGTTGGACTAGATATGGTCTGTAAGTGTAGGAAACACCGTTCTTTTGTTCTCAGCAAACTCACGTTTCCTGCTGTCTTAGAGACTCTAGAAAGCAAGATCGTGCTTCTTGTTCTAAAGCAGAGTGTGATCCATGGATGAGAACACTGCTGTGTGTTTCACTTCAGGAATGGACTTAAATCCCAGGCTCTGTGTCTTACTACGAGCAAGACTTCGTTTCAGGTAAGGGCAGTCACTTTTCAGTTCAAAGGAACTACATCATTCCCAAAGCTCACACGTTTCTCATCTTAACTGACAAGCATTGGATTTTAGAGGACCAGTGCTTTGTATCAGTTTCAGAAGCAGAGTTGGATTAGATATGGTCCGTATGTGTAGGAAACACCGTTCTTTTGTTCTCAGCACTCTCACGATTCCTGTTGTCTTAGAGACTTTAGAAAGCAAGAGCGTGCTTCTCGCTCTAAAGCAGAGTGTGATCCATGGATGAGAACTATGCTGTGTGTTTCCCTTCAGAAAGGAGTTAAATCCCAGGCTGTGTGTCTTCCTACAGACAATTCTTCGTTTCAGGTAAGGGCAGTCACTTTTCTGCTCAAACGAACTACATCGTTCACGATGCTCACACGTTTCTAATCTTAACGGACAAGCATTGGATGTTAGAGGGTCAGTGCTTTGTATCAGTTTCAGAAGCAGATTTGGACTACATATGGTCCATATGTGTAGGAAACACCGCAATTTTGTTCTGGGCACACTCACATTTCCTGCTGTATTAGAGACTCTAGAAAGCAAGAGTGTGCTTCTCGCTCTAAAGCAGAGTGTGATCCATGGATGAGAACTATGCTATGTGTTTCCCTTCAGAAATGGACTTAAATCCCAGGCTCTGTGTCTTACTACAAGCAAGACTTCGTTTCAGGTAAGGGCAGTCACTTTTCAGTTCAAAGGAACTACATCATTCCCAAAGCTCACACGTTTCTCATCTTAACTGACAAGCATTGGATTTTAGAGGACCAGTGCTTTGTATCAGTTTCAGAAGCAGAGTTGGATTAGATATGGTCCGTATGTGTAGGAAACACCGTTCTTTTGTTCTCAGCACTCTCACGATTCCTGTTGTCTTAGAGACTTTAGAAAGCAAGAGCGTGCTTCTCGCTCTAAAGCAGAGTGTGATCCATGGATGAGAACTATGCTGTGTGTTTCCTTCAGAAAGGAGTTAAATCCCAGGCTGTGTGTCTTCCTACAGACAATTCTTCGTTTCAGGTAAGGGCAGTCATTTTTCTGCTCAAACGAACTACATCGTTCACGATGCTCACACGGTTCTCATCTTAAAGGACAAGCATTGGATGTTAGAGGGTCAGTGCTTTGTATCAGTTTCAGAAGCAGATTTGGACTACATATGGTCCATATGTGTAGGAAACACCGCAATTTTGTTCTGGGCAAACTCACATTTCCTGCTGTATTAGAGACTCTAGAAAGCAAGAGTGTGCTTCTCGCTCTAAAGCAGAGTGTGATCCATGGATGAGAACTATGCTATGTGTTTCCCTTCAGAAATGGACTTAAATCCCAGGCTCTGTGTCTTACTACAAGCAAGACTTCGTTTCAGGTAAGGGCAGTCACTTTTCAGTTCAAAGGAACTACATCATTCACAAAGCTCACACGTTTCTCATCTTAACTGACAAGCATTGGATGTTAGAGGACCAGTGCTTTGTATCAGTTTCAGAAGCAGAGTTGGACTAGATATGGTCCGTATGTGTAGGAAACACCGTTCTTTTGTTCTCAGCACATTCACGTTTCCTGCTGTCTTAGAGAATTTAGAAAGCAAGAGAGTGCTTCTCGCTCTAAAGCAGAGTGTGATCCATGGATGAGAACTATGCTGTGTGTTTCCCTTCAGATAGTAGTTAAATCCCTGCTCTGTGTCTTCCTAAAAGCAAGACTTCGTTTCAGGTAAGGGCAGTCACTTTTCAGCTCAAACGAACTACATCATTCACGGAGCTCACACGTTTCTCATCTCAACTGACAAGCATTGGATGTTAGAGGACCAGTGCTTTGTATCAGTTTCAGAAGCAGAGTTGGACTAGATATGGTCTGTATGTGTAGGAAACACCGTTCTTTTGTTCTCAGCAAACTCACGTTTCCTGCTGTCTTAGAGACTCTAGAAAGCAAGATCGTGCTTCTTGTTCTAAAGCAGAGTGTGATCCATGGATGAGAACACTGCTGTGTGTTTCACTTCAGGAATGGACTTAAATCCCAGGCTCTGTGTCTTACTACGAGCAAGACTTCGTTTCAGGTAAGGGCAGTCACTTTTCAGTTCAAAGGAACTACATCATTCCCAAAGCTCACACGTTTCTCATCTTAACTGACAAGCATTGGATTTTAGAGGACCAATGCTTTGTATAAGTTTCAGAAGCAGAGTTGGATTAGATATGGTCCGTATGTGTAGGAAACACCGTTCTTTTGTTCTCACCACTCTCACGTTTCCTGTTGTCTTAGAGACTTTAGAAAGCAAGAGCGTGCTTCTCGCTCTAAAGCAGAGTGTGATCCATGGATGAGAACTATGCTATGTGTTTCCCTTCAGAAATGGACTTAAATCCCAGGCTCTGTGTCTTACTACAAGCAAGACTTCGTTTCAGGTAAGGGCAGTCACTTTTCAGTTCAAAGGAACTACATCATTCACAAAGCTCACACGTTTCTCATCTTAACTGACAAGCATTGGATGTTAGAGGACCAGTGCTTTGTATCAGTTTCAGAAGCAGAGTTGGACTAGATATGGTCCGTATGTGTAGGAAACACCGTTCTTTTGTTCTCAGCACACTCACGTTTCCTGCTGTCTTAGAGAATTTAGAAAGCAAGAGAGTGCTTCTCGCTCTAAAGCAGAGTGTGATCCATGGATGAGAACTATGCTGTGTGTTTCCCTTCAGAAAGTAGTTAAATCCCAGGCTCTGTGTCTTCCTAAAAGCAAGACTTCGTTTCAGGTAAGGGCAGTCACTTTTCAGCTCAAACGAACTTCATCATTCACGGAGCTCACACGTTTCTCATCTCAACTGACAAGCATTGGATGTTAGAGGACCATTGCTTTGTATCAGTTTCAGAAGCAGAGTTGGACTAGATATGGTCTGTATGTGTAGGAAACACCGTTCTTTTGTTCTCAGCAAACTCACGTTTCCTGCTGTCTTAGAGACTCTAGAAAGCAAGATCGTGCTTCTTGTTCTAAAGCAGAGTGTGATCCATGGATGAGAACACTGCTGTGTGTTTCACTTCAGGAATGGAGTTAAATCCCAGGCTCTGTGTCTTCCTACAAGCAAGGCTTCGTTTCAGGTAAGGGCAGTCAGTTTTCTGCTCAAATGAACTACATCGTTCACGAAGCTCACACGTTTCTCATCTTAACTGACAGGCATTGGATGTTAGAGGGTCAGTGCTTTGTATCAGTTTCAGAAGCAGATTTGGACTACATATGGTCCATATGTGTAGGAAACACTGTTCTTTGGTTCTGGGCACACTCAGATTTCCTGATGTATTAGAGACTCTAGAAAGCAAGAGCATGCTTCTTGCTCTAAAGCAGAGTGTGATCCATGGATGAGAACTATGCTGTGTGTTTCCCTTCAGAAATGGAGTAAATCCCAGGCTGTGTGTATTCCTAGAGGCAAGACTTCGTTTCAGGTAAGGGCAGTCACTTTTCTGCTCAAACGAACTACATCGTTCACTGAGCTCACACGTTTCTCATCTTAACTGACAAGCATTGGATGTTAGAGGGTCAGTGCTTTGTATCAGTTTCAGAAGCAGATTTGGACTACATATGGTCCATATGTGTAGGAAACACCGTTCTTTTGTTCTGGGCACACTCATATTTCCTGCTGTATTAGAGACTCTAGAAAGCAAGTGCGTGCTTCTTGTTCTAAAGCAGAGTGTGATCCATGGATGAGAACTATGCTGTGTGTTTCCCTTCAGAAATGGAGTTAAATCCCAGGCTGTGTGTCTTCCTACAGACAATTCTTCGTTTCAGGTAAGGGCAGTCACTTTTCTGCTCAAACGAACTACATCGTTCACGAAGCTCACACGTTTCTCATCTTAAGGGACAAGCATTGGATGTTAGAGGGTCAGTGCTTTGTATCAGTTTCAGAAGCAGATTTGGACTACATATGGTCCATATGTGTAGGAAACACCGTAATTTTGTTCTGGGCACACTCAGATTTCCTGCTGTATTAGAGACTCTAGAAAGCAAGAGTGTGCTTCTCGCTCTAAAGCAGAGTGTGATCCATGGATGAGAACTATGCTATGTGTTTCCCTTCAGAAATGGACTTAAATCGCAGGCTCTGTGTCTTACTACAAGCAAGACTTCGTTTCAGGTAAGGGCAGTCACTTTTCAGCTCTTACGAACTACATCATTCACGGAGCTCACACGTTTCTCATCTTAACAGACAAGCATTGGATGTTAGAGGACCAGTGCTTTGTATCAGTTTCAGAAGCAGAGTTGGACTAGATATGGTCTGTATGTGTAGGAAACACCGTTCTTTTGTTTTCAGCAAACTCACGTTTCCTGCTGTCTTAGAGACTCTAGAAAGCAAGATCGTGCTTCTTGTTCTAAAGCAGAGTGTGATCCATGGATGAGAACACTGCTGTGTGTTTCACTTCAGGATTGGACTTAAATCCCTTGCTCTGTGTCTTACTACGAGCAAGACTTCGTTTCAGGTAAGGGCAGTCACTTTTCAGTTCAAAGGAACTTCATCATTCCCAAAGCTCACACGTTTCTCATCTTAACTGACAAGCATTGGATTTTAGAGGACCAGTGCTTTGTATCAGTTTCAGAAGCAGAGTTGGATTAGATATGGTCCGTATGTGTAGGAAACACCGTTCTTTTGTTCTCAGCACTCTCACGTTTCCTGCTGTCTTAGAGACTTTAGAAAGCAAGAGCGTGCTTCTCGCTCTAAAGCAGAGTGTGATCCATGGATGAGAACTATGCTGTGTGGTTCCCTTCAGAATTGAGTTAAATCCCAGGCTCTGTGTCTTCCTAAAAGCAAGACTTCGTTTCAGGTAAGGGCAGTCACTTTTCTGCTCAAACGAACTACATCATTCACTGAGCTCACACGTTTCTCATCTTAACTGACAAGCATTGGATGTTAGAGGGTCAGTGCTTCGTATCAGTTTCAGAAGCAGATTTGGACTACATATGGTCCATATGTGTAGGAAACACCGTAATTTTGTTTGGGCACACTCATATTTCCTGCTGTATTAGAAACTCTAGAAAGCAAGAGCGTGCTTCTTGCTCTAAAGCAGAGTGTGATCCATGGATGAGAACTATGCTTTGTGTTTCCATTCAGAAATGGACTTAAATCCCAGGCTCTGTGTCTTACTACAAGCAAGACTTCGTTTCCGGTAAGGGCAGTCACTTTTCAGTTCAAAGGAACTACATCATTCAAAAAGCTCACACGTTTCTCATCTCAACTGACAAGCATTGGATGTTAGAGGACCAGTGCTTTGTATCAGTTTCAGAAGCAGAGTTGGACTAGATATGGTCCGTATGTGTAGGAAACACCGTTCTTTTGTTCTCAGCACACTCACGTTTCCTGCTGTCTTAGAGACTTTAGAAAGCAAGAGCGTGCTTCTCGCTCTAAAGCAGAGTGTGATCCATGGATGAGAACTATGCTGTGTGTTTCCCTTCAGAAAGTAGTTAAATCCCAGGCTCTGTGTTTTCCTAAAACCAAGACTTCTTTTCAGGTAAGGGCAGTCACTTTTCAGCTAAAACGAACTACATCATTCACGGAGCTCACACGTTTCTCATCTTAACAGACAAGCATTGGATGTTAGAGGGTCAGTGCTTTGTATCAGTTTCAGAAGCAGATTTGGACTACATATGGTCCATATGTGTAGGAAACACCGTTCTTTTGTTCTGGGCACACTCATATTTCCTGCTGTATTAGAGACTCTAGAAAGCAAGTGCGTGCTTCTTGCTGTAAAGCAGAGTGTGATCCATGTATGAGAACTATGCTGTGTGTTTCCCTTCAGAAATGGAGTTAAATCCCAGGCTGTGTGTCTTCCTACAGACAATTCTTCGTTTCAGGTAAGGGCAGTCACTTTTCTGCTCAAACGAACTACATCGTTCACGAAGCTCACACGTTTCTAATCTTAACGGACAAGCATTGGATGTTAGAGGGTCAGTGCTTTGTATCAGTTTCAGAAGCAGATTTGGACTACATATGGTCCATATGTGTAGGAAACACCGTAATTTTGTTCTGGGCAGACTCAGATTTCCTGCTGTATTAGAGACTCTAGAAAGCAAGAGTGTGCTTCTCGCTCTAAAGCAGAGTGTGATCCATGGATGAGAACTATGCTGTGTGTTTCCCTTCAGAAAGTAGTTAAATCCCAGGCTCTGTGTCTTCCTAAAAGCAAGACTTCTTTTCAGGTAAGGGCAGTCACTTTTCAGCTCAAACGAACTACATCATTCACGGAGCTCACACGTTTCTCATCTTAACAGACAAGCATTGGATGTTAGAGGACCAGTGCTTTGTATCAGTTTCAGAAGCAGAGTTGGAGTAGATATGGTCTGTATGTGTAGGAAACACCGTTCTTTTGTTCTCAGCAAACTCACGTTTCCTGCTGTCTTAGAGACTCTAGAAAGCAAGATCATGCTTTTTGTTCTAAAGCAGAGTGTGATCCATGGATGAGAACACTGCTGTGTGTTTCACTTCAGGATTGGACTTAAATCCC
The DNA here is from genome assembly GCA_949786385.1 of Onychomys leucogaster. Taxonomy (NCBI): domain Eukaryota; kingdom Metazoa; phylum Chordata; class Mammalia; order Rodentia; family Cricetidae; genus Onychomys; species Onychomys leucogaster. The sequence continues at coordinate 444,632 of CATKUP010000038.1, read as the reverse complement.
AGGCTCTGTGTCTTACTACGAGCAAGACTTCGTTTCAGGTAAGGGAAGTCACTTTTCAGTTCAAAGGAACTACATCATTCCCAAAGCTCACACGTTTCTCATCTTAACTGACAAGCATTGGATTTTAGAGGACCAGTGCTTTGTATCAGTTTCAGAAGCAGAGTTGGATTAGATATGGTCCGTATGTGTAGGAAACACCGTTCTTTTGTTCTCAGCACTCTCACGTTTCCTGCTGTCTTAGAGACTTTAGAAAGCAAGAGCGTGCTTCTCGCTCTAAAGCAGAGTGTGATCCATGGATGAGAACTATGCTGTGTGTTTCACTTCAGGAACGGAGTTAAATCCCAGGCTCTCTGTCTTCCTACATGCAAGACTTTGTTTCAGGTAAGGGCAGTCAGTTTTCTGCTCAAATGAACTACATCGTTCACAAAGCTCACACGTTTATCATCTTAACTGACAAGCATTGGATGTTAGAGGGTCAGTGCTTTGTATCAGTTTCAGAAGCAGATTTTGACTACGTATGGTCCATATGTGTAGGAAACACTTTTCTTTTGTTCTGGGAACACTCAGATTTCCTGATGTATTAGAGACTCTAGAAAGCAAGAGCGTGCTTCTTGCTCTAAAGCAGAGTGTGATCCATGGATGAGAACTATGCTGTGTGTTTCCCTTCAGAAATGGAGTTAAATCCCAGGCTGTGTGTCTTCCTACAGACAATTCTTCGTTTCAGGTAAGGGCAGTCACTTTTCTGCTCAAACGAACTACATCGTTCACGAAGCTCACACGTTTCTAATCTTAACGGACAAGCATTGGATGTTAGAGGGTCAGTGCTTTGTATCAGGTTCAGAAGCAGATTTGGACTACATATGGTCCATATGTGTAGGAAACACCGTAATTTTGTTCTGGACACACTCAGATTTCCTGCTGTATTAGAGACTCTAGAAAGCAAGAGTGTGCTTCTCGCTCTAAAGCAGAGTGTGATCCATGGATGAGAACTATGCTATGTGTTTCCCTTCAGAAATGGACTTAAATCGCAGGCTCTGTGTCTTACTACAAGCAAGACTTCGTTTCAGGTAAGGGCAGTCACTTTTCAGCTCAAACGAACTACATCATTCACGGAGCTCACACGTTTCTCATCTTAACAGACAAGCATTGGATGTTAGAGGACCAGTGCTTTGTATCAGTTTCAGAAGCAGAGTTGGACTAGATATGGTCTGTATGTGTAGGAAACACCGTTCTTTTGTTCTCAGCAAACTCATGTTTCCTGCTGTCTTAGAGACTCTAGAAAGCAAGATCGTGCTTCTTGTTCTAAAGCAGAGTGTGATCAATGGATGAGAACACTGCTGTGTGTTTCACTTCAGGAATGGACTTAAATCCCAGGCTCTGTGTCTTACTACAAGCAAGACTTCGTTTCAGGTAATGGCAGTCACTTTTCAGTTCAAAGGAACTACATCATTCACAAAGCTCACACGTTTCTCATCTTAACTGACAAGCATTGGATTTTAGAGGACCAGTGCTTTGTATCAGTTTCAGAAGCAGAGTTGGATTAGATATGGTCCGTATGTGTAGGAAACACCGTTCTTTTGTTCTCAGCACTCTCACGTTTCCTGCTGTCTTAGAGACTTTAGAAAGCAAGAGTGTGCTTCTCGCTCTAAAGCAGAGTGTGATCCATGGATGAGAACTATGCTATGTGTTTCCCTTCAGAAATGGACTTAAATCGCAGGCTCTGTGTCTTACTACAAGCAAGACTTCGTTTCAGGTAAGGGCAGTCACTTTTCAGTTCAAAGGAACTACATCATTCACAAAGCTCACACGTTTCTCATCTCAACTGACAAGCATTGGATGTTAGAGGACCAGTGCTTTGTGTCAGTTTCAGAAGCAGAGTTGGACTAGATATGGTCCGTATGTGTAGGAAACACCGTTCTTTTGTTCTCAGCACACTCACGTTTCCTGCTGTCTTAGAGGCTTTAGAAAGCAAGAGCGTGCTTCTCGCTCTAAAGCAGAGTGTGATCCATGGATGAGAACTATGCTGTGTGTTTCCCTTCAGAAAGTAGTTAAATCCCAGGCTCTGTGTCTTCCTAAAAGCAAGACTTCTTTTCAGGTAAGGGCAGTCACTTTTCAGCTCAAACGAACTACATCATTCACGGAGCTCACACGTTTCTCATCTTAACAGACAAGCATTGGATGTTAGAGGACCAGTGCTTTGTATCAGTTTCAGAAGCAGAGTTGGACTAGATATGGTCTGTATGTGTAGGAAACACCGTTCTTTTGTTCTCAGCAAACTCACGTTTCCTGCTGTCTTAGAGACTCTAGAAAGCAAGATCGTGCTTCTTGCTCTAAAGCAGAGTGTGATCCATGGATGAGAACTATGCTGTGTGTTTCCCTTCAGAAATGGAGTTAAATCCCAGGCTGTGTGTCTTCCTACAGACAATTCTTCGTTTCAGGTAAGGGCAGTCACTTTTCTGCTCAAACGAACTACATCGTTCACGAAGCTCACACGTTTCTAATCTAAACGGACAAGCATTGGATGTTAGAGGGTCAGTGCTTTGTATCAGTCAGAAGCAGATTTGGACTACATATGGTCCATATGTGTAGGAAACACCATAATTTTGTTCTGGGCACACTCACATTTCCTGCTGTATTAGAGACTCTAGAAAGCAAGAGTGTGCTTCTCGCTCTAAAGCAGAGTGTGATCCATGGATGAGAACTATGCTATGTGTTTCCCTTCAGAAATGGACTTAAATCGCAGGCTCTGTGTCTTACTACAAGCAAGACTTCGTTTCAGGTAAGGGCAGTCACTTTTCAGTTCAAAGGAACTACATCATTCACAAAGCTCACACGTTTCTCATCTCAACTGACAAGCATTGGATGTTAGAGGACCAGTGCTTTGTGTCAGTTTCAGAAGCAGAGTTGGACTAGATATGGTCCGTATGTGTAGGAAACACCGTTCTTTTGTTCTCAGCACACTCACGTTTCCTGCTGTCTTAGAGGCTTTAGAAAGCAAGAGCGTGCTTCTCGCTCTAAAGCAGAGTGTGATCCATGGATGAGAACTATGCTGTGTGTTTCCCTTCAGAAAGTAGTTAAATCCCAGGCTCTGTGTCTTCCTAAAAGCAAGACTTCTTTTCAGGTAAGGGCAGTCACTTTTGAGCTCAAACGAACTACATCATTCACGGAGCTCACACGTTTCTCATCTTAAGAGACAAGCATTGGATGTTAGAGGACCAGTGCTTTGTATCAGTTTCAGAAGCAGAGTTGGACTAGATATGGTCTGTATGTGTAGGAAACACCGTTCTTTTGTTCTCAGCAAACTCACGTTTCCTGCTGTCTTAGAGACTCTAGAAAGCAAGATCGTGCTTTTTGTTCTAAAGCAGAGTGTGATCCATGGATGAGAACACTGCTGTGTGTTTCACTTCAGGATTGGACTTAAATCCCAGGCTCTGTGTCTTACTACGAGCAAGACTTCGTTTCAGGTAAGGGAAGTCACTTTTCAGTTCAAAGGAACTACATCATTCCCAAAGCTCACACGTTTCTCATCTTAACTGACAAGCATTGGATTTTAGAGGACCAGTGCTTTGTATCAGTTTCAGAAGCAGAGTTGGATTAGATATGGTCCGTATGTGTAGGAAACACCGTTCTTTTGTTCTCAGCACTCTCACGTTTCCTGCTGTCTTAGAGACTTTAGAAAGCAAGAGCGTGCTTCTCGCTCTAAAGCAGAGTGTGATCCATGGATGAGAACTATGCTGTGTGTTTCACTTCAGGAACGGAGTTAAATCCCAGGCTCTGTGTCTTCCTACATGCAAGACTTTGTTTCAGGTAAGGGCAGTCAGTTTTCTGCTCAAATGAACTACATCGTTCACAAAGCTCACACGTTTATCATCTTAACTGACAAGCATTGGATGTTAGAGGGTCAGTGCTTTGTATCAGTTTCAGAAGCAGATTTTGACTACGTATGGTCCATATGTGTAGGAAACACTTTTCTTTTGTTCTGGGAACACTCAGATTTCCTGATGTATTAGAGACTCTAGAAAGCAAGAGCGTGCTTCTTGCTCTAAAGCAGAGTGTGATCCATGGATGAGAACTATGCTGTGTGTTTCCCTTCAGAAATGGAGTTAAATCCCAGGCTGTGTGTCTTCCTACAGACAATTCTTCGTTTCAGGTAAGGGCAGTCACTTTTCTGCTCAAACGAACTACATCGTTCACGAAGCTCACACGTTTCTAATCTTAACGGACAAGCATTGGATGTTAGAGGGTCAGTGCTTTGTATCAGGTTCAGAAGCAGATTTGGACTACATATGGTCCATATGTGTAGGAAACACCGTAATTTTGTTCTGGACACACTCAGATTTCCTGCTGTATTAGAGACTCTAGAAAGCAAGAGTGTGCTTCTCGCTCTAAAGCAGAGTGTGATCCATGGATGAGAACTATGCTATGTGTTTCCCTTCAGAAATGGACTTAAATCGCAGGCTCTGTGTCTTACTACAAGCAAGACTTCGTTTCAGGTAAGGGCAGTCACTTTTCAGCTCAAACGAACTACATCATTCACGGAGCTCACACGTTTCTCATCTTAACAGACAAGCATTGGATGTTAGAGGACCAGTGCTTTGTATCAGTTTCAGAAGCAGAGTTGGACTAGATATGGTCTGTATGTGTAGGAAACACCGTTCTTTTGTTCTCAGCAAACTCACGTTTCCTGCTGTCTTAGAGACTCTAGAAAGCAAGATCGTGCTTTTTGTTCTAAAGCAGAGTGTGATCCATGGATGAGAACACTGCTGTGTGTTTCACTTCAGGATTGGACTTAAATCCCAGGCTCTGTGTCTTACTACGAGCAAGACTTCGTTTCAGGTAAGGGCAGTCACTTTTCAGTTCAAAGGAACTACATCATTCCCAAAGCTCACACGTTTCTCATCTTAACTGACAAGCATTGGATTTTAGAGGACCAGTGCTTTGTATCTGTTTCAGAAGCAGAGTTGGATTAGATATGGTCCGTATGTGTAGGAAACACCGTTCTTTTGTTCTCAGCACTCTCACGTTTCCTGCTGTCTTAGAGACTTTAGAAAGCAAGAGCGTGCTTCTCGCTCTAAAGCAGAGTGTGATCCATGGATGAGAACTATGCTGTGTGTTTCCATTCAGAAAGGAGTTAAATCCCAGGCTCTGTGTCTTCCTAAAAGCAAGACTTCGTTTCAGGTAAGGGCAGTCACTTTTCTGCTCAAACGAACTACATCATTCACTGAGCTCACACGTTTCTCATCTTAACTGACAAGCATTGGATGTTAGAGGGTCAGTGCTTTGTATCAGTTTCAGAAGCAGATTTGGACTACATATGGTCCATATGTGTAGGAAACACCGTTCTTTTGTTCTGGGCACACTCATATTTCCTGCTGTATTAGAGACTCTAGAAAGCAAGTGCGTGCTTCTTGCTCTAAAGCAGAGTGTGATCCATGGATGAGAACTATGCTGTGTGTTTCCCTTCAGAAATGGAGTTAAATCCCAGGCTGTGTGTCTTCCTACAGACAATTCTTCGTTTCAGGTAAGGGCAGTCACTTTTCTGCTCAAAGGAACTACATCGTTCACGAAGCTCACACGTTTCTAATCTTAACGGACAAGCATTGGATGTTAGAGGGTCAGTGCTTTGTATCAGTTTCAGAAGCAGATTTGGAATACATATGGTCCATATGTGTAGGAAACACCGTAATTTTGTTCTGGACACACTCAGATTTCCTGCTGTATTAGAGACTCTAGAAAGCAAGAGTGTACTTCTCGCTCTAAAGCAGAGTGTGATCCATGGATGAGAACTATGCTATGTGTTTCCCTTCAGAAATGGACTTAAATCGCAGGCTCTGTGTCTTACTACAAGCAAGACTTCGTTTCAGGTAAGGGCAGTCACTTTTCAGCTCAAACGAACTACATCATTCACGGAGCTCACACGTTTCTCATCTTAACAGACAAGCATTGGATGTTAGAGGACCAGGGCTTTGTATCAGTTTCAGAAGCAGAGTTGGACTAGATATGGTCTGTATGTGTAGGAAACACCGTTCTTTTGTTCTCAGCAAACTCACGTTTCCTGCTGTCTTAGAGACTCTAGAAAGCAAGATCGTGCTTCTCGTTCTAAAGCAGAGTGTGATCAATGGATGAGAACACTGCTGTGTGTTTCACTTCAGGAATGGACTTAAATCCCAGGCTCTGTGTCTTACTACAAGCAAGACTTCGTTTCAGGTAAGGGCAGTCACTTTTCAGTTCAAAGGAACTACATCATTCCCAAAGCTCACACGTTTCTCATCTTAACTGACAAGCATTGGATTTTAGAGGACCAGTGCTTTGTATCAGTTTCAGAAGCAGAGTTGGATTAGATATGGTCCGTATGTGTAGGAAACACCGTTCTTTTGTTCTCAGCACTCTCACGTTTCCTGCTGTCTTAGAGACTTTAGAAAGCAAGAGCGTGCTTCTCGCTCTAAAGCAGAGTGTGATCCATGGATGAGAACTATGCTGTGTGTTTCCCTTCAGAAAGGAGTTAAATCCCAGGCTCTGTGTCTTACTACAAGCAAGACTTCGTTTCAGGTAAGGGCAGTCACTTTTCAGCTCAAACGAACTACATCATTCACGGAGCTCACACGTTTCTCATCTTAACAGACAAGCATTGGATGTTAGAGGGCCAGTGCTTTGTATCAGTTTCAGAAGCAGAGTTGGACTAGATATGGTCTGTATGTGTAGGAAACACCGTTCTTTTGTTCTCAGCAAACTCACGTTTCCTGCTGTCTTAGAGACTCTAGAAAGCAAGATCGTGCTTCTCGTTCTAAAGCAGAGTGTGATCAATGGATGAGAACACTGCTGTGTGTTTCACTTCAGGAATGGACTTAAATCCCAGGCTCTGCGTCTTACTACAAGCAAGACTTCGTTTCAGGTAAGGGCAGTCACTTTTCAGTTCAAAGGAACTACATCATTCCCAAAGCTCACACGTTTCTCATCTTAACTGACAAGCATTGGATTTTAGAGGACCAGTGCTTTGTATCAGTTTCAGAAGCAGAGTTGGATTAGATATGGTCCGTATGTGTAGGAAACACCGTTCTTTTGTTCTCAGCACTCTCACGTTTCCTGCTGTCTTAGAGACTTTAGAAAGCAAGAGCGTGCTTCTCGCTCTAAAGCAGAGTGTGATCCATGGATGAGAACTATGCTGTGTGTTTCCCTTCAGAAAGGAGTTAAATCCCAGGCTCTGTGTCTTCCTAAAAGCAAGACTTCGTTTCAGGTAAGGGCAGTCACTTTTCAGCTCAAACGAACTACATCGTTCACGGAGCTCACACGTTTCTCATCTTAACAGACAAGCATTGGATTTTAGAGGACCAGTGCTTTGTATCAGTTTCAGAAGCAGAGTTGGACTAGATATGGTCCGTATGTGTAGGAAACACCGTTCTTTTGTTCTCAGCACTCTCACGTTTCCTGCTGTCTTAGAGACTTTAGAAAGCAAGAGCGTGCTTCTCGCTCTAAAGCAGAGTGTGATCCATGGATGAGAACTATGCTGTGTGTTTCACTTCAGGAACGGAGTTAAATCCCAGGCTCTGTGTCTTCCTACATGCAAGACTTTGTTTCAGGTAAGGGCAGTCAGTTTTCTGCTCAAATGAACTACATCGTTCACAAAGCTCACACGTTTATCATCTTAACTGACAAGCATTGGATGTTAGAGGGTCAGTGCTTTGTATCAGTTTCAGAAGCAGATTTGGACTACGTATGGTCCATATGTGTAGGAAACACTTTTCTTTTGTTCTGGGCACACTCAGATTTCCTGATGTATTAGAGACTCTAGAAAGCAAGAGCGTGCTTCTTGCTCTAAAGCAGAGTGTGATCCATGGATGAGAAGTATGCTGTGTGTTTCCCTTCAGAAATGGAGTTAAATCCCAGGCTGTGTGTCTTCCTACAGACAATTCTTCGTTTCAGGTAAGGGCAGTCACTTTTCTGCTCAAACGAACTACATCGTTCACGAAGCTCACACGTTTCTAATCTTAACGGACAAGCATTGGATGTTAGAGGGTCAGTGCTTTGTATCAGTTTCAGAAGCAGATTTGGAATACATATGGTCCATATGTGTAGGAAACACCGTAATTTTGTTCTGGACACACTCAGATTTCCTGCTGTATTAGAGACTCTAGAAAGCAAGAGTGTACTTCTCGCTCTAAAGCAGAGTGTGATCCATGGATGAGAACTATGCTATGTGTTTCCCTTCAGAAATGGACTTAAATCGCAGGCTCTGTGTCTTACTACAAGCAAGACTTCGTTTCAGGTAAGGGCAGTCACTTTTCAGCTCAAACGAACTACATCATTCACGGAGCTCACACGTTTCTCATCTTAACAGACAAGCATTGGATGTTAGAGGACCAGTGCTTTGTATCAGTTTCAGAAGCAGAGTTGGACTAGATATGGTCTGTATGTGTAGGAAACACCGTTCTTTTGTTCTCAGCAAACTCACGTTTCCTGCTGTCTTAGAGACTCTAGAAAGCAAGATCGTGGTTCTCGTTCTAAAGCAGAGTGTGATCAATGGATGAGAACACTGCTGTGTGTTTCACTTCAGGAATGGACTTAAATCCCAGGCTCTGTGTCTTACTACAAGCAAGACTTCGTTTCAGGTAAGGGCAGTCACTTTTCAGTTCAAAGGAACTACATCATTCCCAAAGCTCACACGTTTCTCATCTTAACTGACAAGCATTGGATTTTAGAGGACCAGTGCTTTGTATCAGTTTCAGAAGCAGAGTTGGATTAGATATGGTCCGTATGTGTAGGAAACACCGTTCTTTTGTTCTCAGCACTCTCACGTTTCCTGCTGTCTTAGAGACTTTAGAAAGCAAGAGCGTGCTTCTCGCTCTAAAGCAGAGTGTGATCCATGGATGAGAACTATGCTGTGTGTTTCCCTTCAGAAAGGAGTTAAATCCCAGGCTCTGTGTCTTCCTAAAAGCAAGACTTCGTTTCAGGTAAGGGCAGTCACTTTTCAGCTCAAACGAACTACATCGTTCACGGAGCTCACACGTTTCTCATCTTAACAGACAAGCATTGGATTTTAGAGGACCAGTGCTTTGTATCAGTTTCAGAAGCAGAGTTGGACTAGATATGGTCCGTATGTGTAGGAAACACCGTTCTTTTGTTCTCAGCACTCTCACGTTTCCTGCTGTCTTAGAGACTTTAGAAAGCAAGAGCGTGCTTCTCGCTCTAAAGCAGAGTGTGATCCATGGATGAGAACTATGCTGTGTGTTTCACTTCAGGAACGGAGTTAAATCCCAGGCTCTGTGTCTTCCTACATGCAAGACTTTGTTTCAGGTAAGGGCAGTCAGTTTTCTGCTCAAATGAACTACATCGTTCACAAAGCTCACACGTTTATCATCTTAACTGACAAGCATTGGATGTTAGAGGGTCAGTGCTTTGTATCAGTTTCAGAAGCAGATTTGGACTACGTATGGTCCATATGTGTAGGAAACACTTTTCTTTTGTTCTGGTCACACTCAGATTTCCTGATGTATTAGAGACTCTAGAAAGCAAGAGCGTGCTTCTTGCTCTAAAGCAGAGTGTGATCCATGGATGAGAAGTATGCTGTGTGTTTCCCTTCAGAAATGGAGTTAAATCCCAGGCTGTGTGTCTTCCTACAGACAATTCTTCGTTTCAGGTAAGGGCAGTCACTTTTCTGCTCAAACGAACTACATCGTTCACGAAGCTCACACGTTTCTAATCTTAACGGACAAGCATTGGATGTTAGAGGGTCAGTGCTTTGTATCAGTTTCAGAAGCAGATTTGGAATACATATGGTCCATATGTGTAGGAAACACCGTAATTTTGTTCTGGACACACTCAGATTTCCTGTTGTATTAGAGACTCTAGAAAGCAAGAGTGTACTTCTCGCTCTAAAGCAGAGTGTGATCCATGGATGAGAACTATGCTATGTGTTTCCCTTCAGAAATGGACTTAAATCGCAGGCTCTGTGTCTTACTACAAGCAAGACTTCGTTTCAGGTAAGGGCAGTCACTTTTCAGCTCAAACGAACTACATCATTCACGGAGCTCACACGTTTCTCATCTTAACAGACAAGCATTGGATGTTAGAGGACCAGTGCTTTGTATCAGTTTCAGAAGCAGAGTTGGACTAGATATGGTCTGTATGTGTAGGAAACACCGTTCTTTTGTTCTCAGCAAACTCACGTTTCCTGCTGTCTTAGAGACTCTAGAAAGCAAGATCGTGCTTCTCGTTCTAAAGCAGAGTGTGATCAATGGATGAGAACACTGCTGTGTGTTTCACTTCAGGAATGGACTTAAATCCCAGGCTCTGTGTCTTACTACAAGCAAGACTTCGTTTCAGGTAAGGGCAGTCACTTTTCAGTTCAAAGGAACTACATCATTCCCAAAGCTCACACGTTTCTCATCTTAACTGACAAGCATTGGATTTTAGAGGACCAGTGCTTTGTATCAGTTTCAGAAGCAGAGTTGGATTAGATATGGTCCGTATGTGTAGGAAACACCGTTCTTTTGTTCTCAGCACTCTCACGTTTCCTGCTGTCTTAGAGACTTTAGAAAGCAAGAGCGTGCTTCTCGCTCTAAAGCAGAGTGTGATCCATGGATGAGAACTATGCTGTGTGTTTCCATTCAGAAAGGAGTTAAATCCCAGGCTCTGTGTCTTCCTAAAAGCAAGACTTCGTTTCAGGTAAGGGCAGTCACTTTTCTGCTCAAACGAACTACATCATTCACTGAGCTCACACGTTTCTCATCTTAACTGACAAGCATTGGATGTTAGAGGGTCAGTGCTTTGTATCAGTTTCAGAAGCAGATTTGGACTACATATGGTCCATATGTGTAGGAAACACCGTTCTTTTGTTCTGGGCACACTCATATTTCCTGCTGTATTAGAGACTCTAGAAAGCAAGTGCGTGCTTCTTGCTCTAAAGCAGAGTGTGATCCATGGATGAGAACTATGCTGTGTGTTTCCCTTCAGAAATGGAGTTAAATCCCAGGCTGTGTGTCTTCCTACAGACAATTCTTCGTTTCAGGTAAGGGCAGTCACTTTTCTGCTCAAAGGAACTACATCGTTCACGAAGCTCACACGTTTCTAATCTTAACGGACAAGCATTGGATGTTAGAGGGTCAGTGCTTTGTATCAGTTTCAGAAGCAGATTTGGAATACATATGGTCCATATGTGTAGGAAACACCGTAATTTTGTTCTGGACACACTCAGATTTCCTGCTGTATTAGAGACTCTAGAAAGCAAGAGTGTACTTCTCGCTCTAAAGCAGAGTGTGATCCATGGATGAGAACTATGCTATGTGTTTCCCTTCAGAAATGGACTTAAATCGCAGGCTCTGTGTCTTACTACAAGCAAGACTTCGTTTCAGGTAAGGGCAGTCACTTTTCAGCTCAAACGAACTACATCATTCACGGAGCTCACACGTTTCTCATCTTAACAGACAAGCATTGGATGTTAGAGGACCAGGGCTTTGTATCAGTTTCAGAAGCAGAGTTGGACTAGATATGGTCTGTATGTGTAGGAAACACCGTTCTTTTGTTCTCAGCAAACTCACGTTTCCTGCTGTCTTAGAGACTCTAGAAAGCAAGATCGTGCTTCTCGTTCTAAAGCAGAGTGTGATCAATGGATGAGAACACTGCTGTGTGTTTCACTTCAGGAATGGACTTAAATCCCAGGCTCTGTGTCTTACTACAAGCAAGACTTCGTTTCAGGTAAGGGCAGTCACTTTTCAGTTCAAAGGAACTACATCATTCCCAAAGCTCACACGTTTCTCATCTTAACTGACAAGCATTGGATTTTAGAGGACCAGTGCTTTGTATCAGTTTCAGAAGCAGAGTTGGATTAGATATGGTCCGTATGTGTAGGAAACACCGTTCTTTTGTTCTCAGCACTCTCACGTTTCCTGCTGTCTTAGAGACTTTAGAAAGCAAGAGCGTGCTTCTCGCTCTAAAGCAGAGTGTGATCCATGGATGAGAACTATGCTGTGTGTTTCCCTTCAGAAAGGAGTTAAATCCCAGGCTCTGTGTCTTACTACAAGCAAGACTTCGTTTCAGGTAAGGGCAGTCACTTTTCAGCTCAAACGAACTACATCATTCACGGAGCTCACACGTTTCTCATCTTAACAGACAAGCATTGGATGTTAGAGGGCCAGTGCTTTGTATCAGTTTCAGAAGCAGAGTTGGACTAGATATGGTCTGTATGTGTAGGAAACACCGTTCTTTTGTTCTCAGCAAACTCACGTTTCCTGCTGTCTTAGAGACTCTAGAAAGCAAGATCGTGCTTCTCGTTCTAAAGCAGAGTGTGATCAATGGATGAGAACACTGCTGTGTGTTTCACTTCAGGAATGGACTTAAATCCCAGGCTCTGCGTCTTACTACAAGCAAGACTTCGTTTCAGGTAAGGGCAGTCACTTTTCAGTTCAAAGGAACTACATCATTCCCAAAGCTCACACGTTTCTCATCTTAACTGACAAGCATTGGATTTTAGAGGACCAGTGCTTTGTATCAGTTTCAGAAGCAGAGTTGGATTAGATATGGTCCGTATGTGTAGGAAACACCGTTCTTTTGTTCTCAGCACTCTCACGTTTCCTGCTGTCTTAGAGACTTTAGAAAGCAAGAGCGTGCTTCTCGCTCTAAAGCAGAGTGTGATCCATGGATGAGAACTATGCTGTGTGTTTCCCTTCAGAAAGGAGTTAAATCCCAGGCTCTGTGTCTTCCTAAAAGCAAGACTTCGTTTCAGGTAAGGGCAGTCACTTTTCAGCTCAAACGAACTACATCGTTCACGGAGCTCACACGTTTCTCATCTTAACAGACAAGCATTGGATTTTAGAGGACCAGTGCTTTGTATCAGTTTCAGAAGCAGAGTTGGACTAGATATGGTCCGTATGTGTAGGAAACACCGTTCTTTTGTTCTCAGCACTCTCACGTTTCCTGCTGTCTTAGAGACTTTAGAAAGCAAGAGCGTGCTTCTCGCTCTAAAGCAGAGTGTGATCCATGGATGAGAACTATGCTGTGTGTTTCACTTCAGGAACGGAGTTAAATCCCAGGCTCTGTGTCTTCCTACATGCAAGACTTTGTTTCAGGTAAGGGCAGTCAGTTTTCTGCTCAAATGAACTACATCGTTCACAAAGCTCACACGTTTATCATCTTAACTGACAAGCATTGGATGTTAGAGGGTCAGTGCTTTGTATCAGTTTCAGAAGCAGATTTGGACTACGTATGGTCCATATGTGTAGGAAACACTTTTCTTTTGTTCTGGGCACACTCAGATTTCCTGATGTATTAGAGACTCTAGAAAGCAAGAGCGTGCTTCTTGCTCTAAAGCAGAGTGTGATCCATGGATGAGAAGTATGCTGTGTGTTTCCCTTCAGAAATGGAGTTAAATCCCAGGCTGTGTGTCTTCCTACAGACAATTCTTCGTTTCAGGTAAGGGCAGTCACTTTTCTGCTCAAACGAACTACATCGTTCACGAAGCTCACACGTTTCTAATCTTAACGGACAAGCATTGGATGTTAGAGGGTCAGTGCTTTGTATCAGTTTCAGAAGCAGATTTGGAATACATATGGTCCATATGTGTAGGAAACACCGTAATTTTGTTCTGGACACACTCAGATTTCCTGCTGTATTAGAGACTCTAGAAAGCAAGAGTGTACTTCTCGCTCTAAAGCAGAGTGTGATCCATGGATGAGAACTATGCTATGTGTTTCCCTTCAGAAATGGACTTAAATCGCAGGCTCTGTGTCTTACTACAAGCAAGACTTCGTTTCAGGTAAGGGCAGTCACTTTTCAGCTCAAACGAACTACATCATTCACGGAGCTCACACGTTTCTCATCTTAACAGACAAGCATTGGATGTTAGAGGACCAGTGATTTGTATCAGTTTCAGAAGCAGAGTTGGACTAGATATGGTCTGTATGTGTAGGAAACACCGTTCTTTTGTTCTCAGCAAACTCACGTTTCCTGCTGTCTTAGAGACTCTAGAAAGCAAGATCGTGGTTCTCGTTCTAAAGCAGAGTGTGATCAATGGATGAGAACACTGCTGTGTGTTTCACTTCAGGAATGGACTTAAATCCCAGGCTCTGTGTCTTACTACAAGCAAGACTTCGTTTCAGGTAAGGGCAGTCACTTTTCAGTTCAAAGGAACTACATCATTCCCAAAGCTCACACGTTTCTCATCTTAACTGACAAGCATTGGATTTTAGAGGACCAGTGCTTTGTATCAGTTTCAGAAGCAGAGTTGGATTAGATATGGTCCGTATGTGTAGGAAACACCGTTCTTTTGTTCTCAGCACTCTCACGTTTCCTGCTGTCTTAGAGACTTTAGAAAGCAAGAGCGTGCTTCTCGCTCTAAAGCAGAGTGTGATCCATGGATGAGAACTATGCTGTGTGTTTCCCTTCAGAAAGGAGTTAAATCCCAGGCTCTGTGTCTTCCTAAAAGCAAGACTTCGTTTCAGGTAAGGGCAGTCACTTTTCAGCTCAAACGAACTACATCGTTCACGGAGCTCACACGTTTCTCATCTTAACAGACAAGCATTGGATTTTAGAGGACCAGTGCTTTGTATCAGTTTCAGAAGCAGAGTTGGACTAGATATGGTCCGTATGTGTAGGAAACACCGTTCTTTTGTTCTCAGCACTCTCACGTTTCCTGCTGTCTTAGAGACTTTAGAAAGCAAGAGCGTGCTTCTCGCTCTAAAGCAGAGTGTGATCCATGGATGAGAACTATGCTGTGTGTTTCACTTCAGGAACGGAGTTAAATCCCAGGCTCTGTGTCTTCCTACATGCAAGACTTTGTTTCAGGTAAGGGCAGTCAGTTTTCTGCTCAAATGAACTACATCGTTCACAAAGCTCACACGTTTATCATCTTAACTGACAAGCATTGGATGTTAGAGGGTCAGTGCTTTGTATCAGTTTCAGAAGCAGATTTGGACTACGTATGGTCCATATGTGTAGGAAACACTTTTCTTTTGTTCTGGTCACACTCAGATTTCCTGATGTATTAGAGACTCTAGAAAGCAAGAGCGTGCTTCTTGCTCTAAAGCAGAGTGTGATCCATGGATGAGAAGTATGCTGTGTGTTTCCCTTCAGAAATGGAGTTAAATCCCAGGCTGTGTGTCTTCCTACAGACAATTCTTCGTTTCAGGTAAGGGCAGTCACTTTTCTGCTCAAACGAACTACATCGTTCACGAAGCTCACACGTTTCTAATCTTAACGGACAAGCATTGGATGTTAGAGGGTCAGTGCTTTGTATCAGTTTCAGAAGCAGATTTGGAATACATATGGTCCATATGTGTAGGAAACACCGTAATTTTGTTCTGGACACACTCAGATTTCCTGTTGTATTAGAGACTCTAGAAAGCAAGAGTGTACTTCTCGCTCTAAAGCAGAGTGTGATCCATGGATGAGAACTATGCTATGTGTTTCCCTTCAGAAATGGACTTAAATCGCAGGCTCTGTGTCTTACTACAAGCAAGACTTCGTTTCAGGTAAGGGCAGTCACTTTTCAGCTCAAACGAACTACATCATTCACGGAGCTCACACGTTTCTCATCTTAACAGACAAGCATTGGATGTTAGAGGACCAGTGCTTTGTATCAGTTTCAGAAGCAGAGTTGGACTAGATATGGTCTGTATGTGTAGGAAACACCGTTCTTTTGTTCTCAGCAAACTCACGTTTCCTGCTGTCTTAGAGACTCTAGAAAGCAAGATCGTGCTTCTCGTTCTAAAGCAGAGTGTGATCAATGGATGAGAACACTGCTGTGTGTTTCACTTCAGGAATGGACTTAAATCCCAGGCTCTGTGTCTTACTACAAGCAAGACTTCGTTTCAGGTAAGGGCAGTCACTTTTCAGTTCAAAGGAACTACATCATTCCCAAAGCTCACACGTTTCTCATCTTAACTGACAAGCATTGGATTTTAGAGGACCAGTGCTTTGTATCAGTTTCAGAAGCAGAGTTGGATTAGATATGGTCCGTATGTGTAGGAAACACCGTTCTTTTGTTCTCAGCACTCTCACGTTTCCTGCTGTCTTAGAGACTTTAGAAAGCAAGAGCGTGCTTCTCGCTCTAAAGCAGAGTGTGATCCATGGATGAGAACTATGCTGTGTGTTTCCCTTCAGAAAGGAGTTAAATCCCAGGCTCTGTGTCTTACTACAAGCAAGACTTCGTTTCAGGTAAGGGCAGTCACTTTTCAGCTCAAACGAACTACATCATTCACGGAGCTCACACGTTTCTCATCTTAACAGACAAGCATTGGATGTTAGAGGACCAGTGCTTTGTATCAGTTTCAGAAGCAGAGTTGGACTAGATATGGTCTGTATGTGTAGGAAACACCGTTCTTTTGTTCTCAGCAAACTCACGTTTCCTGCTGTCTTAGAGACTCTAGAAAGCAAGATCGTGCTTCTTGTTCTAAAGCAGAGTGTGATCAATGGATGAGAACACTGCTGTGTGTTTCACTTCAGGAATGGACTTAAATCCCAGGCTCTGCGTCTTACTACAAGCAAGACTTCGTTTCAGGTAAGGGCAGTCACTTTTCAGTTCAAAGGAACTACATCATTCCCAAAGCTCACACGTTTCTCATCTTAACTGACAAGCATTGGATTTTAGAGGACCAGTGCTTTGTATCAGTTTCAGAAGCAGAGTTGGATTAGATATGGTCCGTATGTGTAGGAAACACCGTTCTTTTGTTCTCAGCACTCTCACGTTTCCTGCTGTCTTAGAGACTTTAGAAAGCAAGAGCGTGCTTCTCGCTCTAAAGCAGAGTGTGATCCATGGATGAGAACTATGCTGTGTGTTTCCCTTCAGAAAGGAGTTAAATCCCAGGCTCTGTGTCTTCCTAAAAGCAAGACTTCGTTTCAGGTAAGGGCAGTCACTTTTCAGCTCAAACGAACTACATCGTTCACGGAGCTCACACGTTTCTCATCTTAACAGACAAGCATTGGATTTTAGAGGACCAGTGCTTTGTATCAGTTTCAGAAGCAGAGTTGGACTAGATATGGTCCGTATGTGTAGGAAACACCGTTCTTTTGTTCTCAGCACTTTCACGTTTCCTGCTGTCTTAGAGACTTTAGAAAGCAAGAGCGTGCTTCTCGCTCTAAAGCAGAGTGTGATCCATGGATGAGAACTATGCTGTGTGTTTCACTTCAGGAACGGAGTTAAATCCCAGGCTCTGTGTCTTCCTACATGCAAGACTTTGTTTCAGGTAAGGGCAGTCAGTTTTCTGCTCAAATGAACTACATCGTTCACAAAGCTCACACGTTTATCATCTTAACTGACAAGCATTGGATGTTAGAGGGTCAGTGCTTTGTATCAGTTTCAGAAGCAGATTTGGACTACGTATGGTCCATATGTGTAGGAAACACTTTTCTTTTGTTCTGGGCACACTCAGATTTCCTGATGTATTAGAGACTCTAGAAAGCAAGAGCGTGCTTCTTGCTCTAAAGCAGAGTGTGATCCATGGATGAGAAGTATGCTGTGTGTTTCCCTTCAGAAATGGAGTTAAATCCCAGGCTGTGTGTATTCCTACAGACAATTCTTCGTTTCAGGTAAGGGCAGTCACTTTTCTGCTCAAACGAACTACATCTTTCACGAAGCTCACACGTTTCTTATCTTAACGGACAAGCATTGGATGTTAGAGGGTCAGTGCTTTGTATCAGGTTCAGAAGCAGATTTGGACTACATATGGTCCATATGTGTAGGAAACACCGTAATTTTGTTCTGGACACACTCAGATTTCCTGCTGTATTAGAGACTCTAGAAAGCAAGAGTGTGCTTCTCGCTCTAAAGCAGAGTGTGATCCATGGATGAGAACTATGCTATGTGTTTCCCTTCAGAAATGGACTTAAATCGCAGGCTCTGTGTCTTACTACAAGCAAGACTTCGTTTCAGGTAAGGGCAGTCACTTTTCAGCTCAAACGAACTACATCATTCACGGAGCTCACACGTTTCTCATCTTAACAGACAAGCATTGGATGTTAGAGGACCAGTGCTTTGTATCAGTTTCAGAAGCAGAGTTGGACTAGATATGGTCTGTATGTGTAGGAAACACCGTTCTTTTGTTCTCAGCAAACTCACGTTTCCTGCTGTCTTAGAGACTCTAGAAAGCAAGATCGTGCTTCTTGTTCTAAAGCAGAGTGTGATCAATGGATGAGAACACTGCTGTGTGTTTCACTTCAGGAATGGACTTAAATCCCAGGCTCTGTGTCTTACTACAAGCAAGACTTCGTTTCAGGTAATGGCAGTCACTTTTCAGTTCAAAGGAACTACATCATTCACAAAGCTCACACGTTTCTCATCTTAACAGACAAGCATTGGATTTTAGAGGACCAGTGCTTTGTATCAGTTTCAGAAGCAGAGTTGGACTAGATATGGTCCGTATGTATAGGAAACACCGTTCTTTTGTTCTCAGCAAACTCACGTTTCCTGCTGTCTTAGAGACTCTAGAAAGCATGATCGTGCTTCTTGTTCTAAAGCAGAGTGTGATCAATGGATGAGAACACTGCTGTGTGTTTCACTTCACGAATGGACTTAAATCCCAGGCTCTGTGTCTTACTACGAGCAAGACTTCGTTTCAGGTAAGGGCAGTCACTTTTCAGTTCAAAGGAACTTCATCATTCCCAAAGCTCACACGTTTCTCATCTTAACTGACAAGCATTGGATTTTAGAGGACCAGTGCTTTGTATCAGTTTCAGAAGCAGAGTTGGATTAGATATGGTCCGTATGTGTAGGAAACACCGTTCTTTTGTTCTCAGCACTCTCACGTTTCCTGCTGTCTTAGAGACTTTAGAAAGCAAGATCGTGCTTCTCGCTCTAAAGCAGAGTGTGATCCATGGATGAGAACTATGCTGTGTGTTTCCCTTCAGAAAGGAGTTAAATCCCAGGCTCTGTGTCTTCCTAAAAGCAAGACTTCGTTTCAGGTAAGGGCAGTCACTTTTCAGCTCAAACGAAGTACATCGTTCACGGAGCTCACACGTTTCTCATCTTAACAGACAAGCATTGGATTTTAGAGGACCAGTGCTTTGTATCAGTTTCAGAAGCAGAGTTGGACTAGATATGGTCCGTATGTGTAGGAAACACCGTTCTTTTGTTCTCAGCACTCTCACGTTTCCTGCTGTCTTAGAGACTCTAGAAAGCAAGATCGTGCTTCTTGTTCTAAAGCAGAGTGTGATCAATGGATGAGAACTATGCTGTGTGTTTCACTTCAGGAATGGAGTTAAATCCCAGGCTCTGTGTCTTCCTACAGGCAAGACTTCGTTTCAGGTAAGGGCAGTCACTTTTCTGCTCAAACGAATTACATCGTTCACTGAGCTCACACGTTTCTAATCTTAACGGACAAGCATTGGATGTTAGAGGGTCAGTGCTTTGTATCAGTTTCAGAAGCAGATTTGGAATACATATGGTCCATATGTGTAGGAAACACCGTAATTTTGTTCTGGACACACTCAGATTTCCTGCTGTATTAGAGACTCTAGAAAGCAAGAGTGTACTTCTCGCTCTAAAGCAGAGTGTGATCCATGGATGAGAACTATGCTATGTGTTTCCCTTCAGAAATGGACTATATCGCAGGCTCTGTGTCTTACTACAAGCAAGACTTCGTTTCAGGTAAGGGCAGTCACTTTTCAGCTCAAACGAACTACATCATTCACGGAGCTCACACGTTTCTCATCTTAACAGACAAGCATTGGATGTTAGAGGACCAGTGCTTTGTATCAGTTTCAGAAGCAGAGTTGGACTAGATATGGTCTGTATGTGTAGGAAACACCGTTCTTTTGTTCTCAGCAAACTCACGTTTCCTGCTGTCTTAGAGACTCTAGAAAGCAAGATCGTGCTTCTCGTTCTAAAGCAGAGTGTGATCAATGGATGCGAACACTGCTGTGTGTTTCACTTCAGGAATGGACTTAAATCCCAGGCTCTGCGTCTTACTACAAGCAAGACTTCGTTTCAGGTAAGGGCAGTCACTTTTCAGTTCAAAGGAACTACATCATTCCCAAAGCTCACACGTTTCTCATCTTAACTGACAAGCATTGGATTTTAGAGGACCAGTGCTTTGTATCAGTTTCAGAAGCAGAGTTGGATTAGATATGGTCCGTATGTGTAGGAAACACCGTTCTTTTGTTCTCAGCACTCTCACGTTTCCTGCTGTCTTAGAGACTTTAGAAAGCAAGAGCGTGCTTCTCGCTCTAAAGCAGAGTGTGATCCATGGATGAGAACTATGCTGTGTGTTTCCCTTCAGAAAGGAGTTAAATCCCAGGCTCTGTGTCTTCCTAAAAGCAAGACTTCGTTTCAGGTAAGGGCAGTCACTTTTCAGCTCAAACGAACTACATCGTTCACGGAGCTCACACGTTTCTCATCTTAACAGACAAGCATTGGATTTTAGAGGACCAGTGCTTTGTATCAGTTTCAGAAGCAGAGTTGGACTAGATATGGTCCGTATGTGTAGGAAACACCGTTCTTTTGTTCTCAGCACTCTCACGTTTCCTGCTGTCTTAGAGACTTTAGAAAGCAAGAGTGTACTTCTCGCTCTAAAGCAGAGTGTGATCCATGGATGAGAACTATGCTGTGTGTTTCACTTCAGGAACGGAGTTAAATCCCAGGCTCTGTGTCTTCCTACATGCAAGACTTTGTTTCAGGTAAGGGCAGTCAGTTTTCTGCTCAAATGAACTACATCGTTCACAAAGCTCACACGTTTATCATCTTAACTGACAAGCATTGGATGTTAGAGGGTCAGTGCTTTGTATCAGTTTCAGAAGCAGATTTGGACTACGTATGGTCCATATGTGTAGGAAACACTTTTCTTTTGTTCTGGGCACACTCAGATTTCCTGATGTATTAGAGACTCTAGAAAGCAAGAGCGTGCTTCTTGCTCTAAAGCAGAGTGTGAACCATGGATGAGAAGTATGCTGTGTGTTTCCCTTCAGAAATGGAGTTAAATCCCAGGCTGTGTGTCTTCCTACAGACAATTCTTCGTTTCAGGTAAGGGCAGTCACTTTTCTGCTCAAACGAACTACATCGTTCACGAAGCTCACACGTTTCTAATCTTAACGGACAAGCATTGGATGTTAGAGGGTCAGTGCTTTGTATCAGTTTCAGAAGCAGATTTGGAATACATATGGTCCATATGTGTAGGAAACACCGTAATTTTGTTCTGGACACACTCAGATTTCCTGCTGTCTTAGAGACTCTAGAAAGCAAGATCGTGCTTCTTGTTCTAAAGCAGAGTGTGATCAATGGATGAGAACACTGCTGTGTGTTTCACTTCAGGAATGGACTTAAATCCCAGGCTCTGTGTCTTACTACAAGCAAGACTTCGTTTCAGGTAATGGCAGTCACTTTTCAGTTCAAAGGAACTACATCATTCACAAAGCTCACACGTTTCTCATCTTAACAGACAAGCATTGGATTTTAGAGGACCAGTGCTTTGTATCAGTTTCAGAAGCAGAGTTGGACTAGATATGGTCCGTATGTATAGGAAACACCGTTCTTTTGTTCTCAGCAAACTCACGTTTCCTGCTGTCTTAGAGACTCTAGAAAGCATGATCGTGCTTCTTGTTCTAAAGCAGAGTGTGATCAATGGATGAGAACACTGCTGTGTGTTTCACTTCACGAATGGACTTAAATCCCAGGCTCTGTGTCTTACTACGAGCAAGACTTCGTTTCAGGTAAGGGCAGTCACTTTTCAGTTCAAAGGAACTTCATCATTCCCAAAGCTCACACGTTTCTCATCTTAACTGACAAGCATTGGATTTTAGAGGACCAGTGCTTTGTATCAGTTTCAGAAGCAGAGTTGGATTAGATATGGTCCGTATGTGTAGGAAACACCGTTCTTTTGTTCTCAGCACTCTCACGTTTCCTGCTGTCTTAGAGACTTTAGAAAGCAAGATCGTGCTTCTCGCTCTAAAGCAGAGTGTGATCCATGGATGAGAACTATGCTGTGTGTTTCCCTTCAGAAAGGAGTTAAATCCCAGGCTCTGTGTCTTCCTAAAAGCAAGACTTCGTTTCAGGTAAGGGCAGTCACTTTTCAGCTCAAACGAAGTACATCGTTCACGGAGCTCACACGTTTCTCATCTTAACAGACAAGCATTGGATTTTAGAGGACCAGTGCTTTGTATCAGTTTCAGAAGCAGAGTTGGACTAGATATGGTCCGTATGTGTAGGAAACACCGTTCTTTTGTTCTCAGCACTCTCACGTTTCCTGCTGTCTTAGAGACTCTAGAAAGCAAGATCGTGCTTCTTGTTCTAAAGCAGAGTGTGATCAATGGATGAGAACTATGCTGTGTGTTTCACTTCAGGAATGGAGTTAAATCCCAGGCTCTGTGTCTTCCTACAGGCAAGACTTCGTTTCAGGTAAGGGCAGTCACTTTTCTGCTCAAACGAATTACATCGTTCACTGAGCTCACACGTTTCTAATCTTAACGGACAAGCATTGGATGTTAGAGGGTCAGTGCTTTGTATCAGTTTCAGAAGCAGATTTGGAATACATATGGTCCATATGTGTAGGAAACACCGTAATTTTGTTCTGGACACACTCAGATTTCCTGCTGTATTAGAGACTCTAGAAAGCAAGAGTGTACTTCTCGCTCTAAAGCAGAGTGTGATCCATGGATGAGAACTATGCTATGTGTTTCCCTTCAGAAATGGACTATATCGCAGGCTCTGTGTCTTACTACAAGCAAGACTTCGTTTCAGGTAAGGGCAGTCACTTTTCAGCTCAAACGAACTACATCATTCACGGAGCTCACACGTTTCTCATCTTAACAGACAAGCATTGGATGTTAGAGGACCAGTGCTTTGTATCAGTTTCAGAAGCAGAGTTGGACTAGATATGGTCTGTATGTGTAGGAAACACCGTTCTTTTGTTCTCAGCAAACTCACGTTTCCTGCTGTCTTAGAGACTCTAGAAAGCAAGATCGTGCTTCTCGTTCTAAAGCAGAGTGTGATCAATGGATGCGAACACTGCTGTGTGTTTCACTTCAGGAATGGACTTAAATCCCAGGCTCTGCGTCTTACTACAAGCAAGACTTCGTTTCAGGTAAGGGCAGTCACTTTTCAGTTCAAAGGAACTACATCATTCCCAAAGCTCACACGTTTCTCATCTTAACTGACAAGCATTGGATTTTAGAGGACCAGTGCTTTGTATCAGTTTCAGAAGCAGAGTTGGATTAGATATGGTCCGTATGTGTAGGAAACACCGTTCTTTTGTTCTCAGCACTCTCACGTTTCCTGCTGTCTTAGAGACTTTAGAAAGCAAGAGCGTGCTTCTCGCTCTAAAGCAGAGTGTGATCCATGGATGAGAACTATGCTGTGTGTTTCCCTTCAGAAAGGAGTTAAATCCCAGGCTCTGTGTCTTCCTAAAAGCAAGACTTCGTTTCAGGTAAGGGCAGTCACTTTTCAGCTCAAACGAACTACATCGTTCACGGAGCTCACACGTTTCTCATCTTAACAGACAAGCATTGGATTTTAGAGGACCAGTGCTTTGTATCAGTTTCAGAAGCAGAGTTGGACTAGATATGGTCCGTATGTGTAGGAAACACCGTTCTTTTGTTCTCAGCACTCTCACGTTTCCTGCTGTCTTAGAGACTTTAGAAAGCAAGAGTGTACTTCTCGCTCTAAAGCAGAGTGTGATCCATGGATGAGAACTATGCTGTGTGTTTCACTTCAGGAACGGAGTTAAATCCCAGGCTCTGTGTCTTCCTACATGCAAGACTTTGTTTCAGGTAAGGGCAGTCAGTTTTCTGCTCAAATGAACTACATCGTTCACAAAGCTCACACGTTTATCATCTTAACTGACAAGCATTGGATGTTAGAGGGTCAGTGCTTTGTATCAGTTTCAGAAGCAGATTTGGACTACGTATGGTCCATATGTGTAGGAAACACTTTTCTTTTGTTCTGGGCACACTCAGATTTCCTGATGTATTAGAGACTCTAGAAAGCAAGAGCGTGCTTCTTGCTCTAAAGCAGAGTGTGAACCATGGATGAGAAGTATGCTGTGTGTTTCCCTTCAGAAATGGAGTTAAATCCCAGGCTGTGTGTCTTCCTACAGACAATTCTTCGTTTCAGGTAAGGGCAGTCACTTTTCTGCTCAAACGAACTACATCGTTCACGAAGCTCACACGTTTCTAATCTTAACGGACAAGCATTGGATGTTAGAGGGTCAGTGCTTTGTATCAGTTTCAGAAGCAGATTTGGAATACATATGGTCCATATGTGTAGGAAACACCGTAATTTTGTTCTGGACACACTCAGATTTCCTGCTGTCTTAGAGACTCTAGAAAGCAAGATCGTGCTTCTTGTTCTAAAGCAGAGTGTGATCAATGGATGAGAACACTGCTGTGTGTTTCACTTCAGGAATGGACTTAAATCCCAGGCTCTGTGTCTTACTACAAGCAAGACTTCGTTTCAGGTAATGGCAGTCACTTTTCAGTTCAAAGGAACTACATCATTCACAAAGCTCACACGTTTCTCATCTTAACAGACAAGCATTGGATTTTAGAGGACCAGTGCTTTGTATCAGTTTCAGAAGCAGAGTTGGACTAGATATGGTCCGTATGTATAGGAAACACCGTTCTTTTGTTCTCAGCAAACTCACGTTTCCTGCTGTCTTAGAGACTCTAGAAAGCATGATCGTGCTTCTTGTTCTAAAGCAGAGTGTGATCAATGGATGAGAACACTGCTGTGTGTTTCACTTCACGAATGGACTTAAATCCCAGGCTCTGTGTCTTACTACGAGCAAGACTTCGTTTCAGGTAAGGGCAGTCACTTTTCAGTTCAAAGGAACTTCATCATTCCCAAAGCTCACACGTTTCTCATCTTAACTGACAAGCATTGGATTTTAGAGGACCAGTGCTTTGTATCAGTTTCAGAAGCAGAGTTGGATTAGATATGGTCCGTATGTGTAGGAAACACCGTTCTTTTGTTCTCAGCACTCTCACGTTTCCTGCTGTCTTAGAGACTTTAGAAAGCAAGATCGTGCTTCTCGCTCTAAAGCAGAGTGTGATCCATGGATGAGAACTATGCTGTGTGTTTCCCTTCAGAAAGGAGTTAAATCCCAGGCTCTGTGTCTTCCTAAAAGCAAGACTTCGTTTCAGGTAAGGGCAGTCACTTTTCAGCTCAAACGAAGTACATCGTTCACGGAGCTCACACGTTTCTCATCTTAACAGACAAGCATTGGATTTTAGAGGACCAGTGCTTTGTATCAGTTTCAGAAGCAGAGTTGGACTAGATATGGTCCGTATGTGTAGGAAACACCGTTCTTTTGTTCTCAGCACTCTCACGTTTCCTGCTGTCTTAGAGACTCTAGAAAGCAAGATCGTGCTTCTTGTTCTAAAGCAGAGTGTGATCAATGGATGAGAACTATGCTGTGTGTTTCACTTCAGGAATGGAGTTAAATCCCAGGCTCTGTGTCTTCCTACAGGCAAGACTTCGTTTCAGGTAAGGGCAGTCACTTTTCTGCTCAAACGAATTACATCGTTCACTGAGCTCACACGTTTCTAATCTTAACGGACAAGCATTGGATGTTAGAGGGTCAGTGCTTTGTATCAGTTTCAGAAGCAGATTTGGAATACATATGGTCCATATGTGTAGGAAACACCGTAATTTTGTTCTGGACACACTCAGATTTCCTGCTGTATTAGAGACTCTAGAAAGCAAGAGTGTACTTCTCGCTCTAAAGCAGAGTGTGATCCATGGATGAGAACTATGCTATGTGTTTCCCTTCAGAAATGGACTATATCGCAGGCTCTGTGTCTTACTACAAGCAAGACTTCGTTTCAGGTAAGGGCAGTCACTTTTCAGCTCAAACGAACTACATCATTCACGGAGCTCACACGTTTCTCATCTTAACAGACAAGCATTGGATGTTAGAGGACCAGTGCTTTGTATCAGTTTCAGAAGCAGAGTTGGACTAGATATGGTCTGTATGTGTAGGAAACACCGTTCTTTTGTTCTCAGCAAACTCACGTTTCCTGCTGTCTTAGAGACTCTAGAAAGCAAGATCGTGCTTCTCGTTCTAAAGCAGAGTGTGATCAATGGATGCGAACACTGCTGTGTGTTTCACTTCAGGAATGGACTTAAATCCCAGGCTCTGCGTCTTACTACAAGCAAGACTTCGTTTCAGGTAAGGGCAGTCACTTTTCAGTTCAAAGGAACTACATCATTCCCAAAGCTCACACGTTTCTCATCTTAACTGACAAGCATTGGATTTTAGAGGACCAGTGCTTTGTATCAGTTTCAGAAGCAGAGTTGGATTAGATATGGTCCGTATGTGTAGGAAACACCGTTCTTTTGTTCTCAGCACTCTCACGTTTCCTGCTGTCTTAGAGACTTTAGAAAGCAAGAGCGTGCTTCTCGCTCTAAAGCAGAGTGTGATCCATGGATGAGAACTATGCTGTGTGTTTCCCTTCAGAAAGGAGTTAAATCCCAGGCTCTGTGTCTTCCTAAAAGCAAGACTTCGTTTCAGGTAAGGGCAGTCACTTTTCAGCTCAAACGAACTACATCGTTCACGGAGCTCACACGTTTCTCATCTTAACAGACAAGCATTGGATTTTAGAGGACCAGTGCTTTGTATCAGTTTCAGAAGCAGAGTTGGACTAGATATGGTCCGTATGTGTAGGAAACACCGTTCTTTTGTTCTCAGCACTCTCACGTTTCCTGCTGTCTTAGAGACTTTAGAAAGCAAGAGTGTACTTCTCGCTCTAAAGCAGAGTGTGATCCATGGATGAGAACTATGCTGTGTGTTTCACTTCAGGAACGGAGTTAAATCCCAGGCTCTGTGTCTTCCTACATGCAAGACTTTGTTTCAGGTAAGGGCAGTCAGTTTTCTGCTCAAATGAACTACATCGTTCACAAAGCTCACACGTTTATCATCTTAACTGACAAGCATTGGATGTTAGAGGGTCAGTGCTTTGTATCAGTTTCAGAAGCAGATTTGGACTACGTATGGTCCATATGTGTAGGAAACACTTTTCTTTTGTTCTGGGCACACTCAGATTTCCTGATGTATTAGAGACTCTAGAAAGCAAGAGCGTGCTTCTTGCTCTAAAGCAGAGTGTGAACCATGGATGAGAAGTATGCTGTGTGTTTCCCTTCAGAAATGGAGTTAAATCCCAGGCTGTGTGTCTTCCTACAGACAATTCTTCGTTTCAGGTAAGGGCAGTCACTTTTCTGCTCAAACGAACTACATCGTTCACGAAGCTCACACGTTTCTAATCTTAACGGACAAGCATTGGATGTTAGAGGGTCAGTGCTTTGTATCAGTTTCAGAAGCAGATTTGGAATACATATGGTCCATATGTGTAGGAAACACCGTAATTTTGTTCTGGACACACTCAGATTTCCTGCTGTATTAGAGACTCTAGAAAGCAAGAGTGTACTTCTCGCTCTAAAGCAGAGTGTGATCCATGGATGAGAACTATGCTATGTGTTTCCCTTCAGAAATGGACTTAAATCGCAGGCTCTGTGTCTTACTACAAGCAAGACTTCGTTTCAGGTAAGGGCAGTCACTTTTCAGCTCAAACGAACTACATCATTCACGGAGCTCACACGTTTCTCATCTTAACAGACAAGCATTGGATGTTAGAGGACCAGTGCTTTGTATCAGTTTCAGAAGCAGAGTTGGACTAGATATGGTCTGTATGTGTAGGAAACACCGTTCTTTTGTTCTCAGCAAACTCACGTTTCCTGCTGTCTTAGAGACTCTAGAAAGCAAGATCGTGCTTCTCGTTCTAAAGCAGAGTGTGATCAATGGATGAGAACACTGCTGTGTGTTTCACTTCAGGAATGGACTTAAATCCCAGGCTCTGTGTCTTACTACAAGCAAGACTTCGTTTCAGGTAAGGGCAGTCACTTTTCAGTTCAAAGGAACTACATCATTCCCAAAGCTCACACGTTTCTCATCTTAACTGACAAGCATTGGATTTTAGAGGACCAGTGCTTTGTATCAGTTTCAGAAGCAGAGTTGGATTAGATATGGTCCGTATGTGTAGGAAACACCGTTCTTTTGTTCTCAGCACTCTCACGTTTCCTGCTGTCTTAGAGACTTTAGAAAGCAAGAGCGTGCTTCTCGCTCTAAAGCAGAGTGTGATCCATGGATGAGAACTATGCTGTGTGTTTCCCTTCAGAAAGGAGTTAAATCCCAGGCTCTGTGTCTTACTACAAGCAAGACTTCGTTTCAGGTAAGGGCAGTCACTTTTCAGCTCAAACGAACTACATCATTCACGGAGCTCACACGTTTCTCATCTTAACAGACAAGCATTGGATGTTAGAGGACCAGTGCTTTGTATCAGTTTCAGAAGCAGAGTTGGACTAGATATGGTCTGTATGTGTAGGAAACACCGTTCTTTTGTTCTCAGCAAACTCACGTTTCCTGCTGTCTTAGAGACTCTAGAAAGCAAGATCGTGCTTCTCGTTCTAAAGCAGAGTGTGATCAATGGATGAGAACACTGCTGTGTGTTTCACTTCAGGAATGGACTTAAATCCCAGGCTCTGCGTCTTACTACAAGCAAGACTTCGTTTCAGGTAAGGGCAGTCACTTTTCAGTTCAAAGGAACTACATCATTCCCAAAGCTCACACGTTTCTCATCTTAACTGACAAGCATTGGATTTTAGAGGACCAGTGCTTTGTATCAGTTTCAGAAGCAGAGTTGGATTAGATATGGTCCGTATGTGTAGGAAACACCGTTCTTTTGTTCTCAGCACTCTCACGTTTCCTGCTGTCTTAGAGACTTTAGAAAGCAAGAGCGTGCTTCTCGCTCTAAAGCAGAGTGTGATCCATGGATGAGAACTATGCTGTGTGTTTCCCTTCAGAAAGGAGTTAAATCCCAGGCTCTGTGTCTTCCTAAAAGCAAGACTTCGTTTCAGGTAAGGGCAGTCACTTTTCAGCTCAAACGAACTACATCGTTCACGGAGCTCACACGTTTCTCATCTTAACAGACAAGCATTGGATTTTAGAGGACCAGTGCTTTGTATCAGTTTCAGAAACAGAGTTGGACTAGATATGGTCCGTATGTGTAGGAAACACCGTTCTTTTGTTCTCAGCACTCTCACGTTTCCTGCTGTCTTAGAGACTTTAGAAAGCAAGAGCGTGCTTCTCGCTCTAAAGCAGAGTGTGATCCATGGATGAGAACTATGCTGTGTGTTTCACTTCAGGAACGGAGTTAAATCCCAGGCTCTGTGTCTTCCTACATGCAAGACTTTGTTTCAGGTAAGGGCAGTCAGTTTTCTGCTCAAATGAACTACATCGTTCACAAAGCTCACACGTTTATCATCTTAACTGACAAGCATTGGATGTTAGAGGGTCAGTGCTTTGTATCAGTTTCAGAAGCAGATTTGGACTACGTATGGTCCATATGTGTAGGAAACACTTTTCTTTTGTTCTGGGCACACTCAGATTTCCTGCTGTATTAGAGACTCTAGAAAGCAAGAGTGTGCTTCTCGCTCTAAAGCAGAGTGTGATCCATGGATGAGAAGTATGCTGTGTGTTTCCCTTCAGAAATGGAGTTAAATCCCAGGCTGTGTGTATTCCTACAGACAATTCTTCGTTTCAGGTAAGGGCAGTCACTTTTCTGCTCAAACGAACTACATCGTTCACGAAGCTCACACGTTTCTTATCTTAACGGACAAGCATTGGATGTTAGAGGGTCAGTGCTTTGTATCAGGTTCAGAAGCAGATTGGGACTACATATGGTCCATATGTGTAGGAAACACCGTAATTTTGTTCTGGACACACTCAGATTTCCTGCTGTATTAGAGACGCTAGAAAGCAAGAGTGTGCTTCTCGCTCTAAAGCAGAGTGTGATCCATGGATGAGAACTATGCTATGTGTTTCCCTTCAGAAATGGACTTAAATCGCAGGCTCTGTGTCTTACTACAAGCAAGACTTCGTTTCAGGTAAGGGCAGTCACTTTTCAGCTCAAACGAACTACATCATTCACGGAGCTCACACGTTTCTCATCTTAACAGACAAGCATTGGATGTTAGAGGACCAGTGCTTTGTATCAGTTTCAGAAGCAGAGTTGGACTAGATATGGTCTGTATGTGTAGGAAACACCGTTCTTTTGTTCTCAGCAAACTCACGTTTCCTGCTGTCTTAGAGACTCTAGAAAGCAAGATCGTGCTTCTTGTTCTAAAGCAGAGTGTGATCAATGGATGAGAACACTGCTGTGTGTTTCACTTCAGGAATGGACTTAAATCCCAGGCTCTGTGTCTTACTACAAGCAAGACTTCGTTTCAGGTAATGGCAGTCACTTTTCAGTTCAAAGGAACTACATCATTCACAAAGCTCACACGTTTCTCATCTTAACAGACAAGCATTGGATTTTAGAGGACCAGTGCTTTGTATCAGTTTCAGAAGCAGAGTTGGACTAGATATGGTCCGTATGTATAGGAAACACCGTTCTTTTGTTCTCAGCAAACTCATGTTTCCTGCTGTCTTAGAGACTCTAGAAAGCATGATCATGCTTCTTGTTCTAAAGCAGAGTGTGATCAATGGATGAGAACACTGCTGTGTGTTTCACTTCACGAATGGACTTAAATCCCAGGCTCTGTGTCTTACTACGAGCAAGACTTCGTTTCAGGTAAGGGCAGTCACTTTTCAGCTCAAACGAACTACATCATTCACGGAGCTCACACGTTTCTCATCTTAACAGACAAGCATTGGATGTTAGAGGACCAGTGCTTTGTATCAGTTTCAGAAGCAGAGTTGGACTAGATATGGTCTGTATGTGTAGGAAACACCGTTCTTTTGTTCTCAGCAAACTCACGTTTCCTGCTGTCTTAGAGACTCTAGAAAGCAAGATCGTGCTTCTCGTTCTAAAGCAGAGTGTGATCAATGGATGAGAACACTGCTGTGTGTTTCACTTCAGGAATGGACTTAAATCCCAGGCTCTGTGTCTTACTACAAGCAAGACTTCGTTTCAGGTAAGGGCAGTCACTTTTCAGTTCAAAGGAACTACATCATTCCCAAAGCTCACACGTTTCTCATCTTAACTGACAAGCATTGGATTTTAGAGGACCAGTGCTTTGTATCAGTTTCAGAAGCAGAGTTGGATTAGATATGGTCCGTATGTGTAGGAAACACCGTTCTTTTGTTCTCAGCACTCTCACGTTTCCTGCTGTCTTAGAGACTTTAGAAAGCAAGAGCGTGCTTCTCGCTCTAAAGCAGAGTGTGATCCATGGATGAGAACTATGCTGTGTGTTTCCCTTCAGAAAGGAGTTAAATCCCAGGCTCTGTGTCTTACTACAAGCAAGACTTCGTTTCAGGTAAGGGCAGTCCCTTTTCAGCTCAAACGAACTACATCATTCACGGAGCTCACACGTTTCTCATCGTAACAGACAAGCATTGGATGTTAGAGGACCAGTGCTTTGTATCAGTTTCAGAAGCAGAGTTGGACTAGATATGGTCTGTATGTGTAGGAAACACCGTTCTTTTGTTCTCAGCAAACTCACGTTTCCTGCTGTCTTAGAGACTCTAGAAAGCAAGATCGTGCTTCTCGTTCTAAAGCAGAGTGTGATCAATGGATGAGAACACTGCTGTGTGTTTCACTTCAGGAATGGACTTAAATCCCAGGCTCTGCGTCTTACTACAAGCAAGACTTCGTTTCAGGTAAGGGCAGTCACTTTTCAGTTCAAAGGAACTACATCATTCCCAAAGCTCACACGTTTCTCATCTTAACTGACAAGCATTGGATTTTAGAGGAACAGTGCTTTGTATCAGTTTCAGAAGCAGAGTTGGATTAGATATGGTCCGTATGTGTAGGAAACACCGTTCTTTTGTTCTCAGCACTCTCACGTTTCCTGCTGTCTTAGAGACTTTAGAAAGCAAGAGCGTGCTTCTCGCTCTAAAGCAGAGTGTGATCCATGGATGAGAACTATGCTGTGTGTTTCCCTTCAGAAAGGAGTTAAATCCCAGGCTCTGTGTCTTCCTAAAAGCAAGACTTCGTTTCAGGTAAGGGCAGTCACTTTTCAGCTCAAACGAACTACATCGTTCACGGAGCTCACACGTTTCTCATCTTAACAGACAAGCATTGGATTTTAGAGGACCAGTGCTTTGTATCAGTTTCAGAAGCAGAGTTGGACTAGATATGGTCCGTATGTGTAGGAAACACCATTCTTTTGTTCTCAGCACTCTCACGTTTCCTGCTGTCTTAGAGACTCTAGAAAGCATGATCGTGCTTCTTGTTCTAAAGCAGAGTGTGATCAATGGATGAGAGCTATGCTGTGTGTTTCACTTCAGGAATGGAGTTAAATCCCAGGCTCTGTGTCTTCCTACAGGCAAGACTTCGTTTCAGGTAAGGGCAGTCACTTTTCTGCTCAAACGAATTACATCGTTCACTGAGCTCACACGTTTCTAATCTTAACGGACAAGCATTGGATGTTAGAGGGTCAGTGCTTTGTATCAGTTTCAGAAGCAGATTTGGAATACATATGGTCCATATGTGTAGGAAACACCGTAATTTTGTTCTGGACACACTCAGATTTCCTGCTGTATTAGAGACTCTAGAAAGCAAGAGTGTACTTCTCGCTCTAAAGCAGAGTGTGATCCATGGATGAGAACTATGCTATGTGTTTCCCTTCAGAAATGGACTTAAATCGCAGGCTCTGTGTCTTACTACAAGCAAGACTTCGTTTCAGGTAAGGGCAGTCACTTTTCAGCTCAAACGAACTACATCATTCACGGAGCTCACACGTTTCTCATCTTAACAGACAAGCATTGGATGTTAGAGGACCAGTGCTTTGTATCAGTTTCAGAAGCAGAGTTGGACTAGATATGGTCTGTATGTGTAGGAAACACCGTTCTTTTGTTCTCAGCAAACTCACGTTTCCTGCTGTCTTAGAGACTCTAGAAAGCAAGATCGTGCTTCTCGTTCTAAAGCAGAGTGTGATCAATGGATGAGAACTATGCTGTGTGTTTCACTTCAGGAATGGACTTAAATCCCAGGCTCTGCGTCTTACTACAAGCAAGACTTCGTTTCAGGTAAGGGCAGTCACTTTTCAGTTCAAAGGAACTACATCATTCCCAAAGCTCACACGTTTCTCATCTTAACTGACAAGCATTGGATTTTAGAGGACCAGTGCTTTGTATCAGTTTCAGAAGCAGAGTTGGATTAGATATGGTCCGTATGTGTAGGAAACACCGTTCTTTTGTTCTCAGCACTCTCACGTTTCCTGCTGTCTTAGAGACTTTAGAAAGCAAGAGCGTGCTTCTCGCTCTAAAGCAGAGTGTGATCCATGGATGAGAACTATGCTGTGTGTTTCCCTTCAGAAAGGAGTTAAATCCCAGGCTCTGTGTCTTCCTAAAAGCAAGACTTCGTTTCAGGTAAGGGCAGTCACTTTTCAGCTCAAACGAACTACATCGTTCACGGAGCTCACACGTTTCTCATCTTAACAGACAAGCATTGGATTTTAGAGGACCAGTGCTTTGTATCAGTTTCAGAAGCAGAGTTGGACTAGATATGGTCCGTATGTGTAGGAAACACCGTTCTTTTGTTCTCAGCACTCTCACGTTTCCTGCTGTCTTAGAGACTTTAGAAAGCAAGAGTGTGCTTCTCGCTCTAAAGCAGAGTGTGATCCATGGATGAGAACTATGCTGTGTGTTTCACTTCAGGAACGGAGTTAAATCCCAGGCTCTGTGTCTTCCTACATGCAAGACTTTGTTTCAGGTAAGGGCAGTCAGTTTTCTGCTCAAATGAACTACATCGTTCACAAAGCTCACACGTTTATCATCTTAACGGACAAGCATTGGATGTTAGAGGGTCAGTGCTTTGTATCAGTTTCAGAAGCAGATTTGGAATACATATGGTCCATATGTGTAGGAAACACCGTAATTTTGTTCTGGACACACTCAGATTTCCTGCTGTATTAGAGACTCTAGAAAGCAAGAGTGTACTTCTCGCTCTAAAGCAGAGTGTGATCCATGGATGAGAACTATGCTATGTGTTTCCCTTCAGAAATGGACTTAAATCGCAGGCTCTGTGTCTTACTACAAGCAAGACTTCGTTTCAGGTAAGGGCAGTCACTTTTCAGCTCAAACGAACTACATCATTCACGGAGCTCACACGTTTCTCATCTTAACAGACAAGCATTGGATGTTAGAGGACCAGTGCTTTGTATCAGTTTCAGAAGCAGAGTTGGACTAGATATGGTCTGTATGTGTAGGAAACACCGTTCTTTTGTTCTCAGCAAACTCACGTTTCCTGCTGTCTTAGAGACTCTAGAAAGCAAGATCGTGCTTCTCGTTCTAAAGCAGAGTGTGATCAATGGATGAGAACACTGCTGTGTGTTTCACTTCAGGAATGGACTTAAATCCCAGGCTCTGTGTCTTACTACAAGCAAGACTTCGTTTCAGGTAAGGGCAGTCACTTTTCAGTTCAAAGGAACTACATCATTCCCAAAGCTCACACGTTTCTCATCTTAACTGACAAGCATTGGATTTTAGAGGACCAGTGCTTTGTATCAGTTTCAGAAGCAGAGTTGGATTAGATATGGTCCGTATGTGTAGGAAACACCGTTCTTTTGTTCTCAGCACTCTCACGTTTCCTGCTGTCTTAGAGACTTTAGAAAGCAAGAGCGTGCTTCTCGCTCTAAAGCAGAGTGTGATCCATGGATGAGAACTATGCTGTGTGTTTCCCTTCAGAAAGGAGTTAAATCCCAGGCTCTGTGTCTTACTACAAGCAAGACTTCGTTTCAGGTAAGGGCAGTCACTTTTCAGCTCAAACGAACTACATCATTCACGGAGCTCACACGTTTCTCATCTTAACAGACAAGCATTGGATGTTAGAGGACCAGTGCTTTGTATCAGTTTCAGAAGCAGAGTTGGACTAGATATGGTCTGTATGTGTAGGAAACACCGTTCTTTTGTTCTCAGCAAACTCACGTTTCCTGCTGTCTTAGAGACTCTAGAAAGCAAGATCGTGCTTCTCGTTCTAAAGCAGAGTGTGATCAATGGATGAGAACACTGCTGTGTGTTTCACTTCAGGAATGGACTTAAATCCCAGGCTCTGCGTCTTACTACAAGCAAGACTTCGTTTCAGGTAAGGGCAGTCACTTTTCAGTTCAAAGGAACTACATCATTCCCAAAGCTCACACGTTTCTCATCTTAACTGACAAGCATTGGATTTTAGAGGACCAGTGCTTTGTATCAGTTTCAGAAGCAGAGTTGGATTAGATATGGTCCGTATGTGTAGGAAACACCGTTCTTTTGTTCTCAGCACTCTCACGTTTCCTGCTGTCTTAGAGACTTTAGAAAGCAAGAGCGTGCTTCTCGCTCTAAAGCAGAGTGTGATCCATGGATGAGAACTATGCTGTGTGTTTCCCTTCAGAAATGAGTTAAATCCCAGGCTCTGTGTCTTCCTAAAAGCAAGACTTCGTTTCAGGTAAGGGCAGTCACTTTTCAGCTCAAACGAACTACATCGTTCACGGAGCTCACACGTTTCTTATCTTAACAGACAAGCATTGGATTTTAGAGGACCAGTGCTTTGTATCAGTTTCAGAAGCAGAGTTGGACTAGATATGGTCCGTATGTGTAGGAAACACCGTTCTTTTGTTCTCAGCACTCTCACGTTTCCTGCTGTCTTAGAGACTTTAGAAAGCAAGAGCGTGCTTCTCGCTCTAAAGCAGAGTGTGATCCATGGATGAGAACTATGCTGTGTGTTTCACTTCAGGAACGGAGTTAAATCCCAGGCTCTGTGTCTTCCTACATGCAAGACTTTGTTTCAGGTAAGGGCAGTCAGTTTTCTGCTCAAATGAACTACATCGTTCACAAAGCTCACACGTTTATCATCTTAACTGACAAGCATTGGATGTTAGAGGGTCAGTGCTTTGTATCAGTTTCAGAAGCAGATTTGGACTACGTATGGTCCATATGTGTAGGAAACACTTTTCTTTTGTTCTGGGCACACTCAGATTTCCTGATGTATTAGAGACTCTAGAAAGCAAGAGCGTGCTTCTTGCTCTAAAGCAGAGTGTGATCCATGGATGAGAAGTATGCTGTGTGTTTCCCTTCAGAAATGGAGTTAAATCCCAGGCTGTGTGTATTCCTACAGACAATTCTTCGTTTCAGGTAAGGGCAGTCACTTTTCTGCTCAAACGAACTACATCGTTCACGAAGCTCACACGTTTCTTATCTTAACGGACAAGCATTGGATGTTAGAGGGTCAGTGCTTTGTATCAGGTTCAGAAGCAGATTGGGACTACATATGGTCCATATGTGTAGGAAACACCGTAATTTTGTTCTGGACACACTCAGATTTCCTGCTGTATTAGAGACGCTAGAAAGCAAGAGTGTGCTTCTCGCTCTAAAGCAGAGTGTGATCCATGGATGAGAACTATGCTATGTGTTTCCCTTCAGAAATGGACTTAAATCGCAGGCTCTGTGTCTTACTACAAGCAAGACTTCGTTTCAGGTAAGGGCAGTCACTTTTCAGCTCAAACGAACTACATCATTCACGGAGCTCACACGTTTCTCATCTTAACAGACAAGCATTGGATGTTAGAGGACCAGTGCTTTGTATCAGTTTCAGAAGCAGAGTTGGACTAGATATGGTCTGTATGTGTAGGAAACACCGTTCTTTTGTTCTCAGCAAACTCACGTTTCCTGCTGTCTTAGAGACTCTAGAAAGCAAGATCGTGCTTCTTGTTCTAAAGCAGAGTGTGATCAATGGATGAGAACACTGCTGTGTGTTTCACTTCAGGAATGGACTTAAATCCCAGGCTCTGTGTCTTACTACAAGCAAGACTTCGTTTCAGGTAATGGCAGTCACTTTTCAGTTCAAAGGAACTACATCATTCACAAAGCTCACACGTTTCTCATCTTAACAGACAAGCATTGGATTTTAGAGGACCAGTGCTTTGTATCAGTTTCAGAAGCAGAGTTGGATTAGAAATGGTCCGTATGTGTAGGAAACACCGTTCTTTTGTTCTCAGCACTCTCACGTTTCCTGCTGTCTTAGAGACTTTAGAAAGCAAGAGCGTGCTTCTCGCTCTAAAGCAGAGTGTGATCCATGGATGAGAACTATGCTGTGTGTTTCCCTTCAGAAAGGAGTTAAATCCCAGGCTCTGTGTCTTACTACAAGCAAGACTTCGTTTCAGGTAAGGGCAGTCACTTTTCAGCTCAAACGATCTACATCATTCACGGAGCTCACACGTTTCTCATCGTAACAGACAAGCATTGGATGTTAGAGGACCAGTGCTTTGTATCAGTTTCAGAAGCAGAGTTGGACTAGATATGGTCTGTATGTGTAGGAAACACCGTTCTTTTGTTCTCAGCAAACTCACGTTTCCTGCTGTCTTAGAGACTCTAGAAAGCAAGATCGTGCTTCTCGTTCTAAAGCAGAGTGTGATCAATGGATGCGAACACTGCTGTGTGTTTCACTTCAGGAATGGACTTAAATCCCAGGCTCTGCGTCTTACTACAAGCAAGACTTCGTTTCAGGTAAGGGCAGTCACTTTTCAGTTCAAAGGAACTACATCATTCCCAAAGCTCACACGTTTCTCATCTTAACTGACAAGCATTGGATTTTAGAGGACCAGTGCTTTGTATCAGTTTCAGAAGCAGAGTTGGATTAGATATGGTCCGTATGTGTAGGAAACACCGTTCTTTTGTTCTCAGCACTCTCACGTTTCCTGCTGTCTTAGAGACTTTAGAAAGCAAGAGCGTGCTTCTCGCTCTAAAGCAGAGTGTGATCCATGGATGAGAACTATGCTGTGTGTTTCCCTTCAGAAAGGAGTTAAATCCCAGGCTCTGTGTCTTCCTAAAAGCAAGACTTCGTTTCAGGTAAGGGCAGTCACTTTTCAGCTCAAACGAACTACATCGTTCACGGAGCTCACACGTTTCTCATCTTAACAGACAAGCATTGGATTTTAGAGGACCAGTGCTTTGTATCAGTTTCAGAAGCAGAGTTGGACTAGATATGGTCCGTATGTGTAGGAAACACCGTTCTTTTGTTCTCAGCACTCTCACGTTTCCTGCTGTCTTAGAGACTTTAGAAAGCAAGAGCGTGCTTCTCGCTCTAAAGCAGAGTGTGATCCATGGATGAGAACTATGCTGTGTGTTTCACTTCAGGAACGGAGTTAAATCCCAGGCTCTGTGTCTTCCTACATGCAAGACTTTGTTTCAGGTAAGGGCAGTCAGTTTTCTGCTCAAATGAACTACATCGTTCACAAAGCTCACACGTTTATCATCTTAACTGACAAGCATTGGATGTTAGAGGGTCAGTGCTTTGTATCAGTTTCAGAAGCAGATTTGGAATACATATGGTCCATATGTGTAGGAAACACTTTTCTTTTGTTCTGGTCACACTCAGATTTCCTGATGTATTAGAGACTCTAGAAAGCAAGAGCGTGCTTCTTGCTCTAAAGCAGAGTGTGATCCATGGATGAGAAGTATGCTGTGTGTTTCCCTTCAGAAATGGAGTTAAATCCCAGGCTGTGTGTCTTCCTACAGACAATTCTTCGTTTCAGGTAAGGGCAGTCACTTTTCAGCTCAAACGAACTACATCATTCACGGAGCTCACACGTTTCTCATCTTAACAGACAAGCATTGGATGTTAGAGGACCAGTGCTTTGTATCAGTTTCAGAAGCAGAGTTGGACTAGATATGGTCTGTATGTGTAGGAAACACCGTTCTTTTGTTCTCAGCAAACTCACGTTTCCTGCTGTCTTAGAGACTCTAGAAAGCAAGATCGTGCTTCTCGTTCTAAAGCAGAGTGTGATCAATGGATGAGAACACTGCTGTGTGTTTCACTTCAGGAATGGACTTAAATCCCAGGCTCTGTGTCTTACTACAAGCAAGACTTCGTTTCAGGTAAGGGCAGTCACTTTTCAGTTCAAAGGAACTACATCATTCCCAAAGCTCACACGTTTCTCATCTTAACTGACAAGCATTGGATTTTAGAGGACCAGTGCTTTGTATCAGTTTCAGAAGCAGAGTTGGATTAGATATGGTCCGTATGTGTAGGAAACACCATTCTTTTGTTCTCAGCACTCTCACGTTTCCTGCTGTCTTAGAGACTTTAGAAAGCAAGAGCGTGCTTCTCGCTCTAAAGCAGAGTGTGATCCATGGATGAGAACTATGCTGTGTGTTTCCCTTCAGAAAGGAGTTAAATCCCAGGCTCTGTGTCTTACTACAAGCAAGACTTCGTTTCAGGTAAGGGCAGTCACTTTTCAGCTCAAACGAACTACATCATTCACGGAGCTCACACGTTTCTCATCTTAACAGACAAGCATTGGATGTTAGAGGACCAGTGCTTTGTATCAGTTTCAGAAGCAGAGTTGGACTAGATATGGTCTGTATGTGTAGGAAACACCGTTCTTTTGTTCTCAGCAAACTCACGTTTCCTGCTGTCTTAGAGACTCTAGAAAGCAAGATCGTGCTTCTTGTTCTAAAGCAGAGTGTGATCAATGGATGAGAACACTGCTGTGTGTTTCACTTCACGAATGGACTTAAATCCCAGGCTCTGCGTCTTACTACAAGCAAGACTTCTTTTCAGGTAAGGGCAGTCACTTTTCAGTTCAAAGGAACTACATCATTCCCAAAGCTCACACGTTTCTCATCTTAACTGACAAGCATTGGATTTTAGAGGACCAGTGCTTTGTATCAGTTTCAGAAGCAGAGTTGGATTAGATATGGTCCGTATGTGTAGGAAACACCGTTCTTTTGTTCTCAGCACTCTCACGTTTCCTGCTGTCTTAGAGACTTTAGAAAGCAAGAGCGTGCTTCTCGCTCTAAAGCAGAGTGTGATCCATGGATGAGAACTATGCTGTGTGTTTCCCTTCAGAAAGGAGTTAAATCCCAGGCTCTGTGTCTTCCTAAAAGCAAGACTTCGTTTCAGGTAAGGGCAGTCACTTTTCAGCTCAAACGAACTACATCGTTCACGGAGCTCACACGTTTCTCATCTTAACAGACAAGCATTGGATTTTAGAGGACCAGTGCTTTGTATCAGTTTCAGAAGCAGAGTTGGACTAGATATGGTCCGTATGTGTAGGAAACACCGTTCTTTTGTTCTCAGCACTCTCACGTTTCCTGCTGTCTTAGAGACTTTAGAAAGCAAGAGCGTGCTTCTCGCTCTAAAGCAGAGTGTGATCCATGGATGAGAACTATGCTGTGTGTTTCACTTCAGGAACGGAGTTAAATCCCAGGCTCTGTGTCTTCCTACATGCAAGACTTTGTTTCAGGTAAGGGCAGTCAGTTTTCTGCTCAAATGAACTACATCGTTCACAAAGCTCACACGTTTATCATCTTAACTGACAAGCATTGGATGTTAGAGGGTCAGTGCTTTGTATCAGTTTCAGAAGCAGATTTGGACTACGTATGGTCCATATGTGTAGGAAACACTTTTCTTTTGTTCTGGTCACACTCAGATTTCCTGATGTATTAGAGACTCTAGAAAGCAAGAGCGTGCTTCTTGCTCTAAAGCAGAGTGTGATCCATGGATGAGAACTATGCTGTGTGTTTCCCTTCAGAAATGGAGTTAAATCCCAGGCTGTGTGTATTCCTACAGACAATTCTTCGTTTCAGGTAAGGGCAGTCACTTTTCTGCTCAAACGAACTACATCGTTCACGAAGCTCACACGTTTCTTATCTTAACGGACAAGCATTGGATGTTAGAGGGTCAGTGCTTTGTATCAGTTTCAGAAGCAGATTTGGACTACGTATGGTCCATATGTGTAGGAAACACTTTTCTTTTGTTCTGGTCACACTCAGATTTCCTGATGTATTAGAGACTCTAGAAAGCAAGAGTGTGCTTCTCGCTCTAAAGCAGAGTGTGATCCATGGATGAGAACTATGCTATGTGTTTCCCTTCAGAAATGGACTTAAATCGCAGGCTCTGTGTCTTACTACAAGCAAGACTTCGTTTCAGGTAAGGGCAGTCACTTTTCAGCTCAAACGAACTACATCATTCACGGAGCTCACACGTTTCTCATCTTAACAGACAAGCATTGGATGTTAGAGGACCAGTGCTTTGTATCAGTTTCAGAAGCAGAGTTGGACTAGATATGGTCTGTATGTGTAGGAAACACCGTTCTTTTGTTCTCAGCAAACTCACGTTTCCTGCTGTCTTAGAGACTCTAGAAAGCAAGATCGTGCTTCTTGTTCTAAAGCAGAGTGTGATCAATGGATGAGAACACTGCTGTGTGTTTCACTTCAGGAATGGACTTAAATCCCAGGCTCTGTGTCTTACTACAAGCAAGACTTCGTTTCAGGTAATGGCAGTCACTTTTCAGTTCAAAGGAACTACATCATTCACAAAGCTCACACGTTTCTCATCTTAACAGACAAGCATTGGATTTTAGAGGACCAGTGCTTTGTATGAGTTTCAGAAGCAGAGTTGGACTAGATATGGTCCGTATGTATAGGAAACACCGTTCTTTTGTTCTCAGCAAACTCACGTTTCCTGCTGTCTTAGAGACTCTAGAAAGCATGATCGTGCTTCTTGTTCTAAAGCAGAGTGTGATCAATGGATGAGAACACTGCTGTGTGTTTCACTTCACGAATGGACTTAAATCCCAGGCTTTGTGTCTTACTACGAGCAAGACTTCGTTTCAGGTAAGGGCAGTCACTTTTCAGTTCAAAGGAACTACATCATTCCCAAAGCTCACACGTTTCTCATCTTAACTGACAAGCATTGGATTTTAGAGGACCAGTGCTTTGTATCAGTTTCAGAAGCAGAGATGGATTAGATATGGTCCGTATGTGTAGGAAACACCGTTCTTTTGTTCTCAGCACTCTCACGTTCCCTGCTGTCTTAGAGACTTTAGAAAGCAAGATCGTGCTTCTCGCTCTAAAGCAGAGTGTGATCCATGGATGAGAACTATGCTGTGTGTTTCCCTTCAGAAAGGAGTTAAATCCCAGGCTCTGTGTCTTCCTAAAAGCAAGACTTCGTTTCAGGTAAGGGCAGTCACTTTTCAGCTCAAACGAAGTACATCGTTCACGGAGCTCACACGTTTCTCATCTTAACAGACAAGCATTGGATTTTAGAGGACCAGTGCTTTGTATCAGTTTCAGAAGCAGAGTTGGACTAGATATGGTCCGTATGTGTAGGAAACACCGTTCTTTTGTTCTCAGCACTCTCACGTTTCCTGCTGTCTTAGAGACTCTAGAAAGCAAGATCGTGCTTCTTGTTCTAAAGCAGAGTGTGATCAATGGATGAGAACTATGCTGTGTGTTTCACTTCAGGAATGGAGTTAAATCCCAGGCTCTGTGTCTTCCTACAGGCAAGACTTCGTTTCAGGTAAGGGCAGTCACTTTTCTGCTCAAACGAATTACATCGTTCACTGAGCTCACACGTTTCTAATCTTAACGGACAAGCATTGGATGTTAGAGGGTCAGTGCTTTGTATCAGTTTCAGAAGCAGATTTGGAATACATATGGTCCATATGTGTAGGAAACACCGTAATTTTGTTCTGGACACACTCAGATTTCCTGCTGTATTAGAGACTCTAGAAAGCAAGAGTGTACTTCTCGCTCTAAAGCAGAGTGTGATCCATGGATGAGAACTATGCTATGTGTTTCCCTTCAGAAATGGACTTAAATCGCAGGCTCTGTGTCTTACTACAAGCAAGAGTTCGTTTCAGGTAAGGGCAGTCACTTTTCAGCTCAAACGAACTACATCATTCACGGAGCTCACACGTTTCTCATCTTAACAGACAAGCATTGGATGTTAGAGGACCAGTGCTTTGTATCAGTTTCAGAAGCAGAGTTGGACTAGATATGGTCTGTATGTGTAGGAAACACCGTTCTTTTGTTCTCAGCAAACTCACGTTTCCTGCTGTCTTAGAGACTCTAGAAAGCAAGATCGTGCTTCTCGTTCTAAAGCAGAGTGTGATCAATGGATGCGAACACTGCTGTGTGTTTCACTTCAGGAATGGACTTAAATCCCAGGCTCTGCGTCTTACTACAAGCAAGACTTCGTTTCAGGTAAGGGCAGTCACTTTTCAGTTCAAAGGAACTACATCATTCCCAAAGCTCACACGTTTCTCATCTTAACTGACAAGCATTGGATTTTAGAGGACCAGTGCTTTGTATCAGTTTCAGAAGCAGAGTTGGATTAGATATGGTCCATATGTGTAGGAAACACCGTTCTTTTGTTCTCAGCACTCTCACGTTTCCTGCTGCCTTAGAGACTTTAGAAAGCAAGAGCGTGCTTCTCGCTCTAAAGCA
Organism: Onychomys leucogaster; assembly: GCA_949786385.1. Taxonomy (NCBI): domain Eukaryota; kingdom Metazoa; phylum Chordata; class Mammalia; order Rodentia; family Cricetidae; genus Onychomys; species Onychomys leucogaster. The sequence goes on along the minus strand of CATKUP010000038.1, from coordinate 401,511 downwards.
GAGTGTGATCCATGGATGAGAACTATGCTGTGTGTTTCCCTTCAGAAAGGAGTTAAATCCCAGGCTCTGTGTCTTCCTAAAAGCAAGACTTTGTTTCAGGTAAGGGCAGTCACTTTTCAGCTCAAACGAACTACATCGTTCACGGAGCTCACACGTTTCTCATCTTAACAGACAAGCATTGGATTTTAGAGGACCAGAGCTTTGTATCAGTTTCAGAAGCAGAGTTGGACTAGATATGGTCCGTATGTGTAGGAAACACCGTTCTTTTGTTCTCAGCACTCTCACGTTTCCTGCTGTCTTAGAGATTTTAGAAAGCAAGAGTGTGCTTCTCGCTCTAAAGCAGAGTGTGATCCATGGATGAGAACTATGCTGTGTGTTTCACTTCAGGAACGGAGTTAAATCCCAGGCTCTGTGTCTTCCTACATGCAAGACTTTGTTTCAGGTAAGGGCAGTCAGTTTTCTGCTCAAATGAACTACATCGTTCACAAAGCTCACACGTTTATCATCTTAACTGACAAGCATTGGATGTTAGAGGGTCAGTGCTTTGTATCAGTTTCAGAAGCAGATTTGGACTACGTATGGTCCATATGTGTAGGAAACACTTTTCTTTTGTTCTGGGCACACTCAGATTTCCTGATGTATTAGAGACTCTAGAAAGCAAGAGCATGCTTCTTGCTCTAAAGCAGAGTGTGATCCATGGATGAGAAGTATGCTGTGTGTTTCCCTTCAGAAATGGAGTTAAATCCCAGGCTGTGTGTCTTCCTACAGACAATTCTTCGTTTCAGGTAAGGGCAGTCACTTTTCTGCTCAAACGAACTACATCGTTCACGAAGCTCACACGTTTCTAATCTTAACGGACAAGCATTGGATGTTAGAGGGTCAGTGCTTTGTATCAGTTTCAGAAGCAGATTTGGAATACATATGGTCCATATGTGTAGGAAACACCGTAATTTTGTTCTGGACACACTCAGATTTCCTGCTGTATTAGAGACTCTAGAAAGCAAGAGTGTACTTCTCGCTCTAAAGCAGAGTGTGATCCATGGATGAGAACTATGCTATGTGTTTCCCTTCAGAAATGGACTTAAATCGCAGGCTCTGTGTCTTACTACAAGCAAGACTTCGTTTCAGGTAAGGGCAGTCACTTTTCAGCTCAAACGAACTACATCATTCACGGAGCTCACACGTTTCTCATCTTAACAGACAAGCATTGGATGTTAGAGGACCAGTGCTTTGTATCAGTTTCAGAAGCAGAGTTGGACTAGATATGGTCTGTATGTGTAGGAAACACCGTTCTTTTGTTCTCAGCAAACTCACGTTTCCTGCTGTCTTAGAGACTCTAAAAAGCAAGATCGTGCTTCTCGTTCTAAAGCAGAGTGTGATCAATGGATGAGAACACTGCTGTGTGTTTCACTTCAGGAATGGACTTAAATCCCAGGCTCTGTGTCTTACTACAAGCAAGACTTCGTTTCAGGTAAGGGCAGTCACTTTTCAGTTCAAAGGAACTACATCATTCCCAAAGCTCACACGTTTCTCATCTTAACTGACAAGCATTGGATTTTAGAGGACCAGTGCTTTGTATCAGTTTCAGAAGCAGAGTTGGATTAGATATGGTCCGTATGTGTAGGAAACACCGTTCTTTTGTTCTCAGCACTCTCACGTTTCCTGCTGTCTTAGAGACTTTAGAAAGCAAGAGCGTGCTTCTCGCTCTAAAGCAGAGTGTGATCCATGGATGAGAACTATGCTGTGTGTTTCCCTTCAGAAAGGAGTTAAATCCCAGGCTCTGTGTCTTACTACAAGCAAGACTTCGTTTCAGGTAAGGGCAGTCACTTTTCAGCTCAAACGAACTACATCATTCACGGAGCTCACACGTTTCTCATCTTAACAGACAAGCATTGGATGTTAGAGGACCAGTGCTTTGTATCAGTTTCAGAAGCAGAGTTGGACTAGATATGGTCTGTATGTGTAGGAAACACCGTTCTTTTGTTCTCAGCAAACTCACGTTTCCTGCTGTCTTAGAGACTCTAGAAAGCAAGATCGTGCTTCTCGTTCTAAAGCAGAGTGTGATCAATGGATGAGAACACTGCTGTGTGTTTCACTTCAGGAATGGACTTAAATCCCAGGCTCTGCGTCTTACTACAAGCAAGACTTCGTTTCAGGTAAGGGCAGTCACTTTTCAGTTCAAAGGAACTACATCATTCCCAAAGCTCACACGTTTCTCATCTTAACTGACAAGCATTGGATTTTAGAGGACCAGTGCTTTGTATCAGTTTCAGAAGCAGAGTTGGATTAGATATGGTCCGTATGTGTAGGAAACACCGTTCTTTTGTTCTCAGCACTCTCACGTTTCCTGCTGTCTTAGAGACTTTAGAAAGCAAGAGCGTGCTTCTCGCTCTAAAGCAGAGTGTGATCCATGGATGAGAACTATGCTGTGTGTTTCCCTTCAGAAAGGATTTAAATCCCAGGCTCTGTGTCTTCCTAAAAGCAAGACTTCGTTTCAGGTAAGGGCAGTCACTTTTCAGCTCAAACGAACTACATCGTTCACGGAGCTCACACGTTTCTCATCTTAACAGACAAGCATTGGATGTTAGAGGACCAGTGCTTTGTATCAGTTTCAGAAGCAGAGTTGGACTAGATATGGTCCGTATGTGTAGGAAACACCGTTCTTTTGTTCTCAGCACTCTCACGTTTCCTGCTGTCTTAGAGACTTTAGAAAGCAAGAGCGTGCTTCTCGCTCTAAAGCAGAGTGTGATCCATGGATGAGAACTATGCTGCGTGTTTCACTTCAGGAACGGAGTTAAATCCCAGGCTCTGTGTCTTCCTACATGCAAGACTTTGTTTCAGGTAAGGGCAGTCAGTTTTCTGCTCCAATGAACTACATCGTTCACAAAGCTCACACGTTTATCATCTTAACTGACAAGCATTGGATGTTAGAGGGTCAGTGCTTTGTATCAGTTTCAGAAGCAGATTTGGACTATGTATGGTCCATATGTGTAGGAAACACTTTTCTTTTGTTCTGGGCACACTCAGATTTCCTGATGTATTAGAGACTCTAGAAAGCAAGAGCGTGCTTCTTGCTCTAAAGCAGAGTGTGATCCATGGATGAGAAGTATGCTGTGTGTTTCCCTTCAGAAATGGAGTTAAATCCCAGGCTGTGTGTATTCCTACAGACAATTCTTCGTTTCAGGTAAGGGCAGTCACTTTTTTGCTCAAACGAACTACATCGTTCACGAAGCTCACACGTTTCTTATCTTAACGGACAAGCATTGGATGTTAGAGGGTCAGTGCTTTGTATCAGGTTCAGAAGCAGATTTGGACTACATATGGTCCATATGTGTAGGAAACACCGTAATTTTGTTCTGGACACACTCAGATTTCCTGCTGTATTAGAGACTCTAGAAAGCAAGAGTGTGCTTCTCGCTCTAAAGCAGAGTGTGATCCATGGATGAGAACTATGCTATGTGTTTCCCTTCAGAAATGGACTTAAATCGCAGGCTCTGTGTCTTACTACAAGCAAGACTTCGTTTCAGGTAAGGGCAGTCACTTTTCAGCTCAAACGAACTACATCATTCACGGAGCTCACACGTTTCTCATCTTAACAGACAAGCATTGGATGTTAGAGGACCAGTGCTTTGTATCAGTTTCAGAAGCAGAGTTGGACTAGATATGGTCTGTATGTGTAGGAAACACCGTTCTTTTGTTCTCAGCAAACTCACGTTTCCTGCTGTCTTAGAGACTCTAGAAAGCAAGATCGTGCTTCTTGTTCTAAAGCAGAGTGTGATCAATGGATGAGAACACTGCTGTGTGTTTCACTTCAGGAATGGACTTAAATCCCAGGCTCTGTGTCTTACTACAAGCAAGACTTCGTTTCAGGTAATGGCAGTCACTTTTCAGTTCAAAGGAACTACATCATTCACAAAGCTCACACGTTTCTCATCTTAACAGACAAGCATTGGATTTTAGAGGACCAGTGCTTTGTATCAGTTTCAGAAGCAGAGTTGGACTAGATATGGTCCGTATGTGTAGGAAACACCGTTCTTTTGTTCTCAGCACTCTCACGTTTCCTGCTGTCTTAGAGACTTTAGAAAGCAAGAGCGTGCTTCTCGCTCTAAAGCAGAGTGTGATCCATGGATGAGAACTATGCTGTGTGTTTCCCTTCAGAAAGGAGTTAAATCCCAGGCTCTGTGTCTTACTACAAGCAAGACTTCGTTTCAGGTAAGGGCAGTCACTTTTCAGCTCAAACGAACTACATCATTCACGGAGCTCACACGTTTCTCATCTTAACAGACAAGCATTGGATGTTAGAGGACCAGTGCTTTGTATCAGTTTCAGAAGCAGAGTTGGACTAGATATGGTCTGTATGTGTAGGAAACACCGTTCTTTTGTTCTCAGCAAACTCACGTTTCCTGCTGTCTTAGAGACTCTAGAAAGCAAGATCGTGCTTCTCGTTCTAAAGCAGAGTGTGATCAATGGATGAGAACACTGCTGTGTGTTTCACTTCAGGAATGGACTTAAATCCCAGGCTCTGCGTCTTACTACAAGCAAGACTTCGTTTCAGGTAAGGGCAGTCACTTTTCAGTTCAAAGGAACTACATCATTCCCAAAGCTCACACGTTTCTCATCTTAACTGACAAGCATTGGATTTTAGAGGACCAGTGCTTTGTATCAGTTTCAGAAGCAGAGTTGGATTAGATATGGTCCGTATGTGTAGGAAACACCGTTCTTTTGTTCTCAGCACTCTCACGTTTCCTGCTGTCTTAGAGACTTTAGAAAGCAAGAGCGTGCTTCTCGCTCTAAAGCAGAGTGTGATCCATGGATGAGAACTATGCTGTGTGTTTCCCTTCAGAAAGGATTTAAATCCCAGGCTCTGTGTCTTCCTAAAAGCAAGACTTCGTTTCAGGTAAGGGCAGTCACTTTTCAGCTCAAACGAACTACATCGTTCACGGAGCTCACACGTTTCTCATCTTAACAGACAAGCATTGGATGTTAGAGGACCAGTGCTTTGTATCAGTTTCAGAAGCAGAGTTGGACTAGATATGGTCCGTATGTGTAGGAAACACCGTTCTTTTGTTCTCAGCACTCTCACGTTTCCTGCTGTCTTAGAGACTTTAGAAAGCAAGAGCGTGCTTCTCGCTCTAAAGCAGAGTGTGATCCATGGATGAGAACTATGCTGCGTGTTTCACTTCAGGAACGGAGTTAAATCCCAGGCTCTGTGTCTTCCTACATGCAAGACTTTGTTTCAGGTAAGGGCAGTCAGTTTTCTGCTCCAATGAACTACATCGTTCACAAAGCTCACACGTTTATCATCTTAACTGACAAGCATTGGATGTTAGAGGGTCAGTGCTTTGTATCAGTTTCAGAAGCAGATTTGGACTATGTATGGTCCATATGTGTAGGAAACACTTTTCTTTTGTTCTGGGCACACTCAGATTTCCTGATGTATTAGAGACTCTAGAAAGCAAGAGCGTGCTTCTTGCTCTAAAGCAGAGTGTGATCCATGGATGAGAAGTATGCTGTGTGTTTCCCTTCAGAAATGGAGTTAAATCCCAGGCTGTGTGTATTCCTACAGACAATTCTTCGTTTCAGGTAAGGGCAGTCACTTTTTTGCTCAAACGAACTACATCGTTCACGAAGCTCACACGTTTCTTATCTTAACGGACAAGCATTGGATGTTAGAGGGTCAGTGCTTTGTATCAGGTTCAGAAGCAGATTTGGACTACATATGGTCCATATGTGTAGGAAACACCGTAATTTTGTTCTGGACACACTCAGATTTCCTGCTGTATTAGAGACTCTAGAAAGCAAGAGTGTGCTTCTCGCTCTAAAGCAGAGTGTGATCCATGGATGAGAACTATGCTATGTGTTTCCCTTCAGAAATGGACTTAAATCGCAGGCTCTGTGTCTTACTACAAGCAAGACTTCGTTTCAGGTAAGGGCAGTCACTTTTCAGCTCAAACGAACTACATCATTCACGGAGCTCACACGTTTCTCATCTTAACAGACAAGCATTGGATGTTAGAGGACCAGTGCTTTGTATCAGTTTCAGAAGCAGAGTTGGACTAGATATGGTCTGTATGTGTAGGAAACACCGTTCTTTTGTTCTCAGCAAACTCACGTTTCCTGCTGTCTTAGAGACTCTAGAAAGCAAGATCGTGCTTCTTGTTCTAAAGCAGAGTGTGATCAATGGATGAGAACACTGCTGTGTGTTTCACTTCAGGAATGGACTTAAATCCCAGGCTCTGTGTCTTACTACAAGCAAGACTTCGTTTCAGGTAATGGCAGTCACTTTTCAGTTCAAAGGAACTACATCATTCACAAAGCTCACACGTTTCTCATCTTAACAGACAAGCATTGGATTTTAGAGGACCAGTGCTTTGTATCAGTTTCAGAAGCAGAGTTGGACTAGATATGGTCCGTATGTATAGGAAACACCGTTCTTTTGTTCTCAGCAAACTCATGTTTCCTGCTGTCTTAGAGACTCTAGAAAGCATGATCATGCTTCTTGTTCTAAAGCAGAGTGTGATCAATGGATGAGAACACTGCTGTGTGTTTCACTTCACGAATGGACTTAAATCCCAGGCTCTGTGTCTTACTACAAGCAAGACTTCGTTTCAGGTAAGGGCAGTCACTTTTCAGCTCAAACGAACTACATCATTCACGGAGCTCACACGTTTCTCATCTTAACAGACAAGCATTGGATGTTAGAGGACCAGTGCTTTGTATCAGTTTCAGAAGCAGAGTTGGACTAGATATGGTCTGTATGTGTAGGAAACACCGTTCTTTTGTTCTCAGCAAACTCACGTTTCCTGCTGTCTTAGAGACTCTAGAAAGCAAGATCGTGCTTCTCGTTCTAAAGCAGAGTGTGATCAATGGATGAGAACACTGCTGTGTGTTTCACTTCAGGAATGGACTTAAATCCCAGGCTCTGTGTCTTACTACAAGCAAGACTTCGTTTCAGGTAAGGGCAGTCACTTTTCAGTTCAAAGGAACTACATCATTCCCAAAGCTCACACGTTTCTCATCTTAACTGACAAGCATTGGATTTTAGAGGACCAGTGCTTTGTATCAGTTTCAGAAGCAGAGTTGGATTAGATATGGTCCGTATGTGTAGGAAACACCGTTCTTTTGTTCTCAGCACTCTCACGTTTCCTGCTGTCTTAGAGACTTTAGAAAGCAAGAGCGTGCTTCTCGCTCTAAAGCAGAGTGTGATCCATGGATGAGAACTATGCTGTGTGTTTCCCTTCAGAAAGGAGTTAAATCCCAGGCTCTGTGTCTTACTACAAGCAAGACTTCGTTTCAGGTAAGGGCAGTCACTTTTCAGCTCAAACGAACTACATCATTCACGGAGCTCACACGTTTCTCATCGTAACAGACAAGCATTGGATGTTAGAGGACCAGTGCTTTGTATCAGTTTCAGAAGCAGAGTTGGACTAGATATGGTCTGTATGTGTAGGAAACACCGTTCTTTTGTTCTCAGCAAACTCACGTTTCCTGCTGTCTTAGAGACTCTAGAAAGCAAGATCGTGCTTCTCGTTCTAAAGCAGAGTGTGATCAATGGATGAGAACACTGCTGTGTGTTTCACTTCAGGAATGGACTTAAATCCCAGGCTCTGCGTCTTACTACAAGCAAGACTTCGTTTCAGGTAAGGGCAGTCACTTTTCAGTTCAAAGGAACTACATCATTCCCAAAGCTCACACGTTTCTCATCTTAACTGACAAGCATTGGATTTTAGAGGACCAGTGCTTTGTATCAGTTTCAGAAGCAGAGTTGGACTAGATATGGTCCGTATGTGTAGGAAACACCGTTCTTTTGTTCTCAGCACTCTCACGTTTCCTGCTGTCTTAGAGACTTTAGAAAGCAAGAGCGTGCTTCTCGCTCTAAAGCAGAGTGTGATCCATGGATGAGAACTATGCTGTGTGTTTCACTTCAGGAACGGAGTTAAATCCCAGGCTCTGTGTCTTCCTACATGCAAGACTTTGTTTCAGGTAAGGGCAGTCAGTTTTCTGCTCAAATGAACTACATCGTTCACAAAGCTCACACGTTTATCATCTTAACTGACAAGCATTGGATGTTAGAGGGTCAGTGCTTTGTATCAGTTTCAGAAGCAGATTTGGACTACGTATGGTCCATATGTGTAGGAAACACTTTTCTTTTGTTCTGGGCACACTCAGATTTCCTGATGTATTAGAGACTCTAGAAAGCAAGAGCGTGCTTCTTGCTCTAAAGCAGAGTGTGATCCATGGATGAGAAGTATGCTGTGTGTTTCCCTTCAGAAATGGAGTTAAATCCCAGGCTGTGTGTCTTCCTACAGACAATTCTTCGTTTCAGGTAAGGGCAGTCACTTTTCTGCTCAAACGAACTACAATCGTTCACGAAGCTCACACGTTTCTAATCTTAACGGACAAGCATTGGATGTTAGAGGGTCAGTGCTTTGTATCAGTTTCAGAAGCAGATTTCGAATACATATGGTCCATATGTGTAGGAAACACCGTAATTTTGTTCTGGACACACTCAGATTTCCTGCTGTATTAGAGACTCTAGAAAGCAAGAGTGTACTTCTCGCTCTAAAGCAGAGTGTGATCCATGGATGAGAACTATGCTATGTGTTTCCCTTCAGAAATGGACTTAAATCGCAGGCTCTGTGTCTTACTACAAGCAAGACTTCGTTTCAGGTAAGGGCAGTCACTTTTCAGCTCAAACGAACTACATCATTCACGGAGCTCACACGTTTCTCATCTTAACAGACAAGCATTGGATGTTAGAGGACCAGTGCTTTGTATCAGTTTCAGAAGCAGAGTTGGACTAGATATGGTCTGTATGTGTAGGAAACACCGTTCTTTTGTTCTCAGCAAACTCACGTTTCCTGCTGTCTTAGAGACTCTAGAAAGCAAGATCGTGCTTCTCGTTCTAAAGCAGAGTGTGATCAATGGATACGAACACTGCTGTGTGTTTCACTTCAGGAATGGACTTAAATCCCAGGCTCTGCGTCTTACTACAAGCAAGACTTCGTTTCAGGTAAGGGCAGTCACTTTTCAGTTCAAAGGAACTGCATCATTCCCAAAGCTCACACGTTTCTCATCTTAACTGACAAGCATTGGATTTTAGAGGACCAGTGCTTTGTATCAGTTTCAGAAGCAGAGTTGGATTAGATATGGTCCGTATGTGTAGGAAACACCGTTCTTTTGTTCTCAGCACTCTCACGTTTCCTGCTGTCTTAGAGACTTTAGAAAGCAAGAGCGTGCTTCTCGCTCTAAAGCAGAGTGTGATCCATGGATGAGAACTATGCTGTGTGTTTCCCTTCAGAAAGGAGTTAAATCCCAGGCTCTGTGTCTTCCTAAAAGCAAGACTTCGTTTCAGGTAAGGGCAGTCACTTTTCAGCTCAAACGAACTACATCATTCACGGAGCTCACACGTTTCTCATCTTAACAGACAAGCATTGGATGTTAGAGGACCAGTGCTTTGTATCAGTTTCAGAAGCAGAGTTGGACTAGATATGGTCTGTATGTGTAGGAAACACCATTCTTTTGTTCTCAGCAAACTCACGTTTCCTGCTGTCTTAGAGACTCTAGAAAGCAAGATCGTGCTTCTCATTCTAAAGCAGAGTGTGATCAATGGATGAGAACACTGCTGTGTGTTTCACTTCAGGAATGGACTTAAATCCCAGGCTCTGCGTCTTACTACAAGCAAGACTTCGTTTCAGGTAAGGGCAGTCACTTTTCAGTTCAAAGGAACTACATCATTCCCAAAGCTCACACGTTTCTCATCTTAACTGACAAGCATTGGATTTTAGAGCACCAGTGCTTTGTATCACTTTCAGAAGCAGAGTTGGATTAGATATGGTCCGTATGTGTAGGAAACACCGTTCTTTTGTTCTCAGCACTCTCACGTTTCCTGCTGTCTTAGAGACTTTAGAAAGCAAGAGCGTGCTTCTCGCTCTAAAGCAGAGTGTGATCCATGGATGAGAACTATGCTGTGTGTTTCCCTTCAGAAAGGAGTTAAATCCCAGGCTCTGTGTCTTCCTAAAAGCAAGACTTCGTTTCAGGTAAGGGCAGTCACTTTTCAGCTCAAACGAACTACATCGTTCACGGAGCTCACACGTTTCTCATCTTAACAGACAAGCATTGGATTTTAGAGGACCAGTGCTTTGTATCAGTTTCAGAAGCAGAGTTGGACTAGATATGGTCCGTATGTGTAGGAAACACCGTTCTTTTGTTCTCAGCACTCTCACGTTTCCTGCTGTCTTAGAGACTTTAGAAAGCAAGAGCGTGCTTCTCGCTCTAAAGCAGAGTGTGATCCATGGATGAGAACTATGCTGTGTGTTTCACTTCAGGAACGGAGTTAAATCCCAGGCTCTGTGTCTTCCTACATGCAAGACTTTGTTTCAGGTAAGGGCAGTCAGTTTTCTGCTCAAATGAACTACATCGTTCACAAAGCTCACACTTTTATCATCTTAACTGACAAGCATTGGATGTTAGAGGGTCAGTGCTTTGTATCAGTTTCAGAAGCAGATTTGGACTACGTATGGTCCATATGTGTAGGAAACACTTTTCTTTTGTTCTGGGCACACTCAGATTTCCTGATGTATTAGAGACTCTAGAAAGCAAGAGCGTGCTTCTTGCTCTAAAGCAGAGTGTGATCCATGGATGAGAAGTATGCTGTGTGTTTCCCTTCAGAAATGGAGTTAAATCCCAGGCTGTGTGTATTCCTATAGACAATTCTTCGTTTCAGGTAAGGGCAGTCACTTTTCTGCTCAAACGAACTACATCGTTCATGAAGCTCACACGTTTCTTATCTTAACGGACAAGCATTGGATGTTAGAGGGTCAGTGCTTTGTATCAGGTTCAGAAGCAGATTTGGACTACATATGGTCCGTATGTGTAGGAAACACCGTAATTTTGTTCTGGACACACTCAGATTTCCTGCTGTATTAGAGACTCTAGAAAGCAAGAGTGTGCTTCTCGCTCTAAAGCAGAGTGTGATCCATGGATGAGAACTATGCTATGTGTTTCCCTTCAGAAATGGACTTAAATCGCAGGCTCTGTGTCTTACTACAAGCAAGACTTCGTTTCAGGTAAGGGCAGTCACTTTTCAGCTCAAACGAACTACATCATTCACGGAGCTCACAAGTTTCTCATCTTAACAGACAAGCATTGGATGTTAGAGCACCAGTGCTTTGTATCAGTTTCAGAAGCAGAGTTGGACTAGATATGGTCTGTATGTGTAGGAAACACCGTTCTTTTGTTCTCAGCAAACTCACGTTTCCTGCTGTCTTAGAGACTCTAGAAAGCAAGATCGTGCTTCTTGTTCTAAAGCAGAGTGTGATCAATGGATGAGAACACTGCTGTGTGTTTCACTTCAGGAATGGACTTAAATCCCAGGCTCTGTGTCTTACTACAAGCAAGACTTCGTTTCAGGTAATGGCAGTCACTTTTCAGTTCAAAGGAACTACATCATTCACAAAGCTCACACGTTTCTCATCTTAACAGACAAGCATTGGATTTTAGAGGACCAGTGCTTTGTATCAGTTTCAGAAGCAGAGTTGGACTAGATATGGTCCGTATGTATAGGAAACACCGTTCTTTTGTTCTCAGCAAACTCACGTTTCCTGCTGTCTTAGAGACTCTAGAAAGCATGATCGTGCTTCTTGTTCTAAAGCAGAGTGTGATCAATGGATGAGAACACTGCTGTGTGTTTCACTTCACGAATGGACTTAAATCCCAGGCTCTGTGTCTTACTACGAGCAAGACTTCGTTTCAGGTAAGGGCAGTCACTTTTCAGTTCAAAGGAACTACATCATTCCCAAAGCTCACACGTTTCTCATCTTAACTGACAAGCATTGGATTTTAGAGGACCAGTGCTTTGTATCAGTTTCAGAAGCAGAGTTGGATTAGATATGGTCCGTATGTGTAGGAAACACCGTTCTTTTGTTCTCAGCAGTCTCACGTTTCCTGCTGTCTTAGAGACTTTAGAAAGCAAGATCGTGCTTCTCGCTCTAAAGCAGAGTGTGATCCATGGATGAGAACTATGCTGTGTGTTTCCCTTCAGAAAGGAGTTAAATCCCAGGCTCTGTGTCTTCCTAAAAGCAAGACTTCGTTTCAGGTAAGGGCAGTCACTTTTCAGCTCAAACGAAGTACATCGTTCACGGAGCTCACACGTTTCTCATCTTAACAGACAAGCATTGGATTTTAGAGGACCAGTGCTTTGTATCAGTTTCAGAAGCAGAGTTGGACTAGATATGGTCCGTATGTGTAGGAAACACCGTTCTTTTGTTCTCAGCACTCTCACGTTTCCTGCTGTCTTAGAGACTCTAGAAAGCAAGATCGTGCTTCTTGTTCTAAAGCAGAGTGTGATCAATGGATGAGAACTATGCTGTGTGTTTCACTTCAGGAATGGAGTTAAATCCCAGGCTCTGTGTCTTCCTACAGGCAAGACTTCGTTTCAGGTAAGGGCAGTCACTTTTCTGCTCAAACGAATTACATCGTTCACTGAGCTCACACGTTTCTCATCTTAACTGACAAGCATTGGATGTTAGATGGTAAGTGCTTTGTATCAGTTTCAGAAGCAGATTTGGACTACCTATGGTCCATATGTGTAGGAAACACCGTTCTTTGTTCTGGGCACACTCAGATTTCCTGATGTATTAGACTCTAGAAATCAAGAGCGTGCTTCTTGCTCTAAAGCAGAGTGTGATCCATGGATGAGAACTATGCTGTGTGTCTTTTCCTTCAGAAATGGACTTAAATCCCAGGCTTTGTGTCTTACTACAAGCAAGACTTCGTTTCAGGTAAGGGCAGTCACTTTTCAGTTCAAAGGAACTACATCATTCACAAAGCTCACACGTTTCTCATCTTAACTGACAAGCATTGGATGTTAGAGGACCAGTGCTTTGTATCAATTTCAGAAGAAGAGTTGGACTAGATATGGTCCATATGTGTAGGAAACACCGTTCTTTTGTTCTCAGCACACTCACGTTTCCTGCTGTCTTAGAGAATCTAGAAAGCAAGAGCGTGCTTCTTGTACTAAAGCACAGTGTGATCAATGGATGAGAACACTGCTGTGTGTTTCACTTCAGAAATGGAGTTTAATCCCAGGCTCTGAGTCTTCCTACAAGCAAGACTTCGTTTCAGGTAAGGGCAGTCAGTTTTCAGCTCAAACGAACTACATCTTTTTCGGAGCTCACACGTTTCTCATCTTAACTGACAAGCATTGGATGTAAGAGGACCAGTGCTTTGTATCAGTTTCAGAAGAAGAGTTGGACTAGATAGGGTCTGTATGTGTAGGAAACACCGTTCTTTTGTTCTCAGCACACTCACGTTTCCTGCTGTCTTAGAGAATCTAGAAAGCAAGAGCGTGTTTCTCGCTCTAGAGCAGAGTGTGATCCATGGATGAGAACTATGCTGTGTGTTTCCCTTCAGAAATGGAGTTAAATCCCTGGCTCTGTGTCTTCCTACATGCAAGACTTCGTTTCAGGTAAGGGCAGTCACTTTTCAGCTCAAACGGACTACATCGTTCACTGAGCTCACACGTTTCTCATCTTAACAGACAAGCACTGGATGTTAGAGGACCAGTGCTTTGTATCATTTTAAGAAGCAGAGTTTTACTAGATATGGTCCATATGTGTAGAAAACACCGTTCTTTTGTTCTCTGCAAACTCACGTTTCCTGCTGTATTAGAGACTCTAGAAAGCAAGATCGTGCTTCTTGTTCTAAAGCAGAGTGTGATCAATGGATGAGAACACTGCTGTGTGTTTCACTTCAGGAATGGAGTTAAATCCCAGGCTCTGAGTCTTCCTACATGCAAGACTTCGTTTCAGGTAAGGGCAGTCAGTTATCTGCTCAAATGAACTACATCATTCACAAAGCTCACACGTTTCTCATCTTAACTGACAAGCATTGGATGTTAGAGGACCAGTGCTTTGTATCAGTTTCAGAAGAAGAGTTGGACTAGATAGGGTCCGTATGTGTAGGAAACACCGTTCTTTGTTCTCAGCACACTCACGTTTCCTGCTGTCTTAGTGAATCTAGAAAGCAAGAGCGTGCTTCTCGCTCTAAAGCAGAGTGTGATCCATGGATGAGAACTATGCTGTGTGTTTCCCTTCAGAAAGGAGTTAAATCCCTGGCTCTGTGTCTTCCTACAAGCAAGACTTCGTTTCAGGTAAGGGCAGTCACTTTTCAGCTCAAACGAACTACATCGTTCACTGAGCTCACACGTTTCTCATCTTAACAGACAAGCATTGGATGTTAGAGGACCAGTGCTTTGTATCAGTTTCAGAAGCAGAGTTGGACTATATAATGTCCGTATGTGTAGGAAACACCTTTCTTTTGTTCTCAGCACAGTCACGTTTCCTGCGTGTTCGAAACTTTAGAAAGCAAGAGCGTGCTTCTCGCTCTAAAGCAGAGTGTCATCCATGGATGAAAACTATGCTGTGTGTTTCCCTTCAGAAAAGGAATAAAATCCCAGTCTCTATGTCTTCCTACAAGCAAGACTTCATTTCAGGTAAGGGCAGTCACTTTTCAGCTCAAACGAACTACATCGTTCACGAAGATCACACATTTCTCATCTTAACTGACCAGCATTGGATGTTAGAGGGTCAATGCTTTGTATCAGTTTCAGAAGGAGATTTGGACTACATATGGTCCATATGTGTAGGAAACACCGTTCTTTTGTTCTGGGCACACTCAGATTTCCTCATGTATTAGAGTCTCTAGAAAGCAGGAGCGTGCTTCTTGCTCTAAAGAAGAGTGTGATCCATGGATGAGAACTATGCTGTGTGTTTCCCTTCAGAAATGGAGTTAAATCCCAGGCTGTGTGTCTCCCTACAGGCAAGACTTCGTTTCAGGTAAGGGCAGTCACTTTTCTGCTCAAACGAACTACATCATTCACGAAGCTCACACGTTTCTCATCTTAACTGACAATCATTGGATGTTAGAGGACAAGTGCTTTGTATCAGTTTCAGAAGCAGAGTTGGACTAGATATGGTCCGTGTGTGTAGGAAACACCGTTCTTTTGTTCTCTGCAAACTCACGTTTCCTGCTGTCTTAGAGACTCTAGAAAGCAAGATCGTGCTTCTTGTTCTAAAGCAGAGTGTGATCAATGGATGAGAACACTGCTGTGTGTTTCACTTCAGGAATGGAGTTAAATCCCAGGCTCGGAGTCTGCCTACAAGCAAGACTTCGTTTCAGGTAAGGGCAGTCAGTTATCTGCTCAAATGAACTACATCATTCACAAAGCTCACACGTTTCTCATCTTAACTGACAAGCATTGGATGTTAGAGGACCAGTGCTTTGTATCAGTTTCAGAAGAAGAGTTGGACTAGATAGGGTCCGTATGTGTAGGAAACACCGTTCTTTGTTCTCAGCACACTCACGTTTCCTGCTGTCTTAGTGAATCTAGAAAGCAAGAGCGTGCTTCTCGCTCTAAAGCAGAGTGTGATCCATGGATGAGAACTATGCTGTGTGTTTCCCTTCAGAAATGGAGTTAAATCCCTGGCTCTGTGTCTTCCTACAAGCAAGACTTCGTTTCAGGTAAGGACAGTCAGTTATCTGCTCAAATGAACTACATCGTTCACTGAGCTCACACGTTTCTCATCTTAACAGACAAGCTTTGGATGTTAGAGGACCAGTGCTTTGTATCATTTTAAGAAGCAGAGTTTTACTAGATATGGTCCATATGTGTAGAAAACACCGTTCTTTTGTTCTCAGCACACTTAAGTTTCCTGCTGTCTTAGAGACTCTAGAAAGCAAGAGCGTGCTTCTTGTACTAAAGCACAGTGTGATCAATGGATAAGAACACTGCTGTGTGTTTCACTTCAGAAATGGAGTTAAATCCCAGGCTCTGAGTCTTCCTACAAGCAAGACTTCGTTTCAGGTAAGGGCAGTCAGTTTTCAGCTCAAACGAACTACATCGTTCACGAAGCTCACACGTTTCTCATCTTAACTGACAAGCATTGGATGTTAGAGGACCAGTGCTTTGTATCAGTTTCAGAAGCAAAGTTGGACTATATAATGTCCGTATGTGTAGGAAAAACCTTTCTTTTGTTCTCAGCACAGTCACGTTTCCTGCGTGTTCGAAACTTTAGAAAGCAAGAGCGTGGTTCTCGCTCTAAAGCAGAGTGTCATCCATGGATTAAAACTATGCTGTGTGTTTCCCTTCAGAAAAGGAGTAAAATCCCAGTCTCTATGTCTTCCTACAAGCAAGACTTCATTTCAGGTAAGGGCAGTCACTTTTCAGCTCAAACGAACTACATCGTTCACGAAGATCACACATTTCTCATCTTAACTGACCAGCATTGGATGTTAGAGGGTCAATGCTTTGTATCAGTTTCAGAAGGAGATTTGGACTACATATGGTCCATATGTGTAGGAAACACCGTTCTTTTGTTCTTGGCACACTCAGATTTCCTGATGTATTAGAGTCTCTAGAAAGCAGGAGCATGCTTCTTGCTCTAAAGCAGAGTGTGATCCATGGATGAGAACTATGCTGTGTGTTTCCCTTCAGAAATGGAGTTAAATCCCAGGCTGTGTGTCTCCCTACAGGCAAGACTTCGTTTCAGGTAAGGGCAGTCACTTTTCTGCTCAAAGAAACAACATCGTTCACGAAGCTCACACGTTTCTCATCTTAACTGACAATCATTGGATGTTAGAGGACAAGTGCTTTGTATCAGTTTCAGAAGCAGAGTTGGACTAGATATGGTCCGTGTGTGTAGGAAACACCGTTCTTTTGTTCTCTGCAAACTCACGTTTCCTGCTGTCTTAGAGACTCTAGAAAGCAAGATCGTGCTTCTTGTTCTAAAGCAGAGTGTGATCAATGGATGAGAACACTGCTGTGTGTTTCACTTCAGGAATGGAGTTAAATCCCAGGCTCTGAGTCTGCCTACAAGCAAGATTTCGTTTCAGGTAAGGGCAGTCAGTTATCTGCTCAAATGAACTACATCATTCACAAAGCTCACACGTTTCTCATCTTAACTGACAAGCATTGGATGTTAGAGGACCAGTGCTTTGTATCAGTTTCAGAAGAAGAGTTGGACTAGATAGGGTCCGTATGTGTAGGAAACACCGTTCTTTGTTCTCAGCACACTCACGTTTCCTGCTGTCTTAGTGAATCTAGAAAGCAAGAGCGTGCTTCTCGCTCTAAAGCAGAGTGTGATCCATGGATGAGAACTATGCTGTGTGTTTCCCTTCAGAAATGGAGTTAAATCCCTGGCTCTGTGTCTTCCTACAAGCAAGACTTCGTTTCAGGTAAGGACAGTCACTTTTCAGCTCAAACGAACTACATCGTTCACTGAGCTCACACGTTTCTCATCTTAACAGACAAGCACTGGATGTTAGAGGACCAGTGCTTTGGATCATTTTAAGAAGCAGAGTTTTACTAGATATGGTCCATATGTGTAGAAAACACCGTTCTTTTGTTCTCTGCAAACTCACGTTTCCTGCTGTATTAGAGACTCTAGAAAGCAAGATCGTGCTTCTTGTTCTAAAGCAGAGTGTGATCAATGGATGAGAACACTGCTGTGTGTTTCACTTCAGGAATGGAGTTAAATCCCAGGCTCTGAGTCTTCCTACATGCAAGACTTCGTTTCAGGTAAGGGCAGTCAGTTATCTGCTCAAATGAACTACATCATTCACAAAGCTCACACGTTTCTCATGTTAACATACAAGCATTGGATGTTAGAGGACCAGTGCTTTGTATCAGTTTCAGAAGAAGAGTTGGACTAGATAGGGTCCGTATGTGTAGGAAACACCGTTCTTTGTTCTCAGCACACTCACGTTTCCTGCTGTCTTAGTGAATCTAGAAAGCAAGAGCGTGCTTCTCGCTCTAAAGCAGAGTGTGATCCATGGATGAGAACTATGCTGTGTGTTTCCCTTCAGAAAGGAGTTAAATCCCTGGCTCTGTGTCTTCCTACAAGCAAGACTTCGTTTCAGGTAAGGGCAGTCACTTTTCAGCTCAAACGAACTACATCGTTCACTGAGCTCACACGTTTCTCATCTTAACAGACAAGCATTGGATGTTAGAGGACCAGTGCTTTGTATCAGTTTCAGAAGCAGAGTTGGACTATATAATGTCCGTATGTGTAGGAAACACCTTTCTTTTGTTCTCAGCACAGTCACGTTTCCTGCGTGTTCGAAACTTTAGAAAGCAAGAGCGTGCTTCTCGCTCTAAAGCAGAGTGTCATCCATGGATGAAAACTATGCTGTGTGTTTCCCTTCAGAAAAGGAATAAAATCCCAGTCTCTATGTCTTCCTACAAGCAAGACTTCATTTCAGGTAAGGGCAGTCACTTTTCAGCTCAAACGAACTACATCGTTCACGAAGATCACACATTTCTCATCTTAACTGACCAGCATTGGATGTTAGAGGGTCAATGCTTTGTATCAGTTTCAGAAGGAGATTTGGACTACATATGGTCCATATGTGTAGGAAACACCGTTCTTTTGTTCTGGGCACACTCAGATTTCCTCATGTATTAGAGTCTCTAGAAAGCAGGAGCGTGCTTCTTGCTCTAAAGCAGAGTGTGATCCATGGATGAGAACTATGCTGTGTGTTTCCCTTCAGAAATGGAGTTAAATCCCAGGCTGTGTGTCTCCCTACAGGCAAGACTTCGTTTCAGGTAAGGGCAGTCACTTTTCTGCTCAAACGAACTACATCATTCACGAAGCTCACACGTTTCTCATCTTAACTGACAATCATTGGATGTTAGAGGACAAGTGCTTTGTATCAGTTTCAGAAGCAGAGTTGGACTAGATATGGTCCGTGTGTGTAGGAAACACCGTTCTTTTGTTCTCTGCAAACTCACGTTTCCTGCTGTCTTAGAGACTCTAGAAAGCAAGATCGTGCTTCTTGTTCTAAAGCAGAGTGTGATCAATGGATGAGAACACTGCTGTGTGTTTCACTTCAGGAATGGAGTTAAATCCCAGGCTCGGAGTCTGCCTACAAGCAAGACTTCGTTTCAGGTAAGGGCAGTCAGTTATCTGCTCAAATGAACTACATCATTCACAAAGCTCACACGTTTCTCATCTTAACTGACAAGCATTGGATGTTAGAGGACCAGTGCTTTGTATCAGTTTCAGAAGAAGAGTTGGACTAGATAGGGTCCGTATGTGTAGGAAAAACCGTTCTTTGTTCTCAGCACACTCACGTTTCCTGCTGTCTTAGTGAATCTAGAAAGCAAGAGCGTGCTTCTCGCTCTAAAGCAGAGTGTGATCCATGGATGAGAACTATGCTGTGTGTTTCCCTTCAGAAATGGAGTTAAATCCCTGGCTCTGTGTCTTCCTACAAGCAAGACTTCGTTTCAGGTAAGGACAGTCAGTTATCTGCTCAAATGAACTACATCGTTCACTGAGCTCACACGTTTCTCATCTTAACAGACAAGCTTTGGATGTTAGAGGACCAGTGCTTTGTATCATTTTAAGAAGCAGAGTTTTACTAGATATGGTCCATATGTGTAGAAAACACCGTTCTTTTGTTCTCAGCACACTTAAGTTTCCTGCTGTCTTAGAGACTCTAGAAAGCAAGAGCGTGCTTCTTGTACTAAAGCACAGTGTGATCAATGGATAAGAACACTGCTGTGTGTTTCACTTCAGAAATGGAGTTAAATCCCAGGCTCTGAGTCTTCCTACAAGCAAGACTTCGTTTCAGGTAAGGGCAGTCAGTTTTCAGCTCAAACGAACTACATCGTTCACGAAGCTCACACGTTTCTCATCTTAACTGACAAGCATTGGATGTTAGAGGACCAGTGCTTTGTATCAGTTTCAGAAGCAAAGTTGGACTATATAATGTCCGTATGTGTAGGAAAAACCTTTCTTTTGTTCTCAGCACAGTCACGTTTCCTGCGTGTTCGAAACTTTAGAAAGCAAGAGCGTGGTTCTCGCTCTAAAGCAGAGTGTCATCCATGGATTAAAACTATGCTGTGTGTTTCCCTTCAGAAAAGGAGTAAAATCCCAGTCTCTATGTCTTCCTACAAGCAAGACTTCATTTCAGGTAAGGGCAGTCACTTTTCAGCTCAAACGAACTACATCGTTCACGAAGATCACACATTTCTCATCTTAACTGACCAGCATTGGATGTTAGAGGGTCAATGCTTTGTATCAGTTTCAGAAGGAGATTTGGACTACATATGGTCCATATGTGTAGGAAACACCGTTCTTTTGTTCTTGGCACACTCAGATTTCCTGATGTATTAGAGTCTCTAGAAAGCAGGAGCATGCTTCTTGCTCTAAAGCAGAGTGTGATCCATGGATGAGAACTATGCTGTGTGTTTCCCTTCAGAAATGGAGTTAAATCCCAGGCTGTGTGTCTCCCTACAGGCAAGACTTCGTTTCAGGTAAGGGCAGTCACTTTTCTGCTCAAAGAAACAACATCGTTCACGAAGCTCACACGTTTCTCATCTTAACTGACAATCATTGGATGTTAGAGGACAAGTGCTTTGTATCAGTTTCAGAAGCAGAGTTGGACTAGATATGGTCCGTGTGTGTAGGAAACACCGTTCTTTTGTTCTCTGCAAACTCACGTTTCCTGCTGTCTTAGAGACTCTAGAAAGCAAGATCGTGCTTCTTGTTCTAAAGCAGAGTGTGATCAATGGATGAGAACACTGCTGTGTGTTTCACTTCAGGAATGGAGTTAAATCCCAGGCTCCGAGTCTGCCTACAAGCAAGATTTCGTTTCAGGTAAGGGCAGTCAGTTATCTGCTCAAATGAACTACATCATTCACAAAGCTCACACGTTTCTCATCTTAACTGACAAGCATTGGATGTTAGAGGACCAGTGCTTTGTATCAGTTTCAGAAGAAGAGTTGGACTAGATAGGGTCCGTATGTGTAGGAAACACCGTTCTTTGTTCTCAGCACACTCACGTTTCCTGCTGTCTTAGTGAATCTAGAAAGCAAGAGCGTGCTTCTCGCTCTAAAGCAGAGTGTGATCCATGGATGAGAACTATGCTGTGTGTTTCCCTTCAGAAATGGAGTTAAATCCCTGGCTCTGTGTCTTCCTACAAGCAAGACTTCGTTTCAGGTAAGGACAGTCACTTTTCAGCTCAAACGAACTACATCGTTCACTGAGCTCACACGTTTCTCATCTTAACAGACAAGCTTTGGATGTTAGAGGACCAGTGCTTTGTATCATTTTAAGAAGCAGAGTTTTACTAGATATGGTCAATATGTGTAGAAAACACCGTTCTTTTGTTCTCAGCACACTTAAGTTTCCTGCTGTCTTAGAGACTCTAGAAAGCAAGAGCGTGCTTCTTGTACTAAAGCACAGTGTGATCAATGGATAAGAACACTGCTGTGTGTTTCACTTCAGAAATGGAGTTAAATCCCAGGCTCTGAGTCTTCCTACAAGCAAGACTTCGTTTCAGGTAAGGGCAGTCACTTTTCTGCTCAAACGAACTACATCGTTCACGAAGCTCACACGTTTCTCATCTTAACTGACAATCATTGGATGTTAGAGGACAAGTGCTTTGTATCAGTTTCAGAAGCAGAGTTGGACTAGATATGGTCCGTATTCGTAGGAAACACCGTTCTTTTGTTCTCAGCACAGTCACGTTTCCTGCGTGTTCGAAAATTTAGAAAGCAAGAGCGTGCTTCTCGCTCTAAAGCAGAGTGTCATCCATGGATGAAAACTATGCTGTGTGTTTCCCTTCAGAAAAGGAGTAAAATCCCAGTCTCTATGTCTTCCTACAAGCAAGACTTCATTTCAGGTAAGGGCAGTCACTTTTCAGCTCAAACGAACTACATCGTTCACGAAGATCACACATTTCTCATCTTAACTGACCAGCATTGGATGTTAGAGGGTCAGTGCTTTGTATCAGTTTCAGAAGGAGATTTGGACTACATATGGACCATATGTGTAGGAAACACCGTTCTTTTGTTCTTGGCACACTCAGATTTCCTGATGTATTAGAGTCTCTAGAAAGCAGGAGCGTGCTTCTTGCTCTAAAGCAGAGTGTGATCCATGGATGAGAACTATGCTGTGTGTTTCCCTTCAGAAATGGAGTTAAATCCCAGGCTGTGTGTCTCCCTACAGGCAAGACTTCGTTTCAGGTAAGGACAGTCACTTTTCTGCTCAAACGAACTACATCGTTCACGAAGCTCACACGTTTCTCATCTTAACTGACAATCATTGGATGTTAGAGGACAAGTGCTTTGTATCAGTTTCAGAAGCAGAGTTGGACTAGATATGGTCCGTGTGTGTAGGAAACACCGTTCTTTTGTTCTCAGCACAGTCACGTTTCCTGCGTGTTCGAAACTCTAGAAAGCAAGAGCTTGCTTCTCGCTCTAAAGCACAGTGTGATCCATGAACGAGAACTATGCTGTGTGTTTCCCTTCAGAAAAGGAGTTAAATCCCAGGCTCTGTGTCTTCCTACAAGCAAGAATTCTTTTCAGGTAAGGGCAGTCACTTTTCAGCTCAAACGAACTACATCGTTCACGGAGCTCACACGTTTCTCATCTTAACATACAAGAATTGGATGTTAGAGGACCAGTGCTTTGTATCAGTTTCAGAAGCAGAGTTGGACTAGATAGGGTCCGTATGTGTAGGAAACACCGTTCTTTGTTCTCAGCACACTCACGTTTCCTGCTGTCTTAGTGAATCTAGAAAGCAAGAGCGTGCTACTCGCTCTAAAGCAGAGTGTGATACATGGATGAGAACTATGCTGTGTGTTTCCCTTCAGAAATGGAGTTAAATCCCAGGCTGTGGGTCTTCCTACAGGCAAGACTTCGTTTCAGGTAAGGGCAGTCACTTTTCTGCTCAAACGAACTACATCGTTCACGGAGCTCACACGTTTCTCATGTTAACAGACAAGCATTGGATGTTAGAGGACCAGTGCTTTGTATCAGTTTCAGAAGCAGAGTTGGACTAGATATGGTCCGTATGTGTAGGAAACACCGTTCTTTTGTTCTCTGCAAACTCACGTTTCCTGCTGTCTTAGAGACTCTAGAAAACAAGATCGTGCTTCTTGTTCTAAAGCAGAATGTGATCAATGGATGAGAACACTGCTGTGTGTTTCACTTCAGGAATGGAGTTAAATCCCATGCTCTGAGTCTTCCTACAAGCAAGACTTCGTTTCAGGTAAAGGCAGTCAGATTTCTGCTCAAATGAACTACATCGTTCACGAAGCTCACACGTTTCTCATCTTAACTGACAAGCATTGGATGGTACAGGACCAGTGCTCTGTATCAGTTTCAGAAGAAGAGTTGGACTAGATAGGGTCCCTATGTGTAGGAAAGACAGTTCTTTTGTTCTCAGCACACTTACGTTTCCTGCTGTCTTAGAGACTCTAGAAAGCAAGAGCGTGCTTCTTGTTCTAAAGCAGAGTGTGATCCATGGATGAGAACTATGCTGTGTGTTTACCTTCAGAAATGGAGTTAAATCCCAGGCTCTTTGTCTTCCTACAGTCAAGACTTCATTTCAGGTAAGGGCAGTCACTTTTCAGTTCAAAGGAACTACAACATTCACAAAGCTCACAAGTTTCTCATCTTAACTAACAAGCATTGGATATTAGAGGACCAGTGCTTTGTATGAGTTTCAGAAGCAGAGTTGGACTAGATATGGTCCGTATTTGTAGGAAACACCGTTCTTTGTTCTGGGCACACTCAGATATCCTGCTGTATTAGAGACTCTAGAAAGCAAGAGCATGCTTCTTGCTCTAAAGCAGAGTGTGATCCATGGATGAGAACTATGCTGTGTGTTTCCCTTCAGAAATGGAGTTAAATCCCAGGCTCTGTGTCTTACTACAAGCAAGACTTCGTTTCAGGAAAGGGCAGTCACTTTTCAGTTCAAAGGATCTACATCGTTCACAAAGCTCACACGTTTCTCATCTTAACAGACAAGCATTGGATGTTAGAGGACCAGTGCTTTGTATCAGTTTCAGAAGAAGGGTTGGACTAGATAGGGTCCTTATGTGTAGGAAACACACTTCTTTTGTTCTCAGCCCACTCACGTTTCCTGCTGTCTTAGAGAATCTAGAAAGCAAGAGCGTGCTTCTCGCTCTAAAGCAGAGTGTGATCCATGGATGAGAACTATGCTGTGTGTTTCCTTCAGAAATGGAGTTAAATCCCAAGCTCTGTGTCTTCCTACAAGCAAGTCTTCGTTTCAGGTAAGGGCAGTCACTTTTCAGCTCAAACGGACTACATCGTTCACTGAGCTCACACGATTCTCATCTTAAGAGACAAGCATTGGATGTTAGAGGACCAGTGCTTTGTATCAGTTTAAGAAGCAGTGTTGGACTAGATATGGTCCGTATGTGTAGGAAACACCGTTCTTTTGTTCTCAGCACACTCACGTTTCCTGTGTCTTAGAGACTTTAGAATGCAAGAGCGTGCTTCTTGCTCTAAAGCAGAGTGTGATCCATGGATGAGAACTATGCTGTGTGTTTTCCTTCAGAAAAGGAGTTAAATCCCAGGCTCTGTGTCTACCTACAAGCAAGACTTCGTTTCAGGTAAGGGCAGTCACTTTTCAGCTCAAACGAACTACATCGTTCATGGAGCTCACACGTTTCTCATGTTAACATACAAGCATTGGATGTTAGAGGACCAGTGCTTTGTATCAGTTTCAGAAGCAGAGTTGGACTTAATATGGTCCATATGTGTAGTAAACACCGTTCTTTTGATCTCTGCAAACTCACGTTTCCTGCTGTCTTAGAGACTCTAGAAAGCAAGATCGTGCTTCTTGTTCTAAAGCAGAGTGTGATCCATGGATGAGAACTATGCTGTGTGTTTCCCTTCAGAAATGGAGTTAAATCCCAGGCTCTGTGTATTCCTACAGGCAAGACTTCGTTTCAGGTAAGGGCAGTCACTTTTCAGTTCAAAGGAACTACATCATTCACAAAGCTCACACGTTTCTCATCTTAACTGACAAGCATTGGATTTTAGAGGACCAGTGCTTTGTATCAGTTTCAGAAGCAGAGTTGGACTAGATATGGTCCGTATGTGTAGGAAACACCGTTCTTTTTTTCTCAGCACACTCACGTTTCCTGCTGTCTTAGAGACTTTAGAAAGCAAGAGCGTGCTTCTCACTCTAAAGCAGAGTGTCATCCATGGATGAAAACTATGCTGTGTGTTTCCCTTCAGAAAAGGAGTTAAATCCCAGGTTCTATGTCTTCCTACAAGCAAGACTTCGTTTCAGGTAAGGGCAGTCACTTTTCAGCTCAAACGAACTACATCTTTCACGGAGCTCACACGTTTCTCATCTTAACAGACAAGCATTGGATGTTAGAGGACCAGTGCTTTGTATCAGTTTCAGAAGCAGAGTTGGACTAGATAGGGTCCGTATGTGTAGGAAACACCGTTCTTTGTTCTCAGCACACTCACGTTTCCTGCTGTCTTAGTGAATCTAGAAAGCAAGAGCGTGCTACTCGCTCTAAAGCAGAGTGTGATACATGGATGAGAACTATGCTGTGTGTTTCCCTTCAGAAATGGAGTTAAATCCCAGGCTGTGGGTCTTCCTACAGGCAAGACTTCGTTTCAGGTAAGGGCAGTCACTTTTCTGCTCAAACGAACTACATCGTTCACGGAGCTCACACGTTTCTCATGTTAACAGACAAGCATTGGATGTTAGAGGACCAGTGCTTTGTATCAGTTTCAGAAGCAGAGTTGGACTAGATATGGTCCGTATGTGTAGGAAACACCGTTCTTTTGTTCTCTGCAAACTCACGTTTCCTGCTGTCTTAGAGACTCTAGAAAACAAGATCGTGCTTCTTGTTCTAAAGCAGAATGTGATCAATGGATGAGAACACTGCTGTGTGTTTCACTTCAGGAATGGAGTTAAATCCCATGCTCTGAGTCTTCCTACAAGCAAGACTTCGTTTCAGGTAAAGGCAGTCAGATTTCTGCTCAAATGAACTACATCGTTCACGAAGCTCACACGTTTCTCATCTTAACTGACAAGCATTGGATGGTACAGGACCAGTGCTCTGTATCAGTTTCAGAAGAAGAGTTGGACTAGATAGGGTCCCTATGTGTAGGAAAGACAGTTCTTTTGTTCTCAGCACACTTACGTTTCCTGCTGTCTTAGAGACTCTAGAAAGCAAGAGCGTGCTTCTTGTTCTAAAGCAGAGTGTGATCCATGGATGAGAACTATGCTCTGTGTTTACCTTCAGAAATGGAGTTAAATCCCAGGCTCTTTGTCTTCCTACAGTCAAGACTTCATTTCAGGTAAGGGCAGTCACTTTTCAGTTCAAAGGAACTACAACATTCACAAAGCTCACAAGTTTCTCATCTTAACTAACAAGCATTGGATATTAGAGGACCAGTGCTTTGTATGAGTTTCAGAAGCAGAGTTGGACTAGATATGGTCCGTATTTGTAGGAAACACCGTTCTTTGTTCTGGGCACACTCAGATATCCTGCTGTATTAGAGACTCTAGAAAGCAAGAGCATGCTTCTTGCTCTAAAGCAGAGTGTGATCCATGGATGAGAACTATGCTGTGTGTTTCCCTTCAGAAATGGAGTTAAATCCCAGGCTCTGTGTCTTACTACAAGCAAGACTTCGTTTCAGGAAAGGGCAGTCACTTTTCAGTTCAAAGGATCTACATCGTTCACAAAGCTCACACGTTTCTCATCTTAACAGACAAGCATTGGATGTTAGAGGACCAGTGCTTTGTATCAGTTTCAGAAGAAGGGTTGGACTAGATAGGGTCCTTATGTGTAGGAAACACACTTCTTTTGTTCTCAGCCCACTCACGTTTCCTGCTGTCTTAGAGAATCTAGAAAGCAAGAGCGTGCTTCTCGCTCTAAAGCAGAGTGTGATCCATGGATGAGAACTATGCTGTGTGTTTCCTTCAGAAATGGAGTTAAATCCCAAGCTCTGTGTCTTCCTACAAGCAAGTCTTCGTTTCAGGTAAGGGCAGTCACTTTTCAGCTCAAACGGACTACATCATTCACTGAGCTCACACGATTCTCATCTTAAGAGACAAGCATTGGATGTTAGAGGACCAGTGCTTTGTATCAGTTTAAGAAGCAGTGTTGGACTAGATATGGTCCGTATGTGTAGGAAACACCGTTCTTTTTTTCTCAGCACACTCACGTTTCCTGCTGTCTTAGAGACTTTAGAAAGCAAGAGCGTGCTTCTCACTCTAAAGCAGAGTGTCATCCATGGATGAAAACTATGCTGTGTGTTTCCCTTCAGAAAAGGAGTTAAATCCCAGGTTCTATGTCTTCCTACAAGCAAGACTTCGTTTCAGGTAAGGGCAGTCACTTTTCAGCTCAAACGAACTACATCTTTCACGGAGCTCACACGTTTCTCATCTTAACAGACAAGCATTGGATGTTAGAGGACCAGTGCTTTGTATCAGTTTCAGAAGCAGAGTTGGACTAGATATGGTCCCTATGTGTAGGAAACACCGTTCTTTTGTTCTCAGCACACTCACGTTTCCTGCTGTGTTAGAGACTCTAGAAAGCAAGAGCGTGCTTCTTGTTCTAAAGCAGATTGTGATCAATGGATGATTACACTGAAGTGTGTTTTACTTCAGAAATGGAGTTAAATCCCAGGCTCTGAGTCTTCCTACAAGCAAGACTTCGTTTCAGGTAAGGGCAGTCAGTTTTCTGCTCAAATGATCTACATCGTTCACAAAGCTCACACGTTTCTCTTCTTAACTGACAAGCATTGGATGTTAGAGGACCAGTGCTTTGTATCAGTTTCAGAAGAAGAGTTGGACTAGATAGGGTCTGTATGTGTAGCAAACACCGTTCTTTGTTCTCAGCACACTCACGTTTCCTGCTGTCTTAGAGAATCTAGAAAGCAAGAGCGTGCTTCTTGCTCTAAAGCAGAGTGTGATCCATGGATGAGAACTATGCTGTGTGTTTCCTTTAGAAATGGAGTTAAATCCCAGGATCTGTGTCTTAATACAAGCAAGACTTCGTTTCAGGTAAGTGCAGTCACTTTTCTGCTCAAACGAACTACATCGTTCATGAAGCACACACGTTTTCCACCTTAACTGACAAGCATTGGATGTTAGATTATCAGTGCTTCGTATCAGTTTCAGAAGCAGATTTGGACTACATATGGTCCGTATGTGTAGGAAACACCGTTCTTTTGTTCTGGGCACACTCAGATTTCATGCTGTATTAGAGACTCAAGAAAGCAAGAGTGTGCTTCTCGCTCTAAAGCAGAGTGTGATCCATGGATGAGAACTATGCTGTGTGTTTCCCTTCCGAAATGGACTTAAATCCCAGGCTCGATGTCTTACTAAAAGCAAGACTTCGTTTCAGGAAAGGGCAGTCACTTTTCAGTTCAAAGGAACTACATCGTTCACAAAGCTCACATGTTTCTCATCTTAACTGACAAGCATTGGATGTTAGAGGACCAGTGCTTTGTATAAGGTTCAGAAGAAGAATTGGACTAGATAGGGTCCATATGTGTAGGAAACACCGTTCTTTTGTTCTCAGCAAACTCACGTTTCCTGCTGTCTTAGAGAATCTAGAAAGCAAGAGCGGGCTTCTCGCTCTAAAGCAGAATGTGATCCTTGGATGAGAACTATGCTGTGTGTTTCCTTCAGAAATGGAGTTAAATCCCAGGCTCTGTGTCTTCCTACAAGCAAGTCTTCGTTTCAGGTAAGGGCAGTCACTTTTCAGCTCAAACAAACTACATTGTTCACAAAGCTCACACGTTTCTCATCTTACCTAACAAGCATTAGATGTTAGAGGGTCAGTTCTTTGTATCAGTTTCAGAAGCAGATTTCGACTACATATGGTCCATATTTGTAGGAAACACCGTTCTTTTGTTCTAGGCACACTCAGATTTCCTGCTGTATTA
Source organism: Onychomys leucogaster (assembly GCA_949786385.1). Taxonomy (NCBI): domain Eukaryota; kingdom Metazoa; phylum Chordata; class Mammalia; order Rodentia; family Cricetidae; genus Onychomys; species Onychomys leucogaster. Next base: position 372,773 of record CATKUP010000038.1, on the reverse strand, counting down.
GAGACTCTAGAAAGCAAGATCGTGCTTCTTGTTCTAAAGCAGAGTGTGACAAAGGATGAGAACACTGCTGTGTGTTTCACTTCAGGAATGGAGTTAAATCCCAGGCTCTGAGTCTTCCTACAAGCAAGACTTCGTTTCAGGTAAGGGCAGGCAGTTTTCTGCTCAAATGAACTACATCGTTCACAAAGCTCACATGTTTCTCATCTTAACTGACAAGCATTGGATGTTAGAGGACCAGTGCTTAGTATAAGTTTCAGAAGAAGAATTGGACTAGATAGGGTCCATATGTGTAGGAAACAACGTTCTTTTGTTCTCAGCACACTCACGTTTCCTGCTGTCTTAGAGAATCTAGAAAGCAAGAGCGGGCTTCTCGCTCTAAACCAGAATGTGATCCATGGATGAGAACTATGCTGTGTGTTTCTTTCAGAAATGGAGTTAAATCCCAGGCTCTGTGTCTTCCTATAAGCAAGTCTTCGTTTCAGGTAAGGGCAGTTACTTTTCAGCTCAAATGAACTACATCGTTCACTGAGCTCACACTTTTCTCATCTTAACAGACAAGCATTGGATGTTAGAGGACCAGTGCTTTGTATCAGTTAAAGAAGCAGAGTTGGACTAGATAAGGTCCATATGTGTAGAAAACACCGTTCTTTTGTTCTCAGCACACTTACGTTTCCTGCTGTCTTAGAGACTCTAGAAAGCAAGAGCGTGCTTCTTCTTCTAAAGCAGAGTGTGATCAATGGATGAGAACACTGCTGAGTGTCTCACTTCAGAAATGGAGTTAAATCCCAGGCTCTGAGTCTTCCTACAGGCAAGTCTTTGTTTCAGGTTAGGGCAGTCACTTTTCTGTTAAACGAACTACATCGTTCACTAAGCTCACACGTTTCTCATGTTAACAGACAAGCATTGGATGTTAGAGGACCAGTGCTTTGTATCAGTTTCAGAAGCAGAGTTGGACTTAATATGGTCCATATGTGTAGTAAACACCGTTCTTTTGATCTCTGCAAACTCACGTTTCCTGCTGTCTTAGAGACTCTAGAAAGCAAGATCGTGCTTCTTGTTCTAAAGCAGAGTGTGATCCATGGATGAGAACTATGCTGTGTGTTTCCCTTCAGAAATGGAGTTAAATCCCAGGCTCTGTGTCTTCCTACAGGCAAGACTTCGTTTCAGGTAAGGGCAGTCACTTTTCAGTTCAAAGGAACTACATCATTCACAAAGCTCCCACGTTTCTCATCTTAACTGACAAGCATTGGATATTAGAGGACCAGTGCTTTGTATCAGTTTCAGAAGCAGAGTTGGACAAGATATGGTCCGTATGTGTAGGAAACACCGTTCTTTTTTTCTCAGCACACTCACGTTTCCTGCTGTCTTAGAGACTTTAGAAAGCAAGAGCGTGCTTCTCACTCTAAAGCAGAGTGTCATCCATGGATGAAAACTATGCTGTGTGTTTCCCTTCAGAAAAGGAGTTAAATCCCAGGTTCTATGTCTTCCTACAAGCAAGACTTCGTTTCAGGTAAGGGCAGTCACTTTTCAGCTCAAACGAACTACATCTTTCACGGAGCTCACACGTTTCTCATCTTAACAGACAAGCATTGGATGTTAGAAGACCAGTGCTTTGTATCAGTTTCAGAAGCAGTGTTGGACTAGATATGGTCTGTATGTGTAGGAAACACCGTTCTTTTGTTATCAGCACACTCACGTTTCCTGCTGTGTTAGAGACTCTAGAAAGCAAGAGCGTGCTTCTTGTTCTAAAGCAGATTGTGATCAATGGATGATTACACTGAAGTGTGTTTTACTTCAGAAATGGAGTTAAATCCCAGGCTCTGAGTCTTCCTAGAAGCAAGACTTCGTTTCAGGTAAGTGCAGTCACTTTTCTGCTCAAACGAACTACATCGTTCATGAAGCTCACACGTTTTCCACCTTAACTGACAAGCATTGGATGTTAGATTATCAGTGCTTTGTATCAGTTTCAGAAGCAGATTTGGACTACATATGGTCCGTATGTGTAGGAAACACCGTTCTTTTGTTCTGGGCACACTCAGATTTCCTGCTGTATTAGAGACTCTAGAAAGCAAGAGCGTGCTTCTTGTTCTAAAGCAGAGTGTGATGAATGGATGATTACACTGAAGTGTGTTTTACTTCAGAAATAGAGTTAAATCCCAGGCTCTGAGTCTTCCTACAAGCAAGACTTCGTTTCAGGTAAGGGCAGTCAGTTTTCTGCTCAAATGAACTACATCGTTCACAAAGCTCACACGTTTCTCTTCTTAACTGACAAGCATTGGATGTTAGAGGACCAGTGCTTTGTATCAGTTTCAGAAGAAGAGTTGGACTAGATAGGGTCTGTACGTGTAGCAAACACTGTTCTTTGTTCTCAGCACACTCACGTTTCCTGCTGTCTTAGAGAATCTAGAAAGCAAGAGCGTGCTTCTTGCTCTAAAGCAGAGTGTGATCCATGGATGAGAACTATGCTGTGGGTTTCCTTCAGAAATGGAGTTAAATCCCAGGATCTGTGTCTTACTACAAGCAAGACTTCGTTTCAGGTAAGTGCAGTCACTTTTCTGCTCAAACGAACTACATCGTTCATGAAGCTCACCCGTTTTCCACCTTAACTGACAAGCATTGGATGTTAGATTATCAGTGCTTTGTATCAGTTTCAGAAGCAGATATGGAGTACATATGGTCCGTATGTGTAGGAAACACCGTTCTTTTGTTCTGGGCACACTCAGATTTCATGCTGTATTAGAGACTCAAGAAAGCAACAGTGTGCTTCTCGCTCTAAAGCAGAGTGTGATCCATGGATGAGAACTATGCTGTGTGTTTCCCTTCCGAAATGGACTTAAATCCCAGGCTCAGTGTCTTACTACAAGCAAGACTTCGTTTCAGGAAAGGGCAGTCACTTTTCAGTTCAAAGGAACTACATCGTTCACAAAGCTCACACGTTTCTCATCTTAACTGACAAGCATTGGATGTTACAGGACCAGTGCTTTGTATCAGTTTCAGAAGAAGAGTTGGACTAGATATGGTCCATATGTGTAGGAAACACCGTTCTTTTGTTCTCAGCACACTCATGTTTCCTGCTGTCTTAGAGATTTTAGAAAGCAAGAGCGTGCTTCTCGCTCTAAAGCAGAGTGTCATCCATGGATGAAAACTATGCTGTGTGTTTCCCTTCAGAAAAGGAGGAAAATCCCAGGCTCTATGTCTTCCTACAAGCAAGACTTCATTTCATGTAAGGGCAGTCACTTTTCTGCTAAAACGAACTACATTGTTCACAAAGCTCACACGTTTCTCATCTTTACTGACAAGCATTGGATGTTAGAGGACCAGTGCTTTGTATCAGTTTCCGAAGCAGAGTTGGACTATATAAAGTCCGTATGTGTAGGAAACACCGTTCTTTTGTTATCAGCACACTCACGTTTCCTGCTGTCTTAGAGAATCTAGAAAGCAAGAGCGTGCTTCTCGCTCTAAAGCAGAGTGTGATCCATGGATGAGAACTATACTGTGTGTTTCCTTCAGAAATGGAGTTAAATCCCAGGCTCTGTGTCTTCCTACAAGCAAGTCTTCGTTTCAGGTAAGGGCAGTCACTTTTCTGTTAAACGAACTACATCGTTCACTAAGCTCACAAGTTTCTCATCTTAACAGACATGCATTGGATGTTAGAGGACCAGTGCTTTGTACCAGTTACAGAAGCAGAGTTGGATAGATATGTTCCGTATGTGTAGGAAACACCGTTCTTTTGTTCTCAGCACACTGACGTTTCCTGCTGTCTTAGAGACTCTAGAAAGCAAGAGCGTGCTTCTTGTTCTAAAGCAGAGTGTGATCAATGGATGATTACACTGAAGTGTGTTTTACTTCAGAAATGGAGTTAAATCCCAGTCTCTGTGTCTTCCTACAGGCAAGACTTCGTTTCAGGTAAGGGCAGTCACTTTTCTGTTAAACGAACTACATTGTTCACTAAGCTCACAGGTTTCTCATCTTAACTGACAAGCATTGGATGTTAGAGGACCAGTGCATTGTATCAGTTTCAGCAGCAGAGTTGGACTACATATGGTCCGTATGTGTAGTAAACACCGTTCTTTTGTTCTCGGCACACTCAGATTTCCTGCTGTATTAGAGACTCTAGAAAGCAAGAGCGTGCTTCTTGCTCTAAAGCAGAGTGTGATCCATGGATGAGAACTATGCTGTGTGTTTCCCTTCAGAAATGGAGTTAAATCCCAGGCTCTGTGTCTTCCTACAGGCAAGACTTCGTTTCAGGTAAGGGCAGTCACTTTTCAGCTCAAACGAACTACATCGTTCACGGAGCTCACACGTTTCTCATCTTAACAGACAAGCATTGGATGTTAGAGGACCAGTGCTTTGTATCAGTTTTAGAAGCAGAGTTGGACTAGATATGGTCCCTATGTGTAGGAAACACCGTTCTTTTGTTCTCAGCACACTCACGTTTCCTGCTGTGTTAGAGACTCTAGAAAGCAGGAGCGTGCTTCTTGTTTAAAGCAGATTGTGATCAATGGATGATTACACTGAAGTGTGTTTTACTTCAGAAATGGAGTTAAATCCCAGGCTCTGAGTCTTCCTACAAGCAAGACTTCGTTTCAGGTAAGGGCAGTCAGTTTTCTGCTCAAATGAACTACATCGTTCACAAAGCTCACACGTTTCTTTTCTTAACTGACAAGCATTGGATGTTAGAGGACCAGTGCTTTGTATCAGTTTCAGAAGAAGAGTTGGACTAGATAGGGTCTGTATGTGTAGCAAACACCGTTCTTTTGTTCTCAGCACATTCACGTTTCCTGCTGTATTAGAGACTCTAGAAAGCAAGAGCGTGCTTCTTGCTCTAAAGCAGAGTGTTATCCATGGATGAGAACTATGCTGTGTGTTTCCCTTCAGAAATGGACTTAAATCCCAGGCTCTGTGTCTTCCTACAGGCAAGACTTCATTTCAGGTAAGGGCAGTCACTTTTCTGTTAAACGAACTACATCGTTCACTAAGCTCACAAGTTTCTCATCTTAACAGACATGCATTGAATGTTAAAGGACCAGTGCTTTGTACCAGTTTCAGAAGCAGAGTTGGATAGATATGATCCGTATGTGTAGGAAACGCCGTTCTTTTGTTCTCAGCACACTCACGTTTCCTGCTGTCTTAGAGACTCTAGAAAGCAAGAGCGTGCTTCTCGCTCTAAAGCAGAGTGTCATCCATGGATGAAAACTATGCTGTGTGTTTCCCTTCAGAAAAGGAGTTAAATCCCAGGCTCTATGTCTTCCTACAAGCAAGACTTCGTATCAGGAAAGGGCAGTCACTTTTCATCTCAAAGGAACTACATCTTTCACGGAGCTCACACGTTTCTCCTCTTAACAGACAAGCATTGGATGTTAGAGGACCAGTGCTTTGTATCAGTTTCAGAAGCAGAGTTGGACTAGATATGGCCTGTATGTGTAGGAAACACCGTTCTTTTGTTCTCAGCACACTCACGTTTCCTGCTGTCTTAGAGACTCTAGAAAGCAAGAGCGTGCTTCTTGTTCTAAAGCAGAGTGTGATCAATGGATGATTACACTGAAGTTCGTTTTACTTCAGAAATGGAGTTAAATCCCAGGCTCTGAGTCTTCCTACAAGCAAGAATTCGTTCCAGGTAAGGGCAGTCACTTTTCTGCTCAAACGAACTACATCGTTCACAAAGCTCACATGTTTCTCATCTTAACTGACAAGCATTGGATGTTAGAGGGTCAGTGCTTTGTATCAGTTTCAGAAGCAGATTTGGACTACATATGGTCCATATGTGTAGGAAACACCGTTCTTTTGTTCTCAGCACACTCAGATTTCCTGCTGTATTAGAGACTCTTGAAAGCAAGAGCGTGCTTCTTGCTCTAAAGCAGAGTGTGATCCATGGATGAGAACTATGCTGTGTGTTTCCCTTCCGAAATGGAGTTAAATCCCAGGCTGTGTGTCTTCCTACAGGCAAGACTTCGTTTCAGGTAAGGGCAGTCACTTTTCTGCTCAAACGAACTACATCGTTCACGAAGCTAAAGCGTTTCTCATCTTAACGGACAAGCATTGGATGTTAGAGGGTCAGTGCTTTGTATCAGTTTCAGAAGCAGATTTGGACTACATATGGTCCATAAATGTAGGAAACATCGTTCTTTTGTTCTGGGCACACTCGGAGTTCTACTGTATTAGAGACTCTAGAAAGCAAGTGTGTGCGTCTCGCTCTAAAGCAGAGTGTGATCCATGGATGAGAACTATGCTGTGTGTTTCCCTTTAGAAATGGAGTTAAATCACAGGCTGTGTGTCTTCCTACAGGCAAGACTTCGTTTCAGGTAAGGGCAGTAACTTTTCTGCTCAAATGAACTACATCATTCACGAAGCTCAAGCGTTTCTCATCTTAACGGACAAGCATTGGATGTTAGAGGGTCAGTGCTTTGTATCAGTTTCAGAAGCAGAGTTGGACTATATAATGTCCGTATGTGTAGGAAACACCGTTCTTTTGTTATCAGCACACTCACGTTTCCTGCTGTCTTAGAGAATCTAGAAAGCAAGAGCGTGCTTCTCGCTCTAAAGCAGAGTGTGATCCATGGATGAGAACTATACTGTGTGTTTCCTTCAGAAATGGAGTTAAATCCCAGGCTCTGTGTCTTCCTACAAGCAAGTCTTCGTTTCAGGTAAGGGCAGTCACTTTTCTGTTAAACGAACTACATCGTTCACTAAGCTCACAAGTTTCTCATCTTAACAGACATGCATTGGATGTTAGAGGACCAGTGCTTTGTACCAGTTACAGAAGCAGAGTTGGATAGATATGGTCCGTATGTGTAGGAAACGCCGTTCTTTTGTTCTCAGCACACTGACGTTTCCTGCTGTCTTAGAGACTCTAGAAAGCAAGAGCGTGCTTCTTGCTCTAAAGCAGAGTGTGATCCATGGAAGAGAACTATGCTGTGTGTTTCCCTTCAGAAATGGAGTTAAATCCCAGGCTCTGTGTCTTCCTACAGGCAAGACTTCGTTTCAGGTAAGGGCAGTCACTTTTCAGCTAAAACGAACTACATCGTTCACGGAGCTCACACGTTTCTCATCTTAACAGACAAGCATTGGATGTTAGAGGTCCAGTGCTTTGTATCAGTTTCAGAAGCAGAGTTGGACTAGATATGGTCCCTATGTGTAGGAAACACCGTTCTTTTGTTCTCAGCACACTCACGTTTCCTGCTGTGTTAGAGACTCTAGAAAGCAGGAGCGTGCTTCTTGTTCTAAAGCAGATTGTGATCAATGGATGATTACACTGAAGTGTGTTTTACTTCAGAAATGGAGTTAAATCCCAGGCTCTGAGTCTTCCTACAAGCAAGACTTCGTTTCAGGTAAGGGCAGTCAGTTTTCTGCTCAAATGAACTACATCGTTCACAAAGCTCACACGTTTCTCTTCTTAACTGACAAGCATTGGATGTTAGAGGACCAGTGCTTTGTATCAGTTTCAGAAGAAGAGTTGGACTAGATAGGGTCTGTATGTGTAGCAAACACCGTTCTTTTGTTCTCAGCACATTCACGTTTCCTGCTGTATTAGAGACTCTAGAAAGCAAGAGCGTGCTTCTTGCTCTAAAGCAGAGTGTTATCCATGGATGAGAACTATGCTGTGTGTTTCCCTTCAGAAATGGACTTAAATCCCAGGCTCTGTGTCTTCCTACAGGCAAGACTTCATTTCAGGTAAGTGCAGTCACTTTTCTGTTAAACGAACTACATCGTTCACTAAGCTCACAAGTTTCTCATCTTAACAGACATGCATTGGATGTTAAAGGACCAGTGCTTTGTACCAGTTTCAGAAGCAGAGTTGGATAGATATGGTCCATATGTGTAGGAAACGCCGTTCTTTTGTTCTCAGCACACTCACGTTTCCTGCTGTCTTAGAGACTCTAGAAAGCAAGAGCGTGCTTCTCGCTCTAAAGCAGAGTGTCATCCATGGATGAAAACTATGCTGTGTGTTCCCCTTCAGAAAAGGAGTTAAATCCCAGGCTCTATGTCTTCCTACAAGCAAGACTTCGTTTCAGGTAAGGGCAGTCACTTTTCTGCTCAAACGAACTACATCGTTCACGAAGTTAAAGCGTTTCTCATCTTAACGGACAAGCATTGGATGTTAGAGGGTCAGTGCTTTGTATCAGTTTCAGAAGCAGATTTGGACTACATATGGTCCATAAATGTAGGAAACATCGTTCTTTTGTTCTGGGCACACTCGGAGTTCTACTGTATTAGAGACTCTAGAAAGCAAGTGTGTGCGTCTCGCTCTAAAGCAGAGTGTGATCCATGGATGAGAACTATGCTGTGTGTTTCCCTTTAGAAATGGAGTTAAATCCCAGGCTGTGTGTCTTCCTACAGGCAAGACTTCGTTTCAGGTAAGGGCAGTCACTTTTCTGCTCAAATGAACTACATCATTCACGAAGCTCAAGCGTTTCTCATCTTAACGGACAAGCATTGGATGTTAGAGGGTCAGTGCTTTGTATCAGTTTCAGAAGCAGATTTGGACTATATATAGTCCATAAATGTAGGAAACATCGTTCTTTTGTTCTGGGCACACTCGGATTTCCTGCTGTATTAGAGACTCTAGAAAGCAAGAGTGTGCTTCTCGCTCAAAAGCAGAGTGTGATCCATGGATGAGAACTATGCTGTGTGTTTCCCTTCAGAAATGGACTTAAATCCCAGGCTCTGTGTATTACTACAAGCAAGACTTCGTTTCAGGTAAGGGCAGTCCCTTTTCAGTTCAAAGGATCTACATCATTCACAAAGCTCACACGTTTCTCATCTTAACAGACAAGCATTGGATGTTAGAGGACCAGTGCTTTGTATCAGTTTCAGAAGCAGAGTTGGGCTAGATATGGTCCATATGTGTAGAAAACACCGTTCTTTTGTTCTCAGCACACTTACGTTTCCTGCTGTCTTAGAGACTCTAGAATGCAAGAGCGTGCTTCTTGTTATAAAGCAGAGTGTGATCAATGGATGAGAACACTGCTGTGTGTTTCACTTCAGAAATGGAGTGAAATCCCAGGCTCTGAGTCTTCCTATAAGTAAGACTTCGTTTCAGGTAAGGGCAGTCACTTTTCTGTTAAACGAACTACATCGTTCACTAAGCTCACAAGTTTCTCATCTTAACAGACAAGCATTGGATGTTAGAGGACCAGTGCTTTGTATCAGTTTCAGAAGCAGAGTTGGCTATATAATGTCCGTATGTGTAGGAAACACCGTTCTTTTGTTCTCAGCACACTCACGTTTCCTGCTGTCTTGGAGACTCTAGAAAGCAAGAGCGTGCTTCTTGTTCTAAAGCAGAGTGTGATCCATGGATGAGAACTATGCTGTGTGTTTCCCTTCAGAAATGGAGTTAAATCCCAGGCTCTGTGTCTTCCTACAGGCAAGACTTCGTTTCAGGTAAGGGCAGTCACTTTTCAGTTCAAAGGAACTACATCATTCACAAAGCTCACACGTTTCTCATCTTAACTGACAAGCATTGGATGTTAGAGGACCAGTGCTTTGTATCAGTTTCAGAAGCAGAGTTGGACTAGATATGGCCTGTATGTGTAGGAAACACCGTTCTTTTGTTCTCAGCACACTCACGTTTCCTGCTGACTTAGAGACTCTAGAAAGCAAGAGCGTGCTTCTTGTTCTAAAGCAGAGTGTGATCAATGGATGATTACAGTGTAGTGTGTTTTACTTCAGAAATGGAGTTAAATCCCAGGCTCTGAGTCTTCCTAACAACAAGATTTCGTTTCAGGTAAGGGCACTCACTTTTCTGCTCAAACGAACTACATCGTTCACGAAGCTCACACGTTTCTCATCTTAACTAACAAGCATTGGATGTTAGAGGGTCAGTGCTTTGTATCAGTTTCAGAAGCAGATTTGGACTACATATGGTCCATATGTGTAGGAAACACCGTTCTTTTGTTCTGGGCACACTCAGATTTCCTGCTGTATTAGAGACTCTAGAAAGCAAGAGCGTGCTTCTTGCTCTAAAGCAGACTGTGATCCATGGATGAGAACTATGCTGTGTGTTTCCCTTCAGAAATGGAGTTAAATCCCAGGCTCTGTGTCTTCCTACAAGCAAGTCTTCGTTTTAGGTAAGGGCAGTCACTTTTCAGCTCAAACGAACTACATCATTCACTGAACTCACACGTTTCTCATCTTAACAGACAAGAATTGGATGTTAGAGGACCAGTGCATTGTATCAGTTTCAGCAGCAGATTTGGACTACATATGGTCCGTTTGTATAGTAAACACCGTTCTTTTGTTCTCGGCACACTCAGATTTCCTGCTGTATTAGAGACTCTAGAAAGCAAGAGCATGCTTCTTGCTCTAAAGCAGAGTGTGATCCATGGATGAGAACTATGCTGTGTGTTTCCCATCCGAAATGGAGTTAAATCCCAGGCTGTGTGTATTCCTAGAGGCAAGACTTCGTTTCAGGTAAGGGCAGTCACTTTTCTGCTCAAACTAACTACATCACTCATGAAGCTCAAGCGTTTCTCATCTTAATGGACAAGCATTGGATGTTAGAGGGTCAGTGCTTTGTATCAGTTTCAGAAGCAGATTTGGACTACATATGGTCCATAAAGTAGGAAACATCGTTATTTTGTTCTGGGCACACTCGGATTTCCTGCTGTATTAGAGACTCTAGAAAGCAAGTGTGTGCGTCTCGCTCTAAAGCAGAGTGTGATCCATGGATGAGAACTATGCTGTGTGTTTCCCTTTAGAAATGGAGTTAATTCCCAGGCTGTGTGTCTTCCTACAGGCAAGATTTCGTTTCAGGTAAGGGCAGTCACTTTTCTGCTCAAACGAACTACATCGTTCACGAAGCTCAAGCGTTTCTCATCTTAACGGACAAGCATTGGATGTTAGAGGGTCAGTGCTTTGTATCAGTTTCAGAAGCAGATTTGGACTACATATGGTCCATAAATGTAGGAAACATCGTTCTTTTGTTCTGGGCACACTCGGATTTCCTGCTGTATTAGAGACTCTAGAAAGCAAGAGTGTGCTTCTCGCTCTAAAGCAGAGTGTGATCCATGGATGAGAACTATGCTGTGTGTTTCCCTTCAGAAATGGACTTAAATCCCAGGCTCTGTGTCTTACTACAAGCAAGACTTCGTTTCAGGTAAGGGCAGTCACTTTTCAGTTCAAAGGAACTACATCATTCACAAAGCTCACACGTTTCTCATCTTAACTGACAAGCATTGGATGTTAGAGGACCAGTGCTTTGTATCAGGTTCAGAAGCAGAGTTGGACTTGATATGGTCCATATGTGTAGGAAACACCGTTCTTTTGTTCTCAGCACACTCACGTTTCCTGCGTCTTAGAGACTTTAGAAAGCAAGAGCGTGCTTCTCGCTCTAAAGCAGAGTGTGATCCATGGATGAGAACTATGCTGTGTGTTTCCCTTCAGAAAAGGAGTTAATTCCCAGGCTCTGTGTCTTCCTACAAGCAAGACTTCGTTTCAGGTAAGGGCAGTCACTTTTCAACTCAAACGAACTACATCGTTCATGGAGCTCACACGTTTCTCATCTTAACAGACAAGCATTGGATGTTAGAGGACCAGTGCTTTGTATCAGTTTCAGAAGCAGAGTTGGACTAGATATGGTCCATATGTGTAGAAAACACCGTTCTTTTGTTCTCAGCACACTTACGTTTCCTGCTGTCTTAGAGACTCTAGAATGCAAGAGCGTGCTTCTTGTTATAAAGCAGAGTGTTATCAATGGATGAGAACACTGCTGTGTGTTTCACTTCAGAAATGGAGTTAAATCCCAGGCTCTGAGTCTTCCTATAAGTAAGACCTCGTTTCAGGTAAGGGCAGTCACTTTTCTGTTAAACAAACTACATCGTTCACTAAGCTCACAAGTTTCTCATCTTAATAGACAAGCATTGGATGTTAGAGGACCAGTGGTTTGTATCAGTTTCAGAAGCAGAGTTGGCTATATAATGTCCGTATGTGTAGGAAACACCGTTCTTTTGTTCTCAGCACACTCACGTTTCCTGCTGTCTTGGAGACTCTAGAAAGCAAGAGCGTGCTTCTTGTTCTAAAGCAGAGTGTGATCCATGGATGAGAACTATGCTGTGTGTTTCCCTTCAGAAATGGAGTTAAATCCCAGGCTCTGTGTCTTCCTACAGGCAAGACTTCGTTTCAGGTAAGGGCAGTCACTTTTCAGCGCAAACGAACTACATTTTCATGGAGCTCACACGTTTCTCATCTTAAAAGACAAGCATTGGATGGTAGAGGACCAGTGCTTTGTATCAGTTTCAGAAGCAGAGTTGGACTAGATATGGCCTGTATGTGTAGGAAACACCGTTCTTTTGTTCTCAGCACACTCACGTTTCCTGCTGTGTTAGAGACTCTAGAAAGCAAGAGCGTGCTTCTTGTTCTAAAGCAGAGTGTGATCAATGGATGATTACACTGACGTGTGTTTTACTTCAGAAATGGAGTTAAATCCCAGGCTCTGAGTCTTCCTAACAAGCAAGATTTCGTTTCAGGTAAGGGCAGTCACTTTTCTGTTAAACGAACTACATCGTTCACGAAGCTCACACGTTTCTCATCTTAACTGACAAGCATTGGATGTTAGAGGGTGATTGCTTTGTATCAGTTTCAGAAGCAGATTTGGACTACATATGGTCCATATGTGTAGGAAACACCGTTCTTTTGTTCTGGGCACACTCAGATTTCCTGCTGTATTAGAGACTCTAGAAAGCAAGAGCGTGCTTCTTGCGCTAAAGCAGAGTGTGATCCATGGATGAGAACTATGCTGTGTGTTTCCCATCCGAAATGGAGTTAAATCCCAGGCTCTGTCTTCCTACAGGCAAGACTTCGTTTCAGGTAAGGGCAGTCACTTTTCTGTTAAACGAACTACATCGTTCATTAAGCTCACAAGTTTCTCATCTTAACAGACAAGCATTGGATGTTAGAGGACCAGTGCTTTGTATCAGTTTCAGAAGCAGAGTTGGACTATATAATGTCCGTATGTGTAGGAAACACCGTTCTTTTGTTCTCAGCACACTCACGTTGACCTCTGTCTTAGAGACTCTAGAAAGCAAGAGCGTGCTTCTTGTTCTAAAGCAGAGTGTGATCCATGGATGAGAACTATGGTGTGTTTCCCTTCATAAATGGAGTTAAATCCCAGGCTCTGTGTCTTCCTACAGGCAAGACTTCGTTTCAGGTAAGGGCAGTCACTTTTCAGTTCAAAGGAACTACATCATTCACAAAGCTCACACGTTTGTCATCTTAACTGACAAGCTTTGGATGTTAGAGGACCAGTGCTTTGTATCAGTTTCAGAAGCAGAGTTGGACTAGATTTGTCCGTATGTGTAGGAAACACCGTTCTTTTTTTCTCAGCACACTCACGTTTCCTGCTGTCTTAGAGACTTTAGAAAGCAAGAGCGTGCTTCTCGCTCTAAAGCAGAGTGTCATCCATGGATGAAAACTATGCTGTGTGTTTCCCTTCAGAAATGGAGTTAAATCCCATGCTTTATGTCTTCCTACAAGCAAGACATCATTTCTGGTAAGGGCAGTCACTTTTCAGCTCAAACGAACTACATCTTTCACGGAACTCACACGTTTCTCATCTTAACTGACAAGCATTGGATGTTAGAGGACCAGTGCTTTGTATCAGTTTCAGAAGCAGAGTTGGACTAGATATGGTCCGTATGTGTAGGAAACACCGTTCTTTTGTTCTCAGCACACTCACGTTTCCTGCTGTATTATAGACTTTAGAAAGCAAGAGTGTGCTTCTTGCTCTAAACAGAGTGTGATCCATGGATGAGAACTATGCTGTGTGTTTCCCTTCAGAAATGGAGTTAAATCCCAGGCTGTGTGTCTTCCTACAGGCAAGACTTCGTTTCAGGTAAGGGCAGTCACTTTTCTGCTCAAACGAACTACATCGTTCACGAAGCTCACACGTTTCTCATCTTAACTGACAAGCATTGGATGTTAGAGGGTCAGTGCTTTGTATCAGTTTCAGAAGAAGATTTGGACTACATATGGTCCATAAATGTAGGAAACATCGTTCTTTTGTTCTGGGCACACTCAGATTTCCTGCTGTATTAGAGACTCTAGAAAGCAAGAGTGTGCTTCTCGCTCTAAAGCAGAGTGTGATCCGTGGATGAGAACTATGCTGTGTGTTTCCCTTCAGAAATGGACTTAAATCCCAGGCTCTGTGTCTTACTACAAGCAAGACTTCGTTTCAGGTAAGGGCAGTCACTTTTCAGTTCAAAGGAACTACATCATTCACAAATCTCACACGTTTCTCATCTTAAATGACAAGCATTGGATGTTAGAGGGTCAGTGCTTTGTATCAGTTTCAGAAGCAGAGTTGGACTAGATATGGTCCATATGTGTAGAAAACACCGTTCTTTTGTTCTCAGCACACTTAAGTTTCCTGCTGTCTTAGAGACTCTAGAAAGCAAGAGCGTGCTTCTTGCTCTAAAGCTGAGTGTGATCAATGGATGAGAACACTGGTGTGTGTTTCACTTCAGAAATGGAGTTAAATCCCAGGCTCTGAGTCTTCCTATAAGCAAGATTTTGTTTAAGGTAAGGGCAGTCACTTTTCAGCTCAAACGAACTACATCGTTCAGGAAGCTCACACGTTTCTCATCTTAACTGACAAGCATTGGATGTAAGAGGACCAGTGCATTGTATCAGTTTCAGCAGCAGATTTGGACTACATATGGTCCGTATATATAGTAAACACCGTTCTTTTGTTCTCAGCACACTCAGATATCCTGCTGTATTAGAGACTCTAGAAAGCAAGAGCGTGCTTCTTGTTCTAAAGCAGAGTGTGATCAATGGATGATTACACTGAAGTGTGTTTTACTTCAGAAATGGAGTTAAATCCCAGGCTCTGTGTCTTCCTACAGGCAAGACTTCGTTTCAGGTAAGGGCAGACACTTTTCTGCTCAAAAGAACTACATCGTTAATGAAGCTCACACGTTTCTCATCTTAACTGACAAGCATTGGATGTTAGATTGTCAGTGCTTTGTATCAGTTTCAGAAGCAGATTTGGACTACCTATGGTCCGTATGTGTAGGAAACGCCGTTCTTTTGTTCTGGGCATACTCAGATTTCCTGCTGTATTAGAGACTCTAGAAAGCAAGAGTGTGCTTCTCGCTCTAAAGCAGAGTGTGATCCATGGATGAGAACTATGCTGTGTTTTTCCCTTCAGAAATGGAGTTAAATCCCAGGCTCTGTGTCTTCCTACAGGCAAGACTTCGTTTCAGGTAAGGGCAGTCACTTTTCAGTTCAAAGGAACTACATCATTCACAAAGCTCACACGTTTCTCATCTTAACTGACAAGCATTGGATTTTAGAGGACCAGTGCTTTGTATCAGTTTCAGAAGCAGAGTTGGACTAGATATGGTCCGTATGTGTAGGAAACACCGTTCTTTTTTTCTCAGCACACACACGTTTCCTGCTGTCTTAGAGACTTTAGAAAGCAAGAGCGTGCTTCTCGCTCTAAAGCAGAGTGTCATCCATGGATGAAAACTATGCTGTGTGTTTCCCTTCACAAAAGGAGTTAAATCCCAGGCTCTATGTCTTCCTACAAGCAAGACTTCGTTTCAGGTAAGGGCAGTCACTTTTCAGCGCAAACGAACTACATCTTTCATGGAGCTCACACGTTTCTCATCTTAACAGACAAGCATTGGATGGTAGAGGACCAGTGCTTTGTATCAGTTTCAGAAGCAGAGTTGGACTAGATATGGCCTGTATGTGTAGGAAACACCGTTCTTTTGTTCTCAGCACACTCACGTTTCCTGCTGTGTTAGAGACTCTAGAAAGCAAGAGCATGCTTCTTGTTCTAAAGCAGAG
The DNA here is from genome assembly GCA_949786385.1 of Onychomys leucogaster. Taxonomy (NCBI): domain Eukaryota; kingdom Metazoa; phylum Chordata; class Mammalia; order Rodentia; family Cricetidae; genus Onychomys; species Onychomys leucogaster. The sequence continues at coordinate 356,984 of CATKUP010000038.1, read as the reverse complement.
TGTGATCAATGGATGATTACACTGTAGTGTGTTTTACTTCAGAAATGGAGTTAAATCCCAGGCTCTGAGTCTTCCTAACAAGCAAGATTTCATTTCAGGTAAGGGCAGTCACTTTTCTGTTAAACGAACTACATCGTTCACGAAGCTCACACGTTTCTCGTCTTAACTGACAAGCATTGGATGTTAGAGGGTCAGTGCTTTGTATCAGTTTCAGAAGCAGATTTGGACTACATATGGTCCATATGTGTAGGAAACACCGTTCTTTTGTTCTGGGCACACTCAGATTTCCTGCTGTATTAGAGACTCTAGAAAGCAAGAGCGTGCTTCTTGCTCTAAAGCAGAGTGTGATCCATGGATGAGAACTATGCTGTGTGTTTCCCATCCGAAATGGAGTTAATTTCCAGGCTCTGTGTCTTCCTACAGGCAAGACTTCGTTTCAGGTAAGGGCATTCACTTTTCAGTTCAAAGGAACTACATAATTCACAAAGCTCACACGTTTCTCATCTTAACTGACAAGCATTGGATGTTAGAGGACCAGTGCTTTGTATCAGATTCAGAAGCAGAGTTGGACTAGATATGGTCCGTATGTGTAGGAAACACCGTTCTTTTGTTCTCAGCACACTCACGTTTCCTGCTGTGTTAGAGACTCTAGAAAGCAAGAGCGTGCTTCTTGTTCTAAAGCAGAGTGTGATCAATGGATGATTACACTGACGTGTGTTTTACTTCAGAAATGGAGTTAAATCCCAGGCTCTGAGTCTTCCTAACAAGCAAGATTTAGTTTCAGGTAAGGGCAGTCACTTTTCTGTTAAACGAACTACATCGTTCACGAAGCTCACACGTTTCTCATCTTAACTGACAAGCATTGGATGTTAGAGGGTGATTGCTTTGTATCAGTTTCAGAAGCAGATTTGGACTACATATGGTCCATATGTGTAGGAAACACCGTTCTTTTGTTCTGGGCACACTCAGATTTCCTGCTGTATTAGAGACTCTAGAAAGCAAGAGCGTGCTTCTTGCTCTAAAGCAGAGTGTGATCCATGGATGAGAACTATGCTGTGTGTTTCCCATCCAAAATGGAGTTAAATCCCAGGCTCTGTCTTCCTACAGGCAAGACTTCGTTTCAGGTAAGGGCAGTCACTTTTCTGTTAAACGAACTACACCGTTCACTAAGCTCACAAGTTTCTCATCTTAACAGACAAGCATTGGATGTTAGAGGACCAGTGCTTTGTATCAGTTTCAGAAGCAGAGTTGGACTATATAATGTCCGTATGTGTAGGAAACACCGTTCTTTTGTTCTCAGCACACTCACGTTTCCTTCTGTCTTAGAGACTCTAGAAAGCAAGAGCGTGCTTCTTGTTCTAAAGCAGAGTGTGATCCATGGATGAGAACTATGGTGTGTTTCCCTTCAGAAAAGGAGTTAAATCCCATGCTTTATGTCTTCCTACAAGCAAGACTTCATTTCTGGTAAGGGCAGTCACTTTTCAGCTCAAACGAACTACATCTTTCACGGAACTCACACGTTTCTCATCTTAACTGACAAGCATTGGATGTTAGAGGACCAGTGCTTTGTATCAGTTTCAGAAGCAGAGTTGGACTAGATATGGTCCGTATGTGTAGGAAACACCGTTCTTTTGTTCTCAGCACACTCACGTTTCCTGCTGTATTATAGACTCTAGAAAGCAAGAGTGTGCTTCTTGCTCTAAACAGAGTGTGATCCATGGATGAGAACTATGCTGTGTGTTTCCCTTCAGAAATGGAGTTAAATCCCAGGCTGTGTGTCTTCCTACAGGCAAGACTTCGTTTCAGGTAAGGGCAGTCACTTTTCAGTTCAAAGGAACTACATCATTCACAAATCTCACACGTTTCTCATCTTAAATGACAAGCATTGGATGTTAGAGGACCAGTGCTTTGTATCAGTTTCAGAAGCAGAGTTGGACTAGATATGGTCCATATGTGTAGAAAACACCGTTCTTTTGTTCTCAGCACACTTAAGTTTTCTGCTGTCTTAGAGACTCTAGAAAGCAAGAGCGTGCTTCTTGCTCTAAAGCTGAGTGTGATCAATGGATGAGAACACTGCTGTGTGTTTCACTTCAGAAATGGAGTTAAGTCCCAGGTCTGAGTCTTCCTATAAGCAAGACTTTGTTTAAGGTAAGGGCAGTCACTTTTCAGCTCAAACGAACTACATCGTTCACGAAGCTCACACGTTTCTCATCTTAACTGACAAGCATTGGATGTAAGAGGACCAGTGCATTGTATCAGTTTCAGCAGCAGATTTGGACTACATATGGTCCGTATATATAGTAAACACCGTTCTTTTGTTCTCAGCACACTCAGATATCCTGCTGTATTAGAGACTCTAGAAAGCAAGAGCGTGCTTCTTGTTCTAAAGCAGAGTGTGATCAATGGATGATTACACTGAAGTGTGTTTTACTTCAGAAATGGAGTTAAATCCCAGGCTCTGTGTCTTCCTACAGGCAAGACTTCGTTTCAGGTAAGGGCAGACACTTTTCTGCTCAAAAGAACTACATCGTTAATGAAGCTCACACGTTTCTCATCTTAACTGACAAGCATTGGATGTTAGATTGTCAGTGCTTTGTATCAGTTTCAGAAGCAGATTTGGACTACCTATGGTCCGTATGTGTAGGAAACGCCGTTCTTTTGTTCTGGGCATACTCAGATTTCCTGCTGTATTAGAGACTCTAGAAAGCAAGAGTGTGCTTCTCGCTCTAAAGCAGAGTGTGATCCATGGATGAGAAGTATTCTTTGTGTTTCCCTTCAGAAATGGAGTTAAATCCCAGGCTCTGTGTCTTCCTACAGGCAAGACTTCGTTTCAGGTAAGGGCAGTCACTTTTCAGTTCAAAGGAACTACATCATTCACAAAGCTCACACGTTTCTCATCTTAACTGACAAGCATTGGATTTTAGAGGACCAGTGCTTTGTATCAGTTTCAGAAGCAGAGTTGGACTAGATATGGTCCGTATGTGTAGGAAACACCGTTCTTTTTTTCTCAGCACACACACGTTTCCTGCTGTCTTAGAGACTTTAGAAAGCAAGAGCGTGCTTCTCGCTCTAAAGCAGAGTGTCATCCATGGATGAAAACTATGCTGTGTGTTTCCCTTCACAAAAGGAGTTAAATCCCAGGCTCTATGTCTTCCTACAAGCAAGACTTCGTTTCAGGTAAGGGCAGTCACTTTTCAGCGCAAACGAACTACATCTTTCATGGAGCTCACACGTTTCTCATCTTAACAGACAAGCATTGGATGGTAGAGGACAAGTGCTTTGTATCAGTTTCAGAAGCAGAGTTGGACTCGATATGGCCTGTATGTGTAGGAAACACCGTTCTTTTGTTCTCAGCACACTCACGTTTCCTGCTGTGTTAGAGACTCTAGAAAGCAAGAGCATGCTTCTTGTTCTAAAGCAGAGTGTGATCAATGGATGATTACACTGTAGTGTGTTTTACTTCAGAAATGGAGTTAAATCCCAGGCTCTGAGTCTTCCTAACAAGCAAGATTTCGTTTCAGGTAAGGGCAGTCACTTTTCTGTTAAACGAACTACATCGTTCACGAAGCTCACACGTTTCTCATCTTAACTGACAAGCATTGGATGTTAGAGGGTCAGTGCTTTGTATCAGTTTCAGAAGCAGATTTGGACTACATATGGTCCATATGTTTAGGAAACACCGTTCTTTTGTTCTGGGCACACTCAGATTTCCTGCTGTATTAGAGACTCTAGAAAGCAAGAGCGTGCTTCTTGCTCTAAAGCAGAGTGTGATCCATGGATGAGAACTATGCTGTGTGTTTCCCATCCGAAATGGAGTTAAATTCCAGGCTCTGTGTCTTCCTACAGGCAAGACTTCGTTTCAGGTAAGGGCATTCACTTTTCAGTTCAAAGGAACTACATCATTCACAAAGCTCACACGTTTCTCATCTTAACTGACAAGCATTGGATGTTAGAGGACCAGTGCTTTGTATCAGATTCAGAAGCAGAGTTGGACTAGATATGGTCCGTATGTGTAGGAAACACCGTTCTTTTGTTCTCAGCACACTCACGTTTCCTGCTGTATTATAGACTCTAGAAAGCAAGAGTGTGCTTCTTGCTCTAAACAGAGTGTGATCCATGGATGAGAACTATGCTGTGTGTTTCCCTTCAGAAATGGAGTTAAATCCCAGGCTGTGTGTCTTCCTACAGGCAAGACTTCGTTTCAGGTAAGGGCAGTCACTTTTCTGCTCAAACGAACTACATCGTTCACGAAGCTCACACGTTTCTCATCTTAACTGACAAGCATTGGATGTTAGAGGGTGATTGCTTTGTATCAGTTTCAGAAGCAGATTTGGACTACATATGGTCCATATGTGTAGGAAACACCGTTCTTTTGTTCTGGGCACACTCAGATTTCCTGCTGTATTAGAGATTCTAGAAAGCAAGAGTGTGCTTTTCGCTCTAAAGCAGAGTGTGATCCATGGATGAGAACTATGCTGTGTGTTTCCCTTCAGAAATGGAGTTAAATCCCAGGCTCTGTGTCTTCCTACAGGCAAGACTTCGTTTCAGGTAAGGGCAGTCACTTTTCAGTTCAAAGGAACTACATCATTCACAAAGCTCACACGTTTCTCATCTTAACTGACAAGCATTGGATTTTAGAGGACCAGTGCTTTGTATCAGTTTCAGAAGCAGAGTTGGACTAGATATGGTCCGTATGTGTAGGAAACACCGTTCTTTTTTTCTCAGCACACACACGTTTCCTGCTGTCTTAGAGACTTTAGAAAGCAAGAGCGTGCTTCTCGCTCTAAAGCAGAGTGTCATCCATGGATGAAAACTATGCTGTGTGTTTCCCTTCACAAAAGGAGTTAAATCCCAGGCTCTATGTCTTCCTACAAGCAAGACTTCGTTTCAGGTAAGGGCAGTCACTTTTCAGCGCAAACGAACTACATCTTTCATGGAGCTCACACGTTTCTCATCTTAACAGACAAGCATTGGATGGTAGAGGACAAGTGCTTTGTATCAGTTTCAGAAGCAGAGTTGGACTAGATATGGCCTGTATGTGTAGGAAACACCGTTCTTTTGTTCTCAGCACACTCACGTTTCCTGCTGTGTTAGAGACTCTAGAAAGCAAGAGCGTGCTTCTTGTTCTAAAGCAGAGTGTGATCAATGGATGATTACACTGTAGTGTGTTTTACTTCAGAAATGGAGTTAAATCCCAGGCTCTGAGTCTTCCTAACAAGCAAGATTTCGTTTCAGGTAAGGGCAGTCACTTTTCTGTTAAAAGAACTACATCGTTCACGAAGCTCACACGTTTCTCATCTTAACTGACAAGCATTGGATGTTAGAGGGTCAGTGCTTTGTATCAGTTTCAGAAGCAGATTTGGACTACATATGGTCCATATGTGTAGGAAACACCGTTCTTTTGTTCTGGGCACACTCAGATTTCCTGCTGTATTAGAGACTCCAGAAAGCAAGAGCATGCTTCTTGCTCTAAAGCAGAGTGTGATCCATGGATGAGAACTATGCTGTGTGTTTCCCATCCGAAATGGAGTTAAATCCCAGGCTCTGTGTCTTCCTACAGGCAAGACTTCGTTTCATGTAAGGGCAGTCACTTTTCTTTTAAACGAACTACATCGTTCACTAAGCTCACAAGTTTCTCATCTTAACAGACAAGCATTGGATGTTAGAGGACCAGTGCTTTGTATCAGTTTCAGAAGCAGAGTTGGACTATATAATGTCCGTATGTGTAGGAAACACCGTTCAATTGTTCTCAGCAAACTCACATTTCCTGCTGTCTTAGAGACTCTAGAAAGCAAGAGCGTGCTTCTTGTTCTAAAGCAGAGTGTGATCCATGGATGAGAACTATGCTGTGTGTTTCCCTTCAGAAATGGAGTTAAATACCAGGCTCTGTGTCTTCCTACAGGCAAGACTTCGTTTCAGGTAAGGGCAGTCACTTTTCAGTTCAAAGGAACTACATCATTCACAAAGCTCACACGTTTCTCATCTTAACTGACAAGCATTGGATGTTAGAGGACCAGTGCTTTGTATCAGTTTCAGAAGCAGAGTTGGACTAGATATGGTCCGTATGTGTAGGAAACACCGTTCTTTTTTTCTCAGCACACTCACGTTTCCTGCTGTCTTAGAGACTTTAGAAAGCAAGAGCGTGCTTCTCGCTCTAAAGCAGAGTGTCATCCATGGATGAAAACTATGCTGTGTGTTTCCCTTCAGAAAAGGAGTTAAATCCCATGCTTTATGTCTTCCTACAAGCAAGACTTCATTTCTGGAAAGGGCAGTCACTTTTCAGCTCAAACGAACTACATCTTTCACGGAACTCACACGTTTCTCATCTTAACTGACAAGCATTGGATGTTAGAGGACCAGTGCTTTGTATCAGTTTCAGAAGCAGAGTTGGACTAGATATGGTCCATATGTGTAGAAAACACCGTTCTTTTGTTCTCAGCACACTTAAGTTTCCTGCTGTCTTAGAGACTCTAGAAAGCAAGAGCGTGCTTCTTGCTCTAAAGCAGAGTGTGATCAATGGATGAGAACACTGCTGTGTGTTTCACTTCAGAAATGGAGTTAAATCCCAGGCTCTGAGTCTTCCTATAAGCAAGACTTCGTTTCAGGTACGGGCAGTCACTTTTCAGCTCAAAGGAACTACATCATTCACGAAGCTCACACGTTTCTCATCTTAACTGACAAGCATTGGATGTAAGAGGACCAGTGCATTGTATCAGTTTCAGCAGCAGATTTGGACTACATATGGTCTGTATATATAGTAAACACCGTTCTTTTGTTCTCAGCACACTCAGATATCCTGCTGTATTAGAGACTCTAGAAAGCAAGAGCGTGCTTCTTGTTCTAAAGCAGAGTGTGATCAATGGATGATTACACTGAAGTGTGTTTTACTTCAGAAATGGAGTTAAATCGCAGGCTCTGTGTCTTCCTACAGGCAAGACTTCGTTTCAGGTAAGGGCAGTCACTTTTCTGTTAAACGAACTACATCGTTCACTAAGCTCACAAGTTTCTCATCTTAACAGACAAGCATTGGATGTTAGAGGACCAGTGCTTTGTATCAGTTTCAGAAGCAGAGTTGGACTATATAATGTCCGTATGTGTAGGAAACACCGTTCTATTGTTCTCAGCAAACTCACATTTCCTGCTGTCTTAGAGACTCTAGAAAGCAAGAGCGTGCTTCTTGTTCTAAAGCAGAGTGTGATCCATGGATGAGAACTATGCTGTGTGTTTCCCATCCGAAATGGAGTTAAATCCCAGGCTCTGTCTTCCTACAGGCAAGACTTCGTTTCAGGTAAGGGCAGTCACTTTTCTGTTAAACGAACTACATCTTTCACTAAGCTCACAAGTTTCTCATCTTAACAGACAAGCATTGGATGTTAGAGGACCAGTGCTTTGTATCAGTTTCAGAAGCAGAGTTGGACTATATAATGTCCGTATGTGTAGGAAACACCGTTCTTTTGTTCTCAGCACACTCACGTTTCCTTCTGTCTTAGAGACTCTAGAAAGCAAGAGCGTGCTTCTTGTTCTAAAGCAGAGTGTGATCCATGGATGAGAACTATGGTGTGTTTCCCTTCAGAAATGGAGTTAAATCCCAGGCTCTGTGTCTTCCTACAGGCAAGACTTCGTTTCAGGTAAGGGCAGTCACTTTTCAGTTCAAAGGAACTACATCATTCACAAAGCTCACACGTTTGTCATCTTAACTGACAAGCATTGGATGTTAGAGGACCAGTGCTTTGTATCAGTTTCAGAAGCAGAGTTGGACTAGATTTGTCCGTATGTGTAGGAAACACCGTTCTTTTTTTCTAAGCACACTCACGTTTCCTGCTGTCTTAGAGACTTTAGAAAGCAAGAGCGTGCTTCTCGCTCTAAAGCAGAGTGTCATCCATGGATGAAAACTATGCTGTGTGTTTCCCTTCAGAAAAGGAGTTAAATCCCATACTTTATGTCTTCCTACAAGCAAGACTTCATTTCTGGTAAGGGCAGTCACTTTTCAGCTCAAACGAACTACATCTTTCACGGAACTCACACGTTTCTCATCTTAAGTGACAAGCATTGGATGTTAGAGGACCAGTGCTTTGTATCAGTTTCAGAAGCAGAGTTGGACTAGATATGGTCCGTATGTGTAGGAAACACCGTTCTTTTGTTCTCAGCACACTCACGTTTCCTGCTGTATTATAGACTCTAGAAAGCAAGAGTGTGCTTCTTGCTCTAAACAGAGTGTGATCCATGGATGAGAACTATGCTGTGTGTTTCCCTTCAGAAATGGACTTAAATCCCAGGCTCTGTGTCTTACTACAAGCAAGACTTCGTTTCAGGTAAGGGCAGTCACTTTTCAGTTCAAAGGAACTACATCATTCACAAATCTCACACGTTTCTCATCTTAAATGACAAGCATTGGATGTTAGAGGACCAGTGCTTTGTATCAGTTTCAGAAGCAGAGTTGGACTAGATATGGTCCATATGTGTAGAAAACACCGTTCTTTTGTTCTCAGCACACTTAAGTTTCCTGCTGTCTTAGAGACTCTAGAAAGCAAGAGCGTGCTTCTTGCTCTAAAGCTGAGTGTGATCAATGGATGAGAACACTGCTGTGTGTTTCACTTCAGAAATGGAGTTAAATCCCAGGTCTGAGTCTTCCTATAAGCAAGACTTTGTTTAAGGTAAGGGCAGTCACTTTTCAGCTCAAATGAACTACATCGTTCACGAAGCTCACACGTTTCTCATCTTAACTGACAAGCATTGGATGTAAGAGGACCAGTGCATTGTATCAGTTTCAGCAGCAGATTTGGACTACATATGGTCCGTATATATAGTAAACACCGTTCTTTTGTTCTCAGCACACTCAGATATCCTGCTGTATTAGAGACTCTAGAAAGCAAGAGCGTGCTTCTTGTTCTAAAGCAGAGTGTGATCAATGGATGATTACACTGAAGTGTGTTTTACTTCAGAAATGGAGTTAAATCCCAGGCTCTGTGTCTTCCTAAAGGCAAGACTTCGTTTCAGGTAAGGGCAGACACTTTTCTGCTCAAAAGAACTACATCGTTAATGAAGCTCACACGTTTCTCATCTTAACTGACAAGCATTGGATGTTAGATTGTCAGTGCTTTGTATCAGTTTCAGAAGCAGATTTGGACTACCTATGGTCCGTATGTGTAGGAAACGCCGTTCTTTTGTTCTGGGCATACTGAGATTTCCTGCTGTATTAGAGACTCTAGAAAGCAAGAGTGTGCTTCTCGCTCTAAAGCAGAGTGTGATCCATGGATGAGAACTATTCTGTGTGTTTCCCTTCAGAAATGGAGTTAAATCCCAGGCTCTGTGTCTTCCTACAGGCAAGACTTCGTTTCAGGTAAGGGCAGTCACTTTTCAGTTCAAAGGAACTACATCATTCACAAAGCTCACACGTTTCTCATCTTAACTGACAAGCATTGGATGTTAGAGGACCAGTGCTTTGTATCAGTTTCAGAAGCAGAGTTGGACTAGATATGGTCCATATGTGTAGAAAACACCGTTCTTTTGTTCTCAGCACACTTAAGTTTCCTGCTGTCTTAGAGACTCTAGAAAGCAAGAGCGTGCTTCTTGCTCTAAAGCAGAGTGTGATCAATGGATGAGAACACTGCTGTGTGTTTCACTTCAGAAATGGAGTTAAATCCCAGGCTCTGAGTCTTCCTATAAGCAAGACTTCGTTTCAGGTACGGGCAGTCACTTTTCAGCTCAAAGGAACTACATCATTCACGAAGCTCACACGTTTCTCATCTTAACTGACAAGCATTGGATGTAAGAGGACCAGTGCATTGTATCAGTTTCAGCAGCAGATTTGGACTACATATGGTCTGTATATATAGTAAACACCGTTCTTTTGTTCTCAGCACACTCAGATATCCTGCTGTATTAGAGACTCTAGAAAGCAAGAGCGTGCTTCTTGTTCTAAAGCAGAGTGTGATCAATGGATGATTACACTGAAGTGTGTTTTACTTCAGAAATGGAGTTAAATCGCAGGCTCTGTGTCTTCCTACAGGCAAGACTTCGTTTCAGGTAAGGGCAGTCACTTTTCTGTTAAACGAACTACATCGTTCACTAAGCTCACAAGTTTCTCATCTTAACAGACAAGCATTGGATGTTAGAGGACCAGTGCTTTGTATCAGTTTCAGAAGCAGAGTTGGACTATATAATGTCCGTATGTGTAGGAAACACCGTTCTATTGTTCTCAGCAAACTCACATTTCCTGCTGTCTTAGAGACTCTAGAAAGCAAGAGCGTGCTTCTTGTTCTAAAGCAGAGTGTGATCCATGGATGAGAACTATGCTGTGTGTTTCCCATCCGAAATGGAGTTAAATCCCAGGCTCTGTCTTCCTACAGGCAAGACTTCGTTTCAGGTAAGGGCAGTCACTTTTCTGTTAAACGAACTACATCTTTCACTAAGCTCACAAGTTTCTCATCTTAACAGACAAGCATTGGATGTTAGAGGACCAGTGCTTTGTATCAGTTTCAGAAGCAGAGTTGGACTATATAATGTCCGTATGTGTAGGAAACACCGTTCTTTTGTTCTCAGCACACTCACGTTTCCTTCTGTCTTAGAGACTCTAGAAAGCAAGAGCGTGCTTCTTGTTCTAAAGCAGAGTGTGATCCATGGATGAGAACTATGGTGTGTTTCCCTTCAGAAATGGAGTTAAATCCCAGGCTCTGTGTCTTCCTACAGGCAAGACTTCGTTTCAGGTAAGGGCAGTCACTTTTCAGTTCAAAGGAACTACATCATTCACAAAGCTCACACGTTTGTCATCTTAACTGACAAGCATTGGATGTTAGAGGACCAGTGCTTTGTATCAGTTTCAGAAGCAGAGTTGGACTAGATTTGTCCGTATGTGTAGGAAACACCGTTCTTTTTTTCTAAGCACACTCACGTTTCCTGCTGTCTTAGAGACTTTAGAAAGCAAGAGCGTGCTTCTCGCTCTAAAGCAGAGTGTCATCCATGGATGAAAACTATGCTGTGTGTTTCCCTTCAGAAAAGGAGTTAAATCCCATACTTTATGTCTTCCTACAAGCAAGACTTCATTTCTGGTAAGGGCAGTCACTTTTCAGCTCAAACGAACTACATCTTTCACGGAACTCACATGTTTCTCATCTTAACTGACAAGCATTGGATGTTAGAGGACCAGTGCTTTGTATCAGTTTCAGAAGCAGAGTTGGACTAGATATGGTCCGTATGTGTAGGAAACACCGTTCTTTTGTTCTCAGCACACTCACGTTTCCTGCTGTATTATAGACTCTAGAAAGCAAGAGTGTGCTTCTTGCTCTAAACAGAGTGTGATCCATGGATGAGAACTATGCTGTGTGTTTCCCTTCAGAAATGGACTTAAATCCCAGGCTCTGTGTCTTACTACAAGCAAGACTTCGTTTCAGGTAAGGGCAGTCACTTTTCAGTTCAAAGGAACTACATCATTCACAAATCTCACACGTTTCTCATCTTAAATGACAAGCATTGGATGTTAGAGGACCAGTGCTTTGTATCAGTTTCAGAAGCAGAGTTGGACTAGATATGGTCCATATGTGTAGAAAACACCGTTCTTTTGTTCTCAGCACACTTAAGTTTCCTGCTGTCTTAGAGACTCTAGAAAGCAAGAGCGTGCTTCTTGCTCTAAAGCTGAGTGTGATCAATGGATGAGAACACTGCTGTGTGTTTCACTTCAGAAATGGAGTTAAATCCCAGGTCTGAGTCTTCCTATAAGCAAGACTTTGTTTAAGGTAAGGGCAGTCACTTTTCAGCTCAAATGAACTACATCGTTCACGAAGCTCACACGTTTCTCATCTTAACTGACAAGCATTGGATGTAAGAGGACCAGTGCATTGTATCAGTTTCAGCAGCAGATTTGGACTACATATGGTCCGTATATATAGTAAACACCGTTCTTTTGTTCTCAGCACACTCAGATATCCTGCTGTATTAGAGACTCTAGAAAGCAAGAGCGTGCTTCTTGTTCTAAAGCAGAGTGTGATCAATGGATGATTACACTGAAGTGTGTTTTACTTCAGAAATGGAGTTAAATCCCAGGCTCTGTGTCTTCCTAAAGGCAAGACTTCGTTTCAGGTAAGGGCAGACACTTTTCTGCTCAAAAGAACTACATCGTTAATGAAGCTCACACGTTTCTCATCTTAACTGACAAGCATTGGATGTTAGATTGTCAGTGCTTTGTATCAGTTTCAGAAGCAGATTTGGACTACCTATGGTCCGTATGTGTAGGAAACGCCGTTCTTTTGTTCTGGGCATACTGAGATTTCCTGCTGTATTAGAGACTCTAGAAAGCAAGAGTGTGCTTCTCGCTCTAAAGCAGAGTGTGATCCATGGATGAGAACTATTCTGTGTGTTTCCCTTCAGAAATGGAGTTAAATCCCAGGCTCTGTGTCTTCCTACAGGCAAGACTTCGTTTCAGGTAAGGGCAGTCACTTTTCAGTTCAAAGGAACTACATCATTCACAAAGCTCACACGTTTCTCATCTTAACTGACAAGCATTGGATTTTAGAGGACCAGTGCTTTGTATCAGTTTCAGAAGCAGAGTTGGACTAGATATGGTCCGTATGTGTAGGAAACACCGTTCTTTTTTTCTCAGCACACACACGTTTCCTGCTGTCTTAGAGACTTTAGAAAGCAAGAGCGTGCTTCTCGCTCTAAAGCAGAGTGTCATCCATGGATGAAAACTATGCTGTGTGTTTCCCTTCACAAAAGGAGTTAAATCCCAGGCTCTATGTCTTCCTACAAGCAAGACTTCGTTTCAGGTAAGGGCAGTCACTTTTCAGCGCAAACGAACTACATCTTTCATGGAGCTCACACGTTTCTCATCTTAACAGACAAGCATTGGATGGTAGAGGACAAGTGTTTTGTATCAGTTTCAGAAGCAGAGTTGGACTCGATATGGCCTGTATGTGTAGGAAACACCGTTCTTTTGTTCTCAGCACACTCACGTTTCCTGCTGTGTTAGAGACTCTAGAAAGCAAGAGCATGCTTCTTGTTCTAAAGCAGAGTGTGATCAATGGATGATTACACTGTAGTGTGTTTTACTTCAGAAATGGAGTTAAATCCCAGGCTCTGAGTCTTCCTAACAAGCAAGATTTCGTTTCAGGTAAGGGCAGTCACTTTTCTGTTAAACGAACTACATCGTTCACGAAGCTCACACGTTTCTCATCTTAACTGACAAGCATTGGATGTTAGAGGGTCAGTGCTTTGTATCAGTTTCAGAAGCAGATTTGGACTACATATGGTCCATATGTTTAGGAAACACCGTTCTTTTGTTCTGGGCACACTCAGATTTCCTGCTGTATTAGAGACTCTAGAAAGCAAGAGCGTGCTTCTTGCTCTAAAGCAGAGTGTGATCCATGGATGAGAACTATGCTGTGTGTTTCCCATCCGAAATGGAGTTAAATTCCAGGCTCTGTGTCTTCCTACAGGCAAGACTTCGTTTCAGGTAAGGGCATTCACTTTTCAGTTCAAAGGAACTACATCATTCACAAAGCTCACACGTTTCTCATCTTAACTGACAAGCATTGGATGTTAGAGGACCAGTGCTTTGTATCAGATTCAGAAGCAGAGTTGGACTAGATATGGTCCGTATGTGTAGGAAACACCGTTCTTTTGTTCTCAGCACACTCACGTTTCCTGCTGTATTATAGACTCTAGAAAGCAAGAGTGTGCTTCTTGCTCTAAACAGAGTGTGATCCATGGATGAGAACTATGCTGTGTGTTTCCCTTCAGAAATGGAGTTAAATCCCAGGCTGTGTGTCTTCCTACAGGCAAGACTTCGTTTCAGGTAAGGGCAGTCACTTTTCTGCTCAAACGAACTACATCGTTCACGAAGCTCACACGTTTCTCATCTTAACTGACAAGCATTGGATGTTAGAGGGTGATTGCTTTGTATCAGTTTCAGAAGCAGATTTGGACTACATATGGTCCATATGTGTAGGAAACACCGTTCTTTTGTTGTGGGCACACTCAGATTTCCTGCTGTATTAGAGATTCTAGAAAGCAAGAGTGTGCTTTTCGCTCTAAAGCAGAGTGTGATCCATGGATGAGAACTATGCTGTGTGTTTCCCTTCAGAAATGGAGTTAAATCCCAGGCTCTGTGTCTTCCTACAGGCAAGACTTCGTTTCAGGTAAGGGCAGTCACTTTTCAGTTCAAAGGAACTACATCATTCACAAAGCTCACACGTTTCTCATCTTAACTGACAAGCATTGGATTTTAGAGGACCAGTGCTTTGTATCAGTTTCAGAAGCAGAGTTGGACTAGATATGGTCCGTATGTGTAGGAAACACCGTTCTTTTTTTCTCAGCACACACACGTTTCCTGCTGTCTTAGAGACTTTAGAAAGCAAGAGCGTGCTTCTCGCTCTAAAGCAGAGTGTCATCCATGGATGAAAACTATGCTGTGTGTTTCCCTTCACAAAAGGAGTTAAATCCCAGGCTCTATGTCTTCCTACAAGCAAGACTTCGTTTCAGGTAAGGGCAGTCACTTTTCAGCGCAAACGAACTACATCTTTCATGGAGCTCACACGTTTCTCATCTTAACAGACAAGCATTGGATGGTAGAGGACAAGTGCTTTGTATCAGTTTCAGAAGCAGAGTTGGACTAGATATGGCCTGTATGTGTAGGAAACACCGTTCTTTTGTTCTCAGCACACTCACGTTTCCTGCTGTGTTAGAGACTCTAGAAAGCAAGAGCGTGCTTCTTGTTCTAAAGCAGAGTGTGATCAATGGATGATTACACTGTAGTGTGTTTTACTTCAGAAATGGAGTTAAATCCCAGGCTCTGAGTCTTCCTAACAAGCAAGATTTCGTTTCAGGTAAGGGCAGTCACTTTTCTGTTAAAAGAACTACATCGTTCACGAAGCTCACACGTTTCTCATCTTAACTGACAAGCATTGGATGTTAGAGGGTCAGTGCTTTGTATCAGTTTCAGAAGCAGATTTGGACTACATATGGCCCATATGTGTAGGAAACACCGTTCTTTTGTTCTGGGCACACTCAGATTTCCTGCTGTATTAGAGACTCCAGAAAGCAAGAGCATGCTTCTTGCTCTAAAGCAGAGTGTGATCCATGGATGAGAACTATGCTGTGTGTTTCCCATCCGAAATGGAGTTAAATCCCAGGCTCTGTGTCTTCCTACAGGCAAGACTTCGTTTCATGTAAGGGCAGTCACTTTTCTGTTAAACGAACTACATCGTTCACTAAGCTCACAAGTTTCTCATCTTAACAGACAAGCATTGGATGTTAGAGGACCAGTGCTTTGTATCAGTTTCAGAAGCAGAGTTGGACTATATAATGTCCGTATGTGTAGGAAACACCGTTCAATTGTTCTCAGCAAACTCACATTTCCTGCTGTCTTAGAGACTCTAGAAAGCAAGAGCGTGCTTCTTGTTCTAAAGCAGAGTGTGATCCATGGATGAGAACTATGCTGTGTGTTTCCCTTCAGAAATGGAGTTAAATACCAGGCTCTGTGTCTTCCTACAGGCAAGACTTCGTTTCAGGTAAGGGCAGTCACTTTTCAGTTCAAAGGAACTACATCATTCACAAAGCTCACACGTTTCTCATCTTAACTGACAAGCATTGGATGTTAGAGGACCAGTGCTTTGTATCAGTTTCAGAAGCAGAGTTGGACTAGATATGGTCCGTATGTGTAGGAAACACCGTTCTTTTTTTCTCAGCACACTCACGTTTCCTGCTGTCTTAGAGACTTTAGAAAGCAAGAGCGTGCTTCTCGCTCTAAAGCAGAGTGTCATCCATGGATGAAAACTATGCTGTGTGTTTCCCTTCAGAAAAGGAGTTAAATCCCATGCTTTATGTCTTCCTACAAGCAAGACTTCATTTCTGGAAAGGGCAGTCACTTTTCAGCTCAAACGAACTACATCTTTCACGGAACTCACACGTTTCTCATCTTAACTGACAAGCATTGGATGTTAGAGGACCAGTGCTTTGTATCAGTTTCAGAAGCAGAGTTGGACTAGATATGGTCCATATGTGTAGAAAACACCGTTCTTTTGTTCTCAGCACACTTAAGTTTCCTGCTGTCTTAGAGACTCTAGAAAGCAAGAGCGTGCTTCTTGCTCTAAAGCAGAGTGTGATCAATGGATGAGAACACTGCTGTGTGTTTCACTTCAGAAATGGAGTTAAATCCCAGGCTCTGAGTCTTCCTATAAGCAAGACTTCGTTTCAGGTACGGGCAGTCACTTTTCAGCTCAAAGGTACTACATCATTCACGAAGCTCACACGTTTCTCATCTTAACTGACAAGCATTGGATGTAAGAGGACCAGTGCATTGTATCAGTTTCAGCAGCAGATTTGGACTACATATGGTCTGTATATATAGTAAACACCGTTCTTTTGTTCTCAGCACACTCAGATATCCTGCTGTATTAGAGACTCTAGAAAGCAAGAGCGTGCTTCTTGTTCTAAAGCAGAGTGTGATCAATGGATGATTACACTGAAGTGTGTTTTACTTCAGAAATGGAGTTAAATCGCAGGCTCTGTGTCTTCCTACAGGCAAGACTTCGTTTCAGGTAAGGGCAGTCACTTTTCTGTTAAACGAACTACATCGTTCACTAAGCTCACAAGTTTCTCATCTTAACAGACAAGCATTGGATGTTAGAGGACCAGTGCTTTGTATCAGTTTCAGAAGCAGAGTTGGACTATATAATGTCCGTATGTGTAGGAAACACCGTTCTATTGTTCTCAGCAAACTCACATTTCCTGCTGTCTTAGAGACTCTAGAAAGCAAGAGCGTGCTTCTTGTTCTAAAGCAGAGTGTGATCCATGGATGAGAACTATGCTGTGTGTTTCCCATCCGAAATGGTGTTAAATCCCAGGCTCTGTCTTCCTACAGGCAAGACTTCGTTTCAGGTAAGGGCAGTCACTTTTCTGTTAAACGAACTACATCTTTCACTAAGCTCACAAGTTTCTCATCTTAACAGACAAGCATTGGATGTTAGAGGACCAGTGCTTTGTATCAGTTTCAGAAGCAGAGTTGGACTATATAATGTCCGTATGTGTAGGAAACACCGTTCTTTTGTTCTCAGCACACTCACGTTTCCTTCTGTCTTAGAGACTCTAGAAAGCAAGAGCGTGCTTCTTGTTCTAAAGCAGAGTGTGATCCATGGATGAGAACTATGGTGTGTTTCCCTTCAGAAATGGAGTTAAATCCCAGGCTCTGTGTCTTCCTACAGGCAAGACTTCGTTTCAGGTAAGGGCAGTCACTTTTCAGTTCAAAGGAACTACATCATTCACAAAGCTCACACGTTTGTCATCTTAACTGACAAGCATTGGATGTTAGAGGACCAGTGCTTTGTATCAGTTTCAGAAGCAGAGTTGGACTAGATTTGTCCGTATGTGTAGGAAACACCGTTCTTTTTTTCTAAGCACACTCACGTTTCCTGCTGTCTTAGAGACTTTAGAAAGCAAGAGCGTGCTTCTCGCTCTAAAGCAGAGTGTCATCCATGGATGAAAACTATGCTGTGTGTTTCCCTTCAGAAAAGGAGTTAAATCCCATGCTTTATGTCTTCCTACAAGCAAGACTTCATTTCTGGTAAGGGCAGTCACTTTTCAGCTCAAACGAACTACATCTTTCACGGAACTCACACGTTTCTCATCTTAACTGACAAGCATTGGATGTTAGAGGACCAGTGCTTTGTATCAGTTTCAGAAGCAGAGTTGGACTAGATATGGTCCGTATGTGTAGGAAACACCGTTCTTTTGTTCTCAGCACACTCACGTTTCCTGCTGTATTATAGACTCTAGAAAGCAAGAGTGTGCTTCTTGCTCTAAACAGAGTGTGATCCATGGATGAGAACTATGCTGTGTGTTTCCCTTCAGAAATGGACTTAAATCCCAGGCTCTGTGTCTTACTACAAGCAAGACTTCGTTTCAGGTAAGGGCAGTCACTTTTCAGTTCAAAGGAACTACATCATTCACAAATCTCACACGTTTCTCATCTTAAATGACAAGCATTGGATGTTAGAGGACCAGTGCTTTGTATCAGTTTCAGAAGCAGAGTTGGACTAGATATGGTCCATATGTGTAGAAAACACCGTTCTTTTGTTCTCAGCACACTTAAGTTTTCTGCTGTCTTAGAGACTCTAGAAAGCAAGAGCGTGCTTCTTGCTCTAAAGCTGAGTGTGATCAATGGATGAGAACACTGCTGTGTGTTTCACTTCAGAAATGGAGTTAAGTCCCAGGTCTGAGTCTTCCTATAAGCAAGACTTTGTTTAAGGTAAGGGCAGTCACTTTTCAGCTCAAACGAACTACATCGTTCACGAAGCTCACACGTTTCTCATCTTAACTGACAAGCATTGGATGTAAGAGGACCAGTGCATTGTATCAGTTTCAGCAGCAGATTTGGACTACATATGGTCCGTATATATAGTAAACACCGTTCTTTTGTTCTCAGCACACTCAGATATCCTGCTGTATTAGAGACTCTAGAAAGCAAGAGCGTGCTTCTTGTTCTAAAGCAGAGTGTGATCAATGGATGATTACACTGAAGTGTGTTTTACTTCAGAAATGGAGTTAAATCCCAGGCTCTGTGTCTTCCTAAAGGCAAGACTTCGTTTCAGGTAAGGGCAGACACTTTTCTGCTCAAAAGAACTACATCGTTAATGAAGCTCACACGTTTCTCATCTTAACTGACAAGCATTGGATGTTAGATTGTCAGTGCTTTGTATCAGTTTCAGAAGCAGATTTGGACTACCTATGGTCCGTATGTGTAGGAAACGCCGTTCTTTTGTTCTGGGCATACTGAGATTTCCTGCTGTATTAGAGACTCTAGAAAGCAAGAGTGTGCTTCTCGCTCTAAAGCAGAGTGTGATCCATGGATGAGAACTATGCTGTGTGTTTCCCTTCAGAAATGGAGTTAAATCCCAGGCTCTGTGTCTTCCTACAGGCAAGACTTCGTTTCAGGTAAGGGCAGTCACTTTTCAGTTCAAAGGAACTACATCATTCACAAAGCTCACACGTTTCTCATCTTAACTGACAAGCATTGGATTTTAGAGGACCAGTGCTTTGTATCAGTTTCAGAAGCAGAGTTGGACTAGATATGGTCCGTATGTGTAGGAAACACCGTTCTTTTTTTCTCAGCACACACACGTTTCCTGCTGTCTTAGAGACTTTAGAAAGCAAGAGCGTGCTTCTCGCTCTAAAGCAGAGTGTCATCCATGGATGAAAACTATGCTGTGTGTTTCCCTTCACAAAAGGAGTTAAATCCCAGGCTCTATGTCTTCCTACAAGCAAGACTTCGTTTCAGGTAAGGGCAGTCACTTTTCAGCGCAAACGAACTACATCTTTCATGGAGCTCACACGTTTCTCATCTTAACAGACAAGCATTGGATGGTAGAGGACAAGTGCTTTGTATCAGTTTCAGAAGCAGAGTTGGACTCGATATGGCCTGTATGTGTAGGAAACACCGTTCTTTTGTTCTCAGCACACTCACGTTTCCTGCTGTGTTAGAGACTCTAGAAAGCAAGAGCATGCTTCTTGTTCTAAAGCAGAGTGTGATCAATGGATGATTACACTGTAGTGTGTTTTACTTCAGAAATGGAGTTAAATCCCAGGCTCTGAGTCTTCCTAACAAGCAAGATTTCGTTTCAGGTAAGGGCAGTCACTTTTCTGTTAAACGAACTACATCGTTCACGAAGCTCACACGTTTCTCATCTTAACTGACAAGCATTGGATGTTAGAGGGTCAGTGCTTTGTATCAGTTTCAGAAGCAGATTTGGACTACATATGGTCCATATGTTTAGGAAACACCGTTCTTTTGTTCTGGGCACACTCAGATTTCCTGCTGTATTAGAGACTCTAGAAAGCAAGAGCGTGCTTCTTGCTCTAAAGCAGAGTGTGATCCATGGATGAGAACTATGCTGTGTGTTTCCCATCCGAAATGGAGTTAAATTCCAGGCTCTGTGTCTTCCTACAGGCAAGACTTCGTTTCAGGTAAGGGCATTCACTTTTCAGTTCAAAGGAACTACATCATTCACAAAGCTCACACGTTTCTCATCTTAACTGACAAGCATTGGATGTTAGAGGACCAGTGCTTTGTATCAGATTCAGAAGCAGAGTTGGACTAGATATGGTCCGTATGTGTAGGAAACACCGTTCTTTTGTTCTCAGCACACTCACGTTTCCTGCTGTATTATAGACTCTAGAAAGCAAGAGTGTGCTTCTTGCTCTAAACAGAGTGTGATCCATGGATGAGAACTATGCTGTGTGTTTCCCTTCAGAAATGGAGTTAAATCCCAGGCTGTGTGTCTTCCTACAGGCAAGACTTCGTTTCAGGTAAGGGCAGTCACTTTTCTGCTCAAACGAACTACATCGTTCACGAAGCTCACACGTTTCTCATCTTAACTGACAAGCATTGGATGTTAGAGGGTGATTGCTTTTTATCAGTTTCAGAAGCAGATTTGGACTACATATGGTCCATATGTGTAGGAAACACCGTTCTTTTGTTGTGGGCACACTCAGATTTCCTGCTGTATTAGAGATTCTAGAAAGCAAGAGTGTGCTTTTCGCTCTAAAGCAGAGTGTGATCCATGGATGAGAACTATGCTGTGTGTTTCCCTTCAGAAATGGAGTTAAATCCCAGGCTCTGTGTCTTCCTACAGGCAAGACTTCGTTTCAGGTAAGGGCAGTCACTTTTCAGTTCAAAGGAACTACATCATTCACAAAGCTCACACGTTTCTCATCTTAACTGACAAGCATTGGATTTTAGAGGACCAGTGCTTTGTATCAGTTTCAGAAGCAGAGTTGGACTAGATATGGTCCGTATGTGTAGGAAACACCGTTCTTTTTTTCTCAGCACACACACGTTTCCTGCTGTCTTAGAGACTTTAGAAAGCAAGAGCGTGCTTCTCGCTCTAAAGCAGAGTGTCATCCATGGATGAAAACTATGCTGTGTGTTTCCCTTCACAAAAGGAGTTAAATCCCAGGCTCTATGTCTTCCTACAAGCAAGACTTCGTTTCAGGTAAGGGCAGTCACTTTTCAGCGCAAACGAACTACATCTTTCATGGAGCTCACACGTTTCTCATCTTAACAGACAAGCATTGGATGGTAGAGGACAAGTGCTTTGTATCAGTTTCAGAAGCAGAGTTGGACTAGATATGGCCTGTATGTGTAGGAAACACCGTTCTTTTGTTCTCAGCACACTCACGTTTCCTGCTGTGTTAGAGACTCTAGAAAGCAAGAGCGTGCTTCTTGTTCTAAAGCAGAGTGTGATCAATGGATGATTACACTGTAGTGTGTTTTACTTCAGAAATGGAGTTAAATCCCAGGCTCTGAGTCTTCCTAACAAGCAAGATTTCGTTTCAGGTAAGGGCAGTCACTTTTCTGTTAAAAGAACTACATCGTTCACGAAGCTCACACGTTTCTCATCTTAACTGACAAGCATTGGATGTTAGAGGGTCAGTGCTTTGTATCAGTTTCAGAAGCAGATTTGGACTACATATGGTCCATATGTGTAGGAAACACCGTTCTTTTGTTCTGGGCACACTCAGATTTCCTGCTGTATTAGAGACTCCAGAAAGCAAGAGCATGCTTCTTGCTCTAAAGCAGAGTGTGATCCATGGATGAGAACTATGCTGTGTGTTTCCCATCCGAAATGGAGTTAAATCCCAGGCTCTGTGTCTTCCTACAGGCAAGACTTCGTTTCATGTAAGGGCAGTCACTTTTCTGTTAAACGAACTACATCGTTCACTAAGCTCACAAGTTTCTCATCTTAACAGACAAGCATTGGATGTTAGAGGACCAGTGCTTTGTATCAGTTTCAGAAGCAGAGTTGGACTATATAATGTCCGTATGTGTAGGAAACACCGTTCTATTGTTCTCACCAAACTCACATTTCCTGCTGTCTTAGAGACTCTAGAAAGCAAGAGCGTGCTTCTTGTTCTAAAGCAGAGTGTGATCCATGGATGAGAACTATGCTGTGTGTTTCCCATCCGAAATGGAGTTAAATCCCAGGCTCTGTCTTCCTACAGGCAAGACTTCGTTTCAGGTAAGGGCAGTCACTTTTCTGTTAAACGAACTACATCTTTCACTAAGCTCACAAGTTTCTCATCTTAACAGACAAGCATTGGATGTTAGAGGACCAGTGCTTTGTATCAGTTTCAGAAGCAGAGTTGGACTATATAATGTCCGTATGTGTAGGAAACACCGTTCTTTTGTTCTCAGCACACTCACGTTTCCTTCTGTCTTAGAGACTCTAGAAAGCAAGAGCGTGCTTCTTGTTCTAAAGCAGAGTGTGATCCATGGATGAGAACTATGGTGTGTTTCCCTTCAGAAATGGAGTTAAATCCCAGGCTCTGTGTCTTCCTACAGGCAAGACTTCGTTTCAGGTAAGGGCAGTCACTTTTCAGTTCAAAGGAACTACATCATTCACAAATCTCACACGTTTCTCATCTTAAATGACAAGCATTGGATGTTAGAGGACCAGTGCTTTGTATCAGTTTCAGAAGCAGAGTTGGACTAGATATGGTCCATATGTGTAGAAAACACCGTTCTTTTGTTCTCAGCACACTTAAGTTTCCTGCTGTCTTAGAGACTCTAGAAAGCAAGAGCGTGCTTCTTGCTCTAAAGCTGAGTGTGATCAATGGATGAGAACACTGCTGTGTGTTTCACTTCAGAAATGGAGTTAAGTCCCAGGTCTGAGTCTTCCTATAAGCAAGACTTTGTTTAAGGTAAGGGCAGTCACTTTTCAGCTCAAACGAACTACATCGTTCACGAAGCTCACACGTTTCTCATCTTAACTGACAAGCATTGGATGTAAGAGGACCAGTGCATTGTATCAGTTTCAGCAGCAGATTTGGACTACATATGGTCCGTATATATAGTAAACACCGTTCTTTTGTTCTCAGCACACTCAGATATCCTGCTGTATTAGAGACTCTAGAAAGCAAGAGCGTGCTTCTTGTTCTAAAGCAGAGTGTGATCAATGGATGATTACACTGAAGTGTGTTTTACTTCAGAAATGGAGTTAAATCCCAGGCTCTGTGTCTTCCTAAAGGCAAGACTTCGTTTCAGGTAAGGGCAGACACTTTTCTGCTCAAAAGAACTACATCGTTAATGAAGCTCACACGTTTCTCATCTTAACTGACAAGCATTGGATGTTAGATTGTCAGTGCTTTGTATCAGTTTCAGAAGCAGATTTGGACTACCTATGGTCCGTATGTGTAGGAAACGCCGTTCTTTTGTTCTGGGCATACTGAGATTTCCTGCTGTATTAGAGACTCTAGAAAGCAAGAGTGTGCTTCTCGCTCTAAAGCAGAGTGTGATCCATGGATGAGAACTATGCTGTGTGTTTCCCTTCAGAAATGGAGTTAAATCCCAGGCTCTGTGTCTTCCTACAGGCAAGACTTCGTTTCAGGTAAGGGCAGTCACTTTTCAGTTCAAAGGAACTACATCATTCACAAAGCTCACACGTTTCTCATCTTAACTGACAAGCATTGGATTTTAGAGGACCAGTGCTTTGTATCAGTTTCAGAAGCAGAGTTGGACTAGATATGGTCCGTATGTGTAGGAAACACCGTTCTTTTTTTCTCAGCACACACACGTTTCCTGCTGTCTTAGAGACTTTAGAAAGCAAGAGCGTGCTTCTCGCTCTAAAGCAGAGTGTCATCCATGGATGAAAACTATGCTGTGTGTTTCCCTTCACAAAAGGAGTTAAATCCCAGGCTCTATGTCTTCCTACAAGCAAGACTTCGTTTCAGGTAAGGGCAGTCACTTTTCAGCGCAAACGAACTACATCTTTCATGGAGCTCACACGTTTCTCATCTTAACAGACAAGCATTGGATGGTAGAGGACAAGTGCTTTGTATCAGTTTCAGAAGCAGAGTTGGACTCGATATGGCCTGTATGTGTAGGAAACACCGTTCTTTTGTTCTCAGCACACTCACGTTTCCTGCTGTGTTAGAGACTCTAGAAAGCAAGAGCATGCTTCTTGTTCTAAAGCAGAGTGTGATCAATGGATGATTACACTGTAGTGTGTTTTACTTCAGAAATGGAGTTAAATCCCAGGCTCTGAGTCTTCCTAACAAGCAAGATTTCGTTTCAGGTAAGGGCAGTCACTTTTCTGTTAAACGAACTACATCGTTCACGAAGCTCACACGTTTCTCATCTTAACTGACAAGCATTGGATGTTAGAGGGTCAGTGCTTTGTATCAGTTTCAGAAGCAGATTTGGACTACATATGGTCCATATGTTTAGGAAACACCGTTCTTTTGTTCTGGGCACACTCAGATTTCCTGCTGTATTAGAGACTCTAGAAAGCAAGAGCGTGCTTCTTGCTCTAAAGCAGAGTGTGATCCATGGATGAGAACTATGCTGTGTGTTTCCCATCCGAAATGGAGTTAAATTCCAGGCTCTGTGTCTTCCTACAGGCAAGACTTCGTTTCAGGTAAGGGCATTCACTTTTCAGTTCAAAGGAACTACATCATTCACAAAGCTCACACGTTTCTCATCTTAACTGACAAGCATTGGATGTTAGAGGACCAGTGCTTTGTATCAGATTCAGAAGCAGAGTTGGACTAGATATGGTCCGTATGTGTAGGAAACACCGTTCTTTTGTTCTCAGCACACTCACGTTTCCTGCTGTATTATAGACTCTAGAAAGCAAGAGTGTGCTTCTTGCTCTAAACAGAGTGTGATCCATGGATGAGAACTATGCTGTGTGTTTCCCTTCAGAAATGGAGTTAAATCCCAGGCTGTGTGTCTTCCTACAGGCAAGACTTCGTTTCAGGTAAGGGCAGTCACTTTTCTGCTCAAACGAACTACATCGTTCACGAAGCTCACACGTTTCTCATCTTAACTGACAAGCATTGGATGTTAGAGGGTGATTGCTTTGTATCAGTTTCAGAAGCAGATTTGGACTACATATGGTCCATATGTGTAGGAAACACCGTTCTTTTGTTGTGGGCACACTCAGATTTCCTGCTGTATTAGAGATTCTAGAAAGCAAGAGTGTGCTTTTCGCTCTAAAGCAGAGTGTGATCCATGGATGAGAACTATGCTGTGTGTTTCCCTTCAGAAATGGAGTTAAATCCCAGGCTCTGTGTCTTCCTACAGGCAAGACTTCGTTTCAGGTAAGGGCAGTCACTTTTCAGTTCAAAGGAACTACATCATTCACAAAGCTCACACGTTTCTCATCTTAACTGACAAGCATTGGATTTTAGAGGACCAGTGCTTTGTATCAGTTTCAGAAGCAGAGTTGGACTAGATATGGTCCGTATGTGTAGGAAACACCGTTCTTTTTTTCTCAGCACACACACGTTTCCTGCTGTCTTAGAGACTTTAGAAAGCAAGAGCGTGCTTCTCGCTCTAAAGCAGAGTGTCATCCATGGATGAAAACTATGCTGTGTGTTTCCCTTCACAAAAGGAGTTAAATCCCAGGCTCTATGTCTTCCTACAAGCAAGACTTCGTTTCTGGTAAGGGCAGTCACTTTTCAGCGCAAACGAACTACATCTTTCATGGAGCTCACACGTTTCTCATCTTAACAGACAAGCATTGGATGGTAGAGGACAAGTGCTTTGTATCAGTTTCAGAAGCAGAGTTGGACTAGATATGGCCTGTATGTGTAGGAAACACCGTTCTTTTGTTCTCAGCACACTCACGTTTCCTGCTGTGTTAGAGACTCTAGAAAGCAAGAGCGTGCTTCTTGTTCTAAAGCAGAGTGTGATCAATGGATGATTACACTGTAGTGTGTTTTACTTCAGAAATGGAGTTAAATCCCAGGCTCTGAGTCTTCCTAACAAGCAAGATTTCGTTTCAGGTAAGGGCAGTCACTTTTCTGTTAAAAGAACTACATCGTTCACGAAGCTCACACGTTTCTCATCTTAACTGACAAGCATTGGATGTTAGAGGGTCAGTGCTTTGTATCAGTTTCAGAAGCAGATTTGGACTACATATGGTCCATATGTGTAGGAAACACCGTTCTTTTGTTCTGGGCACACTCAGATTTCCTGCTGTATTAGAGACTCCAGAAAGCAAGAGCATGCTTCTTGCTCTAAAGCAGAGTGTGATCCATGGATGAGAACTATGCTGTGTGTTTCCCATCCGAAATGGAGTTAAATCCCAGGCTCTGTGTCTTCCTACAGGCAAGACTTCGTTTCATGTAAGGGCAGTCACTTTTCTGTTAAACGAACTACATCGTTCACTAAGCTCACAAGTTTCTCATCTTAACAGACAAGCATTGGATGTTAGAGGACCAGTGCTTTGTATCAGTTTCAGAAGCAGAGTTGGACTATATAATGTCCGTATGTGTAGGAAACACCGTTCAATTGTTCTCAGCAAACTCACATTTCCTGCTGTCTTAGAGACTCTAGAAAGCAAGAGCGTGCTTCTTGTTCTAAAGCAGAGTGTGATCCATGGATGAGAACTATGCTGTGTGTTTCCCTTCAGAAATGGAGTTAAATACCAGGCTCTGTGTCTTCCTACAGGCAAGACTTCGTTTCAGGTAAGGGCAGTCACTTTTCAGTTCAAAGGAACTACATCATTCACAAAGCTCACACGTTTCTCATCTTAACTGACAAGCATTGGATGTTAGAGGACCAGTGCTTTGTATCAGTTTCAGAAGCAGAGTTGGACTAGATATGGTCCGTATGTGTAGGAAACACCGTTCTTTTTTTCTCAGCACACTCACGTTTCCTGCTGTCTTAGAGACTTTAGAAAGCAAGAGCCTGCTTCTCGCTCTAAAGCAGAGTGTCATCCATGGATGAAAACTATGCTGTGTGTTTCCCTTCAGAAAAGGAGTTAAATCCCATGCTTTATGTCTTCCTACAAGCAAGACTTCATTTCTGGAAAGGGCAGTCACTTTTCAGCTCAAACGAACTACATCTTTCACGGAACTCACACGTTTCTCATCTTAACTGACAAGCATTGGATGTTAGAGGACCAGTGCTTTGTATCAGTTTCAGAAGCAGAGTTGGACTAGATATGGTCCATATGTGTAGAAAACACCGTTCTTTTGTTCTCAGCACACTTAAGTTTCCTGCTGTCTTAGAGACTCTAGAAAGCAAGAGCGTGCTTCTTGCTCTAAAGCAGAGTGTGATCAATGGATGAGAACACTGCTGTGTGTTTCACTTCAGAAATGGAGTTAAATCCCAGGCTCTGAGTCTTCCTATAAGCAAGACTTCGTTTCAGGTACGGGCAGTCACTTTTCAGCTCAAAGGAACTACATCATTCACGAAGCTCACACGTTTCTCATCTTAACTGACAAGCATTGGATGTAAGAGGACCAGTGCATTGTATCAGTTTCAGCAGCAGATTTGGACTACATATGGTCTGTATATATAGTAAACACCGTTCTTTTGTTCTCAGCACACTCAGATATCCTGCTGTATTAGAGACTCTAGAAAGCAAGAGCGTGCTTCTTGTTCTAAAGCAGAGTGTGATCAATGGATGATTACACTGAAGTGTGTTTTACTTCAGAAATGGAGTTAAATCGCAGGCTCTGTGTCTTCCTACAGGCAAGACTTCGTTTCAGGTAAGGGCAGTCACTTTTCTGTTAAACGAACTACATCGTTCACTAAGCTCACAAGTTTCTCATCTTAACAGACAAGCATTGGATGTTAGAGGACCAGTGCTTTGTATCAGTTTCAGAAGCAGAGTTGGACTATATAATGTCCGTATGTGTAGGAAACACCGTTCTATTGTTCTCAGCAAACTCACATTTCCTGCTGTCTTAGAGACTCTAGAAAGCAAGAGCGTGCTTCTTGTTCTAAAGCAGAGTGTGATACATGGATGAGAACTATGGTGTGTTTCCCTTCAGAAATGGAGTTAAATCCCAGGCTCTGTGTCTTCCTACAGGCAAGACTTCGTTTCAGGTAAGGGCAGTCACTTTTCAGTTCAAAGGAACTACATCATTCACAAAGCTCACACGTTTCTCATCTTAACTGACAAGCATTGGATGTTAGAGGACCAGTGCTTTGTATCAGTTTCAGAAGCAGAGTTGGACTTGATATGGTCCGTATGTGTAGGAAACACCGAACTTTTGTTCTCAGCACACTCACGTTTCCTGCTGTCTTAGAGACTCTAGAAAGCAAGAGCGTGCTTCTTGTTCTAAAGCAGAGTGTGATCCATGGATGAGAACTATGGTGTGTTTCCCTCCAGAAATGGAGTTAAATCCCAGGCTCTGTGTCTTCCTACAGGCAAGACTTCGTTTCAGGTAAGGGCAGTCACTTTTCAGTTCAAAGGAACTACATCATTCACAAAGCTCACACGTTTCTCATCTTAACTGACAAGCATTGGATGTTAGAGGACCAGTGCTTTGTATCAGTTTCAGAAGCAGAGTTGGACTAGATATGGTCCGTATGTGTAGGAAACACCGATCTTTTGTTCTCAGCACACTCACGGTTCCGGCTGTCTTAGAGAATCTAGAAAGCAAGAGCGTGCTTCTTGTTCTAAAGCAGAGTGTGATCAATGGATGATTACACTGACGTGTGTTTTACTTCAGAAATGGAGTTAAATCCCAGGCTCTGTGTCTTCCTACAGGCAAGACTTCGTTTCAGGTAAGGGCAGTCACTTTTCTGTTAAACGAACTACATCGTTCACTAAGCTCACAAGTTTCTCATCTTAACAGACAAGCATTGGATGTTAGAGGACCAGTGCTTTGTATCAGTTTCAGAAGCAGAGTTGGACTATATAATGTCCGTATGTGTAGGAAACACCGTTCTTTTGTTCTCAGCACACTCACGGTTCCGGCTGTCTTAGAGAATCTAGAAAGCAAGAGCGTGCTTCTTGTTCTAAAGCAGAGTGTGATCCATGGATGAGAACTATGCTGTGTGTTTCCCTTCAGAAATGGAGTTAAATCCCAGGCTCTGTGTCTTCCTACAGGCAAGACTTCGTTTCAGGTAAGGGCAGTCACTTTTCAGTTCAAAGGAACTACATCATTCACAAAGCTCACACGTTTCTCATCTTAACTGACAAGCATTGGATTTTAGAGGACCAGTGCTTTGTATCAGTTTCAGAAGCAGAGTTGGACTAGATATGGTCCGTATGTGTAGGAAACACCGTTCTTTTTTTCTCAGCACACACACGTTTCCTGCTGTCTTAGAGACTTTAGAAAGCAAGAGCGTGCTTCTCGCTCTAAAGCAGAGTGTCATCCATGGATGAAAACTATGCTGTGTGTTTCCCTTCACAAAAGGAGTTAAATCCCAGGCTCTATGTCTTCCTACAAGCAAGGCTTCGTTTCAGGTAAGGGCAGTCACTTTTCAGCGCAAACGAACTACATCTTTCATGGAGCTCACACGTTTCTCATCTTAACAGACAAGCATTGGATGGTAGAGGACAAGTGCTTTGTATCAGTTTCAGAAGCAGAGTTGGACTAGATATGGCCTGTATGTGTAGGAAACACCGTTCTTTTTTTCTCAGCACACTCACGTTTCCTGCTGTGTTAGAGACTCTAGAAAGCAAGAGCATGCTTCTTGTTCTAAAGCAGAGTGTGATCAATGGATGATTACACTGTAGTGTGTTTTACTTCAGAAATGGAGTTAAATCCCAGGCTCTGAGTCTTCCTAACAAGCAAGATTTCGTTTCAGGTAAGGGCAGTCACTTTTCTGTTAAACGAACTACATCGTTCACGAAGCTCACACGTTTCTCATCTTAACTGACAAGCATTGGATGTTAGAGGGTCAGTGCTTTGTATCAGTTTCAGAAGCAGATTTGGACTACATATGGCCCATATGTTTAGGAAACACCGTTCTTTTGTTCTGGGCACACTCAGATTTCCTGCTGTATTAGACACTCTAGAAAGCAAGAGCGTGCTTCTTGCTCTAAAGCAGAGTGTGATCCATGGATGAGAACTATGCTGTGTGTTTCCCATCCGAAATGGAGTTAAATTCCAGGCTCTGTGTCTTCCTACAGGCAAGACTTCGTTTCAGGTAAGGGCATTCACTTTTCAGTTCAAAGGAACTACATCATTCACAAAGCTCACACGTTTCTCATCTTAACTGACAAGCATTGGATGTTAGAGGACCAGTGCTTTGTATCAGATTCAGAAGCAGAGTTGGACTAGATATGGTCCGTATGTGTAGGAAACACCGTTCTTTTGTTCTCAGCACACTCACGTTTCCTGCTGTCTTAGAGACTTTAGAAAGCAAGAGCGTGCTTCTCGCTCTAAAGCAGAGTGTCATCCATGGATGAAAACTATGCTGTGTGTTTCCCTTCAGAAAAGGAGTTAAATCCCATGCTTTATGTCTTCCTACAAGCAAGACTTCATTTCTGGTAAGGGCAGTCACTTTTCAGCTCAAATGAACTACATCTTTCACGGAACTCACACGATTCTCATCTTAACTGACAAGCATTGGATGTTAGAGGACCAGTGCTTTGTATCAGTTTCAGAAGCAGAGTTGGACTATATAATGTCAGTATGTGTAGGAAACACCGTTCTATTGTTCTCAGCAAACTCACATTTCCTGCTGTCTTAGAGACTCTAGAAAGCAAGAGCGTGCTTCTTGTTCTAAAGCAGAGTGTGATACATGGATGAGAACTATGGTGTGTTTCCCTTCAGAAATGGAGTTAAATCCCAGGCTCTGTGTCTTCCTACAGGCAAGACTTCGTTTCAGGTAAGGGCAGTCACTTTTCAGTTCAAAGGAACTACATCATTCACAAAGCTCACACGTTTCTCATCTTAACTGACAAGCATTGGATGTTAGAGGACCAGTGCTTTGTATCAGTTTCAGAAGCAGAGTTGGACTTGATATGGTCCGTATGTGTAGGAAACACCGAACTTTTGTTCTCAGCACACTCACGTTTCCTGCTGTCTTAGAGACTCTAGAAAGCAAGAGCGTGCTTCTTGTTCTAAAGCAGAGTGTGATCCATGGATGAGAACTATGGTGTGTTTCCCTCCAGAAATGGAGTTAAATCCCAGGCTCTGTGTCTTCCTACAGGCAAGACTTCGTTTCAGGTAAGGGCAGTCACTTTTCAGTTCAAAGGAACTACATCATTCACAAAGCTCACACGTTTCTCATCTTAACTGACAAGCATTGGATGTTAGAGGACCAGTGCTTTGTATCAGTTTCAGAAGCAGAGTTGGACTAGATATGGTCCGTATGTGTAGGAAACACCGATCTTTTGTTCTCAGCACACTCACGGTTCCGGCTGTCTTAGAGAATCTAGAAAGCAAGAGCGTGCTTCTTGTTCTAAAGCAGAGTGTGATCAATGGATGATTACACTGACGTGTGTTTTACTTCAGAAATGGAGTTAAATCCCAGGCTCTGTGTCTTCCTACAGGCAAGACTTCGTTTCAGGTAAGGGCAGTCACTTTTCTGTTAAACGAACTACATCGTTCACTAAGCTCACAAGTTTCTCATCTTAACAGACAAGCATTGGATGTTAGAGGACCAGTGCTTTGTATCAGTTTCAGAAGCAGAGTTGGACTATATAATGTCCGTATGTGTAGGAAACACCGTTCTTTTGTTCTCAGCACACTCACGGTTCCGGCTGTCTTAGAGAATCTAGAAAGCAAGAGCGTGCTTCTTGTTCTAAAGCAGAGTGTGATCCATGGATGAGAACTATGCTGTGTGTTTCCCTTCAGAAATGGAGTTAAATCCCAGGCTCTGTGTCTTCCTACAGGCAAGACTTCGTTTCAGGTAAGGGCAGTCACTTTTCAGTTCAAAGGAACTACATCATTCACAAAGCTCACACGTTTCTCATCTTAACTGACAAGCATTGGATTTTAGAGGACCAGTGCTTTGTATCAGTTTCAGAAGCAGAGTTGGACTAGATATGGTCCGTATGTGTAGGAAACACCGTTCTTTTTTTCTCAGCACACACACGTTTCCTGCTGTCTTAGAGACTTTAGAAAGCAAGAGCGTGCTTCTCGCTCTAAAGCAGAGTGTCATCCATGGATGAAAACTATGCTGTGTGTTTCCCTTCACAAAAGGAGTTAAATCCCAGGCTCTATGTCTTCCTACAAGCAAGGCTTCGTTTCAGGTAAGGGCAGTCACTTTTCAGCGCAAACGAACTACATCTTTCATGGAGCTCACACGTTTCTCATCTTAACAGACAAGCATTGGATGGTAGAGGACAAGTGCTTTGTATCAGTTTCAGAAGCAGAGTTGGACTAGATATGGCCTGTATGTGTAGGAAACACCGTTCTTTTGTTCTCAGCACACTCATGTTTCCTGCTGTGTTAGAGACTCTAGAAAGCAAGAGCATGCTTCTTGTTCTAAAGCAGAGTGTGATCAATGGATGATTACACTGTAGTGTGTTTTACTTCAGAAATGGAGTTAAATCCCAGGCTCTGAGTCTTCCTAACAAGCAAGATTTCGTTTCAGGTAAGGGCAGTCACTTTTCTGTTAAACGAACTACATCGTTCACGAAGCTCACACGTTTCTCATCTTAACTGACAAGCATTGGATGTTAGAGGGTCAGTGCTTTGTATCAGTTTCAGAAGCAGATTTGGACTACATATGGCCCATATGTTTAGGAAACACCGTTCTTTTGTTCTGGGCACACTCAGATTTCCTGCTGTATTAGACACTCTAGAAAGCAAGAGCGTGCTTCTTGCTCTAAAGCAGAGTGTGATCCATGGATGAGAACTATGCTGTGTGTTTCCCATCCGAAATGGAGTTAAATTCCAGGCTCTGTGTCTTCCTACAGGCAAGACTTCGTTTCAGGTAAGGGCATTCACTTTTCAGTTCAAAGGAACTACATCATTCACAAAGCTCACACGTTTCTCATCTTAACTGACAAGCATTGGATGTTAGAGGACCAGTGCTTTGTATCAGATTCAGAAGCAGAGTTGGACTAGATATGGTCCGTATGTGTAGGAAACACCGTTCTTTTTTTCTCAGCACACTCACGTTTCCTGCTGTCTTAGAGACTTTAGAAAGCAAGAGCGTGCTTCTCGCTCTAAAGCAGAGTGTCATCCATGGATGAAAACTATGCTGTGTGTTTCCCTTCAGAAAAGGAGTTAAATCCCATGCTTTATGTCTTCCTACAAGCAAGACTTCATTTCTGGTAAGGGCAGTCACTTTTCAGCTCAAACGAACTACATCTTTCACGGAACTCACACGTTTCTCATCTTAACTGACAAGCATTGGATGTTAGAGGACCAGTGCTTTGTATCAGTTTCAGAAGCACAGTTGGACTAGATATGGTCCGTATGTGTAGGAAACACCGTTCTTTTGTTCTCAGCACACTCACGTTTCCTGCTGTATTATAGACTCTAGAAAGCAAGAGTGTGCTTCTTGCTCTAAACAGAGTGTGATCCATGGATGAGAACTATGCTGTGTGTTTCCCTTCAGAAATGGAGTTAAATCCCAGGCTGTGTGTCTTCCTACAGGCAAGACTTCGTTTCAGGTAAGGGCAGTCACTTTTCTGCTCAAACGAACTACATCGTTCACGAAGCTCACACGTTTCTCATCTTAACTGACAAGCATTGGATGTTAGAGGGTGATTGCTTTGTATCAGTTTCAGAAGCAGATTTGGACTACATATGGTCCATATGTGTAGGAAACACCGTTCTTTTGTTCTGGGCACACTCAGATTTCCTGCTGTATTAGAGATTCTAGAAAGCAAGAGCGTGCTTCTTGTTCTAAAGCAGAGTGTGATCCATGGATGAGAACTATGCTGTGTGTTTCCCTTCAGAAATGGAGTTAAATCCCAGGCTCTGTGTCTTCCTACAGGCAAGACTTCGTTTCAGGTAAGGGCAGTCACTTTTCAGTTCAAAGGAACTACATCATTCACAAAGCTCACACGTTTCTCATCTTAACTGACAAGCATTGGATTTTAGAGGACCAGTGCTTTGTATCAGTTTCAGAAGCAGAGTTGGACTAGATATGGTCCCTATGTGTAGGAAACACCGTTCTTTTTTTCTCAGCACACACACGTTTCCTGCTGTCTTAGAGACTTTAGAAAGCAAGAGCGTGCTTCTCGCTCTAAAGCAGAGTGTCATCCATGGATGAAAACTATGCTGTGTGTTTCCCTTCACAAAAGGAGATAAATCCCAGGCTCTATGTCTTCCTACAAGCAAGACTTCGTTTCAGGTAAGGGCAGTCACTTTTCAGCGCAAACGAACTACATCTTTCATGGAGCTCACACGTTTCTCATCTTAACAGACAAGCATTGGATGGTAGAGGACAAGTGCTTTGTATCAGTTTCAGAAGCAGAGTTGGACTAGATATGGCCTGTATGTGTAGGAAACACCGTTCTTTTGTTCTCAGCACACTCACGTTTCCTGCTGTGTTAGAGACTCTAGAAAGCAAGAGCATGCTTCTTGTTCTAAAGCAGAGTGTGATCAATGGATGATTACACTGTAGTGTGTTTTACTTCAGAAATGGAGTTAAATCCCAGGCTCTGAGTCTTCCTAACAAGCAAGATTTCGTTTCAGGTAAGGGCAGTCACTTTTCTGTTAAACGAACTACATCGTTCACGAAGCTCACACGTTTCTCATCTTAACTGACAAGCATTGGATGTTAGAGGGTCAGTGCTTTGTATCAGTTTCAGAAGCAGATTTGGACTACATATGGTCCATATGTGTAGGAAACACCGTTCTTTTGTTCTGGGCACACTCAGATTTCCTGCTGTATTAGAGACTCTAGAAAGCAAGAGTGTGCTTTTCGCTCTAAAGCAGAGTGTGATCCATGGATGAGAACTATGCTGTGTGTTTCCCTTCAGAAATGGAGTTAAATCCCAGGCTCTGTGTCTTCCTACAGGCAAGACTTCGTTTCAGGTAAGGGCAGTCACTTTTCAGTTCAAAGGAACTACATCATTCACAAAGCTCACACGTTTCTCATCTTAACTGACAAGCATTGGATTTTAGAGGACCAGTGCTTTGTATCAGTTTCAGAACCAGAGTTGGACTAGATATGGTCCGTATGTGTAGGAAACACCGTTCTTTTTTTCTCAGCACACACACGTTTCCTGCTGTCTTAGAGACTCTAGAAAGCAAGAGTGTGCTTTTCGCTCTAAAGCAGAGTGTGATCCATGGATGAGAACTATGCTGTGTGTTTCCCTTCAGAAATGGAGTTAAATCCCAGGCTCTGTGTCTTCCTACAGGCAAGACTTCGTTTCAGGTAAGGGCAGTCACTTTTCTGTTAAACGAACTACATCGTTCACTAAGCTCACAAGTTTCTCATCTTAACAGACAAGCATTGGATGTTAGAGGACCAGTGCTTTGTATCAGTTTCAGAAGCAGAGTTGGACTATATAATGTCCGTATGTGTAGGAAACACCGTTCTATTGTTCTCAGCAAACTCACATTTCCTGCTGTCTTAGAGACTCTAGAAAGCAAGAGCGTGCTTCTTGTTCTAAATAAGAGTGTGATCCATGGATGAGAACTATGCTGTGTGTTTCCCTTCAGAAATGGAGTTAAATACCAGGCTCTGTGTCTTCCTACAGGCAAGACTTCGTTTCAGGTAAGGGCAGTCAGTTTTCAGTTCAAAGGAACTACATCATTCACAAAGCTCACACGTTTC
The DNA here is from genome assembly GCA_949786385.1 of Onychomys leucogaster. Lineage (NCBI taxonomy): Eukaryota > Metazoa > Chordata > Mammalia > Rodentia > Cricetidae > Onychomys > Onychomys leucogaster. Next base: position 321,559 of record CATKUP010000038.1, on the reverse strand, counting down.
TCATCTTAACTGACAAGCATTGGATGTTAGAGGACCAGTGCTTTGTATCAGTTTCAGAAGCAGAGTTGGACTAGATATGGTCCGTATGTGTAGGAAACACCGTTCTTTTTTTCTCAGCACACTCACGTTTCCTGCTGTCTTAGAGACTTTAGAAAGCAAGAGCGTGCTTCTCGCTCTAAAGCAGAGTGTCATCCATGGATGAAAACTATGCTGTGTGTTTCCCTTCAGAAAAGGAGTTAAATCCCATGCTTTATGTCTTCCTACAAGCAAGACTTCATTTCTGGAAAGGGCAGTCACTTTTCAGCTCAAACGAACTACATCTTTCACGGAACTCACACGTTTCTCATCTTAACTGACAAGCATTGGATGTTAGAGGACCAGTGCTTTGTATCAGTTTCAGAAGCAGAGTTGGACGAGATATGGTCCATATGTGTAGAAAACACCGTTCTTTTGTTCTCAGCACACTTAAGTTTCCTGCTGTCTTAGAGACTCTAGAAAGCAAGAGCGTGCTTCTTGCTCTAAAGCAGAGTGTGATCAATGGATGAGAACACTGCTGTGTGTTTCACTTCAGAAATGGAGTTAAATCCCAGGCTCTGAGTCTTCCTATAAACAAGACTTCGTTTCAGGTACGGGCAGTCACTTTTCAGCTCAAAGGAACTACATCATTCACGAAGCTCACACGTTTCTCATCTTAACTGACAAGCATTGGATGTAAGAGGACAAGTGCATTGTATCAGTTTCAGCAGCGGATTTGGACTACATATGGTCTGTATATATAGTAAACACCGTTCTTTTGTTCTCAGCACACTCAGATATCCTGCTGTATTAGAGACTCTAGAAAGCAAGAGCGTGCTTCTTGTTCTAAAGCAGAGTGTGATCAATGGATGATTACACTGAAGTGTGTTTTACTTCAGAAATGGAGTTAAATCCCAGGCTCTGAGTCTTCCTACAGGCAAGACTTCGTTTCAGGTAAGGGCAGTCACTTTTCTGTTAAACGAACTACATCGTTCACTAAGCTCACAAGTTTCTCATCTTAACAGACAAGCATTGGATGTTAGAGGACCAGTGCTTTGTATCAGTTTCAGAAGCAGAGTTGGACTATATAATGTCCGTATGTGTAGGAAACACCGTTCTATTGTTCTCAGCAAACTCACATTTCCTGCTGTCTTAGAGACTCTAGAAAGCAAGAGCGTGCTTCTTGTTCTAAAGCAGAGTGTGATACATGGATGAGAACTATGGTGTGTTTCCCTTCAGAAATGGAGTTAAATCCCAGGCTCTGTGTCTTCCTACATGCAAGACTTCGTTTCAGGTAAGGGCAGTCACTTTTCAGTTCAAAGGAACTACATCATTCACAAAGCTCACACGTTTCTCATCTTAACTGACAAGCATTGGATGTTAGAGGACCAGTGCTTTGTATCAGTTTCAGAAGCAGAGTTGGACTTGATATGGTCCGTATGTGTAGGAAACACCGAACTTTTGTTCTCAGCACACTCACGTTTCCTACTGTCTTAGAGACTCTAGAAAGCAAGAGCGTGCTTCTTGTTCTAAAGCACTGTGTGATCCATGGATGAGAACTATGGTGTGTTTCCCTCCAGAAATGGAGTTAAATCCCAGGCTCTGTGTCTTCCTACAGACAAGACTTCGTTTCAGGTAAGGGCAGTCACTTTTCAGTTCAAAGGAACTACATCATTCACAAAGCTCACACGTTTCTCATCTTAACTGACAAGCATTGGATGTTAGAGGACCAGTGCTTTGTATCAGTTTCAGAAGCAGAGTTGGACTAGATATGGTCCGTATGTGTAGGAAACACCGATCTTTTGTTCTCAGCACACTCACGGTTCCGGCTGTCTTAGAGAATCTAGAAAGCAAGAGCGTGCTTCTTGTTCTAAAGCAGAGTGTGATCAATGGATGATTACACTGACGTGTGTTTTACTTCAGAAATGGAGTTAAATCCCAGGCTCTGAGTCTTCCTATAAGCAAGACTTCGTTTCAGGTAAGGGCAGTCACTTTTCATCTCAAACGAACTACATCGTTCACGAAGCTCACACGTTTCTCATCTTAACTGACAAGCATTGGATGTTAGAGGGTCAGTGCTTTGTATCAGTTTCAGAAGCAGATTTGGACTACATATGGTCCATATGTGTAGGAAACACCGTTCTTTTGTTCTGGGCACACTCAGATTTCCTGCTGTATTAGAGACTCTAGAAAGCAAGAGCGTGCTTCTTGCTCTAAAGCAGAGTGTGATCCATGGATGAGAACTATGGTGTGTGTTTCCCATCCGAAATGGAGTTAAATCCCAGGCTCTGTGTCTTCCTACAGGCAAGACTTCGTTTCAGGTAAGGGCAGTCACTTTTCTGTTAAACGAACTACATCGTTCACTAAGCTCACAAGTTTCTCGTCTTAACAGACAAGCATTGGATGTTAGAGGACCAGTGCTTTGTATCAGTTTCAGAAGCAGAGTTGGACTATATAATGTCCGTATGTGTAGTAAACACCGTTCTTTTGTTCTCAGCACACTCACGTTTCCTGCTGTCTTAGAGACTCTAGAAAGCAAGAGCGTGCTTCTTGTTCTAAAGCAGAGTGTGATCCATGGATGAGAACTATGGTGTGTTTCCCTTCAGAAATGGAGTTAAATCCCAGGCTCTGTGTCTTCAAACAGGCAAGACTTCGTTTCAGGTAAGGGCAGTCACTTTTCAGTTCAAAGGAACTACATCATTCACAAAGCTCACACGTTTCTCATCTTAACTGACAAGCACTGGATGTTAGAGGACCAGTGCTTTGTATCAGTTTCAGAAGCAGAGTTGGACTTGATATGGTCCGTATGTGTAGGAAACACCGTTCTTTTGTTCTCAGCACACTCACGTTTCCTGCGTCTTAGAGACTTTAGAAAGAAGAGCGTGCTTCTCGCTCTAAAGCAGAGTGTGATCCATGGATGAGAACTATGCTGTGTGTTTCCCTTCAGAAAAAGAGTGAAATCCCAGGCTCTGTGTCTTCCTAAAAGCAAGACTTCGTTTCAGGTAAGGGCAGTCACTTTTCAACTCAAACGATCTACATCGTTCACGGAGCTCACACGTTTCTCATCTTAACAGACAAGCATTGGATGTTAGAGGACCAGTGCTTTGTATCAGTTTCAGAAGCAGAGTTGGACTAGATATGGTCCATATGTGTAGAAAACACCGTTCTTTTGTTCTCAGCACACTTAAGTTTCCTGCTGTCTTAGAGACTCTAGAAAGCAAGAGCGTGCTTCTTGCTCTAAAGCAGAGTGTGATCAATGCATGAGAACACTGCTGTGTGTTTCACTTCAGAAATGGAGTTAAATCCCAGGCTCTGAGTCTTCCTATAAGCAAGACTTCGTTTCAGGTAAGGGCAGTCACTTTTCAGCTCAAACGAACTACATCGTTCGCGAAGCTCACACGTTTCTCATCTTAACTGACAAGCATTGGATGTAAGAGGACCAGTGCATTGTATCAGTTTCAGCAGCAGATTTGGACTACATATGGTCCGTATATATAGTAAACACCGTTCTTTTGTTCTCAGCACACTCAGATATCCTGCTGTATTAGAGACTCTAGAAAGCAAGAGCGTGCTTCTTGTTCTAAAGCAGAGTGTGATCAATGGATGATTACACTGAAGTGTGTTTTACTTCAGAAATGGAGTTAAATCCCAGGCTCTGTGTCTTCCTACAGGCAAGACTTCGTTTCAGGTAAGGGCAGTCACTTTTCAGTTCAAAGGAACTACATCATTCACAAAGCTCACACGTTTCTCATCTTAACTGACAAGCATTGGATGTTAGAGGACCAGTGCTTTGTATCAGTTTCAGAAGCAGATTTGGACTACATATGGTCCATAAATGTAGGAAACATCGTTCTTTTGTTCTGGGCACACTCAGATTTCCTGCTGTATTAGAGACTCTAGAAAGCAAGAGTGTGCTTCTCGCTCTAAAGCAGAGTGTGATCCATGGATGAGAACTATGCTGTGTGTTTCCCTTCAGAAATGGACTTAAATCCCAGGCTCTGTGTCTTACTACAAGCAAGACTTCGTTTCAGGTAAGGGCAGTCACTTTTCAGTTCAAAGGAACTACATCATTCACAAAGCTCACACGTTTCTCATCTTAACTGACAAGCATTGGATGTTAGAGGACCAGTGCTTTGTATCAGTTTCAGAAGCAGAGTTGGACTTGATATGGTCCGTATGTGTAGGAAACACCGTTCTTTTGTTCTCAGCACACTCACGTTTCCTGCGTCTTAGAGACTTTAGAAAGCAAGAGCATGCTTCTTGTTCTAAAGCAGAGTGTGATCAATGGATGATTACACTGTAGTGTGTTTTACTTCAGAAATGGAGTTAAATCCCAGGCTCTGAGTCTTCCTAACAAGCAAGATTTCGTTTCAGGTAAGGGCAGTCACTTTTCTGTTAAACGAACTACATCATTCACGAAGCTCACACGTTTCTCATCTTAACTGACAAGCATTGGATGTTAGAGGGTCAGTGCTTTGTATCAGTTTCAGAAGCAGATTTGGACTACATATGGTCCATATGTTTAGGAAACACCGTTCTTTTGTTCTGGGCACACTCAGATTTCCTGCTGTATTAGAGACTCTAGAAAGCAAGAGCGTGCTTCTTGCTCTAAAGCAGAGTGTGATCCATGGATGAGAACTATACTGTGTGTTTCCCTTCAGAAAAGGAGTTAAATCCCATGCTTTATGTCTTCCTACAAGCAAGACTTCATTTCTGGAAAGGGCAGTCACTTTTCAGCTCAAATGAACTACATCTTTCACGGAACTCACACGTTTCTCATCTTAACTGACAAGCATTGGATGTTAGAGGACCAGTGCTTTGTATCAGTTTCAGAAGCAGAGTTGGACGAGATATGGTCCATATGTGTAGAAAACACCGTTCTTTTGTTCTCAGCACACTTAAGTTTCCTGCTGTCTTAGAGACTCTAGAAAGCAAGAGCGTGCTTCTTGCTCTAAAGCAGAGTGTGATCAATGGATGAGAACACTGCTGTGTGTTTCACTTCAGAAATGGAGTTAAATCCCAGGCTCTGAGTCTTCCTATAAGCAAGACTTCGTTTCAGGTACGGGCAGTCACTTTTCAGCTCAAAGGAACTACATCATTCACGAAGCTCACACGTTTCTCATCTTAACTGACAAGCATTGGATGTAAGAGGACCAGTGCATTGTATCAGTTTCAGCAGCAGATTTGGACTACATATGGTCTGTATATATAGTAAACACCGTTCTTTTGTTCTCAGCACACTCAGATATCCTGCTGTATTAGAGACTCTAGAAAGCAAGAGCGTGCTTCTTGTTCTAAAGCAGAGTGTGATCAATGGATGATTACACTGAAGTGTGTTTTACTTCAGAAATGGAGTTAAATCCCAGGCTCTGTGTCTTCCTACAGGCAAGACTTCGTTTCAGGTAAGGGCAGTCACTTTTCTGTTAAACGAACTACATCGTTCACTAAGCTCACAAGTTTCTCATCCTAACAGACAAGCATTGGATGTTAGAGGACCAGTGCTTTGTATCAGTTTCAGAAGCAGAGTTGGACTATATAATGTCCGTATGTGTAGGAAACACCGTTCTATTGTTCTCAGCAAACTCACATTTCCTGCTGTCTTAGAGACTCTAGAAAGCAAGAGCGTGCTTCTTGTTCTAAAGCAGAGTGTGATACATGGATGAGAACTATGGTGTGTTTCCCTTCAGAAATGGAGTTAAATCCCAGGCTCTGTGTCTTCCTACAGGCAAGACTTCGTTTCAGGTAAGGGCAGTCACTTTTCAGTTCAAAGGAACTACATCATTCACAAAGCTCACACGTTTCTCATCTTAAATGACAAGCATTGGATGTTAGAGGACCAGTGCTTTGTATCAGTATCAGAAGCAGAGTTGGACTTGATATGGTCCGTATGTGTAGGAAACACCGAACTTTTGTTCTCAGCACACTCACGTTTCCTACTGTCTTAGAGACTCTAGAAAGCAAGAGCGTGCTTCTTGTTCTAAAGCAGAGTGTGATCCATGGATGAGAACTATGGTGTGTTTCCCTCCAGAAATGGAGTTAAATCCCAGGCTCTGTGTCTTCCTACAGACAAGACTTCGTTTCAGGTAAGGGCAGTCACTTTTCAGTTCAAAGGAACTACATCATTCACAAAGCTCACACGTTTCTCATCTTAACTGACAAGCATTGGATGTTAGAGGACCAGTGCTTTGTATCAGTTTCAGAAGCAGAGTTGGACTAGATATGGTCCGTATGTGTAGGAAACACCGATCTTTTGTTCTCAGCACACTCACGGTTCCGGCTGTCTTAGAGAATCTAGAAAGCAAGAGCGTGCTTCTTGTTCTAAAGCAGAGTGTGATCAATGGATGATTACACTGACGTGTGTTTTACTTCAGAAATGGAGTTAAATCCCAGGCTCTGAGTCTTCCTATAAGCAAGACTTCGTTTCAGGTAAGGGCAGTAACTTTTCATCTCAAACGAACTACATCGTTCACGAAGCTCACACGTTTCTCATCTTAACTGACAAGCATTGGATGTTAGAGGGTCAGTGCTTTGTATCAGTTTCAGAAGCAGATTTGGACTACATATGGTCCATATGTGTAGGAAACACCGTTCTTTTGTTCTGGGCACACTCAGATTTCCTGCTGTATTAGAGACTCTAGAAAGCAAGAGCGTGCTTCTTGCTCTAAAGCAGAGTGTGATCCATGGATGAGAACTATGGTGTGTGTTTCCCATCCGAAATGGAGTTAAATCCCAGGCTCTGTGTCTTCCTACAGGCAAGACTTCGTTTCAGGTAAGGGCAGTCACTTTTCTGTTAAACGAACTACATCGTTCACTAAGCTCACAAGTTTCTCATCTGAACAGACAAGCATTGGATGTTAGAGGACCAGTGCTTTGTATCAGTTTCAGAAGCAGAGTTGGACTATATAATGTCCGTATGTGTAGTAAACACCGTTCTTTTGTTCTCAGCACACTCACGTTTCCTGCTGTCTTAGAGACTCTAGAAAGCAAGAGCGTGCTTCTTGTTCTAAAGCAGAGTGTGATCCATGGATGAGAACTATGGTGTGTTTCCCTTCAGAAATGGAGTTAAATCCCAGGCTCTGTGTCTTCAAACAGGCAAGACTTCGTTTCAGGTAAGGGCAGTCACTTTTCAGTTCAAAGGAACTACATCATTCACAAAGCTCACACGTTTCTCATCTTAACTGACAAGCATTGGATGTTAGAGGACCAGTGCTTTGTATCAGTTTCAGAAGCAGAGTTGGACTTGATATGGTCCGTATGTGTAGGAAACACCGTTCTTTTGTTCTCAGCACACTCACGTTTCCTGCGTCTTAGAGACTTTAGAAAGAAGAGCGTGCTTCTCGCTCTAAAGCAGAGTGTGATCCATGGATGAGAACTATGGTGTGTTTCCCTTCAGAAAAAGAGTGAAATCCCAGGCTCTGTGTCTTCCTAAAAGCAAGACTTCGTTTCAGGTAAGGGCAGTCACTTTTCAACTCAAACGATCTACATCGTTCACGGAGCTCACACGTTTCTCATCTTAACAGACAAGCATTGGATGTTAGAGGACCAGTGCTTTGTATCAGTTTCAGAAGCAGAGTTGGACTAGATATGGTCCATATGTGTAGAAAACACCGTTCTTTTGTTCTCAGCACACTTAAGTTTCCTGCTGTCTTAGAGACTCTAGAAAGCAAGAGCGTGCTTCTTGCTCTAAAGCAGAGTGTGATCAATGGATGAGAACACTGCTGTGTGTTTCACTTCAGAAATGGAGTTAAATCCCAGGCTCTGAGTCTTCCTATAAGCAAGACTTCGTTTCAGGTAAGGGCAGTCACTTTTCAGCTCAAACGAACTACATCGTTCACGAAGCTCACACGTTTCTCATCTTAACTGACAAGCATTGGATGTAAGAGGACCAGTGCATTGTATCAGTTTCAGCAGCAGATTTGGACTACATATGGTCCGTATATATAGTAAACACCGTTCTTTTGTTCTCAGCACACTCAGATATCCTGCTGTATTAGAGACTCTAGAAAGCAAGAGCGTGCTTCTTGTTCTAAAGCAGAGTGTGATCAATGGATGATTACACTGAAGTGTGTTTTACTTCAGAAATGGAGTTAAATCCCAGGCTCTGTGTCTTCCTACAGGCAAGACTTCGTTTCAGGTAAGGGCAGTCACTTTTCAGTTCAAAGGAACTACATCATTCACAAAGCTCACACGTTTCTCATCTTAACTGACAAGCATTGGATGTTAGAGGACCAGTGCTTTGTATCAGTTTCAGAAGCAGATTTGGACTACATATGGTCCATAAATGTAGGAAACATCGTTCTTTTGTTCTGGGCACACTCAGATTTCCTGCTGTATTAGAGACTCTAGAAAGCAAGAGTGTGCTTCTCGCTCTAAAGCAGAGTGTGATCCATGGATGAGAACTATGCTGTGTGTTTCCCTTCAGAAATGGACTTAAATCCCAGGCTCTGTGTCTTACTACAAGCAAGACTTCGTTTCAGGTAAGGGCAGTCACTTTTCAGTTCAAAGGAACTACATCATTCACAAATCTCACACGTTTCTCATCTTAACTGACAAGCATTGGATGTTAGAGGACCAGTGCTTTGTATCAGTTTCAGAAGCAGAGTTGGACTTGATATGGTCCGTATGTGTAGGAAACACCGTTCTTTTGTTCTCAGCACACTCACGTTTCCTGCGTCTTAGAGACTTTAGAAAGCAAGAGCATGCTTCTTGTTCTAAAGCAGAGTGTGATCAATGGATGATTACACTGTAGTGTGTTTTACTTCAGAAATGGAGTTAAATCCCAGGCTCTGAGTCTTCCTAACAAGCAAGATTTCGTTTCAGGTAAGGGCAGTCACTTTTCTGTTAAACGAACTACATCGTTCACGAAGCTCACACGTTTCTCATCTTAACTGACAAGCATTGGATGTTAGAGGGTCAGTGCTTTGTATCAGTTTCAGAAGCAGATTTGGACTACATATGGTCCATATGTTTAGGAAACACCGTTCTTTTGTTCTGGGCACACTCAGATTTCCTGCTGTATTAGAGACTCTAGAAAGCAAGAGCGTGCTTCTTGCTCTAAAGCAGTGTGTGATCCATGGATGAGAACTATGCTGTGTGTTTCCCATCCGAAATGGAGTTAAATTCCAGGCTCTGTGTCTTCCTACAGGCAAGACTTCGTTTCAGGTAAGGGCATTCACTTTTCAGTTCAAAGGAACTACATCATTCACAAAGCTCACACGTTTCTCATCTTAACTGACAAGCATTGGATGTTAGAGGACCAGTGCTTTGTATCAGATTCAGAAGCAGAGTTGGACTAGATATGGTCCGTATGTGTAGGAAACACCGTTCTTTTTTTCTCAGCACACTCACGTTTCCTGCTGTCTTAGAGACTTTAGAAAGCAAGAGCGTGCTTCTCGCTCTAAAGCAGAGTGTCATCCATGGATGAAAACTATGCTGTGTGTTTCCCTTCAGAAAAGGAGTTAAATCCCATGCTTTATGTCTTCCTACAAGCAAGACTTCATTTCTGGTAAGGGCAGTCACTTTTCAGCTCAAACGAACTACATCTTTCACGGAACTCACACGTTTCTCATCTTAACTGACAAGCATTGGATGTTAGAGGACCAGTGCTTTGTATCAGTTTCAGAAGCACAGTTGGACTAGATATGGTCCGTATGTGTAGGAAACACCGTTCTTTTGTTCTCAGCACACTCACGTTTCCTGCTGTATTATAGACTCTAGAAAGCAAGAGTGTGCTTCTTGCTCTAAACAGAGTGTGATCCATGGATGAGAACTATGCTGTGTGTTTCCCTTCAGAAATGGAGTTAAATCCCAGGCTGTGTGTCTTCCTACAGGCAAGACTTCGTTTCAGGTAAGGGCAGTCACTTTTCTGCTCAAACGAACTACATCGTTCACGAAGCTCACACGTTTCTCATCTTAACTGACAAGCATTGGATGTTAGAGGGTGATTGCTTTGTATCAGTTTCAGAAGCAGATTTGGACTACATATGGTCCATATGTGTAGGAAACACCGTTCTTTTGTTCTGGGCACACTCAGATTTCCTGCTGTATTAGAGACTCTAGAAAGCAAGAGTGTGCTTTTCGCTCTAAAGCAGAGTGTGATCCATGGATGAGAACTATGCTGTGTGTTTCCCTTCAGAAATGGAGTTAAATCCCAGGCTCTGTGTCTTCCTACAGGCAAGACTTCGTTTCAGGTAAGGGCAGTCACTTTTCAGTTCAAAGGAACTACATCATTCACAAAGCTCACACGTTTCTCATCTTAACTGACAAGCATTGGATTTTAGAGGACCAGTGCTTTGTATCAGTTTCAGAAGCAGAGTTGGACTAGATATGGTCCGTATGTGTAGGAAACACCGTTCTTTTTTTCTCAGCACACACACGTTTCCTGCTGTCTTAGAGACTTTAGAAAGCAAGAGCGTGCTTCTCGCTCTAAAGCAGAGTGTCATCCATGGATGAAAACTATGCTGTGTGTTTCCCTTCACAAAAGGAGTTAAATCCCAGGCTCTATGTCTTCCTACAAGCAAGACTTCGTTTCAGGTAAGGGCAGTCACTTTTCAGCGCAAACGAACTACATCTTTCATGGAGCTCACACGTTTCTCATCTTAACAGACAAGCATTGGATGGTAGAGGACAAGTGCTTTGTATCAGTTTCAGAAGCAGAGTTGGACGAGATATGGTCCATATGTGTAGAAAACACCGTTCTTTTGTTCTCAGCACACTTAAGTTTCCTGCTGTCTTAGAGACTCTAGAAAGCAAGAGCGTGCTTCTTGCTCTAAAGCAGAGTGTGATCAATGGATGAGAACACTGCTGTGTGTTTCACTTCAGAAATGGAGTTAAATCCCAGGCTCTGAGTCTTCCTATAAGCAAGACTTCGTTTCAGGTACGGGCAGTCACTTTTCAGCTCAAAGGAACTACATCATTCACGAAGCTCACACGTTTCTCATCTTAACTGACAAGCATTGGATGTAAGAGGACCAGTGCATTGTATCAGTTTCAGCAGCAGATTTGGACTACATATGGTCTGTATATATAGTAAACACCGTTCTTTTGTTCTCAGCACACTCAGATATCCTGCTGTATTAGAGACTCTAGAAAGCAAGAGCGTGCTTCTTGTTCTAAAGCAGAGTGTGATCAATGGATGATTACACTGAAGTGTGTTTTACTTCAGAAATGGAGTTAAATCCCAGGCTCTGTGTCTTCCTACAGGCAAGACTTCGTTTCAGGTAAGGGCAGTCACTTTTCTGTTAAACGAACTACATCGTTCACTAAGCTCACAAGTTTCTCATCTTAACAGACAAGCATTGGATGTTAGAGGACCAGTGCTTTGTATCAGTTTCAGAAGCAGAGTTGGACTATATAATGTCCGTATGTGTAGGAAACACTGTTCTATTGTTCTCAGCAAACTCACATTTCCTGCTGTCTTAGAGACTCTAGAAAGCAAGAGCGTGCTTCTTGTTCTAAAGCAGAGTGTGATACATGGATGAGAACTATGGTGTGTTTCCCTTCAGAAATGGAGTTAAATCCCAGGCTCTGTGTCTTCCTACAGGCAAGACTTCGTTTCAGGTAAGGGCAGTCACTTTTCAGTTCAAAGGAACTACATCATTCACAAAGCTCACACGTTTCTCATCTTAACTGACAAGCATTGGATGTTAGAGGACCAGTGCTTTGTATCAGTTTCAGAAGCAGAGTTGGACTTGATATGGTCCGTATGTGTAGGAAACACCGAACTTTTGTTCTCAGCACACTCACGTTTCCTACTGTCTTAGAGACTCTAGAAAGCAAGAGCGTGCTTCTTGTTCTAAAGCAGAGTGTGATCCATGGATGAGAACTATGGTGTGTTTCCCTCCAGAAATGGAGTTAAATCCCAGGCTCTGTGTCTTCCTACAGACAAGACTTCGTTTCAGGTAAGGGCAGTCACTTTTCAGTTCAAAGGAACTACATCATTCACAAAGCTCACACGTTTCTCATCTTAACTGACAAGCATTGGATGTTAGAGGACCAGTGCTTTGTATCAGTTTCAGAAGCAGAGTTGGACTAGATATGGACCGTATGTGTAGGAAACACCGATCTTTTGTTCTCAGCACACTCACGGTTCCGGCTGTCTTAGAGAATCTAGAAAGCAAGAGCGTGCTTCTTGTTCTAAAGCAGAGTGTGATCAATGGATGATTACACTGATGTGTGTTTTACTTCAGAAATGGAGTTAAATCCCAGGCTCTGAGTCTTCCTATAAGCAAGACTTCGTTTCAGGTAAGGGCAGTCACTTTTCATCTCAAACGAACTACAACGTTCACGAAGCTCACACGTTTCTCATCTTAACTGACAAGCATTGGATGTTAGAGGGTCAGTGCTTTGTATCAGTTTCAGAAGCAGATTTGGACTACATATGGTCCATATGTGTAGGAAACACCGTTCTTTTGTTCTGGGCACACTCAGATTTCCTGCTGTATTAGAGACTCTAGAAAGCAAGAACGTGCTTCTTGCTCTAAAGCAGAGTGTGATCCATGGATGAGAACTATGGTGTGTGTTTCCCATCCGAAATGGAGTTAAATCCCAGGCTCTGTGTCTTCCTACAGGCAAGACTTCGTTTCAGGTAAGGGCAGTCACTTTTCTGTTAAACGAACTACATCGTTCACTAAGCTCACAAGTTTCTCATCTTAACAGACAAGCATTGGATGTTAGAGGACCAGTGCTTTGTATCAGTTTCAGAAGCAGAGTTGGACTATATAATGTCCGTATGTGTAGTAAACACCGTTCTTTTGTTCTCAGCACACTCACGTTTCCTGCTGTCTTAGAGACTCTAGAAAGCAAGAGCGTGCTTCTTGTTCTAAAGCAGAGTGTGATCCATGGATGAGAACTATGGTGTGTTTCCCTTCAGAAATGGAGTTAAATCCCAGGCTCTGTGTCTTCAAACAGGCAAGACTTCGTTTCAGGTAAGGGCAGTCACTTTTCAGTTCAAAGGAACTACATCATTCACAAAGCTCACACGTTTCTCATCTTAACTGACAAGCATTGGATGTTAGAGGACCAGTGCTTTGTATCAGTTTCAGAAGCAGAGTTGGACTTGATATGGTCCGTATGTGTAGGAAACACCGTTCTTTTGTTCTCAGCACACTCACGTTTCCTGCGTCTTAGAGACTTTAGAAAGAAGAGCGTGCTTCTCGCTCTAAAGCAGAGTGTGATCCATGGATGAGAACTATGCTGTGTGTTTCCCTTCAGAAAAAGAGTGAAATCCCAGGCTCTGTGTCTTCCTAAAAGCAAGACTTCGTTTCAGGTAAGGGCAGTCACTTTTCAACTCAAACGATCTACATCGTTCACGGAGCTCACACGTTTCTCATCTTAACAGACAAGCATTGGATGTTAGAGGACCAGTGCTTTGTATCAGTTTCAGAAACAGAGTTGTACTTGATATGGTCCGTATGTGTAGGAAACACCGTTCTTTTGTTCTCAGCACACTCACGTTTCCTGCTGTATTATAGACTCTAGAAAGCAAGAGTGTGCTTCTTGCTCTAAACAGAGTGTGATCCATGGATGAGAACTATGCTGTGTGTTTCCCTTCAGAAATGGAGTTAAATCCCAGGCTGTGTGTCTTCCTACAGGCAAGAATTCGTTTCAGGTAAGGGCAGTCACTTTTCTGCTCAAACGAACTACATCGTTCACGAAGCTCACACGTTTCTCATCTTAACTGACAAGCATTGGATGTTAGAGGGTGATTGCTTTGTATCAGTTTCAGAAGCAGATTTGGACTACATATGGTCCATATGTGTAGGAAACACCGTTCTTTTGTTCTGGGCACACTCAGATTTCCTGCTGTATTAGAGACTCTAGAAAGCAAGAGTGTGCTTTTCGCTCTAAAGCAGAGTGTGATCCATGGATGAGAACTATGCTGTGTGTTTCCCTTCAGAAATGGAGTTAAATCCCAGGCTCTGTGTCTTCCTACAGGCAAGACTTCGTTTCAGGTAAGGGCAGTCACTTTTCAGTTCAAAGGAACTACATCATTCACAAAGCTCACACGTTTCGCATCTTAACTGACAAGCATTGGAATTTAGAGGACCAGTGCTTTGTATCAGTTTCAGAAGCAGAGTTGGACTAGATATGGTCCGTATGTGTAGGAAACACCGTTCTTTTTTTCTCAGCACACACACGTTTCCTGCTGTCTTAGAGACTTTAGAAAGCAAGAGCGTGCTTCTCGCTCTAAAGCAGAGTGTCATCCATGGATGAAAACTATGCTGTGTGTTTCCCTTCACAAAAGGAGTTAAATCCCAGGCTCTATGTCTTCCTACAAGCAAGACTTCGTTTCAGGTAATGGCAGTCACTTTTCAGCGCAAACGAACTACATCTTTCATGGAGCTCACACGTTTCTCATCTTAACAGACAAGCATTGGATGGTAGAGGACAAGTGCTGTGTATCAGTTTCAGAAGCAGAGTTGGACTAGATATGGCCTGTATGTGTAGGAAACACCGTTCTTTTGTTCTCAGCACACTCACGTTTCCTGCTGTGTTAGAGACTCTAGAAAGCAAGAGCGTGCTTCTTGTTCTAAAGCAGAGTGTGATCAATGGATGATTACACTGTAGTGTGTTTTACTTCAGAAATGGAGTTAAATCCCAGGCTCTGAGTCTTCCTAACAAGCAAGATTTCGTTTCAGGTAAGGGCAGTCACTTTTCTGTTAAAAGAACTACATCGTTCACGAAGATCACACGTTTCTCATCTTAACTGACAAGCATTGGATGTTAGAGGGTCAGTGCTTTGTATCAGTTTCAGAAGCAGATTTGGACTACATATGGTCCATATGTGTAGGAAACACCGTTCTTTTGTTCTGGGCACACTCAGATTTCCTGCTGTATTAGAGACTCCAGAAAGCAAGAGCATGCTTCTTGCTCTAAAGCAGAGTGTGATCCATGGATGAGAACTATGCTGTGTGTTTCCCATCCGAAATGGAGTTAAATCCCAGGCTCTGTGTCTTCCTACAGGCAAGCCTTCGTTTCAGGTAAGGGCAGTCACTTTTCTGTTAAACGAACTACATCGTTCACTAAGCTCACAAGTTTCTCATCTTAACAGACAAGCATTGGATGTTAGAGGACCAGTGCTTTGTATCAGTTTCAGAAGCAGAGTTGGACTATATAATGTCCGTATGTGTAGGAAACACCGTTCAATTGTTCTCAGCAAACTCACATTTCCTGCTGTCTTAGAGACTCTAGAAAGCAAGAGCGTGCTTCTTGTTCTAAAGCAGAGTGTGATCCATGGATGAGAACTATGCTGTGTGTTTCCCTTCAGAAATGGAGTTAAATACCAGGCTCTGTGTCTTCCTACAGGCAAGACTTCGTTTCAGGTAAGGGCAGTCACTTTTCAGTTCAAAGGAACTACATCATTCACAAAGCTCACACGTTTCTCATCTTAACTGACAAGCATTGGATGTTAGAGGACCAGTGCTTTGTATCAGTTTCAGAAGCAGAGTTGGACTAGATATGGTCCGTATGTGTAGGAAACACCGTTCTTTTTTTCTCAGCACACTCACGTTTCCTGCTGTCTTAGAGACTTTAGAAAGCAAGAGCGTGCTTCTCGCTCTAAAGCAGAGTGTCATCCATGGATGAAAACCATGCTGTGTGTTTCCCTTCAGAAAAGGAGTTAAATCCCATGCTTTATGTCTTCCTACAAGCAAGACTTCATTTCTGGAAAGGGCAGTCACTTTTCAGCTCAAACGAACTACATCTTTCACGGAACTCACACGTTTCTCATCTTAACTGACAAGCATTGGATGTTAGAGGACCAGTGCTTTGTATCAGTTTCAGAAGCAGAGTTGGACGAGATATGGTCCATATGTGTAGAAAACACCGTTCTTTTGTTCTCAGCACACTTAAGTTTCCTGCTGTCTTAGAGACTCTAGAAAGCAAGAACGTGCTTCTTGCTCTAAAGCAGAGTGTGATCAATGGATGAGAACACTGCTGTGTGTTTCACTTCAGAAATGGAGTTAAATCCCAGGCTCTGAGTCTTCCTATAAGCAAGACTTCGTTTCAGGTACGGGCAGTCACTTTTCAGCTCAAAGGAACTACATCATTCACGAAGCTCACACGTTTCTCATCTTAACTGACAAGCATTGGATGTAAGAGGACCAGTGCATTGTATCAGTTTCAGCAGCAGATTTGGACTACATATGGTCTGTATATATAGTAAACACCGTTCTTTTGTTCTCAGCACACTCAGATATCCTGCTGTATTAGAGACTCTAGAAAGCAAGAGCGTGCTTCTTGTTCTAAAGCAGAGTGTGATCAATGGATGATTACACTGAAGTGTGTTTTACTTCAGAAATGGAGTTAAATCCCAGGCTCTGTGTCTTCCTACAGGCAAGACTTCGTTTCAGGTAAGGGCAGTCACTTTTCTGTTAAACGAACTACATCGTTCACTAAGCTCACAAGTTTCTCATCTTAACAGACAAGCATTGGATGTTAGAGGACCAGTGCTTTGTATCAGTTTCAGAAGCAGAGTTGGACTATATAATGTCCGTATGTGTAGGAAACACCGTTCTATTGTTCTCAGCAAACTCACATTTCCTGCTGTCTTAGAGACTCTAGAAAGCAAGAGCGTGCTTCTTGTTCTAAAGCAGAGTGTGATACATGGATGAGAACTATGGTGTGTTTCCCTTCAGAAATGGAGTTAAATCCCAGGCTCTGTGTCTTCCTACAGGCAAGAATTCGTTTCAGGTAAGGGCAGTCACTTTTCAGTTCAAAGGAACTACATCATTCACAAAGCTCACACGTTTCTCATCTTAACTGACAAGCATTGGATGTTAGAGGACCAGTGCTTTGTATCAGTTTCAGAAGCAGAGTTGGACTTGATATGGTCCGTATGTGTAGGAAACACCGAACTTTTGTTCTCAGCACACTCACGTTTCCTACTGTCTTAGAGACTCTAGAAAGCAAGAGCGTGCTTCTTGTTCTAAAGCAGAGTGTGATCCATGGATGAGAACTATGGTGTGTTTCCCTCCAGAAATGGAGTTAAATCCCAGGCTCTGTGTCTTCCTACAGACAAGACTTCGTTTCAGGTAAGGGCAGTCACTTTTCAGTTCAAAGGAACTACATCATTCACAAAGCTCACACGTTTCTCATCTTAACTGACAAGCATTGGATGTTAGAGGACCAGTGCTTTGTATCAGTTTCAGAAGCAGAGTTGGACTAGATATGGTCCGTATGTGTAGGAAACACCGATCTTTTGTTCTCAGCACACTCACGGTTCCGGCTGTCTTAGAGAATCTAGAAAGCAAGAGCGTGCTTCTTGTTCTAAAGCAGAGTGTGATCAATGGATGATTACACTGATGTGTGTTTTACTTCAGAAATGGAGTTAAATCCCAGGCTCTGAGTCTTCCTATAAGCAAGACTTCGTTTCAGGTAAGGGCAGTCACTTTTCATCTCAAACGAACTACATCGTTCACGAAGCTCACACGTTTCTCATCTTAACTGACAAGCATTGGATGTTAGAGGGTCAGTGCTTTGTATCAGTTTCAGAAGCAGATTTGGACTACATATGGTCCATATGTGTAGGAAACACCGTTCTTTTGTTCTGGGCACACTCAGATTTCCTGCTGTATTAGAGACTCTAGAAAGCAAGAGCGTGCTTCTTGCTCTAAAGCAGAGTGTGATCCATGGATGAGAACTATGGTGTGTGTTTCCCATCCGAAATGGAGTTAAATCCCAGGCTCTGTGTCTTCCTACAGGCAAGACTTCGTTTCAGGTAAGGGCAGTCACTTTTCTGTTAAACGAACTACATCGTTCACTAAGCTCACAAGTTTCTCATCTTAACAGACAAGCATTGGATGTTAGAGGACCAGTGCTTTGTATCAGTTTCAGAAGCAGAGTTGGACTATATAATGTCCGTATGTGTAGTAAACACCGTTCTTTTGTTCTCAGCACACTCACGTTTCCTGCTGTCTTAGAGACTCTAGAAAGCAAGAGCGTGCTTCTTGTTCTAAAGCAGAGTGTGATCCATGGATGAGAACTATGGTGTGTTTCCCTTCAGAAATGGAGTTAAATCCCAGGCTCTGTGTCTTCAAACAGGCAAGACTTCGTTTCAGGTAAGGGCAGTCACTTTTCAGTTCAAAGGAACTACATCATTCACAAAGCTCACACGTTTCTCATCTTAACTGACAAGCATTGGATGTTAGAGGACCAGTGCTTTGTATCAGTTTCAGAAGCAGAGTTGGACTTGATATGGTCCGTATGTGTAGGAAACACCGTTCTTTTGTTCTCAGCACACTCACGTTTCCTGCGTCTTAGAGACTTTAGAAAGAAGAGCGTGCTTCTCGCTCTAAAGCAGAGTGTGATCCATGGATGAGAACTATGCTGTGTGTTTCCCTTCAGAAAAAGAGTGAAATCCCAGGCTCTGTGTCTTCCTAAAAGCAAGACTTCGTTTCAGGTAAGGGCAGTCACTTTTCAACTCAAACGATCTACATCGTTCACGGAGCTCACACGTTTCTCATCTTAACAGACAAGCATTGGATGTTAGAGGACCAGTGCTTTGTATCAGTTTCAGAAGCAGAGTTGGACTAGATATGGTCCATATGTGTAGAAAACACCGTTCTTTTGTTCTCAGCACACTTAAGTTTCCTGCTGTCTTAGAGACTCTAGAAAGCAAGAGCGTGCTTCTTGCTCTAAAGCAGAGTGTGATCAATGGATGAGAACACTGCTGTGTGTTTCACTTCAGAAATGGAGTTAAATCCCAGGCTCTGAGTCTTCCTATAAGCAAGACTTCGTTTCAGGTAAGGGCAGTCACTTTTCAGCTCAAACGAACTACATCGTTCACGAAGCTCACACGTTTCTCATCTTAACTGACAAGCATTGGATGTAAGAGGACCAGTGCATTGTATCAGTTTCAGCAGCAGATTTGGACTACATATGGTCCGTATATATAGTAAACACCGTTCTTTTGTTCTCAGCACACTCAGATATCCTGCTGTATTAGAGACTCTAGAAAGCAAGAGCGTGCTTCTTGTTCTAAAGCAGAGTGTGATCAATGGATGATTACACTGAAGTGTGTTTTACTTCAGAAATGGAGTTAAATCCCAGGCTCTGTGTCTTCCTACAGGCAAGACTTCGTTTCAGGTAAGGGCAGTCACTTTTCAGTTCAAAGGAACTACATCATTCACAAAGCTCACACGTTTCTCATCTTAACTGACAAGCATTGGATGTTAGAGGACCAGTGCTTTGTATCAGTTTCAGAAGCAGATTTGGACTACATATGGTCCATAAATGTAGGAAACATCGTTCTTTTGTTCTGGGCACACTCAGATTTCCTGCTGTATTAGAGACTCTAGAAAGCAAGAGTGTGCTTCTTGCTCTAAAGCAGAGTGTGATCCATGGATGAGAACTATGCTGTGTGTTTCCCTTCAGAAATGGACTTAAATCCCAGGCTCTGTGTCTTACTACAAGCAAGACTTCGTTTCAGGTAAGGGCAGTCACTTTTCAGTTCAAAGGAACTACATCATTCACAAATCTCACACGTTTCTCATCTTAACTGACAAGCATTGGATGTTAGAGGACCAGTGCTTTGTATCAGTTTCAGAAGCAGAGTTGGACTTGATATGGTCCGTATGTGTAGGAAACACCGTTCTTTTGTTCTCAGCACACTCACGTTTCCTGCGTCTTAGAGACTTTAGAAAGCAAGAGCAAGCTTCTCGCTCTAAAGCAGAGTGTGATACATGGATGAGAACTATGCTGTGTGTTTCCCTTCAGAAAAAGAGTTAAATCCCAGGCTCTGTGTCTTCCTACAAGCAAGACTTCGTTTCAGGTAAGGGCAGTCACTTTTCAACTCAAACGATCTACATCGTTCACGGAGCTCACACGTTTCTCATCTTAACAGACAAGCATTGGATGTTAGAGGACCAGTGCTTTGTATCAGTTTCAGAAGCAGAGTTGGACGAGATATGGTCCATATGTGTAGAAAACACCGTTATTTTGTTCTCAGCACACTTAAGTTTCCTGCTGTCTTAGAGACTCTAGAAAGCAAGAGCGTGCTTCTTGCTCTAAAGCAGAGTGTGATCAATGGATGAGAACACTGCTGTGTGTTTCACTTCAGAAATGGAGTTAAATCCCAGGCTCTGAGTCTTCCTATAAGCAAGACTTCGTTTCAGGTACGGGCAGTCACTTTTCAGCTCAAAGGAACTACATCATTCACGAAGCTCACACGTTTCTCATCTTAACTGACAAGCATTGGATGTAAGAGGACCAGTGCATTGTATCAGTTTCAGCAGCAGATTTGGACTACATATGGTCTGTATATATAGTAAACACCGTTCTTTTGTTCTCAGCACACTCAGATATCCTGCTGTATTAGAGACTCTAGAAAGCAAGAGCGTGCTTCTTGTTCTAAAGCAGAGTGTGATCAATGGATGATTACACTGAAGTGTGTTTTACTTCAGAAATGTAGTTAAATCCCAGGCTCTGTGTCTTCCTACAGGCAAGACTTCGTTTCAGGTAAGGGCAGTCACTTTTCTGTTAAACGAACTACATCGTTCACTAAGCTCACAAGTTTCTCATCTTAACAGACAAGCATTGGATGTTAGAGGACCAGTGCTTTGTATCAGTTTCAGAAGCAGATTTGGACTATATAATGTCCGTATGTGTAGGAAACACCGTTCTATTGTTCTCAGCAAACTCACATTTCCTGCTGTCTTAGAGACTCTAGAAAGCAAGAGCGTGCTTCTTGTTCTAAAGCAGAGTGTGATACATGGATGAGAACTATGGTGTGTTTCCCTTCAGAAATGGAGTTAAATCCCAGGCTCTGTGTCTTCCTACAGGCAAGACTTCGTTTCAGGTAAGGGCAGTCACTTTTCAGTTCAAAGGAACTACATCATTCACAAAGCTCACACGTTTCTCATCTTAACTGACAAGCATTGGATGTTAGAGGACCAGTGCTTTGTATCAGTTTCAGAAGCAGAGTTGGACTTGATATGGTCCGTATGTGTAGGAAACACCGAACTTTTGTTCTCAGCACACTCACGTTTCCTGCTGTCTTAGAGACTCTAGAAAGCAAGAGCGTGCTTCTTGTTCTAAAGCAGAGTGTGATCCATGGATGAGAACTATGGTGTGTTTCCCTCCAGAAATGGAGTTAAATCCCAGGCTCTGTGTCTTCCTACAGACCATACTTCGTTTCAGGTAAGGGCAGTCACTTTTCAGTTCAAAGGAACTACATCATTCACAAAGCTCACACGTTTCTCATCTTAACTGACAAGCATTGGATGTTAGAGGACCAGTGCTTTGTATCAGTTTCAGAAGCAGAGTTGGACTAGATATGGTCCGTATGTGTAGGAAACACCGATCTTTTGTTCTCAGCACACTCACGGTTCCGGCTGTCTTAGAGAATCTAGAAAGCAAGAGCGTGCTTCTTGTTCTAAAGCAGAGTGTGATCAATGGATGATTACACTGACGTGTGTTTTACTTCAGAAATGGAGTTAAATCCCAGGCTCTGAGTCTTCCTATAAGCAAGACTTCGTTTCAGGTAAGGGCAGTCACTTTTCAGCTCAAACGAACTACATCGTTCACGAAGCTCACACGTTTCTCATCTTAACTGACAAGCATTGGATGTTAGAGGGTCAGTGCTTTGTATCAGTTTCAGAAGCAGATTTGGACTACATATGGTCCATATGTGTAGGAAACACCGTTCTTTTGTTCTGGGCACACTCAGATTTCCTGCTGTATTAGAGACTCTAGAAAGCAAGAGCGTGCTTCTTGCTCTAAAGCAGAGTGTGATCCATGGATGAGAACTATGCTGTGTGTTTCCCATCCGAAATGGAGTTAAATCCCAGGCTCTGTGTCTTCCTACAGGCAAGACTTCGTTTCAGGTAAGGGCAGTCACTTTTCTGTTAAACGAACTACATCGTTCACTAAGCTCACAAGTTTCTCATCTTAACAGACAAGCATTGGATGTTAGAAGACCAGTGCTTTGTATCAGTTTCAGAAGCAGTGTTGGACTATATAATGTCCGTATGTGTAGTAAACACCGTTCTTTTGTTCTCAGCACATTCACGTTTCCTGCTGTCTTAGAGACTCTAGAAAGCAAGAGCGTGCTTCTTGTTCTAAAGCAGAGTGTGATCCATGGATGAGAACTATGGTGTGTTTCCCTTCAGAAATGGAGTTAAATCCCAGGCTCTGTGTCTTCAAACAGGCAAGACTTCGTTTCAGGTAAGGGCAGTCACTTTTTAGTTCAAAGGAACTACATCATTCACAAAGCTCACACGTTTCTCATCTTAACTGACAAGCATTGGATGTTAGAGGACCAGTGCTTTGTATCAGTTTCAGAAGCAGAGTTGGACTTGATATGGTCTGTATGTGTAGGAAACACCGTTCTTTTGTTCTCAGCACACTCACGTTTCCTGCGTCTTAGAGACTTTAGAAAGAAGAGCGTGCTTCTCGCTCTAAAGCAGAGTGTGATCCATGGATGAGAACTATGCTGTGTGTTTCCCTTCAGAAAAAGAGTGAAATCCCAGGCTCTGTGTCTTCCTAAAAGCAAGACTTCGTTTCAGGTAAGGGCAGTCACTTTTCAACTCAAACGATCTACATCGTTCACGGAGCTCACACGTTTCTCATCTTAACAGACAAGCATTGGATGTTAGAGGACCAGTGCTTTGTATCAGTTTCAGAAGCAGAGTTGGACTAGATATGGTCCATATGTGTAGAAAACACCATTCTTTTGTTCTCAGCACACTTAAGTTTCCTGCTGTCTTAGAGACTCTAGAAAGCAAGAGCGTGCTTCTTGCTCTAAAGCAGAGTGTGATCAATGGATGAGAACACTGCTGTGTGTTTCACTTCAGAAATGGAGTTAAATCCCAGGCTCTGAGTCTTCCTATAAGCAAGACTTCGTTTCAGGTAAGGGCAGTCACTTTTCAGCTCAAACGAACTACATCGTTCACGAAGCTCACACGTTTCTCATCTTAACTGACAAGCATTGGATGTAAGAGGACCAGTGCATTGTATCAGTTTCCGCAGCAGATTTGGACTACATATGGTCCGTATGTATAGTAAACACCGTTCTTTTGTTCTCAGCACACTCAGATATCCTGCTGTATTAGAGACTCTAGAAAGCAAGAGCGTGCTTCTTGTTCTAAAGCAGAGTGTGATCAATGGATGATTACACTGAAGTGTGTTTTACTTCAGAAATGGAGTTAAATCCCAGGCTCTGTGTCTTCCTACAGGCAAGACTTCGTTTCAGGTAAGGGCAGTCACTTTTCAGTTCAAAGGAACTACATCATTCACAAAGCTCACACGTTTCTCATCTTAACTGACAAGCATTGGATGTTAGAGGACCAGTGCTTTGTATCAGTTTCAGAAGCAGATTTGGACTACATATGGTCCATAAATGTAGGAAACATCGTTCTTTTGTTCTGGGCACACTCAGATTTCCTGCTGTATTAGAGACTCTAGAAAGCAAGAGTGTGCTTCTCGCTCTAAAGCAGAGTGTGATCCATGGATGAGAACTATGCTGTGTGTTTCCCTTCAGAAAAAGAGTTAAATCCCAGGCTCTGTGTCTTCCTACAAGCAAGACTTCGTTTCAGGTAAGGGCAGTCACTTTTCAACTGAAACGATCTACATCATTCACGGAGCTCACACGTTTCTCATCTTAACAGACAAGCATTGGATGTTAGAGGACCAGTGCTTTGTATCAGTTTCAGAAGCAGAGTTGGACTAGATATGGTCCATATGTGTAGAAAACACCGTTCTTTTGTTCTCAGCACACTTAAGTTTCCTGCTGTCTTAGAGACTCTAGAAAGCAAGAGCGTGCTTCTTGCTCTAAAGCAGAGTGTGATCAATGGATGAGAACACTGCTGTGTGTTTCACTTCAGAAATGGAGTTAAATCCCAGGCTCTGAGTCTTCCTATAAGCAAGACTTCGTTTCAGGTACGGGCAGTCACTTTTCAGCTCAAAGGAACTACATCATTCACGAAGCTCACACGTTTCTCATCTTAACTGACAAGCATTGGATGTAAGAGGACCAGTGCATTGTATCAGTTTCAGCAGCAGATTTGGACTACATATGGTCTGTATATATAGTAAACACCGTTCTTTTGTTCTCAGCACACTCAGATATCCTGCTGTATTAGAGACTCTAGAAAGCAAGAGCGTGCTTCTTGTTCTAAAGCAGAGTGTGATCAATGGATGATTACACTGAAGTGTGTTTTACTTCAGAAATGGAGTTAAATCCCAGGCTCTGTGTCTTCCTACAGGCAAGACTTCGTTTCAGGTAAGGGCAGTCACTTTTCTGTTAAACGAACTACATCGTTCACTAAGCTCACAAGTTTCTCATCTTAACAGACAAGCATTGGATGTTAGAGGACCAGTGCTTTGTATCAGTTTCAGAAGCAGAGTTGGACTATATAATGTCCGTATGTGTCGGAAACACCGTTCTATTGTTCTCAGCAAACTCACATTTCCTGCTGTCTTAGAGACTCTAGAAAGCAAGAGCGTGCTTCTTGTTCTAAAGCAGAGTGTGATCCATGGATGAGAACTATGGTGTGTTTCCCTTCAGAAATGGAGTTAAATCACAGGCTCTGTGTCTTCCTTCAGGCAAGACTTCGTTTCAGGTAAGGGCAGTCACTTTTCAGTTCAAAGGAACTACATCATTCACAAAGCTCACACGTTTCTCATCTTAACTGACAAGCATTGGATGTTAGAGGACCAGTGCTTTGTATCAGTTTCAGAAGCAGAGTTGGACTTGATATGGTCCGTATGTGTAGGAAACACCGTTCTTTTGTTCTCAGCACACTCACGTTTCCTGCTGTCTTAGAGAGTCTAGAAAGCAAGAGCGTGCTTCTTGTTCTAAAGCAGAGTGTGATCCATGGATGAGAACTATGGTGTGTTTCCCTCCAGAAATGGAGTTAAATCCCAGGCTCTGTGTCTTCCTACAGGCAAGACTTCGTTTCAGGTAAGGGCAGTCACTTTTTAGTTCAAAGGAACTACATCATTCACAAAGCTCACACGTTTCTCATCTTAACTGACAAGCATTGGATGTTAGAGGACCAGTGCTTTGTATCAGTTTCAGAAGCAGATTTGGACTACATATGGTCCGTATATATAGTAAACACCGTTCTTTTGTTCTCAGCACACTCAGATATCCTGCTGTATTAGAGACTCTAGAAAGCAAGAGCGTGCTTCTTGTTCTAAAGCAGAGTGTGATCAATGGATGATTACACTGAAGTGTGTTTTACTTCAGAAATGGAGTTAAATCCCAGGCTCTGTGTCTTCCTACAGGCAAGACTTCGTTTCAGGTAAGGGCAGTCACTTTTCAGTTCAAAGGAACTACATCATTCACAAAGCTCACACGTTTCTCATCTTAACTGACAAGCATTGGATGTTAGAGGACCAGTGCTTTGTATCAGTTTCAGAAGCAGATTTGGACTACATATGGTCCATAAATGTAGGAAACATCGTTCTTTTGTTCTGGGCACACTCAGATTTCCTGCTGTATTAGAGACTCTAGAAAGCAAGAGTGTGCTTCTCGCTCTAAAGCAGAGTGTGATCCATGGATGAGAACTATGCTGTGTGTTTCCCTTCAGAAATGGACTTAAATCCCAGGCTCTGTGTCTTACTACAAGCAAGACTTCGTTTCAGGTAAGGGCAGTCACTTTTCAGTTCAAAGGAACTACATCATTCACAAATCTCACACGTTTCTCATCTTAACTGACAAGCATTGGATGTTAGAGGACCAGTGCTTTGTATCAGTTTCAGAAGCAGAGTTGGACTTGATATGGTCCGTATGTGTAGGAAACACCGTTCTTTTGTTCTCAGCACACTCACGTTTCCTGCGTCTTAGAGACTTTAGAAAGCAAGAGCATGCTTCTCGCTCTAAAGCAGAGTGTGATACATGGATGAGAACTATGCTGTGTGTTTCCCTTCAGAAAAAGAGTTAAATCCCAGGCTCTGTGTCTTCCTACAAGCAAGACTTCGTTTCAGGTAAGGGCAGTCACTTTTCAACTCAAACGATCTACATCGTTCACGGAGCTCACACGTTTCTCATCTTAACAGACAAGCATTGGATGTTAGAGGACCAGTGCTTTGTATCAGTTTCAGAAGCAGAGTTGGACTAGATATGGTCCATATGTGTAGAAAACACCGTTCTTTTGTTCTCAGCACACCTAAGTTTCCTGCTGTCTTAGAGACTCTAGAAAGCAAGAGCGTGCTTCTTGCTCTAAAGCAGAGTGTGATCAATGGATGAGAACACTGCTGTGTGTTTCACTTCAGAAATGGAGTTAAATCCCAGGCTCTGAGTCTTCCTATAAGCAAGACTTCGTTTCAGGTACGGGCAGTCACTTTTCAGCTCAAAGGAACTACATCATTCACGAAGCTCACACGTTTCTCATCTTAACTGACAAGCATTGGATGTAAGAGGACCAGTGCATTGTATCAGTTTCAGCAGCAGATTTGGACTACATATGGTCTGTATATATAGTAAACACCGTTCTTTTGTTCTCAGCACACTCAGATATCCTGCTGTATTAGAGACTCTAGAAAGCAAGAGCGTGCTTCTTGTTCTAAAGCAGAGTGTGATCAATGGATGATTACACTGAAGTGTGTTTTACCTCAGAAATGGAGTTAAATCCCAGGCTCTGTGTCTTCCTACAGGCAAGACTTCGTTTCAGGTAAGGGCAGTCACTTTTCTGTTAAACGAACTACATCGTTCACTAAGCTCACAAGTTTCTCATCTTAACAGACAAGCATTGGATGTTAGAGGACCAGTGCTTTGTATCAGTTTCAGAAGCAGAGTTGGACTATATAATGTCCGTATGTGTAGGAAACACCGTTCTATTGTTCTCAGCAAACTCACATTTCCTGCTGTCTTAGAGACTCTAGAAAGCAAGAGCGTGCTTCTTGTTCTAAAGCAGAGTGTGATCCATGGATGAGAACTATGGTGTGTTTCCCTTCAGAAATGGAGTTAAATCCCAGGCTCTGTGTCTTCCTTCAGGCAAGACTTCGTTTCAGGTAAGGGCAGTCACTTTTCAGTTCAAAGGAACTACATCATTCACAAAGCTCACACGTTTCTCATCTTAACTGACAAGCATTGGATGTTAGAGGACCAGTGCTTTGTATCAGTTTCAGAAGCAGAGTTGGACTTGATATGGTCCGTATGTGTAGGAAACACCGTTCTTTTGTTCTCAGCACACTCACGTTTCCTGCTGTCTTAGAGAGTCTAGAAAGCAAGAGCGTGCTTCTTGTTCTAAAGCAGAGTGTGATCCATGGATGAGAACTATGGTGTGTTTCCCTCCAGAAATGGAGTTAAATCCCAGGCTCTGTGTCTTCCTACAGGCAAGACTTCGTTTCAGGTAAGGGCAGTCACTTTTTAGTTCAAAGGAACTACATCATTCACAAAGCTCACACGTTTCTCATCTTAACTGACAAGCATTGGATGTTAGAGGACCAGTGCTTTGTATCAGTTTCAGAAGCAGAGTTGGACTAGATATGGTCCGTATGTGTAGGAAACACCGATCTTTTGTTCTCAGCACACTCACGGTTCCGGCTGTCTTAGAGAATCTAGAAAGCAAGAGCGTGCTTCTTGTTCTAAAGCAGAGTGTGATCAATGGATGATTACACTGACGTGTGTTTTACTTCAGAAATGGAGTTAAATCCCAGGCTCTGAGTCTTCCTATAAGCAAGACTTCGTTTCAGGTAAGGGCAGTCACTTTTCAGCTCAAACGAACTACATCGTTCACGAAGCTCACACGTTTCTCATCTTAACTGACAAGCATTGGATGTTAGAGGGTCAGTGCTTTGTATCAGTTTCAGAAGCAGATTTGGACTACATATGGTCCATATGTGTAGGAAACACCGTTCATTTGTTCTGGGCACACTCAGATTTCCTGCTGTATTAGAGACTCTAGAAAGCAAGAGCGTGCTTCTTGCTCTAAAGCAGAGTGTGATCCATGGATGAGAACTATGCTGTGTGTTTCCCATCCGAAATGGAGTTAAATCCCAGGCTCTGTGTCTTCCTACAGGCAAGACTTCGTTTCAGGTAAGGGCAGTCACTTTTCTCTTAAACGAACTACATCGTTCACTAAGCTCACAAGTTTCTCATCTTAACAGACAAGCATTGGATGTTAGAGGACCAGTGCTTTGTATCAGTTTCAGAAGCAGAGTTGGACTATATAATGTCCGTATGTGTAGGAAACACCGTTCTTTTGTTCTCAGCACACTCACGTTTCCTGCTGTCTTAGAGACTCTAGAAAGCAAGAGCGTGCTTCTTGTTCTAAAGCAGAGTGTGATCCATGGATGAGAACTATGGTGTGTTTCCCTTCAGAAATGGAGTTAAATCCCAGGCTCTGTGTCTTCCTACAGGCAAGACTTCGTTTCAGGTAAGGGCAGTCACTTTTCAGTTCAATGGAACTACATCATTCACAAAGCTCACACGTTTCTCATCTTAACTGACAAGCATTGGATGTTAGAGGACCAGTGCTTTGTATCAGTTTCAGAAGCAGAGTTGGACTTGATATGGTCCGTATGTGTAGGAAACACCGTTCTTTTGTTCTCAGCACACTCACGTTTCCTGCGTCTTAGAGACTTTAGAAAGAAGAGCGTGCTTCTCGCTCTAAAGCAGAGTGTGATCCATGGATGAGAACTATGCTGTGTGTTTCCCTTCAGAAAAAGAGTGAAATCCCAGGCTCTGTGTCTTCCTAAAAGCAAGACTTCGTTTCAGGTAAGGGCAGTCACTTTTCAACTCAAACGATCTACATCGTTCACGGAGCTCACACGTTTCTCATCTTAACAGACAAGCATTGGATGTTAGAGGACCAGTGCTTTGTATCAGTTTCAGAAGCAGAGTTGGACTAGATATGGTCCATATGTGTAGAAAACACCGTTCTTTTGTTCTCAGCACACTTAA
Source organism: Onychomys leucogaster (assembly GCA_949786385.1). Classification (NCBI taxonomy): domain Eukaryota; kingdom Metazoa; phylum Chordata; class Mammalia; order Rodentia; family Cricetidae; genus Onychomys; species Onychomys leucogaster. Next base: position 292,695 of record CATKUP010000038.1, on the reverse strand, counting down.
GTTTCCTGCTGTCTTAGAGACTCTAGAAAGCAAGAGCGTGCTTCTTGCTCTAAAGCAGAGTGTGATCAATGGATGAGAACACTGCTGTGTGTTTCACTTCAGAAATGGAGTTAAATCCCAGGCTCTGAGTCTTCCTATAAGCAAGACTTCGTTTCAGGTAAGGGCAGTCCCTTTTCAGCTCAAACGAACTACATCGTTCACGAAGCTCACACGTTTCTCATCTTAACTGACAAGCATTGGATGTAAGAGGACCAGTGCATTGTATCAGTTTCAGCAGCAGATTTGGACTACATATGGTCCGTATATATAGTAAACACCGTTCTTTTGTTCTCAGCACACTCAGATATCCTGCTGTATTAGAGACTCTAGAAAGCAAGAGCGTGCTTCTTGTTCTAAAGCAGAGTGTGATCAATGGATGATTACACTGAAGTGTGTTTTACTTCAGAAATGGAGTTAAATCCCAGGCTCTGTGTCTTCCTACAGGCAAGACTTCGTTTCAGGTAAGGGCAGTCACTTTTCAGTTCAAAGGAACTACATCATTCACAAAGCTCACACGTTTCTCATCTTAACTGACAAGCATTGGATGTTAGAGGACCAGTGCTTTGTATCAGTTTCAGAAGCAGAGTTGGACTAGATATGGTCCGTATGTGTAGGAAACACTGTTCTTTTTTTTCAGCACACTCACGTTTCCTGCTGTCTTAGAGACTTTAGAAAGCAAGAGCGTGCTTCTCGCTCTAAAGCAGAGTGTCATCCATGGATGAAAACTATGCTGTGTGTTTCCCTTCAGAAAAGGAGTTAAATCCCATGCTTTATGTCTTCCTACAAGCAAGACTTCATTTCTGGTAAGGGCAGTCACTTTTCAGCTCAAACGAACTACATCTTTCACGGAACTCACACATTTCTCATCTTAACTGACAAGAATTGGATGTTAGAGGGTCAGTGCTTTGTATCAGTTTCAGAAGCAGATTTGGACTACATATGGTCCATAAATGTAGGAAATATCGTTCTTTTGTTCTGGGCAAACTCAGATTTCCTGCTGTATTAGAGAATCTAGAAAGCAAGAGCGTGCTTCTTGTTCTAAAGCAGAGTGTGATCAATGGATGATTACACTGACGTGTGTTTTACTTCAGAAATGGAGTTAAATCCCAGGCTCTGAGTCTTCCTACAAGCAAGACTTCGGAATTTCAGGTAAGGGCAGTCACTTTTCTGCTCAAACGAACTACATCGTTCACGAAGCTCACACGTTTCTCATCTTAACTGACAAGCATTGGATGTTAGAGGGTCAGTGCTTGGTATCAGTTTCAGAAGCAGATTTGGACTACATATGGTCCATAAATGTAGGAAACATTGTTCTTTTGTTCTGGGCACACTCAGATTTCCTGCTGTATTAGAGACTCTAGAAAGCAAGAGTGTGCTTCTCGCTCTAAAGCGAGTGTGATCCATGGATGAGAACTATGCTGTGTGTTTCCCTTCAGAAAAAGAGTGAAATCCCAGGCTCTGTGTCTTCCTACAAGCAAGACTTCGTTTCAGGTAAGGGCAGTCACTTTTCAACTGAAACGATCTACGTCGTTCACGGAGCTCACACGTTTCTCATCTTAACAGACAAGCATTGGATGTTAGAGGACCAGTGCTTTGTATCAGTTTCAGAAGCAGAGTTGGACTAGATATGGTCCATATGTGTAGAAAACACCGTTCTTTTGTTCTCAGCACACTTAAGTTTCCTGCTGTCTTAGAGACTCTAGAAAGCAAGAGCGTGCTTCTTGCTCTAAAGCAGAGTGTGATCAATGGATGAGAACACTGCTGTGTGTTTCACTTCAGAAATGGAGTTAAATCCCAGGCTCTGAGTCTTCCGATAAGCAAGACTTCGTTTCAGGTAAGGGCAGTCACTTTTCAGCTCAAACGAACTACATCGTTGACGAAGCTCACACGTTTCTCATCTTAACTGACAAGCATTGGATGTAAGAGGACCAGTGCATTGTATCAGTTTCAGCAGCAGATTTGGACTACATATGGTCCGTATATATGGTAAACACCGTTCTTTTGTTCTCAGCACACTCAGATATCCTGCTGTATTAGAGACTCTAGAAAGCAAGAGCGTGCTTCTTGTTCTAAAGCAGAGTGTGATCAATGGATGATTACACTGAAGTGTGTTTTACTTCAGAAATGGAGTTAAATCCCAGGCTCTGTGTTTTCCTACAGGCAAGACTTCGTTTCAGGTAAGGGCAGTCACTTTTCAGTTCAAAGGAACTACATCATTCACAAAGCTCACACGTTTCTCATCTTAACAGACAAGCATTGGATGTTAGAGGACCAGTGCTTTGTATCAGTTTCAGAAGCAGAGTTGGACTAGATATGGTCCGTATCTGTAGGAAACACCGTTCTTTTTTTCTCAGCACACTCACGTTTCCTGCTGTCTTAGAGACTTTAGAAAGCAAGAGCGTGCTTCTCGCTCTAAAGCAGAGTGTCATCCATGGATGAAAACTATGCTGTGTGTTTCCCTTCAGAAAAGGAGTTAAATCCCATGCTTTATGTCTTCCTACAAGCAAGACTTCATTTCTGGTAAGGGCAGTCACTTTTCAGCTCAAACGAACTACATCTTTCACGGAACTCACACGTTTCTCATCTTAACTGACAAGCATTGGATGTTAGAGGACCAGTGCTTTGTATCAGTTTCAGAAGCAGAGTTGGACTAGATATGGTCCGTATGTGTAGGAAACACCGTTCTTTTGTTCTCAGCACACTCATGTTTCCTGCTGTCTTAGAGAATCTAGAAAGCAAGAGCGTGCTTCTTGTTCTAAAGCAGAGTGTGATCAATGGATGATTACACTGACGTGTGTTTTACTTCAGAAATGGAGTTAAATCCCAGGTTCTGAGTCTTCCTACAAGCAAGACTTCGGAATTTCAGGTAAGGGCAGTCACTTTTCTGCTCAAACGAACTACATCGTTCACGAAGCTCACACGTTTCTCATCTTAACTGACAAGCATTGGATGTTAGAGGTCAGTGCTTTGTATCAGTTTCAGAAGCAGATTTGGACTACATATGGTCTGTATATATAGTAAACACCGTTCTTTTGTTCTCAGCACACTCAGATATCCTGCTGTATTAGAGACTCTAGAAAGCAAGAGCGTGCTTCTTGTTCTAAAGCAGAGTGTGATCAATGGATGATTACACTGAAGTGTGTTTTACTTCAGAAATGGAGTTAAATCCCAGGCTCTGTGTCTTCCTACAGGCAAGACTTCGTTTCAGGTAAGGGCAGTCACTTTTCTGTTAAACGAACTACATCGTTCACTAAGCTCACAAGTTTCTCATCTTAACAGACAAGCATTGGATGTTAGAGGACCAGTGCTTTGTATCAGTTTCAGAAGCAGAGTTGGACTATATAATGTCCGTATGTGTAGGAAACACCGTTCTATTGTTCTCAGCAAACTCACATTTCCTGCTGTCTTAGAGACTCTAGAAAGCAAGAGCGTGCTTCTTGTTCTAAAGCAGAGTGTGATCCATGGATGAGAACTATGGTGTGTTTCCCTTCAGAAATGGAGTTAAATCTCAGGCTCTGTGTCTTCCTACAGGCAAGACTTCGTTTCAGGTAAGGGCAGTCACTGTTCAGTTCAAAGGAACTACATCATTCACAAAGCTCACACGTTTCTCATCTTAACTGACAAGCATTGGATGTTAGAGGACCAGTGCTTTGTATCAGTTTCAGAAGCAGAGTTGGACTAGATATGGTCCGTATGTGTAGGAAACACCGTTCTTTTTTTCTCAGCACACTCACGGTTCCGGCTGTCTTAGAGAATCTAGAAAGCAAGAGCGTGCTTCTTGTTCTAAAGCAGAGTGTGATCAATGGATGATTACACTGACGTGTGTTTTACTTCAGAAATGGAGTTAAATCCCAGGCTCTGAGTCTTCCTATAAGCAAGACTTCGTTTCAGGTAAGGGCAGTCACTTTTCAGCTCAAACGAACTACATCGTTCACGAAGCTCACACGTTTCTCATCTTAACTGACAAGCATTGGATGTTAGAGGGTCAGTGCTTTGTATCAGTTTCAGAAGCAGATTTGGACTACATATGGTCCATATGTGTAGGAAACACCGTTCTTTGTTCTGGGCACACTCAGATTTCCTGCTGTATTAGAGACTCTAGAAAGCAAGAGCGTGCTTCTTGCTCTAAAGCAGAGTGTGATCCATGGATGAGAACTATGCTGTGTGTTTCCCATCCGAAATGGAGTTAAATCCCAGGCTCTGTGTCTTCCTACAGGCAAGACTTCGTTTCAGGTAAGGGCAGTCACTTTTCAGTTCAAAGGAACTACATCATTCACAAAGCTCACACGTTTCTCATCTTAACTGACAAGCATTGGATGTTAGAGGACCAGTGCTTTGTATCAGTTTCAGAAGCAGAGTTGGACTTGATATGGTCCGTATGTGTAGGAAACACCGTTCTTTTGTTCTCAGCACACTCACGTTTCCTGCGTCTTAGAGACTTTAGAAAGCAAGAGCATGCTTCTCGCTCTAAAGCAGAGTGTGATCCATGGATGAGAACTATGCTGTGTGTTTCCCTTCAGAAAAAGAGTTAAATCCCAGGCTCTGTGTCTTCCTACAAGCAAGACTTCGTTTCAGGTAAGGGCAGTCACTTTTCAACTCAAACGATCTACATCGTTCACGGAGCTCACACGTTTCTCATCTTAACAGACAAGCATTGGATGTTAGAGGACCAGTGCTTTGTATCAGTTTCAGAAGCAGAGTTGGACTAGATATGGTCCATATGTGTAGAAAACACCGTTCTTTTGTTCTCAGCACACTTAAGTTTCCTGCTGTCTTAGAGACTCTAGAAAGCAAGAGCGTGCTTCTTGCTCTAAAGCAGAGTGTGATCAATGGATGAGAACACTGCTGTGTGTTTCACTTCAGAAATGGAGTTAAATCCCAGGCTCTGAGTCTTCCTATAAGCAAGACTTCGTTTCAGGTACGGGCAGTCACTTTTCAGCTCAAAGGAACTACATCACTCACGAAGCTCACACGTTTCTCATCTTAACTGACAAGCATTGGATGTAAGAGGACCAGTGCATTGTATCAGTTTCAGCAGCAGATTTGGACTACATATGGTCTGTATATATAGTAAACACCGTTCTTTTGTTCTCAGCACACTCAGATATCCTGCTGTATTAGAGACTCTAGAAAGCAAGAGCGTGCTTCTTGTTCTAAAGCAGAGTGTGATCAATGGATGATTACACTGAAGTGTGTTTTACTTCAGAAATGGAGTTAAATCCCAGGCTCTGTGTCTTCCTACAGGCAAGACTTCGTTTCAGGTAAGGGCAGTCACTTTTCTGTTAAACGAACTACATCGTTCACTAAGCTCACAAGTTTCTCATCTTAACAGACAAGCATTGGATGTTAGAGGACCAGTGCTTTGTATCAGTTTCAGAAGCAGAGTTGGACTATATAATGTCCGTATGTGTAGGAAACACCGTTCTATTGTTCTCAGCAAACTCACATTTCCTGCTGTCTTAGAGACTCTAGAAAGCAAGAGCGTGCTTCTTGTTCTAAAGCAGAGTGTGATCCATGGATGAGAACTATGGTGTGTTTCCCTTCAGAAATGGAGTTAAATCCCAGGCTCTGTGTCTTCCTACAGGCAAGACTTCGTTTCAGGTAAGGGCAGTCACTTTTCAGTTCAAAGGAACTACATCATTCACAAAGCTCACACGTTTCTCATCTTAACTGACAAGCATTGGATGTTAGAGGACCAGTGCTTTGTATCAGTTTCAGAAGCAGAGTTGGACTAGATATGGTCCGTATGTGTAGGAAACACCGTTCTTTTTTCTCAGCACACTCACGTTTCCTGCTGTCTTAGAGACTTTAGAAAGCAAGAGCGTGCTTCTCGCTCTAAAGCAGAGTGTCATCCATGGATGAAAACTATGCTGTGTGTTTCCCTTCAGAAAAGGAGTTAAATCCCATGCTTTATGTCTTCCTACAAGCAAGACTTCATTTCTGGTAAGGGCAGTCACTTTTCAGCTCAAACGAACTACATCTTTCACGGAACTCACACGTTTCTCATCTTAACTGACAAGCATTGGATGTTAGAGGACCAGTGCTTTGTATCAGTTTCAGAAGCAGAGTTGGACTAGATATGGTCCGTATGTGTAGGAAACACCGATCTTTTGTTCTCAGCACACTCACGGTTCCGGCTGTCTTAGAGAATCTAGAAAGCAAGAGCGTGCTTCTTGTTCTGAAGCAGAGTGTGATCAATGGATGATTACACTGACGTGTGTTTTACTTCAGAAATGGAGTTAAATCCCAGGCTCTGAGTCTTCCTATAAGCAAGACTTCGTTTCAGGTAAGGGCAGTCACTTTTCAGCTCAAAGGAACTACATCGTTCACGAAGCTCACACGTTTCTCATCTTAACTGACAAGCATTGGATGTTAGAGGGTCAGTGCTTTGTATCAGTTTCAGAAGCAGATTTGGACTACATATGGTCCATATGTGTAGGAAACACCGTTCTTTGTTCTGGGCACACTCAGATTTCCTGCTGTATTAGAGACTCTAGAAAGCAAGAGCGTGCTTCTTGCTCTAAAGCAGAGTGTGATCCATGGATGAGAACTATGCTGTGTGTTTCCCTTCAGAAAAAGAGTGAAATCCCAGGCTCTGTGTCTTCCTACAAGCAAGACTTCGTTTCAGGTAAGGGCAGTCACTTTTCAACTCAAACGATCTACATCGTTCACGGAGCTCACACGTTTCTCATCTTAACAGACAAGCATTGGATGTTAGAGGACCAGTGCTTTGTATCAGTTTCAGAAGCAGAGTTGGACTAGATATGGTCCATATGTGTAGAAAACACCGTTCTTTTGTTCTCAGCACACTTAAGTTTCCTGCTGTCTTAGAGACTCTAGAAAGCAAGAGCGTGCTTCTTGCTCTAAAGCAGAGTGTGATAAATGGATGAGAACACTGCTGTGTGTTTCACATCAGAAATGGAGTTAAATCCCAGGCTCTGAGTCTTCCTATAAGCAAGACTTCGTTTCAGGTAAGGGCAGTCACTTTTCAGCTCAAACGAACTACATCGTTCACGAAGCTCACACGTTTCTCATCTTAACTGACAAGCATTGGATGTAAGAGGACCAGTGCATTGTATCAGTTTCAGCAGCAGATTTGGACTACATATGGTCCGTATATATAGTAAACACCGTTCTTTTGTTCTCAGCACACTCAGATATCCTGCTGTATTAGAGACTCTAGAAAGCAAGAGCGTGCTTCTTGTTCTAAAGCAGAGTGTGATCAATGCATGATTACACTGAAGTGTGTTTTACTTCAGAAATGGAGTTAAATCCCAGGCTCTGTGTCTTCCTACAGGCAAGACTTCGTTTCAGGTAAGGGCAGTCACTTTTCTGTTAAACGAACTACATCGTTCACTAAGCTCACAAGTTTCTCATCTTAACAGACAAGCATTGGATGTTAGAGGTCCAGTGCTTTGTATCAGTTTCAGAAGCAGAGTTGGACTATATAATGTCCGTATGTGTAGGAAACACCGTTCTTTTGTTCTCAGCACACTCACGTTTCCTGCTGTCTTAGAGACTCTAGAAAGCAAGAGCGTGCTTCTTGTTCTAAAGCAGAGTGTGATCCATGGATGAGAACTATGGTGTGTTTCCCTTCAGAAATGGAGTTAAATCCCAGGCTCTGTGTCTTCCTACAGGCAAGACTTCGTTTCAGGTAAGGGCAGTCACTTTTCAGTTCAAAGGAACTACATCATTCACAAAGCTCACACGTTTCTCATCTTAACTGACAAGCATTGGATGTTAGAGCACCAGTGCTTTGTATCAGTTTCAGAAGCAGAGTTGGACTTGATATGGTCAGTATGTGTAGGAAACACCGTTCTTTTGTTCTCAGCACACTCACGTTTCCTGCGTCTTAGAGACTTTAGAAAGAAGAGCATGCTTCTCGCTCTAAAGCAGAGTGTGATCCATGGATGAGAACTATGCTGTGTGTTTCCCTTCAGAAAAAGAGTGAAATCCCAGGCTCTGTGTCTTCCTAAAAGCAAGACTTCGTTTCAGGTAAGGGCAGTCACTTTTCAACTCAAACGATCTACATCGTTCACGGAGCTCACACGTTTCTCATCTTAACAGACAAGCATTGGATGTTAGAGGACCAGTGCTTTGTATCAGTTTCAGAAGCAGAGTTGGACTAGATATGGTCCATATGTGTAGAAAACACCGTTCTTTTGTTCTCAGCACACTTAAGTTTCCTGCTGTCTTAGAGACTCTAGAAAGCAAGAGCGTGCTTCTTGCTCTAAAGCAGAGTGTGATCAATGGATGAGAACACTGCTGTGTGTTTCACTTCAGAAATGGAGTTAAATCCCAGGCTCTGAGTCTTCCTATAAGCAAGACTTCGTTTCAGGTAAGGGCAGTCACTTTTCAGCTCAAACGAACTACATCGTTCACGAAGCTCACACGTTTCTCATCTTAACTGACAAGCATTGGATGTAAGAGGACCAGTGCATTGTATCAGTTTCAGCAGCAGATTTGGACTACATATGGTCCGTATATATAGTAAACACCGTTCTTTTGTTCTCAGCACACTCAGATATCCTGCTGTATTAGAGACTCTAGAAAGCAAGAGCGTGCTTCTTGTTCTAAAGCAGAGTGTGATCAATGGATGATTACACTGAAGTGTGTTTTACTTCAGAAATGGAGTTAAATCCCAGGCTCTGTGTCTTCCTACAGGCAAGACTTCGTTTCAGGTAAGGGCAGTCACTTTTCAGTTCAAAGGAACTACATCATTCACAAAGCTCACACGTTTCTCATCTTAACTGACAAGCATTGGATGTTAGAGGACCAGTGCTTTGTATCAGTTTCAGAAGCAGAGTTGGACTAGATATGGTCCGTATGTGTAGGAAACACCGTTCTTTTTTTCTCAGCACACTCACGTTTCCTGCTGTCTTAGAGACTTTAGAAAGCAAGAGCGTGCTTCTCGCTCTAAAGCAGAGTGTCATCCATGGATGAAAACTATGCTGTGTGTTTCCCTTCAGAAAAGGAGTTAAATCCCATGCTTTATGTCTTCCTACAAGCAAGACTTCATTTCTGGTAAGGGCAGTCACTTTTCAGCTCAAACGAACTACATCTTTCACGGAACTCACACGTTTCTCATCTTAACTGACAAGCATTGGATGTTAGAGGACCAGTGCTTTGTATCAGTTTCAGAAGCAGAGTTGGACTAGATATGGTCCGTATGTGTAGGAAACACCGTTCTTTTGTTCTCAGCACACTCACGTTTCCTGCTGTCTTAGAGAATCTAGAAAGCAAGAGCGTGCTTCTTGTTCTAAAGCAGAGTGTGATCAATGGATGATTACACTGACGTGTGTTTTACTTCAGAAATGGAGTTAAATCCCAGGCTCTGAGTCTTCCTACAAGCAAGACTTCGGAATTTCAGGTAAGGGCAGTCACTTTTCTGCTCAAACGAACTACATCGTTCACGAAGCTCACACGTTTCTCATCTTAACTGACAAGCATTGGATGTTAGAGGGTCAGTGCTTTGTATCAGTTTCAGAAGCAGATTTGGACTACATATGGTCCATAAATGTAGGAAACATCGTTCTTTTGTTCTGGGCACACTCAGATTTCCTGCTGTATTAGAGACTCTAGAAAGCAAGAGTGTGCTTCTCGCTCTAAAGCAGAGTGTGATCCATGGATGAGAACTATGCTGTGTGTTTCCCTTCAGAAATGGACTTAAATCCCAGGCTCTGTGTCTTACTACAAGCAAGACTTCGTTTCAGGTAAGGGCAGTCACTTTTCAGTTCAAAGGAACTACATCATTCACAAATCTCACACGTTTCTCATCTTAACTGACAAGCATTGGATGTTAGAGGACCAGTGCTTTGTATCAGTTTCAGAAGCAGAGTTGGACTTGATGTGGTCCGTATGTGTAGGAAACACCGTTCTTTTGTTCTCAGCACACTCACGTTTCCTGCGTCTTAGAGACTTTAGAAAGCAAGAGCATGCTTCTCGCTCTAAAGCAGAGTGTGATCCATGGATGAGAACTATGCTGTGTGTTTCCCTTCAGAAAAAGAGTTAAATCCAGGCTCTGTGTCTTCCTACAAGCAAGACTTCGTTTCAGGTAAGGGCAGTCACTTTTCAACTGAAACGATCTACATCGTTCACGGAGCTCACACGTTTCTCATCTTAACAGACAAGCATTGGATGTTAGAGGACCAGTGCTTTGTATCAGTTTCAGAAGCAGAGTTGGACTAGATATGGTCCATATGTGTAGAAAACACCGTTCTTTTGTTCTCAGCACACTTAAGTTTCCTGCTGTCTTAGAGACTCTAGAAAGCAAGAGCGTGCTTCTTGCTCTAAAGCAGAGTGTGATCAATGGATGAGAACACTGCTGTGTGTTTCACTTCAGAAATGGAGTTAAATCCCAGGCTCTGAGTCTTCCTATAAGCAAGACTTCGTTTCAGGTACGGGCAGTCACTTTTCAGCTCAAAGGAACTACATCATTCACGAAGCTCACACGTTTCTCATCTTAACTGACAAGCATTGGATGTAAGAGGACCAGTGCATTGTATCAGTTTCAGCAGCAGATTTGGACTACATATGGTCTGTATATATAGTAAACACCGTTCTTTTGTTCTCAGCACACTCAGATATCCTGCTGTATTAGAGACTCTAGAAAGCAAGAGCGTGCTTCTTGTTCTAAAGCAGAGTGTGATCAATGGATGATTACACTGAAGTGTGTTTTACTTCAGAAATGGAGTTAAATCCCAGGCTCTGTGTCTTCCTACAGGCAAGACTTCGTTTCAGGTAAGGGCAGTCACTTTTCTGTTAAACGAACTACATCGTTCACTAAGCTCACAAGTTTCTCATCTTAACAGACAAGCATTGGATGTTAGAGGACCAGTGCTTTGTATCAGTTTCAGAAGCAGAGTTGGACTATATAATGTCCGTATGTGTAGGAAACACCGTTCTATTGTTCTCAGCAAACTCACATTTCCTGCTGTCTTAGAGACTCTAGAAAGCAAGAGCGTGCTTCTTGTTCTAAAGCAGAGTGTGATACATGGATGAGAACTATGGTGTGTTTCCCTTCAGAAATGGAGTTAAATCCCAGGCTCTGTGTCTTCCTACAGGCAAGACTTCGTTTCAGGTAAGGGCAGTCACTTTTCAGTTCAAAGGAACTACATCATTCACAAAGCTCACACGTTTCTCATCTTAACTGACAAGCATTGGATGTTAGAGGACCAGTGCTTTGTATCAGTTTCAGAAGCAGAGTTGGACTAGATATGGTCCGTATGTGTAGGAAACACCGTTCTTTTTTTCTCAGCACACTCACGTTTCCTGCTGTCTTAGAGACTTTAGAAAGCAAGAGCGTGCTTCTCGCTCTAAAGCAGAGTGTCATCCATGGATGAAAACTATGCTGTGTGTTTCCCTTCAGAAAAGGAGTTAAATCCCATGCTTTATGTCTTCCTACAAGCAAGACTTCATTTCTGGTAAGGGCAGTCCCTTTTCAGCTCAAACGAACTACATCTTTCACGGAACTCACACGTTTCTCATCTTAACTGACAAGCATTGGATGTTAGAGGACCAGTGCTTTGTATCAGTTTCAGAAGCAGAGTTGGACTATATAATGTCTGTATGTGTAGGAAACACCGTTCTATTGTTCTCAGCAAACTCACATTTCCTGCTGTCTTAGAGACTCTAGAAAGCAAGAGCGTGCTTCTTGTTCTAAAGCAGAGTGTGATCCATGGATGAGAACTATGTTGTGTTTCCCTTCAGAAATGGAGTTAAATCCCAGGCTCTGTGTCTTCCTACAGGCAAGACTTCGTTTCAGGTAAGGGCAGTCACTTTTCAGTTCAAAGGAACTACATCATTCACAAAGCTCACACGTTTCTCATCTTAACTGACAAGCATTGGATGTTAGAGGACCAGTGCTTTGTATCAGTTTGAGAAGCAGAGTTGGACTAGATATGGTCCGTATGTGTAGGAAACACCGTTCTTTTTTTCTCAGCACACTCACGTTTCCTGCTGTCTTAGAGACTTTAGAAAGCAAGAGCGTGCTTCTCGCTCTAAAGCAGAGTGTCATCCATGGATGAAAACTATGCTGTGTGTTTCCCTTCAGAAAAGGAGTTAAATCCCATGCTTTATGTCTTCCTACAAGCAAGACTTCATTTCTGGTAAGGGCAGTCACTTTTCAGCTCAAACGAACTACATCTTTCACGGAACTCACACGTTTCTCATCTTAACTGACAAGCATTGGATGTTAGAGGACCAGTGCTTTGTATCAGTTTCAGAAGCAGAGTTGGACTAGATATGGTCCGTATGTGTAGGAAACACCGATCTTTTGTTCTCAGCACACTCACGGTTCCGGCTGTCTTAGAGAATCTAGAAAGCAAGAGCGTGCTTCTTGTTCTAAAGCAGAGTGTGATCAATGGATGATTACACTGACGTGTGTTTTACTTCAGAAATGGAGTTAAATCCCAGGCTCTGAGTCTTCCTATAAGCAAGACTTCGTTTCAGGTAAGGGCAGTCACTTTTCAGCTCAAACGAACTACATCGTTCACGAAGCTCACACGTTTCTCATCTTAACTGACAAGCATTGGATGTTAGAGGGTCAGTGCTTTGTATCAGTTTCAGAAGCAGATTTGGACTACATATGGTCCATATGTGTAGGAAACACCGTTCTTTGTTCTGGGCACACTCAGATTTCCTGCTGTATTAGAGACTCTAGAAAGCAAGAGCGTGCTTCTTGCTCTAAAGCAGAGTGTGATCCATGGATGAGAACTATGCTGTGTGTTTCCCATCCGAAATGGAGTTAAATCCCAGGCTCTGTGTCTTCCTACAGGCAAGACTTCGTTTCAGGTAAGGGCAGTCACTTTTCAGTTCAAAGGAACTACATCATTCACAAAGCTCACACGTTTCTCATCTTAACTGACAAGCATTGGATGTTAGAGGACCAGTGCTTTGTATCAGTTTCAGAAGCAGAGTTGGACTTGATATGGTCCGTATGTGTAGGAAACACCGTTCTTTTGTTCTCAGCACACTCACGTTTCCTGCGTCTTAGAGACTTTAGAAAGAAGAGCGTGCTTCTCGCTCTAAAGCAGAGTGTGATCCATGGATGAGAACTATGCTGTGTGTTTCCATTCAGAAAAAGAGTGAAATCCCAGGCTCTGTGTCTTCCTACAAGCAAGACTTCATTTCAGGTAAGGGCAGTCACTTTTCAACTGAAACGATCTACATCGTTCATGGAGCTCACACGTTTCTCATCTTAACAGACAAGCATTGGATGTTAGAGGACCAGTGCTTTGTATCAGTTTCAGAAGCAGAGTTGGACTAGATATGGTCCATATGTGTAGAAAACACCGTTCTTTTGTTCTCAGCACACTTAAGTTTCCTGCTGTCTTAGAGACTCTAGAAAGCAAGAGCGTGCTTCTTGCTCTAAAGCAGAGTGTGATCAATGGATGAGAACACTGCTGTGTGTTTCACTTCAGAAATGGAGTTAAATCCCAGGCTCTGAGTCTTCCTATAAGCAAGACTTCGTTTCAGGTAAGGGAAGTCACTTTTCAGCTCAAACGAACTACATCGTTCACGAAGCTCACACGTTTCTCATCTTAACTGACAAGCATTGGATGTAAGAGGACCAGTGCATTGTATCAGTTTCAGCAGCAGATTTGGACTACATATGGTCCGTATATATAGTAAACACCGTTCTTTTGTTCTCAGCACACTCAGATATCCTGCTGTATTAGAGACTCTAGAAAGCAAGAGCGTGCTTCTTGTTCTAAAGCAGAGTGTGATCAATGGATGATTACACTGAAGTGTGTTTTACTTCACAAATGGAGTTAAATCCCAGGCTCTGTGTCTTCCTACAGGCAAGACTTCGTTTCAGGTAAGGGCAGTCACTTTTCAGTTCAAAGGAACTACATCATTCACAAAGCTCACACGTTTCTCATCTTAACTGACAAGCATTGGATGTTAGAGGACCAGTGCTTTGTATCTGTTTCAGAAGCAGAGTTGGACTAGATATGGTCCGTATGTGTAGGAAACACCGTTCTTTTTTTCTCAGCACACTCACGTTTCCTGCTGTCTTAGAGACTTTAGAAAGCAAGAGCGTGCTTCTCGCTCTAAAGCAGAGTGTCATCCATGGATGAAAACTATGCTGTGTGTTTCCCTTCAGAAAAGGAGTTAAATCCCATGCTTTATGTCTTCCTACAAGCAAGACTTCATTTCTGGTAAGGGCAGTCACTTTTCAGCTCAAACGAACTACATCTTTCACGGAACTCACACGTTTCTCATCTTAACTGACAAGCATTGGATGTTAGAGGACCAGTGCTTTGTATCAGTTTCAGAAGCAGAGTTGGACTAGATATGGTCCGTATGTGTAGGAAACACCGTTCTTTTGTTCTCAGCACACTCACGTTTCCTGCTGTCTTAGAGAATCTAGAAAGCAAGAGCGTGCTTCTTGTTCTAAAGCAGAGTGTGATCAATGGATGATTACACTGACGTGTGTTTTACTTCAGAAATGGAGTTAAATCCCAGGCTCTGAGTCTTCCTACAAGCAAGACTTCGGAATTTCAGGTAAGGGCAGTCACTTTTCTGCTCAAACGAACTACATCGTTCACGAAGCTCACACGTTTCTCATCTTAACTGACAAGCATTGGATGTTAGAGGTCAGTGCTTTGTATCAGTTTCAGAAGCAGATTTGGACTACATATGGTCCATAAATGTAGGAAACATCGTTCTTTTGTTCTGGGCACACTCAGATTTCCTGCTGTATTAGAGACTCTAGAAAGCAAGAGTGTGCTTCTTGCTCTAAAGCAGAGTGTGATCCATGGATGAGAACTATGCTGTGTGTTTCCCTTCAGAAATGGACTTAAATCCCAGGCTCTGTGTCTTACTACAAGCAAGACTTCGTTTCAGGTAAGGGCAGTCACTTTTCAGTTCAAAGGAACTACATCATTCACAAATCTCACACGTTTCTCATCTTAACTGACAAGCATTGGATGTTAGAGGACCAGTGCTTTGTATCAGTTTCAGAAGCAGAGTTGGACTTGATATGGTCTGTATGTGTAGGAAACACCGTTCTTTTGTTCTCAGCACACTCACGTTTCCTGCGTCTTAGAGACTTTAGAAAGCAAGAGCATGCTTCTCGCTCTAAAGCAGAGTGTGATCCATGGATGAGAACTATGCTGTGTGTTTCCCTTCAGAAAAAGAGTTAAATCCCAGGCTCTGTGTCTTCCTACAAGCAAGACTTCGTTTCAGGTAAGGGCAGTCACTTTTCCACTCAAACGATCTACATCGTTCACGGAGCTCACACGTTTCTCATCTTAACAGACAAGCATTGGATGTTAGAGGACCAGTGCTTTGTATCAGTTTCAGAAGCAGAGTTGGACTAGATATGGTCCATATGTGTAGAAAACACCGTTCTTTTGTTCTCAGCACACTTAAGTTTCCTGCTGTCTTAGAGACTCTAGAAAGCAAGAGCGTGCTTCTTGCTC
Organism: Onychomys leucogaster; assembly: GCA_949786385.1. Classification (NCBI taxonomy): domain Eukaryota; kingdom Metazoa; phylum Chordata; class Mammalia; order Rodentia; family Cricetidae; genus Onychomys; species Onychomys leucogaster. Next base: position 277,228 of record CATKUP010000038.1, on the reverse strand, counting down.
TAAAGCAGAGTTTGATCAATGGATGAGAACACTGCTGTGTGTTTCACTTCAGAAATGGAGTTAAATCCCAGGCTCTGAGTCTTCCTATAAGCAAGACTTCGTTTCAGGTACGGGCAGTCACTTTTCAGCTCAAAGGAACTACATCATTCACGAAGCTCACACGTTTCTCATCTTAACTGACAACCATTGGATGTAAGAGGACCAGTGCATTGTATCAGTTTCAGCAGCAGATTTGGACTACATATGGTCTGTATGTATAGTAAACACCGTTCTTTTGTTCTCAGCACACTCACGTTTCCTGCTGTCTTAGAGACTCTAGAAAGCAAGAGCGTGCTTCTTGCTCTAAAGCAGAGTGTGATCCATGGATGAGAACTATGCTGTGTGTTTCCCATCCGAAATGGAGTTAAATCCCAGGCTCTGTGTCTTCCTACAGGCAAGACTTCGTTTCAGGTAAGGGCAGTCACTTTTCTGTTAAACGAACTACATCGTTCACTAATCTCACAAGTTTCTCATCTTAACAGACAAGCATTGGATGTTAGAGGACCAGTGCTTTGTATCAGTTTCAGAAGCAGAGTTGGACTATATAATGTCCGTATGTGTAGGAAACACCGTTCTTTTGTTCTCAGCACACTCACGTTTCCTGCTGTCTTAGAGACTCTAGAAAGCAAGAGCGTGCTTCTTGTTCTAAAGCAGAGTGTGATCCATGGATGAGAACTATGGTGTGTTTCCCTTCAGAATTGGAGTTAAATCCCAGGCTTTGTGTCTTCCTACAGGCAAGACTTCGTTTCAGGTAAGGGCAGTCACTTTTCAGTTCAAAGGAACTACATCATTCACAAAGCTCACACGTTTCTCATCTTAACTGACAAGCATTGGATGTTAGAGGACCAGTGCTTTGTATCAGTTTCAGAAGCAGAGTTGGACTAGATATGGTCCGTATGTGTAGGAAACACCGTTCTTTTGTTCTCAGCACACTCACGTTTCCTGCGTCTTAGAGACTTTAGAAAGAAGAGCGTGCTTCTCGCTCTAAAGCAGAGTGTGATCCATGGATGAGAACTATGCTGTGTGTTTCCCTTCAGAAAAAGAGTGAAATCCCAGGCTCTGTGTCTTCCTAAAAGCAAGACTTCGTTTCAGGTAAGGGCAGTCACTTTTCAACTCAAACGATCTACATCGTTCACGGAGCTCACACGTTTCTCATCTTAACAGACAAGCATTGGATGTTAGAGGACCAGTGCTTTGTATCAGTTTCAGAAGCAGAGTTGGACTAGATATGGTCCATATGTGTAGAAAACACCGTTCTTTTGTTCTCAGCACACTTAAGTTTCCTGCTGTCTTAGAGACCCTAGAAAGCAAGAGCGTGCTTCTTGCTCTAAAGCAGAGTGTGATCAATGGATGAGAACACTGCTGTGTGTTTCCCTTCAGAAATGGAGTTAAATCCCAGGCTCTGAGTCTTCCTATAAGCAAGACTTCGTTTCAGGTAAGGGCAGTCACTTTTCTGCTCAAACGAACTACATCGTTCACAAGGCTCACACGTTTCTCATCTTAACTGACAAGCATTGGATGTAAGAGGACCAGTGCATTGTATCAGTTTCAGCAGCAGATTTGGACTGCATATGGTCCGTATATATAGTAAACATCGTTCTTTTGTTCTCAGCCCACTCAGATATCCTGCTGTATTAGAGACTCTAGAAAGCAAGAGCGTGCTTCTTGTTCTAAAGCAGAGTGTGATCAATGGATGATTACACTGAAGTGTGTTTTACTTCAGAAATGGAGTTAAATCCCAAGCTCTGTGTGTTCCTACAGGCAAGACTTCGTTTCAGGTAAGGGCAGTCACTTTTCAGTTCAAAGGAACTACATCATTCACAAAGCTCACACGTTTCTCATCTTAACTGACAAGCATTGGATGTTAGAGGACCAGTGCTTTGTATCAGTTTCAGAAGCAGAGTTGGACTAGATATGGTCCGTATGTGTAGGAAACACCGTTCTTTTTTTCTCAGCACACTCACGTTTCCTGCTGTCTTAGAGACTTTAGAAAGCAAGAGGGTGCTTCTCGCTCTAAAGCAGAGTGTCATCCTTGGATGAAAACTATGCTGTGTGTTTCCCTTCAGAAAAGGAGTTAAATCCCATGCTTTATGTCTTCCTACAAGCAAGACTTCATTTCTGGTAAGGGCAGTCACTTTTCAGCTCAAACGAACTACATCTTTCACGGAACTCACACGTTTCTCATCTTAACTGACAAGCATTGGATGTTAGAGGACCAGTGCTTTGTATCAGTTTCAGAAGCAGAGTTGGACTAGATATGGTCCGTATGTGTAGGAAACACCGTTCTTTTGTTCTCAGCACACTCACGGTTCCGGCTGTCTTAGAGAATCTAGAAAGCAAGAGCGCGCTTCTTGTTCTAAAGCAGAGTGTGATCAATGGATGATTACACTGACGTGTGTTTTACTTCAGAAATGGAGTTAAATCCCAGGCTCTGAGTCTTCCTATAAGCAAGACTTCGTTTCAGGTAAGGGCAGTCACTTTTCAGCTCAAACGAACTACATCGTTCACGAAGCTCACACGTTTCTCATCTTAACTGACAAGCATTGGATGTTAGAGGGTCAGTGCTTTGTATCAGTTTCAGAAGCAGATTTGGACTACATATGGTCCATATTTGTAGGAAACACCGTTCTTTTGTTCTGGGCACACTCAGATTTCCTGCTGTATTAGAGACTCTAGAAAGCAAGAGCGTGCTTCTTGCTCTAAAGCAGAGTGTGATCCATGGATGAGAACTATGCTGTGTGTTTCCCATCCGAAATGGAGTTAAATCCCAGGCTCTGTGTCTTCCTACAGGCAAGAATTCGTTTCAGGTAAGGGCAGTCACTTTTCTGTTAAACGAACTACATCGTTCACTAAGCTCACAAGTTTCTCATCTTAACAGACAAGCATTGGATGTTAGAGGACCAGTGCTTTGTATCAGTTTCAGAAGCAGAGTTGGACTATATAATGTCCGTATGTGTAGGAAACACCGTTCTTTTGTTCTCAGCACACTCACGTTTCCTGCTGTCTTAGAGACTCTAGAAAGCAAGAGCGTGCTTCTTGTTCTAAAGCAGAGTGTGATCCATGGATGAGAACTATGGTGTGTTTCCCTTCAGAAATGGAGTTAAATCCCAGGCTCTGTGTCTTCCTACAGGCAAGACTTCGTTTCAGGTAAGGGCAGTCACTTTTCAGTTCAAAGGAACTACATCATTCACAAAGCTCACACGTTTCTCATCTTAACTGACAAGCATTGGATGTTAGAGGACCAGTGCTTTGTATCAGTTTCAGAAGCAGAGTTGGACTTGATATGGTCCGTATGTGTAGGAAACACCGTTCTTTTGTTCTCAGCACACTCACGTTTCCTGCGTCTTAGAGACTTTAGAAAGAAGAGCGTGCTTCTCGCTCTAAAGCAGAGTGTGATCCATGGATGAGAACTATGCTGTGTGTTTCCCTTCAGAAAAAGAGTTAAATCCCAGGCTCTGTGTCTTCCTACAAGCAAGACTTCGTTTCAGGTAAGGGCAGTCACTTTTCAACTCAAACGATCTACATCGTTCACGGAGCTCACACGTTTCTCATCTTAACAGACAAGCATTGGATGTTAGAGGACCAGTGCTTTGTATCAGTTTCAGAAGCAGAGTTGGACTAGATATGGTCCATATGTGTAGAAAACACCGTTCTTTTGTTCTCAGCACACTTAAGTTTCCTGCTGTCTTAGAGACTCTAGAAAGCAAGAGCGTGCTTCTTGCTCTAAAGCAGAGTGTGATCAATGGATGAGAACACTGCTGTGTGTTTCCCTTCAGAAATGGAGTTAAATCCCAGGCTCTGAGTCTTCCTATAAGCAAGACTTCGTTTCAGGTAAGGGCAGTCACTTTTCAGCTCAAACGAACTACATCGTTCACGAAGCTCACACGTTTCTCATCTTAACTGACAAGCATTGGATGTAAGAGGACCAGTGCATTGTATCAGTTTCAGCAGCAGATTTGGAGTACATATGGTCCGTATATATAGTAAACACCGTTCTTTTGTTCTCAGCACACTCAGATATCCTGCTGTATTAGAGACTCTAGAAAGCAAGAGCGTGCTTCTTGTTCTAAAGCAGAGTGTGATCAATGGATGATTACACTGAAGTGTGTTTTACTTCAGAAATGGAGTTAAATCCCAGGCTCTGTGTCTTCCTACAGGCAAGACTTCGTTTCAGGTAAGGGCAGTCACTTTTCAGTTCACAGGAACTACATCATTCACAAATCTCACACGTTTCTCATCTTAACTGACAAGCATTGGATGTTAGAGGACCAGTGCTTTGTATCAGTTTCAGAAGCAGAGTTGGACTTGATATGGTCTGTATGTGTAGGAAACACCGTTCTTTTGTTCTCAGCACACTCACGTTTCCTGCGTCTTAGAGACTTTAGAAAGCAAGAGCATGCTTCTCGCTCTAAAGCAGAGTGTGATCCATGGATGAGAACTATGCTGTGTGTTTCCCTTCAGAAAAAGAGTTAAATCCCAGGCTCTGTGTCTTCCTACAAGCAAGACTTCGTTTCAGGTAAGGGCAGTCACTTTTCCACTCAAACGATCTACATCGTTCACGGAGCTCACACGTTTCTCATCTTAACAGACAAGCATTGGATGTTAGAGGACCAGTGCTTTGTATCAGTTTCAGAAGCAGAGTTGGACTAGATATGGTCCATATGTGTAGAAAACACCGTTCTTTTGTTCTCAGCACACTTAAGTTTCCTGCTGTCTTAGAGACTCTAGAAAGCAAGAGCGTGCTTCTTGCTCTAAAGCAGAGTTTGATCAATGGATGAGAACACTGCTGTGTGTTTCACTTCAGAAATGGAGTTAAATCCCAGGCTCTGAGTCTTCCTATAAGCAAGACTTCGTTTCAGGTACGGGCAGTCACTTTTCAGCTCAAAGGAACTACATCATTCACGAAGCTCACACGTTTCTCATCTTAACTGACAACCATTGGATGTAAGAGGACCAGTGCATTGTATCAGTTTCAGCAGCAGATTTGGACTACATATGGTCTGTATGTATAGTAAACACCGTTCTTTTGTTCTCAGCACACTCACGTTTCCTGCTGTCTTAGAGACTCTAGAAAGCAAGAGCGTGCTTCTTGCTCTAAAGCAGAGTGTGATCCATGGATGAGAACTATGCTGTGTGTTTCCCATCCGAAATGGAGTTAAATCCCAGGCTCTGTGTCTTCCTACAGGCAAGACTTCGTTTCAGGTAAGGGCAGTCACTTTTCTGTTAAACGAACTACATCGTTCACTAAGCTCACAAGTTTCTCATCTTAACAGACAAGCATTGGATGTTAGAGGACCAGTGCTTTGTATCAGTTTCAGAAGCAGAGTTGGACTATATAATGTCCGTATGTGTAGGAAACACCGTTCTTTTGTTCTCAGCACACTCACGTTTCCTGCTGTCTTAGAGACTCTAGAAAGCAAGAGCGTGCTTCTTGTTCTAAAGCAGAGTGTGATCCATGGATGAGAACTATGGTGTGTTTCCCTTCAGAATTGGAGTTAAATCCCAGGCTTTGTGTCTTCCTACAGGCAAGACTTCGTTTCAGGTAAGGGCAGTCACTTTTCAGTTCAAAGGAACTACATCATTCACAAAGCTCACACGTTTCTCATCTTAACTGACAAGCATTGGATGTTAGAGGACCAGTGCTTTGTATCAGTTTCAGAAGCAGAGTTGGACTAGATATGGTCCGTATGTGTAGGAAACACCGTTCTTTTGTTCTCAGCACACTCACGTTTCCTGCGTCTTAGAGACTTTAGAAAGAAGAGCGTGCTTCTCGCTCTAAAGCAGAGTGTGATCCATGGATGAGAACTATGCTGTGTGTTTCCCTTCAGAAAAAGAGTGAAATCCCAGGCTCTGTGTCTTCCTAAAAGCAAGACTTCGTTTCAGGTAAGGGCAGTCACTTTTCAACTCAAACGATCTACATCGTTCACGGAGCTCACACGTTTCTCATCTTAACAGACAAGCATTGGATGTTAGAGGACCAGTGCTTTGTATCAGTTTCAGAAGCAGAGTTGGACTAGATATGGTCCATATGTGTAGAAAACACCGTTCTTTTGTTCTCAGCACACTTAAGTTTCCTGCTGTCTTAGAGACCCTAGAAAGCAAGAGCGTGCTTCTTGCTCTAAAGCAGAGTGTGATCAATGGATGAGAACACTGCTGTGTGTTTCCCTTCAGAAATGGAGTTAAATCCCAGGCTCTGAGTCTTCCTATAAGCAAGACTTCGTTTCAGGTTAGGGCAGTCACTTTTCTGCTCAAACGAACTACATCGTTCACAAGGCTCACACGTTTCTCATCTTAACTGACAAGCATTGGATGTAAGAGGACCAGTGCATTGTATCAGTTTCAGCAGCAGATTTGGACTACATATGGTCCGTATATATAGTAAACATCGTTCTTTTGTTCTCAGCCCACTCAGATATCCTGCTGTATTAGAGACTCTAGAAAGCAAGAGCGTGCTTCTTGTTCTAAAGCAGAGTGTGATCAATGGATGATTACACTGAAGTGTGTTTTACTTCAGAAATGGAGTTAAATCCCAGGCTCTGTGTCTTCCTACAGGCAAGACTTCGTTTCAGGTAAGGGCAGTCACTTTTCAGTTCAAAGGAACTACATCATTCACAAAGCTCACACGTTTCTCATCTTAACTGACAAGCATTGGATGTTAGAGGACCAGTGCTTTGTATCAGTTTCAGAAGCAGAGTTGGACTAGATATGGTCCGTATGTGTAGGAAACACCGTTCTTTTTTTCTCAGCACACTCACGTTTCCTGCTGTCTTAGAGACTTTAGAAAGCAAGAGGGTGCTTCTCGCTCTAAAGCAGAGTGTCATCCTTGGATGAAAACTATGCTGTGTGTTTCCCTTCAGAAAAGGAGTTAAATCCCATGCTTTATGTCTTCCTACAAGCAAGACTTCATTTCTGGTAAGGGCAGTCACTTTTCAGCTCAAACGAACTACATCTTTCACGGAACTCACACGTTTCTCATCTTAACTGACAAGCATTGGATGTTAGAGGACCAGTGCTTTGTATCAGTTTCAGAAGCAGAGTTGGACTAGATATGGTCCGTATGTGTAGGAAACACCGTTCTTTTGTTCTCAGCACACTCACGGTTCCGGCTGTCTTAGAGAATCTAGAAAGCAAGAGCGCGCTTCTTGTTCTAAAGCAGAGTGTGATCAATGGATGATTACACTGACGTGTGTTTTACTTCAGAAATGGAGTTAAATCCCAGGCTCTGAGTCTTCCTATAAGCAAGACTTCGTTTCAGGTAAGGGCAGTCACTTTTCAGCTCAAACGAACTACATCGTTCACGAAGCTCACACGTTTCTCATCTTAACTGACAAGCATTGGATGTTAGAGGGTCAGTGCTTTGTATCAGTTTCAGAAGCAGATTTGGACTACATATGGTCCATATGTGTAGGAAACACCGTTCTTTTGTTCTGGGCACACTCAGATTTCCTGCTGTATTAGAGACTCTAGAAAGCAAGAGCGTGCTTCTTGCTCTAAAGCAGAGTGTGATCCATGGATGAGAACTATGCTGTGTGTTTCCCATCCGAAATGGAGTTAAATCCCAGGCTCTGTGTCTTCCTACAGGCAAGAATTCGTTTCAGGTAAGGGCAGTCACTTTTCTGTTAAACGAACTACATCGTTCACTAAGCTCACAAGTTTCTCATCTTAACAGACAAGCATTGGATGTTAGAGGACCAGTGCTTTGTATCAGTTTCAGAAGCAGAGTTGGACTATATAATGTCCGTATGTGTAGGAAACACCGTTCTTTTGTTCTCAGCACACTCACGTTTCCTGCTGTCTTAGAGACTCTAGAAAGCAAGAGCGTGCTTCTTGTTCTAAAGCAGAGTGTGATCCATGGATGAGAACTATGGTGTGTTTCCCTTCAGAAATGGAGTTAAATCCCAGGCTCTGTGTCTTCCTACAGGCAAGACTTCGTTTCAGGTAAGGGCAGTCACTTTTCAGTTCAAAGGAACTACATCATTCACAAAGCTCACACGTTTCTCATCTTAACTGACAAGCATTGGATGTTAGAGGACCAGTGCTTTGTATCAGTTTCAGAAGCAGAGTTGGACTTGATATGGTCCGTATGTGTAGGAAACACCGTTCTTTTGTTCTCAGCACACTCACGTTTCCTGCGTCTTAGAGACTTTAGAAAGAAGAGCGTGCTTCTCGCTCTAAAGCAGAGTGTGATCCATGGATGAGAACTATGCTGTGTGTTTCCCTTCAGAAAAAGAGTTAAATCCCAGGCTCTGTGTCTTCCTACAAGCAAGACTTCGTTTCAGGTAAGGGCAGTCACTTTTCAACTCAAACGATCTACATCGTTCACGAAGCTCACACGTTTCTCATCTTAACAGACAAGCATTGGATGTTAGAGGACCAGTGCTTTGTATCAGTTTCAGAAGCAGAGTTGGACTAGATATGGTCCATATGTGTAGAAAACACCGTTCTTTTGTTCTCAGCACACTTAAGTTTCCTGCTGTCTTAGAGACTCTAGAAAGCAAGAGCGTGCTTCTTGCTCTAAAGCAGAGTGTGATCAATGGATGAGAACACTGCTGTGTGTTTCCCTTCAGAAATGGAGTTAAATCCCAGGCTCTGAGTCTTCCTATAAGCAAGACTTCGTTTCAGGTAAGGGCAGTCACTTTTCAGCTCAAACGAACTACATCGTTCACGAAGCTCACACGTTTCTCATCTTAACTGACAAGCATTGGATGTAAGAGGACCAGTGCATTGTATCAGTTTCAGCAGCAGATTTGGAGTACATATGGTCCGTATATATAGTAAACACCGTTCTTTTGTTCTCAGCACACTCAGATATCCTGCTGTATTAGAGACTCTAGAAAGCAAGAGCGTGCTTCTTGTTCTAAAGCAGAGTGTGATCAATGGATGATTACACTGAAGTGTGTTTTACTTCAGAAATGGAGTTAAATCCCAGGCTCTGTGTCTTCCTACAGGCAAGACTTCGTTTCAGGTAAGGGCAGTCACTTTTCAGTTCACAGGAACTACATCATTCACAAAGCTCACACGTTTCTCATCTTAACTGACAAGCATTGGATGTTAGAGGACCAGTGCTTTGTATCAGTTTCAGAAGCAGAGTTGGACTAGATATGGTCCGTATGTGTAGGAAACACCGTTCTTTTTTTCTCAGCACACTCTCGTTTCCTGCTGTCTTAGAGACTTTAGAAAGCAAGAGCGTGCTTCTCGCTCTAAAGCAGAGTGTCATCCATGGATGAAAACTATGCTGTGTGTTTCCCTTCAGAAAAGGAGTTAAATCCCATGCTTTATGTCTTCCTACAAGCAAGACTTCATTTCTGGTAAGGGCAGTCACTTTTCAGCTCAAACGAACTACATCTTTCACGGAACTCACACGTTTCTCATCTTAACTGACAAGCATTGGATGTTAGAGGACCAGTGCTTTGTATCAGTTTCAGAAGCAGAGTTGGACTAGATATGGTCCGTATGTGTAGGAAACACCGTTCTTTTGTTCTCAGCACACTCACGTTTCCTGCTGTCTTAGAGAATCTAGAAAGCAAGAGCGAGCTTCTTGTTCTAAAGCAGAGTGTGATCAATGGATGATTACACTGACGTGTGTTTTACTTCAGAAATGGAGTTAAATCCCAGGCTCTGAGTCTTCCTACAAGCAAGACTTCGGAATTTCAGGTAAGGGCAGTCACTTTTCTGCTCAAACGACCTACATCGTTCACGAAGCTCACACGTTTCTCATCTTAACTGACAAGCATTGGATGTTAGAGGGTCAGTGCTTTGCATCAGTTTCAGAAGCAGATTTGGACTACATATGGTCCATATGTGTAGGAAACACCGTTCTTTTGTTCTGGGCACACTCAGATTTCCTGCTGTATTATAGACTCTAGAAAGCAAGAGTGTGCTTCTTGCTCTAAACAGAGTGTGATCCATGGATGAGAACTATGCTGTGTGTTTCCCTTCAGAAATGGAGTTAAATCCCAGGCTGTGTGTCTTCCTACAGGCAAAACTTCGTTTCAGGTAAGGGCAGTCACTTTTCTGCTCAAACGAACTACATCGTTCACGAAGCTCACACGTTTCTCATCTTAACTGACAAGCATTGGATGTTAGAGGACCAGTGCTTTGTATCAGTTTCAGAAGCAGAGTTGGACTTGATATGGTCCGTATGTGTAGGAACACCGTTCTTTTGTTCTCAACACACTCACGTTTCCTGCGTCTTAGAGACTTTAGAAAGCAAGAGCGTGCTTCTCGCTCTAAAGCAGAGTGTGATCCATGGATGAGAACTATGCTGTGTGTTTCCCTTCAGAAAAAGAGTTAAATCCCAGGCTCTGTGTCTTCCTACAAGCAAGACTTCGTTTCAGGTAAGGGCAGTCACTTTTCAACTCAAACGATCTACATCGTTCACGGAGCTCACACGTTTCTCATCTTAACAGACAAGCATTGGATGTTAGAGGACCAGTGCTTTGTATCAGTTTCAGAAGCAGAGTTGGACTAGATATGGTCCATATGTGTAGAAAACACCGTTATTTTGTTCTCAGCACACTTAAGTTTCCTGCTGTCTTAGAGACTCTAGAAAGCAAGAGCGTGCTTCTTGCTCTAAAGCAGAGTGTGATCAATGGATGAGAACACTGCTGTGTGTTTCACTTCAGAAATGGAGTTAAATCCCAGGCTCTGTGTCTTCCTAAAAGCAAGACTTCGTTTCACGTAAGGGCAGTCACTTTTCTGCTCAAACGAACTACATCGTTCACGAAGCTCACACGTTTCCCATCTTAACTGACAAGCATTGGATGTTAGAGGGTCAGTGCTTTGTATCAGTTTCAGAAGCAGATTTGGACTACATATGGTCCATAAATGTAGGAAACATCGTTCTTTTGTTCTGGGCACACTCAGATTTCCTGCTGTATTAGAGACTCTAGAAAGCAAGAGTGGGCTTCTCGCTCTAAAGCAGAGTGTGATCCATGGATGAGAACTATGCTGTGTGTTTCCCTTCAGAAATGGACTTAAATCCCAGGCTCTGTGTCTTCCTAAAAGCAAGACTTCGTTTCACGTAAGGGCAGTCACTTTTCAGTTCAAAGGAACTACATCATTCACAAATCTCACACGTTTCTCATCTTAACTGACAAGCATTGGATGTTAGAGGACCAGTGCTTTGTATCAGTTTCAGAAGCAGAGTTGGACTAGATATGGTCCATATGTGTAGAAAACACCGTTCTTTTGTTCTCAGCACACTTAAGTTTCCTGCTGTCTTAGAGACTCTAGAAAGCAAGAGCGTGCTTCTTGCTCTAAAGCAGAGTGTGATCAATGGATGAGAACACTGCTGTGTGTTTCACTTCAGAAATGGAGTTAAATCCCAGGCTCTGAGTCTTCCTATAAGCAAGACTTCGTTTCAGGTAAGGGCAGTCACTTTTCAGCTCAAAGGAACTACATCGTTCACGAAGCTCACACGTTTCTCATCTTAACTGACAAGCACTGGATGTAAGAGGACCAGTGCATTGTATCAGTTTCAGCAGCAGATTTGGACTACATATGGTCCGTATATATAGTAAACACCGTTCTTTTGTTCTCAGCACACTCAGATATCTTGCTGTATTAGAGACTCTAGAAAGCAAGAGCGTGCTTCTTGTTCTAAAGCAGAGTGTGATCAATGGATGATTACACTGAAGTGTGTTTTACTTCAGAAATGGAGTTAAATCCCAGGCTATGTGTCTTCCTACAGGCAAGACTTCGTTTCAGGTAAGGGCAGTCACTTTTCTGCTCAAACGAACTACATTGTTCATGAAGCTCACACGTTTCCCATCTTAACTGACAAGCATTGGATGTTAGATTGTCAGTGCTTTGTATCAGTTTAAGAAGCAGATTTGGACTAGATATGGTCTGTATGTGTAGGAAACACCCTTGTTTCGTTCTCAGCACACTCACGTTTCCTGCTGTCTTAGAAACTCTAGAATGCAAGAGAGTGCTTCTCGTTCTAAAGCAGAGTGTGATCCATGGATGAAAAGTATGCTGTGTGTTTCATTTCAGAAAAGGAGTTAAATCCCAGGCTCTGAGTCTCCCTACAAGCAAGACTTCGTTTCAAGTAAGGGGAGAAACTTTTCTGCTCAAAAGAACTACATCTTTCACGAAGCTCACACGTTTCTCATCTTAACTGAAAAGCATTGGATGTTAGAGGACCAGTGCATTGTTTCAGTTTCAGCAGCAGATTTGGACTACATATGGTCCGTATATATAGTAAACACCATAAATTTGTTCTCAGCACACTCAGATATCCTGCTGTATTAGAGACTCTAGAAAGCAAGAGCGTGCTTCTTGTTCTAAAGCAGAGTGTGATCAATGGATGATTACACTGAAGTGTGTTTTACTTCAGAAAAGGAGTTAAATCCCAGGCTCTGAGTCTCCCTACAAGCAAGACTTCGTTTCAAGTAAGGGCAGAAACTTTTCTGCTCAAAAGAACTACATCTTTCACGAAGCTCACACGTTTCTCATCTTAACTGAAAAGCATTAGATGTTAGAGGACCAGTGCATTCTATCAGGTTCAGAAGAAGATTTGGACCACATATAGTCCGTATGTGTAGGAAACACCGTTCTTTTGTTCTGGGCACACTCAGATTTCCTGCTGTCTTAGAGACTCTAGAAAGCAAGAGTTTGCTTCTTGCTCTAAAGCAGAGTGTGATCCATGGATGAGAACTATGCTGTGTGTTTCACTTCAGAAATGGAGTTAAATCCCAGGCTCTGTGTCTTCCTACAAGCAAGACTTCGTTTCAGGTAAGGGCAGTCACTTTTCAGCTCAAACGAACTACATCGTTCATGGAGCTCACACGTTTCTCATCTTAACAGACAAGCATTGGATGTTAGAGGACTAGTGCTTTGTATCAGTTTCAGAAGCAGAGTTGTACTAGATATGGTCCGTATGTGTAGGAAACACCGTTCTTTTGTTCTCAGCAAACTCACGTTTCCTGCTGTCTTAGAGACTCTAGAAAGCAAGATCGTGCTTCTTGTTCTAAAGCAGAGTGTGATCAATGGATGAGAACACTGCAGTGTGTTTCACTTCAAGAATGGAGTTACATCCTAGGCTCTGAGTCTTCCTACAAGCAAGACTTCGTTTCAGGTAAGGGCAGTCAGTTTTCTGCACAAATGAACTACATCATTCACAAAGCTCACACGTTTCTCATCTTAACTGACTAGCATTGGATGTTAGAGGACCAGTGCTTTGAATCAGTTTCAGAAGAAGAGTTGGACTAGATAGGGTCCGTATGTGTAGGAAACACAGTTCTTTTGTTCTCAGCACACTCACGTTTCCTGCTGTCTTAGAGAATCTAGAAAGCAAGAGCATGCTTCTCGCTCTAAAGCAGAGTGTGATCCATGGATGAGAACTATGCTGTGTGTTTCCCTTCAGAAATGGACTTAAATCCCAGGCTCTGTGTCTTACTACAAGCAAGACTTCGTTTCAGGAAAGTGCAGTCACTTTTCAGTTCAAAGGAACTACATCGATAACAAAGGTCACACGTTTCTCATCTTAACAGACAAGCATTGGATGTTAGAGGACCAGTGCTTTGTATCAGTTTAATAAGCAGATTTGGACTAGATATGGTCCGTATTTGTAGGAAACACCATTCTTTTGTTCTCAGCACACTCACGTTTCCTGCTGTCTTAGAAACAATAGAAAGCAAGAGCGTGCTTCTCGTTCTAAAGCAGAGTGTGATCCATGGATGAAAACTATGCTGTGTGTTTCCCTTCAGAAAAGGAGTAAAATCCCAGGCTCTGAGTCTCCCTACAAGCAAGACTTCGTTTCAAGTAAGGGCAGAAACTTTTCTGCTCAAAAGAACTACATCTTTCACGAAGCTCACACGTTTCTCATCTTAACTGACAAGCATTGGATGTTAGAGGACCAGTGCTTTGTATCAGTTTCAGAAGCAGAGTTGGACTAGATATGGTCCGTATGTGTAGGAAACACCGTTCTTTTGTTCTCAGCACACTCACGTTTCCTGCTGTCTTAGAGACTCTAGAAAGCAAGAGCGTGCTTCTTGTTCTAAAGCAGAGTGTGATCAATGGATGATTACACTGAAGTGTGTTTTACTTCAGAAATGGAGTTAAATCCCAGGCTCTGTGTCTTCCTACAGGCAAGATTTCGTTTCATGTATATGCAGTGACTTTTCTGCTCAAAGGAACTACATCGTTCATGAAGCTCACACGTTTCCCATCTTAACTGACAAGCATTGGATGTTAGATTGTCAGTGCTTTGTGTCAGTTTCAGAAGCAGATTTGGACTACATATGGTCCGTATGTGTAGGAAACGCCGTTCTTTTGTTCTGGGCACACTCAGATTTCCTGCTGTATTAGAGACTCTAGAAAGCAAGAGTGTGCTTCTCGCTCTAAAGCAGAGTGTGATCCATGGATGAGAACTATGCTGTGTGTTTCCCTTCAGAAATGGACTTAAATCCCAGGCTCTGTGTCTTACTACAAGTAAGACTTTGTTTCAGGAATGGGCAGTCACTTTTCAGTTCAAAGGAACTACATCCTTCAAAAAGCTCACACGTTTCTCATCTTAACAGACAAGCATTGGATGTTAGAGGACCAGTGCTTTGTATCAGTTTAAAAGCAGATTTGGACTAGATATGGTCTGTATGTGTAGGAAAAACCCTTGTTTCATTCTCAGCACACTCACGTTTCCTGCTGTCTTAGAAAATCTAGAAAGCAAGAGAGTGCTTCTCGTTCTAAAGCAGAGTGTGATCCATGGATGAAAAGTATGCTGTGTGTTTCATTTCAGAAAAGAAGTTAAATCCCAGGCTCTGAGTCTCCCTACAAGCAAGACTTCGTTTCAAGTAAGGGCAGAAACTTTTCTGCTCAAAAGAACTACATCTTTCACGAAGCTCAAACGTTTCTCATCTTAACTGAAAAGCATTGGATGTTAGAGGACCAGTGCATTCTATCAGTTTCAGAAGAAGATTTGGACTACATATAGTCCGTATGTGTAGGAAACACCGTTCTTTTGTTCTCAGCACACTCAGATTTCCTGCTGTCTTAGAGACTCTAGAAAGCAAGAGTTAGCTTCTTGCTCTAAAGCAGAGTGTGATCCATGGATGAGAACTATGCTGTGTGTTTCACTTCAGAAATGGAGTTAAATCCCAGGCTCTGAATCTTCCTACAAGCAAGACTTCGTTTCAGGTAAGGGCAGTCACTTTTCTGCTCAAACGAACTACATCGTTCACGAAGCTCACACGTTTCTCATCTTAACTGACAAGCATTGGATGTTAGAGGACCAGTGCTTTGTATCAGTTACAGAAGCAGATTTAGTCTAGATATGGTCCGTATGTGTAGGAAACACCGTTCTTTTGTTCTCAGCACACTCACGTTTCCTGCTGTCTTAGCGACTTTAGAAAGCAAGAGCGTGCTTCTTGTTCTAAAGCAGAGGGTGATCCATGGATGAGAACTATGCTGTGTGTTTCCCTTCAGAAATGGACTTAAATCCCAGGCTCTGTGTCTTACTACAAGCAAGACTTCGTTTCAGGAAAGTGCAGTCACTTTTCAGTTCAAAGGAACTACATCGATAACAAAGCTCACACGTTTCTCATATTAACAGACAAGCATTGGATGTTAGAGGACCAGTGCTTTGTATCAGTTTAAGAAGCAGATTTGGACTAGATATGGTCCGTATGTGTAGGAAACACCATTCTTTTGTTCTCAGCACACTCACGTTTCCTGCTGTCTTAGAAACTCTAGAAAGCAAGAGCGTGCTTCTCCTTCTAAAGCAGAGTGTGATCCATGGATGAAAACTATGCTGTGTGTTTCCCTTCAGAAAAGGAGTAAAATCCCAGGCTCTGAGTCTCCCTACAAGCAAGACTTCGTTTCAAGTAAGGGCAGAAACTTTTCTGCTCAAAAGAACTACATCTTTCACGAAGCTCACACGTTTCTCATCTTAACTGACAAGCATTGGATGTTAGAGGACCAGTGCTTTGTATCAGTTTCAGAAGCAGAGTTGGACTAGATATGGTCCGTATGTGTAGGAAACACCGTTCTTTTGTTCTCAGCACACTCACGTTTCCTGCTGTCTTAGAGACTCTAGAAAGCAAGAGCGTGCTTCTTGTTCTAAAGCAGAGTGTGATCAATGGATGATTACACTGAAGTGTGTTTTACTTCAGAAATGGAGTTAAATCCCAGGCTCTGAGTCTTCCTACAAGCAAGACTTCGTTTCAGGTAAGGGCAGTCACTTTTCTGCTCAAACGAACTACATCGTTCACGAAGCTCACACGTTTCCCATCTTAACTGACAAGCATTGGATGTTAGAGGGTCAGTGCTTTGTATCAGTTTCAGAAGCAGATTTGGACTACATATGGTCCATAAATGTAGGAAACATCGTTCTTTTGTTCTGGGCACACTCAGATTTCCTGCTGTATTAGAGACTCTAGAAAGCAAGAGTGGGCTTCTCGCTCTAAAGCAGAGTGTGATCCATGGATGAGAACTATGCTGTGTGTTTCCCTTCAGAAATGGACTTAAATCCCAGGCTCTGTGTCTTCCTAAAAGCAAGACTTCGTTTCACGTAAGGGCAGTCACTTTTCAGTTCAAAGGAACTACATCATTCACAAATCTCACACGTTTCTCATCTTAACTGACAAGCATTGGATGTTAGAGGACCAGTGCTTTGTATCAGTTTCAGAAGCAGAGTTGGACTAGATATGGTCCATATGTGTAGAAAACACCGTTCTTTTGTTCTCAGCACACTTAAGTTTCCTGCTGTCTTAGAGACTCTAGAAAGCAAGAGCGTGCTTCTTGCTCTAAAGCAGAGTGTGATCAATGGATGAGAACACTGCTGTGTGTTTCACTTCAGAAATGGAGTTAAATCCCAGGCTCTGAGTCTTCCTATAAGCAAGACTTCGTTTCAGGTAAGGGCAGTCACTTTTCAGCTCAAACGAACTACATCGTTCACGAAGCTCACACGTTTCTCATCTTAACTGACAAGCATTGGATGTAAGAGGACCAGTGCATTGTATCAGTTTCAGCAGCAGATTTGGACTACATATGGTCCGTATATATAGTAAACACCGTTCTTTTGTTCTCAGCACACTCAGATATCCTGCTGTATTAGAGACTCTACAAAGCAAGAGCGTGCTTCTTGTTCTAAAGCAGAGTGTGATCAATGGATGATTACACTGAAGTGTGTTTTACTTCAGAAATGGAGTTAAATCCCAGGCTATGTGTCTTCCTACAGGCAAGACTTCGTTTCAGGTAAGGGCAGTCACTTTTCTGCTCAAACGAACTACATTGTTCATGAAGCTCACACGTTTCCCATCTTAACTGACAAGCATTGGATGTTAGATTGTCAGTGCTTTGTATCAGTTTCAGAAGCATATTTGGACTACATATGGTCCGTATGTGTAGGAAACGCCGTTCTTTTGTTCTGGGCACACTCAGATTTCCTGCTGTATTAGAGACTCTAGAAAGCAAGAGTGTGCTTCTCGCTCTAAAGCAGAGTGTGATCCATGGATGAGAACTATGCTGTGTGTTTCCCTTCAGAAATGGACTTAAATCCCAGGCTCTGTGTCTTCCTACAAGCAAGACTTCGTTTCAGGAAAGGGCAGTCACTTTTCAGTTCAAAGGAACTACATCCTTCAAAAAGCTCACACGTTTCTCATCTTAACAGGCAAGCATTGGATGTTAGAGGACCAGTGCTTTGTATCAGTTTAAGAAGCAGATTTGGACTAGATATGGTCTGTATGTGTAGGAAACACCCTTGTTTCGTTCTCAGCACACTCACGTTTCCTGCTGTCTTAGAAACTCTAGAAAGCAAGAGAGTGCTTCTCGTTCTAAAGCAGAGTGTGATCCATGGATGAAAAGTATGCTGTGTGTTTCATTTCAGAAAAGGAGTTAAATCCCAGGCTCTGAGTCTCCCTACAAGCAAGACTTCGTTTCAAGTAAGGGGAGAAACTTTTCTGCTCAAAAGAACTACATCTTTCACGAAGCTCACACGTTTCTCATCTTAACTGAAAAGCATTGGATGTTAGAGGACCAGTGCATTGTTTCAGTTTCAGCAGCAGATTTGGACTACATATGGTCCGTATATATAGTAAACACCATAAATTTGTTCTCAGCACACTCAGATATCCTGCTGTATTAGAGACTCTAGAAAGCAAGAGCGTGCTTCTTGTTCTAAAGCAGAGTGTGATCAATGGATGATTACACTGAAGTGTGTTTTACTTCAGAAAAGGAGTTAAATCCCAGGCTCTGAGTCTCCCTACAAGCAAGACTTCGTTTCAAGTAAGGGCAGAAACTTTTCTGCTCAAAAGAACTACATCTTTCACGAAGCTCACACGTTTCTCATCTTAACTGAAAAGCATTAGATGTTAGAGGACCAGTGCATTCTATCAGGTTCAGAAGAAGATTTGGACCACATATAGTCCGTATGTGTAGGAAACACCGTTCTTTTGTTCTGGGCACACTCAGATTTCCTGCTGTCTTAGAGACTCTAGAAAGCAAGAGTTTGCTTCTTGCTCTAAAGCAGAGTGTGATCCATGGATGAGAACTATGCTGTGTGTTTCACTTCAGAAATGGAGTTAAATCCCAGGCTCTGTGTCTTCCTACAAGCAAGACTTCGTTTCAGGTAAGGGCAGTCACTTTTCAGCTCAAACGAACTACATCGTTCATGGAGCTCACACGTTTCTCATCTTAACAGACAAGCATTGGATGTTAGAGGACTAGTGCTTTGTATCAGTTTCAGAAGCAGAGTTGTACTAGATATGGTCCGTATGTGTAGGAAACACCGTTCTTTTGTTCTCAGCAAACTCACGTTTCCTGCTGTCTTAGAGACTCTAGAAAGCAAGATCGTGCTTCTTGTTCTAAAGCAGAGTGTGATCAATGGATGAGAACACTGCAGTGTGTTTCACTTCAGGAATGGAGTTACATCCTAGGCTCTGAGTCTTCCTACAAGCAAGACTTCGTTTCAGGTAAGGGCAGTCAGTTTTCTGCACAAATGAACTACATCATTCACAAAGCTCACACGTTTCTCATCTTAACTGACTAGCATTGGATGTTAGAGGACCAGTGCTTTGAATCAGTTTCAGAAGAAGAGTTGGACTAGATAGGGTCCGTATGTGTAGGAAACACAGTTCTTTTGTTCTCAGCACACTCACGTTTCCTGCTGTCTTAGAGAATCTAGAAAGCAAGAGCATGCTTCTCGCTCTAAAGCAGAGTGTGATCCATGGATGAGAACTATGCTGTGTGTTTCCCTTCAGAAATGGACTTAAATCCCAGGCTCTGTGTCTTACTACAAGCAAGACTTCGTTTCAGGAAAGTGCAGTCACTTTTCAGTTCAAAGGAACTACATCGATAACAAAGGTCACACGTTTCTCATCTTAACAGACAAGCATTGGATGTTAGAGGACCAGTGCTTTGTATCAGTTTAAGAAGCAGATTTGGACTAGATATGGTCCGTATTTGTAGGAAACACCATTCTTTTGTTCTCAGCACACTCACGTTTCCTGCTGTCTTAGAAACAATAGAAAGCAAGAGCGTGCTTCTCGTTCTAAAGCAGAGTGTGATCCATGGATGAAAACTATGCTGTGTGTTTCCCTTCAGAAAAGGAGTAAAATCCCAGGCTCTGAGTCTCCCTACAAGCAAGACTTCGTTTCAAGTAAGGGCAGAAACTTTTCTGCTCAACAGAACTACATCTTTCACGAAGCTCACACGTTTCTCATCTTAACTGACAAGCATTGGATGTTAGAGGACCAGTGCTTTGTATCAGTTTCAGAAGCAGAGTTGGACTAGATATGGTCCGTATGTGTAGGAAACACCGTTCTTTTGTTCTCAGCACACTCACGTTTCCTGCTGTCTTAGAGACTCTAGAAAGCAAGAGCGTGCTTCTTGTTCTAAAGCAGAGTGTGATCAATGGATGATTACACTGAAGTGTGTTTTACTTCAGAAATGGAGTTAAATCCCAGGCTCTGTGTCTTCCTACAGGCAAGATTTCGTTTCATGTATATGCAGTGACTTTTCTGCTCAAAGGAACTACATCGTTCATGAAGCTCACACGTTTCCCATCTTAACTGACAAGCATTGGATGTTAGATTGTCAGTGCTTTGTGTCAGTTTCAGAAGCAGATTTGGACTACATATGGTCCGTATGTGTAGGAAACGCCGTTCTTTTGTTCTGGGCACACTCAGATTTCCTGCTGTATTAGAGACTCTAGAAAGCAAGAGTGTGCTTCTCGCTCTAAAGCAGAGTGTGATCCATGGATGAGAACTATGCTGTGTGTTTCCCTTCAGAAATGGACTTAAATCCCAGGCTCTGTGTCTTCCTACAAGCAAGACTTCGTTTCAGGAAAGGGCAGTCACTTTTCAGTTCAAAGGAACTACATCCTTCAAAAAGCTCACACGTTTCTCATCTTAACAGGCAAGCATTGGATGTTAGAGGACCAGTGCTTTGTATCAGTTTAAGAAGCAGATTTGGACTAGATATGGTCTGTATGTGTAGGAAACACCCTTGTTTCGTTCTCAGCACACTCACGTTTCCTGCTGTCTTAGAAACTCTAGAAAGCAAGAGAGTGCTTCTCGTTCTAAAGCAGAGTGTGATCCATGGATGAAAAGTATGCTGTGTGTTTCATTTCAGAAAAGGAGTTAAATCCCAGGCTCTGAGTCTCCCTACAAGCAAGACTTCGTTTCAAGTAAGGGGAGAAACTTTTCTGCTCAAAAGAACTACATCTTTCACGAAGCTCACACGTTTCTCATCTTAACTGAAAAGCATTGGATGTTAGAGGACCAGTGCATTGTTTCAGTTTCAGCAGCAGATTTGGACTACATATGGTCCGTATATATAGTAAACACCATAAATTTGTTCTCAGCACACTCAGATATCCTGCTGTATTAGAGACTCTAGAAAGCAAGAGCGTGCTTCTTGTTCTAAAGCAGAGTGTGATCAATGGATGATTACACTGAAGTGTGTTTTACTTCAGAAAAGGAGTTAAATCCCAGGCTCTGAGTCTCCCTACAAGCAAGACTTCGTTTCAAGTAAGGGCAGAAACTTTTCTGCTCAAAAGAACTACATCTTTCACGAAGCTCACACGTTTCTCATCTTAACTGAAAAGCATTAGATGTTAGAGGACCAGTGCATTCTATCAGGTTCAGAAGAAGATTTGGACCACATATAGTCCGTATGTGTAGGAAACACCGTTCTTTTGTTCTGGGCACACTCAGATTTCCTGCTGTCTTAGAGACTCTAGAAAGCAAGAGTTTGCTTCTTGCTCTAAAGCAGAGTGTGATCCATGGATGAGAACTATGCTGTGTGTTTCACTTCAGAAATGGAGTTAAATCCCAGGCTCTGTGTCTTCCTACAAGCAAGACTTCGTTTCAGGTAAGGGCAGTCACTTTTCAGCTCAAACGAACTACATCGTTCATGGAGCTCACACGTTTCTCATCTTAACAGACAAGCATTGGATGTTAGAGGACTAGTGCTTTGTATCAGTTTCAGAAGCAGAGTTGTACTAGATATGGTCCGTATGTGTAGGAAACACCGTTCTTTTGTTCTCAGCAAACTCACGTTTCCTGCTGTCTTAGAGACTCTAGAAAGCAAGATCGTGCTTCTTGTTCTAAAGCAGAGTGTGATCAATGGATGAGAACACTGCAGTGTGTTTCACTTCAGGAATGGAGTTACATCCTAGGCTCTGAGTCTTCCTACAAGCAAGACTTCGTTTCAGGTAAGGGCAGTCAGTTTTCTGCACAAATGAACTACATCATTCACAAAGCTCACACGTTTCTCATCTTAACTGACTAGCATTGGATGTTAGAGGACCAGTGCTTTGAATCAGTTTCAGAAGAAGAGTTGGACTAGATAGGGTCCGTATGTGTAGGAAACACAGTTCTTTTGTTCTCAGCACACTCACGTTTCCTGCTGTCTTAGAGAATCTAGAAAGCAAGAGCATGCTTCTCGCTCTAAAGCAGAGTGTGATCCATGGATGAGAACTATGCTGTGTGTTTCCCTTCAGAAATGGACTTAAATCCCAGGCTCTGTGTCTTACTACAAGCAAGACTTCGTTTCAGGAAAGTGCAGTCACTTTTCAGTTCAAAGGAACTACATCGATAACAAAGGTCACACGTTTCTCATCTTAACAGACAAGCATTGGATGTTAGAGGACCAGTGCTTTGTATCAGTTTAAGAAGCAGATTTGGACTAGATATGGTCCGTATTTGTAGGAAACACCATTCTTTTGTTCTCAGCACACTCACGTTTCCTGCTGTCTTAGAAACAATAGAAAGCAAGAGCGTGCTTCTCGTTCTAAAGCAGAGTGTGATCCATGGATGAAAACTATGCTGTGTGTTTCCCTTCAGAAAAGGAGTAAAATCCCAGGCTCTGAGTCTCCCTACAAGCAAGACTTCGTTTCAAGTAAGGGCAGAAACTTTTCTGCTCAACAGAACTACATCTTTCACGAAGCTCACACGTTTCTCATCTTAACTGACAAGCATTGGATGTTAGAGGACCAGTGCTTTGTATCAGTTTCAGAAGCAGAGTTGGACTAGATATGGTCCGTATGTGTAGGAAACACCGTTCTTTTGTTCTCAGCACACTCACGTTTCCTGCTGTCTTAGAGACTCTAGAAAGCAAGAGCGTGCTTCTTGTTCTAAAGCAGAGTGTGATCAATGGATGATTACACTGAAGTGTGTTTTACTTCAGAAATGGAGTTAAATCCCAGGCTCTGTGTCTTCCTACAGGCAAGATTTCGTTTCATGTATATGCAGTGACTTTTCTGCTCAAAGGAACTACATCGTTCATGAAGCTCACACGTTTCCCATCTTAACTGACAAGCATTGGATGTTAGATTGTCAGTGCTTTGTGTCAGTTTCAGAAGCAGATTTGGACTACATATGGTCCGTATGTGTAGGAAACGCCGTTCTTTTGTTCTGGGCACACTCAGATTTCCTGCTGTATTAGAGACTCTAGAAAGCAAGAGTGTGCTTCTCGCTCTAAAGCAGAGTGTGATCCATGGATGAGAACTATGCTGTGTGTTTCCCTTCAGAAATGGACTTAAATCCCAGGCTCTGTGTCTTACTACAAGTAAGACTTCGTTTCAGGAAAGGGCAGTCACTTTTCAGTTCAAAGGAACTACATCCTTCAAAAAGCTCACACGTTTCTCATCTTAAGAGACAAGCATTGGATGTTAGAGGACCAGTGCTTTGTATCAGTTTAAAAGCAGATTTGGACTAGATATGGTCTGTATGTGTAGGAAAAACCCTTGTTTCATTCTCAGCACACTCACGTTTCCTGCTGTCTTAGAAAATCTAGAAAGCAAGAGAGTGCTTCTCGTTCTAAAGCAGAGTGTGATCCATGGATGAAAAGTATGCTGTGTGTTTCATTTCAGAAAAGAAGTTAAATCCCAGGCTCTGAGTCTCCCTACAAGCAAGACTTCGTTTCAAGTAAGGGCAGAAACTTTTCTGCTCAAAAGAACTACATCTTTCACGAAGCTCAAACGTTTCTCATCTTAACTGAAAAGCATTGGATGTTAGAGGACCAGTGCATTCTATCAGTTTCAGAAGAAGATTTGGACTACATATAGTCCGTATGTGTAGGAAACACCGTTCTTTTGTTCTCAGCACACTCAGATTTCCTGCTGTCTTAGAGACTCTAGAAAGCAAGAGTTAGCTTCTTGCTCTAAAGCAGAGTGTGATCCATGGATGAGAACTATGCTGTGTGTTTCACTTCAGAAATGGAGTTAAATCCCAGGCTCTGAATCTTCCTACAAGCAAGACTTCGTTTCAGGTAAGGGCAGTCACTTTTCTGCTCAAACGAACTACATCGTTCACGAAGCTCACACGTTTCTCATCTTAACTGACAAGCATTGGATGTTAGAGGACCAGTGCTTTGTATCAGTTACAGAAGCAGATTTAGTCTAGATATGGTCCGTATGTGTAGGAAACACCGTTCTTTTGTTCTCAGCACACTCACGTTTCCTGCTGTCTTAGCGACTTTAGAAAGCAAGAGCGTGCTTCTTGTTCTAAAGCAGAGGGTGATCCATGGATGAGAACTATGCTGTGTGTTTCCCTTCAGAAATGGACTTAAATCCCAGGCTCTGTGTCTTACTACAAGCAAGACTTCGTTTCAGGAAAGTGCAGTCACTTTTCAGTTCAAAGGAACTACATCGATAACAAAGCTCACACGTTTCTCATATTAACAGACAAGCATTGGATGTTAGAGGACCAGTGCTTTGTATCAGTTTAAGAAGCAGATTTGGACTAGATATGGTCCTTATGTGTAGGAAACACCATTCTTTTGTTCTCAGCACACTCACGTTTCCTGCTGTCTTAGAAACTCTAGAAAGCAAGAGCGTGCTTCTCCTTCTAAAGCAGAGTGTGATCCATGGATGAAAACTATGCTGTGTGTTTCCCTTCAGAAAAGGAGTAAAATCCCAGGCTCTGAGTCTCCCTACAAGCAAGACTTCGTTTCAAGTAAGGGCAGAAACTTTTCTGCTCAAAAGAACTACATCTTTCACGAAGCTCACACGTTTCTCATCTTAACTGACAAGCATTGGATGTTAGAGGACCAGTGCTTTGTATCAGTTTCAGAAGCAGAGTTGGACTAGATATGGTCCATATGTGTAGGAAACACCGTTCTTTTGTTCTGGGCACACTCAGATTTCCTGCTGTATTAGAGACTCTAGAAAGCAAGAGCGTGCTTCTTGCTCTAAAGCAGAGTGTGATCCATGGATGAGAACTATGCTGTGTGTTTCCCTTCAGAAATGGAGTTAAATCCCAGGCTCTGTGTCTTCCAACAGGCAAGACTTCGTTTCATGTAAATGCAGTCACTTTTCTGCTCAAACGAACTACATCGTTCATGAAGGACACACGTTTCCCATCTTAACTGACAAGCATTGGATGTTAGATTGTCAGTGCTTTGTATCAGTTTCAGAAGCAGATTTGGACTACATATGGTCCGTATGTGTAGGAAACACCGTTCTTTTGTTCTGGGCACACTCAGATTTCCTGCTGTATTAGAGACTCTAGAAAGCAAGAGCGTGCTTCTTGCTCTAAAGCAGAGTGTGATCCATGGATGAGAACTATGCTGTGTGTTTCCCTTCAGAAATGGAGTTAAATCCCAGGCTCTGAGTCTTCCTACAAGCAAGACTTCGTTTCAGGTAAGGGCAGTCACTTTTCTGCTCAAACGAACTACATCGTTCACGAAGCTCACACGTTTCTCATCTTAACTGACAAGCATTGGATGTTAGAGGACCAGTGCTTTGTATCAGTTTCAGAAGCAGAGTTGGACTAGATATGGTCCGTATGTGTAGGAAACACCGTTCTTTTGTTCTCAGCAAACTCACGTTTCCTGCTGTCTTAGAGACTCTAGAAAGCAAGATCGTGCTTCTTGTTCTAAAGCAGAGTGTGATCAATGGATGAGAACACTGCAGTGTGTTTCACTTCAGGAATGGAGTTACATCCTAGGCTCTGAGTCTTCCTACAAGCAAGACTTCGTTTCAGGTAAGGGCAGTCAGTTTTCTGCACAAATGAACTACATCATTCACAAAGCTCACACGTTTCTCATCTTAACTGACTAGCATTGGATGTTAGAGGACCAGTGCTTTGAATCAGTTTCAGAAGAAGAGTTGGACTAGATAGGGTCCGTATGTGTAGGAAACACAGTTCTTTTGTTCTCAGCACACTCACGTTTCCTGCTGTCTTAGAGAATCTAGAAAGCAAGAGCATGCTTCTCGCTCTAAAGCAGAGTGTGATCCATGGATGAGAACTATGCTGTGTGTTTCCCTTCAGAAATGGACTTAAATCCCAGGCTCTGTGTCTTACTACAAGCAAGACTTCGTTTCAGGTAAGGGCAGTCACTTTTCTGCTCAAACGAACTACATCGTTCACGAAGCTCACACGTTTCTCATCTTAACTGACAAGCATTGGATGTTAGAGGACCAGTGCTTTGTATCAGTTACAGAAGCAGATTTAGTCTAGATATGGTCCGTATGTGTAGGAAACACCGTTCTTTTGTTCTCAGCACACTCACGTTTCCTGCTGTCTTAGCGACTTTAGAAAGCAAGAGCGTGCTTCTTGTTCTAAAGCAGAGGGTGATCCATGGATGAGAACTATGCTGTGTGTTTCCCTTCAGAAATGGACTTAAATCCCAGGCTCTGTGTCTTACTACAAGCAAGACTTCGTTTCAGGAAAGTGCAGTCACTTTTCAGTTCAAAGGAACTACATCGATAACAAAGCTCACACGTTTCTCATATTAACAGACAAGCATTGGATGTTAGAGGACCAGTGCTTTGTATCAGTTTAAGAAGCAGATTTGGACTAGATATGGTCCGTATGTGTAGGAAACACCATTCTTTTGTTCTCAGCACACTCACGTTTCCTGCTGTCTTAGAAACTCTAGAAAGCAAGAGCGTGCTTCTCCTTCTAAAGCAGAGTGTGATCCATGGATGAAAACTATGCTGTGTGTTTCCCTTCAGAAAAGGAGTAAAATCCCAGGCTCTGAGTCTCCCTACAAGCAAGACTTCGTTTCAAGTAAGGGCAGAAACTTTTCTGCTCAAAAGAACTACATCTTTCACGAAGCTCACACGTTTCTCATCTTAACTGACAAGCATTGGATGTTAGAGGACCAGTGCTTTGTATCAGTTTCAGAAGCAGAGTTGGACTAGATATGGTCCGTATGTGTAGGAAACACCGTTCTTTTGTTCTCAGCACACTCACGTTTCCTGCTGTCTTAGAGACTCTAGAAAGCAAGAGCGTGCTTCTTGTTCTAAAGCAGAGTGTGATCAATGGATGATTACACTGAAGTGTGTTTTACTTCAGAAATGGAGTTAAATCCCAGGCTCTGAGTCTTCCTACAAGCAAGACTTCGTTTCAGGTAAGGGCAGTCACTTTTCTGCTCAAACGAACTACATCATTCACGAAGCTCACACGTTTCTCATCTTAACTGGCAAGAATTGGATGTTAGAGGGTCAGTGCTTTGCATCAGTTTCAGAAGCAGATTTGGACTACATATGGTCCATATGTGTAGGAAACACCGTTCTTTTGTTCTGGGCACACTCAGATTTCCTGCTGTATTAGAGACTCTAGAAAGCAAGAGCGTGCTTCTTGCTCTAAAGCAGAGTGTGATCCATGGATGAGAACTATGCTGTGTGTTTCCCTTCAGAAATGGAGTTAAATCCCAGGCTCTGTGTCTTCCAACAGGCAAGACTTCGTTTCATATAAATGCAGTCACTTTTCTGCTCAAACGAACTACATCGTTCATGAAGGACACACGTTTCCCATCTTAACTGACAAGCATTGGATGTTAGATTGTCAGTGCTTTGTATCAGTTTCAGAAGCAGATTTGGACTACATATGGTCCGTATGTGTAGGAAACACCGTTCTTTTGTTCTGGGCACACTCAGATTTCCTGCTGTATTAGAGACTCTAGAAAGCAAGAGCGTGCTTCTTGCTCTAAAGCAGAGTGTGATCCATGGATGAGAACTATGCTGTGTGTTTCCCTTCAGAAATGGAGTTAAATCCCAGGCTCTGAGTCTTCCTACAAGCAAGACTTCGTTTCAGGTAAGGGCAGTCACTTTTCTGCTCAAACGAACTACATCGTTCACGAAGCTCACACGTTTCTCATCTTAACTGACAAGCATTGGATGTTAGAGGACCAGTGCTTTGTATCAGTTTCAGAAGCAGAGTTGGACTAGATATGGTCCGTATGTGTAGGAAACACCGTTCTTTTGTTCTCAGCACACTCACGTTTCCTGCGTCTTAGAGACTTTAGAAAGCAAGAGCGTGCTTCTCGCTCTAAAGCAGAGTGTGATCCATGGATGAGAACTATGCTGTGTGTTTCATTTCAGAAAAGGAGTTAAATCCCAGGCTCTGTGTCTTCCTACAAGCAAGACTTCGTTTCAGGTAAGGGCAGTCACTTTTCAGCTCAAACGAACTACATCGTTCACGAAGCTCACACGTTTCTCATCTTAACTCATGAGCATTGGATGTAAGAGGACCAGTGCATTGTATCAGTTTCAGCAGCAGATTTGGACTACATATGGTCCGTATGTGTAGTAAACACCGTTCTTTTGTTCTGGGCACACTCAGATTTCCTGCTGTATTAGAGAATCTAGAAAGCAAGAGCTTGCTTCTTGCTCTAAAGGAGAGTGTGATCAATGGATGATTACACTGAAGTGTGTTTTACTTCAGAAATGGAGTTAAATCCCAGGCTCTGAGTCTTCCTACAAGCAAGACTTCGGAATTTCAGGTAAGGGCAGTCACTTTTCTGCTCAAGCGAACTACATCGTTCACGAAGCTCACACGTTTCTCATCTTAACTGACAAGCATTGGATGTTAGAAGGTCAGTGCTTTGCATCAGTTTCAGAAGCAGATTTGGACTACATATGATCCATATGTGTAGGAAACACCGTTCTTTTGTTCTGGGCACACACAGATTTCCTGCTGTATTAGAGATTCTAGAAAGCAAGAGTGTGCTTCTTGCTCAAAACAGAGTGTGATCCATGGATGAGAACTATGCTGTGTTTTTCCCTTCAGAAATGGAGTTAAATCCCAGGCTGTGTGTCTTCCTACAGGCAAGACTTAGTTTCAGGTAAGGGCAGTCACTTTTCTGCTCAAACGAACTACATCGTTCACGAAGCTCACACGTTTCTCATCTTAACTGACAAGCATTGGATGTTAGAGGGTCAGTGCTTTGTATCAGTTTCAGAAGCAGATTTGGACTACATATGGTCCATATGTGTAGAAAACACCGTTCTTTTGTTCTCAGCACACTCACGTTTCCTGCGTCTTAGAGACTTTAGAAAGCAAGAGCGTGCTTCTCGCTCTAAAGCAGAGTGTGATCCATGGATGAGAACTATGGTGTGTGTTTCCCTTCAGAAAAGGAGTTAAATCCCAGGCTCTGTGTCTTCCTACAAGCAAGACTTCGTTTCAGGTAAGGGCAGTCACTTTTCAGCTCAAACGAACTACATCGTTCACGAAGCTCACACGTTTCTCATCTTAAGTTACAAGCATTGGATGTAAGAGGACCAGTGCATTGTATCAGTTTCAGCAGCAGATTTGTACTACATATGGTCCGTATATATAGTAAACACCGTTCTTTTGTTCTCGGCACACTCAGATATCCTTCTATATTAGAGACTCTAGAAAGCAAGAGCGTGCTTCTTGTTCTAAATCAGAGTGTGATCAATGGATGATTACACTGAAGTGTGTTTTACTTCAGAAATGGAGTTAAATCCCAGGCTCTGTGTCTTCCTACAGGCAAGAATTCGTTTCATGTAAATGCAATCACTTTTCTGCTCAAACGAACTACATCGTTCATGAAGCTCACACGTTTCCCATCTTAACTGACAAGCATTGGATGTTAGATTGTCAGTGCTTTGTATCAGTTTCAGAAGCAGATTTGGACTACATATGGTCCGTATGTGTAGGAAACACCGTTCTTTTGTTCTGGGCACACTCACATTTCCTGCTGTATTAGAGACTCTAGAAAGCAAGAGCGTGCTTCTTGCTCTAAAGCAGAGTGTGATCCATGGATGAGAACTATGCTGTGTGTTTCCCTTCAGAAATGGACTTAAATCCCAGGCTCTGTGTCTTACTACAAGCAAGACTTCGTTTCAGGAAAGGGCAGTCACTTTTCAGTTCAAAGGAACTACATCCTTCAAAAAGCTCACACGTTTCTCATCTTAACAGACAAGCATTCGATGTTAGAGGACAAGTGCTTTGTATCAGTTTAAGAAGCAGATTTGGACTAGATATGGTCTGTATGTGTAGGAAACACCCTTGTTTCGTTCTCAGCACACTCACGTTTCCTGCTGTCTTAGAAACTCTAGAAAGCAAGAGAGTGCTTCTCGTTCTAAAGCAGAGTGTGATCCATGAATGAAAAGTATGCTGTGTGTTTCATTTCAGAAAAGGAGTTAAATCCCAGGCTCTGAGTCTCCCTACAAGCAAGACTTCGTTTCAAGTAAGGGCAGAAACTTTTCTGCTCAAAAGAACTACATCTTTCACGAAGCTCACACGTTTCTCATCTTAACTGAAAAGCATTGGATGTTAGAGGACCACTGCATTCTATCAGTTTCAGAAGAAGATTTGGACTACATATAGTCCGTAGGTGTAGGAAACACCGTTCTTTTGTTCTGGGCACACTCAGATTTCCTGCTCTCTTAGAGACTCTAGAAAGCAAGTGTTTGCTTCTTGCTCTAAAGCAGAGTGTGATCCATGGATGAGAACTATGCTGTGTGTTTCACTTCAGAAATGGAGTTAAATCCCAGGCTCTGAGTCTTCCTACAAGCAAGACTTCGTTTCAGGTAAGGGCAGTCACTTTTCTACTCAAACGAACTACATCGTTCACGAAGCACACACGATTCTCATCTTAACTGACAAGCATTGGATGTTAGAGGACCAGTGCTTTGTATCAGTTTCAGAAGCAGAGTTGGACTAGATATGGTCCGTATGTGTAGGAAACACCGTTCTTTTGTTCTCAGCACACTCACGTTTCCTGCGTCTTAGAGACTTTAGAAAGCAAGAGCGTGCTTCTCGCTCTAAAGCAGAGTGTGATCCATGGATGAGAACTATGGTGTGTGTTTCCCTTCAGAAAAGGAGTTAAATCCCAGGCTCTGTGTCTTCCTACAAGCAAGACTTCGTTTCAGGTAAGGGCAGTCACTTTTCTGCTCAAACGAACTACATCGTTCACGAAGCTCACACGTTTCTCATCTTAACTGACAAGCATTGGATGTTAGAGGGTCAGTACTTTGTATCAGTTTCAGAAGCAGATTTGGACTACATATGGTCCATATGTGTAGGAAACACCGTTCTTTTGTTCTGGGCACACTCAGATTTCCTGCTGTATTAGAGACTCTATAAAGCAAGAGCGTGCTTCTTGCTCTAAAGCAGAGTGTGATCCATTGATGAGAACTATGCTGTGTGTTTCCCTTCAGAAATGGAGTTAAATCCCAGGCTCTGTGTCTTCCTACAGGCAAGACTTCGTTTCAGGTAAGGGCAGTCACTTTTCTGTTAAAAGTACTACATCGTGCACTAAGCTCACACGTTTCTCATCTTAACTGACAAGCATTGGATGTAAGAGGACCAGTGCATTGTATCAGTTTCAACAGCAGATTTGGACTACATATGGTCCGTATGTGTAGTAAACACCGTTCTTTTGTTCTCGGCACACTCAGATTTCCTGCTGTATTAGAGACTCTAGAAAGCAAGAGAGTGCTTCTCGTTCTAAAGCAGAGTGTGATCCATGAATGAAAAGTATGCTGTGTGTTTCATTTCAGAAAAGGAGTAAAATCCCAGGCTCTGAGTCTCCCTACAAGCAAGACTTCGTTTCAAGTAAGGGCAGAAACTTTTCTGCTCAAAAGAACTACATCTTTCACGAAGGTCACACGTTTCTCATCTTAACTGAAAAGCATTGGATGTTAGAGGACCACTGCATTCTATCAGTTTCAGAAGAAGATTTGGACTACATATAGTCCGTAGGTGTAGGAAACACCGTTCTTTTGTTCTGGGCACACTCAGATTTCCTGCTGTCTTAGAGACTCTAGAAAGCAAGTGCTTGCTTCTTGCTCTAAAGCAGAGTGTGATCCATGGATGAGAACTATGCTGTGTGTTTCACTTCAGAAATGGAGTTAAATCCCAGGCTCTGAGTCTTCCTACAAGCAAGACTTCGTTTCAGGTAAGGGCAGTCACTTTTCTACTCAAACGAACTACATCGTTCACGAAGCACACACGATTCTCATCTTAACTGACAAGCATTTGATGTTAGAGGACCAGTGCTTTGTATCAGTTTCAGAAGCAGAGTTGGACTAGATATGGTCCGTATGTGTAGGAAACACCGTTCTTTTGTTCTCAGCACACTCACGTTTCCTGCTGTCTTAGAGACTCTAGAAAGCAAGAGCGTGCTTCTTCTTCTAAAGCAGAGTGTGATCAATGGATGATTACACTGAAGTGTGTTTTACTTCAGAAATGGAGTTAAATCCCAGGCTCTGAGTCTTCCTACAAGCAAGACTTCGTTTCAGGTAAGGGCAGTCACTTTTCTGCTCAAACGAACTACATCATTCACGAAGCTCACACGTTTCTCATCTTAACTGACAAGCATGGGATGTTAGAGGGTTAGTGCTTTGCATCAGTTTCAGAAGCAGATTTGGACTACATATGGTCCATATGTGTAGGAAACACCATTCTTTTGTTCTGGGCACACTCAGATTTCCTGCTGTATTAGAGACTCTAGAAAGCAAGAGCGTGCTTCTTGCTCTAAAGCAGAGTGTGATCCATGGATGAGAACTATGCTGTGTGTTTCCCTTCAGAAATGGACTTAAATCCCAGGCTCTGTGTCTTACTACAAGCAAGACTTCGTTTCAGGAAAGGGCAGTCACTTTTCAGTTCAAAGGAACTACATCCTTCAAAAAGCTCACACGTTTCTCATCTTAACAGACAAGCATTCGATGTTAGAGGACAGGTGCTTTGTATCAGTTTAAGAAGCAGATTTGGACTAGATATGGTCTGTATGTGTAGGAAACACCCTTGTTTCGTTCTCAGCACACTCACGTTTCCTGCTGTCTTAGAAACTCTAGAAAGCAAGAGAGTGCTTCTCGTTCTAAAGCAGAGTGTGATCCATGAATGAAAAGTATGCTGTGTGTTTCATTTCAGAAAAGGAGTTAAATCCCAGGCTCTGAGTCTCCCTACAAGCAAGACTTCGTTTCAAGTAAGGGCAGAAACTTTTCTGCTCAAAAGAACTACATCTTTCACGAAGCTCACACGTTTCTCATCTTAACTGAAAAGCATTGGATGTTAGAGGACCACTGCATTCTATCAGTTTCAGAAGAAGATTTGGACTACATATAGTCCATAGGTGTAGGAAACACCGTTCTTTTGTTCTGGGCACACTCAGATTTCCTGCTCTCTTAGAGACTCTAGAAAGCAAGTGTTTGCTTCTTGCTCTAAAGCAGAGTGTGATCCATGGATGAGAACTATGCTGTGTGTTTCACTTCAGAAATGGAGTTAAATCCCAGGCTCTGAGTCTTCCTACAAGCAAGACTTCGTTTCAGGTAAGGGCAGTCACTTTTCTACTCAAACGAACTACATCGTTCACGAAGCACACACGATTCTCATCTTAACTGACAAGCATTGGATGTTAGAGGACCAGTGCTTTGTATCAGTTTCAGAAGCAGAGTTGGACTAGATATGGTCCGTATGTGTAGGAAACACCGTTCTTTTGTTCTCAGCACACTCACGTTTCCTGCGTCTTAGAGACTTTAGAAAGCAAGAGCGTGCTTCTCGCTCTAAAGCAGAGTGTGATCCATGGATGAGAACTATGGTGTGTGTTTCCCTTCAGAAAAGGAGTTAAATCCCAGGCTCTGTGTCTTCCTACAAGCAAGACTTCGTTTCAGGTAAGGGCAGTCACTTTTCTGCTCAAACGAACTACATCGTTCACGAAGCTCACACGTTTCTCATCTTAACTGACAAGCATTGGATGTTAGAGGGTCAGTACTTTGTATCAGTTTCAGAAGCAGATTTGGACTACATATGGTCCATATGTGTAGGAAACACCGTTCTTTTGTTCTGGGCACACTCAGATTTCCTGCTGTATTAGAGACTCTATAAAGCAAGAGCGTGCTTCTTGCTCTAAAGCAGAGTGTGATCCATTGATGAGAACTATGCTGTGTGTTTCCCTTCAGAAATGGAGTTAAATCCCAGGCTCTGTGTCTTCCTACAGGCAAGACTTCGTTTCAGGTAAGGGCAGTCACTTTTCTGTTAAAAGTACTACATCGTGCACTAAGCTCACACGTTTCTCATCTTAACTGACAAGCATTGGATGTAAGAGGACCAGTGCATTGTATCAGTTTCAACAGCAGATTTGGACTACATATGGTCCGTATGTGTAGTAAACACCGTTCTTTTGTTCTCGGCACACTCAGATTTCCTGCTGTATTAGAGACTCTAGAAAGCAAGAGAGTGCTTCTCGTTCTAAAGCAGAGTGTGATCCATGAATGAAAAGTATGCTGTGTGTTTCATTTCAGAAAAGGAGTAAAATCCCAGGCTCTGAGTCTCCCTACAAGCAAGACTTCGTTTCAAGTAAGGGCATAAACTTTTCTGCTCAAAAGAACTACATCTTTCACGAAGGTCACACGTTTCTCATCTTAACTGAAAAGCATTGGATGTTAGAGGACCACTGCATTCTATCAGTTTCAGAAGAAGATTTGGACTACATATAGTCCGTAGGTGTAGGAAACACCGTTCTTTTGTTCTGGGCACACTCAGATTTCCTGCTGTCTTAGAGACTCTAGAAAGCAAGTGCTTGCTTCTTGCTCTAAAGCAGAGTGTGATCCATGGATGAGAACTATGCTGTGTGTTTCACTTCAGAAATGGAGTTAAATCCCAGGCTCTGAGTCTTCCTACAAGCAAGACTTCGTTTCAGGTAAGGGCAGTCACTTTTCTACTCAAACGAACTACATCGTTCACGAAGCACACACGATTCTCATCTTAACTGACAAGCATTTGATGTTAGAGGACCAGTGCTTTGTATCAGTTTCAGAAGCAGAGTTGGACTAGATATGGTCCGTATGTGTAGGAAACACCGTTCTTTTGTTCTCAGCACACTCACGTTTCCTGCTGTCTTAGAGACTCTAGAAAGCAAGAGCGTGCTTCTTCTTCTAAAGCAGAGTGTGATCAATGGATGATTACACTGAAGTGTGTTTTACTTCAGAAATGGAGTTAAATCCCAGGCTCTGAGTCTTCCTACAAGCAAGACTTCGTTTCAGGTAAGGGCAGTCACTTTTCTGCTCAAACGAACTACATCATTCACGAAGCTCACACGTTTCTCATCTTAACTGACAAGCATGGGATGTTAGAGGGTTAGTGCTTTGCATCAGTTTCAGAAGCAGATTTGGACTACATTTGGTCCATATGTGTAGGAAACACCATTCTTTTGTTCTGGGCACACTCAGATTTCCTGCTGTATTAGAGACTCTAGAAAGCAAGAGCGTGCTTCTTGCTCTAAAGCAGAGTGTGATCCATGGATGAGAACTATGCTGTGTGTTTCCCTTCAGAAATGGAGTTAAATCCCAGGCTCTGTGTCTTCCTACAAGCAAGACTTCGTTTCAGGTAAGGGCAGTCACTTTTCAGCTCAATCGAACTACATCGTTCACGAAGCTCACACGTTTCTCATCGTAACTGACAAGCATTGGATGTTAGAGGACCAGTGCATTCTATCAGTTTCAGAAGAAGATTTGGACTACATATAGTCCGTATGTGTAGGAAACACCGTTCTTTTGTTCTGGGCACACTCAGATTTCCTGCTGTCTTAGAGACTCTAGAAAGCAAGAGTGTGCTTCTTGCTCTAATGCAGAGTGTGATCCATGGATGAGAACTATGCTGTGTGTTTCACTTCAGAAATGGAGTTAAATCCCAAGCTCTGAGTCTTCCTACAAGCAAGACTTCGTTTCAGGTAAGGGCAGTCACTTTTCTGCTCAAACGAACTACATCGTTCACGAAGCTCACACGTTTCTCATCTTAACTAACAAGCATTGGATGTTAGAGGACCAGTGCTTTGAATCAGTTTCAGAAGCAGAGTTGGACTAGATATGGTCCGTATGTGTAGGAAACACCATTCTTTTTTTCTCAGCACACTCACGTTTCCTGCTGTCTTAATGAATCTAGAAAGCAAGAGCGTGCTTCTCGCTCTAAAGTAGAGTATGATCCATGGATGAGAACTATGCTGTGTGTTTCCTTCAGAAATGGAGTTAAATCCCAGGCTCTGTGTCTTCCTACAAGCAAGTCTTCGTTTCAGGTAAGTGCAGTCACTTTTCATCTCAAAGGAAGTACATCTTTCACGGAGCTCACACATTTCTCATCTTAACAGACAAGCATTGGATGTTAGAGGACCAGTGCTTTGTATCAGTTTCAGAAGCAGAGTTGGACTAGATATGGTCCGTATGTGTAGGAAACACCGTTCTTTTGTTCTCAGCACACTCACGTTTCCTGCGTCTTAGAGACTTTAGAAAGCAAGAGCGTGCTTCTCGCTCTAAAGCAGAGTGTGATCCATGGATGAGAACTATGGTGTGTGTTTCCCTTCAGAAAAGGAGTTAAATCCCAGGCTCTGTGTCTTCCTACAAGCAAGACTTCGTTTCAGGTAAGGGCAGTCACTTTTCAGCTCAAACGAACTACATCGTTCACGAAGCTCACACGTTTCTCATCGTAACTGACGAGCATTGGATGTAAGAGGACCAGTGCATTGTATCAGTTTCAGCAGCAGATTTGGACTACATATGGTCCGTATGTGTAGAAAACACCGTTCTTTTGTTCTGGGCACACTCAGATTTCCTGTTGTATTAGAGAATCTAGAAAGCAAGAGCGTGCTTCTTGCTCTAAAGCAGAGTGTGATCCATGGATGAGAACTATGCTCTGTGTTTCCCTTCAGATATGAAGTTAAATCCCAGGCTCTGTGTTTTCCTACAGGCAAGACTTCGTTTCAGGTAAGGGCAGTCACTTTTCTGTTAAAAGTACTACATCGTGCACTAAGCTCACACGTTTCTCATCTTAACTGACAAGCATTGGATGTAAGAGGACCAGTGCATTGTATCAGTTTCAACAGCAGATTTGGACTACATATGGTACGTATGTGTAGTAAACACCGTTCTTTTGTTCTCGGCACACTCAGATTTCCTGCTGTATTAGAGACTCTAGAAAGCAAGAGCGTGCTTCTTGCTCTAAAGCAGAGTGTGATCCATGGGTGAGAACTATGCTGTGTGTTTCCCTTCAGAAATGGAGTTAAATCCCAGGCTCTGCGTCTTCCTACAGGCAAGACTTCGTTTCAGGTAAGGGCAGTCACTTTTCTGTTAAACGAACTACATTGTTCACTAAGCTCACAAGTTTCTCATCTTAACAGACAAGCATTGGATGTTAGAGGACCAGTGCTTTGTATAAGTTTCAGAAGCAGAGTTGGACTATATAATGTCCGTATGTGTAGGAAACACCGTTCTTTTGTTCTCAGCACACTTACGTTTCCTGCTGTCTTAGAGACTCTAGAAAGCAAGAGCGTGCTTCTTGTTCTAAAGCAGAGTGTGATCAATGGATGAGAACACTGCTGTGTGTTTCACTTCAGAAATGGAGTTAAATCCCAGGCTCTGAGTCTTCCTATAAGCAAGACTAAGTTTCAGGTAAGGGCAGTCACTTTTCAGCTCAAAAGAACTATATCGTTCACGAAGCTCACATGGTTCTCATCTTAACTGACAAGCATTGGATGTAAGAGGACCAGTGCATTGTATCAGATTCAGCAGCAGATTTGGACTACATATGGTCCGTATGTGTAGTAAACACCGTTCTTTTGTTCTTGGCACACTCGGATTTCCTGCTGTATTAGAGACTCTAGAAGCAAGAGCGTGCTTCTTGCTCTAAAGCAGAGTGTGATCCATGGATGAGAACTATGCTGTGTGTTTCCCTTCAGAAAAAGAGTTAAATCCCAGGCTCTGTGTCTTCCTACAAGCAAGACTTCGTTTCAGGTAAGGGCAGTCACTTTTCAACTCAAACGATCTACATCGTTCACGGAGCTCACACGTTTCTCATCTTAACAGACAAGCATTGGATGATAGAGGACCAGTGCTTTGTATCAGTTTCAGAAGCAGAGTTGGACTATATAATGTCAGTATGTGTAAGAAACACCGTTCATTTGTTCTCAGCACACTCACGTTTCCTGCTGTCTTAGAGACTCTAGAAAGCAAGAGCGTGCTTCTTGTTCTAAAGCAGAGTGTGATCCATGGATGAGAACTATGCTGTGTGTTTCCCTTCAGAAATGGAGTTAAATCCCAGGCTCTGTGTCTTCCTACAGGCAAGACTTCGTTTCAGGTAAGGGCAGTCACTTTTCAGTTCAAAGGAACTACATCATTCACAAAGCTCACACGTTTCTCATCTTAACTGACAAGCATTGGATGTTAGAGGACCAGTGCTTTGTATCAGTTTCAGAAGCAGAGTTGGACTATATAATGTCCGTATGTGTAGGAAACACCGTTCTTTTGTTCTCAGCACACTCACGTTTCCTGCTGTCTTAGAGACTCTAGAAAGCAAGAGCGTGCTTCTTGCTCTAAAGCAGAGTGTGATCCATGGATGAGAACTATGCTGTGTGTTTCCCTTCAGAAATGGAGTTAAATCCCAGTCTCTGTGTTTTCCTACAGGCAAGAATTCGTTTCAGATAAGGGCAGTCACTTTTCTGTTAAACGAACTACATCGTTCACTAAGCTCACACGTTTCTCATCTTAACTGACAAGCATTGGATGTTAGAGGACCAGTGCATTGTATCAGTTTCAGCAGCAGAGTTGGACTACATATGGTCCGTATGTGTAGTAAACACCGTTCTTTTGTTCTCGGCACACTCAGATTTGCTGCTGTATTAGAGACTCTAGAAAGCAAGAGCGTGCTTCTTGCTCTAAAGCAGAGTGTGATCCATGGATGAGAACTATGGTGTGTTTCCCTTCAGAAATGGAGTTAAATCCCAGGCTCTGTGTCTTCCTACAGGCAAGACTTCGTTTCAGGTAAGGGCAGTCACTTTTCTGTTAAACGAAATACATCGTTCACTAAGCTCACAAGTTTCTCATCTTAACAGACAAGCATTGGATGTTAGAGGACCAGTGCTTTGTATCAGTTTCAGAAGCAGAGTTGGACTAGATATGGTCTGTATGTGTAGGAAACTCCGTTCTATTTTCTCAGCACACTCACGTTTCCTGCTGTCTTAGAGACTTTAGAAAGCAAGTGCGTGCTTCTCGCTCTAAAGCAGAGTGTCATCCATGGATGAAAACTATGCTGTGTGTTTCCCTTCAGAAAAGGAGTTAAATCCCAGGCTCTATGTCTTCCTACAAGCAAGACTTCGTTTCAGGTAACGGCAGTCACTTTTCATATCAAAGGAACTACATCTTTCATGGAGCTCACACGTTTCTCCTCTTAACAGACAAGCATTGGATGTTAGAGGACCAGTGCTTTGTATCAGTTTCAGAAGCAGAGTTGGACTAGATATGGTCCGTATGTGTAGGAAACGCTGTTCTTTTGTTCTCAGCACACTCACGTTTCCTGCTGTCTTAGAGACTCTAGAAAGCAAGAGCGTGCTTCTTGTTCTAAAGCAGAGTGTGATCAATGGATGATTACACTGAAGTGTGTTTTACTTCAGAAATGGAGTTAAATCCCAGGCTCTGAGTCTTCCTACAAGCAAGATTTCGTTTCAGGTAAGGGCAGTCACTTTTCTGCTCAAACGAACTACATCGTTCACGAAGCTCACACGTTTCTCATCTTAACTGACAAGCATTGGATGTTAGAGGGTCAGTACTTTGTATCAGTTTCAGAAGCAGATTTGGACTACATATGGTCCATATGTGTAGGAAACACCGTTCTTTTGTTCTGGGCACACTCAGATTTCCTGCTGTATTAGAGACTCTATAAAGCAAGAGCGTGCTTCTTGCTCTAAAGCAGAGTGTGATCCATTGATGAGAACTATGCTGTGTGTTTCCCTTCAGAAATGGAGTTAAATCCCAGGCTCTGTGTCTTCCTACAGGCAAGACTTCGTTTCAGGTAAGGGCAGTCACTTTTCTGTTAAACGAACTACATCGTTCACTAAGCTCAGAAGTTTCTCATCTTAACAGACAAGCATTGGATGTTAGAGGACCAGTGCTTTGTATCAGTTTAAGAAGCAGAGTTGGACTAGATAAGGTCCATATATGTAGAAAACACTGTTCTTTTGTTCTCAGCACACTTACGTTTCCTGCTGTCTTAGAGACTCTGGAAAGCAAGAGCGTGCTTCTTGTTCTAAAGCAGAGTGTCATCCATGGATGAAAACTATGCTGTGTGTTTCACTTCAGAAAAGGAGTTAAATCCCAGGCTCTATGTCTTCCCACAAGCAAGACTTCGTTTCAGGTAAGGGCAGTCACTTTTCATATCAAAGGTACTACATATTTCACCGAGCTCACACGTTTCTCCTCTTAACAGACAAGCATTGGATGTTAGAGGACCAGTGCATTGTATCAGTTTCAGCAGCAGAGTTGGACTACATATGGTCCGTATGTGTAGTAAACACCGTTCTTTTGTTCTGGGCACACTCAGATTTGCTGCTGTATTAGAGACTCTAGAAAGCAAGAGCGTGCTTCTTGCTCTAAAGCAGAGTGTGATCCATGGATGAGAACTATGCTGTGTGTTTCCCTTCAGAAATGGAGTTAAATCCCAGGCTCTGTGTCTTCCTACACGCAAGACTTCGTTTCAGGTAAGGGCAGTCACTTTTCTGTTAAACGAACTACATCGTTCACTAAGCTCACAAGTTTCTCATCTTAACAGACAAGCATTGGATGTTAGAGGACCAGTGCTTTGGATCACTTTCAGAAGCAGAGTTGGACTATATAATGTCC
Source organism: Onychomys leucogaster (assembly GCA_949786385.1). Lineage (NCBI taxonomy): Eukaryota > Metazoa > Chordata > Mammalia > Rodentia > Cricetidae > Onychomys > Onychomys leucogaster. The sequence continues at coordinate 236,886 of CATKUP010000038.1, read as the reverse complement.
GTATGTGTAGGAAACACCGTTCTTTTGTTCTCAGCACACTCACGTTTCCTGCTGTCTTGGAGACTCTAGAAAGCAAGAGCGTGTTTCTTGTTCAAAAGCAGAGTGTGATCCATGGATGAGGACTATGCTGTGTGTTTCCCTTCAGAAATTGAGTTAAATCCCAGGCTCTGTGTCTTCCTACAGGCAAGACTTCGTTTCAGGTAAGGGCAGTCTCTTTTCAGTTCAAAGGAACTACATCATTCACAAAGCTCACACGTTTCTAATCTTAACTGACAAGCATTGGATGTTAGAGCACCAGTGCTTTGTATCAGTTTCAGAAGCAGAGTTGGACTAGATATGGTCTGTATGTGTAGGAAACGCCGTTCTTTTGTTCTCAGCACACTCACGTTTCCTGCTGTCTTAGAGACTCTAGAAAGCAAGAGCGTGCTTCTTGTTCTAAAGCAGAGTGTGATCAATGGATGATTACACTGAAGTGTGTTTTACTTCAGAAATGGAGTTAAATCCCAGGCTCTGAGTCTTCCTACAAGCAAGATGTCGTTTCAGGTAAGGGCAGTCACTTTTCTGCTCAAACGAACTACATCGTTCACGAAGCTCACACATTTCTCATCTTAACTGACAAGCATTGGATGTTAGAGGGTCAGTACTTTGTATCAGTTTCAGAAGCAGATTTGGACTACATATGGTCCATATGTGTAGGAAACACCGTTCTTTTGTTTGGGGAACACTCAGATTTCCTGCTGTATTAGAGACTCTAGAAAGCAAGAGCGTGCTTCTTGCTCTAAAGCAGAGTGTGATCCATGGATGAGAACTATGCTGTGTGTTTCCCTTCAGAAATGGAGTTAAATCCCAGGCTCTGTGTCTTCCTACAAGGAAGTCTTCGTTTCAGGTAAGGGCAGTCACTTTTCAGCTCAAACGAACTACATCGTTCACTAAGCTCACAAGTTTCTCATCTTAACAGACAAGCATTGGATGTTAGAGGACCAGTGCTTTGTATCAGTTTCAGAAGCAGAGTTGGACTATATAATGTCCGTATGTGTAGGAAACACCATTCTTTTGTTCTCAGCACACTCACGTCTCCTGCTGTCTTGGAGACTCTAGAAAGCAAGAGCGTGTTTCTTGTTCAAAAGCAGAGTGTGATCCATGGATGAGGACTATGCTGTGTGTTTCCCTTCAGAAATGGAGTTAAATCCCAGGCTCTGTGTCTTCCTACAGGCAAGACTTCATTTCAGGTAAGGGCAGTCACTTTTCAGTTCAAAGGAACTACATCATTCACAAAGCTCACACGTTTCTCATCTTAACTGACAAGCATTGGATGTTAGAGGACCAGTGCTTTGTATCAGTTTCAGAAGCAGAGTTGGACTAGATATGGTCTGTATGTGTAGGAAACGCCGTTCTTTTGTTCTCAGCACACTCACGTTTCCTGCTGTCTTAGAGACTCTAGAAAGCAAGAGCGTGCTTCTTGTTCTAAAGCAGAGTGTGATCAATGGATGATTACACTGAAGCGTGTTTTACTTCAGAAATGGAGTTAAATCCCAGGCTCTGAGTCTTCCTACAAGCAAGATTTCATTTCAGGTAAGGGCAGTCACTTTTCTGCTCAAACGAACTACATCGTTCACGAAGCTCATACGTTTCTCATCTTAACTGACAAGCATTGGATGTTAGAGGGTCAGTACTTTGTATCAGTTTCAGAAGCAGATTTGGACTACATATGGTCCATATGTGTAGGAAACACCGTTCTTTTGTTCTCAGCACACTCAGATTTCCTGCTGTATTAGAGACTCTAGAAAGCAAGAGCGTGCTTCTTGCTCTAAAGCAGAGTTTGATCCATGGATGAGAACTATGCTGTGTGTTTCCCTTCAGAAATGGAGTTAAATCCCAGGCTCTGTGTCTTCCTACAAGCAAGTCTTCGTTTCAGGTAAGGGCAGTCACTTTTCAGCTCAAACGAACTACTTCGTTCAATGAGCTCACAAGTTTCTCATCTTAACAGACAAGCATTGGATGTTAGAGGACCAGTTCTTTGTATCAGTTTCAGCAGTAGAGTTGGACTATATAATGTCTGTATGTGTAGGAAACACCGTTCTTTTGTTCTGGGTACACTCATGTTTCCTGCTGTTTTAGAGACTCTAGAAAGCAAGAGCGTGCTTCTTGTTCTAACACAGAGTATGATCCATAGATGAGTACTATGCTGTGTGTTTCCCTTCAGAAATGGTGTTAAATCCCAGGCTCTGTGTCTTCCTACAGGCAAGACTTCGTTTCAGGTAAGGGCAGTCACTTTTCAGTTCAAAGGAACTACATCATTCACAAAGCTCACACGATTCTCATCTTAACTGACAAGCATTGGGTGTTAGAGGACCAGTGCTTTGTATCAGTTTCAGAAGCAGAGTTGGACTAGATATGGTCCATATGTGTGGGAAACACCGTTCTTTTTTTCTCAGCACACTCACGTTTCCTGCTGTGTTAGAGACTTTAGAAAGCAAGAGCATGCTTCTCGCTCTAAAGCAGAGTGTCATCCATGGATGAAAACTATGCTGTGTGTTTCCCTTCAGAAAAGGAGTTAAATCCCAGGCTCTATGTCTTCCTACAAGCAAGACTTCGTTTCAGGTAAGGGCAGTCACTTGTCAGCTCAAACGAACTACATCTTTCACGGAGCTCACACGTTTCTCATCTTAACAGAAAAGAATTGGATGTTAGAGGACCAGTGCTTTGTATCAGTTTCAGAAGCAGAGTTGGACTAGATATGGCCTGTATGTGTAGGAAACACCGTTCTTTTGTTCTCAGCACACTCACGTTTCCTGCTGTCTTAGAGACTCTAGAAAGCAAGAGCGTGCTTCTTGTTCTAAAGCAGAGTGTGATCAATGGATGATTACACTGAAGTGTGTTTTACTTCAGAAATGGAGTTAAATCCCGAGCTCTGAGTCTTCCTACAAGCAAGAATTCGTTTCAGGTAAGGGCAGTCACTTTTCTTCTCAAACGAACTACATCGTTCACGAAGCTCACACTTTTCTCATCTTAACTGACAAGCATTGGATGTTAGAGGGTCAGTGCTTTGTATCACTTTCAGAAGCAGATTTGGACTACATATGGTCCATAAATGTAGGAAACATCGTTCTTTTGTTCTGGGCACACTCGGATTTCCTGCTGTATTAGAGACTCTAGAAAGCAAGAGTGTGCTTCTCGCTCTAAAGCAGAGTGTGATCCATGGATGAGAACTATGCTGTGTGTTTCCCTTCAGAAATGGACTTAAATCCCAGGCTCTGTGTCTTCCTACAGGCAATACTTCGTTTCAGGTAAGGGCAGTCACTTTTCAGTTCAAAGGAACTACATCATTCACAAAGCTCACACGATTCTCATCTTAACTGACAAGCATTGGGTGTTAGAGGACCAGTGCTTTGTATCAGTTTCAGAAGCAGAGTTGGACTAGATATGGTCCATATGTGTGGGAAACACCGTTCTTTTTTTCTCAGCACACTCACGTTTCCTGCTGTGTTAGAGATTTTAGAATGCAAGAGCATGCTTCTCGCTCTAAAGCAGAGTGTCATCCATGGATGAAAACTATGCTGTGTGTTTCCCTTCAGAAAAGGAGTTAAATCCCAGGCTCTATGTCTTCCTACAAGCAAGACTTCGTTTCAGGTAAGGGCAGTCACTTGTCAGCTCAAACGAACTACATCTTTCACGGAGCTCACACGTTTCTCATCTTAACAGAAAAGAATTGGATGTTAGAGGACCAGTGCTTTGTATCAGTTTCAGAATCAGAGTTGGACTAGATATGGCCTGTATGTGTAGGAAACACCGTTCTTTTGTTCTCAGCACACTCATGTTTCCTGCTGTATTAGAGACTCTAGAAAGCAAGAGTGTGCTTCTCGCTCTAAAGCAGAGTGTGATCCATGGATGAGAACTATGCTGTGTGTTTCCCTTCAGAAAGGGACTTAAATCCCAGGCTCTGTGTCTTCCTACAGGCAAGACTTCGTTTCAGGTAAGGGCAGTCACTTTTCAGTTCAAAGGAACTACATCATTCACAAAGCTCACACGATTCTCATCTTAACTGACAAGCATTGGGTGTTAGAGGACCAGTGCTTTGTATCAGTTTCAGAAGCAGAGTTGGACTAGATATGGTCCATATGTGTGGGAAACACCGTTCTTTTTTTCTCAGCACACTCACGTTTCCTGCTGTGTTAGAGATTTTAGAAAGCAAGAGCATGCTTCTCGCTCTAAAGCAGAGTGTCATCCATGGATGAAAACTATGCTGTGTGTTTCCCTTCAGAAAAGGAGTTAAATCCCAGGCTCTATGTCTTCCTACAAGCAAGACTTCGTTTCAGGTAAGGGCAGTCACTTGTCAGCTCAAACGAACTACATCTTTCACGGAGCTCACACGTTTCTCATCTTAACAGAAAAGAATTGGATGTTAGAGGACCAGTGCTTTGTATCAGTTTCAGAAGCAGAGTTGGACTAGATATGGCCTGTATGTGTAGGAAACACCGTTCTTTTGTTCTCAGCACACTCACGTTTCCTGCTGTCTTAGAGACTCTAGAAAGCAAGAGCGTGCTTCTTGTTCTAAAGCAGAGTGTGATCAATGGATGATTACACTGAAGTGTGTTTTACTTCAGAAATGGAGTTAAATCCCGAGCTCTGAGTCTTCCTACAAGCAAGAATTCGTTTCAGGTAAGGGCAGTCACTTTTCTTCTCAAACGAACTACATCGTTCACGAAGCTCACACTTTTCTCATCTTAACTGACAAGCTTTGGATGTTAGAGGGTCAGTGCTTTGTATCAGTTTCAGAAGCAGATTTGGACTACATATGGTCCATAAATGTAGGAAACATCGTTCTTTTGTTCTGGGCACACTCGGATTTCCTGCTGTATTAGAGACTCTAGAAAGCAAGAGTGTGCTTCTCGCTCTAAAGCAGAGTGTGATCCATGGATGAGAACTATGCTGTGTGTTTCCCTTCTGAAATGGACTTAAATCCCAGGCTCTGTGTCTTACTACAAGAAAGACTTCGTTTCAGGTAAGGGCAGTCACTTTTCAGTTCAAAGGAACTACATCATTCACAAAGCTCACACGTTTCTCATCTTAACTGACAAGCATTGGATGTTAGAGGACCAGTGCTTTGTATCAGTTTCAGAAGCAGAGTTGGACTTGATATGGTCCGTATGTGTAGGAAACACCGTTCTTTTGTTCTCAGCACACTCACGTTTCCTGCGTCTTAGAGACTTTAGAAAGCAAGAGCGTGCTTCTCGCTCTAAAGCAGAGTGTGATCCATGGATGAGAACTATGCTGTGTGTTTCCCTTCAGAAAAGGAGTTAAATCCCAGGCTCTGTGTCTTCCTACAAGCAAGACTTCGTTTCAGGTAAGGGCAGTCACTTTTCCGCTCAAACAAACTACATCGTTCAGGAACCTCACACGTTTCTCATCTTAACTGACAAGCATTGGATGTTAGAGGACCAGTGCTTTGTATCAGTCTCAGAAGCAGAGTTGGACTAGATATGGTCCGTATGTGTAAGAAACACCGTTCTTTTGTTCTCAGCACACTCATATTTCCTGCTGTATTAGAGACTCTAGAAAGCAAGAGCGTGCTTCTTGCTCTAAAGCAGAGTGTGATCAATGGATGAGAACTCTGTTGTGTGTTTCACTTTAGAAATGGAGTTAAATCCCTGGCTCTGAGTCTCGCTACAAGCAAGACTTCGTTTCAGGTAAGGGCAGTTGCTTTACAGCTCAAACGAACTACATCGTTCACGAAGCTCACAAGTTTCTCATATTAACTGACAAGCATTGGATGTTGGAGGACCATTGCTTTGTATCAATTTCAAGCAGAGTTGAACTAGATATGGTCTATATGTATAGGAAACATGGTTCTTTTCTTCTGAGGACACTCACGTTTCATGCTGCATTAGAGACTCTAGAAAGCAAGAGCGTGCTTCTTGCCCTAAAGCAGAGTGTGATCCATGGATGAGAACTGTGTTGTTTGTTTCCCTTCAGAAATGGGGTTAAATCCCAGGTCTGTGTCTTCCTACAAGCAAGACTTCGTTTCAGGTAAGGGCAGTCACTTTTCAGCTCAAACAAACTACATCGTTCAGGAAGCTCACACGTTTCTCATCTTAAATGACAAGCATTGGATGTTAGAGGACCAGTGCTTTGTATCAGTCTCAGAAGCAGAGTTGGACTAGATATGTTCTGTTTGTGTAAGAAACACCGTTCTTTTGTTCTCAACACACTCAGGTTTCCTGCTGTATTAGAGACTCTAGAAAGCAAGAGCGTGCTTCTTGCTCTAAAGCAGAGTGTGATCAATGGATGAGAACTCTGTTGTGTGTTTCACTTCAGAAATGGAGTTAAATCCCAGGCTCTGAGTCTTCCTATAAGCAAGACTTCGTTTCATGTAAGGGAAGTTACTTTACAGCTCAAACGAACTATATCGTTCATGAAGCTCACAAGTTTCTCATCTTAACTGAAAAGCATTGGATGTTAGAGGACTTTTGCTTTGTATCAGTTTCAAGCAGAGTTGAACTAGATATGGTCTGTATGCATAGGAAACATGGTTCTTTTCTTCTGAGGACACTCAGGTTTCCTGCTGCATTAGAGACTCTAGAAAGCAAGAGCGTGCTTCTTGCTCTAAAGCAGAGTGTTATCCATGGATGAAAACTGTGTTGTGTGTTTCCCTTCAGAAATGGATTTAAATCCCAGATCTGTGTCTTCCTACAAGCAAAACTTCGTTTCAGGTAAGGGCAGTCACTTTTCAGCTCAAACGAACTACATCGTTCAGGAAGCTCACACGTTTCTCATCTTAACTGACAAGCATTGGATGATAGAAGACCAGTGCTTTGTATCAGTCTCAGAAGCAGAGTTGGACTAGATAATTTCCGTTTGTGTAAGAAACACCGTTCTTTAGTTCTCAGCACACTCATGTTTCCTGCTGTATTAGAGACTCTAGAAAGCAAGAGTGTGCTTCTTGCTCTAAAGCAGAGTGTGATCAATGGATGAGAACTGTGTTGTGTGTTTCACTACAGATATGGAGTTAAATCACAGACTCTGAGTCTTCCTACAAGAAAGACTTCGTTTCAGGTAAGGGCTGTCACTTATCAGGTCAAACGAACTACATCGTTCACGAAGATCACACGTTTCTCATCTTAAATGACAAGCATTGGATGTTAGAGGACCATTGCTTTGTTTCAATTTCAAGCAGAGTTGAACTAGATATGGTCCGTATGTTTAGGAAATACCATTCATTTGTTCTCAGCACACTCACGTTTCCTGCTGTATTAGAGACAATAGAAAGCAAGAGCGTGCTTCTTGCTGTAAAGCAGAGTGTTATCAATGGATGAGAACTCTGCTGTGTGTTTCCCTTCAGAAATGGAGTTAAATCCCAGCCTCTGAGAATTCCTACAAAGAAGAATTCGTTTCAAGTAAGGGCAGATACTTTAATCTCAAATGAAATACATCGTTCACGAAGCTCATACGTTTATCATCTTAACTGCCAAGCATTTGATGTTAGAGGACCAGTGCTTTGTATCAGTCTCAGAAGCGAGTTGGACTGGATATGATCAGTATGTGTACGAAACACCGTTCATTTGTTCTCATCACACTCAGTTTTCCTGCTGTCTTAGAGACTCTAGAAAGCTAGAGCATGCTTCTTGCTCTAAAGCAGAGTGTGATCAATGGATGAGAACTCTGTTGTGTGTTTCACTTCAGAAATGGATTTAAATCCCTGGCTCTGAGTCTCGCTACAAGCAAGACTTCGTTTCAGGTAAGGGCAGTTACTTTACAGCTCAAACGAACTACATCTTCCACGAAGCTCACACGTTTCTGATCTTAACTGACAAGCATTGGATGTTGGAGGACCTTTGCTTTGTATCAATTTCAAGCAGAGTTGAACTAGATATGGTCCCTATGTATAGGAAACATGGTTCTTTCCTTCTGAGGACACTCACGTTTCCTGCTGCATTAGAGACTCTAGAAAGCAAGAGCGTGCTTCTTGCTCTAAAGCAGAGTGTGATCCATGGATGAGAACTGTGTTGTGTGTTTCCCTTCAGAAATGGGGTTAAATCCCAGTTCTGTGTCTTCCTACCAGCAAGACTTCGTTTCAGGTAAGGGTAGTCCCTTTTCAGCTCAAACAAACTACATCGTTCAGGAACCTCACACGTTTCTCATCTTAACTGACAAGCATTGGATGTTAGAGGACCAGTGCTTTGTATCAGTCTCAGAAGCAGAGTTGGACTAGATATGGTCCGTATGTGTAAGAAACACCGTTCTTTTGTTCTAAGCACGCTCATATTTCCTGCTGTATTAGAGACTCTACAAAGCAAGAGCGTGCTTCTTGCTCTAAAGCAGAGTGTGATCAATGGATGAGAACTGTGTTGTGTGTTTCATTTCAGAAATGGAGTTAAATCCCAGGCTCTGAGTCTTCCTACAAGAAAGACTTCGTTTCAAGTTAGTGCAGTCACTTTCAGCTCAAACGAACAACATCATTCACGAAGATCACACGTTTCTCATCTTAACTGTAAGCATTGGATGTTAGAGGACCTTTGCTTTGTATCAATTTCAAGCAGAGTTGAACTACATATGGTCCATATGCATAGGAAACATGGTTCTTTTCTTCTGAGGACACTCACGTTTCCTGCTTCATTAGAGCCTCTAGAAAGCAAGAGCGTGCTTCTTGCTCTAAACCAGAGTGTGATACATGGATGAGAACTGTGTTGTGTGTTTCCCTTCAGAAATGGGGTTAAATCCCAGGTCTGTGTCTTCCTACAAGCAAGACTTCGTTTCAGGTAAGGGCAGTCACTTTTCAGGTCAAACGAATTACATCGGTCACAAAGCTCACAGTTTTCATCTTAACAGACAAGCATTGGATGTTAGAGGACATTTGCTTTGTATCAATTTCAAGCAGAGTTGAACTAGATATGGTCCGTATGTTTAGGAAATACCATTCATTTGTTCTCAGCACACTCACGTTTCCTGCTGTATTAGAGACTCTAGAAAGCAAGAGCGTGCTTCTTGCTGTAAAGCAGAGTGTTATCAATGGATGAGAACTCTGCTGTGTGTTTCACTTCAGAAATGGAGTTAAATCCCTGGCTCTGAGTCTTCCTACAAGCAAGACTTCTTTCAGGTAAGGGCAGTTATTTTACAGCTCAAACGAACTACATCGTTCACGAAGCTCACACGTTTCTCATCTTAACTGACAAGCATTGGCTGTTAGAGGACCATTGCTTTGTATCAATTTCAAGCAGAGTTGAACTAGATATGGTCTGTATGTATAGGAAACATGGTTCTTTTCTTCTCAGGACACTCATGTTTCCTGCTGCATTAGAAACTCTAGAAAGCACGAGCGTGCTTCTTGCTCTAAAGCAGAGTGTGATCCATGGATGAGAACTGTGTTGTGTGTTTCCCTTCAGAAATGGAGTTAAATCCCAGGTCTGTGTCTTCCTACAAACAAGACTTCGTTTCAGGTAAGGGCAGTCACTTTTCAGCTCAAACGAACTACATTGTTCAGGAAGCTCACATGTTTCTCATCTTAACTGACAAGCATTGGATGTTAGAGGACCAGTGCTTTGTATCAGTTTCAGAAGCAGAGTTGGACTATATATGGTCCGTTTGTGTAAGAAACACCGTTCTTTTGTTCTCAGCACACTCAGGTTTCCTGCTGTATTAGAGACTCTAGAGAGGTAGAGCTTTCTTCTTGCTCTAAAGCAGAGTGTGATCAATGGATGAGAACTCTGCTGTGTGTTTCACTTCAGAAATGGAGTTAAATCCCAGGCTCTGAGTCTTCCTACAAGGAAGAATTCGTTTCAAGTAAGGGCAGATACTTTAATCTCAAATGAAATACATCGTTCACGAAGCTCACACGTTTATCATCTTAACTGCCAAGCATTTGATGTTAGAGGACCAGTGCTTTGTATCAGTCTCAGAAGCGAGTTGGACTGGATATGATCAGTATGTGTACGAAACACCGTTCATTTGTTCTCATCACACTCAATTTTCCTGCTGTCTTAGAGACTCTAGAAAGCTAGAGCGTGCTTCTTGCTCTAAAGCAGAGTGTGATCAATGGATGAGAACTCTGTTGTGTGTTTCACTTCAGAAATGGATTTAAATCCCTGGCTCTGAGTCTCGCTACAAGCAAGACTTCGTTTCAGGTAAGGGCAGTTACTTTACAGCTCAAACGAACTACATCTTTCACGAAGCTCACACGTTTCTGTTCTTAACTGACAAGCATTGGATGTTGGAGGACCTTTGCTTTGTATCAATTTCAAGCAGAGTTGAACCAGATATGGTCCGTATGTATAGGAAACATGGTTCTTTCCTTCTGAGGACACTCATGTTTCCTGCTGCATTAGAGACTCTAGAAAGCAAGAGCGTGCTTCTTGCTCTAAAGCAGAGTGTGATCCATGGATGAGAACTGTGTTGTGTGTTTCCCTTCAGAAATGGGGTTAAATCCCAGGTCTGTGTCTTCCTACAAGCAAGACTTCGTCTCAGGTAAGGGCAGTCACTTTTCAGCTCTAACAAACTACATCGTTCAGGAAGCTCACACGTTTCTCATCTTAACTGACAAGCATTGGATGTTAGAGGACCAGTGCTTTGTATCAGTCTCAGAAGCAGAGTTGGACTAGATATGGTCCGTATGTGTAAGAAACACCGTTCTTTTGTTCTCAGCACACTCATGTTTCCTGCTGTATTAGAGACTCTAGAAAGCAAGAGCGTGCTTCTTGCTCTAAAGCAGAGTGTGATCAATGGATGAGAACTGTGTTGTGTGTTTCATTTCAGAAATGGAGTTAAATCCCTGGCTCTGAGTCTTCCTACAAGAAAGAAATTCGTTTCAAGTTAGTGCAGTCACTTTCAGCTCAAACGAACTACATCATTCACGAAGATCACACGTTTCTCATCTTAACTGACAAGCATTGGATGTTAGAGGACCTTTGCTTTGTATCAATTTCAATTAAGTTGAACTAGATATGGTCCGTATGCATAGGAAACATGGTTCTTTTCTTCTGAGGACACTCACGTTTCCTGCTTCATTAGAGCCTCTAGAAAGCAAGAGTGTGCTTCTTGCTCTAAACCAGAGTGTGATACATTGATGGGAACTGTGTTGTGTGTTTCCCTTCAGAAATGGGGTTAAATCCCAGGTCTGTGTCTTCCTACAAGAAAGACTTCGTTTCAGGTAGGGGCAGTCACTTTTCAGCTCAAACAAACTACATCGTGCACGAAGATCACACGTTTCTCATCTTAACTGACAATCATTGGATGTTAGAGGACCAGTGGTTTGTTTCAATTTCAGAAGCAGAGTTGGACAAGACATGGTCCGTATGTGTAGGAAACACCGTTCTTTTCTTCTCAGCACACTCACGTTTCATGCTGTATTAGAGAATCTAGAAAGCAAGAGCGTGCTTCTTGCTCTAAAGCAGAGTGTGATACATGGATGAGAACTGTGTTGTGTGTTTCCCTTCAGAAATGGGGTTAAATCCCAGGTCTGTGTCTTCCTACAATCAAGACTTCGTTTCAGGTAATGGCAGTCACTTTTCAGCTCAAACGAACTACATCGTTCAGGAAGCTCACACGGTTTTCATCTTAACTGACAAGCATTGGATGTTAGAGGACCAGTGCTTTGTATCAGTCTCAGAAGCAGAGTTGGACTAGATATGGTCCGTTTGTGTAAGATACACCGTTCTTTTGTTCTCAGCACACTCATGTTTCCTGCTGTATTAGAGACACTAGAAAGCAAGTGTGTGCTTCTTGCTCTAAAGCAGAGTGTGATCAATGGATGAGAACTGTGTTGTGTGTTTCCCTTCAGAAATGGGGTTAAATCCCAGGTCTGTGTCTTCCTACCTGCAAGACTTCGTTTCAGGTAAGGGCAGTCACTTTTCAGGTCAAACGATTTACATCGGTCACAATGCTCCCAGTTTTCATCTTAACAGACAAGCATTGGATGTTAGAGGACCTTTGCTTTGTATCAATTTCAAGCAGAGTTGAACTAGATATGGTCCGTATGTTTAGGAAATACCATTCATTTGTTCTCAGCACACTCACGTTTCCTTCTGTATTAGAGACTCTAGAAAGCAAGAGCGTGCTTCTTGCTGTAAAGCAGTGTGTTATCAATGGATGAGAACTCTGCTGTGTGTTTCACATCAGAAATGGAGTTAAATCCCTGGCTCTGAGTCTTCCTACAAGCAAGATTTCTTTCAGGTAAGGGCAGTTATTTTACAGCTCAAAGGAACTACATCGTTCACGAAGCTCACACGTTTCTCATCTTAACTGACAAGCATTGGATGTTAGAGGACCATTGCTTTGTATCAATTTCAAGCAGAGTTGAACTAGATATGGTCGGTATGTATAGGAAACATGGTTCTTTTCTTCTGAGGACACTCATGTTTACTGCTGCATTAGAGACTCTAGAAAGCAAGAGCGTGCTTCTTGCTCTAAAGCAGAGTGTGATCCATGGATGAGAACTGTGTTGTGTGTTTCCCTTCAGAAATGGAGTTAAATCCCAGGTCTGTGTCTTCCTACAAACAAGACTTCGTTTCAGGTAAGGGCAGTCACTTTTCAGCTCAAACGAACTACATTGTTCAGGAAGCTCACACGTTTCTCATCTTAACTGACAAGCATTGGATGTTAGAGGACCAGTGCTTTGTAACAGTTTCAGAAGCAGAGTTGGACTAGATATGGTCCGTTTGTGTAAGAAACACCGTTCTTTTGTTCTCAGCACACTCAGGTTTCCTGCTGTATTAGAGACTCTAGAGAGGTAGAGCTTTCTTCTTGCTCTAAAGCAGAATGTGATCAATGGATGAGAACTCTGCTGTGTGTTTCACTTCAGAAATGGGGTTAAATCCCAGGTCTGTGTCTTCCTACAATCAAGACTTCGTTTCAGGTAATGGCAGTCACTTTTCAGCTCAAAAGAACTACATCGTTCAGGAACCTCACAGGTTTCTCATCTTAACTGACAAGCATTGGATGTTAGAGGACCAGTGCTTTGTATCAGTCTCAGAAGCAGAGTTGGACTAGATATGGTCCTTATGTGTAAGAAACACCGTTCTTTTGTTCTCAGCACACTCATGTTTCCTGCTGTATTAGAGACTCTAGAAAGCAAGAGCTTGCTTCTTGCTCTAAAGCAGAGTGTGATCAATGGATGAGAAATGTGTTGTGTGTTTCCCTTCAGAAATGGAGTTAAATCCCAGGTCTGTGTCTTCCTACAAGCAAAATTCGTTTCAGGTAAGGGCAGTCAGTTTTCAGCTCAAACGAACTACATCATTCAGGAACCTCACACGTTTCTCATCTTAACTGACAAGCATTGGATGTTAGAAGACCAGTGCTTTGTATCAGTCTCAGAAGCAGAGTTGGACTAGATATGGTCCGTTTGTGTAAGAAACACCGTTCTTTTGTTCTCAGCACACTCATGTTTCCTGCTGTATTAGAGACTCTAGAAAGCAAGAGTGTGCTTCTTGATCTAAAGCAGAGTGTGATCAATGAATGAGAACTGTGTTGTGTGTTTCACTTCAGAAATGGAGTTAAATCCCAGGCTCTGAGTCTTCCTACAAGAAAGACTTCGTTTCAGGTAAGGGCAGTCACTTTTCAGGTCAAAAGAATTACATCGGTCACAAAGCTCACAGTTTTCATCTTAACTGACAAGCATTGGATGTTAGAGGACCTTTGCTTTGTATCAATTTGAAGCAGAGCTGAACTAGATATGTTCCGTATGTATAGGAAACACGGTTCTTTTCTTCTGAGGACACTCACGTTTCCTGCTGCATTTGAGACTCTAGAAAGCAAGAGCGTGCTCCTTGCTCTAAAGCAGAGTGTGATCCATGGATGAAAACTGTGTTGTGTGTTTAACTTCAGAAATGCAGTTAAATCCCAGGTCTGTGTCTTCCTACAAGCAAGACTTCGTTTCAGGTAAGGACAGTCACTTTTCAGCTCAAACGAACTACATCGTTCAGGAAGCTCACACGGTTTTCATCTTAACTGACAAGCATTGGATGTTAGAGGACCAGTGCTTTGTATCAGTCTCAGAAGCAGAGTTGGACTAGATATGGTCCGTTTGTGTAAGAAACACCATTCTTTTGTTCTCAGCACACTCATGTTTCCTGCTGTATTAGAGACTCTAGAAAGCAAGTGTGTGCTTCTTGCTCTAAAGCAGAGTGTGATACATGGATGAGAACTGTGTTGTGTGTTTCCCTTCAGAAATGGGGTTAAATCCCAGGTCTGTGTCTTCCTACCTGCAAGACTTCGTTTCAGGTAAGGGCAGTCACTTTTCAGGTCAAACGAATTACATCGGTCAAAATGCTCACAGTTTTCATCTTAACAGACAAGCATTGGATGTTAGAGGACCTTTGCTTTGTATCAATTTCAAGCAGAGTTGAACTAGATATGGTCCGTATGTTTAGGAAATACCATTCATTTGTTCTCAGCACACTCACGTTTCCTGCTGTATTAGAGACTCTAGAAAGCAAGAGCGTGCTTCTTGCTGTAAAGCAGAGTGTTATCAATGGATGAGAACTCTGCTTTGTGTTTCACTTCAGAAAAGGAGTTAAATCCCTGGCTCTGAGTCTTCCTACAAGCAAGACTTCTTTCAGGTAAGGGCAGTTATTCTTCAGCTCAATGGAACTACATCGTTCAGGAAGCTCGCACGTTTCTCATCTTAACTGACAAGCATTGGATGTTAGAGGACCATTGCTTTGTATCAATTTCAAGCAGAGTTGAACTAGATATGGTCGGTATGTATAGGAAACATGGTTCTTTTCTTCTGAGGACACTCATGTTTCCTGCTGCATTAGAGACTCTAGAAAGCAAGAGCGTGCTTCTTGCTCTAAAGCAGAGTGTGATCCATGGATGAGAACTGTGTTGTGTGTTTCCCTTAAGAAATGGAGTTAAATCCCAGGTCTGTGTCTTCCTACAAACAAGACTTCGTTTCAGGTAAGGGCAGTCACTTTTCAGCTCAAACGAACTACATTGTTCAGGAAGGTCACACGTTTCTCATCTTAACTGACAAGCATTGGATGTTAGAGGACCAGTGCTTTGTATCAGTCTCAGAAGCAGAGTTGGACTAGATATGGTCCGTATGTGTAAGAAACACCGTTCTTTTGTTCTAAGCACGCTCATATTTCCTGCTGTATTAGAGACTCTACAAAGCAAGAGCGTGCTTCTTGCTCTAAAGCAGAGTGTGATCAATGGATGAGAACTGTGTTGTGTGTTTCATTTCAGAAATGGAGTTAAATCCCAGGCTCTGAGTCTTCCTACAAGAAAGACTTCGTTTCAAGTTAGTGCAGTCACTTTCAGCTCAAACGAACAACATCATTCACGAAGATCACACGTTTCTCATCTTAACTGTAAGCATTGGATGTTAGAGGACCTTTGCTTTGTATCAATTTCAAGCAGAGTTGAACTACATATGGTCCATATGCATAGGAAACATGGTTCTTTTCTTCTGAGGACACTCACGTTTCCTGCTTCATTAGAGCCTCTAGAAAGCAAGAGCGTGCTTCTTGCTCTAAACCAGAGTGTGATACATGGATGAGAACTGTGTTGTGTGTTTCCCTTCAGAAATGGGGTTAAATCCCAGGTCTGTGTCTTCCTACAAGCAAGACTTCGTTTCAGGTAAGGGCAGTCACTTTTCAGGTCAAACGAATTACATCGGTCACAAAGCTCACAGTTTTCATCTTAACAGACAAGCATTGGATGTTAGAGGACATTTGCTTTGTATCAATTTCAAGCAGAGTTGAACTAGATATGGTCCGTATGTTTAGGAAATACCATTCATTTGTTCTCAGCACACTCACGTTTCCTGCTGTATTAGAGACTCTAGAAAGCAAGAGCGTGCTTCTTGCTGTAAAGCAGAGTGTTATCAATGGATGAGAACTCTGCTGTGTGTTTCACTTCAGAAATGGAGTTAAATCCCTGGCTCTGAGTCTTCCTACAAGCAAGACTTCTTTCAGGTAAGGGCAGTTATTTTACAGCTCAAACGAACTACATCGTTCACGAAGCTCACACGTTTCTCATCTTAACTGACAAGCATTGGCTGTTAGAGGACCATTGCTTTGTATCAATTTCAAGCAGAGTTGAACTAGATATGGTCTGTATGTATAGGAAACATGGTTCTTTTCTTCTCAGGACACTCATGTTTCCTGCTGCATTAGAAACTCTAGAAAGCACGAGCGTGCTTCTTGCTCTAAAGCAGAGTGTGATCCATGGATGAGAACTGTGTTGTGTGTTTCCCTTCAGAAATGGAGTTAAATCCCAGGTCTGTGTCTTCCTACAAACAAGACTTCGTTTCAGGTAAGGGCAGTCACTTTTCAGCTCAAACGAACTACATTGTTCAGGAAGCTCACATGTTTCTCATCTTAACTGACAAGCATTGGATGTTAGAGGACCAGTGCTTTGTATCAGTTTCAGAAGCAGAGTTGGACTATATATGGTCCGTTTGTGGAAGAAACACCGTTCTTTTGTTCTCAGCACACTCAGGTTTCCTGCTGTATTAGAGACTCTAGAGAGGTAGAGCTTTCTTCTTGCTCTAAAGCAGAGTGTGATCAATGGATGAGAACTCTGCTGTGTGTTTCACTTCAGAAATGGAGTTAAATCCCAGGCTCTGAGTCTTCCTACAAGGAAGAATTCGTTTCAAGTAAGGGCAGATACTTTAATCTCAAATGAAATACATCGTTCACGAAGCTCACACGTTTATCATCTTAACTGCCAAGCATTTGATGTTAGAGGACCAGTGCTTTGTATCAGTCTCAGAAGCGAGTTGGACTGGATATGATCAGTATGTGTACGAAACACCGTTCATTTGTTCTCATCACACTCAATTTTCCTGCTGTCTTAGAGACTCTAGAAAGCTAGAGCGTGCTTCTTGCTCTAAAGCAGAGTGTGATCAATGGATGAGAACTCTGTTGTGTGTTTCACTTCAGAAATGGATTTAAATCCCTGGCTCTGAGTCTCGCTACAAGCAAGACTTCGTTTCAGGTAAGGGCAGTTACTTTACAGCTCAAACGAACTACATCTTTCACGAAGCTCACACGTTTCTGTTCTTAACTGACAAGCATTGGATGTTGGAGGACCTTTGCTTTGTATCAATTTCAAGCAGAGTTGAACCAGATATGGTCCGTATGTATAGGAAACATGGTTCTTTCCTTCTGAGGACACTCATGTTTCCTGCTGCATTAGAGACTCTAGAAAGCAAGAGCGTGCTTCTTGCTCTAAAGCAGAGTGTGATCCATGGATGAGAACTGTGTTGTGTGTTTCCCTTCAGAAATGGGGTTAAATCCCAGGTCTGTGTCTTCCTACAAGCAAGACTTCGTCTCAGGTAAGGGCAGTCACTTTTCAGCTCTAACAAACTACATCGTTCAGGAAGCTCACACGTTTCTCATCTTAACTGACAAGCATTGGATGTTAGAGGACCAGTGCTTTGTATCAGTCTCAGAAGCAGAGTTGGACTAGATATGGTCCGTATGTGTAAGAAACACCGTTCTTTTGTTCTCAGCACACTCATGTTTCCTGCTGTATTAGAGACTCTAGAAAGCAAGAGCGTGCTTCTTGCTCTAAAGCAGAGTGTGATCAATGGATGAGAACTGTGTTGTGTGTTTCATTTCAGAAATGGAGTTAAATCCCTGGCTCTGAGTCTTCCTACAAGAAAGAAGTTCGTTTCAAGTTAGTGCAGTCACTTTCAGCTCAAACGAACTACATCATTCACGAAGATTACACGTTTCTCATCTTAACTGACAAGCATTGGATGTTAGAGGACCTTTGCTTTGTATCAATTTCAATTAAGTTGAACTAGATATGGTCCGTATGCATAGGAAACATGGTTCTTTTCTTCTGAGGACACTCACGTTTCCTGCATCATTAGAGCCTCTAGAAAGCAAGAGTGTGCTTCTTGCTCTAAACCAGAGTGTGATACATGGATGAGAACTGTGTTGTGTGTTTCCCTTCAGAAATGGGGTTAAATCCCAGGTCTGTGTCTTCCTACCTGCAAGACTTCGTTTCAGGTAAGGGCAGTCACTTTTCAGGTCAAACGAATTACATCGGTCACAATGCTCCCAGTTTTCATCTTAACAGACAAGCATTGGATGTTAGAGGACCTTTGCTTTGTATCAATTTCAAGCAGAGTTGAACTAGATATGGTCCGTATGTTTAGGAAATACCATTCATTTGTTCTCAGCACACTCACGTTTCCTTCTGTATTAGAGACTCTAGAAAGCAAGAGCGTGCTTCTTGCTGTAAAGCAGTGTGTTATCAATGGATGAGAACTCTGCTGTGTGTTTCACTTCAGAAATGGAGTTAAATCCCTGGCTCTGAGTCTTCCTACAAGCAAGATTTCTTTCAGGTAAGGGCAGTTATTTTACAGCTCAAAGGAACTACATCGTTCACGAAGCTCACACGTTTCTCATCTTAACTGACAAGCATTGGATGTTAGAGGACCATTGCTTTGTATCAATTTCAAGCAGAGTTGAACTAGATATGGTCGGTATGTATAGGAAACATGGTTCTTTTCTTCTGAGGACACTCATGTTTACTGCTGCATTAGAGACTCTAGAAAGCAAGAGCGTGCTTCTTGCTCTAAAGCAGAGTGTGATCCATGGATGAGAACTGTGTTGTGTGTTTCCCTTCAGAAATGGAGTTAAATCCCAGGTCTGTGTCTTCCTACAAACAAGACTTCGTTTCAGGTAAGGGCAGTCACTTTTCAGCTCAAACGAACTACATTGTTCAGGAAGCTCACACGTTTCTCATCTTAACTGACAAGCATTGGATGTTAGAGGACCAGTGCTTTGTAACAGTTTCAGAAGCAGAGTTGGACTAGATATGGTCCGTTTGTGTAAGAAACACCGTTCTTTTGTTCTCAGCACACTCAGGTTTCCTGCTGTATTAGAGACTCTAGAGAGGTAGAGCTTTCTTCTTGCTCTAAAGCAGAATGTGATCAATGGATGAGAACTCTGCTGTGTGTTTCACTTCAGAAATGGGGTTAAATCCCAGGTCTGTGTCTTCCTACAATCAAGACTTCGTTTCAGGTAATGGCAGTCACTTTTCAGCTCAAAAGAACTACATCGTTCAGGAACCTCACACGTTTCTCATCTTAACTGACAAGCATTGGATGTTAGAGGACCAGTGCTTTGTATCAGTCTCAGAAGCAGAGTTGGACTAGATATGGTCCTTATGTGTAAGAAAAACCGTTCTTTTGTTCTCAGCACACTCATGTTTCCTGCTGTATTAGAGACTCTAGAAAGCAAGAGCTTGCTTCTTGCTCTAAAGCAGAGTGTGATCAATGGATGAGAAATGTGTTGTGTGTTTCCCTTCAGAAATGGAGTTAAATCCCAGGTCTGTGTCTTCCTACAAGCAAAATTCGTTTCAGGTAAGGGCAGTCAGTTTTCAGCTCAAACGAACTACATCATTCAGGAACCTCACACGTTTCTCATCTTAACTGACAAGCATTGGATGTTAGAAGACCAGTGCTTTGTATCAGTCTCAGAAGCAGAGTTGGACTAGATATGGTCCGTTTGTGTAAGAAACACCGTTCTTTTGTTCTCAGCACACTCATGTTTCCTGCTGTATTAGAGACTCTAGAAAGCAAGAGTGTGCTTCTTGATCTAAAGCAGAGTGTGATCAATGAATGAGAACTGTGTTGTGTGTTTCACTTCAGAAATGGAGTTAAATCCCAGGCTCTGAGTCTTCCTACAAGAAAGACTTCGTTTCAGGTAAGGGCAGTCACTTTTCAGGTCAAAAGAATTACATCGGTCACAAAGCTCACAGTTTTCATCTTAACTGACAAGCATTGGATGTTAGAGGACCTTCGCTTTGTATCAATTTGAAGCAGAGCTGAACTAGATATGTTCCGTATGTATAGGAAACACGGTTCTTTTCTTCTGAGGACACTCACGTTTCCTGCTGCATTTGAGACTCTAGAAAGCAAGAGCGTGCTCCTTGCTCTAAAGCAGAGTGTGATCCATGGATGAAAACTGTGTTGTGTGTTTAACTTCAGAAATGCAGTTAAATCCCAGGTCTGTGTCTTCCTACAAGCAAGACTTCGTTTCAGGTAAGGACAGTCACTTTTCAGCTCAAACGAACTACATCGTTCAGGAAGCTCACACGGTTTTCATCTTAACTGACAAGCATTGGATGTTAGAGGACCAGTGCTTTGTATCAGTCTCAGAAGCAGAGTTGGACTAGATATGGTCCGTTTGTGTAAGAAACACCATTCTTTTGTTCTCAGCACACTCATGTTTCCTGCTGTATTAGAGACTCTAGAAAGCAAGTGTGTGCTTCTTGCTCTAAAGCAGAGTGTGATACATGGATGAGAACTGTGTTGTGTGTTTCCCTTCAGAAATGGGGTTAAATCCCAGGTCTGTGTCTTCCTACCTGCAAGACTTCGTTTCAGGTAAGGGCAGTCACTTTTCAGGTCAAACGAATTACATCGGTCAAAATGCTCACAGTTTTCATCTTAACAGACAAGCATTGGATGTTAGAGGACCTTTGCTTTGTATCAATTTCAAGCAGAGTTGAACTAGATATGGTCCGTATGTTTAGGAAATACCATTCATTTGTTCTCAGCACACTCACGTTTCCTGCTGTATTAGAGACTCTAGAAAGCAAGAGCGTGCTTCTTGCTGTAAAGCAGAGTGTTATCAATGGATGAGAACTCTGCTTTGTGTTTCACTTCAGAAATGGAGTTAAATCCCTGGCTCTGAGTCTTCCTACAAGCAAGACTTCTTTCAGGTAAGGGCAGTTATTCTTCAGCTCAATGGAACTACATCGTTCAGGAAGCTCGCACGTTTCTCATCTTAACTGAGAAGCATTGGATGTTAGAGGACCATTGCTTTGTATCAATTTCAAGCAGAGTTGAACTAGATATGGTCGGTATGTATAGGAAACATGGTTCTTTTCTTCTGAGGACACTCATGTTTCCTGCTGCATTAGAGACTCTAGAAAGCAAGAGCGTGCTTCTTGCTCTAAAGCAGAGTGTGATCCATGGATGAGAACTGTGTTGTGTGTTTCCCTTCAGAAATGGAGTTAAATCCCAGGTCTGTGTCTTCCTACAAACAAGACTTCGTTTCAGGTAAGGGCAGTCACTTTTCAGCTCAAACGAACTACATTGTTCAGGAAGCTCATACGTTTCTCATCTTAACTGACAAGCATTGGATGTTAGAGGGTCAGTACTTTGTATCAGTTTCAGCAGTAGAGTTGGACTATATAATGTCTGTATGTGTAGGAAACACCGTTCTTTTGTTCTGGGTACACTCATGTTTCCTGCTGTTTTAGAGACTCTAGAAAGCAAGAGCGTGCTTCTTGTTCTAACACAGAGTATGATCCATAGATGAGTACTATGCTGTGTGTTTCCCTTCAGAAATGGAGTTAAATCCCAGGCTCTGTGTCTTCCTACAGGCAAGACTTCGTTTCAGGTAAGGGCAGTCACTTTTCAGTTCAAAGGAACTACATCATTCACAAAGCTCACACGATTCTCATCTTAACTGACAAGCATTGGGTGTTAGAGGACCAGTGCTTTGTATCAGTTTCAGAAGCAGAGTTGGACTAGATATGGTCCATATGTGTGGGAAACACCGTTCTTTTTTTCACAGCACACTCACGTTTCCTGCTGTGTTAGAGACTTTAGAAAGCAAGAGCATGCTTCTCACTCTAAAGCAGAGTGTCATCCATGGATGAAAACTATGCTGTGTGTTTCCCTTCAGAAAAGGAGTTAAATCCCAGGCTCTATGTCTTCCTACAAGCAAGACTTCGTTTCTGGTAAGGGCAGTCACTTGTCAGCTCAAACGAACTACATCTTTCACGGAGCTCACACGTTTCTCATCTTAACAGAAAAGAATTGGATGTTAGAGGACCAGTGCTTTGTATCAGTTTCAGAAGCAGAGTTGGACTAGATATGGCCTGTATGTGTAGGAAACACCGTTCTTTTGTTCTCAGCACACTCACGTTTCCTGCTGTCTTAGAGACTCTAGAAAGCAAGAGCGTGCTTCTTGTTCTAAAGCAGAGTGTGATCAATGGATGATTACACTGAAGTGTGTTTTACTTCAGAAATGGAGTTAAATCCCGAGCTCTGAGTCTTCCTACAAGCAAGAATTCGTTTCAGGTAAGGGCAGTCACTTTTCTTCTCAAACGAACTACATCGTTCACGAAGCTCACACTTTTCTCATCTTAACTGACAAGCATTGGATGTTAGAGGGTCAGTGCTTTGTATCACTTTCAGAAGCAGATTTGGACTACATATGGTCCATAAATGTAGGAAACATCGTTCTTTTGTTCTGGGCACACTCGGATTTCCTGCTGTATTAGAGACTCTAGAAAGCAAGAGTGTGCTTCTCGCTCTAAAGCAGAGTGTGATCCATGGATGAGAACTATGCTGTGTGTTTCCCTTCAGAAATGGACTTAAATCCCAGGCTCTGTGTCTTCCTACAGGCAATACTTCGTTTCAGGTAAGGGCAGTCACTTTTCAGTTCAAAGGAACTACATCATTCACAAAGCTCACACGATTCTCATCTTAACTGACAAGCATTGGGTGTTAGAGGACCAGTGCTTTGTATCAGTTTCAGAAGCAGAGTTGGACTAGATATGGTCCATATGTGTGGGAAACACCGTTCTTTTTTTCTCAGCACACTCACGTTTCCTGCTGTGTTAGAGATTTTAGAAAGCAAGAGCATGCTTCTCGCTCTAAAGCAGAGTGTCATCCATGGATGAAAACTATGCTGTGTGTTTCCCTTCAGAAAAGGAGTTAAATCCCAGGCTCTATGTCTTCCTACAAGCAAGACTTCGTTTCAGGTAAGGGCAGTCACTTGTCAGCTCAAACGAACTACATCTTTCACGGAGCTCACACGTTTCTCATCTTAACAGAAAAGAATTGGATGTTAGAGGACCAGTGCTTTGTATCAGTTTCAGAAGCAGAGTTGGACTAGATATGGCCTGTATGTGTAGGAAACACCGTTCTTTTGTTCTCAGCACACTCACGTTTCCTGCTGTATTAGAGACTCTAGAAAGCAAGAGTGTGCTTCTCGCTCTAAAGCAGAGTGTGATCCATGGATGAGAACTATGCTGTGTGTTTCCCTTCAGAAATGGACTTAAATCCCAGGCTCTGTGTCTTCCTACAGGCAAGACTTCGTTTCAGGTAAGGGCAGTCACTTTTCAGTTCAAAGGAACTACATCATTCACAAAGCTCACACGATTCTCATCTTAACTGACAAGCATTGGGTGTTAGAGGACCAGTGCTTTGTATCAGTTTCAGAAGCAGAGTTGGACTAGATATGGTCCATATGTGTGGGAAACACCGTTCTTTTTTTCTCAGCACACTCACGTTTCCTGCTGTGTTAGAGATTTTAGAAAGCAAGAGCATGCTTCTCGCTCTAAAGCAGAGTGTCATCCATGGATGAAAACTATGCTGTGTGTTTCCCTTCAGAAAAGGAGTTAAATCCCAGGCTCTATGTCTTCCTACAAGCAAGACTTCGTTTCAGGTAAGGGCAGTCACTTGTCAGCTCAAACGAACTACATCGTTCACGAAGCTCACACTTTTCTCATCTTAACTGACAAGCTTTGGATGTTAGAGGGTCAGTGCTTTGTATCAGTTTCAGAAGCAGATTTGGACTACATATGGTCCATAAATGTAGGAAACATCGTTCTTTTGTTCTGGGCACACTCGGATTTCCTGCTGTATTAGAGACTCTAGAAAGCAAGAGTGTGCTTCTCGCTCTAAAGCAGAGTGTGATCCATGGATGAGAACTATGCTGTGTGTTTCCCTTCTGAAATGGACTTAAATCCCAGGCTCTGTGTCTTATTACAAGAAAGACTTCGTTTCAGGTAAGGGCAGTCACTTTTCAGTTCAAAGGAACTACATCATTCACAAAGCTCACACGTTTCTCATCTTAACTGACAAGCATTGGATGTTAGAGGACCAGTGCTTTGTATCAGTTTCAGAAGCAGAGTTGGACTTGATATGGTCCGTATGTGTAGGAAACACCGTTCTTTTGTTCTCAGCACACTCACTTTTCCTGCGTCTTAGAGACTTTAGAAAGCAAGAGCGTGCTTCTCGCTCTAAAGCAGAGTGTGATCCATGGATGAGAACTATGCTGTGTGTTTCCCTTCAGAAAAGGAGTTAAATCCCAGGCTCTGTGTCTTCCTACAAGCAAGACTTCGTTTCAGGTAAGGGCAGTCACTTTTCCGCTCAAACAAACTACATCGTTCAGGAACCTCACACGTTTCTCATCTTAACTGACAAGCATTGGATGTTAGAGGACCAGTGCTTTGTATCAGTCTCAGAAGCAGAGTTGGACTAGATATGGTCCGTATGTGTAAGAAACACCGTTCTTTTGTTCTCAGCACACTCATATTTCCTGCTGTATTAGAGACTCTAGAAAGCAAGAGCGTGCTTCTTGCTCTAAAGCAGAGTGTGATCAATGGATGAGAACTCTGTTGTGTCTTTCACTTTAGAAATGGAGTTAAATCCCTGGCTCTGAGTCTCGCTACAAGCAAGACTTCGTTTCAGGTAAGGGCAGTTGCTTTACAGCTCAAACGAACTACATCGTTCACGAAGCTCACAAGTTTCTCATATTAACTGACAAGCATTGGATGTTGGAGGACCATTGCTTTGTATCAATTTCAAGCAGAGTTGAACTAGATATGGTCTATATGTATAGGAAACATGGTTCTTTTCTTCTGAGGACACTCACGTTTCATGCTGCATTAGAGACTCTAGAAAGCAAGAGCGTGCTTCTTGCCCTAAAGCAGAGTGTGATCCATGGATGAGAACTGTGTTGTTTGTTTCCCTTCAGAAATGGGGTTAAATCCCAGGTCTGTGTCTTCCTACAAGCAAGACTTCGTTTCAGGTAAGGGCAGTCACTTTTCAGCTCAAACAAACTACATCGTTCAGGAAGCTCACACGTTTCTCATCTTAAATGACAAGCATTGGATGTTAGAGGACCAGTGCTTTGTATCAGTCTCAGAAGCAGAGTTGGACTAGATATGTTCTGTTTGTGTAAGAAACACCGTTCTTTTGTTCTCAACACACTCAGGTTTCCTGCTGTATTAGAGACTCTAGAAAGCAAGAGCGTGCTTCTTGCTCTAAAGCAGAGTGTGATCAATGGATGAGAACTCTGTTGTGTGTTTCACTTCAGAAATGGAGTTAAATCCCAGGCTCTGAGTCTTCCTATAAGCAAGACTTCGTTTCATGTAAGGGAAGTTACTTTACAGCTCAAACGAACTATATCGTTCATGAAGCTCACAAGTTTCTCATCTTAACTGACAAGCATTGGATGTTAGAGGACTTTTGCTTTGTATCAGTTTCAAGCAGAGTTGAACTAGATATGGTCTGTATGCATAGGAAACATGGTTCTTTTCTTCTGAGGACACTCAGGTTTCCTGCTGCATTAGAGACTCTAGAAAGCAAGAGCGTGCTTCTTGCTCTAAAGCAGAGTGTTATCCATGGATGAGAACTGTGTTGTGTGTTTCCCTTCAGAAATGGATTTAAATCCCAGGTCTGTGTCTTCCTACAAGCAAAACTTCGTTTCAGGTAAGGGCAGTCACTTTTCAGCTCAAACGAACTACATCGTTCAGGAAGCTCACACGTTTCTCATCTTAACTGACAAGCATTGGATGATAGAAGACCAGTGCTTTGTATCAGTCTCAGAAGCAGAGTTGGACTAGATAATTTCCGTTTGTGTAAGAAACACCGTTCTTTAGTTCTCAGCACACTCATGTTTCCTGCTGTATTAGAGACTCTAGAAAGCAAGAGTGTGCTTCTTGCTCTAAAGCAGAGTGTGATCAATGGATGAGAACTGTGTTGTGTGTTTCACTACAGATATGGAGTTAAATCACAGACTCTGAGTCTTCCTACAAGAAAGACTTCGTTTCAGGTAAGGGCTGTCACTTATCAGGTCAAACGAACTACATCGTTCACGAAGATCACACGTTTCTCATCTTAAATGACAAGCATTGGATGTTAGAGGACCATTGCTTTGTTTCAATTTCAAGCAGAGTTGAACTAGATATGGTCCGTATGTTTAGGAAATACCATTCATTTGTTCTCAGCACACTCACGTTTCCTGCTGTATTAGAGACAATAGAAAGCAAGAGCGTGCTTCTTGCTGTAAAGCAGAGTGTTATCAATGGATGAGAACTCTGCTGTGTGTTTCCCTTCAGAAATGGAGTTAAATCCCAGGCTCTGAGAATTCCTACAAAGAAGAATTCGTTTCAAGTAAGGGCAGATACTTTAATCTCAAATGAAATACATCGTTCACGAAGCTCATACGTTTATCATCTTAACTGCCAAGCATTTGATGTTAGAGGACCAGTGCTTTGTATCAGTCTCAGAAGCGAGTTGGACTGGATATGATCAGTATGTGTACGAAACACCGTTCATTTGTTCTCATCACACTCAGTTTTCCTGCTGTCTTAGAAACAATAGAAAGCAAGAGCGTGCTTCTCGTTCTAAAGCAGAGTGTGATCCATGGATGAAAACTATGCTGTGTGTTTCCCTTCAGAAAAGGAGTAAAATCCCAGGCTCTGAGTCTCCCTACAAGCAAGACTTCGTTTCAAGTAAGGGCAGAAACTTTTCTGCTCAAAAGAACTACATCTTTCACGAAGCTCACACGTTTCTCATCTTAACTGACAAGCATTGGATGTTAGAGGACCAGTGCTTTGTATCAGTTTCAGAAGCAGAGTTGGACTAGATATGGTCCGTATGTGTAGGAAACACCGTTCTTTTGTTCTCAGCACACTCACGTTTCCTGCTGTCTTAGAGACTCTAGAAAGCAAGAGCATGCTTCTTGTTCTAAAGCAGAGTGTGATCAATGGATGATTACACTGAAGTGTGTTTTACTTCAGAAATGGAGTTAAATCCCAGGCTCTGTGTCTTCCTACAGGCAAGATTTCGTTTCATGTATATGCAGTGACTTTTCTGCTCAAAGGAACTACATCGTTCATGAAGCTCACACGTTTCCCATCTTAACTGACAAGCATTGGATGTTAGATTGTCAGTGCTTTGTGTCAGTTTCAGAAGCAGATTTGGACTACATATGGTCCATATGTGTAGGAAACGCCGTTCTTTTGTTCTGGGCACACTCAGATTTCCTGCTGTATTAGAGACTCTAGAAAGCAAGAGTGTGCTTCTTGTTCTAAAGCAGAGTGTGATCCATGGATGAGAACTATGCTGTGTGTTTCACTTCAGAAATGGAGTTAAATCCCAGGCTCTGAATCTTCCTACAAGCAAGACTTCGTTTCAGGTAAGGGCAGTCACTTTTCTGCTCAAACGAACTACATCGTTCACGAAGCTCACACGTTTCTCATCTTAACTGACAAGCATTGGATGTTAGAGGACCAGTGCTTTGTATCAGTTACAGAAGCAGATTTAGTCTAGATATGGTCCGTATGTGTAGGAAACACCGTTCTTTTGTTCTCAGCACACTCACGTTTCCTGCTGTCTTAGCGACTTTAGAAAGCAAGAGCGTGCTTCTTGTTCTAAAGCAGAGGGTGATCCATGGATGAGAACTATGCTGTGTGTTTCCCTTCAGAAATGGACTTAAATCCCAGGCTCTGTGTCTTACTACAAGCAAGACTTCGTTTCAGGAAAGTGCAGTCACTTTTCAGTTCAAAGGAACTACATCGATAACAAAGCTCACACGTTTCTCATATTAACAGACAAGCATTGGATGTTAGAGGACCAGTGCTTTGTATCAGTTTAAGAAGCAGATTTGGACTAGATATGGTCCGTATGTGTAGGAAACACCATTCTTTTGTTCTCAGCACACTCACGTTTCCTGCTGTCTTAGAAACTCTAGAAAGCAAGAGCGTGCTTCTCCTTCTAAAGCAGAGTGTGATCCATGGATGAAAACTATGCTGTGTGTTTCCCTTCAGAAAAGGAGTAAAATCCCAGGCTCTGAGTCTCCCTACAAGCAAGACTTCGTTTCAAGTAAGGGCAGAAACTTTTCTGCTCAAAAGAACTACATCTTTCACGAAGCTCACACGTTTCTCATCTTAACTGACAAGCATTGGATGTTAGAGGACCAGTGCTTTGTATCAGTTTCAGAAGCAGAGTTGGACTAGATATGGTCCGTATGTGTAGGAAACACCGTTCTTTTGTTCTCAGCACACTCACGTTTCCTGCTGTCTTAGAGACTCTAGAAAGCAAGAGCGTGCTTCTTGTTCTAAAGCAGAGTGTGATCAATGGATGATTACACTGAAGTGTGTTTTACTTCAGAAATGGAGTTAAATCCCAGGCTCTGAGTCTTCCTACAAGCAAGACTTCGTTTCAGGTAAGGGCAGTCACTTTTCTGCTCAAACGAACTACATCATTCACGAAGCTCACACGTTTCTCATCTTAACTGGCAAGAATTGGATGTTAGAGGGTCAGTGCTTTGCATCAGTTTCAGAAGCAGATTTGGACTACATATGGTCCATATGTGTAGGAAACACCGTTCTTTTGTTCTGGGCACACTCAGATTTCCTGCTGTATTAGAGACTCTAGAAAGCAAGAGCGTGCTTCTTGCTCTAAAGCAGAGTGTGATCAATGGATGAGAACTATGCTGTGTGTTTCCCTTCAGAAATGGAGTTAAATCCCAGGCTCTGTGTCTTCCAACAGGCAAGACTTCGTTTCATATAAATGCAGTCACTTTTCTGCTCAAACGAACTACATCGTTCATGAAGGACACACGTTTCCCATCTTAACTGACAAGCATTGGATGTTAGATTGTCAGTGCTTTGTATCAGTTTCAGAAGCAGATTTGGACTACATATGGTCCGTATGTGTAGGAAACACCGTTCTTTTGTTCTGGGCACACTCAGATTTCCTGCTGTATTAGAGACTCTAGAAAGCAAGAGCGTGCTTCTTGCTCTAAAGCAGAGTGTGATCCATGGATGAGAACTATGCTGTGTGTTTCCCTTCAGAAATGGAGTTAAATCCCAGGCTCTGAGTCTTCCTACAAGCAAGACTTCGTTTCAGGTAAGGGCAGTCACTTTTCTGCTCAAACGAACTACATCGTTCACGAAGCTCACACGTTTCTCATCTTAACTGACAAGCATTGGATGTTAGAGGACCAGTGCTTTGTATCAGTTTCAGAAGCAGAGTTGGACTAGATATGGTCCGTATGTGTAGGAAACACCGTTCTTTTGTTCTCAGCACACTCACGTTTCCTGCGTCTTAGAGACTTTAGAAAGCAAGAGCGTGCTTCTCGCTCTAAAGCAGAGTGTGATCCATGGATGAGAACTATGCTGTGTGTTTCATTTCAGAAAAGGAGTTAAATCCCAGGCTCTGTGTCTTCCTACAAGCAAGACTTCGTTTCAGGTAAGGGCAGTCACTTTTCAGCTCAAACGAACTACATCGTTCACGAAGCTCACACGTTTCTCATCTTAACTGATGAGCATTGGATGTAAGAGGACCAGTGCATTGTATCAGTTTCAGCAGCAGATTTGGACTACATATGGTCCGTATGTGTAGTAAACACCGTTCTTTTGTTCTGGGCACACTCAGATTTCCTGCTGTATTAGAGAATCTAGAAAGCAAGAGCTTGCTTCTTGCTCTAAAGGAGAGTGTGATCAATGGATGATTACACTGAAGTGTGTTTTACTTCAGAAATGGAGTTAAATCCCAGGCTCTGAGTCTTCCTACAAGCAAGACTTCGGAATTTCAGGTAAGGGCAGTCACTTTTCTGCTCAAGCGAACTACATCGTTCACGAAGCTCACACGTTTCTCATCTTAACTGACAAGCATTGGATGTTAGAAGGTCAGTGCTTTGCATCAGTTTCAGAAGCAGATTTGGACTACATATGATCCATATGTGTAGGAAACACCGTTCTTTTGTTCTGGGCACACACAGATTTCCTGCTGTATTAGAGATTCTAGAAAGCAAGAGTGTGCTTCTTGCTCAAAACAGAGTGTGATCCATGGATGAGAACTATGCTGTGTTTTTCCCTTCAGAAATGGAGTTAAATCCCAGGCTGTGTGTCTTCCTACAGGCAAGACTTAGTTTCAGGTAAGGGCAGTCACTTTTCTGCTCAAACGAACTACATCGTTCACGAAGCTCACACGTTTCTCATCTTAACTGACAAGCATTGGATGTTAGAGGGTCAGTGCTTTGTATCAGTTTCAGAAGCAGATTTGGACTACATATGGTCCATATGTGTAGAAAACACCGTTCTTTTGTTCTCAGCACACTTACGTTTCCTGCTGTCTTAGAGACTCTAGAAAGCAAGAGCGTGCTTCTTGCTCTAAAGCATAGTGTGATCAATGGATGAGAACACTGCTATGTGTTTCACTTCAGAAATGGAGTTAAATCCCAGGCTCTGAGTCTTCCTATAAGCAAGACTTCGTTTCAGGTAAGGGCAGTCACTTTTCAGCTCAAACGAACTACATCGTTCACGAAGCTCACACGTTTCTCATCTTAAGTTACAAGCATTGGATGTAAGAGGACCAGTGCATTGTATCAGTTTCAGCAGCAGATTTGTACTACATATGGTCCGTATATATAGTAAACATCATTCTTTTGTTCTCGGCACACTCAGATATCCTTCTATATTAGAGACTCTAGAAAGCAAGAGCGTGCTTCTTGTTCTAAATCAGAGTGTGATCAATGGATGATTACACTGAAGTGTGTTTTACTTCAGAAATGGAGTTAAATCCCAGGCTCTGTGTCTTCCTACAGGCAAGAATTCGTTTCATGTAAATGCAATCACTTTTCTGCTCAAACGAACTACATCGTTCATGAAGCTCACACGTTTCCCATCTTAACTGACAAGCATTGGATGTTAGATTGTCAGTGCTTTGTATCAGTTTCAGAAGCAGATTTGGACTACATATGGTCCGTATGTGTAGGAAACACCGTTCTTTTGTTCTGGGCACACTCACATTTCCTGCTGTATTAGAGACTCTAGAAAGCAAGAGTGTGCTTCTCGCTCTAAAGCAGAGTGTGATCCATGGATGAGAACTATGCTGTGTGTTTCCCTTCAGAAATGGACTTAAATCCCAGGCTCTGTGTCTTACTACAAGCAAGACTTCGTTTCAGGAAAGGGCAGTCACTTTTCAGTTCAAAGGAACTACATCCTTCAAAAAGCTCACACGTTTCTCATCTTAACAGACAAGCATTCGATGTTAGAGGACAGGTGCTTTGTATCAGTTTAAGAAGCAGATTTGGACTAGATATGGTCTGTATGTGTAGGAAACACCCTTGTTTCGTTCTCAGCACACTCACGTTTCCTGCTGTCTTAGAAACTCTAGAAAGCAAGAGAGTGCTTCTCGTTCTAAAGCAGAGTGTGATCCATGAATGAAAAGTATGCTGTGTGTTTCATTTCAGAAAAGGAGTTAAATCCCAGGCTCTGAGTCTCCCTACAAGCAAGACTTCGTTTCAAGTAAGGGCAGAAACTTTTCTGCTCAAAAGAACTACATCTTTCACGAAGCTCACACGTTTCTCATCTTAACTGAAAAGCATTGGATGTTAGAGGACCACTGCATTCTATCAGTTTCAGAAGAAGATTTGGACTACATATAGTCCATAGGTGTAGGAAACACCGTTCTTTTGTTCTGGGCACACTCAGATTTCCTGCTCTCTTAGAGACTCTAGAAAGCAAGTGTTTGCTTCTTGCTCTAAAGCAGAGTGTGATCCATGGATGAGAACTATGCTGTGTGTTTCACTTCAGAAATGGAGTTAAATCCCAGGCTCTGAGTCTTCCTACAAGCAAGACTTCGTTTCAGGTAAGGGCAGTCACTTTTCTACTCAAACGAACTACATCGTTCACGAAGCACACACGATTCTCATCTTAACTGACAAGCATTGGATGTTAGAGGACCAGTGCTTTGTATCAGTTTCAGAAGCAGAGTTGGACTAGATATGGTCCGTATGTGTAGGAAACACCGTTCTTTTGTTCTCAGCACACTCACGTTTCCTGCGTCTTAGAGACTTTAGAAAGCAAGAGCGTGCTTCTCGCTCTAAAGCAGAGTGTGATCCATGGATGAGAACTATGGTGTGTGTTTCCCTTCAGAAAAGGAGTTAAATCCCAGGCTCTGTGTCTTCCTACAAGCAAGACTTCGTTTCAGGTAAGGGCAGTCACTTTTCAGCTCAAACGAACTACATCGTTCACGAAGCTCACACGTTTCTCATCTTAAGTTACAAGCATTGGATGTAAGAGGACCAGTGCATTGTATCAGTTTCAGCAGCAGATTTGTACTACATATGGTCCGTATATATAGTAAACACCGTTCTTTTGTTCTCGGCACACTCAGATATCCTTCTATATTAGAGACTCTAGAAAGCAAGAGCGTGCTTCTTGTTCTAAATCAGAGTGTGATCAATGGATGATTACACTGAAGTGTGTTTTACTTCAGAAATGGAGTTAAATCCCAGGCTCTGTGTCTTCCTACAGGCAAGAATTCGTTTCATGTAAATGCAATCACTTTTCTGCTCAAACGAACTACATCGTTCATGAAGCTCACACGTTTCCCATCTTAACTGACAAGCATTGGATGTTAGATTGTCAGTGCTTTGTATCAGTTTCAGAAGCAGATTTGGACTACATATGGTCCGTATGTGTAGGAAACACCGTTCTTTTGTTCTGGGCACACTCACATTTCCTGCTGTATTAGAGACTCTAGAAAGCAAGAGTGTGCTTCTCGCTCTAAAGCAGAGTGTGATCCATGGATGAGAACTATGCTGTGTGTTTCCCTTCAGAAATGGACTTAAATCCCAGGCTCTGTGTCTTACTACAAGCAAGACTTCGTTTCAGGAAAGGGCAGTCACTTTTCAGTTCAAAGGAACTACATCCTTCAAAAAGCTCACACGTTTCTCATCTTAACAGACAAGCATTCGATGTTAGAGGACAAGTGCTTTGTATCAGTTTAAGAAGCAGATTTGGACTAGATATGGTCTGTATGTGTAGGAAACACCCTTGTTTCGTTCTCAGCACACTCACGTTTCCTGCTGTCTTAGAAACTCTAGAAAGCAAGAGAGTGCTTCTCGTTCTAAAGCAGAGTGTGATCCATGAATGAAAAGTATGCTGTGTGTTTCATTTCAGAAAAGGAGTTAAATCCCAGGCTCTGAGTCTCCCTACAAGCAAGACTTCGTTTCAAGTAAGGGCAGAAACTTTTCTGCTCAAAAGAACTACATCTTTCACGAAGCTCACACGTTTCTCATCTTAACTGAAAAGCATTGGATGTTAGAGGACCACTGCATTCTATCAGTTTCAGAAGAAGATTTGGACTACATATAGTCCGTAGGTGTAGGAAACACCGTTCTTTTGTTCTG
Organism: Onychomys leucogaster; assembly: GCA_949786385.1. NCBI lineage: Eukaryota > Metazoa > Chordata > Mammalia > Rodentia > Cricetidae > Onychomys > Onychomys leucogaster. The sequence goes on along the minus strand of CATKUP010000038.1, from coordinate 203,704 downwards.
GGCACACTCAGATTTCCTGCTCTCTTAGAGACTCTAGAAAGCAAGTGTTTGCTTCTTGCTCTAAAGCAGAGTGTGATCCATGGATGAGAACTATGCTGTGTGTTTCACTTCAGAAATGGAGTTAAATCCCAGGCTCTGAGTCTTCCTACAAGCAAGACTTCGTTTCAGGTAAGGGCAGTCACTTTTCTACTCAAACGAACTACATCGTTCACGAAGCACACACGATTCTCATCTTAACTGACAAGCATTGGATGTTAGAGGACCAGTGCTTTGTATCAGTTTCAGAAGCAGAGTTGGACTAGATATGGTCCGTATGTGTAGGAAACACCGTTCTTTTGTTCTCAGCACACTCACGTTTCCTGCGTCTTAGAGACTTTAGAAAGCAAGAGCGTGCTTCTCGCTCTAAAGCAGAGTGTGATCCATGGATGAGAACTATGGTGTGTGTTTCCCTTCAGAAAAGGAGTTAAATCCCAGGCTCTGTGTCTTCCTACAAGCAAGACTTCGTTTCAGGTAAGGGCAGTCACTTTTCTGCTCAAACGAACTACATCGTTCACGAAGCTCACACGTTTCTCATCTTAACTGACAAGCATTGGATGTTAGAGGGTCAGTACTTTGTATCAGTTTCAGAAGCAGATTTGGACTACATATGGTCCATATGTGTAGGAAACACCGTTCTTTTGTTCTGGGCACACTCAGATTTCCTGCTGTCTTAGAGACTCTAGAAAGCAAGTGCTTGCTTCTTGCTCTAAAGCAGAGTGTGATCCATGGATGAGAACTATGCTGTGTGTTTCACTTCAGAAATGGAGTTAAATCCCAGGCTCTGAGTCTTCCTACAAGCAAGACTTCGTTTCAGGTAAGGGCAGTCACTTTTCTACTCAAACGAACTACATCGTTCACGAAGCACACACGATTCTCATCTTAACTGACAAGCATTTGATGTTAGAGGACCAGTGCTTTGTATCAGTTTCAGAAGCAGAGTTGGACTAGATATGGTCCGTATGTGTAGGAAACACCGTTCTTTTGTTCTCAGCACACTCACGTTTCCTGCTGTCTTAGAGACTCTAGAAAGCAAGAGCGTGCTTCTTCTTCTAAAGCAGAGTGTGATCAATGGATGATTACACTGAAGTGTGTTTTACTTCAGAAATGGAGTTAAATCCCAGGCTCTGAGTCTTCCTACAAGCAAGACTTCGTTTCAGGTAAGGGCAGTCACTTTTCTGCTCAAACGAACTACATCATTCACGAAGCTCACACGTTTCTCATCTTAACTGACAAGCATGGGATGTTAGAGGGTTAGTGCTTTGCATCAGTTTCAGAAGCAGATTTGGACTACATATGATCCATATGTGTAGGAAACACCATTCTTTTGTTCTGGGCACACTCAGATTTCCTGCTGTATTAGAGACTCTAGAAAGCAAGAGCGTGCTTCTTGCTCTAAAGCAGAGTGTGATCCATGGATGAGAACTATGCTGTGTGTTTCCCTTCAGAAATGGAGTTAAATCCCAGGCTCTGTGTCTTCCTACAAGCAAGACTTCGTTTCAGGTAAGGGCAGTCACTTTTCAGCTCAATCGAACTACATCGTTCACGAAGCTCACACGTTTCTCATCGTAACTGACAAGCATTGGATGTTAGAGGACCAGTGCATTCTATCAGTTTCAGAAGAAGATTTGGACTACATATAGTCCGTATGTGTAGGAAACACCATTCTTTTGTTCTGGGCACACTCAGATTTCCTGCTGTCTTAGAGACTCTAGAAAGCAAGAGTGTGCTTCTTGCTCTAATGCAGAGTGTGATCCATGGATGAGAACTATGCTGTGTGTTTCACTTCAGAAATGGAGTTAAATCCCAAGCTCTGAGTCTTCCTACAAGCAAGACTTCGTTTCAGGTAAGGGCAGTCACTTTTCTGCTCAAACGAACTACATCGTTCACGAAGCTCACACGTTTCTCATCTTAACTAACAAGCATTGGATGTTAGAGGACCAGTGCTTTGAATCAGTTTCAGAAGCAGAGTTGGACTAGATATGGTCCGTATGTGTAGGAAACACCATTCTTTTTTTCTCAGCACACTCACGTTTCCTGCTGTCTTAATGAATCTAGAAAGCAAGAGCGTGCTTCTCGCTCTAAAGTAGAGTATGATCCATGGATGAGAACTATGCTGTGTGTTTCCTTCAGAAATGGAGTTAAATCCCAGGCTCTGTGTCTTCCTACAAGCAAGTCTTCATTTCAGGTAAGTGCAGTCACTTTTCATCTCAAAGGAAGTACATCTTTCACGGAGCTCACACATTTCTCATCTTAACAGACAAGCATTGGATGTTAGAGGACCAGTGCTTTGTATCAGTTTCAGAAGCAGAGTTGGACTAGATATGGTCCGTATGTGTAGGAAACACCGTTCTTTTGTTCTCAGCACACTCACGTTTCCTGCGTCTTAGAGACTTTAGAAAGCAAGAGCGTGCTTCTCGCTCTAAAGCAGAGTGTGATCCATGGATGAGAACTATGGTGTGTGTTTCCCTTCAGAAAAGGAGTTAAATCCCAGGCTCTGTGTCTTCCTACAAGCAAGACTTCGTTTCAGGTAAGGGCAGTCACTTTTCAGCTCAAACGAACTACATCGTTCACGAAGCTCACACGTTTCTCATCGTAACTGACGAGCATTGGATGTAAGAGGACCAGTGCATTGTATCAGTTTCAGCAGCAGATTTGGACTACATATGGTCCGTATGTGTAGAAAACACCGTTCTTTTGTTCTGGGCACACTCAGATTTCCTGTTGTATTAGAGAATCTAGAAAGCAAGAGCGTGCTTCTTGCTCTAAAGCAGAGTGTGATCCATGGATGAGAACTATGCTCTGTGTTTCCCTTCAGATATGAAGTTAAATCCCAGGCTCTGTGTTTTCCTACAGGCAAGACTTCGTTTCAGGTAAGGGCAGTCACTTTTCTGTTAAAAGTACTACATCGTGCACTAAGCTCACACGTTTCTCATCTTAACTGACAAGCATTGGATGTAAGAGGACCAGTGCATTGTATCAGTTTCAACAGCAGATTTGGACTACATATGGTACGTATGTGTAGTAAACACCGTTCTTTTGTTCTCGGCACACTCAGATTTCCTGCTGTATTAGAGACTCTAGAAAGCAAGAGCGTGCTTCTTGCTCTAAAGCAGAGTGTGATCCATGGGTGAGAACTATGCTGTGTGTTTCCCTTCAGAAATGGAGTTAAATCCCAGGCTCTGCGTCTTCCTACAGGCAAGACTTCGTTTCAGGTAAGGGCAGTCACTTTTCTGTTAAACGAACTACATTGTTCACTAAGCTCACAAGTTTCTCATCTTAACAGACAAGCATTGGATGTTAGAGGACCAGTGCTTTGTATAAGTTTCAGAAGCAGAGTTGGACTATATAATGTCCGTATGTGTAGGAAACACCGTTCTTTTGTTCTCAGCACACTTACGTTTCCTGCTGTCTTAGAGACTCTAGAAAGCAAGAGCGTGCTTCTTGTTCTAAAGCAGAGTGTGATCAATGGATGAGAACACTGCTGTGTGTTTCACTTCAGAAATGGAGTTAAATCCCAGGCTCTGAGTCTTCCTATAAGCAAGACTAAGTTTCAGGTAAGGGCAGTCACTTTTCAGCTCAAAAGAACTATATCGTTCACGAAGCTCACATGGTTCTCATCTTAACTGACAAGCATTGGATGTAAGAGGACCAGTGCATTGTATCAGATTCAGCAGCAGATTTGGACTACATATGGTCCGTATGTGTAGTAAACACCGTTCTTTTGTTCTTGGCACACTCGGATTTCCTGCTGTATTAGAGACTCTAGAAGCAAGAGCGTGCTTCTTGCTCTAAAGCAGAGTGTGATCCATGGATGAGAACTATGCTGTGTGTTTCCCTTCAGAAAAAGAGTTAAATCCCAGGCTCTGTGTCTTCCTACAAGCAAGACTTCGTTTCAGGTAAGGGCAGTCACTTTTCAACTCAAACGATCTACATCGTTCACGGAGCTCACACGTTTCTCATCTTAACAGACAAGCATTGGATGATAGAGGACCAGTGCTTTGTATCAGTTTCAGAAGCAGAGTTGGACTATATAATGTCAGTATGTGTAAGAAACACCGTTCATTTGTTCTCAGCACACTCACGTTTCCTGCTGTCTTAGAGACTCTAGAAAGCAAGAGCGTGCTTCTTGTTCTAAAGCAGAGTGTGATCCATGGATGAGAACTATGCTGTGTGTTTCCCTTCAGAAATGGAGTTAAATCCCAGGCTCTGTGTCTTCCTACAGGCAAGACTTCGTTTCAGGTAAGGGCAGTCACTTTTCAGTTCAAAGGAACTACATCATTCACAAAGCTCACACGTTTCTCATCTTAACTGACAAGCATTGGATGTTAGAGGACCAGTGCTTTGTATCAGTTTCAGAAGCAGAGTTGGACTATATAATGTCCGTATGTGTAGGAAACACCGTTCTTTTGTTCTCAGCACACTCACGTTTCCTGCTGTCTTAGAGACTCTAGAAAGCAAGAGCGTGCTTCTTGCTCTAAAGCAGAGTGTGATCCATGGATGAGAACTATGCTGTGTGTTTCCCTTCAGAAATGGAGTTAAATCCCAGTCTCTGTGTTTTCCTACAGGCAAGAATTCGTTTCAGATAAGGGCAGTCACTTTTCTGTTAAACGAACTACATCGTTCACTAAGCTCACACGTTTCTCATCTTAACTGACAAGCATTGGATGTTAGAGGACCAGTGCATTGTATCAGTTTCAGCAGCAGAGTTGGACTACATATGGTCCGTATGTGTAGTAAACACCGTTCTTTTGTTCTCGGCACACTCAGATTTGCTGCTGTATTAGAGACTCTAGAAAGCAAGAGCGTGCTTCTTGCTCTAAAGCAGAGTGTGATCCATGGATGAGAACTATGCTGTGTGTTTCCCTTCAGAAATGGAGTTAAATCCCAGGCTCTGTGTCTTCCTACAGGCAAGACTTCGTTTCAGGTAAGGGCAGTCACTTTTCTGTTAAACGAAATACATCGTTCACTAAGCTCACAAGTTTCTCATCTTAACAGACAAGCATTGGATGTTAGAGGACCAGTGCTTTGTATCAGTTTCAGAAGCAGAGTTGGACTAGATATGGTCTGTATGTGTAGGAAACACCGTTCTATTTTCTTAGCACACTCACGTTTCCTGCTGTCTTAGAGACTTTAGAAAGCAAGTGCGTGCTTCTCGCTCTAAAGCAGAGTGTCATCCATGGATGAAAACTATGCTGTGTGTTTCCCTTCAGAAAAGGAGTTAAATCCCAGGCTCTATGTCTTCCTACAAGCAAGACTTCGTTTCAGGTAACGGCAGTCACTTTTCATATCAAAGGAACTACATCTTTCATGGAGCTCACACGTTTCTCCTCTTAACAGACAAGCATTGGATGTTAGAGGACCAGTGCTTTGTATCAGTTTCAGAAGCAGAGTTGGACTAGATATGGTCCGTATGTGTAGGAAACGCTGTTCTTTTGTTCTCAGCACACTCACGTTTCCTGCTGTCTTAGAGACTCTAGAAAGCAAGAGCGTGCTTCTTGTTCTAAAGCAGAGTGTGATCAATGGATGATTACACTGAAGTGTGTTTTACTTCAGAAATGGAGTTAAATCCCAGGCTCTGAGTCTTCCTACAAGCAAGATTTCGTTTCAGGTAAGGGCAGTCACTTTTCTGCTCAAACGAACTACATCGTTCACGAAGCTCACACGTTTCTCATCTTAACTGACAAGCATTGGATGTTAGAGGGTCAGTACTTTGTATCAGTTTCAGAAGCAGATTTGGACTACATATGGTCCATATGTGTAGGAAACACCGTTCTTTTGTTCTGGGCACACTCAGATTTCCTGCTGTATTAGAGACTCTATAAAGCAAGAGCGTGCTTCTTGCTCTAAAGCAGAGTGTGATCCATTGATGAGAACTATGCTGTGTGTTTCCCTTCAGAAATGGAGTTAAATCCCAGGCTCTGTGTCTTCCTACAGGCAAGACTTCGTTTCAGGTAAGGGCAGTCACTTTTCTGTTAAACGAACTACATCGTTCACTAAGCTCAGAAGTTTCTCATCTTAACAGACAAGCATTGGATGTTAGAGGACCAGTGCTTTGTATCAGTTTAAGAAGCAGAGTTGGACTAGATAAGGTCCATATATGTAGAAAACACTGTTCTTTTGTTCTCAGCACACTTACGTTTCCTGCTGTCTTAGAGACTCTGGAAAGCAAGAGCGTGCTTCTTGTTCTAAAGCAGAGTGTCATCCATGGATGAAAACTATGCTGTGTGTTTCACTTCAGAAAAGGAGTTAAATCCCAGGCTCTATGTCTTCCTACAAGCAAGACTTCGTTTCAGGTAAGGGCAGTCACTTTTCATATCAAAGGTACTACATATTTCACCGAGCTCACACGTTTCTCCTCTTAACAGACAAGCATTGGATGTTAGAGGACCAGTGCATTGTATCAGTTTCAGCAGCAGAGTTGGACTACATATGGTCCGTATGTGTAGTAAACACCGTTCTTTTGTTCTGGGCACACTCAGATTTGCTGCTGTATTAGAGACTCTAGAAAGCAAGAGCGTGCTTCTTGCTCTAAAGCAGAGTGTGATCCATGGATGAGAACTATGCTGTGTGTTTCCCTTCAGAAATGGAGTTAAATCCCAGGCTCTGTGTCTTCCTACACGCAAGACTTCGTTTCAGGTAAGGGCAGTCACTTTTCTGTTAAACGAACTACATCGTTCACTAAGCTCACAAGTTTCTCATCTTAACAGACAAGCATTGGATGTTAGAGGACCAGTGCTTTGGATCACTTTCAGAAGCAGAGTTGGACTATATAATGTCCGTATGTGTAGGAAACACCGTTCTTTTGTTCTCAGCACACTCACGTTTCCTGCTGTCTTGGAGACTCTAGAAAGCAAGAGCGTGTTTCTTGTTCAAAAGCAGAGTGTGATCCATGGATGAGGACTATGCTGTGTGTTTCCCTTCAGAAATTGAGTTAAATCCCAGGCTCTGTGTCTTCCTACAGGCAAGACTTCGTTTCAGGTAAGGGCAGTCTCTTTTCAGTTCAAAGGAACTACATCATTCACAAAGCTCACACGTTTCTAATCTTAACTGACAAGCATTGGATGTTAGAGCACCAGTGCTTTGTATCAGTTTCAGAAGCAGAGTTGGACTAGATATGGTCTGTATGTGTAGGAAACGCCGTTCTTTTGTTCTCAGCACACTCACGTTTCCTGCTGTCTTAGAGACTCTAGAAAGCAAGAGCGTGCTTCTTGTTCTAAAGCAGAGTGTGATCAATGGATGATTACACTGAAGTGTGTTTTACTTCAGAAATGGAGTTAAATCCCAGGCTCTGAGTCTTCCTACAAGCAAGATGTCGTTTCAGGTAAGGGCAGTCACTTTTCTGCTCAAACGAACTACATGGTTCACGAAGCTCACACATTTCTCATCTTAACTGACAAGCATTGGATGTTAGAGGGTCAGTACTTTGTATCAGTTTCAGAAGCAGATTTGGACTACATATGGTCCATATGTGTAGGAAACACCGTTCTTTTGTTTGGGGAACACTCAGATTTCCTGCTGTATTAGAGACTCTAGAAAGCAAGAGCGTGCTTCTTGCTCTAAAGCAGAGTGTGATCCATGGATGAGAACTATGCTGTGTGTTTCCCTTCAGAAATGGAGTTAAATCCCAGGCTCTGTGTCTTCCTACAAGGAAGTCTTCGTTTCAGGTAAGGGCAGTCACTTTTCAGCTCAAACGAACTACATCGTTCACTAAGCTCACAAGTTTCTCATCTTAACAGACAAGCATTGGATGTTAGAGGACCAGTGCTTTGTATCAGTTTCAGAAGCAGAGTTGGACTATATAATGTCCGTATGTGTAGGAAACACCATTCTTTTGTTCTCAGCACACTCACGTCTCCTGCTGTCTTGGAGACTCTAGAAAGCAAGAGCGTGTTTCTTGTTCAAAAGCAGAGTGTGATCCATGGATGAGGACTATGCTGTGTGTTTCCCTTCAGAAATGGAGTTAAATCCCAGGCTCTGTGTCTTCCTACAGGCAAGACTTCATTTCAGGTAAGGGCAGTCACTTTTCAGTTCAAAGGTACTACATCATTCACAAAGCTCACACGTTTCTCATCTTAACTGACAAGCATTGGATGTTAGAGGACCAGTGCTTTGTATCAGTTTCAGAAGCAGAGTTGGACTAGATATGGTCTGTATGTGTAGGAAACGCCGTTCTTTTGTTCTCAGCACACTCACGTTTCCTGCTGTCTTAGAGACTCTAGAAAGCAAGAGCGTGCTTCTTGTTCTAAAGCAGAGTGTGATCAATGGATGATTACACTGAAGCGTGTTTTACTTCAGAAATGGAGTTAAATCCCAGGCTCTGAGTCTTCCTACAAGCAAGATTTCATTTCAGGTAAGGGCAGTCACTTTTCTGCTCAAACGAACTACATCGTTCACGAAGCTCATACGTTTCTCATCTTAACTGACAAGCATTGGATGTTAGAGGGTCAGTACTTTGTATCAGTTTCAGAAGCAGATTTGGACTACATATGGTCCATATGTGTAGGAAACACCGTTCTTTTGTTCTCAGCACACTCAGATTTCCTGCTGTATTAGAGACTCTAGAAAGCAAGAGCGTGCTTCTTGCTCTAAAGCAGAGTTTGATCCATGGATGAGAACTATGCTGTGTGTTTCCCTTCAGAAATGGTGTTAAATCCCAGGCTCTGTGTCTTCCTACAAGCAAGTCTTCGTTTCAGGTAAGGGCAGTCACTTTTCAGCTCAAACGAACTACTTCGTTCAATGAGCTCACAAGTTTCTCATCTTAACAGACAAGCATTGGATGTTAGAGGACCAGTTCTTTGTATCAGTTTCAGCAGTAGAGTTGGACTATATAATGTCTGTATGTGTAGGAAACACCGTTCTTTTGTTCTGGGTACACTCATGTTTCCTGCTGTTTTAGAGACTCTAGAAAGCAAGAGCGTGCTTCTTGTTCTAACACAGAGTATGATCCATAGATGAGTACTATGCTGTGTGTTTCCCTTCAGAAATGGTGTTAAATCCCAGGCTCTGTGTCTTCCTACAGGCAAGACTTCGTTTCAGGTAAGGGCAGTCACTTTTCAGTTCAAAGGAACTACATCATTCACAAAGCTCACACGATTCTCATCTTAACTGACAAGCATTGGGTGTTAGAGGACCAGTGCTTTGTATCAGTTTCAGAAGCAGAGTTGGACTAGATATGGTCCATATGTGTGGGAAACACCGTTCTTTTTTTCTCAGCACACTCACGTTTCCTGCTGTGTTAGAGATTTTAGAAAGCAAGAGCATGCTTCTCGCTCTAAAGCAGAGTGTCATCCATGGATGAAAACTATGCTGTGTGTTTCCCTTCAGAAAAGGAGTTAAATCCCAGGCTCTATGTCTTCCTACAAGCAAGACTTCGTTTCAGGTAAGGGCAGTCACTTGTCAGCTCAAACGAACTACATCTTTCACGGAGCTCACACGTTTCTCATCTTAACAGAAAAGAATTGGATGTTAGAGGACCAGTGCTTTGTATCAGTTTCAGAAGCAGAGTTGGACTAGATATGGCCTGTATGTGTAGGAAACACCGTTCTTTTGTTCTCAGCACACTCACGTTTCCTGCTGTCTTAGAGACTCTAGAAAGCAAGAGCGTGCTTCTTGTTCTAAAGCAGAGTGTGATCAATGGATGATTACACTGAAGTGTGTTTTACTTCAGAAATGGAGTTAAATCCCGAGCTCTGAGTCTTCCTACAAGCAAGAATTCGTTTCAGGTAAGGGCAGTCACTTTTCTTCTCAAACGAACTACATCGTTCACGAAGCTCACACTTTTCTCATCTTAACTGACAAGCATTGGATGTTAGAGGGTCAGTGCTTTGTATCACTTTCAGAAGCAGATTTGGACTACATATGGTCCATAAATGTAGGAAACATCGTTCTTTTGTTCTGGGCACACTCGGATTTCCTGCTGTATTAGAGACTCTAGAAAGCAAGAGTGTGCTTCTCGCTCTAAAGCAGAGTGTGATCCATGGATGAGAACTATGCTGTGTGTTTCCCTTCAGAAAGGGACTTAAATCCCAGGCTCTGTGTCTTCCTACAGGCAAGACTTCGTTTCAGGTAAGGGCAGTCACTTTTCAGTTCAAAGGAACTACATCATTCACAAAGCTCACACGATTCTCATCTTAACTGACAAGCATTGGGTGTTAGAGGACCAGTGCTTTGTATCAGTTTCAGAAGCAGAGTTGGACTAGATATGGTCCATATGTGTGGGAAACACCGTTCTTTTTTTGTCAGCACACTCACGTTTCCTGCTGTGTTAGAGATTTTAGAAAGCAAGAGCATGCTTCTCGCTCTAAAGCAGAGTGTCATCCATGGATGAAAACTATGCTGTGTGTTTCCCTTCAGAAAAGGAGTTAAATCCCAGGCTCTATGTCTTCCTACAAGCAAGACTTCGTTTCAGGTAAGGGCAGTCACTTGTCAGCTCAAACGAACTACATCTTTCACGGAGCTCACACGTTTCTCATCTTAACAGAAAAGAATTGGATGTTAGAGGACCAGTGCTTTGTATCAGTTTCAGAAGCAGAGTTGGACTAGATATGGCCTGTATGTGTAGGAAACACCGTTCTTTTGTTCTCAGCACACTCACGTTTCCTGCTGTCTTAGAGACTCTAGAAAGCAAGAGCGTGCTTCTTGTTCTAAAGCAGAGTGTGATCAATGGATGATTACACTGAAGTGTGTTTTACTTCAGAAATGGAGTTAAATCCCGAGCTCTGAGTCTTCCTACAAGCAAGAATTCGTTTCAGGTAAGGGCAGTCACTTTTCTTCTCAAACGAACTACATCGTTCACGAAGCTCACACTTTTCTCATCTTAACTGACAAGCTTTGGATGTTAGAGGGTCAGTGCTTTGTATCAGTTTCAGAAGCAGATTTGGACTACATATGGTCCATAAATGTAGGAAACATCGTTCTTTTGTTCTGGGCACACTCGGATTTCCTGCTGTATTAGAGACTCTAGAAAGCAAGAGTGTGCTTCTCGCTCTAAAGCAGAGTGTGATCCATGGATGAGAACTATGCTGTGTGTTTCCCTTCTGAAATGGACTTAAATCCCAGGCTCTGTGTCTTACTACAAGAAAGACTTCGTTTCAGGTAAGGGCAGTCACTTTTCAGTTCAAAGGAACTACATCATTCACAAAGCTCACACGTTTCTCATCTTAACTGACAAGCATTGGATGTTAGAGGACCAGTGCTTTGTATCAGTTTCAGAAGCAGAGTTGGACTTGATATGGTCCGTATGTGTAGGAAACACCGTTCTTTTGTTCTCAGCACACTCACGTTTCCTGCGTCTTAGAGACTTTAGAAAGCAAGAGCGTGCTTCTCGCTCTAAAGCAGAGTGTGATCCATGGATGAGAACTATGCTGTGTGTTTCCCTTCAGAAAAGGAGTTAAATCCCAGGCTCTGTGTCTTCCTACAAGCAAGACTTCGTTTCAGGTAAGGGCAGTCACTTTTCCGCTCAAACAAACTACATCGTTCAGGAACCTCACACGTTTCTCATCTTAACTGACAAGCATTGGATGTTAGAGGACCAGTGCTTTGTATCAGTCTCAGAAGCAGAGTTGGACTAGATATGGTCCGTATGTGTAAGAAACACCGTTCTTTTGTTCTCAGCACACTCATATTTCCTGCTGTATTAGAGACTCTAGAAAGCAAGAGCGTGCTTCTTGCTCTAAAGCAGAGTGTGATCAATGGATGAGAACTCTGTTGTGTGTTTCACTTTAGAAATGGAGTTAAATCCCTGGCTCTGAGTCTCGCTACAAGCAAGACTTCGTTTCAGGTAAGGGCAGTTGCTTTACAGCTCAAACGAACTACATCGTTCACGAAGCTCACAAGTTTCTCATATTAACTGACAAGCATTGGATGTTGGAGGACCATTGCTTTGTATCAATTTCAAGCAGAGTTGAACTAGATATGGTCTATATGTATAGGAAACATGGTTCTTTTCTTCTGAGGACACTCACGTTTCATGCTGCATTAGAGACTCTAGAAAGCAAGAGCGTGCTTCTTGCCCTAAAGCAGAGTGTGATCCATGGATGAGAACTGTGTTGTTTGTTTCCCTTCAGAAATGGGGTTAAATCCCAGGTCTGTGTCTTCCTACAAGCAAGACTTCGTTTCAGGTAAGGGCAGTCACTTTTCAGCTCAAACAAACTACATCGTTCAGGAAGCTCACACGTTTCTCATCTTAAATGACAAGCATTGGATGTTAGAGGACCAGTGCTTTGTATCAGTCTCAGAAGCAGAGTTGGACTAGATATGTTCTGTTTGTGTAAGAAACACCGTTCTTTTGTTCTCAACACACTCAGGTTTCCTGCTGTATTAGAGACTCTAGAAAGCAAGAGCGTGCTTCTTGCTCTAAAGCAGAGTGTGATCAATGGATGAGAACTCTGTTGTGTGTTTCACTTCAGAAATGGAGTTAAATCCCAGGCTCTGAGTCTTCCTATAAGCAAGACTTCGTTTCATGTAAGGGAAGTTACTTTACAGCTCAAACGAACTATATCGTTCATGAAGCTCACAAGTTTCTCATCTTAACTGACAAGCATTGGATGTTAGAGGACTTTTGCTTTGTATCAGTTTCAAGCAGAGTTGAACTAGATATGGTCTGTATGCATAGGAAACATGGTTCTTTTCTTCTGAGGACACTCAGGTTTCCTGCTGCATTAGAGACTCTAGAAAGCAAGAGCGTGCTTCTTGCTCTAAAGCAGAGTGTTATCCATGGATGAAAACTGTGTTGTGTGTTTCCCTTCAGAAATGGATTTAAATCCCAGGTCTGTGTCTTCCTACAAGCAAAACTTCGTTTCAGGTAAGGGCAGTCACTTTTCAGCTCAAACGAACTACATCGTTCAGGAAGCTCACACGTTTCTCATCTTAACTGACAAGCATTGGATGATAGAAGACCAGTGCTTTGTATCAGTCTCAGAAGCAGAGTTGGACTAGATAATTTCCGTTTGTGTAAGAAACACCGTTCTTTAGTTCTCAGCACACTCATGTTTCCTGCTGTATTAGAGACTCTAGAAAGCAAGAGTGTGCTTCTTGCTCTAAAGCAGAGTGTGATCAATGGATGAGAACTGTGTTGTGTGTTTCACTACAGATATGGAGTTAAATCACAGACTCTGAGTCTTCCTACAAGAAAGACTTCGTTTCAGGTAAGGGCTGTCACTTATCAGGTCAAACGAACTACATCGTTCACGAAGATCACACGTTTCTCATCTTAAATGACAAGCATTGGATGTTAGAGGACCATTGCTTTGTTTCAATTTCAAGCAGAGTTGAACTAGATATGGTCCGTATGTTTAGGAAATACCATTCATTTGTTCTCAGCACACTCACGTTTCCTGCTGTATTAGAGACAATAGAAAGCAAGAGCGTGCTTCTTGCTGTAAAGCAGAGTGTTATCAATGGATGAGAACTCTGCTGTGTGTTTCCCTTCAGAAATGGAGTTAAATCCCAGCCTCTGAGAATTCCTACAAAGAAGAATTCGTTTCAAGTAAGGGCAGATACTTTAATCTCAAATGAAATACATCGTTCACGAAGCTCATACGTTTATCATCTTAACTGCCAAGCATTTGATGTTAGAGGACCAGTGCTTTGTATCAGTCTCAGAAGCGAGTTGGACTGGATATGATCAGTATGTGTACGAAACACCGTTCATTTGTTCTCATCACACTCAGTTTTCCTGCTGTCTTAGAGACTCTAGAAAGCTAGAGCATGCTTCTTGCTCTAAAGCAGAGTGTGATCAATGGATGAGAACTCTGTTGTGTGTTTCACTTCAGAAATGGATTTAAATCCCTGGCTCTGAGTCTCGCTACAAGCAAGACTTCGTTTCAGGTAAGGGCAGTTACTTTACAGCTCAAACGAACTACATCTTCCACGAAGCTCACACGTTTCTGATCTTAACTGACAAGCATTGGATGTTGGAGGACCTTTGCTTTGTATCAATTTCAAGCAGAGTTGAACTAGATATGGTCCCTATGTATAGGAAACATGGTTCTTTCCTTCTGAGGACACTCACGTTTCCTGCTGCATTAGAGACTCTAGAAAGCAAGAGCGTGCTTCTTGCTCTAAAGCAGAGTGTGATCCATGGATGAGAACTGTGTTGTGTGTTTCCCTTCAGAAATGGGGTTAAATCCCAGTTCTGTGTCTTCCTACCAGCAAGACTTCGTTTCAGGTAAGGGTAGTCCCTTTTCAGCTCAAACAAACTACATCGTTCAGGAACCTCACACGTTTCTCATCTTAACTGACAAGCATTGGATGTTAGAGGACCAGTGCTTTGTATCAGTCTCAGAAGCAGAGTTGGACTAGATATGGTCCGTATGTGTAAGAAACACCGTTCTTTTGTTCTAAGCACGCTCATATTTCCTGCTGTATTAGAGACTCTACAAAGCAAGAGCGTGCTTCTTGCTCTAAAGCAGAGTGTGATCAATGGATGAGAACTGTGTTGTGTGTTTCATTTCAGAAATGGAGTTAAATCCCAGGCTCTGAGTCTTCCTACAAGAAAGACTTCGTTTCAAGTTAGTGCAGTCACTTTCAGCTCAAACGAACAACATCATTCACGAAGATCACACGTTTCTCATCTTAACTGTAAGCATTGGATGTTAGAGGACCTTTGCTTTGTATCAATTTCAAGCAGAGTTGAACTACATATGGTCCATATGCATAGGAAACATGGTTCTTTTCTTCTGAGGACACTCACGTTTCCTGCTTCATTAGAGCCTCTAGAAAGCAAGAGCGTGCTTCTTGCTCTAAACCAGAGTGTGATACATGGATGAGAACTGTGTTGTGTGTTTCCCTTCAGAAATGGGGTTAAATCCCAGGTCTGTGTCTTCCTACAAGCAAGACTTCGTTTCAGGTAAGGGCAGTCACTTTTCAGGTCAAACGAATTACATCGGTCACAAAGCTCACAGTTTTCATCTTAACAGACAAGCATTGGATGTTAGAGGACATTTGCTTTGTATCAATTTCAAGCAGAGTTGAACTAGATATGGTCCGTATGTTTAGGAAATACCATTCATTTGTTCTCAGCACACTCACGTTTCCTGCTGTATTAGAGACTCTAGAAAGCAAGAGCGTGCTTCTTGCTGTAAAGCAGAGTGTTATCAATGGATGAGAACTCTGCTGTGTGTTTCACTTCAGAAATGGAGTTAAATCCCTGGCTCTGAGTCTTCCTACAAGCAAGACTTCTTTCAGGTAAGGGCAGTTATTTTACAGCTCAAACGAACTACATCGTTCACGAAGCTCACACGTTTCTCATCTTAACTGACAAGCATTGGCTGTTAGAGGACCATTGCTTTGTATCAATTTCAAGCAGAGTTGAACTAGATATGGTCTGTATGTATAGGAAACATGGTTCTTTTCTTCTCAGGACACTCATGTTTCCTGCTGCATTAGAAACTCTAGAAAGCACGAGCGTGCTTCTTGCTCTAAAGCAGAGTGTGATCCATGGATGAGAACTGTGTTGTGTGTTTCCCTTCAGAAATGGAGTTAAATCCCAGGTCTGTGTCTTCCTACAAACAAGACTTCGTTTCAGGTAAGGGCAGTCACTTTTCAGCTCAAACGAACTACATTGTTCAGGAAGCTCACATGTTTCTCATCTTAACTGACAAGCATTGGATGTTAGAGGACCAGTGCTTTGTATCAGTTTCAGAAGCAGAGTTGGACTATATATGGTCCGTTTGTGTAAGAAACACCGTTCTTTTGTTCTCAGCACACTCAGGTTTCCTGCTGTATTAGAGACTCTAGAGAGGTAGAGCTTTCTTCTTGCTCTAAAGCAGAGTGTGATCAATGGATGAGAACTCTGCTGTGTGTTTCACTTCAGAAATGGAGTTAAATCCCAGGCTCTGAGTCTTCCTACAAGGAAGAATTCGTTTCAAGTAAGGGCAGATACTTTAATCTCAAATGAAATACATCGTTCACGAAGCTCACACGTTTATCATCTTAACTGCCAAGCATTTGATGTTAGAGGACCAGTGCTTTGTATCAGTCTCAGAAGCGAGTTGGACTGGATATGATCAGTATGTGTACGAAACACCGTTCATTTGTTCTCATCACACTCAATTTTCCTGCTGTCTTAGAGACTCTAGAAAGCTAGAGCGTGCTTCTTGCTCTAAAGCAGAGTGTGATCAATGGATGAGAACTCTGTTGTGTGTTTCACTTCAGAAATGGATTTAAATCCCTGGCTCTGAGTCTCGCTACAAGCAAGACTTCGTTTCAGGTAAGGGCAGTTACTTTACAGCTCAAACGAACTACATCTTTCACGAAGCTCACACGTTTCTGTTCTTAACTGACAAGCATTGGATGTTGGAGGACCTTTGCTTTGTATCAATTTCAAGCAGAGTTGAACCAGATATGGTCCGTATGTATAGGAAACATGGTTCTTTCCTTCTGAGGACACTCATGTTTCCTGCTGCATTAGAGACTCTAGAAAGCAAGAGCGTGCTTCTTGCTCTAAAGCAGAGTGTGATCCATGGATGAGAACTGTGTTGTGTGTTTCCCTTCAGAAATGGGGTTAAATCCCAGGTCTGTGTCTTCCTACAAGCAAGACTTCGTCTCAGGTAAGGGCAGTCACTTTTCAGCTCTAACAAACTACATCGTTCAGGAAGCTCACACGTTTCTCATCTTAACTGACAAGCATTGGATGTTAGAGGACCAGTGCTTTGTATCAGTCTCAGAAGCAGAGTTGGACTAGATATGGTCCGTATGTGTAAGAAACACCGTTCTTTTGTTCTCAGCACACTCATGTTTCCTGCTGTATTAGAGACTCTAGAAAGCAAGAGCGTGCTTCTTGCTCTAAAGCAGAGTGTGATCAATGGATGAGAACTGTGTTGTGTGTTTCATTTCAGAAATGGAGTTAAATCCCTGGCTCTGAGTCTTCCTACAAGAAAGAAGTTCGTTTCAAGTTAGTGCAGTCACTTTCAGCTCAAACGAACTACATCATTCACGAAGATCACACGTTTCTCATCTTAACTGACAAGCATTGGATGTTAGAGGACCTTTGCTTTGTATCAATTTCAATTAAGTTGAACTAGATATGGTCCGTATGCATAGGAAACATGGTTCTTTTCTTCTGAGGACACTCACGTTTCCTGCTTCATTAGAGCCTCTAGAAAGCAAGAGTGTGCTTCTTGCTCTAAACCAGAGTGTGATACATGGATGGGAACTGTGTTGTGTGTTTCCCTTCAGAAATGGGGTTAAATCCCAGGTCTGTGTCTTCCTACAAGAAAGACTTCGTTTCAGGTAGGGGCAGTCACTTTTCAGCTCAAACAAACTACATCGTGCACGAAGATCACACGTTTCTCATCTTAACTGACAATCATTGGATGTTAGAGGACCAGTGGTTTGTTTCAATTTCAGAAGCAGAGTTGGACAAGACATGGTCCGTATGTGTAGGAAACACCGTTCTTTTCTTCTCAGCACACTCACGTTTCATGCTGTATTAGAGAATCTAGAAAGCAAGAGCGTGCTTCTTGCTCTAAAGCAGAGTGTGATACATGGATGAGAACTGTGTTGTGTGTTTCCCTTCAGAAATGGGGTTAAATCCCAGGTCTGTGTCTTCCTACAATCAAGACTTCGTTTCAGGTAATGGCAGTCACTTTTCAGCTCAAACGAACTACATCGTTCAGGAAGCTCACACGGTTTTCATCTTAACTGACAAGCATTGGATGTTAGAGGACCAGTGCTTTGTATCAGTCTCAGAAGCAGAGTTGGACTAGATATGGTCCGTTTGTGTAAGATACACCGTTATTTTGTTCTCAGCACACTCATGTTTCCTGCTGTATTAGAGACACTAGAAAGCAAGAGTGTGCTTCTTGCTCTAAAGCAGAGTGTGATCAATGGATGAGAACTGTGTTGTGTGTTTCCCTTCAGAAATGGGGTTAAATCCCAGGTCTGTGTCTTCCTACCTGCAAGACTTCGTTTCAGGTAAGGGCAGTCACTTTTCAGGTCAAACGATTTACATCGGTCACAATGCTCCCAGTTTTCATCTTAACAGACAAGCATTGGATGTTAGAGGACCTTTGCTTTGTATCAATTTCAAGCAGAGTTGAACTAGATATGGTCCGTATGTTTAGGAAATACCATTCATTTGTTCTCAGCACACTCACGTTTCCTTCTGTATTAGAGACTCTAGAAAGCAAGAGCGTGCTTCTTGCTGTAAAGCAGTGTGTTATCAATGGATGAGAACTCTGCTGTGTGTTTCACATCAGAAATGGAGTTAAATCCCTGGCTCTGAGTCTTCCTACAAGCAAGATTTCTTTCAGGTAAGGGCAGTTATTTTACAGCTCAAAGGAACTACATCGTTCACGAAGCTCACACGTTTCTCATCTTAACTGACAAGCATTGGATGTTAGAGGACCATTGCTTTGTATCAATTTCAAGCAGAGTTGAACTAGATATGGTCGGTATGTATAGGAAACATGGTTCTTTTCTTCTGAGGACACTCATGTTTCCTGCTGCATTAGAGACTCTAGAAAGCAAGAGCGTGCTTCTTGCTCTAAAGCAGAGTGTGATCCATGGATGAGAACTGTGTTGTGTGTTTCCCTTCAGAAATGGAGTTAAATCCCAGGTCTGTGTCTTCCTACAAACAAGACTTCGTTTCAGGTAAGGGCAGTCACTTTTCAGCTCAAACGAACTACATTGTTCAGGAAGCTCACACGTTTCTCATCTTAACTGACAAGCATTGGATGTTAGAGGACCAGTGCTTTGTAACAGTTTCAGAAGCAGAGTTGGACTAGATATGGTCCGTTTGTGTAAGAAACACCGTTCTTTTGTTCTCAGCACACTCAGGTTTCCTGCTGTATTAGAGACTCTAGAGAGGTAGAGCTTTCTTCTTGCTCTAAAGCAGAATGTGATCAATGGATGAGAACTCTGCTGTGTGTTTCACTTCAGAAATGGGGTTAAATCCCAGGTCTGTGTCTTCCTACAATCAAGACTTCGTTTCAGGTAATGGCAGTCACTTTTCAGCTCAAAAGAACTACATCGTTCAGGAACCTCACAGGTTTCTCATCTTAACTGACAAGCATTGGATGTTAGAGGACCAGTGCTTTGTATCAGTCTCAGAAGCAGAGTTGGACTAGATATGGTCCTTATGTGTAAGAAACACCGTTCTTTTGTTCTCAGCACACTCATGTTTCCTGCTGTATTAGAGACTCTAGAAAGCAAGAGCTTGCTTCTTGCTCTAAAGCAGAGTGTGATCAATGGATGAGAAATGTGTTGTGTGTTTCCCTTCAGAAATGGAGTTAAATCCCAGGTCTGTGTCTTCCTACAAGCAAAATTCGTTTCAGGTAAGGGCAGTCAGTTTTCAGCTCAAACGAACTACATCATTCAGGAACCTCACATGTTTCTCATCTTAACTGACAAGCATTGGATGTTAGAAGACCAGTGCTTTGTATCAGTCTCAGAAGCAGAGTTGGACTAGATATGGTCCGTTTGTGTAAGAAACACCGTTCTTTTGTTCTCAGCACACTCATGTTTCCTGCTGTATTAGAGACTCTAGAAAGCAAGAGTGTGCTTCTTGATCTAAAGCAGAGTGTGATCAATGAATGAGAACTGTGTTGTGTGTTTCACTTCAGAAATGGAGTTAAATCCCAGGCTCTGAGTCTTCCTACAAGAAAGACTTCGTTTCAGGTAAGGGCAGTCACTTTTCAGGTCAAAAGAATTACATCGGTCACAAAGCTCACAGTTTTCATCTTAACTGACAAGCATTGGATGTTAGAGGACCTTTGCTTTGTATCAATTTGAAGCAGAGCTGAACTAGATATGTTCCGTATGTATAGGAAACACGGTTCTTTTCTTCTGAGGACACTCACGTTTCCTGCTGCATTTGAGACTCTAGAAAGCAAGAGCGTGCTCCTTGCTCTAAAGCAGAGTGTGATCCATGGATGAAAACTGTGTTGTGTGTTTAACTTCAGAAATGCAGTTAAATCCCAGGTCTGTGTCTTCCTACAAGCAAGACTTCGTTTCAGGTAAGGACAGTCACTTTTCAGCTCAAACGAACTACATCGTTCAGGAAGCTCACACGGTTTTCATCTTAACTGACAAGCATTGGATGTTAGAGGACCAGTGCTTTGTATCAGTCTCAGAAGCAGAGTTGGACTAGATATGGTCCGTTTGTGTAAGAAACACCATTCTTTTGTTCTCAGCACACTCATGTTTCCTGCTGTATTAGAGACTCTAGAAAGCAAGTGTGTGCTTCTTGCTCTAAAGCAGAGTGTGATACATGGATGAGAACTGTGTTGTGTGTTTCCCTTCAGAAATGGGGTTAAATCCCAGGTCTGTGTCTTCCTACCTGCAAGACTTCGTTTCAGGTAAGGGCAGTCACTTTTCAGGTCAAACGAATTACATCGGTCAAAATGCTCACAGTTTTCATCTTAACAGACAAGCATTGGATGTTAGAGGACCTTTGCTTTGTATCAATTTCAAGCAGAGTTGAACTAGATATGGTCCGTATGTTTAGGAAATACCATTCATTTGTTCTCAGCACACTCACGTTTCCTGCTGTATTAGAGACTCTAGAAAGCAAGAGCGTGCTTCTTGCTGTAAAGCAGAGTGTTATCAATGGATGAGAACTCTGCTTTGTGTTTCACTTCAGAAAAGGAGTTAAATCCCTGGCTCTGAGTCTTCCTACAAGCAAGACTTCTTTCAGGTAAGGGCAGTTATTCTTCAGCTCAATGGAACTACATCGTTCAGGAAGCTCGCACGTTTCTCATCTTAACTGACAAGCATTGGATGTTAGAGGACCATTGCTTTGTATCAATTTCAAGCAGAGTTGAACTAGATATGGTCGGTATGTATAGGAAACATGGTTCTTTTCTTCTGAGGACACTCATGTTTCCTGCTGCATTAGAGACTCTAGAAAGCAAGAGCGTGCTTCTTGCTCTAAAGCAGAGTGTGATCCATGGATGAGAACTGTGTTGTGTGTTTCCCTTCAGAAATGGAGTTAAATCCCAGGTCTGTGTCTTCCTACAAACAAGACTTCGTTTCAGGTAAGGGCAGTCACTTTTCAGCTCAAACGAACTACATTGTTCAGGAAGCTCACACGTTTCTCATCTTAACTGACAAGCATTGGATGTTAGAGGACCAGTGCTTTGTATCAGTCTCAGAAGCAGAGTTGGACTAGATATGGTCCGTATGTGTAAGAAACACCGTTCTTTTGTTCTAAGCACGCTCATATTTCCTGCTGTATTAGAGACTCTACAAAGCAAGAGCGTGCTTCTTGCTCTAAAGCAGAGTGTGATCAATGGATGAGAACTGTGTTGTGTGTTTCATTTCAGAAATGGAGTTAAATCCCAGGCTCTGAGTCTTCCTACAAGAAAGACTTCGTTTCAAGTTAGTGCAGTCACTTTCAGCTCAAACGAACAACATCATTCACGAAGATCACACGTTTCTCATCTTAACTGTAAGCATTGGATGTTAGAGGACCTTTGCTTTGTATCAATTTCAAGCAGAGTTGAACTACATATGGTCCATATGCATAGGAAACATGGTTCTTTTCTTCTGAGGACACTCACGTTTCCTGCTTCATTAGAGCCTCTAGAAAGCAAGAGCGTGCTTCTTGCTCTAAACCAGAGTGTGATACATGGATGAGAACTGTGTTGTGTGTTTCCCTTCAGAAATGGGGTTAAATCCCAGGTCTGTGTCTTCCTACAAGCAAGACTTCGTTTCAGGTAAGGGCAGTCACTTTTCAGGTCAAACGAATTACATCGGTCACAAAGCTCACAGTTTTCATCTTAACAGACAAGCATTGGATGTTAGAGGACATTTGCTTTGTATCAATTTCAAGCAGAGTTGAACTAGATATGGTCCGTATGTTTAGGAAATACCATTCATTTGTTCTCAGCACACTCACGTTTCCTGCTGTATTAGAGACTCTAGAAAGCAAGAGCGTGCTTCTTGCTGTAAAGCAGAGTGTTATCAATGGATGAGAACTCTGCTGTGTGTTTCACTTCAGAAATGGAGTTAAATCCCTGGCTCTGAGTCTTCCTACAAGCAAGACTTCTTTCAGGTAAGGGCAGTTATTTTACAGCTCAAACGAACTACATCGTTCACGAAGCTCACACGTTTCTCATCTTAACTGACAAGCATTGGCTGTTAGAGGACCATTGCTTTGTATCAATTTCAAGCAGAGTTGAACTAGATATGGTCTGTATGTATAGGAAACATGGTTCTTTTCTTCTCAGGACACTCATGTTTCCTGCTGCATTAGAAACTCTAGAAAGCACGAGCGTGCTTCTTGCTCTAAAGCAGAGTGTGATCCATGGATGAGAACTGTGTTGTGTGTTTCCCTTCAGAAATGGAGTTAAATCCCAGGTCTGTGTCTTCCTACAAACAAGACTTCGTTTCAGGTAAGGGCAGTCACTTTTCAGCTCAAACGAACTACATTGTTCAGGAAGCTCACATGTTTCTCATCTTAACTGACAAGCATTGGATGTTAGAGGACCAGTGCTTTGTATCAGTTTCAGAAGCAGAGTTGGACTATATATGGTCCGTTTGTGTAAGAAACACCGTTCTTTTGTTCTCAGCACACTCAGGTTTCCTGCTGTATTAGAGACTCTAGAGAGGTAGAGCTTTCTTCTTGCTCTAAAGCAGAGTGTGATCAATGGATGAGAACTCTGCTGTGTGTTTCACTTCAGAAATGGAGTTAAATCCCAGGCTCTGAGTCTTCCTACAAGGAAGAATTCGTTTCAAGTAAGGGCAGATACTTTAATCTCAAATGAAATACATCGTTCACGAAGCTCACACGTTTATCATCTTAACTGCCAAGCATTTGATGTTAGAGGACCAGTGCTTTGTATCAGTCTCAGAAGCGAGTTGGACTGGATATGATCAGTATGTGTACGAAACACCGTTCATTTGTTCTCATCACACTCAATTTTCCTGCTGTCTTAGAGACTCTAGAAAGCTAGAGCGTGCTTCTTGCTCTAAAGCAGAGTGTGATCAATGGATGAGAACTCTGTTGTGTGTTTCACTTCAGAAATGGATTTAAATCCCTGGCTCTGAGTCTCGCTACAAGCAAGACTTCGTTTCAGGTAAGGGCAGTTACTTTACAGCTCAAACGAACTACATCTTTCACGAAGCTCACACGTTTCTGTTCTTAACTGACAAGCATTGGATGTTGGAGGACCTTTGCTTTGTATCAATTTCAAGCAGAGTTGAACCAGATATGGTCCGTATGTATAGGAAACATGGTTCTTTCCTTCTGAGGACACTCATGTTTCCTGCTGCATTAGAGACTCTAGAAAGCAAGAGCGTGCTTCTTGCTCTAAAGCAGAGTGTGATCCATGGATGAGAACTGTGTTGTGTGTTTCCCTTCAGAAATGGGGTTAAATCCCAGGTCTGTGTCTTCCTACAAGCAAGACTTCGTCTCAGGTAAGGGCAGTCACTTTTCAGCTCTAACAAACTACATCGTTCAGGAAGCTCACACGTTTCTCATCTTAACTGACAAGCATTGGATGTTAGAGGACCAGTGCTTTGTATCAGTCTCAGAAGCAGAGTTGGACTAGATATGGTCCGTATGTGTAAGAAACACCGTTCTTTTGTTCTCAGCACACTCATGTTTCCTGCTGTATTAGAGACTCTAGAAAGCAAGAGCGTGCTTCTTGCTCTAAAGCAGAGTGTGATCAATGGATGAGAACTGTGTTGTGTGTTTCATTTCAGAAATGGAGTTAAATCCCTGGCTCTGAGTCTTCCTACAAGAAAGAAGTTCGTTTCAAGTTAGTGCAGTCACTTTCAGCTCAAACGAACTACATCATTCACGAAGATCACACGTTTCTCATCTTAACTGACAAGCATTGGATGTTAGAGGACCTTTGCTTTGTATCAATTTCAATTAAGTTGAACTAGATATGGTCCGTATGCATAGGAAACATGGTTCTTTTCTTCTGAGGACACTCACGTTTCCTGCTTCATTAGAGCCTCTAGAAAGCAAGAGTGTGCTTCTTGCTCTAAACCAGAGTGTGATACATGGATGGGAACTGTGTTGTGTGTTTCCCTTCAGAAATGGGGTTAAATCCCAGGTCTGTGTCTTCCTACAAGAAAGACTTCGTTTCAGGTAGGGGCAGTCACTTTTCAGCTCAAACAAACTACATCGTGCACGAAGATCACACGTTTCTCATCTTAACTGACAATCATTGGATGTTAGAGGACCAGTGGTTTGTTTCAATTTCAGAAGCAGAGTTGGACAAGACATGGTCCGTATGTGTAGGAAACACCGTTCTTTTCTTCTCAGCACACTCACGTTTCATGCTGTATTAGAGAATCTAGAAAGCAAGAGCGTGCTTCTTGCTCTAAAGCAGAGTGTGATACATGGATGAGAACTGTGTTGTGTGTTTCCCTTCAGAAATGGGGTTAAATCCCAGGTCTGTGTCTTCCTACAATCAAGACTTCGTTTCAGGTAATGGCAGTCACTTTTCAGCTCAAACGAACTACATCGTTCAGGAAGCTCACACGGTTTTCATCTTAACTGACAAGCATTGGATGTTAGAGGACCAGTGCTTTGTATCAGTCTCAGAAGCAGAGTTGGACTAGATATGGTCCGTTTGTGTAAGATACACCGTTCTTTTGTTCTCAGCACACTCATGTTTCCTGCTGTATTAGAGACACTAGAAAGCAAGTGTGTGCTTCTTGCTCTAAAGCAGAGTGTGATCAATGGATGAGAACTGTGTTGTGTGTTTCCCTTCAGAAATGGGGTTAAATCCCAGGTCTGTGTCTTCCTACCTGCAAGACTTCGTTTCAGGTAAGGGCAGTCACTTTTCAGGTCAAACGATTTACATCGGTCACAATGCTCCCAGTTTTCATCTTAACAGACAAGCATTGGATGTTAGAGGACCTTTGCTTTGTATCAATTTCAAGCAGAGTTGAACTAGATATGGTCCGTATGTTTAGGAAATACCATTCATTTGTTCTCAGCACACTCACGTTTCCTTCTGTATTAGAGACTCTAGAAAGCAAGAGCGTGCTTCTTGCTGTAAAGCAGTGTGTTATCAATGGATGAGAACTCTGCTGTGTGTTTCACATCAGAAATGGAGTTAAATCCCTGGCTCTGAGTCTTCCTACAAGCAAGATTTCTTTCAGGTAAGGGCAGTTATTTTACAGCTCAAAGGAACTACATCGTTCACGAAGCTCACACGTTTCTCATCTTAACTGACAAGCATTGGATGTTAGAGGACCATTGCTTTGTATCAATTTCAAGCAGAGTTGAACTAGATATGGTCGGTATGTATAGGAAACATGGTTCTTTTCTTCTGAGGACACTCATGTTTCCTGCTGCATTAGAGACTCTAGAAAGCAAGAGCGTGCTTCTTGCTCTAAAGCAGAGTGTGATCCATGGATGAGAACTGTGTTGTGTGTTTCCCTTCAGAAATGGAGTTAAATCCCAGGTCTGTGTCTTCCTACAAACAAGACTTCGTTTCAGGTAAGGGCAGTCACTTTTCAGCTCAAACGAACTACATTGTTCAGGAAGCTCACACGTTTCTCATCTTAACTGACAAGCATTGGATGTTAGAGGACCAGTGCTTTGTAACAGTTTCAGAAGCAGAGTTGGACTAGATATGGTCCGTTTGTGTAAGAAACACCGTTCTTTTGTTCTCAGCACACTCAGGTTTCCTGCTGTATTAGAGACTCTAGAGAGGTAGAGCTTTCTTCTTGCTCTAAAGCAGAATGTGATCAATGGATGAGAACTCTGCTGTGTGTTTCACTTCAGAAATGGGGTTAAATCCCAGGTCTGTGTCTTCCTACAATCAAGACTTCGTTTCAGGTAATGGCAGTCACTTTTCAGCTCAAAAGAACTACATCGTTCAGGAACCTCACAGGTTTCTCATCTTAACTGACAAGCATTGGATGTTAGAGGACCAGTGCTTTGTATCAGTCTCAGAAGCAGAGTTGGACTAGATATGGTCCTTATGTGTAAGAAACACCGTTCTTTTGTTCTC
Source organism: Onychomys leucogaster (assembly GCA_949786385.1). Classification (NCBI taxonomy): domain Eukaryota; kingdom Metazoa; phylum Chordata; class Mammalia; order Rodentia; family Cricetidae; genus Onychomys; species Onychomys leucogaster. Next base: position 177,743 of record CATKUP010000038.1, on the reverse strand, counting down.
AGCACACTCATGTTTCCTGCTGTATTAGAGACTCTAGAAAGCAAGAGCTTGCTTCTTGCTCTAAAGCAGAGTGTGATCAATGGATGAGAAATGTGTTGTGTGTTTCCCTTCAGAAATGGAGTTAAATCCCAGGTCTGTGTCTTCCTACAAGCAAAATTCGTTTCAGGTAAGGGCAGTCAGTTTTCAGCTCAAACGAACTACATCATTCAGGAACCTCACATGTTTCTCATCTTAACTGACAAGCATTGGATGTTAGAAGACCAGTGCTTTGTATCAGTCTCAGAAGCAGAGTTGGACTAGATATGGTCCGTTTGTGTAAGAAACACCGTTCTTTTGTTCTCAGCACACTCATGTTTCCTGCTGTATCAGAGACTCTAGAAAGCAAGAGTGTGCTTCTTGATCTAAAGCAGAGTGTGATCAATGAATGAGAACTGTGTTGTGTGTTTCACTTCAGAAATGGAGTTAAATCCCAGGCTCTGAGTCTTCCTACAAGAAAGACTTCGTTTCAGGTAAGGGCAGTCACTTTTCAGGTCAAAAGAATTACATCGGTCACAAAGCTCACAGTTTTCATCTTAACTGACAAGCATTGGATGTTAGAGGACCTTTGCTTTGTATCAATTTGAAGCAGAGCTGAACTAGATATGTTCCGTATGTATAGGAAACACGGTTCTTTTCTTCTGAGGACACTCACGTTTCCTGCTGCATTTGAGACTCTAGAAAGCAAGAGCGTGCTCCTTGCTCTAAAGCAGAGTGTGATCCATGGATGAAAACTGTGTTGTGTGTTTAACTTCAGAAATGCAGTTAAATCCCAGGTCTGTGTCTTCCTACAAGCAAGACTTCGTTTCAGGTAAGGACAGTCACTTTTCAGCTCAAACGAACTACATCGTTCAGGAAGCTCACACGGTTTTCATCTTAACTGACAAGCATTGGATGTTAGAGGACCAGTGCTTTGTATCAGTCTCAGAAGCAGAGTTGGACTAGATATGGTCCGTTTGTGTAAGAAACACCATTCTTTTGTTCTCAGCACACTCATGTTTCCTGCTGTATTAGAGACTCTAGAAAGCAAGTGTGTGCTTCTTGCTCTAAAGCAGAGTGTGATACATGGATGAGAACTGTGTTGTGTGTTTCCCTTCAGAAATGGGGTTAAATCCCAGGTCTGTGTCTTCCTACCTGCAAGACTTCGTTTCAGGTAAGGGCAGTCACTTTTCAGGTCAAACGAATTACATCGGTCAAAATGCTCACAGTTTTCATCTTAACAGACAAGCATTGGATGTTAGAGGACCTTTGCTTTGTATCAATTTCAAGCAGAGTTGAACTAGATATGGTCCGTATGTTTAGGAAATACCATTCATTTGTTCTCAGCACACTCACGTTTCCTGCTGTATTAGAGACTCTAGAAAGCAAGAGCGTGCTTCTTGCTGTAAAGCAGAGTGTTATCAATGGATGAGAACTCTGCTTTGTGTTTCACTTCAGAAAAGGAGTTAAATCCCTGGCTCTGAGTCTTCCTACAAGCAAGACTTCTTTCAGGTAAGGGCAGTTATTCTTCAGCTCAATGGAACTACATCGTTCAGGAAGCTCGCACGTTTCTCATCTTAACTGACAAGCATTGGATGTTAGAGGACCATTGCTTTGTATCAATTTCAAGCAGAGTTGAACTAGATATGGTCGGTATGTATAGGAAACATGGTTCTTTTCTTCTGAGGACACTCATGTTTCCTGCTGCATTAGAGACTCTAGAAAGCAAGAGCGTGCTTCTTGCTCTAAAGCAGAGTGTGATCCATGGATGAGAACTGTGTTGTGTGTTTCCCTTCAGAAATGGAGTTAAATCCCAGGTCTGTGTCTTCCTACAAACAAGACTTCGTTTCAGGTAAGGGCAGTCACTTTTCAGCTCAAACGAACTACATTGTTCAGGAAGCTCACACGTTTCTCATCTTAACTGACAAGCATTGGATGTTAGAGGACCAGTGCTTTGTATCAGTCTCAGAAGCAGAGTTGGACTAGATATGGTCCGTATGTGTAAGAAACACCGTTCTTTTGTTCTAAGCACGCTCATATTTCCTGCTGTATTAGAGACTCTACAAAGCAAGAGCGTGCTTCTTGCTCTAAAGCAGAGTGTGATCAATGGATGAGAACTGTGTTGTGTGTTTCATTTCAGAAATGGAGTTAAATCCCAGGCTCTGAGTCTTCCTACAAGAAAGACTTCGTTTCAAGTTAGTGCAGTCACTTTCAGCTCAAACGAACAACATCATTCACGAAGATCACACGTTTCTCATCTTAACTGTAAGCATTGGATGTTAGAGGACCTTTGCTTTGTATCAATTTCAAGCAGAGTTGAACTACATATGGTCCATATGCATAGGAAACATGGTTCTTTTCTTCTGAGGACACTCACGTTTCCTGCTTCATTAGAGCCTCTAGAAAGCAAGAGCGTGCTTCTTGCTCTAAACCAGAGTGTGATACATGGATGAGAACTGTGTTGTGTGTTTCCCTTCAGAAATGGGGTTAAATCCCAGGTCTGTGTCTTCCTACAAGCAAGACTTCGTTTCAGGTAAGGGCAGTCACTTTTCAGGTCAAACGAATTACATCGGTCACAAAGCTCACAGTTTTCATCTTAACAGACAAGCATTGGATGTTAGAGGACATTTGCTTTGTATCAATTTCAAGCAGAGTTGAACTAGATATGGTCCGTATGTTTAGGAAATACCATTCATTTGTTCTCAGCACACTCACGTTTCCTGCTGTATTAGAGACTCTAGAAAGCAAGAGCGTGCTTCTTGCTGTAAAGCAGAGTGTTATCAATGGATGAGAACTCTGCTGTGTGTTTCACTTCAGAAATGGAGTTAAATCCCTGGCTCTGAGTCTTCCTACAAGCAAGACTTCTTTCAGGTAAGGGCAGTTATTTTACAGCTCAAACGAACTACATCGTTCACGAAGCTCACACGTTTCTCATCTTAACTGACAAGCATTGGCTGTTAGAGGACCATTGCTTTGTATCAATTTCAAGCAGAGTTGAACTAGATATGGTCTGTATGTATAGGAAACATGGTTCTTTTCTTCTCAGGACACTCATGTTTCCTGCTGCATTAGAAACTCTAGAAAGCACGAGCGTGCTTCTTGCTCTAAAGCAGAGTGTGATCCATGGATGAGAACTGTGTTGTGTGTTTCCCTTCAGAAATGGAGTTAAATCCCAGGTCTGTGTCTTCCTACAAACAAGACTTCGTTTCAGGTAAGGGCAGTCACTTTTCAGCTCAAACGAACTACATTGTTCAGGAAGCTCACATGTTTCTCATCTTAACTGACAAGCATTGGATGTTAGAGGACCAGTGCTTTGTATCAGTTTCAGAAGCAGAGTTGGACTATATATGGTCCGTTTGTGGAAGAAACACCGTTCTTTTGTTCTCAGCACACTCAGGTTTCCTGCTGTATTAGAGACTCTAGAGAGGTAGAGCTTTCTTCTTGCTCTAAAGCAGAGTGTGATCAATGGATGAGAACTCTGCTGTGTGTTTCACTTCAGAAATGGAGTTAAATCCCAGGCTCTGAGTCTTCCTACAAGGAAGAATTCGTTTCAAGTAAGGGCAGATACTTTAATCTCAAATGAAATACATCGTTCACGAAGCTCACACGTTTATCATCTTAACTGCCAAGCATTTGATGTTAGAGGACCAGTGCTTTGTATCAGTCTCAGAAGCGAGTTGGACTGGATATGATCAGTATGTGTACGAAACACCGTTCATTTGTTCTCATCACACTCAATTTTCCTGCTGTCTTAGAGACTCTAGAAAGCTAGAGCGTGCTTCTTGCTCTAAAGCAGAGTGTGATCAATGGATGAGAACTCTGTTGTGTGTTTCACTTCAGAAATGGATTTAAATCCCTGGCTCTGAGTCTCGCTACAAGCAAGACTTCGTTTCAGGTAAGGGCAGTTACTTTACAGCTCAAACGAACTACATCTTTCACGAAGCTCACACGTTTCTGTTCTTAACTGACAAGCATTGGATGTTGGAGGACCTTTGCTTTGTATCAATTTCAAGCAGAGTTGAACCAGATATGGTCCGTATGTATAGGAAACATGGTTCTTTCCTTCTGAGGACACTCATGTTTCCTGCTGCATTAGAGACTCTAGAAAGCAAGAGCGTGCTTCTTGCTCTAAAGCAGAGTGTGATCCATGGATGAGAACTGTGTTGTGTGTTTCCCTTCAGAAATGGGGTTAAATCCCAGGTCTGTGTCTTCCTACAAGCAAGACTTCGTCTCAGGTAAGGGCAGTCACTTTTCAGCTCTAACAAACTACATCGTTCAGGAAGCTCACACGTTTCTCATCTTAACTGACAAGCATTGGATGTTAGAGGACCAGTGCTTTGTATCAGTCTCAGAAGCAGAGTTGGACTAGATATGGTCCGTATGTGTAAGAAACACCGTTCTTTTGTTCTCAGCACACTCATGTTTCCTGCTGTATTAGAGACTCTAGAAAGCAAGAGCGTGCTTCTTGCTCTAAAGCAGAGTGTGATCAATGGATGAGAACTGTGTTGTGTGTTTCATTTCAGAAATGGAGTTAAATCCCTGGCTCTGAGTCTTCCTACAAGAAAGAAGTTCGTTTCAAGTTAGTGCAGTCACTTTCAGCTCAAACGAACTACATCATTCACGAAGATCACACGTTTCTCATCTTAACTGACAAGCATTGGATGTTAGAGGACCTTTGCTTTGTATCAATTTCAATTAAGTTGAACTAGATATGGTCCGTATGCATAGGAAACATGGTTCTTTTCTTCTGAGGACACTCACGTTTCCTGCATCATTAGAGCCTCTAGAAAGCAAGAGTGTGCTTCTTGCTCTAAACCAGAGTGTGATACATGGATGAGAACTGTGTTGTGTGTTTCCCTTCAGAAATGGGGTTAAATCCCAGGTCTGTGTCTTCCTACAAGAAAGACTTCGTTTCAGGTAGGGGCAGTCACTTTTCAGCTCAAACAAACTACATCGTGCACGAAGATCACACGTTTCTCATCTTAACTGACAATCATTGGATGTTAGAGGACCAGTGGTTTGTTTCAATTTCAGAAGCAGAGTTGGACAAGACATGGTCCGTATGTGTAGGAAACACCGTTCTTTTCTTCTCAGCACACTCACGTTTCATGCTGTATTAGAGAATCTAGAAAGCAAGAGCGTGCTTCTTGCTCTAAAGCAGAGTGTGATACATGGATGAGAACTGTGTTGTGTGTTTCCCTTCAGAAATGGGGTTAAATCCCAGGTCTGTGTCTTCCTACAATCAAGACTTCGTTTCAGGTAATGGCAGTCACTTTTCAGCTCAAACGAACTACATCGTTCAGGAAGCTCACACGGTTTTCATCTTAACTGACAAGCATTGGATGTTAGAGGACCAGTGCTTTGTATCAGTCTCAGAAGCAGAGTTGGACTAGATATGGTCCGTTTGTGTAAGATACACCGTTCTTTTGTTCTCAGCACACTCATGTTTCCTGCTGTATTAGAGACACTAGAAAGCAAGTGTGTGCTTCTTGCTCTAAAGCAGAGTGTGATCAATGGATGAGAACTGTGTTGTGGGTTTCATTTCAGAAATGGAGTTAAATCCCAGGCTCTGAGTCTTCCTGCAAGAAAGACTTCGTTTCAAGTTAGTGCAGTCACTTTCAGCTCAAACGAACAACATCATTCACGAAGATCACACGTTTCTCATCTTAACTGACAAGCATTGGATGTTAGAGGACCTTTGCTTTGTATCAATTTCAAGCAGAGTTGAACTACATATGGTCCGTATGCATAGGAAACATGGTTCTTTTCTTCTGAGGACACTCACGTTTCCTGCTTCATTAGAGCCTCTAGAAAGCAAGAGCGTGCTTCTTGCTCTAAACCAGAGTGTGATACATGGATGAGAACTGTGTTGTGTGTTTCCCTTCAGAAATGGGGTTAAATCCCAGGTCTGTGTCTTCCTACCTGCAAGACTTCGTTTCAGGTAAGGGCAGTCACTTTTCAGGTCAAACGAATTACATCGGTCACAATGCTCCCAGTTTTCATCTTAACAGACAAGCATTGGATGTTAGAGGACCTTTGCTTTGTATCAATTTCAAGCAGAGTTGAACTAGATATGGTCCGTATGTTTAGGAAATACCATTCATTTGTTCTCAGCACACTCACGTTTCCTTCTGTATTAGAGACTCTAGAAAGCAAGAGCGTGCTTCTTGCTGTAAAGCAGTGTGTTATCAATGGATGAGAACTCTGCTGTGTGTTTCACTTCAGAAATGGAGTTAAATCCCTGGCTCTGAGTCTTCCTACAAGCAAGATTTCTTTCAGGTAAGGGCAGTTATTTTACAGCTCAAAGGAACTACATCGTTCACGAAGCTCACACGTTTCTCATCTTAACTGACAAGCATTGGATGTTAGAGGACCATTGCTTTGTATCAATTTCAAGCAGAGTTGAACTAGATATGGTCGGTATGTATAGGAAACATGGTTCTTTTCTTCTGAGGACACTCATGTTTACTGCTGCATTAGAGACTCTAGAAAGCAAGAGCGTGCTTCTTGCTCTAAAGCAGAGTGTGATCCATGGATGAGAACTGTGTTGTGTGTTTCCCTTCAGAAATGGAGTTAAATCCCAGGTCTGTGTCTTCCTACAAACAAGACTTCGTTTCAGGTAAGGGCAGTCACTTTTCAGCTCAAACGAACTACATTGTTCAGGAAGCTCACACGTTTCTCATCTTAACTGACAAGCATTGGATGTTAGAGGACCAGTGCTTTGTAACAGTTTCAGAAGCAGAGTTGGACTAGATATGGTCCGTTTGTGTAAGAAAAACCGTTCTTTTGTTCTCAGCACACTCATGTTTCCTGCTGTATTAGAGACTCTAGAAAGCAAGAGCTTGCTTCTTGCTCTAAAGCAGAGTGTGATCAATGGATGAGAAATGTGTTGTGTGTTTCCCTTCAGAAATGGAGTTAAATCCCAGGTCTGTGTCTTCCTACAAGCAAAATTCGTTTCAGGTAAGGGCAGTCAGTTTTCAGCTCAAACGAACTACATCATTCAGGAACCTCACACGTTTCTCATCTTAACTGACAAGCATTGGATGTTAGAAGACCAGTGCTTTGTATCAGTCTCAGAAGCAGAGTTGGACTAGATATGGTCCGTTTGTGTAAGAAACACCGTTCTTTTGTTCTCAGCACACTCATGTTTCCTGCTGTATTAGAGACTCTAGAAAGCAAGAGTGTGCTTCTTGATCTAAAGCAGAGTGTGATCAATGAATGAGAACTGTGTTGTGTGTTTCACTTCAGAAATGGAGTTAAATCCCAGGCTCTGAGTCTTCCTACAAGAAAGACTTCGTTTCAGGTAAGGGCAGTCACTTTTCAGGTCAAAAGAATTACATCGGTCACAAAGCTCACAGTTTTCATCTTAACTGACAAGCATTGGATGTTAGAGGACCTTCGCTTTGTATCAATTTGAAGCAGAGCTGAACTAGATATGTTCCGTATGTATAGGAAACACGGTTCTTTTCTTCTGAGGACACTCACGTTTCCTGCTGCATTTGAGACTCTAGAAAGCAAGAGCGTGCTCCTTGCTCTAAAGCAGAGTGTGATCCATGGATGAAAACTGTGTTGTGTGTTTAACTTCAGAAATGCAGTTAAATCCCAGGTCTGTGTCTTCCTACAAGCAAGACTTCGTTTCAGGTAAGGACAGTCACTTTTCAGCTCAAACGAACTACATCGTTCAGGAAGCTCACACGGTTTTCATCTTAACTGACAAGCATTGGATGTTAGAGGACCAGTGCTTTGTATCAGTCTCAGAAGCAGAGTTGGACTAGATATGGTCCGTTTGTGTAAGAAACACCATTCTTTTGTTCTCAGCACACTCATGTTTCCTGCTGTATTAGAGACTCTAGAAAGCAAGTGTGTGCTTCTTGCTCTAAAGCAGAGTGTGATACATGGATGAGAACTGTGTTGTGTGTTTCCCTTCAGAAATGGGGTTAAATCCCAGGTCTGTGTCTTCCTACCTGCAAGACTTCGTTTCAGGTAAGGGCAGTCACTTTTCAGGTCAAACGAATTACATCGGTCAAAATGCTCACAGTTTTCATCTTAACAGACAAGCATTGGATGTTAGAGGACCTTTGCTTTGTATCAATTTCAAGCAGAGTTGAACTAGATATGGTCCGTATGTTTAGGAAATACCATTCATTTGTTCTCAGCACACTCACGTTTCCTGCTGTATTAGAGACTCTAGAAAGCAAGAGCGTGCTTCTTGCTGTAAAGCAGAGTGTTATCAATGGATGAGAACTCTGCTTTGTGTTTCACTTCAGAAATGGAGTTAAATCCCTGGCTCTGAGTCTTCCTACAAGCAAGACTTCTTTCAGGTAAGGGCAGTTATTCTTCAGCTCAATGGAACTACATCGTTCAGGAAGCTCGCACGTTTCTCATCTTAACTGACAAGCATTGGATGTTAGAGGACCATTGCTTTGTATCAATTTCAAGCAGAGTTGAACTAGATATGGTCGGTATGTATAGGAAACATGGTTCTTTTCTTCTGAGGACACTCATGTTTCCTGCTGCATTAGAGACTCTAGAAAGCAAGAGCGTGCTTCTTGCTCTAAAGCAGAGTGTGATCCATGGATGAGAACTGTGTTGTGTGTTTCCCTTCAGAAATGGAGTTAAATCCCAGGTCTGTGTCTTCCTACAAACAAGACTTCGTTTCAGGTAAGGGCAGTCACTTTTCAGCTCAAACGAACTACATTGTTCAGGAAGCTCATACGTTTCTCATCTTAACTGACAAGCATTGGATGTTAGAGGGTCAGTACTTTGTATCAGTTTCAGCAGTAGAGTTGGACTATATAATGTCTGTATGTGTAGGAAACACCGTTCTTTTGTTCTGGGTACACTCATGTTTCCTGCTGTTTTAGAGACTCTAGAAAGCAAGAGCGTGCTTCTTGTTCTAACACAGAGTATGATCCATAGATGAGTACTATGCTGTGTGTTTCCCTTCAGAAATGGAGTTAAATCCCAGGCTCTGTGTCTTCCTACAGGCAAGACTTCGTTTCAGGTAAGGGCAGTCACTTTTCAGTTCAAAGGAACTACATCATTCACAAAGCTCACACGATTCTCATCTTAACTGACAAGCATTGGGTGTTAGAGGACCAGTGCTTTGTATCAGTTTCAGAAGCAGAGTTGGACTAGATATGGTCCATATGTGTGGGAAACACCGTTCTTTTTTTCACAGCACACTCACGTTTCCTGCTGTGTTAGAGACTTTAGAAAGCAAGAGCATGCTTCTCGCTCTAAAGCAGAGTGTCATCCATGGATGAAAACTATGCTGTGTGTTTCCCTTCAGAAAAGGAGTTAAATCCCAGGCTCTATGTCTTCCTACAAGCAAGACTTCGTTTCTGGTAAGGGCAGTCACTTGTCAGCTCAAACGAACTACATCTTTCACGGAGCTCACACGTTTCTCATCTTAACAGAAAAGAATTGGATGTTAGAGGACCAGTGCTTTGTATCAGTTTCAGAAGCAGAGTTGGACTAGATATGGCCTGTATGTGTAGGAAACACCGTTCTTTTGTTCTCAGCACACTCACGTTTCCTGCTGTCTTAGAGACTCTAGAAAGCAAGAGCGTGCTTCTTGTTCTAAAGCAGAGTGTGATCAATGGATGATTACACTGAAGTGTGTTTTACTTCAGAAATGGAGTTAAATCCCGAGCTCTGAGTCTTCCTACAAGCAAGAATTCGTTTCAGGTAAGGGGAGTCACTTTTCTTCTCAAACGAACTACATCGTTCACGAAGCTCACACTTTTCTCATCTTAACTGACAAGCATTGGATGTTAGAGGGTCAGTGCTTTGTATCACTTTCAGAAGCAGATTTGGACTACATATGGTCCATAAATGTAGGAAACATCGTTCTTTTGTTCTGGGCACACTCGGATTTCCTGCTGTATTAGAGACTCTAGAAAGCAAGAGTGTGCTTCTCGCTCTAAAGCAGAGTGTGATCCATGGATGAGAACTATGCTGTGTGTTTCCCTTCAGAAATGGACTTAAATCCCAGGCTCTGTGTCTTCCTACAGGCAATACTTCGTTTCAGGTAAGGGCAGTCACTTTTCAGTTCAAAGGAACTACATCATTCACAAAGCTCACACGATTCTCATCTTAACTGACAAGCATTGGGTGTTAGAGGACCAGTGCTTTGTATCAGTTTCAGAAGCAGAGTTGGACTAGATATGGTCCATATGTGTGGGAAACACCGTTCTTTTTTTCTCAGCACACTCACGTTTCCTGCTGTGTTAGAGATTTTAGAAAGCAAGAGCATGCTTCTCGCTCTAAAGCAGAGTGTCATCCATGGATGAAAACTATGCTGTGTGTTTCCCTTCAGAAAAGGAGTTAAATCCCAGGCTCTATGTCTTCCTACAAGCAAGACTTCGTTTCAGGTAAGGGCAGTCACTTGTCAGCTCAAACGAACTACATCTTTCACGGAGCTCACACGTTTCTCATCTTAACAGAAAAGAATTGGATGTTAGAGGACCAGTGCTTTGTATCAGTTTCAGAATCAGAGTTGGACTAGATATGGCCTGTATGTGTAGGAAACACCGTTCTTTTGTTCTCAGCACACTCACGTTTCCTGCTGTATTAGAGACTCTAGAAAGCAAGAGTGTGCTTCTCGCTCTAAAGCAGAGTGTGATCCATGGATGAGAACTATGCTGTGTGTTTCCCTTCAGAAATGGACTTAAATCCCAGGCTCTGTGTCTTCCTACAGGCAAGACTTCGTTTCAGGTAAGGGCAGTCACTTTTCAGTTCAAAGGAACTACATCATTCACAAAGCTCACACGATTCTCATCTTAACTGACAAGCATTGGGTGTTAGAGGACCAGTGCTTTGTATCAGTTTCAGAAGCAGAGTTGGACTAGATATGGTCCATATGTGTGGGAAACACCGTTCTTTTTTTCTCAGCACACTCACGTTTCCTGCTGTGTTAGAGATTTTAGAAAGCAAGAGCATGCTTCTCGCTCTAAAGCAGAGTGTCATCCATGGATGAAAACTATGCTGTGTGTTTCCCTTCAGAAAAGGAGTTAAATCCCAGGCTCTATGTCTTCCTACAAGCAAGACTTCGTTTCAGGTAAGGGCAGTCACTTGTCAGCTCAAACGAACTACATCGTTCACGAAGCTCACACTTTTCTCATCTTAACTGACAAGCTTTGGATGTTAGAGGGTCAGTGCTTTGTATCAGTTTCAGAAGCAGATTTGGACTACATATGGTCCATAAATGTAGGAAACATCGTTCTTTTGTTCTGGGCACACTCGGATTTCCTGCTGTATTAGAGACTCTAGAAAGCAAGAGTGTGCTTCTCGCTCTAAAGCAGAGTGTGATCCATGGATGAGAACTATGCTGTGTGTTTCCCTTCTGAAATGGACTTAAATCCCAGGCTCTGTGTCTTATTACAAGAAAGACTTCGTTTCAGGTAAGGGCAGTCACTTTTCAGTTCAAAGGAACTACATCATTCACAAAGCTCACACGTTTCTCATCTTAACTGACAAGCATTGGATGTTAGAGGACCAGTGCTTTGTATCAGTTTCAGAAGCAGAGTTGGACTTGATATGGTCCGTATGTGTAGGAAACACCGTTCTTTTGTTCTCAGCACACTCACGTTTCCTGCGTCTTAGAGACTTTAGAAAGCAAGAGCGTGCTTCTCGCTCTAAAGCAGAGTGTGATCCATGGATGAGAACTATGCTGTGTGTTTCCCTTCAGAAAAGGAGTTAAATCCCAGGCTCTGTGTCTTCCTACAAGCAAGACTTCGTTTCAGGTAAGGGCAGTCACTTTTCCGCTCAAACAAACTACATCGTTCAGGAACCTCACACGTTTCTCATCTTAACTGACAAGCATTGGATGTTAGAGGACCAGTGCTTTGTATCAGTCTCAGAAGCAGAGTTGGACTAGATATGGTCCGTATGTGTAAGAAACACCGTTCTTTTGTTCTCAGCACACTCATATTTCCTGCTGTATTAGAGACTCTAGAAAGCAAGAGCGTGCTTCTTGCTCTAAAGCAGAGTGTGATCAATGGATGAGAACTCTGTTGTGTCTTTCACTTTAGAAATGGAGTTAAATCCCTGGCTCTGAGTCTCGCTACAAGCAAGACTTCGTTTCAGGTAAGGGCAGTTGCTTTACAGCTCAAACGAACTACATCGTTCACGAAGCTCACAAGTTTCTCATATTAACTGACAAGCATTGGATGTTGGAGGACCATTGCTTTGTATCAATTTCAAGCAGAGTTGAACTAGATATGGTCTATATGTATAGGAAACATGGTTCTTTTCTTCTGAGGACACTCACGTTTCATGCTGCATTAGAGACTCTAGAAAGCAAGAGCGTGCTTCTTGCCCTAAAGCAGAGTGTGATCCATGGATGAGAAGTGTGTTGTTTGTTTCCCTTCAGAAATGGGGTTAAATCCCAGGTCTGTGTCTTCCTACAAGCAAGACTTCGTTTCAGGTAAGGGCAGTCACTTTTCAGCTCAAACAAACTACATCGTTCAGGAAGCTCACACGTTTCTCATCTTAAATGACAAGCATTGGATGTTAGAGGACCAGTGCTTTGTATCAGTCTCAGAAGCAGAGTTGGACTAGATATGTTCTGTTTGTGTAAGAAACACCGTTCTTTTGTTCTCAACACACTCAGGTTTCCTGCTGTATTAGAGACTCTAGAAAGCAAGAGCGTGCTTCTTGCTCTAAAGCAGAGTGTGATCAATGGATGAGAACTCTGTTGTGTGTTTCACTTCAGAAATGGAGTTAAATCCCAGGCTCTGAGTCTTCCTATAAGCAAGACTTCGTTTCATGTAAGGGAAGTTACTTTACAGCTCAAACGAACTATATCGTTCATGAAGCTCACAAGTTTCTCATCTTAACTGACAAGCATTGGATGTTAGAGGACTTTTGCTTTGTATCAGTTTCAAGCAGAGTTGAACTAGATATGGTCTGTATGCATAGGAAACATGGTTCTTTTCTTCTGAGGACACTCAGGTTTCCTGCTGCATTAGAGACTCTAGAAAGCAAGAGCGTGCTTCTTGCTCTAAAGCAGAGTGTTATCCATGGATGAGAACTGTGTTGTGTGTTTCCCTTCAGAAATGGATTTAAATCCCAGGTCTGTGTCTTCCTACAAGCAAAACTTCGTTTCAGGTAAGGGCAGTCACTTTTCAGCTCAAACGAACTACATCGTTCAGGAAGCTCACACGTTTCTCATCTTAACTGACAAGCATTGGATGATAGAAGACCAGTGCTTTGTATCAGTCTCAGAAGCAGAGTTGGACTAGATAATTTCCGTTTGTGTAAGAAACACCGTTCTTTAGTTCTCAGCACACTCATGTTTCCTGCTGTATTAGAGACTCTAGAAAGCAAGAGTGTGCTTCTTGCTCTAAAGCAGAGTGTGATCAATGGATGAGAACTGTGTTGTGTGTTTCACTACAGATATGGAGTTAAATCACAGACTCTGAGTCTTCCTACAAGAAAGACTTCGTTTCAGGTAAGGGCTGTCACTTATCAGGTCAAACGAACTACATCGTTCACGAAGATCACACGTTTCTCATCTTAAATGACAAGCATTGGATGTTAGAGGACCATTGCTTTGTTTCAATTTCAAGCAGAGTTGAACTAGATATGGTCCGTATGTTTAGGAAATACCATTCATTTGTTCTCAGCACACTCACGTTTCCTGCTGTATTAGAGACAATAGAAAGCAAGAGCGTGCTTCTTGCTGTAAAGCAGAGTGTTATCAATGGATGAGAACTCTGCTGTGTGTTTCCCTTCAGAAATGGAGTTAAATCCCAGGCTCTGAGAATTCCTACAAAGAAGAATTCGTTTCAAGTAAGGGCAGATACTTTAATCTCAAATGAAATACATCGTTCACGAAGCTCATACGTTTATCATCTTAACTGCCAAGCATTTGATGTTAGAGGACCAGTGCTTTGTATCAGTCTCAGAAGCGAGTTGGACTGGATATGATCAGTATGTGTACGAAACACCGTTCATTTGTTCTCATCACACTCAGTTTTCCTGCTGTCTTAGAGACTCTAGAAAGCTAGAGCATGCTTCTTGCTCTAAAGCAGAGTGTGATCAATGGATGAGAACTCTGTTGTGTGTTTCACTTCAGAAATGGATTTAAATCCCTGGCTCTGAGTCTTGCTACAAGCAAGACTTCGTTTCAGGTAAGGGCAGTTACTTTACAGCTCAAACGAACTACATCTTCCACGAAGCTCACACGTTTCTGATCTTAACTGACAAGCATTGGATGTTGGAGGACCTTTGCTTTGTATCAATTTCAAGCAGAGTTGAACTAGATATGGTCCCTATGTATAGGAAACATGGTTCTTTCCTTCTGAGGACACTCACGTTTCCTGCTGCATTAGAGACTCTAGAAAGCAAGAGCGTGCTTCTTGCTCTAAAGCAGAGTGTGATCCATGGATGAGAACTGTGTTGTGTGTTTCCCTTCAGAAATGGGGTTAAATCCCAGTTCTGTGTCTTCCTACCAGCAAGACTTCGTTTCAGGTAAGGGCAGTCACTTTTCAGCTCAAACAAACTACATCGTTCAGGAACCTCACACGTTTCTCATCTTAACTGACAAGCATTGGATGTTAGAGGACCAGTGCTTTGTATCAGTCTCAGAAGCAGAGTTGGACTAGATATGGTCCGTATGTGTAAGAAACACCGTTCTTTTGTTCTAAGCACGCTCATATTTCCTGCTGTATTAGAGACTCTACAAAGCAAGAGCGTGCTTCTTGCTCTAAAGCAGAGTGTGATCAATGGATGAGAACTGTGTTGTGTGTTTCATTTCAGAAATGGAGTTAAATCCCAGGCTCTGAGTCTTCCTACAAGAAAGACTTCGTTTCAAGTTAGTGCAGTCACTTTCAGCTCAAACGAACAACATCATTCACGAAGATCACACGTTTCTCATCTTAACTGTAAGCATTGGATGTTAGAGGACCTTTGCTTTGTATCAATTTCAAGCAGAGTTGAACTACATATGGTCCATATGCATAGGAAACATGGTTCTTTTCTTCTGAGGACACTCACGTTTCCTGCTTCATTAGAGCCTCTAGAAAGCAAGAGCGTGCTTCTTGCTCTAAACCAGAGTGTGATACATGGATGAGAACTGTGTTGTGTGTTTCCCTTCAGAAATGGGGTTAAATCCCAGGTCTGTGTCTTCCTACAAGCAAGACTTCGTTTCAGGTAAGGGCAGTCACTTTTCAGGTCAAACGAATTACATCGGTCACAAAGCTCACAGTTTTCATCTTAACAGACAAGCATTGGATGTTAGAGGACATTTGCTTTGTATCAATTTCAAGCAGAGTTGAACTAGATATGGTCCGTATGTTTAGGAAATACCATTCATTTGTTCTCAGCACACTCACGTTTCCTGCTGTATTAGAGACTCTAGAAAGCAAGAGCGTGCTTCTTGCTGTAAAGCAGAGTGTTATCAATGGATGAGAACTCTGCTGTGTGTTTCACTTCAGAAATGGAGTTAAATCCCTGGCTCTGAGTCTTCCTACAAGCAAGACTTCTTTCAGGTAAGGGCAGTTATTTTACAGCTCAAACGAACTACATCGTTCACGAAGCTCACACGTTTCTCATCTTAACTGACAAGCATTGGCTGTTAGAGGACCATTGCTTTGTATCAATTTCAAGCAGAGTTGAACTAGATATGGTCTGTATGTATAGGAAACATGGTTCTTTTCTTCTGAGGACACTCATGTTTCCTGCTGCATTAGAGACTCTAGAAAGCACGAGCGTGCTTCTTGCTCTAAAGCAGAGTGTGATCCATGGATGAGAACTGTGTTGTGTGTTTCCCTTCAGAAATGGAGTTAAATCCCAGGTCTGTGTCTTCCTACAAACAAGACTTCGTTTCAGGTAAGGGCAGTCACTTTTCAGCTCAAACGAACTACATTGTTCAGGAAGCTCACATGTTTCTCATCTTAACTGACAAGCATTGGATGTTAGAGGACCAGTGCTTTGTATCAGTTTCAGAAGCAGAGTTGGACTATATATGGTCCGTTTGTGTAAGAAACACCGTTCTTTTGTTCTCAGCACACTCAGGTTTCCTGCTGTATTAGAGACTCTAGAGAGGTAGAGCTTTCTTCTTGCTCTAAAGCAGAGTGTGATCAATGGATGAGAACTCTGCTGTGTGTTTCACTTCAGAAATGGAGTTAAATCCCAGGCTCTGAGTCTTCCTACAAGGAAGAATTCGTTTCAAGTAAGGGCAGATACTTTAATCTCAAATGAAATACATCGTTCACGAAGCTCACACGTTTATCATCTTAACTGCCAAGCATTTGATGTTAGAGGACCAGTGCTTTGTATCAGTCTCAGAAGCGAGTTGGACTGGATATGATCAGTATGTGTACGAAACACCGTTCATTTGTTCTCATCACACTCAATTTTCCTGCTGTCTTAGAGACTCTAGAAAGCTAGAGCGTGCTTCTTGCTCTAAAGCAGAGTGTGATCAATGGATGAGAACTCTGTTGTGTGTTTCACTTCAGAAATGGATTTAAATCCCTGGCTCTGAGTCTCGCTACAAGCAAGACTTCGTTTCAGGTAAGGGCAGTTACTTTACAGCTCAAACGAACTACATCTTTCACGAAGCTCACACGTTTCTGATCTTAACTGACAAGCATTGGATGTTGGAGGACCTTTGCTTTGTATCAATTTCAAGCAGAGTTGAACCAGATATGGTCCGTATGTATAGGAAACATGGTTCTTTCCTTCTGAGGACACTCATGTTTCCTGCTGCATTAGAGACTCTAGAAAGCAAGAGCGTGCTTCTTGCTCTAAAGCAGAGTGTGATCCATGGATGAGAACTGTGTTGTGTGTTTCCCTTCAGAAATGGGGTTAAATCCCAGGTCTCTGTCTTCCTACAAGCAAGACTTCGTCTCAGGTAAGGGCAGTCACTTTTCAGCTCTAACAAACTACATCGTTCAGGAAGCTCACACGTTTCTCATCTTAACTGACAAGCATTGGATGTTAGAGGACCAGTGCTTTGTATCAGTCTCAGAAGCAGAGTTGGACTAGATATGGTCCGTATGTGTAAGAAACACCGTTCTTTTGTTCTCAGCACACTCATGTTTCCTGCTGTATTAGAGACTCTAGAAAGCAAGAGCGTGCTTCTTGCTCTAAAGCAGAGTGTGATCAATGGATGAGAACTGTGTTGTGTGTTTCATTTCAGAAATGGAGTTAAATCCCTGGCTCTGAGTCTTCCTACAAGAAAGAAGTTCGTTTCAAGTTAGTGCAGTCACTTTCAGCTCAAACGAACTACATCATTCACGAAGATCACACGTTTCTCATCTTAACTGACAAGCATTGGATGTTAGAGGACCTTTGCTTTGTATCAATTTCAATTAAGTTGAACTAGATATGGTCCGTATGCATAGGAAACATGGTTCTTTTCTTCTGAGGACACTCACGTTTCCTGCTTCATTAGAGCCTCTAGAAAGCAAGAGTGTGCTTCTTGCTCTAAACCAGAGTGTGATCCATGGATGAGAACTGTGTTGTGTGTTTCCCTTCAGAAATGGGGTTAAATCCCAGGTCTGTGTCTTCCTACAAGAAAGACTTCGTTTCAGGTAGGGGCAGTCACTTTTCAGCTCAAACAAACTACATCGTGCACGAAGATCACACGTTTCTCATCTTAACTGACAATCATTGGATGTTAGAGGACCAGTGGTTTGTTTCAATTTCAGAAGCAGAGTTGGACAAGACATGGTCCGTATGTGTAGGAAACACCGTTCTTTTCTTCTCAGCACACTCACGTTTCATGCTGTATTAGAGAATCTAGAAAGCAAGAGCGTGCTTCTTGCTCTAAAGCAGAGTGTGATACATGGATGAGAACTGTGTTGTGTGTTTCCCTTCAGAAATGGGGTTAAATCCCAGGTCTGTGTCTTCCTACAATCAAGACTTCGTTTCAGGTAATGGCAGTCACTTTTCAGCTCAAACGAACTACATCGTTCAGGAAGCTCACACGGTTTTCATCTTAACTGACAAGCATTGGATGTTAGAGGACCAGTGCTTTGTATCAGTCTCAGAAGCAGAGTTGGACTAGATATGGTCCGTTTGTGTAAGATACACCGTTCTTTTGTTCTCAGCACACTCATGTTTCCTGCTGTATTAGAGACACTAGAAAGCAAGTGTGTGCTTCTTGCTCTAAAGCAGAGTGTGATCAATGGATGAGAACTGTGTTGTGGGTTTCATTTCAGAAATGGAGTTAAATCCCAGGCTCTGAGTCTTCCTGCAAGAAAGACTTCGTTTCAAGTTAGTGCAGTCACTTTCAGCTCAAACGAACAACATCATTCACGAAGATCACACGTTTCTCATCTTAACTGACAAGAATTGGATGTTAGAGGACCTTTGCTTTGTATCAATTTCAAGCAGAGTTGAACTACATATGGTCCGTATGCATAGGAAACATGGTTCTTTTCTTCTGAGGACACTCACGTTTCCTGCTTCATTAGAGCCTCTGGAAAGCAAGAGCGTGCTTCTTGCTCTAAACCAGAGTGTGATACATGGATGAGAACTGTGTTGTGTGTTTCCCTTCAGAAATGGGGTTAAATCCCAGGTCTGTGTCTTCCTACCGGCAAGAATTCGTTTCAGGTAAGGGCAGTCACTTTTCAGGTCAAACGAATTACATCGGTCACAATGCTCCCAGTTTTCATCTTAACAGACAAGCATTGGATGTTAGAGGAACTTTGCTTTGTATCAATTTCAAGCAGAGTTGAACTAGATATGGTCCGTATGTTTAGGAAATACCATTCATTTGTTCTCAGCACACTCACGTTTCCTGCTGTATTAGAGACTCTAGAAAGCAAGAGCGTGCTTCTTGCTGTAAAGCAGTGTGTTATCAATGGATGAGAACTCTGCTGTGTGTTTCACTTCAGAAATGGAGTTAAATCCCTGGCTCTGAGTCTTCCTACAAGCAAGATTTCTTCCAGGTAAGGGCAGTTATTTTACAGCTCAAAGGAACTACATCGTTCACGAAGCTCACACGTTTCTCATCTTAACTGACAAGCATTGGATGTTAGAGGACCATTGCTTTGTATCAATTTCAAGCAGAGTTGAACTAGATATGGTCGGTATGTATAGGAAACATGGTTCTTTTCTTCTGAGGACACTCATGTTTCCTGCTGCATTAGAGACTCTAGAAAGCAAGAGCGTGCTTCTTGCTCTAAAGCAGAGTGTGATCCATGGATGAGAACTGTGTTGTGTGTTTCCCTTCAGAAATGGAGTTAAATCCCAGGTCTGTGTCTTCCTACAAACAAGACTTCGTTTCAGGTAAGGGCAGTCACTTTTCAGCTCAAACGAACTACATTGTTCAGGAAGCTCACACGTTTCTCATCTTAACTGACAAGCATTGGATGTTAGAGGACCAGTGCTTTGTAACAGTTTCAGAAGCAGAGTTGGACTAGATATGGTCCGTTTGTGTAAGAAACACCGTTCTTTTGTTCTCAGCACACTCAGGTTTCCTGCTGTATTAGAGACTCTAGAGAGGTAGAGCTTTCTTCTTGCTCTAAAGCAGAATGTGATCAATGGATGAGAACTCTGCTGTGTGTTTCACTTCAGAAATGGGGTTAAATCCCAGGCCTGTGTCTTCCTACAATCAAGACTTCGTTTCAGGTAATGGCAGTCACTTTTCAGCTCAAAAGAACTACATCGTTCAGGAACCTCACACGTTTCTCATCTTAACTGACAAGCATTGGATGTTAGAGGACCAGTGCTTTGTATCAGTCTCAGAAGCAGAGTTGGACTAGATATGGTCCTTATGTATAAGAAACACCGTTCTTTTGTTCTCAGCACACTCACGTTTCCTGCTGTATTAGAAACTCTAGAAAGCAAGAGCTTGCTTCTTGCTCTAAAGCAGAGTGTGATCAATGGATGAGAAATGTGTTGTGTGTTTCCCTTCAGAAATGGAGTTAAATCCCAGGTCTGTGTCTTCCTACAAGCAAAATTCGTTTCAGGTAAGGGCAGTCAGTTTTCAGCTCAAACGAACTACATCATTCAGGAACCTCACACGTTTCTCATCTTAACTGACAAGCATTGGATGTTAGAAGACCAGTGCTTTGTATCAGTCTCAGAAGCAGAGTTGGACTAGATATGGTCCGTTTGTGTAAGAAACACCGTTCTTTTGTTCTCAGCACACTCATGTTTCCTGCTGTATTAGAGACTCTAGAAAGCAAGTGTGTGCTTCTTGCTCTAAAGCAGAGTGTGATACATGGATGAGAACTGTGTTGTGTGTTTCCCTTCAGAAATGGGGTTAAATCCCAGGTCTGTGTCTTCCTACCTGCAAGACTTCGTTTCAGGTAAGGGCAGTCACTTTTCAGGTCAAACGAATTACATCGGTCACAATGCTCACAGTTTTCATCTTAACAGACAAGCATTGGATGTTAGAGGACCTTTGCTTTGTATCAATTTCAAGCAGAGTTGAACTAGATATGGTCCGTATGTTTAGGAAATACCATTCATTTGTTCTCAGCACACTCACGTTTCCTGCTGTATTAGAGACTCTAGAAAGCAAGAGCGTGCTTCTTGCTGTAAAGCAGAGTGTTATCAATGGATGAGAACTCTGCTGTGTGTTTCACTTCAGAAATGGAGTTAAATCCCTGGCTCTGAGTCTTCCTACAAGCAAGACTTCTTTCAGGTAAGGGCAGTTATTTTACAGCTCAAACGAACTACATCGTTCACGAAGCTCACACGTTTCTCATCTTAACTGACAAGCATTGGATGTTAGAGGACCATTGCTTTGTATCAATTTCAAGCAGAGTTGAACTAGATATGGTCGGTATGTATAGGAAACATGGTTCTTTTCTTCTGAGGACACTCATGTTTCCTGCTGCATTAGAGACTCTAGAAAGCAAGAGCGTGCTTCTTGCTCTAAAGCAGAGTGTGATCCATGGATGAGAACTGTGTTGTGTGTTTCCCTTCAGAAATGGAGTTAAATCCCAGGTCTGTGTCTTCCTACAAACAAGACTTCGTTTCAGGTAAGGGCAGTCACTTTTCAGCTGAAACGAACTACATTGTTCAGGAAGCTCACACGTTTCTCATCTTAACTGACAAGCATTGGATGTTAGAGGACCAGTGCTTTGTAACAGTTTCAGAAGCAGAGTTGGACTAGATATGGTCCGTTTGTGTAAGAAACACCGTTCTTTTGTTCTCAGCACACTCAGGTTTCCTGCTGTATTAGAGACTCTAGAGAGGTAGAGCTTTCTTCTTGCTCTAAAGCAGAGTGTGATCAATGGATGAGAACTCTGCTGTGTGTTTCACTTCAGAAATGGAGTTAAATCCCAGGCTCTGAGTCTTCCTACAAGGAAGAATTCGTTTCAAGTAAGGGCAGATACTTTAATCTCAAATGAAATACATCGTTCACGAAGCTCATACGTTTATCATCTTAACTGCCAAGCATTTGATGTTAGAGGACCAGTGCTTTGTATCAGTCTCAGAAGCGAGTAGGACTGGATATGATCAGTATGTGTACGAAACACCGTTCATTTGTTCTCATCACACTCAATTTTCCTGCTGTCTTAGAGACTCTAGAAAGCTAGAGCGTGCTTCTTGCTCTAAAGCAGAGTGTGATCAATGGATGAGAACTGTGTTGTGTCTTTCACTTCAGAAATGGAGTTAAATCCCTGGCTCTGAGTCTCGCTACAAGCAAGACTTCGTTTCAGGTAAGGGCAGTTACTTTACAGCTCAAACGAACTACATCTTTCACGAAGCTCACACGTTTCTGATCTTAACTGACAAGCATTGGATGTTGGAGGACCTTTGTTTTGTATCAATTTCAAGCAGAGTTGAACGATATATGGTCCGTATGTATCGGAAACATGGTTCTTTCCTTCTGAGGACACTCATGTTTCCTGCTGCATTAGAGCCTCTAGAAAGCAAGAGCGTGCTTCTTGCTCTAAAGCAGAGTGTGATCCATGGATCAGAACTGTGTTGTGTGTTTCCCTTCAGAAATGGGGTTAAATCCCAGGTCTGTGTCTTCCTACAAGCAAGACTTCGTTTCAGGTAAGGGCAGTCACTTTTCAGCCCAAACAAACTACATCGTTCAGGAACCTCACACGTTTCTCATCTTAACTGACAAGCATTGGATGTTAGAGGACCAGTGCTTTGTATCAGTTTCAGAAGCAGAGTTGGACTAGATATGGTCCGTATGTGTAAGAAACACCGTTCTTTTGTTCTCAGCACACTCATGTTTCCTGCTGCATTAGAGACTCTAGAAAGCAAGAGCGTGCTTCTTGCTCTAAAGCAGAGTGTGATCAATGGATGAGAACTGTGTTGTGTGTTTCATTTCAGAAATGGAGTTAAATCCCAGGCTCTGAGTCTTCCTACTAGAAAGACTTCGTTTCAAGTTAGTGCAGTCACTTTCAGCTCAAACGAACTACATCATTCACGAAGATCACACGTTTCTCATCTTAACTGACAAGCATTGGATGATAGAGGACCTTTGCTTTGTATCAATTTCAAGCAGAGTTAAACTAGATATGGTCCGTATGCATAGGAAACATGGTTCTTTTCTTCTGAGGACACTCACGTTTCCTGCTTCATTAGAGCCTCTAGAAAGTAAGAGTGTGCTTCTTGCTCTAAACCAGAGTGTGATACATGGATGAGAACTGTGTTGTGTGTTTCCCTTCAGAAATGGGGTTAAATCCCAGGTCTGTGTCTTCCTACAAGCAAGACTTCGTTTCAGGTAGGGGCAGTCACTTTTCAGCTCAAACAAACTACATCGTTCATGAAGCTCACACGTTTCTCCTCTTAACTGACAAGCATTGGATGTTAGAGGACCAGTGCTTTGTATCAGTCTCAGAACCAGAGTTGGACTAGATATGTTCCGTTTGTGTAAGAAACGCCGTTCTTTGTTCTCAACACACTCAGGTTTCCTGTTGTATTAGAGACTCTAGAGAGCAAGAGCATGCTTCTTGCTCTAAAGCAGAGTGTGATCAATGGATGAGAACTCTGTTGTGTGTTTCACTTCAGAAATGGAGTTAAATCCCAGGCTCTGAATCTTCCTATAAGCAAGACTTCGTTTCATGTAAGGGAAGTTACTTTACAGCTCAAACGAACTACATCGTGCACGAAAATCACACGTTTCTCATCTTAACTGACAATCATTGGATGTTAGAGGACCAGTGCTTTGTATCAGTCTCAGAAGCAGAGTTGGACTAGATATGGTCCGTATGTGTAAGAAACACCGTTCTTTTGTTCTCAGCACACTCATGTTTCCTGCTGTATTAGAGACTCTAGAAAGCAAGAGCGTGCTTCTTGCTCTAAAGCAGAGTGTGATCAATGGATGAGAACTGTGTTGTGTGTTTCATTTCAGAAATGGAGTTAAATCCCAGGCTCTGAGTCTTCCTACAAGAAAGACTTCGTTTCAAGTTAGTGCAGTCCCTTTCAGCTCAAACGAACTACATCATTCACGAAGTTCACACGTTTCACATCTTAACTGACAAGCATTGGATGTTAGAGGACCTTTGCTTTGTATCAATTTCAAGCAGAGTTGAACTAGATATGGTCTGTATGCATAGGAAACATGGTTCTTTATTTCTGAGGACACTCACGTTTCCTGCTGCATTCAAGCCTCTAGAAAGCAAGAGCGTGCTTCTTGCTCTAAAGCAGAGTGTGATACATGGATGAGAACTGTGTTGTGTGTTTCTCTTCAGAAATGGGGTTAAATCCCAGGTCTGTGTCTTCCTACAAGCAAGACTTCGTTTCATGTAAGGGAAGTTACTTTACAGCTCAAACGAACTACACCGTGCACGAAGATCACACGTTTCTCATCTTAACTGACAAGCATTGGATGTTAGAGGACCAGTGGTTTGTTTCAATTTCAGAAGCAGAGTTGGACAAGACATGGTCCGTATGTGTAGGAAACACCGTTCTTTTCTTCTCAGCACACTCACGTTTCATGCTGTATTAGAGAATCTAGAAAGCAAGAGCATGCTTCTTGCTCTAAAACAGAGTGTGATACATGGATGAGAACTGTATTGTGTGTTTCCCTTCAGAAATTGGGTTAAATCCCAGGTCTGTGTCTTCCTACAAGCAAGACTTCGTTTCAGGTAAGGGCAGTCACTTTTCAGCTCAAACGAACTACATCGTTCAGGAACCTCATACGTTTCTCATCTTAACTGAGAAGCATTGAATGTTAGAGTACCAGTGCTTTGTATCAGTTTCATAAGCAGAGTTGGACTAGATATGGTCCGTATGTGTAAGAAACACCGTTCTTTTGTTCTCAGCACACTCATGTTTCCTGCTGTATTAGAGACTCTAGAAAGCAAGAGCTTGCTTCTTGCTCTAAAGCAGAGTGTGATCAATGGATGAGAACTCTGTTGTGCGTTTCACTTCAGAAATGGAGTTAAATCCCAGGCTCTGAGTCTTCCCACAAGCAAGACTTCGTTTCAAATTAGGGCAGTCACTTTCAGCTCAAATGAACTAAATCATTCACGAAGTTCACACGTTCCTCATCTTAACTGACAAGCATTGGATGTTAGAGGACGTTTGCTTTGTATCAATTTCAAGCAGAGTTGAACTAGATATGGTCCGTATGCATAGGAAACATGGTTCTTTTCTTCTGAGGACACTCACTTTTCCTGCTGCATTAGAGACTCTGGAAAGCAAGAGCGTGCTTCTTGCTCTAAAGCAGAGTGTGATCCATGGATGAGAACTGTGTTGTGTGTTTCCCTTCAGAAATGGAGTTAAATCCCAGGTCAGTGTCTTCCTACAAGCAAAACTTCGTTTCAGGTAAGGGCAGTCAGTTTTCAGCTCAAACGAACTACATCGTTCAGGAAGCTCACACGTTTCTCATCTTAACTGACAAGCTTTGGATGTTAGAAGACCAGTGCTTTGTATCAGTCTCAGAAGCAGAGTTGGACTAGATATGGTCCGTTTGTGTAAGAAACACCGTTCTTTTGTTGTCAGCACACTCATGTTTCCTGCTGTATTAGAGACTCTAGAAAGCAAGAGTGTGCTTCTTGCTCTAAAGCAGAGTGTGATCAATGGATGAGAACTCTGTTGTGTGTTTCACTTCATAAATGGAGTTAAATCCCAGACTCTGAGTCTTCCTACAAGAAAGACTTCGTTTCAGGTAAGGGCAGTCACTTTTCAGGTCAAACGAATTACATCGGTCACAAAGCTCACAGTTTTCATCTTAACTGACAAGCATTGGTTGTTAGAGGACCTTTGCTTTGTATCAATTTCAAGCAGAGTTGAACTAGATATGGTCCGTATGTATAGGAAACACGGTTCTTTTCTTCTTAGGACACTCACGTTTCCTGCTGCATTAGAGACTACAGAAAGCAAGAGCGTGCTTCTTGCTCTAAAGCAGAGTATGATCCATGGATGAGAACTGTGTTGTGTGTTTCACTTCAGAAATGCAGTTAAATCCCAGGTCTGTGTCTTCCTACAAGCAAGACTTCGTTTCAGGTAAGGACAGTCACTTTTCAGCTCAAAAGAACTACATCGTTCAGGAAGCTCACACGTTTCTCATCTTAACTGACAAGCATTGGATGTTAGAGGACCAGTGCTTTGTATCAGTCTCAGAAGCAGAGTTGGACTAGATATGGTCCGTTTGTGTAAGAAACACCGTTCTTTTGTTCTCAGCACACTCATGTTTCCTGCTGTATTAGAGACTCTAGAAAGCAAGTGTGTGCTTCTTGCTCTAAAGCAGAGTGTGATACATGGATGAGAACTGTGTTGTGTGTTTCACTTCATAAATGGAGATAAATCCCAGGCTCTGAGTCTTCCTACAAGAAAGACTTCGTTTCAGGTAATGGCAGTCACTTTTCAGGTCAAACGAATTACATCGGTCACAAAGCTCAGACGTTTTCATCTTAACTGACTAGCATTGGATATTAGAGGACCAGTGCTTTGTATCAGTTTCAGAAGCAGAGTTGGACTAGATATGGTCCGTATGTGTAAGAAACACCGTTCTTTTGTTCTCAGCACACTCAGGTTTTCTGCTGTATTAGAGACTCTAGAAAACAAGAGCGTGCTTCTTGCTCTAAAGCAGAGTGTGATCAATGGATGAGAACTGTGTTGTGTCTTTCACTTCAGAAATGGAGTTAAATCCCTGGCTCTGAGTCTCGCTACAAGCAAGACTTCGTTTCAGGTAAGGGCAGTTACTTTACAGCTCAAACGAACTACATCGTTCACGAAGCTCACACGTTTCTCATCTTAACTGACAAGCATTGGATGTTGGAGGACCTTTGCTTTGTATCAATTTCAAGCAGAGTTGAACTAGATATGTTCCGTATGTATAGGAAACATGGTTCTTTTCTTCTGAGGACCCTCACCTTTCCTGCTGCATTAGAGACTCTAGAAAGCAAGAGCGTGCTTCTTGCTCTAAAGCAGAGTGTGATACATGGATGAGAACTGTGTTGTGTGTTTCCCTTCAGAAATGGGGTTAAATCCCAGGTCTGTGTCTTCCTACAAGCAAGACTTCGTTTCAGGTAAGGGCAGTCACTTTTCAGCTCAAACAAACTACATCGTTCAGGAAGCTCACACGTTTCTCATCTTAACTGACAAGCATTGGATGTTAGAGGACCAGTGCTTTGTATCAGTCTCAGAAGCAGAGTTTGACTAGATATGGTCCGTTTGTGTAAGAAACACCGTTCTTTTGTTCTCAGCACTCTCATGTTTCCTGCTGTATTAGAGACTCTAGAAAGCAAGTGTGTGCTTCTTGCTCTAAAGCAGAGTGTGATACATGGATGAGAACTGTGTTGTGTGTTTCACTTCAGAAATGGTTGATAAATCCCAGGCTCTGAGTCTTCCTACAAGAAAGACTTCGTTTCAGGTAAGGGCAGTCACTTTTCAGGTCAAAGAATTACATCGGTCACAAAGCTCAGACGTTTTCATCTTAACTGACTAGCATTGGATATTAGAGGACCAGTGCTTTGTATCAGTTTCAGAAGCAGAGTTGGACTAGATATGGTCGGTATGTGTAAGAAACTCCGTTCTTTTGTTCTCAGCACACTCAGGTTTTCTGCTGTATTAGTGACTCTAGAAAACAAGAGCGTGCTTCTTGCTCTAAAGCAGAGTGTGATCAATGGATGAGAACTGTGTTGTGTCTTTCACTTCAGAAATGGAGTTAAATCCCTGGCTCTGAGTCTCGCTACAAGCAAGACTTCGTTTCAGGTAAGGGCAGTTACTTTACAGCTCAAACGAACTACATCGTTCACGAAGCTCACACGTTTCTCATCTTAACTGACAAGCATTGGATGTTGGAGGACCTTTGCTTTGTATCAATTTCAAGCAGAGTTGAACTAGATATGTTCAGTATGTATAGGAAACATGGTTCTTTTCTTCTGAGGACCCTCACCTTTCCTGCTGCATTAGAGACTCTAGAGAGCAAGAGCGTGATTCTTGCTCTAAAGCAGAGTGTGATACATGGATGAGAACTGTGTTGTGTGTTTCCCTTCAGAAATGGGGTTAAATCCCAGGTCTGTGTCTTCCTACAAGCAAGACTTCGTTTCAGGTAAGGGCAGTCACTTTTCAGCTCAAACGAACTACATCGTTCAGGAAGCTCACACGTTTCTCATCTTAACTGACAAGCATTGGATGTTAGAGGACCAGTGCTTTGTATCAGTCTCAGAAGCAGAGTTTGACTAGATATGGTCCGTTTATGTAAGAAACACCGTTCTTTTGTTCTCAGCACTCTCATGTTTCCTGGTGTATTAGAGACTCTAGAAAGCAAGTGTGTGCTTCTTGCTCTAAAGCAGAGTGTGATACATGGATGAGAACTGTGTTGTGTGTTTCACTTCAGAAATGGTGATAAATCCCAGGCTCTGATTCTTCCTACAAGAAAGACTTCGTTTCAGGTAAGGGCAGTCACTTTTCAGGTCAAAGAATTACATCGGTCACAAAGCTCAGACGTTTTCATCTTAACTGACTAGCATTGGATATTAGAGGACCAGTGCTTTGTATCAGTTTCAGAAGCAGAGTTGGACTAGATATGGTTGGTATGTGTAAGAAACACCGTTCTTTTGTTCTCAGCACACTCAGGTTTTCTGCTGTATTAGAGACTCTAGAAAACAAGAGCGTGCTTCTTGCTCTAAAGCAGAGTGTGATCAATGGATGAGAACTGTGTTGTGTGTTTCATTTCAGAAATGGAGTTAAATCCCAGGCTCTGAGTCTTCCTACAAGAAAGACTTCGTTTCAAGTTAGTGCAGTCCCTTTCAGCTCAAACGAACTACATCATTCACGAAGTTCACACGTTTCACATCTTAACTGACAAGCATTGGATGTTAGAGGACCTTTGCTTTGTATCAATTTCAAGCAGAGTTGAACTAGATATGGTCCGTATGCATAGGAAACATGGTTCTTTTCTTCTGAGGACACTCACGTTTCCTGCTGCATTCGAGCCTCTAGAAAGCAAGAGCGTGCTTCTTGCTCTAAAGCAGAGTGTGATACATGGATGAGAACTATGTTGTTTGTTTCTCTTCAGAAATGGGGTTAAATCCCAGGTCTGTGTCTTCCTACAAGCAAGACTTCGTTTCATGTAAGGGAAGTTACTTTATAGCTCAAACGAACTACACCGTGCACGAAGATCGCACGTTTCTCATCTTAACTGACAAGCATTGGATGTTAGAGGACCAGTGGTTTGTTTCAATTTCAGAAGCAGAGTTGGACAAGACATGGTCCGTATGTGTAGGAAACACCGTTCTTTTCTTCTCAGCACACTCACGTTTCATGCTGTATTAGAGACTCTAGACAGCAAGAGCATGCTTCTTGCTCTAAAGCAGAGTGTGATACATGGATGAGAACTGTATTGTGTGTTTCCCTTCAGAAATGGGGTTAAATCCCAGGTCTGTGTCTTCCTACAAGCAAGACTTCGTTTCAGGTAAGGGCAGTCACTTTTCAGCTCAAACGAACGACATCGTTCAGGAACCTCATACGTTTCTCATCTTAACTGAGAAGCATTGAATGTTAGAGTACCAGTGCTTTGTATCAGTTTCATAAGCAGAGTTGGACTAGATAGGTCCGTATGTGTAAGAAACACCGTTCTTTTGTTCTCAGCACACTCATGTTTCCTGCTGTATTAGAGACTCTAGAAAGCAAGAGCTTGCTTCTTGCTCTAAAGCAGAGTGTGATCAATGGATGAGAACTCTGTTGTGTGTTTCACTTCAGAAATGGAGTTAAATCCCAGGCTCTGAGTCTTCCCACAAGCAAGACTTCGTTTCAAATTAGGGCAGTCACTTTCAGCTCAAACGAACTAAATCATTCACGAAGTTCACACGTTCCTCATCTTAACTGACAAGCTTTGGATGTTAGAGGACTTTTGCTTTGTATCAATTTCAAGCAGAGTTGAACTAGATATGGTCCGTATGCATAGGAAACATGGTTCTTTTCTTCTGAGGACACTCACTTTTCCTGCTGCATTAAAGACTCTAGAAAGCAAGTGCGTGCTTCTTGCTCTAAAGCAGAGTGTGATCCATGGATGAGAACTGTGTTGTGTGTTTCCCTTCAGAAATGGAGTTAAATCCCAGGTCAGTGTCTTCCTACAAGCAAAACTTCGTTTCAGGTAAGGGCAGTCAGTTTTCAGCTCAAATGAACTACATCGTTCAGGAAGCTCACACGTTTCTCATCTTAACTGACAAGCTTTGGATGTTAGAAGACCAGTGCTTTGTATCAGTCTCAGAAGCAGAGTTGGACTAGATATGGTCCGTTTGTGTAAGAAACACCGTTCTTTTGTTCTCAGCACACTCATGTTTCCTGCTGTATTAGAGACTCTAGAAAGCAAGTGTGTGCTACTTGCTCTAAAGCAGAGTGTGATCAATGGATGAGAACTGTGTTGTGTGTTTCACTTCATAAATGGAGTTAAATCCCAGACTCTGAGTCTTCCTACAAGAAAGACTTCGTTTCAGGTAATGGCAGTCACTTTTCAGGTCAAACGAATTACATCGGTCACAAAGCTCACAGTTTTCATCTTAACTGACAAGCATTGGATGTTAGAGGACCTTTGCTTTGTATCAATTTCAAGCAGAGTTGAACTAGATATGGTCCCTATGCATAGGAAACATGGTTCTTTTCTTCTGAGGACACTCACGTTTCCTGCTGCATTAGAGCCTCTAGAAAGCAAGAGCGTGCTTCTTGCTCTAAAGCAGAGTGTGATACAAGGATGAGAACTGTGTTGTATGTTTCTCTTCAGAAATGGGGTTAAATCCCAGGATGTGTCTTCCTACAAGCAAGACTTCGTTTCATGTAAGGGAAGTTAGTTTACAGCTCAAACGAACTACACTGTGCACGAAGATCACACGTTTCTCATCTTAACTGACAAGCATTGGATGTTAGAGGACCAGTGGTTTGTTTCAATTTCAGAAGCAGAGTTGGACAAGACATGGTCCGTATGTGTAGGAAACACCGTTCTTTTCTTCTCAGCACACTCACGTTTCATGCTTTATTAGAGACTCTAGAAAGCAAGACCATGCTTCTTGCTCTAAAGCAGAGTGTGATACATGGATGAGAACTGTATTGTGTGTTTCCCTTCAGAAATGGGGTTAAATCCCAGGTCTGTGTCTTCCTACAAGCAAGACTTCGTTTCAGGTAAGGGCAGTCACTTTTCAGCTCAAACGAACTACATCGTTCAGGAACCTAATACGTTTCTCATCTTAACTGAGAAGCATTGAATGTTAGAGTACCAGTGCTTTGTATCAGTTTCATAAGCAGAGTTGGACTAGATATGGTCCGTATGTGTAAGAAACACCGTTCTTTTGTTCTCAGCACACTCATGTTTCCTGCTGTATTAGAGACTCTAGAAAGCAAGAGCTTGCTTCTTGCTCTAAAGCAGAGTGTGATCAATGGATGAGAACTCTGTTGTGCGTTTCACTTCAGAAATGGAGTTAAATCCCAGGCTCTGAGTCTTCCCACAAGCAAGACTTCGTTTCAAATTAGGGCAGTCACTTTCAGCTCAAACGAACTAAATCATTCACGAAGTTCACACGTTCCTCATCTTAACTGACAAGCATTGGATGTTGGAGGACTTTTACTTTGTATCAATTTCAAGCAGAGTTGAACTAGATATGGTCCGTATGCATAGGAAACATGGTTCTTTTCTTCTGAGGACACTCACTTTTCCTGCTGCATTAGAGACTCTGGAAAGCAAGAGCGTGCTTCTTGCTCTAAAGCAGAGTGTGATGCATGGATGAGAACTGTGTTGTGTGTTTCCCTTCAGAAATGGAGTTAAATCCCAGGTCAGTGTCTTCCTACAAGCAAAACTTCATTTCAGGTAAGGGCAGTCAGTTTTCAGCTCAAACGGACTACATCGTTCAGGAAGCTCACACGTTTCTCATCTTAACTGACAAGCTTTGGATGTTAGAAGACCAGTGCTTTGTATCAGTCAGAAGCAGAGTTGGACTAGATATGGTCCGTTTGTGTAAGAAACACCGTTCTTTTGTTGTCAGCACACTCATGTTTCCTGCTGTATTAGAGACTCTAGAAAGCAAGAGTGTGCTTCTTGCTCTAAAGCAGAGTGTGATCAATGGATGAGAACTGTGTTGTGTGTTTCACTTCATAAATGGAGTTAAATCCCAGACTCTGAGTCTTCCTACAAGAAAGAATTCGTTTCAGGTAAGGGCAGTCACTTTTCAGGTCAAACGAATTACATCGGTCACAAAGCTTACAGTTTTCATCTTAACTGACAAGCATTGGTTGTTAGAGGACCTTTGCTTTGTATCAATTTCAAGCAGAGTTGAACTAGATATGGTCCGTATGTATAGGAAACACGGTTCTTTTCTTCTTAGGACACTCACGTTTCCTGCTGCATTAGAGACTATAGAAAGCAAGAGCGTGCTTCTTGCTCTAAAGCAGAGTATGATCCATGGATGAGAACTGTGTTGTGTGTTTCACTTCAGAAATGCAGTTAAATCCCAGGTCTGTGTCTTCCTACAAGCAAGACTTCGTTTCAGGTAAGGGCAGTCAGTTTTCAGCTCAAATGAACTACATCGTTCAGGAAGCTCACACGTTTCTCATCTTAACTGACAAGCTTTGGATGTTAGAAGACCAGTGCTTTGTATCAGTCTCAGAAGCAGAGTTGGACTAGATATGGTCCGTTTGTGTAAGAAACACCGTTCTTTTGTTCTCAGCACACTCATGTTTCCTGCTGTATTAGAGACTCTAGAAAGCAAGAGTGTGCTTCTTGCTCTAAAGCAGAGTGTGATCAATGGATGAGAACTGTGTTGTGTGTTTCACTTCATAAATGGAGTTAAATCCCAGACTCTGAGTCTTCCTACAAGAAAGACTTCGTTTCAGGTAATGGCAGTCACTTTTCAGGTCAAACGAATTACATCGGTCACAAAGCTCACAGTTTTCATCTTAACTGACAAGCATTGGATGTTAGAGGACCTTTGCTTTGTATCAATTTCAAGCAGAGTTGAACTAGATATGGTCCCTATTCATAGGAAACATGGTTCTTTTCTTCTGAGGACACTCACGTTTCCTGCTGCATTAGAGCCTCTAGAAAGCAAGAGCGTGCTTCTTGCTCTAAAGCAGAGTGTGATACAAGGATGAGAACTGTGTTGTGTGTTTCTCTTCAGAAATGGGGTTAAATCCCAGGTCTGTGTCTTCCTACAAGCAAGACTTCGTTTCATGTAAGGGAAGTTACTTTACAGCTCAAACGAACTACACCGTGCACGAAGATCACACGTTTCTCATCTTAACTGACAAGCATTGGATGTTAGAGGACCAGTGGTTTGTTTCAATTTCAGAAGCAGAGTTGGACAAGACATGGTCCGTATGTGTAGGAAACACCGTTCTTTTCTTCTCAGCACACTCATGTTTCATGCTTTATTAGAGACTCTAGAAAGCAAGAGCATGCTTCTTGCTCTAAAGCAGAGTGTGATACATGGATGAGAACTGTATTGTGTGTTTCCCTTCAGAAATGGGGTTAAATCCCAGGTCTGTGTCTTCCTACAAGCAAGACTTCGTTTCAGGTAAGGGCAGTCACTTTTCAGCTCAAACGAACTACATCGTTCAGGAACCTAATACGTTTCTCATCTTAACTGAGAAGCATTGAATGTTAGAGTACCAGTGCTTTGTATCAGTTTCATAAGCAGAGTTGGACTAGATATGGTCCGTATGTGTAAGAAACACCGTTCTTTTGTTCTCAGCACACTCATGTTTCCTGCTGTATTAGAGACTCTAGAAAGCAAGAGCTTGCTTCTTGCTCTAAAGCAGAGTGTGATCAATGGATGAGAACTCTGTTGTGCGTTTCACTTCAGAAATGGAGTTAAATCCCAGGCTCTGAGTCTTCCCACAAGCAAGACTTCGTTTCAAATTAGGGCAGTCACTTTCAGCTCAAACGAACTAAATCATTCACGAAGTTCACACGTTCCTCATCTTAACTGACAAGCATTGGATGTTGGAGGACTTTTACTTTGTATCAATTTCAAGCAGAGTTGAACTAGATATGGTCCGTATGCATAGGAAACATGGTTCTTTTCTTCTGAGATCACTCACTTTTCCTGCTGCATTAGAGACTCTGGAAAGCAAGAGCGTGCTTCTTGCTCTAAAGCAGAGTGTGATCCATGGATGAGAACTGTGTTGTGTGTTTCCCTTCAGAAATGGAGTTAAATCCCAGGTCAGTGTCTTCCTACAAGCAAAACTTCATTTCAGGTAAGGGCAGTCAGTTTTCAGCTCAAACGGACTACATCGTTCAGGAAGCTCACACGTTTCTCATCTTAACTGACAAGCTTTGGATGTTAGAAGACCAGTGATTTGTATCAGTCAGAAGCAGAGTTGGACTAGATATGGTCCGTTTGTGTAAGAAACACCGTTCTTTTGTTGTCAGCACACTCATGTTTCCTGCTGTATTAGAGACTCTAGAAAGCAAGAGTGTGCTTCTTGCTCTAAAGCAGAGTGTGATCAATGGATGAGAACTGTGTTGTGTGTTTCACTTCATAAATGGAGTTAAATCCCAGACTCTGAGTCTTCCTACAAGAAAGAATTCGTTTCAGGTAAGGGCAGTCACTTTTCAGGTCAAACGAATTACATCGGTCACAAAGCTTACAGTTTTCATCTTAACTGACAAGCATTGGTTGTTAGAGGACCTTTGCTTTGTATCAATTTCAAGCAGAGTTGAACTAGATATGGTCCGTATGTATAGGAAACACGGTTCTTTTCTTCTTAGGACACTCACGTTTCCTGCTGCATTAGAGACTATAGAAAGCAAGAGCGTGCTTCTTGCTCTAAAGCAGAGTATGATCCATGGATGAGAACTGTGTTGTGTGTTTCACTTCAGAAATGCAGTTAAATCCCAGGTCTGTGTCTTCCTACAAGCAAGACTTCGTTTCAGGTAAGGGCAGTCAGTTTTCAGCTCAAATGAACTACATCGTTCAGGAAGCTCACACGTTTCTCATCTTAACTGACAAGCTTTGGATGTTAGAAGACCAGTGCTTTGTATCAGTCTCAGAAGCAGAGTTGGACTAGATATGGTCCGTTTGTGTAAGAAACACCGTTCTTTTGTTCTCAGCACACTCATGTTTCCTGCTGTATTAGAGACTCTAGAAAGCAAGAGTGTGCTTCTTGCTCTAAAGCAGAGTGTGATCAATGGATGAGAACTGTGTTGTGTGTTTCACTTCATAAATGGAGTTAAATCCCAGACTCTGAGTCTTCCTACAAGAAAGACTTCGTTTCAGGTAATGGCAGTCACTTTTCAGGTCAAACGAATTACATCGGTCACAAAGCTCACAGTTTTCATCTTAACTGACAAGCATTGGATGTTAGAGGACCTTTGCTTTGTATCAATTTCAAGCAGAGTTGAACTAGATATGGTCCCTATTCATAGGAAACATGGTTCTTTTCTTCTGAGGACACTCACGTTTCCTGCTGCATTAGAGCCTCTAGAAAGCAAGAGCGTGCTTCTTGCTCTAAAGCAGAGTGTGATACAAGGATGAGAACTGTGTTGTGTGTTTCTCTTCTTAAATGGGGTTAAATCCCAGGTCTGTGTCTTCCTACAAGCAAGACTTCGTTTCATGTAAGGGAAGTTACTTTACAGCTCAAACGAACTACACCGTGCACGAAGATCACACGTTTCTCATCTTAACTGACAAGCATTGGATGTTAGAGGACCAGTGGTTTGTTTCAATTTCAGAAGCAGAGTTGGACAAGACATGGTCCGTATGTGTAGGAAACACCGTTCTTTTCTTCTCAGCACACTCATGTTTCATGCTTTATTAGAGACTCTAGAAAGCAAGAGCATGCTTCTTGCTCTAAAGCAGAGTGTGATACATGGATGAGAACTGTATTGTGTGTTTCCCTTCAGAAATGGGGTTAAATCCCAGGTCTGTGTCTTCCTACAAGCAAGACTTCGTTTCAGGTAAGGGCAGTCACTTTTCAGCTCAAACGAACTACATCGTTCAGGAACCTAATACGTTTCTCATCTTAACTGAGAAGCATTGAATGTTAGAGTACCAGTGCTTTGTATCAGTTTCATAAGCAGAGTTGGACTAGATATGGTCCGTATGTGTAAGAAACACCGTTCTTTTGTTCTCAGCACACTCATGTTTCCTGCTGTATTAGAGACTCTAGAAAGCAAGAGCTTGCTTCTTGCTCTAAAGCAGAGTGTGATCAATGGATGAGAACTCTGTTGTGCGTTTCACTTCAGAAATGGAGTTAAATCCCAGGCTCTGAGTCTTCCCACAAGCAAGACTTCGTTTCAAATTAGGGCAGTCACTTTCAGCTCAAACGAACTAAATCATTCACGAAGTTCACACGTTCCTCATCTTAACTGACAAGCATTGGATGTTGGAGGACTTTTACTTTGTATCAATTTCAAGCAGAGTTGAACTAGATATGGTCCGTATGCATAGGAAACATGGTTCTTTTCTTCTGAGGACACTCACTTTTCCTGCTGCATTAGAGACTCTGGAAAGCAAGAGCGTGCTTCTTGCTCTAAAGCAGAGTGTGATCCATGGATGAGAACTGTGTTGTGTGTTTCCCTTCAGAAATGGAGTTAAATCCCAGGTCAGTGTCTTCCTACAAGCAAAACTTCATTTCAGGTAAGGGCAGTCAGTTTTCAGCTCAAACGGACTACATCGTTCAGGAAGCTCACACGTTTCTCATCTTAACTGACAAGCTTTGGATGTTAGAAGACCAGTGATTTGTATCAGTCAGAAGCAGAGTTGGACTAGATATGGTCCGTTTGTGTAAGAAACACCGTTCTTTTGTTGTCAGCACACTCATGTTTCCTGCTGTATTAGAGACTCTAGAAAGCAAGAGTGTGCTTCTTGCTCTAAAGCAGAGTGTGATCAATGGATGAGAACTGTGTTGTGTGTTTCACTTCATAAATGGAGTTAAATCCCAGACTCTGAGTCTTCCTACAAGAAAGAATTCGTTTCAGGTAAGGGCAGTCACTTTTCAGGTCAAACGAATTACATCGGTCACAAAGCTTACAGTTTTCATCTTAACTGACAAGCATTGGTTGTTAGAGGACCTTTGCTTTGTATCAATTTCAAGCAGAGTTGAACTAGATATGGTCCGTATGTATAGGAAACACGGTTCTTTTCTTCTTAGGACACTCACGTTTCCTGCTGCATTAGAGACTATAGAAAGCAAGAGCGTGCTTCTTGCTCTAAAGCAGAGTATGATCCATGGATGAGAACTGTGTTGTGTGTTTCACTTCAGAAATGCAGTTAAATCCCAGTTCTGTGTCTTCCTACAAGCAAGACTTCGTTTCAGGTAAGGGCAGTCAGTTTTCAGCTCAAATGAACTACATCGTTCAGGAAGCTCACACGTTTCTCATCTTAACTGACAAGCTTTGGATGTTAGAAGACCAGTGCTTTGTATCAGTCTCAGAAGCAGAGTTGGACTAGATATGGTCCGTTTGTGTAAGAAACACCGTTCTTTTGTTCTCAGCACACTCATGTTTCCTGCTGTATTAGAGACTCTAGAAAGCAAGAGTGTGCTTCTTGCTCTAAAGCAGAGTGTGATCAATGGATGAGAACTGTGTTGTGTGTTTCACTTCATAAATGGAGTTAAATCCCAGACTCTGAGTCTTCCTACAAGAAAGACTTCGTTTCAGGTAATGGCAGTCACTTTTCAGGTCAAACGAATTACATCGGTCACAAAGCTCACAGTTTTCATCTTAACTGACAAGCATTGGATGTTAGAGGACCTTTGCTTTGTATCAATTTCAAGCAGAGTTGAACTAGATATGGTCCCTATGCATAGGAAACATGGTTCTTTTCTTCTGAGGACACTCACGTTTCCTGCTGCATTAGAGCCTCTAGAAAGCAAGAGCGTGCTTCTTGCTCTAAAGCAGAGTGTGATACAAGGATGAGAACTGTGTTGTGTGTTTCTCTTCAGAAATGGGGTTAAATCCCAGGTCTGTGTCTTCCTACAAGCAAGACTTCGTTTCATGTAAGGGAAGTTACTTTACAGCTCAAACGAACTACACCGTGCACGAAGATCACACGTTTCTCATCTTAACTGACAAGCATTGGATGTTAGAGGACCAGTGGTTTGTTTCAATTTCAGAAGCAGAGTTGGACAAGACATGGTCCGTATGTGTAGGAAACACCGTTCTTTTCTTCTCAGCACACTCATGTTTCATGCTTTATTAGAGACTCTAGAAAGCAAGAGCATGCTTCTTGCTCTAAAGCAGAGTGTGATACATGGATGAGAACTGTATTATGTGTTTCCCTTCAGAAATGGGGTTAAATCCCAGGTCTGTGTCTTCCTACAAGCAAGACTTCGTTTCAGGTAAGGGCAGTCACTTTTCAGCTCAAACGAACTACATCGTTCAGGAACCTAATACGTTTCTCATCTTAACTGAGAAGCATTGAATGTTAGAGTACCAGTGCTTTGTATCAGTTTCATAAGCAGAGTTGGACTAGATATGGTCCGTATGTATAAGAAACACCGTTCTTTTGTTCTCAGCACACTCATGTTTCCTGCTGTATTAGAGACTCTAGAAAGCAATAGCTTGCTTCTTGCTCTAAAGCAGAGTGTGATCAATGGATGAGAACTCTGTTGTGCGTTTCACTTCAGAAATGGAGTTAAATCCCAGGCTCTGAGTCTTCCCACAAGCAAGACTTCGTTTCAAATTAGGGCAGTCACTTTCAGCTCAAACGAACTAAATCATTCACGAAGTTCACACGTTCCTCATCTTAACTGACAAGCATTGGATGTTGGAGGACTTTTACTTTGTATCAATTTCAAGCAGAGTTGAACTAGATATGGTCCGTATGCATAGGAAACATGGTTCTTTTCTTCTGAGGACACTCACTTTTCCTGCTGCATTAGAGACTCTGGAAAGCAAGAGCGTGCTTCTTGCTCTAAAGCAGAGTGTGATCCATGGATGAGAACTGTGTTGTGTGTTTCCCTTCAGAAATGGAGTTAAATCCCAGGTCAGTGTCTTCCTACAAGCAAAACTTCATTTCAAGTAAGGGCAGTCAGTTTTCAGCTCAAACGGACTACATCGTTCAGGAAGCTCACACGTTTCTCATCTTAACTGACAAGCTTTGGATGTTAGAAGACCAGTGCTTTGTATCAGTCAGAAGCAGAGTTGGACTAGATATGGTCCGTTTGTGTAAGAAACACCGTTCTTTTGTTGTCAGCACACTCATGTTTCCTGCTGTATTAGAGACTCTAGAAAGCAACAGTGTGCTTCTTGCTCTAAAGCAGAGTGTGATCAATGGATGAGAACTGTGTTGTGTGTTTCACTTCATAAATGGAGTTAAATCCCAGACTCTGAGTCTTCCTATAAGAAAGAATTCGTTTCAGGTAAGGGCAGTCACTTTTCAGGTCAAACGAATTACATCGGTCACAAAGCTTACAGTTTTCATCTTAACTGACAAGCATTGGTTGTTAGAGGACCTTTGCTTTGTATCAATTTCAAGCAGAGTTGAACTAGATATGGTCCGTATGTATAGGAAACACGGTTCTTTTCTTCTTAGGACACTCACGTTTCCTGCTGCATTAGAGACTATAGAAAGCAAGAGCGTGCTTCTTGCTCTAAAGCAGAGTATGATCCATGGATGAGAACTGTGTTGTGTGTTTCACTTCAGAAATGCAGTTAAATCCCAGGTCTGTGTCTTCCTACAAGCAAGACTTCGTTTCAGGTAAGGACAGTCACTTTTCAGCTCAAAAGAACTACATCGTTCAGGAAGCTCACACGTTTCTCATCTTAACTGACAAGCATTGGATGTTAGAGGACCAGTGCTTTGTATCAGTCTCAGAAGCAGAGTTGGACTAGATATGTTCCGTTTGTGTAAGAAACACCGTTCTTTTGTTCTCAGCACACTCATGTTTCCTGCTGTATTAGAGACTCTAGAAAGCAAGTGTGTGCTTCTTGCTCTAAAGCAGAGTGTGATACATGGATGAGAACTGTGTTGTGTGTTTCACTTCATAAATGGAGATAAATCCCAGGCTCTGAGTCTTCCTACAAGAAAGACTTCGTTTCAGGTAATGGCAGTCACTTTTCAGGACAAACGAATTACATCGGTCACAAAGCTCACAGTTTTCATCTTAACTGACAAGCATTGGATGTTAGAGGACCTTTGCTTTGTATCAATTTCAAGCAGAGTTGAACTAGATATGGTCAGTATGCATAGGAAACATGGTTCTTTTCTTCTGAGGACACTCACGTTTCCTGCTGCATTAGAGCCTCTAGAAAGCAAGAGCGTGCTTCTTGCTCTAAAGCAGAGTGTGATACATGGATGAGAACTGTGTTTTGTGTTTCTCTTCAGAAATGGGGTTAAATCCCAGGTCTGTGTCTTCCTACAAGCAAGACTTCGTTTCATGTAAGGGAAGTTACTTTACAGCTCAAACGAACTACACCGTGCACGAAGATCACACGTTTCTCATCTTAACTGACAAGCATTGGATGTTAGAGGACCAGTGGTTTGTTTCAATTTCAGAAGCAGAGTTGGACAAGACATGGTCCGTATGTGTAGGATACACCATTCTTTTCTTCTCAGCACACTCACGTTTCATGCTGTATTAGAGACTCTAGAAAGCAAGAGCATGCTTCTTGCTCTAAACCAGAGTGTGATACATGGATGAGAACTGTATTGTGTGTTTCCCTTCAGAAATGGGGTTAAATCCCAGGTCTGTGTCTTCCTACAAGCAAGACTTCGTTTCAGGTAAGGGCAGTCACTTTTCAGCTCAAACGAACTACATCGTTCAGGAACCTCATACGTTTCTCATCTTAACTGAGAAGCATTGAATGTTAGAGTACCAGTGCTTTGTATCAGTTTCATAAGCAGAGTCGGACTAGATATGGTCCGTATGTGTAAGAAACACCGTTCTTTTGTTCTCAGCACACTCATGTTTCCTGCTGTATTAGAGACTCTAGAAAGCAAGAGCTTGCTTCTTGCTCTAAAGCAGAGTGTGATCAATGGATGAGAACTCTGTTGTGCGTTTCACTTCAGAAATGGAGTTAAATCCCAGGCTCTGAGTCTTCCCACAAGCAAGACTTCGTTTCAAATTAGGGCAGTCACTTTCAGCTCAAACGAACTAAATCATTCACGAAGTTCACACGTTCCTCATCTTAACTGACAAGCATTGGATGTTGGAGGACTTTTACTTTGTATCAATTTCAAGCAGAGTTGAACTAGATATGGTCCGTATGCATAGGAAACATGGTTCTTTTCTTCTGAGGACACTCACTTTTCCTGCTGCATTAGAGACTCTGGAAAGCAAGAGCGTGCTTCTTGCTCTAA
Organism: Onychomys leucogaster; assembly: GCA_949786385.1. NCBI lineage: Eukaryota > Metazoa > Chordata > Mammalia > Rodentia > Cricetidae > Onychomys > Onychomys leucogaster. Next base: position 137,112 of record CATKUP010000038.1, on the reverse strand, counting down.
AGCAGAGTGTGATCCATGGATGAGAACTGTGTTGTGTGTTTCCCTTCAGAAATGGAGTTAAATCCCAGGTCAGTGTCTTCCTACAAGCAAAACTTCATTTCAAGTAAGGGCAGTCAGTTTTCAGCTCAAACGGACTACATCGTTCAGGAAGCTCACACGTTTCTCATCTTAACTGACAAGCTTTGGATGTTAGAAGACCAGTGCTTTGTATCAGTCAGAAGCAGAGTTGGACTAGATATGGTCCGTTTGTGTAAGAAACACCGTTCTTTTGTTGTCAGCACACTCATGTTTCCTGCTGTATTAGAGACTCTAGAAAGCAAGAGTGTGCTTCTTGCTCTAAAGCAGAGTGTGGTCAATGGATGAGAACTGTGTTGTGTGTTTCACTTCATAAATGGAGTTAAATCCCAGACTCTGAGTCTTCCTACAAGAAAGAATTCGTTTCAGGTAAGGGCAGTCACTTTTCAGGTCAAACGAATTACATCGGTCACAAAGCTTACAGTTTTCATCTTAACTGACAAGCATTGGTTGTTAGAGGACCTTTGCTTTGTATCAATTTCAAGCAGAGTTGAACTAGATATGGTCCGTATGTATAGGAAACACGGTTCTTTTCTTCTTAGGACACTCACGTTTCCTGCTGCATTAGAGACTATAGAAAGCAAGAGCGTGCTTCTTGCTCTAAAGCAGAGTATGATCCATGGATGAGAACTGTGTTGTGTGTTTCACTTCAGAAATGCAGTTAAATCCCAGGTCTGTGTCTTCCTACAAGCAAGACTTCGTTTCAGGTAAGGACAGTCACTTTTCAGCTCAAAAGAACTACATCGTTCAGGAAGCTCACACGTTTCTCATCTTAACTGACAAGCATTGGATGTTAGAGGACCAGTGCTTTGTATCAGTCTCAGAAGCAGAGTTGGACTAGATATGGTCCGTTTGTGTAAGAAACACCGTTCTTTTGTTCTCAGCACACTCATGTTTCCTGCTGTATTAGAGACTCTAGAAAGCAAGTGTGTGCTTCTTGCTCTAAAGCAGAGGGTGATACATGGATGAGAACTGTGTTGTGTGTTTCACTTCATAAATGGAGATAAATCCCAGGCTCTGAGTCTTCCTACAAGAAAGACTTCGTTTCAGGTAATGGCAGTCACTTTTCAGGTCAAACGAATTACATCGGTCACAAAGCTCACAGTTTTCATCTTAACTGACAAGCATTGGATGTTAGAGGACCTTTGCTTTGTATCAATTTCAAGCAGAGTTGAACTAGATATGGTCAGTATGCATAGGAAACATGCTTCTTTTCTTCTTAGGACACTCACGTTTCCTGCTGCATTAGAGCCTCTAGAAAGCAAGAGCGTGCTTCTTGCTCTAAAGCAGAGTGTGATACATGGATGAGAACTGTGTTTTGTGTTTCTCTTCAGAAATGGGTTTAAATCCCAGTTCTGTGTCTTCCTACAAGCAAGACTTCGTTTCATGTAAGGGAAGTTACTTTACAGCTCAAACGAACTACACCGTGCACGAAGATCACACGTTTCTCATCTTAACTGACAAGCATTGGATGTTAGAGGACCAGTGGTTTGTTTCAATTTCAGAAAAAGAGTTGGACAAGACATGGTCCGTATGTGTAGGATACACCATTCTTTTCTTCTCAGCACACTCACGTTACATGCTGTATTAGAGACTCTAGAAAGCAAGAGCATGCTGCTTGCTCTAAAGCAGAGTGTGATACATGGATGAGAACTGTATTGTGTGTTTCCCTTCAGAAATGGGGTTAAATCCCAGGTCTGTGTCTTCCTACAAGCAAGACTTCGTTTCAGGTAAGGGCAGTCACTTTTCAGCTCAAACGAACTACATCGTTCAGGAACCTCATACGTTTCTCATCTTAACTGAGAAGCATTGAATGTTAGAGTACCAGTGCTTTGTATCAGTTTCATAAGCAGAGTCGGACTAGATATGGTCCGTATGTGTAAGAAACACCGTTCTTTTGTTCTCAGCACACTCATGTTTCCTGCTGTATTAGAGACTCTAGAAAGCAAGAGCTTGCTTCTTGCTCTAAAGCAGAGTGTGATCAATGGATGAGAACTCTGTTGTGCATTTCACTTCAGAAATGGAGTTAAATCCCAGGCTCTGAGTCTTCCCACAAGCAAGACTTCGTTTCAAATTAGGGCAGTCACTTTCAGCTCAAACGAACTAAATCATTCACGAAGTTCACACGTTCCTCATCTTAACTGACAAGCATTGGATGTTGGAGGACTTTTACTTTGTATCAATTTCAAGCAGAGTTGAACTAGATATGGTCCGTATGCATAGGAAACATGGTTCTTTTCTTCTGAGGACACTCACTTTTCCTGCTGCATTAGAGACTCTGGAAAGCAAGAGCGTGCTTCTTGCTCTAAAGCAGAGTGTGATCCATGGATGAGAACTGTGTTGTGTGTTTCCCTTCAGAAATGGAGTTAAATCCCAGGTCAGTGTCTTCCTACAAGCAAAACTTCATTTCAAGTAAGGGCAGTCAGTTTTCAGCTCAAACGGACTACATCGTTCAGGAAGCTCACACGTTTCTCATCTTAACTGACAAGCTTTGGATGTTAGAAGACCAGTGCTTTGTATCAGTCAGAAGCAGAGTTGGACTAGATATGGTCCGTTTGTGTAAGAAACACCGTTCTTTTGTTGTCAGCACACTCATGTTTCCTGCTGTATTAGAGACTCTAGAAAGCAACAGTGTGCTTCTTGCTCTAAAGCAGAGTGTGATCAATGGATGAGAACTGTGTTGTGTGTTTCACTTCATAAATGGAGTTAAATCCCAGACTCTGAGTCTTCCTACAAGAAAGAATTCGTTTCAGGTAAGGGCAGTCACTTTTCAGGTCAAACGAATTACATCGGTCACAAAGCTTACAGTTTTCATCTTAACTGACAAGCATTGGTTGTTAGAGGACCTTTGCTTTGTATCAATTTCAAGCACAGTTGAACTAGATATGGTCCGTATGTATAGGAAACACGGTTCTTTTCTTCTTAGGACACTCACGTTTCCTGCTGCATTAGAGACTATAGAAAGCAAGAGCGTGCTTCTTGCTCTAAAGCAGAGTATGATCCATGGATGAGAACTGTGTTGTGTGTTTCACTTCAGAAATGCAGTTAAATCCCAGGTCTGTGTCTTCCTACAAGCAAGACTTCGTTTCAGGTAAGGACAGTCACTTTTCAGCTCAAAAGAACTACATCGTTCAGGAAGCTCACACGTTTCTCATCTTAACTGACAAGCATTGGATGTTAGAGGACCAGTGCTTTGTATCAGTCTCAGAAGCAGAGTTGGACTAGATATGGTCCGTTTGTGTAAGAAACACCGTTCTTTTGTTCTCAGCACACTCATGTTTCCTGCTGTATTAGAGACTCTAGAAAGCAAGTGTGTGCTTCTTGCTCTAAAGCAGAGGGTGATACATGGATGAGAACTGTGTTGTGTGTTTCACTTCATAAATGGAGATAAATCCCAGGCTCTGAGTCTTCCTACAAGAAAGACTTCGTTTCAGGTAATGGCAGTCACTTTTCAGGTCAAACGAATTACATCGGTCACAAAGCTCACAGTTTTCATCTTAACTGACAAGCATTGGATGTTAGAGGACCTTTGCTTTGTATCAATTTCAAGCAGAGTTGAACTAGATATGGTCAGTATGCATAGGAAACATGGTTCTTTTCTTCTGAGGACACTCACGTTTCCTGCTGCATTAGAGCCTCTAGAAAGCAAGAGCGTGCTTCTTGCTCTAAAGCAGAGTGTGATACATGGATGAGAACTGTGTTTTGTGTTTCTCTTCAGAAATGGGATTAAATCCCAGGTCTGTGTCTTCCTACAAGCAAGACTTCGTTTCATGTAAGGGAAGTTACTTTACAGCTCAAACGAACTACACCGTGCACGAAGATCACACGTTTCTCATCTTAACTGACAAGCATTGGATGTTAGAGGACCAGTGGTTTGTTTCAATTTCAGAAGCAGAGTTGGACAAGACATGGTCCGTATGTGTAGGATACACCATTCTTTTCTTCTCAGCACACTCACGTTTCATGCTGTATTAGAGACTCTAGAAAGCAAGAGCATGCTTCTTGCTCTAAAGCAGAGTGTGATACATGGATGAGAACTGTATTGTGTGTTTCCCTTCAGAAATGGGGTTAAATCCCAGGTCTGTGTCTTCCTACAAGCAAGACTTCGTTTCAGGTAAGGGCAGTCACTTTTCAGCTCAAACGAACTACATCGTTCAGGAACCTCATACGTTTCTCATCTTAACTGAGAAGCATTGAATGTTAGAGTACCAGTGCTTTGTATCAGTTTCATAAGCAGAGTCGGACTAGATATGGTCCGTATGTGTAAGAAACACCGTTCTTTTGTTCTCAGCACACTCATGTTTCCTGCTGTATTAGAGACTCTAGAAAGCAAGAGCTTGCTTCTTGCTCTAAAGCAGAGTGTGATCAATGGATGAGAACTCTGTTGTGCGTTTCACTTCAGAAATGGAGTTAAATCCCAGGCTCTGAGTCTTCGCACAAGCAAGACTTCGTTTCAAATTAGGGCAGTCACTTTCAGCTCAAACGAACTAAATCATTCACAAAGTTCACACGTTCCTCATCTTAACTGACAAGCATTGGATGTTGGAGGACTTTTACTTTGTATCAATTTCAAGCAGAGTTGAACTAGATATGGTCCGTATGCATAGGAAACATGGTTCTTTTCTTCTGAGGACACTCATTTTCCTGCTGCATTAGAGACTCTGGAAAGCAAGAGCGTGCTTCTTGCTCTAAAGCAGAGTGTGATACATGGATGAGAACTGTGTTGTGTGTTTCCCTTCAGAAATGAAGTTAAATCCCAGGTCAGTGTCTTCCTACAAGCAAAACTTCGTTTCAGGTAAGGGCAGTCAGTTTTCAGCTCAAACGAACTACATCGTTCAGGAAGCTCACACGTTTCTCATCTTAACTGACAAGCTTTGGATGTTAGAATACCAGTGCTTTGTATCAGTCTCAGAAGCAGAGTTGGACTAGATATGGTCCGTTTGTGTAAGAAACACCGTTCTTTTGTTCTCAGCACACTCATGTTTCCTGCTGTATTAGAGACTCTAGAAAGCAAGAGTGTGCTTCTTGCTCTAAAGCAGAGTGTGATCAATGGATGAGAACTGTGTTGTGTGTTTCACTTCATAAATGGAGGTAAATCCCAGACTCTGAGTCTTCCTACAAGAAAGACTTCGTTTCAGGTAAGGGCAGTTACTTTTCAGGTCAAACGAATTACATCGGTCACAAAGCTCACAGTTTTCATCTTAACTGACAAGCATTGGATGTTAGAGGACCTTTGCTTTGTATCAATTTCAAGCAGAGTTGAACTAGATATGGTCCCTATGCATAGGAAACATGGTTCTTTTCTTCTGAGGACACTCACATTTCCTGCTGCATTAGAGCCTCTAGAAAGCAAGAGCGTGCTTCTTGCTCTAAAGCAGAGTGTGATACATGGATGAGAACTGTGTTGTGTGTTTCTCTTCAGAAATGGGGTTAAATCCCAGGTCTGTGTCTTCCTACAAGCAAGACTTCGTTTCATGTAAGGGAAGTTAGTTTACAGCTCAAACGAACTACACCATGCACGAAGATCACACGTTTCTCATCTTAACTGACAAGCATTGGATGTTAGAGGACCAGTGGTTTGTTTCAATTTCAGAAGCAGAGTTGGACAAGACATGGTCCGTATGTGTAGGAAACACCGTTCTTTTCTTCTCAGCACACTCATGTTTCATGCTGTATTAGAGACTCTAGAAAGCAAGAGCATGCTTCTTGCTCTAAAGCAGAGTGTGATACATGGATGAGAACTGTATTGTGTGTTTTCCTTCAGAAATGGGGTTAAATCCCAGGTCTGTGTCTTCCTACAAGCAAGACTTCGTTTCAGGTAAGGGCAGTCACTTTTCAGCTCAAACGAACTACATCGTTCAGGAACCTCATACGTTTCTCATCTTAACTGAGAAGCATTGAATGTTAGAGTACCAGTGCTTTGTATCAGTTTCATAAGCAGAGTTGGACTAGATATGGTCCGTATGTGTAAGAAACACCGTTCTTTTGTTCTCAGCACACTCATGTTTCCTGCTGTATTAGAGACTCTAGAAAGCAAGAGCTTGCTTCTTGCTCTAAAGCAGAGTGTGATCAATGGATGAGAACTCTGTTGTGCGTTTCACTTCAGAAATGGAGTTAAATCCCAGGCTCTGAGTCTTCCCACAAGCAAGACTTCGTTTCAAATTAGGGCAGTCACTTTCAGCTCAAACGAACTAAATCATTCACGAAGTTCACACGTTCCTCATCTTAACTGACAAGCATTGGATGTTGGAGGACTTTTACTTTGTATCAATTTCAAGCAGAGTTGAACTAGATATGGTCCGTATGCATAGGAAACATGGTTCTTTTCTTCTGAGGACACTCACTTTTCCTGCTGCATTAGAGACTCTGGAAAGCAAGAGCGTGCTTCTTGCTCTAAAGCAGAGTGTGATCCATGGATGAGAACTGTGTTGTGTGTTTCACTTCAGAAATGGAGTTAAATCCCAGGTCAGTGTCTTCCTACGAGCAAAACTTCATTTCAGGTAAGGGCAGTCAGTTTTCAGCTCAAACGGACTACATCGTTCAGGAAGCTCACACGTTTCTCATCTTAACTGACAAGCTTTGGATGTTAGAATACCAGTGCTTTGTATCAGTCAGAAGCAGAGTTGGACTAGATATGGTCCGTTTGTGTAAGAAACACCGTTCTTTTGTTGTCAGCACACTCATGTTTCCTGCTGTATTAGAGACTCTAGAAAGCAAGAGTGTGCTTCTTGCTCTAAAGCAGAGTGTGATCAATGGATGAGAACTGTATTGTGTGTTTCACTTCATAAATGGAGTTAAATCCCAGACTCTGAGTCTTCCTACAAGAAAGACTTCGTTTCAGGTAAGGGCAGTCACTTTTCAGGTCAAACGAATTACATCGGTCACAAAGCTCACAGTTTTCATCTTAACTGACAAGCATTGGTTGTTAGAGGACCTTTGCTTTGTATCAATTTCAAGCAGAGTTGAACTAGATATGGTCCGTATGTATAGGAAACACGGTTCTTTTCTTCTTAGGACACTCACGTTTCCTGCTGCATTAGAGACTATAGAAAGCAAGAGCGTGCTTCTTGCTCTAAAGCAGAGTATGATCCATGGATGAGAACTGTGTTGTGTGTTTCACTTCAGAAATGCAGTTAAATCCCAGGTCTGTGTCTTCCTACAAGCAAGACTTCGTTTCAGGTAAGGACAGTCACTTTTCAGCTCAAAAGAACTACATCGTTCAGGAAGCTCACACGTTTCTCATCTTAACTGACAAGCATTGGATGTTAGAGGACCAGTGCTTTGTATCAGTCTCAGAAGCAGAGTTGGACTAGATATGGTCCGTTTGTGTAAGAAACACCGTTCTTTTGTTCTCAGCACACTCATGTTTCCTGCTGTATTAGAGACTCTAGAAAGCAAGTGTGTGCTTCTTGCTCTAAAGCAGAGTGTGATCAATGGATGAGAACTGTGTTGTGTGTTTCACTTCATAAATGGAGATAAATCCCAGGCTCTGAGTCTTCCTACAAGAAAGACTTCGTTTCAGGTAATGGCAGTCACTTTTCAGGTCAAACGAATTACATCGGTCACAAAGCTCACAGTTTTCATCTTAACTGACAAGCATTGGATGTTAGAGGACCTTTGCTTTGTATCAATTTCAAGCAGAGTTGAACTAGATATGGTCCGTATGCATAGGAAACATGGTTCTTTTCTTCTGAGGACACTCACGTTTCCTGCTGCATTAGAGCCTCTAGAAAGCAAGAGCGTGCTTCTTGCTCTAAAGCAGAGTGTGATACATGGATGAGAACTGTGTTGTGTGTTTCTCTTCAGAAATGGGGTTAAATCCCATGTCTGTGTCTTCCTACAAGCAAGACTTCGTTTCATGTAAGGGAAGTTACTTTACAGCTCAAACGAACTACACCGTGCACGAAGATCACACGTTTCTCATCTTAACTGACAAGCATTGGATGTTAGAGGACCAGTGCTTTGTATCAGTCTCAGAAGCAGAGTTGGACTAGATATGGTCCGTATGTGTAAGAAACACCGTTCTTTTGTTCTCAGCACACTCATGTTTCCTGCTGTATTAGAGACTCTAGAAAGCAAGAGCTTGCTTCTTGCTCTAAAGCAGAGTGTGATCAATGGATGAGAACTCTGTTGTGCGTTTCACTTCAGAAATGGAGTTAAATCCCAGGCTCTGAGTCTTCCCACAAGCAAGACTTCGTTTCAAATTAGGGCAGTCACTTTCAGCTCAAACGAACTAAATCATTCACGAAGTTCACACGTTCCTCATCTTAACTGACAAGCATTGGATGTTGGAGGACTTTTACTTTGTATCAATTTCAAGCAGAGTTGAACTAGATATTGTCCGTATGCATAGGAAACATGGTTCTTTTCTTCTGAGGACACTCACTTTTCCTGCTGCATTAGAGACTCTGGAAAGCAAGAGCGTGCTTCTTGCTCTAAAGCAGAGTGTGATCCATGGATGAGAACTGTGTTGTGTGTTTCACTTCAGAAATGGAGTTAAATCCCAGGTCAGTGTCTTCCTACGAGCAAAACTTCATTTCAGGTAAGGGCAGTCAGTTTTCAGCTCAAACGGTCTACATCGTTCAGGAAGCTCACATGTTTCTCATCTTAACTGACAAGCTTTGGATGTTAGAATACCAGTGCTTTGTATCAGTCAGAAGCAGAGTTGGACTAGATATGGTCCGTTTGTGTAAGAAACACCTTTCTTTTGTTGTCAGCACACTCATGTTTCCTGCTGTATTAGAGACTCTAGAAAGCAAGAGTGTGCTTCTTGCTCTAAAGCAGAGTGTGATCAATGGATGAGAACTGTATTGTGTGTTTCACTTCATAAATGGAGTTAAATCCCAGACTCTGAGTCTTCCTACAAGAAAGACTTCGTTTCAGGTAAGGGCAGTCACTTTTCAGGTCAAACGAATTACATCGGTCACAAAGCTCACAGTTTTCATCTTAACTGACAAGCATTGGTTGTTAGAGGACCTTTGCTTTGTATCAATTTCAAGCAGAGTTGAACTAGATATGGTCCGTATGTATAGGAAACACGGTTCTTTTCTTCTTAGGACACTCACGTTTCCTGCTGCATTAGAGACTATAGAAAGCAAGAGCGTGCTTCTTGCTCTAAAGCAGAGTATGATCCATGGATGAGAACTGTGTTGTGTGTTTCACTTCAGAAATGCAGTTAAATCCCAGGTCTGTGTCTTCCTACAAGCAAGACTTCGTTTCAGGTAAGGACAGTCACTTTTCAGCTCAAAAGAACTACATCGTTCAGGAAGCTCACACGTTTCTCATCTTAACTGACAAGCATTGGATGTTAGAGGACCAGTGCTTTGTATCAGTCTCAGAAGCAGAGTTGGACTAGATATGGTCCGTTTGTGTAAGAAACACCGTTCTTTTGTTCTCAGCACACTCATGTTTCCTGCTGTATTAGAGACTCTAGAAAGCAAGTGTGTGCTTCTTGCTCTAAAGCAGAGTGTGATCAATGGATGAGAACTGTGTTGTGTGTTTCACTTCATAAATGGAGATAAATCCCAGGCTCTGAGTCTTCCTACAAGAAAGACTTCGTTTCAGGTAATGGCAGTCACTTTTCAGGTCAAACGAATTACATCGGTGACAAAGCTCACAGTTTTCATCTTAACTGACAAGCATTGGATGTTAGAGGACCTTTGCTTTGTATCAATTTCAAGCAGAGTTGAACTAGATATGGTCCGTATGCATAGGAAACATGGTTCTTTTCTTCTGAGGACACTCACGTTTCCTGCTGCATTAGAGCCTCTAGAAAGCAAGAGCGTGCTTCTTGCTCTAAAGCAGAGTGTGATACATGGATGAGAACTGTGTTGTGTGTTTCTCTTCAGAAATGGGGTTAAATCCCATGTCTGTGTCTTCCTACAAGCAAGACTTCGTTTCATGTAAGGGAAGTTACTTTACAGCTCAAACGAACTACACCGTGCACGAAGATCACACGTTTCTCATCTTAACTGACAAGCATTGGATGTTAGAGGACCAGTGCTTTGTATCAGTCTCAGAAGCAGAGTTGGACTAGATATGGTCCGTATGTGTAAGAAACACCGTTCTTTTGTTCTCAGCACACTCATGTTTCCTGCTGTATTAGAGACTCTAGAAAGCAAGAGCTTGCTTCTTGCTCTAAAGCAGAGTGTGATCAATGGATGAGAACTCTGTTGTGCGTTTCACTTCAGAAATGGAGTTAAATCCCAGGCTCTGAGTCTTCCCACAAGCAAGACTTCGTTTCAAATTAGGGCAGTCACTTTCAGCTCAAACGAACTAAATCATTCACGAAGTTCACACGTTCCTCATCTTAACTGACAAGCATTGGATGTTGGAGGACTTTTACTTTGTATCAATTTCAAGCAGAGTTGAACTAGATATGGTCCGTATGCATAGGAAACATGGTTCTTTTCTTCTGAGGACACTCACTTTTCCTGCTGCATTAGAGACTCTGGAAAGCAAGAGCGTGCTTCTTGCTCTAAAGCAGAGTGTGATCCATGGATGAGAACTGTGTTGTGTGTTTCACTTCAGAAATGGAGTTAAATCCCAGGTCAGTGTCTTCCTACGAGCAAAACTTCATTTCAGGTAAGGGCAGTCAGTTTTCAGCTCAAACGGACTACATCGTTCAGGAAGCTCACACGTTTCTCATCTTAACTGACAAGCTTTGGATGTTAGAATACCAGTGCTTTGTATCAGTCAGAAGCAGAGTTGGACTAGATATGGTCCGTTTGTGTAAGAAACACCTTTCTTTTGTTGTCAGCACACTCATGTTTCCTGCTGTATTAGAGACTCTAGAAAGCAAGAGTGTGCTTCTTGCTCTAAAGCAGAGTGTGATCAATGGATGAGAACTGTATTGTGTGTTTCACTTCATAAATGGAGTTAAATCCCAGACTCTGAGTCTTCCTACAAGAAAGACTTCGTTTCAGGTAAGGGCAGTCACTTTTCAGGTCAAACGAATTACATCGGTCACAAAGCTCACAGTTTTCATCTTAACTGACAAGCATTGGTTGTTAGAGGACCTTTGCTTTGTATCAATTTCAAGCAGAGTTGAACTAGATATGGTCCGTATGTATAGGAAACACGGTTCTTTTCTTCTTAGGACACTCACGTTTCCTGCTGCATTAGAGACTATAGAAAGCAAGAGCGTGCTTCTTGCTCTAAAGCAGAGTATGATCCATGGATGAGAACTGTGTTGTGTGTTTCACTTCAGAAATGCAGTTAAATCCCAGGTCTGTGTCTTCCTACAAGCAAGACTTCGTTTCAGGTAAGGACAGTCACTTTTCAGCTCAAAAGAACTACATCGTTCAGGAAGCTCACACGTTTCTCATCTTAACTGACAAGCATTGGATGTTAGAGGACCAGTGCTTTGTATCAGTCTCAGAAGCAGAGTTGGACTAGATATGGTCCGTTTGTGTAAGAAACACCGTTCTTTTGTTCTCAGCACACTCATGTTTCCTGCTGTATTAGAGACTCTAGAAAGCAAGTGTGTGCTTCTTGCTCTAAAGCAGAGTGTGATCAATGGATGAGAACTGTGTTGTGTGTTTCACTTCATAAATGGAGATAAATCCCAGGCTCTGAGTCTTCCTACAAGAAAGACTTCGTTTCAGGTAATGGCAGTCACTTTTCAGGTCAAACGAATTACATCGGTCACAAAGCTCACAGTTTTCATCTTAACTGACAAGCATTGGATGTTAGAGGACCTTTGCTTTGTATCAATTTCAAGCAGAGTTGAACTAGATATGGTCCGTATGCATAGGAAACATGGTTCTTTTCTTCTGAGGACACTCACGTTTCCTGCTGCATTAGAGCCTCTAGAAAGCAAGAGCGTGCTTCTTGCTCTAAAGCAGAGTGTGATACATGGATGAGAACTGTGTTGTGTGTTTCTCTTCAGAAATGGGGTTAAATCCCATGTCTGTGTCTTCCTACAAGCAAGACTTCGTTTCATGTAAGGGAAGTTACTTTACAGCTCAAACGAACTACACCGTGCACGAAGATCACACGTTTCTCATCTTAACTGACAAGCATTGGATGTTAGAGGACCAGTGCTTTGTATCAGTCTCAGAAGCAGAGTTGGACTAGATATGGTCCGTATGTGTAAGAAACACCGTTCTTTTGTTCTCAGCACACTCATGTTTCCTGCTGTATTAGAGACTCTAGAAAGCAAGAGCTTGCTTCTTGCTCTAAAGCAGAGTGTGATCAATGGATGAGAACTCTGTTGTGCGTTTCACTTCAGAAATGGAGTTAAATCCCAGGCTCTGAGTCTTCCCACAAGCAAGACTTCGTTTCAAATTAGGGCAATCACTTTCAGCTCAAACGAACTACATCATTCACGAAGTTCACACGTTCCTCATCTTAACTGACAAGCATTGGATGTTAGAGGACTTTTGCTTTGTATCAATTTCAAGCAGAGTTGAACTAGATATGGTCCGTATGCATAGGAAACATGGTTCTTTTCTTCTGAGGACACTCACTTTTCCTGCTGCATTAGAGACTCTGGAAAGCAAGAGCGTGCTTCTTGCTCTAAAGCAGAGTGTGATCCATGGATGAGAACTGTGTTGTGTGTTTCCCTTCAGAAATGGAGTTAAATCCCAGGTCAGTGTCTTCCTACAAGCAAAACTTCGTTTCAAGTAAGGGCAGTCAGTTTTCAGCTCAAACGAACTACATCGTTCAGGAAGCTCACACGTTTCTCATCTTAACTGACAAGCTTTGGATGTTAGAATACCAGTGCTTTGTATCAGTCTCAGAAGCAGAGTTGGACTAGATATGGTCCGTTTGTGTAAGAAACACCGTTCTTTTGTTGTCAGCACACTCATGTTTCCTGCTGTATTAGAGACTCTAGAAAGCAAGAGTGTGCTTCTTGCTCTAAAGCAGAGTGTGATCAATGGATGAGAACTGTGTTGTGTGTTTCACTTCATAAATGGAGTTAAATCCCAGACTCTGAGTCTTCCTACAAGAAAGACTTCGTTTCAGGTAAGGGCAGTCACTTTTCAGGTCAAACGAATTACATCGGTCACAAAGCTCACAGTTTTCATCTTAACTGACAAGCATTGGTTGTTAGAGGACCTTTGCTTTGTATCAATTTCAAGCAGAGTTGAACTAGATATGGTCCGTATGTATAGGAAACACGGTTCTTTTCTTCTTAGGACACTCACGTTTCCTGCTGCATTAGAGACTATAGAAAGCAAGAGCGTGCTTCTTGCTCTAAAGCAGAGTATGATCCATGGATGAGAACTGTGTTGTGTGTTTCACTTCAGAAATGCAGTTAAATCCCAGGTCTGTGTCTTCCTACAAGCAAGACTTCGTTTCAGGTAAGGACAGTCACTTTTCAGCTCAAAAGAACTACATCGTTCAGGAAGCTCACATGTTTCTCATCTTAACTGACAAGCATTGGATGTTAGAGGACCAGTGCTTTGTATCAGTCTCAGAAGCAGAGTTGGACTAGATATGGTCCGTTTGTGTAAGAAACACCGTTCTTTTGTTCTCAGCACACTCATGTTTCCTGCTGTATTAGAGACTCTAGAAAGCAAGTGTGTGCTTCTTGCTCTAAAGCAGAGTGTGATCAATGGATGAGAACTGTGTTGTGTGTTTCACTTCATAAATGGAGATAAATCCCAGGCTCTGAGTCTTCCTACAAGAAAGACTTCGTTTCAGGTAATGGCAGTCACTTTTCAGGTCAAACGAATTACATCGGTCACAAAGCTCACAGTTTTCATCTTAACTGACAAGCATTGGATGTTAGAGGACCTTTGCTTTGTATCAATTTCAAGCAGAGTTGAACTAGATATGGTCCGTATGCATAGGAAACATGGTTCTTTTCTTCTGAGGACACTCACGTTTCCTGCTGCATTAGAGCCTCTAGAAAGCAAGAGCGTGCTTCTTGCTCTAAAGCAGAGTGTGATACATGGATGAGAACTGTGTTGTGTGTTTCTCTTCAGAAATGGGGTTAAATCCCATGTCTGTGTCTTCCTACAAGCAAGACTTCGTTTCATGTAAGGGAAGTTACTTTACAGCTCAAACGAACTACACCGTGCACGAAGATCACACGTTTCTCATCTTAACTGACAAGCATTGGATGTTAGAGGACCAGTGCTTTGTATCAGTCTCAGAAGCAGAGTTGGACTAGATATGGTCCGTATGTGTAAGAAACACCGTTCTTTTGTTCTCAGCACACTCATGTTTCCTGCTGTATTAGAGACTCTAGAAAGCAAGAGCTTGCTTCTTGCTCTAAAGCAGAGTGTGATCAATGGATGAGAACTCTGTTGTGCGTTTCACTTCAGAAATGGAGTTAAATCCCAGGCTCTGAGTCTTCCCACAAGCAAGACTTCGTTTCAAATTAGGGCAATCACTTTCAGCTCAAACGAACTAAATCATTCACGAAGTTCACACGTTCCTCATCTTAACTGACAAGCATTGGATGTTAGAGGACTTTTGCTTTGTATCAATTTCAAGCAGAGTTGAACTAGATATGGTCCGTATGCATAGGAAACATGGTTCTTTTCTTCTGAGGACACTCACTTTTCCTGCTGCATTAGAGACTCTGGAAAGCAAGAGCGTGCTTCTTGCTCTAAAGCAGAGTGTGATCCATGGATGAGAACTGTGTTGTGTGTTTCCCTTCAGAAATGGAGTTAAATCCCAGGTCAGTGTCTTCCTACAAGCAAAACTTCGTTTCAAGTAAGGGCAGTCAGTTTTCAGCTCAAACGAACTACATCGTTCATTAAGCTCACACGTTTCTCATCTTAACTGACAAGCTTTGGATGTTAGAATACCAGTGCTTTGTATCAGTCTCAGAAGCAGAGTTGGACTAGATATGGTCCGTTTGTGTAAGAAACACCTTTCTTTTGTTGTCAGCACACTCATGTTTCCTGCTGTATTAGAGACTCTAGAAAGCAAGAGTGTGCTTCTTGCTCTAAAGCAGAGTGTGATCAATGGATGAGAACTGTGTTGTGTGTTTCACTTCATAAATGGAGTTAAATCCCAGACTCTGAGTCTTCCTACAAGAAAGACTTCGTTTCAGGTAAGGGCAGTCACTTTTCAGGTCAAACGAATTACATCGGTCACAAAGCTCACAGTTTTCATCTTAACTGACAAGCATTGGTTGTTAGAGGACCTTTGCTTTGTATCAATTTCAAGCAGAGTTGAACTAGATATGGTCCGTATGTATAGGAAACACGGTTCTTTTCTTCTGAGGACACTCACGTTTCCTGCTGCATTAGGGACTATAGAAAGCAAGAGCGTGCTTCTTGCTCTAAAGCAGAGTATGATCCATGGATGAGAACTGTGTTGTGTGTTTCACTTCAGAAATGCAGTTAAATCCCAGGTCTGTGTCTTCCTACAAGCAAGATTTCTTTCAGGTAAGGGCAGTTATTTTACAGCTCAAAGGAACTACATCGTTCACGAAGCTCACACGTTTCTCATCTTAACTGACAAGCATTGGATGTTAGAGGACCATTGCTTTGTATCAATTTCAAGCAGAGTTGAACTAGATATGGTCCGTATGTATAGGAAACACGGTTCTTTTCTTCTGAGGACACTCACGTTTCCTGCTGCATTAGGGACTATAGAAAGCAAGAGTGTGCTTCTTGCTCTGAAGCAGAGTGTGATCAATGGATGAGAACTGTGTTGTGTGTTTCATTTCAGAAATGGAGTATAATCCCAGGCTCTGAGTCTTCCTACAAGAAAGACTTCATTTCAGGTAAGGGCAGTCACTTTTCAGGTCAAAGGAATTACATCGGTCACAAAGCTCACACGTTTTCATCTTAACTGACTAGCATTGGATGTTAGAGGACCAGTGCTTTGTATCAGTTTCAGAAGCAGAGTTGGACTAGATATGCTCGGTATGTGTAAGAAACACCGTTCTTTTGTTCTCAGCACACTCAGGTTTTCTGCTGTATTAGAGACTCTAGAAAACAAGAGCGTGCTTATGCTCTAAAGCAGAGTGTGATCCATGGATGAGAACTGTGTTGTGTGTTTCACTTCAGAAATGGTGATAAATCCCAGGCTCTGAGTCTTCCTACAAGAAAGACTTCGTTTCAGGTAAGGGCAGTCACTTTTCAGGTCAAAGGAATTACATCGGTCACAAAGCTCAGACGTTTTCATCTTAACTGACTAGCATTGGATATTAGAGGACCAGTGCTTTGTATCAGTTTCAGAAGCAGAGTTGGACTAGATATTGTCGGTATGTGTAAGAAACACCGTTCTTTTGTTCTCAGCACACTCAGGTTTTCTGCTGTATTAGAGACTCTAGAAAACAAGAGCGTGCTTCTTGCTCTAAAGCAGAGTGTGATCAATGGATGAGAACTGTGTTGTGTCTTTCACTTCAGAAATGGAGTTAAATCCCTGGCTCTGAGTCTCGCTACAAGCAAGACTTCGTTTCAGGTAAGGGCAGTTACTTTACAGCTCAAACGAACTACATCGTTCACGAAGCTCACACGTTTCTCATCTTAACTGACAAGCATTGGATGTTGGAGGACCTTTGCTTTGTATCAATTTCAAGCAGAGTTGAACTAGATATGTTCTGTATGTATAGGAAACATGTTTCTTTTCTTCTGAGGACCCTCACCTTTCCTGCTGCATTAGAGACTCTAGAAAGCAAGAGCGTGATTCTTGCTCTAAAGCAGAGTGTGATACATGGATGAGAACTGTGTTGTGTGTTTCCCTTCAGAAATGGGGTTAAATCCCAGGTCTGTGTCTTCCTACAAGCAAGACTTCGTTTCAGGTAAGGGCAGTCACTTTTCAGCTCAAACAAACTACATCGTTCAGGAAGCTCACACGTTTCTCATCTTAACTGACAAGCATTGGATGTTAGAGGACCAGTGCTTTGTATCAGTCTCAGAAGCAGAGTTTGACTAGATATGGTCCGTTTGTGTAAGAAACACCGTTCTTTTGTTCTCAGCACTCTCATGTTTCCTGCTGTATTAGAGACTCTAGAAAGCAAGTGTGTGCTTCTTGCTCTAAAGCAGAGTGTGATACATGGATGAGAACTGTGTTGTGTGTTTCACTTCAGAAATGGTGATAAATCCCAGGCTCTGAGTCTTCCTACAAGAAAGACTTCGTTTCAGGTAAGGGCAGTCACTTTTCAGGTCAAAGGAATTACATCGGTCACAAAGCTCAGACGTTTTCATCTTAACTGACTAGCATTGGATATTAGAGGACCAGTGCTTTGTATCAGTTTCAGAAGCAGAGTTGGACTAGATATGGTCGGTATGTGTAAGAAACACCGTTCTTTTGTTCTCAGCACACTCAGGTTTTCTGCTGTATTAGAGACTCTAGAAAACAAGAGCGTGCTTCTTGCTCTAAAGCAGAGTGTGATCAATGGATGAGAACTGTGTTGTGTCTTTCACTTCAGAAATGGAGTTAAATCCCTGGCTCTGAGTCTCGCTACAAGCAAGACTTCGTTTCAGGTAAGGGCAGTTACTTTACAGCTCAAACGAACTACATCGTTCACGAAGCTCACACGTTTCTCATCTTAACTGACAAGCATTGGATGTTGGAGGACCTTTGCTTTGTATCAATTTCAAGCAGAGTTGAACTAGATATGTTCCGTATGTATAGGAAACATGTTTCTTTTCTTCTGAGGACCCTCACCTTTCCTGCTGCATTAGAGACTCTAGAAAGCAAGAGCATGCTTCTTGCTCTAAAGCAGAGTGTGATACATGGATGAGAACTGTGTTGTGTGTTTCCCTTCAGAAATGGGGTTAAATCCCAGGTCTGTGTCTTCCTACAAGCAAGACTTCGTTTCAGGTAAGGGCAGTCACTTTTAAGCTCAAACAAGCTTCATCGTTCAGGAAGCTCACACGTTTCTCATCTTAACTGACAAGCATTGGATGTTAGAGGACCAGTGCTTTGTATCAGTCTCAGAACCAGAGTTGGACTAGATATGTTCCGTTTGTGGAAGAAACACCGTTCCTTTTTTCTCAACACACTCATGTTTCCTGCTGTATTAGAGACTCTAGAAAGCAAGAGTGTGCTTCTTTCTCTAAGCAGAGTGTGATCAATCGATGAGAACTGTGTTGTGTGTTTCATTTCAGAAATGGAGTATAATCCCAGGCTCTGAGTCTTCCTACAAGAAAGACTTCGTTTCAGGTAAGGGCAGTCACTTTTCAGGTCAAAGGAATTACATCGGTCACAAAGCTCACACGTTTTCATCTTAACTGACTAGCATTGGATGTTAGAGGACCAGTGCTTTGTATCAGTTTCAGAAGAAGAGTTGGACTAGATATGGTCGGTATGTGTAAGAAACAGCGTTCTTTTGTTCTCAGCACACTCAGGTTTCCTGCTGTATTAGGGACTCTAGAAAACAAGAGCGTGCTTCTTGATCTAAAGCAGAGTGTGATCAATGGATGAGAACTGTGTTGTGTCTTTCACTTCAGAAATGGAGTTAAATCCCTGGCTCTGAGTCTCGCTACAAGCAAGACTTCGTTTCAGGTAAGGGCAGTTACTTTACAGCTCAAACGAACTACATCGTTCACGAAGCTCACACGTTTCTCATCTTAACTGACAAGCATTGGATGTTGGAGGACCTTTGCTTTGTATCAATTTCAAGCAGAGTTGAACTAGATATGGTCCGTATGTATAGGAAACATGGTTCTTTTCTTCTGAGGACCCTCAACTTTCCTGCTGCATTAGAGACTCTAGAAAGCAAGAGAATGCTTCTTGCTCTAAAACAGAGTGTGATACATGGATGAGAACTGTGTTGTGTGTTTCCCTTCAGAAATGGGTTAAATCCCAGGTCTGTGTCTTCCTACAAGCAAGACTTCGTTTCAGGTAAGGGCAGTCACTTTTCAGCTCAAACGAACTACATCGTTCAGGAAGCTCACACGTTTCTCATCTTAACTGACAAGCATTGGATGTTAGAGGACCAGTGCTTTGTATCAGTCTCAGAAGCAGAGTTGGACTAGATATGTTCCGTATGTGTAAGAAACACCGTTCTTTTGTTCTCAGCACACTCATGTTTCCTGCTGTATTAGAGACTCTAGAAAGCAAGAGCTTGCTTCTTGCTCTAAAGCAGAGTGTGATCAATGGATGAGAACTGTGTTGTGTGTTTCATTTCAGAAATGGAGTTAAATCCCAGGCTCTGAGTCTTCCTACAAGAAAGACTTCGTTTCAAGTTGGTGCAGTCCCTTTCAGCTCAAACGAACTACATCATTCACGAAGTTCACACGTTTCACATCTTAACTGACAAGCATTGGATGTTAGAGGACCTTTGCTTTGTATCAATTTCAAGCAGAGTTGAACTAGATATGGTCCGTATGCATAGGAAACATGGTTCTTTTCTTCTGAGGACACTCACGTTTCCTGCTGCATTAGAGCATCTAGAAAGCAAGAGCGTGCTATTTGCTCTAAAGTAGAGTGTGATACATGGATGAGAACTGTGTTGTGTGTTTCTCTTCAGAAATGGGGTTAAATCCCAGGTCTGTGTCTTCCTACAAGCAAGACTTCGTTTCAGGTAAGGGCCTTCACTTTTCATCTCAAACAATCTACATCGTTCAGGAAGCTCACACGTTTCTCATCTTAACTGACAAGCATTGGATGTTAGAGGACCAGTGGTTTGTTTCAATTTCAGAAGCAGAGTTGGACAAGACATGGTCCGTATGTGTAGGAAACACCGTTCTTTTCTTCTCAGCACACTCATGTTTCATGCTGTATTAGAGACTCTAGAAAGCAAGAGCATGCTGCTTGCTCTAAAGCAGAGTGTGATACATGGATGAGAACTGTATTGTGTGTTTCCCTTCAGAAATGGGGTTAAATCCCAGGTCTGTGTCTTCCTACAAGCAAGACTTCGTTTCAGGTAAGGGCAGTCACTTTTCAGCTCAAACGAACTACATCGTTCAGGAACCTCATACGTTTCTCATCTTAACTGAGAAGCATTGAATGTTAGAGTACCAGTGCTTTGTATCAGTTTCATAAGCAGAGTTGGACTAGATATGGTCCGTATGTGTAAGAAACACCGTTCTTTTGTTCTCAGCACACTCATGTTTCCTGCTGTATTAGAGACTCTAGAAAGCAAGAGCTTGCTTCTTGCTCTAAAGCAGAGTGTGATCAATGGATGAGAACTCTGTTGTGCGTTTCACTTCAGAAATGGAGTTAAATCCCAGGCTCTGAGTCTTCCCACAAGCAAGACTTCATTTCAAATTAGGGCAGTCACTTTCAGCTCAAACGAACTAAATCATTCACGAAGTTCACACGTTCCTCATCTTAACTGACAAGCATTGGATGTTGGAGGACTTTTACTTTGTATCAATTTCAAGCAGAGTTGAACTAGATATGGTCCGTATGCATAGGAAACATGGTTCTTTTCTTCTGAGGACACTCACTTTTCCTGCTGCATTAGAGACTCTGGAAAGCAAGAGCGTGCTTCTTGCTCTAAAGCAGAGTGTGATCCATGGATGAGAACTGTGTTGTGTGTTTCCCTTCAGAAATGGAGTTAAATCCCAGGTCAGTGTCTTCCTACAAGCAAAACTTCATTTCAGGATAGGGCAGTCAGTTTTCAGCTCAAACGGACTACATCGTTCAGGAAGCTCACACGTTTCTCATCTTAACTGACAAGCTTTGGATGTTAGAAGACCAGTGCTTTGTATCAGTCAGAAGCAGAGTTGGACTAGATATGGTCCGTTTGTGTAAGAAACACCGTTCTTTTGTTGTCAGCACACTCATGTTTCCTGCTGTATTAGAGACTCTAGAAAGCAAGAGTGTGCTTCTTGCTCTAAAGCAGAGTGTGATCAATGGATGAGAACTGTGTTGTGTGTTTCACTTCATAAATGGAGTTAAATCCCAGACTCTGAGTCTTCCTACAAGAAAGACTTCGTTTCAGGTAAGGGCAGTCACTTTTCAGGTCAAACGAATTACATCGGTCACAAAGCTCACAGTTTTCATCTTAACTGACAAGCATTGGTTGTTAGAGGACCTTTGCTTTGTATCAATTTCAAGCAGAGTTGAACTAGATATGGTCCGTATGTATAGGAAACACGGTTCTTTTCTTCTTAGGACACTCACATTTCCTGCTGCATTAGAGACTATAGAAAGCAAGAGCGTGCTTCTTGCTCTAAAGCAGAGTATGATCCATGGATGAGAACTGTGTTGTGTGTTTCACTTCAGAAATGCAGTTAAATCCCAGGTCTGTGTCTTCCTACAAGCAAGACTTCGTTTCAGGTAAGGACAGTCACTTTTCAGCTCAAAAGAACTACATCGTTCAGGAAGCTCACACGTTTCTCATCTTAACTGACAAGCATTGGATGTTAGAGGACCAGTGCTTTGTATCAGTCTCAGAAGCAGAGTTGGACTAGATATGGTCCGTTTGTGTAAGAAACACCGTTCTTTTGTTCTCAGCACACTCATGTTTCCTGCTGTATTAGAGACTCTAGAAAGCAAGTGTGTGCTTCTTGCTCTAAAGCAGAGTGTGATACATGGATGAGAACTGTGTTGTGTGTTTCACTTCATAAATGGAGATAAATCCCAGGCTCTGAGTCTTCCTACAAGAAAGACTTCGTTTCAGGTAAGGGCAGTCACTTTTCAGCTCAAACGAATTACATTGGTCACAAAGCTCACAGTTTTCATCTTAACTGACAAGCATTGGATGTTAGAGGACCTTTGCTTTGTATCAATTTCAAGCAGAGTTGAACTAGATATGGTCCGTATGCATAGGAAACATGGTTCTTTTCTTCTGAGGACACTCACGTTTCCTCCTGCATTAGAGCCTCTAGAAAGCAAGAGCGTGCTTCTTGCTCTAAAGCAGAGTGTGATACATGGATGAGAACTGTGTTGTGTGTTTCTCTTCAGAAATGGGGTTAAATCCCAGGTCTGTGTCTTCCTACAAGCAAGACTTCGTTTCATGTAAGGGAAGTTACTTTACAGCTCAAACGAACTACACCGTGCACGAAGCTCACACGTTTCTCATCTTAACTGACAAGCATTGGATGTTAGAGGACCAGTGCTTTGTATCAGTCTCAGAAGCAGAGTTGGACTAGATATGGTCCGTATGTGTAAGAAACACCGTTCTTTTGTTCTCAGCACACTCATGTTTCCTGCTGTATTAGAGACTCTAGAAAGCAAGAGCTTGCTTCTTGCTCTAAAGCAGAGTGTGATCAATGGATGAGAACTCTGTTGTGCGTTTCACTTCAGAAATGGAGTTAAATCCCAGGCTCTGAGTCTTCCCACAAGCAAGACTTCGTTTCAAATTAGGGCAATCACTTTCAGCTCAAACGAACTAAATCATTCACGAAGTTCACACGTTCCTCATCTTAACTGACAAGCATTGGATGTTAGAGGACTTTTGCTTTGTATCAATTTCAAGCAGAGTTGAACTAGATATGGTCCGTATGCATAGGAAACATGGTTCTTTTCTTCTGAGGACACTCACTTTTCCTGCTGCATTAGAGACTCTGGAAAGCAAGAGCGTGCTTCTTGCTCTAAAGCAGAGTGTGATCCATGGATGAGAACTGTGTTGTGTGTTTCCCTTCAGAAATGGAGTTAAATCCCAGGTCAGTGTCTTCCTACAAGCAAAACTTCGTTTCAAGTAAGGGCAGTCAGTTTTCAGCTCAAACGAACTACATCGTTCAGGAAGCTCACACGTTTCTCATCTTAACTGACAAGCTTTGGATGTTAGAATACCAGTGCTTTGTATCAGTCTCAGAAGCAGAGTTGGACTAGATATGGTCCGTTTGTGTAAGAAACACCGTTCTTTTGTTGTCAGCACACTCATGTTTCCTGCTGTATTAGAGACTCTAGAAAGCAAGAGTGTGCTTCTTGCTCTAAAGCAGAGTGTGATCAATGGATGAGAACTGTGTTGTGTGTTTCACTTCATAAATGGAGTTAAATCCCAGACTCTGAGTCTTCCTACAAGAAAGACTTCGTTTCAGGTAAGGGCAGTCACTTTTCAGGTCAAACGAATTACATCGGTCACAAAGCTCACAGTTTTCATCTTAACTGACAAGCATTGGTTGTTAGAGGACCTTTGCTTTGTATCAATTTCAAGCAGAGTTGAACTAGATATGGTCCATATGTATAGGAAACACGGTTCTTTTCTTCTTAGGACACTCACGTTTCCTGCTGCATTAGAGACTATAGAAAGCAAGAGCGTGCTTCTTGCTCTAAAGCAGAGTGTGATACATGGATGAGAACTGTGTTGTGTGTTTCACTTCAGAAATGCAGTTAAATCCCAGGTCTGTGTCTTCCTACAAGCAAGACTTCGTTTCAGGTAAGGACAGTCACTTTTCAGCTCAAAAGAACTACATCGTTCAGGAAGCTCACATGTTTCTCATCTTAACTGACAAGCATTGGATGTTAGAGGACCAGTGCTTTGTATCAGTCTCAGAAGCAGAGTTGGACTAGATATGGTCCGTTTGTGTAAGAAACACCGTTCTTTTGTTCTCAGCACACTCATGTTTCCTGCTGTATTAGAGACTCTAGAAAGCAAGTGTGTGCTTCTTGCTCTAAAGCAGAGTGTGATCAATGGATGAGAACTGTGTTGTGTGTTTCACTTCATAAATGGAGATAAATCCCAGGCTCTGAGTCTTCCTACAAGAAAGACTTCGTTTCAGGTAATGGCAGTCACTTTTCAGGTCAAACGAATTACATCGGTCACAAAGCTCACAGTTTTCATCTTAACTGACAAGCATTGGATGTTAGAGGACCTTTGCTTTGTATCAATTTCAAGCAGAGTTTAACTAGATATGGTCCGTATGCATAGGAAACATGGTTCTTTTCTTCTGAGGACACTCACGTTTCCTGCTGCATTAGAGCCTCTAGAAAGCAAGAGCGTGCTTCTTGCTCTAAAGCAGAGTGTGATACATGGATGAGAACTGTGTTGTGTGTTTCTCTTCAGAAATGGGGTTAAATCCCATGTCTGTGTCTTCCTACAAGCAAGACTTCGTTTCATGTAAGGGAAGTTACTTTACAGCTCAAACGAACTACACCGTGCACGAAGATCACACGTTTCTCATCTTAACTGACAAGCATTGGATGTTAGAGGACCAGTGCTTTGTATCAGTCTCAGAAGCAGAGTTGGACTAGATATGGTCCGTATGTGTAAGAAACACCGTTCTTTTGTTCTCAGCACACTCATGTTTCCTGCTGTATTAGAGACTCTAGAAAGCAAGAGCTTGCTTCTTGCTCTAAAGCAGAGTGTGATCAATGGATGAGAACTCTGTTGTGCGTTTCACTTCAGAAATGGAGTTAAATCCCAGGCTCTGAGTCTTCCCACAAGCAAGACTTCGTTTCAAATTAGGGCAATCACTTTCAGCTCAAACGAACTAAATCATTCACGAAGTTCACACGTTCCTCATCTTAACTGACAAGCATTGGATGTTAGAGGACTTTTGCTTTGTATCAATTTCAAGCAGAGTTGAACTAGATATGGTCCGTATGCATAGGAAACATGGTTCTTTTCTTCTGAGGACACTCACTTTTCCTGCTGCATTAGAGACTCTGGAAAGCAAGAGCGTGCTTCTTGCTCTAAAGCAGAGTGTGATCCATGGATGAGAACTGTGTTGTGTGTTTCCCTTCAGAAATGGAGTTAAATCCCAGGTCAGTGTCTTCCTACAAGCAAAACTTCGTTTCAAGTAAGGGCAGTCAGTTTTCAGCTCAAACGAACTACATCGTTCATTAAGCTCACACGTTTCTCATCTTAACTGACAAGCTTTGGATGTTAGAATACCAGTGCTTTGTATCAGTCTCAGAAGCAGAGTTGGACTAGATATGGTCCGTTTGTGTAAGAAACACCGTTCTTTTGTTGTCAGCACACTCATGTTTCCTGCTGTATTAGAGACTCTAGAAAGCAAGAGTGTGCTTCTTGCTCTAAAGCAGAGTGTGATCAATGGATGAGAACTGTGTTGTGTGTTTCACTTCATAAATGGAGTTAAATCCCAGACTCTGAGTCTTCCTACAAGAAAGACTTCGTTTCAGGTAAGGGCAGTCACTTTTCAGGTCAAACGAATTACATCGGTCACAAAGCTCACAGTTTTCATCTTAACTGACAAGCATTGGTTGTTAGAGGACCTTTGCTTTGTATCAATTTCAAGCAGAGTTGAACTAGATATGGTCCGTATGTATAGGAAACACGGTTCTTTTCTTCTGAGGACACTCACGTTTCCTGCTGCATTAGGGACTATAGAAAGCAAGAGCGTGCTTCTTGCTCTAAAGCAGAGTATGATCCATGGATGAGAACTGTGTTGTGTGTTTCACTTCAGAAATGCAGTTAAATCCCAGGTCTGTGTCTTCCTACAAGCAAGATTTCTTTCAGGTAAGGGCAGTTATTTTACAGCTCAAAGGAACTACATCGTTCACGAAGCTCACACGTTTCTCATCTTAACTGACAAGCATTGGATGTTAGAGGACCATTGCTTTGTATCAATTTCAAGCAGAGTTGAACTAGATATGGTCCGTATGTATAGGAAACACGGTTCTTTTCTTCTGAGGACACTCACGTTTCCTGCTGCATTAGGGACTATAGAAAGCAAGAGTGTGCTTCTTGCTCTGAAGCAGAGTGTGATCAATGGATGAGAACTGTGTTGTGTGTTTCATTTCAGAAATGGAGTATAATCCCAGGCTCTGAGTCTTCCTACAAGAAAGACTTCATTTCAGGTAAGGGCAGTCACTTTTCAGGTCAAAGGAATTACATCGGTCACAAAGCTCACACGTTTTCATCTTAACTGACTAGCATTGGATGTTAGAGGACCAGTGCTTTGTATCAGTTTCAGAAGCAGAGTTGGACTAGATATGCTCGGTATGTGTAAGAAACACCGTTCTTTTGTTCTCAGCACACTCAGGTTTTCTGCTGTATTAGAGACTCTAGAAAACAAGAGCGTGCTTCTTGCTCTAAAGCAGAGTGTGATCCATGGATGAGAACTGTGTTGTGTGTTTCACTTCAGAAATGGTGATAAATCCCAGGCTCTGAGTCTTCCTACAAGAAAGACTTCGTTTCAGGTAAGGGCAGTCACTTTTCAGGTCAAAGGAATTACATCGGTCACAAAGCTCAGACGTTTTCATCTTAACTGACTAGCATTGGATATTAGAGGACCAGTGCTTTGTATCAGTTTCAGAAGCAGAGTTGGACTAGATATGGTCGGTATGTGTAAGAAACACCGTTCTTTTGTTCTCAGCACACTCAGGTTTTCTGCTGTATTAGAGACTCTAGAAAACAAGAGCGTGCTTCTTGCTCTAAAGCAGAGTGTGATCAATGGATGAGAACTGTGTTGTGTCTTTCACTTCAGAAATGGAGTTAAATCCCTGGCTCTGAGTCTCGCTACAAGCAAGACTTCGTTTCAGGTAAGGGCAGTTACTTTACAGCTCAAACGAACTACATCGTTCACGAAGCTCACACGTTTCTCATCTTAACTGACAAGCATTGGATGTTGGAGGACCTTTGCTTTGTATCAATTTCAAGCAGAGTTGAACTAGATATGTTCCGTATGTATAGGAAACATGTTTCTTTTCTTCTGAGGACCCTCACCTTTCCTGCTGCATTAGAGACTCTAGAAAGCAAGAGCGTGATTCTTGCTCTAAAGCAGAGTGTGATACATGGATGAGAACTGTGTTGTGTGTTTCCCTTCAGAAATGGGGTTAAATCCCAGGTCTGTGTCTTCCTACAAGCAAGACTTCGTTTCAGGTAAGGGCAGTCACTTTTCAGCTCAAACAAACTACATCGTTCAGGAAGCTCACACGTTTCTCATCTTAACTGACAAGCATTGGATGTTAGAGGACCAGTGCTTTGTATCAGTCTCAGAAGCAGAGTTTGACTAGATATGGTCCGTTTGTGTAAGAAACACCGTTCTTTTGTTCTCAGCACTCTCATGTTTCCTGCTGTATTAGAGACTCTAGAAAGCAAGTGTGTGCTTCTTGCTCTAAAGCAGAGTGTGATACATGGATGAGAACTGTGTTGTGTGTTTCACTTCAGAAATGGTGATAAATCCCAGGCTCTGAGTCTTCCTACAAGAAAGACTTCGTTTCAGGTAAGGGCAGTCACTTTTCAGGTCAAAGGAATTACATCGGTCACAAAGCTCAGACGTTTTCATCTTAACTGACTAGCATTGGATATTAGAGGACCAGTGCTTTGTATCAGTTTCAGAAGCAGAGTTGGACTAGATATGGTCGGTATGTGTAAGAAACACCGTTCTTTTGTTCTCAGCACACTCAGGTTTTCTGCTGTATTAGAGACTCTAGAAAACAAGAGCGTGCTTCTTGCTCTAAAGCAGAGTGTGATCAATGGATGAGAACTGTGTTGTGTCTTTCACTTCAGAAATGGAGTTAAATCCCTGGCTCTGAGTCTCGCTACAAGCAAGACTTCGTTTCAGGTAAGGGCAGTTACTTTACAGCTCAAACGAACTACATCGTTCACGAAGCTCACACGTTTCTCATCTTAACTGACAAGCATTGGATGTTGGAGGACCTTTGCTTTGTATCAATTTCAAGCAGAGTTGAACTAGATATGTTCCGTATGTATAGGAAACATGTTTCTTTTCTTCTGAGGACCCTCACCTTTCCTGCTGCATTAGAGACTCTAGAAAGCAAGAGCATGCTTCTTGCTCTAAAGCAGAGTGTGATACATGGATGAGAACTGTGTTGTGTGTTTCCCTTCAGAAATGGGGTTAAATCCCAGGTCTGTGTCTTCCTACAAGCAAGACTTCGTTTCAGGTAAGGGCAGTCACTTTTAAGCTCAAACAAGCTTCATCGTTTAGGAAGCTCACACGTTTCTCATCTTAACTGACAAGCATTGGATGTTAGAGGACCAGTGCTTTGTATCAGTCTCAGAACCAGAGTTGGACTAGATATGTTCCGTTTGTGGAAGAAACACCGTTCCTTTTTTCTCAACACACTCATGTTTCCTGCTGTATTAGAGACTCTAGAAAGCAAGAGTGTGCTTCTTTCTCTAAGCAGAGTGTGATCAATCGATGAGAACTGTGTTGTGTGTTTCATTTCAGAAATGGAGTATAATCCCAGGCTCTGAGTCTTCCTACAAGAAAGACTTCGTTTCAGGTAAGGGCAGTCACTTTTCAGGTCAAAGGAATTACATCGGTCACAAAGCTCACACGTTTTCATCTTAACTGACTAGCATTGGATGTTAGAGGACCAGTGCTTTGTATCAGTTTCAGAAGAAGAGTTGGACTAGATATGGTCGGTATGTGTAAGAAACAGCGTTCTTTTGTTCTCAGCACACTCAGGTTTCCTGCTGTATTAGGGACTCTAGAAAACAAGAGCGTGCTTCTTGATCTAAAGCAGAGTGTGATCAATGGATGAGAACTGTGTTGTGTCTTTCACTTCAGAAATGGAGTTAAATCCCTGGCTCTGAGTCTCGCTACAAGCAAGACTTCGTTTCAGGTAAGGGCAGTTACTTTACAGCTCAAACGAACTACATCGTTCACGAAGCTCACACGTTTCTCATCTTAACTGACAAGCATTGGATGTTGGAGGACCTTTGCTTTGTATCAATTTCAAGCAGAGTTGAACTAGATATGGTCCGTATGTATAGGAAACATGGTTCTTTTCTTCTGAGGACCCTCAACTTTCCTGCTGCATTAGAGACTCTAGAAAGCAAGAGAATGCTTCTTGCTCTAAAACAGAGTGTGATACATGGATGAGAACTGTGTTGTGTGTTTCCCTTCAGAAATGGGTTAAATCCCAGGTCTGTGTCTTCCTACAAGCAAGACTTCGTTTCAGGTAAGGGCAGTCACTTTTCAGCTCAAACGAACTACATCGTTCAGGAAGCTCACACGTTTCTCATCTTAACTGACAAGCATTGGATGTTAGAGGACCAGTGCTTTGTATCAGTCTCAGAAGCAGAGTTGGACTAGATATGTTCCGTATGTGTAAGAAACACCGTTCTTTTGTTCTCAGCACACTCATGTTTCCTGCTGTATTAGAGACTCTAGAAAGCAAGAGCTTGCTTCTTGCTCTAAAGCAGAGTGTGATCAATGGATGAGAACTGTGTTGTGTGTTTCATTTCAGAAATGGAGTTAAATCCCAGGCTCTGAGTCTTCCTACAAGAAAGACTTCGTTTCAAGTTGGTGCAGTCCCTTTCAGCTCAAACGAACTACATCATTCACGAAGTTCACACGTTTCACATCTTAACTGACAAGCATTGGATGTTAGAGGACCTTTGCTTTGTATCAATTTCAAGCAGAGTTGAACTAGATATGGTCCGTATGCATAGGAAACATGGTTCTTTTCTTCCGAGGACACTCACGTTTCCTGCTGCATTAGAGCCTCTAGAAAGCAAGAGCGTGCTATTTGCTCTAAAGTAGAGTGTGATACATGGATGAGAACTGTGTTGTGTGTTTCTCTTCAGAAATGGGGTTAAATCCCAGGTCTGTGTCTTCCTACAAGCAAGACTTCGTTTCAGGTAAGGGCCTTCACTTTTCATCTCAAACAATCTACATCGTTCAGGAAGCTCACACGTTTCTCATCTTAACTGACAAGCATTGGATGTTAGAGGACCAGTGGTTTGTTTCAATTTCAGAAGCAGAGTTGGACAAGACATGGTCCGTATGTGTAGGAAACACCGTTCTTTTCTTCTCAGCACACTCATGTTTCATGCTGTATTAGAGACTCTAGAAAGCAAGAGCATGCTGCTTGCTCTAAAGCAGAGTGTGATACATGGATGAGAACTGTATTGTGTGTTTCCCTTCAGAAATGGGGTTAAATCCCAGGTCTGTGTCTTCCTACAAGCAAGACTTCGTTTCAGGTAAGGGCAGTCACTTTTCAGCTCAAACGAACTACATCGTTCAGGAACCTCATACGTTTCTCATCTTAACTGAGAAGCATTGAATGTTAGAGTACCAGTGCTTTGTATCAGTTTCATAAGCAGAGTTGGACTAGATATGGTCCGTATGTGTAAGAAACACCGTTCTTTTGTTCTCAGCACACTCATGTTTCCTGCTGTATTAGAGACTCTAGAAAGCAAGAGCTTGCTTCTTGCTCTAAAGCAGAGTGTGATCAATGGATGAGAACTCTGTTGTGCGTTTCACTTCAGAAATGGAGTTAAATCCCAGGCTCTGAGTCTTCCCACAAGCAAGACTTCGTTTCAAATTAGGGCAGTCACTTTCAGCTCAAACGAACTAAATCATTCACGAAGTTCACACGTTCCTCATCTTAACTGACAAGCATTGGATGTTGGAGGACTTTTACTTTGTATCAATTTCAAGCAGAGTTGAACTAGATATGGTCCGTATGCATAGGAAACATGGTTCTTTTCTTCTGAGGACACTCACTTTTCCTGCTGCATTAGAGACTCTGGAAAGCAAGAGCGTGCTTCTTGCTCTAAAGCAGAGTGTGATCCATGGATGAGAACTGTGTTGTGTGTTTCCCTTCAGAAATGGAGTTAAATCCCAGGTCAGTGTCTTCCTACAAGCAAAACTTCATTTCAGGATAGGGCAGTCAGTTTTCAGCTCAAACGGACTACATCGTTCAGGAAGCTCACACGTTTCTCATCTTAACTGACAAGCTTTGGATGTTAGAAGACCAGTGCTTTGTATCAGTCAGAAGCAGAGTTGGACTAGATATGGTCCGTTTGTGTAAGAAACACCGTTCTTTTGTTGTCAGCACACTCATGTTTCCTGCTGTATTAGAGACTCTAGAAAGCAAGAGTGTGCTTCTTGCTCTAAAGCAGAGTGTGATCAATGGATGAGAACTGTGTTGTGTGTTTCACTTCATAAATGGAGTTAAATCCCAGACTCTGAGTCTTCCTACAAGAAAGACTTCGTTTCAGGTAAGGGCAGTCACTTTTCAGGTCAAACGAATTACATCGGTCACAAAGCTCACAGTTTTCATCTTAACTGACAAGCATTGGTTGTTAGAGGACCTTTGCTTTGTATCAATTTCAAGCAGAGTTGAACTAGATATGGACCGTATGTATAGGAAACACGGTTCTTTTCTTCTTAGGACACTCACATTTCCTGCTGCATTAGAGACTATAGAAAGCAAGAGCGTGCTTCTTGCTCTAAAGCAGAGTATGATCCATGGATGAGAACTGTGTTGTGTGTTTCACTTCAGAAATGCAGTTAAATCCCAGGTCTGTGTCTTCCTACAAGCAAGACTTCGTTTCAGGTAAGGACAGTCACTTTTCAGCTCAAAAGAACTACATCGTTCAGGAAGCTCACACGTTTCTCATCTTAACTGACAAGTATTGGATGTTAGAGGACCAGTGCTTTGTATCAGTCTCAGAAGCAGAGTTGGACTAGATATGGTCCGTTTGTGTAAGAAACACCGTTCTTTTGTTCTCAGCACACTCATGTTTCCTGCTGTATTAGAGACTCTAGAAAGCAAGTGTGTGCTTCTTGCTCTAAAGCAGAGTGTGATACATGGATGAGAACTGTGTTGTGTGTTTCACTTCATAAATGGAGATAAATCCCAGGCTCTGAGTCTTCCTACAAGAAAGACTTCGTTTCAGGTAAGGGCAGTCACTTTTCAGGTCAAACGAATTACATTGGTCACAAAGCTCACAGTTTTCATCTTAACTGACAAGCATTGGATGTTAGAGGACCTTTGCTTTGTATCAATTTCAAGCAGAGTTGAACTAGATATGGTCCGTATGCATAGGAAACATGGTTCTTTTCTTCTGAGGACACTCACGTTTCCTCCTGCATTAGAGCCTCTAGAAAGCAAGAGCGTGCTTCTTGCTCTAAAGCAGAGTGTGATACATGGATGAGAACTGTGTTGTGTGTTTCTCTTCAGAAATGGGGTTAAATCCCAGGTCTGTGTCTTCCTACAAGCAAGACTTCGTTTCAGGTAAGGGCAGTCACTTTTAAGCTCAAACAAGCTTCATCGTTCAGGAAGCTCACACGTTTCTCATCTTAACTGACAAGCATTGGATGTTAGAGGACCAGTGCTTTGTATCAGTCTCAGAACCAGAGTTGGACTAGATATGTTCCGTTTGTGGAAGAAACACCGTTCCTTTTTTCTCAACACACTCATGTTTCCTGCTGTATTAGAGACTCTAGAAAGCAAGAGTGTGCTTCTTTCTCTAAGCAGAGTGTGATCAATCGATGAGAACTGTGTTGTGTGTTTCATTTCAGAAATGGAGTATAATCCCAGGCTCTGAGTCTTCCTACAAGAAAGACTTCGTTTCAGGTAAGGGCAGTCACTTTTCAGGTCAAAGGAATTACATCGGTCACAAAGCTCACACGTTTTCATCTTAACTGACTAGCATTGGATGTTAGAGGACCAGTGCTTTGTATCAGTTTCAGAAGAAGAGTTGGACTAGATATGGTCGGTATGTGTAAGAAACAGCGTTCTTTTGTTCTCAGCACACTCAGGTTTCCTGCTGTATTAGGGACTCTAGAAAACAAGAGCGTGCTTCTTGATCTAAAGCAGAGTGTGATCAATGGATGAGAACTGTGTTGTGTCTTTCACTTCAGAAATGGAGTTAAATCCCTGGCTCTGAGTCTCGCTACAAGCAAGACTTCGTTTCAGGTAAGGGCAGTTACTTTACAGCTCAAACGAACTACATCGTTCACGAAGCTCACACGTTTCTCATCTTAACTGACAAGCATTGGATGTTGGAGGACCTTTGCTTTGTATCAATTTCAAGCAGAGTTGAACTAGATATGGTCCGTATGTATAGGAAACATGGTTCTTTTCTTCTGAGGACCCTCAACTTTCCTGCTGCATTAGAGACTCTAGAAAGCAAGAGAATGCTTCTTGCTCTAAAACAGAGTGTGATACATGGATGAGAACTGTGTTGTGTGTTTCCCTTCAGAAATGGGTTAAATCCCAGGTCTGTGTCTTCCTACAAGCAAGACTTCGTTTCAGGTAAGGGCAGTCACTTTTCAGCTCAAACGAACTACATCGTTCAGGAAGCTCACACGTTTCTCATCTTAACTGACAAGCATTGGATGTTAGAGGACCAGTGCTTTGTATCAGTCTCAGAAGCAGAGTTGGACTAGATATGTTCCGTATGTGTAAGAAACACCGTTCTTTTGTTCTCAGCACACTCATGTTTCCTGCTGTATTAGAGACTCTAGAAAGCAAGAGCTTGCTTCTTGCTCTAAAGCAGAGTGTGATCAATGGATGAGAACTGTGTTGTGTGTTTCATTTCAGAAATGGAGTTAAATCCCAGGCTCTGAGTCTTCCTACAAGAAAGACTTCGTTT
Organism: Onychomys leucogaster; assembly: GCA_949786385.1. Taxonomy (NCBI): domain Eukaryota; kingdom Metazoa; phylum Chordata; class Mammalia; order Rodentia; family Cricetidae; genus Onychomys; species Onychomys leucogaster. The sequence continues at coordinate 103,961 of CATKUP010000038.1, read as the reverse complement.
CAAGTTGGTGCAGTCCCTTTCAGCTCAAACGAACTACATCATTCACGAAGTTCACACGTTTCACATCTTAACTGACAAGCATTGGATGTTAGAGGACCTTTGCTTTGTATCAATTTCAAGCAGAGTTGAACTAGATATGGTCCGTATGCATAGGAAACATGGTTCTTTTCTTCCGAGGACACTCACGTTTCCTGCTGCATTAGAGCCTCTAGAAAGCAAGAGCGTGCTATTTGCTCTAAAGTAGAGTGTGATACATGGATGAGAACTGTGTTGTGTGTTTCTCTTCAGAAATGGGGTTAAATCCCAGGTCTGTGTCTTCCTACAAGCAAGACTTCGTTTCAGGTAAGGGCCTTCACTTTTCATCTCAAACAATCTACATCGTTCAGGAAGCTCACACGTTTCTCATCTTAACTGACAAGCATTGGATGTTAGAGGACCAGTGGTTTGTTTCAATTTCAGAAGCAGAGTTGGACAAGACATGGTCCGTATGTGTAGGAAACACCGTTCTTTTCTTCTCAGCACACTCATGTTTCATGCTGTATTAGAGACTCTAGAAAGCAAGAGCATGCTGCTTGCTCTAAAGCAGAGTGTGATACATGGATGAGAACTGTATTGTGTGTTTCCCTTCAGAAATGGGGTTAAATCCCAGGTCTGTGTCTTCCTACAAGCAAGACTTCGTTTCAGGTAAGGGCAGTCACTTTTCAGCTCAAACGAACTACATCGTTCAGGAACCTCATACGTTTCTCATCTTAACTGAGAAGCATTGAATGTTAGAGTACCAGTGCTTTGTATCAGTTTCATAAGCAGAGTTGGACTAGATATGGTCCGTATGTGTAAGAAACACCGTTCTTTTGTTCTCAGCACACTCATGTTTCCTGCTGTATTAGAGACTCTAGAAAGCAAGAGCTTGCTTCTTGCTCTAAAGCAGAGTGTGATCAATGGATGAGAACTCTGTTGTGCGTTTCACTTCAGAAATGGAGTTAAATCCCAGGCTCTGAGTCTTCCCACAAGCAAGACTTCGTTTCAAATTAGGGCAGTCACTTTCAGCTCAAACGAACTAAATCATTCACGAAGTTCACACGTTCCTCATCTTAACTGACAAGCATTGGATGTTGGAGGACTTTTACTTTGTATCAATTTCAAGCAGAGTTGAACTAGATATGTTCCGTATGTATAGGAAACATGGTTCTTTTCTTCTGAGGACCCTCACCTTTCCTGCTGCATTAGAGACTCTAGAAAGCAAGAGCGTGATTCTTGCTCTAAAGCAGAGTGTGATACATGGATGAGAACTGTGTTGTGTGTTTCCCTTCAGAAATGGGGTTAAATCCCAGGTCTGTGTCTTCCTACAAGCAAGACTTCGTTTCAGGTAAGGGCAGTCACTTTTCAGCTCAAACAAACTACATCGTTCAGGAAGCTCACACGTTTCTCATCTTAACTGACAAGCATTGGATGTTAGAGGACCAGTGCTTTGTATCAGTCTCAGAAGCAGAGTTTGACTAGATATGGTCCGTTTGTGTAAGAAACACCGTTCTTTTGTTCTCAGCACTCTCATGTTTCCTGCTGTATTAGAGACTCTAGAAAGCAAGTGTGTGCTTCTTGCTCTAAAGCAGAGTGTGATACATGGATGAGAACTGTGTTGTGTGTTTCACTTCAGAAATGGTGATAAATCCCAGGCTCTGAGTCTTCCTACAAGAAAGACTTCGTTTCAGGTAATGGCAGTCACTTTTCAGGTCAAAGGAATTACATCGGTCACAAAGCTCAGACGTTTTCATCTTAACTGACTAGCATTGGATATTAGAGGACCAGTGCTTTGTATCAGTTTCAGAAGCAGAGTTGGACTAGATATGGTCGGTATGTGTAAGAAACACCGTTCTTTTGTTCTCAGCACACTCAGGTTTTCTGCTGTATTAGAGACTCTAGAAAACAAGAGCGTGCTTCTTGCTCTAAAGCAGAGTGTGATCAATGGATGAGAACTGTGTTGTGTCTTTCACTTCAGAAATGGAGTTAAATCCCTGGCTCTGAGTCTCGCTACAAGCAAGACTTCGTTTCAGGTAAGGGCAGTTACTTTACAGCTCAAACGAACTACATCGTTCACGAAGCTCACACGTTTCTCATCTTAACTGACAAGCATTGGATGTTGGAGGACCTTTGCTTTGTATCAATTTCAAGCAGAGTTGAACTAGATATGTTCCGTATGTATAGGAAACATGTTTCTTTTCTTCTGAGGACCCTCACCTTTCCTGCTGCATTAGAGACTCTAGAAAGCAAGAGCGTGATTCTTGCTCTAAAGCAGAGTGTGATACATGGATGAGAACTGTGTTGTGTGTTTCCCTTCAGAAATGGGGTTAAATCCCAGGTCTGTGTCTTCCTACAAGCAAGACTTCGTTTCAGGTAAGGGCAGTCACTTTTCAGCTCAAACAAACTACATCGTTCAGGAAGCTCACACGTTTCTCATCTTAACTGACAAGCATTGGATGTTAGAGGACCAGTGCTTTGTATCAGTCTCAGAAGCAGAGTTTGACTAGATATGGTCCGTTTGTGTAAGAAACACCGTTCTTTTGTTCTCAGCACTCTCATGTTTCCTGCTGTATTAGAGACTCTAGAAAGCAAGTGTGTGCTTCTTGCTCTAAAGCAGAGTGTGATACATGGATGAGAACTGTGTTGTGTGTTTCACTTCAGAAATGGTGATAAATCCCAGGCTCTGAGTCTTCCTACAAGAAAGACTTCGTTTCAGGTAATGGCAGTCACTTTTCAGGTCAAAGGAATTACATCGGTCACAAAGCTCAGACGTTTTCATCTTAACTGACTAGCATTGGATATTAGAGGACCAGTGCTTTGTATCAGTTTCAGAAGCAGAGTTGGACTAGATATGGTCGGTATGTGTAAGAAACACCGTTCTTTTGTTCTCAGCACACTCAGGTTTTCTGCTGTATTAGAGACCCTAGAAAACAAGAGCGTGCTTCTTGCTCTAAAGCAGAGTGTGATCAATGGATGAGAACTGTGTTGTGTCTTTCACTTCAGAAATGGAGTTAAATCCCTGGCTCTGAGTCTCACTACAAGCAAGACTTCGTTTCAGGTAAGGGCAGTTACTTTACAGCTCAAACGAACTACATCGTTCACGAAGCTCACACGTTTCTCATCTTAACTGACAAGCATTGGATGTTGGAGGACCTTTGCTTTGTATCAATTTCAAGCAGAGTTGAACTAGATATGTTCCATATGTATAGGAAACATGTTTCTTTTCTTCTGAGGACCCTCACCTTTCCTGCTGCATTAGAGACTCTAGAAAGCAAGAGCGTGATTCTTGCTCTAAAGCAGAGTGTGATACATGGATGAGAACTGTGTTGTGTGTTTCCCTTCAGAAATGGGGTTAAATCCCAGGTCTGTGTCTTCCTACAAGCAAGACTTCGTTTCAGGTAAGGGCAGTCACATTTCAGCTCAAACAAACTACATCATTCAGGAAGCTCACACGTTTCTCATCTTAACTGACAAGCATTGGATGTTAGAGGACCAGTGCTTTGTATCAGTCTCAGAACCAGAGTTGGACTAGATATGTTCCGTTTGTGGAAGAAACACCGTTCCTTTTTTCTCAACACACTCATGTTTCCTGCTGTATTAGAGACTCTGGAAAGCAAGAGTGTGCTTCTTGCTCTGAAGCAGAGTGTGATCAATGGATGAGAACTGTGTTGTGTGTTTCATTTCAGAAATGGAGAATAATCCCAGGCTCTGAGTCTTCCTACAAGAAAGACTTCGTTTCAGGTAAGGGTAGTCACTTTTCAGGTCAAAGGAATTACATCGGTCACAAAGCTCACACGTTTTCATTTTAACTGACTAGCATTGGATGTTAGAGGACCAGTGCTTTGTATCAGTTTCAGAAGCAGAGTTGGACTAGATATGGTCGGTATGTGTAAGAAACACCGTTCTTTTGTTCTCAGCACACTCAGGTTTTCTGCTGTATTAGAGACTCTAGAAAACAAGAGCGTGCTTCTTGCTCTAAAGCAGAGTGTGATCCATGGATGAGAACTGTGTTGTGTCTTTCACTTCAGAAATGGAGTTAAATCCCTGGCTCTGAGTCTCGCTACAAGAAAGACTTCGTTTCAGGTAAGGGCAGTTACTTTACATCTCAAAGGAACTACATCGTTCACGAAGCTCACACGTTTCTCATCTTAACTGACAAGCATTGGATGTTGGAGGACCTTTGCTTTGTATCAATTTCAAGCAGAGTTGAACTACATATGTTCCGTATGTATAGGAAACATGGTTCTTTTCTTCTGAGGACCCTCACCTTTCCTGCTGCATTAGAGACTCTAGAAAGCAAGAGCGTGCTTCTTGCTCTAAAGCAGAGTGTGATACATGGATGAGAACTGTGTTGTGTGTTTCCCTTCAGAAATGGGGTTAAATCCCAGGTCTGTGTCTTCCTACAAGCAAGACTTCGTTTCAGGTAAGGGCAGTCACTTTTCAGCTCAAACAAACTACATCGTTCAGGAAGCTCACACGTTTCTCATCTTAACTGACAAGCATTGGATGTTAGAGGACCAATGCTTTGTATCAGTCTCAGAAGCAGAGTTTGACTAGATATGGTCCGTTTGTGTAAGAAACACCGTTCGTTTGTTCTCAGCACTCTCATGTTTCCTGCTGTATTAGAGACTCTAGAAAGCAAGTGTGTGCTTCTTGCTCTAAAGCAGAGTGTGATACATGGATGAGAACTGTGTTGTATGTTTCACTTCAGAAATGGTGATAAATCCCAGGCTCTGAGTCTTCCTACAAGAAAGACTTCGTTTCAGGTAAGGGCAGTCACTTTTCAGGTCAAAGGAATTACATCGGTCACAAAGCTCAGACGTTTTCATCTTAACTGACTAGCATTGGATATTAGAGGACCAGTGCTTTGTATCAGTTTCAGAAGCAGAGTTGGACTAGATATGGTCGGTATGTGTAAGAAACACCGTTCTTTTGTTCTCAGCACACTCAGGTTTTCTGCTGTATTAGAGACTCTAGAAAACAAGAGCGTGCTTCTTGCTCTAAAGCAGAGTGTGATCAATGGATGAGAACTGTGTTGTGTCTTTCACTTCAGAAATGGAGTTAAATCCCTGGCTCTGAGTCTCGCTACAAGCAAGACTTCGTTTCAGGTAAGGGCAGTTACTTTACAGCTCAAACGAACTACATCGTTCACGAAGCTCACACGTTTCTCATCTTAACTGACAAGCATTGGATGTTGGAGGACCTTTGCTTTGTATCAATTTCAAGCAGAGTTGAACTAGATATGTTCCGTATGTATAGGAAACATGGTTCTTTTCTTCTGAGGACCCTCACCTTTCCTGCTGCATTAGAGACTCTAGAAAGCAAGAGCGTGATTCTTGCTCTAAAGCAGAGTGTGATACTTGGATGAGAACTGTGTTGTGTGTTTCCCTTCAGAAATGGGGTTAAATCCCAGGTCTGTGTCTTCCTACAAGCAAGACTTCGTTTCAGGTAAGGGCAGTCACTTTTCAGCTCAAACAAACTACATCGTTCAGGAAGCTCACACGTTTCTCATCTTAACTGACAAGCATTGGATGTTAGAGGACCAGTGCTTTGTATCAGTCTCAGAAGCAGAGTTTGACTAGATATGGTCCGTTTGTGTAAGAAACACCGTTCTTTTGTTCTCAGCACTCTCATGTTTCCTGCTGTATTAGAGACTCTAGAAAGCAAGTGTGTGCTTCTTGCTCTAAAGCAGAGTGTGATACATGGATGAGAACTGTGTTGTGTGTTTCACTTCAGAAATGGTGATAAATCCCAGGCTCTGAGTCTTCCTACAAGAAAGACTTCGTTTCAGGTAATGGCAGTCACTTTTCAGGTCAAAGGAATTACATCGGTCACAAAGCTCAGACGTTTTCATCTTAACTGACTAGCATTGGATATTAGAGGACCAGTGCTTTGTATCAGTTTCAGAAGCAGAGTTGGACTAGATATGGTCGGTATGTGTAAGAAACACCGTTCTTTTGTTCTCAGCACACTCAGGTTTTCTGCTGTATTAGAGACTCTAGAAAACAAGAGCGTGCTTCTTGCTCTAAAGCAGAGTGTGATCAATGGATGAGAACTGTGTTGTGTCTTTCACTTCAGAAATTGAGTTAAATCCCTGGCTCTGAGTCCTGCTACAAGCAAGACTTCGTTTCAGGTAAGGGCAGTTACTTTACAGCTCAAACGAACTACATCGTTCACGAAGCTCACACGTTTCTCATCTTAACTGACAAGCATTGGATGTTGGAGGACCTTTGCTTTGTATCAATTTCAAGCAGAGTTGAACTAGATATGTTCCGTATGTATAGGAAACATGTTTCTTTTCTTCTGAGGACCCTCACCTTTCCTGCTGCATTAGAGACTCTAGAAAGCAAGAACGTGCTTCTTGCTCTAAAGCAGAGTGTGATACATGGATGAGAACTGTGTTGTGTGTTTCCCTTCAGAAATGGGGTTAAATCCCAGGTCTGTGTCTTCCTACAAGCAAGACTTCGTTTCAGGTAAGGGCAGTCACTTTTCAGCTCAAACGAACTACATCGTTCAGGAAGCTCACACGTTTCTCATCTTAACTGACAAGCATTGGATGTTAGAGGACCAGTGCTTTGTATCAGTCTCAGAACCAGAGTTGGACTAGATATGTTCCGTTTGTGGAAGAAACACCGTTCCTTTTTTCTCAACACACTCATGTTTCCTGCTGTATTAGAGACTCTAGAAAGCAAGAGTGTGCTTCTTTCTCTAAGCAGAGTGTGATCAATCGATGAGAACTGTGTTGTGTGTTTCATTTCAGAAATGGAGTATAATCCCAGGCTCTGAGTCTTCCTACAAGAAAGACTTCGTTTCAGGTAAGGGCAGTCACTTTTCAGGTCAAAGGAATTACATCGGTCACAAAGCTCACACGTTTTCATCTTAACTGACTAGCATTGGATGTTAGAGGACCAGTGCTTTGTATCAGTTTCAGAAGAAGAGTTGGACTAGATATGGTCGGTATGTGTAAGAAACACCGTTCTTTTGTTCTCAGCACACTCAGGTTTTCTGCTGTATTAGGGACTCTAGAAAACAAGAGCGTGCTTCTTGCTCTAAAGCAGAGTGTGATCAATGGATGAGAACTGTGTTGTGTCTTTCACTTCAGAAATGGAGTTAAATCCCTGGCTCTGAGTCTCGCTACAAGCAAGACTTCGTTTCAGGTAAGGGCAGTTACTTTACAGCTCAAACGAACTACATCGTTCACGAAGCTCACACGTTTCTCATCTTAACTGACAAGCATTGGATGTTGGAGGACCTTTGCTTTGTATCAATTTCAAGCAGAGTTGAACTAGATATGGTCCGTATGTATAGGAAACATGGTTCTTTTCTTCTGAGGACCCTCAACTTTCCTGCTGCATTAGAGACTCTAGAAAGCAAGAGCATGCTTCTTGCTCTAAAACAGAGTGTGATACATGGATGACAACTGTGTTGTGTGTTTCCCTTCAGAAATGGGGTTAAATCCCAGGTCTGTGTCTTCCTACAAGCAAGACTTCGTTTCAGGTAAGGGCAGTCACTTTTCAGCTCAAACGAACTACATCGTTCAGGAAGCTCACACGTTTCTCATCTTAACTGACAAGCATTGGATGTTAGAGGACCAGTGCTTTGTATCAGTCTCAGAAGCAGAGTTGGACTAGATATGTTCCGTATGTGTAAGAAACACCGTTCTTTTGTTCTCAGCACACTCATGTTTCCTGCTGTATTAGAGACTCTAGAAAGCAAGAGCTTGCTTCTTGCTCTAAAGCAGAGTGTGATCAATGGATGAGAACTGTGTTGTGTGTTTCATTTCAGAAATGGAGTTAAATCCCAGGCTCTGAGTCTTCCTACAAGAAAGACTTCGTTTCAAGTTGGTGCAGTCCCTTTCAGCTCAAACGAACTACATCATTCACGAAGTTCACACGTTTCACATCTTAACTGACAAGCATTGGATGTTAGAGGACCTTTGCTTTGTATCAATTTCAAGCAGAGTTGAACTAGATATGGTCCGTATGCATAGGAAACATGGTTCTTTTCTTCTGAGGACACTCACGTTTCCTGCTGCATTAGAGCCTCTAGAAAGCAAGAGCGTGCTATTTGCTCTAAAGTAGAGTGTGATACATGGATGAGAACTGTGTTGTGTGTTTCTCTTCAGAAATGGGGTTAAATCCCAGGTCTGTGTCTTCCTACAAGCAAGACTTCGTTTCAGGTAAGGGCCTTCACTTTTCATCTCAAACAAACTACATCGTTCAGGAAGCTCACACGTTTCTCATCTTAACTGACAAGCATTGGATGTTAGAGGACCAGTGCTTTGTATCAGTCTCAGAACCAGAGTTGGACTAGATATGTTCCGTTTGTGTAAGAAGCACCGTTCCTTTTTTCTCAACACACTCATGTATCCTGCTGTATTAGAGACTCTAGAAAGCAAGAGTGTGCTTCTTGCTCTAAAGCAGAGTGTGATCAATGGATGAGAACTGTGTTGTGCGTTTCACTTCAGAAATGGAGTTAAATCCCAGGCTCTGAGTCTTCCCACAAGCATGACTTCGTTTCAAATTAGGGCAGTCACTTTCAGCTCAAACGAACTAAATCATTCACGAAGTTCACACGTTCCTCATCTTAACTGACAAGCATTGGATGTTAGAGGACTTTTGCTTTGTATCAATTTCAAGCAGAGTTGAACTAGATATGGTCCGTATGCATAGGAAACATGGTTCTTTTCTTCTGAGGACACTCACTTTTCCTGCTGCATTAGAGACTCTAGAAAGCAAGAGCGTGCTTCTTGCTCTAAAGCAGAGTGTGATCCATGGATGAGAACTGTGTTGTGTGTTTCCCTTCAGAAATGGAGTTAAATCCCAGGTCAGTGTCTTCCTACAAGCAAAACTTCGTTTCAGGTAAGGGCAGTCAGTTTTCAGCTCAAACAAAATACATCGTTCAGAAAGCTCACAAGTTTCTCATCTTAACTGACAAGCTTTGGATGTTAGAAGACCAGTGCTTTGTATCAGTCTCAGAAGCAGAGTTGGACTAGATATGGTCCGTTTGTGTAAGAAACACCGTTCTTTTGTTCTCAGCACACTCATGTTTCCTGCTGTATTAGAGACTCTAGAAAGCAAGAGTGTGCTTCTTGTTCTAAAGCAGAGTGTGATCAATGGATGAGAACTGTGTTGTGTCTTTCACTTCAGAAATGGAGTTAAATCCCTGGCTCTGAGTCTCACTACAAGCAAGACTTCGTTTCAGGTAAGGGCAGTTACTTTACAGCTCAAACGAACTACATCGTTCACGAAGCTCACACGTTTCTCATCTTAACTGACAAGCATTGGATGTTGGAGGACCTTTGCTTTGTATCAATTTCAAGCAGAGTTGAACTAGATATGTTCCGTATGTATAGGAAACATGTTTCTTTTCTTCTGAGGACCCTCACCTTTCCTGCTGCATTAGAGACTCTAGAAAGCAAGAGCGTGATTCTTGCTCTAAAGCAGAGTGTGATACATGGATGAGAACTGTGTTGTGTGTTTCCCTTCAGAAATAGGGTTAAATCCCAGGTCTGTGTCTTCCTACAAGCAAGACTTCGTTTCAGGTAAGGGCAGTCACTTTTCAGCTCAAACAAACTACATCGTTCAGGAAGCTCACACGTTTCTCATCTTAACTGACAAGCATTGGATGTTAGAGGACCAGTGCTTTGTATCAGTCTCAGAAGCAGAGTTTGACTAGATATGGTCCGTTTGTGTAAGAAACACCGTTCTTTTGTTATCAGCACTCTCATGTTTCCTGCTGTATTAGAGACTCTAGAAAGCAAGTGTGTGCTTCTTGCTCTAAAGCAGAGTGTGATACATGGATGAGAACTGTGTTGTGTGTTTCACTTCAGAAATGGTGATAAATCCCAGGCTCTGAGTCTTCCTACAAGAAAGACTTCGTTTCAGGTAAGGGCAGTCACTTTTCAGGTCAAAGGAATTACATCGGTCACAAAACTCAGACGTTTTCATCTTAACTGACTAGCATTGGATATTAGAGGACCAGTGCTTTGTATCAGTTTCAGAAGCAGAGTTGGACTAGATATGGTCGGTATGTGTAAGAAACACCGTTCTTTTGTTCTCAGCACACTCAGGTTTTCTGCTGTATTAGAGACTCTAGAAAACAAGAGCGTGCTTCTTGCTCTAAAGCAGAGTGTGATCAATGGATGAGAACTGTGTTGTGTCTTTCACTTCAGAAATGGAGTTAAATCCCTGGCTCTGAGTCTCGCTACAAGCAAGACTTCGTTTCAGGTAAGGGCAGTTACTTTACAGCTCAAACGAACTACATCGTTCACGAAGCTCACACGTTTCTCATCTTAACTGACAAGCATTGGATGTTGGAGGACCTTTGCTTTGTATCAATTTCAAGCAGAGTTGAACTAGATATGGTCCGTATGTATAGGAAACATGGTTCTTTTCTTCTGAGGACCCTCAACTTTCCTGCTGCATTAGAGACTCTAGAAAGCAAGAGCATGCTTCTTGCTCTAAAACAGAGTGTGATACATGGATGACAACTGTGTTGTGTGTTTCCCTTCAGAAATGGGGTTAAATCCCAGGTCTGTGTCTTCCTACAAGCAAGACTTCGTTTCAGGTAAGGGCAGTCACTTTTCAGCTCAAACGAACTACATCGTTCAGGAAGCTCACACGTTTCTCATCTTAACTGACAAGCATTGGATGTTAGAGGACCAGTGCTTTGTATCAGTCTCAGAAGCAGAGTTGGACTAGATATGTTCCGTATGTGTAAGAAACACCGTTCTTTTGTTCTCAGCACACTCATGTTTCCTGCTGTATTAGAGACTCTAGAAAGCAAGAGCTTGCTTCTTGCTCTAAAGCAGAGTGTGATCAATGGATGAGAACTGTGTTGTGTGTTTCATTTCAGAAATGGAGTTAAATCCCAGGCTCTGAGTCTTCCTACAAGAAAGACTTCGTTTCAAGTTGGTGCAGTCCCTTTCAGCTCAAACGAACTACATCATTCACGAAGTTCACACGTTTCACATCTTAACTGACAAGCATTGGATGTTAGAGGACCTTTGCTTTGTATCAATTTCAAGCAGAGTTGAACTAGATATGGTCCGTATGCATAGGAAACATGGTTCTTTTCTTCTGAGGACACTCACGTTTCCTGCTGCATTAGAGCCTCTAGAAAGCAAGAGCGTGCTATTTGCTCTAAAGTAGAGTGTGATACATGGATGAGAACTGTGTTGTGTGTTTCTCTTCAGAAATGGGGTTAAATCCCAGGTCTGTGTCTTCCTACAAGCAAGACTTCGTTTCAGGTAAGGGCCTTCACTTTTCATCTCAAACAAACTACATCGTTCAGGAAGCTCACACGTTTCTCATCTTAACTGACAAGCATTGGATGTTAGAGGACCAGTGCTTTGTATCAGTCTCAGAACCAGAGTTGGACTAGATATGTTCCGTTTGTGTAAGAAGCACCGTTCCTTTTTTCTCAACACACTCATGTATCCTGCTGTATTAGAGACTCTAGAAAGCAAGAGTGTGCTTCTTGCTCTAAAGCAGAGTGTGATCAATGGATGAGAACTGTGTTGTGCGTTTCACTTCAGAAATGGAGTTAAATCCCAGGCTCTGAGTCTTCCCACAAGCATGACTTCGTTTCAAATTAGGGCAGTCACTTTCAGCTCAAACGAACTAAATCATTCACGAAGTTCACACGTTCCTCATCTTAACTGACAAGCATTGGATGTTAGAGGACTTTTGCTTTGTATCAATTTCAAGCAGAGTTGAACTAGATATGGTCCGTATGCATAGGAAACATGGTTCTTTTCTTCTGAGGACACTCACTTTTCCTGCTGCATTAGAGACTCTAGAAAGCAAGAGCGTGCTTCTTGCTCTAAAGCAGAGTGTGATCCATGGATGAGAACTGTGTTGTGTGTTTCCCTTCAGAAATGGAGTTAAATCCCAGGTCAGTGTCTTCCTACAAGCAAAACTTCGTTTCAGGTAAGGGCAGTCAGTTTTCAGCTCAAACAAAATACATCGTTCAGAAAGCTCACAAGTTTCTCATCTTAACTGACAAGCTTTGGATGTTAGAAGACCAGTGCTTTGTATCAGTCTCAGAAGCAGAGTTGGACTAGATATGGTCCGTTTGTGTAAGAAACACCGTTCTTTTGTTCTCAGCACACTCATGTTTCCTGCTGTATTAGAGACTCTAGAAAGCAAGAGTGTGCTTCTTGTTCTAAAGCAGAGTGTGATCAATGGATGAGAACTGTGTTGTGTCTTTCACTTCAGAAATGGAGTTAAATCCCTGGCTCTGAGTCTCACTACAAGCAAGACTTCGTTTCAGGTAAGGGCAGTTACTTTACAGCTCAAACGAACTACATCGTTCACGAAGCTCACACGTTTCTCATCTTAACTGACAAGCATTGGATGTTGGAGGACCTTTGCTTTGTATCAATTTCAAGCAGAGTTGAACTAGATATGTTCCGTATGTATAGGAAACATGTTTCTTTTCTTCTGAGGACCCTCACCTTTCCTGCTGCATTAGAGACTCTAGAAAGCAAGAGCGTGATTCTTGCTCTAAAGCAGAGTGTGATACATGGATGAGAACTGTGTTGTGTGTTTCCCTTCAGAAATAGGGTTAAATCCCAGGTCTGTGTCTTCCTACAAGCAAGACTTCGTTTCAGGTAAGGGCAGTCACTTTTCAGCTCAAACAAACTACATCGTTCAGGAAGCTCACACGTTTCTCATCTTAACTGACAAGCATTGGATGTTAGAGGACCAGTGCTTTGTATCAGTCTCAGAAGCAGAGTTTGACTAGATATGGTCCGTTTGTGTAAGAAACACCGTTCTTTTGTTATCAGCACTCTCATGTTTCCTGCTGTATTAGAGACTCTAGAAAGCAAGTGTGTGCTTCTTGCTCTAAAGCAGAGTGTGATACATGGATGAGAACTGTGTTGTGTGTTTCACTTCAGAAATGGTGATAAATCCCAGGCTCTGAGTCTTCCTACAAGAAAGACTTCGTTTCAGGTAAGGGCAGTCACTTTTCAGGTCAAAGGAATTACATCGGTCACAAAACTCAGACGTTTTCATCTTAACTGACTAGCATTGGATATTAGAGGACCAGTGCTTTGTATCAGTTTCAGAAGCAGAGTTGGACTAGATATGGTCGGTATGTGTAAGAAACACCGTTCTTTTGTTCTCAGCACACTCAGGTTTTCTGCTGTATTAGAGACTCTAGAAAACAAGAGCGTGCTTCTTGCTCTAAAGCAGAGTGTGATCAATGGATGAGAACTGTGTTGTGTCTTTCACTTCAGAAATGGAGTTAAATCCCTGGCTCTGAGTCTCGCTACAAGCAAGACTTCGTTTCAGGTAAGGGCAGTTACTTTACAGCTCAAACGAACTACATCGTTCACGAAGCTCACACGTTTCTCATCTTAACTGACAAGTATTGGATGTTGGAGGACCTTTGCTTTGTATCAATTTCAAGCAGAGTTGAACTAGATATGGTCCGTATGTATAGGAAACATGTTTCTTTTCTTCTGAGGACCCTCACCTTTCCTGCTGCATTAGAGACTCTAGAAAGCAAGAGCATGCTTCTTGCTCTAAAGCAGAGTGTGATACATGGATGAGAACTGTGTTGTGTGTTTCCCTTCAGAAATGGGGTTAAATCCCAGGTCTGTGTCTTCCTACAAGCAAGACTTCGTTTCAGATAAGGGCAGTCACTTTTAAGCTCAAACAAGCTTCATCGTTCAGGAAGCTCACACGTTTCTCATCTTAACTGACAAGCATTGGATGTTAGAGGACCAGTGCTTTGTATCAGTCTCAGAACCAGAGTTGGATTAGATATGTTCCGTTTGTGGAAGAAACACCGTTCCTTTTTTCTCAACACACTCATGTTTCCTGCTGTATTAGAGACTCTAGAAAGCAAGAGTGTGCTTCTTTCTCTAAGCAGAGTGTGATCAATCGATGAGAACTGTGTTGTGTGTTTCATTTCAGAAATGGAGTATAATCCCAGGCTCTGAGTCTTCCTACAAGAAAGACTTCGTTTCAGGTAAGGGCAGTCACTTTTCAGGTCAAAGGAATTACATCGGTCACAAAGCTCACACGTTTTCATCTTAACTGACTAGCATTGGATGTTAGAGGACCAGTGCTTTGTATCAGTTTCAGAAGAAGAGTTGGACTAGATATGGTCGGTATGTGTAAGAAACACCGTTCTTTTGTTCTCAGCACACTCAGGTTTCCTGCTGTATTAGGGACTCTAGAAAACAAGAGCGTGCTTCTTGCTCTAAAGCAGAGTGTGATCAATGGATGAGAACTGTGTTGTGTCTTTCACTTCAGAAATGGAGTTAAATCCCTGGCTCTGAGTCTCGCTACAAGCAAGACTTCGTTTCAGGTAAGGGCAGTTACTTTACAGCTCAAACGAACTACATCGTTCACGAAGCTCACACGTTTCTCATCTTAACTGACAAGCATTGGATGTTGGAGGACCTTTGCTTTGTATCAATTTCAAGCAGACTTGAACTAGATATGGTCCGTATGTATAGGAAACATGGTTCTTTTCTTCTGAGGACCCTCAACTTTCCTGCTGCATTAGAGACTCTAGAAAGCAAGAGCATGCTTCTTGCTCTAAAACAGAGTGTGATACATGGATGACAACTGTGTTGTGTGTTTCCCTTCAGAAATGGGGTTAAATCCCAGGTCTGTGTCTTCCTACACGCAAGACTTCGTTTCAGGTAAGGGCAGTCACTTTTCAGCTCAAACGAACTACATCGTTCAGGAAGCTCACACGTTTCTCATCTTAACTGACAAGCATTGGATGTTAGAGGACCAGTGCTTTGTATCAGTCTCAGAAGCAGAGTTGGACTAGATATGTTCCGTATGTGTAAGAAACACCGTTCTTTTGTTCTCAGCACACTCATGTTTCCTGCTGTATTAGAGACTCTAGAAAGCAAGAGCTTGCTTCTTGCTCTAAAGCAGAGTGTGATCAATGGATGAGAACTGTGTTGTGTGTTTCATTTCAGAAATGGAGTTAAATCCCAGGCTCTGAGTCTTCCTACAAGAAAGACTTCGTTTCAAGTTGGTGCAGTCCCTTTCAGCTCAAACGAACTACATCATTCACGAAGTTCACACGTTTCACATCTTAACTGACAAGCATTGGATGTTAGAGGACCTTTGCTTTGTATCAATTTCAAGCAGAGTTGAACTAGATATGGTCCGTATGCATAGGAAACATGGTTCTTTTCTTCTGAGGACACTCACGTTTCCTGCTGCATTAGAGCATCTAGAAAGCAAGAGCGTGCTATTTGCTCTAAAGTAGAGTGTGATACATGGATGAGAACTGTGTTGTGTGTTTCTCTTCAGAAATGGGGTTAATTCCCAGGTCTGTGTCTTCCTACAAGCAAGACTTCGTTTCAGGTAAGGGCCTTCACTTTTCATCTCAAACAAACTACATCGTTCAGGAAGCTCACACGTTTCTCATCTTAACTGACAAGCATTGGATGTTAGAGGACCAGTGCTTTGTATCAGTCTCAGAACCAGAGTTGGACTAGATATGTTCCGTTTGTGTAAGAAGCACCGTTCCTTTTTTCTCAACACACTCATGTATCCTGCTGTATTAAAGACTCTAGAAAGCAAGAGTGTGCTTCTTGCTCTAAAGCAGAGTGTGATCAATGGATGAGAACTGTGTTGTGCGTTTCACTTCAGAAATGGAGTTAAATCCCAGGCTCTGAGTCTTCCCACAAGCAAGACTTCGTTTCAAATTAGGGCAGTCACTTTCAGCTCAAACGAACTAAATCATTCACGAAGTTCACACGTTCCTCATCTTAACTGACAAGCATTGGATGTTAGAGGACTTTTGCTTTGTATCAATTTCAAGCAGAGTTGAACTAGATATGGTCCGTATGCATAGGAAACATGGTTCTTTTCTTCTGAGGACACTCACTTTTCCTGCTGCATTAGAGACTCTAGAAAGCAAGAGCGTGCTTCTTGCTCTAAAGCAGAGTGTGATCCATGGATGAGAACTGTGTTGTGTGTTTCCCTTCAGAAATGGAGTTAAATCCCAGGTCAGTGTCTTCCTACAAGCAAAACTTCGTTTCAGGTAAGGGCAGTCAGTTTTCAGCTCAAACAAAATACATCGTTCAGGAAGCTCACACGTTTCTCATCTTAACTGACAAGCTTTGGATGTTAGAAGACCAGTGCTTTGTATCAGTCTCAGAAGCAGAGTTGGACTAGATATGGTCCGTTTGTGTAAGAAACACCGTTCTTTTGTTCTCAGCACACTCATGTTTCCTGCTGTATTAGAGACTCTAGAAAGCAAGAGTGTGCTTCTTGCTCTAAAGCAGAGTGTGATCAATGGATGAGAACTGTGTTGTGTGTTTCACTTCATAAATGGAGTTAAATCCCAGACTCTGAGTCTTCCTACAAGAAAGACTTCGTTTCAGGTAAGGGCAGTCACTTTTCAGGTCAAACGAATTACATCGGTCACAAAGCTCACAGATTTCATCTTAACTGACAAGCATTGGTTGTTAGAGGACCTTTGCTTTGTATCAATTTCAAGCAGAGTTGAACTAGATATGGTCCGTATGTATAGGAAACACGGTTCTTTTCTTCTGAGGACACTCACGTTTCCTGCTGCATTAGGGACTATAGAAAGCAAGAGCGTGCTTCTTGCTCTAAAGCAGAGTGTGATCAATGGATGAGAACTGTGTTGTGTGTTTCATTTCAGAAATGGAGTATAATCCCAGGCTCTGAGTCTTCCTACAAGAAAGACTTCGTTTCAGGTAAGGGCAGTCACTTTTCAGGTTAAAGGAATTACATCGGTCACAAAGCTCACACGTTTTCATCTTAACTGACTAGCATTGGATGTTAGAGGACCAGTGCTTTGTATCAGTTTCAGAAGCAGAGTTGGACTAGATATGGTCGGTATGTGTAAGAAACACCGTTCTTTTGTTCTCAGCACACTCAGGTTTCCTGCTGTATTAGGGACTCTAGAAAACAAGAGCGTGCTTCTTGCTCTAAAGCAGAGTGTGATCAATGGATGAGAACTGTGTTGTGTCTTTCACTTCAGAAATGGAGTGAAATCCCTGGCTCTGAGTCTCGCTACAAGCAAGACTTCGTTTCAGGTAAGGGCAGTCACTTTTCAGGTCAAACGAACTATATCGTTCACGAAGCTCACACGTTTCTCATCTTAACTGAAAAGCATTGGATGTTGGAGGACCTTTGCTTTGTATCAATTTCAAGCAGAGTTGAACTAGATATGGTCGGTATGTATAGGAAACATGGTTCTTTTCTTCTGAGGACCCTCACCTTTCCTGCTGCATTAGAGACTCTAGAAAGCAAGAGCATGCTTCTTGCTCTAAAGCAGAGTGTGATACATGGATGACAACTGTGTTGTGTGTTTCCCTTCAGAAATGGGGTTAAATCCCAGGTCTGTGTCTTCCTAAAAGCAAGACTTCGTTTCAGGTAAGGGCAGTCACTTTTCAGCTCAAACAAACTACATTGTTCAGGAACCTCACACGTTTCTCATCTTAACTGACAAGTATTGGATGTTAGAGGACCAGTGCTTTGTATCAGTCTCAGAAGCAGAGTTGGACTAGATATGGTCTGTATGTGTAAGAAACACCGTTCTTTTGTTCTCAGCACACTCATGTTTCCTGCTGTATTAAAGACTCTAGAAAGCAAGAGTGTGCTTCTTGCTCTAAAGCAGAGTGTGATCAATGGATGAGAACTGTGTTGTGCGTTTCACTTCAGAAATGGAGTTAAATCCCAGGCTCTGAGTCTTCCCACAAGCAAGACTTCGTTTCAAATTAGGGCAGTCACTTTCAGCTCAAACGAACTAAATCATTCACGAAGTTCACACGTTCCTCATCTTAACTGACAAGCATTGGATGTTAGAGGACTTTTGCTTTGTATCAATTTCAAGCAGAGTTGAACTAGATATGGTCCGTATGCATAGGAAACATGGTTCTTTTCTTCTGAGGACACTCACTTTTCCTGCTGCATTAGAGACTCTAGAAAGCAAGAGCGTGCTTCTTGCTCTAAAGCAGAGTGTGATCCATGGATGAGAACTGTGTTGTGTGTTTCCCTTCAGAAATGGAGTTAAATCCCAGGTCAGTGTCTTCCTACAAGCAAAACTTCGTTTCAGGTAAGGGCAGTCAGTTTTCAGCTCAAACAAAATACATCGTTCAGGAAGCTCACACGTTTCTCATCTTAACTGACCAGCTTTGGATGTTAGAAGACCAGTGCTTTGTATCAGTCTCAGAAGCAGAGTTGGACTAGATATGGTCCGTTTGTGTAAGAAACACCGTTCTTTTGTTCTCAGCACACTCATGTTTCCTGCTGTATTAGAGACTCTAGAAAGCAAGAGTGTGCTTCTTGCTCTAAAGCAGAGTGTGATCAATGGATGAGAACTGTGTTGTGTGTTTCACTTCATAAATGGAGTTAAATCCCAGACTCTGAGTCTTCCTACAAGAAAGACTTCGTTTCAGGTAAGGGCAGTCACTTTTCAGGTCAAACGAATTACATCGGTCACAAAGCTCACAGGTTTCATCTTAACTGACAAGCATTGGTTGTTAGAGGACCTTTGCTTTGTATCAATTTCAAGCAGAGTTGAACTAGATATGGTCCGTATGTATAGGAAACACGGTTCTTTTCTTCTGAGGACACTCACGTTTCCTGCTGCATTAGGGACTATAGAAAGCAAGAGCGTGCTTCTTGCTCTGAAGCAGAGTGTGATCAATGTATGAGAACTGTGTTGTGTGTTTCATTTCAGAAATGGAGTATAATCCCAGGCTCTGAGTCTTCCTACAAGAAAGACTTCGTTTCAGGTAAGGGCAGTCACTTTTCAGGTTAAAGGAATTACATCGGTCACAAAGCTCACACGTTTTCATCTTAACTGACTAGCATTGGATGTTAGAGGACCAGTGCTTTGTATCAGTTTCAGAAGCAGAGTTGGACTAGATATGGTCGGTATGTGTAAGAAACACCATTCTTTTGTTCTCAGCACACTCAGGTTTCCTGCTGTATTAGGGACTCTAGAAAACAAGAGCGTGCTTCTTGCTCTAAAGCAGAGTGTGATCAATGAATGAGGACTGTGTTGTGTCTTTCACTTCAGAAATGGAGTTAAATCCCTGGCTCTGAGTCTCGCTACAAGCAAGACTTCGTTTCAGGTAAGGGCAGTCACTTTTCAGGTCAAACGAACTACATCGTTCACGAAGCTCACACGTTTCTCATCTTAACTGACAAGCATTGGATGTTGGAGGACCTTTGCTTTGTATCAATTTCAAGCAGAGTTGAACTAGATATGGTCCGTATGTATAGGAAACATGGTTCTTTTCTTCTGAGGACCCTCACCTTTCCTGCTGCATTAGAGACTCTAGAAAGCAAGAGCATGCTTCTTGCTCTAAAGCAGAGTGTGATACATGGATGACAACTGTGTTGTGTGTTTCCCTTCAGAAATGGGGTTAAATCCCAGGTCTGTGTCTTCCTAAAAGCAAGACTTCGTTTCAGGTAAGGGCAGTCACTTTTCAGCTCAAACAAACTACATTGTTCAGGAACCTCACACGTTTCTCATCTTAACTGACAAGTATTGGATGTTAGAGGACCAGTGCTTTGTATCAGTCTCAGAAGCAGAGTTGGACTAGATATGGTCCGTATGTGTAAGAAACACCGTTCTTTTGTTCTCAGCACACTCATGTTTCCTGCTGTATTAGAGACTCTAGAAAGCAAGAGCGTGCTTCTTGCTCTAAAGCAGAGTGTGATCAATGGATGAGAACTATGTTGTGTGTTTCATTTCAGAAATGGAGTTAAATCCCAGGCTCTGAGTCTTCCTACAAGAAAGACTTCGTTTCAAGTTGGTGCAGTCCCTTTCAGCTCAAACGAACTACATCATTCACGAAGTTCTCAGGTTTCACATCTTAACTGACAAGCATTGGATGTTAGAGGACCTTTGCTTTGTATCAATTTCAAGCAGAGTTGAACTAGATATGGTCCGTATGCATAGGAAACATGGTTCTTTTCTTCTGAGGACACTCACGTTTCCTGCTGCATTAGAGCCTCTAGAAAGCAAGAGCGTGCTTCTTGCTCTAAAGCAGAGTGTGATACATGGATGAGAACTGTGTTGTGTGTTTCTCTTCAGAAATGGGGTAAAAACCCAGGTCTGTGTCTTCCTACAAGCAAGACTTCGTTTCAGGTAAGGGCCTTCACTTTTCATCTCAAACAAACTACATCGTTCAGGAAGCTCACACGTTTCTCATCTTAACTGACAAGCATTGGATGTTAGAGGACCAGTGCTTTGTATCAGTCTCAGAACCAGAGTTGGACTAGATATGTTCCGTTTGTGTAAGAAACACCGTTCCTTTTTTCTCAACACACTCATGTATCCTGCTGTATTAGAGACTCTAGAAAGCAAGAGTGTGCTTCTTGCTCTAAAGCAGAGTGTGATCAATGGATGAGAACTGTGTTGTGTGTTTCACTTCAGAAATGGAGTATAATCCCAGGCTCTGAGTCTTCCTACAAGAAAGACTTCGTTTCAGGTAAAGGCAGTCACTTTTCACCTCAAACGAACTACATCGGTCACAAAGCTCACAGGTTTTCATCTTAACTGACTAGCATTGGATCTTAGAGGACCAATGCTTTGTAACAGTTTCAGAAGCAGAGTTGGACTAGATATTGTCCGTATGTGTAAGAAACACCGTTCTTTTGTTCTCAGCACACTCAGGTTTCCTGCTGTATTAGAGACTCTAGAAAGCAAGAGCGTGCTTCTTGCTCTAAAGCAGAGTGTGATCAATGGATGAGAACTCTGTTGTGTGTTTCACTTCAGAAATGGAGTTAAATCCCAGGCTCTGAGTCTTCCTATAAGCAAGACTTCGTTTCATGTAAGGGCAGTCACTTTTCAGCTCAAACGAACTACATCGTGCACGAAGATCACACGTTTCTCATCTTAACTGACAAGCATTGGATGTTAGAGGACCAGTGGTTTGTTTCAATTTCAGAAGCAGAGTTGGACAAGACATGGTCCGTATGTGTAGGAAACACCGTTCTTTTCTTCTCAGCACACTCACGTTTCATGCTGTATTAGAGACTCTAGAAAGCAAGAGCATGCTTCTTGCTCTAAAGCAGAGTGTGATACATGGATGAGAACTGTGTTGTGTGTTTCCCTTCAGAAATGGGGTTAAATCCCAGGTCTGTGTCTTCCTACAAGCAAGACTTCGTTTCAGGTAAGGGCAGTCACTTTTCAGCTCAAACGAACTACATCGTTCAGGAACCTCATACGTTTCTCATCTTAACTGAGAAGCATTGGATGTTAGAGTACCAGTGCTTTGTATCAGTTTCATAAGCAGAGTTGGACTAGATATGGTCCGTATGTGTAAGAAACACCGTTCTTTTGTTCTCAGCACAGTCATGTTTCCTGCTGTATTAGAGACTCTAGAAAGCAAGAGCTTGCTTCTTGCTCTAAAGCAGAGTGTGATCAATGGATGAGAACTCTGTTGTGCGTTTCACTTCAGAAATGGAGTTAAATCCCAGGCTCTGAGTCTTCCCACAAGCAAGACTTCGTTTCAAATTAGGGCAGTCACTTTCAGCTCAAACGAACTAAATCATTCACGAAGTTCACACGTTCCTCATCTTAACTGACAAGCATTGGATGTTAGAGGACTTTTGCTTTGTATCAATTTCAAGCAGAGTTGAACTAGATATGGTCCATATGCATAGGAAACATGGTTCTTTTCTTCTGAGGACACTCACTTTTCCTGCTGCATTAGAGACTCTAGAAAGCAAGAGCGTGCTTCTTGCTCTAAAGCAGAGTGTGAACCATGGATGAGAACTGTGTTGTGTGTTTCCCTTCAGAAATGGAGTTAAATCCCAGGTCAGTGTCTTCCTACAAGCAAAACTTCGTTTCAAGTAAGGGCAGTCAGTTTTCAGCTCAAATGAACTACATCGTTCAGGAAGCTCACACGTTTCTCATCTTAACTGACAAGCTTTGGATGTTAGAAGACCAGTGCTTTGTATCAGTCTCAGAAGCAGAGTTGGACTAGATATGGTCCGTTTGTGTAAGAAACACCGTTCTTTTGTTCTCAGCACACTCAGGTTTCCTGCTGTATTAGGGACTCTAGAAAACAAGAGCGTGCTTCTTGCTCTAAAGCAGAGTGTGATCAATGGATGAGAACTGTGTTGTGTGTTTCACTTCAGAAATGGAGTTAAATCCCTGGCTCTGAGTCTCGCTACAAGCAAGACTTCGTTTCAGGTAAGGGCAGTTACTTTACAGCTCAAACGAACTACATCGTTCACGAAGCTCACACGTTTCTCATCTTAACTGACAAGCATTGGATGTTGGAGGACCTTTGCTTTGTATCAATTTCACGCAGAGTTGAACTAGATATGGTCCGTATGTATAGGAAACATGGTTATTTTCTTCTGAGGACCCTCACCTTTCCTGCTGCATTAGAGACTCTAGAAAGCAAGAGCATGCTTCTTGCTCTAAAGCAGAGTGTGATACATGGATGACAACTGTGTTGCGTGTTTCCCTTCAGAAATGGGGTTAAATCCCAGGTCTGTGTCTTCCTACAAGCAAGACTTTGTTTCAGGTAAGGGCAGTCACTTTTCAGCTCAAACAAACTACATCGCTCAGGAACCTCACACGTTTCTCATCTTAACTGACAAGCATTGGATGTTAGAGGACAAGTGCTTTGTATCAGTCTCAGAAGCAGAGTTGGACTAGATATGGTCCATATGTGTAAGAAACACCGTTCATTTGTTCTCAGCACACTCAGGTTTCCTGCTGTATTAGAGACTCTAGAAAGCAAGAGCGTGCTTCTTGCTCTAAAGCAGAGTGTGATCAATGGATGAGAACTGTGTTGTGTGTTTCATTTCAGAAACGGAGTTAAATCCCAGGCTCTGAGTCTTCCTACAAGAAAGACTTCGTTTCAAGTTAATGCAGTCCCTTTCAGCTCAAACGAACTACATCATTCACGAAGTTCACACGTTTCACATCTTAACTGAAAAGCATTGGATGTTGGAGGACCTTTGCTTTGTATCAATTTCAAGCAGAGTTGAACTAGATATGGTCGGTATGTATAGGAAACATGGTTCTTTTCTTCTGAGGACCCTCACCTTTCCTGCTGCATTAGAGACTCTAGAAAGCAAGAGCATGCTTCTTGCTCTAAAGCAGAGTGTGATACATGGATGACAACTGTGTTGTGTGTTTCCCTTCAGAAATGGGGTTAAATCCCAGGTCTGTGTCTTCCTAAAAGCAAGACTTCGTTTCAGGTAAGGGCAGTCACTTTTCAGCTCAAACAAACTACATTGTTCAGGAACCTCACACGTTTCTCATCTTAACTGACAAGTATTGGATGTTAGAGGACCAGTGCTTTGTATCAGTCTCAGAAGCAGAGTTGGACTAGATATGGTCTGTATGTGTAAGAAACACCGTTCTTTTGTTCTCAGCACACTCATGTTTCCTGCTGTATTAAAGACTCTAGAAAGCAAGAGTGTGCTTCTTGCTCTAAAGCAGAGTGTGATCAATGGATGAGAACTGTGTTGTGCGTTTCACTTCAGAAATGGAGTTAAATCCCAGGCTCTGAGTCTTCCCACAAGCAAGACTTCGTTTCAAATTAGGGCAGTCACTTTCAGCTCAAACGAACTAAATCATTCACGAAGTTCACACGTTCCTCATCTTAACTGACAAGCATTGGATGTTAGAGGACTTTTGCTTTGTATCAATTTCAAGCAGAGTTGAACTAGATATGGTCCGTATGCATAGGAAACATGGTTCTTTTCTTCTGAGGACACTCACTTTTCCTGCTGCATTAGAGACTCTAGAAAGCAAGAGCGTGCTTCTTGCTCTAAAGCAGAGTGTGATCCATGGATGAGAACTGTGTTGTGTGTTTCCCTTCAGAAATGGAGTTAAATCCCAGGTCAGTGTCTTCCTACAAGCAAAACTTCGTTTCAGGTAAGGGCAGTCAGTTTTCAGCTCAAACAAAATACATCGTTCAGGAAGCTCACACGTTTCTCATCTTAACTGACCAGCTTTGGATGTTAGAAGACCAGTGCTTTGTATCAGTCTCAGAAGCAGAGTTGGACTAGATATGGTCCGTTTGTGTAAGAAACACCGTTCTTTTGTTCTCAGCACACTCATGTTTCCTGCTGTATTAGAGACTCTAGAAAGCAAGAGTGTGCTTCTTGCTCTAAAGCAGAGTGTGATCAATGGATGAGAACTGTGTTGTGTGTTTCACTTCATAAATGGAGTTAAATCCCAGACTCTGAGTCTTCCTACAAGAAAGACTTCGTTTCAGGTAAGGGCAGTCACTTTTCAGGTCAAACGAATTACATCGGTCACAAAGCTCACAGGTTTCATCTTAACTGACAAGCATTGGTTGTTAGAGGACCTTTGCTTTGTATCAATTTCAAGCAGAGTTGAACTAGATATGGTCCGTATGTATAGGAAACACGGTTCTTTTCTTCTGAGGACACTCACGTTTCCTGCTGCATTAGGGACTATAGAAAGCAAGAGCGTGCTTCTTGCTCTGAAGCAGAGTGTGATCAATGTATGAGAACTGTGTTGTGTGTTTCATTTCAGAAATGGAGTATAATCCCAGGCTCTGAGTCTTCCTACAAGAAAGACTTCGTTTCAGGTAAGGGCAGTCACTTTTCAGGTTAAAGGAATTACATCGGTCACAAAGCTCACACGTTTTCATCTTAACTGACTAGCATTGGATGTTAGAGGACCAGTGCTTTGTATCAGTTTCAGAAGCAGAGTTGGACTAGATATGGTCGGTATGTGTAAGAAACACCATTCTTTTGTTCTCAGCACACTCAGGTTTCCTGCTGTATTAGGGACTCTAGAAAACAAGAGCGTGCTTCTTGCTCTAAAGCAGAGTGTGATCAATGGATGAGGACTGTGTTGTGTCTTTCACTTCAGAAATGGA
Organism: Onychomys leucogaster; assembly: GCA_949786385.1. Lineage (NCBI taxonomy): Eukaryota > Metazoa > Chordata > Mammalia > Rodentia > Cricetidae > Onychomys > Onychomys leucogaster. The sequence goes on along the minus strand of CATKUP010000038.1, from coordinate 79,090 downwards.
GTTAAATCCCTGGCTCTGAGTCTCGCTACAAGCAAGACTTCGTTTCAGGTAAGGGCAGTCACTTTTCAGGTCAAACGAACTACATCGTTCACGAAGCTCACACGTTTCTCATCTTAACTGACAAGCATTGGATGTTGGAGGACCTTTGCTTTGTATCAATTTCAAGCAGAGTTGAACTAGATATGGTCCGTATGTATAGGAAACATGGTTCTTTTCTTCTGAGGACCCTCACCTTTCCTGCTGCATTAGAGACTCTAGAAAGCAAGAGCATGCTTCTTGCTCTAAAGCAGAGTGTGATACATGGATGACAACTGTGTTGTGTGTTTCCCTTCAGAAATGGGGTTAAATCCCAGGTCTGTGTCTTCCTAAAAGCAAGACTTCGTTTCAGGTAAGGGCAGTCACTTTTCAGCTCAAACAAACTACATTGTTCAGGAACCTCACACGTTTCTCATCTTAACTGACAAGTATTGGATGTTAGAGGACCAGTGCTTTGTATCAGTCTCAGAAGCAGAGTTGGACTAGATATGGTCCGTATGTGTAAGAAACACCGTTCTTTTGTTCTCAGCACACTCATGTTTCCTGCTGTATTAGAGACTCTAGAAAGCAAGAGCGTGCTTCTTGCTCTAAAGCAGAGTGTGATCAATGGATGAGAACTATGTTGTGTGTTTCATTTCAGAAATGGAGTTAAATCCCAGGCTCTGAGTCTTCCTACAAGAAAGACTTCGTTTCAAGTTGGTGCAGTCCCTTTCAGCTCAAACGAACTACATCATTCACGAAGTTCTCAGGTTTCACATCTTAACTGACAAGCATTGGATGTTAGAGGACCTTTGCTTTGTATCAATTTCAAGCAGAGTTGAACTAGATATGGTCCGTATGCATAGGAAACATGGTTCTTTTCTTCTGAGGACACTCACGTTTCCTGCTGCATTAGAGCCTCTAGAAAGCAAGAGCGTGCTTCTTGCTCTAAAGCAGAGTGTGATACATGGATGAGAACTGTGTTGTGTGTTTCTCTTCAGAAATGGGGTAAAAACCCAGGTCTGTGTCTTCCTACAAGCAAGACTTCGTTTCAGGTAAGGGCCTTCACTTTTCATCTCAAACAAACTACATCGTTCAGGAAGCTCACACGTTTCTCATCTTAACTGACAAGCATTGGATGTTAGAGGACCAGTGCTTTGTATCAGTCTCAGAACCAGAGTTGGACTAGATATGTTCCGTTTGTGTAAGAAACACCGTTCCTTTTTTCTCAACACACTCATGTATCCTGCTGTATTAGAGACTCTAGAAAGCAAGAGTGTGCTTCTTGCTCTAAAGCAGAGTGTGATCAATGGATGAGAACTGTGTTGTGTGTTTCACTTCAGAAATGGAGTATAATCCCAGGCTCTGAGTCTTCCTACAAGAAAGACTTCGTTTCAGGTAAAGGCAGTCACTTTTCACCTCAAACGAACTACATCGGTCACAAAGCTCACAGGTTTTCATCTTAACTGACTAGCATTGGATCTTAGAGGACCAATGCTTTGTAACAGTTTCAGAAGCAGAGTTGGACTAGATATTGTCCGTATGTGTAAGAAACACCGTTCTTTTGTTCTCAGCACACTCAGGTTTCCTGCTGTATTAGAGACTCTAGAAAGCAAGAGCGTGCTTCTTGCTCTAAAGCAGAGTGTGATCAATGGATGAGAACTCTGTTGTGTGTTTCACTTCAGAAATGGAGTTAAATCCCAGGCTCTGAGTCTTCCTATAAGCAAGACTTCGTTTCATGTAAGGGCAGTCACTTTTCAGCTCAAACGAACTACATCGTGCACGAAGATCACACGTTTCTCATCTTAACTGACAAGCATTGGATGTTAGAGGACCAGTGGTTTGTTTCAATTTCAGAAGCAGAGTTGGACAAGACATGGTCCGTATGTGTAGGAAACACCGTTCTTTTCTTCTCAGCACACTCACGTTTCATGCTGTATTAGAGACTCTAGAAAGCAAGAGCATGCTTCTTGCTCTAAAGCAGAGTGTGATACATGGATGAGAACTGTGTTGTGTGTTTCCCTTCAGAAATGGGGTTAAATCCCAGGTCTGTGTCTTCCTACAAGCAAGACTTCGTTTCAGGTAAGGGCAGTCACTTTTCAGCTCAAACGAACTACATCGTTCAGGAACCTCATACGTTTCTCATCTTAACTGAGAAGCATTGGATGTTAGAGTACCAGTGCTTTGTATCAGTTTCATAAGCAGAGTTGGACTAGATATGGTCCGTATGTGTAAGAAACACCGTTCTTTTGTTCTCAGCACAGTCATGTTTCCTGCTGTATTAGAGACTCTAGAAAGCAAGAGCTTGCTTCTTGCTCTAAAGCAGAGTGTGATCAATGGATGAGAACTCTGTTGTGCGTTTCACTTCAGAAATGGAGTTAAATCCCAGGCTCTGAGTCTTCCCACAAGCAAGACTTCGTTTCAAATTAGGGCAGTCACTTTCAGCTCAAACGAACTAAATCATTCACGAAGTTCACACGTTCCTCATCTTAACTGACAAGCATTGGATGTTAGAGGACTTTTGCTTTGTATCAATTTCAAGCAGAGTTGAACTAGATATGGTCCATATGCATAGGAAACATGGTTCTTTTCTTCTGAGGACACTCACTTTTCCTGCTGCATTAGAGACTCTAGAAAGCAAGAGCGTGCTTCTTGCTCTAAAGCAGAGTGTGAACCATGGATGAGAACTGTGTTGTGTGTTTCCCTTCAGAAATGGAGTTAAATCCCAGGTCAGTGTCTTCCTACAAGCAAAACTTCGTTTCAAGTAAGGGCAGTCAGTTTTCAGCTCAAATGAACTACATCGTTCAGGAAGCTCACACGTTTCTCATCTTAACTGACAAGCTTTGGATGTTAGAAGACCAGTGCTTTGTATCAGTCTCAGAAGCAGAGTTGGACTAGATATGGTCCGTTTGTGTAAGAAACACCGTTCTTTTGTTCTCAGCACACTCAGGTTTCCTGCTGTATTAGGGACTCTAGAAAACAAGAGCGTGCTTCTTGCTCTAAAGCAGAGTGTGATCAATGGATGAGAACTGTGTTGTGTGTTTCACTTCAGAAATGGAGTTAAATCCCTGGCTCTGAGTCTCGCTACAAGCAAGACTTCGTTTCAGGTAAGGGCAGTTACTTTACAGCTCAAACGAACTACATCGTTCACGAAGCTCACACGTTTCTCATCTTAACTGACAAGCATTGGATGTTGGAGGACCTTTGCTTTGTATCAATTTCACGCAGAGTTGAACTAGATATGGTCCGTATGTATAGGAAACATGGTTATTTTCTTCTGAGGACCCTCACCTTTCCTGCTGCATTAGAGACTCTAGAAAGCAAGAGCATGCTTCTTGCTCTAAAGCAGAGTGTGATACATGGATGACAACTGTGTTGCGTGTTTCCCTTCAGAAATGGGGTTAAATCCCAGGTCTGTGTCTTCCTACAAGCAAGACTTTGTTTCAGGTAAGGGCAGTCACTTTTCAGCTCAAACAAACTACATCGCTCAGGAACCTCACACGTTTCTCATCTTAACTGACAAGCATTGGATGTTAGAGGACAAGTGCTTTGTATCAGTCTCAGAAGCAGAGTTGGACTAGATATGGTCCATATGTGTAAGAAACACCGTTCATTTGTTCTCAGCACACTCAGGTTTCCTGCTGTATTAGAGACTCTAGAAAGCAAGAGCGTGCTTCTTGCTCTAAAGCAGAGTGTGATCAATGGATGAGAACTGTGTTGTGTGTTTCATTTCAGAAACGGAGTTAAATCCCAGGCTCTGAGTCTTCCTACAAGAAAGACTTCGTTTCAAGTTAATGCAGTCCCTTTCAGCTCAAACGAACTACATCATTCACGAAGTTCACACGTTTCACATCTTAACTGAAAAGCATTGGATGTTAGAGGACCTTTGCTTTGTATCAATTTCAAGCAGAGTTGAACTAGATATGGTCCGTATGCATAGGAAACATGGTTCTTTTCTTCTGAGGACACTCACGTTTCCTGCTGCATTAGAGCCTCTAGAAAGCAAGAGCGTGCTTCTTGCTCTAAAGCAGAGTGTGATACATGGATGAGAACCGTGTTGTGTGTTTCTCTTCAGAAAAGGGGTTAAATCCCAGGTCTGTGTCTTCCTACAAGCAAGACTTCGTTTCAGGTAAGGGCCTTCACTTTTCATCACAAACAAACTACATCGTTCAGGAAGCTCACACGTTTCTCATCTTAACTGACAAGCATTGGATGTTAGAGGACCAGTGCTTTGTATCAGTCTCAGAACCAGAGTTGGACTAGATATGTTCCGTTTGTGTAAGAAACACCGTTCCTTTTTTCTCAACACACTCATGTATCCTGCTGTATTAGAGACTCTAGAAAGCAAGAGTGTGCTTCTTGCTCTAAAGCAGAGTGTGATCAATGGATGAGAACTGTGTTGTGTGTTTCACTTCAGAAATGGAGTATAATCCCAGGCTCTGAGTCTTCCTACAAGAAAGACTTCGTTTCAGGTAAGGGCAGTCACTTTTCAGGTCAAACGAATTTCATCCGTCACAAAGCTCACAGGTTTTCATCTTAAGTGACTAGCATTGGATCTTAGAGGACCAGTGCTTTGTAACAGTTTCAGAAGCAGAGTTGGACTATATATGGTCCTTATGTGTAAGAAACACCGTTCTTTTGTTCTCAGCACACTCAGGTTTCCTGCTGTATTAGAGCCTCTAGAAAGCAAGAGCATGCTTCTTGCTCTAAAGCAGTGTGTGATCAATGGATGAGAACTCTGTTGTGTGTTTCACTTCAGAAATTGAGTTAAATCCCAGGCCCTGAGTCTTCCTATAAGCAAGACTTCGTTTCATGTAAGGGAATTTACTTTACAGCTCAAACGAACTGCATCGTGCACGAAGATCTCACGTTTCTCATCTTAACTGACAAGCATTGGATGTTAGAGGACCAGTGGTTTGTTTCAATTTCCGAAACAGAGTTGGACAAGACATGGTCCGTATGTGTAGGAAACACCGTTCTTTTCTTCTCAGCACACTCACGTTTCATGCTGTATTAGAGACTCTAGAAAGCAAGAGCATGCTTCTTGCTCTAAAGCAGAGTGTGATACATGGATGACAACTGTGTTGTGTGTTTCCCTTCAGAAATGGGGTTAAATCCCAGGTCTGTGTCTTCCTACAAGCAAGACTTCGTTTCAGGTAAGGGCAGTCACTTTTCAGCTCAAACAAACTACATCGTTCAGGAAGCTCACACGTTTCTCATCTTAACTGACAAGCATTGGATGTTAGAGGACCAGTGCTTTGTATCAGTCTCAGAACCAGAGTTGGACTAGATATGTTCCGTTTGTGGAAGAAACACCGTTCCTTTTTTCTCAACACACTCATGTTTCCTGCTGTATTAGAGACTCTAGAAAGCAAGAGTGTGCTTCTTGCTCTGAAGCAGAGTGTGATCAATGGATGAGAACTGTGTTGTGTGTTTCCCTTCAGAAATGGGGTTAAATCCCAGGTCTGTGTCTTCCTACAAGCAAGACTTCGTTTCAGGTAAGGGCAGTCACTTTTCAGCTCAAACGAACTACATCGTTCAGGAACCTCATACGTTTCTCATCTTAACTGAGAAGCTTTGGATGTTAGAGTACCAGTGCTTTGTATCAGTTTCATAAGCAGAGTTGGACTAGATATGGTCCGTATGTGTAAGAAACACCGTTCTTTTGTTCTCAGCACACTCATGTTTCCTGCTGTATTAGAGACTCTAGAAAGCAAGAGCTTGCTTCTTGCTCTAAAGCAGAGTGTGATCAATGGATGAGAACTCTGTTGTGCGTTTCACTTCAGAAATGGAGTTAAATCCCAAGCTCTGAGTCTTCCCACAAGCAAGACTTCGTTTCAAATTAGGGCAGTCACTTTCAGCTCAAACGAACTAAATCATTCACGAAGTTCACACGTTCCTCATCTTAACTGACAAGCATTGGATGTTAGAGGACTTTTGCTTTGTATCAATTTCAAGCAGAGTTGAACTAGATATGGTCCGTATGCATAGGAAACATGGTTCTTTTCTTCTGAGGACACTCACTTTTCCTGCTGCATTAGAGACTCTAGAAAGCAAGAGCGTGCTTCTTGCTCTAAAGCAGAGTGTGAACCATGGATGAGAACTGTGTTGTGTGTTTCCCTTCAGAAATGGAGTTAAATCCCAGGTCAGTGTCTTCCTACAAGCAAAACTTCGTTTCAAGTAAGGGCAGTCAGTTTTCAGCTCAAACGAACTACATCGTTCAGGAAGCTCACACGTTTCTCATCTTAACTGACAAGCTTTGGATGTTAGAAGACCAGTGCTTTGTATCAGTCTCAGAAGCAGAGTTGGACTAGATATGGTCCGTTTGTGTAAGAAACACCGTTCTTTTGTTCTCAGCACACTCATGTTTCCTGCTGTATTAGAGACTCTAGAAAGCAAGAGTGTGCTTCTTGCTCTAAAGCAGAGTGTGATCAATGGATGAGAACTGTGTTGTGTGTTTCACTTCATAAATGGAGTTAAATCCCAGACTCTGAGTCTTCCTACAAGAAAGACTTAGTTTCAGGTAAGGGCAGTCACTTTTCAGGTCAAACGAATTACATCGGTCACAAAGCTCACAGTTTTCATCTTAACTGACAAGCATTGGTTGTTAGAGGACCTTTGCTTTGTATCAATTTCAAGCAGAGTTGAACTAGATATGGTCTGTATGTATAGGAAACACGGTTCTTTTCTTCTGAGGACACTCACGTTTCCTGCTGCATTAGGGACTATAGAAAGCAAGAGCGTGCTTCTTGCTCTAAAGCAGAGTATGATCCATGGATGAGAACTGAGTTGTGTGTTTCACTTCAGAAATGCAGTTAAATCCCAGGTCTGTGTCTTCCTACAAGCAAGACTTCGTTTCAGGTAAGGACAGTCACTTTTCAGCTCAAAAGATCTACATCGTTCAGGAAGCTCACACGTTTCTCATCTGAACTGACAAGCATTGGATGTTAGAGGACCAGTGCTTTGTATCAGTATCAGAAGCAGAGTTTGACTAGATATGGTCCGTTTGTGTAAGAAACTCCGTTCTTTTGTTCTCAGCACACTCATGTTTCCTTCTGTATTAGAGACTCTAGAAAGCAAGTGTGTGCTTCTTGCTCTAAAGCAGAGTGTGATACATGGATGAGAACTGTGTTGTGTGTTTCACTTCAGAAATGGTGATAAATCCCAGGCTCTGAGTCTTCCTACAAGAAAGACTTCGTTTCAGGTAAGGGCAGTCACTTTTCAGGTCAAAGGAATTACATCGGTCACAAAGCTCAGACGTTTTCATCTTAACTGACTAGCATTGGATATTAGAGGACCAGTGCTTTGTATCAGTTTCAGAAGCAGAGTTGGACTAGATATGGTCGGTATGTGTAAGAAACACCGTTCTTTTGTTCTCAGCACACTCAGGTTTTCTGCTGTATTAGAGACTCTAGAAAACAAGAGCGTGCTTCTTGCTCTAAAGCAGAGTGTGATCAATGGATGAGAACTGTGTTGTGTCTTTCACTTCAGAAATGGAGTTAAATCCCTGGCTCTGAGTCTCGCTACAAGCAAGACTTCGTTTCAGGTAAGGGCAGTTACTTTACAGCACAAACGAACTACATCGTTCACGAAGCTCACACGTTTCTCATCTTAACTGACAAGCATTGGATGTTGGAGGACCTTTGCTTTGTATCAATTTCAAGCCGAGTTGAACTAGATATGTTCCCTATGTATAGGAAATATGGTTCTTTTCTTCTGAGGACCCTCACCTTTCCTGCTGCATTAGGGACTCTAGAAAGCAAGAGCGTGCTTCTTGCTCTAAAGCAGAGTGTGATACATGGATGAGAACTGTGTTGTGTGTTTCCCTTCAGAAATGGGGTTAAATCCCAGGTCTGTGTCTTCCTACAAGCAAGACTTCGTTTCAGGTAAGGGCAGTCACTTTTCAGCTCAAACGAACTACATCGTTCAGGAAGCTCACACGTTTCTCATCTTAACTGACAAGCATTGGATGTTAGAGGACCAGTGCTTTGTATCAGTCTCAGAACCAGAGTTGGACTAGATATGTTCCGTTTGTGGAAGAAACACCGTTCCTTTTTTCTCAACACACTCATGTTTCCTGCTGTATTAGAGACTCTAGAAAGCAAGAGTGTGCTTCTTGCTCTGAAGCAGAGTGTGATCAATGGATGAGAACTGTGTTGTGTGTTTCATTTCAGAAATGGAGTATAATCCCAGGCTCTGAGTCTTCCTACAAGAAAGACTTCGTTTCAGGTAAGGGCAGTCACTTTTCAGGTCAAAGGATTTACATAGGTCACAAAGCTCACACGTTTTCATCTTAACTGACTAGCATTGGATGTTAGAGGACCAGTGCTTTGTATCAGTTTCAGAAGCAGAGTTGGACTAGATATGGTCGGTATGTGTAAGAAACACCGTTCTTTTGTTCTCAGCACACTCAGGTTTCCTGCTGTATTAGGGACTCTAGAAAACAAGAGCGTGCTTCTTGCTCTAAAGCAGAGTGTGATCAATGGATGAGAACTGTGTTGTGTGTTTCACTTCAGAAATGGAGTTAAATCCCTGGCTCTGAGTCTCGCTACAAGCAAGACTTCGTTTCAGGTAAGGGCAGTTACTTTACAGCTCAAACGAACTACATCGTTCACGAAGCTCACACGTTTCTCATCTTAACTGACAAGCATTGGATGTTGGAGGACCTTTGCTTTGTATCAATTTCAAGCAGAGTTGAACTAGATATGGTCCTTATGTATAGGAAACATGGTTCTTTTCTTCTGAGGACCCTCACCTTTCCTGCAGCATTAGAGACTCTAGAAAGCAAGAGCGTGCTTCTTGCTCTAAAGCAGAGTGTGATACATGGATGACAACTGTGTTGTGTGTTTCTCTTCAGAAAAGGGGTTAAATCCCAGGTCTGTGTCTTCCTACAAGCAAGACTTCGTTTCAGGTAAGGGCAGTCACTTTTCAGCTCAAACAAACTACATCGTTCAGGAACCTCACACGTTTCTCATCTTAACTGACAAGCATTGGATGTTAGAGGACCAGTGCTTTGTATCAGTCTCAGAACCAGAGTTGGACTAGATATGTTCCGTTTGTGTAAGAAACACCGTTCCTTTTTTCTCAACACACTCATGTATCCTGCTGTATTAGAGACTCTAGAAAGCAAGAGTGTGCTTCTTGCTCTAAAGCAGAGTGTGATCAATGGATGAGAACTGTGTTGTGTGTTTCACTTCAGAAATGGAGTATAATCCCAGGCTCTGAGTCTTCCTACAAGAAAGACTTCGTTTCAGGTAAGGGCAGTCACTTTTCATGTCAAACGAATTTCATCGGTCACAAAGCTCACAGGTTTTCATCTTAAGTGACTAGCATTGGATCTTAGAGGACCAGTGCTTTGTAACAGTTTCAGAAGCAGAGTTGGACTAGATATGGTCCTTATGTGTAAGAAACACCGTTCTTTTGTTCTCAGCACACTCAGGTTTCCTGCTGTATTAGAGCCTCTAGAAAGCAAGAGCGTGCTTCTTGCTCTAAAGCAGTGTGTGATCAATGGATGAGAACTCTGTTGTGTGTTTCACTTCAGAAATGGAGTTAAATCCCAGGCCCTGAGTCTTCCTATAAGCAAGACTTCGTTTCATGTAAGGGAAGTTACTTTACAGCTCAAACGAACTACATCGTGCACGAAGATCACACGTTTCTCATCTTAACTGACAAGCATTGGATGTTAGAGGACCAGTGGTTTGTTTCAATTTCCGAAGCAGAGTTGGACAAGACATGGTCCGTATGTGTAGGAAACACCGTTCTTTTCTTCTCAGCACACTCACGTTTCATGCTGTATTAGAGACTCTAGAAAGCAAGAGCATGCTTCTTGCTCTAAAGCAGAGTGTGATACATGGATGACAACTGGGTTGTGTGTTTCCCTTCAGAAATGGGGTTAAATCCCAGGTCTGTGTCTTCCTACAAGCAAGACTTCGTTTCAGGTAAGGGCAGTCACTTTTCAGCTCAAACAAACTACATCGTTCAGGAACCTCACACGTTTCTCATCTTAACTGACAAGCATTGGATGTTAGAGGACCAGTGCTTTGTATCAGTCTCAGAACCAGAGTTGGACTAGATATGTTCCGTTTGTGGAAGAAACACCGTTCCTTTTTTCTCAACACACTCATGTTTCCTGCTGTATTAGAGACTCTAGAAAGCAAGAGTGTGCTTCTTGCTCTGAAGCAGAGTGTGATCAATGGATGAGAACTGTGTTGTGTGTTTCCCTTCAGAAATGGGGTTAAATCCCAGGTCTGTGTCTTCCTACAAGCAAGACTTCGTTTCAGGTAAGGGCAGTCACTTTTCAGCTCAAACAAACTACATCGTTCAGGAACCTCATACGTTTCTCATCTTAACTGAGAAGCATTGGATGTTAGAGTACCAGTGCTTTGTATCAGTTTCATAAGCAGAGTTGGACTAAGTATGGTCCGTATGTGTAAGAAACACCGTTCTTTTGTTCTCAGCACACTCATGTTTCCTGCTGTATTAGAGACTCTAGAAAGCAAGAGCTTGCTTCTTGCTCTAAAGCAGAGTGTGATCCATGGATGAGAACTCTGTTGTGCGTTTCACTTCAGAAATGGAGTTAAATCCCAGGCTCTGAGTCTTCCCACAAGCAAGACTTCGTTTCAAATTAGGGCAGTCACTTTCAGCTCAAACGAACTAAATCATTCACGAAGTTCACACGTTCCTCATCTTAACTGACAAGCATTGGATGTTAGAGGACTTTTGCTTTGTATCAATTTCAAGCAGAGTTAAACTAGATATGGTCCGTATGCATAGGAAACATGGTTCTTTTCTTCTGAGGACACTCACTTTTCCTGCTGCATTAGAGACTCTAGAAAGCAAGAGCGTGCTTCTTGCTCTAAAGCAGAGTGTGAACCATGGATGAGAACTGTGTTGTGTGTTTCCCTTCAGAAATGGAGTTAAATCCCAGGTCAGTGTCTTCCTACAAGCAAAACTTCGTTTCAAGTAAGGGCAGTCAGTTTTCAGCTCAAACGAACTACATCGTTCAGGAAGCTCACACGTTTCTCATCTTAACTGACAAGCTTTGGATGTTAGAAGACCAGTGCTTTGTATCAGTCTCAGAAGCAGAGTTGGACTAGATATGGTCCGTTTGTGTAAGAAACACCGTTCTTTTGTTCTCAGCACACTCATGTTTCCTGCTGTATTAGAGACTCTAGAAAGCAAGAGTGTGCTTCTTGCTCTAAAGCAGAGTGTGATCAATGGATGAGAACTGTGTTGTGTGTTTCACTTCATAAATGGAGTTAAATCCCAGACTCTGAGTCTTCCTACAAGAAAGACTTCGTTTCAGGTAAGGGCAGTCACTTTTCAGGTCAAACGAATTACATCGGTCACAAAGCTCACAGTTTTCATCTTAACTGACAAGCATTGGTTGTTAGAGGACCTTTGCTTTGTATCAATTTCAAGCAGAGTTGAACTAGATATGGTCTGTATGTATAGGAAACACGGTTCTTTTCTTCTGAGGACACTCACGTTTCCTGCTGCATTAGGGACTATAGAAAGCAAGAGCGTGCTTCTTGCTCTAAAGCAGAGTATGATCCATGGATGAGAACTGTGTTGTGTGTTTCACTTCAGAAATGCAGTTAAATCCCAGGTCTGTGTCTTCCTACAAGCAAGACTTCGTTTCAGGTAAGGACAGTCACTTTTCAGCTCAAAAGAACTACATCGTTCAGGAAGCTCACACGTTTCTCATCTTAACTGACAAGCATTGGATGTTAGAGGACCAGTGCTTTGTATCAGTCTCAGAAGCAGAGTTTGACTAGATATGGTCCGTTTGTGTAAGAAACACCGTTCTTTTGTTCTCAGCACACTCATGTTTCCTTCTGTATTAGAGACTCTAGAAAGCAAGTGTGTGCTTCTTGCTCTAAAGCAGAGTGTGATACATGGATTAGAACTGTGTTGTGTGTTTCACTTCAGAAATGGTGATAAATCCCAGGCTCTGAGTCTTCCTACAAGAAAGACTTCGTTTCAGGTAAGGGCAGTCACTTTTCAGGTCAAAGAATTACATCGGTCACAAAGTTCAGACGTTTTCATCTTAACTGACTAGCATTGGATATTAGAGGACCAGTGCTTTGTATCAGTTTCAGAAGCAGGGTTGGACTAGATATGGTCGGTATGTGTAAGAAACACCGTTCTTTTGTTCTCAGCACACTCAGGTTTTCTGCTGTATTAGAGACTCTAGAAAACAAGAGCGTGCTTCTTGCTCTAAAGCAGAGTGGGATCAATGGATGAGAACTGTGTTGTGTCTTTCACTTCATAAATGGAGTTAAATCCCTGGCTCTGAGTCTCGCTACAAGCAAGACTTCGTTTCAGGTAAGGGCAGTTACTTTACAGCTCAAACGAACTACATCGTTCACGAAGCTCACACGTTTCTCATCTTAACTGACAAGCATTGGATGTTGGAGGACCTTTGCTTTGTATCAATTTCAAGCCGAGTTGAACTAGATATGTTCCCTATGTATAGGAAATATGGTTCTTTTCTTCTGAGGACCCTCACCTTTCCTGCTGCATTAGAGACTCTAGAAAGCAAGAGCGTGCTTCTTGCTCTAAAGCAGAGTGTGATACATGGATGAGAACTGTGTTGTGTGTTTCCCTTCAGAAATGGGGTTAAATCCCAGGTCTGTGTCTTCCTACAAGCAATACTTCGTTTCAGGTAAGGGCAGTCACTTTTCAGCTCAAACGAACTACATCGTTCAGGAAGCTCACACGTTTCTCATCTTAACTGACAAGCATTGGATGTTAGAGGACCAGTGCTTTGTATCAGTCTCAGAACCAGAGTTGGACTAGATATGTTCCGTTTGTGGAAGAAACACCGTTCCTTTTTTCTCAACACACTCATGTTTCCTGCTGTATTAGAGACTCTAGAAAGCAAGAGTGTGCTTCTTGCACTGAAGCAGAGTGTGATCAATGGATGAGAACTGTGTTGTGTGTTTCATTTCAGAAATGGAGTATAATCCCAGGCTCTGAGTCTTCCTACAAGAAAGACTTCGTTTCAGGTAAGGGCAGTCACTTTTCAGGTCAAAGGAATTACATAGGTCACAAAGCTCACACGTTTTCATCTTAACTGACTAGCATTGGATGTTAGAGGACCAGTGCTTTGTATCAGTTTCAGAAGCAGAGTTGGACTAGATATGGTCGGTATGTGTAAGAAACACCGTTCTTTTGTTCTCAGCACACTCAGGTTTCCTGCTGTATTAGGGTCTCTAGAAAACAAGAGCGTGCTTCTTGCTCTAAAGCAGAGTGTGATCAATGGATGAGAACTGTGTTGTGTGTTTCACTTCAGAAATGGAGTTAAATCCCTGGCTCTGAGTCTCGCTACAAGCAATACTTCGTTTCAGGTAAGGGCAGTTACTTTACAGCTCAAACGAACTACATCGTTCACGAAGCTCACACGTTTCTCATCTTAACTGACAAGCATTGGATGTTGGAGGACCTTTGCTTTGTATCAATTTCAAGCAGAGTTGAACTAGATATGGTCCGTATGTATAGGAAACATGGTTATTTTCTTCTGAGGACCCTCACCTTTCCTGCTGCATTAGAGACTCTAGAAAGCAAGAGCATGCTTCTTGCTCTAAAGCAGAATGTGATACATGGATGACAACTGTGTTGTGTGTTTCCCTTCAGAAATGGGGTTAAATCCCAGGTCTGTGTCTTCCTACAAGCAAGACTTTGTTTCAGGTAAGGGCAGTCACTTTTCAGCTCAAACAAACTACATCGTTCAGGAACCTCACACGTTTCTCATCTTAACTGACAAGCATTGGATGTTAGAGGACAAGTGCTTTGTATCAGTCTCAGAAGCAGAGTTGGACTAGATATGGTCCGTATGTGTAAGAAACACCGTTCTTTTGTTCTCAGCACACTCAGGTTTCCTGCTGTATTAGAGACTCTAGAAAGCAAGAGCGTGCTTCTTGCTCTAAAGCAGAGTGTGATCAATGGATGAGAACTGTGTTGTGTGTTTCATTTCAGAAACGGAGTTAAATCCCAGGCTCTGAGTCTTCCTACAAGAAAGACTTCGTTTCAAGTTAATGCAGTCCCTTTCAGCTCAAACGAACTACATCATTCACGAAGTTCACACGTTTCACATCTTAACTGAAAAGCATTGGATGTTAGAGGACCTTTGCTTTGTATCAATTTCAAGCAGAGTTGAACTAGATATGGTCCGTATGCATAGGAAACATGGTTCTTTTCTTCTGAGGACACTCATGTTTCCTGCTGCATTAGAGCCTCTAGAAAGCAAGAGTGTGCTTCTTGCTCTAAAGCAGAGTGTGATACATGGATGAGAACCGTGTTGTGTGTTTCTCTTCAGAAAAGGGGTTAAATCCCAGGTCTGTGTCTTCCTACAAGCAAGACTTCGTTTCAGGTAAGGGCCTTCACTTTTCATCACAAACAAACTACATCGTTCAGGAAGCTCACACGTTTCTCATCTTAACTGACAAGCATTGGATGTTAGAGGACCAGTGCTTTGTATCAGTCTCAGAACCAGAGTTGGACTAGATATGTTCCGTTTGTGTAAGAAACACCGTTCCTTTTTTCTCAACACACTCATGTATCCTGCTGTATTAGAGACTCTAGAAAGCAAGAGTGTGCTTCTTGCTCTAAAGCAGAGTGTGATCAATGGATGAGAACTGTGTTGTGTGTTTCACTTCAGAAATGGAGTATAATCCCAGGCTCTGAGTCTTCCTACAAGAAAGACTTCGTTTCAGGTAAGGGCAGTCACTTTTCAGGTCAAAAGAATTTCATCCGTCACAAAGCTCACAGGTTTTCATCTTAAGTGACTAGCATTGGATCTTAGAGGACCAGTGCTTTGTAACAGTTTCAGAAGCAGAGTTGGACTAGATATGGTCCTTATGTGTAAGAAACACCGTTCTTTTGTTCTCAGCACACTCAGGTTTCCTGCTGTATTAGAGCCTCTAGAAAGCAAGAGCGTGCATCTTGCTCTAAAGCAGTGTGTGATCAATGGATGAGAACTCTGTTGTGTGTTTCACTTCAGAAATGGAGTTAAATCCCAGGCCCTGCGTCTTCCTATAAGCAAGACTTCGTTTCATGTAAGGGAAGTTACTTTACAGCTCAAACGAACTACATCGTGCACGAAGATCACACGTTTCTCATCTTAACTGACAAGCATTGGATGTTAGAGGACCAGTGGTTTGTTTCAATTTCCGAAGCAGAGTTGGACAAGACATGGTCAGTATGTGTAGGAAACACCGTTCTTTTCTTCTCAGCACACTCACGTTTCATGCTGTATTAGAGACTCTAGAAAGCAAGAGCATGCTTCTTGCTCTAAAGCAGAGTGTGATACATGGATGACAACTGGGTTGTGTGTTTCCCTTCAGAAATGGGGTTAAATCCCAGGTCTGTGTCTTCCTACAAGCAAGACTTCGTTTCAGGTAAGGGCAGTCACTTTTCAGCTCAAACAAACTACATCGTTCAGGAAGCTCACACGTTTCTCATCTTAACTGACAAGCATTGGATGTTAGAGGACCAGTGCTTTGTATCAGTCTCAGAACCAGAGTTGGACTAGATATGTTCCGTTTGTGGAAGAAACACCGTTCCTTTTTTCTCAACACACTCATGTTTCCTGCTGTATTAGAGACTCTAGAAAGCAAGAGTGTGCTTCTTGCTCTGAAGCAGAGTGTGATCAATGGATGAGAACTGTGTTGTGTGTTTCATTTCAGAAATGGAGTATAATCCCAGGCTCTGAGTCTTCCTACAAGAAAGACTTCGTTTCAGGTAAGGGCAGTCACTTTTCAGGTCAAAGGAATTACATCGGTCACAAACCTCACACGTTTCTCATCTTAACTGACAAGCATTGGATGTTGGAGGACCTTTGCTTTGTATCAATTTCAAGCAGAGTTGAACTAGATATGTTCCGTATGTATAGGAAACATGTTTCTTTTCTTCTGAGGACCCTCACCTTTCCTGCTGCATTAGAGACTCTAGAAAGCAAGAGCGTGCTTCTTGCTCTAAAGCAGAGTGTGATACATGGATGAGAACTGTGTTGTGTGTTTCCCTTCACAAATGGGGTTAAATCCCAGGTCTGTGTCTTCCTACAAGCAAGACTTTGTTTCAGGTAAGGGCAGTCACTTTTCAGCTCAAACAAACTACATCGTTCAGGAACCTCACACGTTTCTCATCTTAACTGACAAGCATTGGATGTTAGAGGACAAGTGCTTTGTATCAGTCTCAGAAGCAGAGTTGGACTAGATATGGTCCGTATGTGTAAGAAACACCGTTCTTTTGTTCTCAGCACACTCAGGTTTCCTGCTGTATTAGAGACTCTAGAAAGCAAGAGCGTGCTTCTTGCTCTAAAGCAGAGTGTGATCAATGGATGAGAACTGTGTTGTGTGTTTCATTTCAGAAACGGAGTTAAATCCCAGGCTCTGAGTCTTCCTACAAGAAAGACTTCGTTTCAAGTTAATGCAGTCCCTTTCAGCTCAAACGAACTACATCATTCACGAAGTTCACACGTTTCACATCTTAACTGAAAAGCATTGGATGTTAGAGGACCTTTGCTTTGTATCAATTTCAAGCAGAGTTGAACTAGATATGGTCCGTATGCATAGGAAACATGGTTCTTTTCTTCTGAGGACACTCATGTTTCCTGCTGCATTAGAGCCTCTAGAAAGCAAGAGCGTGCTTCTTGCTCTAAAGCAGAGTGTGATACATGGATGAGAACCGTGTTGTGTGTTTCTCTTCAGAAAAGGGGTTAAATCCCAGGTCTGTGTCTTCCTACAAGCAAGACTTCGTTTCAGGTAAGGGCCTTCACTTTTCATCACAAACAAACTACATCGTTCAGGAAGCTCACACGTTTCTCATCTTAACTGACAAGCATTGGATGTTAGAGGACCAGTGCTTTGTATCAGTCTCAGAACCAGAGTTGGACTAGATATGTTCCGTTTGTGTAAGAAACACCGTTCCTTTTTTCTCAACACACTCATGTATCCTGCTGTATTAGAGACTCTAGAAAGCAAGAGTGTGCTTCTTGCTCTAAAGCAGAGTGTGATCAATGGATGAGAACTGTGTTGTGTGTTTCACTTCAGAAATGGAGTATAATCCCAGGCTCTGAGTCTTCCTACAAGAAAGACTTCGTTTCAGGTAAGGGCAGTCACTTTTCAGGTCAAACGAATTTCATCCGTCACAAAGCTCACAGGTTTTCATCTTAAGTGACTAGCATTGGATCTTAGAGGACCAGTGCTTTGTAACAGTTTCAGAAGCAGAGTTGGACTAGATATGGTCCTTATGTGTAAGAAACACCGTTCTTTTGTTCTCAGCACACTCAGGTTTCCTGCTGTATTAGAGCCTCTAGAAAGCAAGAGCGTGCATCTTGCTCTAAAGCAGTGTGTGATCAATGGATGAGAACTCTGTTGTGTGTTTCACTTCAGAAATGGAGTTAAATCCCAGGCCCTGAGTCTTCCTATAAGCAAGACTTCGTTTCATGTAAGGGAAGTTACTTTACAGCTCAAACGAACTACATCGTGCACGAAGATCACACGTTTCTCATCTTAACTGACAAGCATTGGATGTTAGAGGACCAGTGGTTTGTTTCAATTTCCGAAGCAGAGTTGGACAAGACATGGTCCGTATGTGTAGGAAACACCGTTCTTTTCTTCTCAGCACACTCACGTTTCATGCTGTATTAGAGACTCTAGAAAGCAAGAGCATGCTTCTTGCTCTAAAGCAGAGTGTGATACATGGATGACAACTGGGTTGTGTGTTTCCCTTCAGAAATGGGGTTAAATCCCAGGTCTGTGTCTTCCTACAAGCAAGACTTCGTTTCAGGTAAGGGCAGTCACTTTTCAGCTCAAACAAACTACATCGTTCAGGAAGCTCACACGTTTCTCATCTTAACTGACAAGCATTGGATGTTAGAGGACCAGTGCTTTGTATCAGTCTCAGAACCAGAGTTGGACTAGATATGTTCCGTTTGTGGAAGAAACACCGTTCCTTTTTTCTCAACACACTCATGTTTCCTGCTGTATTAGAGACTCTAGAAAGCAAGAGTGTGCTTCTTGCTCTGAAGCAGAGTGTGATCAATGGATGAGAACTGTGTTGTGTGTTTCATTTCAGAAATGGAGTATAATCCCAGGCTCTGAGTCTTCCTACAAGAAAGACTTCGTTTCAGGTAAGGGCAGTCACTTTTCAGGTCAAAGGAATTACATCGGTCACAAACCTCACACGTTTCTCATCTTAACTGACAAGCATTGGATGTTGGAGGACCTTTGCTTTGTATCAATTTCAAGCAGAGTTGAACTAGATATGTTCCGTATGTATAGGAAACATGTTTCTTTTCTTCTGAGGACCCTCACCTTTCCTGCTGCATTAGAGACTCTAGAAAGCAAGAGCGTGCTTCTTGCTCTAAAGCAGAGTGTGATACATGGATGAGAACTGTGTTGTGTGTTTCCCTTCACAAATGGGGTTAAATCCCAGGTCTGTGTCTTCCTACAAGCAAGACTTTGTTTCAGGTAAGGGCAGTCACTTTTCAGCTCAAACAAACTACATCGTTCAGGAACCTCACACGTTTCTCATCTTAACTGACAAGCATTGGATGTTAGAGGACAAGTGCTTTGTATCAGTCTCAGAAGCAGAGTTGGACTAGATATGGTCCGTATGTGTAAGAAACACCGTTCTTTTGTTCTCAGCACACTCAGGTTTCCTGCTGTATTAGAGACTCTAGAAAGCAAGAGCGTGCTTCTTGCTCTAAAGCAGAGTGTGATCAATGGATGAGAACTGTGTTGTGTGTTTCATTTCAGAAACGGAGTTAAATCCCAGGCTCTGAGTCTTCCTACAAGAAAGACTTCGTTTCAAGTTAATGCAGTCCCTTTCAGCTCAAACGAACTACATCATTCACGAAGTTCACACGTTTCACATCTTAACTGAAAAGCATTGGATGTTAGAGGACCTTTGCTTTGTATCAATTTCAAGCAGAGTTGAACTAGATATGGTCCGTATGCATAGGAAACATGGTTCTTTTCTTCTGAGGACACTCATGTTTCCTGCTGCATTAGAGCCTCTAGAAAGCAAGAGCGTGCTTCTTGCTCTAAAGCAGAGTGTGATACATGGATGAGAACCGTGTTGTGTGTTTCTCTTCAGAAAAGGGGTTAAATCCCAGGTCTGTGTCTTCCTACAAGCAAGACTTCGTTTCAGGTAAGGGCCTTCACTTTTCATCACAAACAAACTACATCGTTCAGGAAGCTCACACGTTTCTCATCTTAACTGACAAGCATTGGATGTTAGAGGACCAGTGCTTTGTATCAGTCTCAGAACCAGAGTTGGACTAGATATGTTCCGTTTGTGTAAGAAACACCGTTCCTTTTTTCTCAACACACTCATGTATCCTGCTGTATTAGAGACTCTAGAAAGCAAGAGTGTGCTTCTTGCTCTAAAGCAGAGTGTGATCAATGGATGAGAACTGTGTTGTGTGTTTCACTTCAGAAATGGAGTATAATCCCAGGCTCTGAGTCTTCCTACAAGAAAGACTTCGTTTCAGGTAAGGGCAGTCACTTTTCAGGTCAAACGAATTTCATCCGTCACAAAGCTCACAGGTTTTCATCTTAAGTGACTAGCATTGGATCTTAGAGGACCAGTGCTTTGTAACAGTTTCAGAAGCAGAGTTGGACTAGATATGGTCCTTATGTGTAAGAAACACCGTTCTTTTGTTCTCAGCACACTCAGGTTTCCTGCTGTATTAGAGCCTCTAGAAAGCAAGAGCGTGCATCTTGCTCTAAAGCAGTGTGTGATCAATGGATGAGAACTCTGTTGTGTGTTTCACTTCAGAAATGGAGTTAAATCCCAGGCCCTGAGTCTTCCTATAAGCAAGACTTCGTTTCATGTAAGGGAAGTTACTTTACAGCTCAAACGAACTACATCGTGCACGAAGATCACACGTTTCTCATCTTAACTGACAAGCATTGGATGTTAGAGGACCAGTGGTTTGTTTCAATTTCCGAAGCAGAGTTGGACAAGACATGGTCCGTATGTGTAGGAAACACCGTTCTTTTCTTCTCAGCACACTCACGTTTCATGCTGTATTAGAGACTCTAGAAAGCAAGAGCATGCTTCTTGCTCTAAAGCAGAGTGTGATACATGGATGACAACTGGGTTGTGTGTTTCCCTTCAGAAATGGGGTTAAATCCCAGGTCTGTGTCTTCCTACAAGCAAGACTTCGTTTCAGGTAAGGGCAGTCACTTTTCAGCTCAAACAAACTACATCGTTCAGGAAGCTCACACGTTTCTCATCTTAACTGACAAGCATTGGATGTTAGAGGACCAGTGCTTTGTATCAGTCTCAGAACCAGAGTTGGACTAGATATGTTCCGTTTGTGGAAGAAACACCGTTCCTTTTTTCTCAACACACTCATGTTTCCTGCTGTATTAGAGACTCTAGAAAGCAAGAGTGTGCTTCTTGCTCTGAAGCAGAGTGTGATCAATGGATGAGAACTGTGTTGTGTGTTTCATTTCAGAAATGGAGTATAATCCCAGGCTCTGAGTCTTCCTACAAGAAAGACTTCGTTTCAGGTAAGGGCAGTCACTTTTCAGGTCAAAGGAATTACATCGGTCACAAACCTCACACGTTTCTCATCTTAACTGACAAGCATTGGATGTTGGAGGACCTTTGCTTTGTATCAATTTCAAGCAGAGTTGAACTAGATATGTTCCGTATGTATAGGAAACATGTTTCTTTTCTTCTGAGGACCCTCACCTTTCCTGCTGCATTAGAGACTCTAGAAAGCAAGAGCGTGCTTCTTGCTCTAAAGCAGAGTGTGATACATGGATGAGAACTGTGTTGTGTGTTTCCCTTCACAAATGGGGTTAAATCCCAGGTCTGTGTCTTCCTACAAGCAAGACTTCGTTTCAGGTAAGGGCAGTCACTTTTCAGCTCAAACAAACTACATCGTTCAGGAAGCTCACACGTTTCTCATCTTAACTGACAAGCATTGGATTTTAGAGGACCAGTGCTTTGTATCAGTCTCAGAAGCAGAGTTGGACTAGATATGGTCCGTATGTGTAAGAGAAACCATTCTTTTGTTCTCAGCACACTCATGTTTCCTGCTGTATTAGAGACTCTAGAAAGCAAGAGCGTGCTTCTTGCTCTAAAGCAGAGTGTGATCAATGGATGAGAACTGTGTTGTGTGTTTCATTTCAGAAATGGAGTTAAATCCCAGGCTCTGAGTCTTCCTACAAGAAAGACTTCGTTTCAAGTTGGTGCAGTCCCTTTCTGCTCAAACGAACTACATCACTCACGAAGTTCACACGTTTCACATCTTAACTGACAACATTGGATGTTAGAGGACCTTTGCTTTGTATCAATTTCAAGCAGAGTTGAACTAGATATGGTCCGTATGTATAGGAAACATGGTTCTTTTCTTCTGAGGACACTCACGTTTCCTGCTGCATTAGAGCCTCTAGAAAGCAAGAGCGTGCTTCTTGCTCTAAAGCAGAGTGTGATACATGGATGAGAACTGTGTTGTGTGTTTCTCTTCAGAAATGGGGTTAAATCCCAGGTCTGTGTCTTCCTACAAGCAAGACTTCGTTTCAGGTAAGGGCCTTCACTTTTCATCTCAAACAAACTACATCGTTCAGGAAGCTCACACGTTTCTCATCTTAAATGACAAGCATTGGATGTTAGAGGACCAGTGCTTTGTATCAGTCTCAGAACCAGAGTTGGACTAGATATGTTCCGTTTGTGTAAGAAACACCGTTCCTTTTTTCTCAACACACTCATGTATCCTGCTGTATTAGAGACTCTATAAAGCAAGTGTGTGCTTCTTGCTCTAAAGCAGAGTGTGATACATGGATGAGAACTGTGTTGTGTGTTTCACTTCAGAAATGGTGATAAATCCCAGGCTCTGAGTCTTGCTACAAGAAAGACTTCGTTTCAGGTAAGGGCAGTCACTTTTCAGGTCAAAGGAATTACATCGGTCACAAAGCTCAGACGTTTTCATCTTAACTGACTAGCATTGGATATTAGAGGACCAGTGCTTTGTATCAGTTTCAGAAGCAGAGTTGGACTAGATATGGTCGGTATGTGTAAGAAACACCGTTCTTTTGTTCTCAGCACACTCAGGTTTTCTGCTGTATTAGAGACTCTAGAAAACAAGAGCGTGCTTCTTGCTCTAAAGCAGAGTGTGATCAATGGATGAGAACTGTGTTGTGTCTTTCACTTCAGAAATGGAGTTAAATCCCTGGCTCTGAGTCTCGCTACAAGCAAGACTTCGTTTCAGGTAAGGGCAGTTACTTTACAGCTCAAACGAACTACATCGTTCACGAAGCTCACACGTTTCTCATCTTAACTGACAAGCTTTGGATGTTAGAAGACCAGTGCTTTGTATCAGTCTGAGAAGCAGAGTTGGACTAGATATGGTCCGTTTGTGTAAGAAACACCGTTCTTTTGTTCTCAGCACACTCATGTTTCCTGCTGTATAAGAGACTCTAGAAAGCAAGAGTGTGCTTCTTGCTCTAAAGCAGAGTGTGATCAATGGATGAGAACTGTGTTGTGTGTTTCACTTCATAAATGGAGTTAAATCCCAGACTCTGAGTCTTCCTACAAGAAAGACTTCGTTTCAGGTAAGGGCAGTCACTTTTCCGGTCAAACGAATTACATCGGTCACAAAGCTCACACGTTTCTCATCTTAACTGACAAGCATTGGATGTTAGAGGACCAGTGCTTTGTATCAGTCTCAGAACCAGAGTTGGACTAGATATGGTCGGTATGTGTAAGAAACACCGTTCTTTTTTTCTCAACACACTCATGTTTCCTGCTGTATTAGAGACTCTAGAAATCAAGAGTGTGCTTCTTGCTCTGAAGCAGAGTGTGATACATGGATGAGAACTGTGTTGTGTGTTTCATTTCATAAATGGAGTATAATCCCAGGCTCTGAGTCTTCCTACAAGAAAGACTTCGTTTCAGGTAAGGGCAGTCACTTTTCAGGTCAAAGGAATTACATCGGTCACAAAGCTCACACGTTTTCATCTTAACTGACTAGCATTGGATGTTAGAGGACCAGTGCTTTGTATCAGTTTCAGAAGCAGAGTTGGACTAGATATGGTCGGTATGTGTAAGAAACACCGTACTTTTGTTCTCAGCACACTCAGGTTTCCTGCTGTATTAGGGACTCTAGAAAACAAGAGCGTGCTTCTTGCTCTAAAGCAGAGTGTGATCAATGGATGAGAACTGTGTTGTGTGTTTCACTTCAGAAATGGAGTTAAATCCCTGGCTCTGAGTCTCGCTACAAGCAAGACTTCGTTTCAGGTAAGGGCAGTTACTTTACAGCTCAAACGAACTATATCATTCACGAAGCTCACACGTTTCTCATCTTAACTGAGAAGCATTGGATGTTAGAGGACCTTTGCTTTGTATCAATTTCAAGCAGAGTTGAACTAGATATGGTCCGTATGTATAGAAAACACAGTTCTTTTCTTCTGAGCACACTCACGTTTCATGCTGTATTAGAGACTCTAGAAAGCAAGAGCGTGCTTTTTGCTCTAAAGCAGAGTGTGATCAATGGATGAGAACTCCATTGTGTGTTTCACTTCAGAAATCGAGTTAAATCCCTGGCTCTGAGTCTTCCTACACACAAGACTTCTTTTCAGGTAAGGGCAGTCACTTTTCCGGTCAAACGAATTACATCGGTCACAAAGCTCACACGTTCCTCATCTTAACTGACAAGCATTGGATGTTAGAGGACCTGTGGTTTGTTTCATTTTCAGAAGCAGAGTTGTACCAGATATGGTCCGTATGTGTAGGAAACACCGTTCTATTGTTCTCATCACACTCATGTTTCCTGCTGTCTTAGAGACTCTAGAAAGCAAGAGCTTGCTTCTTGCTCTAAAGCAGAGTGTGATCAATGGATGAGAACTCTGCTGTGTGTTTCCCTTCAGAAATGGAGTTAACTCCCAGGCTCTGAGTCTTCCTAAAGGAAGACTTCATTTCAAGTAAGGGCAGTTACTTTCAGCTCAAATGAACTACATCGTTCACGAAGCTCACACGTTTCTCATCTTCACTGACAAGCATTGGATGTTAGAGGACCAGTGCTTTGTATCACTTTCAGAGGCAGAGTTGGCTAGATAGCATCCATATGTGTAGGAAACACCGTTCATTTTTTCTCAGCACAATCAAGTTTCCTGCTGTATTAGAGACTCTAGAAAGCAAGAGCTTGCTTCTTGCTCTAAAGCGGAGTGTGATCAATGGATGAGAACTCTGTTGTGTGTTTCACTTCAGAAATGGAGTTAAATTCCAGGCTCTGAATCTTCCTATAAGCAAGACATCGTTTCAGGTAAGGGCA
This sequence comes from Onychomys leucogaster, assembly GCA_949786385.1. Lineage (NCBI taxonomy): Eukaryota > Metazoa > Chordata > Mammalia > Rodentia > Cricetidae > Onychomys > Onychomys leucogaster. Next base: position 54,780 of record CATKUP010000038.1, on the reverse strand, counting down.
GTCACTTTTCAGCTAAAACGAACTACATCGTTCACGAAGTTCACAGGTTCCTCATCTTAACTGACAAGCATTGGATGTTAGAGGACCAGTGCTTTATATCGCTTTCAGAGGCAGAGTTGGCTAGATAGCATCCGAATATGTAGGAAACACTGTTCATTTGTTCTCAGCACACTCAAGTTTCCTGCTGTCTTAGAGATTCTTGAAAGTTAGAGTGTGCTTCTTGCCCTAAAGCAGAGTGTGATCAAGGGATGAGAACTCTGTTGTGTGTTTCACTTCAGAAATGGAGTTAAATCCCTGGCTCTGAGTCTTCCTACAAGAAAGACTTCGTTTCAGGTAAGGGTATTTACTTTACAGCTGCAACGAACAATATTGTTCACAAGGCTCACACGTTTCTCATATTAACTGAGAAGCATTGGATGTTAGAGGACGTTTGCTTTGTATCAATTTCAAGCAGAGTTGAACTAGATATGGTCCTTTTGTATAGAAAACACAGTTCTTTTCTTCTGAGCACACTCACATTTCCTGCTGTATTAGAGACTCTAGAAAGCAAGAGCGTGCTTCTTGCTCTAAAGCAGAGTGTGAACAATGGATGAGAACTCTGCTATGTGTTTCCCTTCAGAAATGGAGTTAAATCCCAGGCTCTGAATCTTCCTATATGCAAGACTTCGTTTCAGGTAAGGGCAGTCACTTTTCAGCTAAAACGAACTACATCGTTCACGAAGTTCACAGGTTCCTCATCTTAACTGACAAGCATTGGATTTTAGAGGACCAGTGCTTTGTATCGCTTTCAGAGGCAGAGTTGGCTAGATAGCATCGGAATATGTAGGAAACACTGTTCATTTGTTCTCAGCACACTCAAGTTTCCTGCTGTCTTAGAGATTCTTGAAAGTTAGAGTGTGCTTCTTGCCCTAAAGCAGAGTGTGATCAAGGGATGAGAACTCTGTTGTGTGTTTCACTTCAGAAATTGAGTTAAATCCCTGGCTCTGAGTCTCGCTACAAGCAAGACTTCGTTTCAGGTAAGGGCAGTTACTTTACAGCTCAAACGAACTATATCATTCACGAAGCTCACACGTTTCTCATCTTAACTGAGAAGCATTGGATGTTAGAGGACCTTTGCTTTGTATCAATTTCAAGCAGAGTTGAACTAGATATGGTCCGTATGTATAGAAAACACAGTTCTTTTCTTCTGAGCACACTCACGTTTCATGCTGTATTAGAGACTCTAGAAAGCAAGAGCGTGCTTTTTGCTCTAAAGCAGAGTGTGATCAATGGATGAGAACTCCATTGTGTGTTTCACTTCAGAAATCGAGTTAAATCCCTGGCTCTGAGTCTTCCTACACACAAGACTTCTTTTCAGGTAAGGGCAGTCACTTTTCCGGTCAAACGAATTACATCGGTCACAAAGCTCACACGTTCCTCATCTTAACTGACAAGCATTGGATGTTAGAGGACCTGTGGTTTGTTTCATTTTCAGAAGCAGAGTTGTACCAGATATGGTCCGTATGTGTAGGAAACACCGTTCTATTGTTCTCATCACACTCATGTTTCCTGCTGTCTTAGAGACTCTAGAAAGCAAGAGCTTGCTTCTTGCTCTAAAGCAGAGTGTGATCAATGGATGAGAACTCTGCTGTGTGTTTCCCTTCAGAAATGGAGTTAACTCCCAGGCTCTGAGTCTTCCTAAAGGAAGACTTCATTTCAAGTAAGGGCAGTTACTTTCAGCTCAAATGAACTACATCGTTCACGAAGCTCACACGTTTCTCATCTTCACTGACAAGCATTGGATGTTAGAGGACCAGTGCTTTGTATCACTTTCAGAGGCAGAGTTGGCTAGATAGCATCCATATGTGTAGGAAACACCGTTCATTTTTTCTCAGCACAATCAAGTTTCCTGCTGTATTAGAGACTCTAGAAAGCAAGAGCTTGCTTCTTGCTCTAAAGCGGAGTGTGATCAATGGATGAGAACTCTGTTGTGTGTTTCACTTCAGAAATGGAGTTAAATTCCAGGCTCTGAATCTTCCTATAAGCAAGACATCGTTTCAGGTAAGGGCAGTCACTTTTCAGCTAAAACGAACTACATCGTTCACGAAGTTCACAGGTTCCTCATCTTAACTGACAAGCATTGGATGTTAGAGGACCAGTGCTTTATATCGCTTTCAGAGGCAGAGTTGGCTAGATAGCATCCGAATATGTAGGAAACACTGTTCATTTGTTCTCAGCACACTCAAGTTTCCTGCTGTCTTAGAGATTCTTGAAAGTTAGAGTGTGCTTCTTGCCCTAAAGCAGAGTGTGATCAAGGGATGAGAACTCTGTTGTGTGTTTCACTTCAGAAATGGAGTTAAATCCCTGGCTCTGAGTCTTCCTACAAGAAAGACTTCGTTTCAGGTAAGGGTATTTACTTTACAGCTGCAACGAACAATATTGTTCACAAGGCTCACACGTTTCTCATATTAACTGAGAAGCATTGGATGTTAGAGGACGTTTGCTTTGTATCAATTTCAAGCAGAGTTGAACTAGATATGGTCCTTTTGTATAGAAAACACAGTTCTTTTCTTCTGAGCACACTCACATTTCCTGCTGTATTAGAGACTCTAGAAAGCAAGAGCGTGCTTCTTGCTCTAAAGCAGAGTGTGAACAATGGATGAGAACTCTGCTATGTGTTTCCCTTCAGAAATGGAGTTAAATCCCAGGCTCTGAATCTTCCTATATGCAAGACTTCGTTTCAGGTAAGGGCAGTCACTTTTCAGCTAAAACGAACTACATCGTTCACGAAGTTCACAGGTTCCTCATCTTAACTGACAAGCATTGGATTTTAGAGGACCAGTGCTTTGTATCGCTTTCAGAGGCAGAGTTGGCTAGATAGCATCGGAATATGTAGGAAACACTGTTCATTTGTTCTCAGCACACTCAAGTTTCCTGCTGTCTTAGAGATTCTTGAAAGTTAGAGTGTGCTTCTTGCCCTAAAGCAGAGTGTGATCAAGGGATGAGAACTCTGTTGTGTGTTTCACTTCAGAAATTGAGTTAAATCCCTGGCTCTGAGTCTTTCTACAAGAAAGACTTCGTTTCAGGTAAGGGCAGTCTCTTTTCAGCTCAAATGAATTACATCGGTCACGAAGCTCACACGTTTCTCATCTTAACTGACAATCATTGGATGTTATAGGACCTGTGGTTTGTTTCAATTTCAGAAGCAGAGTTGGACTAGATATGGTCCGTATGTGTAGGAAACACAGTTGTTTTGTTCTCAGCACACTCATGTTTCCTGCTCTCTTAGAGAGTCTAGAAAGCAAGAGTGTGCTTCTTGCTGTAAAGCAGAGTGTTAACAATGGATGAGAACTCTGCTGTGTGTTTCACTTCAGAAATGTTGTTAAATCCCAGGCTCTGAGTCTTACTAAAACAAGACTTCTTTTCAGTTAAGGGCAGTACTTTTCAGCTCAAACAAACTACATCATTCAGGAAGCTAACACGTTTCTCCTCTTAACTGACAAGCATTGCATGTTAGAGGAGCAGTGCTTTGTATCAGTTTCAGAAGCAGAGTTGGAATAGATATGATCCTTATGTATAGGAATCACCGTTCTTTCTTCTGAGCACACTCACTTTTCCTGCTGTATTAGAGACTCTAAAAAGCAAGAGCGTGCCTGTTGCTCTAAAGCAGAGTGTGATCCATGGATGAGAATTGTGTTGTGTCTTTCCCTTCATAAATGGAGTTAAATCCCAGGCTTTGTTTCTTCCTACAAGCAAGACTTCGTTTCAGGTAAGGGCAGTCACTTTTCAGCTCAAAGGAACTACATCTTTCAGGAAGCTCACACGTTTCTCATTTTAACTGACAAGCATCGGATGTTAGAGGACCAGTACTTTGCATCAGTTTCAGAAGCAGAGTTGGACTAGATATGGTCCGTATGTGTAGGAAACACCGTTCATTTGTTCTCAGCACACTCAAGTTTCCTGCTGTCTTAGAGACTCTAGAAAGCTAGAGCGTGCTTCGTGCTCTACAACAGAGTGTGATCAATGGATGAGAACTCTGTTGTGTGTTTCACTTCAGAAATGGAGTTAAATCCCTGCCTCTGAGTCTTCCTACAAGAAAGACTTCGTTTCAGGTAAGGGCATTTACTTTACAGCTCCGACGAACAATATTGTTCACAAGACTCACACGTTTCTCATCTTAACTGAGAAGCATTGGATGTTAGAGGACGTTTGCTTTGTATCAATTTCAAGCAGAGTTGAACTAGATATGGTCCTTTTGTATAGAAAACACAGTTCTTTTCTTCTGAGCACACTCACATTTCCTGCTGTATTAGAGACTCTAAAAAGCAAGAGCGTGCTTCTTGCTCTAAAGCAGAGTGTGAACAATGGATGAGAACTCTGTTGTGTGTTTCACTTCAGAAATGGAGTTAAATCCCAGGCTCTGAGTCTTCCCACAAGCAAGACTTCGTTTCAAATTAGGGCAGTCACTTTCAGCTCAAACGAACTAAATCATTCACGAAGTTCACACGTTCCTCATCTTAACTGACAAGCATTGGATGTTAGAGGACTTTTGCTTTGTATCAATTTCAAGCAGAGTTGAACTAGATATGGTCCGTATGCATAGGAAACATGGTTCTTTTCTTCTGAGGACACTCACTTTTCCTGCTGCATTAGAGACTCTAGAAAGCAAGAGCGTGCTTCTTGCTCTAAAGCAGAGTGTGATCCATGGATGAGAACTGTGTTGTGTGTTTCCCTTCAGAAATGGAGTTAAATCCCATGTCTGTGTCTTCCTACAAGCAAAACTTCGTTTCAGGTAAGGGCAGTCAGTTTTCAGCTCAAACGAACTACATCATTCAGGAAGCTCACACGTTTCTCATCTTAACTGACAAGCTTTGGATGTTAGAAGACCAGTGCTTTGTATCAGTCTGAGAAGCAGAGTTGGACTAGATATGGTCCGTTTGCGTAAGAAACACCGTTCTTTTGTTCTCAGCACACTCATGTTTCCTGCTGTATAAGAGACTCTAGAAAGCAAGAGTGTGCTTCTTGCTCTAAAGCAGAGTGTGATCAATGGATGAGAACTGTGTTGTGTGTTTCACTTCATAAATGCAGTTAAATCCCAGACTCTGAGTCTTCCTACAAGAAAGACTTCGTTTCAGGTAAGGGCAGTCACTTTTCAGGTCAAACGAATTACATCGGTCACAAAGCTCACAGTTTTCATCTTAACTGACAAGCATTGGTTGTTAGAGGACCTTTGCTTTGTATCAATTTCAAGCAGAGTTGAACTAGATGTGTTCCGTATGTATAGGAAACATGGTTCTTTTCTTCTGAGGACCCTCACCTTTCCTGCTGCATTAGAGACTCTAGAAAGCAAGAGCGTGCTTCTTGCTCTAAAGCAGAGTGTGATACATGGATGAGAACTGTGTTGTGTGTTTCCCTTCAGAAATGGGGTTAAATCCCAGGTCTGTGTCTTCCTACAAGCAAGACTTCGTTTCAGGTAAGGGCAGTCACGTTTCAGCTCAAACAAACTACATCGTTCAGGAAGCTCACACGTTTCTCATCTTAACTGACAAGCATTGGATGTTAGAGGACCAGTGCTTTGTATCAGTCTCAGAACCAGAGTTGGACTAGATATGTTCCGTTTGTGGAAGAAACACCGTTCCTTTTTTCTCAACACACTCATGTTTCCTGCTGTATTAGAGACTCTAGAAATCAAGAGTGTGCTTCTTGCTCTGAAGCAGAGTGTGATACATGGATGAGAACTGTGTTGTGTGTTTCATTTCAGAAATGGAGTATAATCCCAGGCTCTGAGTCTTCCTACAAGAAAGACTTCGTTTCAGGTAAGGGCAGTCACTTTTCAGGTCAAAGGAATTACATCGGTCACAAATCTCACACGTTTTCATCTTAACTGACTAGCATTGGATGTTAGAGGACCAGTGCTTTGTATCAGTTTCAGAAGCAGAGTTGGACTAGATATGGTCAGTATGTGTAAGAAACACCGTTCTTTTGTTCTCAGCACACACAGGTTTCCTGCTGTATTAGGGACTCTAGAAAACAAGAGCGTGCTTCTTGCTCTAAAGCAGAGTGTGATCAATGGATGAGAACTGTGTTGTGTGTTTCACTTCAGAAATGGAGTTAAATCCCTGGCTCTGAGTCTCGCTACAAGCAAGACTTCGTTTCAGGTAAGGGCAGTTACTTTACAGCTCAAACGAACTATATCATTCACGAAGCTCACACGTTTCTCATCTTAACTGAGAAGCATTGGATGTTAGAGGACCTTTGCTTTGAATCAATTTCAAGCAGAGTTGAACTAGATATGGTCCGTATGTATAGAAAACACAGTTCTTTTCTTCTGAGCACACTCACGTTTCATGCTGTATTAGAGACTCTAGAAAGCAAGAGCGTGCTTCTTGCTCTAAAGCAGAGTGTGATCAATGGATGAGAACTCCATTGTGTGTTTCACTTCAGAAATCGAGTTAAATCCCTGGCTCTGAGTCTTCCTACACACAAGACTTCTTTTCAGGTAAGGGAAGTCACGATACAGCACAAACGAAATACCTTGTTCACAAAGCTCACAAGTTTCTCATCTTAACTGACAAGCATTGGATGTTAGAGGACCAGTGGTTTGTTTCAATTTCAGAAGCAGAGTTGGACAAGACATGGTCCGTATGTGTAGGAAACACCGTTCTTTTCTTCTCAGCACACTCACGTTTCATGCTGTATTAGAGACTCTAGAAAGCAAGAGCATGCTTCTTGCTCTAAAGCAGAGTGTGATACATGGATGAGAACTGTGTTGTGTGTTTCCCTTCAGAAATGGGGTTAAATCCCAGGTCTGTGTCTTCCTACAAGCAAGACTTCGTTTCAGGTAAGGGCAGTCACTTTTCAGCTCAAACGAACTACATCGTTCAGGAACCTCATACGTTTCTCATCTTAACTGAGAAGCATTGGATGTTAGAGTACCAGTGCTTTGTATCAGTTTCATAAGCAGAGTTGGACTAGATATGGTCCGTATGTGTAAGAAACACCGTTCTTTTGTTCTCAGCACAGTCATGTTTCCTGCTGTATTAGAGACTCTAGAAAGCAAGAGCTTGCTTCTTGCTCTAAAGCAGAGTGTGATCAATGGATGAGAACTCTGTTGTGCGTTTCACTTCAGAAATGGAGTTAAATCCCAGGCTCTGAGTCTTCCCACAAGCAAGACTTCGTTTCAAATTAGGGCAGTCATTTTCAGCTCAAACGAACTAAATCATTCACGAAGTTCACACGTTCCTCATCTTAACTGACAAGCATTGGATGTTAGAGGACTTTTGCTTTGTATCAATTTCAAGCAGAGTTGAACTAGATATGGTCCATATGCATAGGAAACATGGTTCATTTCTTCTGAGGACACTGCTTTTCCTGCTGCATTAGAGACTCTAGAAAGCAAGAGCGTGCTTCTTGCTCTAAAGCAGAGTGTGAACCATGGATGAGAACTGTGTTGTGTGTTTCCCTTCAGAAATGGAGTTAAATCCCAGGTCAGTGTCTTCCTACAAGTAAAACTTCGTTTCAAGTAAGGGCAGTCAGTTTTCAGCTCAAATGAACTACATCGTTCAGGAAGCTCACACGTTTCTCATCTTAACTGACAAGCTTTGGATGTTAGAAGACCAGTGCTTTGTATCAGTCTCAGAAGCAGAGTTGGACTAGATATGGTCCGTTTGTGTAAGAAACACCGTTCTTTTGTTCTCAGCACACTCAGGTTTCCTGCTGTATTAGGGACTCTAGAAAACAAGAGCGTGCTTCTTGCTCTAAAGCAGAGTGTGATCAATGGATGAGAACTGTGTTGTGTGTTTCACTTCAGAAATGGAGTTAAATCCCTGGCTCTGAGTCTCGCTACAAGCAAGACTTCGTTTCAGGTAAGGGCAGTTACTTTACAGCTCAAACGAACTACATCGTTCACGAAGCTCACACGTTTCTCATCTTAACTGACAAGCATTGGATGTTGGAGGACCTTTGCTTTGTATCAATTTCAAGCAGAGTTGAACTAGATATGGTCCGTATGTATAGGAAACATGGTTATTTTCTTCTGAGGACCCTCACCTTTCCTGCTGCATTAGAGACTCTAGAAAGCAAGAGCATGCTTCTTGCTCTAAAGCAGAGTGTGATACATGGATGACAACTGTGTTGCGTGTTTCCCTTCATAAATGGGGTTAAATCCCAGGTCTGTGTCTTCCTACAAGCAAGACTTTGTTTCAGGTAAGGGCAGTCACTTTTCAGCTCAAACAAACTACATCGCTCAGGAACCTCACACGTTTCTCATCTTAACTGACAAGCATTGGATGTTAGAGGACAAGTGCTTTGTATCAGTCTCAGAAGCAGAGTTGGACTAGATATGGTCCATATGTGTAAGAAACACCGTTCATTTGTTCTCAGCACACTCAGGTTTCCTGCTGTATTAGAGACTCTAGAAAGCAAGAGCGTGCTTCTTGCTCTAAAGCAGAGTGTGATCAATGGATGAGAACTGTGTTGTGTGTTTCATTTCAGAAACGGAGTTAAATCCCAGGCTCTGAGTCTTCCTACAAGAAAGACTTCGTTTCAAGTTAATGCAGTCCCTTTCAGCTCAAACGAACTACATCATTCACGAAGTTCACACGTTTCACATCTTAACTGAAAAGCATTGGATGTTAGAGGACCTTTGCTTTGTATCAATTTCAAGCAGAGTTGAACTAGATATGGTCCGTATGCATAGGAAACATGGTTCTTTTCTTCTGAGGACACTCACGTTTCCTGCTGCATTAGAGCCTCTAGAAAGCAAGAGCGTGCTTCTTGCTCTAAAGCAGAGTGTGATACATGGATGAGAACCGTGTTGTGTGTTTCTCTTCAGAAAAGGGGTTAAATCCCAGGTCTGTGTCTTCCTACAAGCAAGACTTCGTTTCAGGTAAGGGCCTTCACTTTTCATCACAAACAAACTACATCGTTCAGGAAGCTCACACGTTTCTCATCTTAACTGACAAGCATTGGATGTTAGAGGACCAGTGCTTTGTATCAGTCTCAGAACCAGAGTTGGACTAGATATGTTCCGTTTGTGTAAGAAACACCGTTCCTTTTTTCTCAACACACTCATGTATCCTGCTGTATTAGAGACTCTAGAAAGCAAGAGTGTGCTTCTTGCTCTAAAGCAGAGTGTGATCAATGGATGAGAACTGTGTTGTGTGTTTCACTTCAGAAATGGAGTATAATCCCAGGCTCTGAGTCTTCCTACAAGAAAGACTTCGTTTCAGGTAAGGGCAGTCACTTTTCAGGTCAAACGAATTTCATCCGTCACAAAGCTCACAGGTTTTCATCATAAGTGACTAGCATTGGATCTTAGAGGACCAGTGCTTTGTAACAGTTTCAGAAGCAGAGTTGGACTATATATGGTCCTTATGTGTAAGAAACACCGTTCTTTTGTTCTCAGCACACTCAGGTTTCCTGCTGTATTAGAGCCTCTAGAAAGCAAGAGCATGCTTCTTGCTCTAAAGCAGTGTGTGATCAATGGATGAGAACTCTGTTGTGTGTTTCACTTCAGAAATGGAGTTAAATCCCAGGCCCTGAGTCTTCCTATAAGCAAGACTTCGTTTCATGTAAGGGAATTTACTTTACAGCTCAAACGAACTGCATCGTGCACGAAGATCTCACGTTTCTCATCTTAACTGACAAGCATTGGATGTTAGAGGACCAGTGGTTTGTTTCAATTTCTGAAGCAGAGTTGGACAAGACATGGTCCGTATGTGTAGGAAACACCGTTCTTTTCTTCTCAGCACACTCACGTTTCATGCTGTATTAGAGACTCTAGAAAGCAAGAGCATGCTTCTTGCTCTAAAGCAGAGTGTGATACATGGATGACAACTGTGTTGTGTGTTTCCCTTCAGAAATGGGGTTAAATCCCAGGTCTGTGTCTTCCTACAAGCAAGACTTCGTTTCAGGTAAGGGCAGTCACTTTTCAGCTCAAACAAACTACATCGTTCAGGAAGCTCACACGTTTCTCATCTTAACTGACAAGCATTGGATGTTAGAGGACCAGTGCTTTGTATCAGTCTCAGAACCAGAGTTGGACTAGATATGTTCCGTTTGTGGAAGAAACACCGTTCCTTTTTTCTCAACACACTCATGTTTCCTGCTGTATTAGAGACTCTAGAAAGCAAGAGTGTGCTTCTTGCTCTGAAGCAGAGTGTGATCAATGGATGAGAACTGTGTTGTGTGTTTCCCTTCAGAAATGGGGTTAAATCCCAGGTCTGTGTCTTCCTACAAGCAAGACTTCGTTTCAGGTAAGGGCAGTCACTTTTCAGCTCAAACGAACTACATCGTTCAGGAACCTCATACGTTTCTCATCTTAACTGAGAAGCATTGGATGTTAGAGTACCAGTGCTTTGTATCAGTTTCATAAGCAGAGTTGGACTAGATATGGTCCGTATGTGTAAGAAACACCGTTCTTTTGTTCTCAGCACACTCATGTTTCCTGCTGTATTAGAGACTCTAGAAAGCAAGAGCTTGCTTCTTGCTCTAAAGCAGAGTGTGATCAATGGATGAGAACTCTGTTGTGCGTTTCACTTCAGAAATGGAGTTAAATCCCAGGCTCTGAGTCTTCCCACAAGCAAGACTTCGTTTCAAATTAGGGCAGTCACTTTCAGCTCAAACGAACTAAATCATTCACGAAGTTCATACGTTCCTCATCTTAACTGACAAGCATTGGATGTTAGAGGACTTTTGCTTTGTATCAATTTCAAGCAGAGTTGAACTAGATATGGTCCGTATGCATAGGAAACATGGTTCTTTTCTTCTGAGGACACTCACTTTTCCTGCTGCATTAGAGACTCTAGAAAGCAAGAGCGTGCTTCTTGCTCTAAAGCAGAGTGTGAACCATGGATGAGAACTGTGTTGTGTGTTTCCCTTCAGAAATGGAGTTAAATCCCAGGTCAGTGTCTTCCTACAAGCAAAACTTCGTTTCAAGTAAGGGCAGTCAGTTTTCAGCTCAAACGAACTACATCGTTCAGGAAGCTCACACGTTTCTCATCTTAACTGACAAGCTTTGGATGTTAGAAGACCAGTGCTTTGTATCAGTCTCAGAAGCAGAGTTGGACTAGATATGGTCCGTTTGTGTAAGAAACACCGTTCTTTTGTTCTCAGCACACTCATGTTTCCTGCTGTATTAGAGACTCTAGAAAGCAAGAGTGTGCTTCTTGCTCTAAAGCAGAGTGTGATCAATGGATGAGAACTGTGTTGTGTGTTTCACTTCATAAATGGAGTTAAATCCCAGACTCTGAGTCTTCCTACAAGAAAGACTTAGTTTCAGGTAAGGGCAGTCACCTTTCAGGTCAAACGAATTACATCGGTCACAAAGCTCACAGTTTTCATCTTAACTGACAAGCATTGGTTGTTAGAGGACCTTTGCTTTGTATCAATTTCAAGCAGAGTTGAACTAGATATGGTCTGTATGTATAGGAAACACGGTTCTTTTCTTCTGAGGACACTCACGTTTCCTGCTGCATTAGGGACTATAGAAAGCAAGAGCGTGCTTCTTGCTCTAAAGCAGAGTATGATCCATGGATGAGAACTGTGTTGTGTGTTTCACTTCAGAAATGCAGTTAAATCCCAGGTCTGTGTCTTCCTACAAGCAAGACTTCGTTTCAGGTAAGGACAGTCACTTTTCAGCTCAAAAGATCTACATCGTTCAGGAAGCTCACACGTTTCTCATCTTAACTGACAAGCATTGGATGTTAGAGGACCAGTGCTTTGTATCAGTCTCAGAACCAGAGTTGGACTAGATATGTTCCGTTTGTGGAAGAAACACCGTTCTTTTGTTCTCAGCACACTCAGGTTTTCTGCTGTATTAGAGACTCTAGAAAACAAGAGCGTGCTTCTTGCTCTAAAGCAGAGTGTGATCAATGGATGAGAACTGTGTTGTGTCTTTCACTTCAGAAATGGAGTTAAATCCCTGGCTCTGAGTCTCGCTACAAGCAAGACTTCGTTTCAGGTAAGGGCAGTTACTTTACAGCTCAAACGAACTACATCGTTCACGAAGCTCACATGTTTCTCATCTTAACTGACAAGCATTGGATGTTGGAGGACCTTTGCTTTGTATCAATTTCAAGCCGAGTTGAACTAGATATGTTCCCTATGTATAGGAAATATGGTTCTTTTCTTCTGAGGACCCTCACCTTTCCTGCTGCATTAGAGACTCTAGAAAGCAAGAGCGTGCTTCTTGCTCTAAAGCAGAGTGTGATACATGGATGAGAACTGTGTTGTGTGTTTCCCTTCAGAAATGGGGTTAAATCCCAGGTCTGTGTCTTCCTACAAGCAAGACTTCGTTTCAGGTAAGGGCAGTCACTTTTCAGCTCAAACGAACTACATCGTTCAGGAAGCTCACACGTTTCTCATCTTAACTGACAAGCATTGGATGTTAGAGGACCAGTGCTTTGTATCAGTCTCAGAACCAGAGTTGGACTAGATATGTTCCGTTTGTGGAAGAAACACCGTTCCTTTTTTCTCAACACACTCATGTTTCCTGCTGTATTAGAGACTCTAGAAAGCAAGAGTGTGCTTCTTGCTCTGAAGCAGACTGTGATCAATGGATGAGAACTGTGTTGTGTGTTTCATTTCAGAAATGGAGTATAATCCCAGGCTCTGAGTCTTCCTACAAGAAAGACTTCGTTTCAGGTAAGGGCAGTCACTTTTCAGGTCAAAGGATTTACATAGGTCACAAAGCTCACACGTTTTCATCTTAACTGACTAGCATTGGATGTTAGAGGACCAGTGCTTTGTATCAGTTTCAGAAGCAGAGTTGGACTAGATATGGTCGGTATGTGTAAGAAACACCGTTCTTTTGTTCTCAGCACACTCAGGTTTCCTGCTGTATTAGGGACTCTAGAAAACAAGAGCGTGCTTCTTGCTCTAAAGCAGAGTGTGATCAATGGATGAGAACTGTGTTGTGTGTTTCACTTCAGAAATGGAGTTAAATCCCTGGCTCTGAGTCTCGCTACAAGCAAGACTTCGTTTCAGGTAAGGGCAGTTACTTTACAGCTCAAACGAACTACATCGTTCACGAAGCTCACACGTTTCTCATCTTAACTGAAAAGCATTGGATGTTGGAGGACCTTTGCTTTGTATCAATTTCAAGCAGAGTTGAACTAGATATGGTCCTTATGTATAGGAAACATGGTTCTTTTCTTCTGAGGACCCTCACCTTTCCTGCAGCATTAGAGACTCTAGAAAGCAAGAGCGTGCTTCTTGCTCTAAAGCAGAGTGTGATACATGGATGACAACTGTGTTGTGTGTTTCTCTTCAGAAAAGGGGTTAAATCCCAGGTCTGTGTCTTCCTACAAGCAAGACTTCGTTTCAGGTAAGGGCAGTCACTTTTCAGCTCAAACAAACTACATCGTTCAGGAACCTCACACGTTTCTCATCTTAACTGACAAGCATTGGATGTTAGAGGACCAGTGCTTTGTATCAGTCTCAGAACCAGAGTTGGACTAGATATGTTCCGTTTGTGTAAGAAACACCGTTCCTTTTTTCTCAACACACTCATGTATCCTGCTGTATTAGAGACTCTAGAAAGCAAGAGTGTGCTTCTTGCTCTAAAGCAGAGTGTGATCAATGGATGAGAACTGTGTTGTGTGTTTCATTTCAGAAATGGAGTATAATCCCAGGCTCTGAGTCTTCCTACAAGAAAGACTTCGTTTCAGGTAAGGGCAGTCACTTTTCATGTCAAACGAATTTCATCGGTCACAAAGCTCACAGGTTTTCATCTTAAGTGACTAGCATTGGATCTTAGAGGACCAGTGCTTTGTAACAGTTTCAGAAGCAGAGTTGGACTAGATATGGTCCTTATGTGTAAGAAACACCGTTCTTTTGTTCTCAGCACACTCAGGTTTCCTGCTGTATTAGAGCCTCTAGAAAGCAAGAGCGTGCTTCTTGCTCTAAAGCAGTGTGTGATCAATGGATGAGAACTCTGTTGTGTGTTTCACTTCAGAAATGGAGTTAAATCCCAGGCCCTGAGTCTTCCTATAAGCAAGACTTCGTTTCATGTAAGGGAAGTTACTTTACAGCTCAAACGAACTACATCGTGCACGAAGATCACACGTTTCTCATCTTAACTGACAAGCATTGGATGTTAGAGGACCAGTGGTTTGTTTCAATTTCCGAAGCAGAGTTGGACAAGACATGGTCCGTATGTGTAGGAAACACCGTTCTTTTCTTCTCAGCACACTCACGTTTCATGCTGTATTAGAGACTCTAGAAAGCAAGAGCATGCTTCTTGCTCTAAAGCAGAGTGTGATACATGGATGACAACTGGGTTGTGTGTTTCCCTTCAGAAATGGGGTTAAATCCCAGGTCTGTGTCTTCCTACAAGCAAGACTTCGTTTCAGGTAAGGGCAGTCACTTTTCAGCTCAAACAAACTACATCGTTCAGGAACCTCACACGTTTCTCATCTTAACTGACAAGCATTGGATGTTAGAGGACCAGTGCTTTGTATCAGTCTCAGAACCAGAGTTGGACTAGATATGTTCCGTTTGTGGAAGAAACACCGTTCCTTTTTTCTCAACACACTCATGTTTCCTGCTGTATTAGAGACTCTAGAAAGCAAGAGTGTGCTTCTTGCTCTGAAGCAGAGTGTGATCAATGGATGAGAACTGTGTTGTGTGTTTCCCTTCAGAAATGGGGTTAAATCCCAGGTCTGTGTCTTCCTACAAGCAAGACTTCGTTTCAGGTAAGGGCAGTCACTTTTCAGCTCAAACAAACTACATCGTTCAGGAACCTCATACGTTTCTCATCTTAACTGAGAAGCATTGGATGTTAGAGTACCAGTGCTTTGTATCAGTTTCATAAGCAGAGTTGGACTAGATATGGTCCGTATGTGTAAGAAACACCGTTCTTTTGTTCTCAGCACACTCATGTTTCCTGCTGTATTAGAGACTCTAGAAAGCAAGAGCTTGCTTCTTGCTCTAAAGCAGAGTGTGATCAATGGATGAGAACTCTGTTGTGCGTTTCACTTCAGAAATGGAGTTAAATCCCAGGCTCTGAGTCTTCCCACAAGCAAGACTTCGTTTCAAATTAGGGCAGTCACTTTCAGCTCAAACGAACTAAATCATTCACGAAGTTCACACGTTCCTCATCTTAACTGACAAGCATTGGATGTTAGAGGACTTTTGCTTTGTATCAATTTCAAGCAGAGTTAAACTAGATATGGTCCGTATGCATAGGAAACATGGTTCTTTTCTTCTGAGGACACTCACTTTTCCTGCTGCATTAGAGACTCTAGAAAGCAAGAGCGTGCTTCTTGCTCTAAAGCAGAGTGTGAACCATGGATGAGAACTGTGTTGTGTGTTTCCCTTCAGAAATGGAGTTAAATCCCAGGTCAGTGTCTTCCTACAAGCAAAACTTCGTTTCAAGTAAGGGCAGTCAGTTTTCAGCTCAAACGAACTACATCGTTCAGGAAGCTCACACGTTTCTCATCTTAACTGACAAGCTTTGGATGTTAGAAGACCAGTGCTTTGTATCAGTCTCAGAAGCAGAGTTGGACTAGATATGGTCCGTTTGTGTAAGAAACACCGTTCTTTTGTTCTCAGCACACTCATGTTTCCTGCTGTATTAGAGACTCTAGAAAGCAAGAGTGTGCTTCTTGCTCTAAAGCAGAGTGTGATCAATGGATGAGAACTGTGTTGTGTGTTTCACTTCATAAATGGAGTTAAATCCCAGACTCTGAGTCTTCCTACAAGAAAGACTTCGTTTCAGGTAAGGGCAGTCACTTTTCATGTCAAACGAATTACATCGGTCACAAAGCTTACAGTTTTCATCTTAACTGACAAGCATTGGTTGTTAGAGGACCTTTGCTTTGTATCAATTTCAAGCAGAGTTGAACTAGATATGGTCTGTATGTATAGGAAACACGGTTCTTTTCTTCTGAGGACACTCACGTTTCCTGCTGCATTAGGGACTATAGAAAGCAAGTGCGTGCTTCTTGCTCTAAAGCAGAGTATGATCCATGGATGAGAACTGTGTTGTGTGTTTCACTTCAGAAATGCAGTTAAATCCCAGGTCTGTGTCTTCCTACAAGCAAGACTTCGTTTCAGGTAAGGACAGTCACTTTTCAGCTCAAAAGAACTACTTCGTTCAGGAAGCTCACACGTTTCTCATCTTAACTGACAAGCATTGGATGTTAGAGGACCAGTGCTTTGTATCAGTCTCAGAAGCAGAGTTTGACTAGATATGGTCCGTTTGTGTAAGAAACACCGTTCTTTTGTTCTCAGCACACTCATGTTTCCTTCTGTATTAGAGACTCTAGAAAGCAAGTGTGTGCTTCTTGCTCTAAAGCAGAGTGTGATACATGGATGAGAACTGTGTTGTGTGTTTCACTTCAGAAATGGTGATAAATCCCAGGCTCTGAGTCTTCCTACAAGAAAGACTTCGTTTCAGGTAAGGGCAGTCACTTTTCAGGTCAAAGGAATTACATCGGTCACAAAGCTCAGACGTTTTCATCTTAACTGACTAGCATTGG
Organism: Onychomys leucogaster; assembly: GCA_949786385.1. Classification (NCBI taxonomy): domain Eukaryota; kingdom Metazoa; phylum Chordata; class Mammalia; order Rodentia; family Cricetidae; genus Onychomys; species Onychomys leucogaster. The sequence continues at coordinate 38,317 of CATKUP010000038.1, read as the reverse complement.
ATATTAGAGGACCAGTGCTTTGTATCAGTTTCAGAAGCAGGGTTGGACTAGATATGGTCGGTATGTGTAAGAAACACCGTTCTTTTGTTCTCAGCACACTCAGGTTTTCTGCTGTATTAGAGACTCTAGAAAACAAGAGCGTGCTTCTTGCTCTAAAGCAGAGTGGGATCAATGGATGAGAACTGTGTTGTGTCTTTCACTTCATAAATGGAGTTAAATCCCTGGCTCTGAGTCTCGCTATAAGCAAGACTTCGTTTCAGGTAAGGGCAGTTACTTTACAGCTCAAACGAACTACATCGTTCACGAAGCTCACACGTTTCTCATCTTAACTGACAAGCATTGGATGTTGCAGGACCTTTGCTTTGTATCAATTTCAAGCCGAGTTGAACTAGATATGTTCCCTATGTATAGGAAATATGGTTCTTTTCTTCTGAGGACCCTCACCTTTCCTGCTGCATTAGAGACTCTAGAAAGCAAGAGCGTGCTTCTTGCTCTAAAGCAGAGTGTGATACATGGATGAGAACTGTGTTGTGTGTTTCCCTTCAGAAATGGGGTTAAATCCCAGGTCTGTGTCTTCCTACAAGCAATACTTCGTTAAAGGTAAGGGCAGTCACTTTTCAGCTCAAACGAACTACATTGTTCAGGAAGCTCACACGTTTCTCATCTTAACTGACAAGCATTGGATGTTAGAGGACCAGTGCTTTGTATCAGTCTCAGAACCAGAGTTGGACTAGATATGTTCTGTTTGTGGAAGAAACACCGTTCCTTTTTTCTCAACACACTCATGTTTCCTGCTGTATTAGAGACTCTAGAAAGCAAGAGTGTGCTTCTTGCTCTGAAGCAGAGTGTGATCAATGGATGAGAACTGTGTTGTGTGTTTCATTTCAGAAATGGAGTATAATCCCAGGCTCTGAGTCTTCCTACAAGAAAGACTTCGTTTCAGGTAAGGGCAGTCACTTTTCAGGTCAAAGGAATTACATAGGTCACAAAGCTCACACGTTTTCATCTTAACTGACTAGCATTGGATGTTAGAGGACCAGTGCTTTGTATCAGTTTCAGAAGCAGAGTTGGACTAGATATGGTCGGTATGTGTAAGAAACACCGTTCTTTTGTTCTCAGCACACTCAGGTTTCCTGCTGTATTAGGGACTCTAGAAAACAAGAGCGTGCTTCTTGCTCTAAAGCAGAGTGTGATCAATGGATGAGAACTGTGTTGTGTGTTTCACTTCAGAAATGGAGTTAAATCCCTGGCTCTGAGTCTCGCTACAAGCAAGACTTCGTTTCAGGTAAGGGCAGTTACTTTACAGCTCAAAAGAACTACATCGTTCACGAAGCTCACACGTTTCTCATCTTAACTGACAAGCATTGGATGTTGGAGGACCTTTGCTTTGTATCAATTTCAAGCAGAGTTGAACTAGATATGGTCCGTATGTATAGGAAACATGGTTATTTTCTTCTGAGGACCCTCACCTTTCCTGCTGCATTAGAGACTCTAGAAAGCAAGAGCATGCTTCTTGCTCTAAAGCAGAATGTGATACATGGATGACAACTGTGTTGTGTGTTTCCCTTCAGAAATGGGGTTAAATCCCAGGTCTGTGTCTTCCTACAAGCAAGACTTTGTTTCAGGTAAGGGCAGTCACTTTTCAGCTCAAACAAACTACATCGTTCAGGAACCTCACACGTTTCTCATCTTAACTGACAAGCATTGGATGTTAGAGGACAAGTGCTTTGTATCAGTCTCAGAAGCAGAGTTGGACTAGATATGGTCCGTATGTGTAAGAAACACCGTTCTTTTGTTCTCAGCACACTCAGGTTTCCTGCTGTATTAGAGACTCTAGAAAGCAAGAGCGTGCTTCTTGCTCTAAAGCAGAGTGTGATCAATGGATGAGAACTGTGTTGTGTGTTTCATTTCAGAAACGGAGTTAAATCCCAGGCTCTGAGTCTTCCTAAAAGAAAGACTTCGTTTCAAGTTAATGCAGTCCCTTTCAGCTCAAACGAACTACATCATTCACGAAGTTCACACGTTTCACATCTTAACTGAAAAGCATTGGATGTTAGAGGACCTTTGCTTTGTATCAATTTCAAGCAGAGTTGAACTAGATATGGTCCGTATGCATAGGAAACATGGTTCTTTTCTTCTGAGGACACTCATGTTTCCTGCTGCATTAGAGCCTCTAGAAAGCAAGAGCGTGCTTCTTGCTCTAAAGCAGAGTGTGATACATGGATGAGAACCGTGTTGTGTGTTTCTCTTCAGAAAAGGGGTTAAATCCCAGGTCTGTGTCTTCCTACAAGCAAGACTTCGTTTCAGGTAAGGGCCTTCACTTTTCATCACAAACAAACTACATCGTTCAGGAAGCTCACACGTTTCTCATCTTAACTGACAAGCATTGGATGTTAGAGGACCAGTGCTTTGTATCAGTCTCAGAACCAGAGTTGGACTAGATATGTTCCGTTTGTGTAAGAAACACCGTTCCTTTTTTCTCAACACACTCATGTATCCTGCTGTATTAGAGACTCTAGAAAGCAAGAGTGTGCTTCTTGCTCTAAAGCAGAGTGTGATCAATGGATGAGAACTGTGTTGTGTGTTTCACTTCAGAAATGGAGTATAATCCCAGGCTCTGAGTCTTCCTACAAGAAAGACTTCGTTTCAGGTAAGGGCAGTCACTTTTCAGGTCAAACGAATTTCATCCGTCACAAAGCTCACAGGTTTTCATCTTAAGTGACTAGCATTGGATCTTAGAGGACCAGTGCTTTGTAACAGTTTCAGAAGCAGAGTTGGACTAGATATGGTCCTTATGTGTAAGAAACACCGTTCTTTTGTTCTCAGCACACTCAGGTTTCCTGCTGTATTAGAGCCTCTAGAAAGCAAGAGCGTGCATCTTGCTCTAAAGCAGTGTGTGATCAATGGATGAGAACTCTGTTGTGTGTTTCACTTCAGAAATGGAGTTAAATCCCAGGCCCTGAGTCTTCCTATAAGCAAGACTTCGTTTCATGTAAGGGAAGTTACTTTACAGCTCAAACGAACTACATCGTGCACGAAGATCACACGTTTCTCATCTTAACTGACAAGCATTGGATGTTAGAGGACCAGTGGTTTGTTTCAATTTCCGAAGCAGAGTTGGACAAGACATGGTCCGTATGTGTAGGAAACACCGTTCTTTTCTTCTCAGCACACTCACGTTTCATGCTGTATTAGAGACTCTAGAAAGCAAGAGCATGCTTCTTGCTCTAAAGCAGACTGTGATACATGGATGACAACTGGGTTGTGTGTTTCCCATCAGAAATGGGGTTAAATCCCAGGTCTGTGTCTTCCTACAAGCAAGACTTCGTTTCAGGTAAGGGCAGTCACTTTTCAGCTCAAACAAACTACATCGTTCAGGAAGCTCACACCTTTCTCATCTTAACTGACAAGCATTGGATGTTAGAGGACCAGTGCTTTGTATCAGTCTCAGAACCAGAGTTGGACTAGATATGTTCCGTTTGTGGAAGAAACACCGTTCCTTTTTTCTCAACACACTCATGTTTCCTGCTGTATTAGAGACTCTAGAAAGCAAGAGTGTGCTTCTTGCTCTGAAGCAGAGTGTGATCAATGGATGAGAACTGTGTTGTGTGTTTCATTTCAGAAATGGAGTATAATCCCAGGCTCTGAGTCTTCCTACAAGAAAGACTTCGTTTCAGGTAAGGGCAGTCACTTTTCAGGTCAAAGGAATTACATCGGTCACAAACCTCACACGTTTCTCATCTTAACTGACAAGCATTGGATGTTGGAGGACCTTTGCTTTGTATCAATTTCAAGCAGAGTTGAACTAGATATGTTCCGTATGTATAGGAAACATGTTTCTTTTCTTCTGAGGACCCTCACCTTTCCTGCTGCATTAGAGACTCTAGAAAGCAAGAGCGTGCTTCTTGCTCTAAAGCAGAGTGTGATACATGGATGAGAACTGTGTTGTGTGTTTCCCTTCACAAATGGGGTTAAATCCCAGGTCTGTGTCTTCCTACAAGCAAGACTTCGTTTCAGGTAAGGGCAGTCACTTTTCAGCTCAAACAAACTACATCGTTCAGGAAGCTCACACGTTTCTCATCTTAACTGACAAGCATTGGATTTTAGAGGACCAGTGCTTTGTATCAGTCTCAGAAGCAGAGTTGGACTAGATATGGTCCGTATGTGTAAGAGAAACCGTTCTTTTGTTCTCAGCACACTCATGTTTCCTGCTGTATTAGAGACTCTAGAAAGCAAGAGCGTGCTTCTTGCTCTAAAGCAGAGTGTGATCAATGGATGAGAACTGTGTTGTGTGTTTCACTTCAGAAATGGAGTTAAATCCCAGGCTCTGAGTCTTCCCACAAGCAAGACTTCGTTTCAAATTAGGGCAGTCACTTTCAGCTCAAACGAACTAAATCATTCACGAAGTTCACACGTTCCTCATCTTAACTGACAAGCATTGGATGTTAGAGGACTTTTGCTTTGTATCAATTTCAAGCAGAGTTGAACTAGATATGGTCCGTATGCATAGGAAACATGGTTCTTTTCTTCTGAGGACACTCACTTTTCCTGCTGCATTAGAGACTCTAGAAAGCAAGAGCGTGCTTCTTGCTCTAAAGCAGAGTGTGAACCATGGATGAGAACTGTGTTGTGTGTTTCCCTTCAGAAATGGAGTTAAATCCCAGGTCAGTGTCTTCCTACAAGCAAAACTTCGTTTCAAGTAAGGGCAGTCAGTTTTCAGCTCAAACGAACTACATCGTTCAGGAAGCTCACACGTTTCTCATCTTAACTGACAAGCTTTGGATGTTAGAAGACCAGTGCTTTGTATCAGTCTCAGAAGCAGAGTTGGACTAGATATGGTCCGTTTGTGTAAGAAACACCGTTCTTTTGTTCTCAGCACACTCATGTTTCCTGCTGTATTAGAGACTCTAGAAAGCAAGAGTGTGCTTCTTGCTCTAAAGCAGAGTGTGATCAATGGATGAGAACTGTGTTGTGTGTTTCACTTCATAAATGGAGTTAAATCCCAGACTCTGAGTCTTCCTACAAGAAAGACTTAGTTTCAGGTAAGGGCAGTCACTTTTCAGGTCAAACGAATTACATCGGTCACAAAGCTCACAGTTTTCATCTTAACTGACAAGCATTGGTTGTTAGAGGACCTTTGCTTTGTATCAATTTCAAGCAGAGTTGAACTAGATATGGTCTGTATGTATAGGAAACACGGTTCTTTTCTTCTGAGGACACTCACGCTTCCTGCTGCATTAGGGACTATAGAAAGCAAGAGCGTGCTTCTTGCTCTAAAGCAGAGTATGATCCATGGATGAGAACTGTGTTGTGTGTTTCACTTCAGAAATGGTGATAAATCCCAGGCTCTGAGTCTTCCTACAAGAAAGACTTCGTTTCAGGTAAGGGCAGTCACTTTTCAGGTCAAAGGAATTACATCGGTCACAAAGCTCAGACGTTTTCATCTTAACTGACTAGCATTGGATATTAGAGGACCAGTGCTTTGTATCAGTTTCAGAAGCAGAGTTGGACTAGATATGGTCGGTATGTGTAAGAAACACCGTTCTTTGGTCTCAGCACACTCAGGTTTTCTGCTGTATTAGAGACTCTAGAAAACAAGAGCGTGCTTCTTGCTCTAAAGCAGAGTGTGATCAATGGATGAGAACTGTGTTGTGTCTTTCACTTCAGAAATGGAGTTAAATCTCTGGCTCTGAGTCTCGCAACAAGCAAGACTTCGTTTCAGGTAAGGGCAGTTACATTACAGCTCAAACGAACTACATCGTTCACGAAGCTCACACGTTTCTCATCTTAACTGACAAGCATTGGATGTTGGAGGACCTTTGCTTTGTATCAATTTCAAGCCGAGTTGAACTAGATATGTTCCCTATGTATAGGAAATATGGTTCTTTTCTTCTGAGGACCCTCACCTTTCCTGCTGCATTAGAGACTCTAGAAAGCAAGAGCGTGCTTCTTGCTCTAAAGCAGAGTGTGATACATGGATGAGAACTGTGTTGTGTGTTTCCCTTCAGAAATGGGGTTAAATCCCAGGTCTGTGTCTTCCTACAAGCAAGACTTCGTTTCAGGTAAGGGCAGTCACTTTTCAGCTCAAACGAACTACATCGTTCAGGAAGCTCACACGTTTCTCATCTTAACTGACAAGCATTGGATGTTAGAGGACCAGTGCTTTGTATCAGTCTCAGAACCAGAGTTGGACTAGATATGTTCCGTTTGTGGAAGAAACACCGTTCCTTTTTTCTCAACACACTCATGTTTCCTGCTGTATTAGAGACTCTAGAAAGCAAGAGTGTGCTTCTTGCTCTGAAGCAGAGTGTGATCAATGGATGAGAACTGTGTTGTGTGTTTCATTTCAGAAATGGAGTATAATCCCAGGCTCTGAGTCTTCCTACAAGAAAGACTTCGTTTCAGGTAAGGGCAGTCACTTTTCAGGTCAAAGGATTTACATAGGTCACAAAGCTCACACGTTTTCATCTTAACTGACTAGCATTGGATGTTAGAGGACCAGTGCTTTGTATCAGTTTCAGAAGCAGAGTTGGACTAGATATGGTCGGTATGTGTAAGAAACACCGTTCTTTTGTTCTCAGCACACTCAGGTTTCCTGCTGTATTAGGGACTCTAGAAAACAAGAGCGTGCTTCTTGCTCTAAAGCAGAGTGTGATCAATGGATGAGAACTGTGTTGTGTGTTTCACTTCAGAAATGGAGTTAAATCCCTGGCTCTGAGTCTCGCTACAAGCAAGACTTCGTTTCAGGTAAGGGCAGTTACTTTACAGCTCAAACGAACTACATCGTTCACGAAGCTCACACGTTTCTCATCTTAACTGACAAGCATTGGATGTTGGAGGACCTTTGCTTTGTATCAATTTCAAGCAGAGTTGAACTAGATATGGTCCTTATGTATAGGAAACATGGTTCTTTTCTTCTGAGGACCCTCACCTTTCCTGCAGCATTAGAGACTCTAGAAAGCAAGAGCGTGCTTCTTGCTCTAAAGCAGAGTGTGATACATGGATGACAACTGGGTTGTGTGTTTCCCTTCAGAAATGGAGTTAAATCCCAGGCCCTGAGTCTTCCTATAAGCAAGACTTCGTTTCATGTAAGGGAAGTTACTTTACAGCTCAAACGAACTACATCGTGCACGAAGATCACACGTTTCTCATCTTAACTGACAAGCATTGGATGTTAGAGGACCAGTGGTTTGTTTCAATTTCCGAAGCAGAGTTGGACAAGACATGGTCCGTATGTGTAGGAAACACCGTTCTTTTCTTCTCAGCACACTCACGTTTCATGCTGTATTAGAGACTCTAGAAAGCAAGAGCATGCTTCTTGCTCTAAAGCAGAGTGTGATACATGGATGACAACTGGGTTGTGTGTTTCCCTTCAGAAATGGGGTTAAATCCCAGGTCTGTGTCTTCCTACAAGCAAGACTTCGTTTCAGGTAAGGGCAGTCACTTTTCAGCTCAAACAAACTACATCGTTCAGGAACCTCACACGTTTCTCATCTTAACTGACAAGCATTGGATGTTAGAGGACCAGTGCTTTGTATCAGTCTCAGAACCAGAGTTGGACTAGATATGTTCCGTTTGTGGAAGAAACACCGTTCCTTTTTTCTCAACACACTCATGTTTCCTGCTGTATTAGAGACTCTAGAAAGCAAGAGTGTGCTTCTTGCTCTGAAGCAGAGTGTGATCAATGGATGAGAACTGTGTTGTGTGTTTCCCTTCAGAAATGGGGTTAAATCCCAGGTCTGTGTCTTCCTACAAGCAAGACTTCGTTTCAGGTAAGGGCAGTCACTTTTCAGCTCAAACAAACTACATCGTTCAGGAACCTCATACGTTTCTCATCTTAACTGAGAAGCATTGGATGTTAGAGTACCAGTGCTTTGTATCAGTTTCATAAGCAGAGTTGGACTAGATATGGTCCGTATGTGTAAGAAACACCGTTCTTTTGTTCTCAGCACACTCATGTTTCCTGCTGTATTAGAGACTCTAGAAAGCAAGAGCTTGCTTCTTGCTCTAAAGCAGAGTGTGATCAATGGATGAGAACTCTGTTGTGCGTTTCACTTCAGAAATGGAGTTAAATCCCAGGCTCTGAGTCTTCCCACAAGCAAGACTTCGTTTCAAATTAGGGCAGTCACTTTCAGCTCAAACGAACTAAATCATTCACGAAGTTCACACGTTCCTCATCTTAACTGACAAGCATTGGATGTTAGAGGACTTTTGCTTTGTATCAATTTCAAGCAGAGTTAAACTAGATATGGTCCGTATGCATAGGAAACATGGTTCTTTTCTTCTGAGGACACTCACTTTTCCTGCTGCATTAGAGACTCTAGAAAGCAAGAGCGTGCTTGTTGCTCTAAAGCAGAGTGTGAACCATGGATGAGAACTGTGTTGTGTGTTTCCCTTCAGAAATGGAGTTAAATCCCAGGTCAGTGTCTTCCTACAAGCAAAACTTCGTTTCAAGTAAGGGCAGTCAGTTTTCAGCTCAAACGAACTACATCGTTCAGGAAGCTCACACGTTTCTCATCTTAACTGACAAGCTTTGGATGTTAGAAGACCAGTGCTTTGTATCAGTCTCAGAATCAGAGTTGGACTAGATATGGTCCGTTTGTGTAAGAAACACCGTTCTTTTGTTCTCAGCACACTCATGTTTCCTGCTGTATTAGAGACTCTAGAAAGCAAGAGTGTGCTTCTTGCTCTAAAGCAGAGTGTGATCAATGGATGAGAACTGTGTTGTGTGTTTCACTTCATAAATGGAGTTAAATCCCAGACTCTGAGTCTTCCTACAAGAAAGACTTCGTTTCAGGTAAGGGCAGTCACTTTTCAGGTCAAACGAATTACATCGGTCACAAAGCTCACAGTTTTCATCTTAACTGACAAGCATTGGTTGTTAGAGGACCTTTGCTTTGTATCAATTTCAAGCAGAGTTGAACTAGATATGGTCTGTATGTATAGGAAACACGGTCCTTTTCTTCTGAGGACACTCACGTTTCCTGCTGCATTAGGGACTATAGAAAGCAAGTGCGTGCTTCTTGCTCTAAAGCAGAGTATGATCCATGGATGAGAACTGTGTTGTGTGTTTCACTTCAGAAATGCAGTTAAATCCCAGGTCTGTGTCTTCCTACAAGCAAGACTTCGTTTCAGGTAAGGACAGTCACTTTTCAGCTCAAAAGAACTACTTCGTTCAGGAAGCTCACACGTTTCTCATCTTAACTGACAAGCATTGGATGTTAGAGGACCAGTGCTTTGTATCAGTCTCAGAAGCAGAGTTTGACTAGATATGGTCCGTTTGTGTAAGAAACACCGTTCTTTTGTTCTCAGCACACTCATGTTTCCTTCTGTATTAGAGACTCTAGAAAGCAAGTGTGTGCTTCTTGCTCTAAAGCAGAGTGTGATACATGGATGAGAACTGTGTTGTGTGTTTCACTTCAGAAATGGTGATAAATCCCAGGCTCTGAGTCTTCCTACAAGAAAGACTTCGTTTCAGGTAAGGGCAGTCACTTTTCAGGTCAAAGGAATTACATCGGTCACAAAGCTCAGACGTTTTCATCTTAACTGACTAGCATTGGATATTAGAGGACCAGTGCTTTGTATCAGTTTCAGAAGCAGGGTTGGACTAGATATGGTCGGTATGTGTAAGAAACACCGTTCTTTTGTTCTCAGCACACTCAGGTTTTCTGCTGTATTAGAGACTCTAGAAAACAAGAGCGTGCTTCTTGCTCTAAAGCAGAGTGGGATCAATGGATGAGAACTGTGTTGTGTCTTTCACTTCATAAATGGAGTTAAATCCCTGGCTCTGAGTCTCGCTACAAGCAAGACTTCGTTTCAGGTAAGGGCAGTTACTTTACAGCTCAAACGAACTACATCGTTCACGAAGCTCACACATTTCTCATCTTAACTGACAAGCATTGGATGTTGCAGGACCTTTGCTTTGTATCAATTTCAAGCCGAGTTGAACTAGATATGTTCCCTATGTATAGGAAATATGGTTCTTTTCTTCTGAGGACCCTCACATTTCCTGCTGCATTAGAGACTCTAGAAAGCAAGAGCGTGCTTCTTGCTCTAAAGCAGAGTGTGATACATGGATGAGAACTGTGTTGTGTGTTTCCCTTCAGAAATGGGGTTAAATCCCAGGTCTGTGTCTTCCTACAAGCAATACTTCGTTTCAGGTAAGGGCAGTCACTTTTCAGCTCAAACGAACTACATTGTTCAGGAAGCTCACACGTTTCTCATCTTAACTGACAAGCATTGGATGTTAGAGGACCAGTGCTTTGTATCAGTCTCAGAACCAGAGTTGGACTAGATATGTTCCGTTTGTGGAAGAAACACCGTTCCTTTTTTCTCAACACACTCATGTTTCCTGCTGTATTAGAGACTCTAGAAAGCAAGAGTGTGCTTCTTGCTCTGAAGCAGAGTGTGATCAATGGATGAGAACTGTGTTGTGTGTTTCATTTCAGAAATGGAGTATAATCCCAGGCTCTGAGTCTTCCTACAAGAAAGACTTCGTTTCAGGTAAGGGCAGTCACTTTTCAGGTCAAAGGAATTACATAGGTCACAAAGCTCACACGTTTTCATCTTAACTGACTAGCATTGGATGTTAGAGGACCAGTGCTTTGTATCAGTTTCAGAAGCAGAGTTGGACTAGATATGGTCGGTATGTGTAAGAAACACCGTTCTTTTGTTCTCAGCACACTCAGGTTTCCTGCTGTATTAGGGACTCTAGAAAACAAGAGCGTGCTTCTTGCTCTAAAGCAGAGTGTGATCAATGGATGAGAACTGTGTTGTGTGTTTCACTTCAGAAATGGAGTTAAATCCCTGGCTCTGAGTCTCGCTACAAGCAAGACTTCGTTTCAGGTAAGGGCAGTTACTTTACAGCTCAAAAGAACTACATCGTTCACGAAGCTCACACGTTTCTCATCTTAACTGACAAGCATTGGATGTTGGAGGACCTTTGCTTTGTATCAATTTCAAGCAGAGTTGAACTAGATATGGTCCGTATGTATAGGAAACATGGTTATTTTCTTCTGAGGACCCTCACCTTTCCTGCTGCATTAGAGACTCTAGAAAGCAAGAGCATGCTTCTTGCTCTAAAGCAGAATGTGATACATGGATGACAACTGTGTTGTGTGTTTCCCTTCAGAAATGGGGTTAAATCCCAGGTCTGTGTCTTCCTACAAGCAAGACTTTGTTTCAGGTAAGGGCAGTCACTTTTCAGCTCAAACAAACTACATCGTTCAGGAACCTCACACGTTTCTCATCTTAACTGACAAGCATTGGATGTTAGAGGACAAGTGCTTTGTATCAGTCTCAGAAGCAGTGTTGGACTAGATATGGTCCGTATGTGTAAGAAACACCGTTCTTTTGTTCTCAGCACACTCAGGTTTCCTGCTGTATTAGAGACTCTAGAAAGCAAGAGCGTGCTTCTTGCTCTAAAGCAGAGTGTGATCAATGGATGAGAACTGTGTTGTGTGTTTCATTTCAGAAACGGAGTTAAATCCCAGGCTCTGAGTCTTCCTACAAGAAAGACTTCGTTTCAAGTTAATGCAGTCCCTTTCAGCTCAAACGAACTACATCTTTCACGAAGTTCACATGTTTCACATCTTAACTGAAAAGCATTGGATGTTAGAGGACCTTTGCTTTGTATCAATTTCAAGCAGAGTTGAACTAGATATGGTCCGTATGCATAGGAAACATGGTTCTTTTCTTCTGAGGACACTCATGTTTCCTGCTGCATTAGAGCCTCTAGAAAGCAAGAGCGTGCTTCTTGCTCTAAAGCAGAGTGTGATACATGGATGAGAACCGTGTTGTGTGTTTCTCTTCAGAAAAGGGGTTAAATCCCAGGTCTGTGTCTTCCTACAAGCAAGACTTCGTTTCAGGTAAGGGCCTTCACTTTTCATCACAAACAAACTACATCGTTCAGGAAGCTCACACGTTTCTCATCTTAACTGACAAGCATTGGATGTTAGAGGACCAGTGCTTTGTATCAGTCTCAGAACCAGAGTTGGACTAGATATGTTCCGTTTGTGTAAGAAACACCGTTCCTTTTTTCTCAACACACTCATGTATCCTGCTGTATTAGAGACTCTAGAAAGCAAGAGTGTGCTTCTTGCTCTAAAGCAGAGTGTGATCAATGGATGAGAACTGTGTTGTGTGTTTCACTTCAGAAATGGAGTATAATCCCAGGCTCTGAGTCTTCCTACAAGAAAGACTTCGTTTCAGGTAAGGGCAGTCACTTTTCAGGTCAAACGAATTTCATCCGTCACAAAGCTCACAGGTTTTCATCTTAAGTGACTAGCATTGGATCTTAGAGGACCAGTGCTTTGTAACAGTTTCAGAAGCAGAGTTGGACTAGATATGGTCCTTATGTGTAAGAAACACCGTTCTTTTGTTCTCAGCACACTCAGGTTTCCTGCTGTATTAGAGCCTCTAGAAAGCAAGAGCGTGCATCTTGCTCTAAAGCAGTGTGTGATCAATGGATGAGAACTCTGTTGTGTGTTTCACTTCAGAAATGGAGTTAAATCCCAGGCCCTGAGTCTTCCTATAAGCAAGACTTCGTTTCATGTAAGGGAAGTTACTTTACAGCTCAAACGAACTACATCGTGCACGAAGATCACACGTTTCTCATCTTAACTGACAAGCATTGGATGTTAGAGGACCAGTGGTTTGTTTCAATTTCCGAAGCAGAGTTGGACAAGACATGGTCCGTATGTGTAGGAAACACCGTTCTTTTCTTCTCAGCACACTCACGTTTCATGCTGTATTAGAGACTCTAGAAAGCAAGAGCATGCTTCTTGCTCTAAAGCAGAGTGTGATACATGGATGACAACTGGGTTGTGTGTTTCCCTTCAGAAATGGGGTTAAATCCCAGGTCTGTGTCTTCCTACAAGCAAGACTTCGTTTCAGGTAAGGGCAGTCACTTTTCAGATCAAACAAACTACATCGTTCAGGAAGCTCACACGTTTCTCATCTTAACTGACAAGCATTGGATGTTAGAGGACCAGTGCTTTGTATCAGTCTCAGAACCAGAGTTGGACTAGATATGTTCCGTTTGTGGAAGAAACACCGTTCCTTTTTTCTCAACACACTCATGTTTCCTGCTGTATTAGAGACTCTAGAAAGCAAGAGTGTGCTTCTTGCTCTGAAGCAGACTGTGATCAATGGATGAGAACTGTATTGTGTGTTTCATTTCAGAAATGGAGTATAATCCCAGGCTCTGAGTCTTCCTACAAGAAAGACTTCGTTTCAGGTAAGGGCAGTCACTTTTCAGGTCAAAGGAATTACATCGGTCACAAACCTCACACGTTTCTCATCTTAACTGACAAGCATTGGATGTTGGAGGACCTTTGCTTTGTATCAATTTCAAGCAGAGTTGAACTAGATATGTTCCGTATGTATAGGAAACATGTTTCTTTCTTCTGAGGACCCTCACCTTTCCTGCTGCATTAGAGACTCTAGAAAGCAAGAGCGTGCTTCTTGCTCTAAAGCAGAGTGTGATACATGGATGAGAACTGTGTTGTGTGTTTCCCTTCACAAATGGGGTTAAATCCCAGGTCTGTGTCTTCCTACAAGCAAGACTTCGTTTCAGGTAAGGGCAGTCACTTTTCAGCTCAAACAAACTACATCGTTCAGGAAGCTCACACGTTTCTCATCTTAACTGACAAGCATTGGATTTTAGAGGACCAGTGCTTTGTATCAGTCTCAGAAGCAGAGTTGGACTAGATATGGTCCGTATGTGTAAGAGAAACCGTTCTTTTGTTCTCAGCACACTCATGTTTCCTGCTGTATTAGAGACTCTAGAAAGCAAGAGCGTGCTTCTTGCTCTAAAGCAGAGTGTGATCAATGGATGAGAACTGTGTTGTGTGTTTCACTTCAGAAATGGAGTTAAATCCCAGGCTCTGAGTCTTCCCACAAGCAAGACTTCGTTTCAAATTAGGGCAGTCACTTTCAGCTCAAACGAACTAAATCATTCACGAAGTTCACACGTTCCTCATCTTAACTGACAAGCATTGGATGTTAGAGGACTTTTGCTTTGTATCAATTTCAAGCAGAGTTGAACTAGATATGGTCCGTATGCATAGGAACCATGGTTCTTTTCTTCTGAGGACACTCACTTTTCCTGCTGCATTAGAGACTCTAGAAAGCAAGAGCGTGCTTCTTGCTCTAAAGCAGAGTGTGAACCATGGATGAGAACTGTGTTGTGTGTTTCCCTTCAGAAATGGAGTTAAATCCCAGGTCAGTGTCTTCCTACAAGCAAAACTTCGTTTCAAGTAAGGGCAGTCAGTTTTCAGCTCAAACGAACTACATCGTTCAGGAAGCTCACACGTTTCTCATCTTAACTGACAAGCTTTGGATGTTAGAAGACCAGTGCTTTGTATCAGTCTCAGAAGCAGAGTTGGACTAGATATGGTCCGTTTGTGTAAGAAACACCGTTCTTTTGTTCTCAGCACACTCATGTTTCCTGCTGTATTAGAGACTCTAGAAAGCAAGAGTGTGCTTCTTGCTCTAAAGCAGAGTGTGATCAATGGATGAGAACTGTGTTGTGTGTTTCACTTCATAAATGGAGTTAAATCCCAGACTCTGAGTCTTCCTACAAGAAAGACTTAGTTTCAGGTAAGGGCAGTCACTTTTCAGGTCAAACGAATTACATCGGTCACAAAGCTCACAGTTTTCATCTTAACTGACAAGCATTGGTTGTTAGAGGACCTTTGCTTTGTATCAATTTCAAGCAGAGTTGAACTAGATATGGTCTGTATGTATAGGAAACACGGTTCTTTTCTTCTGAGGACACTCACGTTTCCTGCTGCATTAGGGACTATAGAAAGCAAGAGCGTGCTTCTTGCTCTAAAGCAGAGTATGATCCATGGATGAGAACTGTGTTGTGTGTTTCACTTCAGAAATGCAGTTAAATCCCAGGTCTGTGTCTTCCTACAAGCAAGACTTCGTTTCAGGTAAGGACAGTCACTTTTCAGCTCAAAAGATCTACATCGTTCAGGAAGCTCACACGTTTCTCATCTTAACTGACAAGCATTGGATGTTAGAGGACCAGTGCTTTGTATCAGTCTCAGAAGCAGAGTTTGACTAGATATGGTCCGTTTGTGTAAGAAACTCCGTTCTTTTGTTCTCAGCACACTCATGTTTCCTTCTGTATTAGTGACTCTAGAAAGCAAGTGTGTGCTTCTTGCTCTAAAGCAGAGTGTGATACATGGATGAGAACTGTGTTGTGTGTTTCACTTCAGAAATGGTGATAAATCCCAGGCTCTGAGTCTTCCTACAAGAAAGACTTCGTTTCAGGTAAGGGCAGTCACTTTTCAGGTCAAAGGAATTACATCGGTCACAAAGCTCAGACGTTTTCATCTTAACTGACTAGCATTGGATATTAGAGGACCAGTGCTTTGTATCAGTTTCAGAAGCAGAGTTGGACTAGATATGGTCGGTATGTGTAAGAAACACCGTTCTTTTGTTCTCAGCACACTCAGGTTTTCTGCTGTATTAGAGACTCTAGAAAACAAGAGCGTGCTTCTTGCTCTAAAGCAGAGTGTGATCAATGGATGAGAACTGTGTTGTGTCTTTCACTTCAGAAATGGAGTTAAATCTCTGGCTCTGAGTCTCGCTACAAGCAAGACTTCGTTTCAGGTAAGGGCAGTTACATTACAGCTCAAACGAACTACATCGTTCACGAAGCTCACACGTTTCTCATCTTAACTGACAAGCATTGGATGTTGGAGGACCTTTGCTTTGTATCAATTTCAAGCCGAGTTGAACTAGATATGTTCCCTATGTATAGGAAATATGGTTCTTTTCTTCTGAGGACCCTCACCTTTCCTGCTGCATTAGAGACTCTAGAAAGCAAGAGCGTGCTTCTTGCTCTAAAGCAGAGTGTGATACATGGATGAGAACTGTGTTGTGTGTTTCCCTTCAGAAATGGGGTTAAATCCCAGGTCTGTGTCTTCCTACAAGCAAGACTTCGTTTCAGGTAAGGGCAGTCACTTTTCAGCTCAAACGAACTACATCGTTCAGGAAGCTCACACGTTTCTCATCTTAACTGACAAGCATTGGATGTTAGAGGACCAGTGCTTTGTATCAGTCTCAGAACCAGAGTTGGACTAGATATGTTCCGTTTGTGGAAGAAACACCGTTCCTTTTTTCTCAACACACTCATGTTTCCTGCTGTATTAGAGACTCTAGAAAGCAAGAGTGTGCTTCTTGCTCTGAAGCAGAGTGTGATCAATGGATGAGAACTGTGTTGTGTGTTTCATTTCAGAAATGGAGTATAATCCCAGGCTCTGAGTCTTCCTACAAGAAAGACTTCGTTTCAGGTAAGGGCAGTCACTTTTCAGGTCAAAGGATTTACATAGGTCACAAAGCTCACACGTTTTCATCTTAACTGACTAGCATTGGATGTTAGAGGACCAGTGCTTTGTATCAGTTTCAGAAGCAGAGTTGGACTAGATATGGTCGGTATGTGTAAGAAACACCGTTCTTTTGTTCTCAGCACACTCAGGTTTCCTGCTGTATTAGGGACTCTAGAAAACAAGAGCGTGCTTCTTGCTCTAAAGCAGAGTGTGATCAATGGATGAGAACTGTGTTGTGTGTTTCACTTCAGAAATGGAGTTAAATCCCTGGCTCTGAGTCTCGCTACAAGCAAGACTTCGTTTCAGGTAAGGGCAGTTACTTTACAGCTCAAACGAACTACATCGTTCACGAAGCTCACACGTTTCTCATCTTAACTGACAAGCATTGGATGTTGGAGGACCTTTGCTTTGTATCAATTTCAAGCAGAGTTGAACTAGATATGGTCCTTATGTATAGGAAACATGGTTCTTTTCTTCTGAGGACCCTCACCTTTCCTGCAGCATTAGAGACTCTAGAAAGCAAGAGCGTGCTTCTTGCTCTAAAGCAGAGTGTGATACATGGATGACAACTGTGTTGTGTGTTTCTCTTCAGAAAAGGGGTTAAATCCCAGGTCTGTGTCTTCCTACAAGCAAGACTTCGTTTCAGTTAAGGGCAGTCACTTTTCAGCTCAAACAAACTACATCGTTCAGGAACCTCACACGTTTCTCATCTTAACTGACAAGCATTGGATGTTAGAGGACCAGTGCTTTGTATCAGTCTCAGAACCAGAGTTGGACTAGATATGTTCCGTTTGTGTAAGAAACACCGTTCCTTTTTTCTCAACACACTCATGTATCCTGCTGTATTAGAGACTCTAGAAAGCAAGAGTGTGCTTCTTGCTCTAAAGCAGAGTGTGATCAATGGATGAGAACTGTGTTGTGTGTTTCACTTCAGAAATGGAGTATAATCCCAGGCTCTGAGTCTTCCTACAAGAAAGACTTCGTTTCAGGTAAGGGCAGTCACTTTTCATGTCAAACGAATTTCATCGGTCACAAAGCTCACAGGTTTTCATCTTAAGTGACTAGCATTGGATCTTAGAGGACCAGTGCTTTGTAACAGTTTCAGAAGCAGAGTTGGACTAGATATGGTCCTTATGTGTAAGAAACACCGTTCTTTTGTTCTCAGCACACTCAGGTTTCCTGCTGTATTAGAGCCTCTAGAAAGCAAGAGCGTGCTTCTTGCTCTAAAGCAGTGTGTGATCAATGGATGAGAACTCTGTTGTGTGTTTCACTTCAGAAATGGAGTTAAATCCCAGGCCCTGAGTCTTCCTATAAGAAAGACTTCGTTTCATGTAAGGGAAGTTACTTTACAGCTCAAACGAACTACATCGTGCACGAAGATCACACGTTTCTCATCTTAACTGACAAGCATTGGATGTTAGAGGACCAGTGGTTTGTTTCAATTTCCGAAGCAGAGTTGGACAAGACATGGTCCGTATGTGTAGGAAACACCGTTCTTTTCTTCTCAGCACACTCACGTTTCATGCTGTATTAGAGACTCTAGAAAGCAAGAGCATGCTTCTTGCTCTAAAGCAGAGTGTGATACATGGATGACAACTGGGTTGTGTGTTTCCCTTCAGAAATGGGGTTAAATCCCAGGTCTGTGTCTTCCTAAAAGCAAGACTTCGTTTCAGGTAAGGGCAGTCACTTTTCAGCTCAAACAAACTACATCGTTCAGGAACCTCACACGTTTCTCATCTTAACTGACAAGCATTGGATGTTAGAGGACCAGTGCTTTGTATCAGTCTCAGAACCAGAGTTGGACTAGATATGTTCCGTTTGTTGAAGAAACACCGTTCCTTTTTTCTCAACACACTCATGTTTCCTGCTGTATTAGATACTCTAGAAAGCAAGAGTGTGCTTCTTGCTCTGAAGCAGAGTGTGATCAATGGATGAGAACTGTGTTGTGTGTTTCCCTTCAGAAATGGGGTTAAATCCCAGGTCTGTGTCTTCCTACAAGCAAGACTTCGTTTCAGGTAAGGGCAGTCACTTTTCAGCTCAAACAAACTACATCGTTCAGGAACCTCATACGTTTCTCATCTTAACTGAGAAGCATTGGATGTTAGAGTACCAGTGCTTTGTATCAGTTTCATAAGCAGAGTTGGACTAGATATGGTCCGTATGTGTAAGAAACACCGTTCTTTTGTTCTCAGCACACTCATGTTTCCTGCTGTATTAGAGACTCTAGAAAGCAAGAGCTTGCTTCTTGCTCTAAAGCAGAGTGTGATCAATGGATGAGAACTCTGTTGTGCGTTTCACTTCAGAAATGGAGTTAAATCCCAGGCTCTGAGTCTTCCGACAAGCAAGACTTCGTTTCAAATTAGGGCAGTCACTTTCAGCTCAAACGAACTAAATCATTCACGAAGTTCACACGTTCCTCATCTTAACTGACAAGCATTGGATGTTAGAGGACTTTTGCTTTGTATCAATTTCAAGCAGAGTTAAACTAGATATGGTCCGTATGCATAGGAAACATGGTTCATTTCTTCTGAGGACACTCACTTTTCCTGCTGCATTAGAGACTCTAGAAAGCAAGAGCGTGCTTCTTGCTCTAAAGCAGAGTGTGAACCATGGATGAGAACTGTGTTGTGTGTTTCCCTTCAGAAATGGAGTTAAATCCCAGGTCAGTGTCTTCCTACAAGCAAAACTTCGTTTCAAGTAAGGGCAGTCAGTTTTCAGCTCAAACGAACTACATCGTTCAGGAAGCTCACACGTTTCTCATCTTAACTGACAAGCTTTGGATGTTAGAAGACCAGTGCTTTGTATCAGTCTCAGAAGCAGAGTTGGACTAGATATGGTCCGTTTGTGTAAGAAACACCGTTCTTTTGTTCTCAGCACACTCATGTTTCCTGCTGTATTAGAGACTCTAGAAAGCAAGAGTGTGCTTCTTGCTCTAAAGCAGAGTGTGATCAATGGATGAGAACTGTGTTGTGTGTTTCACTTCATAAATGGAGTTAAATCCCAGACTCTGAGTCTTCCTACAAGAAAGACTTCGTTTCAGGTAAGGGCAGTCACTTTTCAGGTCAAACGAATTACATCGGTCACAAAGCTCACAGTTTTCATCTTAACTGACAAGCATTGGTTGTTAGAGGACCTTTGCTTTGTATCAATTTCAAGCAGAGTTGAACTAGATATGGTCTGTATGTATAGGAAACACGGTTCTTTTCTTCTGAGGACACTCACGTTTCCTGCTGCATTAGGGACTATAGAAAGCAAGAGCGTGCTTCTTGCTCTAAAGCAGAGTATGATCCATGGATGAGAACTGTGTTGTGTGTTTCACTTCAGAAATGCAGTTAAATCCCAGGTCTGTGTCTTCCTACAAGCAAGACTTCGTTTCAGGTAAGGACAGTCACTTTTCAGCTCAAAAGAACTACATCGTTCAGGAAGCTCACACGTTTCTCATCTTAACTGACAAGCATTGGATGTTAGAGGACCAGTGCTTTGTATCAGTCTCAGAAGCAGAGTTTGACTAGATATGGTCCGTTTGTGTAAGAAACACCGTTCTTTTGTTCTCAGCACACTCATGTTTCCTTCTGTATTAGAGACTCTAGAAAGCAAGTGTGTGCTTCTTGCTCTAAAGCAGAGTGTGATACATGGATGAGAACTGTGTTGTGTGTTTCACTTCAGAAATGGTGATAAATCCCAGGCTCTGAGTCTTCCTACAAGAAAGACTTCGTTTCAGGTAAGGGCAGTCACTTTTCAGGTCAAAGGTATTACATCGGTCACAAAGCTCAGACGTTTTCATCTTAACTGACTAGCATTGGATATTAGAGGACCAGTGCTTTGTATCAGTTTCAGAAGCAGGGTTGGACTAGATATGGTCGGTATGTGTAAGAAACACCGTTCTTTTGTTCTCAGCACACTCAGGTTTTCTGCTGTATTAGAGACTCTAGAAAACAAGAGCGTGCTTCTTGCTCTAAAGCAGAGTGGGATCAATGGATGAGAACTGTGTTGTGTCTTTCACTTCATAAATGGAGTTAAATCCCTGGCTCTGAGTCTCGCTACAAGCAAGACTTCGTTTCAGGTAAGGGCAGTTACTTTACAGCTCAAACGAACTACATCGTTCACGAAGCTCACACGTTTCTCATCTTAACTGACAAGCATTGGATGTTGCAGGACCTTTGCTTTGTATCAATTTCAAGCCGAGTTGAACTAGATATGTTCCCTATGTATAGGAAATATGGTTCTTTTCTTCTGAGGACCCTCACCTTTCCTGCTGCATTAGAGACTCTAGAAAGCAAGAGCGTGCTTCTTGCTCTAAAGCAGAGTGTGATACATGGATGACAACTGTGTTGTGTGTTTCCCTTCAGAAATGGGGTTAAATCCCAGGTCTGTGTCTTCCTACAAGCAAGACTTTGTTTCAGGTAAGGGCAGTCACTTTTCAGCTCAAACAAACTACATCGTTCAGGAACCTCACACGTTTCTCATCTTAACTGACAAGCATTGGATGTTAGAGGACAAGTGCTTTGTATCAGTCTCAGAAGCAGAGTTGGACTAGATATGGTCCGTATGTATAAGAAACACCGTTCTTTTGTTCTCAGCACACTCAGGTTTCCTGCTGTATTAGAGACTCTAGAAAGCAAGAGCGTGCTTCTTGCTCTAAAGCAGAGTGTGATCAATGGATGAGAACTGTGTTGTGTGTTTCATTTCAGAAACGGAGTTAAATCCCAGGCTCTGAGTCTTCCTACAAGAAAGACTTCGTTTCAAGTTAATGCAGTCCCTTTCAGCTCAAACGAACTACATCATTCACGAAGTTCACACGTTTCACATCTTAACTGACAAGCATTGGATGTTAGAGGACCTTTGCTTTGTATCAATTTCAAGCAGAGTTGAACTAGATATGGTCCGTATGCATAGGAAACATGGTTCTTTTCTTCTGAGGACACTCATGTTTCCTGCTGCATTAGAGCCTCTAGAAAGCAAGAGCGTGCTTCTTGCTCTAAAGCAGAGTGTGATACATGGATGAGAACCGTGTTGTGTGTTTCTCTTCAGAAAAGGGGTTAAATCCCAGGTCTGTGTCTTCCTACAAGCAAGACTTCGTTTCAGGTAAGGGCCTTCACTTTTCATCACAAACAAACTACATCGTTCAGGAAGCTCACACGTTTCTCATCTTAACTGACAAGCATTGGATGTTAGAGGACCAGTGCTTTGTATCAGTCTCAGAACCAGAGTTGGACTAGATATGTTCCGTTTGTGTAAGAAACACCGTTCCTTTTTTCTCAACACACTCATGTATCCTGCTGTATTAGAGACTCTAGAAAGCAAGAGTGTGCTTCTTGCTCTAAAGCAGAGTGTGATCAATGGATGAGAACTGTGTTGTGTGTTTCACTTCAGAAATGGAGTATAATCCCAGGCTCTGAGTCTTCCTACAAGAAAGACTTCGTTTCAGGTAAGGGCAGTCACTTTTCATGTCAAACGAATTTCATCGGTCACAAAGCTCACAGGTTTTCATCTTAAGTGACTAGCATTGGATCTTAGAGGACCAGTGCTTTGTAACAGTTTCAGAAGCAGAGTTGGACTAGATATGGTCCTTATGTGTAAGAAAAACCGTTCTTTTGTTCTCAGCACACTCAGGTTTCCTGCTGTATTAGAGCCTCTAGAAAGCAAGAGCGTGCATCTTGCTCTAAAGCAGTGTGTGATAAATGGATGAGAACTCTGTTGTGTGTTTCACTTCAGAAATGGAGTTAAATCCCAGGCCCTGAGTCTTCCTACTAGCAAGACTTCGTTTCATGTAAGGGAAGTTACTTTACAGCTCAAACGAACTACATCGTGCACGAAGATCACACGTTTCTCATCTTAACTGACAAGCATTGGATGTTAGAGGACCAGTGGTTTGTTTCAATTTCCGAAGCAGAGTTGGACAAGACATGGTCCGTATGTGTAGGAAACACCGTTCTTTTCTTCTCAGCACACTCACGTTTCATGCTGTATTAGAGACTCTAGAAAGCAAGAGCATGCTTCTTGCTCTAAAGCAGAGTGTGATACATGGATGACAACTGGGTTGTGTGTTTCCCTTCAGAAATGGGGTTAAATCCCAGGTCTGTGTCTTCCTACAAGCAAGACTTCGTTTCAGGTAAGGGCAGTCACTTTTCAGCTCAAACAAACTACATCGTTCAGGAAGCTCACACGTTTCTCATCTTAACTGACAAGCATTGGATGTTAGAGGACCAGTGCTTTGTATCAGTCTCAGAACCAGAGTTGGACTAGATATGTTCCGTTTGTGGAAGAAACACCGTTCCTTTTTTCTCAACACACTCATGTTTCCTGCTGTATTAGAGACTCTAGAAAGCAAGAGTGTGCTTCTTGCTCTGAAGCAGAGTGTGATCAATGGATGAGAACTGTGTTGTGTGTTTCATTTCAGAAATGGAGTATAATCCCAGGCTCTGAGTCTTCCTACAAGAAAGACTTCGTTTCAGGTAAGGGCAGTCACTTTTCAGGTCAAAGGAATTACATCGGTCACAAACCTCACACGTTTCTCATCTTAACTGACAAGCATTGGATGTTGGAGGACCTTTGCTTTGTATCAATTTCAAGCAGAGTTGAACTAGATATGTTCCGTATGTATAGGAAACATGTTTCTTTTCTTCTGAGGACCCTCACCTTTCCTGCTGCATTAGAGACTCTAGAAAGCAAGAGCGTGCTTCTTGCTCTAAAGCAGAGTGTGATACATGGATGAGAACTGTGTTGTGTGTTTCCCTTCACAAATGGGGTTAAATCCCAGGTCTGTGTCTTCCTACAAGCAAGACTTCGTTTCAGGTAAGGGCAGTCACTTTTCAGCTCAAACAAACTACATCGTTCAGGAAGCTCACACGTTTCTCATCTTAACTGACAAGCATTGGATTTTAGAGGACCAGTGCTTTGTATCAGTCTCAGAAGCAGAGTTGGACTAGATATGGTCCGTATGTGTAAGAGAAACCATTCTTTTGTTCTCAGCACACTCATGTTTCCTGCTGTATTAGAGACTCTAGAAAGCAAGAGCGTGCTTCTTGCTCTAAAGCAGAGTGTGATCAATGGATGAGAACTGTGTTGTGTGTTTCATTTCAGAAATGGAGTTAAATCCCAGGCTCTGAGTCTTCCTACAAGAAAGACTTCGTTTCAAGTTGGTGCAGTCCCTTTCTGCTCAAACGAACTACATCACTCACGAAGTTCACACGTTTCACATCTTAACTGACAAGCATTGGATGTTAGAGGACCTTTGCTTTGTATCAATTTCAAGCAGAGTTGAACTAGATATGGTCCGTATGTATAGGAAACATGGTTCTTTTCTTCTGAGGACACTCACGTTTCCTGCTGCATTAGAGCCTCTAGAAAGCAAGAGCGTGCTTCTTGCTCTAAAGCAGAGTGTGATACATGGATGAGAACTGTGTTGTGTGTTTCTCTTCAGAAATGGGGTTAAATCCCAGGTCTGTGTCTTCCTACAAGCAAGACTTCGTTTCAGGTAAGGGCCTTCACTTTTCATCTCAAACAAACTACATCGTTCAGGAAGCTCACACGTTTCTCATCTTAAATGACAAGCATTGGATGTTAGAGGACCAGTGCTTTGTATCAGTCTCAGAACCAGAGTTGGACTAGATATGTTCCGTTTGTGTAAGAAACACCGTTCCTTTTTTCTCAACACACTCATGTATCCTGCTGTATTAGAGACTCTATAAAGCAAGTGTGTGCTTCTTGCTCTAAAGCAGAGTGTGATACATGGATGAGAACTGTGTTGTGTGTTTCACTTCAGAAATGGTGATAAATCCCAGGCTCTGAGTCTTGCTACAAGAAAGACTTCGTTTCAGGTAAGGGCAGTCACTTTTCAGGTCAAAGGAATTACATCGGTCACAAAGCTCAGACGTTTTCATCTTAACTGACTAGCATTGGATATTAGAGGACCAGTGCTTTGTATCAGTTTCAGAAGCAGAGTTGGACTAGATATGGTCGGTATGTGTAAGAAACACCGTTCTTTTGTTCTCAGCACACTCAGGTTTTCTGCTGTATTAGAGACTCTAGAAAACAAGAGCGTGCTTCTTGCTCTAAAGCAGAGTGTGATCAATGGATGAGAACTGTGTTGTGTCTTTCACTTCAGAAATGGAGTTAAATCCCTGGCTCTGAGTCTCGCTACAAGCAAGACTTCGTTTCAGGTAAGGGCAGTTACTTTACAGCTCAAACGAACTACATCGTTCACGAAGCTCACACGTTTCTCATCTTAACTGACAAGCTTTGGATGTTAGAAGACCAGTGCTTTGTATCAGTCTGAGAAGCAGAGTTGGACTAGATATGGTCCGTTTGTGTAAGAAACACCGTTCTTTTGTTCTCAGCACACTCATGTTTCTTGCTGTATAAGAGACTCTAGAAAGCAAGAGTGTGCTTCTTGCTCTAAAGCAGAGTGTGATCAATGGATGAGAACTGTGTTGTGTGTTTCACTTCATAAATGGAGTTAAATCCCAGACTCTGAGTCTTCCTACAAGAAAGACTTCGTTTCAGGTAAGGGCAGTCACTTTTCCGGTCAAACAAATTACATCGGTCACAAAGCTCACACGTTTCTCATCTTAACTGACAAGCATTGGATGTTAGAGGACCAGTGCTTTGTATCAGTCTCAGAACCAGAGTTGGACTAGATATGGTCGGTATGTGTAAGAAACACCGTTCTTTTTTTCTCAACACACTCATGTTTCCTGCTGTATTAGAGACTCTAGAAATCAAGAGTGTGCTTCTTGCTCTGAAGCAGAGTGTGATACATGGATGAGAACTGTGTTGTGTGTTTCATTTCATAAATGGAGTATAATCCCAGGCTCTGAGTCTTCCTACAAGAAAGACTTCGTTTCAGGTAAGGGCAGTCACTTTTCAGGTCAAAGGAATTACATCGGTCACAAAGCTCACACGTTTTCATCTTAACTGACTAGCATTGGATGTTAGAGGACCAGTGCTTTGTATCAGTTTCAGAAGCAGAGTTGGACTAGATATGGTCGGTATGTGTAAGAAACACCGTACTTTTGTTCTCAGCACACTCAGGTTTCCTGCTGTATTAGGGACTCTAGAAAACAAGAGCGTGCTTCTTGCTCTAAAGCAGAGTGTGATCAATGGATGAGAACTGTGTTGTGTGTTTCACTTCAGAAATGGAGTTAAATCCCTGGCT
Organism: Onychomys leucogaster; assembly: GCA_949786385.1. Classification (NCBI taxonomy): domain Eukaryota; kingdom Metazoa; phylum Chordata; class Mammalia; order Rodentia; family Cricetidae; genus Onychomys; species Onychomys leucogaster. Next base: position 12,817 of record CATKUP010000038.1, on the reverse strand, counting down.
CTGAGTCTCGCTACAAGCAAGACTTCGTTTCAGGTAAGGGCAGTTACTTTACAGCTCAAACGAACTATATCATTCACGAAGCTCACACGTTTCTCATCTTAACTGAGAAGCATTGGATGTTAGAGGACCTTTGCTTTGTATCAATTTCAAGCAGAGTTGAACTAGATATGGTCCGTATGTATAGAAAACACAGTTCTTTTCTTCTGAGCACACTCACGTTTCATGCTGTATTAGAGACTCTAGAAAGCAAGAGTGTGCTTCTTGCTCTGAAGCAGAGTGTGATCAATGGATGAGAACTGTGTTGTGTGTTTCATTTCAGAAATGGAGTATAATCCCAGGCTCTGAGTCTTCCTACAGGAAAGACTTCGTTTCAGGTAAGGGCAGTCACTTTTCAGGTCAAAGGAATTACATCGGTCACAAACCTCACACGTTTCTCATCTTAACTGACAAGCATTGGATGTTGGAGGACCTTTGCTTTGTATCAATTTCAAGCAGAGTTGAACTAGATATGTTCCGTATGTATAGGAAACATGTTTCTTTTCTTCTGAGGACCCTCACCTTTCCTGCTGCATTAGAGACTCTAGAAAGCAAGAGCGTGCTTCTTGCTCTAAAGCAGAGTGTGATACACGGATGAGAACTGTGTTGTGTGTTTCCCTTCACAAATGGGGTTAAATCCCAGGTCTGTGTCTTCCTACAAGCAAGACTTCGTTTCAGGTAAGGGCAGTCACTTTTCAGCTCAAACAAACTACATCGTTCAGGAAGCTCACACGTTTCTCATCTTAACTGACAAGCATTGGATTTTAGAGGACCAGTGCTTTGTATCAGTCTCAGAAGCAGAGTTGGACTAGATATGGTCCGTATGTGTAAGAGAAACCATTCTTTTGTTCTCAGCACACTCATGTTTCCTGCTGTATTAGAGACTCTAGAAAGCAAGAGCGTGCTTCTTGCTCTAAAGCAGAGTGTGATCAATGGATGAGAACTGTGTTGTGTGTTTCATTTCAGAAATGGAGTTAAATCCCAGGCTCTGAGTCTTCCTACAAGAAAGACTTCGTTTCAAGTTGGTGCAGTCCCTTTCTGCTCAAACGAACTACATCACTCACGAAGTTCACACGTTTCACATCTTAACTGACAAGCATTGGATGTTAGAGGACCTTTGCTTTGTATCAATTTCAAGCAGAGTTGAACTAGATATGGTCCGTATGTATAGGAAACATGGTTCTTTTCTTCTGAGGACACTCACGTTTCCTGCTGCATTAGAGCCTCTAGAAAGCAAGAGCGTGCTTCTTGCTCTAAAGCAGAGTGTGATACATGGATGAGAACTGTGTTGTGTGTTTCTCTTCAGAAATGGGGTTAAATCCCAGGTCTGTGTCTTCCTACAAGCAAGACTTCGTTTCAGGTAAGGGCCTTCACTTTTCATCTCAAACAAACTACATCGTTCAGGAAGCTCACACGTTTCTCATCTTAAATGACAAGCATTGGATGTTAGAGGACCAGTGCTTTGTATCAGTCTCAGAACCAGAGTTGGACTAGATATGTTCCGTTTGTGTAAGAAACACCGTTCCTTTTTTCTCAACACACTCATGTATCCTGCTGTATTAGAGACTCTATAAAGCAAGTGTGTGCTTCTTGCTCTAAAGCAGAGTGTGATACATGGATGAGAACTGTGTTGTGTGTTTCACTTCAGAAATGGTGATAAATCCCAGGCTCTGAGTCTTGCTACAAGAAAGACTTCGTTTCAGGTAAGGGCAGTCACTTTTCAGGTCAAAGGAATTACATCGGTCACAAAGCTCAGACGTTTTCATCTTAACTGACTAGCATTGGATATTAGAGGACCAGTGCTTTGTATCAGTTTCAGAAGCAGAGTTGGACTAGATATGGTCGGTATGTGTAAGAAACACCGTTCTTTTGTTCTCAGCACACTCAGGTTTTCTGCTGTATTAGAGACTCTAGAAAACAAGAGCGTGCTTCTTGCTCTAAAGCAGAGTGTGATCAATGGATGAGAACTGTGTTGTGTCTTTCACTTCAGAAATGGAGTTAAATCCCTGGCTCTGAGTCTCGCTACAAGCAAGACTTCGTTTCAGGTAAGGGCAGTTACTTTACAGCTCAAACGAACTACATCGTTCACGAAGCTCACACGTTTCTCATCTTAACTGACAAGCTTTGGATGTTAGAAGACCAGTGCTTTGTATCAGTCTGAGAAGCAGAGTTGGACTAGATATGGTCCGTTTGTGTAAGAAACACCGTTCTTTTGTTCTCAGCACACTCATGTTTCCTGCTGTATAAGAGACTCTAGAAAGCAAGAGTGTGCTTCTTGCTCTAAAGCAGAGTGTGATCAATGGATGAGAACTGTGTTGTGTGTTTCACTTCATAAATGGAGTTAAATCCCAGACTCTGAGTCTTCCTACAAGAAAGACTTCATTTCAGGTAAGGGCAGTCACTTTTCCGGTCAAACAAATTACATCGGTCACAAAGCTCACACGTTTCTCATCTTAACTGACAAGCATTGGATGTTAGAGGACCAGTGCTTTGTATCAGTCTCAGAACCAGAGTTGGACTAGATATGGTCGGTATGTGTAAGAAACACCGCTCTTTTTTTCTCAACACACTCATGTTTCCTGCTGTATTAGAGACTCTAGAAATCAAGAGTGTGCTTCTTGCTCTGAAGCAGAGTGTGATACATGGATGAGAACTGTGTTGTGTGTTTCATTTCATAAATGGAGTATAATCCCAGGCTCTGAGTCTTCCTACAAGAAAGACTTCGTTTCAGGTAAGGGCAGTCACTTTTCAGGTCAAAGGAATTACATCGGTCACAAAGCTCACACGTTTTCATCTTAACTGACTAGCATTGGATGTTAGAGGACCAGTGCTTTGTATCAGTTTCAGAAGCAGAGTTGGACTAGATATGGTCGGTATGTGTAAGAAACACCGTACTTTTGTTCTCAGCACACTCAGGTTTCCTGCTGTATTAGGGACTCTAGAAAACAAGAGCGTGCTTCTTGCTCTAAAGCAGAGTGTGATCAATGGATGAGAACTGTGTTGTGTGTTTCACTTCAGAAATGGAGTTAAATCCCTGGCTCTGAGTCTCGCTACAAGCAAGACTTCGTTTCAGGTAAGGGCAGTTACTTTACAGCTCAAACGAACTATATCATTCACGAAGCTCACACGTTTCTCATCTTAACTGAGAAGCATTGGATGTTAGAGGACCTTTGCTTTGTATCAATTTCAAGCAGAGTTGAACTAGATATGGTCCGTATGTATAGAAAACACAGTTCTTTTCTTCTGAGCACACTCACGTTTCATGCTGTGTTAGAGACTCTAGAAAGCAAGAGCGTGCTTCTTGCTCTAAAGCAGAGTGTGATCAATGGATGAGAACTCCATTGTGTGTTTCACTTCAGAAATCGAGTTAAATCCCTGGCTCTGAGTCTTCCTACACACAAGACTTCTTTTCAGGTAAGGGCAGTCACTTTTCCGGTCAAACGAATTACATCGGTCACAAAGCTCACACGTTCCTCATCTTAACTGACAAGCATTGGATGTTAGAGGACCTGTGGTTTGTTTCATTTTCAGAAGCAGAGTTGTACCAGATATGGTCCGTATGTGTAGGAAACACCGTTCTATTGTTCTCATCACACTCATGTTTCCTGCTGTCTTAGAGACTCTAGAAAGCAAGAGCTTGCTTCTTGCTCTAAAGCAGAGTGTGATCAATGGATGAGAACTCTGCTGTGTGTTTCCCTTCAGAAATGGAGTTAACTCCCAGGCTCTGAGTCTTCCTAAAGGAAGACTTCATTTCAAGTAAGGGCAGTTACTTTCAGCTCAAATGAACTACATCGTTCACGAAGCTCACACGTTTCTCATCTTCACTGACAAGCATTGGATGTTAGAGGACCAGTGCTTTGTATCACTTTCAGAGGCAGAGTTGGCTAGATAGCATCCATATGTGTAGGAAACACCGTTCATTTTTTCTCAGCACAATCAAGTTTCCTGCTGTATTAGAGACTCTAGAAAGCAAGAGCTTGCTTCTTGCTCTAAAGCGGAGTGTGATCAATGGATGAGAACTCTGTTGTGTGTTTCACTTCAGAAATGGAGTTAAATTCCAGGCTCTGAATCTTCCTATAAGCAAGACATCGTTTCAGGTAAGGGCAGTCACTTTTCAGCTAAAACGAACTACATCGTTCACGAAGTTCACAGGTTCCTCATCTTAACTGACAAGCATTGGATGTTAGAGGACCAGTGCTTTATATCGCTTTCAGAGGCAGAGTTGGCTAGATAGCATCCGAATATGTAGGAAACACTGTTCATTTGTTCTCAGCACACTCAAGTTTCCTGCTGTCTTAGAGATTCTTGAAAGTTAGAGTGTGCTTCTTGCCCTAAAGCAGAGTGTGATCAAGGGATGAGAACTCTGTTGTGTGTTTCACTTCAGAAATGGAGTTAAATCCCTGGCTCTGAGTCTTCCTACAAGAAAGACTTCGTTTCAGGTAAGGGTATTTACTTTACAGCTGCAACGAACAATATTGTTCACAAGGCTCACACGTTTCTCATATTAACTGAGAAGCATTGGATGTTAGAGGACGTTTGCTTTGTATCAATTTCAAGCAGAGTTGAACTAGATATGGTCCTTTTGTATAGAAAACACAGTTCTTTTCTTCTGAGCACACTCACATTTCCTGCTGTATTAGAGACTCTAGAAAGCAAGAGCGTGCTTCTTGCTCTAAAGCAGAGTGTGAACAATGGATGAGAACTCTGCTATGTGTTTCCCTTCAGAAATGGAGTTAAATCCCAGGCTCTGAGTCTTCCTACAAGCAATACTTCGTTTCAGGTAAGGGCAGTCACTTTTCAGCTCAAACGAACTACATCGTTCACGAAGTTCACACGTTCCTCATCTTAACTGACAAGCATTGGATGTTAGAGGACCTGTGGTTTGTTTCATTTTCAGAAGCAGAGTTGTACCAGATATGGTCCGTATGTGTAGGAAACACCGTTCTTTTTTTCTCATCACACTCATGTTTCCTGCTGTCTTAGAGACTCTAGAAAGCAAGAGCTTGCTTCTTGCTCTAAAGCAGAGTGTGATCAATGGATGAGAACTCTGCTGTGTGTTTCCCTTCAGAAATGGAGTTAACTCCCAGGCTCTGAGTCTTCCTAAAGGAAGACTTCATTTCAAGTAAGGGCAGTTACTTTCAGCTCATATGAACTACATCGTTCACAAAGCTCATACGTTTCTCATCTTCACTGACAAGCATTGGATGTTAGAGGACCAGTATTTTGTATCACTTTCAGAGGCAGAGTTGGCTAGATAGCATCCGTATGTGTGGGAAACACCGTTCATTTTTTCTCAGCACAATCAAGTTTCCTGCTGTATTAGAGACTCTAGAAAGCAAGAGCTTGCTTCTTGCTCTAAAGAGGAGTGTGATCAATGGATGAGAACTCTGTTGTGTGTTTCACTTCAGAAATGGAGTTAAATCCCAGGCTCTGAATCTTCCTATATGCAAGACTTCGTTTCAGGTAAGGGCAGTCACTTTTCAGCTAAAACGAACTACATCGTTCACGAAGTTCACAGGTTCCTCATCTTAACTGACAAGCATTGGATTTTAGAGGACCAGTGCTTTGTATCGCTTTCAGAGGCAGAGTTGGCTAGATAGCATCGGAATATGTAGGAAACACTGTTCATTTGTTCTCAGCACACTCAAGTTTCCTGCTGTCTTAGAGATTCTTGAAAGTTAGAGTGTGCTTCTTGCCCTAAAGCAGAGTGTGATCAAGGGATGAGAACTCTGTTGTGTGTTTCACTTCAGAAATTGAGTTAAATCCCTGGCTCTGAGTCTTTCTACAAGAAAGACTTCGTTTCAGGTAAGGGCAGTCTCTTTTCAGCTCAAATGAATTACATCGGTCACGAAGCTCACACGTTTCTCATCTTAACTGACAATCATTGGATGTTATAGGACCTGTGGTTTGTTTCAATTTCAGAAGCAGAGTTGGACTAGATATGGTCCGTATGTGTAGGAAACACAGTTGTTTTGTTCTCAGCACACTCATGTTTCCTGCTCTCTTAGAGAGTCTAGAAAGCAAGAGTGTGCTTCTTGCTGTAAAGCAGAGTGTTAACAATGGATGAGAACTCTGCTGTGTGTTTCACTTCAGAAATGTTGTTAAATCCCAGGCTCTGAGTCTTACTAAAACAAGACTTCTTTTCAGTTAAGGGCAGTACTTTTCAGCTCAAACAAACTACATCATTCAGGAAGCTAACACGTTTCTCCTCTTAACTGACAAGCATTGGATGTTAGAGGAGCAGTGCTTTGTATCAGTTTCAGAAGCAGAGTTGGAATAGATATGATCCTTATGTATAGGAATCACCGTTCTTTCTTCTGAGCACACTCACTTTTCCTGCTGTATTAGAGACTCTAAAAAGCAAGAGCGTGCCTGTTGCTCTAAAGCAGAGTGTGATCCATGGATGAGAATTGTGTTGTGTCTTTCCCTTCATAAATGGAGTTAAATCCCAGGCTCTGTTTCTTCCTACAAGCAAGACTTCGTTTCAGGTAAGGGCAGTCACTTTTCAGCTCAAAGGAACTACATCTTTCAGGAAGCTCACACGTTTCTCATTTTAACTGACAAGCATCGGATGTTAGAGGACCAGTACTTTGCATCAGTTTCAGAAGCAGAGTTGGACTAGATATGGTCCGTATGTGTAGGAAACACCGTTCATTTGTTCTCAGCACACTCAAGTTTCCTGCTGTCTTAGAGACTCTAGAAAGCTAGAGCGTGCTTCGTGCTCTACAACAGAGTGTGATCAATGGATGAGAACTCTGTTGTGTGTTTCACTTCAGAAATGGAGTTAAATCCCTGCCTCTGAGTCTTCCTACAAGAAAGACTTCGTTTCAGGTAAGGGCATTTACTTTACAGCTCCGACGAACAATATTGTTCACAAGACTCACACGTTTCTCATCTTAACTGAGAAGCATTGGATGTTAGAGGATGTTTGCTTTGTATCAATTTCAAGCAGAGTTGAACTAGATATGGTCCTTTTGTATAGAAAACACAGTTCTTTTCTTCTGAGCACACTCACATTTCCTGCTGTATTAGAGACTCTAAAAAGCAAGAGCGTGCTTCTTGCTCTAAAGCAGAGTGTGAACAATGGATGAGAACTCTGTTGTGTGTTTCACTTCAGAAATGGAGTTAAATCCCAGGCTCTGAGTCTTCCCACAAGCAAGACTTCGTTTCAAATTAGGGCAGTCACTTTCAGCTCAAACGAACTAAATCATTCACGAAGTTCACACGTTCCTCATCTTAACTGACAAGCATTGGATGTTAGAGGACTTTTGCTTTGTATCAATTTCAAGCAGAGTTGAACTAGATATGGTCCGTATGCATAGGAAACATGGTTCTTTTCTTCTGAGGACACTCACTTTTCCTGCTGCATTAGAGACTCTAGAAAGCAAGAGCGTGCTTCTTGCTCTAAAGCAGAGTGTGATCCATGGATGAGAACTGTGTTGTGTGTTTCCCTTCAGAAATGGAGTTAAATCCCATGTCTGTGTCTTCCTACAAGCAAAACTTCGTTTCAGGTAAGGGCAGTCAGTTTTCAGCTCAAACGAACTACATCATTCAGGAAGCTCACACGTTTCTCATCTTAACTGACAAGCTTTGGATGTTAGAAGACCAGTGCTTTGTATCAGTCTGAGAAGCAGAGTTGGACTAGATATGGTCCGTTTGCGTAAGAAACACCGTTCTTTTGTTCTCAGCACACTCAGGTTTCCTGCTGTATAAGAGACTCTAGAAAGCAAGAGTGTGCTTCTTGCTCTAAAGCAGAGTGTGATCAATGGATGAGAACTGTGTTGTGTGTTTCACTTCATAAATGCAGTTAAATCCCAGACTCTGAGTCTTCCTACAAGAAAGACTTCGTTTCAGGTAAGGGCAGTCACTTTTCAGGTCAAACGAATTACATCGGTCACAAAGCTCACAGTTTTCATCTTAACTGACAAGCATTGGTTGTTAGAGGACCTTTGCTTTGTATCAATTTCAAGCAGAGTTGAACTAGATGTGTTCCGTATGTATAGGAAACATGGTTCTTTTCTTCTGAGGACCCTCACCTTTCCTGCTGCATTAGAGACTCTAGAAAGCAAGAGCGTGCTTCTTGCTCTAAAGCAGAGTGTGATTCATGGATGAGAACTGTGTTGTGTGTTTCCCTTCAGAAATGGGGTTAAATCCCAGGTCTGTGTCTTCCTACAAGCAAGACTTCGTTTCAGGTAAGGGCAGTCACTTTTCAGGTCAAACGAATTACATCGGTCACAAAGCTCACAGTTTTCATCTTAACTGACAAGCATTGGTTGTTAGAGGACCTTTGCTTTGTATCAATTTCAAGCAGAGTTGAACTAGATGTGTTCCGTATGTATAGGAAACATGGTTCTTTTCTTCTGAGGACCCTCACCTTTCCTGCTGCATTAGAGACTCTAGAAAGCAAGAGCGTGCTTCTTGCTCTAAAGCAGAGTGTGATTCATGGATGAGAACTGTGTTGTGTGTTTCCCTTCAGAAATGGGGTTAAATCCCAGGTCTGTGTCTTCCTACAAGCAAGACTTCGTTTCAGGTAAGGGCAGTCACTTTTCAGCTCAAACAAACTACATCGTTCAGGAAGCTCACACGTTTCTCATCTTAACTGACAAGCATTGGATGTTAGAGGACCAGTGCTTTGTATCAGTCTCAGAACCAGAGTTGGACTAGATATGTTCCGTTTGTGGAAGAAACACCGTTCCTTTTTTCTCAACACACTCATGTTTCCTGCTGTATTAGAGACTCTAGAAATCAAGAGTGTGCTTCTTGCTCTGAAGCAGAGTGTGATACATGGATGAGAACTGTGTTGTGTGTTTCATTTCAGAAATGGAGTATAATCCCAGGCTCTGAGTCTTCCTACAAGAAAGACTTCGTTTCAGGTAAGGGCAGTCACTTTTCAGGTCAAAGGAATTACATCGGTCACAAATCTCACACGTTTTCATCTTAACTGACTAGCATTGGATGTTAGAGGACCAGTGCTTTGTATCAGTTTCAGAAGCAGAGTTGGACTAGATATGGTCGGTATGTGTAAGAAACACCGTTCTTTTGTTCTCAGCACACTCAGGTTTCCTGCTGTATTAGGGACTCTAGAAAACAAGAGCGTGCTTCTTGCTCTAAAGCAGAGTGTGATCAATGGATGAGAACTGTGTTGTGTGTTTCACTTCAGAAATGGAGTTAAATCCCTGGCTCTGAGTCTCGCTACAAGCAAGACTTCGTTTCAGGTAAGGGCAGTTACTTTACAGCTCAAACGACTATATCATTCACGAAGCTCACACGTTTCTCATCTTAACTGAGAAGCATTGGATGTTAGAGGACCTTTGCTTTGTATCAATTTCAAGCAGAGTTGAACTAGATATGGTCCGTATGTATAGAAAACACAGTTCTTTTCTTCTGAGCACACTCACGTTTCATGCTGTATTAGAGACTCTAGAAAGCAAGAGCGTGCTTCTTGCTCTAAAGCAGAGTGTGATCAATGGATGAGAACTCCATTGTGTGTTTCACTTCAGAAATCGAGTTAAATCCCTGGCTCTGAGTCTTCCTACACACAAGACTTCTTTTCAGGTAAGGGAAGTCACGATACAGCACAAACGAAATACCTTGTTCACAAAGCTCACAAGTTTCTCATCTTAACTGACAAGCATTGGATGTTAGAGGACCTATGCTTTGTATCAATTTCAAGCAGAGTTGAACTAGATATGGTCTGTATGTATAGGAAACACGGTTCATTTCTTCTGAGGACACTCACGTTTCCTGCTGAATTAGAGACTCTAGAAAGCAAGAGCGTGCTTCTTGCTCTAAAGCAGAGTGTGATCCATGGTTGAGAACTGTGTTGTGTGTCTCCCTTCAGAAATGGAGTTAAATCCCAGACTCTGAGTCTTCCTAAAGGAAGACTTCATTTCAAGTAAGGGCAGTTACTTTCACCTCAAACAAACTACATCGTTCACGAAGTTCACACGTTCCTCATGGTAGCTGACAAGCATTGGATGTAACAGGAACTTTGCTTTGTATCAATTTCAAGCAGAATTGAACATGATATGGTCCGTTTGTATAGGAAACACGGTTCTTTTCTTCTGAGCACACTCACGTTTCCTGCTGCATTAGAGACCCTAGAAAGCAAGAGCTTGCTTCTTGCTCTAAAGCAGAGTGTGAACAATGGATGAGAACTCTGCTGTGTGTTTCACTACAGAAATGGAGTTCAATCCCCGGCTCTGAGTCTTCCTACAAGCAATATTTCGTTTCAGGTAAGGGCAGTCACTTTTCAGCTCAAACGAACTACATCGTTCACGAAGTTCACACGTTCCTCATCTTAACTGACAAGCATTGGATGTTAGAGGACCAGTGCTTTGTATCACTTTCAGAGGCAGAGTTGGCTAGATAGCATCCGTATGTGTAGGAAACACCGTTCATTTTTTCTCAGCACACTCAAGTTTCCTGGTGTCTTAGAGATTCTAGAAAGCTAGAGTGTGCTTCTTGCTCTAAAGCAGTGTGTGATCAAGGGATGAGAACTCTGTTGTGTGTTTCACTTCAGAAATCGAGTTAAATCCCAGGCTCTGAATCTTCCTATAAGCAAGATTTCGTTTCAGGTAAGGGAAGTTACTTTACAGCTCAAACAAACTACATCGTTCACGAAGCTCACACGTTTCTCATCTTAACTGACAATCATGGATGTTAGAGGACCAGTATTTTGTATCAGTTTCAGAAGCAGAGTTGGACTAGATATGGTCCGTATGTGTAGGAAACACCGTTCATTTGTTCTCTGCAAACTCAAGTTTCCTGCTGTCTTAGAGACTCTAGAAAGCAAGAGCGTGCTTTGTGCTCTACAACAGAGTGTGATCAATGGATGAGAACTCTGTTGTGTGTTTCACTTCAGAAATGGAGTTAAATCCCTGGCTCTGAGTCTTCCTACAAGCAAGACTTCGTTTCAGGTAAGGGCATTTACTTTACAGCTCCAACGAACAATATTGTTCACGAAAGCTCACACGTTTCTCATCTTATCTGAGAAGCATTGGATGTTAGAGGACGTTTGCTTTGTATCAATTTCAAGCAGAGTTGAACTAGATATGGTCCTTTTGTATAGAAAACACAGTTCTTTTCTTCTGAGCACACTCACATTTCCTGCTGTATTAGAGACTCTAGAAAGCAAGAGCATGCTTCTTGCTCTAAAGCAGAGTGTGAACAATGGATGAGAACTCTGCTGTGTGTTTCCCTTCAGAAATGGAGTTAAATCCCAGGCTCTGAGTCTTCCTACAAGAAAGACTTCGTTTCAGGTAAGGGAAGTTACTTTACAGCTCAAACGAAATACATCGTTCACGAAGCTCACACGTTTCTCATCTTAACTGACAAGCATTAGATGTTAGAGGACCTGTGGTTTGTTTCAATTTCAGAAGCAGAGTTGGACAAGATATGGTCCGTATGTGTAGGAAACACAGTTCTTTTGTTCTGAGCACACTCAGGTTTCCTGCTGTATTAGAGACTCTGGAAAGCAAGAGCGTGCTTCCTGCTCTAAAGCAGAGTGTGAACAATGGATGAGAACTCTACTGTGTGTTTCACTTCAGAAATAAGTTCAATCCCCGGCTCTGAGTCTTCCTACAAGCAATACTTCGTTTCAGGTAAGGGCAGTCACTTTTCAGCTCAAACGAACTACATCGTTCACGTAGTTCACACGTTCCTCATCTTAACTGACAAGCATTAGATGTTAGAGGACCTGTGGTTTGTTTCATTTTCAGAAGCAGAGTTGTACCAGATATGGTCCGTATGTGTAGGAAACACCGTTCTATTGTTCTCATCACACTCATGTTTCCTGCTGTCTTAGAGACTCTAGAAAGCAAGAGCTTGCTTCTTGCTCTAAAGCAGAGTGTGATCAATGGATGAGAACTCTGCTGTGTGTTTCCCTTCAGAAATGGAGTTAACTCCCAGGCTCTGAGTCTTCCTAAAGGAAGACTTCATTTCAAGTAAGGGCAGTTACTTTCAGCTCAAATGAACTACATCGTTCACGAAGCTCACACGTTTCTCATCTTCACTGACAAGCATTGGATGTTAGAGGACCAGTGCTTTGTATCACTTTCAGAGGCAGAGTTGGCTAGATAGCATCCATATGTGTAGGAAACACCGTTCATTTTTTCTCAGCACAATCAAGTTTCCTGCTGTATTAGAGACTCTAGAAAGCAAGAGCTTGCTTCTTGCTCTAAAGCGGAGTGTGATCAATGGATGAGAACTCTGTTGTGTGTTTCACTTCAGAAATGGAGTTAAATTCCAGGCTCTGAATCTTCCTATAAGCAAGACATCGTTTCAGGTAAGGGCAGTCACTTTTCAGCTAAAACGAACTACATCGTTCACGAAGTTCACAGGTTCCTCATCTTAACTGACAAGCATTGGATGTTAGAGGACCAGTGCTTTGTATCGCTTTCAGAGGCAGAGTTGGCTAGATAGCATCCGAATATGTAGGAAACACTGTTCATTTGTTCTCAGCACACTCAAGTTTCCTGCTGTCTTAGAGATTCTTGAAAGTTAGAGTGTGCTTCTTGCCCTAAAGCAGAGTGTGATCAATGGATGAGAACTCTGTTGTGTGTTTCACTTCAGAAATGGAGTTAAATCCCTGGCTCTGAGTCTTCCTACAAGCAAGACTTCGTTTCAGGTAAGGGCATTTACTTTACAGCTCCAACGAACAATATTGTTCACGAAAGCTCACACGTTTCTCATCTTAACTGACAAGCATTAGATGTTAGAGGACCTGTGGTTTGTTTCAATTTCAGAAGCAGAGTTGGACAAGATATGGTCCGTATGTGTA